>CM075347.1:147472500-150262500 GCA_037693485.1 Kitagawia praeruptora | reverse complement strand
TACCTGTTTCTTATATGAATGATATTTGCAGAAACTTCCGTATCAGGAAGGATTTCATTTCCGATCCGAAAACATTCAAGAAAAGGCTTATTATTGTTGGTGTCACACTGCTAGTTCTTTCCCCTTTCATTGTCATATTCATGCTGGTGTATCTCTTCCTGAAGCATGCGGAACAATTCTATAATCATCCAAGTACAGCATCGTCTCGAAGATGGTCAAATCTTTCGAAGTGGATCTTAAGAGAATTTAATGAGGTTAGTTTTTACTTTTTACCATATGACTTGATTGGTTGTCTACTTTATGCAAAGATGTAGTTTTAATCAAGAACGATCTAAGCAAATCTTGACTAGATCCAAACCCTAATGTCTGCACTTATATCTGAGCTATAAAATCTCATATTTTAGCGTCTTGCAGAAGTCTGCCATTGTTACTTTGTGTAAAATTGATATTTTGCTTTGTTTTGCTTCAGGTTGACCATTTGTTCAAACACGGGATAAATGGCAGTGTAGTACATGCTTCTGAATATCTGAAGTAGTTCCCTTCTCCTATATTATCTATCGTTGCCAAGTTTATCTCATTTGTTTCTGCTGGATTTGCTGCTATATTGATCATCATTTTTTCTTTAGATTTTTATTTACATGGAGACCGTTCAGTAAGGTATTTCTATCGGTCCTTTCAGATTTTTGGTTACAGCCATCAGCCGAGCTGCAGTAACGGATTATCATCTTGTCCTTGACCCACAAGGTGCTATGTCTCTAGTTGTCCAGCATACACATTATATGCCAAAGAGATGGCATGGCAAAGAAAGTTCTGATGATGTCCGGATCGAGTTCGAGACTCTATTTCAGGTAAATTCTGCTAAAAGTGGTGTTTTGGAACATAAGAGATATATTTGCTTATTTTTTAAATCGGATCTAATGAAATTTGAAATTTTGGTGATCAAGTCTTACTGTAATGAGATGGTTGATAACTTGGTGCTGGCATATAATTTTGGATTGAGCTCATACGTAGGCATATAACTAGTTGTTGATAAGCTATAGATTAACATGCGCTGTTAACTTCTGTCATAATCCTGATGTAGTAGTTAGTGGACTGTGGACTGCGTTAAATACTTGAGTATGGAATAAGAAATCTGAGGTCGCACCTTTGATTTGTACCTCTCTCATCCTGTCTTCTATTTCTTCCCATCATTGCACTCTGGCTGTTATTTTGGCCTTTTATCTTTAAAGTTTTTTTTGTGTCTTTTCCTATTTAATTATTTAGCCCAAACTTGTGAGTTGCAAGTGAGGCCTGACAGAGAGCCTTAGTGACTAATCTATTTGAGGGTATAATTGTGTATGATAGTTTGTTTTGGTATTTCACCCAAATGGGCCAACCTGAAAACATCCAACAGAAAGTAGTTTTGACCAACCAATGTACTACATATAGTTTACCCAGTAACTGTTGTGAAAAGAAGTTACTGAAATTATCAGTATTTTGTTTGTAGAGTAAAAGTATTCCTGTGATATTATATGAATGGACGGTGTATTTTATGCAGGTTCCCCGGAATAAAAGGAATGACTACTTTCCTAGAATAAGGGATATAAAAGGCAACCATTTAGAATAGAGGCGTGTGTAACTCATTTGATTTTGTTGCGTTGATCTTGGTACTACCATGAGCGATATGCTTTTGTCTAATGGGGGCGGAGACCTAAATAAAGAGAATCATATTGTAGAAGGTAGTAATGATAGTGAGAAAGATATATGTATACAAGGTGATAAAAGTATCATGTCTTCAGTCAAATGTGCTGGCGATTATGTAATGAACTCTAAAAAGATTAAATTGAGTTCAGAGGTTGAATTAGATAAACTGGAAGGCAAAGTAAAAGCTATTAGAAGTGACAAAAACAACAAAGAACTTCGTCTCCAGGATGATTATGATATCTTGTTGTCAGCTAGAAGTGTTGTCGATAAAGTAGTTAGCTCAATGAAAAGTGATTTTTGTTCATGTCCGGAAGTAGACAATGCCCAAGAGAATGTAGCAAATACTTACGATGATTATGAAAGACCTCATGACGACTATGATTTACTGCTATCAGCCAGAAGAATTGTTGATAAAGTCATCAGTTTCAGAATGAGGGAAATAACTTGTGGTCTAGGGATGTTAATATCATAAATGCATGAAAATGGGGGAAATATTAAAGACAACTTTGAAAAAGAGCATATTCAAGATGATCCCATTATTGAATTATCATCTACGAGTGTTGGTAACGAAGCAGCTGTATCTCGGAAGAGAGAATGGGAATCTACGTCTTTACCAGAAATGCTAAACTGGATAGTTCAAGCTGCAAATCGTTCGAATGATCCTGCAATGGAATAGTACCTGGGCCTTCCAACTGGAATGATCATGGAACTGAAGAATACTGGATGCAAGCTCTGTTAGCACGTGAAGCACTCTTAATAAAAAGACCAATTAATGCAAACCATGAAGAATCTTCCGTGCAGGTACTTTGATTGTGGCTTGGAATTCTCGCATATTTTATATAATCAGTAATGTAAGACCTTGGCCTTTTAGTAGTCAGTCTAGAAGAAAGATCTGGTAATTAAGTTTTCCTAACGATTGCCATGTATTGGTCTTTAAAAATATATGTTTGAATTAGCTTTGCTTACTCTACCAGTCTATATATAATTATAACATGGTATTCCTCATTTTAATTATTGTTATATGTGTAGATCAGAAAGATCAATAGTCAAAGAATACTATTCTGTCTCGCGCTATAGGGTATGAATCAAATAGAAGCAAACATAAAAAAACCTAGGAACTATATACAACTGTGAGACTATTTGGTTGTTTGGTTTAGCAAGTAAATGTTGTTGTAATTGTATAGCATGGAAAGTGCATCATAGTTGCACTTTTAGCCTCTTAATAGCAGGACAAAATGATCAAGAAATTCTAATACATCCGTCTTCTTTTAAACATCGTAATCTTCTTCTTCTAAATATTGAAGCACTACATAGAGAATACAAGATGCAATAGTGTTTCTTGGGTATCACTACGACACTACCTACATTTGGCCCGCCATCACATAAATATAATAAATTGCCTTTGGTGTCTACACATTAATTCCATGGCACTTTGATCCCCATGGTACAATACAAATGACCTAATTTTAAAATCAACAAGTAAACATTAAGGAAGCAAATCCTTTTTATATCTACTACTATAAGCATAGAATATTCCTTATTATATATGGAGAAATACTAACAATTTATGTTAACTAATGGTTTACTGGCAGTATAATAGATATGTAGTAGATACTACTCCCCGTCTCATTTATTTGTTTGTGGTTTTTTTGTCAGATTGACAACACTTTCAATATATATCAGAATTTATCCTTATATGTCAAATCTGAAAATTGAATCTTATAATAAATTAGTAAATGTAGTTTCTTATGATATTTTTACTTTGAATTTTACATCAATAATATAATATTAGTGAGTGCGATGAGATAGCCCAAGTGGTAAAGAGATTATCTTCTTGTCGGACATATACTTTGTAAGGCAGATAGGCCTACTTATTTTTAAAAAAATTAGATTTCAAAACCTTGATTTCTTACATAAATTCACAAAAAGAAGAAATTGCAACTTGATTGGAGAAAAAGGAATTACTTACAAATCTTTAATCAGATAAATCATAAAAGAGATGAGAACAGAATAAGAGAAACAGAGATTGTGTATACATACGTTTGTAAATGATGTTTGGTGGATTTCTAGACCGTGGTGAAGAGAGTGTGGCAGTGAGAGAATATACTAGTGTCTGTGTGTATTAAAATGTTTCAATTCTAACATTGTACTCCCGTCTTCTTTTATTTGATTTCAAAAATGTCATTAAAATTTTGTAGGTCACAGTCTTTTATTAGTTTTTAAGCTAAAGGCTGTAATAAGTTTCTACTTTCTTTGTAGATCCTAGTCTTTTATTAGTTTTAATCTGTAGGCTGTAATTAGGTTCTATCTTGTAAGTATTATAAATTTTCCAAGGGAACCAATGGCCACACACACACACACATCTAAAACTCTAGCCTCATTACTTTCTATCTATGTAGAGTAAGGGGATCACTACCTACAATATTTTTGCAATTCTAGTATGTGGTATGTTGATCTATATTTTAATAATTAGATTGACTATTATTTGTCCCTCTCTTCATCGTGGTCTCCCAATTAGCCCGATTGATTGCAGTGAATGTTGCAATTAGACGGATTCTGGTGCAGGGTGGTCAATTAAGTGCTTGTCGTAGCATAGATAACAACTAAAATGCAAACACCACTTAGACAAATTTTGTTTACTTTATGGTTTCAATTGTTGTATATATTTCCATATAATATGGTATTAACTTGCAGAAAAAACAGAGGATGCATCCTTCAATGTATGAAGATATAAATTCCATCCACCAATCTGCAATCTGCAGAGAGAGTAAGATGTGGTAAAAGGGTTCCTTTGCCAAAATCTCCGTTTTGTCCATGTTGCATCCCTGGCCCTGCTACAAGTAAACTTGCAAGTCCTCGCAAAGCGCAAAATCATGACCGGAAATTAACATCATCTCCTATTACAGAGGAAGTTCCAAGAACACCTGCGTTGAATGCGTAACATGAAGAGGAGGCCTCTGAGAAGCATGTTTCTATTGGCCTTGTTTTTCAAAAAGAAGTTCCCGAATAGACCGGTGTGGTTTTAGAGAGTGATTCCAAGTGGTTAGGCACAAGGATGTGGGCTCCTGAAGATGGAAACAACAAAACTCTTGTAGAAAAACATCCTATAGGCAAGGGAAGACAAAGTTCATGTGATTGTTCTCTTGCATCAGGTTCTTCTGCATGCATACAATTTCACATTGCCGAGAAGAGATTAGGATGATAAGAAAAGTTGATAAGCCGCAACTCCGCTCGAACTAGCAGTGCAGGGGACCAAAACTGTGCTTAAAAATGTTGATAACAAACTTAATTATGTCACATGCAGGTTAAAATTTTACGATGAGTTTATTTATATATTCTAGATTCTTGTTAATTGAGTTTGAGTTAAAAATAAAAAAAAATCTCAAATTTAAAAATCAATATATCGCACCAATGTTTGGTTCAGTTCCGATGTATAAATGTTTAAAATCACACACAATTAATTCTAGTGTGCATGGTCAACAAATCAAGTTACAATATATCTAACTTGGGTTAATCACTCATTTCTAGTATCAAACAATTAACAATAATTCATATTAATCCCGATTATTTCGAGATGTTGCGATATATTCTCCCATCCTGCTTGCTATAGAGGTGCTGCATGAGTCACTTCCTAGTTTGAGAATATAAGGACACCTGTCCTAAAAACCTCATAGTGAAATCTTCAAAACACAAAGGTGGCAGGTTCCCCGGAATAAAAGGAAGGGCTACTTTCCTAGTATAATAAAGGATATAAAAGGGAAGAGAAAAAGACCAAGAAGGGGGACCGGAGGAGAGACAGACACGAAAAACAGAGTCAGTGCACAAAATATGAATATCAAGAAGGGGAGGGTGAGAGACAGGAGCCAGGGCACAAAACATGAAGGAAAATCTTTGAGGTATGTGCTCATCTCTAGTCCCTTAACTTCTTTCGATTCTCGCTCACTCGAAAATTATGAAAAAATGTGGCTAAGGTGGATGGCCAACTCATCTATGAGCATATGAAAGTTTTGGAGTTTTCCAACCATGATCGTGATGCGATGGTCGGATGTAAAACAGACGGAATCAAAGGCGGTCGTTTGGTGCTTTTAACTTTAAGCCACAGCAGGCAGGCATTTACAAGAACATTTTCAGTTACACCAGAATTACATAAATACAAACAAACAGTGGAAACCAATCCTCGTACATATGCTTAGTACATGGCCATCTGATTGGTTGCATTATTGTGTTCTGTTTTTCAGGCATTGTTAATGTGGTTGCATCATTCAGTTCTGTTTTCATGTCAATTTACCAGTTCTATTATAATCGAAATTTTAGATAACTTGGGGTTTTGTGACTGTCGTCCTGTGTTGGCATCAAAGAATGTTGAGATGTATCAACTCTCTTGCCTTTGAAAAGGATTTTGAACCTGGTAAGAGGCTTATGTACCTTTCTCAAATATACTGATGTAAAATATGACTTCATGTGTTGAAGTTTAGACCAGTATAGATTTGGTGCTTCGCAGGACAAAGAGGCATTTCGTTCATTGTGTTTTTCTCTGTTTGTACTTATTCTATATAGACAAAAAAATGAAGAAAAAATTAAGGCATAACTAATAGACATATTTGTGGCAATTTAATTAATGAAAGGATAATATTTGGCACTTACATCAATTTATAGAAGAAGGGTCAACTAAAATCAGAAAATCAACTTCAATACCAGTTGGCATCAAACAATTAACAATAATTCATATTAATCCCGATTATTTCTAGATCTTGCAATATATTCTTGCAATAGAAGAAGGAGAATTGTACTTGAAATAGCTACGTAGTTTTTTTACAAAGTTCATCACTTCCGGCCAGCTGTGTGAAGAAGAATTTGATGACTACTCCTCTTGGAAACACACCCTAGGTTGCTTGACAGCCACCACACATCGGCCAACAGGATCGTACTCATAAAAGTCCGCCGATAAATCCACGTCGTTGTACACCGTTCCTGCACACTGGATCCACAGAAGAAAGTTAACATTTGCACAACAAAAAAATCATTTATGGTTTTCAAATGGAAAAGATTAAAGAACTTACTGATTTAACACTCCAGCCTTTTACAAAGGCATAACCAGATGGCACAAATCCAACACACTCCAATTGAGCAATTGGAGTGTCCTCTCCCATAAAAGGTCCAGTGCTTTTGATTTTAAACTTGGAGGTCTTTTTCGCGCATTGTAGATATTTGACCAATCATAATTGGCCACTACAATGACCTCCTTAGTGGTGAGCTCACCACATCTCTTGCAAAGCATCTGGAAAACAAAGATAAATATGCATAAACTTATCAAATATATGTGCATTTGTGTGTGTGAGTGGTAGAAATATCAAGCACTTTATGAAGCATCATCTACTATATATTACTGTGAACTAGACATGAGTTCGTGTTGCAGGACTTCACATGAATTCTATGTACAGTTTAGTCAGAGGAGAATTCATATAAATCATTCAATCACTAGCATCCACTCCAAAGCCTTATTACAATTACTATTTCTTATCTAACCCAGAAGCTATTTGATCCCAAGCCGAGTAACAGAATGGTGTCTTATATGTAGAATGTCATCTTCACTTAAACTAGGTCACCATTGTACTCTCACTTAACTTTGCACGAAATTGTAGAGTCAGCATTGGTTAAACGTATACAAGTAAGCACAAGCACAAGTAACTACTGTGAACTAGACATGAGTTCGTGTTGTAGTACTTCACATGAATTCTATGTACAGTTTAGTCAGAGGAGAAATCATATAAATCATACAACCACTAGCATCCACTCTAGAGCCTTATTACAATTACTAACTAGGTCACCATTGTGATAGGTGGTGACAGTTAAGAAACTTGATGCAACTCAGCACAACGACTAACTTGGTTTTAGCAAAGCAGAGTACTTGACTGACTAGAACTTGACACAGTAAATCACACGACAAGCTCGGACACTCGGAACAGAACCATCCATTCGGAACACACTAAATCGACAGCAATTTTACAAAATAATTTCAAACCAAACTCGGTCTTAGACAAACAAGCAATCTCAAGACAATTTGACAGCAAAACTAACAAACGAAACACACAATAACACAAAACTAAAACTAACAAACAACGAACACAAAACTCACAGAAAACTCAGCGAAAACCAGTAACTAAAATTCAACTAAAACTCGGTGACTCAATGAACAGAATGAATACGACTGATCGAACTAAACACTCGGTCGATCTCACAAAACAAAACTCAGCAAAATAAAAAGACGGAGCAAAACTGCATTCTAATCCACAAAACTCAAAATCCAAACAAAACCACCAACAATCGCAAAATCCACCGCACTTTGATTGTCAAAAAATAAAAATAAAAATACAACAATGAACACAAACACAGACTAAACAGAGTAGCTAAGCATTGGTTAGGGGAAAAAAAATTGAACCTAAAAAGAAGAAAATTATGAAAATAAAAATCATAACTTAACTTTGCATGAAATTGCAGAGTCAGCATTGGTTAAACATATACAAGTAAGCACAAGCACAATAAACACAAGACTAATTAACAGAGTAGCTAAGCATATGACAAGGAAATACATAGTAGTTACAAGGAAATAACTGAGCATATGACAATATATCTCCCATAGTAAAATCTCCCCAGATTTTTACTTATATATCTCCCATCTCAAACAGTTGTGATTTTCACGGTTCTAAAGAAAACAAAAATGTTGTGAGGACTTGATGTATAGCCCTATCTTCCTTGACAGTAAAACATATAGGACACAAATGTTGTGAGGACTTAGGATCAGTTGCATTAGTCTAGGCCATTATGCAGAATAAATCAACTTCCCTAATATCTTCAAAATTCAGCCAACAACATGTTGGTGCAGTGGGTTGAACCCTTGACCTCCTTTGTAGGAGGGAACCCTTGACCTCCTTTGTAGGAGGTCAAGGGTTCGACCCCTGGGTGTGTGTGAGTTTAGTTTGTATTAGTTTCCTTTCTTTGTATTTGTATTTGTATTTGGCCGGGGGTCCTTCGGAAACAACATCCCTATTGTATAGGGGCATGGTCTGCGTACAACTACCCTCCTCAGACACCACTTTGAGTGGTATTATAACTGAGTAAGCTAACTTTTTTTTTAATATCTTCAAAATTCAGAGCACTCCTTTTTGTTAGTCACTTAAGAGTTCCCCTGAAATTCATCTATATATTACTCCCTCCGTCCCTAATTAGTTGTCCAGTTTCTATTTTTGTTGGTCAAATTGACTCAAATTTGACTGAAATTTATATATATTATATAATGAAAAATATTTAAAAAAATTATACCATCGTAAACTACTTCTAATCTATTTTAATATGTGATTTTCAGATTTTTAAAATAATAAACGGATTAATTTTAATCTTCGGTCAAAAGTTAATCAATTTGACCACTGAAAAGTCAAACTGGACAACTAATTAGGGACGGAGGGAGTAAACTGAATTCACACAGGCATTAACTGTTCAGTTACATTTTAGCCGGGCTTTAGCATTACAAGAAATTATAAATAGGTATGCCAACATTGTCTCAGCCAGGACTTGGCCCTTGACCTCTTGCTACCAAGTGAGAGATCCCACTAGGCAAATATGCTAAGGTACTACAAGTTTCTTAATGCTTGTTTTATGAGATCCACTTTGAAAGATATACTAATAGACATTAGAAAATGCAAAGCAACAGCAATCCACCAGGCATGCACTGTGGCCATAAAAAACAAAGACCACAGGTTTATTTGTTGAGGGCTTGAAGAAACAGCTTAGTACAAGACGTTGTAATTAATTTAGTTAAAACTAGCTCTTTAGCCCGTGCAAAGCACGGGCATGTTCTAAATATCAATAAATTGTTACTTTTTCCTAAAATATATGATGTATTTGTAGGTGCGATAAATGAGTTATATGATTTTCAGTTGTTAGATTAATGATCCAATACTGGCTAGTTTAAGTGTAATTCTTATATATACTAAAATTCGATATTTGTTACATAATTTTATGTGTATGCGTATTAAAGATGTGAATGATGAGTTTTACTATTTGTATTAACAAATCGTAATAAAATATATATGAAGGTTCCTTTTTTAAGATTGATTTGAATTTATTTGTGTCGTGTAAACATAGTACTTAAAAGTATCACATAATTTAAAAATACCTTGGTATATTGAAGGTATGGATGATTATAATGCACATGCATGTTTGATACTCATATCTAGATTTTTTTCATGTGATATTTTTTATAATTTTTAATTTATAAATACTTATAGTAGATCTAAATAATAGTATAATGAGATATGGTACATGCTAGTGAATATTATCATATATTATTATATATCCATATAAATGTATATATGTATACATATATGTATATATGTGTCACGAGTATCTTTTAAAGCCGAACATAAAAATGTATAAATATGCGTATTAATTATAAAATAATTAATCGATTAAAATTATTGAAAAATTAAAAGATTATAGAACAAATGTCTGTATGTATGTATGCAGGGGCGGATGTAGCATAGGTTCAGTGGGGTCCCAGGACACCACTGAACTTTCAGTATATAGTATAGATGTATGCAAATTTTACTCAAAAAATGTTTGGTTTAATGGTAGGAACTCACTGAATTTTTGTGGATGACCCCAGTTCGAATCCTCATGACTACATTTTGGGCATTTTTTCTTGCAGGAACCTATTGAATCTACATATATACCATACATTTATACATTTCTAACACTAAAATCCTATAGTTCAGTGGTAGTTTAAGCTAAATTTGGTCAAATCAACCATGGTTCGATTCCTAAATGCTGTGTTTTTACACAAAAATAATATTTATATTTTAACACTAAAATCCTATAGTTCAGTGGTAGTTTAAGCTAAATTTGGTCAAATCAACCATGGTTCGATTCCTAGATGCTGTGTTTTTACACAAAAATAATATTTTCACTATATAAGTGCAAAAACAGGGCAAAGAGCTGTAATCACAATAGAGCTCGAGAAAAATTTTGCGTTACGCGCGCCTAGGACCCCACTGGCTACCAATCCTGGATCCGCCACTGTATGTATGTATGTATGTATGTATGTATGTATGTATGTATGTATGTATCTATGCATGCATGCATGTATGTATGTATGCATGTATGTACGTATGTATGTAGGTATGTATTTGTATGTATGCATGTATGTATGTATGTATGTATATCTGTATGTTTATGTATGTATGTATGTATGTATAATTAATAATTATACCTTAAAGAATATTAGACATTAATATGTACTAAACATGTTAATGTTAAAATACCAAAATAACCCTAAAAAACATATAGTAAGGTTAAGGATAAAATAGTACATGAATTAAATATAGATTATACAACATAAATGTATGTATGTATGCATGTATGTATGTATGTATGTATGTATGTTTGTATGTATTTATTTATGTATGTATGTTTGTATGTTATATAATATGTATGTATGTATGTATGTATGTATATAATATTTTAGTATAATATTATATATCCACAGAAATTTATATATGTATGTATTTATGTTTGTATATGTGTATGTATATATAAATATGCATATTAATTACTCCGTATACAACAATTAATAGATTACAAATAATGAAATATTAATAGATTTTACAACATAAATGTATGTATGTATGTGTGTGTATATGTACGTGTGCATGTATAATTAATAATTATGTATGTATGTATGTATGTATGTATGTATGTGTGTGTGTATGTACATATGCATGTATAATTATTTATGTATGTGTATGTATAATTAATAATTATGTATATAGTGTACATGCATGTATGTATGCATGTATGTACGTATGTATTTGTATGTATGCATGTATGTATGTATGTATGTATATCTGTATGTTTATGTATGTATGTATATATGTATAATTAATAATTATACCTTAAAGAATATTAGACATTAATATGTACTAAATATGTTAATGTTAAAATACCAAAATAACCCTAAAACATATAGTAAGGTTAATGATAAAATAATAAATGAATTAAATATAGATTATACAACATAAATATGTATGTATGTATTTATTTATGTATGTATGTATGTATATTATATAGTATGTATGTATGTATGTATGTATGTATGTATGTATATAATATTATAGTATAATATTATATATCCACCGAAATTTATATATGTATGTATTTATGTTTGTACATGTGTATGTATATATAAATATGCATATTAATTATACAACAATTAATAGATTACAAATAATGAAATATTAATAGATTATACAACATAACTGTATGTATGTATGTGTGTATATATGTACGTGTGCATGTATAATTAATAATTATGTATGTATGTATGTATGTATGTATGTATGTATGTATGTATGTGTGTGTATGTACATATGCATGTATAATTATTTATGTATGTGTATGTATAATTAATAATTATGTATATAGTGTACATGCATGTATGTATGCATGTATGTACGTATGTATGTAGGTATGTATTTGTATGTATGTATATCTGTATGTTTATGTATGTATGTATAATTAATAATTATATTTTAAAGAATATTAGACATTAATATGTACTAAATATGTTAATGTTAAAATACCAAAATAACCCTAAAAACATATAGTAAGGTTAAGGATAAAATAGTACATGAATTGAATATAGATTATACAACATAAATGTATGTATGTATGTATTTATTTATGTATGTATGTATGTATGTATGTATGTATGTTATATAGTATGTATGTATGTATGTATGTATGTATGTTTGTATGTATGTATGTATGTATGTATATAATATTATAGTATATTATTATATAACCACAGAAATTTATATATGTATGTATATATAAATATGCATATTAATTATACAGCAATTAATAGATTACAAATAATGAAATATTAATAGATTATACAACATAAATGTATGTATGTATGTGTGTGTGTATGTATGTACGTGTGCATGTATCTATCTATATTATAGTGTCTGTTGCGTGATTTGTACAGTAAATTTTACAATTTAAGTCTTTACCCCTACTGTTCATGCTTATTTCAAGATTGCCACTACATACATGTTTACAGGTTACAGCTTTACATTGAAATTTCAAAGAAGCTTTGTGCTAATTCAAACTTCCAAATTCAAAATTAAACTTTAGATTTACATCCTCCCTCTCTCCCCCTTTCTCTTTCAAACTTTTTTACAACTGATATAATTTGAATGTTTATCTATTCTTTGCCACTGCATACACATATCTAACTGCAGCTTCTTCAATACGCTTTATTTGAATCTTCTAAAGATTTTGAAAATTCTGTAGCTTCTTCAATTCTTACATTTGCAGCCTTTCTCTCTTCTCTCTCTTTCCAAGAATTCAAATTGAATTCAATTTCAAATTTAAACACTACCACACTCCGTCTCTCTCCATTTCAGTCTTCTTTTCTATTAATGCTTTTGTTATTAGCAAACACTCCGTCTCTCTCCACAGACCTTTAGCTGATGCAGTATTTGCATTTAGCACCTCAATTTAAACACTACTGCTTTTGTTATTTTCAGTCTTCTGTTTCTATTAATTCAATGACTAAAATCCACAACCATAATAAATTTTTTTGATTGTATTTGCAGTTCGACCTTTTGCTGATGAAGTGTTTGCTGTTTTGTCCAAGAGAAAAGAACTTGATAATTACTCATTTTAGAGGTATGTTATTCATATCTTCTGGAACAGTATTTGGTGTACACTTTTTTTTTTTTGGAGAACATAATTTATTTTATCGGTTTTGGTTGATTCAGTTACAGTTAAAGCTATTGCCAAAAGAAAATTTGTTAACACACTGTGATTATGTATGTATGTATCTCTCTATCTATCTATGTATTGTTTGATGTCCGATTGTTGCATTAATATGTATGTATCTGTATGTTGTTTGAATTCGGTTTGTTAATAGTGATATAGATAGATTAATGAATTCGTTTGTCAATAGTGATATGTATATTATTTTGATAGATATAATAATTTGTGATATGTATTCCTTTCAATGCATTTTATCAGGTTAGATCATTTAAATGCCAAGTAATTGTTCCAATGGTATTGAGAAGAAGTACTCGCAGAGGCACACCCGCTGCACCAGTTCAAGGCGATATATTTATGTTTTTATGGCGAAATAAGGTATGCAATTTATATAGGGTGGTTTTGTTTTTTCAGAAATTGTATTTTCCATATTGATTTGAATGTTTTAATCATTATTGTGATGATTGTGGTTGTTGTGCTACAAGTGTAAAAACAGAAAGTGTCTGCAAGTTACTTAGTTCAGCAAAAGAATCAGGCACCTGTCCTTGCAATTGATTAGTGTTGACATCAAGAATTTCCACCAGTGCTAAACAATTGTTACGTGTTGTGTTAAACAATTGGTCGCTCAACACAGCATTGTGTATCTTTTTGTAGGTGATTGGTAAAACCAATGTTTCTTCACAAGTGATTCCTAATATGCCAAACATAAGTGAGTTTTGCTTTATTCTATGTTTTCAGTACAGTTATGTTTAGCAGTTTTATGGTTGACAGTCTCTTATATGTCATGTATTAATGCTCTTCTCCATGTGTTGTTGTCTTTGATTTATGACCATTTAAAGGCTTGGTGTCAAACAAATGTGGCAGACCTAGAAAATATCCGGACATATCCATTCTGAATGAGGTTTGAGGAATTGATATTGAGTTACAAACTGTACTGACAATATATTAGATTTGTTACTTCTCAAAGTTCTCTTGCTGTGTCCATTCATACTAATTTCTACTATTAAATGTTATATAGAGTAAAAGCTTTACAGATTCAAATTAGATAGATAAAGCTTCTCTCCAAAGCTTCTGTCTTTCCGCCCATCTCTCTGCACTACTCTTTTCAATGTTATCCTATTTTGAATTTTTAAATTCAAACCTAATTCCATTACCAAATGATTTTCTCTTATATTAAACTAAAACTGAATTGTTATATCTATCTTTGTTTACAGATACAAAATGAGAAGGCAAAATAAACATAAGCAGCATGCAGAGGAAAAAACTAATGTTATAAATGTTTGTTTGGTGTTGGCATGCGATGTGAATTTAGAGTTATATGTATACTACTCTAGAGATATGGAGACATAAAATTATATTGGTTTAGAAAATGAAGGTTCAAAATGAAGAATGAAAAATATTGTGATTTTTTTGGTCAGGGGCTAAGAAGGCTTCCAAGCATTCTACGCTTGACTTGAATATTTGGAAAATCGCCCATTTGATTTGCTCATATCTCTTAAAAGTTGAAAGAGGAAGCATCAGTAAGTATGAAGACTCTTGGATCACTCATGGTCATGCAGTTTTAGAAGATCTTACTTATAATTTTGGTTGTTTTCTTATCTTGATATTAGAACTCTTATAAACTTAGCTTCTATGTTGACTTGCTATTGTACAATCAGGTTGAAGGTCTTTCACCAGAAGAATTATTGCAAACCTGTTCTCCTAGGTGACTGCAAATTTGTTTTGCTGCATAAGTGGATGCTTTGATTGTGACACCCCCCAAATCCGGGGTCAGAAGATTTGGTTGCCACGCAAAAATCCTCAAAATAAAACATCTGATTAATAATAATCATCCATTTGTGATTGTCCAACACTGGAAATATACATCTGTGACCCCAAAAATACCAAGATCTTTTAAGGTTATAGGGCTAGAAACAAGAATCCAAATTCCATTAGATAAAAAAAAACATTCCTTCTTTACATCATTCTCTTTGATCAAATCATAAACCACTGGTGTAACTTCGATAAGAAGTACGCCAGGCCAACTAGACTAGTACATAATAATAATAAATATTAGAACTCAATTATATAAAATAGATCTTACTCTAAATCCAGACATCCTGAGCCAAGTCATCTTCGAAATAGCATCACGCTTCTTCTCTTTCTGAACTGAGCGAATAAATCTCGCCAAACCACCTTACTGAAATGTTAGGATTTACAACAGCAAGTATGAGCGAAAGAAATGCTCAGCAAGCGTATAAAAATTTTGATATAAAACCAGGATAAGTGGGGCATCAAATCAACTGAAATGTAAAACAGTTTATAGAGAAAACTGAATCAACAACTGTGATATAATTCAAATCATAACTGAAATCATTTGGCATGTCATAAAAATGAATCATCTGCCAACTCACAATATATAATAGCCATTCTGGCGATATGGATTGGATACACTTATATAACTGAAACACCATTGCCCCCTGATCAGGTTCTAAGGCAATGGGACCCTCTATACTCCACCGGTATTCTCTTTTTTTCCGTGTGTGTATAGTTCGGATTTCTGGGGTACCCAAAATAGGCAAGTAATGTTAGCCTATAGGAAGATGGTATGGTTACCATATCCTCCTTAAATATAGCCGGACCAACTACGACATGTGGCCTCCTACGCTTTACTATTTTCCAATCCAATAGAGCAATTTCCGAATTCAACAGGAAATGCTTAGTTTTAAATACAGGTCATATCCCATTATTACTACGATAATGAGGATATGAAGAGTTTATCTGAAACAATTCCCCACATCAAGGGTAATAATAACAAACAACTGTGTTCGCACAAAAATATTTAAGAACCACAAATAGCTCTGAACAATAACTATTTGTCATGATATGAATCAATAAAACATAAAATAAACAGTGTTTAAGATGATCAAGAAAATACTTGCCTATGGTCCTTTGTTATTACGTAGCGCCGAAGTAATACAACTATCTTCTTCTATCTCACGTCATCATGTCCTCTGTTGATCATTCGCTGGTTTGACGCTCTTGCGATTGCCACGAGTCTGATCCGTTGACATTGAGCCTGCGCGTCTACTTCTATAGTCAAACATAAGCTGGTACTTCAGTCTTCAGACGACAATTCTGATACTTTACTAACGCTTATAAACTCAATTCGAACGTAGTAACCATGCTTACCAATATCTCTGCCAGAAGAAAATAATTGGAAATGTCCCCTTTGAACATAGACGTTTTCCCGGTGTTAAAACACCTCACAAGTAACCCAGCAATTCCATAAACAATACTTTCATCTCCAACCTTCTTTATTACAATCCACAAACAATACTGCATCCATCTCCAACCTTCTTCATAACCCACAAAGAATATTGCATCTATCTCCAACCTCCTTGATTAGACATCTACTTATCTCTGTTGACCAACCTAAGTCAATATTAACAATTAATCCTTATGAAAATAAACGATATCCGACCATCGTTGCCAGTAAATCAAAGAAAACATCGTCTACTCTTAATGACATCTTATAATATAAATCACATAAACAATTAACACACATTAACTATATATATATCGATCACAACTCAATTTATAACCTAACCCTTGATACTTAATATCTTGACAATTTACATCGCACGTATAAGGACTCCATAATTAGATCACATAATCACATAGCACGTAATTCACATAGCAGATACGACTTACAAATAAAAGAGCATTCAAAGTATTTTTAGAATATTTAAAAATATTTTAAATCACTTAAAAGAATTTTAAAAGATTTAAATACCCTTTTTGAATCAAAAAGGATCGCTAATAAACCCTCCGGGTAATTATTGGATCACCAAAATATTTTTATAATTATCTAATCCGGGTTTATAAATAATTTTAGAATTTTAAAAATATTTTTACCGTTCCCGGATTATTTTTAGGATTTAAAACAATTTCTTTCTATTTTAAATCACTTTTAAACAGAAAATTGGTTAATTAAAAATTAAATAATCCTAAATAAATTAATTAGATTCAAGTAATAATTAATTAATGAAATTATCTAATAAATAATTACATTTATTAGATAATCAAATTAATTAAAACATTATTTGAGATTAATTAATATAATTAAAAGTATTTAATTCTTAATTATTTTTGAATTAAAAACAATTAAATAAAGAAATAAAGAAATAAAAATAGAATTCAGAAATAAATTCTGGATTTATAAAACATTTTCAGAAAATAAAATTTCTGAAATTTATAATTAAATTCAGAATTAAAAAGTAATTAAAAGTAAATAAAAGTAAATAAAAGTAAAAATAATTAGTAAAAAGTAAAAATCAATTCTCAAAATCATTTTTCAGAAAAGGTTAACAGATTTTTAGGATCAAATGGTTACTATTCATCACCATCTTCACTGTTCTTCGTATGAATGCTCCAAGAACATCGTCGGCGTTAATGGCAGAAGTCGCCGCCGGCGACGTTTCCGGCCAACTCCGGCGAGCTTCAAAACACTCCGTTTCACAGAGTTTTTGATTGCAAAACGTTCCACAACAACCCAACAATCAAACCAAACTAACAAACGCAGAATCCGGCTAACCAATCGCCGAATCCGGCCAAAATCCGAAAAATTCCGGCGAGCTTCAAAAACTTTCCGACGAACCGAAAATCAACACCAAACTACGAGTTCTATACATCAAATCGAAGCTTAGGAGTTCAACAATTCATATCTAACATCAAGAACATCAAACAATCATCCAAGAAGCTAGAAAATCGAAATCAAAGTTCACCCCCACCAAATTTCGATTTTCTTATTTAGGACACTAAAATTCAAACAAAAATTATCACAATACTCCTGGGATCATAAGAAATCTATAGACACTAACCACATCAACAACAAATCACTACACAATCCACAACAAATTAAACAAGTTCGAAAATTAAAATTAAAAAAACAAATTTTCGAATCAGACAATTTTGGTTATGAACACCTACATAAACATGTAGTAGAGATCAAGAGCTTCAGTTTGGTTACTCACATGATCGATTTGGATGCCGGAATCACTGTCAAAAGTGTGTTTGATCTCCAAGAACACCAAGAACAATATTCAAAGAATTTTCCAGAAAATAAAATCAAAAATCTGATTTTTGATTAATTTTAACAATTAAAAATAAAATTCTGCTATTTATATAAATCTGAAAATTAATACCCCAAAAATATTTTTAACCCCTAATTAAAATCATTAAGCCTTAAAAATAATTTTTATGGGATAAAAATGTAAAAATTTTATTTTAAAACAAATATAATATAAATGTCAAAATTTCCCAAAAATTACGAATATTACAAAAATTACAAAATACTACATTTTTGAACATCCCATTATTATATAAAAATAGTTTTATGAAAAACAGGGTCTCGAATTCAATACAGGGGCTGGGTCCGAAAATTAAAATACGAAATAACTGTATTCTAAAAATATAAAAATTACAGAAAAATAGAATAAAATATTCTATGATACACAGAAGTCACATAACACGTATGGGATAATTTTCCGATTTAATAAAAATCATAACGCGTTTAAATGCATTAAAAATAAACTAACACACATTAAAATCAACTAAAAATATATTTTAATATAATAAATTACACGTAATTTTTCGGGTCGTTACATTCTTCCCCCCTTATAAGGATTCCGTCCTCGGAATCAGCTAAGGCAACTAGTGAGGTTCCTTAACTCCTTCACCATCAACACTTGCTTTACAAAACTGGGGATAGTGTTCCTTCTTAAACAACTTCTCCAAAATCTCAATTCAACTATAGGGTCTCTATCTGACACAGTTATCACGGGAGTCTTACAACCCATCATTATTCGTTTCAAATATGGCTCGACCAACTTTCCATTAACATAATATCCTTGAGAGAGAGAGAACTGATTCCATTGATATGCCACTGATATTCTTATCATTTTAGGACTCGTTCTTACTCTTGGCAATTCCGTTGCGAATCTAATTTCTATCTGCGAATTTCGCTTATCCTGACCTGATTGGCATACCCTTGAAATTCAATAGAGATAACAAAAATCATGAAATTTTGAAGAGAACAGATTCCATATCATAGCAAATGTCTCACAATTGTGGTTATGAATTTACGAATTTTAAAGCAACCTGATTTGAAATAAGAGAATAACTAAGAGATCAATATGATCATATGAACCCGACATTGTGTGTCTTAGCTCCGACATTTACAATTAAAGGTGATCAGCCTTCTTGTAATACACAACACACCAGTGATGGCGTCCCATCCAACTTCTATCACACAGACAGATATACCTGGTGTCCCCTATAAATAGGGTTGTTCGTCTCAGTAGGAGTACATAAATATGAAAGGAATATGAAATCAAATTAATAACTGATGTTTTCGGACAAATAATTCTCTGAAGCACACTTTGGATTTAAATGAAAAATTCCAAAGGTGTTATTTTTGAGAAGATGAATAACCAAAAGAAAGTACCGAACAAGTGGTACTATATTGTAAATAAAGTTATTAACCACTGGAGAAAACAAAAAGTTGAAATTCAAAATGTCACTATTTAGAAGAGAAGATATATCTTTTAACAAATACCTCTTTAGGAGTGATATCAAAATAATTCATAGAAAGAAAAGGTATTGCCAAGGTCTCTACTTATGCCTTCTCTGCCAATTCCTTCGATAGCTCGTCATTCGAATTTAAGCTTCTTCCTTTCCACGTTTTAAGAATATCGATATCGTATGTCATCGTCAACTCGTAATAATCTCTGAAGATTCCACAATAGACATCTCCATTCGCCAGGCGATTTATCCAATTCAGCACAACTATCTCAAACGAGTACTCCAATCTTAACTTACTAATTGGTACTATACCCAATAGTCCAATACGAACTCTACATGAGCTCGGACGTTCCTTACTTAACTATACACACTCCTACACACTCTCGTTCCTAGTTTACTATAACCCTGCTCTGATACCAACTGTGACACCCCCCAAATCCGGGGTCAGAAGATTTGGTTGCCACGCAAAAATCCTCAAAATAAAACATCTGATTAATAATAATCATCCATTTGTGATTGTCCAACACTGGAAATATACATCTGTGACCCCAAAAATACCAAGATCTTTTAAGGTTATAGGGCTAGAAACAAGAATCCAAATTCCATTAGATAAAAAAAAACATTCCTTCTTTACATCATTCTCTTTGATCAAATCATAAACCACTGGTGTAACTTCGATAAGAAGTACGCCAGGCCAACTAGACTAGTACATAATAATAATAAATATTAGAACTCAATTATATAAAATAGATCTTACTCTAAATCCAGACATCCTGAGCCAAGTCATCTTCGAAATAGCATCACGCTTCTTCTCTTTCTGAACTGAGCGAATAAATCTCGCCAAACCACCTTACTGAAATGTTAGGATTTACAACAGCAAGTATGAGCGAAAGAAATGCTCAGCAAGCGTATAAAAATTTTGATATAAAACCAGGATAAGTGGGGCATCAAATCAACTGAAATGTAAAACAGTTTATAGAGAAAACTGAATCAACAACTGTGATATAATTCAAATCATAACTGAAATCATTTGGCATGTCATAAAAATGAATCATCTGCCAACTCACAATATATAATAGCCATTCTGGCGATATGGATTGGATACACTTATATAACTGAAACACCATTGCCCCCTGATCAGGTTCTAAGGCAATGGGACCCTCTATACTCCACCGGTATTCTCTTTTTTCCGTGTGTGTATAGTTCGGATTTCTGGGGTACCCAAAATAGGCAAGTAATGTTAGCCTATAGGAAGATGGTATGGTTACCATATCCTCCTTAAATATAGCCGGACCAACTACGACATGTGGCCTCCTACGCTTTACTATTTTCCAATCCAATAGAGCAATTTCCGAATTCAACAGGAAATGCTTAGTTTTAAATACAGGTCATATCCCATTATTACTACGATAATGAGGATATGAAGAGTTTATCTGAAACAATTCCCCACATCAAGGGTACTAATAACAAACAACTGTGTTCGCACAAAAATATTTAAGAACCACAAATAGCTCTGAACAATAACTATTTGTCATGATATGAATCAATAAAACATAAAATAAACAGTGTTTAAGATGATCAAGAAAATACTTGCCTCTGGTCCTTTGTTATTACGTAGCGCCGAAGTAATACAACTATCTTCTTCTATCTCACGTCATCATGTCCTCTGTTGATCATTCGCTGGTTTGACGCTCTTGCGATTGCCACGAGTCTGATCCGTTGACATTGAGCCTGCGCGTCTACTTCTATAGTCAAACATAAGCTGGTACTTCAGTCTTCAGACGACAATTCTGATACTTTACTAACGCTTATAAACTCAATTCGAACGTAGTAACCATGCTTACCAATATCTCTGCCAGAAGAAAATAATTGGAAATGTCCCCTTTGAACATAGACGTTTTCCCGGTGTTAAAACACCTCACAAGTAACCCAGCAATTCCATAAACAATACTTTCATCTCCAACCTTCTTTATTACAATCCACAAACAATACTGCATCCATCTCCAACCTTCTTCATAACCCACAAAGAATATTGCATCTATCTCCAACCTCCTTGATTAGACATCTACTTATCTCTGTTGACCAACCTAAGTCAATATTAACAATTAATCCTTATGAAAATAAACGATATCCGACCATCGTTGCCAGTAAATCAAAGAAAACATCGTCTACTCTTAATGACATCTTATAATATAAATCACATAAACAATTAACACACATTAACTATATATATATCGATCACAACTCAATTTATAACCTAACCCTTGATACTTAATATCTTGACAATTTACATCGCACGTATAAGGACTCCATAATTAGATCACATAATCACATAGCACGTAATTCACATAGCAGATACGACTTACAAATAAAAGAGCATTCAAAGTATTTTTAGAATATTTAAAAATATTTTAAATCACTTAAAAGAATTTTAAAAGATTTAAATACCCTTTTTGAATAAAAAAGGATCGCTAATAAACCCTCCGGGTAATTATTGGATCACCAAAATATTTTTATAATTATCTAATCCGGGTTTATAAATAATTTTAGAATTTTAAAAATATTTTTACCGTTCCCGGATTATTTTTAGGATTTAAAACAATTTCTTTCTATTTTAAATCACTTTTAAACAGAAAATTGGTTAATTAAAAATTAAATAATCCTAAATAAATTAATTAGATTCAAGTAATAATTAATTAATGAAATTATCTAATAAATAATTACATTTATTAGATAATCAAATTAATTAAATCATTATTTGAGATTAATTAATATAATTAAAAGTATTTAATTCTTAATTATTTTTGAATTAAAAACAATTAAATAAAGAAATAAAGAAATAAAAATAGAATTCAGAAATAAATTCTGGATTTATAAAACATTTTCAGAAAATAAAATTTCTGAAATTTATAATTAAATTCAGAATTAAAAAGTAATTAAAAGTAAATAAAAGTAAAAATAATTAGTAAAAAGTAAAAATCAATTCTCAAAATCATTTTTCAGAAAAGGTTAACAGATTTTTAGGATCAAATGGTTACTATTCATCACCATCTTCACTGTTCTTCGTATGAATGCTCCAAGAACATCGTCGGCGTTAATGGCAGAAGTCGCCGCCGGCGACGTTTCCGGCCAACTCCGGCGAGCTTCAAAACACTCCGTTTCACAGAGTTTTTGATTGCAAAACGTTCCACAACAACCCAACAATCAAACCAAACTAACAAACGCAGAATCCGGCTAACCAATCGCCGAATCCGGCCAAAATCCGAAAAATTCCGGCGAGCTTCAAAAACTTTCCGACGAACCGAAAATCAACACCAAACTACGAGTTCTATACATCAAATCGAAGCTTAGGAGTTCAACAATTCATATCTAACATCAAGAACATCAAACAATCATCCAAGAAGCTAGAAAATCGAAATCAAAGTTCACCCCCACCAAATTTCGATTTTCTTATTTAGGACACTAAAATTCAAACAAAAATTATCACAATACTCCTGGGATCATAAGAAATCTATAGACACTAACCACATCAACAACAAATCACTACACAATCCACAACAAATTAAACAAGTTCGAAAATTAAAATTAAAAAAACAAATTTTCGAATCAGACAATTTTGGTTATGAACACCTACATAAACATGTAGTAGAGATCAAGAGCTTCAGTTTGGTTACTCACATGATCGATTTGGATGCCGGAATCACTGTCAAAAGTGTGTTTGATCTCCAAGAACACCAAGAACAATATTCAAAGAATTTTCCAGAAAATAAAATCAAAAATCTGATTTTTGATTAATTTTAACAATTAAAAATAAAATTCTGCTATTTATATAAATCTGAAAATTAATACCCCAAAAATATTTTTAACCCCTAATTAAAATCATTAAGCCTTAAAAATAATTTTTATGGGATAAAAATGTAAAAATTTTATTTTAAAACAAATATAATATAAATGTCAAAATTTCCCAAAAATTACGAATATTACAAAAATTACAAAATACTACATTTTTGAACATCCCATTATTATATAAAAATAGTTTTATGAAAAACAGGGTCTCGAATTCAATATAGGGGCTGGGTCCGAAAATTAAAATACGAAATAACTGTATTCTAAAAATATAAAAATTACAGAAAAATAGAATAAAATATTCTATGATACACAGAAGTCACATAACACGTATGGGATAATTTTCCGATTTAATAAAAATCATAACGCGTTTAAATGCATTAAAAATAAACTAACACACATTAAAATCAACTAAAAATATATTTTAATATAATAAATTACACGTAATTTTTCGGGTCATTACATTGATTGCTTTTTTTGTAATGTGATCCCATTTGTATCACTTATGTCATAAAGTTATAGTAATAGAAAAATGAACATGTTTATTCCTTCACTATTGTGCATTGTTTCTGAGTTTGTGTATGTTAAATATACTATCAATGTGCTCCTTGAGATATGGAACTGATGGTTTGAGGTCTCAGTCAGTTTCTTTGAAAATATTAGATATAATACAAAAGTTAAATTCAAAAGTAAGTTAAATTATTATTTCATTTTTTTATATTTGTATTAAAAAAAATTGTAAAAAAGGCGAGGTGCCGCCGGAGGCGGTGCCGAGAAGTTTTATTTATGATTTTAAAATTACTAATAGTGTTTATACATTCATAATTTTAAATTTTCATTCGTGGTTATTAGTCTTCATAAATAAATAGCTATTTTAGTAGTAGACATATTAAGTACAACCAATGTCAAACTTAAATTTTCAATCAAATTACAGGGATACATGCAAAATGAAGACTAAAATTTAAGTTGCTTACTATTTGTCCTCGAATTCTACAATTAAGTATTTGTTTTTTGTAATGAATTATATTATTAACGAAGAACTCCTTTTCATATAACCAATTTTCCAACAATTTCAATGCATAAATCAACCAAAATATTTTTTTTATACCTTAAACGCCCAGCATGGCGGGCTATAATACTAGTAATTAATAATTATGTATGTATGTATGTATATATATATATGTATGTATGTATGTATGTATGTATGTATGTATGTATGTATGTACGTATGCATGTATAATTATTTATATATGTGTATTTATAATTATTAATTATGTATGAATGTAAGTATGTGTGTATGTATGTATAATTATTGGGATTATACATTATACAAATATTTATGTATGTAGCTAATGATTTTTAATATAAATTCAAATTCTCACACAGCTCAACTGGTTATGGTGTTAAATTTTGTTCTGAAAGGTCATGGGTTCAAACCCTTTGAATAACAATATTTTTACAAATATTTAGAGTTAGGTTTGGAGTGAGGTTCGAAGGGACCGAACCTATGAATAAATTTGCTCAGGGTAGGTTTGGAGTGAGGTTCGAAGGGACCGAACCTATGAATAAATTTGCTCAGGGAAGGGATAAACATCAGGAACAAAAAATCAAAGTGATATATAATCGAGCACCATATGCAGAGTACCAACATATAAATGCAGAGTACCAACATATAAACACAACATATAAAACATTCAACCACTACAGAGGTAAGCTAATTAAACACCAACATATAAACACAACGTATACAAACAAGTAAGCACAATAAATTATTTAGCAAAAATTTAGCAAAAAGAAAAAGTAAGCACAATAAACAAAGACTAAACAGAGTAGCTAACCTCCACCGAAATTCCAAACAAATTTCCTTCTCCTATGGGGTCAACTTCAGCAACATTCTCCAGTTCAGCTGTGAAAATCAAGTTATATTTCACCATTTTTTTCCTCACTCTCAAAGTCTCAAATCTCAATGTATATTTTCAGCTTCAATGTAGTACTTATGTTATGTACTTATGTAGCTTCAATGTTATGTTTGGGGAATACGAAAAGATGAGGCAACACCTTCAATGTTAAAGGTTTAGGCGGTGAACGTACAACAGCAACAACTCAACAAGGCAACACCTCACATTTATACGATATACAGTAGTAGTCTGATACACTAAATGAACGCTCATAATGGAAATGGGTACAACTGAGTCTTATTTATGTAAACTTAGTAAGCATATCTGAGAACAACAACATTAGGCTAAGAAAAAAGAGAGAGAAACAAAGAGAAAAGAAAAAAGAGAAGAAAGAAGAGAGAAGAGATAATGGTGAAATATAACATGATCTTCACTGCTCAACTAGAAAATGTGGATGAAGTTGAACCCACCGGAGAAGGAAATTTGTCGAGGTTAGTTTAAAGTTTTAATTTTGTTATGGTTATTAGTTTTAATTTCAGTCGAGGTTATTATTAAAAGAAGAAAAATAAACTAATAACCATAACAAAATTAAAACTTTAAACTAACCTCGACTGAAATTCCAAACAAATTTCCTTCTCCGGTGGGTTCAACTTCATCCACATTTTCTAGTTGAGCAGTGAAGATCATGTTATATTTCACCATTATCTCTTCTCTCTTCTCTCTTCTTTCTTCTCTTTTTTCTTTTCTCTTTGTTTCTCTCTCTTTTTTCTTAGCCTAATGTTCTTCTTGTTGGTTCAGTGTCCATTCTTAGCAGCACCAAAGAATTTTTTTAGCTCCCACTATTTAATAATCCTATATATGTCCTCCAAGTATGCTTGTATCATTGGTCAATGCTGAAAAGCCATCGGTACGTTTAGTTTTATTACTTCATAGTATTTAACAAACAAAATATTTTTTTTGTGCAAATGTTAATTTTCTTCTATATCCATAGTGTGCAATAGTGTGCAGAAACTATGTACAAGAACGTCGCATTGGACTTTTACGACTACGATCCAATTGGTCGATGAGAGCAGCCCAACGATTCTTTCCAAGAGGCGGAGTCAAGTTCACACAGCTGCAAGTAGGAAATCAAGAGTCCATGAGACATTTAAAAAACTTATCGCTATTTATTGTAGCTATTTTCAAGATTACTAGTACTTCTATTGGAATTTCTTCTTGGGAAGACTGCTAGTACTTCTATTGGAATTTCTTCTTGGGAAGAAGAAATGATTGATCGATACCTGTAAATGTATCAAACCACTAGAAACAGTCCTAATACAGCAATTTAATGCGCGATATGCATTTGCAACAGATGTGTGTTCCCTTTAGTATGCAGCGGTAAAACATTATTTTTATGCATCTGATAATGTATTCCCAGATGTTGGTCACTACACAATTTTTTTTTATCACTAACTACTACATTTCATTTCCCTTGGATCTAGTTGTTGTTGCGAACCTTTTAAAATTGCTTCTAATTTTTTAAATTTATCGAAGTCACGTCTAAAACAAGTTTTAGGAAAATTTTGAAATCTCTAACATTCAAATTTATGATCCTAATAACTATTATTTTAAAAGAAAACATTTCAAAAACTTAGGAATACATTCAAAAATGGAATAATTAATGTTATGTTTGAGACTGGGAGTGGAATAATTATATGTTTTATATGTCTGCCTTTTATTTTTTATATGATTCAATTCGTAAAAATTTGTGCTGATAAGGAGTTCGTTAAATGAGATATTATTCCCTCCATTTTCAAATATTTATCTTTTAATAATGTGTATTTAAAATATATATAAAACATTTATTTTCGAATTGGTGACATGGATGACGGGACGTTTGAAATGTTTTAATTGTTGTAATTAATGTGAATACATGGGATCCATGCTCATTTAATACTATTACAACAAATTACTCCCTTTGTTTTTTATTATATGATGTTTGACTTTTTTCACACATTTCTAAGTGTTTTGACCGGGTATTTAAAATTATTATTTTTTAAATTTTCTTTTTGTGAATTAAAATATTTATTGTGTATTTTAATTCAAAAATTGAAAATTTTAAAAATAATAATTTTAAATGACCGGTCAACGCACTTGGAAATGTGTGCAAAAAGTCAAGCGTCATATAATAAAAAATAGAGGGAGTAAGAGAAATCATGTGACATTCGAGAAACATTTTGGATATCAATTTTGTACCTCTAATAATTTTCTTTTGAAAAAAATTGTCTATTAAATCCTTTACTGGTGTCGTATTATCCTTTTGAAAAAAATTGTCTATCAAATCCTTTACATGATGTCGTATTACTTCCAATTTAATCAAAACATTGAAATGAATTAACTAATAATTAAGGATAGATGATAACCAAACAGGAAACTTATCATTGATCATTTTATTGTTTTTCTAAAATTATCAATGCAATGGCTAAGAGCCAATAAAATCTAAACTTCATCAAAGTATCATAAGAAAATTAGAAATATCGGAATGGTACACGTATAGTTCCAGCAGCAACACACCAGTAGGGCATTCTTCACTTGTTACTAAGTACTGAACTGCGATTTAGGATTAAATCCAGAAGCTCATTGTAGAAGATAACACACATTTGTAAAATCTTATTACAACTTCATCTTATTGACCCTAAATTCTTCAAAGCACGATACGCTAACTGCAGGAAGCAGAATTCTACTTATATTAACGAATTAATGAGGTTTTCAAGTTAGATTTAAGTGCACCATACCTGATATACATCAGTGTTCAAGTTCCGTAAGTTGGTCGTCTGATGGCGCGTACATGAAAATATGTAATAGATATTGCTATTCTTTTACTAAAATCAATATCACCTTACGAAATAAGTTAGTTTTTCGGAAGACATCTGATGTGTTTCCTCTGAATGATATAATTAATATCGTTAGGAAACAGAAAGAACACCTGTTTAAGTTGAACATTAGACAGATGCTAATTGCAGTTGCTTCCGGTAGTAAGTTGAGGATGATTATAGTTGTGTCAGATTAAGCAAAAGTCGGTCAGACACGGAGACTGCTGCATAGTCATCTTGTAATCAATCCACTAATGGTCTCTTGGTCAGGTCGATCGAGTGTGTTCTATAAAAGAGAGAAACAAAACAAGAAGATCGAAGACTCGGCTCAATCATGTGTGGAATAAAATCCATGTTGCTCTCGTACATTTGGTTGGCGCATTCACTCGTATAGTTTCATATAAGAACACCTCCTACTCCTATATAGCGTTGTCACGAGTGGACACTCTCACATTTCACTCTCTACCTTTCCTCTACACATTCTTCCCCACATTTTGTACTGACACACAAAGAGGCTTCTTTCTTCATTATTCTCTCCAACAGTTTGTACCAACAGCTCGTGGGTGCTGTACTAAACCTGCATGTTCCAGAGCACTACATGCCTTCTTATAACTTTTGCTTTGATGGTCGATGTGATTATAGCATCTGTCTACTCTTTTTACTATGTGCAGCCAGCATTCATATCAAAATTCTGATAAATTTTATAATCAACAGCCTATAACGCCATAAGTTCTTGCGTTGCGTATCATGAGAGCACAAAATTAAAATCCACATACGTGAGAAAAGGAGATCCCTCGCAAGGCCTACTAAAATCAACATACGCGAGAATGAGATCCCTCACAAGTCCTGTTTTTACCTAATAAGAATTGCTTGGTTCCACAACTGATAAACGACAATACGTATCAATTAAAAAACAAATTGGCATGTCCGAAATTATATCATATACACATCTAAGAATGGACACAATTTCTGTTACATACCACTATTCACGGCATGGATACACACTGACACAAATATAGAATCTGAACAGCTGATCACGAACCCGTTCCACAACCTGTTATCCTGATATTTATCTTCAAGATAAAAGGTTATCTTAATGTACTCTTTTCTTTGGCCACTTCTCCTCTGGTCTGAAAAGCAACATTTCATCTAATATGATTCTATCTAATCGAAGTTCATAGCGAATCAAGAAGTACCCAAGTTATGTCAAACCACTCCTAGTACCAGAAAAGATCAACAATACGATTCTCGCAACGGCTTTTTTTTGGCTTAAATAGTACATCATATTATTAACAACATAAAACTGATCATACGTAATGTGCACGGGTCTTAAATAGTGCTGGACTTGTCCTAAAATATGACGGACTTAAGTGTAGAAAATATTCTAGATTATATTCCTATAAACTGTTTCATCACCGTGGAGCAATGCACTTGACATGCAGAAATAAATGGATAACTTATTAAAACAAGAGTACTGTCAACTCTTATTAATTTAACTCAAAATGCTACAAGAGATCTGTAACATCCATCCGATTAACATCCAAACAGACATTCACGAATAAAACACAAAAGATAAAACTCATAAATAAAAATTAGAGAGAGACAATAGATAATAAACATATAGTGCTTCTTAATCTAGAGATAATTAAGAGTAAGAGTCTAAGACCATGAACATTAATTTTGAACCAGCAGTACTGCTCCTAACAATGCAACTATGGCCAGGCTGCTCCCATGCTTGAAAGCTGGCGAGCCTGGAGTAGAAGTGACGGGTGGCATGACCGACATGGATGGTGTCGGTGCCATTGGTGCTGGTGGTGAATTCACTGAACCAGGGCTCATGGCTGGAGGAGTTATTGTGTGAGGTGGGCTAGCCATCGGTGATGGTGCCATCATCATAGGTGGCGGTGACATCACCAGAGGTAACGGTGCCATGGTGGTGGAGGGGGAAATGGCCGGAGCTTGGCCAGAGGATAAGACAGCTATCATCAGTGACAAGGTTAGGCTGTGTATGGCACATGAGAGTGTCATGATTCTCTCTGTCTGTCCTCGAGAGTGTGAAGATAAGTCTGAAGGAATGGGAGAAGCTAAAGGATAATGAAGCTAAGGTGTTTTGGGAACTGGGAAAACTTGTGAGGAATAGGAATGCTTTGAGTTTGAGTTAAGTTTATAAAGAAATGCTTTGAGTTTGAGTTTAATAAGTTTAGCTTATAAAGGCTGGAAGGTCAGCTTGCTGAGATGTTAAGTGTCTACTTCTGGTTTAAATTCATTGCACCATGTGATAGGTTCAAATTGATGGAACCATGTGCACCCGATACTTCTCTACAACCCTTTCTTTCTTTCAGTATTTTGGAGAATTGTCTTCCTAGGTTGAGTATGGCTTCTCTTCTCCATGTGGTTGGTAGATGAAGTGGTGCCCATGAGGCTACTATAGCCATTGCCCAGCTAGAAAATGACTTGGCTTTTACTAGTTGACACGGTGACAGCTAATTAATGAAAAGAAACACGTGCCGAGTCATCAAGATGACCACTGAGTGACCACTGCCTGTTGTTCTTAGTTAATGAAAAGTAACTAGGATTTCCAAGTGTTAGCAAAATACTCAATAAATCTGATCATAATGAACTGCATATATGAATTCTATTAGCCTACCCAAGTTTCAACAGATGTAATCGAATGAAAAGTCTCAGAAATGCAATTCGGTTTAGAGTTTCAATCTTAATTGCACACAGGATGTTAAAATTGACATGTGCTGGGACATAAATATCTACATACACCAGCTCCTCTCCAATAAGTTTTTGGTAGGTTTCCGTGATTAAGAAAAAAAACACTTTGGTTCCAGAGTTTGTATGTACCATCACCTGATACAACAGTTGCCATGCGCCATCAGTGTAATCGCCGTTGGTCATGCAAAAGTGCTTGAGATGCATCAGCTGCAAAATTAAAAACTATATCAGTGATTCTAAAATGTGCTTGCTAGACAATACAAAGACCATGTACGAAGACTCAGTTCCAGCCAAATGCTCAGGAGATACATTTGTGAAACTAGATTGATGAGTAGAGACTTACTTTATGCCAATAACATATCGGCAACTAAAAACTAACAAAAGGGTGCTGCCTGATCTGACACAGACTCCATGACACAGACTCCAGATTACTAATTTAATCTTGGATACATGTTAAAAGGAAAACATTATTTCCCTTATCAACTTCAGTAACCATGCATCAAAGACAGACTCTCCACCCCCCCCCTCAAACACACACACGAGAAAAGCCCAAATACAGTTTTAATCTTGCACCATATCTAGAATATCTGAACTTGAGTAAACGCTTTAATTAACCTTGGGAAAGTTAAAACTTAACAGGTTGGTTGAGATGTTAGAAGCAAAAAGGGACTGAATTTTGCGGCAGTTATGACAGATACGAAGATGGATGATGGAAAATGTAGCCGGAGTAGAATGAGAAGCTGGGTTTTATTTTGAAGATTGGATTATTCAAGAGCGGTATCAACATGAAATAATATGATTAACTGTTATTAAGTTAAACCCTATGGGAAAAAAAAGTTTGAATCATAGGCCTAAAGGCCCTATATGGTAGGTTTTAAAGAAGACCTGAAATTGCATTTATATATTTCAGTACTATTTAAAACCATAACTTCAAATGAAGAATGAAAAGCAACCTTGAATGAAGAATGAGGCAAAACTTTTAGATGGCTCACTCCCAAGAATGATGCTGTTGCAAATATGAAACTGAAGCATGGACATTAAGAGACCTTAACTTTTAGTCATCGTTTTCACTTTTATGTTCTTTTACATCCAACTTTTAAACTGAACACCAGGCAGAACTTATACACCAGTCTCTAAAGTCTAAAACACATGCAAACAAATACCGAGTGAAATTAAGAGAACCACAACAAACAATAAGGTAAACTACCTTCAGGATAGTGTTGCCCAGAAACCACAGGTTTAGGTGCTCTTTCTGCGATTTCAGCTATGACCAGACGAGATAAGAGGAGACCAGCAATAAGAGTGTTGGAAACGTGTATGGGCTGTTACACCAAATATTTTTAACTCAAAGAACAAACTATATATATAAGAAATTACAATTTCTTTTCTCTTGAACTTACAAGTTCTCTTTTGTGGTGTGTCTTTTTAATGCTATCTAGAGCAGCTATTTATAGGCTTCAGAACATACACATGAGGTCATGGCTTACATCAACAAGCCTACAATTTTGACTATCTATAACCTTCCACCTTCCTCTTATTCAAACATAGTTGCTGCATGCATGCATTTTCTTTGTTTCTAGAACAGGTTTGAAATTCTAACACTCCCCCTCAAACCTGACTTTGCATTCCGAGCTTCTGTTTCATTTTCTGAAACACTTCCGGCTTCAATGGCTTCGTAAAGATATCCGCTAAATTGTCTTCAGTCTTACAGTGCACCAGCTCCACAATTTTGTCATTCACCTGTTCTCGTATGAAATGATATTTGATGTTGATGTGCTTGCTTCGACTGTGTGACACTGGATTTTTCGCAAGAGAAATAGCAGATTTATTATCCACATAAATTCTAACCGGATCCTCCTTCGCAAGATTTAACTCGCCCAATATGTAGCCTAACCACATAGCTTGACATGCGCACGCTGCTGCTGCCATATATTCTGCCTCACATGTTGAGAGAGCAACTGTCTGTTGCTTCTTTGATGACCACGAAAATATCGCTGAACCGATATGAAAAGCATATCCTGAAGTACTTTTCCCGTCATCCAAATCACCACCATAATCGCTGTCTGAGTAGCCAACTAATTTTGAATTTTGAGAATGCGTATAGAACAGACCATGATTAAGTGTACCTTTTATGTACCTCAAAATTCTTTTAGCTGCCATGAAGTGATCTTGCTTCGGCTTCTCCATGTACCTACTAACCAGTCCAACTGCATACATAATATCGGGACGAGTGAAAGTTAGGTACCTCAGACTTCCAACCAAACTTTTGAACAATGTCGGATTTACCGACTCTCTTGTTGAATCAATTCTGAGTTTTATGCTCGTTTCTGCTGGCGTGCTTACTGGCTTGCAATCTTTCATTCTGAACTTGCTTAAAATCTGCTCGGCATATTTTTTCTGTGACATAAAAATTCCATCTTTGCTTTGCTTCACTTCGACTCCAAGAAAATACGACATTTGACCAATATCTGTCATCTCAAATTCGTTAGTCATCACTTTCTTAAAATCATCAAACATACCAGGGTTGTTGCCTGTGAAGATCATGTCATCCACATATAAGCACACGATCATAATATCTCCCCATGAATTTGTTTTTGTGTAGAGTGCATGCTCGTATGGACTTTTCACAAAACCATTTTTCTGGAAATATTCATCAACCCTCATGTTCCATGCTCTCGGGGCTTGCTTCAACCCGTACAGAGCTTTCTTCAGTCGGTAGACTTTATTTTCTTGGCCTTTCTGAACATATCCGGGAGGTTGCTCGATGTAGACTTCTTCTTCTAAATAACCATTTAAGAATGCTGACTTCACATCCATCTGGTAGATCTTCCACTGATTCTGTGCTGCAATTGCTGTAAGAAGTCTGATAGTATCAACTCTTGCAACCGGAGCAAACACCTCATCATAGTCAATTCCGTATCTTTGCTTATAGCCTTTAGCAACTAGCCTCGCCTTGTATTTTTCCACTTCGCCATCCTGATTGGTCTTTGTCTTGTAGACCCATTTGACACCTATAGCTTTGTGTCCTTCTGGAAGGTCTGTGAGCTCCCAAGTATCATTCTTCTTAATAGCACCAATTTCTTCATCCATGGCTTTATTCCATTTGCTTTCTTCAGAAGCTTCCTCAAATGTTACTGGATCACATTCAGCCATTAAACAGAATAGAGAATAATCAAAGGTTGTTTGTACCGGACTTGTTGCATCATAAATGTCTTCCAGACTCCGCATTTTTCTCGGTGCTCCCCCTGAACTATTGCTGCTACTGCTGCTTCCTGAACTCGATGGTGTCGAGGCAGGAGTTTGTTGATTTGGACTTTGTGGAGGAGTTGGATCATCCTCTCCACCATCTTCTATGTTGGAGTCATCGCCATCATCATCATCATCATTAAAGAACAAGCCTGAAACTTTTCTTTCTTCCTCGCTCCATCTCCAGTAATCAGATTCATCGAACTCAACATCTCGAGAAATGATTAATTTCTTCGTGATGGGATTATAGAGTCTGTATGCCTTGCTTCTTTTGTCATATCCGGTAAAGATGCACTTCTCGCCTTTGTCATCCAACTTCTTTCTTTTCTGGTCAGGAATATGTGCATATGCAATGCACCCAAAAATTCTAAGATGTCCAACTGATGGTTTGCTCTCACTCCACGCTTCATTTGGAGTTCTGTTTCTAACACTTTTTGTTGGACAGCGATTCAACAAATAAACTGCACATAATACGGCTTCAGCCCAGAAAGTTCTTGGCATGTGCTTTGCTTTCACCATGCTCCTTGCCATGTCAAGAATGGTGCGATTCTTCCTCTCTGCAACTCCATTTTGTTGTGGAGTATATGCTGTTGTCAACTGATGATTTATTCCATGTGCTCTGCAGAAGCTTCTGAACAAGTTTGAAGTGTACTCGCCTCCTCTGTCTGATCGAAGTACCTTCAAATAATGGCCACTTTGCTTTTCTGTCAGTGCTTTGAACTCCTTGAATTTATCAAGAGCCTCCGCCTTTTCTTTAATGATATAGACCCAACTTTTCCTGCTAAAATCATCAATAAAAGTTAGGTAATACCTATTCCCGCCAAGTGATGGAATATCAAATGGACCAGCAATATCAGTGTGAACAATCTCCAATGGCCTTCTGGCTCTCCATGATTTTCCGACCGGAAAGCTTTGTCGGTGTTGTTTCCCCTTGACACACGCTTCACACAAATTATCTGGTTCCTTGATTTCTGGCAAGCCGTCCACCATCTTTGTCTTTGATAATAATTTTAAGCCAGAAAATCCTAGATGACCAAATCTCAAGTGCCATAACCACGAGTCATTTTTAATGACCGACTTCAAACACTTCTGCACCTCCGTCTGCATATCAAGAGTGAAGAGACGATTCTTTGACATCTCCACGTTTGCAATTAATTCTCGAATCTGATTTCTGATGATCAGAGAATTATCCTGCATCTGAATATTGTATCCCTTCTCCACAAGTTGGCCAAGACTGATTATATTACTTTTCAAAGCAGGTATATAATAAACATCATTTATATACTTTTTATCACCTTTCTTTGACACAATCGTAACAGTACCTTTTCCTTTGACTGGAATCTTCGATGAGTCACCAAAAGTAACTTCTCCACTGATGGTGTCGTCTATCTCCGTAAATAAATCCTTGTGGCCACACATGTGGTTGCTGGCGCCCGAATCAAGATACCATGTATTCTTCTTGCCTTCATCATCTCCTTTGTAAGTGAGAAACATAGCGGAACCCACATCCTTGTCTTCTTTTGCTGCGGCAAAATGACTTCGTTCTTCCACCTTTGGTGCTCTACACTCGTAACTGAAGTGACCATATTTGTTGCAATTATAACATTGTAACTGAGACTTGTCACCTCGTTGTTGGAAACCGCCTCTTCCTCGGCCTCTAAAATTTTGACCACGACCAGATGGTTGATAACCTTGAGAATTTTGTCCTCTACTAAACGTCTGTCTTCCACGTCCTTGTCCTCCTCGGTAGCCACCTATATAGCCACCTCTGCCACGAACAGAACTGCTACTGCTAGAACTGTCACCGATGGATACTTTACTTTGCAACGCCTTCTCCAAATGACTTTCATCATCATATTGATTCATTCGCTGCTCGTGCGCTTGAAGTGAACCAACTAGCTCGTCAATTGAAATTGTGGACAGATCTTTTGACTCCTCGATAGACGTAACAACATAATCAAATTTTCTAATCAACGAACGGAGCAATTTTTCCAACACCCGAACATCATCGAGGCTTTCTCCATTTCTTTTCATCTCATTTGTTACCGTTTTCAAACGCGTAACATAATCACTGATATTTTCCGAGCTCTTCATTTTTAAATTCTCAAACTCGCCACGTAGAACTTGGAGCCGCACCTTTTTCACTTTTTCCACACCTTGGAATGATTTTTGCAAAATCTCCCACGCCTCTTTTGCTCTCTTTGCATTTGAAATTTTTTCGAAGGTGGATTCATCGACACCTTGAAAAATTGTGTATAACGCCTTGTTGTCTTTTTTCCGAAATTCTTTTAACGCCGTCTTCTCGGCATTAGGAAGTGCTGCTTCAGCGGTAGCATCTTCGGGCTCACTATAGCTGCTTTCAACGATATCCCAATTATCGTACGAACCGAGTAACACCTTCATTTGGATACTCCAGTTTCCATAATTTGTAGCCGTCAACTTTGGAATATTTTGTTGCACCATATTCGCCATTTTTTTCAAAAAATTATCTTTGTACAGTATATGTGAACAGTACCGTGTGAACAGTGACGTATGAACAGTGCCGTATGAACAGTGCCGTATGAACAGTACCGTATGAACAGTGTCGTATGAACAGTACCGTATGAACAGTACTTCGTCTTCTACGGCGTGAACAGTGTTTTCCGACGACCGAAAAAATTTTTTTCCCCAGAAATTTCCCGAACGAAACCTTAGCTCTGATGCCACTTGTTGGAAACGTGTATGGGCTGTTACACCAAATATTTTTAACTCAAAGAACAAACTATATATATAAGAAATTACAATTTCTTTTCTCTTGAACTTACAAGTTCTCTTTTGTGGTGTGTCTTTTTAATGCTATCTAGAGCAGCTATTTATAGGCTTCAGAACATACACATGAGGTCATGGCTTACATCAACAAGCCTACAATTTTGACTATCTATAACCTTCCACCTTCCTCTTATTCAAACATAGTTGCTGCATGCATGCATTTTCTTTGTTTCTAGAACAGGTTTGAAATTCTAACAAAGAGCACCCAGACTTAACATCCCAAAAACAAAATTCCACCCTTTTGTTGACAAAAACCCTGTCAGAAGTGGACCCAAAGCAGCACCAAGTGATCCAGTACCATCGATGATTGCTGTGACTGTTGCCAGAGCTCAGGAATCACCTCTGACAGAGCTATGTGTACCAAGATCGGCAGAAACTGCAGTTGTTATAAGTGCATAGGGACCATTCACAAATAAACCAGTAGTCATCATGAGTAAAATGTTCATAGTTGTTGATGCATTTCCATAAATGCGGTACAGAATCATTGAAGGAATTGCTGCATACATAAAAGTTGCTGCTGTCGTAGCTCGTGCCTTTAATTTATCGGATATGTAACCAGCTAAAATTCCACCAACTATCCCACCTACATCAAACAACGTAGAAAGATTTCCAGCAGATTTCACCGACATATACTCCCCGCCAATAGCTGCAAACTCACCACAAACCAAGGGACTTAAGTACAATACTCCAAGGATCCCCAAAGTAGTAAAAACTATATATGAATGGCCCCATTTGTGAGCCCGTTATGTAATATCCAAATATGCATGAAGATCCCACAGAAATTACCAAAATTTTTGCAGAATATAAATTCATATTGGACAACAATAAAAAAAATTAAGAATAGGTAAGAGAAGAACACTACTACAAAAACTACAGTGCTACTATCTGTGGTCAACTTTATACGTAGGCAGGGCTATCTCAAAACACTTTTTTCTTCAGTTCTGCCTTCTTTTCTGCATAACGTTATTAAGAAATCTTCCTCCTTAACATTATTATATTAGTTGTATTTGGTCTATCCTTTTAACAAGCTCGTTATAATAGAACTGGTTCCTGCATATCCTGTATTATTATGCTTACCTTAATGTGGCTTAGAGGAGATGAACTACAAGCTAGGACAAAGAACTGTACTAACTGTTTTGCAATGAGACAACAAAAATTTAGCTGAAATTCTTGAAGTTGGCAAGGACTGAATGTGAATCGTAAATGTTTTTAATAGAAAAATACGAATATTCAGGATGCCTTTTTATCACTTGCGAGGCTCCCTGTACGTAGTTTTTCAGTCAACATTTCCTCTTTTTTTATAACTTTTCTATGTCTTTATGCATTAGCGGGTGTTTATATTTCTGTGCAAGCTGGGTGTGTATGTGTGTTCGCATATTGTGCATTTATTCATAACAATAGTCAATACAACAGTTTCTTAGGTAGCTGACATGTCTCACGGGGAGGTGCCCTCATATAAAAATATTGTGCTGGTGACAACAATTATGCACAAGAACACGAGTACGAGACAATTGTCCTCCTATTCTAAATGATGCAAACTTGTTCAATTTGAAAGTGAAGGTATTTGTAGCCTTTGGAGGCCAACAGTTGCATGCTAAGTGAGAAGCCAACAAAAATTAGCAACCAATTATCATGATTCGTGATAAAATCTGTCAGCATTATATATCACCTCTTAAAGGAAGTAAAGGATTACAAGCCAATAACAGATTATGATTATAATTTCGATAATATGAGAAGAACCAAGGCTGGAATTACAATCCCATGACAGATCAGATTGAATTTCAATTTGATGTAAGATCTATGTTCTCAAAATAAGCAGGCAGCAAAAGGTGTACAAAAATATATTCACCTGTACGACTCAGATAAAATGGTAGCTAGTAGAGAAATGTGTACGCCACCAGCTTCGCGAAGAATAAGCATAACGCAAATGGTATAACTCCAGGTATCATACAAGCTTCAAGAAGTTTTATGCTTTTCCTACTCCCTGAACCAGACTGCCGGACCTTATTATCTTCTTTGCCCCCCTTGAGCTCATTCTGTAGAGCTTCTACGTCAGTAGGTACCGTCGTGTCATTTTCACCTGAACCATTTAGGGCTGGAAAACCAACATCTTCGGGATATGCAGCCAAGAACAAGTACACAATTACACCTCCAACAAAAATAAAAGCCCCGGGAACAATGAAAGACCAACCCCAACCATACTCCAAAACACTCGCAGCAAGCAAAGAACCACTAATATTCCCAACAGATGTATGAGCATTCCAAATACCCATGATCAACCCTCTCTTTCTTTTCCCAAACCAATTCCCAATAACTGCCACAACCGAAGGCCAACCTGTTGCTTGAAACAACCCCGCAACCATTTGCATAACTAAATAGAACCAAAATGCATGAACATTCCAAAAATAACCCATCCCGAAAAGCCCAACAAACACACCACTTCCAATCATTCCACCAGTCAAAAACAACCGTAAATCCAACGTATCCCCTAAAATACCCGCAACATACATTCCCATCGAATAACAAGCAAGAAACGCAACATCGATTTCTCCCAACTTAAACGTACCATCTTCGCCATCAAACGGAGCCCAACCCTTTACTTGATCCACATTCCCCTCCAACCCTACCAATTCCCTCTTGCTAAAAACATCCCCAACCGGCCACGGATACGCATTCCTACCCCTACCATCCAAACTATTCGAATGCAAAACACTCTTGACAATACTACTAGGTTTTCTTGAAGCATGATAAGAAGTATATGCTATAAATGTAACTAACAAAACAACATATCTATAAGTATGCACACTCCAATCCCTACTTCTAAAGCTTCTTACAAGTACAATTCCAGGTGGGTCCCTCCTTGTCTTAAAAAACTACCTATGTTACTATGTACACACTTAACTAAAAAACTTCTCAAATTTATACACCAAAATTTTACATACACAATTATTTTAAAAAACCGATGACCTCTTGTTCTAATCGTATCTCCCCGATTTTTTGTGACGGGTGGTTTGAATCTTGTCAAAAAAAGTATGCTAATTATCAAAATAATTTAAAACATAGTTAAACTAACAAATTGTACAGAAAAGTTGGAGAGAACTTACTGTGAATTCACCAGAGTGTGCTATCCCATTAATTATACGTATATGATGAGTGTATGTATGGAAAGAAAGAAGAGAAAAGATTTTGGAGATAGGAGTAATGGTTAAAAATAATCATTTTTTAAAATTGCATAATGAAAATATCCATTTTGAAAGTGGTTGGTTATTTATAATAACTAGATGATAACCCGTACGAAGTACGGGTTCGGAGATTTATGTTAAATAATTACTAATTTTTATTTAATTAAATTTTTATAAAATTATATTACAAAAATTATAAAAAGAACTATATTATTTGCTTGCATAAAAAATTTATGCGATTAACAAACTATAAACTTAGATTGTTTAATAGAAGTGCATGGAAACAGGTTTGGGTTGTTCTAGAGTAGTGTATGGAAATATGTTCTAGTTGTTCTTCTTAAAAAAATCTTTTGGAGAATTGATCGTATTTTTTTTTATTTTAAATTATGACAAAAAATTGTATTATAATTATAATAGGATTTCAATTTTATTATTTTCTATAAAAAATAACATAGAATTGTAAGGGAATATAATTCTAGGGATGAAATTATTTTTTTTTAAATTTAAAGTTGTAATAAAAAAATTATAATTACAATCGGATTTCTATTTTATTAAAAAACAACATAGAATTATAGCAAAAATAGGATTATAGGGGTGAAATCAAAATACGGTGCGAACCAAAAGTAGTACCGTTAAAGGGGTGTTCTTTGAAAAATCTTTTGAAGAATTGATCGTATTATTTTCTGATTCTAAATTATGATAAAAAAAATTGTATTATAATTATAATTATAATATGATTTCAATTTTATTATTTTCTTTAAAAAATAACACAGAATTATAACGGAGTATGATTCTAGGGATGAAACTATTTTTTTTATTGAAAGTTGTAATAAAAGAGTTATAATTATAATAGAATTTCTATTTTATTAAAAAACATCATAGAATTATAGTAGAAATAGGATTATAGGGTGAAACCAAAATAGGGGTGAAACCAAAAATAGAGGTGAAACCAAAAGTGGTACCGTTAAAAGGGTGTTTCGCTTATTAATAAAGGTTATAGATTGGTATACTCATTTGTGAGTTGAGTATCTCATTTTATATAGAATATTCATTTATGAGTTGGGTATCACAACTTTTTTTTTATCTTTAATTTCTTGGGATACCCATTTGTGAGTTGGGTATCTTACAAAATGAGATACCCAATTACCAGTTGGGTATTCCATCGGGTAAAAATAACCATACACTTTGAAAATTGTTATTTTTGTCATTTTTAACTCAAAAATGGGTATTTTTATCATTTTTCCGGGATGGGATTGTGCATTGGGAAAGATGGCGGGTAAAAAAACGACTGCATGCCACGTGGAAAATTAATTGTGTAAGAAATCGCCACGTATATGTTGCCGTTAGATTATCATACAATATCATCGCTGGCCCTTTTATTTGACCTTTTGACTTATCTAGAGAAAGTTGTATATGGTATAATGGTATATATATAGAAGAACTGAGAAAGCTTGAATTTTCGAAAATGTTCTTAAAAAAAATTTCGAATGTTGAGCATCATATTATTAATTATTTTTTTATTAATTAGATGGATCTCTCATATGTTAATATAAATTCACAAACAAAATAATGACATATATTAATATTTAAATATATTTTTGATTGTTTTTTCGAAATATGTAACATTATTCATATGAATTGAGCTTATGTATTAAGCTCATAGTTATGTAACCAAATTTTTGTTCATACTGATTCGTATACATCATGTTCATACTGATTCGTGCACACATCATATTCACTTATTAATGGTGGAAGTATGCTGAATTTAATCGTTCATGTTGGCTCATATTCAATTATGGGTTTGTTTAGCGTGTACCCTAGGGCACATGCTAAGAATCCGTGTTTGATGAGTTGTCAAATTTTAATTGGTGGATATTTATGTGAATGCAGGAGGCATCATTATTAATAAAATCTCCACCAATTAAAATTTGACAACTAAGCTAGCACAGATTCTTAGCATTTGTCATTTTGCACACACTAGAAAATTCGTTCAATTATTGGTAAATGCATATTGAAGTCAATTATCGATATTGTGAAATCGATGTAAAAAAATCATACTTTCGTCTTATGAAAATGACATGGTTATCTTATTTTAATCATTTCGTAAATGATTTATGACTTATTTTGTTATTTGATCATCTTATGAGAGATTTTTAACTTATTTTTGTTTGATTCGTTGAATTTAATCTCATTAATCATTATACTTTTTTAAAGAAAAAATTAAGCGACAAAATATTGATCGATAAGTGAACATGAATTTGTGGCTATTGATATGGTTTGAATATTTTCATGCCTTAGACTCTTAGAGCATCTCCAACGATGTTTTGTAAAATGATTGGCTAAATATTGATTATGTAAAATTTGCTGAACATGTAACGTGTTTTACTCCAATGGAATTGACTATATTAATTAGTTGGCTATATTTTAAAAATGGTATGTTATTATTATTTCAAGTTGTTAAAAATAGAATGTATTATTTTTATATGTTAATTGATGATTTGGAGTTAAACTACAGGTTGCTAAATGTTCGACAAATATAGCCAACCTATTGTGGTTATCTATATTTTTACCTAAGAGTTTTGTCCCATTCCAATGGACAAAATTTTACAAATTCTCTATAAATCATATTTAAGGTAATTTATTTTGAATTTTACCTAAGGGCTTCACATCATTGGAGATGCTCTTACTAATTATCATTTGAAAAAGTTAATAAATTCGATACATTGAACGAATTATAATTTTGTTGAGCCTTCAGTTCGACTGTAGCTGGGGAAGTTTTACTTCAACTGTAGTAGGGTGGGTATGTGAAGCCTATTAATATTCCAAAAACTATATTAAAAATTTTAATTTATCATAAATTAAAGGGAAATTTTTAAAAATACCCATTTTTTAATATTTTTCAAAAATACGATCAAAGTATGTAGTTGAGTAGCAGTTGCATTGTAGTGCAACAGTTGCATTGTAGTTGCATATGAGCTTACACCGCATTTTTTAAAAAAAAAAATTACAAATTAAATATTTTTGAAAAAAAACCCTATCTTAAATCTATATATTACCGCCATTTTAGCACACCACAAATGTGTCCAGTGCTCCTCTTTTTTCTCGCCAGGTTTTTATCTCATCCTCTTCTCATTATCAATCTTTTTCGATCCCTTTGTAATTCTTTTTTCCATTTTGCATGTTTAATTTTATTGTTGCTGGTCATTCATTCACAAATCACAGGTTCTTAAAATAACAGTAATATAAATTATATCAAATCAGGCACGCCCTGTTTTGATCCAGTTTGCATATTGCGGTTGGATTGATTTGCTGCAAAAATGCCTGGCATTACTAACCAGTTCGTCACTATTAATCCTGATGAGCTCAGATTTCAAAGTATGTCTGCATGCCACCCTTTCCATTTACTTTTTTGCACGTATTTTAATGTGTGGCATAATCGTTATCAACTTTCTCATTTTCATTTTGTTCGATAAATAATGTTCCGAATAATTCCTAGCGTATGTTAGTAGAAATCACTAAATGGATATACACAATTTCACTAATGTTTCGAATAATTCCTAGTATGTTAGTAGAATAATGGGGATGTCGGATTTGAACATAGAGACTCTTGATACTAGAGTTGTGATATTACATTAGTTCGATACCATGTGAGATGACCAATTGTTCCCTAAGCTCGAGGTGTTTGTAACTGTCACTAAATGGATCATATGTGTCATTAACGTACAATACTCTGAGTTTAAGACAGCTTAATTGTTGGTAAAATAGTTTAATTTTTTCTAAGCTTTTATAATAGTAGATTTAGGCCGGTATAAAAGGCTTCACTTTCTTTTTATCATGAAAAATAGATTGCTGTCTTACAACTTTCTATAGTCCTGTTTTATACCAAGTAAGTGAAGAATGTTATAGAACTTTGGGGTACAGCTTGTCTGCGACTGCAAGTGCCATCTATTCCTCCTGATCAGCTCTAACACTTACTCGTAGATTTACAGTTATTATCAATTTTGATGCGCTTGTGTATTATAATTATTTTTTTTATCAGTTGAGCTGGAGAAGCAAGCCTATTGTGATCTCAAAGTTGCAAACACAACAGACCAACATGTGGCCTTCAAGGTATATTAACATTTGACTAAAGCGTCTATTTCTTTTTGGCTTTTGATGTTAGCTTGAAGTGTATTACTCGTATCCTTTCCGATTTATTTGTTTATTTTTTTAGGTCAAGACAACTTCTCCGAAGAAATACTTTGTGCGACCAAACACTGGTGTTATACAGCCCTGGGACTCGTGTCACATACGAGGTGTGTGCTTTAGTTGTCCAATTTTCCGTTGGTGTTGCATGAAGAAACTGTAGATTAGGCAACTCTGCTATTGTTAACAGTATTCCATTGACGTCGTCCGACTAAATACCTGAACATGGTTTGAGATATATCCAGCTCACAGATGTAGTGTTTACATGTCCGTGTCACAATCATACATCAAATCTTTCTTTACTATGCCTTATTTATACTTGCAGTCTATTTTACATTTAGACGTCTTCATTTTTAATTATCTTTGACTTGCTTCTCTACTTGTAGTAACCCTTCAAGCTCAAAAAGCTGAATACCCTCCAGATATGCAGAGTAAAGATAAGTTTCTCCTACAAAGCACCAAAGTGGCACAACAGACTGATATTGATGAGCTTCCACCAAATACTGTATGAGTTATTACTCGGAGAATATTCATCTTTCAATCCTTTTTAATGTAGCTATTGAGTTACAAAAACAATAATTCTATTTTCTATCTTTGCTTGGAAATGATGGATGCATCAGTTTAATAAAGAGAGCGGGAATGTTGTTGAAGATTGTAAGCTTAGGGTTGTGTACATCTTTCCTCAATCGGGCTCAACACATGGAGAAGATGGTCTCAAACTAAGTTCAGATCCTAGCAATGTGAGCTCTATATTATCTATTTATATTGGGCATAGTTGTTCTTTAAATTTTGTCATTTGCCTTGACATAATTTAATTCATAATATAATTAATAATTACAAAGTCATTGTACTCCAATGTTTTACTCATTACCTTTAACTGTTATGCATAAGTTATTACAGTATTCATGATGCCAGGTTGGTGGACAAGTATGATTCGTCCAAATCAAACTTACTTGTGAGTTCTGTGTAAAATAATGTTTAGTATTTAGTACATAGCTTCTTAACAACTTCTTCCTTGTTATCTACAGATGCAAGGCTCTGCAACCAATGAGGATGTAAGTAATTTTTCCATCTCGACCTTCTTTTCTAGTTTTGATCTACAAATTCAAGTTTTTATATCATCTCATTTTGAATATTAACATACTGAGCAACGTGAAGAGATGCTCCGTACACTACAAGAAAAACGCACATTTCTGACCATCACATTTCTGACCAACGAATATTGGTCGGAAACGATAACTTATAACCGACCAAAATAACTTACCATCAAAATCGATCGTAAATGATATCATAACCGACCAATAGTGGTCAGTTATGAAACAAGTGGGGTCCAATATCCACATCACTGTCATTTCCGACCAACTCATATTCGACCAACGACGTCAAAACCGACCATATGTCAGTAGGAGAGGGGACCAGATCCACGTCACGGTCATTTCCGACCAACTCATAACTGACCATCTGTCGAAAATGTGCATTTTTCTTGTAATACGTATTAGGTTTGCATTACTAAATTTGCATAACTGTGAGTGAATCAAGTGCTCTCTATGTTGTATAGTATTTCAAATACATGTAAAGAGTTTTGTCTTCCATCTAAAAATGAGCGGCATGTAGTTGACATGTTTAACTGACATACTAAGGTTTAGCACTGGTCAGAGACATATACTGTATATGTTTTAGCAGCCAGAATGACTATTGCAGCTTGCAGGCTGTATTCTATATTTCTATGTCTCAGCACAGGTCATTGCCAGTATATATGTAACCTCTTGTTTTCTTCCATGGATATGTAGAATCAGGCTTTGCAGCGTCTCAGAGATGAAAGGGATGCAGCTGTCCGACAAACACAACAGCTGCAACGGGATGTGGTTAGTTTTCCCCTTCAATTCAATCATTTCTTAATTAACTAACCTCACATCTGCATGTGTGTGTATCCACAGACCACAAACACAAAACCTTTTTCATCGCACCCGCATTCTTTGTTACTTTTCGCAAGAAGAGTATGTTATATCTCTTATGTCAAGAAGTTTAAGAATTAATTAGCTAATGTAATTAACAATTAAGAGAATCAAGGAGTGCACGAGCAGTGGTAAAGGTGCCGCTAGAAAACTAAAAATAAAAGAACAAAATTTGACGCATGAGGTCCTCATTATTGACTGCAAGTGAGGTCACATGCTGAATATAGAGCTTAGAGAGATGATACTTATTCGACCTAGCCTTTGAGCTTGTCTCCAACCAAAGTTTAGCTTGTGTAAAACTACTAAATCATTATTATGTCTTTTGCTCACTCTTTTTAAGCAATACAACATTGTTTTTTCTAACGCTAACTTGGTAACTCGAAATTCTGCACATTATATATACTTGACAATCTTAGGCCAAGAATCACTTAGTCGCACTATTTAGAAGTAAATTTATGCTCCTAAACAACTTTATAGATTAGACCATATACTTTCGTAACCAATTAACCATCAAGAACCCATATTCTACACTTGAACCTCATTCTTTCAAATCCCTCATTAACTGTTATCGACATTCCTTTAAATGCAGCCTCTAAATTAAATTTCAAAATTTTACTACACCTAAACTTGATGATGATTGGGAGCTGGACATACATTGTGTACGGATAAAATGTACTGTTATATACCTAGCTATATGTACCAGGTTCTTGGCTAAAGGAAGTTAACACAGTACTTTATGTTGTTTTTATCGCTATAATTTGTTAAGTCTATCTCTTTATCACTATTGCTACACCTTTTTCATTTTTCAGTATGATTGTTTTAGGGGATTAACAGTCCCCAGACTATTAGATTCTACTAACATTTAAAACTTGAGTTTTCACGCCAACTAAAGGTATTAGATTTTATTAGATTAAACTAAAGGGTGAAGAATAGTAGTCCCTGGGGAAAGAAATAATTATGACGACAATCGCAAATTAGAAATAGTCACAATCAAAGATTGTTCGTCATCTGTTAGAGATTTTCACTTTCGGCATGTCTATAGCTGATATCCGGCATGTAGATAGCTGGGGTATTGCTCATCCTTTGGGGGTTACCATTTTCGGCATGTTGGTATCTGGCATGTAGATAGATGGAGTGTCGTTACTCTAATTTATGGAGGTGAGGCTTCCGAACACTGGAGTATCAACGGTTCTTATGTGATGTGGTCAATTGTAATACCGCTGCTGTCAGGGATGTTGGAGCAGTTTGGATCGATTCGGATGTCTTCAAATTTGTTTTTAGTTTCAAGAACTCTTAAGTTCAGTTTGTTAAACGACCAGCAAACAATTTGTTTTTTAACCTGGTTGTATTGACAATCGGGTGTTTGTCCCGCTGCTTTATTGTTTTGTTTCAGTAATATAATATTCTGCATTTCGTCAAAAAAAAGAAATAGTAATGGGAGTATAATTCTTGTGAAGAAAATATCCTTGGAGTTAAAACTTTTCGAGACAACTTTCACTTGTTCCTTTAGGTGTGCATCAGCAGAGTTCCTACCATAATTTGCTATCTGACAGTTGGAATTCTATCAAAGTCGTCAATGATTATCACTCAACTAGGCATCTTATATAAAATTTGACCACCGAGTGCTAATGTTCTCCTTACTTTTGCAGGAAAGGATGAAGAGACAAAGAAGTAGAAAAAACGAGCAAGTCTTTTCTTTCAAATCTTCACTTTACGTAGCACTCATTGGAATTGTGGCTGGCTTTTTATTGAACGTGTGGTTGTCCTCTCCTCCAATTGCAACGTCTCCTATAGATGCCTCGTTGTCCTCGCCTCCAACTCCAACACCTTCCACAGATGCGAGGACAAGTCCACTACCTCCCACAGATGCCTCATTATCCTCGCCTGCAACGCCAACACCTCCTACAGACGAGTTAGATGAGTCGTCCTCGCCACCAACTCCAACACCTTCTACAGATGAGTCAGATGAGTCATCGTCCTCACCTCCAAATCCAACACCTCCTACGGATGAGTCGTGGTCGTCCTCACCTCCAACTACAACAACTCCTACAGATGCGTCGTCCACACCTTCAACTACAGATTCAGAACCCTCTAACCCTCCTACGGAATAATTTTACTCCTTACAAATCTCAACATGTTCTAGTTTTTTCCTTTGTTGTATAATTTTAATATTTGCTGTGAAAGGTTGTGCACTTTGTTAATGTCTTTGTAAATTTGATCGTTGCATATATAATATGTCATAAAGGGGTTGAGTTGGCACAGTGGTAAGTGTCCAATCCGTGAACCGTGAGGTCACAGGTTCGACTCCTGCCGGGGGTCAAAAACCGGAAACAGTCTCTCTACCTTTGTGTAGGGGCATGACTGCGTACATCCTACCCCCTCAGACCCTGCTCATGCGGGATATACTCAGCGTACATCCTACCCCCCTCAGACCCTCCTCAGACCCTGCTCATGCCAACGCACACTTTTGATCGTTAATATCTTGAATTTCGTATTAGTACTAAATATACTCATAAACACGAATCCAACAATATCACTCATGACTATATTTTATCTTATAAATTATGCGTAAATTAATAGTCAACCACTTATAATGAACAGTGTGCAAAGTGGAAACATATACCGGGACAGAGGGAGTAATAATCAAAGTCGTTGGTCTTTGCCAATACATTCAACTATATAAATATAAGAGTAATTTACACTTTACATCCCTCTCGTTTTAGCTTTTTGCACTTAAGGTTCAATAGTTTCACAATCAACACTTTGCATCCCTCTACTTTAGTACCTCGCAACATTTTCCATCCCCTGTGCTAATTTCCGTCAAAATTGACCGTTAATATTAATCAACAACGATATTTGCAGGGGCATTTTAGTCATTTATTTGTATAAATATTTTCTAAAAAGTAAAATAAAATCATAAAACATAAAAATTTTTAAATTTTATATTTGTAAATTTAACACATTTACACATGTCGTTGATAATATTTTTAATTAGATTCAATATAATTTTTTATGGTTTAAAAATTTTAAATTCAATTATAATAAATTAAAATTATCATAATTTCAGAAAAAATGAACTACTTATATTGAATCTATTTAAAAATATTATCAATGACATGTGTAAATGTGTTAAATTTATATATATATATATATAATTTACAAAATTTTATATTTTCTGATTTTATTTTACTTTTTAGAAAATATTTATTCAAGTAAATGATTAAAATACTCCTGAAAATATCAATGTTGACTAACATTAACGGTCAACTTTGACGGAAATTAGCACAGGGAATGGAAAATGTTGCGAAGTATTAAAGTAGAGGGATGCAAAGTGTTGATTATGAAACTATTGAATCTTATGTGCAAAAAACTAAAACTAGAGGAATGTAAAGTGTAAATTACTCTAAATATAATGATGGGTGTTGACTTTTATCAAGTTTCTAGTACTGTAAATGGTGTTCTATTATTACCCACAAATTAGTACACAGATTGAGATCATTAAGTCTTTAGCACATTTTGATTTCACATTCCTAATTTTATTTCATGTTTATATTTAATTATCATGCAAATATTTTTTATTCACTAGAGTCCTACTACAATCATTAATATATAAATTTTATTAGAATACTATTTAAGATATGTTATTTTGAAAATTAGATATTTGAGAATGATCACTAATTTATTTGAAAATGTGATTGCAATGTGGAGATATCAACTCCAAGTATAACATTTACAAAATATCAAACCAACATATATTTTTAAAACGAAAATGAGAATGATCGTTTTTATCATGTTATCTAAATTTTTTTTAACAAAAAATAATAGAAATAAACAACGTACAATAATGTTTGTTACACTATTTTTCCAAATTTTCCGAAAAATACATAAATTATATGGGACATTAATAATATTTTGAATAATACATTTGCTAAAAAAACTAAAATAATTATGAAAATGACATCTATAATTATGATAATATAAGTATCACCTCAAAATAGGACATTCACAAACCATCCATCCAATAAAATATTTTAAAGCTAAATTAGAATGAAGAATTTTATTTTAATCACCCCTTTTTTGATAATAATTATGATACTCATGTTCTTGCAACATCACCACCTTGTTGCTTCACTGAGTCCGATCCAGCAGAAAATTATTACGATTTAGAAAATATCGTACGTGATATTTATGTATGTTGACGAATTGTGGATATTTATGTGGATGAATTGCGGATTTATTTTAAAATCCCGTACGAGCTGCATTATTCTAAAAAAATAATTATATATGCGAGACGCATGATTTAGAAAAAGATTTTCAAAAAAAAGGAGCATTATTTTCGAAGAAAATAAATGTCGCGACACTCTTAAAAGAGCATATTTATTATTGCATTTGAATTTGTGAAATATTTTTCATATATCGTCGCGATAGTACATATATGTCAAAAATATATTTTCAAACTTGCGAACTAAACTGTCAAGTAGGGTAGCCTGGACTAGCTATAAATTCCGCAATGCTACACGCTTAGTAAAGGGCAGCACCCTCTGGATTATTGAAGGCCCATGACCAGATCTTCACCACAAGGTCGGCATGGGTGGAGGCATCCCTATGCACAATATCTTTAAGACATGCACAGCTAACCCGAAGAGGTTCGCCAAGAAACCTCGCACAGCCAACCGAAGGAACGCGTGTAAAGTTCGACAAGATAACGTCTACATCTACATCTACATCTCTTATCAAAAGTTCCGCCAGACACATCATTATGTGGTTGCATTAGACACTTGAAGAGCGTGTACGCCAATTCGGAATATATACAAACGCCAAGGTCCTAACTTGATAATGAGGATCGCAAAGGATTTCAAACGAATTATTTATGCTCGCATATTCTATAGTGGTCATCGCATTGTGTCATATTTGCATCCGCATACGCCTAACGAGAACTGTAATGCTAATGCTCTGTATGTTTTACTAATCTTCTATTTTCAGTTTTTTTAGCGATTGAAGAAATTTGGAATCTTGAAGAATTTTTAGTTCTCCACTGCAGCAAGCTACACTGAAGAACTGGGGGTTAGTTGTTATGCCATATTTTGGCATCTCCTAACTTTCTAATATTAATAATTATTAATTAAGATTAATAATTATTACTTAATTACTAAGTAATATCCTCTCTCTAAAATGAGGAAACAATCAATCTAAATCAATTAATTACGGAAAATATCTCCAAACGATATTCTTCAAATCAGAAAGATATCATAACGATAAGATTAAATCAGATAAAATCAATCATTACACAGATTAACGTAACTTATCCCTTAAGTCTCTCGGGATAAGACCAATCAATTAACAAAACTACGTGGGCTTGATCCAATATAAATTGGTACGTGGGCATCTTGGCATATGGGGACCGATACCCGAGACAAATCGAGACACCTGCCAAGTCCAGTCACCTCTTTTCTAAACCCTAATCCCCAAATACAGCCACAATCGCTCAATTATTCCAGCACCCTTCCGATTTCGTGTTGTTACGAAACTCCTCCAAGATTTAATCTTCTAGCTACTAACCTGCTCCTGTTCATATTTACTTCCATCATTTAAAAAATAAATGTATATAGTTGGGCTGTATATTTGTTAATATCATTAATACTATATTGCATTTTATGCTTGTTGGCCCCGCAAGTGTACTAGAAATGTAAAATTTAAAGGTTCCTGATAAAAATCGAAGCTCGACACTATCTAAAAAGTAGATAATGGACAATTTCGAACTCTACATAGCGGTTTTTTCCTTTCAAACAGGCTTGCTTATAATCAGGAAAGAAGTTTCCCCCGGTAAAAGCAGTGCGATCTCCAGATTTGCTAAGTGAAAAAACGCTTACAACATCCAGCAGGCACATTATCGTTTATATCCTTTTTTTTTTTATGTTTAATACTAATTGAAAACAAATAAATAACCTTGTGTCTTATTACCTGTATGTATACTTCTAAACAGCAGAATACATTGAGGGACTGTGAAACTTCCTTTTCCCTGCAGATTTATCACTTAACCTGAATCTTTTTTTAAACAGGATATGCCCTAAGCTTCTACATTTTGTTATCCAAGGACCTACTTACTCTATACACATGTTTCTCGCAACAGAATATAGGTAGATATTCTTCAATCAACATTGGGCATACATGGAATGGAGGCTGTATTGGTCGCTTTCTATTATCTCATTTTACTTTGGACTGGAATTCGTAAGTGTCTGCTCTTGCACTGAGGATCAACTTGTTATCATTACAAGTGTCGTCATTGCAGGACATTGGACCTAACAAGAACCTAAAGCTTAGATCAGGTACGGGCCCCTGGGTACGTTCCTCCATAGATTGATCAGTGCTACCGACGGCCACTCACATATGGTAGGTAATATGTTGGTTAGCAGCAGCACCATGACGGCCACTCACATATGGTAGGTAATATGTTGGTTAGCAGCAGCACCATGGTGTGTCAGCTTCGCGCAAATGCCACGAGATACTTACTAAACGTCGTAGGAAGCATTTTTATTAGTTTTCTGAAAAGAATGTTGATGTGCCTCCAAGAGCTTTCACAATTTTGCTATGCCTACTTTGTTTTCCTACTTTCTCACATCTTGGGTATTCTTCCAAGGAGTTCTGAAGTATACACAACATTTAAATACTCATTAATTCTGAGCGATAGGAGGTAAGTTTAACGTGTCTTCAATATTTATGGAACTATTTATAGATTTCAGTACAAGATATGCTATCAAAAACGGTAAAACTCTTTCCCCCAAGGTTATTACACAAATAGGAGCTCCCGGCCGAGAAGGGAGCACGCTAAAATAGTGATCAATCTTAGTAATGAATTAAGCTAACATCAGTTTTAAGGCTCATCCACCTAATTACAGCAGTAAATCTTAGTAATGAATTAAGCTAACATCAGTTTTATGGCTCATCCACCACCTTATAGCAGTATTTTCATCCAGACAAAAAAAAAAGGCATTCACAATTGGAGATCGAACTGAGTACATTGCCAATCTGTCCAGCAGCTTGCTCTTCATAAGGTAGTCTTCTCTCTCAATCAACCTGCATCAATTCAACTATAAGCCATCTCATTGTCAAAGAAGGCTGCAACCACTAATAAAAATTACAAACCAAATAGACAACATTTCCTTTTAACCATAAGCTTGCACAGGCAAGTTACCTGACTTGTTTTGTGTGTTCTATTCTGGACAATTGTTCTAGTTAGCGTGCTATACTGAGCCTTTTCATACCAAAAACAATCCCCCCCCCCCAAAAAAAACAAAAATGATTATTACCTTTCAGATTAGGCAAAGTCTATTTCCTCGTCCTCCTCACTTGGTTGAATGGCAAATCCAGTTACTTCATCTATGGGAGGAAGGACAAGTAACATGCTCCAGAGCTTATCCCTGAAAATTAATAGATGTTTCATGTTATATACAGGATACACAACTATTAAACCACAAGGTCATCCAGGAACTGAATTTTTTAAAGTTGTATATTTGTATGTTTTGGTGTTTTTTGAGATTATAAAATAGGAATATGCAAGGATCATGACAATTTGTGGAATGAGCTTTGGTGTCTTTTTCTTAACACGGCAATTCATTAAACTTTGGAGTATTTCATTGAAGGCTCTGTCTTCTTCATTTTTTTTTTGTTTGCTACATTCTCAATTACTAAGTCTCAACCTCTATATCCACTAAATTCCAGATTCAGCACACAATATTATCCAAACACTACATCAATTATGCAGCAGAACTGAAGGTGCCAACTTCAATCCTCATACTTAGAACTAACCATTACAATCCGCTATGAATCAAAATCAGAACCGAATTCAAAAATAAATCTATTGAAACTAGCAATCAACAGTAATTGATCAACTCCCAAGAATTCACCACAATTCAAGTTCTAACAATATAACTCAACTGCTCAAAACCGCCAGATCTACATAATCCAGTATCAACTACTAACAATTGGAATTAGATGTAAGCAATACCAAAACAACAACAGAATAGGTAGAATTAAGTTGAATATTCGTACGGTTTTGGTATTTTTGGAGATTATATGTGTGAATATGCAGACAACAGTTGATATATAGAGAGAGATACAGGCATAATTGTAGAAATAAATCAACAAAAATATAGTAATGTAGTACCTCTCTTCTGCATCAAGTCCCAACTCAGCAATGTAGTAAAGCGCTATTGAGTATAGCCAACTTTCACTCTGGACAGAAACATGCGCCAACCAGTTATTGTCATTCTTCAGATGTCTATCAAGGTAAGTCACAGGTTTCGGGTGTGGAAACCCTAGTCCGAACTGATCATCGGGAACTTTAACTTCCCAATGTCCATCAGTAAACCCATAGAGGCAGTGATCTGCAACCTCTATTTTTCCACAAATAAAATAGAAGTTTATTAGTTCCCAATTTATGATTTCAATTCACATAACCAAGTTACACAATTCAGAAACACTAATAGGTGTTGATTCAGGAGCCATGCTTTTAACTGAAGAGAACTTGGTTTGTACTTCTAAACCAAATCTTAGAAGGCAGAACTTGATTTGTATTATCATTTTATCACTAACTTGTTAATGATTTTGTATACAGAAATACAGGGTGACTAATGGCTCTCGTAAGTCTAAGTGTCCATCACTGGAAAACATTTACAAGGACCTACTTTGTCGAAGAGATGCAATCATAAAAGCTCTCACTACAGGTAATTTGATATTGACTGTATAGACTATTTTGAGCAGCGGCTCTTCTTTGACAAGTGAGAAGTTATAGCATTGCTTTTCTGTTGCATAAAGTTGCCATATGCTATAACTTCTCACTTGTCAAAGGAGAGCCGCCGCCGCTCAAAATAGTCTATACAGTCAATATCAAATTACCTGTAGTGAGAGCTTTTATGATTGCATCTCTTCGACAAAGTAAGTCCTTGTAAATGTTTTCTAGTGATGGACACTTAGACTTACGAGAGCCATTAATCACCCTGTATTTCTGTATACAAAACCATTAACAAGTTGGTGATAAAATGATAATACAAATCAAGTTCTACCTTCTAAGATTTGGTTTAGAAGTACAAACCAAGTTCTCTTCAGTTAAAAGCATGGCTCCTGAACCAACACCTATTAGTGTTTCAGGTAAGTGTTTGTGACCACACAGGTGAAAACCTTCCTACATATGGGACAGGGTGTGAAACATTATTGGCAACATCAAACAACTCTTTGCCCTCATACAAGTTCCAACACAAAATCACTCCTGCATTATATTGCGCCCCAACAACTTCCTTGCACAGAAATTCATTTGGACCGATAGTAAACCCTCTAGACCATGATTCATCTGATTCCAGATTGTAAGATTTAATGCATCTGTGAGACTTATCAGTAATTAGGGCAACAATCCTGTTATTAATGATTAACATTTTCGGATTGACAACACCTACTTCTTCGTTAATAACCGGATACTGGATCTCTCCATGGAGATCAGTTTTTGTATCGTACCAAAGCAAGATAGGCGTATCGAATGATTTAAAACCCTCCCAGTACGGAATTCCAGCAAGTATGAAGCAACATTTTTCTTCTAATGGATGGAATGGAATCATAATCTCCTTTTCCTTCCATACATTATCATTAACAGCAAAAATTTCAAGAAGCGTAGACTTATGATTACGATGGAAAGTGGAATGCGGAGTCTTAGCAGACAATTTTACCAAATTAAATTGAACTCCGTCGAAACCTAAACCAAACGACACAGACTTCAAGATATTTGGAGGAAATTGGATGATTTTCCCTCCCCAGTTAATGGATTCCAAACAATTGACCTTCCTAGAATCTGGCGAGGTGGATCCGACATACACAACAATCCCATGTAGGATGCCACTAAGAACATGTTGAATACATAGAAAGGGAGTTTCTTCAACTGAACAGGGGGTGGGTCTGAATGGAAGAAGGAAGAGAAAGGAGGGTCTTACATCGCTTATCTTCATCGGAGGCCGGAAGCACCAATTGGGAAATTGGGGTTTTCTGAGACTTATACAATTGATGAAACTCAAGTGTAGACAACCAAGAACCCCAGGTTCTTGATACAAACTTGCAGCATCTCAACCCCTCAATGGGGGTTCGGATCAGGACCGCTTTCGTCAGGTCCTCGCATAAACTGATTGAAGAACCATCCGATCTTGAAACGGAAAGTAAATCCAGAGCCATTAGGGTTGATTGGACAATTGAACAATTAGGGTTTTTTCAAGAATTGAGATTCAGATGTTTTGAAGAGTGCAAAATCGAAAATTTGGGCAATTGGGATTCAGTAATTGATTGAAGAATTATTTATAGGATTTGAAGAACTGGGCAAAATCGATGTCGAGATTGAAGATTGAGCTGAGAGAGACAGAGAGAGGGAGATGTGTGTGTGAGAGAGAGAGTGTGTATGTATTTGAGAGTTAGGCGATCAGGTGTGAGTGGGGATGGTCCTTTCCATCACAATTTGGAGTAAAATGATCCAAAATATCACAATTCTGAAAAAAGGTCTTTTTTATCCCTCAAAAATGCATTATTTTTTTGCGTTTTCTAAAAACGCATTTTTAATATACGTTTTTACTAATTTTGTAATTTAAAACAAAATTTCAAAAAAAAAAATCAAAAAAAATAAAAAAATAATAAAAAAACACATCTAAAAAATGCGTGTATATGAGCCACGCATATTGTTCATGCGTTTTTGTTTCAAAAACGCTAACATGGAATGCGTTTTCACATATTCAGATGAGGCCCAATGCAGCCTCCAAATAAGGAGAAATTCAGAAATTTGTATAAACGCATACTTTTGTTGCGTTTTGGTGTGATAGTAAGGGCCATTTTCTGGAATTGTGATATTTTGGACCATTTTACTCCAAATTGTGAGATAAAGGACCTTTTATCCAGGTGAGTTGCGTGTGATTGGTGTCAATAAATGGGCTCTTGGAGTCTTGGTATTTGAACCCCCTTTTGCCGCCCAAATCTAAGTTAAATTTCATTTCATTTTTTTGGGAAATTCTCAATGGTACCCTTGTACTTTTGGCTTTTGCCAATGGTACCCTTTTCCCGTCGGTACCCTTCATTATTCAACTGACAAGGGCGCCATTGAGAATTTCAGATACTAATATTTTGGTTGATATAGTGGTATTTCATGGAAAAGTCAAAAATATAAGGGTACCACTCGTAAGTCAAAAACACGAAATGGCACCACTTGGAAAAGTCAATAACAGAAGGGCACCATTGAGAATTTCCCCATTTTTTTTAGAGCTTTTTTTTCATTTTTTTTCTTGAAAAATTCATTTCATCTTTTTAAATCTTAGTGAAGAATATATTTTATAAATAAACATTATTTTAAATTTTAAAAATATACTCTCGAGTACGTTTTTAAAAAATTATTTAAGTACCTAGTACATTTTAGTGAATTAATTATAAATATTTGATCAATTTTATAATTATAAAAATATCCACCTTGTATTTAAATTAAAATGTGGTATTTCACTTAACTTAAATGTAGGTGAGTAGTTAGAAATATAAAATTTTTAATTAAGTTTTCTTACGGACTCATTCTTTCTCTCTCTACCCCTTCTAACCCTAGTCTCCATTAAAAAGTTTTGAGGGGGCTTTCATCGGTTTTCACCGGTGGAAAACCCCAATTTCTTTTCGTTTTTCCTGCTTTCATGTCTTGTTTTTCATTCAATAAAGTTCTCAATTTGTTTGGGTTTCAATAAGTTCCCAATTTATTTTGGTTGTGTCAGTCTCTCCTTGTGAGAATTTGGTTTTTGTTTTGATTAAGTTGTGGTGTAACAGCACGACTTTTCGGACTATTAATTCTAATTACGAACTTAAATAAACTGAATTTCTTTATTCAAATAAACCAAATATTCCATAAAGTCAAATGCAGCGGTCAAACTCAAATAATTCAATAAAATCGGAGACGCAGCTCCACAAATCCAATATTCAATATCTATAAAGTATTGAAAGTTTATTCAATAATGTGATAAGTCTTTTCCAATAATAGCATCTAAATCAAGTAGCACGAAATCCACATAGTTCAAATCCTTTATCTTAAGAAGCTTCCAAAAGTCTGAACCTGAAACATATTAAAACAATGAGCTGCGAAGCCTAGCAAGTAACCATCGCCCAACGGCTCAAAAACAATATTTTTTTTTAAAAAAAAACAAAATTTCTGAAACTTTAAATCGATACAAAAATCAAAACAGTAATTCACGTTTTATTCCCACAGTTCTAAATTACGGTCACACTAAACTAGTGACACGGTTCTATGTTCGATGGGGGCCAGTTTACGTATCTATGTGTTCCGGAACGTGCGTAAACTAGTTCTATGATTCTATATGTCACACTATCCAGTGACCGGATTCTATGATTCGATACGCAACTAAAACTGGGGAATCAAAACATTGTTCTTATCTTATCAATATCATATTTTCGTAACTAAAACAAATATCTAACAATATGTAATCAAACAACATAAACCACGCTTCAGATTAATACAGAGCAACAGAAAGTTACTTACAACTATATGGAGCAACAGATAATTACTTACACAAATATTCAAGATAATGTAATCAAGTAATATAAAGCAGGTTTCAAATTAATATATACGGAGCAACGAATAGTTACTTACCTCAATTACGCAAATAAAATTCACATAATCACATAAGAACACATGTACAATCCTTAGCAACCCATCAGAAGCAGGACATCTAAAATCTTGAAAGACTCCATGATTACAATTTTGATCAGATCTGTATTTAGCCTTTTTGACCATCTAAACATTGTTTTCTTGAAAAACTCAAAGAACGAAAGTTGTAGAGCACGAAAAGACCTTTCCGAAAAGTCCAGAATCAATGAATTCCGACTTACGATGAATTTTCTACGAATTTTACAAGAATGCTGAATTGTGTTTATAAAACCCGACGAATTTTGTTATAAAAGATGAGGAAGAAGAATATGATGTATTTATAACGTCTTACAATCCTAATTCCAGACCTACTAATAATCCGTATTCAAATCTGATCCATGTTTTAAGCCCATTATTCCAATCCAATTTTAAATCCTATTTTTAATCTAATTTTAATCCTTTTCATTCTATTATTCTTTATTAATATTATTCTAAAAATTACGGGATATTACATACTACCCTCCTTAAAAAGAATTTGGTCCCCAAATTCACAACAGTCCTAAACTCCAAAAAGTTCGTGATACATCTTCCTAAAGTCTAGTCCTAAGGATCGCATCCTAGAGAATGTACTAGTCCCATACCTAATACACTCCGAAGGACAACCTGGCTCTGATGCCAACTGAAACAGCCCGACTTTTCGGACTATTAATTCTAAATCGAAAACTAAAACAAATTACAATTTATTAATCCAAAAATCCATTACAAAGGTACTTATTACAAAAGCGCAGCTAAGAATGACAATCTAAAAGCTAATCTACTCCGAACCTAAGCTCTTCGAACTCCAATGCTATCCACTCGCTCTTACACCGAACCTGAAAATTAAAAGAATGAGCTACGAAGCCCAGCAAGTAACCATCGCCCAACGGCTCAAAAATAATATTTTTTTTAAAAAAAAAAAAAATTCTGAAACTTTAAATCGATACAAAAATCAAAACAGTAATTCACGTTTTATTCCCACAGTTCTAAATTACGGTCACACTAAACCAGTGACACGGTTCTATGTTCGATGGGGGCCAGTTTACGTATCTATGTGTTCCGGAACGTGCGTAAACTAGTTCTATGATTCTATATGTCACACTATCCAGTGACCGGATTCTATGATTCGATACGCAACTAAAACTGGGGAATCAAAACATTGTTCTTATCTTATCAATATCATATTTTCGTAACTAAAACAAATATCTAACAATATGTAATCAAACAACATAAACCACGCTTCAGATTAATACAGAGCAACAGAAAGTTACTTACAACTATATGGAGCAACAGATAATTACTTACACAAATATTCAAGATAATGTAATCAAGTAATATAAAGCAGGTTTCAAATTAATATATACGGAGCAACGAATAGTTACTTACCTCAATTATGCAAATAAAAAATTCACATAATCACATAAGAACACATGTACAATCCTTAGCAACCCATCAGAAGCAGGACATCTAAAATCTTGAAAGACTCCATGATTACAATTTTGATAAAATCTATATTTAGCCTTTTTGACCATCTAAACGATGTTTTCTTGAAAAACTCAAAGAACAAAAGTTGTAGAGCACGAAAAGACCTTTCCGAAAAGTCCAGAATCAATCAATTCCGACTTACGATGAATTTTTTACGAATTTTACAAGACTGCTGAATTGTGTTTATAAAACCCGACGAATTTTGTTATAAAAGATGAGGAAGAAGAATATGATGTATTTATAATGTCTTACAATCCTAATTCCAGACCTACTAATAATCCGTATTCAAATATGATCCATGTTTTAAGCCCATTATTCCAATCCAATTTTAAATCCTATTTTTAATCTAATTTTAATCCTTTTTATTCTATTATTCTTTATTAATATTATTCTAAAAATTACGGGATATTACATGTGGGGTGTTCCATGGCCGATGGTATAGATTGGTTTTTGTTTTGATTAAGTTATGGGGTGTTCCATGGCCGATGGTATAGATCGGCAAGATTTTCATGGTTTTGGTTCAAAGATGAAGGTTCTTATAGGATCGCATCCATGGTCGATAGCTCAAACAGGTTTAGATCCAGATGGAGATCACAACAAAGCGAGTACATATAAATCTCCAGATGGATGCGGTGAAGAGGGTACTTGTAAATATATCATTTTCAACAAATCGCTTGATTATATCCCGAAAAATGGATTAATCAGCTATTGTTCTTGTTTACGTTTGTTCGACTCGACTATGTTTGTAGATGTCGTATGACTTATCATTAATAAATTAATTTTTATTCAAAAAAGAAATATTAAATTTTTTAATTTTATTATGATAATAAATAATGTCATATAAAATGAAGAATGCCCTTAAAAAGAAAAAGTGAAGAATTAAGAAATATTTTGCTCGTGTTCTCATTCATGTGAATCAATCGGATACAACTTTACATAATGATTATAGGCTATATTATAGGCAATTATGTGGAACTACTTCCTAAGAATATGCAAAAACAATATTCTCTAACTATAATTAAGGTATTTACAAAGATACATATAACAAGTTCTATATCAATTGTTCGTAAATATATTGAATGTAACTGGTTTAACATATGACAATTCATTGATTGGGATGAACTAATACAATATGTTTAGAGCCCATATCAATTTTCAAGTATAACACATAACAACAACGGTTTAACTTTTTTTTATTTTTTTTGCAAAATGAAAAAGATTTCATTTAATGAAAAAATTTACACAATCCGAAAGGGACAAACAAATGAGACATTCTTTCATCCATAAAAGCTAATCATCTAACCGAAAGGTATGCTTAACTAGGAGTGAGCATTTTTCGGGTTAGAACCGGGAACCGAACCGAACCAAACCGAAATTTCGGGTTCGGTTCGGGTTTTTTATAATTCGGGTCCGGTTCGGTTCTTGAAATTGAGAATAGTTCGGTTCTCGGTTCGGTTCGGTTTTTGGCATCCAAAACCCGAAAGAACCGAACCGAACCGAAATTATATAATACATTTAAATAATATATTATAATATATATTATTAATTATATATTAATATATATATATATATATTAATATATAATTAATAATATATATTAATATATAATTAATAATATATATTAATAATTATTTATTATTAATATATAATTATATAATACATTTAAATAATATACTAAATATATATTATTAATTGATTATATATATTATTAATTATATATAATATTATATATACATTTCGGTTCTTTCGGGTTAGAACCGAACCGAACCGTAATTCGCGGTTCGGGTCCGGTTCGGGTCCATCACAATTTCGGGTCCGGTTCGGTTCTGAAAAATTGTTCTTTTCGGTTCTCGGTTCTTTCGGGTCCGGTTCGGTTCGGGTCGGGTTGGACCCGTTGCTCACCCCTATGCTTAACCAATCCACGGGTCGTAACCTGAATTACGACAACCATGAGAAAGAGATTCCTCCGGAAGTTTAGACAATATCACCTCTATCTCAGAAGAGAAGACTCCTTACAAAGGTGGCCTCGTTAAAAACCCCGCAAGAGCAAAACCCTATGGGAAAAAAACTCAAGAGGGGAAAAAAGAGTGTCCACCCCCCAATAATACATCGATATACAATAACTGTAAAAATATACTAAGAACTTCTCGTTGCTTCCATCCATCTTCTTTTTTATTGCTTCCCATCCCAAGAACCATCATCCTTCTTCATTTATACTTCTTCCCATCCAAGTAAGTCTAACTTGTAAACCAGCCCACTTCCAAAAAAATAGTTCACCTGAACAATAAAAGGCAATCAAACTAATAAGTCTCCAATCGATATGTAAAAAATTATATATACTATAAAAATAAAAAAGAAAATACATCCAATAATAACTTATTAATGAAAACATATGTGTTAAAATTTCATAATAAAAGGAAATAAAATAAAATCTAACCAAAAAACTTTGGTTAGACACAAAAGTAAAATATATATAAAAATATAATTTAAAGGAAATAAACAAACAAAGCCAACAAAATGGCACTTGATTGGCTATAAAAGACCAAAATATACGCCATCCTTTCTGGCCACCCATTAATGGTACAAAAACAGCCATCAAGGCATAATTAGCATTGATCCATAAATGGAACGGAGTTTCAAAAAATTAAAACCAAAAGAAATGGCCTTAACAATAGCGAACTTATTTACCGAATCCATTTCATACTTAACAACCATCACATTACACTTTTAAGACTAAAATTATGAAACATAATCAAATCACCTAATTTACATTTACCTAATTTATATTATTATGTATATGAACATAAACCAATCACACATTAAAGTATTTCGATCAGCAAAATTAAAGGCTAGATATAGACAAAGAAATAACAATTATACTAGCATTAAAGACCAAAAAAAACCTGACCAATACTTTAAATGAAAATTAAACCCCCTATATAATTGCCTACAAAATTGAAAAGGAGTTACGAAATGAATACATGATTGTCATTAGACATATTAAAATTAATTAAAATACTATTTAGGAAAGGTAAAATTCAAATGAATGAGATACTATATTAGAGGTTCGAAACTATAGATCAATAAGTACTATCGGGCTATTTTTATTAAAGGTACTACTAATCAAGAGACTTTTTTTTGAAACGTACTAATCAAGAGACTTATATCATGTATAAAAAATAACATAAGATCATACATCGATGGTAAAGAAATTGTGATTTTGATTAGAACAACAAACAATGGCTTGAAACAAAACAAGTAGTTTCCTTTTTCTTTTAAAGGAAATTAATACTAATTATAGGAATTAATCACAAGAGACCAAAATTGTAATAGAACTTGAAAAAACTAGCATGGCAAACAAGATAGAAATACAAAAAACATGTATGTAATACCAATCAAAACATGGTCCACTCATGCTCTTATAGAACACACAAATCAATAAAACCTAATCGTCTGAGCATGTAAAAATTATGTACATGTGCCTATAACAAAATTCAAGGCCAATAACTTTTTGATAAGAAAGAAAGGTACTGTACCTTAATTCATGAAATATAAAAAAGTATCTAAAATTTATAGCCCACCTCGAAGGATACGTATTGGATGATTGAAATACAGCAATATGACGTACCTTATATAGATCCAGATCCATCCCTCCTTACACCGTCGTTGTCATCAGGGGTAATACCCTGTGCGAGATTTTGTGATATATATACTTCTGGGAAGCAAAAAGTTCACGGCGCGTACACCATAATATTCTAGAACAAGAAGATATTGCAAGCTTTTTTAACGTTATCCAGCCCCAAGCCTAGACCTCGAGTTATAACTCAGCTCATTAAATTAAGAAATTGAAGAGTTTCTAAGTGCAGAGGGAGTACTAGATTTGGATGGTAACTTTCAGGCTTATTTTAGAGCACCTAAAGGAATGTCTTATATAATGGATCGGAGGGAGTACTAGATTTGGATGGTAACTTTCAGGCTTATTTTAGAGCACCTAAAGGAATGGATCCCTTGGCTTTGGACATGCATAAAATGGGAAAAGGTCAAATATGGATCAACGGACACGATCTTGGAAGATACTGGACTGTTTTCTCCGATGGTGATTGCAATTATGCTGGTACATATCCACCTAGATTCTACCAACTCGGATGTGGCCAACCAACGCAACCAATGGGTATCAGGCAATTTACAGAGGACAACAACTGTTTATTTAAATTATATAGCAACAACGAATACACCACCGTAACGAAAATCTGATAAAAATCATAGTGTAAATACAATAAAATTTTTGAAATGATTATTCCAAAATCAAAATAATCAGTAATAATACAGTACAATCATATCTTTTAAAGCATCTCCGATGGAGGGTGCCAACGACATTTCACATGACGTGTAGAGATGATCTCGGTTATAGGCAAACAAGTCTTACGCTTAGGACCCCCAACACTTAAGGGCCCCGAAATTTTTAAATTTCCCAGGCATAAAAATATAAAATATGTCGGCTATATCTACGATAGGGCCCCTTGATTTCGACTAGGTGGCCCCAACCATTGGATATGCTTTTAGATGTCGTGCTGCGTACAGACAAATTAAAATACTCAGTGTTTACCAAAAACAAACTTTGTCCATTTGTGCTCTAATCATTTCACTCTAAAGTCTTCTATTTTGTGTTCACACGTGCCACGTATCTTGATTCATATCAACTTTTACTTTAATTAATTCACTGGTAAACTACAGCATCGCAGCACGTTCATGGAGTCAATAAAATTTTAAAATGCACTGCATTCTCGTTAGTCAAATTGGTTAGAATCATAATTCTTTTAATAAAATTAAAATATCGTAGGATAGATTATTAAATTTTCATAATTCTCGTTACTAAATTGTAAATTGCCTAACACATATTATCGTAGGATAATATAATACACATATTTGATGGTAGAGTCAAAGTAATCATTTAGTTACAATCAAAAGTTTAGGGGTGAACAAAAAATTGGATCCTTAATAATAATAATAACGATAATAAATTTTTAACATTAGACAAATATACAAATTAAAGTGAAAGTTTAGACTAAAATATTTAACTAAAATATGACAAAACATCTATTTCGCATAAAAGCAAATGAATTAGTAATATTTATCATCATTGATAATAATAATGTCCAGCACTAAAGCAAAAACTGTGGAACTAAGATCATGAAAACAACTTCGTGCATTTCTAGATGCAAAGTCGTTAATAATTGCATCTACGTCAATCTTCTCCAACAAGTCTTTCTAGTATGACAGGGTCGTTTAATCTTTCTTGTGACATCGATGATCAAAAAAAAAAATTCAGCAATTTCAACTTCGATTTTTTTTCAGCCGATGCAATAGTCACACACAGATAATGAGATTCGATAAGCAATTGCAACAATCAAAAGACAATCTTAAAATTCAACAAATCGAAAAATCTCAAATGCAAATATGAACTCATATGATACATTTTTTTTTTGAACAAATGATTTAATTCATTAATAAAAAATCATACGGCATCTATAAGAACAATCGAGTCGAACAAACCGTAAAAAGATACAATCGTAGATTAATCCAGTCTTTTTAGACCTCTTGGATATATCATCAAGCAATTTGTTGAAATTGATATATGTACATGTACCCGCTTCGCTATATCTGGTTTGAGCCATCGACCATAAATGCAATCCCATAAATACTTCTATCACTAAATCAAAACATTGAAAATCCCGCAGATCTAACATCCCGAACATTAATTCACTGCAAAATACCCCAAAAATTCACTGCAAAACACACCAAAAATACACACAAAGTTCTCACAGGAGAGAATAAACAAAACCCAAATAAATTGGGAACAAACTCAACAAAGTACAGATTTAAAATAAACAAAAGCTTAAGCAAGTTGAGGTAGCTCAGTTGGTTGAGCTTACCTCTAGTCGACCCAAATGTTCTGGGTTCGATACTCGCTTACCCCGAAATTTGTTAATGAACAAATACTCATTGTAAACGGCTATAAGCCAAAATATTCAATAAATAAATAAATAAATAAATAAATAAATAAACAAAAGCTTAACATAAGGCTCGATTTTATTGAAACTGGAAAAAAGAAAGTTTAGAAGAATGGATGAAGTGCCGAAGGAGAATTAGAAGGGAGGAAGTAGGCTTTAATCAGAGAAGAAGGAAGCAGATCGAAAAAGAAGAAGGGGGCGGCGGCTATAGAGATGAAAGGGGTCGACTCTCATTAGAGAGTTGTATGTCTGATCTAAATCATGTTGGAGTTAGAATTTTAGTTGATTCGCAAACTAACTCATATGATACATAAATCTTTAGTGTTGATAATTCTTGAGTATGATTATTTAAAAATTTTGGGCCCTTTATTCCTTGGGGCACCAGACGGTCACCCTCCCTGCTTACATCATGTATGAATACGATACTAATTCACCTGGTATGGCCCTAGGAGAATAAAGTAACATACATGTATAAATGCTTACACATGTGTAGCACGTTGGATCATGTAATAAGTACTACTCTATTATACAAGTTGAATAAATACTGAACAATAACACTAGAGCTGTACTTGGATCAAGATCACAGCTAGCTTTGATATTTTTGATATTTTTCAGATGCTGACAACTAAGTCAATACCAAACATCAACTCTGACCTCTCCATACCCACTGTCCGGTGACATTTGGTGACATCAGTCACCGGCAAATTCAGTTGGAGAAGTACCCATCTGGTTCCTTTTCATAGGGTACCTCAGAAGTAGAGAGGTTTAATAAAAGCAGTGCAGGTGAATCAAGAAAATGAGTCAATGAGTAGTAGTAGTAGTACTAGTTCATCAAGTAGTAGTGATGGGATTGATGTGAAGGCAGTGATCATAATAAGAAAGAAGATGAAAGAGAAGTTGAATGAGACGATTGAGGATAGTGGGAGTCTTTTATCATTGGGATTGGTCAAGGGATCTTGATTCAACTCATCACTCATCAGTCAAGATATTGATCCTGGTTTGTTTAATAATGTACTTATGTTTATGTTAGATTTTAGATATATAATGTCATATATGATTGAATCATACCCTACTCTAATGTACTCCCTCCGTCCCATTCATTTCTATACACTTACTATTTTGAGGTGTCCCATCATTTCTATACATTCCAAAAATAGTAAAGTTTTAATAATAAAAAACACTATTACACCCACTAACTTTCCTCCATTATCTCAAATCTATAATATAAAACACTATTACACCCACTACTTTCCTCCACTATCTCAAATTTATTATTAACTATTGATAGGTCCCACCACTTTACCCACTTTTCATCCAACTTTACTCATTATTTATATATTTTCTTGGTCTCCGTGTCCAAACCCAATGTATATTATTCACTGGGACGGAGGGAGTACATGTTAATGTTAGATTTTAGATATATAATGTCATATATGATTGAATCATACCCTACTCATGCCAATTATTACCATTGCTAGTTCAAAATGGTAAGCTTTTCAAGATAATAATATTAAAAAGAGAGTATGCAGTTTTTAGATCAGTTTCCTACTTTTGTGACCTTGTCTTGTATCTTTAAAGTGGCAACTTGTGCTTAATTTTGGTAAATTAGATTATTTTTTTTGTCTTTTGTCTACCATTTTTTTTAATAGCTAACAATGTGCTATGATATCTTAATCTAGGCTCATATTTTGATGTGCTTTTAAGTAGTGGAGTAACTATTGATTCATTATTGGAGCAAGGAGATTCTGTAAAAAAAATTTAGGGTAATCTTGTTTAGTATTCTTTAATTTCCTATCTCCTTGTAACTGGTCATTTTTGTACTTGCAGTAACTAAGTCTGGCAAAAGCATAGATTCCTTTGTAAGAGGCTGGATGCCCAAGCAATCAGACCATCCAAATATTGTTGAATATGCTGCTAATTTTACTGTTCCACATGACTTTGATAACTGAATGCACACACTGAAGGAGTTGATCTACGGGCTTTACGTACTTCCAACCAAAATAATTGTAGTGTGTTTTATCAAATTCAATTACTATATCATGTTTTGCCTGGTTAGAGAAAATTGCATACTTACAACAGACATAATGGAATTTGTTAAGTCTTGAAAAACACTTGCACAAGAAAAGGAATACCTTGTCTGGCCACGAGTTATATTATTTTTTATAATCGCCTCATGTGCAGAGCTTTACCCTACGTAATTATAAAGAGTACATAACTAGCAAATTATTTAATGGTAGTCGGTCACTAGCAAACGGTTGTTGGTAGCAAACTGTGTCGCAAAATTTTCTGGAGTACGTAGAGAGATGGGATCAACCCTACTGTACACGTACTGCGCACATAATTTTTGCGGTAGGTGTTTTCCCATCAAACGGTGGCAAACATTTGCCCCTGACCAGGCCCTTTATTTAATAATGAAACAGGCGGAAAGGAGATGATCTTAAATATTTCCTTTCATATTCAGTTTTTGTGAGATTATGGGAAAGTTTTGAAGTCCTGATGTCCTTATGTACACAATTTTATCTTTATTTTCCAGTTCCCGCAGTCTGTAAAGGTCCAGATGTTCGCAATCCAAAAACCAGCACTTAATGATTTTTTCAAGAATTCGAATCCAACTCTGTAAACAATATAGAAGCAGGTTCTATTGACATCTTAAATCGCAAAACTAAGGATACAGATTTTTTGTCTACTCTTTTCTGCATTCATTAGTCCATTCCCTGGCTTTTATTCCACTTCAATAAAAGAAGCAGCATCAAATCAAAATTTACTTTTGACCAGAGGCAAAGTGAAGTTTCAGAATTCAAGGCATTGAATATAATGTCATTGCTTGGCCTTAAAGGATGGTCCGAAGATTCTTTTGTTCTACTCTATTGTCCTATAAATCAATTTGGCATAATTATGTGATCAAATCTTATCACCCCTGTATCTGGCATGTGCAATCTCTCTGGAATGAGTAATTTTTTTCTTCGGTGTGACATCTATTATGTTATTTTGGACATTCTTTCGATAAATCTTATCACCCATGTATGAAGAATAGTGAATCCGGACACCCATCATGACTTCTTCTTTGTGATTTGGTTACATTCTCGAATATTTTCAGCAAATTCAAATGTTTGATTCATAGAGTGGAATAATTTGCTTAACTCTTCGGTTGGGCTTCTCAATGGAATCAAGAGCCAGTATAACTCACTTGAGACCTATCTGAAATTCTGGATAGTTCTATGAATCATTTGTTGGATTCGACGGGATCCAATCCATTTATTTATGGCCCATCGGGTATTATTGTTAATCATTTAAATAAAGACTTGAGCCTAATGAATAATTAAATATATTAATAGCACTTAATTATATATTTAATTATTACATCTAATATATATCTATTTAGATATATTTATTTATAATGGCTTAATTACCCAAGCCCATAACTTTGATGGACGGTTATGGGTTTAGCCCATTAGGGTTGGTCCCATTATTCCCTCTATATAATGAATCTTATGCGAGAACAAAAGTTACGCGTCTCATAATATTCAGAAAATACACGCACCCCATCCTTACGTATAGAGGAGAATAGTGAAGATCAAAGCCCTCAAGTATTTGCGTTCTTCGGACTCCCTCAAGATCATTAATGGCCTCTTTCGATTCAGGTACGCTTCCGCTATTTATCTATACTCATAGTCTTGATCAGGAGATTCATGTATATATATTATGTTGTATTAATATACATGATTTAATCTAACAATTGGTATCAGAGCAAACTCCTTGATTGATTCTTTGAGTTTAATTAATTAGAATTGAATTGGATTTGTTTGACATGTATAAATCTGAATCGATATATGTTGTTATACATATATATTATGTGTGGGTATGTTGCAAACCGTGTGAATTGAATGAATTTGGTTGTTGTATATATTGCTGTATGTATATGATACATGCTTGTTCTTATTTTGGAGATTGTATACGATACGATTTCTGAAAAATTGTCCAGATTTAGTGAAATTTGCGTACTGTGTCCGATTTGCGCATAAAATATATGTTTTTTGACTGGAATCGGGCCACTGAGTAAGACTGACATAGTCAGGTTTGCATCTGTAAGCCGTTTGACGTCGTTTACTGCCTGTAAACAGCGAATTATGATTTTCTGATTTAATTTCGAATTTTCTGATTTATGCTTTATTTGATTTCTATGATTGTATCATGAGAAATATAATATGGTATGATATGTTTATGCTGTCTGCGATTCTGATTCAGGGATACTTATGATAAAAAAAAAAATATTAGTCCCTCATGTAAAATATTATTAAGTTATTTTTGGACTAATATAGTGATTTCTTAATTATTAAAATATTAGATGGACCAACGAAAATCTTTTATTTTAATTATTTAAGAGAATGATAAATCACCTAATGTACGTGTACAAGTTAATGTACGAATCGGCCCAACGGAAGATTTGTATATTGATTTTGTAAACGGAATTTTTAAAGTTCAAATTGTAGAATTTAAATTATTTTCTGCCCAACGGTGATATAATTTAATATTTTACTATTTGTAATCTTATGTTTAATGGCAAAATTAATTTAATATTAATTATCGGCCCAACGGAAGATATTAATATTTAATTAATTTTAAAGGAAGGAAAATTTTTGTGTATTTTATCTTTCCTATTTAGATAAACTGTTTATCCCTCGGTTTATTTAACTTATGTGTTACTTGGTGAACTAACTGTTTTTCATCATGTGAATTATATTTATTGTACTTGTTGTACTTATGTGCATGATTGTGATTAACCTTGATTCAGCATTTGGTCCTGTTTCACTAACCAACTACTTTTCACACATTGAACCATTGAGTGGCTCTAATTTTAAGAAGTGGAAAGAGCAAATTGATCTTACGTTGGGAGTTACTGCCCTTGATTATGCCATAAGGGTTGCAAAACCTGCTGCCATTACAGCCGAAAGCTCTGCTGAGCAAAAGGCTGATTATGCAAAATGGGAGCATAGCAACCGTGTTTCCTTAATGATTCTTAAGGGCTCCATTACTAGTGTAATTCGTGGAGCAATTCCCGAATCTGATAATGCAAAGGAGTACCTAGCGAACATTGAGGAACAATTCAAGGCTTCCACTAAGGCTCAAGCCACTACACTGATCTCGAAAATGGTCACTCTCAAGTATAATGGTTCAAGTGGTGTTCGTGATCACATTATGAGAATGAATGATATGGCTGCTCAGTTAAAGGATATGAACATGGAAATCTCTGAAGGTTTTCTCGTCCACTTCATAATGACTTCTCTTCCTGCACAATTTGGTCCTTTTAAGATCAACTACAATACGCAGAAAGAAAAGTGGAAGATGAGCGAGTTGATTTCTATGTGCGTTCAAGAAGAAGAACGCCTTAAGTCTGAGAAGGTTGAAAGTGCTCATGTTGTGACCACGACACCCGCTAAAGGAAAAGGAAAGAAATATGGCAATAGTCAAAAGAAAAAGGGAATTGATGCAGCTGTCACGAAAGAAAAGGGACAGACTTCTGGCACAAAGAACTTTGGAGGTCCTAAATGTAACTTCTGCAGAGCTAAGGGACACATAAGGAAAGAGTGTTCCAAATTTCGCGAGTGGTTAGATAAGAAAGGTAATGCATCTATTTATGTTTGTTATGAAGCTTTTACATCTGAAGCTCCTTTAAATACATGGTGGATAGACACTGGTGCAACTGTGCATATAACTAATTCATTGCAGGGATTCCTTTCCGTGAAGAAGCTAAATAAAGGAGACCGATATTTACTCGTTGGAAATGGAGAGAAAGTACAAATTGAAGCTGTAGGAACTTTCCGACTTATGTTGGAAAGTGGTTTTAATTTGGATTTAATGGATACTGTTTATGTTCCCAGTATTACTAGAAACCTTATTTCTGTTTCAAAGTTAGACGCTTATGGATATTCGTTTAAATTTGAAAATAAAGGTTTTTCTCTATTTCTTTATTCTGAGTATATTAGCTCTGGGCTGTTAGAGGGAAACCTTTACAGATTATGTTTGAATGCTTCTTTTAGTGAATCCTTAATTTCAATGAATGTGCAAGATGAAGTTGCAACTGGTTCTAAAAAGAGAAAAAGAAATGATGAGAATTCCTCAAAATTGTGGCATGAACGACTTGGTCACATATCCAAAAGTCGAATGGAAAGACTTGTTAAAGAAGGACTTCTTCATCCATTAGATTTCTCAGATTTTGACACATGTGTTAAATGTATTAAAGGAAAATTTGTAAAAACAAACAAAAAGGGTGCAAATCGTAGCACCAAGTGTTTGGAGATAATTCACACTGACATTAGTGGACCATACACTCCAGGCATAGGTGGTCATAAGTATTTTATTACTTTTATTGATGACTACTCACGTTATGGCTACATTTATCTTTTACATGAAAAATCTGAAGCACCCGATATGTTTAAAATTTATAAAGCAGAAGTTGAAAAACAGCTTAAATTAGATATTAAGGTTGTTAGATCTGATAGAGGAGGAGAGTATTATGGAAAATTCTCTGAATCTGGACAGAATCCAGGACCTTTTGCCTTATTTTTGCGAGAGTGTGGCATCGTTCCTCAGTACACAATGCCAGGTACACCCCAACAGAATGGTGTTGCTGAGAGACGAAATCGAACTCTTATGGATATGGTTCGAAGCATGATATGTCAAAGTACATTGCCAGAATTTTTGTGGGTTGAAGCCCTTAAAACAGCTATGCATATCCTTAATCGGGTCCCAAGTAAGTCCGTGCCTAAAACACCTTACGAAATATGGACTGAAAGAGAAGTCAGTTTTGGATATATGCATGTATGGGGTTGTTTGACTGAAGCAAAAATATATAACCCACACATCAAGAAATTGGACCCTAAGACTATTACTTGTCATTTTATTGGTTACCCCGAAAGATCTAAAGGTTTTAGATTTTATTATCCATCACACACCACTCGAATAGTTGAGACTAGAAATGCAGTATTTTTTGAGGATGCTGAAGTCAGTGGGAGTACATCTCGAAAGATAAATCTGGAAGAGATTCAGGAAAATGTCCCTATTCCTATCATTCCAGATATTAGTGCACCAGAAAATGATGATAAAAATGTTGGTGCAAATGAGAATGTACATCAAGAACCACCTCAAGATGACAATAACACTACTGAACCTCTTAGGAGGTCAGAAAGAGTAAGACGATCAGCAATCTCGGATGATTATATTGTGTATTTAGATGAAATTGAGTCTAATCTTGGCATGGGACCTGATCCTATTTCTTATAAAGAAGCTATTGCTAGTAACCATTCAACTCAATGGCTTGTAGCCATGGAGGATGAGTTGAAATCCATGAAGGATAATGCTGTATGGGATCTAGTTGAGTTGCCACAAGGGGTCAAAGCTGTAGGCTGCAAATGGGTCTACAAAACTAAGCTTGATCCTAGTGGTAACATCGAAAGATATAAAGCTAGATTGGTTGCAAAGGGCTTCACACAAAGAAAAGGAATTGATTATAATGATACTTTTTCCCCTGTTTCGAGTAAGGACTCCTTTCGTATCATCATGGCTTTAGTAGCTCATTATGATTTAGAGTTACACCAAATGGATGTTAAAACTGCTTTTCTTAATGGTGACTTGCATGAGGATGTCTACATGTCACAACCGGAAGGTTTTGTAGTCAAAGGCAAGGAACACATGAAATGTCGGTTAAAGAAGTCCATATATGGATTAAGGCAAGCTTCTAGAGAGTGGTATATTAAATTTGATGATGTGATTGGAAAATTTGGGTTTAAAGAAAATTTTGTTGACCAATGCATATATCTAAAAGTGAGTGGGAGCAAGTACATTATTTTAGTACTATATGTGGATGATATTCTACTCGCTAGTAGTGATATGAATTTAATGCATGAGACAAAGAGATTCCTTCATAAGAATTTTGATATGAAGGATCTGGGGGAAGCATCTTATGTCTTGGGCATTGAAATTCATAGAGATAGATCTCATGGAATTTTGGGTTTATCACAAAGAGCTTATATTGATAAAGTTCTCAAACGTTTTAACATGCAAAATTGTTCTCCAAGCGTTGCTCCTGTTGTCAAGGGTGACAAATTTAGCTTGAAACAATGTCCTCAAAATCAGCTAGAATTGGATCAAATGGAGCATATTCCTTATGCTTCGGCAGTTGGGAGTCTTATGTATGCTCAGGTTTGTACTCGTCCAGACATAGCATATATTGTTGGAATGCTAGGACGATACCAAATAAATCCAGGTCCGGATCATTGGAAAGCTGTTAAAAAGGTCATGCGGTATTTACAAGGTACAAAAGATTTTATGCTCACATATCGAAAGACGGATAACCTTGAAGTCATTGGTTATTCGGATTCCGATTATGCTGGGTGTAAAGATGAGTTGAAATCCACTTCAGGTTACATTTTTATGCTTTCTGGAGGAGCTATATCATGGAAAAGTGCTAAGCAGTCGCTGCATACCTCTTCTACAATGGAAGCTGAATTTGTGGCTTGCTATAAGGCAACGAAGCAAGCTCTATGGTTGAGGAATTTTGTCACGTATCTCAAAATAGTTGACACTATTTCTAGACCACTGAAAATTTATTGCGATAATAAAGCTGCTGTTTCTTTCTCTAAAGACTACAAGATAAGTGATGCGACAAAACACATAGATATAAAGTATCTTGTAGTGCGAAAAAGAGTTCAAAAACAACAAGTGTCTATTGAGCAAATTAGTACAGTTGCTATGTTGGCGGATCCATTGACAAAAGGTTTACCGCCCAATCTCTTTCGAGAACATGTTGCTAGCATGGGTTTGGTTGATAATCTTTCTTATTGATTCATGGATTTTATTGTAAGACACTAGTATTGTGATCACCTTATGTTATGGTTTTTGGACAAAGTATTTAGTTTGTTACTTCTATTATTGTGCACATTCGAAGTTTATGGAACAAACAATTATGTAAGGACCTCATGGACATATTGATTTGCTATTGATTATGAAATATTATGTTGTTCATGACTTAAGCTAGTATCTCTGTTAAGTTTTATAATTATACTTGGATTGTAACTGGAGGACGGTTTCATATTTGTACATGAGTATGATACTACCTTTAATTCTATTTTAGTATGATGTAAAATTTAGCCTATCTTAAGGGATGTAAAGCTCAATAATGAAGTCTTGTTATATGTATGTTGATGATATACTGACCCTCAGCCAAGTGGGAGAATGTTGGATTCGACGGGATCCAATCCATTTATTTATGGCCCATCGGGTATTATTGTTAATCATTTAAATAAAGACTTGAGCCTAATGAATAATTAAATATATTAATAGCACTTAATTATATATTTAATTATTACATCTAATATATATCTATTTAGATATATTTATTTATAATGGCTTAAGTACCCAAGCCCATAACTTTGATGGACGGTTATGGGTTTAGCCCATTAGGGTTGGTCCCATTATTCCCTCTATATAATGAATCTTATGCGAGAACAAAAGTTACGCGTCTCATAATATTCAGAAAATACACGCACCCCATCCTTACGTATAGAGGAGAATAGTGAAGATCAAAGCCCTCAAGTACTTGCGTTCTTCGGACTCCCTCAAGATCATTAATGGCCTCTTTCGATTCAGGTACGCTTCCGCTATTTATCTATACTCATAGTCTTGATCAGGAGATTCATGTATATATATTATGTTGTATTAATATACATGATTTAATCTAACATCATTCTGTTCCTCAGTATCCAGGCTTTTGTTTTTACCACTATAAAAAATGTACGTGTTACTATTATTATAATCAGGGAAGATCTCCCTGCTCTTGGACGAAGATTGAGAGTTCGAGTTTCAGTATCAGGTATCCGAATACGTCTGAACTCTTGAAAATATTAAAAATTGTCGAAGTGGACGGAGCTAGGAGTGAGCATTTTTCGGGTTAGAACCGGGAACCGAACCGAACCAAACCGAAATTTCGGGTTCGGTTCGGGTTTTTTATAATTCGGGTCCGGTTCGGTTCTTGAAATTGAGAATAGTTCGGTTCTCGGTTCGGTTCGGTTTTTGACATCCAAAACCCGAAAGAACCGAACCGAACCGAAATTATATAATACATTTAAATAATATATTATAATATATATTATTAATTATATATTATTAATTATATATTAATATATATATATATATATTAATATATAATTAATAATATATATTAATATATATTATTAATTATTTATTATTAATATATAATTATATAATACATTTAAATAATATACTAAATATATATTAATAATATATATTATTAATTGATTATATATATTATTAATTATATATAATATTATATATACATTTCGATTCTTTCGGGTTAGAACCGAACCGAACCGTAATTCGCGGTTCGGGTCCGGTTCGGTTCCATCACAATTTCGGGTCCGGTTCGATTCTGAAAAATTGTTCTTTTCGGTTCTCGGTTCTTTCGGATTCGGTTCAGTTCGGGTCAAGTTGGACCCATTGCTCACCCCTAGACGGAGCTTAAATATTAATGAAACAAGTCGGGCAATGTGGACTGGGCAAATGAGGAAGAGTATATTTTAACATGCGGAGAATTGTATGTCTGTAAGTACTGAACTGAGGGTCCCACCTATCTTGATAGTACTTAAAATAAGTTGTATCAGAAGATGGGATGGGGGGTCATTTACAGGGGATCCACCGTCCACAATACACTGTTCATTTGATTTATTATGTTTTAACTAGCTTTATACCCGTGCATCTATACCCGTGCATCCGTGCGATGCACGGTAACTTTATTAATATTTTGTAGTGTAATTTTTGATTTAATTTTTTTTCATGAAAAATAAGTTTTATATTTGAATAATTTGTTTTTACATTTAATGATAATAATACATATGTTATATGATTTGTAAGTAAACATTTGTTTCTTTTTCTTGTAAATGGTTTTTCAATAATTTAAATTTCAAAGTTTAGTCTAACATATTTTTCAATATTTCATAATTATTTCTGATTTTTTGATTTTAGTAGATTACATATGATATACTTGAAACATATAGGCACTATATTCGTGTAATAATTTATTTATTTTTTTTCTTAAATTTTTTAAATCTTTTGTTATAGTAGTTTTATAGTTTTTAAAGGTATTTTTTAACTTTTCTTGAAATATGTGTGGTATTAAATTTTTTTTATTTGTTTGGATATTGATTATTTTTTCATGTTCATTTTATATTCTTGCGTGTTTATTATGTGTTTTTGTTTAAAGTAATTTTAGGGGTTTTTATGTTGTATTACATTTAGATATTAATATAAATTTATTTTGTTGGTGTTTAGATTGCTTTCTAATTTAAAATATGTTCATTTTTTTATTTGTGTTCACTTTTCTTAATTTAAATTTTTTAATTGCAAAGTAAGAATTTGTTTAATTGTTGATTTGTGCTCACATATTTTAAATTTAAATTTTGGAAAATATTTTTATTCTCAAACCTAAAAATAGAATCTTTAATGAAATTTATTAAAATAACTTTTTGTTAAAACAATTTTATTTGGTAACGATTTTTTTTTGTAAATAATATTTTAATGTTTGGCCTAACATATATTTTAATATTTCATATTTTTTGGGGCGTTTTCTTCAATTTTATTAGAATATATATACCAGAAACATGTGGGAACTTATTGGTTTAACTATTATTTATACTAGCTTAAAACCCGTGCGATGCACGGATGTTCTTTAATATAACCGAATTTTTTTAAATTTGAATTAAAAATTTTAAGACATAAATTTTATTGGCTTAAAATTTTAAAAAACATGATCTGATATAATTATATATATGTTGTCCGTGATATTTTTAGAAAATGATGAATTTTAGTTTGAAAATATTAAAAAGATGTTGAAAAGATGAAATATTTTAGCTAAAAAAACGTAATCGGTTAGTTATTAGTTATTATATTGTTATTATTTAATTTTACTTAAACGAAGCAAACCAAATAGGTTTTTCTGAAAAAATAAAAAAAGAAGAAAAGGTAATGTATTTTAACTGAAAAAGGTAATTTGTTAATTATTAGTAATTATGATATTTTATTTTATTAAACATAATTGCTCATGGTTTTTTTAGAAAAGGAAAAATTTTAGTTAGATAAACTGTATTTTACGTAAAAAGAAAAATTGACTATTGAAAAATGGAAAGGTAGCATATTTTACTTGAAAAATGAAAGAATTTCTCATATTTTATGTGAAAAAAGATTAGTTATTGAAAAATAGAAAAGGTAACATGTTTTATCTGAAAAAGAAAAATTTATTAGTTATCAGTAATTATAAATAATTAAGTAAGGATAATTACGTAAAATAACATGTACCATTAAATAAGGATAAATAAATAAAATTAACTGAAAAAAATAGAAAAATATAAAAGGTAACATGTTTTACCTGAAAAAGAAAAATTTATTAGTTATCAGTAATTATAAATAATTAAGTAAGGATAATTACGTAAAATAACATGTACCATTAAATAAGGGTAAATAAATAAAATTAACTGAAAAAATAGAAAAATATAAAAGGTAACATATTTTAGCTGAAAAAGGTACCCGTGCAATGCACGTGTTTCTTATATTATGTTATAAATTTTATTTAATATTATAATTATATTTTTATATAATCACTAATTTTAATAATTTTTTTAATTTTAGTTTGATATAATTTAAGGTACTCATGTTTACGGATTGTATTATCGTTTCCTTATTATAAACAACGTATATGATTTTTAATATATTTTATTAATAATTGAAAAATATGGTGTAATATTTTTGGGTACATATTGTAAGATTTGTTGTAAATTAAAAAGATAACCTGTTTTAATTAGAATGGAAATATTAATGATTGAAATATATGATACAATTGATCTTTTTAGAAGTTTATAAAATTTAATATCTTCAACTAAAAGTAAATGTGAAAAAGGCAATCGACTAATTATCAATAATTATATTATGTTATTATTTATTTTAGGTGCTACATTTTTCTTGAAAATTATGGTGTGATATTTTTAGGTATATATTAATGATTGTAAGATTTGTTTTAAATTAAAAAGGTAACGTGTTTTAATTCAAAATGAAATATTAATGATCGAAAAATATGATAATGTTTTTAGGTGTTTATGAAAGGTAATATTTTCAACTAAAAGTATATGTGAAAAGGGCAGTTGGCTAATTACCATTAATTATATGATTTTATTATTTATTTTAATAATTAGGATAACCAAATATACAAACTTTCAATCTTTCGACTTTAATATAGTAGTATAAATACGTATTTTAATTTGAAAAGGCAATCGGCTCGACTAATTATCAATAATTATATTATGTTATTATTTATTTTAGGTGCTACATTTTTCTTGAAAATTATGGTGTGATATTTTTGGATATATATTAATGATTGTAAGATTTGTTTTAAATTAAAAATGTAACGTGTTTTAATTCAAAATGAAATATTAATGATCGAAAAATATGATAATGTTTTTAGTTGTTTATGAAATGTAATATTTTCAACTAAAAGTATATGTGAAAAGGGCAGTTGGCTAATTACCATTAATTATATGATTTTATTATTTATTTTAATTATTAGGATAACCAAATATACAAACTTTCAATCTTTCGACTTTAATATAGTAGTATAAATACGTATTTTAATTAGAAAAGGCAATCGGCTGCTTAACATTAATTATATTATTTTTTATTTATTAATTAAGATAACTGTACCTAAACCAAACCGATAAAATTTACAATGTTTCAACTTCAATATTATAACTAACTTATAACTCGTGCAATGCATGGGTTTCTTGTAATATGTTATATGTTATAAATTTTATTTAATATTGAAATTATATTTTTATATAATCATTATTTTTAATAATTTTTTAATTTAATATAATTTAATATACTCATGTTTACGGATTATACTAATGTTTCCTTTTTATAAACAACGTATATGATTTTTAATGTATTTTATTAATAATTGAAAAATATGGTGCGACATTTTCGGGCTATATTTTTCTTGAAAATTATGATGTTGTATTTTCGATATATATTAATGATTATAAGATTTGTTTTAAATTAAAAGGGTAACATGTTTTAATTCGAAAAATGGTAAGGTATTGATAAATGATAATATCTTCAACTAAAATTAAATTTGAAAAAAGCAATCGACTAATTACCTTTAATTTATTATGTTAATGTGAAAAAGACAATCGACTAATTACTATTAATTATACTATGTTATTATTTATTTTAGGTGTTATACTTTTCTTGAAAATTATTGTTTGATATTTTCGAGTATATAATAATGATTATAAGATTTGTTTTAAATTAAAATGGTAATGTGTTTTAATTCGAAAGGAAATATTAATGATTGATTGATGTTTTTAGGTATTTATAAAAAGTAATATCTTCGACTAAAAGTAAATGTGAAAAAGACAATGGACTACTTTTATTTTTTTAATGTGAAAACGGCAATCGATTAATTACTATTAATTTTAATATGTTAATCAGCTAATTACCATTAATTATATTATGTTATTATTTAATTTAGGTGTTGTATTTTTCTTGAAAATTATGGTGGGTATATATTTCAAGGTGTTTATAAAAGGTAGTATCTTCAATTAAAAGTAAATATGAAAACGGCAATCGACTAATTACCATTAATTATATTATGTTATTATTTATTTTAGGTGTATTTATTTTTCTTTATAATGAAGGATAAATAAGTAAATTTACGAAGTACCAAAAAACTAGTACAAAAATCAGGTACCAAAACTTTTACTATTTCAGTTTTTATATAATAGTATAAATTATAATATTATTAGTTTATTTTATTAAATAGAACCATCCGTGATATAATTGAAAAAAAGAGATTTTAATTAGAGAAAATAGAAAAGTAACGTGCATGATTTATGTGAAAAAAGTAATTGATTAGTTTATAATAATTATAATTTAATTATGTTATTTTACGAAATAAAATTGTTCAAAGTTTTTAGAAAATGATAAATTAACGCTACCCGTTATATTTCTAGAAAAAAAGGGAATCTAATTATAAAAAATAAAAAAGATGATATATTTTAGCTGAAAAGGTAATCGGTTAATTATTAATATTATAATATTATTATTTTATTTGTATTAAATAAAAATGAATGTAATATAATTAGAAAAATGGAGGTTTTAGTAAGTAACGTGTTTTGCTGAAAAAAGGTAACAGTCCATGATATAATTGGAAAAAGAGAGATTTTAGTTAGAGAAAAGAGAAATGGTAACGTGTTTTGACTGAAAAAGGTAATTGATTAATTAATAATAATAATATATAATTATGTTATTTTTAGTTGAAAAGGTAATCGGTTAATTATTAGTATTATAACATATTTTTTTATTAAATAGAAATGCCTGTAATATAATTAGAAAAATGGAGGTTTTAGTAAGAAGAAAGAAAAAAGGTAACGTGGTTTGCTGAAAAAGGTAACCGTCCATGATATAATTGGAAAAAGAGAGATTTTAGTTAGAGAAAAGAGAAAATGTAATGTGTTTTGACTGAAAAATGCAATTGATTAGTTAATAGTAATTATAAATAATTATGTTATTTTATTAAACAAAAGTGCTCGTAGTGTTTTAGTTAGATAAAATGTAAAAGATATTATATTCTAAAATGTAAAAGGAAATTATTTAGTTATTGAAAAATAGAAAAAGTTATATGTTTAAACTGAAAAAGAAAATTGATTAATAAATGAGAAATTTTAGTTAGATAAAATATAAAAGATATTGTATTTTACCTGGAAAATGAAATTATTTAGTTCTTGAAAAAAGAATTTAATTTGGAAAAAATAGAAAAGACAATACGTTTTAGCTGAAGGTAATCGGTTAATAATTAGTATTATGATATTATTGTTTTATTTTTATTAAATAGAAACGCTCGTCATATAATTGGAAAAAGAGAGGTTTTAGTAAAAAATAAAATAAAAAGGTGACGTGTTTTGGCTGAAAAAGGTAATCGCCCATGCCCATGATATAATTGAAAAAAGAGAGATTTTAGTTAGAGAAAAGAAAAAAGGTAACGTGGCTGAAAAGGGTAATTGATTAGTTAATTGTAATTATAATACAATTACGTTATTTGATTAAATTTTAAAAAAGGAATGAAAAAGATATTGTATTTTACCTGAAAAAGTAAATTATTTTGTTTTTGAAAAATATAAAAGGTAATATGTTTAACCTGAAAAAGGAAATTGATTAATATAGGAGAAATTTTAGTATAAAATATATAAGATATTATATTTCACCCGAAAAAGGAAATTGTTTAGTCATTGAAAAATGGAAAAGATAATATGTTTAACTTTAAAAAAAATTGATTAGTTAGTAGGATGAGTAAGGGTAAATAAGTAAAATCAACAGGTACCGTACCGACCGAATTTTATCTAACTAAAATTTCTCCTTTAGGAATCAATTTTCTTTTTCATTTTAAACATATTACTTTTTCTATTTTTCAATAATTAAATAATTTCCTTTTTCAGGTAAATTATAATATCTTTAATATTTTATCTAACTAAAATTTCTCTTTTTTAAAAATACTATGAGCAATTTTGTTTAATAAAATAACATAATTATATTATAAATACTATTAACTAATCAATTACCTTTTTCAGTCAAAACACGTTATCTTTTCTTTTTTCTATAACTAAAATCTTTCATTTTCCAATTATATTATGGACGGTTATCGTTTTCAGCCAAAACACGTTACCTTTTTTCTTTTCTCTTACTAAAACCTCCTTTTTTCCAATTATATCATGGGCGTTTCTATTTAATAAAAATAAAATAATAATATTATTATAATAGTAATAATTAACCGATTAACTTTCCAACTAAAACATATCATCTTTTTTATTTTTTCTAATTAAATTCCCTTTTTTTCTAGAAATATAACGGGCAACATTAATTCCTCATTTTCTAAAAACTATGAGCAATTTTATTTAATAAAATAACATAATTAAATAATAATTACTATAAACTAATCAATTGCCATTTTCACATAAATCATGTCATCTTCATGTTACCTTTCTATTTTCTCTAACTAAAATCTCTCTTTTTCCAATTATATCACCGACGGTTCTATTTAACACTATTAGCAATTTTGTTTAATAAAATAAAATATTATAATTACTAAAAATTAATCAATTACTTTTTCGGCTAAAATATGTTACCTTTTATATTTTTCTATTTTTCAGTTAATTTTATTTATTTACCCTTATTTAATGGTACATGTTATTTTACGTAATTATCCTTGCTTAATTATTTATAATTGCTAATAACTAATAAATTTCCTTCATTAGATAAAATATGTTACCTTTTCTATTTTTCAATAACTAATCTTTTTTCACATAAAATATGAGAAATTCTTTCATTTTTACATTTTTATATGAGATGATTTGATAGTAATTATATAAATGTTATCCGTGATATTTCTAGAAATGGAGGGATTTTATTTAGAATATATAGAAAAGATTACTTTACCCAATCCACAGGGTTCGCTCCAGTTTCCACTTTCTTCAATGACGTCTTTTGATAATCAGAAAGACAAGGTTTGCCAAAATTCGTTGAATTCCTTTCCAGAATTTGGGAAAATTTCAGTTAATCTATTTGATAAGTGGATTTTATATCCACTTGGAACATTCTATATCGGCTTGAATTGATTGTTTTGGACTCAAGTTTGTGTAGTTTTGATGTGTTTTGTGTAGTTGTGCAGGTTTCCAAGAATATCTAAGCTTTTGTCGTTTTTGGAGATTTAATTGATTAAAATTCGGATTTTCCGGGAAGGCTGCGCAGCTTATACTGTTTTGGCCATATCTGGAGTTCTAGAAGTCCGTTTTCAGTGATCTTACTGCCCACGCGAAGCTTGAGAGATTTTCTACAACCTGGAAAAGGAAACAAGTGCAAGAAAAGTACTGATTAAAGGCGCGCACGTTTTCTCATTAAAGAAGGCTTAGAATTTACTGTTTTGCCCTTTTTCTAATTCTAATTGTATTCTGGGCAGTTTTGGGTACCTTCTTTAAATCCTAATTGTAATAGAAGGCAATATCTTGCTGGGCACATAGATAGATAACAATTGCATGTACAATTTGCTATAGTTCAATTGTAATAGAAGGCAATATCTTGCTGGGCACCAAATCCTATTGTCACATAGATAGTTTAATTTAGTTTATAAACACACCAAACATTCTTCTACACTTCTAAATTGTGAGAGATAAAAACTTGAACTTGATATTACAATTCAGTCCTTCCCTGAGAACGAACACACAAAAATACTACTAACAAATTGGCGCCGCTGCCGGGGATCGAACCCGGGTCACCCGCGTGACAGGCGGGAATACTTACCACTATACATATTCCCGATACAAATTCTAAATTTAGAATTTAGAATTTAAACATTCTTCTACACTTCTAAATTGCGGGAATACCCACTAGTAACATGACACATCTTCCCGATACATATTCGTCCTATTAGTCGATACTACCAAATACCAGTCTTCTTAACAACTAGTCTCAGAAGGAATGCTACCATCGGGGTCAGTCGCTTCTCAGAATTAGCACTACCAAGGTCATCCGAATCTGGTGAACCGTGTTGTCCAATTGTATTCGAAATTACGCTATCGTGCTGCATAAGCGCAGACCTATACCTGTATGAGTTGCATCATAATATCTCCCAAAGTTTCCTTCTTCCATTAGGCAACGCCAACCCTGGTCATTACCAACTTTATCTTTAGCTCCAGGAAGATCTTCTCACGTTTATCTTATCCATTCAAACTTTTATTCTTATAATAAGGCGGGTTACGGGACTACACTTTCTGTAAAGTCCTGAGCAAATCTTTGGTAATACCTTGTGAATTTTATGAAATTTCTCACCTTTGCCAGTGTGGTTGGCCAATCTTCATTTGAAACTGTCTTTAACTTGGTAGGGCCGACCAACACTACTCTTATTGATCATGTGTCCTATTGCTGGACTTCATTTTGCCAAAACTCTTATTTCGAGAACATGTCCTACACCTGTTCTATCAGGTTGCACCTAGAAGCATTCCCAATTACATCTCGACCACTGCTCGCCTTGCCTAATCCATTTATGATTCAATGTCAGAATAAACTTAAGGTAACTACCATAATCCATTCAAGGAAAAGAAAGAATTTAATACTCTTCTGAATCACATGCAACTAATGTTTCTGGTTCATCATTTCACTGAATTGAACTAAACTTATACTTGGTTTCTTGACGATAGCCTTATTACTAATTTATCACAGACTCACTGGTCTTCTCCTCTTGTAGGTTCTGAGATCATTGTCTCGCTTACTATTTCCTCATATACTTTATCCGTTCAGGCCATCACCTCCCAATGTCTTTTCTTTCTAAGTTGATCCATTATAAGTTGGGCATTTCCCTGAATAAAATCACCTTAACAATCTCAATTTGACTTTATAAATTATAACCTAGGAAATCCGCCTTCTCATGGCGAATTATCATTAATAAGATTCACACTAATCCATTTATCTGAAGATATGGCACTTGCCACCTATGTCTTAACTGTTCCTAGGGACTCTGCTCCCCGTCCTATATCAATGTCTTTGATAATCATGCATCATTCTAATTCCTTTCTCATTAATCTGAAAGTCTCCAAGGATTCTTATCTATCCTTACATACGATCTTGAGTAATTCCTCAAATCCATCTTACTTGCTGGCACTTCATTCGGTAGTCCGGCTATGAATCCAATATGCCTCTTCAATTCTCTTAATAATATCTCAATTCTTTAAGCTCACTTCTCTGAGCACTATATCTAGATTCTTCAAGTCTCTCTGGCTGCAGCCCTCATCTCCTCAAGGTAAACTTCCCTGTCTCTAACAGGATTCTCCCTCTCTGCTGGAACCTCCTCCGGGTCCTCAGTAGGGTACTCTATCGAATCCACCATCCGATCTTCATCATCAAAACAAGCATCATTATGTTACTGCTCGTAATCCCCAAGGTCTGTCGCCTTACTAGTCGATACAAGAACGAGCTAAGTTACTATCATGATACTTTTAGGGTTCCCATAAGGGTTTTATATGTCAATACTACATTATGTAGTCTGACTATGAACTTGGCAAGAGTTCTTATTATCTTAATGAATTTATTGTTTTAACGTCGCATCATCTCTGGGATATATAACGCTCTCTCTGATACCATTTCTGTAACACCCCCAGATCCAGGGTCAGGGATCTGGTCGTTACGGTCTCAATATCCAACCACAAAACCAACATAATTTAAATTACAACCTTGTGACCCAAAACAACAACATAAAACACACCCGTTATAGTCCCAGAGATGAAATCAGAGTAACCAATCAATATTATTAATCACAAGTTTGAGTTCTTACAACCCAAAGAATTACAATTGTACAATTACATACTCTTTGCCATCCATTAATAGATACCATAATATAAATACATTTCAGGCTCAATTGCTAACAACTAGCCTACCAGTAGTTGCATCCTCAACAACGGTAGCCAAGACCTTAGCGGTAAACCTCTGATGGTTGACACCTGCTTACGCTGTGTGCGCCTTGCGCGGCCATCTGATCTAGCTGTTGTTGTAATATAAATAAATAAAGCAAGGGTGAGCAATAGCCCACCAAAAATACAATTGAACGACAATAATATATGACAGTTCAAAATATCTTTGAAACCATATGCCATGCATTAACGATGTAGTACCAATATAAGGTATGAGATGAAGTTACAAGGTAACTCAAAAATATATTTGTTTTGAATAAATATCTGCTATGCAAAAGATAAGCAAGATATTCTCAATTATCATAAAAGAGGAACTTGCAGGAAAAATATTGCAATTCCGGTTTCAACACTTTTTCACCTTGCCAACACCAACAGTGTTGCAGAAATTTCTTACTTTTAGAAGATGAACTAATACGGGAGCATTGCCGCGCCAGATGCCCTGACGTTTACGATGATCAGTCGTATGTCATGCATCTCATCAGTCGTTCTCTACATGTAGAAGGTAGCTCCGACGGAATTACTTATCTACCGCCCTCTGGAACTCCTCAGCCAACGGTGGGGCTATTGCTGGACCGGCGCCACTCGGCCACTTACGCGTCTCCTAGTTCGAATATCATCCATGACTCTGAAACGTAAAGTTCGTTCCCCTTTTTCCCCAAGTATAACACTTGTTGATAGGACTCCACAAAGTAGTCGTATCTAATTGGAAAGGAAAATTCACCAATATTTCCCAAGCTGATGCTTGTTAATGGATATAAACTTGTTACATCAATCATACCCCTCGAGCGTTGAGGAGGTAACCAAAAGACTCATATCGATGCTTGAAAGAATCAAGATGTGAGTGACAAGATAGTTTTAGCAAGTATAGGACCGGGCAGTCCAATAAATAACATCTCCAAGTGAGGTCCCCTTATATAATTTTTGGAAGTTGAGCGAGTATTTAAATCTTCTTATAAGATAGATTTAAACGAAAATAAAGTTTTGGGGACCTCCCCTTGATAAAATAGTCATAAAAGACTTTGAAATATTTTACATAATATCTGAAGGTGAAGGATAACCTTTGAATAATATAAATCATTACAAAAAGAATTCAAAAGAATTTTATTAAATATTCCAAGAATATTTATTAAGTCAATAATAATTACGGAATATTATTAAATCATAATATTGCTCGTAAGTAATCCTCGAATGAATATATAGAATTATTTATTAAATAAATCTCTTCTTAAATGAATATTTAAAATAATATTCATTGAATAAATAAACTTAAATAAATATTTAAAATAATATTTACTGACTAAATCAAACCTTAAATGAATATTTGAAAATAATATTCATTTGACAAATAACGTTCCAAATGAATATCCAAAATAATATTCATTTCACAATTAATATTCCAAATGAATATCCGAATAATGTTCATTTAGTAATCAAAACTTTAAAGAAATATTCAAAACAATATTCCATAAGTAATTAGAACTTCAACTGAATATTTTAAAATAATATTCGTTAAGTAAATAAAACCTTAAACGAATATTCAAATAATATTCATTTAATAAATACTATTCTAAATGAATATCCAATTAATATTCATTTAGTAATCAATACTCTCAAGGAATATTTGAAATAATGTTCCTTAAGTAATTAGAATTTCAAAGAAATATCTTAAAGTAATATTCATTGAATAGATAAAACCTTAAATGAATATTCGAAAGTAATATTCATTTAATAAACAATATTCTAAATGAATCTTGAAATAATATTCATGAAATAATCAAACTCTAAATGAATATTCGAAATAATATTCATTTAATATCTCTCGACTGAGATAATACTCAAATAACATTTCTCGAAAGATTTCCAAGTAAATAATACTTTATGGAAATATAATTAATGTTTAATAATAACATTCCTCAAACGGAATACTAATCTGTCGTTGGAATCCCTCCGGGTTTCCAAGACTACATCTATATCTCAAAATACCGACTCCCGGTCTACATTTAAAGAATGAATATCACATGCCCTTCACTAAGGGTCTTAACCAAAAGTCCGGCTTATACTGATATATCGTATCTAATCTATAAGCCAATATCAATTCAGGGAACAAGTATTGCAATATAACTTGAAAGTAGACATGCATGCTATGGCATATGTATACAACAATCATCATATATATATTATCACAACAACAGTTCCAAGTATTGGAAACTTGCCTGGAAATCGAGTACGAGTAGGGGTAGTAGTAGCGTGTCCCGGGTCAGCCTGATGATCTATAATTAGCCAAGGCATTCGGGATTAATCACTTAACACCTTTCAAAAGGTTACGCATAAACTTTACTTAAATCGAAACACGTTTTCAAGTCGTTTCGTTATACCCCTTTAATTCACTCTTACTATTGCTTTTATTACCCGATACTTGTTCGTTACTAAAGCATGACATTACACTTACATATGGTAAGTATTTAAATCGTATAAGTTTTAAAGTCGAAAGATTAGACCTCGATATTTATCGATCGTTTTCTAAGTGGTTTACCGAAGTTATAACCAAGTATACCTCTTAGGGGTACTTTCGTACTTAACCTAGATTCGAACATTTTTATAAAATCGGAAAACGATCCATTTGACATGCGGTCTTCTCCCACACCTTCCTTTTTATCTCTATTATTTAATTATTAAGATTCGCCACTGATTTCGCAATATTAAAGGGATCCAATTTCGGTTACGAACTTTTGATTACGGTTCCGAACCACTTTTACGAATTTAATCATAACTCCTAAACCGTAAGTCCGTTTCATGCGATCTTTATATCAAAACGAAGCTCATAACATAATCTAGCTAATCATGGCAAAAGTCGAAGCTAATCAGTGAGTTATAGCTTCTGTCAAATTCGTGTTCTTAAGGTTAACGAAATTTCGGCATTACGACGGCTATAAATCGAATATATCTAAATTCCAAACCCTCCAATAATCAAGGTATCCATCCCAAACAACATATACATGATATATCACCATGAACTGAGGCCAAGCAATGCCTTTCCGTTCATCTAAACTATTTTTAACATTTATCAAATCTAAATCACAATCATGCTTATAATCATGCTAATATCACATCTTATACTAAAACCCATCAAGAGCATGCAAAATCTCAAGGTAAAGTCTAGGGTTTCAAGTTGCTATACCTTCCTTGGAGTATGATCTAGCCTCACTATGCTTGGTATGATCCTTAGAGGTGCTTAAGCTTGCTAAATCAACCATGAAAAACAAGAAAAAACAAGATTAGTTCATAGAATCACTATTCACCCTCCTCTTGGATGAATTCTTTGAAAATGGAAACAAAGGTGTTTGGCTTTGAAATTTTTAGGAGATCACTTTTATGAATTATGGAACTCACCATAAAAATTACAAGGTCAAGTGATGGTTGGAAGCTTGATTTTTGTTTTGGAATTTAAGGAAGGGCCGAATGGTGTTTAAAGGGGGGGGGAGAGTATTTGCCTTGGTTGCTCTTTCAATATAGCATAAAGTGAAGAGTTTAAGATAATATCTCATCTTAAGGCTACTTTATTAAAGTAGTGTGGTGTTGGATGAGGATTTACCATGACAAGTGTTGATCATTGGATGGTTAAGGCTTAACCAAGTGGTTTGTTTTCTAAGTACTTAGTTGATCTCTAAGGGTTCTAGTTAGTCTTGTAACTAGAATGGTTACTAGATATTTTCTAGTAGCTTTCTCAAGACTCTTGCTTCCTCTGCTTGTTTCTTTGTCCGTTTATTGCTTAATTCGTTGATCGTTCGAGGGAATAACTCATTCGTTTCTAGTTAGGGTTTTACCGAAAACCTTCTTAATATTTATTATACTATTCCTCATCTTTCTTAATACTTCTCGAATTTAAAATCCTTAAATTCCTTTTATAATTCCTTATGTCTTGCAGTGTCCAGGGAATTCTTGGAGAAAATAAAAGTGCTCTTTTTCTGAATCCGACAGCTTTTACATACACTTATTTTCTTCCGGGATCACTAATACGAACTCAGAAATCCGTTCCGAATACCGGGTATAACATTATTATAATAATATTCCAAATTCCACCAAAATCACTATTCATCACTTATTTTTATTTAATTCCTATAATTAGGAAAATGAACCTGGTTCACCCTCGAGTGTTCCTTAACCTTTTTACGGAACCGCTGGGCTTATAATAGATATTGATTTGGATAACATGAGGGTATCTATTTCTCTCTAGGGAATCTTATCTTAACTTTCTAGGAGATAGATTATTCTAATCTAAGTTATCACCCAATAGCATCCTTCAGGCCATATAACCTGGGAATATATATCCTTTCATTATTCATCCTTTAAAGCCAGTATTACCTTGTAGTTGTAACCACTGTTCACTCTTACATCAATACATAATAAAAGTTTTAATTCTACCCAAAAATCTGGGTTCTTACAGTCTCCCCTCCTTAAAAGGATTCCGTCCCGGAATCAGGTAGAAGACAATTGGGTACTTGTTGGTTATTTCGCTTTCCAATTCTCTGGTCGATCCTTACACATTCCAATCTTTCTAAAGCACATCGTACTGGTGTTACAATACACCCTTTATCCGTTCTACCAATTCTTTGATACTTTCGCATAACACATTATCCAGTATACGCTCTTGTCCGGTCTTACACTATTAACCTTATTGGTATGTGCAGTGACTTCGGTATCACTAACGCGCTACAAATTCCGGAGATAACCTCACTCGTAATTTTGCAATTCCTGATCGCTTTAATCTTCGCAATCTCGATGTATATATATTTTGGTGGAAAAATTTATCGAGAGATCACTGTGATCAATGAACATTTGTTATATCGCATAGTTAGTACAAAAAGGGGGCCAGCCTTTAGTACTTGACAAGCAATTAAACAATAAATGGCATTCCACTTAGACTCCTATCACACAGACAGAGAGTCACGTGGTATTACCTCCCCTCCTTAAAGGGTTGTTCTTCTCAATTTAGAAGAAGATAAATAAGGGGGAAGAAAAGAACGAATTTCAAAGAATCATATAAGAAAGTTTTCATGATTGTCAAAATATCATACTTAGAATTTACCTCTGAACTATAGAGGTTTATTAGAGAAGAAAATAATCATATTCGTACCAAATTCCACTTTTTTTCGTAATCTCACATATCACATGTCCCTGTTATTCTGTCCATCATTCTATGGACCTATACTCTTGCTTGATATTAGCACCACTTACTTTTTGGAAAATCCTTCAACCTCTCAGGTTAAATCTTGGATTTCCCGCTTGACATTATTATTACTCACATTTCACGCCCCGACACTGGCTCTTTCATACTTATAATTCTAACACTATCAGGTTGTCAATCCGAGTGCTCGTTAGGAAGAACCCATTCATCAATCCATTCGTAACATTTCTTGCTTCACATTCCATAATTATTTCCCATTCTTTTCTTTATCAATCACATCCATCTTATCATCTAGTTCTCATTCACTTCTGTTATTGAACTCCACCGTCACCTTATTAGGGGAACGCGTGTTACCTTTATTCAATATACGTGGCACGTTTGTGGTCAAACTTTCCTTCGTTCAACCATCTAGATTTCACTTTCTCATTCCATGAGTCGCTTTTATTACTCAATCAAACTATTCCATATTTCCTCGGATTTCCAAACTTAAAAGGAGTCAATTTGTATGTCATTCATGCTCCTAATTCCAACTTTCCGTTTTGGCCAATACCCTTACCTTGCCAATTCCCTACTCTTTTCGCTTCATTACTGGAGCTTCTCATGAGTCTGCCTATCTGACTCTCTTATTAATTCCCAATTCTATTTCCATCTCTATCCGTCTCTTGTCTTTATTTCTACTATAATCATTTTATGAACCATCATAATCTAATTCTTCATTTCAAATATCCCGTCGTTCCGGAAATTACACCATCCGAAATAAACCTGGATGATTTCTCTAACGTAGATTCACTTCGACATTTCCACAGTCGTTACCACCTAATTTCTCAGAAGGATCACCATCGCTTATCGTTTACTTAGTGCTTTAACAACTAAGCATCATAATCGTCAATTCAAGATCCTCTAGGAAAACAAAATAATCACTATTCCCTATCCATAGGGAATGCTTCCTGAACTTGACGTAGATATTACATGAAGCAGATAAAATTGCAGGAAAGCTTCCAGCATCGCAGCTGGAACAGGCTGGTGAGATTATTAATCATATATCTCCGGTAGAAGACTAAAAGCTTAGCGGTTTGCTTAATCGCTTGCCAATCTCATAATTCTCTATCTTGTTTGCAGAGAAATACACCAACATAAACTTGCTTGTCATTCAACATCGTGCCATTTGGCTTATCAGTATTTGTACCCTCTCTATTTCTGGTCATTTACTACCAATTCATTGTTACTTAACCTCCCCTTTCTCTTTCCAAAGAAAAGGCGAGTCTCTTGGGGAATTTGGTCTGGTTTGACGCAGAGCCTCCTAATGTCGGTAATGTACTATCGGCAACATCAGGAATCGAATCTTTACTTAAACTATTCTTATAGTTGATCCTGGCAAAATCATTAGACGGAATGTAACTTCCTCTACCACATTATGACCATCAAGGTCCTTACATTATCATTCTATTTCTTTGATCTGAGCATTTATACTTACTCCCCCATACTTAAAGTGTCGGCCACCTCGTTGGCCTTTCCTGATTATAATAATTTCTTGGGGTCAATGTTTTCTAGATCTATTCCAACTCAGGGTGGAAGCATTCTCCTTTAAATTCTGCTGAATGAGAGAAAGCATCTATCAGTCTTTTCTAAAAGTCATTGCTTCCACCTTTCTAGTGCGATCTTGACTACAGGTACTCCAAATCATACATAGGATATTTCTTGACTTAACTCCCTTTCTGAAGTTCAGAATATTAGCACTTCCCTTATAAGGTTTCTTAGGCCATCCTAAACATTCCTCCTGTATCTCCTGGTTACAGGGTATATCAAACACCATTAATCAATTCGATAACAATTCTGTCTATGTACTTTTAGAGACTCCTTTCCGCAAATCCTTATAGGTTATTGATACCTTGGTCGATTCAACTTATATCATCTGATTTCACAGTGCCTATTGTTAGGGGTGATGCTATTCTTTGTGCATCCCTCAGGGTTCGTCTTAATATATGGACATTCTATGCTCAATTCTAATTTCAGGGAATACTTATATCCTGTACTTGGCAATTTAATCATATATCCTTAATAAAGGTCTCTTTTAATCATTCTCATCTTGATAGTCTATAGGTAGACTAATGCTAACCTCTTCTTTCAAACGAATGTTAGTCTATATGACCTTCCAAAAGACAACACATGTCTATCTGCTCTTTCTTACAGAACTTGGTAATGGTAGCAAGGATGTTCTGGAAGATATTGGTCGTGTTCAACGTGAATCTCTTAATGCCTAATGCTCTTTTTGAGGACACTAAGCTTCAGATAACATTTATGCATCACAGTGCACTAACTTTGGTAATTTTCGTAACTTTTCAGTGGTCACTACCCTCAATCCTGATACGTCCATGGTATATATATAAATCCATCATCCTGTATCTCAATTCATTTTATATCAAAAGCCCTCGCGGTTGGCACTCGATTAGAAGCACCCCGCTTTGTCCTTACATTGTTGATTCAGTCACTTGATAATCCTTAGTGACTTGGCCCCAATGGCCATGCTAAAATATGTGAGTTTAGGGGTCGGCTAATAGCATTACTTTTCTAGCAATTGCTGGCATAGTGCCTTCTACTTTGATACCTTTTGATCTTTTCAAAATTTTACTCCATATAAGTCTCACTTGACTTCTCGGTACCGTCTCCGGTCACCTTTCCTTTATTTTTTTTTTCATTTCAACTTCTCTTATCAATTTCACGTACCACGTAAGCTTAACACTTCTAGCATAACAACCTTTTCATTTCAGTCAATCCCGGAATTTCTCAGTCCGGCTTGTTTCTTAATTACATTTCCCTCTTTTTTTCCTTCAAATTTCAACTTCATAATTTATCCCTATAATCAGTCATAATAATCGGGGTCTGTCTACCAGCCTGTATAGCGGCTACTTTACCCAATCCACAGGGTTCGCTCCAGTTTCCACTTTCTTCAATGACGTCTTTTGATAATCAGAAAGACAAGGTTTGCCAAAATTCGTTGAATTCCTTTCCAGAATTTGGGAAAATTTCAGTTAATCTATTCACCCACTAGTAACATGACACATCTTCCCGATACATATTCGTCCTATTAGTCGATACTACCAAATACCAGTCTTCTTAACAACTAGTCTCAGAAGGAATGCTACCATCGGGGTCAGTCGCTTCTCAGAATTAGCACTACCAAGGTCATCCGAATCTGGTGAACCGTGTTGTCCAATTGTATTCGAAATTACGCTATCGTGCTGCATAAGCGCAGACCTATACCTGTATGAGTTGCATCATAATATCTCCCAAAGTTTCCTTCTTCCATTAGGCAACGCCAACCCTGGTCATTACCAACTTTATCTTTAGCTCCAGGAAGATCTTCTCACGTTTATCTTATCCATTCAAACTTTTATTCTTATAATAAGGCGGGTTACGGGACTACACTTTCTGTAAAGTCCTGAGCAAATCTTTGGTAATACCTTGTGAATTTTATGAAATTTCTCACCTTTGCCAGTGTGGTTGGCCAATCTTCATTTGAAACTGTCTTTAACTTGGTAGGGCCGACCAACACTACTCTTATTGATCATGTGTCCTATTGCTGGACTTCATTTTGCCAAAACTCTTATTTCGAGAACATGTCCTATACCTGTTCTATCAGGTTGCACCTAGAAGCATTCCCAATTACATCTCGACCACTGCTCGCCTTGCCTAATCCATTTATGATTCAGTGTCAGAATAAACTTAAGGTAACTACCATAATCCATTCAAGGAAAAGAAAGAATTTAATACTCTTCTGAATCACATGCAACTAATGTTTCTGGTTCATCATTTCACTGAATTGAACTAAACTTATACTTGGTTTCTTGACGATAGCCTTATTACTAATTTATCACAGACTCACTGGTCTTCTCCTCTTGTAGGTTCTGAGATCATTGTCTCGCTTACTATTTCCTCATATACTTTATCCGTTCAGGCCATCACCTCCCAATGTCTTTTCTTTCTAAGTTGATCCATTATAAGTTGGGCATTTCCCTGAATAAAATCACCTTAACAATCTCAATTTGACTTTATAAATTATAACCTAGGAAATCCGCCTTCTCATGGCGAATTATCATTAATAAGATTCACACTAATCCATTTATCTGAAGATATGGCACTTGCCACCTATGTCTTAACTGTTCCTAGGGACTCTGCTCCCCGTCCTATATCAATGTCTTTGATAATCATGCATCATTCTAATTCCTTTCTCATTAATCTGAAAGTCTCCAAGGATTCTTATCTATCCTTACATACGATCTTGAGTAATTCCTCAAATCCATCTTACTTGCTGGCACTTCATTCGGTAGTCCGGCTATGAATCCAATATGCCTCTTCAATTCTCTTAATAATATCTCAATTCTTTAAGCTCACTTCTCTGAGCACTATATCTAGATTCTTCAAGTCTCTCTGGCTGCAGCCCTCATCTCCTCAAGGTAAACTTCCCTGTCTCTAACAGGATTCTCCCTCTCTGCTGGAACCTCCTCCGGGTCCTCAGTAGGGTACTCTATCGAATCCACCATCCGATCTTCATCATCAAAACAAGCATCATTATGTTACTGCTCGTAATCCCCAAGGTCTGTCGCCTTACTAGTCGATACAAGAACGAGCTAAGTTACTATCATGATACTTTTAGGGTTCCCATAAGGGTTTTATATGTCAATACTACATTATGTAGTCTGACTATGAACTTGGCAAGAGTTCTTATTATCTTAATGAATTTATTGTTTTAACGTCGCATCATCTCTGGGATATATAACGCTCTCTCTGATACCATTTCTGTAACACCCCCAGATCCAGGGTCAGGGATCTGGTCGTTACGGTCTCAATATCCAACCACAAAACCAACATAATTTAAATTACAACCTTGTGACCCAAAACAACAACATAAAACACACCCGTTATAGTCCTAGAGATGAAATCAGAGTAACCAATCAATATTATTAATCACAAGTTTGAGTTCTTACAACCCAAAGAATTACAATTGTACAATTACATACTCTTTGCCATCCATTAATAGATACCATAATATAAATACATTTCAGGCTCAATTGCTAACAACTAGCCTACCAGTAGTTGCATCCTCAACAACGGTAGCCAAGACCTTAGCGGTAAACCTCTGATGGTTGACACCTGCTTACGCTGTGTGCGCCTTGCGCGGCCATCTGATCTAGCTGTTGTTGTAATATAAATAAATAAAGCAAGGGTGAGCAATAGCCCACCAAAAATACAATTGAACGACAATAATATATGACAGTTCAAAATATCTTTGAAACCATATGCCATGCATTAACGATGTAGTACCAATATAAGGTATGAGATGAAGTTACAAGGTAACTCAAAAATATATTTGTTTTGAATAAATATCTGCTATGCAAAAGATAAGCAAGATATTCTCAATTATCATAAAAGAGGAACTTGCAGGAAAAATATTGCAATTCCGGTTTCAACACTTTTTCACCTTGCCAACACCAACAGTGTTGCAGAAATTTCTTACTTTTAGAAGATGAACTAATACGGGAGCATTGCCGCGCCAGATGCCCTGACGTTTACGATGATCAGTCGTATGTCATGCATCTCATCAGTCGTTCTCTACATGTAGAAGGTAGCTCCGACGGAATTACTTATCTACCGCCCTCTGGAACTCCTCAGCCAACGGTGGGGCTATTGCTGGACCGGCGCCACTCGGCCACTTACGCGTCTCCTAGTTCGAATATCATCCATGACTCTGAAACGTAAAGTTCGTTCCCCTTTTTCCCCAAGTATAACACTTGTTGATAGGACTCCACAAAGTAGTCGTATCTAATTGGAAAGGAAAATTCACCAATATTTCCCAAGCTGATGCTTGTTAATGGATATAAACTTGTTACATCAATCATACCCCTCGAGCGTTGAGGAGGTAACCAAAAGACTCATATCGATGCTTGAAAGAATCAAGATGTGAGTGACAAGATAGTTTTAGCAAGTATAGGACCGGGCAGTCCAATAAATAACATCTCCAAGTGAGGTCCCCTTATATAATTTTTGGAAGTTGAGCGAGTATTTAAATCTTCTTATAAGATAGATTTAAACGAAAATAAAGTTTTGGGGACCTCCCCTTGATAAAATAGTCATAAAAGACTTTGAAATATTTTACATAATATCTGAAGGTGAAGGATAACCTTTGAATAATATAAATCATTACAAAAAGAATTCAAAAGAATTTTATTAAATATTCCAAGAATATTTATTAAGTCAATAATAATTACGGAATATTATTAAATCATAATATTGCTCGTAAGTAATCCTCGAATGAATATATAGAATTATTTATTAAATAAATCTCTTCTTAAATGAATATTTAAAATAATATTCATTGAATAAATAAACTTAAATAAATATTTAAAATAATATTTACTGACTAAATCAAACCTTAAATGAATATTTGAAAATAATATTCATTTGACAAATAACGTTCCAAATGAATATCCAAAATAATATTCATTTCACAATTAATATTCCAAATGAATATCCGAATAATGTTCATTTAGTAATCAAAACTTTAAAGAAATATTCAAAACAATATTCCATAAGTAATTAGAACTTCAACTGAATATTTTAAAATAATATTCGTTAAGTAAATAAAACCTTAAACGAATATTCAAATAATATTCATTTAATAAATACTATTCTAAATGAATATCCAATTAATATTCATTTAGTAATCAATACTCTCAAGGAATATTTGAAATAATGTTCCTTAAGTAATTAGAATTTCAAAGAAATATCTTAAAGTAATATTCATTGAATAGATAAAACCTTAAATGAATATTCGAAAGTAATATTCATTTAATAAACAATATTCTAAATGAATCTTGAAATAATATTCATGAAATAATCAAACTCTAAATGAATATTCGAAATAATATTCATTTAATATCTCTCGACTGAGATAATACTCAAATAACATTTCTCGAAAGATTTCCAAGTAAATAATACTTTATGGAAATATAATTAATGTTTAATAATAACATTCCTCAAACGGAATACTAATCTGTCGTTGGAATCCCTCCGGGTTTCCAAGACTACATCTATATCTCAAAATACCGACTCCCGGTCTACATTTAAAGAATGAATATCACATGCCCTTCACTAAGGGTCTTAACCAAAAGTCCGGCTTATACTGATATATCGTATCTAATCTATAAGCCAATATCAATTCAGGGAACAAGTATTGCAATATAACTTGAAAGTAGACATGCATGCTATGGCATATGTATACAACAATCATCATATATATATTATCACAACAACAGTTCCAAGTATTGGAAACTTGCCTGGAAATCGAGTACGAGTAGGGGTAGTAGTAGCGTGTCCCGGGTCAGCCTGATGATCTATAATTAGCCAAGGCATTCGGGATTAATCACTTAACACCTTTCAAAAGGTTACGCATAAACTTTACTTAAATCGAAACACGTTTTCAAGTCGTTTCGTTATACCCCTTTAATTCACTCTTACTATTGCTTTTATTACCCGATACTTGTTCGTTACTAAAGCATGACATTACACTTACATATGGTAAGTATTTAAATCGTATAAGTTTTAAAGTCGAAAGATTAGACCTCGATATTTATCGATCGTTTTCTAAGTGGTTTACCGAAGTTATAACCAAGTATACCTCTTAGGGGTACTTTCGTACTTAACCTAGATTCGAACATTTTTATAAAATCGGAAAACGATCCATTTGACATGCGGTCTTCTCCCACACCTTCCTTTTTATCTCTATTATTTAATTATTAAGATTCGCCACTGATTTCGCAATATTAAAGGGATCCAATTTCGGTTACGAACTTTTGATTACGGTTCCGAACCACTTTTACGAATTTAATCATAACTCCTAAACCGTAAGTCCGTTTCATGCGATCTTTATATCAAAACGAAGCTCATAACATAATCTAGCTAATCATGGCAAAAGTCGAAGCTAATCAGTGAGTTATAGCTTCTGTCAAATTCGTGTTCTTAAGGTTAACGAAATTTCGGCATTACGACGGCTATAAATCGAATATATCTAAATTCCAAACCCTCCAATAATCAAGGTATCCATCCCAAACAACATATACATGATATATCACCATGAACTGAGGCCAAGCAATGCCTTTCCGTTCATCTAAACTATTTTTAACATTTATCAAATCTAAATCACAATCATGCTTATAATCATGCTAATATCACATCTTATACTAAAACCCATCAAGAGCATGCAAAATCTCAAGGTAAAGTCTAGGGTTTCAAGTTGCTATACCTTCCTTGGAGTATGATCTAGCCTCACTATGCTTGGTATGATCCTTAGAGGTGCTTAAGCTTGCTAAATCAACCATGAAAAACAAGAAAAAACAAGATTAGTTCATAGAATCACTATTCACCCTCCTCTTGGATGAATTCTTTGAAAATGGAAACAAAGGTGTTTGGCTTTGAAATTTTTAGGAGATCACTTTTATGAATTATGGAACTCACCATAAAAATTACAAGGTCAAGTGATGGTTGGAAGCTTGATTTTTGTTTTGGAATTTAAGGAAGGGCCGAATGGTGTTTAAAGGGGGGGGGAGAGTATTTGCCTTGGTTGCTCTTTCAATATAGCATAAAGTGAAGAGTTTAAGATAATATCTCATCTTAAGGCTACTTTATTAAAGTAGTGTGGTGTTGGATGAGGATTTACCATGACAAGTGTTGATCATTGGATGGTTAAGGCTTAACCAAGTGGTTTGTTTTCTAAGTACTTAGTTGATCTCTAAGGGTTCTAGTTAGTCTTGTAACTAGAATGGTTACTAGATATTTTCTAGTAGCTTTCTCAAGACTCTTGCTTCCTCTGCTTGTTTCTTTGTCCGTTTATTGCTTAATTCGTTGATCGTTCGAGGGAATAACTCATTCGTTTCTAGTTAGGGTTTTACCGAAAACCTTCTTAATATTTATTATACTATTCCTCATCTTTCTTAATACTTCTCGAATTTAAAATCCTTAAATTCCTTTTATAATTCCTTATGTCTTGCAGTGTCCAGGGAATTCTTGGAGAAAATAAAAGTGCTCTTTTTCTGAATCCGACAGCTTTTACATACACTTATTTTCTTCCGGGATCACTAATACGAACTCAGAAATCCGTTCCGAATACCGGGTATAACATTATTATAATAATATTCCAAATTCCACCAAAATCACTATTCATCACTTATTTTTATTTAATTCCTATAATTAGGAAAATGAACCTGGTTCACCCTCGAGTGTTCCTTAACCTTTTTACGGAACCGCTGGGCTTATAATAGATATTGATTTGGATGACATGAGGGTATCTATTTCTCTCTAGGGAATCTTATCTTAACTTTCTAGGAGATAGATTATTCTAATCTAAGTTATCACCCAATAGCATCCTTCAGGCCATATAACCTGGGAATATATATCCTTTCATTATTCATCCTTTAAAGCCAGTATTACCTTGTAGTTGTAACCACTGTTCACTCTTACATCAATACATAATAAAAGTTTTAATTCTACCCAAAAATCTGGGTTCTTACAGTTATTTAGAGAAAAAAAGAAAAGGTAACGTGTTTTGGGTGAAAAAAGTAATTGATTAGTTAATACTAATTATAATATAGTTATGTTATTTTATTAAACAAAATTGCTTGTACTATTTTAAAAAAAGAGAAATTTTAGTTAAATAAAATGTGAAAAATATTCTATTTTACCTGAAAAGGGAAACTATTTAGTTATTGAAAAATAGAGAAGATAATATGTTTAACCTGAAAAAGGAAATTGATTAATAAAGGAGAAAATTTAGTTAGATAAAATATAAAAGAATATTGTATTACCTGAAAAGGGAAATTATTTAGTTCTTGAAAAATAGAAAAGATAATATGTTAAGGAAATTAATTAGTTAGTACATCTGTAATTGAGTAAGGGTAAATAAGTAAAATCAACAGGTACCGTACCGACCAACCAACCAACCAAACTTTTAATGTTTCGGCTTTTATATAATAGTATTAAAAAGATGACATGATTTATGTGAAAAAAGTAATTGATTAGATTATATAATTATAATTTATTTATGTCATTTTACTAAATAAAATTGCTCATAATTTTTAGAAAATGAGAAATTAATGTTGCCCGGGATATTTCTAGAAAAAAGGGAATTTAATTAGAAAAATAGAAAATATGATATGTTTTAGCTAAAAAGATAATCGGTTAATTATAGTATTATAATATTATTATTTATTTTTATTAAATAGAAACATATGTGATATAATTGGAAAAAGTGAGGTTTTAGTAAGAGAAAAGAAAAACGGTAATGTGCTTTGGCTGAAAAAGTTAACCGTCCATGATATAATTGGAAAAAGAGAGATGTTATTTAGAGAAAAAAAAAAAAGGTAACGTGTTTTGGGTGAAAAAAGTAATTGATTAGTTAATAGTAATTATAATATAGTTATGTTATTTTATTAAAAAAAATTGCTTGTACTATTTTAAAAAAAGAGAAATTTTAGTTAAATAAAATGTGAAAAATATTCTATTTTACCTGAAAAGGGAAACTATTTAGTTATTGAAAAATAGAGAAGATAATATGTTTAACCTGAAAAAGGAAATTGATTAATAAAGGAGAAAATTTAGTTAGATAAAATATAAAAGAATATTGTATTACTTGAAAAGGGAAATTATTTAGTTCTTGAAAAATAGAAAAGATAATATGTTAAAGAAATTAATTAGTTAGTACATCTGTAATTGAGTAAGGGTAAATAAGTAAAATCAACAGGTACCGTACCGACCAACCAACCAACCAAACTTTTAATGTTTCGGCTTTTATATAATAGTATAGATATGTATATTTCATTAAATAATTGTGAACACACATACATTTGTATTTTTTTAAAAAAAATTGTACTATTTTTTATGTTTTTGTATTCGTATATATTTGTTTTAACTGCATTATATTAAAGTTTATTGTTGATTTTAGTTTTCTACATTTGGATTTGAGTTGGCTTTTGCTTTGTAAAATATATTTTGTTGAATTTTTGTGTCATTTCCAATTATGACATGTTTCTTGATTACATTTTTATTATATTATTTATCATATATTTTTCTTAAAAACTTCTTTTTTGTTTTGTAATTAAATGGACATTCTTGTTTTTTTAAAAATTATTTTTGAATTGAAATTATGATATGCTTTGTTTACTTGTTTATTATATACAAAGAATGAATTTGCAACTTATTTTTAATTATTCTTTTTTTCTATTTTATCCTTGTTTGTTAATATTAGAAATTTTTTTGTTGTCAACCCTTAAAATAGAATCTTTAAAGATTTTTATTATAATAATACTTTTCTTAAAATACTTTTATTTGGTAAACGATTTTTTTGAAAATTATATTTTAAGATTTAGTCTAACATATATTTTATATTTTTGGTGTGCTTTCTTCTATTTATTAGAATATATATAATATACGTTAGACATGTTGGAACTTATTTTAATTTTTCTATTATAATAATAATTAATTCGGTTGATGATGAATATTTTATTAGTTTTATTCTTTACTAATTTACTTTAGATTTTATTGCTGATTAAATTTGATATTTTTCTAACTTTTAAATTATTAAATTATTATAGGATTTTTTGTACTTATTATATTTAGATTCTCTATTAATTATTTTATTTTGAATTTTTGGATTATTTTTTAATTTATTTACAACTATAATAAAATGTTAATTTATTAATTTGTATTGACTTTTATTAGTATAAATTTTAAAAACATGTTTGTTGTAAAATCTAAAAGTTGAATGTTTTATGATTTTTTTTAAAAATTAGGTTTTCTTAGAACTCGTATTTTTGGTAAGATTTTTTTTCGAATTATATTTTAAACTTTAGTCTAAATTATCTTTGTATTAATTTTAGTTAACAATAATTTTCTCAATTTTAATTTTTTATGTTTCATCATGTGTTATTTATTTTAGTGTATTGTTGTTTATTAAATTAAAAATATCTTTAGTTAGTTGTTAGTTGTTTGTTAAATTAGTTTTAGCATAGTTTTATCATGTGCTATTTATTTTATTGTGGCCCAACTTGTTCTATAGCCCATTTTTACTTTCATGAAGTTCCATTTTACCCCTGACGACCAGACGACCACCCAAACCTCCTTACGCCAATTATATATAGGATATAATGGGATGAGATGACTTGCTCTGTATCAACCTAACTATGGGCCCGTTTGCCTCACCTTATTTTAATGATTTATGAACTTATTTTCGGGTAAAAAAATTATATTTTGAGAATTTGTTTTTTACAAGTATTTAAAGTATGGTTTAAATTCAATAAGTTGCAAAAATAAGTTGGAAAGTTAGAAATCTTAACTTTCAACTTAAAATAAGTTGACTTATTCTGAAAAATAAGTTCTCCAAACACCCCTTATATTTGATTTCGGAAAAAATGAAAAAAAAGTTTAATTTGGACAATTTTTTATATTTTGCATATTTAAGTGTTGTAAATATGAGAAAATGTTAAAATATCTCATTTTTTAAATTTGTTTATCTAAAATAGCTATTTTAAAAACACAAATCAAAATGCAGTAGAGTATCAAAGATGTACTACTCACCCAATGAAACATCAGGAGTGACGTTCAAATATTCCACTCGTAGTGGAGTATCCGATATTTCGCCGATAATGGGTTAATTGGTTATTTCATAACTGAACTCGTGCCCAACTTGCAGTTGGGTAACTGAACTCAAAAAACTTGCAAATAGGTAAGTACAATAATTATTTATTGCAATTGAACCACTAAACACGAAATAACTTGCATGACCGTTAAGTCGCGTTGATTTTTAACGGTGCTCCGTTAATTCTTGCCACGTGTGATGATATGTCACAATTTTAACTTAAAAATAAATCAAAAATTATATAAATCCTTTTTAAATAAATAATTTAAATTAAATTATTAAAAGTAAATAATACTTTTACTCAAAGAGAATCAATCCCCTGTACTCTTCTCTCTCTCGTATCTCTCTCGTGTAGATTCCGATACTTCGCCAGAAAATCAATCCCCGAAAATCTCTCTCTTTCCAGCCTCTCCTCTTCTCTCTCCCTCGTCTCTATCTCTCTTCCCTGTACTCTTCTCTCTCTCTCGTATCTCTCTCTGCTTTGCTCTCCCCCTTAATATCTCTCTCTCTCTCTCTCTCTCTCTCATCTTCTCCAAAATCACGATCCTCCCATCTTCTCACAAACACAAACAAGTTGCATAAAATTATCCGATTAATTGGATAATTGATCCCCAATCTACCTCTCCTCCCTCAATCTACCTCATGTCCTCCGACCAACTCCATGCACCTCCATCTAAAACATCCTCCGACCAGCAACCCACCGTTCCTCCGTCCTCCGTTAACCTTCACGCCACCTACAACCACAGCCTCCACCCATCTCTTTCATCCACTCTCCCCAACACACCCATCTTCATCCTCCGATCAGAATTTTGATCTTACTTATATAATTACGCCCCTCTCTTTTGCTTCATCACCAACACACCCATCTTCCACCTCCACCTCCACCTCCACCTCCAACACAACCCATCCACAGCGCAACCTCATCCCTCCAATCCTGGCACAAAATCCATACACGTGAATTGAAAACCCCCAATTAGTGGGTACGGGATTATAAAGGAAAAGGAAAAAAAAAACAGAGGGGAGGGAGACAATACAGGAGAGAGATTGTAAATAAAAAGAAAATGAATAAAAATGTAAAAGCTTTTTTAAGAATTTAAGATTTTAAAAATAATTTTAGAGTTTTTAAAATAATTAGTTTTAAATTAGTTAACACCTCAGCAGCCAACGTGTATAATTTTAACACATCAGCACGCCACATCACCTTTCCGTCAGGGACGTTACCTGGAGTTAACGGCGGTTACCCAACTGCAAGTTTTAATTACTTTGATGAGTTGACTGCAAGTTTTTTGAGTTCGATTACCCAACTGTAAGTTGAGCACGAGTTCAGTTATGAGTTTGTCAATTAACCCCACCGATAATGGAGTGTACCATTAATATTCCTTTGGTAGTGACATATCATCCTATCAATGGAGTTTGGTGAATATTTTGAATCATTTACTGAATATAGATATTTTGGACATGTTTTGATGAAAATTAGATATTTTTGCCCTTTATCCAAGTACATAGATTTCATTCATTTGAGATGGTTAAATTTAAAAATTGAGTCTGAGTCCAAGAAAATTTGTTTCGTTTTAAGAAGTAGAGTAAATTGGAAAATGGTGGCTAAATTTTATCCATTTTATACTTTACGGGTCGGAGTTTGAAATTTACAATATATTTATCATATATTGCTTTTATGTTTTAAAAGGTTGGCTAAGAACCACTTTTATTAACTATTGTTTTTCAAAGGTGATCCTTACCCACTCTTTTGAAATGTAATTAAAGGCATTAATGTTTAATCAATATATTATAAATTTTTAATTTCAACCATCAAATGTCAAATTGGATAAAATTTAGCCACAAATCTGTAATTTACTCTAATGTTGTGTTTTGTTGAGATGTATGAAATGTAAAGTAATGGAATGAAATTTGAACTATGAAATAAGTTAATGTCTAAATTATACATTCATTCATCAATTTCATTTTTAATTATTTGTACTAGAATTCAAACTCACTTATTTAAGAAGGAACATTCACTTTTTTCACATTTTTCGTTATATAAGTTTTGTACTTATTCATTTTTTTTTTTACTAAATCTTCCCTCCATTTTCAATTTTTTCATTTAATTTCATTGATTCCAGTCCCTTCTCTGCAATCAAACACAACATAAGAAGTACAAGACGAATTCGAAATGCTTAAAAATAATTTGATTTATTTACGCTTTGAATATTTATTTAGACGAGTGAAGAAATGTCCCTACGAATTCGAAATGCTTATAACTAAATTGATTTATTTACGCTTTGAATATTTATTTAGACGAGTGAAGAAATGTCCCTTTACATTAGTTTGAGTAGAGAGTAGAGCGAAGAAATGTATGTCCTCTTCCATTCATAGAGTGCGGTAGAATTCTTATGACCATTGAGTCACTTAAGGAGATTAATTAAGATCACTAATCACCATCAAGTTGAATAATAATACATGTTTAACTTAACTTCATGATTGAGAATATTTAGCACAAAGCTGTTTGCTTTTCCAATCCCAACCTTGTCGTGCGCCTTAATATTATACTCATTTTAAAATTCGAGAAAATACAACTGTTTCCTGGTCAATAGGCTTTGTAAATTTAAAGATAAAATAAATCATGTTAACATTTAATTGTTGTGTCTGTTGGAATCTAATCTAAAACCAATATATAAAATTAAAATAATATAATATATTGTGTTTTGGGAGTTCCGGGGATATGATTAACAAGCTACTCCATCTTCTTGAGTACCACATTCTATTGGATACAATCCACAATATATAGGCTATTCCCCACATCACCTCCACTCCCAATTAGTAACAGCCCAGTTAATTCTTATCAATATAATTCAATACAATAATACTTTGCATCTATATTTTTTCCTGCCATTTGTTTATGTTAGAAAATGGAGTTTTTAGAGCATAAGTATTTTATGTTCTTGATGTTAATTCCGGATTTTAACGATTGGAAATTGTTCCTTGTTATGAGGACTTAAATTTTCATATATGGGTCTAAGTAATTTTCTTAGTGAAACCCACAGAGAAATGGAGTTGAAGTTAGTAGCTTGAATAAGCTTGAAATGAGAATGTGTATTTGTCCCACATTGAAATGAATAAAGGGGGTTGTTGGCTTTATATAGAATCACACACATGGGTAGTGTAAAACTACTAAGGTGTATGATGGTGCATGGTGTTACTGTGTGCTCCACGCGCGCCGCCGCCGCCGCCCGCCACGCCACGCCACGTCTCGGGTCGGGTCGGCTCGGTCGAAGGGCGATTTGGGCGAATGTCTCGGCGTCTCGCGTACGCGAGGCGACCTGGGCGAGGGATTTTATTTCTGTGATTGAATAATATTTTAATTAGAATATATATATATATTGGGATCAGTACTTGGAATAAATCAGTAACTGGTCAGACATCTAATACTGATGGGCCAAGTCCTGATGAAATCCTGAAGGTACTACCAGATCCTGATACTGGATCAAATACTGATGGACCTCAAGTCCTGACGGTATCAGATCCTGATGAATGATCAAATACTGATGGACATCAGATCCTGACGGACGAAAAATCCTGATGGATCAGATCCTGATGTTGGGTCAGAATTTGATGATATATATATATTCGTATAATTAAAATAAAAACTGATATGTGTGGATAAATATAACGTAACAGTTACGATTTATTAAATCAACCGTTTTGATTTTATTAAATCAGCCGTTTCATTTTATTAAATGTAAATCGGCAGTTATAAAATTAATTGGGTGGCATCAGTTACGTTTGGTCTCTCCTATAAATAGAGACCTAAGCTACTGATTGTGACACACTGTACACACTGAATATACAGACCACACCCCACATTCTCTTGTCTTCTCTACACTCTCTGTTCTCCTCCTGTTATAGTATATTTTACTTAGGGTTTTCTGGCGACTGAGGTGATAGTCGAAGTTGAGTATTCTGATTGCTGTGATCACTATACTCGGAGCTGTTTTATCCTGGGAGAGGTGTTGCAAGCATCCCAACACAGTTGTAAGTGGGGGCAATTATCTCTTCAAGAACAGTCAGGCTTTCTAGCAAATCCTGACGACTCAGCTGTTTGTTTTACTTGTTCTACATACTGATATAGCTATGGCTACTGGTATGTTTTCTGCCTTCTCTTTGTTCTATCAGTTACTGACATGCATGTGTTTTACCTTCGTGTTTTGTTTCGCTAATTGTATGCTTGGCCTGGACTTGTTAAATACGATATATAACTGCCTCTATGTTGCTATTTTAGTCATAATTCCCAACATTCTTGAAGAGATAAATTGTTATATACTCCCTCCGTCCCTTTTGATTGTTAACATTTCACTTTTTCAAAACTTCCTGGCACGCATTTTAAGGTGCATTTTAAGGATAGTTAAATAACTTTTTTTTTAAATTTTCTTTTTCTGTATAAAAATTTAAACATTAAATTTTTATACAGAAAAAGAAAATTTAAAAAAAAAGTTATTTAACTATCCTTAAAATGCACCTTAAAATGCGTGCCAGGAAGTTTTGAAAAAGTGAAATGTTAACAATCAAAAGGGACGGAGGGAGTAGTATTTAGCATAATGGTTAACGAGAGTGAAATTCCTGCTAGTGGTAGTTCGGTTGCATCTGCTGGGGTCATTGATTGGACCACTTACAGTTTTCCACAACCGTTGAATTGACTGGCTTGCCTGAGAAATTCAATGGGGGCGTTGGCTTTTCTCGTTGGCAGAAAAGGATGAAATTGTGGTTGACTGTAAAGGGTCTATGGCCTGTTGTGGAATATGAGAAGCCGGTTGTGGATCAAGAGAAGGCTGAATCAGTTAAGAGTTATGCGAAGTGGGCTGAGAAGGATGGGGTTGCTAGGGCAGCAATTCTGGCTGCTCTAACCAACACATTGTTTGATGTGTATTCTTCTGATGCCTACACCGCAAAGCTCTTATGGGAGAAGCTGGACCAGACACATAATACTGACTCACAAGGTCTGGAAAAGTATTCTGTGGCTAGGTTCCTTGATTTCAAGCTGGTGGACAATAAGTCCATGACTGAGCAAGTGCATGAGTTCGAGATGATAGTGCATGCTTTGAAGGAGTCTGGAATGGACCTCCCCGAAAAGTTTAAGGTGATGAGTGTGATTGAAAAGCTCCCAAAGTCTTGGGAAGAGTTCTCTCTCTCCCTGAAAAGACAGAAAGGAGAGATCACCTGGACCAACCTTATGCTGGACATCTCGGTGCAAGAACAACACAAGTCCAAACAGGGACATGTGATGCCAACTGAGCATGGAAGCTCGAAGGTAAACGTAGCAACTGTAGGACAGAAAAGGAAGGCTGTCTCTAAGAAGGGTAATAGTAATAAACCTAAGAGTGACAAGGATAAGGCCAAGAAACCAAAGGCAAACAAACCATGTTGGTCTTGTGGGCAGGTTGGACACTGGAGTAAGGACTGCCCTACAAAGAAAGCAAAGAAAGCCGAGGGGGTAGCTCAAGCGAATGATGTGCTTGGAACCTCAAGTGGGCCTGTAGTGAACATGGTTGTTGGTGAGGCTTTGGCTTCTGAAACCAACGTAGACCGGTATGTTACCTACAACCCTGTACTATTTTCCACTTATCTGTCAAATGAATGGTTGATTGATACTGGAGCTAATGTGCATATTTGTGCTGACATTAGTTTATTTGTATCTTATCAACAGAGTCATAGCTTGACAGTGACGATGGGGAACGCAAGTGCTGCTCAAGTACATGGAATAGGAAACGTGGACTTGAAGTTTCCTTCGGGTCGTATTCTATCCCTGACGAGAGTGCATCATGTTCCTGACATGCGTAGAAATATAATAAGTGGTAGCTGTTTAGTAGCTAATGGCTTTGAAGTCTCTCTCAAATGTAATAAAGTAGTTCTTATTCATACTGGTACTTTCTTTGGCAAGGGTTACTTGTCAAATGGTTTGTTTGTAATAAATGTTGAGCCCGTTTTGGGTGCTTTTAATAAGATTACTCCTTCTGTAAACTATGTTGAATCTTCAGATTTATGGCATGCTAGACTTGGTCACTTAAATTTTGGTGCTCTTAAGAATATGATGAACTTAGAGTTGATTCCAAAACACACTATAGAAAAGAATTCTAAATGTCAAGTATGTGTGTCTGCTAAACAAATAAGGAAACCTTTTCATAATATTGTTAGGGATTCAGACTTGTTAGATTTAGTACACACTGATATTTGTGAATTTGGTGGTGTGTTGACTAAGGACCATTTTAGATACTTCATTACCTTTATAGATGATAGTAGTAGATACTGTTATGTTTATTTACTTAGACATAAGGATGAAGCACTTAGTAAATTCATTATATATAAAACTGAAGTAGAAAAACAAACTAGTAAGGTACTTAAACGGTTGAGATCTGATAGAGGTGGTGAGTATACGAGTAACGCTTTTAATGAATTTTGTGCAAGCAATGGTATAGTTCATGAAGTTACCCCACCATACACACCTGAGTCTAATGGGGTTGCTGAGCGAAAGAACAGAACATTTAAAGATATGATTAATAGTATGCTTATTAATTCTGGGTTGCCTAAATACATGTGGGGAGAAGCTCTGAATACGGCTTGCCATATTCTGAATAGAGTTCCTCTGAAACACATGGATAAGACACCCTATGAATTATGGAAGAGCAAGAAGACTAGTCTTAAGTATCTTCGTGTGTGGGGGTGCTTTGCCAAGGTACTTGTCCCTGAACACAAGAGAAAGAAACTAGGTCCGAAGACTGTTGATTGTATCTTTCTGGGCTATCTTGAAACCACTACAGCTATGAGATTTTTAGTATTAAAATCTGACATAGATGGTATAGTGGCAAATACGATAGTTGAGTTTCGTGATGCTACATTCTTTGAGGATGTTTACCCTATGAAGACTGGTATGCCTCTAGTTACTTCTAATGAAGATCCTACTCACACATCAAGTTCTATTCCTGATCATGTGGAAAAGATGACAAATGTGGGGGCGGAACCTAGTAGTAGCTCTACTCCTAAGGAGGTAGAGGAACCACGAAGGAGTAAGCGTGCAAAGGTAGTCAAGGATTTTGGAAGTGATTTTATCACTTACAATGTCGAGGACGAACCTTTAACTTTCCGACAAGCTATGGATTCTTCAGAGTCTAGGCACTGGAAGGGCGCTGTAAAGAGTGAAATTGACTCTATTGTTTCTAACGGAACATGGGAGTTAGTTGATCTCCCTCCTGGGTGTTCTACTATCGGGTGCAGATGGATATTTAAAAGGAAGTTGAATCCTGACGGCTCAATAGATAAGTACAAAGCTAGACTGGTAGCTAAGGGTTTTAAGCAAATGGAGGGTATTGATTACTTTGATACATACTCTCCTGTAGCTAGGATGACAACAATCCGAATGCTTGTAGCATTGGCATCCGTACGTGGTCTTATCATCCATCAAATGGATGTAAAGACAGCTTTTCTTCATGGTGAACTTGAAGAAGAGATTTATATGGATCAGCCTGAGGGATTTGTTGCATCTGGTAACGAAAGGAAAGTATGTAAGTTGATCAAATCCATCTATGGCTTGAAACAAGCTCCTAGGGATTGGCATAAAAAGTTTGATGAAACTATAGTGCCGTTCAGTTATGATATTAATGATAGTGATAAGTGTGTCTACACCAAAGTTAAAGGTAGTGAGTGTGTCATCATGTGCCTATATGTAGATGACATACTATTGTTTGGAACCAATATTGAGATTATTAACGAGACAAAAGCTTTCTTGAAAAGGCACTTTGAAATGAAGGATATGGGTGAGGCTAGTGTGATTCTTGGTCTCAAACTGACACAGTCAGCTGAGGGAATAACTTTATCGCAGTCTCATTATATAGAAAAATCTATACTTGAGAAATATGGTTATTCACAGTGTAGAATCGCTAGTACACCCTATGATCCTAAAGTTGCCCTTGTTAAGAATGCTTCAGGAGTACCGGTGTCTCAGTTAAGGTATTCTCAGATTATAGGGAGTTTGCAGTATCTTGCTAACTGTACTAGACCAGATATTTCATACTCTGTGTCTAAGTTGGCTAGGTATACAAGCTGTCCAAACAGAACTCATTGGGATGCTCTTGATAGAGTACTTAGATATCTGAAAGGCACAATGTACCTAAGTTTACACTATAGGAGATTTCCTGGTGTACTTGAGGGGTACAGTGATGCAAGTTGGATAGCTAAGAAGTCTGGTTCCAATGGAGTGACTGGATACGTGTTCACCTTAGCAGGGGGAGCAATATCCTGGAAGTCGACAAAACAGACTATAGTAACTCGGTCAACTTTTGAGGCTGAGTTGTGTGCGCTTGATGCCACGGGGACGGAGGCTGAATGGTTACATGGACTTATGTCCGCGATACCTGTAGTAAGCAGACCGCTTCCTGCGCTTGCTATTCATTGTGATAGTAAAACAACTATCGACAAGATTAGCAGTAAAAAGTATAATGCTAAAACCAAGAGGCACATCCAAGTTAGACTAAAGTCTATTAGGGGTTTAGTGTCTGATAGGATTATTGCTGTAGAGTTCATAGGAACTCAGAATAATATAGCTGATCCTTTAACTAAAGGACTGGAACCTGCAGTGGTCCTTAAGTCGAGGTTGGGGATGGGGCTGTCAACCCATCATAATTCATCATCAGTGGGAACCCAATACACATGAGAGGAGATCCCTTGAAGTGTATTCAATGTGGTAATAACAAGCTGTAAGGATGAATTGGTAGTACCTTTGCTACATAGCTGATACTGATGTATCTGAGTCTATCCCCTGAAAACCTAGAAGGTACTGATACTGCTAGATAGCAAGAGTTATTATAACTCTGAATGGGGTCAAGTCATTTGACGAGATGATTGCAGTACATCTCTGGAGATGCCCAGCTAAGCGAATGTAATTGTGTGGTCGCAATTAGAGGGAAGGGTTATTCCTTGAAACATTCGACGAACAGGATCGAGACAAGACCATTAATGTCTCAAAGCCGTAGATTGGCACCATAGCCTTTGACTTGTCGTCGTCTATGGAACATGGTTACACCAAACGGATTAAGATTCAAGGTGAAACATTCCATCTGAATCCGGTAATCATTGAAGTAGGGGACTTAGGAGGGTTCAAACCCGGAAGGGTACCGACTCTGAAAAACAAGTCATGATGAGAAACCTGTAACATTTCTATATGGATTTGTGGGGGATTGTTAGAAAATGGAGTTTTTAGAGCATAAGTATTTTATGTTCTTGATGTTAATTCCGGATTTTAACGATTGGAAATTGTTCCTTGTTATGAGGACTTAAATTTTCATATATGGGTCTAAGTAATTTTCTTAGTGAAACCCATAGAGAAATGGAGTTGAAGTTAGTAGCTTGAATAAGCTTGAAATGAGAATGTGTATTTGTCCCACATTGAAATGAATAAAGGGGGTTGTTGGCTTTATATAGAATCACACACATGGGTAGTGTACAACTACTAAGGTGTATGATGGTGCATGGTGTTACTGTGTGCTCCACGCGCACACACACACACACACGCGCGCCGCCGCCCGCCACGCCACGCCACGTCTCGTCTCGTCTCGTCTCGACTCGGGTCGGCTCGGTCGAAGGGCGATTTGGGCGAATGTCTCGGCGTCTCGCGTACGCGAGGCGACCTGGGCGAGGGATTTTATTTCTGTGATTGAATAATATTTTAATTAGAATATATATATATATATTGGGATCAGTACTTGGAATAAATCAGTAACTGGTCAGACATCTAATACTGATGGGCCAAGTCCTGATGAAATCCTGAAGGTACTACCAGATCCTGATGCTGGATCAAATACTGATGGACCTCAAGTCCTGACGGTATCAAATACTGATGAATGATCAAATACTGATGGACATCAGATCCTGACGGACGAAAAATCCTGATGGATCAGATCCTGATGTTGGGTCAGAATTTGATGATATATATATATTCGTATAATTAAAATAAAAACTGATATGTGTGGATAAATATAACGTAACAGTTACGATTTATTAAATCAACCGTTTTGATTTTATTAAATCAGCCGTTTCATTTTATTAAATGTAAATCGGCAGTTACAAAATTAATTGGGTGGCATCAGTTACGTTTGGTCTCTCCTATAAATAGAGACCTAAGCTACTGATTGTGACACACTGTACACACTGAATATACAGACCACACCCCACATTCTCTTGTCTTCTCTACACTCTCTGTTCTCCTCCTGTTATAGTATATTTTACTTAGGGTTTTCTGGCGACTGAGGTGCTAGTCGAAGTTGAGTATTCTGATTGCTGTGATCACTATACTCGGAGCTGTTTTATCCTGGGAGAGGTGTTGCAAGCATCCCAACACAGTTGTAAGTGGGGGCAATTATCTCTTCAAGAACAGTCAGGCTTTCTAGCAAATCCTGACGACTCAACTGTTTGTTTTACTTGTTCTACATACTGATATAGCTATGGCTACTGGTATGTTTTCTGCCTTCTCTTTGTTCTATCAGTTACTGACATGCATGTGTTTTACCTTCGTGTTTTGTTTCGCTAATTGTATGCTTGGCCTGGACTTGTTAAATACGATATATAACTGCCTCTATGTTGCTATTTTAGTCATAATTCCCAACAGTTTATACATCTTAAGCACTTTATACATCTTAAACACTAAAGGCTAGAGCTCATGCATAAAGTAAAAATGCAAATTGACAATAAAATGCTTTATAATAATTTTAACATCCAAAAATTCTTAATAATAATTATTATCATTGAAGTTAAAATCAAGTCATCACATCATGTGTTACATTACAATTTCTATAGTAGTAAAATAGAACAACACTAGTTAGTATCCAAAATCCAACTCGGATCAGCAACAAATCGAAAGACTTCAAATGCAGTTTTTGTACTAGTGAATCTTTCTTTTAATTTAATCTTTTTATTAAAATATAAAATTTACGTAATTGGCAGAGATAAGACAACCCATTAATTTGGAACAGTTGGAAACACGAGGTTCCATGTGTTAGTAACTTAAGTGTGGTCATTAAGAGTCGCAATTAGTTTCTTACAGCATCTCCAATGGCGTTAGCTAAAAATGATTGGCTAAATTACATAAAATATTGATTATGTAAAATTTGTCAATCCTGTAAGACATTGTGTTCCGATGGTATTGGCTATAATGATTGACTATATTTTAAAAATGGTATGTAATTAATATTTCAAGTTGTTATTAATGGAATATATAATTTTAATATAGAAATAAATGATGTGGCAATTCACTACAGGTCTCTAGAGGTTCGACAAATATAGCCAACATCAAGAGATTATCTATAATTATAGATAAGGGTTTTGTCCCATTGGAGTGCAATTTTTTTACACATTCTTTATAATTATTATTTATGATAATTAATTTTGAATTTTACCTAACTAGTCTCTCCCATTGGAAATGCTCTTAATCCGTGATTTTGACACTGTTTTACCACATTTGGAAATATTAAGTTATTTAATGCCCAGTTAAACATCCTAGTCACAAAAAAGTTCCATTCCTTCCACTTAAGTACTCTATTGTGAAGGTCAATTGTGAAGCCAACATTTTCGGGACTGATGTAGGCCGGATTACTCGAGAAGACTTTGTATTCATTTTCAGTTTCAAGAATCCTTGGATTCAGTTTGTTAAGCAGTCTGGAAACAATGCGGCTATTTGTTTAGCTCGTTTATTGTTTATCAACCTGATTGCATTGTCAGTTGGGGGTTTTGTCCCGACTAGACTTGTTTTATCTTAATGATATGAATTTGCATTTTGTCAAAAAAAAAAAAAAAGTACTCTATTGTAATGCTAATTGCTGGTGTTCATTTATGAATGACTTGATAGAAAAATAGGTTCCCAGCTTTAGCTGCGATGCACGTCCATATATGACAAAGTTTATAATATAATCTATACTTCTATACTATATTATAATAAGCAAAATAGGGTATAATTTGTAGTTGGTTACCCCTTTTTTTGTTATCCCCATTTTTGGTTATCCCTCATTTATCACCGTTAGATCAGCAACTCAAATAGATCATGACCGTTAGATATAACAAAACTAAAAATTGTTATATGCAGATGTTCAAGGTTCGATTCCCGCCAATAACATATTAATTTATATTTAATACTAAAAATTATTATATATAAAGATGTAAGGTTCGAATCAATAATATATTTAAATTAAAATTTATAATATTATATTATATTATTAATAAATTATAAAAAAAGTATAATTTGTAGTTGGTTACCCCTTTTTTGGTTATCCCCATTTTTGGTTATCCCTCATTTATCACCGTTAGATCAGCAACTCAAATAGATCATGACCGTTAGATATAACAATACTAAAAATTGTTATATGCAGGGGTTCAAGGTTCAATTCCCGCCAATAACATATTAATTTATATTTAATACTAAAAATTATTATATATAAAGATGTAAGGTTCGAATCAATAACATATTTAAATTAATATTTATAATATTATATTATATTATAAATAAATTATAAAAAATTAAAAGTAACCCGTGTTTTGCACGGGTTATGAGCTAGTACTAATAAACTCTATTCTAGTAGATAAGGACAAGTGCAATGGTATGCTATATCTTGTGCTATAATTATATTATAGTACCAAATACAAAATATTGAATATTGAAATCCAATGATGTTCTATAGTTTGAGCTAAAATAGCAAAAATTATAGCATTGAGCTATATTTTGAAATATCCCAAAAAGATAAAAAGTGAGTGAGGAATATAAAAAGTTAAAAAAGTGAGTGCCAAAGTTGGGTAGTAAAATTAAATTTATATTTAAAAATGTGGGGTACATGAAAAGTTAGTTAAATATGAAACAAGATATAGCACAAACCATTGGAGACATGTTATTATTTTAGCAGCAAAAACCACTTTTTGGTGTTATATTATAGCAATAGCTTCATCTATTTCAGCACAACCATTGGCCTTGCTCTAACAAGTTTATATTTGCGTAGATATTTGTCTATATTGAAATTCGAAAATAATTGTGATTTCGAAATCAGTTCGACAATTTTTATTTTTTTTTTATATTTGAACACAAGCTAGGAATCAAACTTGTAGAGTGGGTGTCAACCCAAGTCCCACATCGATAAGATAAAGAAGAATTATATTAAATATAAGCAGCAAAAACAACTCCATTAGTGTGAGGTCTTTTGGAAAGAGCCCAAAAACAAATCTGTGCGGACGTCGCCACGGCCTAGAACGGACAATATCATAATAATGTGAAGTTAATGAGTGTGCGCGGCCCAACAGAACTCTTGACCTCTCCTAGAAAAGCCAAGACCCCGACCACGTTATTAGTAGAATAATGATTTCCAAATAATTCAATTGTTCAACTCTTACGAGTAAAATTATGATTTCGAATTCAATTTGAGTATTTAAATATAGAGTAAATTACAGAATAATGATCATATTTTACATTAATTTTAAAAAAATTGATTAAATTTTAAATTCGTAAAAAAATGTTCAAATTTTATTTTCGTCTTTCAAAAGAATGGTTCTCGCATATTTTGAACATGAAACGGAACCAATTTTAAAGAAGGTGGATCAAAATATAGCTATTCTTTTTAAAAAAAAAGTTAGCGGGAGGTACTCTTTTAAAATGTGAAAATTAAAATCGGTCATTAATCAGTTTCAAAAAAAAAGTGATCGTTAATTTGCGAACATGAAAATTTAATCACATTTTTAAAATTTGGTATAAAATATGATCATCACTCTATAATTCATTTTTAAATATATCATATTATGATGAAGACCCTAACATTTATATAATTATTTCGCATACATATTTGTTAAAATTTATATTTAAACATTCGAGCGAGATCATCGTAATCAAATTTAATTAATTGTATACTCTTACGAGCGGGATCTGGACTTCTATTCCATGACTATATCATAACTTTGAATTCAATCAGCATTTTGGTACGATTTTGTAATAGAATAAAATGGCAGTCCACATGTTTAGGAGCAAAATGGATATTTTATCGATCCCATGTTTTGCACACTAAATTTCAGGAAAAATGGATCGAACCTGAAATATTTGAGTGTGGTGTGAGCTAGTTTACGAAAATAATCCATTTTGGCATTTTCTGAATTTGCGTAAAACGAGTTCTCACTTCACCAATGAAATGCATTCTAATTAATGGAGGATTAATGCTACATACTCCAAATTTATTTTTAAAAGGGTCCTGTTAACAACAGCCCTTAGGGCTATGTTTAAGGACTAATTTTTGCCATGTGGTGGATTTTTATTGGATGATTTATGTGAATGCATGGGGGCACATACTTTTTTGCAAGTGGGGCACAACCTTGAACCAATTAAAAACTACCACATAACACCTTAACCATAGCCCTAAGGGCTGTGGTTAACATTTTCCTTTTTAAAATAATGTAACAAAAATGACATACTTAATGAAACCAATTTGAGATATATAACATTTTCCTTAACGGAATAATTATAGTAACAATAATACTCTAATACATATAAATCCGTAGCAATCAAACCAATTTGAGATATATAACATTTTCCTTAACGGAATAATTATAGTAACAATAATACTCTAATACATACAAATCCGTAGCAATCATATATTAACATGAATTAGTTTATCAACTATTTAATAAAACTATAAATTAGTTAAATAAGATTTTGAATTATTCAGCCTATATTGAAAGACGGTCTATTAAAATATTTTTGAATAGTTACAAATTAGCTGTGTTTTTATTTAACGACAATGTACAATTTGATAGTTTAATAATCGTGGTGTTCACTTAGTACAGAATAATTTTAGTTAAGCGAATAGTACAATTTGTTTTGAGTTTGACCTCGTAGCAATTAAACGTAACTTTTTTGTAAAATTTATGTCATAATATTTAAAATTATAATAATTGTTAATAACGTAATATAAAATTATCAAGCGTATTTTACTCGAAAACTAGCTAGTGGTTTATTTTCATCCACGATTCGAAGCGTAAAGCCGTCATATAATATTACCTGGAAACTTGAAACTGATTTATAATACTGTAATGCAAGTTAACAATAATTTAATTATGATTAAACTGTTAGGATCTAGAGTGCGGAAGCAATATAATTCAACCAAAGATTTAAAGAGAAATGATATAAAGACTGTAAAAATAACACCTGGATTTTTAGGTGGAAAAACCCTCTTTGAATAGAGGTAAAAAACCACCGGCGAGAGAGCCAAAAATATCCACTATAATAAAATGGGAGTACAAGAATATTTCCTTCTAAGGCTGACAGAGAATAGCCCAAGTTAACAACTCTCTACGGGTTAAATAATTATACCCGAAATATAGAAAGAGAGAAATATATATGAGAGAAATATAAGAGAGGAGGTGTAATGATGTTTTTGGTTTTTGGTGTGTTTTGGTATGTTACAACCGGAGCCTATTTATAGCACTTTGAAGAACAAAGATACATCATCCCTTACATCATTTAGAGGCATGATTTATTTGACTAGCATGATTTCTTTGATTTGTGGCTTCTAGTTTTTCAACACCAAACTTTGAATGTGAGTCACCGTCCAACAAATCTCCACCTTGACTCACCATTCAGCAAAACACTCTTCTCGCCATGAACACCTTGATTAGGTGTGGATGATACCAGCTAAGTTAAGACAATGATCAAACTTAGCTGATGGAAGTGGCTTGGTTAACATGTCTGCAGGATTATCGGCTGTATGAACCTTCTCGACAGTAAGATTTCCTGCAGCAACAGTATCTCGGATAAAGTGGTGCCTTATATCAATATGCTTGGTCTTGGAATGATATTTGCTGTTCTTGGTTAAATGGACAGCACTCTGACTATCACTGAATACAACCAGAATATCTTGTTGTATACCAAGTTCGCTTACCAAGCCTCGGAGCCATATAGCCTCTTTCATACCTTCAGTGGCAGCAATGTATTCTGCTTCAGTGGTTGACAATGCCGCAATGGCTTGTAATGAAGAATACCAACTGATTGCAGAACCACACAAGGTAAATATATAAGCCGAAAGAGATCTTCTCCGATCTAAGTCACCACCATAGTCAGCATCAACATATCCAACTACGCCTCCGGGATCAGCTCTGTGTCTATCAAATACCAAACCAATATCAGATGAACCCTTCAAATAACGAAGAATCCATTTCACTGCATCCCAGTGTTGTTTTCCTGGATTGTGCATGAATCTGCTAACCATACTAACAGCATAGGCCAAATCAGGCCGGGTACACACCATGGCATACATTAAACTTCCAACGGCATTAGAATAAGGAACGTGTGACATGCGCCTTTTACCTTCTTCGGATTGTGGACACTGTTCTGATGATAATTTGAAATGAGCAGCAAGTGGAGTATTAACAGGTTTACAATCTTTCATGTTGAACCTGTCGATCATCTTCAAAACATAATTCTTCTGTGACAACAGAAGCTTACCTGCCTGACGATCTCTACTAATCTCCATTCCAAGAATCTTCTTGGCGGGACCTAAGTCCTTCATATCAAATTCACTACTCAACTGGGCTTTTAGCTTGTTAACGAGAGATTTATCTCGAGCAGCAATTAACATGTCATCGACATAGAGCAACAAGTACACGAAAGACCCATCTGATGTCTTCTGAAAATAAACACAATTATCATAACTACTTCTAGAGTAGCCGTGTTCAATCATGAAGGAATCAAACCTTGTATACCATTGTCTAGGAGACTGCTTCAGACCATAAAGAGACTTCTTCAACCGGCATACACAGTCTTCTTTTCCCGGAACTATAAACCCCTCAGGTTGATGAATATAAATTTCTTCTTCGAGATTTCCATGAAGAAATGCAGTTTTCACATCTAACTGTTCCAACTCCAAATCATGCAACGCAACCAGAGCAAGTAATGTACGAATAGAGGTATGTCGGACAACAGGAGAGAATACCTCATTGAAGTCAATGCCTTCATGTTGATCAAATCCTCTGACAACAAACCTTGCTTTGTGTCTTGCACTTTCAACGCCAGGGATGCCTTCTTTCTTCTTAAAGATCCACTTACAACTGATGGCTCTCTTACCCTTAGGTAACTTCACCAGATCCCAAGTATCATTTTTATGAAGACTCTCAATCTCTTCTTGCATAGCTGTAACCCATCTTGCTGAGTCGGTACTAGAGATAGCCTCAGAGTAACTTCTGGGCTCATTAGAATCATCAATCTCTTGTGCAACAGCTAATGCAAAAGCAATGTTGGCACTTTGGTCAACGTATCTTTGAGTCATCCTTTTTGGTCTCTGTTCAGGAAGATTTTGAGCCATAGACCATGGTTGTGGTAAACCTCGCCTTTGTGGTTGACGTTGTGGACTTCTGTGGTCAGCAACAATAGTTTGATCGTTGGAATTTTGTGGAGTGGAGGAAGTTGGGACATTTTCCTCTTCATCTGAAGTTTTGACTTCGAACTCCACCTTCTCTAAGGTACTGTCTATATCATTTGTACCTATAGAAGAATCAACAACATCTTTTCCAGAAGATAGCATAATATTTTCATTAAATGTAACATTTCGGCTATGCAAAACCTTTTTAGACTCAGGGTCATATAACCGATAACCTTTGACCCCTAAACCATAACCCAAGAAAATGCATTTTTTCGCACGAGGTTCCAATTTTCCCTCGTTCACATGGGAATAAACAGGACAACCAAATATTCTAAGGTTAGAATAATCAACAGGTTTACCTGACCAAACTTCTTCTGGAATATTGCCGTCAAGTGAACTGTTTGGGGAGCGGTTTATCAAATAACATGCCGTGGATGCCGCTTCTGCCCAAAACTCTTTCCCCAAGCCAGAATGAGAGAGTAAACAACGAACTTTCTCCAATATAGTTCTGTTCATACGTTCTGCAACTCCATTTTGTTGCGGAGTCCCTGGAATGGTGTGGTGTCTGGCAATACCTTCCTTTTTGCAGAAAACATTAAATTCAGTAGAACAGAATTCAAGACCATTGTCAGTTCTCAATCTTTTCACCTTCCTACTAGTCTGGTTTTCAATCAAGGTTTTCCAATCCTTGAAAGTTGAAAATGCATCATTTTTGTGTTTTAGAAAATAAACCCAGAGCTTTCTTGAGAAATCATCAATAATGGTCAGCATATAATGACATCTTCTTTTAGAAGGAACTCGTGAAGGACCCCAAAGATCCGAATGGATATAATCCAATGTACCTTTAGTTCTATGAACGCCTTTTGAAAAACTAACCTTTTTCTGCTTACCAAAAATACAGTTTTCGCAGAAATCAACCTTACCGGTACAATGGCTTCCGAGTTTTCCTTCCTTGTTGAGGACCTGCATTCCCTTTTCACTCATGTGGCCCAAACGCATATGCCACAAATTTGTATCATCAGTGGATGAGATAACATCTGCAGAACCTGAAATAGTTGAACCATGCAGCGTATACAAACTACCACCAGATCTATTTGCCTTTAGTAATACAAGAGCACCTTTGGACACTTTTAGAACTCCACCTTCAGCTGAATACTTACACCCTAGTGATTCAAGGGTGCCTAAGGAGATGAGATTCCTTTTTAAGCCGGGGACATGTCTGACACCGGTCAAAGTTCTAGTAATACCATCATGAGTTTTAATTTGGACTGTACCTAAACCGACAACTTTGCATTGAGCATCGTTGCCCATTAAAACAAGACCACCATCAATTTTCTCATATGTAGTAAACCAATCTCTATTAGGTGACATGTGAAATGTACAGCCAGAATCAAGTATCCACTCATTTCTAGACCTTTGTTCTACGTCAGCCGCTATTAATAACTCCCCATCAGAACCAGACTCGACGATACTAGCTTCAGCATGGTGATCGGGTTGTTTAACTTTACCCTTATCTTCTTTATCTTGCTTATTTTTTAATTTAAAGCATTCAGAGACTTCGTGTCCTTTCTTCTTGCAATAACGACAAAACTTAGAGTTTCTACCTCTAGATTTTGATCTGGGCCTATTCTTACTGTTACTACCAATTTCAGCATTTCTCCCTCTAATAACCAAGCCTTCACCCGAATTTTCAGAATGAATTTCGGTATCAAATTTTTCTTTTGACAATAAATGTGACTTGACATCTTCAAAAGATAAGCTAACACGATTTCCATATAGCATAATTTCTTTGAAGTGTTTATATGAGGGTGGTAGTGAGACAATAAGTAAAACGGCTTTATCTTCATCATCAATAGTGACGTCTAGGTTTTCTAAATCAACAGTAATTGAATTAAACTCATTTAAGTGAGTTTGAATAGGAGTACCTTCTGACATACGGAGTGTGAAGAGACGCTCCTTAAGCCGCAATTTGTTTGCAAGGCTCTTGGTCATGTAGAGAGACTCCAATTTAGTCCACATGCTTTCGGCGGACTTTTCTTTAATGACTTCACGCAATACTTCTCGTGATAAACAGAGCTGGATCACGGATAACGCCTTTTCATCAATTTCAACCCACTGATCTTCTGTCATAGTGGCCGGCTTCTTTGATTTACCATCCAGAGCTTTCTTTAAACCATTTTGGATTAAAACGGCTTGCATTTGGACGCGCCATATAGCGAAACTAATTTTACCGTCAAATTTCTCAATATCGAATTTTGTCGACATAGTAAAAATCTTAGTTGAAAAATATAATGGCTCTGATGCCAATTTGTTAGGATCTAGAGTGCGGAAGCAATATAATTCAACCAAAGATTTAAAGAGAAATGATATAAAGACTGTAAAAATAACACCTGGATTTTTAGGTGGAAAAACCCTCTTTGAATAGAGGTAAAAAACCACCGGCGAGAGAGCCAAAAATATCCACTATAATAAAATGGGAGTACAAGAATATTTCCTTCTAAGGCTGACAGAGAATAGCCCAAGTTAACAACTCTCTACGGGTTAAATAATTATACCCGAAATATAGAAAGAGAGAAATATATATGAGAGAAATATAAGAGAGGAGGTGTAATGATGTTTTTGGTTTTTGGTGTGTTTTGGTATGTTACAACCGGAGCCTATTTATAGCACTTTGAAGAACAAAGATACATCATCCCTTACATCATTTAGAGGCATGATTTATTTGACTAGCATGATTTCTTTGATTTGTGGCTTCTAGTTTTTCAACACCAAACTTTGAATGTGAGTCACCGTCCAACAAAACCTTGCAAAACAAGTTACTTCTCTGTGTTTCTTCTAGCAGGTTACGGAGTAGCTAGATTAGAATTTAATTTATTTATATGTACAACTTTTGATCCTAGTTAAATTTTCATTTTCTTAAATTATTAACATTTAAATGGTGACACGAAATGTAAAGATAATCGATACTATATTATAATAATCGAAATATTAAAAAATTTATTACTTAACTTTTTTGTACATATGTTTTGATAATTCATGTTTCTATTTAAATAATTTATTTATATATTATTATATTTTTACCTAAATATCCTTAATTATATCTACCTATAAATGTAAGAAGAATAGAAAAAAATGTTATTTTGACAAGAAATAGATGGGACTAACGAAAACAAATTAAGAAATGATGTACGAAAACTACGAGTAATTTACAACTACGGACCATAATGGATCAGATTGCAGGCATTGTTAAAAACCAAAACCAGAGTGGATTATAAATCTCCATAAGTCCAATGGGCCTTACCTTATTTTCTCCCAACTCCCAAGTCCCTCCATTTTCTTCTATGTTCTCCTCTAAACTTGCAGAACATCGTAGAAGGTGGCTAATTACCAAAATACCCTAAAACTTTCCCTTAATTTACAACATCATCCCCGAGCCCAAACTCTTATTTGTACACATTTTTTATACATTTTTGTCTGTATTTTTGTGAGTTTGAGAAATGGCAAGGGCAGATGTGTTAGATCTAAATAAATAACCAGAATCATCTTATGCGATATTATCAAGGTTACACGATAAAACTGTAGTACGGAAGCGTACCTGATTCCATGACGATAGATATGAATACGGATTATGGGACTTGATCTTCCACAGACTTGATTCGCCTCTAGCCGTATCTCTCTCTAACTGATGGGAATAGAGGAGTAGAGGTTGTGAATAGCCTTGGGGACCAAGACCCTATTATGTTCTTTATATAGTACTCTAATTAGACCCAATTAACTCTAATCAGATTTCTATTGGGTATTACACATTACAAAGCCCATACCGAATAAGATGTTATTGGACACTTTATTTTAGATCACTTAATTAGTCCAAATAGAATAAACATTAAATATAATTGTTTTTAATTTGTAAGCCCACAAATTATTATTAGATTATAAAAAATAATCTAACAATCTCCCACTTGGGCTACAAAATTGTTCTAAACAACAATTACATTCAATAACCATAAGTGCGCACAAAACTGTTTATTCTTTAGAAAACATCTTCCTTAATCAATCTGGTCCATCTCATATATAAACATGGAACCAAAGCGACCTTCGTCACATTGTCGTAACTGGATCCTCAATGATCACCACATAAATATATTCAATGACATAGATCAAGTATGGATGTGTAACTGGAAATTACATGCAATGTGATCTCAATCATGCCTATTTCCAATTGGTCCTTAATACCTTAGTGAGATCAATCTTTAATCTTTCAAACTGAATGTCAAAACCACAATTGAAAGATACAGCTCATATAGAGCAATAGAGAGAATAAAATAAATAACTTTATTCTGCAGAATACTCAAAAACACAAATATCACCATAGTGTCAATAAAAACTGAGTACCTAATATAAGAATAAAACAAAAAACTCCCACTAAAACTGAATATTCTCCAATGAGACAACACCCATATGAGCAGTATGCCCAAAAAAAACTTTATGGTGTCAAAAACTTTAGTAAGTAAGTGGATCTGCTAGCATAGAATTTGTTCTTATATACTCAATAGACACTAATTGATATTGCATTCTCTCTACAATGACTTGATATTTAATGTCTATCTGTTAACAAAAAAAAACTTAACCAGAAGTAGATTTTCTTGTATCTACACAACCAACATAATCAGAATCAGAATACATAATGATCTCCAAATTTTCCGATTTCTGTTAAACGAGCATGTAATATTTTTGTTCTTTGCAAGTACCTTATAACCCATTTAATTACAATCCAATGATCCATTCCAGGGTTACTTGAATATCTGCTTAACATACCCATAATGAATGCCAAAACCGGCAGGGTACTAACTGATAGTATTTTGTCCTAAACCCAATCATGTATGATGAGTTAGGAAATACTTTCATGTAATCTTATTTGATTTTATTTATATTAATAAAAGACTTGTTGTTTTTTATTACGGGCATTATCTCTTTAAAGTGTTTAAATAAGAAGTTCCATAGTTTAGAGTAAAGCTTCTAGAATTATAATGAGATTATAATAATGAGATCTAGAAGATGATAACACTAAACTTAAATAGTTCCCGATCGTAGGATAACTAATTGGGAGTTAGTCAATCCGTAAAGATCGGTACATACTATGCTTGCTTCCTCGGAAGGATGTCTGTTCTCATAGACATTCGTGTGGTGACACTATAGCTAGTATGTAGGTGCTTATTGGAGAATAAGTTCACTGAACGTGACTTGATCAAATGAACGACTAATGGAGTTTACTCACGTGTTAATAGTTGTTCATAAGTTGATGGTGGTACAAGTGTCCTTAGACTTGAGACCGTTAAAGTAATCTTATATACAATGAACTATGTTTTGGTTTAGTTCTAAGTCCTCAAGGGACAATCATTAGTTCTATTCCGGGTATAGGAATTTGTATATGAAGATAGTTAACGATCGATAAAGAATCTACCCCTTTCAGTAAAAGAAAGTGAATATCCTATGATGTTCTTACTATGTTAGTTCTGGAATCTCTGGCCAGAGTAATTGAAGTTAGAAAGAGTTTCTAATTCAAATGAACTAGACATAATGTATAAGAAATTATATGATTAAATTAAATAGGCTTGACACGCGATCCATGCCTTGTATTTAATCGGGATATTGTCGGGTAGAAGGAATTGATTGTACGGTAACCATTTGCTGAATAGGTTTTATATATTCTAAGCAATGAATTCATATTATCCGGATAGTCGCGATATATTCAAAAGTATCACTCACGATGTAGAATAAATATTATTTACTTATGTAATTATATTTAACGAATTAATTAGTAATTCGTATAAGTAATAATAAATAGTTTATTATTATTTATTTCTACTACCGGCTTAATATTGAACCTAAAGGGTCACACCATAAAAAGGTTAAATATTTATAGATGATGAGAATAATTAATAATGGTTATGAATTATTTATTTATTGAATAAATAATTAATTAGCAATTATTTATAATTTATTAAATGAGATTTAATAGATTATAAATAAATTAAGAAAAGTTCTTAATAATTATTAATTAAAAAATTTAGTTTGAGAAATTAAATTTATGAGAGAATTATTTTCAGAATGGGATTAATAATTAAAAAGGTTTTAATTATTAAATGATTATTTAATTAGATAAAGTAAAGACTTTATTTCTTTAAATATCAAACATTCCAAGAGTTGGAAGATACAACACAACAACATCAAACACAAAACATCCCAGGGGATTTGAGAGGATTATTGAGAGCTTTTGAAGTTCATCAAAATCATTCCAAATCATTTTAATAATTTCTCAATTGTTATTTATCTACTATATGATATTTGATCTTGGTGGATACCATTAGAGCACTCCACACTTGAGGGGTGATTGCAGGAAATCAAAGACACATTCATAACAATCCCAGGAAAGCTATCAAGGTATTTTTCTTGTGTTCATACAATTTTTAAATCTATATACATGATTAATTAGGTTTTTATGCAAGTAAATGTGATTTACACTTCCGCTACGGTCATAAATTCCTTCAATGGTATCAGAGCATAGGTTGCATGTATATAGATCCCAGAAAAAATTTCGGAATTTTTCAAGCTTGTATGAATTAGTTATGAATTTTTGAAGTTCATGGAGGCTATAATCAAATTAATTACGAATTAATTAATAAATTATTTTTAAAATAATTTTGATCACTGATATATTTTCTACAAGTGCTGTAGAAGTCCCAGAAAAATTTTCATAATTTTCCCATGTATAGATTATTTATTATTGATTTTTAAAGAGTTTAGAAATTAATAAATAATAATCTGTTTTATAAATATATATATTATTTATAAAATATCTTGGGCTGATTATTAAAGTTGGGGGCCCAAAAGGATATTTTTGGGTTGAAAAGTGGGCTGGTAGTCAAAGTGGGCTGATCAGATAAGATAATATATATTATATAAACAAAATCAAGCCGACTGAAAAACCAGATCAGACCGCGCGTAATCGTGATCCGTGCGTGGGCCTCATGCGCTGGCGGCTCACGCGCAGCGCGTGTAGACCACGCGCCGGGTCGGATTCCGGGTCGGGTCGGGTCGGGTCGGGTCGGGCCGGATTCCGGGTCGGGTCAAGGGTCGGGTCAAATGCTGACGTCAGCATGACGTCATCAGCATGTAACGCGTCAGTTGAATGCGTTGCAGGAGATATATGATATTTTTGGCCTATAACGCATTCTGGTAATGCGTTACAGGGTCTGTAGATGACAGAAATGGCCCTGATTCGTATTTTGAATTTTCCCGTTGATCCGTAGCTCCGTTTGAGGCGTATAATATATCGTTGGATTCGTTTTTCCGAGACGGATCTAATGGAGTGGTCAAATAAATTTTAAAAATTAATTTTAAAATGGTTATAGCTTCCGGAAGTGTTTTAAAGCCCGTTTTAATTGTGTTAAAATGCTTTAAAATATTAATATTGTTTCATATAAATGTTTAACAATGTTTAACATGATATAACATGTTTGCCTAAATATATGTGTGCATAAAAATGCCATGAGATGATATATTTAGTTTTATATATCGTATATAATTGCATGTTTGTCTTTAGGTTTTAACGAAAACGTTTCGTAACCTAAACAATATAAAATCCCTCGTTATTTAATATCAAGTAATAAAATGGCCAATGTCACAACGGGCTTGTGTCGGTCATAGCCTTCCAACATGGTAGAAAGTAATTCTTAGTTTTGAGCTTTGTCGTTTCGTGCTACAGCCGAGGGCTTAGTTTTCAAAAATAAGAATTACTTGTCTATTACATGAGATGCGTATAATTAATTAGAATCCAATTGTCGTTACGTGCTACAGCCGTGGGCTATTGAGATCTTATTAATTTAACGAGATGTTGGGTCTCACTTGACTTAGAATATTGAATTTAGACGTGCTACAGCCGTGATTCAATGATTCAAGAGGCTAAATGGAATTAGGGAATAACATGAGATGTAATTGATAAAGAGTTATCTGCCTATGGAACATTACATAGCGTTTCGTGCTACAGCCGAGGTTATATAATGGAAAGTAGGATCCCTATTCTCACATGCATTGAGAATGCTTAAGTTATACATTTGAGGGTTGTATAATTTTAATAAAACTGTGGGAGCAACTTATGAATAAAGACCCGATTCATAAGGTGTTATAATAAAATTGGATATCTACTAATGTTGTTATGTATTCACAAATTTCATATTTATAGATCATGTCTTCTACTCTATCACTCCGTAGCATACTTGATGCAAACAAATTGACTGGTCCCAATTACGCTGATTGGCTTCGAAACCTGAGAATCGTTCTCAGGGCTGAGAAGAAGGATTATGTGCTTGACTCGCCTTTACCTGTACCTCCTTCTGATGATGCACTTTTCCATGAACGAGAAGTGTATAATGACTGGTTAGATGCTGCTAATGTTGCTCAATGTGTCATGCTAGCATCCATGACACCTGAGTTACAGAAGCAACATGAGAAAATGGATGCTCCTACCATTCTGATACATCTACAGGAGCTTTATGATGTACAAGGGAGAACCGCTCGATATGATATATCGAAAGAGCTATTCCAATGTAGAATGGCTGAAGGGTCGTCTGTGAATGACCATGTGCTTAAGATGATCAATCTGATTGAGCATCTAGGGCAGTTAGGTTTTGTCATGGATGGGGAGTTAAGCCAAGATTTAGTCTTGCAGTCACTCCCGAATTCGTTCTCGCAGTTCGTTATGAACTTTCACATGAACAAGCTGGATGTCAGCTTAGCTGAGCTCCACAACATGCTGAAAACTGCTGAGGCGAATTTTCCCTCCAAAAGGGGTTCTGTTCTTATGATCGGTGCCAGTACCTCTACTAAGAGGAAGAGGAACTGGAAGCCGAAGAATAAGAAAAAGGGTGAGAATAAGCCTGTTCCACCAAAGGCTGACCCGAAAAGCAAAGAAGTTTGCTTCCACTGTAACAAGGTGGGACACTGGAAGAGGAACTGCAAGGCTTACCTTGCAGAGTTAAAGAATAAGAAGGGCAATGAGATTACCGCTTCTGATTCAGGTATGTTCATGATTGAACTAAATATGTCTTTAAGTCAGATTTCTACTTGGGTATTGGATACTGCTTGTGGGTCTCATATATGCAATTCGTTGCAGGGACTAAAGCAAAGTAGATCTCTGGGGGAAGATGAAGTGATTCTATTGATGGGCAATGGAGCAAGAGTTGCTGCTACAGCTGTAGGATCATTTCCTTTGCATATGCCTACGGGCAAAACTATTGTGTTGAATAAATGTTATTATGTACCATCAATTGTAAGAAATATTGTTTCTATTCCTGTACTTGATTCGGATGGTTTTACATTTATTGTTGAGAATAATAAATGTTTAATTAAGAGAAACAATATTATTTATGGATACGGTACATTACATAATGGTTTGTATATATGTGACTTAGAACATAATTTGTTTCAAATTGAACAACCAAATAATAAAAGAAAAATAGATAATAAAAATCCAACTTATTTATGGCACTGCAGACTAGGTCATATTAGTGAGAACAGACTTCGCACATTACATAAGGATAAGTTACTAGAACATTTTGATTTTGAATCATATCCTACATGCGAGTCTTGTCTCATGGGTAAAATGACTAAATCTCCATTTACTGGACATGGAGAGAGAGCTGAGGGGTTGTTAGACTTGGTACACACAGATGTGTGTGGACCAATGTCAACAAGTGCTAGAGGAGGATTTTCATACTTCATTACTTTTACGGATGATCGATCCAGGTTAGGATATGTATATCTTATGAAATACAAATCCGAAGCTTTTGAAAAGTTCAAGGAATATAGAAATGAAGTAGAAAAACAAACCGCACGTAGTATAAAAGTTCTTCGATCAGATCGAGGAGGTGAGTACTTAAGCGGAGAGTTTTTAGGTTATCTTAAAGAAAATGGTATAGTTTCTCAATGGACCCCTCCCTATACTCCACAATTAAATGGAGTATCTGAGAGAAGGAATCGTACTCTATTAGATATGGTAAGGTCCATGATGAGCTTTACTGATCTTCCAGTATCACTATGGGGTTATGCTTTAGAGACGTCAGCGTATTTACTGAACAAGGTGCCTTCTAAATCGGTTCTCACGACCCCACATGAGATGTGGAGTAGGAAGAAACCAGGTCTTAAACATGTTAAGGTTTGGGGGTGTCCAGCTCATGTCAAGAAAGTTGAACATGATAAGTTGGAACCTAGATCCGTGAAATGCAGTTTTGTGGGATATCCTAAAGAAGGTCATGGATATTATTTCTATGATCCTTCTGATCAAAGGATATTTATTTCTAGACACGCACACTTCTTAGAGGAACAGTTCCTCCTTGATAGAAACAGTGGGAGAAATATTGAACTTGATGAAGTTCAAGAAACACAAAATGCAACGATTAGAGAAGAAGTACCTGTTCAGAAAGAACAACCTTTTGTAGAACAACCTTTACGTAAGTCAGAGAGAGTGTCCCGCCCAATCGAAAGATATTACGGGCTTGTCATTGAAAATGATGATGATTTGTCATTTGTCGATGATGAGGACCCTATGACTTATGAAGAGGCTGTGAGTTGTAATGACTCAGAGAAATGGCAGGAAGCCATGAAATCCGAAATGGACTCGATGTATATAAACCAAGTGTGGACTTTGGTTGAGGCACCTGAAGGATTTAAACCCATTGGGTGCAAATGGATATACAAACGAAAGTTAGGAGCAGATGGCCAGGTGGAGACCTATAAGGCCAGGCTTGTGGCAAAAGGATTCAAACAAAGACAAGGGATTGACTTTGATGAAACCTTTTCGCCTGTAGCCTTGCTCAAATCCATTAGGATTTTGCTTGCGATTGCAGCCTACTATGATTACGAGATCTGGAAAATGGACGTAAAGACGGCCTTCCTCAATGGGAAACTTGAAGAGGAAGTGTATATGACACAGCCAGAGGGTTTTGTTTCCAGTGGAAACGAAAATCTAATATGTAGACTGCTACGAACCATATATGGTTTGAAGCAAGCTTCTCGAAGATGGAACATCCGTTTTGATGAGACAATCAAAGAGTTTGATATTATCAAAAACTTAGATGAACCATGTATTTACAAGAAGGTTAGTGGGAGCGCGGTAACATTTCTTATATTGTATGTGGATGACATACTTATAATAGGAAATGATATACCGATGTTACAATCAGTCAAGGTCTGGCTATCAAAGAACTTCACTATGAAGGACTTGGGAGAGGCATCCTATATTTTAGGGATGAAGATCTATAGAGATAGATCTAATCGAACGATTGGCCTATCCCAAGGTACATACATCGATAAAGTGCTAAAACGGTTTAGCATGGAGAACTCGAAAAGAGGTCTCATTCCTATTAGTCATGGGATTACTCTTTCCGAGAAGATGTCTCCAAAGACATATGAGGAAAGGGTGCGCATGAGTAGGATTCCTTATGCCTCGGCAATAGGATCCATCATGTATGCGATGTTATGTACTAGAGCTGATGTTGCTCATTCACTTAGTGTGACGAGCAGATATCAGTCTAACCCAGGTGAAGAACACTGGAAAGCAGTGAAGAACATATTGAAGTACTTGAGAAGGACTAAAGATGTTTTTCTTGTTTTTGGTGGATCTGAATTGAAAATTGAGGGTTATACTGACTCTAGTTTTCAATCAGAAGGCGATGGTAGCAGATCCCAGTCAGGGTATGTATTTACTCTAAATGGGGGAGCGATTAGTTGGAAGAGTTCCAAACAGCCTACAACGGCTGACTCCACAGCGGAAGCGGAATATATAGCTGCATGTGAAGCTGCAAAGGAAGCTGTCTGGATGAGGAAATTTGTTTCTGATTTAGGAGTAGTTCCTAGCATTGAGGATCCTATAGTGTTGTATTGTGATAACAACGCTGCGATAGCTCAAGCTAAGGAACCAAGATCCCATAAGAATTCCAAACACGTGTTGCGGCGCTTTCATCTGATTCGAGAGATCATAGAAAGAGGGGATGTCAACATCGTAAGAATTGACACACATAACAACATAGCGGACCCATTTACTAAGGCATTGTCTCAGGCTCACTTTGATCGACATAGAGATAAGATGGGTATAAGATACCAGAGTGATTGGCTTTAGTACAAGTGGGAGTTTGATAGTATTTTGTCCTAAACCCAATCATGTATGATGAGTTAGGAAATACTTTCATGTAATCTTATTTGATTTTATTTATATTAATAAAAGACTTGTTGTTTTTTATTACGGGCATTATCTCTTTAAAGTGTTTAAATAAGAAGTTCCATAGTTTAGAGTAAAGCTTCTAGAATTATAATGAGATTATAATAATGAGATCTAGAAGATGATAACACTAAACTTAAATAGTTCCCGATCGTAGGATAACTAATTGGGAGTTAGTCAATCCGTAAAGATCGGTACATACTATGCTTGCTTCCTCGGAAGGATGTCTGTTCTCATAGACATTCGCGTGGTGACACTATAGCTAGTATGTAGGTGCTTATTGGAGAATAAGTTCACTGAACGTGACTTGATCAAATGAACGACTAATGGAGTTTACTCACGTGTTAATAGTTGTTCATAAGTTGATGGTGGTACAAGTGTCCTTAGACTTGAGACCGTTAAAGTAATCTTATATACAATGAACTATGTTTTGGTTTAGTTCTAAGTCCTCAAGGGACAATCATTAGTTCTATTCCGGGTATAGGAATTTGTATATGAAGATAGTTAACGATCGATAAAGAATCTACCCCTTTCAGTAAAAGAAAGTGAATATCCTATGATGTTCTTACTATGTTAGTTCTGGAATCTCTGGCCAGAGTAATTGAAGTTAGAAAGAGTTTCTAATTCAAATGAACTAGACATAATGTATAAGAAATTATATGATTAAATTAAATAGGCTTGACACGCGATCCATGCCTTGTATTTAATCGGGATATTGTCGGGTAGAAGGAATTGATTGTACGGTAACCATTTGCTGAATAGGTTTTATATATTCTAAGCAATGAATTCATATTATCCGGATAGTCGCGATATATTCAAAAGTATCACTCACGATGTAGAATAAATATTATTTACTTATGTAATTATATTTAACGAATTAATTAGTAATTCGTATAAGTAATAATAAATAGTTTATTATTATTTATTTCTACTACCGGCTTAATATTGAACCTAAAGGGTCACACCATAAAAAGGTTAAATATTTATAGATGATGAGAATAATTAATAATGGTTATGAATTATTTATTTATTGAATAAATAATTAATTAGCAATTATTTATAATTTATTAAATGAGATTTAATAGATTATAAATAAATTAAGAAAAGTTCTTAATAATTATTAATTACAAAATTTAGTTTGAGAAATTAAATTTATGAGAGAATTATTTTCAGAATGGGATTAATAATTAAAAAGGTTTTAATTATTAAATGATTATTTAATTAGATAAAGTAAAGACTTTATTTCTTTAAATATCAAACATTCCAAGAGTTGGAAGATACAACACAACAACATCAAACACAAAACATCCCAGGGGATTTGAGAGGATTATTGAGAGCTTTTGAAGTTCATCAAAATCATTCCAAATCATTTTAATAATTTCTCAATTGTTATTTATCTACTATATGATATTTGATCTTGGTGGATACCATTAGAGCACTCCACACTTGAGGGGTGATTGCAGGAAATCAAAGACACATTCATAACAATCCCAGGAAAGCTATCAAGGTATTTTTCTTGTGTTCATACAATTTTTAAATCTATATACATGATTAATTAGGTTTTTATGCAAGTAAATGTGATTTACACTTCCACTACGGTCATAAATTCCTTCACTAACCATACATAAGACTCCCAATAGCCGAAGTATAGGGAATGTTCTACATCTCTTTTCCTTCAAGATCATTCTTAGGGCACTGTTTGAGACTAAACTTATCTCCTTTAGCAACATGAATACTTTACTCCCACTAAATGTGTGATATATCCACAAGTGCCATTATTGTCTCTACTAGAGGATCTACTAAGTGGCACTTCATCTTGAGCTTGTTGAGTTTGCTCTTCTTGAGCATTATCTTGATTTTGAGTAGAAAACTGTACAGGTATATCCACATTGTTATCTTGAACTACATGAGGCAAAGAAACTGATTCTTCCTCAAAGACAACATCCCTGACTTTTATCTTCCCCCTCAAACTCAACATCCTCAAGAAATCTAGCATTTCCCGTTTCGAAAAAAAACTTTACCAAAGGATCATAAAACCTGAAACCCTTTATTTTTTCAGGATACCCAACAAAATAGCAACTAACAATTCTTGAGTCCAGTTTATTTTCATGCGGCTTGTAAAGCCTTGCCTCAGCTGGACAACCCCACAAAAAATAATTGATTGACCACAATTCATAAGGGGTTTTAGCTATTGCTTTGTTAGGTACTCTATTTAGTATGTAGGCTGCAGTCTTAAGTGACGTTGTTCACCGGATCCGTCATACCGACCATAGTACTCACCACCACGATCAGATCTGACAGCTTTAATCTTCTCACAAAGCTGATTTTCAACTTCGGCTTTGAAGACTTTAAACACGTCCAAAAATTGTGACTTTTCATGAATTAAAAATAAGTACCCATATCGAGAATAGTTGTCTATAAAAGTGATAAAATACTGTTGACCATTCCAAGAAGCTGTAGGGAATGGACCACATATATCAGTATGTATCAACTGTAAGACACCAGTACTCCTATTTGCACTTAATTTCCTTGTGTTTGTCTGTTTACCCTTAATACATTCAATGCATACATTAAGGTCTGAATAATCAAGAGATTCAAGTATTCCATGTGACACAAGTCTCTCTAGTCTCCCTTTAGAGATATGTCCTAAGCGCTTATGCCATAACATAGCAGAATTCTCTCTTGATAATTTTCGTTTTGTACCTCTTGATGTTGTTTGCAAGGATTCATTATGTGAAGCAATTGTATTTAGCATGTATAAATTATCAATCAAAGAACCAGTCGCAACCAAAAAAAATAATTAAGAAATAGACTAAATTTATTATCTCCAAATGAACAAGAGTAACCGTATTTGTCCAAAACAGAAATAGAAAACCAAATTCCGTCTAAATGACGATACTACTTAAGTCTCTCTTAATTCAACAAAATGACCAGTCTCAAAAGACAATCTAAAAATGTGCCAATAGCTTCAACCTGAACTGCATTGCCATCACCCACATAGATGAATCTTTCAGCATCACTTGGTTTCCGGCTCCAAATGCAACCCTGCATAGAAATACTTGTGTGAGTAGTAGCACCAGAATCTACCCACCATGTATTACTAGGTACAGAAGTCAAATTAACTTCAGAACAGACAAAGGTGAAAAATCTACCTTTCTTTATACGCCATGCAACGTACTTGGGACAATCCTTCTTCACATGCCCAGATTTCTTACAAAAGAAACAAGTAATAGCTTGATCTTTAGTCTTTTGTTTCTTAGGCTGTGATTTTCCCACTGCAGTCTCTTTATCTTTAGTCCTCTTTCGGTGGTTAACCTTTGAGGTAGTTGCAACATGAGCACTTTCAGTCTTTTCACGCTTCAATCTATCTTCCTCTTGCACACAATGTGAAATGAGCTCATTTAGAGTCCACTTATCCTTCTGAGTATTATAACTCACTATAAATTGACCGTATTGTGCAGGAAGAGAGATGAGTACCAAATGCACAAGCAAGTCATCAGACAATTCAAGCTTTAGTGCCTTAAGTTTTGAAGCGATGTTAGACATCTCCATAATGTACTCACGAATATTTCCTTTAGCTTTATACCTCATCTGAACAAGATCAGCCAAAAGCTTACTTGTCTCAGCCTTTTCGTTTTTTGCAAAACGCTTTTCAAGCTCATCAAGGAAATCCTTAACAGATACCTCATCGGAGTCATCAGACATACCGCCGCTGAATGCTTCAGGAATGCTGCGCTTTATCATCATTAGACTTAAGCGATTAGAACGCTCCCACTTCTCAAAGTTCAATTTATCAGTATTTGAACTTTCATCCGTAAGAGAAGCAGGTTGTTCTTTCCTTATAGCATAGTCTAAATCCATGCAGCCAAGAACTAATAGAACGTTCTCTTTCCAGCTCTTAAAGTTTGTGCCGTTAAGCACGGGAATGGAGTTCATGTTGGCAGTTATATTAGCAGCAGATGCATTAACTAGCAATTTGGAACAAAAAAAATATAAGCTCGCATAATGGAAATTCATGTCATATGCATACATAATAGCACACAAAAAATACATGAATTTAAATACTATAGTGTGTGTGGGCCATTCAAACAAGATACCTAGCACAACATTAATATTTAGTCTTTGGACAGAAATATTAACTTGCAAGTGGTACTCTCCACGCAGAAATCAAATATTAATAATAAATTCGGTCAAGCAATAACCTTCCTTTGGGCCGGTTTATTACTCACATGAAAAATTTATAATTATTACATATTTATTTCCGCACGTATATTCATTATTTGGCCATTACATAATCTTTCTTTGGGCCGATTATTATAACGCATAAATAATAAACATACACATCCTAATATTTCAAAATAAATAAATCTACACATAAATATCACTTTGGCAATATTTTGCTTCAACTCACTTATTCACGAAATAAAAGGACAAGAAAAAAATTATTTTTCTTTCTTTTAAATAAAATGTGCCCGAATCCGCATAATTATAAATAAAATCTAAACCTTATAAAAAAAATATGGGGAGCTGATTCTATTTACAATCACAATCGAATTAAAAAAAACGATCAAGCAACTAATTCTTTCAATAACATGCTTTAACATGGATCAGGTCATGTATATAAAACACAAAAAAAATATTGCACAACAGTATACCACCGGTATCATGCATGACATTTAATTTAATTAGCACATTAAATTGACATACACGTACATTAAACTTTATTCACACAAAAATATGTGATGCAGATTACTTGCACTCGCATGGATCATCCAGATCGTAAACATCATGAATGGATTTGAATTTAAGACACATGTTTTATTGATTGCATACAATAAAAAAAACGATAATATGTATGCACATGTGACTATAACCTAATCTATATTAATAAAACACGACTAGACATCTCAGGAATTTATATAGATCCAGCGACGATAAGTGCAACATGATTTCGTAACACGTAAATTACGAGATTATATATCGTAATTTTGAAACAATCATATACAAATATGATCAACCCTAATAACTCGACATAAGATAGGCTCGGATACCAATTGATAGATCTAAATAAATAACCAGAATCATCTTATGCGATATTATCAAGGTTACACGATAAAACTGTAGTACGGAAGCGTACCTGATTCCATGACGATAGATATGAATACGGATTATGGGACTTGATCTTCCACAGACTTGATTCGCCTCTAGCCGTATCTCTCTCTAACTTATGGGAATAGAGGAGTAGAGGTTGTGAATAGCCTTGGGGACCAAGACCCTATTATGTTCTTTATATAGTACTCTAATTAGACACACATATGTAAACATGATAACCACTTTGTTCTAATACCCTATTTGTGTGTGATGCCCCTAGCGGGGCCATTGGATTAGATTAATCTATGGCCCTAGCGGGGCCATTGGTGCAGTGGTTGAGCCACTGGCCTCCTTTGAATGAGGTCAGGGGTTCGACTCCTGCGTGTGCGTGAGTTTCCTAGTTTGTATTATGTTTCCTTTCTGTATTTGTATTTCTGTATTTGCCGGGGGTCCTTCGGAAACAGCCTCCCTATTGTATAGGGGCATGGTCTGCGTACATCTACCCTCCTCAGACACCACTTTGAGTGATATTATAACTGAGTAAGTCTTGTTATGGCCCAATTACTACAGTTTCAGGTAGAAACTCTTTTTCCTTTTATTATATTTACTAGTCTATGACCCGTACGATGCACGAAATTCACTATTTAACTTATAAATTATTTTATTTAAATGTTAATTTGTTGTAGAATATATATATATATATATATATATATATATATATATATATATATATATATATATATATATATATATATTCAATTTGTCATGTTTCATGTTTATCATCCTATTTTATTAAATGAATCAAATAATTTTATGATAGAATTATTATACATAAAAAGTCAATTAAGATTGGACATAAAAATATGAATTTTCAGGTATTTACAACAATAATAGATTATCAAGTTAAATATGGTGGTTACATTGGTTATAAGTCATTTATATAACATGCATATATACGTGCATATGTATATATGTATATTAATCTAACGTTATTATAAAAAGATTACCAATTATTAATGAGGATGCTAACTGAAAGTTCAAGTTTTTGATGCTCCTATGCTATTGGAAAGTTCCTATGCTGTTGCCGGGAGTCCCTCTTTATCCTTTTCACGTGGAAGGGCTAATAATTGATCTTTTTGTTTTATAAGTTTTTTTTAGATTAAGCCTCTTTCTTTTTAAACTTCAGTTGCGTTTTGTCCGATTCTTATATATCACTTCCATTCTCCAACAATTACTGGAACCTCGAGCTTATTCATTATATCTCCTTTTATATTTAGTAAAAGTTAATTAGATGATTTATATTAATTTAAGAAAACATTAATTTGTTTCTTTTTTTAAAAAAAGTTGTGTTATCATATTTAAAAAAAAAGAATTTGTGCAAATACATTAGTTAACATATTTTTAATTAACATGAAAAAAATCAAGTTGTGTATAAATTAATTTGCGTTTTTTTATAAAGTTGTATTTTTAGATTTTTTTGTAAAAAAATTGAATTTTGGCAAATGCAATATTTTATTATTTACCCACTTTCTCTCTGAGATTCGAATAGAAACTATGCTTGGCTTACAAGTATGGTACAACGACATCCATAAGATATAGTATCCGTAAGATATTAGGTTTGATGTATATCTGATGCCAAGCCAGTCTTATTACTGCTATCTGTACCCATGGAAAATTCTAACCTCAGATAGCAGTAGGTAATAGAAGCTCCTCTTAACAACACTAATCAGTTCGCTTGATTACGTGCATACAATTAGAGTACTCTGCTTTTGATCCATCAATGTACGTTTAGTAGCAGTTAAGTTTAACAATAGCATTGTTGATTTTGTCAGGTTTGATCTTAGTTAAGTTTAACAATAGCATGTCAGATGTTTTTATCATCTGACATGCGAGTTCCGGTTCTTAGAAGTTCATTAATGTCTTAATAAACGTAGTTCTTTAACCATGAACCTGAGAGTAGATTAAATATTAGATGTATAAGTAGTAAAGTGATTCGGTATGTTCAGGACAGAAGCCAGATTTCCTTCCCTGAATATGAAGCATTGATGTCGTTCATTGTACTTTGGAGATTTAGCTTATAATATGATAAGTTCATTTTTCTTTTAAGGAGTCCTTATTAAATTTTGGCCGGATGGTAACAAGGCTGTTGTCGAGTAATGTAAACAACACCGGATGTTTGTAAAGGTTCAGACACTCTTCCTGTTATAGATTTCCAGTGCATAAATGAAGAGCAGCTACACGAGGATTGTGCGGAATAATTGAATAATTTTTAATATTTAATTAAAGACAAATCAATTCAATTTTTAAAAATAAAAATTGAATAATTTTTAATATTTAATTAAAGACAAATTAATTTAATTATTCTTGACAAAAAAATAATTATTAAATAATTAAAAAGAAAATGTAAATTGGGACGGTGTTACTTATTTCTTTGTAACAAAACCTTCACAAAAAAGAGGTAATGAGTGAGACAAGAACAAAATCATTTGGACTCATTTGGATCAAAAAAAGAAAAATCATCTGGACTCATCCACCATGAACAATAAATCTGGGCCGGCCCTTTGACGACAAATGTGGACTCATCCGTCCTCCATGAACAACTTGGGAATCCAAATATTCATTTAAAAAGGACACAAACGTAAAATCACACTACTGAACAAATTTTAACAAAATGGGCGGGAACTAATTTCTCAAACCCTATCTCATTTCGCGCTTCTCTCTCTACACATTTCATATCTGTATCTCTCCATCCCCAAATCTCTCTCTCTCTCTCTCTCTCTCTCTCTCCACACACAGAGAGATAACTGTATTACAATGGAATTTCAAGTCAGCACAGAAACAAACAACATCGATGTACACAAAGCGTGGCATCTCGTAAGTCTTCTACTCACAATCGGCCGTCCGGTGAGGCTACCGGAGCTCGCTTCCCGATGCACTTTGTTCCGAGCTTCACCGGAATTCGTTCAATTCCTTTGCTCAATTCCTAGATCTCCACTGTTATTGACTGAGAGTGGCTTCGTATCGATCTCTTCGGTTGCGTATCTCGATTTCGTTCGGTTTTTGTCGAATTTATACAATTTTTCGACGCCTCTGCCTGGAATTAATGTGATGTTTTCGGAACGAAGTGGAGCGTTGACTGATGTGCCGGATTTTTGTTTCCGAAAACTTTTAAATCTAGAAGGTATATATACTTTTAGAGACTTAAAATGTTTATTTATTTAATTCAATTTTGAATTTATGTGTTAATTGAATTTTTTTGTGGTTTAATTTCAGGAAATGTGATGTTTTCGGAACGAAATGGAGTGATGGATGATCTGACGGATTTGTGGTTTCGAAATAGTGGAGAGTTTGAGTGTTTGCCTGGTGTGAAAAGGAGAAGGCTACTGAATGTAGAAGGTATGTATAGAGTTGAATTGCTTTTTTTTTATATATATATATTTTTGATTTTTTGTGTTAATTGATTTATTTTTGTGGCTTAATTACAGGAAATGAGGGTCAGATTGTGTTGTTTGAGGAGGTAAATTTGTACTGATATTCGTAGTTAATTTCATTTATGCGGAAACTGCATCATTCATATTATTCTTGTTATGGATATTAATTTAGCTTTAACTGCAAAGTTTGAATTATTGATTCTATGTCATAATAGTTTATATAGATGGAGGCAATGTGTATAATGATCTTTGTTGGTGGATTGCTTGTCGTGAAATGTATGACAGTGTTTTGATATTTTCCACCTCAGTGGTAGGCAGTAACTAAACAGCCTTGATTTGATTAGGCATCTGCTTATTCAGACCCGGTCCTTCTCGATTTGATGTACACTATTAAGAGTGCTTGACACTAATGTGTTATGACATAAGTTTTCTTACAATTTAGTTTACATGTATGATTAATGTCTTAACTTTTATTATATACAACAGAAAAGTAATTAACAGTAAGCTATATGTAAATTGCTTAAGGGGCCTAGTTGCCTTTGCTTCGACATAATTATGCCTAGCGATCATCTGAATGCTGGTTCTACTTTGGTGGAATCCATTCTCTAACTCTCTTAAATTGTTATAATTGCATGCTTCAGAACAGTGTTACAGAATTTAATGGTCGTAAATTGTGTAAGGATGATCTTGTAATTTAATATGGGAACATTTTTTTGTGCTGTAACTATAGAAATAGTTGTATTCTTCTTTATATGGTTTTTTAAGCACATGTATCTTCAGGTACATAGCAACAAGGGAACACAAGAAAGCTCATCCATGACGTTTGATTCAGAAAAGTATGATCAAATGAAGGTCACAGCAAGCTCATTTTTAAAGTCCGGTGCCGGCTTCTTGAGTTGCGATCTAACCAATGCTGTACGGGACAGTTACATTGGCATGCTTGTGAATGGGAAAGAGTTTGGATATGTGAATGGTTCAGAGTGGCAAATTGATTTTTCTGATAATAGAAGTATTGTGCAATTATCAGATGCTAGACAAGTGAAAGTGGTAGAGGATAATAAGCTTCGACAAGAGCCATCTCCACTTCCTAGTAGATTAAGTAGTCCACTTTTTCTGATAGATAAGATGAGCACCACTAATTCTAGGCATAAAATAGGCTTGGATGAGCCTATTTTGCCACAGGTAGAGGAATGTATGGATATTTCTCCTTTGGAAGCTACTAATACACTCTGTGCTTGTGAAACCTTAGCCAAACTGGGTGAAGTTAAAAGAGTTGCGAAAATTAGAGAAGAGGAAGAAATAATATATTGTGGTAATTGTAAATTGGATGCAGAATATCTATTAACTAAACCACTTAATATGTACACGCCTTATGAAGATGATTACAACATGAATGATATCTTGAGGAGCAATGAAGTTTTACCCTCCAGGGAAGGAGAAAAAACAACACATGAAAATCAGGTCAATCTTCAAGAAGATCCACATATTGCTGATAAGAAACAGAAATTGAAGTCCTTAGCAAAATTAAAGGTGATTCAGGAAGATGCACATAATCGTAGTTTGAACACTCCTATTGAGTTTCAGGCATTAGGTAAGGGAAAGGTTACAGGTAGTTTCTTGGAGGAGGAACATTGTAAAGTATATAAAAGATCGTTCTCTAAAAAGCAGAAATCAAGGCAGAATTATCAAGAGAAGAGACATGCTGAAGATAAAAGAGATAAACATAAAGAAATCAGAGGAAAACCTGTCTCCACGTCTCTTAAGGTAAGCTCCCCTGTGCAGCAACAAGAACTGTGTTTTCAATTTAATAGCTAGCTGTTCTTATAGTTTTTATCATGATTATTTTACCAACTAAACTTTGTTACTGATGCACCCTGTTTAGAATCAAGTGGAGCCTGAACCGTTTCCTGATTTTGACTCTTATGCTGTAGAAGAGAAAGAAGGTTCAGGTATTTTGTCTTTGATAACATGGTAGTGATTTAGTGAATGATACTTTCACACTGAAGCATAAGGATCTGCCTGATTTGATAATGCATTCTGCACATTTTAAATTGCAGGTGGTTATGGTACAGTTTACAAGGCAAAGAGGAAGCAAGATGGACTGACATTTGCTATCAAATGTATGATATGAAAGATTTGAGTGTACTATATACAAATGATAATGCAAGTAGATTCATCTAGTATATTCACTTTCCAAAGAATTCTAATGTAGGTTTAACTGTTTAAGTTAAAGAATCTTACCTTGGGCTGATTGACATTTTTTTGCAGGTCCTCATGATAATGCTAACCGACACCATATTCAAAACGAAATAAAAATGTTAGAGCGGTTTGGGTAAGACGCATAACCATTCTTTAGGAAAATCTGTCACGTTTTTAGGTTTAAGGACATGTGTTAACTCATTAACTTATCGTGCAGGGGTAGGAACTTTGTGATTAAATATGAAGGTTCTTTTAAGTATGGCAATGCTCATTGTCTTGTCCTAGAGCATGTTGAGCATGACAGACCTGAGGTGATGCATCTTTTTTCTCATTTTGTGTTAAGTAGGTAATTATTGATGACTCTGTACCATACAGTACTGATTTCTGTCTCTAATTTAAAATTAACCTCAGGTCTTAAAGAGAGAAACAAATGTCTTTCAAGTCCAGTGGTATGGGTATTGTCTTTTTAAAGCTCTTGCTAGTCTACATAAACAGGTGAGAAACTGTTGAAACAGATTTTGATAAGTTTAGGTTCATATGTATTCCTCGTGTCAAGTCAACTTGCATTCTTGCATTTGCAGGGTGTAGTTCATAGAGATGTTAAGCCTGGAAACTTCCTGTTCTCCTGTAAAGCTACTAAAGGATATTTAATAGATTTCAATTTGGCTATGGTGAGTGCTTCTATTTGGCTTGCTTTGAGTTTTCGATTATTTTAATATCTATTATGTGTTATATATACCCTTTATGGACTGAAATTAAACGGTCTTACAGGTTTTTCTGTGGTTTTTCTGTGTTTCTTTTGCAGGATCTGCATCAGAAATATGGATACACTGGTAAGACATTTGTATACATCTTTAATTAATTATTTACTTTTTCCGAAATGAGAATTGATCATAGAGAAATTATATCGGTTGCTAGCACAGTAGTTGGGTATTTCACTTGTTATTTGTTTCCGAGTGATTGATGTTTTATCCTTCTAATGTGGTTAAGCATATATTACTATAAGTTCTGGGCTCATTCATACCATTGCTTCTCTACAGATAAATTAACTATGAGCAACGATATGGGCTTCAATAATGTTCAACTTTACCATGCGAAGTCTCTTCCTCCTTCAAGAAATAGAAAACTCTCAAGTGTTAAAGCTTTGGAAACAACAAATCAAGAGGCAGGAAAAGGTTACAAGTCATCGTCATTGGTCAAGAACCTGAAGAAGAAGACTAACCAGCATGAAAAGGCTGATTTGAGTACTAGGAATATTGTAAAGAGTCAAGGTGCTGATGGCTCTGGTATAACCTCTGCCAAAGATGCGACAAGCACCAGGCTTCCTTCAGGAGAGAAGATGAGGGAACCCATGCCATGCCAAGGCAGAAAGGAGTTGATCAGCTTGGCACAAGAAGCAATGCAGGGTCCAAATCATGAAGTTTCAAGAGTTCCTGCTTGCAAGCGAAAAAGGGTTGCTGCCCATCCTGAAATTGTGGATAAAAAACTTACTTATCTTACTCCAATGCCATTGCACTCAACAGGAACTGCTATTGCAGGTGCTGGACTAGTGAAGGGCAAAGGTATGTTTTCCAAATGTTGTCACTGAATCACTGATTATATACATTACTATTTAACCATGTATTTATCATTTTTGGTTGTCTTTAGGAGAAAGTAAGCATAAAAAAGAAGGTCCCTGTGCTGGAACCAAAGGTTTCAGGGCTCCGGAGGTGAGAAATTATATTTATCATTCGTTACATTAAAATACATATTTACATATAAATAGAATGAAAGAGAAGGGGATTTTGCTTCTTTGATATTCCCCACTTGCATTCTTCCCTGTCTGAAGTCTATACATGTGCAGGTATTGTTCAGATCTCCTTATCAAGGCACTAAGCTAGATATCTGGTCTGCTGGTGTGACTTTGCTCTATCTGATAACTGGTAGATCACCATTTGTTGGCGAACCGGACCAGTAAGTCCAGTGCTCTTTTTAAAGTGCCATTTACACTTCCTGTTCTAAATTACGCTGGCTAATATTTTGTGTCTGTCATAGGAACATTAAGGACATTGCCAGGCTTAGGGGCAGTGAAGGTCTGTGGGAAGTTGCCAAGCTGCACAATCGTGAATCATCATTTCCAATGGTACACTTCAAAATATGCCTCATTTTCTTCCAAACTTTTCTGTTACACAACTGTTCCTTTATTGGGAATTGTTTTACTGCAGGAACTTTTTGATCCGAAGTACTTGGCATCAAAAGATCTGCGAGATTGGTGTGGACTAAACACAAGAAAACCAGATATTCTACAGGATATCCCAATACAGTTTTTTGATCTTATCGACAAATGTTTGACAGTAAACCCAAGATCAAGAATAAGTGCAGAGGAAGCTCTTCAACACGAGTTTTTTGCGCCATGCCGCGAGCAACTCAAAAGGCACAGGCTGTTAAGGCAGGGGCCCAGCCTGGATTCGAAATCTGCTCTTGTGACCTGTGACTCGTTAGGTTTATTGTGCTGAGCAAAAATAATAATCATTTCATTGTGATTCAGTTGTCCATTGTAGATCAAGTGTAACTTTGTAATGTATCCCCCTGCCTGCATATACAAATCTTCTTAGATGTACTACTACCAGATTGTTTATAAATTGTACCAGATGAAAAATACGGCAAATTTATTGTTCTCATGCGAAACGCATCACACCGAGATGATGACAATCAATCTTTTTTTTACTTCCCCCATGAGCAAAAGTTTGAATTTTGCCTCTAGATGAATAACTTGTAGTTTAAGTAGACCTGGCAATTCGGGTCGTTCCGTGTACATTCGTGTCGTGTACATTCGTGTTTGTGTATCGAAAGGGTAAACCCATATCCATATCCATTTAAGATTCGTGTAATTTCGTGTCGTTTATTCGTGTCGTTTATTCGTGCCGACTACGAAATTACCGACTCTAATAAGCATAAACAAGTATACTAATTTAGCACCAAATAAAAAACAAGTATACCAATTTTTAACTAACCATTGCATGATAGAAAATTCTAGTATCTAGCTCTTATTTTCGAAGTATGGACATATGACTAAAAGCCGATTCAAATTTTAAATCTCAAGACTCAGCACTTTAACATATATAGACAGAGAAACAACAACAAAAATATTGATACGAATGTAATGTATTTAGTTTTTAAAAAATTAAGCCTTATTTTATATTTTTACTTTATGTTTTTACAATATACATTTATATAATTTTAAAATATTTATTTATTTATTTATTTCGTGTACTTTCGTGTGTATCTAAGGGGCGGCAAACCCATATCCATACCCATTTAGGCCTCGTGTTCTTTCGTGTTCGTGTACTTTCGTGTTCGTGTATCGAAAAGGTGAACCCATATCCATATTTTTCGTGTCGTTTTCGTGTCGGGTACCACATTGTCGGCTCTAAGTTTAACAGACCAGTTGGCTGATGCTACGTTTCCTCGAGTCTATGATTAACTGTCTTTCTAGATGTGAAAGAATTTCTAAGTAAAAAGAAAAGAACAGAACACACAAGTTTATATGCTGGAGGCATATCTGGACCTTCAACGGCACACGTCTCGTCATCAGTCGAAGCAGCAGAAGCCCTGATATTTGCAGAATCAAAATCCTTCTTGGCAATTGATTTCTTGTATTTATAAAGGCTTTCTATGGCAAAGTTATAAGACATTAAGCAAGTATGATATTGCTCTTTCTCTCCTGGTTCATGTGCCCTCTTCGCGAGTGAGTAGATGAGATTCCTCGTGACTTTTACCTGTCTTAAAGCTGCATCAGCCGCAGTTTCCCCAAGTTTGGCATGGTAATCATCGACTGAATCCTTGAGAACTTGTAAGCATTGAGTTTTGTTATCAGTACGTCAGCAAATAGTATCAATGAATGCTTGATCAGCTGATGAAATGCTGAATAGCAATGTGGCTATTATAAGAGGGAACCATAGTATTTTACGACAAACAAAGGAAAGTGCCATTTCTCGAAATTTCAGTGACTTTTTTGGTTTCTCAATCTCAAGTTCTCCTCTCAAACGGGTGCAGACTTTATATCAGCATAAGTAGCATAACTTGCATGGGTAATGTTGCTTCACAGACAATTTATAACATTTGAGGTTTTGCCAGTAATTCCTTACTAATTCTGTTATATTTCTGTTAATATGGTAAATAATACGGAGTAATAATATCTTTTACTACAATGAAGTTCAAACTGTAAAAAATTGCTTCTAAGTTTAAGTATTAAAAGTAAGATTTAAGTACAAGCATAGACATGTACAATTCTACTAAACCTCCAAACCTTATTTGTAGAATTTTACTATAAATATTATGAAATCATGTATATAAACACTAATTAGTTTAGTGTATAGATGATTAGATGCAAGTTTAACAACGTTTTAAAGACAAAATGTAGCAAAAACTGACCATTTTATACCATTTCTTGTTTCATTAATGGAGAGCATGTACAGTTGCCAAACTAATTAGCAACAAAATGACAACTTCAATGGGCTAAATCTTATTTTAACCCAATCAACTATAGACTTAACAAATAAATTAATGGTTAAGAGCAAGACGAAGATAAGAAGGCCCAATCAAAGCTCATTGTTTTTTCCACTTTATCTCTTGGACTCTTTCCAACTCATTTTACTCAAATATTTGAGTGTGTGTAGGGATAGGGCTCTTTTCTTGAAATAAATAAAATTATATTAATAGCAAGAAAAGTCCATAGTCAACATTATTATGTTGCAAGCATATGCCTTTACTTCTCTCAGTCCATTACTTACCAACAATTGTACAAAAGATATGCCATATACACATAGTTTTGAATATTATTATGAATCAAAGAGTTAAAATTTCGTTATTTTTCATACGATGTATGATAATAATTTGATTAGCAAAGAAGTCGAATCGGTCCGTGATTAGATGTCCAATTCATAATCAAATATTACGAGTTACGATTTTTGTATTCGACATGTCAATTTTCGTTTTCGAAAAATTAATCTTTTTCCTTTTTCCTTAATTATCTGGTTAGTGAAGTAAACCAATGAGAAAACCACTACTTTTTACACAAACAAACAAGCCCAAGTCATCAAACACAAACACCCTTTACCAAATTTCACCTTCTTTTCCTAACCATTTAATATGGATTCCTCCACCATAAATTATAATCTTTAAATAAATAAAAAAACCCATTTTAATTACACAAATGCCTAGCTAACAAGACCTATCAAAAGCCCATCATCTCTGTTTAAGCTCTTGTGTTGCTATTTTCAGTTGTTTTTACTTTAAATTTGTGACTTTAAACATACAAAAGACTTTTAGTACCTCCTGGGTTTTTATCATTTTTGGGTCTCTTTCTTGTAGAATCTTTCTTTGAGTCTGTTGCAGGGAAGAAGAAGAAGCTTTACCCACTATAATTATTATACTTACACATATTTGTATGTATATAATATGGCTTAATAATATTGAAATGACCCATCAAAATTTGAACAAATAATCTTGTTTTATAAAGTTATCATTTTTCACATTTTTACAAAAAAATAATAAAAAACTTGTTAATTTTTGTGTTTTTATATATTTCTTGCTGTTGTTGAAGTTTCTTGTTTGATAAAGAAGTATAGAGATATGGGAAAGCAAGGACCTTGCCGTCACTGTGGTGTTACAAGTGAGCTCTTTTTTTCATTTTAATCTGTATTTTTATTTTCTTGTGATGAGTGTTTTTTATTGATTGATTGTTATTTAGTTGTGTTGTAGCTTAGCAAGATTATGGGTTGTTTGGATTATAAATTGTTACCTGGAGATTGTATATATAAGAACAAATTTGTGATTTATGTTGATCACTTTTGCTATTTACCAGCGGGATATACTGCGTATGTTTGTGATTGTCTAATGGCCTAATGGGTAATTCTTTATTCGTTCCGATTTTTTTTTTTTTGATCAGTACACCATTTATCTCTCTTGTTGATTGTGCTGACTAATGAAATTGCATTTAGTGAGTTGTTTTTGCAAAATTTTAGAGGGTGTTAGCTTAAATAAGAGAGCTTCCTTATAATTGTTAAGTCTTGTTCAATAGAAGAAATGAACTATTTTGTCTCTCGTACTTTATAAGGTAATTGCATTGTATCAGCAATCTAAGTTGAATGTAGTTTTCTTTGTTGATCGTATGTGTAATGGATTATGGCAAAACCATACTTGTATGCCCTTAAGTGTTGCTATCAACACACAATAGATTGGCATTGTTTTCTTCTTCTAATGGATTTTAGTTAGTGGTGAAAGATTTGAAGTTAATGAAACTGTAATAATGCTGTATCCTGCTTCAAGAATCAGATAGTCCCAATTTTTTATTAGATTATTTTACTCGATCTCTATTTAGGTTGGCCACACATTATGCTATACTGCAGCCAAGTGGTTGCTACAATCTGATATGTAATCTGTTTTGTTTATGCACTTTTCTATTCTCTAATTGTGTAACTGACAGTTTGAACAAGTTCTTGCACATTATTTTGGCTTGCCTACTTATATCTTGATGTTATACTAATCATCTGGCAACATTTTATAAGAATAAAGACATTTGCTTTCTGACAATTAAGTTGTAAAACAGGTACCCCTCTATGGCGCAATGGACCTCCAGAGAAACCTGTACTGTGTAATGCATGTGGATCACGGTGGAGAACTAAAGGAACACTTACAAACTACACACCTCTTCATTCTAGGGCAGAACCAGATGAGTTGGAGTACAGGCTTCAAAGAATGAAGGCCATATCCATAAAAAATAAAGAGGCAAAGGTGCTAAAACGAAAGCAGAATCATAGTGGGGAAGTAGTCGCTAGGGTTGCCCCTGATAATGCTTCTCAAAAGGGTTTTCGGGATTCTCTTCACTACAATCAGGGATACCTGAAAACCCTCGATGAAGATCTAAGTAATAGATCAAGTTCTGGCTCTGTAATATCACCCTCTGAGAGTTGTGTGCATCTTGGCAGTGCAGATGCAAGTGATTTGACAGGTTGGTGACAACTCATTTGAGTTTATCCAACTTTAAATGTCTCTGCAGTTCAAAACTTTCAATCACTACTTTGATTCTTAACTTACTTTCTTCATAATTGACTATTAACCTTGTATTGTGCATTTCACTGTTCTTCAGTTTTGCTGCTATACATTAAAATTTTATTGAGTTTTATTTAGTGGTGTAGTTTCTGACTTGTGGGTATGATTGTTCCGTGCCCCATGCAGGTGCAACGCAATCCATTGTGTGTGATAGTACGGTACCCTCGAGGAAGAGGACCTGTGTTGCTCGTGCAAAGCCGTCTGCTGTCGAGAAGCTTACAAAAGATTTATATACCATTCTACAACAGCAGTCATACTTCTCTGGATCTACTGAGGAAGATGTGCTCTTGGAGTGTGACACTCCAGTAGTCTCTGTAGAGATAGGACATGGAAGTGTGCTTATGCGGCATCCAAGTTCAGTAGCTCGTGAGGAGGAATCTGAAGCTAGCTCCTTTCCAGTTTATAACAAGCCACATCCTGCTAATGAAGCTTGTTCGGAGGTTATTACCCTTCGTAACTATACTTTGAACAGGTTTGACAATTTTTCGTCAGCTGAAATTGAGAGAAAGAAGAAGCCTGGATATGAAAAGGAACATGGGCTATATAAAAGGTACATCTTTTATTTGCTATGGAACTTGGAAATGTCAAATACAAGATACAGAGTAATTTGCTTCCCAGTTTGACAAGGATACAAAGGTACTTTGTAGTTTGTACAAATTAAATTCAACGACCCTTTTCACAAAGCTGACTTAGCATGCAATCAGAAGACACCTTGGTACGATACATGCATAAGCTCTATTCAACACAATCGTGTGGAGAAAGTCTTTTAAAAAATAAATGCAGCACTTGATGTTTTTAAAAAAATATTTCAGCATATAATATATGAAGACGTGCTATATGTATTCGTTTCCTTTGGTACTAGAGAGACTACAATTGTAGATATTTGAGAGAAAAGAAAATGTCTCAGAAATGTGAGTCTGTTATGACTTATGAGTTATGAAAGAAACTGTAACTGAACACGGGTTCAGACACATAAAAATTGAAGAGTCTGAAACAGGCAATTCTCTTTCTGTTTGTCACAAAAAAGGGTTTAGCACCAGAAAGGACATAATGGAAATAGATTAATAAATTTAAGTAAGTTCATTAAATTTTAATATGTTATGAGATTGGGAGATATATAATCACTAAAGTGTGTCAGTATCTCTGATTTTCGTTTTTCTAGAAACTTTTAAGTTTACCATCAAGTTACTTATATGGTCAACCTAAATAGCCACTACAGAAATGGAGATAAAGTAAGTTTATCAGTGTAAATTGCATACTCTTAGGGTTCGGAAGGAAGATATATACACATCAGAGAGACAAATGCCTTGATAATCTAATCTTTTTTACAGGTTTTATACACCTATAGTAAATTGTAGAAACGACTTATGTCAAAAAAATTATCGAACTTTTGAAAGTAAATTGACTTAGCTAGGGAAATGTTTATTTAGTATTTTGTCAAGTTGACTTATTTTGCTTTACTCATGCCATATTGATGTGTTCTGGATTTCAGAAAGGAGCAGCAAGAAAATCTAGAGATTCTTGGGAATTCCAATTCACCGATATGTTCCATAGAACTAAAAGTAAGTTTCAAATATTATCATCTCCTTTGATAAGTTGAAGCACAAATGTCAATCCAGTTCCTGTTCAAGTGAAATAATTTGAATACTTCTAGAGACAAAATTGAAAACAAGACACCTTGGTCATGTACTTGTACCTCTCTCAATGTTTTATTTCCCATTTCTGTTGAATTTGCGAGTTTCAAGCCGAAGACTGCATCTGGCAGTTGTGATAAACTATCTCTACCTCTATGTTACAAAGTAATTACCTATATGTAAGCATGATTTATATGCTTTATACTCTCTTCATAAGCAAGTTCATATCTGTGCTAAATTTTAAAACAGGACGGTTATTTAAACTTGTATTTTGACTTGCATGCTTAATAAAACATGTCTTCACACATTATCTAGTGCACATGTTGTGCTCATTAGAGTTGTGAAAATTTGTAACCTGCATCTTGTTATGGTTATCTTTAGGTTTCTAGAATTTTTTTAAAATATGTTCAATACGTTGAACTTTTCAACTAAAGTTCCTATCACTACAGGAAGTGGTCTTGAACCTTAATTCCCTGCTTTGTTATGGTTAGGGCGGTACGTATTCTGTATACTCGCGATAATTGTTGTGTATATATTGCATAGGATGTGCTAAACTATGAGGAGTTCAGGAGGCACATAACCAACCATGAACTGCAAGAATTACTGAAGTTGTTGCCTTCCACTGATACTGTCGGACTCCCAGACAGGTTTTACGAATGCTCCAGCTATCATCTCATATTACAAAGATTTTTTGAGAAGCTAAAATTGACCTTTTGTTTTGGTTATGAAATCAACAGCCTTAAACTTATGTTTGAAAGCCCGCAGTTCAAGGAAAATGTATCAGCTTTTCAGAAACTTCTTGCAGATGGTGTTTTTGATCAATCCTCGGCAGAGGTTAACAGTGAATGCAATAATACCTTGAAGAGGCTCTTACTTCACACTTTGACAAAGTCATGTTGGGTGGAACAATATAATATACTAAAGGTTGTAGTCTAAGAACTAGTTACCTGTCTTGAGTAGGTTTGTTTACCAGTTTATGCAAGTACTCATGAAATGATTTCTGCTCTAGGATACAAGATGTGGTAGTGTGGGTGGTTCTTCAGATGCTAGGGAACATGCAGCTGTTGCATCTGCTCAGTCCCCATGGGTGGAAAGATCACGTGATAATCAACTTCAGAATCTTCCAGGTTAGCTGAAGTCCCCTTAATATATAAATAGATAGAAATCGATATGGCAAGTCATGCATGCGCAAATATGGATGATGAAATAAATATTCTGAACGATTATTTACTTCTGTAAAAATTTAGAGGATACTGCACTAGTACGATTCTCTTACAAAGAGGCTCTTGAGCATGTATGCTACATAGGCGTCTAGGTTTAGCTTAATGAATGCAGGTGTTCAATAACAAGTACATTTCTTACTTTTTGAATGTATCAGCTTGACATTTTACTTATCGCATCAAAATTGCTTTTAAATCTAACAAAGGAGAATTGTGGTAAGATAATTCGAACTTTTCTTACACGCATGTTGTCCTGTAATTATGAGTATCAGATATTGTAGATTACAAACTTGTTCCGGAAAAGCTACTATAACATAAATGTAAATACATCAAATTATGTGCTTTGATAGAAGTACCCTATGCATTGGGTGTTGTGCCCTGCTGTAATATAGTCTAATATCTGTTATATATGATATGGAAAGGATTTGAAACTAAAAAAAATTCATGTACATGGTTCAAGTTTCAGGAGGGAAAAGAGCTGTAAAGGCTAGTAATGGACTCAAGGCACCAGTGAACAAAGATGCAACTTTCTCCAGTCCAAAAAGCTTACTTGTGCAGCCACCTGATAATACTTCTCCTATGCTGGATTATTTTCAGTTTGGAGATGAAAGTTCTGGTCATGATCTTTTGCTAAACATTCCATCCCACAGTTCTTTCCCGCAGGCAGAGCTGCTCCTGCCAACTCCAGGTCTTGGTACTGCCCAAGCTAGTACTAGTAGCTCAATTTACCAAAACCATACCCCATACCAAACAGAACCTCATTAAGCCCAAGTTTCAGTCACCAGTTTCAAAGTGTTGTTTCCGCTAAATTCTTGTACCAGTTCGTTACATTTAAAACGCTCGAGTTGTAAAAGTACGCTAAGGAGGCTTACTCTATGCCCTTTGTGTACCTTGTTTGAACTCTAAAATAAGCTGAACTCATGGGGTGAGGACAGTGAATATAAATTTGTATTTTTGTATAGGGTTAAAGATAATATTGTAACATATACATATGGATGTGGTGTTACTCTATGGTTTTTGTATGCAACTTGGTAGTAGTTATTATCTTTGACTTGAAGATGCACTTCTCTTTCTTGCAGACATATCTTTTAACTTTGAAATGAAAAAAGTTTCAGAAATGCTTTTGTTTTTTTTCCGGGAATTACACGCCTTACTTTGAAAAGGATCAGATATGAATCAATGGTGTTTGGCCGGCCTCATAAATTTGTAAGTTTGAAAAGTGTACGAAACTACCGTAAGAGCATAGCATCCCGAAATTGTTTCTGAACGCCAAGTATCTATATATCTATATATATTATAATGCCAGGAGATCGGAAATGCACCAGAAGCATTTAAAATATTTTTCTTAAATTTTCACTTTTTTGATTTTTTTGATTTAATTTTTTTCCTGCATTAAATAGCATCTTAATGACATCCTAATGGCATTTAAATAATCAATAATTACACTTATGAATATATATATATATATATATATATGTGTGTGTGTGTGTGTGTGTGTGTGTATATATATATATACATATATATATATGTATATGTAATTTATTTCATATTATATATATAAAAGATTAACAAATTTTATCTGAACATTATAATTATTATTCAAATTTAAAAAATTAATTATATGTATAAAACTAATATTATTGTCATGTAAATTAATGACTTAAAATTGTTCAGATTACGTCATTTTTTATTACATGTTGAAGATTTTTGAAACTTTTTTCAGACGGTTGCAGGACAAACGATCTTAACTTCTCAAACAATGTTTTATCAATAATTGTGGAAATCGTTATAAGTTATGAAAGTTAATATTGACGGATTTTTATTTTTTACATAGTAAACTCAACCATTTTATTGACCGACTAAGTCGATAAAAATGTTATACACATGTTGTTTCATTATATTGTGTCAAAATAAATTAATACTCAAATTATATAAATTTTTATGCTATTATTGAGCATGTATGTTATGAGAGGGGTGTCGGCTTTCAAAATGTTATTAGTTATATTTAATATTGCAATTGGTACTTTTCATATTTATGATATTTTTAAGATTATAATTTTTTTTGATATATAATGAGAATATTTTTCCATAATAATTCATACAAACTATTTTAAACCACTTTTTCAAGAAATTTTTAAAATACCAATTAATTTTAAAGTTAACTTGAGGAGAATTTCCTAAAATTAACCAATAAATCAACCATTAATGTCCTTGCGGGCCCTTATAAATAAAAGGTAACAAATAATTAAAATAACATCATTTTCAAGGTTCACTTTTGGAAATTTTCCTAAAATTAATTTTAGGAATATTTTTCTCTTTTTATAAATAATAAAAAATAATTTATCTATTTTCAGTACCTGACAATAAAAATTTATTTACCGCGCGAAGCGCGGCTAAATTGCCTAGTATATTATAATAGCAGGAGATCGGAGAGACTTTCACTCAGAAGCTTCAAAATAGTTTTCTTGAATTTTCACATTTTTGATTTTTTTATTTAAATAATATTCTTGCATTTAATTAATTATTAATTATACTTATTAAATATATGTTAAATGCACTTTATTTCATATTTAATGTAAAAGTTTAGCAATCTATATTAGGACATTATAATTTATTTTAATATAAAATATCATTATTTATATAAAAGTAGCACTATTTTAAGGTAAAATGATAAAATAATTTTTTTTATATCGTGTTATTTCTAATTCGTATTCAAAATCATTACAATTTTTTCGGTAACAATAAATAGATGATTTTACCTTTTTGATAAATTCGTAATGAGTGATCATGAGAATCATAAAAGATATTGAAGTATATATTTTTCGATTAACATCCACAATTTAAATAGAAGATATCGTAGAATTTACTTTTGTACAAGAAAAAATTATACACGTGGTGTGATCAACTCGATTAAATTGAATCAAATCGATTTGGTCGATTAAATCAATAAAATAAATTTACATTCGTTGTTTCATTATTTTGTGTTGGAATAAATTAATATTCTAACTATTAAACACATTCTTATACTATTACTAATCAATTAATTATGCATGTATGTTATGAGAAGGGAGATGGGGTATAAGAACGTTAATTAGTTATATTTATATTTATAAATATTTATTATAAGAAATATGTTGACATTGTACTTTGGTATGAAAAAAAGTAAAAGGACTTTAAGGAGTTTAAAAGTTGATAATACATAAGAGGGTATTCATTTTGTTTACATTCTAATTCTTTTCATCACACAGTCAAATTTACTAACAAATTAAGCAATCACGTCTTTTATAATGCCATCGATATCAAACTTTGCAAATGTCTCTCAATATTGAATTTCAAAAGCAATTTTTTATGCGACGGAACAGGTGTCATCAATATCTTCGAAATTAATATTATTGAATGTCAAACTTTACAAATGTCTGTCAATATTAAATTTCAAAAGCAAATTTTTATGCGACGGAATAGGTGTCAATAATATCTTCAAAATTAATATTATTAATATTCAAGAGTTTAACTCAAAGATAATTTTTTTTCTACTAATATTAATTTCTTTAATTTTTAAACATTCAAATTTAATTACAATTCACACAATTTTTAATTTATCATATCCACTCACAAATAATAAAATTTAATAAATAATGATGTTCTTTATACAATTTTTAAAAATATTTTCGTACCGCGTGTGGCGCGGCTTTGTTACCTAGTATATTATAATAGCAGGAGATCAGAAAGTTTCCTGGTTGCTTTAAAATAGTTTTTTTGCAATCTTAAAAATAGTCACTTTTTAAGTTTAACCATTTTTTATTTATTTTACCTTAATTTATTAAATGATTTATTAAATGAAGGTAAATGTCATTTAAGTGTGATAAATGTCATTTAAGTATTCTTTTTGGACATGGGGCATTGACATCTTCCTAATTATCTCTCTCTTTTATTTTCTTTTGCAGATTCATGATAACATTTATCTCTTTTGCCAAACTCGAAACACCATTGAAACAATCCTAAATTATATATGCTTATTATTTCCGTCTTTAAGAAGTAATCTCCTTATCTTACATTCTAAACAGCCTTGTATGATGTTCATTGTCCCGCTCTTGACCCTTCTTGCAGGATTTAAAATCATTTTTTAATTAAAATTATTTTTTTTTATTTTACCTTGGTTTATTAAATTAAATGATTTAATGTATTGGCTATTCTTGAGGTCCAAGAGAAGGTAAATGAAGGTAAATGCTATTTAAGTATGGTAAATGCCATTCTTGAGGTCCAAGAAGTCAGACGGTGCTTTCATTCACTATATATATAGATTGGTTAACATAAAATCTCCACAATTATTTTGGTTAAACTTTCTATATCTATTTATATATAATAAAAGGAGGAGATCAGAGAGTTCAGGTGGAAGTCTATAAACATTTTAAAACAACTTCTTCATTTTCTTATTCGCTGAATTCCTAGGAAGGTAGCGCGCGAGCATTCAGGACATCGAACCCCGGCTGAAACTTTATTTTAGTTATTTTATGTATCGTTTTTGCACCAATGTATAGCATCCATCTTCCATCTTAAGAAAAAGGAGCTACAAATATATTTGTACATTAAGTGTGATATCAAGATCACTATCATTTGGTTAGTATTTTACGAAACTAAACAGCTCAAACTTCCTATCTTTTGCACCATAAATAACTATATAAAGACATTTCACTGTTTTCATTATTTTTTGTGTAGCTTCATGACAGTATTATTTTTTGAATAATTAAATCGATAATAATTATTAACTTTTATGACAAAATATACTACTTAACATAAAATAATTATTTGAATTTATTTATAATTAATTTTCATATTAAGAAGTTCTTATTTGATGTTAGGATAGTATTCATCTACTAATGTTTATACATTCTAATAAAAAATTATTAAGGAATGCAAATTGGAAAATAATTACAAGAAGGTTGGAAAGGTCCCAAAAACTCGACTAGTTTTGGCAGGAGCACAACATCCAGCGCCTTGAGCCCATGACCACCCACTTAAATAATGCGACTGGAAATGAACATGGGATCTTGGAAAGGTAAACCCCTAGAGGCCTAAAGTCCCAGTCTCAATCAGCTAAGCATATTAAATATTTGTTTCTTTTATTTTTTTTATGAAAATTTTTCAAACATTATGTTAGCATTATAATAATTATTTTCTTACAAAATAATAATTATTTAAATAAAAGTAAGATTATTATGACACAAAATGGCGACTTAAAATTAATTATGTTGTGCCATTTTTTATTTGCAATTCAAGATCACCGCATTTTTTCGGGCAATAATACGATAGACACCCTTAACTTTTCAAAAAAATTGGAATCGTGATAAGTTACGGAAATATGTACATTTTTTTATTAACAATTAGAATTTGTAAACAAATATATGTTTATTTTATTTTATTTTTATGATTTTTTTTTCAAACATTATGTTAGCATTATAATAATTATTTCTTATAAAATAATAATTATTTAAATAAAAGTAAGTTTATTATGACACAAAATGACGACTTAAAATTAATTATGTTGTGCCATTTTTTATTTGCAATTCAAGATCACCGCATTTTTTTCCGGCAATAATACGATAGACACCCTTAACTTTTCACAAAATTTGGAATCGTGATAAGTTACGGAAATATGTACATTTTTTTATTAACATTTAGAATTTGTAAACATATAACATCGGCAACGAGTTTTACTTTGCACATGGACAAATTACACAAATAAATATCGGAAGGTTTTGCTTTTGTATATGAAAAAAATTAAACATAGAATTTGACCAATTTGATTAAAAACCAATCCAAACCTTTTCTCAGTTGGTTAAATCGATAAAAAAAACACTAGACATAGATCTGTTGTTCCGTTATATTGTGCCGGAATAAATTAATATTCTAATTAAATGAACTTTTACACTATTACTCATTTGAGAGGGGTATCGGCTTTTTAAAATGTTATATAACCAGGAGATCAGAGAGGATTTCACTTAGAAGCTTCAAAATATTTTTCTTGATTTTTCACATTTTTGACTTTTTTATTAAAATAATTTTATTACATTTGATTGCATTTTAATTAGTCATTAATTGTACCTAATAAACTTATATTAAATACACTTTATTTTACTTGTAATATAAAATTTTAGCAATTTTTGTTAGAACATTATAATCTATTATTATATTAATAGAAAATATTAATTATCTATCTAAAAGTACAATTAGTTCAAGGTAAAATGATAAAATAAAATTATTTATATCGTCCATTTCTAATCCTTATTCAAAATTGATGTCGGCAATAATAAATTGACGATTTTAACTTTTTGATTATTTCGTAATCAGTGACCATGAGAATCATGACAAGATACAGAAGTATATAAATTTTTCAATTAACATCCACAATTTAAATACAAGCAATATTGTATAATTTATTTTTACACATGACCAATTTACATATGGGATGTGACCAACTCGATTAAATTGAACCAATCCAACCTTTTTCTTTAATGATTAAAACAATGAAAAAGTTATACATTCGTTGTTTCATTATATTTTGTGGGATTAAATTAATATTCTAACTACACAAATTCTTATGCTATTACTAATTAATTAATCATGCATGTATGTTATGAGACGGGCATCGGCGTTTAAGAACGTTAATTAGTTATATTTAATATTTTTATTATGAAAGTTATGTTGACATTGTAATTTGGTATGAAAAAAGTGAGAGACCTTTATGGAGTTGATGAAGTTGATAATATGTTAGAGGATCTTCATTTTGTTTGCATAATTAATTTTAAATGACTTAGTGTTTATTGAGATTCTAATTATTTTTAAATTCATTTTATTGGAGATAGAAAATAATTACATGTACATATTTATTATAAGATTTAATATAAAATTTTTATAATATATGAGTACCATTCTGAACATGTGTCCATGAATTTAAATTTAATATTTCATACAAAAAAGTTCTTATAAATGCTCAAAAAAATTAATCAAATGAATAAATACAGCTGTCGGATCACTCCAAGAAATATGAAACATGACTTACAAAATATATTTGAATTTTGTTTTTGTTTGTCATGCAACCAAATTTATCGATAAGTAAAGTCAATCACACCTCTTATCATATTTACATTTTACTTCGTTTTTCATCATACAAACAAATTTATCAACAAACTAAGCAATCACATCTCTCATAATGCCATTGACAACAAAAATGATACAAAATTGTTAATTTTACTTATCCATTGTTGAACTTTACAAATGTTTGTCAATATTGAATTTCAAAAGTATTATTTATGCAACAAAATAGGTGTGGTCAATATCCTCGAAAATATCATTATTATTACTTAAGAGTTTAAGTGAAACATGTTTTCTTTCTGCTAATTCTTTAACATTCAAATTTAGTTACATTTTGCATAAGTTTCAATTTATCATATCAACTTTCAAATAATAAAACTCAACGAACAATAATGTTATATAAACGATTTTTAAAAATATTTTAATGTCGCGCGTAGAGCGGCTTTGTTACCTAGTCTTCTTTTAATTAGTGGAACTGGAACCCATATGAAAATATGAAATACCTCTTTATTTTTAAAATACATATTCAATCAAATTTTGTTAATTAAGCATTTGGAAACAGTTCTGAGAATTTTGTTTGCGACTCGCATTTCTCCTACTAAAATATCTCACTATCTCACTTTGGAGTCTAGTTGACTGAAAATAAAAATCCTTATTTTCAGAAAAATGATCCTTAGGGCATCTCCAATGGTAAAACCTGTTAGTTAAATTCATCTATGTGTCACCTACATGACATCTATGTGGCACATTTTAGATATTAGGTAAAAATTCAATACTCCAACCATTATCCCTTAGCAAAAAAATATAGATAACTAAAATTGGGCTAGCTACATTTTTAAAACCTCTAAATCTATTAGGTATAATTTTAGATAATATAATTATACATAATAACATTGGAGTAAACCTAGAACCTCTTAAGCTATCATTTTAGATAATTATAAATAGGGTAATGCTAACTGTAGCCCGTAGGGCTATGGTTAAGCATTTAATATTGTATTATTATGTGAGCTTTTTCAACATACCTAGTTTAAGAGATGCTCTGTTAACATTAATGACTACATAGTAATCAACGCGCTAACATAAACTAGTATTCCTGTGCAATTTGTAATTTGTGTTTACTGATTTATTTATTATTAACTTACTTCAGTAATTTTGAAAAATTAAGTACAAAATTATATTTAGAGCATTTTAATTCTAAATAGTAACAATAAAGATTAACTTTTTTTTCTAAATTCACACTTTGAACTTCGAGAAATTGCCCAAAATACACTACTTTTGTAATCACCCTGCCCAAAATACATACGCGCGCGAACGTCCGCCCAAAATACCCACGGGCTACGCATTCTGAGAATGCGTGGCCTAGGATACGCATATTGAACATGCGTATCATGGGTCACGCATTCCCAGAATGCGTAATGACGTCATATGACGTCATTATTTTGTTTGCAGTTCCGACGCTCTATCTCCCTCGAAGTCGCCCCCCCGTCCCCCCCCCCTTCGTTCTCTCCACTCCGGCCACCTCTACTCCTCCAGATGGCATCAAAATGAAGCCCAGAGGTGTGTCTCCATTTTACCCCGTTTGATTTGTGGAGTTTGGCCCTGCAGGGGCGTGTATGACCAGATCTGAAAAACAAATCGAAAAAGCGAACTCAGTTTGGGTCTTTAAATCCGGCGAATCAAACAATAAACGAAGGGTACAGGCATATAGAGGAGGACAATACGATCATTTTGGTGTATGGTATGTGGCTGCTCGATGCCTGGAGAGAGGGAACGAAGTGGTCAAAAAATTGAAGGAAAAACGACTCCGGCATGGCTGGGACGAAGATGAACAGTACGTAGGATACGCATGTTGAACATGCGTATGCTATGTACTGTTCACAGAGCTCAGCTTTGAATTTAACAAAGTACACGCATGTGTGTAGTGCGTATACAGTGCCCACGTATTTGACAGATGCGTATACCCTATACGCATGCCACAAATGCGTGGCCCGTGGGTAAAAAGGGCGGAGACTCGCGCTGGTAGGTATTTTGGGCAGATTGAATTAAAATGTGGGTATTTTGGTTTTTCACCCTTGAACTTCTAACTTTGTATATAAGAATTATAATAGAAAAATAAATATAATTTATGAAGATATTTTTTTATGTCTATCCTTTTTTAAACCGGTCCTTTACTAGTAAAATGATATATTAATATGAAGCTATCATACTTAGCAAAAATATTAAAGACTATCTTTTATTTAGTAGAAGTGATCGAATTTTTTTTAAATTTTTTTTATAATTAATTATAAATTATGCTTTTTTTAAATGATAAATTAAATTAAAGAAGAATAAATTTAAAAAATATTTGTACTTCAAAGATTAAAGCGTATGTCAAGAATCTTTTAATGTACTAGAGTTGATTAATGGAAAGGCTAACGTTTCTTGGAAACAACTGTACAAGTTCATTAAGTGCATTAGTTAAAAGATTAGAGAAATAAATGCTTAACCATAGCCCTTAGGGCTATTGTTAGCATTTCCCTTATAAATATTATATATTATAGCTAACAAATATACATAACACCTTTGGAGATGCTCTTAATATCCACTTTTATGGAGTATTTACTGACAGTGTACTGTACTTTTTATGATTACCTTTTTCAAAAACAAAAAAATAAAAATTGATATTTTTTCTAAATCAACAATTTATATAAAAGCATTTCAAATCTTGAAGCCGAGTATTTCAAATCAGAAACTTTATTTCTAATGCATCCTAAGTAATGGACATTGGACCATTTCTTTCACAATGGAGTTACACCAATAACGATCCAAAATCTATACTATACTATTATATAAAAGCCGAAATATTAAAAGTTTGGTTGGTTGATACCTATTAATTTTACTTATTTACCCTTACTTAATTACAAATAAAATCTTTTTTTATATTTTATCTAACTAAATTTTTTTCTTTACTAATCAATTTTCCTTTTCAGGTTAAACATGTTACCTTTAAAATTCCTTTTTCATGTTAAATATGTTACCTTTTACTTTCTTTTTAATAACTAAGCAGTTTCCTTTTTCAGGAAAAATATAATATCTTCTATATGTTATCTAACTAAAAAGCATATTATAATTACTATTAACTAATTAATTAGTTTTTTCATTCAAATTATCTTTTGGGCTTTTTTCATAAATAAATAGGAAAAAGTAAATTTTTGCAAATTTACTATCTTTAAGAATAGCTATTTGCAATATTACCAACCTAAGTTTCAAAATTGCAAAAATACTAGGTCCCCCCTCCTCCCTCACTTTCTCTCTCCTCCTGTCCAGGTAAGTCGGCGACTTGTGTCCTTTTTTTTTTTTTTTTTTTTTTTTAAGATGGGTGCTATTTTGGGTTGGATGGCCCCGCAGGGGAAATTTTCAACTTAATGCAACCACATTCAACTAAATGCAACTAAATTTTTGATTTCAAGTTCCATTGTTCAATTGTCATTTTCGACCTCTTTTTTGAACTCTAATATATATATATATATATATTAGAGTTCAAAAAAGAGGTCGAAAATGACAACTGAAAAATGGAACTTGAAATCAGCAACTGAATGCAACCACATTCAACCACATCGACTGCAACAGACTTCAAAACTTTTTTTTTTTAATGTGGGATGATTTTGGGTTGCATGGCCCCACAGGGGCATATTCAACTTAATGCAACCACATTCAACTAAATGCAACTAAATTTCTGATTTCAAGTTCCATTTTTCAGTTGTCATTTTCGACCTCTTTTTTGGACTCTAATATATATATATATATATATATATTAGAGTCCAAAAAAGAGGTCGAAAATGACAACTGAAAAATGGAACTTGAAATCAGCAACTGAATTCAGTTGAATATGCTCCTGCTGGGCCTTGCAACCCAAAACCACCAAAATTAAGGTGGACTGCTTTTGGGTTCCAAGGCCCCGCAGGGGCATATTCAACTAAATTTTAATGTGGTTGCATTTGGTTGAATATTGCCCCTGGCGGGGCCTTGCAACCCAAATCCACCAAAATCACCCACCTTTAAAAAAAGTTGAATGTGGTTGCATTTGGTTGAATATTGCCCCTGGCGGGGCCTTGCAACCCAAATCCACCAAAATCTTAAAAAGTTGAAGGGGGTTGCATTCAGTTGAATGTGGTTGAATGTAGTTGAATATGGTTGAATGTAGTTGCATTCAGTTGCATATTGTCCCTGGCGGGGCCATGAAACCCAAATAGCATCCCGCCTTTAAAAAAAAAAAAAAGTGGTTGCATTCAGTTGAATGTGGTTGAATGTAGTTGCATTCAGTTGCATATTGCCCCTGGCGGGGCCATAAAACCCAAATAGCACCCCGCTTAAAAAAAAAAAAAACAGGTAGCTGAAAGCAGGAGGGAGGAAGGAGGGAGGAAGGGTGGAGGGGAATTGGAAAGATGGTATTTTTGCAATAAATCTTTTTTCTTTTTGAAAATATGGTATAATTGCAATTTAATTACAAAGATGGTATTTTTGCAAAAATCATTTAAAAAGTTGGTATTTTTGTCAAATTCCCTTATCTTTTCTCTAATTAAAATATCTTTTTTCCCAATTATATCACGGGTTACCATTTAAAAATCTTCTTTTATATTTCATTTAACTAAAATTTTAACTTTACTAATCAATTCACTTTTTCAGGTTAAACATGTCACCTTTTTTTTAATAACTAAGCAGTTTCCTTTTTCAGGTAAAATGTAATATCTTTTATATTTTATCTAATTAAAAAACAAATTATAATTACTGTTAACTAATAAATTAATTTTTTATCTTTTCTCTTTTTTCTAACTAAATTATTTTTTTCCAATTATATCACGGGTTGCCTTTTTCAGCCAAAACAAGTTTCCTTTTTTATTTTCTCTAACTAAAACCTCTCTTTTTCAAATTATATCACGAGCGATTCTATTTAATAAAAATAAAATCATAATATTATAATGTTATTAATTAACCGATTACCTTTTCAGCTAAAATGGTATCATCTTTTCTATTTTTTCTAATTAAATTCCTTTTAAAAAATATCATGGATAACATTAATTTCTCATTTTCTAAAAATATTGCCAGCAATTTTATTTAGTAAAATAACAATTAAATTATAATTACTATAAACTAATCAATTACCATTTTCACCTAAAAAATGTCACCTTTTAAATTTCACGTTACCTTTTTCTATTTTTTCAAACTAAAATTTCTCTTTTTCTAATTTTATCATGGACAGTTCTATTTAATAAAATTAAATAATAATATTATAATACTAATATTAACGATTATCCTTTTTAGCTAAAACGTATCATCTTTTTCTTATATTATCTAACTAAAATTTCTCTTTAGAAATATCACGAGCAACATTAATTTCTACTTTTCTAAAAACATTACGAGCAATTTTATTTATAAAATAACATAATTAAATTATAATTACTATAAATTAATCAATTATCCTTTTCACCTAAAATATATTACCTTTTTAATTTTCTCTAACTAAATCCTCTCTTTTTCCAATTATATCACGGGCATTCTATTTAATAAAACAAAATAATAATTTTATAATTATTAATAAATAATTTATTACCTTTTCAACTAAAACCTATCGCATTTTCTATATTTTTTTAACTAAAATCATTCCTTTTAAAGAAATATCATGGATAACATTTATATAATTATGATCATCATCTCATTTAAATATTTAAGCCTCCAAAATTCATATTTAAAAAAAGTTGATATTTTTTTTTATAATATTAAAAAAATTCCGTGAATCGCACGGGTTTTAAGCTAGTAATGTACTAAATTTGGATTCCATATTTTAAAAAAGTTAAACACACTAAAATTTAGACTTAAAAACAGAACCTGTATTAAATTTATAACTCAAGAAGATCAAAATTGCCGATATATTTTGAAACTGAATACAAATATTAAAAACATTTGTACATCTCGATTTGTATATTTTTTTTTGGTCAAATCTCGATTTGTATATTGAATATACTGTCCAACCTTTCGTGGTCATCACAATACAAAGACGACAGACTGACACAAGTAATCAGGAGCAACTGAACTGAGCAAGAAAGGAACACCAAAATAAAAAATAAATATTAATTATTCTACCGTTTTCAAGTTGATGGTACTTTAATAAGGTACATGCAGTGCTCTAAAAGTTCCCCGATTTTTCAAAAATTTCCATTTAATCCCCGATTAATTTTTTTCAAAAGATTGACCGATTAGTTTTTTAAAATTCTATTAATTCTTATGAATTATTTTGAATGGTATATTTTATTATAAATAAGACTAATATATTGAATATTATTAAATATTAAAATTTATCCGATTTTTGTTTAGATTAATCGGATATTTGCTAATTAATCCCTGATCAATATCTCAACCGATTAATTCCGATTCCAGATTTTTACAACTACGAGTCTACGACTACATAATAGATTCATAAAATAAGTAAATCAAATGATTGAGTGCCATTGCAGGCAAAATTTCCACCGATTATAAAAGTTGAATCAATAAGTAACATCCGTATGATAATATAAATAAAATACTAATTTTTTTTTAAAAGGTGTTATAACATCGTCGCGAAGCGCGGTTTTACATTGTTAAATAGACGAATTCTTTTTTTTGACAAAAAATAGACGAATTCTAAATCAATTAAAATATACTAATGAGTTTTTTTTTTGAAATCATATATCTATACTATATTATAAAAGACGAAACATTGAAAGTTTTGGTACGGTACGGTACGGTACAGTACTTACCTTATTTAATTATTTTATTTTATTATCCTTAATTAGTTAACTTAATTATTAAAAAAACGAAACACAATCTTTTCTCAAAATATTACATGTAGTTTTTCCCAATACTTCTCCTAAATAATAATTAACCTAAATAATAATTAACCAAATATCTTTTTCAGCTATTACCTTTTGTAACTAACATCTCTTCTTTCCAAAATTTTAGTCGTTCTAATTAATGAAATAAACTAATAATATTATAATTACTTATAACTACTCCCTCCGTCCTATTGAGTAGTTAACATTTGCGGACCAGTTTCCGGCACGGATTTTAAGGTACATTTTAAGGATAGTTCTATAACTTATTTTTGATACTTTCTTTTTTCTTTTTGTATAAAAATAGAACAATACTATTTTTATACAAAAAAAGAAAATATCAAAAATAAGTTATAGAACTATCCTTAAAATGCACATTAAAATGCATGTCAAATACGCAGTTTTTTATGTTAAGAAATGGAAGGGACAGAGGGAGTAACTGATTACCTTTTACAGCTAAAAGGTAATATCTTTTCTAAATTTTCTAACTAAAATATCTCATTTTCTCCTAAATAATAAATAATCAATTACATTTTTCAGCTATTAGCTTTTCTAACTAAAATCTACACTTTTCAAATATATGGTCGTTCTAATTAATGAAATAAATTAATAATATTATAATTAATAATAACTAACTGATTACCTTTTTCAACTAAATAACTTTTCTACATTTTCTAACTAAAATATCTCATTTTCAAATTTGATTTTTTTAACTTAATTATCCTTACTTAAATATTTATGGGAAATTTCAAATGGTACCACTGTACAATTGGCTTTTCCATTTGGTACCATCCAACATTTTTGACTTCCAAGTGGCACCACTGTAGTTTTGGCTTTTCCATATGGTACCATTCAACATTTTTGACTTCCAAATGGTATCACTATACAATTGGTTTTTCCATATGGTACCATTCAATATTTTTGACTTCTACGTGGTACCATTTTCCTTTCACTAAAATCAAATCAGAGAAAAATGGTACCACGCAGAAGTCAAAAATATTGAATGGTACCATATGGAAAAGCCAATTGTATAGTGATACCATTTGGAAGTCAAAAATGTTGAATGGTACCATATGGAAAAGCCAATTGTACAGTGGTGCCACTTGGAAGTCAAAAATGTTGGATGGTACCAAATGGAAAAGCCAATTGTATAGTGATACCATTTGGAAGTCAAAAATGTTGAATGATACCATATGGAAAAGCCAATTGTACAGTGGTGCCACTTGGAAGTCAAAAATGTTGGATGGTACCAAATGGAAAAGCCAATTATTAATGCAAGATTGTTTTCCATTCTATGATTCTATGATTTTGATTATGTATCAAGCACCTGTTGAGTGAAAGTTTAGAAAAACCAAGTACCAGAAATAAGTGAACATACGAATAAGAAAAACAAGTGCATGAATAAAAAGCCCTGAAGGGCTAAGGTTTAAATTACAGACCACGAATAAAAGTTAAGTCCCGAAGGACCTTGATTAAAAGCTGAAAAGATAAAGCCACAAGCGGCTAACAAGGCCATGCAAGGCCACTTACTCCTCGGAGGATTCCTCCACCACTTCTTCTTCACCCTCTACCTCTTCTCCATCTTCTTCTTCCCCTTCGGAGCCCTCCTCCTCATCATCATCTTCGGCTTCTTTCTCCATAGGCTGTGCCACTCCTTTCTTCACCACGTCCCCTTCTTCGTCTGAAGTCTCAGTCAAGGAGTTGGGTCTAGCATGAAGTTGTTTACCGGGAAAAGATTGCCTCATGGCCGCCTCCCTCTCTAACATTGCCTTTTTCCCAGCAGAACGGGAAGAGGTCGATCCTGAACTAACAACATTGGCCGCCTTCCTCAAGCCAGAACCAGAAGGACGGCGACTACCCCCGGATCCCGATGCATGATCCGCTTGACTTCCGCACCAACAGCCCAGGTAGGGCAAGGGAAGTCTGCTGGATTCACCACCAAAGGATACTTGTTGCTTACAATGCCAACAGCTTTGTTCCATCCAACTGACATGTTGAAGGGTCGCATCTCATCATCATGATCATCTATGAACTTTGTAAAAGCTTCCGACCTATGGTATGCATCAATTATCTTGTTGGCATAAGAGGATTTCTTCTTGGCTAGCGAGCGAAGTTGCTTTTGATAAGATAGACTATAATTAAGTCTTGAAGTTGCTCCTCGAATTTTGCCTTCTCATTCAGCAATACTGCATTGTTATCTCTATAGGCCCGGCCTTGACGGGTGGCAGATTGAAGATAAGCGTTGGCCTGCAATAGAGAAATTGGTAAGGAACTTACAGCGAACAAAGCAAACGAGAACATTGAATACGTAATTCAGTACCTGATACAGAGCCTGAGCTCCAAGGCGCTCGGACTCGTCGATCTTATCTTCCGCATTTACTATTAAAAGATCAGGAGGGGTAATAGTGAGCGTCCAAGGCCAAGGAAGAACTCCCCAAGACAGAATCCTGCTCACAAATGCCCCAATCCGGAGTGAAGGGGATTCTATCACTTCCAGCAGCATTCCGGGACCTCTTCCCCTTGGACCTCTTCCAGCAGGATTCAATTGCGCTTCCGCTTTCTTCACCATCCGTCTGGTGACATTTGGCTGATTCTCGAGACGACTGTCAAACTCCTCAGCAGCTGAAATATGAAGGAAAAGGATATCGGAATAAGAACAAACATAGTTCATAGTGAAATAACGAAGAAAAATTACCCTCAAAAGAAAGAAAGCTCAAGCCAGCTTTGATAAGATTCTTCTCGTTAAGAATAGTTTTATAATGAGTACGACCATCATCAGTAAGCAATCTATCTCTATCTAGCAATTCTTGATGTGTGAGATCACACACGAAGTGTGAACTATCCTCCACAAATCCGAATCTCTTAACAAAAAAGTGACCCCAGTCACCGCCTTCCCATTCTAAAACAACAAATTCCCTATTCCAGGAATGATGAGAGTCGGGAAAGGAGAAGGAATTCACTATGTGTGGAAGTGGACATCGAAGTTGAAAGCTAATCCACCCTGGATTGGACTCAGAGGAGTTCTTTATCATGAAGATGCTTCTAAACATAGTCGTGCTCAAAGGGATCTCCAACTCACGACATCTTATTATGAAGATGATCAAGAACCTCCATGAATTGGGATATAGCTGACATAAATGGGCTTGAAGCTCCTCCAGGAACCTGATAATAAATGGGTCAACTGGGAACCTTAACCCTGCTTCTAAAGTACCTTTGAAAACTCATATTCTCTCAGGATGCCAATTGCAAGTTCTGTCTCCTGGGCCGGGAAGGCAGACTTTGATCACACTTGGAAAGCTGTAAGTGTTTTTAATCTGTTCTACATCCTTCCTTTTCATCTTGGAAGGACAGTGATAGGCATCCAAACTTGAACTATTGGGGAATGTTTCTCCCATGAGGCTTAGCAATTCTAAGACTCGAATCGATGATCAACATATTTAGGAGGCTTGAGTTTTTGCATACCTTTAACTGTTCTTGCCATGCTCCTCTTCTTCATAGCTTCCTCCATGGAGATTGGGGGGGAGCAACTGGGCGTTTGTCAGCCATAATGAACTTGAACTCGAACTTGAACTTGAAAACCTAAAGAGTTTAGAGACTTGAGAGAGATTTGAGAAATGAAGAAGTGAAGAAAAATGAAGGATACTCCCTTTCTTTTATAGAAAAAGCATGACCTGCAACTTCAGGTTGAAACGCAGGCCGGATCGTGTTTACAGGTCATGTATCGATTAAATGCAAAAAGAGGACGAAAAACTATCTGTTATAGATGGAAAGAATCGTTATAACTTATGAATTCAGGAAAAGGAACTGAGGATATAAGTTAATATCTGACAGAAGGAACTTTGGAAGCTGATTATGATTAAGAAGCCTAGTCAGGGAGTTAACTCAAAGCACGGGATTAGCAGCGCTAATCAAGAAATTAGGGGAAGCCTTAAACAAAAGTCATGAATGACCATGTTGTTGGTTTTCCATATCGATGATCGAGTGCCAATATGAAAGCTCATATTCCATTGTCAATATGAAAGTTCACATTCCGTACGAAAGCTCATATTCCATTGCCAATATGAGAGGTTGCTATTCAAGATGGGAGTTAAAGCCAAGGGTTCCAATTTTTTTTTTTTTTTTTGAAAACCGACCGACTAGGAGCCAGTCGACCGGGGCAACCGGAAGGCTTCGGCCGACCGGGGCTTGGCCGACCGGCGCACTCGGGAGGCTTCGGCCGACCGGGTACCGTCAGGAACATGGAGATTTTTATTCCGCTTCGATGTTGAATACTGATTCCGACGTCGTTTCGAATATGGAAATTGAGTTGAACCAGAATATGGTTATGCACCGTTTAGTGCCGTTTAGTGTCGTTTAGTGCCGTTTTATGCCGTTTAGCATCGTTTAACGCCGTTTAAATGTCGTTTAAGGCTGTTTAGCATCGTTTATTTCCGTTTAGCGCTGTTTAGTGCCGTTTTATGCCGTTCAACACCGTTTAACATCGTTTAAACGTCGTTAAGGCTGGTTAGTGTCGATTAGCATCGAATTAACATTGTCGTAAATGCATCGGTCGCTCCACGCTTTACATTAAGATGATACTCGTAAAACACTAGTGTAAAAAGAACAGACCCTGACCCAAGTCTCGAAAAAGGCAGTTAAAACTTCAAGGAAAACCTGATCAGTTTTCCTAGAAGTTGTGGGGCAAATGATATGGGCTAAAAATAAGCCCTAAAGACACATTTAATGTGGCATTAATTAGACCCAATATGGTCCAAACGTGGGGCCCACCAGATGGACCCAAACCCTATTTATGATATTAATTTCGTAATTAATATTAAGGGTAATAACCAGCTCAGCAGTAAGAGTCAAATGAGGATATTACTCCTGCTTGACTTAGCCCCCAAGGCACCTACTTCAACATGGAAACTGATTCCTACAAGGAAGGAGTCTAGAACCTTCCTCAAGGCGGTGGCTTGCCCACCAAGTATCCGAATCTTACCATAACTCTAAGGCTTCTTAGCCTATATAAAGACCTGATCCTTCACAAACAGAACTACGTCTTTGTCTTGATTCTAAATACGAGATACGTAGGCACTCTGCGAGAACCGATTAGTCTCGAACGCGGAAACAATCATTAAAGCACGAAGCTCCCGAACCCTAGCATTAAATTCAATTTCGTAACCTAATTTTTATTCCACAACAGAAATAAAAAATGAATTTAACAAAAAATATAATATAACAAAAAATAGGACCAGATAAAATTAATAAAGCAAATGAAATGATCAGTTAAGTCATTGAGGCCCATGTTTTAGTGGCCTACACTCCTTAATGGGCCGAATTTTACTTGTAACTTGTAAGTAACTAGCGTTCTACCCGTGCTACGCATCGATCGATAAATTGTATTAATTAATTAATGTTAATATATTATTTAATTTTTTATTAGAAAAAAATATAATTTTATTGTAATGTTAATTAACTTAAGTTTAAAATTACTTATCCCTGAATTTATACCAATTGAATTAATATTAATATTATGAACCAATCATCAAAACAAATACAACCTTCGTTGAAAAGTTCAAAATCCCACTTTATTGTTTTTTTAAATTTAGCTTTCAATTTATTTATCTCTTTGTTAGAAAATATTTCTACGTACATGTTAACAAATTGTTCACCCATATTCTGAGAATTCGATATATTTATTTAATATTGAATCCTTAAAATATTTATTATATTAAAAATATTTGTATGGTCGTGGTTAATTTTTCGATTACATATTAAAAATGTATAGAAACTTAATCTTCACGACTCCAATAAATCATTAGATTGTCTATCAAAAAAAGGTTTCTTATCTTAGCGATACGAGAAAGGATATCTACTGTGCAAGATACATGAAACGAACGTAGTTATAACAATAGAAACTTTCGTCTAATATAGTTTCCTATGTGATCGTTCAACATCATTTTTACAAATTATATGTCCTTTTATTAATGAATTGATTTACTATAGAAAAATAAATATGATCAACTAACCGAACAAATTCTATATATCGCGCTCTTGGAGTAACGTATGACTGTTAGATTTTATGGTTATTGCCCTTAGCTTATTTGTAAAGACAACTTAAAATGTGCATTTTCAGTTTGTATTTTGGTTTTTTATTCTTTTCTACTAAAACATGGAATATTAAAATTTAGTTTTTTTATTCTTAAAATAAGATATATGAAAATGAGTATCGACTATCTTTTTTCAATTTGACTAACTTGTGAAAATAAACTACTGTCCATAAAACTGAAATCAAGTGTGTAATATATAATCACATAATCACATTGTCATATTTGTGTCCTTGTACTTTAGATATTGGGTTAAATAATATAAAATTCATTTTCCTTTAACATTGAGTATATTTTTCCGACATATATAAGAAGAAATAGCTTATGTAGATCTGACAAATCGTTTTGTATATTCATGTCATGTACTTTAGGGTCTTGAACGAATTAAATGACATGATATTAAATCGTGTACCCGAAATTAGAATACAAAATGACACTAAACTACACGAATTTTTTCGTGTACACGAAATGAAATACGCGAATAGAAAAAAAATATGACAATTACATTAAATATTACTATGTATCCAAGTTATGTAAATATATAATTATATGTCTTAGAACAACATTGAGATGTTACAAAACAAAACCAAGAGTAGTATGGTGTAAAGTCTCTCAAACAAAATGAAACCCTCCTTTTTATTTTTTCTTATCTCGTTAATAAATATCTCTCTTTGTGCAGAATTTTTCTACCAAGTTATTAAGTTTTCTTACCCATATTTTATCCTTTGTTGATATTGAAAAAAAATTATAATCAACCAACCAAGCAAATTCAATACATGCTCTTAGGTTAAGATATGGGAATTGATACTATTACTTTAATTCAAAATACAAAATTCAAAAAGGCACCCTTTTAATAAAAACAATATATAATTTTAAGTGTATCAACCTTTTTATTTATCAATATTAATAATTTTTATAACAAAGACCGTAGCCACTCTATCTCTCCACCTTTCCCAAAAAATGTTAAACTAAAGTTTAGGAGCTGTTATCACTTTTTTGAGTTTATTTATATTTTTTTAGAATTTTCTTTCTTGATTTTTCTTTATTTTTGAATAAATATATCTTTAAGAGTCTAGTACCCAGTTACCCATTGGTGGATTTTATCAACCAAAATATTAGATTTTGTACTATCTCCTAGTGAATGATAAGCCTCAATTTTTTTTTCTTGATTTAACTTTGGCTTTCAATAAATATCTCTCTTTATTGAGAGCCTAATATCCTATTCGTGAATTTTGTCTACCCATATATTAGATTTTGTTATATTAGTTCATTGATTTAGATAGTATAGAATCACAGTTTTGGTCGGTTGTTTATACGTTCTTACAAATCAGATATACATATTCCTCACATTTATAACAAATTGTTAGATTATCTCGCCGAAAAGGCTGTATAATTTAGTGATATAAGTGAGTGATGTACCATAATTGAAGATCTGTTCAATGATTGGATAAAAGAAATTAGTGATCTATTTTACTATGTGTTTGTTTAATTTTAATTATTTTTGTAGATGTTTTACGCCCTTTTATTGATGATTTTTGCAGGTTTGATTATTTTGTGGATTACATATGTCTTTTTATTGATGAATTAAAATAAATAGTGATTTATAAGAAAATTTGTACTAAATTGACCAATTTATTATGGTAATATTCACTAACAATATTTTCATTGACTCTCTAATACTTTTTATTTTTTGATTGATAATTTATACACCAAATAATGTATAGTGCTGTTTAAGAGTATATTTAATATTTTGAATAATTCAAATATATAGCTAGGTCAATATTTTTTCCATTAGTTATTGCATAGTTAAAAAGTTTTGTAATTAAAATGTTAAAAGATGATTGGTTTAAAATTGATTCTAATATTTTAATTGGTTAATCCTAGCTGTTTTTTATGATCGAATTATTTAATACTTTATATAACTTAAATTTTGAATGTGTATTTAGAATAGTGTGGTAAATAGTTTATATTGTTAACAGTTTTTAATTCATTATTTTGATTGTACCTTATGATTTTGAATTGAGAGTTTGAGATATTAAAATATCTATTATAGATATAATAGATTCATGTATTAATTTATTATTTTTTAAATTAAATAATTATTGTATTTAGAATAAAATTGTTAAGTAATCACTGAATAACATTGACAACCCAACACTATAAAAAAACATTTATCTATATGCATACTTAATAATGTAAACAAATCAGTGTAATGTGATAAGGATTAATGTTTACAATTCAGTATTGTTAACGGAGGAATTTGGGAAAACAAATTCGGGGAGGGTCGTTGGAATTATGGTGATGATTGAGTGTGGTGATTGGTATAGGACAATTAGGGTTAGGGTTTATACTTTAGGAATGGCTGAGATTGTATGATGTGATTATTGCAATTTAGATTGAATATTGAATTCTCTCTTTTTCGCAAAGGTTTGCATCGTGTCATACAATGTGCCTACGTACCCTATTTATAGGGATCAAGCCAAACGTAGTTCTTGGGGAACAAGTAATCGTAATGGGCTAGATTGCCTTATTTAGAAAACCCATTGGATTAAGACCACCGCCTTTGACACAGACCCAAAAAGCCCATCTATTTTCTCGGAACTTATTGATTAAGCTATTGACCCGGTATTTTCGGGGTCAACACTTTCTCTGAGCTACGGAGATAAGACAAATGTAAGGCAGCCCCAAATCAGGGCGAGATCCCCTTAAAGTGGGCGAGATCTGTTTATCAAAGCGAGATCAAGGACTTAGTTATAGTCCATAATTCGTGGTTTATTAAATACTGAAAATTACGAAGTCATCTTTGAACACCCCAAAGGGCGAGGTCCTTTCTTATGAACCAAGTCAAACGGATGTGCCCTTCCCTTAAAAACTAGACCCCCCTTCACATTGAGGGCGAGATCATCTAAAAATGGACGAGATCTAGCGACCTATCGTTCAAGGACCTTGTGATCCATATCTTTTAATTTCTCTATAAGGGCGAGATAATAGGATAATTGATTTCAACAACCAAACAGGGGCGAGATGCCTCGTGTACAAGACATAAAGGGCGAGACCCTAAAAAGACGGGCGAAATATATCAAGTTATTTTTCGGGCATAACAACTACCCCCCAGTTTCTTGAATGATTTTCTCTTGAAAGAAACTAAATCCAACGTTTTCCTTCAATAAGGGCGAGCCCCATGTTTTCTTAAGTGTGTATCTCCATTTGTCATTCCCAAGAACATAAAGCTTTTCCCGCCAAATCATCCCGCGCCCTATTTTCAAGTACTATATAAACCCTCAACCTTACATTCTTATAATTCTTACGTATTATCCTCACGAAGTGCTGTTAACATATCCTTGGTACATGGGCGAGTTTCCTCAATCTCCTAGGCGAGTCTTCCATCTTCTAAGGCGATATCCTCTTTTCTGAGGGCGACATTTCTTCAACAAGGTATTTTCTCTCCCCTATTTTTCTTTCTTTTCTTTTTTTTATTGCTTAGAATAGGAGTAACTCGTCTAGGATAGACATCGTTACCTCTTCTCGCTAGTCTCCTATCTAGGACTTTTTCAATCTGTGAGGGCGCGGTCTCCTTATATGCATTTTCCTTTATTTCTTTCCCATAAGAGAATAACCTCGCCCTCTCTTACAGATGTCAAGAGAGGATTCTTCTTCTGACAACGGATCACCTTCACCTTCAACCTCAGATTCTATTGATAATCACGATGATATTATTTCTATCTCCGATAGCCTTCATGTGGGTGATGTTGCCGATGACTTGGCCAGTGTTTATCATGCCCAAGATTTAGGCGACATTGAAGACGAGGAAGATGATTTGCATGATCTTTTTGCCGGCTTAGATCCTCAAGAGCCTGGTCCCTCTAGGTTAGGAAAAGGTCCTGGCAAGGATCTAGCAAGATATAGACAAATGTTAGATGAAGAAAGAGATAAAGAAATTTTAGATGAGGACGAGAATCCAGTGGAGGGCGAGAGTTCGGATCAAAATGAAGAGAACATCGACTACGAGGATGCCGAAGTTGAAGAAGAGGCATTATCAGTCTCGCCCATTCATTATACCATGGAAATACCTTCTCCTCCAAATAACCCATACATACAACCAGTTCGTCCTTGTGATATAGACTTGGATTTCGAAGACGACGTTAGTGAACCTCTTCGGATGAAACACAGATTTGATCAAGATAGGATCTCCTGCGCAGGACTCGCCTCAAAAATCACTTCTGAGGAAATTATGTTCTTAATTGAATATTATAATCTGGAGGGAAAATGGCTACGACCTCGCTCTTTCATGAGAATGCATGTTTTTAACATCGCTGGATTACCCACACCAAGAATGGTCCTCACCAATAAATTAATAGAACTCGGATTTGGATCTCCAATGCACCCTTTCCTTCACCAAATTATCACCTATTACAATATTGCCCCAGTGCAATTGTCGCCCAACAGCTATAGGGCGGCTATTGGTTTGTACATGATGTACAAAAACAAAGGATACGATGCTCCTACCATGTCCGAATTAAGTCACTTCCTTGACCTAAGACGCTGCGGGAAAGATGTTGGATTCTACTACCTCGCTTACTGGTCTTCTCATAACAAGAAAGGCTTCATCACAGGTAACCCGAGTAACATGAAGATATGGAAAGAGGACTATCTTTATCTTTTCGACGTTCCTAGGGTTAGAACCCAATTCAACATTCATCCTTGTAAGTATCTCGCCTCTTGACTTTTAATCTCGCACCCCCCATAATTACTCTTCTAATCTCGACTTATTCTTTTTAGATAAACCTTCCCAGACCAAGCTGACAGGCGAAGCTTCAGTCAGAGCTTTGGCCATTTCCGAACTTCCTAGGTCAGAGAAGGATCTTGATATTTTAGTTACTCCTGATAATCTTCGAAAATACGATTTCTACAACAAGGGCTATGGCCAGATTCCATACATTAAATTCAAAAGAGGGTCTAAAAGAAGTACCCGCAAAAAACAAATTGAAAAGTGTCTTACTGGTAAAGGTACCTCGCCTTCTGTACATTTCTCGCCCCTTGTGTTACTGCATCATCATTTTACATACTTTGGAATTGTCCGTAAATAACCTATTTTTCCTTTCTTAATTCGCAGGTAAAATGGCGAGACTCCCATTTGGAAACAACCCTTTCGCAGAGCCAACTCCCTCTGTTGTAGCTACTACTTCTCGCCCCCCCTCAGCCGTGGTGAACCAATCTCGCCCTCTCATTCCGCCTTTGGGCGAGAAACAGGACAGAACCAAGAAGCGAGATTTGGTTGATGCTCCGAGAAATGCCCCAGGCAAGAAACACAAGTCCATCCTTGCTGAAGAGTCGCCCTCAGACTCTGTTGCCACTACTTTTGGTTCGGTTGCAGCCGAGCATTTTTCTGAACAGGATGTCAAAATCCTAAAGGGGCGGAAGGAAGCTGATGAAGAATTCCACTTCAAAATTGGCTTAGGCGATGCTTTCTTCCATGGGCTCAATGTTCTCGCCCAAAAGAATGCCACCATCAAAGAGCAAGAGAAAGTGTTGAAGAAATTCAAAGCTGAATCCTCAACTTTTCACTTTAAACTAGGCGAGGCACAGGATAAATTGGATGCTGAAACAAAAGCAAGAAAAGATGAAGTTGAGAAGCTCCAGTCCTCTTTTGACAAGTTAAAGTTGGATTCTGAAAAGACTATCAAATCACTGGAGGACGAGAACCAAAGGCTCATAGGCGAGAACGACAAACTTTCCGCTGGAATGAGAAAAGGTCAGAGCGAGGCGTATAGTGCAGGATTCCTTGATTATCTTCGGAACTTTCTTGCAGCTGATCCTGATTACAACTGGGCTCAATACTTCGCCCCCTCAACTCCAGGTTATATGATTACATTTAAAGCGGATAATGCTGAGTTGATCGAAGCTGCAAAGGATGATCTTCGCAAGAAGATAGAGTCAGAGCTTAAGGCATCCAAAGACGAAGAGGCGAGAAAGAAGGAAACAACCCAGAACAAGGATGCCACAGAAATCTCGCCCACTCACACTACTGGCAACTGACTATATGAACTCTCCGTTATTGCCAACACTATAGGAGTGCGGGCCCTCCTTTAATGGCCTCGCCTTTGTATTTGTCTTGTGTTTTTAACTCTACTGGAGTGCGCGTCCTCCTTTTAATGGCGTCGCCCTTAGACTTGGTTTCAACTTTCTTAATAACGTAGTCATCCTATCTTTATCGCGTACTTATAATTGACTTATCTTTTCCTTGCCCAAATCATACTTAATAAATAACGTTTAATTAAAAAGAGTCTCGCCCCTTTGAGGAGACCTCGCCCAGATAAACATTCGAGGTTATTTTTACCATATCTTTTCGAGGGTATCCCCCTCTAAGAGGGTCATTTTCCTCAGAATTTTATAATTTTGAAATATTCTCCTCAAAAGAGATCGTTATTTATCAGAAATACCCTCCTCACAGGAGATGGATTCTCCGAAATTCAAACCTTGATGAGGCGCCAGAAGTACGGACATCCCCCCCGGAAGTACAGTTTTTGCAAGGATTTAAAAATTTGAGATACCCTCCTCAAAGGAGGTCGTTCCCCATTCCAGAAATATCCCTCCTCACAGGAGGTGGATTTCCCGAAGCTCGTGCCTTGATGAGGCGCCGGAAGTACGGACATCCCCCCCGGAAGTACGGTTTTTGCAAGGGCTTTGATAATTTGAGATACCCTCCTCAAAGGAGGTCGTTCTCCATTCCAGAAATACCCTCCTCACAGGAGGTGGATTTTCCGAAGTTAATTTTTTTTAAACTCTCCTCAAAGGAGACCATCGTTTCATACATCTATGAAAATCCTCCTTAAAGGAGGTCATCTATCACAGAATTTAAACGAAAAACAATCAAGAAAAACAAGCATGTTTTATTCATAAATATATAAATCCTGGCTAAGGAAGAGTACATGCACTACCCCCCTAGACTTTTATGAAAATAATAATTAAAGGAAAGTATAACAAAAGTAGAAAATACATTACTGATAGTATTTCTTCAAGTGTTCCATGTTCCAAGCTCTCGGAATATGCTTCCCCTCCATATCGACCAGATAATAAGTTCCTTCCCATAAGACTGCTCTCACTCTATAGGGACCTTCCCAATTAGCGCCAAATACTCCATGATTCTGGATTTTTGTGTTAGGCATCACCCGTCGGAGAACATAATCGCCCACCTTTAAAGGCCTCGCCCTAACTTTTGAATTGTAAAACCTTGCCACTCTTTGCTGGTAAGACACCAACCTAGCTTGAGAAGTTGTTCTGAATTCCTCTGCCAAATCCAAGTAAAGACGATGATTAACCTCATTCACTTCCGGCTGGTAATTATCTCTTCTAAAAGACCCTGCACCCAACTCCACTGGAACCATGGCCTCACATCCATATGTCAAAGAAAAAGGAGTTTCTCCTGTGGTAGATCTAGGCGTCGTGTTATAACTCCATAAGACATTAGGCAATTCTTCGGGCCAACTCCCCTTACTGTCATCTAACTTTGCCTTGAGCGTGTGCTTGATTATCTTATTCACTGCCTCCGTTTGGCCGTTTGTCTGAGGATGGCTAACGGCAGAAAAACTTTTCTTAATTCCCAAATTCTCACACAGCTGCCTCATCTCTTTACTGTCAAATTGCTTCCCATTGTCGGATATCAACTTGTAAGGTATCCCGAAGCGACAAATGATGGACCGGTACACAAAGTCCACCAACTTTTTTGCCGTAATTGAAGCTAGAGGCTCTGCTTCCGCCCACTTGGTAAAATAATCAACTGCCACGACAGCATACTTCACCCCTCCTTTCCCCCTAGGGAGCTCTCCTATCAAATCAATCCCCCACATAGCAAAGGGCCAAGGACTCGTCAAAGAAGTGAGAGGGGCTGCAGGACTGTTCACGTAATTGGCATACCTCTGACAATTATCACAAGATCTAGCAAAAACCATCGAATCCTCCCGAAGAGTGGGCCAGAAATATCCTTGACGTAATATCTTCTGCGCAAGAGAACCACCCCCCGAGTGATTTCCACAGATTCCCTCGTGAACCTCCCGTAGGACATAATTGCATTCCTCCCCATCTATGCATTTCAATAGTGGCTGATTAAAACCTCGTCTGTAAAGAGAACCTCCAAAATCCACATAACGAGCTGCTTTATATCTAAGTCTTCTAGCTTCAATTCTATCATCTGGTAGAATTCCTTCCTTCAGATATTTCCAAATTGGGGTCATCCAAGTATCATGCATAGTTACATCGACCTGCATTAATTCAACCTCCGGGACACTAGGTTGCTTCTGGACTTCCAAGGGGATAACCCCTAAAAGAGTGGCCTCCTTTTGAGATCCTAACTTAGCCAGAGCGTCTGCCTCCTCATTACCGTTTCTAGGAAGTTGCTCCAATCTCGCCTCTCGAAACAAACTCATCAACCTCTGGGTACACTTCATGTACAACTCGGTACGGGGTCCCCTAGCTTGAAACCCCCCATTAACCTGATAAACGACCAGCATTGAGTCGCTCATGATGTTTATATTTTCTACCTTCATCTCGAGGGCGAGCTTCAAACCCGAAATCAAAGCCTCATACTCGGCATCGTTATTTGTCGCATGAAAAGCAAAATGAATCGCACTCCTCAGATGATGTCCCTCTGGACTGATCAAGACAATCCCCGCACCTACACCTTCATTATTTGATGCACCATCCACATACAAAGTCCACCACGGCGCCGAAGTAGGTCTTTCCTGAATCAACTCAGGCGGAGGGCTAGGTATCACGGCCAAGGCATCGCCCTCGTGTGCCAGAGGGAATTCCAAAATGAAATCAGCAAGAGCATGTCCCTTTATAGCACTTCTCGGCTTATACTCTACATCAAATTGCCCCAATTCTACAGCCCATTTCAACATTCGCCCGGAAGTCTCCGGTTTATGCAATATCTGCCTCAAAGGATACGCTGTTCGGACCTCTATTCTATGTGCCTGAAAATTAGGTCGCAACTTCCTGGAAGCCAAAATCAGAGCATACACCAACTTCTCCATATTCGAATACCTTGTCTCTGCCTGCAACAACCTCTTGCTAACGTAATAAATAGGATACTGGACGTCATTTTCCTCCCGTACAAGAACCCCACTAACAGAGTATTCCGAAACAGCTAAGTATAAAATGAGAACCTCGCCCTCGAGAGGCTTTGACAGCAGTGGAGGAGACCCCAAATGATTTTTCAATGCCTGAAAAGCTTCCTCGCACTCAAGAGTCCATTCGAAATTCTTTCCAACACCTTTGATAGCTTTGAAAAATTCTCTGCACTTGTCAGAAGACTTGGACACAAAACGGTTCAAGGCAGCAATTCTCCCGGTCAAACTTTGAACCTCCTTCACTGTTCGTGGAGATCTCATATCAAGAAGAGCTTGTATCTTTGCAGGATTCGCTTCTATCCCCCTGTGGTTCACCATAAATCCCAAAAACTTCCCAGATTCCACCCCAAACACACACTTCTGTGGATTAAGTTTCATACGAAATTTTCTAAGGATTTGAAACATCTCTTCCAAATGCCGGATATGATCTTCTGCTTCCTTTGACTTTACCAGCATGTCATCCACGTAAACTTCCATCGTTTTCCCGATCTGGTCTTTGAACATCATGTTTACTAACCTCTGATAAGTCGCCCCTGCATTGAGTAACCCGAAAGGCATTCCAATATAGCAATACAACCCCCTATCTGTAATAAAGGAAGTGTTTTCCTGATCAGGTGCATACATCGGTATCTGATTGTATCCTGAATAAGCATCCATAAAACTGAGCAAAGCATGCCCCGCAGTAGCATCCACCAACTGATCGATCCTAGGTAAAGGAAAGCTATCCTTTTTGCATGCTTTATTCAAGTCGGTAAAATCAACGCAGACTCTCCACTTTCCATTGGATTTCTTTACCAAAACCGGATTCGCCAACCAATCCGGGTAAAAGGACTCTCTAACTAACCCGACATTCAACAACCGATCAACCTCCTCCTTCAAGGCAGTAGCCCGTTCACCACTGACTGCCCTTCGCTTTTGCCGAACACCCTTCCTAGAAGGGTCAATGTTGAGATGATGGCACATTACATCAGGATCAATTCCTACCATGTCAGCATGACTCCAAGCGAAAACATCCAGATTTTTCTTTAAAAAGGCAACTAGCCTCTCCCTTAAGCCTGACTCTAACCTCGCCCCAATGTACAGTACCTTGGATGAATCTCTCTCGTCCACCAGAATCGGCACAGTGTCTTCCGCTGGTCCCATATTCTTCTTGGGCTCAGGCAACCGAGGATCCAAGTCAAACTCCACTTCCTTTGTTCCACTGGACTCGCCCACTTCTCGAATAGAAACAATCTCATCCCCTGGCGATTTAAGTTCTTCTTTCTTAGTTATTGGATCATCTGGAAATTCAACCATCGGCGTGTCCCCATACTCCATAACAAATTTTCCCTTTTTTGCCCTAAGACTCCTCTGTTCCTCTTCTTCATCAGTAACATCCTCAACAACACCTTCCCGAAACTGATTTTGATTAACTAGAGGAGGAGCCCCAATCATCAACACCCTATGCCTTGTTCTGTCAGTTGTGACCTCTCCCCCAAATGCAGTCTCCGCTCCTGAATTTTTCATAGTAACTTCCACAGTCTCCCCCGAAGTAGGTGGCGCCTCTAACAGAAAGAGCGAGGTACCCTGTCTGACTAATGTCTCATAACTAGCCAAGTCATCATCGCTGGGAAACTCCACTGTATAAACCATATTGGTAACTGGCCTAGGTTCGAATGATTTCAAGGTTTCCTGAGCACCTTCCTCTTTGAAGTCCAGCATCTCCTCTCGTTGTCTACCCTTTGAGGAAGACTTCATCATCTTGTTATAACACTCCCTGGAGTCGTATTGACATCCCTTCACACACCCGATCCCCACTGGAGTAGGAAACTTCATTGCTAAATGGTATATCGATGTCACCACCCTCATTTCTTTCAAGACCGGTCTTCCAAGCAGTGCATTATAGCATGTAGGTTGATCAACTACCAAAAACTCGAACACCTGAGTAGCTGAATAAGGGTCTTCCCCTAAGGTAAGCGACAACCTCACAGTACCCTTGACCCGTACAGAATCTCCTGTAAAGCCATAAATGTGTGTCGTTCCATGAGTCATTTCTTTATCAAGAAGCCCCATCTTCTTATAAGTTCCGTAGTAAAGAATATTCACTGAACTCCCATTATCAATAAACACCCGATGAACACTCCTTGCTCCGATTCTTACATTTACCACCAATGCATCGCTGTGTGGGTGATGAACCCATTTAGCGTCTTCTTCAGAAAAAATTATCTGTGTATCCTCCCCCTTAAACAGCTTAGGAGGTCTTTCCGATAAATGATTTACATTTGTCAGGGGAGGCCCGCCAAAAATAGTGTGAATGCTCGCCTCTTTCACGAACGTCGTCTTCTTTTGATTATCCGGCTTATCTTTGTCTTCGGGACCATCCCTCTTAGTCTCCTCCCGAAGAGGGACGTTTGTCTTTACTTTTCTAACCCATTCGGTCAACTTCCCATTCCTAATAAGCAATTCAATCTCCTCCCTCAATTGTCGACATTGATGGGTGTCATGGCCATGAGATTCATGATAAGCACAATATCTCTTTTTATCTCTTTGGGCATTCTTCGAAAGGGGGAGGGGTGTCTTATACAATCCCTCCTTTTTTGTTACCTCAAAAATATGTCCAATAGATGCCACCAGAGGTGTGAAGATACTGTTCTGAGGGTGACCCTGATCTTTCAGAGAATATAGAGGTGGTGGAGGATACCGGGACATTGGGCTAGGTGACCTTGATCGGTCCGACTCCCAAGTATCAACAACATTTACATCAACTCTGCCATTCCTCCTCGCATCCCCCTTTGGGCTTGGAGACCTATCCTTGCGTTTGCCCCTACGACTAGTTTCAGGATAATCACTTCTCTTCAAGGCTTCCTCCTCCCTCTTAAAGGGTTCAGCTTGTGCATAAAGATCTGCAAGGGTCAATGGCTCCTTCCGTTGAAGCTCTTTCCAAAAATCCGAGTTTACTCTGACTCCAGCTATAAGAAAGTTTTTTATTGTCTCATCTGAAGCTCCTCGAACAGTAGGGACTTCAGCATTGAATCGTCTGAAATAAGATTGGAGAGTCTCTCCTTCTCTCTGCTTTATATTGGCTAGAGTCGTGACAGGGGGAGCATAGACAATAGAAGATTGAAACTGAATCAAAAACATTCTCCGCATTTGATCCCAAAAGGTGATAGAGCCCGGTCCCAACTTCTGAAACCACTGATGAGCATTTCCCCGCAGTGTTGAGGCTAGCAACCTACACTTCGTCAAGTCCTCCACCTGGTAAAGCTCCATTTCCGTATTAAACCTTGCAATATACTCTGCTGGGTCAGAGCTTCCTGTGAACCTTAGATCTCCCACCCCCCTAAAAGATGGTGGAAGGGGTGCTTCTCTCACTGCCAAAGAGAAGGGAGACGGAGCTGGCTCAAACATAGCCCCTGCCTGTCCCTCCGATTGTGCCAACAACCTGCGCAGAGCATTTAAGTCAAAATCTTCAAACCCAGGGATTCTACGGGGCGCCTCCTCATGTCGCTGTTGGTTCATTAACTCTTCGAATCGATACCTATCTCCAACAGTAAAATTCTCCGGGCGGGAAAAATTATAACCGCGAGAGGCCATCAGATCCCTCTCCAAGTTAGATTCTATGGGTCCTCTCCGGTTCCCTTCTGCTTGATTGAAGAGATTGGCATAGGACCTTCTCTCCCCATACCCTAAGCTGTAATGGTTCTGGGTTCCCATTTGGGGATTATGGTTCCTGGCTCGAGCCATTGTGAATGCCGCAGGATCAGGGTCTCCCGTAGTTTCGTTCTCATAATGAGAACGGCGCCTTTCTTGCTCCAAGATCCTCTGACCGCCAGCTCGAACCCCTTCTACTTGGCTTGACTGTCTGGGGTCCTCTCTATCTGGAGGGAGTTCAACATATGGATCACCAAAAGTTAAAGCTCTGGGAGTGACAGCCCGGAACCTTTGATTTCCTCCAATCTCCCCAACAACTCGAACATCCCCTTCGAAAGGAATCTCCCTGTATAAGTTACGCTGGTGATTCATGTCAAATTCTCTCCCAACGCGTCGATCTCCGACTGGTGTTTGGTAACTCGCCTCCCATCCATGGTTTGGGCATCGCCCCTCCTGATTCAGGCGAGTTTCTTCGAGAAACTGCCTTTCCCTTTCCATTGCATCCATTCTTGCCCCCATTCGATTGATCGTATTGCCCATATGAGTGATTTGGTCAAAAAGCTCAGTATTACTCATCAGAACGGGAGGATCTCCTCCTATCCGCGGACTCGGTCGTCTATTAGGCATCCTAGGCGTTACCGACCTCCGGTGCGAACCCCCTGAACGATTGGGATTCCCCATCCCAGAGCTCCTTGCGACAGAATTATTCCTTGGCGGCGGCGGAGGCAGATTTTCTCTGGTCCTAACCTCTTCCATCCGTCGATTATCCACACGCTCACGGTTTGATTGAGACATCCTTCCTCCTAAGATGTCAAAGCCCCTCCTTCTAGCGCCACTTGTTAACGGAGGAATTTGGGAAAACAAATTCGGGGAGGGTCGCTGGAATTATGGTGATGATTGAGTGTGGTGATTGGTATAGGACAATTAGGGTTAGGGTTTATACTTTAGGAATGGCTGAGATTGTATGATGTGATTATTGCAATTTAGATTGAATATTGAATTCTCTCTTTTTCGCAAAGGTTTGCATCGTGTCATACAATGTGCCTACGTACCCTATTTATAGGGATCAAGCCAAACGTAGTTCTTGGGGAACAAGTAATCGTAATGGGCTAGATTGCCTTATTTAGAAAACCCATTGGATTAAGACCACCGCCTTTGACACAGACCCAAAAAGCCCATCTATTTTCTCGGAACTTATTGATTAAGCTATTGACCCGGTATTTTCGGGGTCAACACTTTCTCTGAGCTACGGAGATAAGACAAATGTAAGGCAGCCCCAAATCAGGGCGAGATCCCCTTAAAGTGGGCGAGATCTGTTTATCAAAGCGAGATCAAGGACTTAGTTATAGTCCATAATTCGTGGTTTATTAAATACTGAAAATTACGAAGTCATCTTTGAACACCCCAAAGGGCGAGGTCCTTTCTTATGAACCAAGTCAAACGGATGTGCCCTTCCCTTAAAAACTAGACCCCCCTTCACATTGAGGGCGAGATCATCTAAAAATGGACGAGATCTAGCGACCTATCGTTCAAGGACCTTGTGATCCATATCTTTTAATTTCTCTATAAGGGCGAGATAATAGGATAATTGATTTCAACAACCAAACAGGGGCGAGATGCCTCGTGTACAAGACATAAAGGGCGAGACCCTAAAAAGACGGGCGAAATATATCAAGTTATTTTTCGGGCATAACAAGTATGTCGCAGACTTATTGGAGTTTGCTACTGAATATTCTAATAGGAAGTAACTCTAGAAGAATCTGGACTGGGATGATGATAACCTAAATTGTTTTCTACGGAGCATTTTTTTTTTTGTCAGAAACATTTTTCTATTGAATTTATTGGACAATTAAAGCACGAAACATACGATACATATATATAATCAAAATAAAAAGATAATCTATCCAAGTATAGTATGACATATAATAAAAAGATATAAAGTAGTACATTAACCGAAATTGATAATCCCTCCATCCCGGTCAAATCTTTACATTTGGTTTGGGCATGGAGATCAAGGATGTTGGGTGTAATATTGTTAAAATAAATGAAGTAGTGGGTGTAATAGTGATTTTTTTGTTAAAATAAGTGAAGTAGTGAGTGTAATAGTGTAAAGTGTTGAAAAAGTGGAGTGAAGTAGTGGATGTAATAATGTATTTTATTGTTAAAAATTACTATTTTTAATAATGTAAAAAATTGGTGGGACGTCCCAAAAAAGGAAAGTTTAAAGAAATTAGAGGGACATAGGGAGTATGATTTATCCATGATGAAAATTGATGCATACACTTAGTTTTGCAGAATTTTTATTTGCAGAATTTTGTGTACCGGAGTTGACCACTACTCTAATACATTTTTATTTGCAGAATTTTGTGTACCGGAGTTGCAGATCAACATGTTTTGTATTTTGTATTTTGCAAATAAAAAAATTGTCTGAATATTTTCACCCATTGGAGCTATTCAAAGTTATATTGGAAGAAACATTTCACAACAATGGAAGTCATCAGAATGCTATATAGAAACATTTTTTCAGAGGATAAGTTCTTTGGCAGTATAGCTACCTTGGTCCACACCACACAAAAGGACCGGCCTCAAGTTGAAGTTACAGGTACATCTTTGATATTTCATCATGATTTTTTAAACAAAATCGGAGTCCTGATGTTATTTTAAAAAATCCGTAAAAATTTTCTTTTAAGCCCAGACTAACCGATAGGTACCCGCTGTAAGTTGACAGCGGACACCCCTGTAATAGTACCAACCCGCTGTCCGCCATTGCACCTTCGCCTGTAACAAATACTCACTAATTACACATGTGTCATTTCATATTATCTTCACTAAATTGCTCCATTTGACAAACAAATATCTTTACATAAATACTTGTGCAAAATATCTTGTTATCTTGCTCACTAAGGCAGGGGACCATAAAGATATTTAAGGGAACACAAAAACATTGAACTGTAGCAAGAACAGCGGTGTTAGAATCGAGGTATGTGGGAAAGGGACACTAATCACTATTCCAATAGTGGCTCACTGTAGCTTTAACAGCATAACAAGTAGGTTACCAAGTGGGTGAACAGTGATTAGAAGACCCAACCTATAAATACCCCCATTCTACACACAAGGTAAGGGATATACAATTTCAATAACACAAACTTATTACTCATTCTCTCCCTTCACACAGATACATTTTCACCCGTTTCGATTATTATTATTTCGATTACTGATTCTCACACCGGAGGTGCTTGACGGCCACCACCCCCGGGCAAGCATTGTTTTGCAGATACCCAAACTCAGGCGAAGTATCCCCGAAACAGTGCTCAGAACAGTGATCAGAAGCCATTAATCGGCCGTGAGAAGTATCATTTGGCGCTAGAAGGAGGGGGATTTTTTCTTGAAGAAAAACCCACCACCTGCTCTACCAACACAGTAGCTACTCACACACTCAAAACACAATACAAACCAAAACACCTCAAACACACTAAATGGAAACCGTAATACCCCAACTGGACGAACAAGAACACGAAGGAAATACAACAGGCATCCCGCCGATAAATCCACCGATAAACCCGCCTAGAGACGATGGGCGAGAACAAATCCTTAGTCTCAACCTCACGGGCTGTAACCAACAACAAATTGACTTAATCATGCAGATAGCTGCAGCCATTCCCCAGGACGGACCAAGGTCATTAACAAAACAAGGAAGCTTGCCCGTAAACCCGCATGACAATCATGACGAGGCAAACAGTCAACCTCGCGAGGCGAGCTCTGCTTTCTCCCGCCTAGGTTCCTCTCAAAACACGAAACATGACAGGCACAACAAGGGTCACCATCCCCCTGAAGTGTGGGAACAAAATAGAAGACATAGAGACTTGAGAAAAATAATCATTGACAAGAAGGCCGCCTATGACAAGGTAGTAGCTGAGTATGAAGCACACAAACACCGAGAGTGATCCCCTGTCCGCTCAAAGCAGCCCGAAGTTACACAACCAACAAACGCAGAAATGTTGCAAACCATATTGGAACTCAAAAATAAGATAGAGGGAAATAACGAGCAAGATATGGGTGGAACACCATTCACAGCAAGGCTAGAAGCCGAGCCACGACAGAAAGACATCAAACATCACAGCTTCAACTCTTTCGACGGGCTTAGAGACCCAGAAGAGCACCTTAGTTATTTCGACCAACTGGCTCTCCATTATGAATATAACGATTTGACACGATGTCGATTCTTCGCCGCGACTCTTCGCGGCAATGCCCAAAGATGGTTCTGCAGAATATCCGCCAGGTCCATAGATACTTGGTTGGAATTTAAGAAATTATTCCTCAACAAGTTCAAAGCAAATCAACAACACGAGGTTCATACCGTGTTCCTCGAAACCATTGCACAACGCAACGGTGAAACCTTGCAAAACTACATTGACCGCTTCAAGGAAGTTGTCAACAAAGTTGTCTGTGTCAATGAGACAGAGGCCTTGGTCCATTTAAGAAGAGTTCTCAACCCTTACGAATGCGAGAAATACGTATGCCGTCTCATGGAAACTAAACCCGCCACTCTAGCAAAGGCGTATGACTTGGCATCTCAAGCCATCAACGAAATCGAATCCCTTAACGTACTAAAACAATCCAGGGCTCCACCCACTTCAACACCATATTTTCAGAGAGAAAGGTTCACATCTTACCAAAGGCAAGCACCCGCCTTGCATCAAGTACAAACTACTCATGGGCCGCCGCCCGCTCCAAGAACTCAATCATCAATCCCAGTCAGAGACCGCCAAGGACCCTCAAACCCGCAAAGACCAGATAGGCGTCCTGAGCCAAAATGGACCGAATTCACTCGATCTCCCAAGAGCAACCATCCTAAGAGAAATTAAAGGAAAGCATTTCTACTTTCCGCCAGCCCCAATGCACTCATCACCTGATGACAGACCCAAGGACAAGCACTGTGATTATCATGAAACACATGGGCATTTTACAGATAACTGCCTATCTCTCAAATACTTCCTGGAAAAACAAGTCAAGGCTGGCAATTTATCTCAATACTTGCCCAGACAAATACTTGGCCCATCCGCCTCCCAAGGGCACAACAAAAACATAGTACACACCGTGTTTGGCGGACATATCTCACCACCTAGAGAGGAACAGTCTGTCTACACCATATCTGAGGGCCCGCCAAACGTCATCACTTTCACAGACGCAAACTATGAAGGCATCAATCCCAATCACACCGAGGCACTAGTCATATCCTTGGGCATTGCTCAAAATGAAGTCAAAAGGGTCTTGGTTGACAACGGGTCCTCTGTTGACATTTGTTTCCAACACACTTGGGACAGGCTGAAACTAAGCGACGAAAAGTTAGAAACATGTCCTGACGAGACACCTCTCTACGGGTTCGGCCACAACGCCGTCCCAATAGCAGGCATTGCAAGGCTCCCTGTTTACTTCGGGGAATCCCCCAGACAAATATGTAGAGTTATCAAATTCTATGTCATCAACACAGCATCTTCTTACAACATGATCTTGGGAAGACCCACATTAAACTTGTTGAAAGCGATTACTTCCACCCCTCATCTCAAAATCAAATTCCCTACTTCAAACGGAATAGTATAAATCAAAGGGGATTCCGAAACCTCCAAAAGGTGCTATGGCATTGCACTTACCTTGGGAAAAACCGAACCTAGCAATGTCAACAAAGAAAGAGCTCAAAAAAGAAGGCAAGCAAAAAGACAGAGGCACGATGCAAACCAACGTACAAATAACAAAAAGAGAAAAGAGGTACAATTTATCGACGGGCACGACCCTCTGACAGAAGACCCGCCAAGAATAGATTCCAATCTAATGAAATGCCTCAAAAGAGAAGAAAAACCGCCGATAACCCCTGCGGTACAGACAGAAAAAATAGACATCATGCCCGGAGATGCGAACAAGACTGTCAATATAGGAGCGGGTTTGAATTCAATCTTTAAAGATGGTCTCACAGATCTCCTGAGAAAATACGCGGACATCTTCGCATGGAGTCCAAAGGATATGCCAGGATTAGATGAGTCCGTGGCAATCCACAAGTTAAATGTAGACCCGGACAAAGCACCAAAAATACAAAAAAGAAGGAACTTTGCACCGGAGCGACAACGGGCCATTGATGTTGAAATTGACAAACTCTTGGATGCAGACTTGATCTGCGAGGTCACTTACCCTAAGTGGGTTGCAAATGTAGTGCTAGTAAAGAAAGCTAACGGAAAATGGAGGATTTGCGTTGATTACACAGACTTAAACGCAGCATGCCCAAAGGACCCATATCCACTTCCTTCAATGGACCAACTCATTGATGCTACAGCGGGTCATCTATTGCTAAGTTTCATGGACGCCTACTCAGGCTACAACCAAATCAAAATGACTCCAGAGGACAGGGAAAAAATAGCTTTCGTTACGCATAGGGGAGTATATTGCTACAAGGTGATGCCTTTTGGATTGATCAATGCTGGTGCTACCTTCCAGAAAACCATGAATAAAATCTTCAGCGGACAGTTGGGCCGAAATATGGAAGTATATGTGGACGATCTCATAGTAAAATCTCTCTTAACGGCTTCTCACCTCCAAGACTTGGAAGAATGTTTTTCCACCCTCAGAAAACACAGCATGAAACTCAACCCGGATAAATGTGCATTTGCACTTGATGCTGGTAAATTCCTTGGCTTCTTGGTGTCTCACAGAGGCATTGAGGCCAACCCTGAGAAGATAAAGGCCATAATCGACATGCAACCACCCAAAACCTTAAAAAAAATACAAAAACTGACAGGAGGTTGGCCGCCCTGAGAAGGTTCATAGCAAAATTAGCAGACAGATGCCTTCCGTTCTTTGACACCCTGAAGGGGGCAACAAAAACCAAGGCCATATCCTGGATGGCAGAATGTCGAAAAGCCTTCGAAGATCTCAAAACTTATCTCTCTTCCGCTCCATTACTTGCGGTCGCGGCCCCCTCAGAGCCACTGTCACTTTACTTGTCCGCAACAGACAAAGCCGTAGGGGCGGTGCTTATCAAAGAAGAAAATGGCGAGCAAAAACCAGTCTACTATGTCAGCCAAGTGCTCAAAGATGCGGAAACCCGCTATCCCAACGTCCAAAAGTTCGCTCTAGCTTTGGTCATGGCAAGCAGAAAATTGAGACACTATTTTCAAGGAAGACAAATCAGAATCATCACAGACCAACCGCTAAGAAAAATACTTCACAAACCAGATTTATCAGGTAGATTGATCAATTGGGCTGTAGAGCTTGGTCAATTTGATCTAAAGTACATACCCAGAACCGCCATCAAGGCACAAGCTTTGGCTGACTTTATGGTTGAATGCTCATTCTCGACAACTGAAAAAGAAACACCCGCAAAGAGCATCACAGCGGCGGACAGCAATTGGCAGTTGTATGTGGATGGTTCCTCTACAAACACCCGTTGTGGAGCAGGGCTCATTCTGACTAGCCCCGACGGTTTTCAAGTCAAACAAGCCATACAGTTGAACTTCAAAGCCACAAATAATCAAGCAGAATATGAGGCACTTTTGGCTGGTTTAGCATTGGCAAAAAACTTACAAATAAAAAAGATAACCATCTACAGCGATTCGCAACTGGTCGTTCGACAAACAACGGGGGATTATTCAACAAAAGATAGCAATCTCAGCAAATATCAAGAATTGGTTCAGACAATGCTAACTCAGTTTGAAGAATACTCCCTTGAACAAATAGACAGGACGGATAACACAGTTGCGGATATGCTATCTAAATTAACTCAGGGGGAGAAAGTAGAAGCAGACACGGTTTACTTTGAAGAATTAACCGTCCCAAGTACAAGCAAACTGGATATCATGGAAATAAACCCGCCAAAGGATAGTTGGATGACCCCTTACATCTGTTATCTGGAAAATGGCACACTACCAGATGACAGAGTCAAAGCAAAGATAGTCAAATCACAAGCAACAAAATACTTTCTTCAGGAAGGCATCCTATACAAGAGAAGTTTCGACTCCCCTATACTTAAATGTGTCGACGAGGAAGAAGCCCTATATTGCATAAGGGAAGTCCATGAAGGCATTTGTGGCGACCACATGGCTGGCAAGGCATTGGCACACAAAATACTCAGACAAGGCTATTACTGGCCAAAAATGCACAAGCAATGCAAAAACTTCACCAAAAGGTGCCGCCAATGTCAACTATTTAGCAACATGTCCAGGAAATCACCAGCACTTCCCACAGCCATCTTATCCCCTATACCTTTTGCAATTTGGGGCATTGACATCATGGGACCATTCCCTAAGGCCAAAGGTGATTTGCAGTACGTCATGGTCGCCATTGATTACATGACAAAGTGGGCAGAAGCAAAAAGCCCTTAAGAATATTACACAAGATGATGCCATTCGCTTTGTTGAAGAACAAGTCATCACAAGATTTGGAATCCCAGTAATACTTATATCTGACAACGGTACGCAGTTCGTGGGGTCAAAATTTACTAAATTCCTATCCGACCACGGGATCAAACACAAGAAGGCATCTGTTTGCCATCCTCAAAGCAACGGACAGGTTGAAGTAACCAATCGCATCATTGTCCGAGGTCTAGAAAAAAGACTGACTACTTCAAAGAAAAAATGGCCTTATGAGCTACCCAACGTTCTTTGGGCTTACCGTACATCAGCCAGGACCAGTACTGGGGAATCCCCTTTCAAATTAGCTTTTGGCACAGAAGCACTTGCACCGATCGAAATTGGCTCGCCATCCTACCGTGCCATCAATTTTGAAGAAGAGGCAAATACTTAAGGACTCAAAACAAATCTTGACCTTCTAGATGAAACGAGAGAGGCCGCTGTTGAAAAGATGACCGCTTACAAAGAAAAAACTAAAGAATTCTTTGGGAAAAAAGCTAGAATCAAAGCCTATGTAGAAGGCGATTTGGTTAACAGAGCAACTGAGGCATCCGACCCCAGACACACTGGCAAACTTATGCCAAAGTGGGAAGGACCCTACAAAATCATCAAAGTACTCAGGTCGGGTTCCTACAAACTAGCCTACCTCAATGGTACCGAAGTTAACAACACTTGGCATGGCGACAAACTACGCAAATATTATCAATAGATGGCTAAAACAGTCATTTCCCTTTATCTTCTCTGTAATAAAGGGAACTATGTTTTCAATGGAATACTTCTACAGAAAAGCGGTCTACATTTACGAGTTTATCACAACGCTAACAAAATCACAGAAGTCCCAGTGGGCCAACAACCATTCACAAATTACAAAGTCCCTTAGCGGACCATTACACAATTACAAATCCCAACTTTTACAAAGTCCCTTAGCGGACCATTACACAATTACACAATTACAAATCCCAACTTTTACAAAGTCCCTTAGCGGACCATTACACAATTACAAATCCCAACTTTTACACAGTCCCTTAGCGGACCATTACACAATTACAAATCCCAACTTTTACACAGTCCCTTAGCGGACCATTACACAATTACAAATCCCAACTTTTACACAGTCCCTTAGCGGACCATTACACAATTACAAATCCCAATTTTTACACAGTCCCTCAGCGGACACTTACACAATTACACATTGCAAATATTACAAAGTCCCTCAGCGGACACTTACACAATTACACATTGCAAATATTACAAAGTCCCTCAGCGGACACTTACACAATTACACATTGCAAATATTACAAAGTCCCTCAGCGGACACTTACACAATTACACATTGCAAATATTACAAAGTCCCTCAGCGGACACTTACACAATTACACATTGCAAATATTACAAAGTCCCTCAGCGGACACTTACACAATTACACATTGCATATTTTGCACAGTCCTTCAGCGAACAGTTACACAATTACAAATGACAAATTTTACACAGCCCTCCCGCGGATAATTACAGCACTACTTACAAACTTTACAAGGAACATCAGCGGACAACTACAGAATTACAGTTGGAAATTTCACAAAGTTATCAGCAGACAATTGGATGGCTTCCTTTTCAAAATCTCTTCAAGGACACTCTCACAACCACGGATTTCAACATACTACAAGTCTTGCAACAAAAGACAGAATTTTAAGACAAAAGTTACAAAAGATGTTTGTTGCGGCCAATCAACAACAAAATATCAAGGCATAAATACTCAATACAGCAAGGAAGAAAAACAAGGAACCAAGTCCCCTAAACGGGCATAAAGACAACTATGGATTCCAATCTACGGTTTTCATCAAGAAACAGCAAAGTCCTCTAGACGGGCACTTACTACAACAACGAGCCAATAACTTCAAAATTACAAGGGATGAATACTACAAGCAATCTGCAACAAAATGTCTACACACTACACAAATACAAAGGCAATATGCTCCAAGCAAAACAAAAGCAGAAAACAAATGGATGCAAGGGAGAAATAAATATTTTATTCATAAAAATATTTTCTTACAAGCATGTTATTACAAGGATTGAAGATTCCTACATCTAAAAATCCTTCATGCCCGGGGAGTTTCCTTCTTAGCTTCCGCGCCCTTCTTTTCAGAGCTTTCACCCTGAGGAGGGGCGCGAAAACGGAAATCGATTGCATCCGTCTCCGGTGCACTCTTGGCCTCTTCCGCAGCGCGAGTACGGGCGATTTTCCGAGCATGCTTCCGGAATTCCTCAGCCATGTACAGCTCGCCCTCTTCCTCATGATGAGTGGCAAGGGCTAGCCAAAGATTCTCACTCTCCTTCGAAAGAGAACCCTCCCGTGCCCCAGCAAACAGACTGAAAAATTCGTCCATCTTAGAAATATCCATGCGATTCTATAACAAGAGGGATTCTTTAACAGATACAGGAGGGGATGATCAGAATCAACAAGCAAATTATCCTATTTATAGGGGGGTAAAAGAAGGTTAAATTCATCACCGGTCAAAATATTACAATCCCCATGCATAAAGAAGTAAAGACACAGTCAAATTTTTTGACTCCCATGCAGTATTAAATGCTGAGGACAAACTCCCACAGTCAAAATCACAAAATCAAGGTAACCATTTTCCCACACATATTTACTACAAACTTTGACACAGAAATACAAACACAAATTCAGTTATAGCTTGAAGCAAAAATACCAAAATATCAAACACAAAAGTATCTTAGAATGTGGAATTTCCAAAGTACGATATCAAACCAAGATGTTTCCCAATCACACAGCGGACATACCCGCTGAGTGATTTCAAAACAAGTCAGAGAAAAGTTCATAGCAATAGTTACAAAAATTAACCTAAGCCCAACGAGACCCGCTCAAGGGACCTTCCATACCCCTTAGCGGTTCCACATCTTCATCCTCACTGTTATACACAGCAGCGATGGCACTAAGGGGCTCGACGGCAACATCAGACTCAGCGGGCGTTCCGCTGGCCTCTATCAGATCGGTATCAACAATAGCAACGTCCACTTGCTCCTTTTCAACCTCAGCAGGCTTCGCAGCGGCATCCGCTTCAATATTACTTTCACTATGAACAGCCACTATCGTTGACAATGGAATTGCACCTTCTATAACCAAAGGGTTCTCAGCGGGCTCCAGGTTTTCCGTAGCGACCATCTCACTCTCAGCGGTTTGTGCGCCCACTTCACCAATAGCAACATCAGATTGACAACCAACACTCTTTCTCTCAGTTTTCCCAAGGCGGGCTTTCAGGGCTCTGGCTTTACGTTTAGATTTCTTCACTTTTGCCTTTAGTGTGACACCCCCCAAATCCGGGGTCAGAAGATTTGGTTGTCACGCAAAAATCCTCAAAATAAAACATCTGGTTAATAATAATCACTCACTTGTGATTGTCCAACACTGGAAATATACATCTGTGACCCCAAAAATACCAAGATCTTTTAAGGTTATAGGGCTAGAAACAAGAATCCAAATTCCATTAAATAGAAAGTATTTCTTTCTTCACAACATTCTCTTTGATCAAATCTTAAACCACTGGTGTAACTTCGATAAGAAGTACGCCAGGCTAACTAGAGCATCACATAATAATATTAATAATAATAAATATTAGAACTCAATTATATAAAATAGATCTTACTCTAAATCCAGACATCCTGAGCCAAGTCATCTTCGAAATAGCATCACGCTTCTTCTCTTTCTGAACTGAGCGAATAAATCTCGCCAAACCACCTTACTGAAATGTTAGGATTTACAACAGCAAGTATGAGCGAAAGAAATGCTCAGCAAGCGTATAAAAATTTTGATATAAAACCAGGATACGTGGGGCATAAAATCAACTGAAATGTAAAGCAGTTTATAGAGAAACTGAATCAACAACTGTGATATCATTCAAACCATAACTGAAATCATTTGGCATGTCATAAAAATGAATCATCTGCCAACTCACAATATATAATAGCCATTCTGGCGATATGGATTGGATACACTTTACTAAAACACCATTGCCCCCTGATCAGGTTCTAAGGCAATGGGACCCTCTATACTCCACCGGTATTCTCTTTTTTTCCGTGTGTGTATAGTTCGGATTTCTGGGGTACCCAAAATAGGCAAGTAATGTTAGCCTATAGGAAGATGGAATGGTTACCATATCCTCCTTAAATATAGCCGGACCAACTACGACATGTGGCCTCCTACGCTTTACTATTTTCCAATCCAATAGAGCAATTTCCGAATTCAACAGGAAATGCTTAGTTTTAAATACAGGTCATATCCCATTATTACTACGATAATGAGGATATGAAGAGTTTATCTGAAACAATTCCCCACATCAAGGGTACCAATATCAAGCAACTGTGTTCGCATAAAAATATTTAAGAACCACAAATAGCTCTGAACAATAACTATTTGTCATGATATGAATAAATGAAACAGAAAATAAAAAGTGTTTAGGATGATCAAGAAAATACTTGCCTCTGGTCTTTAGCTATTGTGCAAAGTCGAGGTAACCCGTCTACCTTCTTCTTCTATCTTACGGCATCACGATCTTCTATTTCAATCATTCGTTGGTTTGACGCTCTTGCGATTGCCACGAGTCTGATCCGCCGACATCGAGCCCGCGCGTCTACTTCTATAATCAAGCATAAGCTGGTACATCAGTCTTCAGACATCAAGTTCTACTTTTCTAAACACTTACAAACTCCATTCGAACATATTAACCCTGCTTACCAATATCTTTGTCGAAAGAAAATAATTGGAAATGTCCCCTTTGAACATAGGCGTTTTCCCGGTGTTAAAACACCTCACAAGTAAACCAGCAATTCCTTAAACAATACTTTCATCTCCAACCTTCTTCATTACAATCCACAAATAATACTGCATTCATTTCCAACCTTCTTTATTAAACATTTACTTATCTCCATTGACAACCTAAATCAATACCCACCAATTAATCCTTGTGAAAATAAACGATATCACCATCGTTGACATTAAATCAAAGAAAACATCGTCTACTCTTAACGACATCTTATAATATAAATCATATAAACAATTAACACACATTAACTATATATATCGATCAAAACTCGATTTACATCATAACCCTCGATACTTAATACCTTAATAATTCACATTGCACGTAAAGAGACTCAATAAGTAGATCACATAATCACATAGCACATTGGTCACATCATGAAAAGATTTTATCCAATATTTTTAAAACAGAAAACGGTCAAAACCCTAATTATCGGATATAACCGACTCAATAAAAAGGTTTGGTAAAAAGTCGATCCAAATTTAAAAGTTGAATTTTAACTTAAAACTATTTTTATAAGAACCGGGTCATTTTTCTAATTCCAGAAATACTTTTCTCGTTGAAAACGGACAAACGGTTTAATTAATACGCAATTAATAAGAATAATTCAATTAATAATTAAATTAATTGAATATTCAAATTAATTATTTATTAATCAACTCAATCGATAGATAATCCTCAAAACATTTATCTTATTCTTCGATTAAAGAAACATGATAATCAATTAATCCTCAAGACAGGATTATTCCTCGAAACAATAATTAATCCTGGAGATACATCATTAATCCTCAAATCAAATACATATATACTTGTCACGTAACCAATCAACACATAGCGCGGATACGACTCACCATTAAAAGAGCACTCAAATTATTATTATAATATTTAAAAGTATTTTTAGAATAATTAAAAGAATTTTAAAAGATTTAAATAACCCTTCCCGAATCGAAAAGGATCATTAATAAACCCTCTGGTTAATTATTGGATCCCCAAAATATTTTTAGTAAATATTTAATCCGGGTTTATAAATAATTTTAGAATTTTAAAACTATTTTTACCGTTCCCGGATTATTTTTAGGATTTAAAACAATTTTATTCCATTTTAAATCACTTTTAAACAGAAAATTGGTTAATAATCCCAAATAAATTAATTAGAATCAAGTAATAATTAATTAATAAAATTATCTAATAAATAATTACATTTATTAGATAATCAAATTAATTAAATCATTATTTGAGATTAATTAATATAATTAAAAGAATTTAATTCTTAATTATTTCGAATTAAAAACAAATAGGTAAAGAAATAAAGAAATAATTAAAATAGAATTCAGAAATAAATTCTAGATTTATAAAACATTTTCAGAAATAATTTTTCTGAAATTTATAATTAAATTCAGAATTATAAAATAATTAAAAGTAAATAAAAGTAAATAAAAGTAAAAATAATTGGTAAAAAGTAAAAATAAATTCCAAAATCACTTTTCAGAAAAGGTTAACAGATTTTAAAGATCAAAACGGGTACTGTTCATCACCACCTTCATATGAATGCTTCAAGAACACCACCTCCATCAATGGAGGTAACCCAGTTTTCCGGCCACCGGAAAAAAATTCCGGCAACCTCCGGCCACCCCTAAAACGTACCAATTGTTACGTTTTAAATCACAAACACACTCCAAATCGCCTCCTAAACACAACCACACCATTCGTTCAATCCCAGATTCAACCGAATCGAAAATTCGGCCAAATCCGAACAAAAACCGGCGACCTTCAAAGAATTTTCCGATCAAAATTCGATTTTGCTCATTTCTCAACCAAATCAAACGTTCTATATACCAAATCAAAGCCCAGGAGTTCAATGACTTATATCAATCATCAAAAACACCAAACAATCATCAAGAAATCCGGAAAATTGAAAATTATATCTCACCCCCAAATTTTCGATTTCGAGTTTTAAGCTACTAAAAATCAAACAAAAATTATCATGATGCTCCTGAGATTGTATACAATCTATAGATACTAACCATATCAACAACAAATCACTGTATGATTCACAATAAATTCGAGAAAATTCGAATATTAAACTAAAATGATAAATTTTCGATTCAAGCAATTTATGATGTTAAAACACACATAAACATGTAGTAGAGATCAAGAGCTTCAGTTTGGTTACCCACATGAACGATTTGGATGCCGGAATCACTGTCAAAATTGCGATTGATCCTCAAGAACACCAAGAACAATTTTCCAGAATTTTTCAGAAAATAAAAATTAAAAACTGATTTTTCTGATTAATTTTAATAATTAATTATAAAATCAGCTATTTATACTAATCTGAAAATTAATACCCAAAAAATATTTTTAACCCCTAATTAAAATTATTAAGCCTTAAAAATAATTTTTATGGGATAAAAATGTAAAATTTTTATCTTTAAACGAATATAATATATATGTCAAAATTTCCCAAAAATTATGAATATTACAAAAATTACAACAAATTTCATTTTTGAACATCCCATTATTATACGAAAATAATTTTATGAAAAACAGGGCCTCGAATTCAATACAGGGGCTGGGTCCGGAATTTAAAATGCAAAATAACTGTATTCTAAAAATATAAAAATTACAGAAAAATAGAATAAAATATTCTATGATACACAGAAGTCACGTAACACATATGGGATAATTTTCCTATTTAATAAAAATCGTAACGCGTTTAAATGCATTAAAAATAAACTAACACACATTAAAATCAACTAAAAATATATTTTAATATAATAAATTACACGTAATTTTTCGGGTCGTTACATTCTTCCCCCCTTATAAGGATTCCGTCCTCGGAATCAGCTATGGCAACTAGTAGGGTTCCTTAACTCCTTAATCATCAATACTTGCTTTACAAAACTGGGGATAATGTTCCTTCGTAAACAACTTCTCCAAAATCTCAATTTAACTATAGGGTCTCTGTCTGACACAGTTATCACGGGAGTCTTACAACCCATCGTTATTCGTTTCAAATATGGCTCGACCAACTTTCCATTAACATAATATCCTTGAGAGAGAGAACTGATTCCATTGATATGCCACTGATATTCTTATCATTTTAGGACGCGTTCTTACTCTTGGCGATTCCGTTGCGAATCTAATTTCTATCTGCGAATTTCGCTTATCCTGACCTGATTGGCATACCCTTGAAATTCAATAGAGATAACAAAAATCATAAAATTTTGAAGAGAACAGATTCCATATCATAGCAAATGTTCCACAATTGTGGTTATGAATTTTATGAATTTTAAACAACCTGATTTGAAATAAGAGAATAACTGAGAGATCAATATGATCACATGAACCCGACGTTGTGTGTCTTAGCTCCGACATTTACAATTAAAGGTGATCAACCTTCTTGTAATACACAACACACCAGTGATGGCGTCCCATCCAACTTCTATCACACAGACAGATATACCTGGTGTCCCCTATAAATAGGGTTGTTCGTCTCAGTAGGATTAGAGAAAAATGAAAGGAATTCCAAATTTGTTATTTTCCGAAAAGAAAAACCGGGAAGAAAGTACCGAACAAGTGGTACTATATTGCAAATAAGGTTATTAATCATTGGAGAAAACAAAAAGTTGAAAGTCTCAGAAATTTAAAAATAGGTTTCATAGTAACCACTGAAACAATTGAGATTCAAAATGGAGATTGAACACAAGTATCAAAATGTCACTGTTTAGAAGAGGAGAAATATCTTTTAACGAATACCTCTTTAGGAGGGATATCAAAATAATTCATAGAAAGAAAAGGTATTGCCAAGGTCACTACTTATGCCTTCTTTGCCAATTCCTTCGATAGCTCGTCATTCGAATTTAAGCTTCTTCCGTTCCACGCTTTAAAAAAATATCGATATCGTATGTCATCGTCAACTCGTAATAATCTCTGAAGATTCCACAGTAGACATCTCCAATCGCAAGGCGGTCTATCCAGTTTAGCACAACTATCTCAAACGAGTACCCCAATCTTAACTTACTAATTGGTACTATATCCAATAGTCCAACACGAACTCTATATGAGCTCAGACGTTCCTTACTTAGCTATACACACTCCTACACACTCTCGTTTCTAGTTTACTATAACCTCAGCTCTGATACCAACTGTGACACCCCCCAAATCCGGGGTCAGAAGATTTGGTTGTCACGCAAAAATCCTCAAAATAAAACATCTGGTTAATAATAATCACTCACTTGTGATTGTCCAACACTGGAAATATACATCTGTGACCCCAAAAATACCAAGATCTTTTAAGGTTATAGGGCTAGAAACAAGAATCCAAATTCCATTAAATAGAAAGTATTTCTTTCTTCACAACATTCTCTTTGATCAAATCTTAAACCACTGGTGTAACTTCGATAAGAAGTACGCCAGGCTAACTAGAGCATCACATAATAATATTAATAATAATAAATATTAGAACTCAATTATATAAAATAGATCTTACTCTAAATCCAGACATCCTGAGCCAAGTCATCTTCGAAATAGCATCACGCTTCTTCTCTTTCTGAACTGAGCGAATAAATCTCGCCAAACCACCTTACTGAAATGTTAGGATTTACAACAGCAAGTATGAGCGAAAGAAATGCTCAGCAAGCGTATAAAAATTTTGATATAAAACCAGGATACGTGGGGCATAAAATCAACTGAAATGTAAAGCAGTTTATAGAGAAACTGAATCAACAACTGTGATATCATTCAAACCATAACTGAAATCATTTGGCATGTCATAAAAATGAATCATCTGCCAACTCACAATATATAATAGCCATTCTGGCGATATGGATTGGATACACTTTACTAAAACACCATTGCCCCCTGATCAGGTTCTAAGGCAATGGGACCCTCTATACTCCACCGGTATTCTCTTTTTTTCCGTGTGTGTATAGTTCGGATTTCTGGGGTACCCAAAATAGGCAAGTAATGTTAGCCTATAGGAAGATGGAATGGTTACCATATCCTCCTTAAATATAGCCGGACCAACTACGACATGTGGCCTCCTACGCTTTACTATTTTCCAATCCAATAGAGCAATTTCCGAATTCAACAGGAAATGCTTAGTTTTAAATACAGGTCATATCCCATTATTACTACGATAATGAGGATATGAAGAGTTTATCTGAAACAATTCCCCACATCAAGGGTACCAATATCAAGCAACTGTGTTCGCATAAAAATATTTAAGAACCACAAATAGCTCTGAACAATAACTATTTGTCATGATATGAATAAATGAAACAGAAAATAAAAAGTGTTTAGGATGATCAAGAAAATACTTGCCTCTGGTCTTTAGCTATTGTGCAAAGTCGAGGTAACCCGTCTACCTTCTTCTTCTATCTTACGGCATCACGATCTTCTATTTCAATCATTCGTTGGTTTGACGCTCTTGCGATTGCCACGAGTCTGATCCGCCGACATCGAGCCCGCGCGTCTACTTCTATAATCAAGCATAAGCTGGTACATCAGTCTTCAGACATCAAGTTCTACTTTTCTAAACACTTACAAACTCCATTCGAACATATTAACCCTGCTTACCAATATCTTTGTCGAAAGAAAATAATTGGAAATGTCCCCTTTGAACATAGGCGTTTTCCCGGTGTTAAAACACCTCACAAGTAAACCAGCAATTCCTTAAACAATACTTTCATCTCCAACCTTCTTCATTACAATCCACAAATAATACTGCATTCATTTCCAACCTTCTTTATTAAACATTTACTTATCTCCATTGACAACCTAAATCAATACCCACCAATTAATCCTTGTGAAAATAAACGATATCACCATCGTTGACATTAAATCAAAGAAAACATCGTCTACTCTTAACGACATCTTATAATATAAATCATATAAACAATTAACACACATTAACTATATATATCGATCAAAACTCGATTTACATCATAACCCTCGATACTTAATACCTTAATAATTCACATTGCACGTAAAGAGACTCAATAAGTAGATCACATAATCACATAGCACATTGGTCACATCATGAAAAGATTTTATCCAATATTTTTAAAACAGAAAACGGTCAAAACCCTAATTATCGGATATAACCGACTCAATAAAAAGGTTTGGTAAAAAGTCGATCCAAATTTAAAAGTTGAATTTTAACTTAAAACTATTTTTATAAGAACCGGGTCATTTTTCTAATTCCAGAAATACTTTTCTCGTTGAAAACGGACAAACGGTTTAATTAATACGCAATTAATAAGAATAATTCAATTAATAATTAAATTAATTGAATATTCAAATTAATTATTTATTAATCAACTCAATCGATAGATAATCCTCAAAACATTTATCTTATTCTTCGATTAAAGAAACATGATAATCAATTAATCCTCAAGACAGGATTATTCCTCGAAACAATAATTAATCCTGGAGATACATCATTAATCCTCAAATCAAATACATATATACTTGTCACGTAACCAATCAACACATAGCGCGGATACGACTCACCATTAAAAGAGCACTCAAATTATTATTATAATATTTAAAAGTATTTTTAGAATAATTAAAAGAATTTTAAAAGATTTAAATAACCCTTCCCGAATCGAAAAGGATCATTAATAAACCCTCTGGTTAATTATTGGATCCCCAAAATATTTTTAGTAAATATTTAATCCGGGTTTATAAATAATTTTAGAATTTTAAAACTATTTTTACCGTTCCCGGATTATTTTTAGGATTTAAAACAATTTTATTCCATTTTAAATCACTTTTAAACAGAAAATTGGTTAATAATCCCAAATAAATTAATTAGAATCAAGTAATAATTAATTAATAAAATTATCTAATAAATAATTACATTTATTAGATAATCAAATTAATTAAATCATTATTTGAGATTAATTAATATAATTAAAAGAATTTAATTCTTAATTATTTCGAATTAAAAACAAATAGGTAAAGAAATAAAGAAATAATTAAAATAGAATTCAGAAATAAATTCTAGATTTATAAAACATTTTCAGAAATAATTTTTCTGAAATTTATAATTAAATTCAGAATTATAAAATAATTAAAAGTAAATAAAAGTAAATAAAAGTAAAAATAATTGGTAAAAAGTAAAAATAAATTCCAAAATCACTTTTCAGAAAAGGTTAACAGATTTTAAAGATCAAAACGGGTACTGTTCATCACCACCTTCATATGAATGCTTCAAGAACACCACCTCCATCAATGGAGGTAGAGCCGGCAATTTCATACACGACACGAAAACGACACGAAAATTACGGGTTTGGGTTGACCTTTGCGGTACACGAACACGAAAATACACGAACACGAAATTACACGGATGAATTTATTGTCGGTTTTGGGTTTACCCTTGGGTACACGACACGAAACGAAAATACACGAAATAAATAAATATTTTAATAATTTTATTAAAATTATATGAATACATATTTTAAAATGATATTATATATATAATTTTTACATAAGATAACTACAAAATAGTTTCAAATATTAGTTTCACAAGACTTAAGCACACTTCATTCCTTATTACATATTGAATTAGTAAAAATTAAGACTTGATTAGTAAAAAAATAATATTTAAATATTTTTATTTTTATTAAAAAATTACACGAAACACGACACGAAACGTACACGAAATGATGGTACACGAACACGAAACGAAACGAATCCTTAACGGGTCGGTTTTGGATCTGACATTACGTACACGAAACACGAAAGTACACGATACGAAAGTATACGAAACGAACGAATTGCCAGGTCTAAATGGAGGTAACCCAGTTTTCCGGCCACCGGAAAAAAATTCCGGCAACCTCCGGCCACCCCTAAAACGTACCAATTGTTACGTTTTAAATCACAAACACACTCCAAATCGCCTCCTAAACACAACCACACCATTCGTTCAATCCTAGATTCAACCGAATCGAAAATTCGGCCAAATCCGAACAAAAACCGGCGACCTTCAAAGAATTTTCCGATCAAAATTCGATTTTGCTCATTTCTCAACCAACTCAAACGTTCTATATACCAAATCAAAGCCCAGGAGTTCAATGACTTATATCAATCATCAAAAACACCAAACAATCATCAAGAAATCCGGAAAATTGAAAATTATATCTCACCCCCAAATTTTCGATTTCGAGTTTTAAGCTACTAAAAATCAAACAAAAATTATCATGATGCTCCTGAGATTGTATACAATCTATAGATACTAACCATATCAACAACAAATCACTGTATGATTCACAATAAATTCAAGAAAATTCGAATATTAAACTAAAATTATAAATTTTCGATTCAAGCAATTTATGATGTTAAAACACACATAAACATGTAGTAGAGATCAAGAGCTTCAGTTTGGTTACCCACATGAACGATTTGGATGCCGGAATCACTGTCAAAATTGCGATTGATCCTCAAGAACACCAAGAACAATTTTCCAGAATTTTTCAGAAAATAAAAATTAAAAACTGATTTTTCTGATTAATTTTAATAATTAATTATAAAATCAGCTATTTATACTAATCTGAAAATTAATACCCAAAAAATATTTTTAACCCCTAATTAAAATTATTAAGCCTTAAAAATAATTTTTATGGGATAAAAATGTAAAATTTTTATCTTTAAACGAATATAATATATATGTCAAAATTTCCCAAAAATTATGAATATTACAAAAATTACAACAAATTTCATTTTTGAACATCCCATTATTATACGAAAATAATTTTATGAAAAACAGGGCCTCGAATTCAATACAGGGGCTGGGTCCGGAATTTAAAATGCAAAATAACTGTATTCTAAAAATATAAAAATTACAGAAAAATAGAATAAAATATTCTATGATACACAGAAGTCACGTAACACATATGGGATAATTTTCCTATTTAATAAAAATCGTAACGCGTTTAAATGCATTAAAAATAAACTAACACACATTAAAATCAACTAAAAATATATTTTAATATAATAAATTACACGTAATTTTTCGGGTCGTTACATTCTTCCCCCCTTATAAGGATTCCGTCCTCGGAATCAGCTATGGCAACTAGTAGGGTTCCTTAACTCCTTAATCATCAATACTTGCTTTACAAAACTGGGGATAATGTTCCTTCGTAAACAACTTCTCCAAAATCTCAATTTAACTATAGGGTCTCTGTCTGACACAGTTATCACGGGAGTCTTACAACCCATCGTTATTCGTTTCAAATATGGCTCGACCAACTTTCCATTAACATAATATCCTTGAGAGAGAGAACTGATTCCATTGATATGCCACTGATATTCTTATCATTTTAGGACGCGTTCTTACTCTTGGCGATTCCGTTGCGAATCTAATTTCTATCTGCGAATTTCGCTTATCCTGACCTGATTGGCATACCCTTGAAATTCAATAGAGATAACAAAAATCATAAAATTTTGAAGAGAACAGATTCCATATCATAGCAAATGTTCCACAATTGTGGTTATGAATTTTATGAATTTTAAACAACCTGATTTGAAATAAGAGAATAACTGAGAGATCAATATGATCACATGAACCCGACGTTGTGTGTCTTAGCTTCGACATTTACAATTAAAGGTGATCAGCCTTCTTGTAATACACAACACACCAGTGATGGCGTCCCATCCAACTTCTATCACACAGACAGATATACCTGGTGTCCCCTATAAATAGGGTTGTTCGTCTCAGTAGGATTAGAGAAAAATGAAAGGAATTCCAAATTTGTTATTTTCCGAAAAGAAAAACCGGGAAGAAAGTACCGAACAAGTGGTACTATATTGCAAATAAGGTTATTAATCATTGGAGAAAACAAAAAGTTGAAAGTCTCAGAAATTTAAAAATAGGTTTCATAGTAACCACTGAAACAATTGAGATTCAAAATGGAGATTGAACACAAGTATCAAAATGTCACTGTTTAGAAGAGGAGAAATATCTTTTAACGAATACCTCTTTAGGAGGGATATCAAAATAATTCATAGAAAGAAAAGGTATTGCCAAGGTCACTACTTATGCCTTCTTTGCCAATTCCTTCGATAGCTCGTCATTCGAATTTAAGCTTCTTCCGTTCCACGCTTTAAAAAAATATCGATATCGTATGTCATCGTCAACTCGTAATAATCTCTGAAGATTCCACAGTAGACATCTCCAATCGCAAGGCGGTCTATCCAGTTTAGCACAACTATCTCAAACGAGTACCCCAATCTTAACTTACTAATTGGTACTATATCCAATAGTCCAACACGAACTCTATATGAGCTCAGACGTTCCTTACTTAGCTATACACACTCCTACACACTCTCGTTTCTAGTTTACTATAACCTCAGCTCTGATACCAACTGTGACACCCCCCAAATCCGGGGTCAGAAGATTTGGTTGTCACGCAAAAATCCTCAAAATAAAACATCTGGTTAATAATAATCACTCACTTGTGATTGTCCAACACTGGAAATATACATCTGTGACCCCAAAAATACCAAGATCTTTTAAGGTTATAGGGCTAGAAACAAGAATCCAAATTCCATTAAATAGAAAGTATTTCTTTCTTCACAACATTCTCTTTGATCAAATCTTAAACCACTGGTGTAACTTCGATAAGAAGTACGCCAGGCTAACTAGAGCATCACATAATAATATTAATAATAATAAATATTAGAACTCAATTATATAAAATAGATCTTACTCTAAATCCAGACATCCTGAGCCAAGTCATCTTCGAAATAGCATCACGCTTCTTCTCTTTCTGAACTGAGCGAATAAATCTCGCCAAACCACCTTACTGAAATGTTAGGATTTACAACAGCAAGTATGAGCGAAAGAAATGCTCAGCAAGCGTATAAAATTTTTGATATAAAACCAGGATACGTGGGGCATAAAATCAACTGAAATGTAAAGCAGTTTATAGAGAAACTGAATCAACAACTGTGATATCATTCAAACCATAACTGAAATCATTTGGCATGTCATAAAAATGAATCATCTGCCAACTCACAATATATAATAGCCATTCTGGCGATATGGATTGGATACACTTTACTAAAACACCATTGCCCCCTGATCAGGTTCTAAGGCAATGGGACCCTCTATACTCCACCGGTATTCTCTTTTTTTCCGTGTGTGTATAGTTCGGATTTCTGGGGTACCCAAAATAGGCAAGTAATGTTAGCCTATAGGAAGATGGAATGGTTACCATATCCTCCTTAAATATAGCCGGACCAACTACGACATGTGGCCTCCTACGCTTTACTATTTTCCAATCCAATAGAGCAATTTCCGAATTCAACAGGAAATGCTTAGTTTTAAATACAGGTCATATCCCATTATTACTACGATAATGAGGATATGAAGAGTTTATCTGAAACAATTCCCCACATCAAGGGTACCAATATCAAGCAACTGTGTTCGCATAAAAATATTTAAGAACAACAAATAGCTCTGAACAATAACTATTTGTCATGATATGAATAAATGAAACAGAAAATAAAAAGTGTTTAGGATGATCAAGAAAATACTTGCCTCTGGTCTTTAGCTATTGTGCAAAGTCGAGGTAACCCGTCTACCTTCTTCTTCTATCTTACGGCATCACGATCTTCTATTTCAATCATTCGTTGGTTTGACGCTCTTGCGATTGCCACGAGTCTGATCCGCCGACATCGAGCCCGCGCGTCTACTTCTATAATCAAGCATAAGCTGGTACATCAGTCTTCAGACATCAAGTTCTACTTTTCTAAACACTTACAAACTCCATTCGAACATATTAACCCTGCTTACCAATATCTTTGTCGAAAGAAAATAATTGGAAATGTCCCCTTTGAACATAGGCGTTTTCCCGGTGTTAAAACACCTCACAAGTAAACCAGCAATTCCTTAAACAATACTTTCATCTCCAACCTTCTTCATTACAATCCACAAATAATACTGCATTCATTTCCAACCTTCTTTATTAAACATTTACTTATCTCCATTGACAACCTAAATCAATACCCACCAATTAATCCTTGTGAAAATAAACGATATCACCATCGTTGACATTAAATCAAAGAAAACATCGTCTACTCTTAACGACATCTTATAATATAAATCATATAAACAATTAACACACATTAACTATATATATCGATCAAAACTCGATTTACATCATAACCCTCGATACTTAATACCTTAATAATTCACATTGCACGTAAAGAGACTCAATAAGTAGATCACATAATCACATAGCACATTGGTCACATCATGAAAAGATTTTATCCAATATTTTTAAAACAGAAAACGGTCAAAACCCTAATTATCGGATATAACCGACTCAATAAAAAGGTTTGGTAAAAAGTCGATCCAAATTTAAAAGTTGAATTTTAACTTAAAACTATTTTTATAAGAACCGGGTCATTTTTCTAATTCCAGAAATACTTTTCTCGTTGAAAACGGACAAACGGTTTAATTAATACGCAATTAATAAGAATAATTCAATTAATAATTAAATTAATTGAATATTCAAATTAATTATTTATTAATCAACTCAATCGATAGATAATCCTCAAAACATTTATCTTATTCTTCGATTAAAGAAACATGATAATCAATTAATCCTCAAGACAGGATTATTCCTCGAAACAATAATTAATCCTGGAGATACATCATTAATCCTCAAATCAAATACATATATACTTGTCACGTAACCAATCAACACATAGCGCGGATACGACTCACCATTAAAAGAGCACTCAAATTATTATTATAATATTTAAAAGTATTTTTAGAATAATTAAAAGAATTTTAAAAGATTTAAATAACCCTTCCCGAATCGAAAAGGATCATTAATAAACCCTCTGGTTAATTATTGGATACCCAAAATATTTTTAGTAAATATTTAATCCGGGTTTATAAATAATTTTAGAATTTTAAAACTATTTTTACCGTTCCCGGATTATTTTTAGGATTTAAAACAATTTTATTCCATTTTAAATCACTTTTAAACAGAAAATTGGTTAATAATCCCAAATAAATTAATTAGAATCAAGTAATAATTAATTAATAAAATTATCTAATAAATAATTACATTTATTAGATAATCAAATTAATTAAATCATTATTTGAGATTAATTAATATAATTAAAAGAATTTAATTCTTAATTATTTCGAATTAAAAACAAATAGGTAAAGAAATAAAGAAATAATTAAAATAGAATTCAGAAATAAATTCTAGATTTATAAAACATTTTCAGAAATAATTTTTCTGAAATTTATAATTAAATTCAGAATTATAAAATAATTAAAAGTAAATAAAAGTAAATAAAAGTAAAAATAATTGGTAAAAAGTAAAAATAAATTCCAAAATCACTTTTCAGAAAAGGTTAACAGATTTTAAAGATCAAAACGGGTACTGTTCATCACCACCTTCATATGAATGCTTCAAGAACACCACCTCCATCAATGGAGGTAACCCAGTTTTCCGGCCACTGGAAAAAAATTCCGGCAACCTCCGGCCACCCCTAAAACGTACCAATTGTTACGTTTTAAATCACAAACACACTCCAAATCGCCTCCTAAACACAACCACACCATTCGTTCAATCCCAGATTCAACCGAATCGAAAATTCGGCCAAATCCGAACAAAAACCGGCGACCTTCAAAGAATTTTCCGATCAAAATTCGATTTTGCTCATTTCTCAACCAACTCAAACGTTCTATATACCAAATCAAAGCCCAGGAGTTCAATGACTTATATCAATCATCAAAAACACCAAACAATCATCAAGAAATCCGGAAAATTGAAAATTATATCTCACCCCCAAATTTTCGATTTCGAGTTTTAAGCTACTAAAAATCAAACAAAAATTATCATGATGCTCCTGAGATTGTATACAATCTATAGATACTAACCATATCAACAACAAATCACTGTATGATTCACAATAAATTCGAGAAAATTCGAATATTAAACTAAAATGATAAATTTTCGATTCAAGCAATTTATGATGTTAAAACACACATAAACATGTAGTAGAGATCAAGAGCTTCAGTTTGGTTACCCACATGAACGATTTGGATGCCGGAATCACTGTCAAAATTGCGATTGATCCTCAAGAACACCAAGAACAATTTTCCAGAATTTTTCAGAAAATAAAAATTAAAAACTGATTTTTCTGATTAATTTTAATAATTAATTATAAAATCAGCTATTTATACTAATCTGAAAATTAATACCCAAAAAATATTTTTAACCCCTAATTAAAATTATTAAGCCTTAAAAATAATTTTTATGGGATAAAAATGTAAAATTTTTATCTTTAAACGAATATAATATATATGTCAAAATTTCCCAAAAATTATGAATATTACAAAAATTACAACAAATTTCATTTTTGAACATCCCATTATTATACGAAAATAATTTTATGAAAAACAGGGCCTCGAATTCAATACAGGGGCTGGGTCCGGAATTTAAAATGCAAAATAACTGTATTCTAAAAATATAAAAATTACAGAAAAATAGAATAAAATATTCTATGATACACAGAAGTCACGTAACACATATGGGATAATTTTCCTATTTAATAAAAATCGTAACGCGTTTAAATGCATTAAAAATAAACTAACACACATTAAAATCAACTAAAAATATATTTTAATATAATAAATTACACGTAATTTTTCGGGTCGTTACATTTAGCATAGCTATCTCAGTTTGTAGCCGGGCAATCTCAGTTGCGTCCTCAGCAGGATCCTGCCGTTGCTGCACTACGACTTCGCCCGCCACCACTGTAGCAACCTTGGCAGCTTCAACCTTCACAATCTCAGCAAATTCACCACTATTTCTGAACTTTAATATGGCAGCGGCCTCAGTTGGACGAGAATCAAGATGAGCCTCAGCCTCATCAGCACGCTCTTTCTCAAATTTTAGTGTAGTGGTCAAATCTTTTACTTGCTCAGACAAAGTAGCATTGGCAGCCTCAAGTTCTATCTTATCCTCTGCCAAGAACCGTCGCAAGTCACAACTATAGTCATAGCTGGCCTGGATGTCCACTTTCTCAGTTTCTATCTCATGCAAGGCTCTAGCAGCGTTATCTTTCAGTATCCTCTCGGCGGACAGCTCTGCCTCTAGCGTATTGATCCTCTTTTTCAAAGCAAGATTGCTACCACGGTACATGTTTCCACGGGCCATCAGTCCTGTATACATACATTGGTTCTACAAACAACACAAAACACAAAAACTTACACTTCAACAACGGACATAACCAGAAAAACTATACGAAAATATCAAAACAAAAACTACATACCCTGGTAGCATATTTCTGGGATAGGCGGCACATCCGCTCCCAACTCAACTCATTTAGCCTCACAAGATCATCATCAGTCATGGAATCGACGGTGAAGGTATTGGGCCCTGATTTAAAGAGAAACCCATAACCTGGCCTGGACCCAATTTCTGCATCATTCACCTCATCGTCGCTACTTGTATAAAACACTATCTCCTCCTCACCATCATCACCATCATCCTCAGTACCATCCTCAGACCCATCCTCAGAATCATCCTCGGTATTTTCTTCACAATAATCCTCACCACCATCCTCACTATCAACATCGTCAGAACCTTTCTCAACGGGTTCCTCCATAACACAAGTATCATCAACAGCAACCTCACTCACTTTAGTAGGCTCTATGCGTCTACGCTTAGAAGTACCAGCCTCAACAACAGACTTCCTCTTAGAGCGACGCAGAGGAATTTTAGGACTTTCATCAGCAGTCACCTCCGCTACTTTCACTAGTGGCTCTTGCTCTCTCACGGCGGACACTTTCTCTCCGCTGTCAATATCCACAACTACTTGGCCTATGGTAGAAACCACCCGGGCAGGCTTAACCACAGAACCACGCTCCTCCCTTCGAATAGCAGCCTTTACACTTGGAGAGCGAATGTCAAAATCATCATCACTATCTCCGACCATATGAGACGCAAGTGTTCTCCTAGCTACAGCACCATCACTCTCACTTTCAGAATCAACAGCAACACCTCTATCAACAGATAGCTCATCTTCCGTAGCAACGTCCCTATCAACGGACTTCTCTGTCTCAACGACAACTTCATCCTCAACGGGATACTCATCACCTTGGGCATCTTGCAAATTTGACTCCAGAAGAGTATCCCTTTTCCTTGCGGACACATCACCTAACAACTCAGACAAAGAATCATCCTCAGAGTTTATACCACCACCGGATTCTTCTTCCTCAGATTGAGCGTTACTCCCAGGCACTTCTTCCTCTTCAGCAACGGGTTCTTCATACTCAACCCGCTCAGCGGTTTCCCCACCAGCACCTTGCCCAGAAAGATCAAAGGCATCAATAATGTTTTCCACAGCAAACATCCCACGAACCCGCTTTGGCCTGGGTGGTTGGAGAACCATGAAATCAGCATACATCTTAGCCTCCTGCTCAATGGGCAATGTGGGGTGAGGATCCAACTCAGCTTTACGAGGATCCAACACTACAAAAGTAAACACAAGAATTTCAATAACGAAAATAGCAAAACCCAAAAAATAAAGTGAAAATAGAAGCTTACAGCAATGTCTTCTCAAATCAGCCGGATCAATCAAATTCGCCTCGGTCCACACCTCACCCAACGCCCTCACCAGCCTAACCAAAAAATCTATCTCCACCTGGCTAAGACGGTTACGATCCGTTCTGTAGGCACACTCAACCTTCTTCACAAAATTCTTATGCCAGGCGAACTCCCCACCACCAACTACCAAAAATTCCTCTTGCCAACCCGCCATGCCCTTGGGAAACGCAAAAGGGCGGTATCCATCCAGAGCTTTTCCAATACGCGTTTGAGACTTTACGAATTGGAGTTCATAAAAGGGTTTCGCACGGCTGGCTTTAACATCAAAAAGACAGAAAAAGGCCCTAAATGTAGGCTGTTTATTCACGGCCTCGTTACTAGCTATAAACCAGTTAATTGCCCTTATTGAGTTGGGAGACATTTGAGCCAGCGGACAGCGGAAGTACAATCGAAATAAATCCATCAGAAACTTGTGTGGCGGCAACCGCAAACCCGCCCTGAAATGACTGACGGGTATACAAACGGAATCATCATCAAAACGATGGTACAACTTCTCACCAGGTCCTGCCCGTCTCCAGAAATAACCATCTTCAATTCGAAACATTCTTTCGACATAATCCCCCCAGTCATCAGCTTTAAAAGTGCTGTCCTGTTGCAAATGTGGAAATTCGGCAAATCTAGCATCCATGTCTGCCTTCGAATACGAGGTTGGCAACACGTTGCTCGCTCGCCACAAGCTCTCAGAAGTTTCAAAGTACTGATAGCGGTTTCTCCGCAACACGGCCGAATAACCTAACGCACCAATGTCCGCCCAACGGCCATACATGTTCACTAGCGGCCTTTTCTCTCCAGTGGCGGGATCTACGAACTCATCACCCATCTGCAGACATTGACACAATTCATCAATTAATACCGCTAACGGCCAACAAGCCATCAACAACGACTGGTACACACATATATTTTATAGCAATTTTTTATTCCAAATTATTAACAAATCAAACAAATGATTCATATTCCATTCCCTCCACAAACAACAAAACCCTAGAATCAAAAGGCAAAACGCACACCATATACAGAATATACACACATATACAACTTACAAACATCCGATACACACTACGAAATCTAACCACTGATTTCACACGAATCAAGAAACGGATCGAAACTACCACAATCCCAATACCAAATACACAAACAACAAACACAAACTCACAGATTACTAACCTTTACAGATTACACAGTCGAATCCAGATTACAAATACTCGAACATGCAAAATCAAGACATAAACACAAAACCCACTCACACATACCACGAAAAGAGCGAATGGAAGGACAAATTAAACAATGAAAAGAGGAAACAGAAATCACAAAAGAAAAAGACAAAGAAAGCATACCTCGAATCAGGAGGTTGTATGGGGCTTCAATGGCAGAAATACTCGGCAAATGCAGTAAAAGCGTAGCAACACACTCGGAGAAAACGAAGAAAATGGAGAGACAAGAGTAGAAAAAAGCAGTAAAAATATAACAAATAATCCACAACTCCATCTTTTATACGCGTGCGGCGCGTGTCATGGGGGTGAAAAACTTACAAACAATACGTGGATGGCTCTGATTGGTCCACGTCATTATTACAGCCAGCAGTAACCGCCTCGTTTGCAGCAAAATTGCCCACTAAGTCTTAACTTCCCACTTACTCCTGACACATTACATCACAAAGGTACATTCTCTTTCCACCCAAAGGTCACTTCTCATTAATACGAACTACCACTTATCATTTCTCTTATTATTGACATTTAATATTATTCCATCATTTATTTCGAATTTCTCATTTATTACCAATTATTGCATTTATTATCAACCAGTTACACATATCATACAAAAACGTTTCAATTGCACGGCCCGTCAAGCACCAGAACCCGTTGTCAAAACATTTGCATATTTTCACAAATTTTTTCTAACTCCTAAGTGTTGTCCGCCAACACTTGGGGGGCATATTTTCACAAATTTTTTCTAACTCCTAAGTGTTATCCGCCAACACTTGGGGGGCATATTTTCACAAATTTTTTCTAACTCCTAAGTGTTGTCCGCCAACACTTGGGGGGCACAAATTTTTTCTAACTCCTAAGTGTTGTCCGCCAACACTTGGGGGACATATTTTCACAAATTTTTTCTAACTCCTAAGTGTTGTCCGCCAACACTTGGGGGGCATATTTTCACAAATTTTTTTCTAACTCCTAAGTGTTGTCCGCCAACACTTGGGGGCACAAATTTTTACATCCCCCAAGTAATGTCCGCCAACACTTGGGGGCACACATAGTATCATTTTCAAAAAAAAAAAAAAAAAAATCAAACATTACGGCATCTTTAGTTTCTCCTCCTCCTGTCCGCTAAACCGCACAGAAGGAGTGGGGGGCAATGATAGGTGCCCGCTGTCACTGTAACAGTACCAACCCGCTGCCCGCCATTGCACCTCCGCCTGTAACAAATACTCACTAATTACACATGTGTCATTTCATATTATCTTCACTAAATTGCTCCACTTGACAAACAAATATCTTTACATAAATACTTGTGCAAAATATCTTGTTATCTTGCTCACTAAGGCAGGGGACCATAAAGATATTTAAGGGAACACAAAAACATTCAACTGTAGCAAGAACATCGGTGTTAGAATCGAGGTATGTGGGAAAGGGACACTAATCACTATTCCAATAGTGGCTCATTGTAGCTTTAACAGCATAACAAGTGGGTTACCAAGTGGGTGAACAGTGATTAGAAGACCCAACCTATAAATACCCCCATTCTACACACAAGGTAAGGGATATACAATTTCAATAACACAAACTTATTACTCATTCTCTCCCTTCACACAGATACATTTTCACCCGTTTCGATTATTATTATTTCGATTACTGATTCTCACACCGGAGGTGCTTGACGGCCACCACCCCCGGGCAAGCATTATTTTGCAGATACCCAAATTCAGGGGAAGTATCCCCGGAACAATGCTCAGAATAGTGATCGGAAGCCATTAATCGGCCGTGAGAAGTATCACTAACCGACTTTAAACAATCATTTGAAAATTGTTACATATTTTAGTTCCGAATCCTGAAAGTTTTACGACTACTAACACTGTAAGAGGACCACGAGTCCACCACCTACAAAGCTAATGTCCTACTGCATAATATATTCATTCTCTTCAAAAATTAAAAACACACCCTCTCCCTATACACACACAAACATTTTCTATCTAAAAATGATATAGATACTACACATCCAAGGAGGCCAATGCGGGAACCAAACCGGAGCCAAGTTCTGGAAAGTGGTCTGCGCTGAGCACCGTATCGACTCAACTGGCCGGTGACTCAGAGCTGCAATTTGAATGAATCAATGTCGTTTGTAAATAAGCTGAAAGTTGTGATTGCCTTCAAGGTAAATATTTTTTTGGTGTTGGTTCTTATGCTGGAGTGAATATTAGTTATGACTTATTGTATCTCAGCGACGGAACTAGAACTTCAAAATTTCGTGGGCTTCAATGTTCTACAAAAAATCACTTAACTATTTGGCCGATCATCAATTTTATTTTTTTACTGTTTTACTGTAATACTTTTCTTCGTAACTGAACTGTGTTTATTATGCGGTCGCGTGGGAGGACTTCTCCCTAGTAAAAAACAAGTCTCGTGGAACAAGCTCCAAAGAGAGAAAACACAAGCAAACATTACACAATCTTATATCTAAACAAAGGAAGCTGGTCCCTGACATTGTCAGGGACCGTTGTCAGGGACCGGTTATTTAACAATCAGTTTCTGAGCCGTTGGATTAATCCCCTGAATTACAAAAAAAATTTAAGTTCCGCGGAAATTTTCCGCGGACCTCCGCGGAACGTAATTTTTTTTTTTTAATCTCAGCCGTTGGATCGTTGATCTAACGATCCAACGACTGAGAAACTGATTGTTAAATAACCCGTACCTGACAAACGATTGTCAGGAACCGGGACCCACAAAGGGTCTCTAACTTACCACAAAACCCGAAAAATGATAGTACCAAGAGAATAAACCGAACCATCGACTGAACACAACGGCCTATCAAGCACAACACACTGAGAAACAAATCAAAAACTATCTTCAACATCTTTACACTCAGAGACTGTAGCACTCTAGCCAAAAATTTCCAACAGGAAAGAACCCACTGATTCTCGCTAAAATAGGAGCCAAAAACACACAAATAAAGACAACATAATCCGGTTCCAAGGCTAGACTTCTTAACACAGAGAGGACACTGAATTACAGACAAAGGACCACAAAGAGTTTGATATAGATGGACACCATACATTCTGGAACGTTGCCCAAATACCACCTAAACACGCTATTAACTGGCCAGTAATAAAATGCAGTTTGAAGAAAACATACACCAGTAAATTCTTAAGGTCATTCTGCAAACTCGTAAGGAAATACCCCACAACTCTCAACCATTCTGGACGTTCTCCAGTCAAAAATCTCCAAGGATTTTTTCCAATCAACCCCTTTGTGATGAACATAGTTGATAATGCTGTATTTTTCCACTTGTTCTGAACTCAGTGATGACATCGGTTGCATCCCTGAGTATATGTCAAAGAAATTGCAACAGTCTGCATACATGCCACCGCAGATCGAATACAACCAGAAGCAAGCATTCAGACCCATTTCAACCCTTAGAACTCCTGTACTCAGCAAATCGGAGAATACATAAAACATACCGGTCCATACTTGTATTCTTTCCAAAGAACAACAATATCCATGTATGATGCAGGGTAACCGGAATTTTATGGATACACCGAAACCTTTGCTAAAACTGTATATCCAGGCCCACCAAGCAAAAGAATTGCAAGATTCAAATTTATCCCAGCAGAACAAACCAACAAATCTGGGGCACAAGGACCTTTTTTATATCCTCCCCATGCACCAGAAAAAATACTGGCACAGTAACCCAAATATCACAAGATGAAAACGATTTTAATGACGCCACATAATTCATTAGAGCTACATAGCATCCCAATACAATCAGACAATACCATCCCATTTTTAGAACCACGCATATGTGTATAGGAACAAATCGCAGCACCATGCTCAGTCAAACCAGGTACATTAAAATCAACTTACCTTCCCGCGAATACAACCACATCACAGGCCCTGAAACAAGAGAAAATTATGGAGAATTTAAAGTACCTCAGCACCATTAAATCAGGACACCGTCCATAGAACTCTCCATCAATCAACTCCTTTAAAAAACAACATACTAAGATTTCAAGCTCGAGACCCACTATAATCCAAAATTCTAAAATAATAACTTCCAAAATTCTATTGAAAAACAGATTTAGACACTCATTTTTCTTAAAAACCAGAGTACCGGGATCCCACACAGACCAGCCTTCCAAGAAGATAATGTACCAGATTACGTCCCCTCTACGCAAGAGACTAAACATCCGATACAAAAAACGCAAATTCTGGGCCCTTACCAGCGCTGCACCAATACTCGAAAGTTAACCACTCATAGCCTACTTTGAAGATTAAACAATTCAGATCACTACCAGAGTACCAGGACTATAAAAAACACAACAATCAACCACTAGTTTCACAGCCTTATATTTCTCTAAAAACCACCCAAAGATCCACATAAAAATTATACCTCCGCTACAAACAATCCACAAGCAACAATACCTCTCAGAAACAAGCTCTCTTTTGAAAAATACACACACTGGACCCATTTTATGCAATTAAAAGAGGCTGCAGTTAGTACTAAACAAATAACCAAATTCTGGGACCCAATAAATGTACCCCTCTGATGCTGCAATTGATCATTAATCATGACTGAAAGGCAAAACCCAAGAAGGGTACTCACCACAAAAGTAATCACCTCTAAACCAACAGACACCCTCCAGTAATTCAACAAACTACCAATCAAACTCGTTAAAAAACCGAGCAAGGACATCAGGCTACTCAGGATTTTACCGGCTAACAATCTCCAGAAAAAATCACCAAAATACCAACATTACGCCCTCCATAACAGACCACACAAAACAAAAACCCTAACAGCCAATTGCCAATTGTGACCGAGTAAATGAAGTTTATTGTTTGCTCATATTTTTTATACATGACGGGATTGACAAAATTGTCTTGGGTGATAATATACTTCTAAAAATTCCTGAAGTGCACATGCTGACATGCATTATGCATAATAACAGTATATGTCTCATAAATGTTTACTATCTTATACTACCCCAAATAGAAACGCATACGTGGGGAGCTTGTTTGATGCCTTTCATTTATTTTATTAATATCTAAAGCACAAACACATAAAAATTTAATTATTTAATTTATTTTTTTAAGTACAGATGCATGATAAGTACATGTGGTACCCATCCGTGAGAGGCCTTCTTAATACACATAACAAACTGGTGTATCACAGGAAAGCTAGGCATAGAAATTTCGATGTTTTTTAGTTGAAGTCGCTTAACTCTATTTTTTTTTTTTTTGGAACTTTTTAAAAATCTTTTGTGCACTACATTCTCAATCAAGATATGGTGGCATTTCAAAATTCATTTTTAAGATCACAAGCACAGGAACATTCCTATTGGCAAGATCAGCTTGACAACCCAAAACGAAAGTAATAAAGAAAAAATCAGCAAATGTTTTCTCTATCTATACTAATTTTACGCTTGAAATGCAGCTTTAAAACAATCATGGCTGTAATTGCATAAAGTGCAGATGATGTGACATCATCTGAGCATTTCTAATACTATTGGCATTTGGCAAACAAAGTATATTTAGAATCACATATATAATCATACACACACACATGTTATACACATAATGAGCATTTGATTAACATATATAGACTAATTATAGGAAACAAAATCATACGAATTATAAGAATACATATACATATATGCATACCAATAAATCAATCGAGAAGATGGAAAAACATGAAAACGAAATGAGGGCACAATTGAAAGAGTTTAATTGCATAAAGTACCACATATGAGCATATAGCCCAACATGTTACAATGTCTTGAGCTATAGAAACTCCAACAGTAATAAAATGTTTAAACTGATCTCGATCTTATATAGGGAGTAATATTACACATGAGATAAATACTTACATCTGCAATGGTCAAACAACAAAACAACTGGAGACAATACCACGCGTAAAGTTCTTTTTAGTTGTAATGCGCAAATGAGTACGGTGGATGCAGTCGAGCTTGAAACTGCTGGCACGCTGACCCTCTTCTTCAAATAAAGAAGAAAGCAAACTACCACAAGTTTGTCCTTCTACCGGGGGGATACTGAAAGATGGATGATAACCTTGGGAGACCTTGAAAAAGGATAATCTAGCATAACTTGAAACACCACTGAACGAAAGATCGCTACCGTAGCACACCACACAAGCTATATCTTCACTTAAGTCCATAGTGACGGTGTAACTTGAGCAAAGTGAGTCGACCTTGGTAATATCAGAAAAACTAGAAGACGAAGTTACCAAAATACATTTATCTTGGTCTAAGCTAGGTCGCAGAAATAAATCAGAGAATGGGTGGGTGTGAGAGGGACAAAAGTATAATGTCTTGTGTCCAGGTTGATAAACACCCCCAAAAACTGTATCTCCGATTTTTTGGATTTGTGTATCAAATGTAGGAATGGTAACAACATTGTTGGCATCAAAATAATCGTAACCATATGGGTCATAAACAGTGCTCCAATGAACTGCCTCCAAGTTGAAAGACATAACAGTTTGGATAGAAGTGGTAAAATAAACAATTTTATCAATAATGACATAAGATTTGATTTCGCAATTCCGTGAAGGCCTAGTACCCAAGCCGCTCCAAGAATGAGTAGAAGGAGAGTAGAGCTCGAAATCATACTTGTTAAAAGTTATATAGGGAGAGTCAGCACATGATTTAGAAAGAACATAAAGTTGATTGTCATACGCAAAAGCTAGAGGAGCTAACTTATCATGAAACATGGGAGCAATCTGTTTAACAAACTTACGGCCTCTGTAATTTTTTGAAGGAACAAGTTTGAGAAGACGGTTTTTGTTGATAGTAAAAACATCCCGTTTATTTTGTCCAACAACATAAAAAAAGGGGTCTATATAAGCAAATGCACAATCACAATCAGCAGGAAGAAGATCAGGTTCAAATACAATAAGAGGTAGCAAATCATCATCTTTTTTTAACGATCGATACAGACCAATTGCATCGATTTTATATAATACATAAAGACCAACATCTCTACGGACAAACATGAAAAGAAATTGAGACCTCGTTTCCACCACATATCTACTGCTACTCATTGGAAACGGCGAGTGGAGATGAGATTCATTCGTACGCTTTGGATGGGTCAAGTATATATTATTATTGTCGGGTCGGGTCTGTGTTGTTTGGTTGGGGTGGGTTTCTAGGGTCATCGTCTAGATGGGTTGGATATATTTTCTTTCGGAGTTTGTGGGCTAGATGCTTTAGAGTACTTTGTGGTTTTATCTTCTTTTGTGATGGGCTTTTTATGCTAGTCCATTTTATGCTAGCCTATCACAAAAAGTGAGATGGTTATTTTGTAAATACCTATCACAAAATTATTGACTAAAAAGTGTGTGATGCACGATTTTTTTTATTTAACTTGAATTGAATTTTTAAAACATGAATTTTCTAGTTTTAAATTTTTAAATGATATGATTTGATAATAATTATATACTATCTTGTAACCCGTGCGATGCACGAGTTTCTTTTAATATGTTATAAATTTTAGAGTAAATTGCACCATAGTGGCCAGCCAAATTAATTTTTGGCACTTTGATGGCTAATGTTGCAAATCTTGCACTATGATGGCTCGAAATTGTTTTTTTAAACATTTAAATGACTTCCGTCTATCTCCCGTTAAAAAAAATATAAGAACCGTTAGTTACTATTATTAAATGAGGGGTGTAATTGTCAATTTATTAATTTAAAGGTATATATCGTCTTTCTGCATCCCAAAAATACACAGACCCTACAAATCAATTTCTCCTCTACATCTCAGCTAGTGGATGAGGTAGTTCACCACTATCCATCTTTTCGATTCTCACTTCCGTCGCATTCTCTCCTACCACCCTCGCTCCTTCAACTTCAATCTCTCAAATCCGAGTTCAATCTCGTCTCTAAATCATTTTTCGAAAACAATCAAAATAATCCTGATGAGCTTTCAAATCTGTTCTTTTGTGTAATTGATCAGTTCGGGGAGTCTCAGGCTACGTTTGCGAAGTTTGGGGTTAGTTCTTTGCCGCATATCAGACTTGTGGGTTCCACTGATAAGGATATGAAGAGTGAGCCTGTCAAGATGGATGCGATTATTCGAGATTAGCAGACTCGATGGCAGAGTTTGTTGAGTCGAGAACGAATGTGATTGTTGGGAGTATTGTTAGGCCTCCGATTGTTTCAAAAAAGCAAATGGGGTTTATTGTTTTGGGGGTTTTGATAATGTTGTAGTTTTTTTATTAAGAGAGTTTATTTAGCTGCTGTAAAGATTATGAGAGGGGATGTTTCGACTGAGATTAGTATACTCAAGCAAATAAATCATTCTAATATAATCAGGCTTTCTAGTTATTGTGTGCACCAGGGTAACACTTACCTTGTCTATGAGTATGCAGAGAAAGGCTCTGATAGTGATATGATGCACGAGTCGAGTCTAGTTAAGATGGATGACACAGTATCTGCTGGTGCTAATGTTTTGGGATGGATTAAGAGGGTTCAAATTGCTTACCATATTGGTGATGCTTTAAATTATCTACATAACTGTATCAATCCTCCTTACATCCACAAGAACTTGACTAGTAGCAATATGCATTTGGATGGCAATTTAAGGGCCAAGGTCACGAATTTCAGATTTGCAAGGTCTCTAATGGACAGTGAGGAGGGAGGAGGTATGCAACTGACAAGACATGTGGTGGGAACTTATGGTTGTATGGCTTCGGAATACATTGAGAATGGGCTGATTACTCCTAAACTTGATGTGTTTTCTTTTGGAGTGGTGATGTTGGAGCTCTTGTCTGGTAAAGAAGCTGTGCAACATAAGAGCACTGAGATGGGAAAAGAGGACGAATTGCTTTCTGCAACCATTGTTTATGGATCCTTGCCAGATAATAAATTGACAATTATACCCCTGATTTGATAATATTAACTAACGGTTCTTTTATTTTTTTTTAACGGGAGATAGACGGAAGTCATTTTAATGTTTAAAAAAACAATTTCGAGGCATCATAGTGCAAGATTTCCAACATTAGCCATTAAAGTGCCAAAAATTAATTTTGCTGGCCACCATGATGCAATTTACTCTAAATTTTATTGAATTTATATTATATTTTTATATAAACATTATTTTAAATAATTTTTTTAAATGTGCTAGGTGCCAGCCTCGCAACGCTAGGTGCTTGCCTTGTCTTGCAAATTTTCAAATGTCCTGCTAGGAGTGGTGTTTATGTAATGCCACTACCCCCCGAGTCCTTATTATAATTGTAGATGTGATGAGGAATCAACATGTTTCAGCAACCTTCTTGTATTATTTGGAGTTAACACCATTTGTAATGAAGAGAATCTAATGTGACCCCACTATGAGTTCTCCTTCAAATTGGGGCAATGTACGCTGATATTATTGAAGTACATACCAAGCAGGGGGCTTGTTTGATAGATGATCTTCTTGGTGTACTGAGGTAGTTGAGGACCTCCTCATTGCCGCCAAGGATCGGGGGCGTCCCCCCTCTCCTCGACGTAGAGGTATTTCACATAGAAGCATCTCATGTAGAGGCATCTCACTAAGAGGCATCTCACTAAGAGGCATCTCACGAGGAGGCATATCACGAAGAGGCATCTCACGAGGAGGCATCTCACGAAGAGGTGGGGGTTTGTCGTCATGATGATGGGACCTCTCAAAATCTCAAAGAGGAGAAGGGGGTCTCCTATAATCTTGATCCTTGCCTTGGCCACGCTACGCTAGGTGCGGCTTCGCTACGCTAGGTACGGCCTCACATCGCTAGGTGTGGCTTCGCCACGCTAGGTGCGGTCTCGCTCTTATGGGGTCGCATTTGTGTTGTCTTGTGAGACCCTGGGGTCTCCCCGTTGTTGTGCCCTCCGTTCTTCTTCTTGTTCGACTTAGTCATCCTTCTCCCAATATGATGACTCCCCTCCTTCTAGCGCCAAATGTTATAGGGAGAATATTGTATAACAATATTTATGGAGGTTGCTGGAATCACGGAGCAAAATACAGATATTTTGCTAAGAACACGGAAGGAGATTGTTGATTTTTGTGGCTGATCTTGTTTGTTGATATTTCAGGGGTGAGCTGTCAATCATCCATAACAAGATGCCTACGTACCCTATTTATAGGGATCAAGCCGTACGTAGTTTTTAGAGAAGAAGTTACCTAGACGGGCTAGGGTTTTAGTAGATAAGTCATGGCCTAAGCCCACTCGTTTTAGGGCTGATGTAGAAATGAGTCATCAATTCTATCCATGATCCATGGTCCAAAGAAGGAAGCAAATGGTCTCGCATGGTTAGAGTCGGGACCTCTTGGGCGAGGCTAATAGAGAAGTAGCAAGGGTGTAGCATGCAACCTCGAGGGGTTGAATCATGCGAAGCGGACCCAAGTGTGTATAGATACTCATATGACCTCGAGGGGTCTAGCTATGAGCCTTCTAATGAAAAGTGAGATAGCGGTATTGTTTAGCCTGTAGATGTGATGATAGTGCGAAGCGATCCCAATGAGGGAAGTCGTAGCGAAGCGATCCCTTGACAGGAGTTATACAAGAGGTGATCCCTGTAGATGCGACCTTGATGCCGGGCTAGCATGAGACGCCTAAAGGCCTAGAATGAATTAAACCCCTTTTCCTTTGTCATTGGCATGAGAGCATGCCCTGAGTATAAGTAGGAGGTCACAATGAGGCGACCCTTGAGATGAAATAGCATCTTCCTGAGATAGAGGTGAGGCGAGGCACGATCCCGTACTAGGGACTTTGCTAGCGAACTCAACCCATAGCTAGGGTTGTTGTCTTCCATATTGTGTTGATAGTATATTGGACTAACTCCTGGTGGTGGGCTTTAGTAACCCAATCTTCATCTTTAGGCCCACTATGAGTTGTGGACCACTATTTCAGCCTATTAGGCCTGCTTAGGGTTTATGCCAAGATTTGGGCATAACAACTACCCCCAAGTCCATATTGCCATTGAAAATGCGATGTGGAGTCAAAACTTCGATGCGAGGCCTTTGCTCGTTATAGATTGCTGTAGATGAAAGCATAGCTATCTCAAGTGCCTTGGAAATGCATCGCGATCCCAATGAATTTTAATGATTGCAGACAACTGTCGTATTTCGAGATCTTCTCCCAGCTGCTAAGATGATGACATGTGTTGTGTGTCTTTCAATTAATGCGAAGCCATGTATAAGTGAGTGATGGTGACCTCGAAGGGTCCTTCCAAGCGCAATATGGTCCTGCAGGGATCTTGAGAGGCGACCCCATAGGGCCTTGCAGTCATAAGTTGTTACAATTATATCTTATGTCCAGCTGATAGGTGAGCTCGGGCTCTCACGTATGTCTTCTTAAAATATAATGAGATGACTCTCCGCTGTTCCTTGTTATTATGATGAGAGGCCTCCTCATAAGTAGAAAGGACTCCTTATAACTTCATATGTTGTGAGCCCTTCTTGCAACCTCATATATTGCGAGGCCTCTTTGCAGCCTTATAAATTGCGAGGCCTCCTCGCAGCCTCTTACATTGCGAGGCCTCCTCGCAACCTCATACGTCGCGAGGCCTCCTCGCAACCTCATACGTCGTGAGGCCTCCTCAATTCTTGTAATGAGTCTGCTTAGAGTTTGTATCAATTTTCAAGCATAATAACTACCCCCTAGTTCTTCGGTGCACGCAGATGTAGCGGAGTACTATTTTTTCTGGTCTTCAAAATTTCTTCAAAAATAAAATCAAAATAATTATTTGATTTGTCGGGAAGCCTCCTCGCTTGACAACTTTCAAAATTTTAATTTAATACGAGCCCATGTCTCCTCGTACTGGCCACCTCGCTACAATTTATTTTTCTGCCATGCAAGCCGGCTGCTTACTTCATAAATTTAATTCTCCTCGCAAACCAATTCGCACCAACTTGAATATTAAGTGTGTATGTTTTGGTTTCCATTTTGAAAAAGAAACATCACATATGGCCCTACATGTGGTATTTTGCAAAAGAATAGCATAAAATAGCCTCGTGAGATCCTGGTTTTCATGTTGTATCCACGCGATCCCGCAAAGAGTCACAAAGAGTCCCAATCCTAAAGAACTACATATGGACTTGATTCCTATTAATACCTTATATATAATAAGCATAAGGGAGATCTTATCCAAATTTTTGGTCGTCGTCGCTGTACTATCAAAAGCATATGATCCGTTGGATTAAAAAATTTGATTAAAAGTCATCCGTTGGATTATAAATTATATCCTTATAAGGATTATAAATTATATCCATATATATTTATTTATAATTTTCACTTTGTTAATTAATACCTTGTATATAATAACCATAAGGGAGATCTTATCCAAATTTTTGGTCGTCGTCACTGTACTACCAAAAACATATGATCCGTTGGATTGAAACTAGACGATCAAGATTAGATCACATAAAAAAGAAATTATAATCTAAAAAGGATATAATTAGAAAAGGTTGTATTAGAAGTAAATTTTAAAAGAAAATTATAATCTAAAAATGATATAATTAAAAAAATTTGTATTATAATTGTATTTTAAAAAGAAAATTATATTCTTAAAAGGATATAATTAAAAAAAGTTGTATTAGAATTGAATTTTATTTTTTATTTATTAATATTAAAAAAATTAATATTTACTATTTGGCCCCTATCTTGAGATCTAGAAATCAAATTTGAATGATTTTATAATCCATGCGAACCTCATTAAATTATCTTTAATTTAGTGATGCTTTAATAATTATTATTCAAATAGAAACACTTAGAATATCAAGAGAAAATATACTTACGAATTTTTACATTAATCCTAATCTATGTAGAAGTTCTACAATGATAATGCTATCAATTGTAAAAAACCTAATTGTATATGATTTAAATCATTGACACATAAATTTTCGCATTTCAATATAAATATACTTTTTATTTTATAACATATTAAAATATAGAACATTTTTTATGCTAAATCCAACGATTCTCATCTATTTATTTTAAGATCTTTGTCGTCCGGAGCAATAGACGATTATCAAAATTTTGGACAAAATCTATCTTATATAAATATATATACGGAGTACTTTTTAGTTTATAACATATTAAAATATAAAACATTTTTTATGCTAGATCCAACGGTTTTCATCTATTTATTTTAAGATCTTTGTCATACGGAGGAATAGACTACCGATTATAAAAATTTCGGACAAAATCTCTCATACACTTATTATTAAAATTATATTTGATTGTGAGTAGAACTATCTTTAAATAATTATAAGGATATTTTGATAATGAAAACGAATTATAAGTAGAATTATAAGTAGAATTCATAAATCAAATAGAATTTTCAACTTAAAAAATCGTCAATTTCTTCTCTTTTTTGTTTCTGTGTAGATTTAATTATATTAAACCATCATTAATTTAAAGATTATTTTGTTATTTTTATGTGGGCCGTAAACGTCCAAATCAAATTTTAAAATTCAAGATAGAGTACAAATATTAAATCGAACATGTAAAATCTTATATATATCAATTTTTAAACACCAATTTGATATGTAAATTAATAACTTATAAAATTTCATAAAAGTAATATAATTGTAGATATTAAAAAGGAGTTATGCGTTGCACGGGTTATAAGCCAGTAGCAAAAAGGCAAATATTCAAAAAAGACCAAGTGTATTTGTTGAAACCATAAAAAAAAAGGGGTACTTTTTTTGCTAATTGGGTCAATAGTAAATTTAATAAATTTTTATACAGTTGTTTAAGGTACTGGGAAAGATAGATCAAAATGTTGTAATGTTATTAATCCTTTTTTCCTAAAAACAATTATTCATCATGAATTTGATTAAGAGCATGTTTGGTATGTTCACCTTTAAATAATTTCTGACTTTAAATTATAAATGTGTGTTTGTGTAATATGTAAAAAATTAAATTCAAAAATGAATAAAAGTAAAAGAAATAGTTTAAAGTCAAAATTTGATAATAAATACTTTCTTTGAACAACTTATTCTATTTTGTGACTTTTTTAATAAAAAATAATATCGTCATTCAAGGGGACAATTTATTTAATTCTTTTTTACTTCTATATTTATTTTTGCCAAAAGAAGGAAAATAATTATAAGTAGAATTCATAAATCAAATAGAATTTTCAACTTAAAAAATCGTCAATTTCTTCTCTTTTTTTGTTTCTGTGTAGATTTAATTATATTAAACCATCATTAATTTAAAGATTATTTTGTTAATTTTATGTGGGCTGTAAACGTCCAAATCAAATTTTAAAATTCAAGATAGAGTATAAATATTAAATCGAACATGTAAAATCTTATATATATCAATTTTTAAACACCAATTTAATATGTAAATTAATAACTTATAAAATTTCATAAAAATAATATAATTGTAGATATTTAAAAGGAGCCGTGCAACGCACGGGCTATAAGCTAGTAAGTATAGGATATGTAGGCCATTTGCAGGGTGAGACCTCAATTCACTCTGCATGGATTATGTGGAGACCTTGCAAACTCAATCCCAAAATACCACCACAAAACCATCCTAAATCATCAGAAAATCCAAGATCAACGAAAGATTCGGAACATGTGTTGTTACGAAATTTCTCCAACAACATGTTCCATGTGATTGGAGGAGCAATAATTTTTCCATTTATATATTGATTTATGAATTTTATTAGTTGGGAAAATGTATTATGTGTTCACGTGTCTAGACATACATCAGTAACACATGCGCGTTATTTTTATATTTGCAAGTCTACACTTTTTTTTTTGAAAAACAAGTGTATTAAATTCAATAAAACAAAGCCATACGGCATCTATAATTCATATCGAATAGAACAAACCTAATTGAATCGTTGGACATCCAAAGGAGACCAAAAGCGAATTTTGACGAAGATATATACATTTGTATCCCCAACACCCGTTTGAGCTTATCGACCTTGAATGCAGAACCAAAACAGCTCGAATCACTAAATCCAAATCCACGCTCCCACAAACCGGAGAGAAAATCAAACTCCCACAAAACGGAGAGAAAATTCAAACAACCAAGCATTACAAGCGAGAAAACCAAACAACTAAGCATTACAAGATGAAGATAAAGAACTTAAAAATTATAATTAAAATACAAAAACCGAAGAAACAAGAAAAAAATACAACAGCTCCAAACTTAGATCTGAAAAATCGAATCCCCAATAATCAAGGTGAACCCACTCCCAAGTCCGGGGTCAAGTCGGAAACGGAGAAATAGTCGGAGTTCCGAAGTTTAAGAAACTAAGAACATAGACAGATCGGAAAAGGTTTAGGCAATGAATTATATACTCCGTATTTAAGTAGTAATGTAGTACGGAGTATCAATAATATCAAGCAAACAGATTGACAATTTATATAAATTGTCAATTAATAATATTTGTAAATTTAACACATTTACACATGTCATTAATAATATTTTTAAATAGATTCAATATAAATAGTTCAATTTTTTTTTGAAAGTATGATAATTTTAATTTATTATAATTGAATTTAAAATTTTAAACCATAAAAAATAATATTTAATCTATTTAAAAATATTATCATTGACATGTGTAAATGTGTTAAATTTTCAAATATAAAATTTAAAAAAAATTATGTTTTCCGATTTTATTTTACTTTTAGAAAATATTTATTCAAATAAATGACTAAAATACCCCTGCAAATATTGTTGTTGACTAACATTAATGATCAACTTTAACGGAAATTAGCACAAGGGATGGAAAATGTTGCGGGGTACTAAAGTTGCGGGGTACTAAAGTAGAGGGATGCAAAGTGTTGATTTTGAAACTATTGAACCTTAAGTGCAAAAAGCCAAAACCAGAGTGATACAAAGTGTAAATTACTCATTTATATATTTACTTCTTGTAAATGAAATTTCAATTTTTTAAAATTATAAAAAAAATATTTTTTTTATTTTAATTTTGAGTAATTCTAGATATCCCAAAAAAAATTCCCAAAAAATGAGTTGTCCTATTTTTATTGGTTACTTCCTCATTAATGTAATGGACCTGGACCCCGCATGTGTTAATATGAATCCCACCAATAACAAGTTGCCATGTGTCTTTTGAGAACTATTTTGGAATTTTTTTTAGATCAAAATTTGGTCAATTTAATAACAAAACAGGAATATTACTTTGAGATAAAGCATTGGGAATTTCTTTTTTGTTAACAGTGATAAAAATCTTCTCGTTTAGTTAACCAATTTTTCCTAGCATATCTTCCTAGTTTTCCCTTATGCGGCTACTAGTGTTACAACATGCAAAATACAAGCAAAAATTTGACCTATAAGCACACTCTTCATTTAAAATGTTCACTACTAGTACTGAAGAAAAACCTATTGGAAGAAAGTAACTCAAAGATTATTGCAAGTCAGAAATGACTTTAAAAGGCCTAGAAGAATAGGTCCAAGTGAAAAGCTATTTGTTTGAATTAATCATATTTACAATTAACCAATATAATGTACAAAGATTCAACGCGGTAATTAGCTACGAGTAAAACTCGGAACAAGAAAATAGAGAGATTACGCAGTTAGAGGCTTCATCGCTTCGTCATCTTCAGGCAACTCCACATACTCTCCAATACCTTCAAGCAATTGATCAACATCTTCTCCCAACTCCATCAACCTTGCACTCAGTTTCTCAACTTTGCTCTGTTCTTGCCCAAGGCACACGAGCCAATCGTTTAGTTCTGCTTCACTCTCCTTCTGGCTTTCTTCTCTTGCTTCTGCCTTTATCAACTCAATATCAGGAGGTGGAACAGCTCCTCCAGCCTTTAAAGCTTTGATCTCGTTTTCTAATTTGTAGTTTGCCTGCTCCAGACTATTGTAGGCATCCGATAAGCTCTTCAGATCAGACTCGGTTTGGCTTTTCTCCATATTGACCATTTCCAATTGCTCGGATAGCTCCTGAAGATTTGTCCGAAGCGTCTCTTCTGAATTTCCAACTTTATGTTCAGAGAGGGATACACCAGCAGCATCGCCTGTCTTCGAGGAACTTCCGGACAGTGTTGCAATCCGATTACGAAGATCCTTTCGTATAATAGATAAAAAAGGAAGTGAATGTTAGGTGACATAGCAAATTGTATGATCATCAAGTAATTAGTTCTTCGAGCACAAATCCCTAAAACGTTTTTAGGAGATATACACCATTCATTACATAAAAAGATTAGTTTATCATTAGGAGCTACCTGTATTTCCTAATGTTGTTTCCGAACAACAGCTTTCAGTCTTTTGGCGTAATCAGTGTCGTTTTCAGCATTCTTTTGTTCCAGTTCCGCTGGCATTACTGCTACACCTACTCTTTGGTTGAGTATAAATCTGTAATGTGCTTTCCTTGATATCAGTTTCCAAACTCTTGATAAAGTTCACAAACTGAGAATCAAATATTGACGAAAGTACAGAATGTTCCTCATTTCTTTCGTCACTTTCTTCACTATCATCAACATCTTCTATCTCTGACATACTTGCTGCATTAGATCTTGTCAGCGGTTTACGTGGCTGGTCTGGTTTTGCAGATGAAAACCGAAAGGTTTTCTGCATATCTTCAAACTTTAACAAGTAGGATGTAAGTCCAATTTTCTGGTTATTGGATTCAACTATGCTAAACGAATCCTTTCCAGCATCAGAATTATTATTAAATACAACACATTCTCCCAAAAGCACTGCAGCCATCCCTCTTATCCACATAGTTGTGTCTGGATTGGATACTAGCTCAAAGAGATAAGTAAGGTGGGGACGTGAATCTAGGAAGCATTGCACTGCACTTGGGTAATTAAAAGCCACGTGATCAGCAATTTTAGGATGATTGATTGGCAGTGAAAATTTGACAAGGATTTCCCATCTCCGCTTTTTAAGGAAGAAGCAACAGCCAAGTATTTCAGTGTCTGGTGCAACAAGGGCTCTGGTGTTCCTAGTGGCGACATTGCTGCTTCAGTTTCAATTTTTAAAACCTGCATGTGGTTACAGATTTCAATAAAGAGAAGGAAACAGATGTCATAAAATACCATTTTCAGATCAGAGGAACTATATAACTGGGTAATTGGGGAGAGGGTGGGGAATGAAACATAGTATAGTAGTATACTTTTAGTAGAAACAAGACATTAGGTGAGAAAATGAGACACAAGGCATACCTTCTCCTTGCAAGATATGTTATCCTTTATAACATGGGTCAGAACACTTGCAGCTCTGCAACATGTCTGCACACAATAGTCAAAAGCATTAGCTGGGGAAGGTATTCGACAACAGCTCCAAGCACCAAAAGAGTAACTTATTGCTGTTATAATAATAAATTTAAGCCTACGAGTAATACACATACTTTATTAAAGTAAAACAACAGAAGATGGTATATACGACCATCAAAACAATCCTTACACAAAGTCATCTTATCACAATCACACCAAGGCATTTAGCAATAATATTTTACATAGTTAAGTTCCTCAAAGTTACTTAGTAATGGCTAGTGGAAGCTTTCAAAATACCTCAAGATCGCCATAATTTTCAGTGAGGGTAAGACCACGTAACAGCATGCTGTCAAAAGAAAACAAAAAAGATTTAGTCAGTCATAAGTCTCCTCACGTTCCAGCATAACATGACAGTGAGAAGGCCCAGAGAGTTGATTGTAGATATTCTATCAGTTATACAAGCTCAAATTTAGTGTTGATATTAGCGAGAAAGTATTACAATGCAAGCATAACAAACGAACCTTCCAACCATAAGATGTGGCTGAGGGATTAATGTGGATGCCAACAAACATTATTAATTGACCATCAGGGTTTTTCTGTTTGTAACAGGTGGATCAACTATGTTAATATGCCATTAAAACAGCATAATAGATTACCAAAATTAAAAAACTCAAACGCATCTTTAAACCATATCAAAAGAAGCAACTCACTAAGAGATTAAATGTATAACACCAACCTCACAAAAGCACTTGAAGATATAGTCAGCTGCTAAAAATTCTTGCACACTGGAAGTTCGTATAAAATGATTCGGAGAACAGAATTAAAGGCAGATTCTTCATGTGGCTGATCTCCAAGAATTTTTCTTGCAAGAGCATCAAGATTCTTCCCATGTCCAGCTATGAGATCACCAAATGATCGAAAGGTCTGGCGAAGTGATTTTGCAAGTTTTAATTTACAAATAATATTGACCTATATCTAAGCTTTAATTACATAAATATTGACCATGCATTTAATTAGATTTCTATAACTTATTTAGATTGCTTTTCCACAAGCTCATAGGATTTCGCTTAGTAGAACTCCTCAAAAGGAAAAGGTGCAAAAGATTTTATAATTTACAGCCGTGCTCGAGAAGCTGTTGCTGTGGAAAAAAGATGTTTTCCTATTTGTTCTTGTTCTAAAAACCTTCTCCATGTACCATGGCTTGAGAGTATGTTGCTGTGGGAAAAATATATTTTCCTATTTCTTCTCGTTCTAATTACCTTTTCCTTGTAACATGACATGATCACATAGTGTAGATCCAAATCAAGTTATCTTACCGCGCACCGCACAGCAACAGGAGCCCACTGGCTTTCAACTCCCAACAATTTGGAAAAAATCATTCGAGTGAGATGATGCATCAAAAAAGTTATCCATCAACTCCAAAATTGATGACCCGTCATTTTAATATGGGTTATAAATTTTGCTGAAGTGGTAGCATATTTAGGTGTTCACTGCTCAAGCTATAATTGACAAACCTGAACTAGCACCGTCTTGTTTGTCAGAATGTTACCATCTTTTCCAGGCACTGTTTCTGGAACACCCGTTATCAGCAAACTAATGGTTTCTAACACACTGAGTAGATTTCCAAGGACAACAGAAATTAATCAGTAACATTTCTACAAATCTATGAAACATACTTACAAATGGCACATGCACACATATTATAGTGTTTAACATGCTAGGAAGGGAAATTATAATAAACAAGTAAGCGAATTGAAAAAAAAAAGTGAAATCTAACCTTTTTGTTGGGTAAAGCTGTATGCACTTCCTCTCAGTTTCAAAATAGATATCAAAGGCTCAAAACCTATTGTTTCCCTCAGCAGTACCTATAACATATCCCACAAACATCAGGTGGCTCTACTAGTACTACATTAATTTCTATAGGGCGCTCTCCCATACTCCATATTATAAACACACGCTGAATCACAATTACAAAATAGTAGCTTACTGTTCTTACTTCTATCTAATGAATAAAATGTGTAATTCCAACCAAAAAAAAATTATGAACACTCTGTACTGCAGCGTCCTACAGATTCTCTATAAAAAAGATCCGTGTCAGTGAAAAGTTGTTTGATTACTTGATTTTTCAAAAAGGAAGAATCTAAATGTATAAATGTAGGTGCGGAATTGGAATGTGTTGTACACGTTATGCTGGGAGGTGAGATAAACGTATTCTGGCAAATTAATGATTTTTAATGCTATCATCCTATGTTCACATATAAGTAAGAATAAACTTGCAGACCTGATTAGCTGTATTATTCCAAGAAGATTGTTCAACAACTCACGGCAATCCTGGATAGTGACACAAATGAGCAAAGTTAGAGATTGCATTTGTATATTTTCTTAAAACAGGCTTTACTGCTAGAACATACATATATATGGACCAGATGCAGAAGTTAACCACCAAATGACAGAGTTATAAGAATAAAATGCAAATTGCAAACACACGAGTATTGGTACAAATAATATATAATCCTCTCCATGAACGATTAGGCATTAGACAACAAATCTCAACAGCATACTAGCATCAGGCTAAAATACTGTGTTTGTACGTTAGTTTGTGTGATTATTGCATACATCTAATATCTAATTTGATTGATCCTGCATTACTTTAAATTGATCCAATGGATAAATTTGAGACCCACAGATATGAGTATGACTATAGAAAACTACATGTATCTTCCACTAAAGTGATAACACAAATTTGGAGAATTCAACAGTCTTTAAAAGTAGGTGTAGTACTCAATTATAGAAAATGGTCAGCTTAACTGGAACACTCAACTTGAGGAGAAATGTGATGAGAATATTATACTCATGCATGCATGGAAGTTTTATATCGTATATTTTTAAGTCTTTAAGTTATTCTGTCCCTAGTACTCTAAACCTCATAGGCATCAGATAAATGATAAAAGTTCACATAGCTGTAAGACCATACATAAAAAATATATTTATTCATAATAATTTAGTTAATATGCATAAAAAATTATATAATTTTTCTTAAATAGGGGAATCGGGGAACGGAGCGGAGACACCCTACTCCCCGATCCCCAATTTTTTCCTATACTTTTCCCTTGTCCCCATTCCCCGCCCCGAATCCGAAAAATTCCCCGAAACCCCAACCCAACCGGGACGGGGATCGGATCGGGGTCGGGCGGGATGGGTGAAAAACCCATCCCTTGTCCATGTCAAGACAAAAATTGAAGAACAGAATGTATCATACTATCACCTAATAGCCTGTTATTATGCATCACATCATCACTAGCCAAAATCAGGAATATATTAGTGTGCGTCTTGCATACAAAAAATTACGTCAAATCTTTATTTGCAGACCTAATGTTCAATTCTGACATACTTTAATTTGTAGATATTTGATCGCTTGATGTTATCAATAGATACATCCACAAGTAAATTTGGCAGAACTCATGATTATTTATAAAAGTGAACCTAGTATCCAACTTTCAAAAAACAAACACACAAGTCTAACCACCTTATGTTGCATACTCCAAGCGAATCTACTTTTATCAAATGCATGGGAAACTAGGAATGCCACACACATAAGAAATTTTGCATTCCTGTAAGCAGACATGTAGGCAGATTCAAGTTAAGTACTTCAAGTACCTGCACAACAACACCACCTTCCTCCTTAATAATACTAAAAATCTTTTCAAAAGCACCTTCGAAAACAAGAATTTTTTGAATTTCCTACATTTAAACAGCTGAAGCATTAGGTCTGTATAATTGAAGCAAGTGATTTTTCAAAAATCCCCCAATTGTTCATTAAGATCTAACGAGGACCAGACAAAAACCGAAGCTGATTCACATTACCAGGTTAATACCTCACAATCCATAAGCATATCCATAAGGCGAGTTATACCACAAGGAGTGGTGAGAATAGCTTCTTGTAACCTGATAAGAGGTCAACTATCAAGCAAATATTACCGAAAAGCTAAAAGAAACAGAATTTCACGCAACAGCAAGAAAATGGCTCTGTAAAAGAATACCTATTCCGAGAATTTGTGAGAAGTGCAGTCAGAAGTTGAAGCGTATAATATCGAACATAAAAATCCTCCTCTGACTGCCGAGGTACATAATCAGTTAATTTCATCAATATGTATGATCAACAAAAATTTCTACTCATAAAAGTAAAATAAGAAGTTAGTTAGATCAATGTACAGTTCTACACACACAATATAATTTTTACCATGAAGAAGAGAAGCAACAGAGCCCTTGGGGTTAAAGTGAAAAATGAGATAAAGTCCATTGTCAGTGCAACATCCTAGAAGTGAAGACACATTTGGATGGTTGACACGACCTAATCTTTTTTTTTTTTTTTGAAGAACAATAGAATTAATTCATAAAATAAAAGTCATACGGCATCTACAAAGATAATCGAGTCGAACAAACATAAAATAGAAACAATTGCCTATCATCATAAAGAGATAGTCTAGCAATTTGTTGAAGATGATGTATTTACATATACCCTTCACTTCACCCGCTTCTTCGAAAACTGTTTGAGCTATCGACCATGATTGTAGTTCCATACAAACCTTCATCCATAAATCAAAACTAGCACTCACAATAAAGGAGAGAAAATCATACCCACACACCAAGGAGGGAAAAACAATACCGAAATTGCAAGAAAACATCTTAGATCTGGAAGGAAAATCCAAGATAATCAATCCACTCTCGAAATCAAACCAAACAAAACAAAGAAAGAATTTATTGAAGAAAATACAACGAAAATGAAAGGATTTGGGGCTTTCCACCGGTGAAAATCCGGTGGAAGCCCCGCCGGAAGAAAGAAGGAAGAAGAAAGTTGAGCGGCGCTGGAGAGGAGAAAAGAGAGAGGAAAAAGAGAGCGCTCTATTTTGCAATCAATGATTTAGTCACGACCTAATCTTCAATCTCTAATAAAAACTCCTCTTTTCTCTCATCATATGATGATTTTGTTAGCCTTTTTACAGCAATTGCAACCCCATTTCCTAATACTCCTATGTATACCTCTGCATACCCTCCTTTTCCTACCAAATTATCTGCAAACCCATTTTGCAAAATCATATTTTTAACACCCCTCCCCAACACACACACACACACACCAATTTACAACAGGTGTGTTTACAACAGCACACCTGTATCCACATACCTACACACACAGAGAGAGAAAGAGAATATGCAAACCATACTTGTACGAGAGAGACCAAAGTATAATGTTTTGCCCAGGTTGGTAAAGTAAACAAGTTTACCAATAATCGCATATGGTTCAACCAACATATAAGTTAATCCGAAAACGATATCAAAAGAAAGAATAACAATAATAAAAAGGGGACAACAGAAACATTTGATGGCATAAAGTAGTAAATATTAGCAAATATAGCCACAAGATTCCAACAATTTGTTGTAAACTTTTCAAATATTATCAATGCTCAAACAAAAATACAACTATAGGGAGTACCATAGGTAAACTCCTTTTGAGTATTGATGAATAAATAAGTACTGTGGAGCAATTCTGCCTTGAAATAATTCACATGATCTTGTTCCCTTGCATAAGAAAACCTTCTTGTATCCCAATGTGCTAATGGAACTTCATTATTGACGACAGTGGGAGATGGAGAAGGCTCATCAGCAATCTTGAAAATGCTCAAGGAAGCAAAATTAGTAAGCTCATCACGATGGGACAACAAATCACGACAATAGCAGACTACCCCCATTATTCTTGCTCCTTGGTCCAAAGTAAACATGTAAGTTCGCCAAGCTGAAATGTCCCTATTTAACTCAGTGGCCCCACCAAATACATCATAGAAGAACTGTTTATCCGGGGCTAGATTTGGGCGCAAGAAAGAATCCTCGTGCGGCTTCCACGAGGAAGAAGCACAAATGTCAGAATGTCCACTCGGTCCTTGAAGAGTAAAGATACCAAATATTCTATTTCCAATAACTTGAATTTGTGCTTCAAACAAAGGGCGGGGATAAATGTATTGGATAGGAAAGGTAAGGACACCATATGGATCAAAAATAGTGCTCCATGTTTGGGCCTTTAAATCGAAGGACACAACAACTTGAATAGAAGTGGTAAAATAAACCTTGGTTCCAAGAACTAAATGAGACAGAAAATAAATTACATGTGGGAGTTGTTTTGGAGGTTTCCGAGCCAAATCCGTCCATAAACCATTAGAAGGGGAATATACTTCAAAGTCTAAAAGATTACCAGAGGCGGAGGAGTAATGAGGAGTCTTGGAAAGAACATAGAGCTTATTGTCATAAGCAAAAGATAGAGGACAGAATTTATCACGGAACATGGGATTACAAACAGGATTTACATACTTACCACCTCTATAATTTTCTGAAGGAACAAGTCTGAGAAGACGGTCCTTTTTAAGAGTAAAAACATGGTGTTTGTTTTGTCCAACGACATAGAAATACGGTTCAATATAAGCAAAAGAACATTCACAATCAGGCAAAACACCAGGTTGGAATACAATAAGAGGCAACAAGCTATCATTTGGTTTTGAACGACGATAAAAATCAAGGGCATCTATTGTATACAATATATAAATACCATCGTCTCTTCGAACAAACATAAAAAGTTGTCGATTATCACCTGACCTCATCAATTCCGGCATCTTTTCCTCGCTCATTGTGTGTCGACACAGTTCCTATTTTTAGGGTTTTTGTAATTGATAACAATATTAACCAAGGGACGAGGAAAACTATATATACTCCGTAACAAACAAATAACCCGTTGGGCTTCGGCCTCTACTTAAAATAATTAATTAAAATTGCTTATATATATATAGGGGGCTGTTCTAGTGAGACCCCTGTTATAATGAGAACTGCACATTGGGCCGCCTAAAAAAAGCCCAATAATAAAAAACGTGCGCACTCTCCCCTTCTTCTTTTATTTATGACTTCTTCGTGTTTGCTGGAGGACTAGGAGATAAATTGTTAAACTACTGATAAGTCGCGAGATAAGTAATATTTGTCCAACTTCATTTCTTTTGTAAAACCCGTAGTTTATCTACTGTGATCGGAACCTTCCCAGAATAAACCATCACAACAACAATAATACCAAATTCAACAACAAAAAACATCATTGTGACGAACCACCACCAAATTCATTCAACTTAAATTAAAATCACTAATTCAAACTAAAATCACCAAAATACAAATTACCATCACAAGATCACCAACATACAGTCAACAAATTGATAAACAAAGCACCTTAATTATACACGAATCACCAAAAACTGAACAGAAATCATAAAAATTCTATGCAAATCACCAAAATCCGAATATAAATCACCAAAATTTTTGAATGCAAATCAAGAAAAAAATTCAGATCTGAGCAAAACACTTTTCACTTCTCTCTTAGGCTGTACTTCCTCAATTTCTCCATCTTCACCTCTTCCTTCACGCGTCAACTCGAAGTTCTCATATTCATTTTCTTATGACAAGATCAAATCAAAGGCTTGAATATTCCAACTAATTCCATCACTTCAACAAATTACCATCACAGGGTCACCAACATACAGCCAACAAATTGATAAACAAAGCACCTTAATTATACACGAATCACCAAAAACTGAACAGAAATCATGAAAATTCTATGCAAATCACCAAAATCTGAATGCAAATCACCAAAAAATTTTAATGCAAATCAAGAAAAAAATTCAGATCTGAGCAAAACACTTTTCACTTCTCTCTTAGGCTGTACTTCCTCCATTTCTCCATCTTCACCTCTTCCTTCACGCGTCTCCTCGAAGTTCTCATATCCATTTTCCCGTGACAAGATCAAATCAAAGGCTTGAATATTCCAACTAATTCCATCACTTCAACGAATTTGATATGGAGATCGGAATCGAAAGTCACCGTCATCGGAAGTGAAGCAGACGATGATGAGAGTGAAAAAGAGGATAAATAGATGTGCACCTGCAATTTTTTCAACTTAAATCTCATTGAATGCGATTCGAGTAATAACTAAATGAAATGAAAGGGAAAAATAATAAGAAAATCTGCAATTATATGAGCAAAAGAGAAGTAAAAGGAATCTGAAAGTAAAAGGATGGAGAATGAGATATATGGAAAGAAGAGAGAGAATAGTAATTGTGGGTGAGAAAAGATCAGAGAAGGAGTAGATGTGTTGTCGGGGAAGGAAGGAGAGAGAAATAAATCTATACATGTGGTGTAGATTAAAACTTGTCACAACAATTGAGTGGTCCAGATTCATTCTCAGTTCTCATTTTAATAGGGGGTCTCATTTGAGCATCTGCCTATATATATATATATAGGCTAGTGGTCAAATAGAAACCAATCTTAGAATAGAAACTAGAAACCAACACTAAATAAATTATATTTCATTCATTCTAATGGCCCCGCCAGGGGCACCTTCACAAAAAGTGTTTAAAATTATTGGCTCCATCTAGCAAAAAAAAAAAAAAAAAATTACTGTTCACGCTGACGTCACTGCCACGTCAGCAGTGAACAGTAATTTTTTTTTTTTTTTTTTTTGCTGGATGGAGCCAAGAATATTATGAACTTTTTGTATTGGGGTATCCCTAATTTGGTCATTAGATTAGCTTGAAATATTTAATTTATGTTTAGTTTCTAGTTTCTATTCTAATTTAGTTTCTATTAGAACAAGACCCTATATATATATATATTATGCTTAATAATTTTATATCATCCAATATGCACACAACATCATATTAAAAAGAACCAAGTTTGTTAAAATTGTTGTTAAATGCAATATTAAAATTTGTTAAATGCTTAGTTAACTAATAAGTTATTTTAATTGTTGTTATTATATTTCATCATAATATTGTCGTTTCAATATGATTTATTTATTTACTTGATAACTACCTTGTATATGAAAATACATACTTAAATATATTGGGTTGTGTGAAATTTCAATAAAAAACATATTTTAATTAATTACGACCGATACTACATGATGAATTGATTTTTACAAATATTGTTTTTAGAGTAATATCAATTTTTTGATAAATTATATTTGGAAACTATGTAAGTAAAATGCACATTCTTAACTAAATAATTTGTATTCCATGTTCATCGGTATTTAAATATATATTAAAATTTTGTGTAACCTTATTTATATAAACTTGCACGATAATATATTTTAATTTTCAAGTATACAATTCATTTTTCTATTTCACATTTTCTTTACATCTCAATTGTCTAATTTTGTAAATAAGGTACAACAAGCTTAACCGCACGGGCCCGTAACCTAACTTGTTATAATTTTCATTTTATCTATTTTAATATATTACTAGCTTATAGCCCGTGCGAAGCACGGGTTACTTTTAAATACTTTTAAAATTATATAATTAAATAAAATAGAGAATAATTTATTACGAATTTATTAGTAATAATAATAGTTTAATAAATGATATGTATTGATTAGAATTAATAATATAAAATCTTAATGTAAATTTGTTGTTGATGGGATTTGAACCTTGATCTTTGGAAGAGGAATTAAATAAAGAATATTCATTATTATTAGATCTAACGGCTATGTGAAAAGTATTCTTTGGAAGAGAGATTTAAATAAAGAATATTCATTATTATTAGATCTAACGGCTATGTGAAAAGTATTTATGTTTGATATATGGTGTTGAAAAAGAAGAGAAAAGTCGAAGAAGATTGTGTATTGAATTGATGAAGATTGCGCAGATGAGGTTTAGAAGAATTAGAGTTCTGTAAGGCAACGGAGGTTTTAAGTTTAGCTGTATTAGTAATGGTGTAAATATAAAATACTACTCTGTATTGGTTTAACGGAATTCATTTAATTTGTTTTATTTACGAATTTATTAGTAATAATAATAGTTTAATAAATGATATGTATTGATTAGAATTAATAATATAAAATCTTAATGTAAATTTGTTGTTGATGGGATTTGAACCTTGATCTTTGGAAGAGGGATTTAAATAAAGAATATTCCTTATTATTAGATCTAACGGATGTGAAAAGTATTTATGTTTGATATATGGTGTTGAAAAAGAAGAGAAAAGACGGAATTCATTTGATTTGTTTTATATTATAAATAATTTAAAATTAAATAATTAGAGTGAAAACCAAAACTTAGGAGAAAACCAAAACTTTCAATGTTTCGGCTTTAAAATACTACTCTGTATTGGTTTAATGGAATTCATTTGATTTGTTTTATATTATAAATAATTTAAAATTAAATAATTAGAGTGAAAACCAAAACTTTCAATGTTTCGGCTTTAATATAATAGTAATTTAAAATTAAATAATTAGAGTGAAAACCAAAACTTAGGAGAAAACCAAAACTTTCAATGTTTCGGCTTTAATATAATAGTATAGATTTCTGATTTATATTCATTTGTTTTCATACATTTTGTTGCATGCAAGTCATACATGCTTTATAACAAGGCTAAGTGACATATTAGATTTCAACTTGTATTAGTTGTTTTCTAGTATAGATCTATGAATTGCATATGTAGTATCTGTGACTAGCAATTAGATCGAAGACATATTTCATGTAGAAAAGTCAAGATATTGATATGTACTAATGCTATGTCGATAACTCATCATATCAATAAGTGGATTCTCTATGTCGCATAGTCACAATATCGAGAAGTCAGAGCTACATGTAGAGAAGTCCACATATCGAATAGTCACTACATCATAGATGGGCTAATGAAACAAAAATCACACATGTTCCAAGAAAAATGTTGCAGTTGACTGCAAAGTTTAATCAAGTGCAACACCGCCTTATAAATGTTGCAGTTTGAGTGAGTGTGCATGTTCGCAAAAAATTATGGTTGGAGTGTATTTTCTTCCGCGAGAGCTTTCCAACACATATTCAAGTACTCAAAACCGATAAGGGATGGATGAGTTGTGATGATCGGAAGTTGCTCTCTTGGTAGTGAAAATAAAAGGTGAAACCTTAATTCCCACATTGAAATGATAAAGAGCCTTGCAAGGTATATATAGCAAGACACTTGTGAAGTGTCCAAATATGTTAGTAATGTGTTACTCCATTACCATGGATTGATGAAAGTGACATTCGTTAACGTTGTTTTAAGTGTCTGTTATTCGCACCTGTTACACACACGTATTTGATTGTTTTCTCACAGATTGTTTAACAGGACTTTACCTAAAAATGTAGAATCATTTTGCACACATTTAAAATATTACCCATCTTTACCAGATTTAAAATTAAATCAAAGCTTTTACACACATGCACGTGTCACCATAGTACAAGAAGTTTCAGGCAAAAGAAAGCCAGTTTGCATGCTAATAGTTTCATCAAATTTAGTATGGAGGAGATACTACTGCAAATTTGTACTTTTAATTGCTTAATCTGCTACAAGAAGATACAACATAACATAAGTTTTCAACACCAAAAACAGTAACCACCCAAAACTCATGCAATCTCATTTTATCAAAATGACATGGCAGAAACTCACTATATATCTCCCACCAAGAATCCATATTAAATGTCTAATGCATGCCGTAGCTGGACAAAGCCGATTGGAACAATGTCGAGAACGCCTGGGATGAGCTCTCGTCATCCGCTTTTATCTTCAAATGTGCTTTACATGTAGATGAGTTGATTATACGTACAAGGAATATTGATGACTCCTCTGATTTCTGTGCAAAGAAAAAGAATTTGAAGCTTGGAGATTGACCACCTGAAGCGATGCACTGAATGAGATGGCCCTGCATGTGACGCAGAAGAGATTGTGGATTTGTCAAAGCTGCCACTCCTTGTTGACTTATGGAGGCATCCTGAAAAGGATACAAGTCATGTTCAGGTCTTGTGAATGGAGTCGCCAAGTAAAAAGATTAGCAGGAATTTATTTTCACATTTTTTAAACTTGCCCCCACAAAGCAGGAATCTGTTTTCACATTTGTTTAAACCTACCCCCACAACCCCCTTCCCCTCTCCCCCAAAAAGAAAAAAGGATGGGAGGGAAGGGAACTGTTACGGGCCAAAAGGCCCAAAACATTAAATAAAAGAATGTATGATTACAGTAACGAAAAAGAACAACAAATGTGTGGAGATCATGAAGTCCTGTCGGTATAAAGTATAACATAAAATAACTAAGACAAACAAAGGCGACGACTATATTCTCGGAACTTTTGGTCCATTTACAAAATACCAAAAGTTGTTTAGACTTTGTCTGGGGTGCAGCCCTAAGTTTTAGATTCACTGGAACTTGAGCATTACAAGTATTTCGGAATGACATGAGGAAAAAAAGTTGATTTGGATTGCGACCTAGGTTTAGTAACTTTTACTTTTGTGCTGTGGGGTTATGTTTTTTGGGTTTTCATTGTTCGTGTTTATTAAGCCTCTTGTTTCCGGGGTTTTACTCCGCCATAGGTGAGATTTCTAATTTTATTTGAGACGAGGTTAGTCAAAGGCAATAGACAAGGACCTCTGTCTCATTTGAAAACATTATTATGATGACTTGGCAACTCATAAGCAAGAGGACGATCCTCATAATTACTCAGAAGAGCTCCAGAACATTACACTGTATTCTTTGGCGAAATTAAGAATTTTAATTTTGCAACACCAAATATTTATAAGCATGTGACAATTGGATACTGCACCTCAAATTAGACTTCTGCACACGTTTTGTAGCATCTTAGAGTGATTTTAAGGGATAGACAATTTTATATCTAAAAAAATGAAATGCCTCGCAAGAAGCCAGAAGAGAAAACAAAAGGAGAATAAAATCTTCGGAAATGCCCGCAGGGATGGAAAAGATTGGCATGGTACATGATAAATGCAAACAAACTACCGAAAATACAAAAAAAGTTTGACAAGAAACCTGTGATACGGATACTGGAAGTTGGCGCCATTTCTGCTGAAAAGTGTTCGGATCAAGCACAGCTTTAGCATTAAGCTTCAGCATAGGGGGAGGAGGTGGAGGAGTAGATACAACTGACATTCCTAGACCAAGAAGATCATCAATGGCCAAGCTAGTCTGTGGAGTATGTGATGGCAGTGGGGCATCTAAAGACAAAAGATCTGACTGAACCTGTGGAGCAGCCAAGGAGAGGGAACCATCATAAGCAGGAGCATTGTATGCAGAACCATTGTTACTGAGACCCTTGTTGTCTTCCTTTTCTGAACTACTTAAAAGAAGATCCTTATCATTGGCCTCAACAATCTGTGATGAAACTATAGTTTCTGGAGCTTCAACTCCAATAGACAAATTTCCAAGTTCTTCCGAAATGCAAATGGTCCTCGGTATTCCTTATCAGTAAACATGTATGAAGGCTGAAAAAAAAATAGACCGTCAGCTAAGTTATAATACCAATGAAAGGAGATGTACAGATGGAGAGAATCTACATACCTTCTGGTATACAACTGATAAACTATTAAATTCATCAAATATGCGGTCCTTTATCTCGCTACTATGAATGTCAGCAAAGACTGAAACGGCTTGCTTTTGAGGATTAACAACTCCTTCAGCTACAGATACATTATATTGCAGAAGCCTGTAATAGAATAGTGCTCTATCATGAACATCCTGCAGCCAAAATTAAACAGCTAATTACCTAGTCTAAAACAGGTACGACATAGAATGCATGAAACTATTCAAGCTTTCAGAAAAATCCGTACCTGATGGAAATCTGCAATACCAGCCACTAATGCAGCTCCAAGGGCCTGCTGAGTCTCTGGAGACTTTCTGAAGAAACATTTCATTACTGATGTAAGCAGATGCAAACGTACCTATGTCGCAATAAAATAAATTAGTAGACCAGTGTTGATAAAACAAAAACAGATGGACAACAATTTATATCTATTCAATAAGTTCAATACTCATGGTGTAAGAAAGCAAACTGGTAGACCTGTTTATTTTACTGTTTTGGAGTATAAGATATAATAACAATTGAACAATTATCATCCAAGAAAGTTCAAATCTTCTCCATTCAGATACTGATAATAACGATATAATTTAAGAGCGGCATAAAATTAAGATAAAACCTATTACCCCCCATCTACTTGAGCAACCAAAATAAGGATGTATGAGCAAGAAAAAAAGGTGTGAACTATAATTTTGAGGCAAAACAATTGCATCAATAGAATAGCATATGATTTGAATTTATTTGACGAAAGCAAAAAATGTGCAAGAAAAAAATGTATGAACTACAATTTAGAGGTAGGAGAACTGCAATCAATACGAATTTATTAGAGGAAAGAAAAGACAGTCAGTTTTCTTCTTCTCCTTTTTCGAGTGTGTGTGTGTGTGTGTGTGTCTGCATGTGTGTTAACAAGAAACCCTCACAAGTTTTTAAGGAATTAATCAAAATTTTCAAATGAGAAACATGAACTGCATGGTTACCTCAGCAGAGTACTCATCCTCCCAGTTTTCAATTAGACTTTCTAAAACATATGGAGCATCTTGCATGTCTTGAGCATACTCCCCCAACATCCATATAAGAGCTGCCTTGGCTTTAGGTTCCTGAATATTTTTACTGCTAATGTTTCCAACCACTGCAATGCAATCATGGCTCCATTGTGGATATTTTCTAAGAAGATCTTTCACAAGAACCTAAGAGATTTGAAATTATAAATAATTCATTTATAGAAATGTTCAAGTACATGGGATAAGATTCCAAGAATCTAAATCCCAAGAATGAATTGCAGATTTGCAGTTACCAAAGTTTCAGCAGTCACGTGGTCCTTTTCCATCTCTAGAAACTGAAGCAGCCTGTCAACAATTGCATTAATATCATACTGTTGGACAGTTGGAGGGCTATTTTCCCAACAGCCCGAATTGATTCCCTAGCCATGGGAATATCAACATTTGCAGCATATTCACATAGTTCAGTCACTGAAATGAATCGGCAAATACTTTAATTAGTTGTGTTTGGAAAGCTTTACACAAGACATGAGACATGGAAAAGAATTTTCAAAGTTTAACCAACCAAGAGACGCCCCTATCTTGATTCGTAAAAGTTACCAAACAGCATTACCTATTTCATAAGTATTGTTCTCATTCGCCACCGCTGTCAGCATCTCAAGTTTCAATTTCTTTACATAAAATGGTTCATTATACTGGCAATAGAAGTGTTTGTAATCTGTAGAAAATAGCATTGGCACGCGCATGACCAGTACATGCAAATGGCTTAAGACTGCAAAGGACTGCTCAGGACTTCCTGAGCTCACTTGAGTAAGCAAGGGGGCTTTGATGCGCTCGTAGACCTGATATAACTTATAAGTAACTTCCATATCAGTTTTTTAAAAAGAAAGAATGAGCATCACCACACATAATAATAGAACTAGAGTTGCGATAAGAGCTCCATCATATTCTACAATCTACAGACCTATCTACGCTAACATGCGACAACTCAACTGCTAAAATTATATTCTTTCATCTGATTCAAAGTCTTTCATACAGGAGTTTGTATTATGTTCTTTACTATCAAAATGTACAATCACTACAGTTTCTTGATTCTACAAGACCAAATTTTTCTTAATTAGATAACAAGAATACCATTACAACTCTTCTACATGAGACTTCTAGAAGAAGTTTAAGTGAAATTCTAAAGATGTACTTCTTCAAAAAAATTTGTTCCATTTCTCGTGCTTTTCCAATTTTACAACCTTCAATTTTGTGGAACAAGAAGTGTTCTGACATTCCAAAAACAACTGCGCCAACAAGATTAAATTAATGTACCTGCTGATGTACATCAGTCATAGACAAGGTCAGTTGTAGAAACAATTTGATAGTTGCCAACACAACAGCCCCATTTGCATGTTGAAGTCTATCTTCAAGAAGATTCATAATGTCAAAAATTTCACTACTGTCTGGAGGTACATACTTGGATACCAATTCAAGAACAATACATTGTGACCATTCACTAAACTCTTTGATCCTGCACATCATCATATATATCAATATCAAAGAAAGATATTAAAAGAAATGTACTTTTGAAGGACAATAACACAAGACCACAAAATTAAAGGGAAAAAATCTGTGGGCTTAAAAATTGTTTGAATTGTAAATGTGATAAATGCTCCATAAAATTTTTGATTCAACCAAAAACAGACTCCCTATCCCCGAATTCCAAGGGAATATAACATAATAACATAATATACTGGGGGAGTGCAGCAGAAGAAATACAAAAACACAAGATGATTGTTGACATTAAAGAACAATTTCATGCAACTATACCATATTTTCATTGCTTTTGGGCAGGCACAGTTACAAATTGTTGCAAAATTTTGTTTCAATGAGATTGTATGGATAGAAATATTTAAATGCACCAAAAAATAAAAGATATTCTCTATGGAACCATTCTGGTATTGGTTTTTTCCGGTGGTACCATTTCGTATTTTTGACTAACTCATGTTACACCAAAACTTTTGACTTCATTAACCTTATAACCTAACTTTTAGCCAACTTTAAAAAACGTTTTAACCATTATTTATTAATTAAACACAAATATTGGGCTATTCCTGCTGTTGATACTCTTCATTGATCTTGAAGCAACATACAATAAAAGATATTCATCTTTATTTGTCATTTTCAGTGTCCTGTCTCTATATGTCCTCTTTTCATAATCTTCTATCTAATAATCATTTGCAATCAGGGATAGATTAATTGTTACCACATATACCATTGGGAATAGCCAATAACATTGGAAATTGTAACACCAGAAAAGTCAAATAGACAATGGTAATACTGAGAATATTCCCCAAAAAATTAATTTCATACATTTAAGGGCAATTCTTCATGAGAAGATGAAAAATGCTTTCTTGTTTGTTATTTTTCAAATTGTAATGTAAATCGAGGGAACGCCATTTTGATATGAGGTAACATAGAGGATATGGCCATGGAAACCACAATTAAAAAAAATTATCAATAATCATCATTTAATGATAAATATAAGGAGTCGTACTTATTTAGAAGGTAATATATAATTGGCTTGCTAAGCAATGCTTCTCTTTCCCTTGATGCTTCTTCAGAAGCAATTGCCTCCAAGCTCCAAATCTCTTGTAGTGATGATAAACAGTTTGCAACCACCTAAAACAAATCATCATATGCATTATCGTTAGAAACTTTTGGAAAGATATATTGACAATATGACAATTTGAAATAGTAAACCAATGTAGCAAGTCTTCATAAGTATATTCATAATTGAAATAGAAGTAATACATATTACCATTGGAGGTTCACAAAGAACCAAACATTCAGGCAGTTACATTGATTCGCAATAGATGCAAATGATAAATGATAACTTAATTGAGAATTGAATCCAGACTTGACTTTGGGGTGTTTTACCATTAGTTTGGTCTATCTCAAGTCTCGCACACCCAAAAGAGTATATAGTATAAGCACGAGGTCCTTCCAGGCTCCATCCGATTTCAAGACAATTTAAAAAAAAAAGTCCTGTTTCACAGCTCTTAAAAACAAGACTAAATTGTAGTCTGCATATTTTTGGTTTAGTGTTATGGCACTTCCCAATTGCATCTCACGATTTCTGAGCATGCCAAATTTCGCATGTTTCATGATTTTCCGTCTAATTCGACTAACCCTATAAAATTCTGCAAGGTTATTTTTTTATATCTAAAAAAGATTATATTATAACAGTAAATCGGTATATTAAAAAACTAACTAATGGATATTAATCCAGAATATTAGTTTCTTAAAATTAATATTTAATAAATGAAAATTTGGAAACCAATTCAAAAAAATATTCAACTTTAAAGATTTATATAACTATATGTATTTTATAAAAATTGGAGAACTCGTTATATAAAAAAATGTATAACCTGGTAGACAAGTCATATAATTTTAGGAGAAGTCGTTATAAAATTAGAAAACTCATCATAAAAAAACATTTAAGAACTTAGAATTAAAAAGAACTTCTAGTATTTGATCTACTCTTTTCTTTAATTTAAATTTTGACTTCTAATTTCAATAAGAAACTTCTCTTAATTTTATGTAAAAATTGAAACGTTTTCATTCAATTTTTGAGAAACCCATTAGCATACTCTACATACAGTGTATCTTGCTTGTTGCACGATTCAAGCACACTACAGTCTCAAAACTTCACTACTTCATCAGTTCATCCTAACCCGATTTTCACCATTAATAATCTGTTATCTCATCTACGTCAAACCCATCACTGATTTTACCCATGCTGCCCTACCCAATCTAATCTCCCTCTTTATAAATGGTCTTTTTACTATTATTCAATTTACAATTCTTGCAACTTTATCAATTAATATTTCTCACTCCATATAAGCCTTGAATGAATTGCATAGTTTAAGCCTTGAACAGAGACACCTTCATATACTCTGTTCGAATTCGCTCATCAGTAAACAAAAGATGTGAGAGGATATGGAATGCCCAGGTTAAAGAACTTGACAGGTTGGACTTTGGAGAGAATATAAGAGTTTTCAAATAGAGAAATGGGAAGAGTAGAGCTAAAATGAGCAGCAATTGAGATCTTAAATTTTAAAAGTATGGCTTAATATGGGTCTAGGCAATAAGAAAGGAGCAGCTGGGTTTGATCGAGTTTGGGGACAAGAAGGAAGGAGAAGATGGGGTGAGAGAGATGATAGATCAAAAGGGAGAATATATATATCCATGTCTTTAATCTTTGTTTGGTTTTTAATATTTTTTTTTAACTATATACTTAGTCATCGACTGAAATAACCTTGGAATCTTGATGACTTAATATTAACGGTCAAAATAGACGGGAATTCGTTAATGGATAGATTAAAGCTAACGGTATGTGAACTATAGAGTGCAAAGTGTAATAACGTCAAACCAAAAGGATGCAAAGTGCAATATAGTCTTAAAACAAAGACAAGTTTCAAAAGCAAATATAAGTGGCCAAATCATTTATATATCTTCTCAATTAAGGCATGTTAAAATCATTTCTCCTCAAATAAACTTGGGGGGGGGGGGGTCACAACAAAGATCACCAAAGTAGAGCTGCCACGGTGAGGCAGCTTTCAGGTATGAGAGTGCAAAGATAGGTAATTTAAGGTAAAGATGGGTGATGGAACCTCAACCATGGCACATACTCATATAAATTAGCTATGGAAGTTAAAAGAGTTTAAAATACATGGATATATAAAAGAATACAAGTCTTACCTGAGCATCTGGGTCATTAAGCATTAAATGTTTAAGCAATGCAGGGAAATCGGCGTCCACACACGTTGAAGCAGATATATGATACAACTTTAAACCCCGATAGACGCAACCATCCTCACATAACTACTCCCATCTTTTAAGCCAGATCCTAGCGGCCCCACCAAGTACTCCACTAGATTTGGGACACGAAGTGTACACAAACTCCTCAGCGCCAATCCACGTATCATTAGATCTTCATCATTACAATCCCTTTGAAGAAAATTTATAGTCAAAAGCGCAAGATCGGGATTGTACTTTGCATAATTTCCAACATACAAATAACACATTTTCTTCAAAACAATATCCGATGTTGCTGACCACATAACCATTTCACTAAATACTGATGAGACATCAATCCCGACTGTCATGTAAGATATCACCTTCTTGAAGAGATCCCTCTTCGAGTCATCAGTCCCCCGCGCTCTGCTCCCAGCCAACTGCCTTAGCTGCGCCTTCAAGTCTGAAACTTCCCCTTTCCTGTAAAGAAATAAAACAACCGGTATCAGATTACAATCCAGATCCTAGAATAACTAATTTCTGTGTGCTCTTGTTATAGCCTTCTTAGACATAACAAAAAAGGGCCGTTTCATGCCATCTTAAAGTTCTCTACTTTAGCGGAAACAAAACTCTCCAATTTGTGAAATTCAAATCATTAAGACGTTATTTTTATCGAAAAATCAGTATTCCTTGAATGGAAAACATAGGGGTAACACAAATAATTTGCAGATGAATAATAAAATTATACAACTAACTTTAACTTTGATTAAACATTCATATGTTCATGCTAAACACTTAAGTCTGGTAATCAACTTATGAGTTGCATTAGTAATAAACCAATTTTAGGTAATCAAACAAAGTTAAAATACATCAGATTCCCGATCATCGCATCAATTGCTGCAAACTAACCAAACAGCCGAAACCAACCTATCAATTTTCAGAACCAAGCTCTATACTACCTGTATCACATACATTCCACCAAATTACTGATCTTTACAGTAAAATCAGTACAATTCACTATAATTTACAAAACCCATCAAACATAAACACTTAATTGTGATAAAGATTGTAACTTTAAGCAACTAAACAGCTAAAACTCAAGCAAGAATTACATATAAAGCAATACATACAGAAAGAAAGAGATATGTTTATATGTGTGTGTAATGTAAGTATATACCCAGAAGGCTGAGAAGGGGAGGCAGATCTCTGAGATGTAGGTGGAAGAGGCATGATCTTGAGCTTCACAAATTCATAAATTTAAAGAATTATAATGGGGTTTTTGAGTTGATTTTAACTGGGAATTTAATGGAGATCTTGATCTTGATTGTGTTGATAAAAAGATAGGGGTGGCAAAATGCGACACAACCCGACAATTAGGGTCGGGATTTTTATATTTCGGGTCGGGTTGGGGGTTCGGATAAATTTTGGGTTTTATATCTAATCCGTTTTACTCAAAATTATCAATTATATCATTCAAAAATGATATCATTTAAATCACTAAAGTCATAATAAATATCAAAGTGGCCACCCATTATAGTAATCAGAAAGTAAAAATAATTTTTCATCGATTTTTATACATTTTTCTTAAATACTACTATAATCAAATGAATGGTTATGAATTATAGTATTTTTGATAATATATTTAGAATTTAAAAAATTTATTTACTATTTATTTTTAATTAAAACAAGGAAAATAACAATAAAATAAATAATAAATAATAAATGAATTTATTAAAAACTAAATATATTATCAGAAATACTAGAATCATTAACCATTCGTTTGGTTATCGAAGCATTCAAGAAAAATGTGTAGAACTCGATGAAAAATTAATTTTACTTTCCGAGTACTATAATGAGTGGCCACTTTGATATTTATTATGACTTTAGTGATTCAAATGATATCATTTTTGAATGGGTGGTCTAATTGATAGTTTTGAGTAAAACGGGTGGTTAGTTTGATATATATAAAACCCGACAAATTTTTAGCCGTTGGATTCGGGTTGGGTTCGGGTTGATCCAATGTATCCGAACCCGACCCGAAAATTTTTTATACATAATATATTATATATAAATATATATTTATATAATAAAATATATTCATTTATCATATATTTATATATTATTTAAATAATTTTATTCAAATATCATCTTATAAAGTTATTATTATAGATTTTTTAATATATTATAAATAAAAATAATTTAATATTGTATAATTATAATAATTAATTTTTAATAATTTTCAAATCAAAATAGGTCATTTTCGGGCTAATCAAGTACATAACAGGTTAGATTCGGGTTGAAAATTTCAACCCATTTCGAGTTCGAATCGGGTTCAGGTTAACCAAAAAACAGGACCAAGTACAACAAACTCGACACGAACCCGACCTGTTACCTGAAATTGCCACCCCTGTAAAAAAAACCACTTATTTGTTTTTATCAACGTGTCACTATTTGTTATCCCCTTTGTTTTTATTAATTTTTCCATATTGTGATGCCTCTATAAAAAAACACTTGAACAATGGCTTTATATCATCCAAAAAAATATTATTATTTGCGTGGGTACTCAACGGAAAATATTTATAAATTAAAAAAACTAGCATTCTACTCGTGCTACGCATCGAATTATAAAATTAATTATTTAATTAATATAAACATACTATTTTAATCATAATTTAGAAAAAAAAATTAATTTCATTAAAATTTAAGTATAATTAAATTTGTTTTTATAATTTTTATTATATTAATACATTCAAAATATTTGCATGTGTCCCAATCAATTTTTCGAATATATATTAAAAATTCATAAACACTTATTTCTAACGACCTTTATAAATTATTAAATTATCTCTAGAAAGGATCACTATTGTGCAAAATTCATTAAACGAACATATTTATGATAAAGAAAAACTTTATCTAATTTAGTTTCCTATGTGTTTGTTCAATATCATCTTTACAAATTTTATGTTTTTTTATTAGTGAAGTGATTTACCCTAGAAAAATAAGCATTATCAATTAACCAAACAAATCCACTTTGTTATGGTTAGGGTGGTACGTATTTTGTATACTCGCGATAATTGTTGTGTATATATTGCATAGGATGTGCTAAATTATGAGGAGTTCAGGAAGCACATACCCAACCATGAACTGCAAGAATTATTGAAGTTGTTACCTTCCACTGATACTGTCGGACTCCCAGACAGGTTTTACGAATGCTCCAGCCATCATCTCATATTACAAAGATTTTTTGAGAAGCTAAAATTGACCTTTTGTTTTGGTTATGAAATCAACAGCCTTAAACTTATGTTTGAAAGCCCGCAGTTCAAGGAAACTTCTTGCATATGGTGTTTTTGATCAATCCTCAGCAGTGGTTAACAATGAATGCAATAATACCTTGAAGAGGCTCTTACTTCACATTTTTACAAAATCATGTTGGGTGGAACAATACAATATACTAAAGGTTGTAGTCTAAGAACTAGTTACCCGTCTTGAGTAGGTTTGTTTACCAGTTTATGCAAATACTCGTGAAATTATTTCTACTCTAGGATACAAGATATGATAGTGTGGGCGGTTCTTCAGATGCTAGGGAACATGCAGTTGTTGCATCTGCTCAGTCCACATGGGTGGAAAGATCACGTGATAGTCAAGTTCAGAATCTTCCAGGTTAGCTGAAGTCCACTTAATATATAAATAGATAGAAATCGATATGGCAAGTCATACATGCGCAAATATGGATGATGAAATAATTATTCTGAACGATTATTTACTTCTGTAAAAATTTAGAGGATACTGAACTAGTACGATTCTCTTAGTCACAAAACCTCATGCGCTTTCATTTCAATTTTACAAAGAGGCTCTTGAGCATGTATGCTACATAGGCGTCTAGGTTTAGCTTTATGAATGCAGGTGTTTAAATGCAACTATCCAAGGACATTTCTTACTTTTTGAATGTATCAGCTTGACATTTTACTTATCGCATCAAAATTGCTTTTAAATCTAACAAAGGAGAATTGTGGTAAGATTATTTGATTTTTTCTTGCACGCATGTTGTCCTGTAATTATGAGTATCAGATATTGTAGATTACAAACTTGTTACGGAAAAGCTACTATAAAATAAATGTAAATACATCAAATTATATGCTTTGATAGAAGTACGGTTGGGATTTATGGGTGATAGCATAGTGACAACTTAAATATATTTCCATGTACTTAGTTTTTACTAAGTTGAACATACTGTCACAGCCATAGATGTCTTCATATTCGAATAATTGTTGTCATGTAATAAATATATGATTTGGGAGAAGTTCATAATATGTTTGTTTAAGCCTCAAGGAATACATCCAGAAGACAGCAAGAATAAAAGTTACTGTCATGTCCCTGACAGTAATGTTACAAGAAGACAAATGTTGCAAAGTCACGACAAAGCTACATTTGACAGCAACATTGGCCGAAGCAAGAGACAGTAACATTCTCACACTTGACAACAAGTCTGGAATTCCGACACCAACATTGGCGGGAGCTCGTACTGTCAACCACTGAATATTCCTTTGACAGCAGACTCTGCGGTTAAGGTTACTGTCACCTTGAATTATTTGAATTGGGTATTTTCTCAGTCAAAGCCCGTGACAGGTTACATGTTCAAGAAACAGATTTGCTGCAACACACTATCGTTTGTAGCAGACCTGCAAGACTACGACAGAAGCTTAAGAGATTCACAAGACAAGGCTGGTCAATTCGAGGAGCATGTGATATCCACATCTACTAGAATTGTATTAGCTAGAAATCAAAATAAATCTAGGTTGCTTTACTTATAAGGTTTATCCTGTCTGTATAGTAATTAGGGAAAGTCACATGGGTGTGCAAATTGTAATGAGCTGCCACTTGAAAACGACAGCAGCTCAACACCCCATGCGATAGGGACAACAGAGTATCTTAGTCTACTTAGATACATCTTAGATTCTATTCTATTCATGTACGCACACGAAGCAATCTGTATCTCTTGAGATATCGAAGCTGGAGAAACACTCTCTCCAGGTTGTAGCAACACTTCACACAAAATAAATAAAACATTTATTTTGTGAGAAATCTTGTTTCACTCATTGCTTGCATACATCTACTGATAATCTATAATCTTTATTTTCGTTGTTGATTTAAAGATTCGATTTTATCAGTATTGCATTCAACCCCCCCCCCCCCTTTTGCAATACTCCGGGACCAACAAGTACTATCATAGCGTACAGATTGATACACAAATCTGAAGATCATGACGAGTATTCAGAAGTCAAGTGGAATCAAGATTCCAGTCTTTGATAAAGAGAACTACAATTTCTGGAAAAGAAAGATCTTGTTATTTATCAAAGCTGCCCATCCACTGTATTTGGGAATTCTTGAGAACTGACCCTTCATACCTCAGAAGGAAGTAGCTGCTGCTACTGAGAATGATGAAGTCATTCCAGCCCATTGGGTTGCAAAGAAGCCTTCATAGTACACAAAGTCCGAAAAGGAGAAAGTAGTCTTGGATGACTATTTACAACTCATCTTGCTCGACTCACTTACATTAGACAAAGCCATGTGTAGTAATGTCATGGGATGCAGATCTGCAAAAGAAATGTGGAGCAAGATAGAGCTGCTGTGTGAAGGAAGTGAAGAAGTTCGCGAGAACCAAAGATAAATTCGTGTATCACAATATGAAGCCTTTATGGCGAAACCAGGCGAAGAACTTACACACATGTTTGAAAGGTTCAGTAAGCTGATAGCTGAGTTGCAAATTCATGGAAAGTTCTATGATAGAAAGGAGATTAACATCAAATTTCTGCTCACTCTCCCTGAGCATCTTGAGCACAAAGTCACAGCCATAAGAGAGGGAAGAAACTTGAGTGATGTCTCTCTTAAAAATCTCTATGGTGTGCTCAAATCATATGAACTAGAGCTTTTTCAAAAGAGAGCTATTCAAACTGGAACCAAAGGAAAGTTAGCAAACATGTCAGGAGCCCTCATAGCTCATGAGCCACAAGTAGCTTGTCCAAGTGAACCATCACAAAGTTCACAAACAACACAAATGCCATCTTTGAAGATTGAAGAAGTGTTGGATGACGAGGAGAAGGTGGTTCTACAGCTGAAAGATGTTGAAGATGAAGACTTCTACACAGTAGAAGAGATTGAAAGCATGGATAATCCAACCATGGCTTATATGGCTAAGAGATTCAAGAATATCAAGTCTAGAAGGGACAAGTCATACAAGCCACAGGATCAATCATCTAAATTCAACAAGGGAAGTTTTTCAAAGCCCACTGGTGGAGCCACAAGAGGAGGATACAAGACAGGGTTGGTGGATAGGTCGAAGTTCAGATGTTACAACTGCAATGAATTAGGTCATTTTGCTACTGAGTGCAGAAGACCAATACAGAATTAAGGAAAGGGATCTGGAAATCAGTTTAAGAGGAATCAAGGGAAAGCCTATGTGGCTGAAGGAAAATGCTGGGATGATTCTGAAGATGAAGAAGAAGAGGAGTTTGTGAACTTAGCCCTCATGGCTAAATCTGATGAAGAAGCTTCAAGTTCATCAAATCAGGTACCATCTCTAGTCTTACTTGATATGTCTAAAACTGAGTATAAGCATACCATTGAGGATTTAAGTGCTGAGATGTTTAACATTCATGTTAGTTTATCTACTGCTCATGAAGAAATTGCTAAGTTAACTAAACAGAATGAAACTCTCAAATCTGAAAATGAAATGTTGTTGCTAAGAACCAGTCCCCTAGATTCATTAGCTAAAGAGATGCTAGATTGAAGAATGATATTATCTGTGCTAAGGAAATAGAAGATTTTCTCAGGAGTCAAATTACAGAAAACGAGTTTAAACTCAAAGATTTTAGAAACTCTTCTAGGTTAGTCCAGGAATATCATGATAATCACACTGAGAATCAAAAGGTAGGAATAGGTTTCGAGTATGGTAGAAGGCATGGAAAGGCAATTGTTCTTGATGATAGTGATGTTGTCAAACCTCAAATTCTCAAAAGAGTTAACACTCCGATTTTCAAAAATCTTCAAGCTGATTTTGATGAAACCTCCTTGTTCATCAAACAAGAGCTACTTGATGAAGATGAGTGCATTGACAGCACACTGAGCAAAAGAAAAGATACTGTCAAGTTCCCCATGACAGAAACTCTACCAAGCAATCAGACAGAATGTTCTAAAGTAGCTGACAACAAGGATGAGATAGAAACTTCAAAAGATACTGTCAAGAGAGAACCTAAGACAGCAACTTTCAAACCTGCTGTCACGACAGAGGCAAAGAAAGGTACTGTCAAGGGTGGCTCGACAGCAACTTCAGAACATATTGTTAAATCCAATGCCTACAAGCCTAAGAATGGGAATGGTAAGTTAGGGATTGATAAGAAGAATGGATATAGTCATGTTAAGGATGGCCCTAGGAAGCTTTGCAATAATTGTGGATCATCTTATCATTTAACATTTATTTGTAAGAAACCCAAACAGGATAAGGTTAATGCGTCCAATGTTAGTTGTAACTTACATAGAACCCCCATTATGAAAAGAAGTATGGATGTCTGTAATAACATTGACTGTATGCCATGCAAAATTGTTGTTATGAGTACTTGCTTCAATCTGCCTATTCTGTCTACTGAAAGATGCTCCTATTTAGAAACTGCTGAGATTTCTGTGCCTGCCTATGTTGGTAAAAAGGCAGCTTCCACCAAGAGAAAGACTAAGTCTAACTCTAGAACCAAGTGGACAGTAAAAGAAGTCAAACAGGAGGATTCTAGTGTCGATTTAAATGTGAAACAGAATGATATGAACAATGATGCTGTAACTGCAGGACCCAACAGAGTTTGGGTACCAGATGCAAATTAAAATCATCTGTTTTGCAGGGCAAGAAACAGAAGCAGGTCATGTGGATCATCACCAATGGATGCTCCAGGCACATGACTGGTGATATAGCCCTGCTATCACATTTTGTGGAGAAAGCCGGCCCAATCATAACTTTTGGAGACAACAGCAAAGGTTACACTGTGGGATATGGCTGTTTGGAAATTGGAAATGTTATCATTGAAGATATTGCTCTTGTTGATGGATTGAAACAGAACCTACTCAGTGTCATCCAGTTCAGTGACATAGGATTCAAGGTTGATTTTGATATGATGGTTTGTGATATCTATCACAAGAAAGATCGAAGCCTCTCTTTGAAAGGAGTCAGGCATCAGTTGGTGAAAGCATGCTTTGGCACAAGAAGCTCTCACATCTCAATTTCAAGAATATGAATATTCTGATGAAGAAGGATTTAGTGAGAGGACTACCTCAACAGGAATTCTGTCAAGAAGGACTATGTGAGGATTGTCAAATGGGCAAATTGAAAAGATCTGTGCACAAATCAAAGCAAGTGAATACCAACATTGAGCCACTCAAATTAATTCACATGGATTTGTTTGGTCCAGTAAATGTTCAATCTCTTGCAAGGAAGAGATATGCCCTGGTAATGGTGGATGACTACTCAAGGTACACTTGGGTGAAGTTTTTAGAGACAAAGGACGAAGCTGCTCAAGAAATCATTGATCACATAAGAGTTCTTGAAAGAACCCCCAATGCTCAAGTTCAATATCTGAGAAGTGACAATGGTACTGAGTTCAGAAATGCCACACTAGGAAACTTCTGAAAAGAAGAGGGCATTGTCCAACAATTCTCCACTGCCAGGACACCACAACAAAATGGAGTTGTAGAAAGGAAGAACAGAACTCTCATCGAAGCTGCGAGAACTATGTTGAATGATTCTAAATTACCAATATACTTCTGGGTAGAAGCTATTAATACGGCTTGTTACACACAGAATAGAACCTTGATCAACAAGACTCATGGAAACACTCCTTATTATCTGTTAACAGGAAAGAAACCTACTGTCAAGTATTTTCATGTATTTGGAAGTAAGTGTTTCATGATGATTGACAACCATGAAAGAAAAGGAAAGTTCGATGCTAAAGCTTATGAAGGCATTTTCATGGGATATGGTTTGGAAAGGACTGCCTACAGTGTCTATGTCATTGATCACAAAGTCATTGAAGAAAGTGTGAATGTCACATTTGATGAAACCAAATTCCCAGGACTGCAAGAGGATGGTCAAATGGAGCCTCTTAGATTTGAAAATCAAGGGTATTTGGAAGAAGAAGAAATTGTTGCTGATGAACCTACTGGCACTCAGGATATTGAGTTTGAAAGAATTGCTGTCAACACCAATGATGCTACTCAAACTCCAGCTCAATATCAAACTATATCAGCTAATCATCAGAATGAGAATGATTCTGGAGATGTTGAAGAACATGAAGGAGAAAATATCAATGGTGGAGAGTCAACACCTCAAAGAGGAAATGATGAAGCAGATCAAGAAAGAAGATTTCCCAGAACCATAAGTGGAACAGAGATCACACTAGCAATCTATTCATTGGTGATCCCACTACTGGTATAAGGACGAGGAGAAATATATCTGCTGACAGCATGTTTTCATGTTTTCTATCTCAAACTGAGCCAAAGTCAATTGATGAAGCATTGTTGGATTCAGATTGGGTGATAGCTATGCAAGAAGAGCTAAATCAATTTGAGAGAAACAATGTATGGAAGCTGGTCCCTAGACCCAAAGGGAAGTCAGTAGTTGACACAAAGTGGGTTTTCAGAAACAAGTTGGATGAAAGTGGAAATGTGACAAGAAACAAGGCAAGGCTAGTAGCTAAAGGTTACTGTCAACAGGAAGGAATTGATAATGATGAGACATTTGCCCCTGTTGCCAGACTTGAAGCTATTCGGATATTTTTAGCCTATGTTGCACACTGTACCTTCAAAGTGTTCCAAATGGATGTCAAAAGTGCCTTTCTTAATGGAGAATTAGAAGAGGAAGTGTATGTCGAATAGCCACCTGGATTTGAGGATGCTGAGTTGTATGACTTTGTCTACAAGCTGTTCAAAGCACTTTATGGATTGAAGCAAGCCTCTCGACCTTGGTATGAAACTCTATCTACTTTTCTCATTGAGAATCAATTTACAAGAGGTGTAGTGGATAAGACTCTGTTCTACAAGCACCATGGCAAGGACATCATTCTGGTTCAGATTTATGTTGATGACATAATCTTTGGTTCTACAAATGAGAAGCTGTGTGAAAAGTTTTTATCTCTTATGAAGAGCAAGTATGAGATGAGCATGATGGGAGAACTATCATTTTTCCTAGGTCTACAAATTCATCAAAAGGATGATGGTATCTTCATAAGCCAATCAAAATATGTAAAGGAACTTCTCAAAAAGTTCAACATGGAAGATGCATCACCTGCCAAGATACCTATCTCTACTGCAACCAAGCTGGATTTGGATCCTAAAGGAAAGAAAGTGGATTCTAGTACCTACAGAGGCATGGTGGGATCGTTGCTATACTTAACTACTAGCAGACCAGACATCATGTTTGCTACATGTCTCTGTGCAAGGTTTCAAGCTGATCCAAAAGAATCACACTTAGTAGCAATCAAGAGAATCTTTAGATATCTCAAAGGCACTCCAAACCTAGGCCTTTGGTATCCTAAAGATACTGGATTTGACTTGGTTGGTTATTCGGATTCAGACTATGCTGGATGCAAGATTGACAGGAAAAGTACAACAGGAAGCTGTCAATTTCTGGGTGGAAGATTAGTGTCATGGTTTAGCAAGAAGCAGCATTCTGTATCTACTTCAACTGCAGAAGTTGAATATATCGCAGCTGGAAGTTGTTGTGCTCAAATTCTTTGGATGAAAAATCAGCTAATGGATTATGGCTTAGAGTTGTCCAATATTCCTATTTAATGTGATAACACTAGTGCCATAGCTATCTCAGACAATCCAGTTCAACACTCCAGGACAAAGCACATTGATATCCGACATCATTTCCTAAGAGAGCATGTTGAAAGGGGAACTGTGAAGCTGATTTATGTTCCAACAGAAAAGCAACTTGCAGATATTTTTACGAAGCCACTAGATGAAGCAACCTTCAACAAGTTGGTAAGTGAATTGGGAATGCTAAATCTGGTATGTTAACTTACTAGTTTTTACATTTTCAATGTGGTTAAAATTGCAGCTCGTGACCTTAACTTTCAATGTTACTGTCATGAGAAGTTACTGTCATATGTGCTACTTGTTTATTTGACAGCATGTTTGCTATGACTATGCTAAATTCAAATCACATGCCTGTTTTAATTTTTGTAATGAGTAGTCACGTGACATTAACTTATTTCATACGTCTGCTTAGTGATAAGTACTTGTGTCATTTGATACGACTACGGGTATTTGTCAGTCTTTTTAATTTAAAAGTTAATTACTTCATTAAAAAGAGGTAGTTGGGAGCTATAGAGTCACTTATTGTGTTATAAATAAGACCAAAGCTAAACCCTTTGTTCTCACTTAACACCCTAAGAACTCTAGAGTCAAATATGAGCAAGAGGAAAGTAGAAGACATGTCATCGTCATCGATGCCAGGAGCAAGCGGAGGAGTGAAGCCAGAGCCTCCTAGTCTCAAGAAGGAGATGGAGATAGCTGCTACTAATGAGCAGCTTGATCTCTGGGTAGATAAGTTTCATACTTATCTCGAAGCAGAGGGGATCTTCGATCAAAAGGAGATGGAGAAGATCGCGGAAAGGCTGCTGCTAAAAGCTTTTCCAAACTTAAAATAATTTCCAGTTCTTAAGAACTTCTTGTATTGTTTAAAGTTTTTATTTAATGAAATGGTCGTTTTATCTTCTTAGTTTTCTTGCATGTCATCTCATTTTATCTATCTTCGAATAATTGTTAAGTTGATTGTCTGTGTGTATGGATGTTTGTGGATGTGTGCTAAAACCAACAAATATGTGCCTAAATCGATTAAAATGCTATTTGGTAATTTTCGCTTAAGCAATAGGCAAAGTCGATTAAAATTCATGACATAAATTATTTCCGCCTAAGTTGCTGTCAATAAGTGAAGATGCTGTCACGAAGTGCCTTGAAAGCAAGTTTCTTAGATGGCACAATGGAAAAAGTCTCTGTCATGAAATTTAAAGGAAATTGTATAATTTGCTTAATGATGACAATATGTTCTTGCAACGATATTACTATCAAGCAAAACTTGTTGTTTTCCTCTCAAAATTACTAATGAATTTGTTACAGCGCACAGGTTACTATCAAGATTAGTGGACCGAATTAATTGGGATTTTACCTCCACAATTTACAGCCACTAAAAAGTAACTACCCACGACTCCACGTGACTGATTAATGGGCTAAGACATAGTTACTTTCCCTTTCTCAGTAAGACATTTGCTATTTTCATGTAAGCAACTGTTAAACACACAAACACATAACTTTCAACAAAAACCTCTCTCTCTCAAAAGCAAAATCTCTCTCCAAAGCTCAAAGCAAGAAATGGCACCCAAACAATCATCTTCTCAAACAAACTTTGCTGGTATTCTCACTGTTGGAGATGCTGGTGAAGGATATAAAGGACTCAATTCCTTTATCAACAAGTCATATCTGGGTCATGCTATAACGTCTACACCATCCTTGAACCTGGAAAGACTTGAAGAATTCTGGAAAACTGCCTATGTTCTAGGTGGTGCAGGTAAAGACACAATACAATGCAAAATCAAATGAATCACCTGCATCCTCACAATCAAAGGCATTAACGAAGCTTTGGGAACTGGACTGCAAGCTAAAGAATCATACAAGGAACTTGCAAATGATGAAACCCTAAAGAAGTTTTTCTTGAAAATTGGGTATTTTGGTCATGTTCTTGAAGAGGGTACATCGAAATTGTACTCGACTGGTGAAATGGACAGAAAGCATTTGAGAAAAGAATGGAGCATGATTTTTGATGTCATGGTGAATGTTTTCTCAACCAAAACCTTTTGATGGAATGGAATTCCCTCCTATATCAAGAAGCTTACTCACTCTCTTGTCCATGGTTACAAAGTGGATGTAGGAAAGTTGCTTATGAGTCAACTCAAGTCAGCTCTCAGCAGGAAGGTACATGTTTATCCTCGCTTTCTTACCATGTGTTTGAATTCATTATGTGGTATTGATGATAATGCATCTCTCTCTATAGAATGCAATGTTTTGAAAAGAAATACACACACATCACTCAATTCACAAAATTCAAATGCACATATTCCACTCTATTTCACCAAGCACATGGCAGATCAAGAGCCTCATCTTGATGTAGCACTACCCTCTGGGTATGTTGTCTTCTCCCTTGAGAATGAAGCTGAATCAGACCCAAATTCAGTTAACCCACATTCTACTGTATACATTCCTATCAGATCCTCTAGACAACCAAAGACCACAAAAACAACTTTGCAAGAATCCAAGAAAAGACCCTTGGAAACTGGTGTTGGTAGTAGTTCTGAGAATGTTGAGGGAGAAACTGCACATGATGCAGCAAATAAGGATGTTAGTGAAAGTGAACCCACAGTGGTTCCTCTTGAGCCTAAGAAGAAGAGAGCTAAGAGGGCCAAAGCCACTGTCAGCCACCCCACAGTCTCACAAAAGGCTGTGGAGAGTAAAAGGGAATCAAACACATCCCTAGGTACTTTTTCTCAACAAGAAGTATCTATTGAAGCTGGCCTGTCTCCCAAGGCATCCTGTAAAGAGTCAGCACAACCTCATGTACTCACTCATGATGAGCCTACACTTGTAGAAATGCACATAGAGATAGGGCACAATGAGGGTCATAAAACTTCTACTCTTGATGTTCCACAAGTTAACCCTGTGGAACAGCCAAAAATCTCTTCTACACCATCACCTTCTTTATTCTCTAATCCATCAATTGTTTCTTCTCAACAACCTAAAGAAGGGAACAGTCCAATCCCTTCAGGTTTTGATCATCCATCTCAAGTCATGGATGAGCCCACATCAAGTGGTCCACAAGAACCCATTTCTCAAAGTGAAATGGACACCACTCACTCAAACACTGAGCTAGATCAAGATGGTACTCTGCCAGAAAATGAAACAGCCAACATCTTGGTTGAACTCCAAAGAGCAACTGACCTTCCGGAAGTTGCTGTCACAGCCTCAGCTGTTATCAAAGACACCACAAAAGTTGCTGTCAACCCACCTGTGGACAATAACATTTTGGCTACAGATGTTGTTGCCTCTACAAAGCTTGATCATGATACTGTCATTGTTGAAGATGCTTCAGATGATGATCAACTTGCTATCTCTGCTTTGAAGGTACAATCTAAACTTTATACCTCTTCAACTAAAGTGCATGCAAGTACTGCTCATACCCATGCATCTAGGATGAGTGAGGGAGTGAAAAGAAAAGAGAGATAAAAGAAAAGAGAGGTGAGCATAAAAATGAGAGGTAGTCAAACAAGCTGGAAAAAAGTGAGGGGCTTGAGCATGTCCAGAGTGAACTTGAGGGAACCCCACACACAAAGGCACTAGGCCTTGAGAGTAATTCTGTGAGGAGTGATGAGATCACTTAGAAAAATAATGAGTGTGTGAGAAACCCCATAGCCTCCTTGCCCCAGTCTCTTCCTTTATATCCAAAAAGGTTGAGAACTGGTGGTCCTTCTAAACAAGTTGAATCAAGGTTGAAATCCCTTGAGGGCAGATGTGCATCCATGGAAGCTAAACTTGATGCTCTGTCCACTATGGTAGCTACTGGTTTTGCTGATATTCAACAAACTCTTCACTCATTCTCTGTCATCCTTAGTGCTGCCAACTCAACTAAGGGGGAGAAAGTGGTATATCAGAATGAGGGTGAGGGAGAGAAAGTGGTAGATCAGAATGAAGCAAACCTGGTAGAGAAGGAGAAACAAGGTGAAGCTGCAACTGAGGGGGAGCCTACAAGTGAGGGGGATAAAGTTTTGGAAGAAAAAGAGGGAGATGAAAGTGAGGGGGAGCAAGAAAAAGAAGAAAGAAACTTTGGTGAAGAACTGAAAGCAGTAGGAGATGGTGAATTGTTTGAAGCAGAAATACATGGTGAGGCAGTATTGTTATCCAAGGAAGTGTTGGAGCAATTAAAGGGGACTCAAAAGTCTAAAAGAACATTATTGCCTCCACTGAAAATCAATGAGCCAAATTCTAAGGAAGTCGAAGCTCCATTCCAGAAGTTGCAGAAGGAATGGAGAGAAAAAGAAATTCAAAATGCTCTGGGTAAAGGCAAAGGCAAAATGCCTGAGTATATGGACATATCTGCTGGCATATCTACTGGAACTACTTGGTCAGATGGAAGTGAATACGCCCTTGAAGATGCAGAATTGATGATGGTTGATCACATGGTGTTAACTCGAATAACTTGTAGAAGGGGGGGTTGAATACAAGTTATATAATCGTGTCTGATTTTTGCTTGATTATATGAACAAGAATAAACGAATGAATCAAACTCTGTTTGTATTAATAAGATCAAATACAAACTCTACCAAAGGTGTACAATACCTTTAGCAGCTGCTGACAATACAAATCTCTCTCTCTCTGTTTGTTTCGAACTCTCGAATACAAACCTTATACAGAGCTACGCACATACGCTTACAACACACTTGTTCGAGTACGACACGACAGACCCTTTTTACAATGATATAGAGAGAGTATTTATAATGCTACCTATCAACTAATAACAGAAAGATATAATCTATACATGACAATGTTCTGCTTTCTAGTCGATAGTTTCCATCAATAGAAAACTCTTTCCTTCATAATATCTTCTTGCTTGTTCTTCAAACAACGATCCTGTTTTATAGCACTTGCCAGTTTCTGTAGCATCCATAATGACATCATCAGTAACAAGACTGATATCAGGATTTCATCTTGCATCAGTATCTGATCATCATCAGTATTAGACCGTCATCAGGATTTGCCTTTGTTCCTGACATGTAGTCTCCGATACACTGTTCATTCCTGACTAAATTGTACAGATAACTGTCTTACACATGAATCCTATATAAAGTGCTAAATCCTTTATAAGATCAGGATTACAAGAAGTATAATGTGTAAATTCTATTCTTAACATCACAACTTATGAATTATTCCTAACAATCTCCCCCTATTTATGCTTTAAAATCTGAAGCATAAATCCAAGTTGTGGATGTCAAAACATATAACAATACAACCAGAATAGAATTTATGAATGTAGAATTATGAAGTTAAGTACCTCCTTCTCAGATGTAGACATTTATCTAGTACTTAGAAGAAAGAATTTTAACTATTAATGTTGTTCTTCCTTTACCACTTCCTAGCTGAGATTCACCACAGTCACTCCTGGTTCTTCTTTTTACTTCCCTTTGTCTGCTCTTTATCTCCCCCAGCTTTATCTCTCTCAGTCTGGTGGTGTTGTTGTTGTTGTCTTTGAATTGTCTTTATCTCCCCCTTTTTGACATCAGCAACATTAATTCCAAGAGATTCAGAAATAGAACAAATGAGATTCATAAGAACTGCTTGATTTTCCATAATTGTGACTTGGTTATCTTCAAGTGATTGAAGTCTTGTTTGCATAGCAATTTGAGAATTCTGAATATCTTTCAAAACATCAGAATGAACTTCAATATTGGAAGTGCTTCTAGTATCTTCAGTATCAGAATCAGAAAGAACTGTATCTTCAAGTCTTGTAGAAGAAGTTGCTTGAGTTGTATGATATTCAAGTAATAAAACCTGATTAGAAGTATCAACATCTTCATCTTTCTGATTTGGAACTGAAACATGATCATCATCTCCTTCACCAGCATTCTGTGTACTAACATCTTCAAATCCTGACTCCTCCTTAGAGTGATCAGAGACTGTAGATGTCTCAATTCTAGCTGATATTGGAAGTACATACAAAGGAACACTAGGATCATTAGGAACTTCATCTGGTACATATGTATCAAGAGATTGCTTTATCCTGGCACCTCTTCTGTTAATGATTCCTGCATGCCTCTCCTTTTGCTTCTGAGCTTTAACTTCTGGCTTTGCATTGTGATGTGCTAGGTCATTCTTCTGATACATTTTGATGAATGAATAAGTACCAGCATCCATATCCAAATTTTCAGACCAAGATTCAGGAAAAACCTGATCCCAGAAATCAAATGATGGTTTCCTAATTTTCTCTCCCTCACTATGGAGTTGATCATCCATACCCTCATTCTCACTTTGACTTACTAAAGTCAACACTCTTTCTACCTCACCTTTTGCCTGGTCAGGAGCCAGCCGCTCAGTTTTTGGATCTAAGTCCATCTTTTCAAGTGTATCACTCAAATTTAGATAAGTGCTCTCATGACCTACAGAAAAATAGGGTTTAGAAGGAGTTTTTATACTTGAACTCACATGGAGAGAGGGTTCCTCATTTGGCATGTGGCTTGAGGTTTTCTCCAAGGAGTGAGCTGCTATAGTCTCTGAACCCTTACAATCATCTTCTTTCCTTTCAGAAACTACAGGCTCTAATATACCACTTTCAGGTTCTTCACTAGACTCTGATGTCTTCAGTAATACTTCATTAGACACCATAGTTAGTACATCACCGTCTTTAAGTGTTGTTTGCTGAGACTCACCCTCAAGGTGGATAGACTCTGACTGAACAAAATTTGTTTGATCTTCAGAAAAATCAACCAAAGTCATTCCTCCCATATCATAGGGTATCTCACTTGCAATCTCAGTCATCACAGAAGTCCTTTCAACATCAGCTATCACAGCTCCTGAGTCATCCTTCCTCTGACTAGATGGTTCTTGTGTTGCAGTGACTGTGATCTGATCTTTCCTACTATTCACCACTGGTGCAATAGTAACTTCTGTTGACTGCTTCTCTCTATCTACTTCCTCCAGTTGTTCACCTTGAGCTAAAGCATCTTCAATAATGACATCCTTGTCAAATAAATATGCATGAAGTGATTGAAGTGCAACATGCTTCGAGAGTCCAAATTTCTTGACTAATTGTCTTCTGACAGATACATAGAAATACATCTTCATTAAGTCAAGTCTTTGATGTAGAAGTCCATATTCATCTGGAAATAAAAGTTTTGGTACTCTTTCAACCAAAAAATCTTGAACAGGCCTTGACAACTTCACTTTAAGAGAAATTAGTCCCATAGCCAGTCTGTATGATAATGTAGTTTCCCATGAAGAATCAATATCCAGATCTCTATGGTCATTTGCTGACTTGATTGTAGCTTCATTTGTAGAGACCTGCATGATATTAGTTGGACTAGACTCTGTGTGTGTATGTGACAATTGAATCTTTCTCCTTGTTCTCCTGGTGCAATAGTAACTTCTGTTGACTGCTTCTCTCTATCTACTTCCTCCAGTTGTTCACCTTGAGCTAAAGCATCTTCAATAATGACATCCTTGTCAAATAAATATGCATGAAGTGATTGAAGTGCAACATGCTTCGAGAGTCCAAATTTCTTGACTAATTGTCTTCTGACAGATACATAGAAATACATCTTCATTAAGTCAAGTCTTTGATGTAGAAGTCCATATTCATCTGGAAATAAAAGTTTTGGTACTCTTTCAACCAAAAAATCTTGAACAGGCCTTGACAACTTCACTTTAAGAGAAATTAGTCCCATAGCCAGTCTGTATGATAATGTAGTTTCCCATGAAGAATCAATATCCAGATCTCTATGGTCATTTGCTGACTTGATTGTAGCTTCATTTGTAGAGACCTGCATGATATTAGTTGGACTAGACTCTGTGTGTGTATGTGACAATTGAATCTTTCTCCTTGTTCTCCTGGTATAGTGAGCAAAAGATTTATCCTGAGAAGACTCAAGAGGTGTAGACACAGAAGTGATTTTGGGATGAGATCTTTGTTCAATAGACACAGTCTTTTGAGAGACAGTATCCAGTAACTGTTTTCCCTTTTTAAGAACTACAGCCTTTTGGGAGACTGCAGCCTGGCTGTGACTAGGTTTTTCATCTCTTTGTGCTAACAGAGAAAGTTGAATTGCAGCCTTCAATTCTGCTCTCTCAGCAAGAGTTATATCATCATCATCTTCACTAGAATTACTACTACATGATACAACAAATCTTCTCTTCCTTACAACTGATGTCTTTTGAGAAACACCAGAGGTTGGTTTCTTTGAAACAATAGGCTGTGGATCAAAATTTGGTTCTTGAATTGTTTCAGTGACTATAATGTTTTGGGCTACTTGGGTAGACACAGGTGGATTCTCCTCCAATTGAGATTCCTGAGCCATTTCACCACAAAAGAAAGAAGAATTGTAGAGAGTAGGAAGATGAGTTTTAAGAATTACCTGAAAATGATGTGGATAATGAATTGCAGGTATTTCATCTAGATTCTTTTCATTGTCCTTCTTTGTAATGTCAGAGAAAATTCTCTTTTGCTGTTCATAATAAGAAATACAATGTTCTCTACCAAATCTAGCTTCAACATCAGGAATAAAATGGTTAATAAACATTTGCATAAATCTATGATAATAAACCCTTTTTCCTGTTTTGATCTCTTAACCCAAGTTTAATACTCATCTGACTTAAGATAATATGACCAATGTTAATTACTCTGTCATAAAGCAAACTATAAGCAATATGTGATGTAACAGAAGTAATTTTGTGACGCCTCCGATCCCGGGATGACCTCATAACCCGACCCGGGGACGCCAACCAAACCAAACATCATTATAAATATATGCTTACACAAACTATATTTAATTAATAACCAAAAGGAGTTACAACAAAGTCTAGTCTTACGATAAAAGTTTACAACATATTACACGCTTATAATTAACTTCAACATAGGTCTATTACAAAAGCATTCTTCTTAGAGTTCTACATACTTCTTATCTAACTTCGATAGTTACTTCATCACAGTCTTATCTTTTCCCGAACTTCCCTCGCCAAAATTCTTCCCTGTGGAAGTTAATGACATAAAAGGGTGAGCTCATAGAGCCCAGCAAGCATATATCATACTATTTAACTGAGGTTTACAGTACAAGTAACTATGCTCATCAGAACAGATAATTTTTCACATAATTTGAAAATGAGTATTCATACATGATAAATTCACAAGTTCTACCAATGGGGATCCCGGCCAGCTAAACAATTGGTTTAGCTTTACTTCCAATTTGGAAGCATCATCATCAATTCACAATATCAATGTAAGAATACTCAATTTTCATCAACAAATCAAACGTTCATCGATATTTCAAAGCAATTTTATAAAGCAGTATAATACGGTATATACTTACCTCGAATCGCTTCTATTCTTAACTTCTCTTCTTCTTTTTTTTCTCCGAATAAGTCCCAATATTATCAAATTCGTTCTCTAAAAATGTTCCCTAAAAATATTATCCCAAAAATTTACACTAACATTATTCACATTTATCTATGTTATTACTAATTATTAAATAAATTAAATCCAAATAAAATAAATAGAAGGTTTGAGGACTTACAGTTAGAGTCGTAAGCTTTACTCCTACTTTCCTAATATAGACACTAACAATACATTTATACAAGGAAAGGGAAACAAAATTTCCCTTCCTGCTTAACACCAATGTCATACATCCTACTCTTTTTCCTCTTAATTTAATATTAACAGTAGTAATTCCTTCCTATTTATCCCAACATGTTTCACTTTCTGTTTTCAATGTGGGAGAAAATAAGATTAGGGAAATAAAACGTACTCAAGCAAATCCATAAATGTGGCCTTCACCGTCCTCCTTCTCTATATTTCCCTTTTAAATGTATTAAGGTTCAGCTCCTCTACATATACTCTCTCATTTCCCCTTGGGTTATCAATGTGGTACTATGCCAATTTCAGGTTTCATATGCTAGCTGGTTATCCCACATCGAGAATTCTTTGACATAATAATTTCTCACACACTATATATACTTGACTTGGTTAGAAAGCCTTAAGTTATACTCCACATCCTCTTGTGCTAATTGAGTGAAAGTCTAAGGATTTCACAATAGCCATAAATGGGAGTCAAGGTAAATTTTAAAACCAAACTTGGAGTGCAAAAATAAGTTGCAAAGTTTCTTGCAACTCGTTGTTTCAAAATATTCTAGTGAATAAAAGATGAATCCAAGCGAAGCCAATTTCTTACTGGGGTGAAGTATGAACTCTTAAGTTTCATTCACCCTCATCCCACATCGAGGGATTTTAGAAAGAAATCTCTTCTAAGCTCTATATATTAAGCGGATTTGGTCACTACAATGAGTTAACTAAATACCTTGGTTTTAACTAAGGTTTTCTCTTTCTCCCACATCGAGGAGTTCTTAGGTGGAACCTCTTCCAAGTTCTATATATGCTTAAAAGGATTGCTACTTTAACGCAAAATGGGTTCAACACTTTCATTGGCTTCACTTAGGAGCTTAATATTTTTGAAATTCGAACTAAATCCTACATGTCATCTAATTGACAACGATAAGCAATAACTTCAAGTTTTCTCCCATTAAACCAGGGTTTGCTATAACCACCTCCCACATCGAGACTTTTATAGTAACCGTGATCATAACTTCTTTATAAGTTGGACAAGTATGAGGGGGACTAAAGGGTGGAAATTTATAAACTACCCTCTTGGCATCCTTTGGAACCTACGTTGACATGTGTGATCTGTTCATACCTTAAAATTAACTCAAAATCTTGCATCTTGTAAGTTAGTGAAAATCTGAATGTAAGATGAGTACTTTTAGACTGATTTAACTTGTCCCACATCGAAATGGTTTGGGAGTGAACCCCTCACATGCCCTATATAAATCTAGTTGGGTTTTTCTACTTACATCCTTCAATAAGGTTAATAACGTTCACCTTGGCTTCCCTTGAGAGGCCTAAATAATCATATTCTTAAAATTAAATGTAAAATGGATCAAGTACAAAGTTGACTTAAGTAAGCTTCTAAATTTACAGCAAATCAACTTAAGTAACATGTTGGTTTTACTAGGAAAAATAAATGTAGGTAGACAAGTGAGTATTTCTAGTTTAGCAACTTTGTCCCACATCGAGAGTGTATAAGACTGGTTCCCTACCCTTCCCTATATAAGTGACCTTAAGCACTAAATTTATTCTCAAGGGAATTATTTCACTTGTCCCACATGGATGGGGTTGAGTGAAAAGGTTTCATCCCACAACTATAAATATGATTAGTGGCTTGCCTATTTGGTTGAGCTTAAGTCATTTTATTGGGCTGATTCACGTTGGCCACATAAATAGTTCAAAAATTTTTTTTATCCTTTCCCTTGTGGGCCTTGATGCATCTGCTCGGCCCACTCCCCTTAGTCAAACTTTATGGGCCTGGATGCATTTGCTCGGCCCATACTCTAGATATGCCGAAGCAAACAAATGAAGGAAAATAAATAAACCTATTTTAGTTAGTATTTTTATTAAACCTATATTTGTAAAAACAACAAAAACACATAAATTATAATTAATATTATTCAAATAAAACTAAGTTGGGATATTACAAATTTGCTGAAAAGAACTACATTTACCAGTAAAACATTTAGCAATTTGATCAAAGTAAAAAGACCATTCCTTTCTAAGAAAAGACCTATTCAACTTGCTCATGTTGTCTAGAGCTCCACTATAACCTAATTCAGATAACATAGTTCTTACATTATCATCAGATGGTACATTCTCATAAATCAAACTAACAGGTAAGTGAAGTACTGAATTAACAACAGATTCAGTAATGTCAAATGAATCTTGTCCTAAATGTAGAATAATCTTACCTGATTGACTCTGAGTAGAATCAATTACCTCAGCATTCTCCCAAGCTTGTGAAATAGCTTCTTGATTAATTTGTGGAGATGCTGTCAATGCATAACTTAGTGGTCCATATGCCATAAAGTCCATGATTGGATGAAAATCAGATGACACTCCTTCCTTGTTGGTGATAGCTACTACATGATTGTTTGTCATAAAATCAAAGTCACCAAACTTGAAAGCCACTGATTTAGGTAATCTTCTTTGAGCTGCCATTTTTTATCTGAAAAGAACTTGAAAAATTCTTGAAATGGATTAGTGATTTTGAAAACTCAAAAGTGGTTTTTGCTTTAGAGAATGTAAAATTTAGAGAAAGCAATTACACGATTAGAGTTTCAAAACAAATATATTTCACAAATCTTTCAGACCATTATCCCACGTTGACACGTAGATTGACAGGTGTCAGTCCCTGAAAAATGCGGTTACCCACGATTTTTGGAAAATAAAATCCAAAATTGATTTTCATGAAATAGATCAGGGTATAAATAATCAATACTGATCAGCTTCCTTTTCCTGTTGACCTCTCATCAAAATAATCACAAGATACAATGTGATAATAATTCTCAAATCCTGATGGTCACTCATGAAATCCTGATCAATATCATCCTGATTCCAGAGACTTAATATGGAGTTTCCACATGGCATTTTTCTTTTACCTGAAAATAAATAAACAATTAAACTGAACAAAAATCAATTGGTTAGATATTTTCAATATTTCTTGAAAACAAGAAATACAGTCACACGCAATAATTAGAATCTGACTTCATTAAAACTTCCAAGTGACTGTTCAGCTTCTCACGTCTTTCTTTAAAAGAAACAGATGCCTTATGCCATTCTCCATAAGCCTTTCAATCTCTTTTCTTCTCAACAATGCTCCTCAAACCAAAATTCCATTCAAACCCATTCTTTAGATCTTTCTCGGTTGATGAACATCCTGTTCTTGATCATCTCTTTGAACAGACGACTCTTCTCATCGAACTAATCATGAATGGATTGGTTTTCGATAATATCCAGAGGTTTCTTCTAGAACATCCATCTGTTGGATACAATCTTCCCCTAACCTCCTCAAAACTTGAGGATGAAGAATTTGGTCGAGAGTCTGAGGTTGATCTTGATGGGGATGCTATACATTTAAGTTAGCTGCTCTCATTCAAGTCGTCCAGACAAGGAATCCAAGAGCAAACGAGGCGGTTTAATCCCCTGATGGATTTCTTGAGATGCTCCTTGTCCTGTACCTCAGAATTCATATCAATAGACAAGTATAGAATTATCAGTAGAAATTAGACAAAAAGATGTTGTATTTCATTTCCATGTAATGATTTCAATTAATGAAAATACAATTTCTTGTTATCTACTTGTCTTTTGATTACTGAATGATGTATAAATTATCAGTATGCAAAAATTAAAACTTGCTGGTATAGACTTAACACATCACAGAATTAGATTACTACACAAAGTAAATGTCAGGATTTGAAACAATTTTCATAATCCTGATACTGACACAATACTGATGACGTCAGCATCCTGATAACAAATCTAATCTTGATGATTATTAACAAGTCTATCATACTGAAATTTATCAAGACAAAGTGTTATAGCTAAAACATTTAACATCAAATATAGATCCTGACAAGAATATCAAGTCTATAAGCTAAAAACAACATACCTTGCTACTTTTGCAGATGTTAAAGATCTAAAAATTTAACATTCCTAACTCACTTACTAATCTACTGAATGTAGTCTCATCAAGTGGTTTAGTTAGAATATCTGCAAGCTGTTTGTCAGTAGAAACAAAATGAAGTTCCACAGTATCATTCTCAATATGTTCTCTAATAAAATGATACCTGACATCAATGTGCTTAGTCCTTGAATGTTGAACTGGATTTTCTGCAATTTTAATAGCACTAGTATTATCACAAAACATAGGAATATTACTAAGTGTCATACCATAATCCATCAACTGATTTCTTATCCAAAGGAGCTGTGCACAACAACTGCCTGCTGCTATGTACTCAGCTTCTGCAGTTGAGGTTGAGACAGATTGTTGCTTCTTGCTTGCCCAAGAAATCAATCTGTTTCCCAAAAATTGACATGTACCTGTAGTGCTTTTCCTGTCTATCTTACACCCTGCATAATCAGAGTCTGAATAGCCAATTAGAAAGAAATCAGATTCTCTAGGATACCACAAACCAAGATTTGGAGTTCCTTTGAGATATCTAAAAATTCTCTTCACAGCAATTAAATGAGATTCCTTAGGATCACTTTGGAATCTAGCACATAAACAGGTAGAAAACATTATATCTGGCCTACTTGCAGTTAGATATAACAATGAGCCTATCATGCCTCTATAACTAGTATTATCCACACTCTTCCCCTTAGGATCAGAGTCTAGTTTAGTGGTTGTTGCCATGGGTGTTTTTGCAACTGCACAGTCTTGAAAGTCAAACCTTCTTAAAAGATCTTTGATATACTTTGACTGATTAATGAAAATACCAGTCTCAGTCTGTTTGACCTGCAAGCCTAAGAAATAATTTAATTCACCCATCATGCTCATCTGATACTTAGACTGCATAAGCTTGCTAAACTTAGCACACAACTTTTCATTAGTAGAACCAAAAATAATATCATCAACATAAACTTGAACTAAAAGCAATTCACCTTTTATCTTTCTAAAGAATAGAGTTTTGTCAATTGTACCTCTTGTGAAGCCATTTTCAAGAAGAAATTTAGACAAAGTCTCATACCATGCTCTTGGTGCCTGCTTTAGTCCATAGAGTGCCTTGTCAAGTTTGTAGACATGATTTAGAAACTTTGGATCAACAAACCCAGGTGGCTGTTCCACATACACTTCCTCATCAAGTTTGCCATTTAGAAAAGCACTCTTTACATCCATCTGGTATACCTTGAATTTTGAATGAGCTGCAAATGGAAGAAACATTCTAATTGCTTCCAATCTTGCTACAGGTGCAAAGGTCTCATCATAATCAATGCCTTCTTCCTGAGAATAACCCTTGGCCACCAGTCTTGCTTTGTTTCTTACAATCATACCAGATTCATCTAGCTTGTTTCTGAAAACCCATCTTGCACCAACAATAGATCTATCTTTAGGTCTTGGTACCAGTTTCCAGACTTTGTTTCTCTCAAACTCATTTAACTCCTCCTGCATTGCAATTACCCAATCAGGATCCTGTAAGGCTTCTTCAACCTTCTTAGGTTCATTCTTTGAGAGAAAGCAACTATACAAGCATTCATTTTGAATTGATCTTCTAGTTCGAACACCACTATTTGGATCACCAATTATCAAATCTTCAGTATGATCCTTTGTCCATTTTCTAACAGATGGTAGATTAACTCTGCTAGTCTCTCCCCCTAAGTTAGTGGTATCTCTTGTAGAAGAATTCTCTCTACCTTCAAAAACTCTCCTTTGATCAATAGAATCAGTAGATTCCATATTGCTGCTAGTTACTGATCTTTCCTCAGTAGACTCTGAAAGATCAGTTCCTGATGGAATAGACTCTGAAACGTCAATTCCTGATGGAGTAGACTCTGAAAGGCTAGTCTGCTCCTGATGATCACTGTGTTCTCTTTGATTTATTTGCTCCCCCTCAACAGTAGCATTCCTTTGAGAAGCAATAGAAATTCTTTCTGGAGAACCTTCATCATCACTGGAGAGTATCTCAGAATTCTTCAGATTTTTAAATTCCAATTTGTCATGGCTTTCATCAGTTTGCAGAATTCCAAATTTCTTATCATCAAATGCAACATGAATTGATTCCATAACAATGTGAGTTCTGAGATTATAAACTTTGAAGGCCTTAGATGCTGAATATCCTAGAAAAATTGCTTCATCCGATTTGGCTTCAAATTTTCCAAGTTGTTCTGGATGAACTTTTAGGACATAGCATTTGCATCCAAAGATGTGAAAGTATTTCACACTTGGTTTCTTTCCTTTGATCATCTCATAGGGAGTTTTTCCATGATTATTTACCAAGGTACAGTTTTGAGTAAAACATGCAGTGTTAATAGTTTCTGCCCAAAAGTAGGTTGGAAGTTTTGCATCTGCAAGCATGGTTCTTGCTGCCTCTATGAGAGTCCTGTTCTTTCTTTCCACTACACCATTCTGCTGAGGTGTACCAGGTGCAGAAAACTGTTGAGTGATTCCATTGTCTACACAAAACCCCTCCATTATAGAATTCTTGAATTCTGTACCATTGTCACTTCTAAGTACTTTAACTTTGTACTCAGAGTTATTCTGAATATTCTTGATAAGTTCAATGATTTGCTGAGGAGCTTCATCCTTCTTGTGTAGAAAGAACACCCATGTGAACCTTGTGAAATCATCCACTATTACTAGAGCATATCTTTTCTTGCTGATAGACATAATGTTTACTGGACCAAACAGATCAAGATGTAGCATGTGAAATGGTTCAGTAATTGAATTTTCAGTCTTGCTCTTGAAAGTGGTTCTTCTTTGCTTTCCAAGCTGGCATGCATCACAAAGTCCATCTTGCACAAAATTTGCCTGTGGTAGGCCTCTCACCAAATTGTGCTTAACAAGTTGATTAAGCTTCTTGAAGTTAAGATGTGAGAGCTTCTTGTGCCAATTCCAGCTTTCATCACTTGTTGCTTTGCTGTAGAGACATCTAACAATTCCTTTAGATGTATCACTTAAGCTGGCTTCATATATGTTACCATGTCTTTGACCAGTTAGAACAATGTCTCCATTCTGCATATTCAAGATTTTGCATCCTTCTCTGTCAAAGATTGATTTGTAACCTTTATCACCCAGTTGACTTATGCTTAAAAGAGTATGTTTCAAGCCTTCAACCAGTGCTACATTTTCTATGATGACATTCCCCAAAACAATTGAGCCATATCCCAGAGTTTCTCCTTTGTTGCCATCTCCAAAAGATATTACTGGGCCAGCTATCCTCTCAAACTTTGTAAGCAGGGACTTCTTTCCAGTAATATGTCCAGAGCATTCACTGTCCAAGATAATTGAATGCTTCTTTCCTGTGCCCTGCAAACAAAAAGTAACTAGTTAGAATTTTTTAGGACCCAACTTTGATTGGATCCTTTCTTACTAGATTAAGAAACGACAGGCTTTGAAGATTTTACTTTTATTTTACCTGTTGCAGAGTCAACCATAGACTCTAATTTCACAAACTGTTTGTGACTAGGAGTTTCAGATTTCAAGGAATAATAGTCATAATACAGTTCATGATATTCTCTACACATGTAAATGGAATGAAGTAAACTACCACAATGATAACAAGCTTTTTGTGGTTGGTATTGAATTTTCTGAGTCTTGGGGAATCTGGACTCAGTTTTCCAAGAAGGTTTTTGATTGCAGTCTAGGGCCAAATGATTATGATTTCCACACTTATAGCATTTTTTCCTAGGTGCATCAGGTACATTCTTGTAATTATTCTCTTTGTTAATACCTTCTTTTCCATTCCTATTTCTTTTGATCTTGCTAGACTCTGAAAGACCATCTAATCTCTGTTTCAACTGAGACTTAGACAGAAACCCTATGTTTACATTCTTAGGTTTCTCTAACACTTTCTCATCTGAATTACTATTGTTAATCCTTTTGTGTACAACAGGGGTACCTTTTGAATCAACAAATTTAACATGATTAGGTTCAGAAACAATTTTCTTACCTTCAGATTTAGATGTGTTAGCTTCTATCTTACTATCATCATTGACAATAGCTACTTTTTCTTCTTGTCTAGCCTTATCAAAACCTAAACCATTAACCTTACCACGAATTCCACTTTCAAAGATTTCTATAGTCTTTTTACTGGAATTGTTAATGGTCTTAATCACATCTCTCTCTTCTTCTAGTTCTTTTCTGACATAGTCATAAGCCTCAAGAATAACACTATAATCATGCTTAGCTTTATCAGAACTTAACTTGTATTCTTCCATTTGAATTAACTCAGATTCAAGAAAATTATTTCTATCAACTAATTCATCATTCTTAACCTTAAGTTTATCTTTTTCACAAGTAAGAATTCTAAAATTAGTCATAAGATTCTTAAACTCAGCATGGATAGATCTAATTTCATCAGAATTTAAGCTATCAAATGAATGAAGAGAGTGAAGTGATACCTTAACAGAGGATGGAGAAGTTTTCTTTGGAGATCCAGGTTTGTCTGAACTATTTGCCATCAATGCAATGTTGTCATAATCCAATTCATCTTCAGAATCACTGGAATCAGCCCAATCCTTCTGTGTGACCATAAGTGCATTACCCTTTCCTGAATTCCTAGGCTTCTTACACTCACTAGCAAAGTGTCCAAGCTCGCTGCAGTTAAAGCACTTGATCTTGGCCTTATCAAGCTTGACAATTGTACTTTTGCCTTTGTCACTCTTCTTCTCCTCCTTCTTTTGAAAAGATCCTTTGCTAAATCATCTCCTGTTGAATCTTCCTTTCTTGAAAGCTTTAGCAAACATAGCAAAGAGTTCCTGCATCTCAGATTCAGAATCATTGTTGTCAGAGTCCATATCAGTAGTCTCTGACTCAGAACTTTCTTTGCTTTTCTTCTTCCTTGAATTCTTTACAGCAATCTCTTCATGCTGTTCTTCAGGAAGCTTCTTTCCTTCAGATTGAGCAGTAAGTGCAATAGTCTTCATCTTTCCTTCACTCCTGCTCTTCTTCTGCTGCTTGTCAAGTTCATAAGCTCTCAATTTTCCATATACTGCCTCTAATGAAATCTCATCCAGATCATTAGCTTCCTCAATCGCAGATATCGTCTCATTATAGAAATCAGGCATAGCTTTCATGAACTTTGTATTCATATCCTCCAAGTCATAATATTTACCATGCATGGCCATCTCATTGATGAGTTTTGTAAACCTATTAAAGGTATCAGTAAGTGACTCACCAGACTTGGATTCAAAGTACTCATACTGTTGTATAAGTAATGTCCTCATATTCTTCCTGACAGGCTTAGTTCCTTCACAGTGAACCTTAAGATTGTCCCATATATCCTTAGCAGTTTTACAAGAGAGAACATAGTTAGTGAGAACAGAATCAAGACTGTTGAATAATATGTTTCTCACTTTAGCATCTTTAAGAACATTCTCCTTGTCCTTATCTGACCATTCAGATTTTGGCTTCTCTGCTGTATGTTCTGGAACAACCACACCATCAACAGTTGCTTGTCCAACGACCTTTGTTGGAACAAAAGGTCCATCTCTGATTCTGTCAAGATAATCAGGATCTGTTGCTTCCAGATGATGCAACATCTTTACTTCCCATAGAGTATATTCGTTTCTCTTGAGCATAGGAATTTTAGTATTTCCATCCTTGTAACCAGACATGATTGCAGATCTTTATGATTATTCGAAATCAACCTGCTCTGATACCAATTGTTAACTCGAATAACTTGTAGAAGGGGGGGGGGTTGAATACAAGTTATATAATCGTGTCTGATTTTTGCTTGATTATATGAACAAGAATAAACGAATGAATCAAACTCTGTTTGTATTAATAAGATCAAATACAAACTCTACCAAAGGTGTACAATACCTTTAGCAGCTGCTGACAGTACAAATCTCTCTCTCTGTTTGTTTCGAACTCTCGAATACAAACCTTATACAGAGCTACGCACATACGCTTACAACACACTTGTTCGAGTATGACACGACAAACCCTTTTTACAATGATATAGAGAGAGTATTTATAATGCTACCTATCAACTAATAACAGAAAGATATAATCTATACATGACAATGTTCTGCTTTCTAGTCGATAGTTTCCATCAATAGAAAACTCTTTCCTTCATAATATCTTCTTGCTTGTTCTTCAAACAACGATCCTGTTTTATAGCACTTGCCAGTTTCTGTAGCATCCATAATGACATCATCAGTAACAAGACTGATATCAGGATTTCATCTTGCATTAGTATCTGATCATCATCAGTATTAGACCGTCATCAGGATTTGCCTTTGTTCCTGACATGTAGTCTCCGATACACTGTTCATTCCTGACTAAATTGTACAGATAACTGTCTTACACATGAATCCTATATAAAGTGCTAAATCCTTTATAAGATCAGGATTACAAGAAGTATAATGTGTAAATTCTATTCTTAACATCACAACTTATGAATTATTCCTAACACATGGAGAGTACTTTGAACAACAAAGATGAAGATTTCAGTAAGTTGGTGGATGAATCAATTAGTGAAGCAGGGGGAGCTTTTACAAAATTGGCATCAACACTGAAGAGCAAAGTAATAAGTATCTCTGTGAGAATCAACTTGGAAAGAAGATGGGCTGTTCAGGTTTATTTGAGAAACCGTTTGACCATATTCATCACAATACAACTTTTACAAAGTTTGCATGCTAGAGTACTCCAAGTCCTTGGAACCCTGGTAGTCAGAAATTCAACAACCTTCAATGATAGTCTGATAGCACAAATTAAAAGGATGGTTGAAGACAAACTCCCTGAGGTGATTCAAAATCCTTATGGTGTTTGTTTCAGAAGGATCACAAAGACAGGAGCTAGAAGGTTGGATTTCTTACCATTGGATAAAATCTCAGGACTAAGCACTGAAACAATCATGACAGTGCTGAAGAAACTTCTCAAATCCAGTATCACAAGTGAAAAGGTTAAAGATGTCAAAGATATTCATAGACTGTTAGCAAAAAGAGATGAGAAAATTAGCTAAATCATAAAGAAGCTGATATCTGATGCTAATGCCAAGATGGGAGGAAGCTGCAACTATGATGATACTTTGGATGATGATGAGGATGAAATTGGAGGAAGTGGTGAACCTGGAAGATTTAGGAGTTCTAGAAACGAAGCATCTGAGAATGTTGCTACACAAACTCAGATGGATGCTACCCAAGAAGAGAAAGAAACTCCCAGTACTGAAAAGAAAGATGCTGTCAATGAAAAAGGGGAGTTAGAAATTTGTGAAGCCTTGGAGGCAAGTATCTTGAGATTAGCTGTTGAATGCTTTAATGCTGAAAAAGATACTGTCAACAAGGACACTATCAAATTGGCTAAAGACACCCAAGTGAAAGATGCTGTCAAAAGCCAAACAGTCGAAGCTGTCAAAGTTGTTGTCATGAAAGATGTTGTCAAGGATCAACTCGAAGAAACTATCAAAGTACGAAAGCTTGTCAAGAATTTCACATCTAACAGAAGGAAGACAAGAGCCCAAGCCTATCGTATAACCAAGATAAAGAAAAAGAAGCATGGAGCAGTTTTGACAGAGAAGCCCATTAATAAGAGAAAAGTAAATAGTTTTGAATTATTGAAAAAGACGATTGATGGGAGCATATCATCTGTCTCGGTGGAACTGGACCCAGTCAACAAAAACGTACGCAAGTATGATCTCAAGGACTGTGGAACTACATGCATAACTGTAGAACCAGACTTCACTATGGAGATAGTATCACATGTGGTAGGCATGCATGATCTCTCATGCAAAATGGTAAAGGTAAGGAGAAGAATTGATTTCTTCGTTTTGGAAAGGATGATCACTCTCATGGAAACAAACCAAGATGTTTCCAGCAGTATCTTAGAGCATGTCAAAAGAATACTATGCTCAAAGATATGCTGAATTCTATGAGAAGTATGGTGATTGGAGAGCACATGATGATGCAGACCTTGAAGTTAGTTCTGATGGGGAACCAATGCCTGATGTGGACCTTGTAGCAGCACATCGTCCTTTTACAAAGGCTGGCATGGCTGAATATGAAGCATAACAAGCTTATCAGGCTGCTAAAGCTAAGTCATCCCAATCTACCAAACCTACCAAACCTGCCACATCTGCCAAACAAAGTGCTGAAGACTTAGAAGCTCAACTGAAGGAAGGCTACAAGAAAATCAACAAGCTATTCAGTGAGAAAGCGAGTTATCAGCCCTGTGTATTGGATAATCCTCTGAGAATCAAGGATGACAAGCAAGAAATCTATGTTGATAGTTTTCACAAGCTGAGGACCAATATACTGAAGGATCTCTACTGGAAAGTTGTTGGATCTATTCATAAGCTCGAAATGCTAGTTGCTTGGGAACTAGAGGAAATATTTGATCAAAGGAGAGATGAAGATCCAAAGCTGGACAGAAAAAGGAGAGAATCCTTAAATGCTTTTCCTGGAAGGAGGTTCAAAATCATCCAAGGAATTCTGAAGTTCAGAACATACACGTATGATTTTGAAACTTGGTTTGATGTAAAAGATGCTGAAGTATTTACTTCTCGAGTGATACAAGGGTACATTGAAGACATTGAAGATGATGCCAGATCACCAGAAGAAAAAGCTTTAGTTGAAGACCTCAGAAAAGCAAGAAATGAAGCTCTCAGAAGAGAGGGAAAAATCTAAACAATTGGAGATTGCCAAAATCAAGCTAAGTTAAACTCTGATTTGCTCATTCAATAGGAGCAATTGATTTGCAGTAAATTCATAAGCTTCATGTTCTAGATTTTTCTTCAACATTTATCAGTTATAGTATTTCAGCTATTCTGATCTATGTTAGTTAAGTCAGCATGTTTTGATTGTAAATTTGTTGTTATTGTCCATAAAAACAAATTGGGGGAGATTGTTGGGATTTATGGGTGATAGCATAGAGACAACTTAACTATATTTCCTTGTACTTAGTTTTTACTAAGTTGAACATACTGTCACAGCCATAGTATGTCTTCATATTCGAATAATTGTTGTCATGTAATAAATATATGATTTGGGAGAAGTTCATATGTTTGTTCAAGCCTCAAGGAATACATCCAGAAGACATCAAGAATAAAAGTTACTATCATGTCCATGACAGTAATGTTACAAGAAGACAAATGTTGCAAAGTCACGACAAAGCTACATTTGACAGCAACATTGGCCGAAGCAAGAGACAGTAACATTCTCACACTTGACAGCAAGTGTTAGGTCCAAATGTGTTGTAGAGGGGGGGTGAATACAACTTTTCTATTATGAGTAGCAATAAATACGATGCAATAAATGAACACACAGATTCAAGGAATATATTTCTTTATATATAACTTGAAAAGGTTGCTACAACATTCATTACAAAGTATAACAGAAGTTCAGAGAGATGTGAATGATTCTAAGCTCTGTGAATATACTCTCTCTCTTTTTCTTGTGTTTTTCTCAATATTGCTCACTAACTAAAACATTACACAAGTGCTTCTATTTATACTACATGTAATCTATGTCCTGTAGTCTTCAAAGACTAAGATGTACGTGGCCCAATGATGTCCACATAAATCTTGCCTTATCTTGAAAGCTTGGAAATCTGCCAATCAGAAGATGCCATGTGTCATGTTGAAGCTGCACTCTAAGTAGAACTTCTACTTGAGAATTTCTACTTAGCCATCTCGAAATTTCTAAGTCGAACTTCTACTCAGAAATATTCTACTTGGCCATCCAGAACATTTAGTACTTAGAAAATATTCTGGTCTTCAACTTGAAACTTCAATGCACATCTTGAGCTTGTGATATCTTCATGTCTTCTTTATTCTTCGGCAAGCTCTTGAACATGGATCTTTATTACTGACATAAACTTGCTATCAATGTCCTGACACTTGATGCACTGGTCTGGTTCATAAGTGACTAGTCTTGATAGTGTTTCTGCTTCTTGAATAAATTACCATATTCACTTAGTAACTTGGCTTTCCAATATTTGCTTTCCTTCTTGTTCACTTGAAATCAATTGGTCTTGTTGATACTGATAGTTATGATCTTGATTCTCGATTTCTCAAATCACTGAGGCCTGAACAACTTTGACTTGAACTTCTCTCAATGATTTCTTCTTGGCTTGATCATAGTTAACATGTTCAATTGTATCAATTACCTTGTCTTCATTTATTGTTGATTTCTTGTGATTTCTTGTTCTTGATTGTCTTCTGGTTAAGTATCTTTTCTTTTAATTGAGTTACATTAGTTATAGTGTTACAAGTTTATACACTCTGCCTTTCAATCTCCCCCAATTTGATTGTCTAACAATGACATTCAAATTAATGAAGGATAACTCAACTAAACAAGAGACGAGAAAAGATAATTAACATTACAGTCTTGAAAAATATACAATTGACAAGTATTTGAAAACAATACAAAGAACTTAAACTAGAAACAGAATTCGAACCTCGAATTAAAGATCATTTGAATGATTCCTATCACCTGGATTATTTCATATCTTTTAGTCAAACTTATATCACCTTATTGGATTCACTCTAAGGTGAATTTTCCTCAAGTGAGTTAAAGCAACCGAAAGACATGAAGGTTTTCCAACTTCAAGTTCACACCACTCTGACCTTTAACTCTAATTCCGTTTCCTCTTCCTAGCTTCAGCAGCTTGGTCTTTTTCTTCTTTCTGCCTTTTGCGCTTCTCCTCCTACTGCTTTTGTTTCTTATATACTGGATCATGAAGTTGCGTCCACCTAGCATTCAACAAACTTACTGCTTCCATTTCTAGAGGGTTCCTGGGTTCTGGGTAAGGATGTTTGAAAAGCCTTCTGAGTTTGTCCACCTCCTGAGTAGTCCTGATCTCTGGAATGTCCTCAAATTTCTTCATTATAAGCCGAGGTTTCCTATGAGTTTTATCAGCTTTAAACTGACAATAGATCATTTTGGGATAGCCTTTGACACGGTTAGTATTGTGGACACTAGCCGCATCTTGCTCCAATCGCTTCTTTTCCACTACTACATCAGACAGGTAACTCACGAGTCTCTGCTTTTCTGTCACATACTTAACTTCCACATCTTCCCATTTGAACACATATAACACTTTCTCCAGAAATGCAGCATCTTGAGTCTGCAGCAGCCATTGTCTACTCATATGCAAGAATGTTTGATTCTGGTCTGCATCTATGAATACTAAGGCATCAGCTGTATTATCAACAAAAGAGTGTATCCAGTATACACTGTCTCTTCCTGGAACACCAACTGCCTCCCTTATCTCTCCTTGTTCCAGTTCTCCAGTAGGAAGATTCAGAGCTTCATCTACATTCTTCATAGCTTGAAGAATATTCCATTTCTTCTCTATTAGCTCTGGTTCAATCTTCACATTATCAAGAGGGTTTGGAGCAATGACATCACACTTCCACACCTCATTGCTCTTCTTGAATATGGCACTTTCAATGATCTTCACTGATTTATCTTTAAGCTCAGAAGCGAATCCCTTACCCATCATTTGTCTACAGACGACTTTAAGAGATTCCACTGAAAGTTCCATTAAGTCCTTTTCCTCCAAGCTCACCCTCTTCAATTTACTGTCAACCACCATCCGGACAACATTTGGATATGCTGAGAATTCTGGACCCTTGTCCTCTGCTAGCTGCATTAACTGATCCCTATACAGAATGCTTAGATTCTCAGAATGAGAGTATTGAATTTTAGTTGCTAGCAAGAACAACTCTGATGCAGATCTTCTCGTCATGAATTGGTCATCCACATACATGAAAGACATTGGGACTCCTTCTGTGAAAGACAAAATAACCTGCCACTCCTTTTGCGTTGAATTGTATCCAACCCTGAATTTAGAAATTAATCTCTTTAAAGCACTTATGTAGTCAGCAGCCATTGGATTCTGCAAATTTAGGTTGTAGAACAGATCATCTGCCTCCTTGTTATGAGCTCCTTTCGTACATGGTCCCATCAATATCTTCCTTGCGTCATCCCACTTCTGCCCTAACCTTCTATTGTCCAGATCAATCTGAGGATCAGCTAGCCTTGCAAGCTCATAATCGTACTGCTTCCCTTGTAGCTCCGCTTTCTTTTCCTGAAACGCAGCACGATCTTGCATTGCCTTCATTTTAAAGAAATCAGCTTGATCTAAGGCTAACTTTTGAGACTTCAGGGTTTCCTCATCAACAGTAATTTCTTCAGGCCTTCCGACAGACATCCCAGCACCTCCACCTTGATCTTTCAATGATATCTTTATAGCATGTTTCAAAGGTGCGTCTTCCATATCGGAATCTGAGTCAAGTACCACCTGTACTTTTTCTTGATAACTCAGGTCAACGAATGGCTCATCTTGCTCAATCGCTATGGCCTTACCCTTTTTCCTTCTCAGAGCCTCTTCATCAATAGACGGCTCAATTTCTATTTCTTTTACAAGATCAGCTTGTTCTGGAATTTCTTCGATTTGAACTCCCTGCTGTCTCGTCTCCTTTATACTCTCCCCCTTAGGTGAGTTATCCTGAACTCCACCCTGGTCTCCAGATCCACCAGCTACGTAAGAATCTTCAAAACCAGAACCATAGGGTCCTGCTCCACTAGCACCACCTGTACCAGCATCGGGGGGAGGTTGTTGCGGCGCGAAACACTCTGGGGGCACAAAACTTCTGATTGCGAACATAACTCTACTGATCTCCACAGCCAGAGTATCCATTGTAAGCTCCATTGCTCCCATCCTATCATTCAGAGTGTTTCCCAAGACACCAGCAGCATGGCCCAAGTCATTTACCTTGTTTGTCAAATCATTAAAAGCTGTAGCTTGACTTGCCATTCGTGCTGCGTAGTCGTCAAGAGCCCTTTGATTGTTTCCAACGTTCATCCCTAACTGCCCCATTGACTGCCCAAACTGCTTCATTTGATTTTCCATAGAAGTCATACGTGAATCAATATTTTCAATGTTAAGGGACGGTGTTTGGTTTAGGTGACCTCGCTCTAATACTCGTTCTGTTGGTATTTGGCGCTCGGTTTCGGGCCTTAAAAATGAAGGTCCCTCTCTCCCTAACCTCTCACACACACTCCCTGTCTCACGCTCGTGTATGTCTTCAATAATTGATCCAAAATATGAAGCAGTACCTGCAGAAACTGGATAAGCAATATAATTTGCAGTTATGGGATCAATTGTTGTTGGTTCCTGAGTTGGAATCTCAGGCTGAGAGGCTACAAAGTGTTCTTGTACGACATCAGAACCGATCCTCTTTGCAGCATCAGTACGTACCGGTGAAGGTACGGCTGAAGCTTTTAAAGCTTCATGTCCTTTTGAAGCAACAGTATCTTCAAGAGGTACATAATCATCATCAAAATCCCTATGTGCAGATTGTTCAAGGGGTGAACCACTCTCGTGAGGTGGAGTGGTTGCGTGTGACACGCTAGGGTTTGACTGAAGTTTAGAAGTAGCAGCATGAGAAAATTTGGGTTTCTTTCGAATAAGTTGCTGCTCTTCGGGTTCACTCTCCTCATCATATCCTACATTTACTTGTGCTGGCTGTTTGGATTCCGGTGACTGGGGTGATATAGAATTAGAAATATAGCTCTCACCCTGGGATAGATCCTGCGGGCTAGCAGTCTCTTGGGTCTGGGAATCAGAAACATAGGAAGAGGAATGAGTAGAATGTAGAGAGAGATTACCTGATTCATTACCTTGTTCGTCACCGCTTTGCTCATCAGGAATCTCTTCAAATGCCTCAGCATGAGTAGACCGATTCTGAGCATGTGATGAAACTTACGAGAATTCCATCAAAATGGTAACTCCCTCATCATATGTAAGCCACTGTTGTAAGGTATCAGGAATAGACATCGGTTTTCCATGATGTTTATTCTGATTATCAACTGTTGAAAGTGACTTAGTGCCCATCCCTAGTGGTGCAGATGTTGGACTTCCGGCAAAACTCTGTCTAACTGCTAGAGCATCCTTCGGTATTAAATGATTAATCAGCATCTGTAAGAACCGAGGAAACCAGCAGACAACATCTGTGGTGTTGAGGTCTCTGCTTGCAGGAGATCCCATCACAGCCACTATCTCAGAGAGAACTATTCGTCCATAATTTATATCCAGCTCTCTTGCTAGGGCAATTCCGAGGTTTTGCAAGGGAATGGAAATTTGATGGTAATCGCTTTCTCGTGCCCGAAAACATCTTATGATGGCCTCGAAAAAGTAATTCCATTCCACATGAAGAAATTGTTTTTGGATGTTTCCAGTGATCCGGCCAGTCGGAGGATAACACCCTATTTCTTCAAAGAAACTGAGGCGTTCTGCAGCTGTAGGTTCTGGATCATAAGCATCTTTAATGGGGAATCCCAGAACCTTGTTGACAAGTTGTTCAGTCACCTCATATTCCTGACCCGCTAAGGTAAACCTGAAACCAAAAGGGGTTGATTTGCTCCCAAAAGAAACCGCACTAGTCCATAATTGCTGTAAAGCATCATGTACTAGTGTAGGTTTAGCAGTAAAAGCATCGCTAGCTTTGGAATACAAATTGAGAAATCGTATCCAAGACTTAAAGCGTGGGAGTTGATCACCAATTTCCGTAGAAATATTATAAAAATTGTTTTTAGCAAGTGAAAATTGGTGAGCCATTTTAATTAAAAGTTTTTCTTTAAAAGATGTGAAAATTAATTTTAATTTCTGAAAAACAATTAATTTTAGAATTAACCGTTATATCCCTTTTAATTTATCAAGAACAACACAAGTCCCTTTTTGAAAAATTAAACTACGGGATCCAAGTAACAGTTAATGGAAAGCAAATTTCAAACCAATAATTAAATCTCCACTAACAGTGAACTGCGTGTGTGTGAAATCGTGTATGAACAGATCTGTGAAATTTTGTGTGTATATATGCGTGTGTGTATATATCGATGAAGATGAACAGTTATACAAGACACAATCACAGAGATTAATGATGACACACAGGTAAGAGGAGTCTAAAATCGGGCATTAATTCGTGGTCTGTATGAGTTTTATCACAAAAATCACGAACAATGGTTGTAACTATGAAATCGCCTGTATGTATATGTGTGCGGCTGTAAAACTGAACTAGGTAAAAGTGAAAGAATAGATCGAGTTAGAGATGTATATATAGACATGAATGTGAAATGACAGAAATGCCCCTGTTAAAAAGTGTGAAAAACACTAAGTACATACAGGGAGAATCTAAGTCGAAGTCTTATCTCGAAGTCTATCTCGAAGTCTATCTCGAAGCCTATCTCGAACATATTAAGTCGAACTTCGAGATGGAGTTCGAGATAGCTGTTAACTCGAAAAACTTGATCCATTTATCTATTAAAGACCATGTAAACAGCACACACCACCAACCTTACTAGGGAAACCTATCTCGAAATTCAAGTAGAAATTCGAGATAAGTTTCGAGTTAGGAGTTAACTCGAATAAAATCCCCTTGGTCAAACTGAGAGCTCTATCTCGAACATCAAGTCGAAATTCGAGTTGAGTTTCGAGATAGAGTCTAACTCGAAATTATTTACTAACTCGAGTTATTCTCTCAGATCATTTCAAAAAATATCCCCTGTAAGATAGACATTATATGGAATATTTTGAATAAGGAAATAGGCACACTGGTAACTCAAATTCGAGCCCTAAGTCGAATTTCGAGATAAATTTCGAGATAGAGGCTAACTCGAAATTTTTCCCAGACTTAGAATTTTCAAAACTTCACTCTGGAAGCTCAAATCGAAATTCAACTAGAATTTCAAGATGAGTTTCGAGATAGTGATTAACTCGAAATTTTGAAGATACTTAGATTAATTTGACAATTTTTCTTTGAAAAACTCAACAATTAATTTTGTCAAATTAATATAAATATCAATTCAAGGATTTTAACATATGACATAATTAAAACATTCCTTGATAATTCTAAGGCCTCTAATTACATGAAAAACACAGGTAAATTCATCTAAAAATCATGCAAAATTTAGAATATTATGAATTTAACTCCCCCTATGATCATGCAATCTAACAAGCATAAATTCAAAGATTTGTGCTATAAAAGACACTTAAAACACACAGAATTCATGCAAAATCACACTATATGCACCCTATAATAATCATTAATTAGGCATTTTAAAGTCTAAACACATAATGATTAAATAGCTTGCATATACAAACATAACCATGGATTTTACAGATAGAAGGCTTTACTAACTTGTGTTAAGCATTCCCAATTCACCAACCAACCTATTGAATGTTACTTCATCAAGAGGTTTGGTGAATATATCTGCAATTTGTTGCATTGTGGGCACAAAATGTAGCTCCACGGTCCCCTCCTCGACATGTTCTCTTATGAAGTGATACCTGATGTCGATGTGCTTGGTTCTTGAGTGATCTACAGGATTGTTGGTTATGGCAATAGCACTTGTGTTGTCACACATAATTGGAATTTTCTTGTGCTCCATGCCATAATCCTTCAATTGGTTCCTCATCCACAGTATTTGAGCTACACAGCTTCCAGCAGCAATGTACTCAGCTTCAGCAGTAGAAGTAGATACTGTATGTTGCTTTTTACTTTGCCAGGACACCAATCTTCTGCCAAGAAATTGACAAGCACCAGATGTGCTTTTCCTATCAATCCTGCAACCTGCATAGTCTGAATCCGTATAGCCAATTAGATTAAAACCTGTATCTCTTGGGTACCAAATTCCTAGATTTGGTGTGCCCTTGAGATACCTAAAAATTCTTTTGACGGCTATGAGATGTGATTCTCTAGGATCCGCTTGGAATCTTGCACATAAACAAGTCGCGAACATTATATCGGGTCTACTTGCAGTTAAATAGAGAAGTGAGCCAATCATACCTCGATAGCTTGTGATGTCAACTGATTTACCTGATTTGTCTTCATCAAGCTTCGTGGCTGTTGCCATGGGAGTCTTAGCTGCTGATGCATCTTCTAGATTATACTTCTTGAGTAAATCTCTGACGTACTTGGATTGACAGATAAAGATACCATCTTTTCTCTGACTGATCTGTAATCCAAGGAAGAAGGACAGCTCTCCCATCATGCTCATCTCATATTTCTCTTGCATTAGCTTAGCAAATTTCTCGCACAAGCGCTCATTAGATGACCCGAAGATAATATCGTCCACATAGACTTGAACAAGTATTAAATCATTCTTCACATTCTTATAGAACAATGTTTTGTCAATTACTCCCCTAGTAAAACCACTTTCAATTAAGAATACGGATAGGGTTTCATACCAACATCTTGGGGATTGCCTGAGGCCATAGACAGATTTGAAGAGAAGATACACAAAATCTACAAGTTCTGGATCAATGAAGCCAGGCGGCTGTTCCAGATACACTTCTTCTTCTAACTCTCCGTTCAGGAAGGCACTTTTCACATCCATCTGGAAAACCTTGAAGTTCTTATGTGCTGCAAATGCCAAAAACATCCTGACTGCCTCAAGTCTTGCAACTGGTGTATAGGTCTCATCATAATCAATTCCTTCTCGCTAAGAATAACCTTTTGCAACCAAACGAGCCTTGTTTCGTGTTACAAGTCCGTTTTCATCCATTTTATTTCTGAATACCCACCTTGCTCCAATTACTGATTTGTTCTTTGGTCGGGGTACCAGCTTCCAAACTTTCTGCCTTTCAAACTGATTGAGTTCCTCTTGCATTGCAATCACCCAATCAGCATCACCAAGAGCTTCTTCTATTTCTTTAGGTTCAAGCTTGGATAAGAACCCAGAATATAAGCAAATATTAGCCAGGTCAGCTCTTGCATTTCTTCTAGTAGACACACCAGCATCTGGATCACCAATAATTAATTCAAACGGATGGTCTCTATTCCATACCCGTTCTCTTGGAAATTGTCTTGATGATTCAGCATGACTTTCTGAGTTGTGGTGCTGACTACTTTGATTACTTTCACTAACTCCCCCTGAGTTAGTACCAGCTCCTACAGAACTAGAGTCAACTCGACTCGAGCCTTGAACAGTAGTTCTTGAGCTGCTATTTACTCCCCCTGAGTTGTTGCCGGTTCGTACTGAAGAAGTCTCTCCTGATCTTGTAGAATTAGCTTGTTCACTAGACTCAGGTTCTTCACGTACACTTGGAACATTTAATGGGACAACCAACTCAGGTTCATCTTCAAGTTCTTCTAAGTCCAGATTCTGAAATTTTAGGGACTCAGGTTCACTAGAATCTCTTGAAATTGATGAGAGTTTGGTATCGTCGAATCTGACGTTGTAGCTTTCAGTCACTTTTCGATCATTTACTAAGAACACCCTATAAGCTGCTACCACATCTGTGGAGTAACCAACAAAGATTCCTTCACGAGCTTTTGCTGCAAACTTGCCTAGATTTTCATCATCTATAAGTACATAGCATTTTGCTCCGAAGACATGAAAGTATTTGATTGTTGGTCTTCTTCCGTTCATTAGCTCACATGGTGTCTTTTCTTTATCTTTTATGATCAAGGATCGATTTTGAGTGTAACACACGGTACTCACTGCTTCTGCCCAGAAATACAGAGGAAGTTTCGAATCACACAACAAAGTTCTTGCTGCTTCAACCAATGTTCTATTCTTCCTTTCAACTACTCCATTTTGTTGTGGAGTTCTTGGGGCTGAGTACTGACGACGTATTCCCTTAGATACACAGAAGTCATTTAGCACTGCGTTTTTAAATTCAGTGCCATTGTCTGATCTAATCGTCTTCACAGTAAGTGTTGAAACATTCTCAATTTGAGTGATGTGATCAATGATTAGGAAAGGTACTTCGTCTTTCGTCATTGCGAACAATACCCATGTATACTTGGAGAAGTCATCCACGATTACCAATGCATATCTTTTCCTAGACAAAGATAGGACATTCACTGGGCCAAACAAATCCATATGAAGAAGTTGCAGAGGCTCAGTGATACTAGAAATTTCTTTGCTTTTATGCGATGCTCGTTTCGACTTTCCCATTTCACAGGCTTCACAGAGTCCTTTCGGAGCGAACTCCATTTGAGGTAGATCTCTCACCAATTCTCGCCTCGCGAGAGCATTCATCGTTTTGAAGTTTAAGTGAGATAACTTTTTGTGCCATAACCAGCTTTCATCATCCGAAGCTTTGCTGTAGAAACAGGTGACTTCATTCTGATTTGCTGAATCCATGTCTGCAACAAAAAGATCTGCCTTTCGAACTCCTCTCAAAGCCAGTGAACCTTCCTTGATGTGAGTGATTGATACACCTTTCTTGTTGAAGACAATTTCGTAACCTTTGTCACAGAATTGACTGATACTCAACAAATTATGCTTTAATCCCTCAACATAGGAAATATCTTCAATGATGACATTGCCAGTTTTCAGTTTGCCATATCCCTTTGTCACACCTATGCTGTCATCTCCAAAGGTAACATAAGGGCCAGCTTTCATAACCAACTCTGTAAGCAGGGACTTGTTTCCAGTCATATGCCTCGATGCTCCACTGTCTAGCACCCATATAACTTTATTTCTCTTTTGCTTAATGCCCTGCAATGACAGATTGGTTAGACATTCTTCGGAACCCAACTTTGATTGGGCCCGGCTTTTCGATAAGATCGATAATCAACAGATTTAACAACAGGAGATGCACTTTTCTTAACATTACTAGAGCTTTCGACTTCCTCCTTTCCTTTCTCAGACTTGACATGTTTGTCAGTCCTAGGAGAAGGTTTGTCATTCCTAACTTTAGGAGGACTGACAGTCTTGGCTCTCACATGCTTTTTCTTGATGTTTGAACTAGCAGCAGTATTTAAGCATGACTGGTTAGATGCATTCATTAAATTCACAAAAGTTTGCATGACATTAAAAGTGCATGGCATACAATTAGGTTGACCACACTGTGCATGATTCTGATGCAGATTATTCATTGTATGTGTGACAGGCATGGCATGTGCAGTAGGAACATTTATGTTAGCTTTACATGCATAAGAAAGATGTTCAGTAGATTTGCAGTGATAACATGCTTTCTTTATTCGTTCAGCCTTAACCTCTTTTATGCCTTTCTTCCCTTGTTGTTTAACAGCCTTAGCTCCTATTCCTAGTCTAGATTCATCACTAGGGAAATTGATTTTAACTTGTTTGATAGGAGTTATAGGTTGTGCTTTCTGGCGATCTTCCATCTCAATCTCATATCTAGCTATCAATTCAGTCTCTTCTTCTTCTATTCTAGGAACAAGGTGTTTGTAGATGGGTTTGACAGAAGATTTAAAAATGCTAGGTATATCATTTTTAAGGTCACTGGAAGTAGTGTCGATAGGTCTCTTCCCTTCTTTCTTAGAAAGGTTAGAATAATCAAGTCCTACACCTACTCCAGTTATCTTCTTAAATACGTCATTATCTACATACACTTTACTAGCAGCTAGTTTGTAAGCTTCACATTTAGTTTCTAACTCAGCTAGTTTGTTCCTTAAACATGATTCTATTTCTGCCTTAAGGATGAGCTTGTGTTCCAAAGATTTAATAAAATCTCTTAGGGAAGTATCTACAGTGCAAGCAGCCTCTAACTCTTCCACTTTTGCCTCAAGCATTCTGCTTTTGGCGACAAGTGTTTTCTGTTCCTTTTGAGAAGTGTCTAGGCTTTTGCACAACATGTAGATCTCTTCGCTAAGAGCCCCGTTCTGTTCCTTATAATCATCAATAGACATTTCTACTTTAAGGGTTAGAACTGGTACCTCTGGTTCCTCTGATGTCTCAGCCATGAGCGCAAAGTTTGCTACATGAGTAACATCTTCCTCATCTGAATCATCCCAAGCTCTTCCTTCTGTTACTACTAAAGCTCTTTTACCATGTTTTTCTTTCACCAGCGATTCATACTTGCTTTTGAGGGCTTCAAATGTCTCTTTTGGATAAGTCTGTTTAGGCTTTTTGCAGTCCGAGGCAAAATGTCCAGGTTCACCACAATTATAGCAATTGAACTTCATTTTGAAATCCAACGGAGATTTGTAGCTGGTACTCTTGCCTTTGTTTTTGTAGCCTGATGAACTACCACCACCCTTAGCAGCCCGATAGTAAGATGAAGAATTTCTCTGTGGTCGGTTGCTCTTTCTGAATCTCATGTTGCTGAACTTTCTTGCCATGTATGCCACGACACTATCGTCCATGTTGTCCAGCTCTTCTTGGGTGAAGTAGTCATCATCACTGTTAGATGCGCACTCGTCATCATTATCAATTTGATGTGGTGCAAGTGATGATTTAGGCTTTGCTGCAACCATTGCCTTCTTAGACTCTTCCTCATCAGCAACTAATCCTGATGCAGTTTCTTTTCCTTTTGAATCATTGTCCCATGCTTGATCTTGAAGTGTCTCCAGCTCATAGGTCTTCAGAATTCCATAATATTCTTCCAGAGAGGTTGTATGCAAATCTCTGGTTTCTCTGATTGCGTAGACCCTATGTTCAATGCTCTTTGGCTGGTTCCTCAGATATCTCGTATTGGTCTCAACCATGGGGAGAGTAACACCTCTCAGATTCAAATCCAATACCAACTGACTGAATCGTAGATAGACATCTGTTATGCTTTCTCCTTTTCGTATTCTAAAGGTGTCATACTCCATCTTGAGTATAAGTGTCTTGTTGCTTCTAACCTCTGCAGATCCTTCCATGACAACTTCTATCTTGTCCCAAATCTTCTTTGCTGTATTCAAACCTTTGACTATGTTGAACATTTCATGATCAAGGGATTCCATCAAGGTTTGTCTTACAGAAGTATCATAAGCTATTTGCTCCTTGTCAGCATCCGTAAAGTCCGCTGCCTTTTTAGGCTCAGACCGAGCAGGTATAACCTCCTCTCCTTCCGTACGCTCAGGAATAGCTTTCATTGGAACAAATTTACCCTTTTCAAGGACTTCCAGATACTCAGGGTTAATAGTCTCTAAGTAGAGTCTCATTCTGAAAACCCATTCTTCATAGTGATCTCGGTTGAACATTGGGATCTTGAAAGAATTTTTAGGAGCCATTTCAAATCTGGTCACTAAAAGTTTCTAAGTACCCAAGACTAGGCTATGTAGAAAATCTATGTAGAACTTTTGCCTAAGTCGAAATTTCTCTAAGTCGAAATTTTGCTCAAGTCGAAATTCACCAAGTAGAAATTGTCCAAGTCGAAATTCTATGTAGAAATTCTCAAGTAGAAATTCTATGTAGAACTTTTGTCCTTAGAATAATTTTCTGCAGATTACTTTAATATTGAATAAACAATATCACCTTTTTGACTTTTGATACTTTACACACCGAAAGCAACTAACCCACTTGCTAGGCACTGAGTATGTCTTGTACACTTTCGGCCAAGGAATAATTATCAAATCAAAAGTACAAAAACACCTTTTTGACTATCTTATTTGTTTGAAAAAGGAGATCAAAAAGTTGTTGGGTTATCTTCTTTGATAAGAACAGATGATGAACACTCAAGAACACCAAATATCAATGAACCCAGATTAATTCACAAAAATTAATTAAAATACCCCCAAGCCAAATAATCACACCTGGAGTATTTAAATAATTTTTCCCTGATGAGTTTTCACTGGAAACGAATTAAAGCACACTTTTCGAAAAAATGAAAAGTAGATCTAGAAAATGAAAACTCACGATTCTTCTACCAAACACAAGGATCTATGTTTTGTATGTTAAACATCCGCTCTGATACCAATTGTTAGGTCCAAATGTGTTGTAGAGGGGGGGTGAATACAACTTTTCTATTATGAGTAGCAATAAATACGATGCAATAAATGAACACACAGATTCAAGGAATATATTTCTTTATATATAACTTGAAAAGGTTGCTACAACATTCATTACAAAGTATAACAGAAGTTCAGAGAGATGTGAATGATTCTAAGCTCTGTGAATATACTCTCTCTCTTTTTCTTGTGTTTTTCTCAATATTGCTCACTAACTAAAACATTACACAAGTGCTTCTATTTATACTACATGTAATCTATGTCCTGTAGTCTTCAAAGACTAAGATGTACGTGGCCCAATGATGTCCACATAAATCTTGCCTTATCTTGAAAGCTTGGAAATCTACCAATCAGAAGATGCCATGTGTCATGTTGAAGCTGCACTCTAAGTAGAACTTCTACTTGAGAATTTTTACTTAGCCATCTCGAAATTTCTAAGTCGAACTTCTACTTAGAAATATTCTACTTGGCCATCCAGAACATTTAGTACTTAGAAAATATTCTGGTCTTCAACTTGAAACTTCAATGCACATCTTGAGCTTGTGATATCTTCATGTCTTCTTTATTCTTCGGCAAGCTCTTGAACATGGATCTTTATTACTGACATAAACTTGCTATCAATGTCCTGACACTTGATGCACTGGTCTGGTTCATAAGTGACTAGTCTTGATAGTGTTTCTGCTTCTTGAATAAATTACCATATTCACTTAGTAACTTGGCTTTCCAATATTTGCTTTCCTTCTTGTTCACTTGAAATCAATTGGTCTTGTTGATACTGATAGTTATGATCTTGATTCTCGATTTCTCAAATCACTGAGGCCTGAACAACTTTGACTTGAACTTCTCTCAATGATTTCTTCTTGGCTTGATCATAGTTAACATGTTCAATTGTATCAATTACCTTGTCTTCATTTAGTGTTGATTTCTTGTGACTTCTTGTTCTTGATTGTCTTCTGGTTAAGTATCTTTTCTTTTAATTGAGTTACATTAGTTATAGTGTTACAAGTTTATACACTCTGCCTTTCAGCAAGTCTGGAGTTCCGACAGCAACATTGGCGGGAGCTCGTACTGTCAACCACTGAATATTCCTTTGACAGCAGACTCTACGGTTAAGCTTACTATCACCTTGAATTATTTGAATTGGGTATTTTCTCAGTCAAAGCCCGTGACAAGTTACATGTTCAAGAAACAGATTTGCTGCAACACACTATCGTTTGTAGCAGACCTGCAAGACTACGATAGAAGCTTAAGAGATTCACAAGACAAGGCTTGTCAATTCGAGGAGCATGTGATATCCACATCTATTAGAATTGTATTAACTAGAAATCAAAATAAATCTAGGTTGCTTTACTTATAAGGTTTATCCTGTCTGTATAGTAATTAGGGAAAGTCACATGGGTGTGCAAATTGTAATGAGCTGCCACTTGAAAACGACAGCAGCTCATCACCCCATGCGATAGGGACAACAGAGTATCTTAGTCTACTTAGATACATCTTAGATTCTATTCTATTCATGTACGCACACGAAGCAATCTGTATCTCTTGAGATATCGAAGCTGGAGAAACACTCTCTCCAGGTTGTAGCAACACTTCACATAAAATAAATAAAACATTTATTTTGTGAGAAATCTTGTTTCACTTATTGCTTGCATACATCTACTGATAATCTATAATCTTTATTTTCGTTGTTGATTTAAAGATTCGATTTTATCAGTATTGCATTCAACCTCCGTTCTGCAATACTCTGGGACCAACAAGTACCCTATGCATTATGCATTGGGTGTTATGCCCTGATGTAATATAGTCTAATATCTGTTACATATGATATGGAAAGGATTTGAAACTAAAAAAATTTCATGTACATTGTTCAAGTTCAGGAGGGAAAAGAGCTGTAAAGGCTAGTAATGGACTCAAGGCACCGGTGAACAAAGATGCAACTTTCTCCAGTCCAAAAAGCCTACTTGTGCAGCCTCCTGATAGTACTTCTCATATACTGGATTGTTTTCAGTTTGGAGATGATAGTTCTGATCATGATCTTTTGCTAAACATTCCATCCCACAGTTCTTTCCCTCAGGCAGAGCTGCTCCTGCCAACTCCAGGCCTTGGGACTGCCCAAGCTAGTACTAGTAGCTCAAATTACCAAAACCATACCCCATGTTGCTTCCAAACAGAACCTTATTAAGCCCAACTTTCAGTCACCAGTTTCGAAGTGTCATTTTCGCTAAATTCTTGTACCAGTTAGTTACATTTAAAATACTCAAGTTGTAAAAGTACGCTAAAGAGGCTTACGCTATGCCCTTTGTGTACCTTGTTTGAACTCTAAAATAAGCTGAACTCATGGGGCGAGGACAGTGAATATAAATTTGTATTTTTGTTTAGGGTTAAAGATAATATTGTAACATATACATATGGATGTGGTGTTACTCTCTGGTTTTTGTATGCAACTTGGTAGTAGTTATCTTTGACTTGAAGATGCACTTCTCTTTCTTGCAGAGATATCTTTTAACTTTAAAATGCAAAAAAAAATAAATAAAAAATTCAGAAGTACATGTGTTTTTTTCCGGGAAATAGACGCCTTACTTGAAAAGGATCATATATGAATCAATGGTGCCTTATAAATTTGTAAGTTTGAAAAGTGCCATACTCCGTGGACTTCTCTTTCTTGCAGAGATATCTTTTAACTTTAAAATGCAAAAATTTTAGAAATGCATGTGTTTTTTCCGGGAAATACACGCCTTATTCGAAAAGGATCAGATATGAATCAATGGTGTCTTATAAATTTGTAAGTTTGAAAAGTGTCATGCTCGATGGATATGATTGTACGAATGTGTTAGCGGTTCTTCAAATTAATCGCGATGTGCAAAAATTGGTCGGACATCATATTACTAAAAAAAGAATTTGAAAAGTGTACGAAACCACTAAAATACTCGCTTTGGAGTCTAGTTGACTGAAAATCCTTATTTTCAGAAAGAGTATTGCTAGAGATACCAAAATTAGGTACTAAAAATTGTTACCAAATGACATGGCATGGTTAATGTGGCCGTATGAATTTTTTTATTGGTTTTATTGATATGAATACAGGGGGTCCATTAATTATTACTAATCATTACAACGAATCTTAATTTGCCACGTGTATTTAGGGAAAATTTTGGGTACTAATTTTGGTGCCCCTAACATTATTCTTTTAGAAAAATGATCCTTAATTTCCACAATATTCCTGAGTCCTGACAGCGGAGCAGGAACTGATGCATGCTGCCAGTTAGGGTGTGCACGGGTCGGTTCGGCTCGGTTTTTACCAAAAACCGTTACCAAACCGTACATGTCGGTTCGGTTCGGTTTTTACCAATTAACCGTAACCGAACCGTTCGGAACGGTTTTTTTCGGTTCGATTAACCGTTTGTCGGTTTCGGTTTTTTTCGGTTTTTTTTCTAATACTTAATACCTTAATATCATGTTAATAAAAATTTATAAATGTCATCTTAACATTTATGATAATATTTTTAATAACAAAAAAGTTTAAAATTTAATTACTAGCTTACCATTCTATGCATTAATAAGTGCAGTTTAGCGTGAAAAATAAGATGCAGTATACTAACCATATATAACCATATTAAGGCAAAACTGGACATGTTATATTTAATGCTTCTGTAATGATCGACTACCATTTGTTTACTGTAAGAAATCAGTTTCAATTGGATATGATCATTGCCCCATCATGAAAATTATAATGCTTTTGTCTTACTTTCTATATAAATTTCTATATTTATTTAAGTATATAATATAAAATTATAAATTATTAAAATAATATATTTTCGGTTCGGTTTTTCGGTTCGGTTATTGGGATAAAACCGTAACCGTTAGCAAACCGTTCCGTCGATTCGGTTCGGTTACGGTTTTTTTCGGTTTTTGTCGGTTACGGTTTTTTTCGGTGCGGTTTTTCGGTTTTTCGGCTCGGTTTCGGTTTTTCGGTTTTATTTTGCTCACCCCTTCCAGTCGCGAATTCTGTACTATTTAGGATTACTTTTTTCAAAAACAAAAAACAAAAATTGATTTTTTCCCCTAAATTATTCATAATTGAAATTTTCACAATCTCTAAAATTAATGCCAGAGCCTGTTTAAGAAAACGGATCAACATTTAGAGGGGTGTGATTTTGATGGATTTTAATGGATTATCAAAATTAGTGGGTATTCATTTGAAATTTTAAACAGTCTTTTAAAATATGTAGGTATTCAATTCAGATTTCAAATAATCTTTCTAAATCTGTGGATATTCAATTGAGATTTTAAAAAATCTTCTAAAATCCATAGGTATTCAATCAAGATTTAAAACAATACTTTAAAATCTCAAGGTATTCAAAAAGTCATGGATTTTTTTGGATTATATAAAATGATAGATTTTGATGGATTTGCTAGTGTATTTTTTATTTTTTGAAATCCAGCCAAATTCTGCAAGATTTTGAAGGATTCTACTAAAATCAACGAGACTCTACATAGATTCTATAGAATTTCACATAAAATCAATTAGTCAAACTCTACGTAAAATTAAAATCAACAACAATCTTTCAAAATCCATCGATTATTATCAATCCGTTAAAATCCTTTAAAATCCCAATTGAATACACCCCCTTTAATGAAAGTCACAAATCTATAATCTTTTATGATTAATAAAATGCACGAGATATTTTATAAATATAATTTATTATTAAATTGTTTATAATTTTATTTTATGTTTTATTAATATTTTAAATGAAGAAAAATGGCATTTAAATTTAATTGTATTTAAATAAGTATAAAAATAAGATCAAAACATTGTTCTAAAAATTCTCGATCCAATCAATTAATTTCAGATTAATTTTTTTATAAAAATATACATTCAATTTTTACTTCAAATAATCCTTTCGATTAATATTCAATTTAACAATTAATTTTTATAAGATTTTTTATCGATCTTGTTTGAAATCGATTTTTGTAACACCGAGTAAAATTTGACAAAAGAGTTTCTTAAAAAAATAAATAAATAATTTGACAAAAGAGGAAAAATGAGATACCATCATCAAGTACTTGGTCATTTTGATTTACCTAATTATGTGGCATTTCATACACCCACTTTCTCCATATCATTTTTACCCCTAGAAATTCGCTTAATTAAATCTCACCTATCTTAACAAATCTGTATCTATCTTTCTATCAATCTGTTTCTCAATCACAATTTTGATTTTCAACACTCTAATCCCAGGTATGCACTTTCCTCATTTCTTTCGCTTGTATGTATATGTGTATGTATAGGTGCAGGTATATTTGGTAATACTAGCATAATCTATTATATATAGAAAGAGATTTGGTTTTTGTTGAAATTGAAACACATCATTTTGAAGGTAGTTTAATTGCTTGGTTTAGTGTGTTTGAGGTGTTGTAAACCCTAATTTTAGGTTTGTCTTTGATTTGGTTTAAGCTGTTTTTGTGAGTGTTTGTGTTGTTGATTTATGTATAGTGTTCTTCAGTAAATTAGTTTATGTTGCTATTTGAATTTCATGTAGATTCTCTCTCTCTCTCTCTCTCTCTCCCCCCTCTCTCTATCTCTCTCCCTCCCTCCCTCCCTCCCTCTCCCTCCCCCCCTCTCTCCCCTCACTCTCTCTATCTCTCTCCCTCCCCTCTCTCTCTCTCTCTCTCTCTCTCTTTCCCCCCTCTCTCTCTCCCTCTCCCTCTCTCCCCTTCCTCTCTCTCTGTCTCTATGTGTGTGATTTTGGTGTTTAGTTTATGTTTTATTTGTATTGTGTATATATTCAAGGTCTCATTTTACTAAGTTAGTTAATGAAGCTGTAGATTTATCTTCAAGTTTCATATAGATGTTATACACTTGTGTATTTTAAGTTTCCGTTATATTTTTATATATTATAAGGTCTCATTTCACTGAATTAGTTTATGATGTTCTCGGTTGCTGCTCGCATTTGATGTAGATGTTATACAGTTATGTGTGATTTCAAGGTCGAATTTAAGCTTCCGATATGTTTTTTATACATTTTAAGGGCTAATTTCACTGAATTAGTTTATGATGCTCCAAATGGCTCTTCGATTTTGATATAGATGTTGTATTTTGGTGTCTGTGATTTTAGTTACAATTTAAGTTTCTTTTATGTTTAATTGAGCATGTGGGTTTTGATTTGCTTTTAAACCCTATATGATTGCTGTTACTCCTCTGTTTATACGTTTTTTTATTAGTCTGTGGGAGCTTTAGGGACCTTTTTTATGGAGTTGTTTTGTTCATTCTATTTGATGATTTTGTTCAGGTCAGTGAACTGGGGTGTTGGATTTTGGGATGGTTTCGCTGTTGATGAACAATTTGTCTGAGGAGAACGCGATGAATTTGCCATTAGAAAATGGTGATTCGGGAAGAGTAAAGTACAAGCGTAGAAGTGTTTCTGCTGTCAGGGATTTTCCACCAGGGTGTGGACCAGATGCACCAAGAGTTGATGGTAATTCTCGTGAGACCGTTAATGGCAATCCTCATGAAACTGTTAATGGCAATCATCATGAAACCGTAGAAATAGAAATGGTTAAGATTGATGTGGCTGATGGTTTGGTGGATAGAACTAGAACGGTTGATGAGGCTAGAGGAGTTTTGCAAACTTTTCGGGATAATTCACTGGAGTGTGGATCGAGTGTGCCAAAAACCAATTCTATTCAAGAAACCACACAAACAGAAACAGAAACAGATACTGTTAAAGCTGATTTGGAGACTTTGGTGGAAAAGTTGGAGACGAGTGATATAATACATGGGGTTACAAGAGCTTTGCCAGCTGTTCGAGATTTTCCATCAGGGTGTGGACCAGATGCGCCAATATACAATGTCAATCCTCAGGCAACCACAGAAACAGAAAAAGAAACGGGTCCAGATAACCCTTTGTTGTTGGAGGGTTCGGTTGCAAAATTGGAGACAGGTGATATGCTGATTGGGGTTACAGGGTTTTTAGAAACTGATCTGCAACATCTGGAAACTTCACTGCCTGAGATAGAATCAGACTTTTTAAGAGAGACAACCAATGAAGAGATGGAGATGGTAATGGAGATGGTAAGGGAGTTGAGCCAGGTGGAGACACCATCTTTGGGGAGACAGGAGTCATCTGATAGGGAACTTAATCCACTGATTATGCAAGAAGAGTGCCAAGAGGCAAAAGTTGCTGAACTAAAGTGCAAAGAACCTCTTACAAGAGAGGAATCACAGAAGGCAAAAGTAATATCGGGAACGGGTGATTTAGGTGGGCAGGAACTCGAAGCGGTGCTAAAAATTGAAGGTAAGTCTGATGTAATGGTTTCATTAGATAGTGAAAAGTCGATTCAGTTGCCTGTTAATGATGTTGATATTCCAGTTAGGATCAGTCCAAGAAAAAAAATCACTCCAAGAAAGGTTTCAGCTATTCGTGATTTCCCTCCATTTTGTGGGTGGAATGCTCCTGTGCCAACATTGGAGGATCGGGTGAGGATCAATTCTGGGAAAAAGAGTTTGATTGCTATTAAGAAGAATGACACTGAATGTGGCTTAGTGCAAGACGCACCGAACAATGTTCCAGGGAGCAGTAACGATAATAGTGGTGTGATTGATTATGCTTGTAACAAGACTGGGTTTACTTCGCAAAAGGAAAGTCATGGTCAGAAGATGTCAGAAGATGGGTTTGATCGGGGAGGAGACTCGGGCAGGGTAATTGTGCAAGGTCGGATGGCTAATTCATGTGATCGATCAAGTCTAAAGGAAACACCTGTTTGTAACTCGAAGAAGATTATTGTTTACCAACAGGACGGAAGTCCTAGTAGAAAAATGTCTGGTGATAAGCTTGATTCCCAAAATATGTCAGAAGATGGGATGGATGAGGGAGCTGACTCGGGCAGGGTAATTGTGCTTGCTCTGATGGCAAATTCATGTGATCCATCAAGTATAAAGGAAAGACCTGTATGTAGTTCGAAGCAGATTATTGATCACCAAATGGACAGAAGTCCTAATAGAAAGATGCATGGTGATGAAACTGACGTGGAAAGTGGCTTAGACAGGGCTCTAAGTGGTCCTTTGGTGACCGGAGATTGGACTTCAACCAATCCAGATAGTTTGAGCAGAAGCAAAGCTAAGAAGCGCAACTTCAGTGGGAAAGATAAGTCTAGTTCTGGAAGAGAGATGAAAAAGTTCAAAAATATTTCGTCCAGCAAAAAATCGAAGAAGTCAACATCTGTTCAGAAGAATCGTTATGAAGATCTATATGACTCTGTCATGAGGGAAGATGGAGATTTTTCTGCAGAGGACGCTGTACAAATTGAAGGCTCTTCTGTGAGTAGGGCAGCAGGTGACTATGAGGTGACTCTTCCTCCTTATGGACCAAACACTTCTGGTCATGATATGCGTAACAGAGTCAGAGAGACGCTTCGTCTCTTCCAGGCTATTTGTAGGAAGATACTGCAAGGTGAAGAGGCAAAAAGAAGGGGCGGAGAACAATTAAAGTCAAAAGAGAAAATCAAGAGGATTGATATTCTTGCTTCTAACATTGTCAAAAAAAAAGGAAAAGAAGTAAACACAGGAAACCAAATATTGGGAGCAGTGCCTGGGGTTGAGGTAGGCGATGAGTTTCAGTACAGGGTAGAGCTAGCTATTGTTGGGATTCATCGCTTATACCAGGCCGGTATAGATTCTATGAAGTACAAAGGTGATAAACTTGTTGCAGTTAGTATTGTTGCTTCAGGGGGGTATGCTGATGAACTTGATAATTCGGATGTATTAATATACTCGGGTCAAGGAGGATTATCAGGAAAGAATAAGCAACCTGAAGACCAGAAGCTTAAAGGAGGCAATTTGGCTTTGGCGAACAGCATCAGTGTTAAAAATTATGTGAGGGTTATTCGAGGATCTAAAGAGATTAAGGCTTCAGAGTCTGCAGATGCAAGAGCCAAGACAGTTATGACATATGTTTATGATGGGCTGTATACTGTGGAGAGATTTTGGCAAGAAAAGGGAATACATGGGAAGCTGGTATTTAAGTTTGAATTGAGAAGATTACCGGGCCAACCAGAGCTTGCTTGGAAAGAAGTGAAAAAATCCAACAAATCTAGAACCCGGGAGGGTCTTTGTGTTGATGATATATCCGGAGGGAAAGAAATTATGCCAATACGTGCAGTGAACACACTAGATGATGAAAAACCCCCTCCATTCACTTATGTAACTAGGATGACATATCCTGATAGCTTCAACCTCAGCCTCCCCAAGGGCTGTGATTGCAAAGGTGGATGCTTAGATGCTAAAAGATGCTTGTGTGCAGCCAAAAATGGAGAAATTCCTTACAACTTCAATGGGGCTATTGTTGAGGTGAAGCCATTGGTATATGAATGTGGCCCTTCCTGCAGATGCCCTCCTTCCTGCTATAACAGGGTTAGTCAGCATGGAATCAAGTTTCAACTGGAAATCTTTAAAACAGAGTCGAGGGGCTGGGGTGTAAGATCACTGAATTCTATTACATCTGGAAGCTTCATATGTGAGTATACAGGAGAGCTTCTTGAGGACAGGGAAGCTGAAAGGAGGACAGGAAATGATGAGTATCTCTTTGATATCGGGCAAAACTACAATGACTGTTCTCACAGACCGGATGCAGAGGCAAACTCAAACAATGTGACAGAGGATGTTGGATTTACTATTGATGCTGCACATTGTGGAAATGTGGGGAGGTTCATAAATCACAGTTGTTCTCCCAATCTTTATGCACAGAATGTTCTTTATGATCACGAAGACAGGAGAATGCCCCACATCATGCTTTTCGCTGCAGAGAATATTCCTCCCCTGAAGGAGCTCACCTATCATTACAATTATGCAGTTAATACGGTTTTCGATTCAAACGGGGAGGTCAAGATGAAGATGTGTTATTGTGGTTCTCCTGAATGTACTGGCAGGATGTATTAGGCAGACTTTTGCTTTGGCTTACTTGTAGTGCTCTTTCTCATGTAGCTTTTATTGTGTCAAATGACTATTTTCTTTTATTTTCTAGCATGGAAGGAGGATGGAACCAGAAACTAGTTAGGTGGGTTCACAGTGTTTGAAAGAACTCTCCTAGGCCAAAAGACTAGTATTTTCTTTTACAGAGATCATCATAATGTGCATACTTTGTCTGTTGTTTGAACCCAAATCCTGTTCGTTTTCTCTTAATTTTCCCTTATAGTAGTTGCCTAATTATATTATGCTCACCGCATATTTAAAGGTCAAATCCAAAAAAATTAAATCCAGACACTTTTTTATTAAAACACGAACACATATTTTGTTAGAACCACAATACTGTACTATTTACTAGAATCTCTCTTGAAATTCAAACGTTTGAGTATTGAATTATTTATAAATTAAAGTCAATTTTAAACAACCAAAATCATCACACACAGAAAAAACCTTTTATTTGCCGCATTTTAGCTAATTATTTGCCTGATTTTAATTTCAATATCACATCAAGAAAATAGGTTTAATTTCTTTTTTTTTTCTTTTATTACTCAAAGGTTGTATTATTGTTGTAGGCTCTGTTCAAAAAATCGGTGATTAAGATTAATCTATGTTCCATGGGTTACCGCACTGATTAATAATCCGATTATCCGATGAATCATTTCAATTAATCCCCAAATACCCGATTAATCCCTGGACAGTGGCTCTATCAATTAAGTTAAATTTTCGCTTTTTACAACACTATTTGTAGGTCAAACTCCATCTTTGTCTCTCAGTCCCTGACAGTACAGTGTAGTGAACCAAAATTAGGGCACCAGATCTCAACTGAACTCAACTCCATCAGCTAGCGAGAGAGGTAACGGCTCTCTCTCTCCCTCTCTCTCTCTCCCTCTCTCTCTCACTCTCACTCTCTCACTCCCTCTATCTCCCTCACACACACACACATTGCAGCTACATTAGTTAACAAGTACACTAAGCTCTGTATCAACCATTTCATCGTTCTGTACATATTTACGCTATTCACCTACTTGTTTCAGATCTATATGCATATTTATCTTCGTTGTAGCTACACTATATACCTACTGATTCCTGATCTGTGTTAATTACTTCCATTATGTAGCTAGATTTGTTATAATGGTGTTTCCTAGTGAACTGATGGACGAGGTACTTTGTCGTGTCCCTGTTAAGTATCTACTTCGTTGTAGATGTGTGTCGAAAAAATGGTGTTCTGTTATCGATAGCACTCCTTTTGTTAGGAAACATCTTAAGAAAACTCTAGAGTGCAATGTTGGTGGTCTTTTGATTAGTGGAGGGGGAAAGTTTTACTTGGCTGAGGTTGAGTCTTTGGATGATGATTCCGCTGCTGTTGTGGAAATTAATGATCCGTTACAAAACAATCTTTTATCTGGGGCTCAGTTTGCGGGGGCTGCTAATGGACTAGTGTGTTTGTCGAAGAATGGTATGAATGAGATTTTACTGCTTAATCCGTCGACTAGGAAGGTGAGAAAGATACCGAGTGCACCAGCTGAGTTTCCGCGTTCTTTTAATATGGTGGAGACTTCTCTTTGTGGGTTTGGATACGATCATGTTAATGATGATTTCAAGGTTGTTAAGATTGCAGAGTGTTATGTTCAGTTTCGTGGGATAATGGTTGTTGTTTATAGCCTAAAAGCTGATTCATGGACAAGGATTCGGGATGTTCCAAGTAATATTCGTTTTACTGGAGATTGGGGTATGTTTGCTGGTGGATCGCTGCATTGGTTGGCGATAAAGAATCCACTAGATTGCTCTGAAATTGTGATGGGTTTTGATCTCGGGCTTGGGCAGTTCCATGAGGTTCCTTTTCCTACTGTCAATGAGACTTCAGTTAATTTTTGTAGCCGGAGTGTGGTTTCTTTTGGTGGATCGTACCTTTGTATTCTTGACAAGTACCCCAATTCTCGAATAGATGGGTGGCTGATGAATGATAATGGGATGGAAAATCTTTGGTACAAGGCATTTTCAGTGGAGCAGCCCGGTGCACTCGGATCCTTTAGATTTCTTAGACCTGTTCTTTTTTCCCAGAGCCGCAAGGAAGTACTCTTAGAGGTGGACGGCGCTAAACTAGTGTGGTATGACCTTGAAAAGAAGACTGTCAAGAATATTAACATTCGTGGAATGCCGATTAAGTTTAATTCCCATCTATACACTGAGAGTCTCATTCAGCTTACCAAGGATAAGGAGCCACAGAATACATCGCAAGACAAGCAACAGAAGGAACAAAAAAGGTGATTTTTTTTTTCCTGTCAGTTGTGTAGTCTACAGACTATAGTTGTGTGTTTCTCTGGTATGTATCGTCTTTTAGCTTTTGGCACATTCTAGCTATATATAAAATGTGAATTAGTAAAACCTACCTTTGTGGACTTTCTCCACCGACCTTCAATTCTAGATGGGCGGCACCGACCGTTGAAATTCCGGCCATCAATGTTGAATACCGACCGTTGAAATTCCGGCCATCAATGTTGAATGTTGAATTAAGAAGGAATGGTAGGTGAGCAAATCTTCTATAAATAGAGGGTTTTAATCATCAATCAAAAATCATCAGAAAGGAGAATTGGTAGAGAGAAGAAGTGAAGAAGGAAGAAAAGAGAGAGAGACAGTAGAGATAGAAGGAGGAGAAGAGAGTGAATAGTAGTGAATATACATATTCCGTATATATATATAAATATCTCCTAAATATCAGGGTCTCTCCTTTGTAATATAAAGAGTGTTTTCTCCTACTATAAGAGAGAGTTTTATCAATTGTACTCTCCTTATTTTAGAGAGAAGGTGGTGTAATTCTTTCTCTTAGTGAAACCCTCCTACTTTTGCCTGTGGTTTTTTTTTCCCTTAATTTATTTAAGGGTTTTCCACGTAAAATTCGGTGTCCACTTATTTCCAGTTTTTCTCAATTTTACTTTGCTTGCGAGCCAGCTGCGCCTGATAAATTCCTAACAGTGGCATCAGAGCTATAGGTTGCAGAATACTATTCACGGATACGGTACTATTCACAAATACGGTACTGTTCACGTACTGTGAAATAGTGAAAATCAGTTCAAGTCCAAAAGTCGGAGCATCACTATGGCAGCAAAGTACGATATTGAGAAGTTCAATGGGAGCAATATCTCATTGTGGAAAATGAAGATTAAGGCTATTTTACGGAAGGATAATTGCTTGGAAGCAATTGGAGACAAGCCCACGACAATCACTGATGAAAAGTGGAAAGAGATAGATGGCAATGCAATTGCCAATCTACATTTAGCACTAGCCGATGGGGTATTGTCCAGTGTGGCAGAGAAAAAGACGGCAAAAGAGATATGGGATACTCTAACAAGACTGTACGAGGCCAAGTCACTTCACAATAAGATATTCCTAAAGAGGAGGCTCTACACTCTTCGAATGGCGGAATCCACTTCGGTTACCGACCATGTCAACACCTTAAATACTTTGTTTTCTCAGCTTACTACGTTGGGGCATAAAATAGAAGAAATTGAGCGTGCTGAGATCTTACTTCAAAGTCTACCTGACACGTATGATCAACTCATCATCAACTTGACGAACAACATTCTTTCAGACTATCTAGTCTTCGATGATATTGCGGCTGCTGTTTTAGAAGAAGAAAACAGGCGCAAAAACAGGGAGGACAGACAGGCAAGTTCGCAACAAGCAGAAGCTTTGATGGTGACACGAGGGAGATCAACGGAACGTGGCTCCAGTGGGAGTCAGAATCGTGGTAGATCGAAGTCAAGAAGCAGGAAAAATATTAAATGTTATAATTGTGGTAAGAAGGGGCACTTCAAGAAGGATTGTTGGAACAAAAAGAAGAGCGGAGACCCTGAGTCACCAAATGCTCAAGGGAATGTAGCAAGTTTCTCGGAAAATGCCGAAGTTCTATTTAGCGAGGCAACAACTGATGAAAGTAAAAAGCAGTTCATGGATGTCTGGTTACTAGACTCAGGAGCAACATGGCACATGACATCTCGAAGAGAATGGTTCCATAAATATGAATCAATTCCAGGAGGTGCTGTACGCATGGGAAATGATCATGCTTTAAAGATCGTCGGTATTGGTACTATCAAAATAAAGATGTTTGATGGTACGGTTCGCACTATTCAGAATGTACGGCATGTGAAGGGCTTGAAGAAGAATCTATTATCTGTAGGGCAAATAGATAGTCTTGGATGCAGGACCCATGTTGAAAATGGGATTATGAAAATTGTAAAAGGAGCACTTGTGATAATGAAGGCAGAAAAGATTGCAGCAAATCTATTCATGCTTGAAGGGGAAACACTATTGGAAGCTAATGCGTGCATTGTGTCAACCAATGAAGAAGAAGAATCAACGATGATGTGGCATAATAAACTAGGCCACATGTCAGAACGGGGATTGAAGATTCTCTCCGACAGAAAATTGCTTCCGGGGCTCAAATCAGTAAACTTACCTTTCTGTGAGCATTGTGTTACAAGTAAGCAACATAGATTGGCTTTTGGAAGATCTGTTGCTAGGAGTAAGCACATCCTAGACTTAATTCATTCTGATGTATGGGAATCATCAGAACTATCACTGGGAGGAGCAAGGTACTTGGTGTCTTTCATTGATGATTATTCCAGGAGATGTTGGGTATATCCAATCAAGAAGAAGTCAGATGTGTTTTCAATCTTTAAAGAATTCAAAGTGCTGGTGGAACTTGAATCTGGAAAAAGGATCAAGTGTTTGAGGACAGATAATGGAGGAGAGTACACAGATGGTGAGTTTCTTGCTCTTTGTAAGCGAGAAGGTATCAAACGGCAGTTCACAGTTGCATACACTCCACAACAAAATGGAGTAGCAGAGCGGATGAACAGAACTCTTGCAGAACGAATGAGAGCTATGTTAAGAACTGCGAGTCTACCTAACTCTTTTTGGGCAGAAGCAGCTATGACCGCCTGTTATATTATAAATCGGTCGCCATCAACTGCAATTAACTTAAAGACGCCGATGGAAATGTGGACTGGTAAGCCAGCAGATTACTCTTCTTTACATTTTTTTGGATGTCCAGCATATGTAATGTATAATTCCCAAGAAAGAACAAAATTGGATCCAAAATCCAGGAAGTGTTTATTCTTAGGGTATGCTGAAGGAATAAAGGGGTATCGCCTATGGGATCCCACTACCCATAAGCTCATTATCAGCAGGGATGTGATTTTTGTAGAAAATCAATTACAACTTAAAGAAGAAAATGATAGCACAAAGAAAAGTTCAGAGACTACAACTGTACACGTGGAAAATAATCTAGAAGAAGAAACATCAAATTCTTCTGAATCAGAATCAGAGCACGAGACAAACGAACCAGTCGAGTCTGAGGAAGTTCGCCGGTCTATTCGTGGAAGAAGGCCACCAGCTTGGCACTCAGAGTATGTTACAGAGAGCAATATTGCATACTGTCTTTTAACTGAGGACGGAGAACCTTCAAATATTCATGAAGCTTCTAACAGCCCAGATGCGTCCATGTGGAAGACAGCAATGCAAGAAGAAATCGAAGCTCTACACAAGAACAAGACATGGGAGCTCGTACCTTTACCACCTGGAAGAAAAGCCATTGGTAATAAATGGGTCTACAAGATCAAGCGGGATAGCAATGATCAAATAGAACGGTATCGTGCAAGATTGGTAGTAAAAGGATATGCTCAGAAAGAAGGCATTGATTTTAATGAGATATTTTCTCCGGTAGTACGACTTACAACAATCAGAATAGTCCTGGCTATGTGTGCTACATTGGATTTACATTTGGAGCAATTGGATGTAAAAACTGCATTTCTTCACGGTGATCTTGAAGAGGAAATTTATATGCTCCAACCAGAAGGTTTTGCTGAAAAAGGCAAAGAGAACTTGGTTTGCAGATTGATCAAATCTCTATACGGTCTCAAACAGGCGCCGAGGTGTTGGTACAAGAGATTTGATTCCTTCATCATGAGCCTTGAATACAACAGACTTAGTGCAGACCATTGTACATACTACAAAAGGTTTGAAGATGATAATGACTTTATCATTCTATTGTTGTATGTGGATGACATGTTGATAGCAGGCCCCAACAAAGGTCGAATCCAAGAATTAAAGGCACAGTTGGCTAGGGAATTTGAAATGAAGGACCTTGGACCAGCAAACAAGATTCTAGGGATGCAAATTCACCGAGACAAAAATAATAGGAAGATTTGGCTATCTCAGGAAAATTACTTAAACAAGATCTTGCGTCGCTTCAACATGCAAGATTGTAAGCCAATTTCTACCCCACTTCCTGTTAATTTCAAGTTATCCTCAAGTATGTCACCTAGCAATGAAGCAGAGAGGAGGGAGATGTCTCGAGTACCGTATGCATCAGCAGTGGGAAGTTTGATGTTCGCCATGATATGTACAAGACCAGATATCGCACAAGCAGTGGGAGCGGTTAGTCGGTATATGGCGAATCCTGGTAGAGAGCATTGGAATACAGTAAAGAGGATTCTGAGATACATCAAAGGAACCTCAAATGTTGCATTATGTTATGGAGGATCAGAATTGACCGTCAGAGGTTATGTGGATTCAGATTTTGCAGGAGATCTCGACAAAAGCAAATCCACTACAGGTTATGTGTATACACTTGCAGGAGGAGCTGTAAGCTGGATGTCTAAACTGCAGAAGGTTGTGGCTTTATCTACAACAGAAGCAGAATACATGGCAGCTACACAAGCTTGCAAGGAATCAATCTGGATACAAAGGTTATTGGAGGAACTTGGGCACAAACAAGAAAAGATTGTTCTGTTTTGTGATAGTCAAAGTGCTTTGTACATTGCAAAGAATCCAGCCTTTCATTCACGGACGAAGCACATAAGGGTACAATACCATTTTGTACGAGAAGTAGTGGAAGAAGGAACTGTGGATATGCAAAAGATTCACACTAATGAGAACCTAGCAGATGTTATGACCAAGCCGGTCAATACAGACAAATTCATACAGTGCCGATCCTCCATCGGCCTGACAGAAACATAAGCAGCATGATATTGGCAAGAGAGGAAGGGTTAAAGATTGACCACAAAGTGGTTTTAAGTGGGAGAATGTGAATTAGTAAAACCTACCTTTGTGGACTTTCTCCACCGACCTTCAATTCTAGATGGGCGGCACCGACCGTTGAAATTCCGGCCATCAATGTTGAACACCGACCGTTGAAATTCCGGCCATCAATGTTGAATGTTGAATTAAGAAGGAATGGTAGGTGAGCAAATCTTCTATAAATAGAGGGTTTTAATCATCAATCAAAAATCATCAGAAAGGAGAATTTGTAGAGAGAAGAAGTGAAGAAGGAAGAAAAGAGAGAGAGACAGTAGAGATAGAAGGAGGAGAAGAGAGTGAATAGTAGTGAATATACATATTCCGTATATATATATAAATATCTCCTAAATATCAGGGTCTCTCCTTTGTAATATAAAGAGTGTTTTCTCCTACTATAAGAGAGAGTTTTATCAATTCTACTCTCCTTATTTTAGAGAGAAGGTGGTGTAATTCTTTCTCTTAGTGAAACCCTCCTACTTTTGCCTGTGGTTTTTTTTTCCCTTAATTTATTTAAGGGTTTTCCACGTAAAATTCGGTGTCCACTTATTTCCAGTTTTTCTCAATTTTACTTTGCTTGCGAGCCAGCTGCGCCTGATAAATTCCTAACATAAAACACATCAATTGTGTTCTGAACATATTGTAGTAGGTGTTTTGAAGCCTATATATACTTGATAATAAGCCATACACTAACACTAACATGTATAATTATGATTTGTGTTATATTATCAGTGTTTGCATAGATACTGTGGCGATGATGTTTTTCTCTTACTCTTTTTGGTTTGAGCTATGCCTATTTCTGGATATATGTGGTTTCTTGCTTAGTTTCTATGTTGCAAAATGTATGGTAGAGGCCTGATTAGCTTGTTATCACCTCTGTATCAAATTATTCAAGTTTCCCCAATTTCTTGATTACTTTAAAATACAAACATGAAACTGAGATATTCAGTTACATGGTGTTGTGTACTGCCATAGTAATTCATATGACAGGAGTTGTCGAAATGGTCAATGCCTTTTGTGTTTCACCTATATCAGAATTACATTCTCTTTGCTTTGAAAATTTTATATAGTTCCTTAATCTTTTTCATAATCTACAAGTGCTGGCAGATAATCAGATGATAATGTTTTAGGCACTTATGAAAGCTTTAATTTTACTAAAATTTCTCCCCTAGTAACAAATTTTTAGATGTAATATTGGCTAACTCTGTCCCTCAAGAAAGACGAGAATTTAAGATTTCCTTCTCTTAATGATATTCTTGTCAGTTATTGTTCACTGTTTCTGGAAGGTCTTGTAATTACTGCGGCAGAATAGCAAATTGACTAATGTATATAGAGCAGATATATTAGTTAACATAGTTGAGTATCATTTTTGTCTCTTGTTGACCAGTATCATTTACTGTCAGAGCATACTTATTATAATGAAGAGAGTTATCAGTGTCTAGAACTTACAAATCACATGACATTCTTTGGTTTATTGTTTTGCTGAGTTGAAATATCTTTTGCTTGATGGCGGTGGATGGATAATTCCTTTTTTGGATTGGCTTATGTTCTTCACTAATGTTTTGCAATCATTGACCTTATCTCTTGTAGGGATGATTTCCTTGCCAAAGGGTTCAAACTGAGGCTATAAACAATGAAAAGATGGGTGAGTAAAATAGCAAGGTAGAATTTTTTTTAAAGTAAAGCTTTTGCCAGGAAGTTATTATAACAACTATGTTTTTGTTTGCTGCTATAAGTTTGAGTCTTTTCATGTCGAAGGTTCACTTCTCTTAGTTACAAATAATTAAAAATTTGTCATATCCGGAAGAGCATTGGTAGTTCACAGGCCCGTCTTGTGAAAGAAATATAGATTTTAGGTCTATTTTATTGTTCAATAGATAAACATATACATTATGTAGGTTTAGAAATTTGGGGGGGGCCTTATAGGGCTTCTTGCACACCCTCGTAAACGGCCCTGATAGTTCATCGATCTAGTTATTCATTTGCAGGCTGACAAGCTATTCAACACAATCAATTGGTACTGCCGGTCTGGAACCATGTGAACTTGTTTAAGTTTTAAAAATTTACATTAATTACGAAAAACTTGCATCATAAGTTCATAATTGTGATCTTCCTAGCTAACAAGATGATTTGCTCGGAACTTTGTGTTGCAGGTGTGCACTGGAATGGGAGAGTAGTAGAGTTCCAGCCTCTAGGTCGTGTGGAAGGGAAGGAGTTAATCTGAGCAATAAATATTACTGCTTCTCATTGCTCATGCCTCCTGTTTGTTAAATTAAGTTGTTATCAACAGATGCTAATTGCTATGATTCGGATGATTGTCTAGTACTACTCTATTGGCTTGTTTAAGTAAAATGACTACTGCGACATTTTCCTTTCCGTAAACATACAAAGTTTAATGGACTAAACAAACACCTAACAAGTGTTCAATTAAGACACAAACTCTCGCGATGGATTTCACTTAGACTCCATTTCTTCGTCCTCTTAATTCCACTTATCCTTCTCCTTGATTCTCATAACCTAAAAACCATATATCTACAAATAAGAGTTGTGTAATTAATCTCTCTCTCTCTCTCTCTCTCTCTCTCCAATACTTGTTCTTCACACTGAACCTGTTTGTTTAAATGTCTCACTGAATGTTGTCTTGCATATTTGCAAGGGTATTTGTCTTGCATCCTTGCAAGTGTATTTGTCTTGCATATTTGCAAGTTTTGTCATGTTATGTCGTTTGTATCTGTTTACTGTTGTCATTACTCATGAGTTCGATAAGCTGGAACTGCCAAGGCATGGGGTCACCTTTGAAGGTTCGGTTCCTCAAAGACATTATTCGTCAAGAAAGACCTGCTGTAATTTTTTTGTGTGAGACTTTGAGTAGTAGGGTGCAGATGGAACGTATCAGAATGCAAATAAATTTTCAGGGCATGATTGTGGTGGAGCCTCAAGGGCGCAGCGGGGGGTTGGCATTATTATGGAAAGAGAATGATCAAGCTAAGTTACTTAGTATGTCGAAAAACCATATTGATGTGGAGCTGAATATTAAGGATATGCAAGTTTGGCGCTTAACTGGTTTCTACGGGGAGCCTAATAGAAACCAGAGACGAAGAACCTGGGATCTCCTGAGGCACTTGGCAAGGGACTCCAATTTGCCTTGGTGCATCATTGGTGATATGAACAACATAGTGTCTCAGCTAGATAAAAGAGGTGGAGCAGCATACCCTCAAAGTTTGATAGATGGTTTCAATGCAGTGCTGGAGGACACAGGTCTTCAAGACATGGAGGTACATGGGCATCAATTCACGTGGGAAAGAGGTCGAAATACGGAGAATTGGTTAGAAATCAGGCTTGACAGGGCTCTGGTTACACATAGCTGGTTTGACTTATTTCCTATGGCTAAACTTTATACGATGGAGGGGACACCCTCAGACCACAGTCCTATTTTTTTAGAACCTAAAGTTAATCAGCGCTGGCAAGGGAGAAAACGTTTTCGCTTTGAAAACGCTTGGTTAACTGAACCTTTGTGTATGCAAATTGTCAAGGACAACTGGGAGGTTCATGCAGATTCACACATCGTTTATAAAGTACAACAGTGTGGTGAAAAGCTGGAAGTATGGGGAAAGGAAGTTACAGGTTGTTTTAGCAAGAGATTAAAAGAATGTAAGATACTCCTGAAGCAGTATCGAAATGGGAGGGATGTGCAGTCGTTACAGAAATACAAAGAGGCTAAGCAACAACTTCATTTGATTCTGGATCAGAAAGAGATATTTTGGAGACAAAGATCGAAGCAACTCTGGCTACAATCAGGAGATAAAAATACAAAATATTTTCACGCTGCTAGCAGTTCTCGAAGACGAACAAACCGAATCCAGAAACTGAAAGATGAGAATGACAATTGGGTGGATTGGCACAACGGGTTAGAGGACCTGATCAGGAACTATTACCAGGAGTTATTCAGTTCTACTCGGGTCAATAGTGATGAGGTGGTCAGTTGTGTTAAACAGAAAATTTCTGTGGAACAGAATGCAGAGCTAATGAAGGAGATTACGGAGGAGGAGGTTAGAGAGGCCATTTTTCAAATGCACCCAGACAAAGCCCCGGGTCCGGATGGCATGACTCCAGCATTTTTTCAGAAACATTGGAACATTGTGGGGAAGGATGTGATCAAGATGATGAGAGATTTTTTTCGTACTGGCATAATGGTAGGAGGCTTGAATGAAACGAATGTAGTGCTGCTGCCGAAAAAGAAAAATCCAACAGTGGTTGGAGACCTTCGACCCATAGCACTTTGTAATGTGCTAGTCAAAATAATTACGAAGGTCTTGGCAAATCGTATGAAAGATCTCTTGGACGTAGTGGTGTCGGACACACAAAGTGCTTTTATCCCGGGTAGATTAATCTCAGACAATATTATGATTTCTTACGAGGTAATGCACTACTTAAAGAGGAAGAAATTTGGCAAAGAAGGGTTCATGGCGATTAAGCTTGACATGAGCAAGGCCTACGATCGGATTGAATGGAAGTTCTTGGAGGCAATGTTAAGGAAGATGGGTTTTTGTGACTGGTGGGTTTATCTTGTAATGCAATGTGTTACCACAGTTTCATATTCTATAGTACATGGAGAGCATGAGATTGGTCCAATCATTCCTACGCGAGGCATTCGACAAGGGGATCCATTATCTCCTTACCTGTTCATAATCTGTGCAGAGGGGTTGTCTTCTTTAATAAGCAAATATGAGGCCAAGCAATGGATTCATGGGATTAAGGTTTGTCGTAAAGCTCCTATAATCTCACATATGTTATTTGCTGATGACTCTTATTTCTACTGTAAAGCCAACACAACTGAAGCTTCTAAAGTTATCGAGTTGTTAAATGTCTATGAAAACGCGTCTGGCCAAAAAATTAACAGGGGGAAATCATCAGTGTTTTTCAGTTCAAATGTGATGGACTATAACAGGCAATCGATCTGTCAGACGTTACAAATGGGGGAAGCCGGTGTGAATACTACATACCTAGGGCTACCTAGTATCTTGGGTAGAAACAAGTCAGCTATACTGGGTTATCTCAAAGAAAAAGCTGGTGCAAAAGTAAAGAGTTGGGATGGGAATTATATTTCGAGGTCAGGTAAAGAAGTGTTGATCAAATCAGTGGCTCAGGCTTTACCTACATATGCTATGAATGTGTTCCTCCTGCCCTTAGAGATCACAAAAAACATTGAGCAAACACTGTCAAACTATTGGTGGAAATCGTCTCAAAAAAAAACAACTCTCGATTAATTTGGATGAGTTGGGAGCGGCTGACAAAGCACAAATCTGCAGGGGGTATGGGATTTCGAGACTTTCGTGATTTCAATCTAGCAATGCTAGGTAAACAAGGGTGGAGATTTATCTCCAATCCAAACAGTCTAGTCACGAGATTATACAAGGCCAGATATTTTGCTGATAGGGATTTCTTGAATTCTGAGATGGGGCATAGCCCCAGTTTCATATGGCGCAGCATTTGTGAAGCTAAAAATCTGATTGTTGATGGGGCCAGATGGAGAATTGGGACGGGTAAGAAGATTAACATCTTTAATCAGCCCTGGTTGTCAAATAATACTGATCCATATGTCTCGACTATGTCTCAGAAGTTGGAAGGGAAGACAGTGGACTATTTATTTCAGGGTGAAAGCAAAGCTTGGGATGTAGACATTATTAAAGCTGAGTTTAATGAGAGAGATCAGAAGTGTATCCTGGATACACGAGTTCCGGTTACGAACAGTGAAGACATGTTGTTCTGGAACCAGGAAGATACAGGTAACTATTCGGTTCGAAGTGCTTACAAATGGTTACAGCAGAAAAAGGGAGCCTGGAGGACTGAAGATTCAACAAGCATCTGGGCAAAAATGTGGAAAATCAGAGCACCACCAAAGACAATCAATGTAATCTGGAGAGCCATATCAAACTGCCTCCCCACCCTTGTTCAACTACAATTGAAACGCGTTCAAGTTCAAACGGAGTGCCTGGTTTGTCATGAGGATGATGAAACAATTCTGCATAGCCTAGTAACATGTCCTTTTGCTAAACAGTGCTGGTTGGCGATCAAATTGGATATTCAGGGGATGGTTTTTGCAGACTTTGGTACATGGCTGGAGGAAGCGTTACAAGCTGTTAACGTGAAAGAAAGAGCTGTTATTATCTCTCTATGTTGGGCAATATGGCGTAACCGTAACGATCTTGTTTGGAACCAAAGATTCTCTTCTGTCAACAAAACAGTAGCTGCAGCGAAGCAGTACCTTACACAATGGTCAATAGCCCAGAGTAGGTCATCTGTAGTTCTTCTTCAACCTATTCACGAAGGAGACAATGATGTTATTTGGGTCAATCCTCAGCAGAACTCAGTTAAGGTATCAGTTGACGCGGCTGTTTTCGAAGATAAAGGGGGGTCAGGTTTTGGGTTAATTGCCAGAGATTCTGAAGGAATGATTCTTCAAGCCAAAGCAGGTATACATGCAGGCAATGTCATCTCAGTGCTAGCAGAAGCTATGTGAAAGGCAGAGTGTATTAACTTGTAACACTATAACTAATGTAACTCAATTAAACGAAAAGATACTTAACCAGAAGACAATCAAGAACAAGAAGTCACAAGAAATCAACACTATATGAAGACAAGGTAATTGATACAATTGAACATGTTAACTATGATCAAGCCAAGAAGAAATCATTGAGAGAAGTTCAAGTCAAAGTTGTTCAGGCCTCAGTGATTTGAGAATTCGAGAATCAAGATCATAACTATCAGTATCAACAAGACCAATTGATTTCAAGTGAACAAGAAGGAAAGCAAATATTGGAAAGCCAAGTTACTAAGTGAATATGGTAATTTATTCAAGAAGCAGAAACACTATCAAGACTAGTCACTTATGAACCAGACCAGTGCATCAAGTGTCAGGACATTGATAGCAAGTTTATGTCAGTAGTAAAGATCCATGTTCAAGAGCTTGTAGAAGAACAAAGAAGATATGAAGATATCACAAGCTCAAGATGTGCATTGAAGTTTCAAGTTGAAGACCAGAATATTTTCTAAGTAAGAAATGTTCTAGATGGCTAAGTCGAAATTCCCAAGTAGAAGTTCTACTTAGAATTTCGAGATGGCTAAGTAGAAATTCTCAAGTAGAAGTTCTACTTAGAGTGCAGCTTCAACATGACACATGGCATCTTCTGATTGGCAGATTTCCAAGCTTTCAAGATAAGACAAGATTTATGTGGACATCATTGGGCCACGTACATCTTAGTCTTTGAAGACTACAGGTCATAGATTACATGTAGTATAAATAGAAGCACTTGTGTAATGTTTTAGTTAGTGAGCATATTGAGAAAAACACAAGAAAAAGAGAGAGAGTATTCACAGAGCTTAGAATCATTCACTTCTCTCTCAACTTCTGTTATACTTTGTAATGAATGTTGTAGCAACCTTTTCAAGTTATATATAAAAGAAATATATTCCTTGAATCTGTGTGTTCATTTATTGCATCGTATTTATTGCTACTCATTATCGAAAAGTTGTATTCACCCCCCCCTCTACAACACATTTGGACCTAACAATTGGTATCAGAGAGGATGTTTAACATACAAAACATAGATCCTTGTGTTTGGTAGAAGAATCGTGAGTTTTCATTTTCTAGATCTACTTTTCTAAATTTCTAGAAAAGTAAGCTTTAATTCGTTTCCAGTGAAAACTCATCCAGAAAAATTATTTAAATACTCCAGGAGTGATTATTTGGCTTGGGTGTATTTTAATTAATTTTTGTGAATTAATCTGGGTTCATTAATATTTGGTGTTCTTGAGTGTTCATCATCTGTTCTTGTCAAAGAATATAACCCAGCAACTTTTCAATTTCCTTTTCAAAGAAATTATAGTCAAAAAGGTGTTTTTGGTACTTTTGATTTGATTATTATTTCTTAGCCGAAAGCAAAAGAAAGTGTACTCAGTGCTTTGCAAGTGGGTTAGTCACTTTCGGTGTGTAAAGTAATCAAAAGTCAAAAAGGTGATATTGTTTATTCAATATTAAAGTAATCTGCAGAAGAAAATTATTCTAAGGACAAAAGTTCTACATAGAATTTCTACTTGAGATTTTCTACATAGAATTTCGACTTGGACAATTTCTACTTGGTGAATTTCGACTTGGACAATTTCTACTTAAGAGAAATTTCGACTTGAGCAAAAATTTCTACTTAGAGAAATTTCGACTTGGCAGAAGTTCTACATAGATATTCTACATAGCCTAGTCTTGGGTACTTAGAAATTTTTAGTGACAAGATTTGAAATGGCTCCTAAAAATTCTTTCAAGATCCCAATGTTCAACCGAGATCACTATGAAGAATGGGTTTTCAGAATGAGACTCTACTTAGAGAGTATTAACCCTGAGTATCTGGAAGTCCTTGAAAAGGGTAAATTCGTTCCAATGAAAGCTATTCCTGAGCGTACGGAAGGAGAGGAGGTTATACCTGCTCGGTCTGAGCCCAAAAAGGCAGCGGACTTTACGGATGCTGACAAGGAACAAATAGCTTATGATACTGCAGTAAGACAAACCTTGATGGAATCTCTCGATCATGAAATGTTCAACATAGTCAAGGGTTTGAATACAGCAAAGAAGATTTGGGACAAAATAGAAGTTGTCATGGAAGGATCTGCAGAGGTCAGAAGCAACAAGACACTTATACTCAAGATGGAGTATGACACCTTTAGAATACGAAAGGGAGAAAGCATAACAGATGTCTACCTACGATTCAGTCAGTTGGTATTGGATTTGAATCTGAGAGGTGTTACTCTCCCCATGGTTGAAACCAATACAAGATATTTGAGGAACCAGCCAAAGAGCATTGAACATAGAGTCTACGCAATCAGAGAAACCAGAGATTTGCATACAACTTCTCTGGAAGAATATTATGGAATTCTGAAGACCTATGAGCTGGAAACTCTTCAAGATCAAGCATGGGACAATGATTCAAAGGGAAAAGAAACTGCATCAGGATTAGTTGCTGATGAGGAAGAGTCTAAGAAGGCAATGGTTGCAGCAAAGCCTAAATCATCACCTGCACCACATCAAGTTGATAATGATGACGAGTGTGCATCCAACAGTGATGATGACTACTTCACCCAAGAAGAGCTGGACAACATGGACGATAGTGTCGTGGCATACATGGCAAGGAAGTTCAGCAACATGAGATTCAGAAAGAGCAACCGACCACAGAGAAATTCTTCATCTTATTATCGGGCTGCTAAGGGTGGTGGTAGTTCATCAGGCTACAAAAGCAAAGGCAAGAGTACCAGCTACAAATCTCCGTTGGATTTCAAAATGAAGTTCAATTGCTATAATTGTGGTGAACCTGGACACTTTGCCTCAGACTGCAAAAAGCCTAAACAGACTTATCCAAAAGAGACATTTGAAGCCCTCAAAAGCAAGTATGAATCGCTGATGAAAGAAAAACATGGTAAAAGAGCTTTAGTAGTAACAGAAGGAAGAGCTTGGGATGATTCAGATGAGGAAGAGGTTACTCATGTAGCAAACTTTGCGCTCATGGCTGAGACATCAGAGGAACCAGAGGTACCAGTTCTAACCCTTAAAGTAGAAATGTCTATTGATGATTATAAGGAACAGAACGGGGCTCTTAGCGAAGAGATCTACATGTTGTGCAAAAGCCTAGACACTTCTCAAAAGGAACAGAAAACACTTGTCGCCAAAAGCAGAATGCTTGAGGCAAAAGTGGAAGAGTTAGAGGCTGCTTGCACTGTAGATACTTCTCTAAGAGATTTTATTAAATCTTTGGAACACAAGCTCGTCCTTAAGGAGGAAATAGAATCATGTTTAAGGAACAAACTAGCTGAGTTAGAAACTAAATGTGAAGCTTACAAACTAGCTGCTAGTAAAGTGTATGTAGATAATGATGTGTTTAAGAAGATAACTGGAGTAGGTGTAGGACTTGATTATTCTAATCTTTCTAAGAAAGATGGGAAGAGACCTATAGACACTAGTTCCAGTGACCTTAAAAATGATATTCCTAGCATCTTTAAACCTTCTGTCAAACCCATCTACAAACACCTTGTTCCTAGAATAGAAGAAGAAGAGACTGAATTGATAGCTAGATATGAGATTGAGATGGAAGATCGTCAGAACGCACAACCTATAACTCCTATTAAACAAGTTAAAATCAATTTTCCTAGTGATGAATCTAGACTAGGAATAGGAGCTAAGGCTGTTAAACAACAAGGAAAGAAAGGCATAAAAGAGGTTAAGGCTGAACGAATAAAGAAAGCATGTTATCACTGCAAATCTACTGAACATCTTTCTTATGCATGCACTGCTACACATGCCATGCCTACCACACACACTATGAATAATCTGCATCAGAATCATGCACAGTGTGGTCAACCTAATTGTATGCCATGCACTTTTAACGTCATGCAAACTTTTGTGAATTTAATGAATGCATCTAGCCAGTCATGCTCAAATACTGCTGCTAGTTCAAACAACAAAAAGAAGTTTGGGAGAGCCAAGACTGTCAGTCCTCCTAAAGTTAGGAGTGACAAACCTTCTCCTAGGACTGATAAATATGTCAAGTCTGAGAAAGGAAAGGAGGAAGTCGAAAGCTCTAGTTATGTTAAGAAAAGTGCATCTCCTGTTGTTAAATCTGTTGATTCTAAATCTTATCGAAAAGCCGGGCCCAATCAAAGTTGGGTTCCGAAGAAAGTCTAATCAATCTGTTATTGCAGGGCATTAAGCAAAAGAGAAATAAAGTTATATGGGTGCTAGATAGTGGAGCATCGAGGCATATGACTGGAGACAAGTCCCTGCTTACAGAGTTGGTTATGAAAGCTGGCCCTTATGTTACCTTTGGAGATGACAGCAGAGGTGTGACAAAGGGATATGGCAAACTGAAAACTGGCAATGTCATCATTGAAGATATTTCCTATGTTGAGGGATTAAAGCATAATTTGTTGAGTATCAGTCAATTCTGTGACAAAGGTTACGAAATTGTATTCAACAAGAAAGGTGTATCAATCACTCACATCAAGGAAGGTTCACTGGCTTTGAGAGGAGTTCGAAAGGCAGATCTTTTTGTTGCAGACATGGATTCAGCAAATCAGAATCAAGTTACCTGTTTCTACAGCAAAGCTTCGGATGATGAAAGCTGGTTATGGCACAAAAAATTATCTCACTTAAACTTCAAAACGATGAATGCTCTCGCGAGGCGAGAATTGGTGAGAGATCTACCTCAAATGGAGTTCGCTCCGAAAGGACTCTGTGAAGCCTGTGAAATGGGAAAGTCGAAGCGAGCCTCGCATAAAAGCAAGGAAATTTCAAGTATCACTGAGCCTCTGCAACTTCTTCATATGGATTTGTTTGGCCCAGTGAATGTCCTATCTTTGTCTAGGAAAAGATATGCATTGGTAATCGTGGATGACTTCTCCAAGTATACATGGGTATTGTTCGCAATGACAAAAGACGAAGTACCTTTCTTAATTATTGATCACATCACTCAAATTGAGAATGTTTCAACACTTACTGTGAAGACGATTAGATCAGACAATGGCACTGAATTCAAAAACGCAGTGCTAAATGACTTCTGTGTATCTAAAGGAATACGTCGTCAGTACTCAGCCCCGAGAACTCCACAACAAAATGGAGTGGTTGAAAGGAAGAATAGAACATTGGTTGAAGCAGCAAGAACTTTGTTGTGTGATTCGAAACTTCCTCTGTATTTCTGGGCAGAAGCAGTGAGTACCGTGTGTTACACTCAAAATCGATCCTTGATCATAAAAGATAAAGAAAAGACACCATGTGAGCTAATGAATGGCAGAAGACCAACAATCAAATATTTTCATGTATTCGGAGCAAAATGCTATGTACTTATAGATGATGAAAATCTAGGTAAGTTTGCAGCAAAAGCTCGTGAAGGAATCTTTGTTGGTTACTCCACAGATGTGGTAGCAGCTTATAGGGTGTTCTTAGTGAATGATCGAAAAGTGACTGAAAGCTACAACGTCAGATTCGACGATACCAAACTCTCATCAATTTCAAGAGATTCTAGTGAACCTGAGTCCCTAAAATTTCAGAATCTGGACTTAGAAGATCTTGAAGATGAACCTGAGTTGGTTGTCCCATTAAATGTTCCAAGTGTACGTGAAGAACCTGAGTCTAGTGAACAAGCTAATTCTACAAGATCAGGAGAGACTTCTTCAGTACGAACCGGCAACAACTCAGGGGGAGTAAATAGCAGCTCAAGGACTACTGTTCAAGGCTCAAATCGAGTTGACTCTAGTTCTGTAGGAGCTGGGACTAACTCAGGGGGAGTTAGTGAAAGTATTCAAAGTAGTCAGCACCACAATTCAGAAAGTCATGCTGAATCATCAAGACAATTTCCAAGAGAACGAGTATGGAATAGAGACCATCCGTTTGAATTGATTATTGGTGATCCAGATGCTGGTGTGTCTACTAGAAGAAATGCAAGAGCTGACCTAGCTAATATTTGCTTATTTTCTGGGTTCTTATCCAAGCTTGAACCTAAAGAAATAGAAGAAGCTCTTGGTGATGCTGATTGGGTGATTGCAATGCAAGAGGAACTCAATCAGTTTGAAAGGCAGAAAGTTTGGAAACTGGTACCCCGACCAAAGAACAAATCAGTAATTGGAGCAAGGTGGGTATTCAGAAATAAAATGGATGAAAACGGACTTGTAACACGAAACAAGGCTCGTTTGGTTGCAAAAGGTTATTCTCAACGAGAAGGAATTGATTATGATGAGACCTATGCACCAGTTGCAAGACTTGAGGCAGTCAGGATGTTTTTGGCATTTGCAGCACATAAGAACTTCAAGGTTTTCCAGATGGATGTGAAAAGTGCCTTCCTGAACGGAGAGTTAGAAGAAGAAGTGTATCTGGAACAGCCGCCTGGCTTCATTGATCCAGAACTTGAAGATTTTGTGTACCTTCTCTTCAAATCAGTCTATGGCCTCAGGCAATCCCCAAGATGTTGGTATGAAACCCTATCTGTATTCTTAATTGAAAGTGGTTTTACTAGGGGAGTAATTGACAAAACACTGTTCTATAAGAATGTGAAGAATGATCTAATACTTGTTCAAGTATATGTGGACGATATTATCTTTGGGTCATCGAATGAGCGCTTGTGCGAGAAATTTGCTAAGCTAATGCAAGACAAATACGAGATGAGCATGATGGGAGAGCTGTCCTTCTTCCTTGGATTACAGATCAGTCAGAGAAAAGATGGTATCTTTATCTGTCAATCCAAGTACGTCAGAGATTTACTCAAGAAGTATAATCTAGAAGATGCATCAGCAGCCAAGACTCCCATGGCAACAGCCACGAAGCTTGATGAAGACAAATCAGGTAAATCAGTTGACATCACAAGCTATCGAGGTATGATTGGCTCACTTCTCTATTTAACTGCAAGTAGACCCGATATAATGTTCGCGACTTGTTTATGTGCAAGGTTCCAAGCGGATCCTAGAGAATCACATCTCATAGCCGTCAAAAGAATTTTTAGGTATCTCAAGGGCACACCAAATCTAGGAATTTGGTACCCAAGAGATACAGGTTTTAATCTAATTGGCTATACGGATTCAGATTATGCAGGTTGCAGGATTGATAGGAAAAGCACATCTGGTGCTTGTCAATTTCTTGGCAGAAGATTGGTGTCCTGGCAAAGTAAAAAACAACATACAGTATCTACTTCTACTGCTGAAGCTGAGTACATTGCTGCTGGAAGCTGTGTAGCTCAAATACTGTGGATGAGGAACCAATTGAAGGATTATGGCATGGAGCACAAGAAAATTCCAATTATGTGTGACAACACAAGTGCCATTGCCATAACCAACAATCCTGTAGATCACTCAAGAACAAAGCACATCGACATCAGGTATCACTTCATAAGAGAACATGTCGAGGAGGGGACTGTGGAGCTACATTTTGTGCCCACAATGCAACAAATTGCAGATATATTCACCAAACCTCTTGATGAAGTAACATTCAATAGGTTGGTTGGTGAATTGGGAATGCTTAACACAAGTTAGTAAAGCCTTCTATCTGTAAAATCCATGGTTATGTTGGTATATGCAAGCTATCTAATCATTATGTGTTTAGACTTTAAAATGCCTAATTAATGATTATTATAGGATGCATATAGTGTAATTTTGCATGAATTCAGTGTGTTTTAAGTGTCTTTTATAGCACAAATCTGTGAATTTATGCTTATTAGATTGCATGATCATAGGGGGAGTTAAATTCATAATATTCTAAATATTGCATGATTTTTAGATGAATTTACCTGTGTTTTTCATGTAATTAGAGGCCTTAGAATTGTCAAGGAATGTTTTAATTATGTCATATATTAAAATCCTTGAATTGATATTTATATTAATTTGACAAAATTAATTGTTGAGTTTTTCAAAGAAAAATTGTCAAATTATTCTAAGTATCTTCAAAATTTCGAGTTAGTCACTATCTCGAAACTCATCTTGAAATTCTAGTTGAATTTCGATTTGAGCTTTCTGAGGGAAGTTTTGAAAATCCTAAGTCTGGGAGAAATTTCGAGTTAGCCTCTATCTCGAAATTTATCTCGAAATTCGACTTAAGGTTCGAATTAGAGTTACCAGTGTGCCTATCTTTATTTTCTTCAAAATATTCGAGATAATTTCTATCTCGAACTTTATCTCGAAGGTTGAGATAAGTTTCCATTTTTGGAGATATTTTTGAAAAGAACTGAGAAAATTTCGAGTTATTGAATAATTTCGAGTTAGACTCTATCTCGAAACTCAACTCGAATTTCGACTTGATGTTCGAGATAGAGCTCTCAGTTGTGTTCAAGGGGATTTATTTCGAGTTAACTCCTAACTCGAAGTCTATCTCGAATTTCTACTTGAATTTCGAGATAGGTTTCCCTAGTAATGTTGGTGATGTGTGCTGTACATGATCTTTGATAGATTAATGGTTCAAGTGGTTCAAGTTTTTCGAGTTAACTGCTAACTCGAACTTTATCTCGAACTTCGAGATAGATTTTATTGCTGATTTTTGCTAAGTGCTAAAAGTTCGAGTTGACACCTATCTCGAACTTTATCTCGAATTTCGACTTGAGGTTCGAGATAGAGTGTTCCCTGTATGTACTTGGTGTTTTTCACATTTTTTATCAGGGGCATTTCTGTCATTGCACATTCATGTCTATATATACATCTTTAACTCGACATTTTCTTTCACTTTTACCTAAATAGAGTTTTACAGCCGCACCATATATACAGGCGATTTCATACATTCAATCACTTATTCGTGATTTTTGTGACAAATCTCTTACGGACAACGAATTAATGCCCGATTTTTGACTGATATCTTCTGTGTGTCATCATTAATCATTGTTCTTGTGTTTGTGTAACTGTTCATCTCCATTGATATATATATATACACACGTATATACACACAAAAGTTAACAAATCTGTTCAAAACCGAGATTTCACACAAACACCTCACTGTTAAAGCAGATTTAATTAGTGGTTTGAAAGTTGTCTTCCATTGACTGTTTATTGAGCCCGTAGTTTGATTTCTCAAAAACGCACATCTGTTGTTCTTGATTAATTAAAAGGGATACAAACGGTTAATTCTTAAATTAATTGTTTTTCAGAAATTAAAATTGAAATTTCACATCTTTTTAAAGAAAAACTCTTAATTAAAATGGCTCACCAATTTTCCAAGCAGAGACCTCAACACCACAGATGTTGTTTGCTGGTTTCCTCGGTTCCTACAGATGCTGATAAATGGTTTAGTACCGAAGGATGCTCTTGCAGTTAGACGGAGTTTTGCCAGTGGTTCATCATCTGCCCCGCTAGGGATGGGCACTAAGTCACTTTCAACAGTTGAAAACCAGGATAAACATCATGGAAAACCGATGTCTATTCCTGATACCTTACAAAAGTGGCTTACATATGATGAGGGAGTTACTACTTTGATGGAATTCTCGCAAGCTTCATCACATGCTCAGAATCGGTCTGCTCATGCTGAGGCATTTGAAGCGATTCCTGATGAACAAAGCGGAGACGAACAAGGTAATGAATCAGGTAATCTCTCTCGACACTCTACTCATTCCTCTCCCTATGTTTCTGATTCCCAGACCCAAGAGACTGCTAGCCCGCAGGATCTATCCCAGGGTGAGAGCTATATTTCTAATTCTATATCATCCCAGTCACCGGAATCCAAACAGCCAGCACAAGTAGATGTAGGAAATGATGAGGAGAGTGAACCCGAAGAGCAGCAACTTATTCGAAAGAAAGCCAAAACTTCTCATGCTGCTACTTCTAAACCTCAGTCAAACCCTAGAGTGTCACACGCAACCACTCCACCTCACGAGAGTGGTTCACCCCATGAACAATCTGCACATAGGGATTTTGATTTTGGTGATGAATTTGTACCTCTTAAAGATACTGTTGCTTCAAGAGGACATGAAGCTTTAAAGACTTCAGCCGTACCTTCACCGGTACGTACTGATGCTACAAAGAGGATCGGTTCTGATGTTGTACAAGAACACTTTGTAGCCTCTCAGCCTGAGATTCCAACTCAGGAACAAACAGTATTTGATCCCATAACTGCAAATTATATCTCTTATCAAGTTTCTGCAGGTACTTCTTCATATTTTGGATCAATTATTGAAGACATACACGAGCGTGAGACAGGGAGTGTGTGTGAGAGGTTAGGGAGAGAGGGACCTTCATTTTTAAGGCCCGAAACCGAGCGCCAAATACCAACAGAACGAGTATTAGAGCGAGGTCACCTAAACCAAACACCGTCCCTTAATGCTGAAAATCTTGAATCTCGGTTGTCTTCTATGGAAAATCAAATGAAGGAGTTTGGGCAGTCAATGGGGCAGTTAGGGATGAATGTTGGATATAATCAAAGGGCACTTGACGACTACGCAGCACGAATGGCAATTCAAGCTTCAGCTTTTACTGATTTGAAAAATCAGGTAAATGACATGGGCCATGCTGCTGGTGTCTTGGGAAACACCCTGAATGACAGGATGGGAGCAATGGAGTTTACAATGGATAATCTGGCTGTGGAAATAAGCAGAGTTATGTACGCAATCAGAAGTTTTGTGCCCCCAGAATGTTTCGCGCCGCAACAACCTCCCCCCGATGCTGGTACAGGTGGTGCTAGTGGAGCAGGACCCTATGGTTCTGGGTTTGAAGATTTTGATACAGCTGGTGGATCTGGAGACCAGGGTGGAGTTCAGGATAACTCACCTAAGGGGGAGAATATAAAGGAGACGAGACAGCAGGGAGTTCAAATCGAAGAAATTCAAGAACATGCTGATCTTGTAAAAGAAATGGAAGTTGAGCCGTCCATTGATGAAGAGGCTCTAAGAAGGAAAAAGGGTAAGGCAATAGCGATTGAGCCAGATGAGCCATTCGTTGATCTGAGTTATCAAGAAAAAGTACAGGAGGTACTCGACTCAGATTCCGATATGGAAGACGCACCGTTGAAACATGCTATAAAGAGATCATTGAAGGATCAAGGTGGAGGTGCTGGAATGTCTTTCGGATTGCCTGAAGAAATCACTGTCGATGAGGAAACCCTTGAAGCTCAACAGTTAGCCTTGGATCAAGCTGAGTTCTTTAAAATGAAGCAAATGCAAGGTCGTGCTGCGTTTCAGGAAAAGAAAGCGGAGCTACAAGGAAAGCAGTACGATTATGAGCTTGCAAGGCTAGCTGATCCTCAAATCGATCTGGACAATAGAAGGATAGGGAAGAAGTGGGATGACGCAAGAAAGATTTTGATGGGACCATGTACAAAAGGAGAGCATAACAAGGAAGCAGATGATCTGTTCTACCAACTAAATTTGCAGAATCCAATGGCGGCTGACTACATAAATGCTTTAAAGAGATTAATTTCTAAAGTCAGGGTTGGATACAATTCATCGCAAAAGGAGTGGCAGGTCATTTTGTCTTTCACAGAAGGAGTCCCGATGTCTTTCATGTATGTGGATGACCAATTCATGACGAGAAGATCTGCATCAGAGTTGTTCTTGCTAGCAACAAAAATTCAATACTCTCAGTCTGAGAATCTAAGCATTCTGTATAGGGATCAGTTAATGCGGCTAGCAGAGGACAAGGGTCCAGAATTCTCAGCATATCCAGATGTTGTCCGGATGGTGGTTGACAGTAAAATGAAGAGGGTGAGCCTGGAGGAAAAGGAATTAATGGAACTTTCAGTGGAATCTCTTAAGGCCGTCTGTAGGCAGATGATGGGTAAGGGATTCGCTTCTGCGCTTAAAGACAAATCAGTAAAGACCATTGAAAGTGTCATACTAAAGAAGAGCAATGAGGTGTGGAAGTGTGATGTCATTGCTCCGAACCCTCTTGATAATGTGAAGATTGAACCAGAGCTGATAGAGAGGAATTGGAATATTCTTCAAGCAAGGAAGAATGTTGATGAAGCTCTGAATCTTCCTACTGGAGAACTGGAACAAGGAGAGATAAGGGAGGCAGTTGGTGTTCCAGGAAGAGACAGCGTATACTGGATACATTCTTTTGCTGATAATGCAGCTGATGCCTTAGTATTCGTAGATGCAGACCAGAAGCAAACACTCTTGCATATGAGTAGAGACTGGCTGAAGCAGACTCAAGATGCTGCATTTCTAGAGAAAGTGTTATATGTGTTCAAATGGGAAGATGTGGAAGTTAAGTATGTGACAGAAAAGCAGAGACTCGTGAGTTACCTATCTGATGTAGTAGTGGAAATGAAGCGATTGGAGCGAGATGCGGCTAGTGTCCACAATACTAACCGTGTCATAGGCTATCCCAAAATGATCTACTGTCAGTTTAAATCTGATAAAACTCATAGGAAACCTCGGCTTATCATGAAGAAATTTGAGGAAATTCCAGAGATCAGAACTACTCAGGAGGTGGACAAACTCAGAAGGCTTTTCAAACATCCTTACCCAGAACCCAGGAACCCTCTAGAGATGGAAGCAGTAAGTTTGTTGAATACTAGGTGGACGCAACTTCATAATCCAGTATATAAGAAACAAAAGCAGCAGGAGGAGAAGCGAAGAAGGCAGAAAGAAGAAAAAGATCAAGCTGCTGAAGCTAGGAAAAGGAAACGGAATTAGGGTTGAAGGTCAGAGTGGTGTGAACTTGAAGTTGGAAAAACTTCATGTCTTTCGGTTGCTTTAACTCACTTGAGGAAAATTCATCTTAGAATGAATCCAATAAGGTGATATAAGTTTGACTAAAAGATATGAAATAATCCAGGTGATAGGAATCATTCAAATGATCTTTAATTCGAGGTTCGAATTCTGTTTCTAGTTTAAGTTCTTTGTATTGTTTTCATGTACTTGTAATTGTATATTTTTCAAGACTGTAATGTTAATTATCTTTTCTCGTCTCATTGTTTAGTTGAGTTATCCTTCATTAATTTGAATGTCATTGTTAGACAATCAAATTGGGGGAGATTGAAAGGCAGAGTGTATTAACTTGTAACACTATAACTAATGTAACTCAATTAAACGAAAAGATACTTAACCAGAAGACAATCAAGAACAAGAAGTCACAAGAAATCAACACTATATGAAGACAAGGTAATTGATACAATTGAACATGTTAACTATGATCAAGCCAAGAAGAAATCATTGAGAGAAGTTCAAGTCAAAGTTGTTCAGGCCTCAGTGATTTGAGAATTCGAGAATCAAGATCATAACTATCAGTATCAACAAGACCAATTGATTTCAAGTGAACAAGAAGGAAAGCAAATATTGGAAAGCCAAGTTACTAAGTGAATATGGTAATTTATTCAAGAAGCAGAAACACTATCAAGACTAGTCACTTATGAACCAGACCAGTGCATCAAGTGTCAGGACATTGATAGCAAGTTTATGTCAGTAGTAAAGATCCATGTTCAAGAGCTTGTAGAAGAACAAAGAAGATATGAAGATATCACAAGCTCAAGATGTGCATTGAAGTTTCAAGTTGAAGACCAGAATATTTTCTAAGTAAGAAATGTTCTAGATGGCTAAGTCGAAATTCCCAAGTAGAAGTTCTACTTAGAATTTCGAGATGGCTAAGTAGAAATTCTCAAGTAGAAGTTCTACTTAGAGTGCAGCTTCAACATGACACATGGCATCTTCTGATTGGCAGATTTCCAAGCTTTCAAGATAAGACAAGATTTATGTGGACATCATTGGGCCACGTACATCTTAGTCTTTGAAGACTACAGGTCATAGATTACATGTAGTATAAATAGAAGCACTTGTGTAATGTTTTAGTTAGTGAGCATATTGAGAAAAACACAAGAAAAAGAGAGAGAGTATTCACAGAGCTTAGAATCATTCACTTCTCTCTCAACTTCTGTTATACTTTGTAATGAATGTTGTAGCAACCTTTTCAAGTTATATATAAAAGAAATATATTCCTTGAATCTGTGTGTTCATTTATTGCATCGTATTTATTGCTACTCATTATCGAAAAGTTGTATTCACCCCCCCTCTACAACACATTTGGACCTAACACTATGGCCGTGAAGGAAGCGCTCAGCTGGATTGACAGAATGAAGTGGGTGGATGTTATATTGGTTACAGATTGTCTTGTAGTTGTTCAAGCAATCAGAAGCACAACAACTATGAGATCTCAGTTTGGGATCATCATTGAAGAATGTCGGGATTATCTTCGACGATTGAACAAAATTGTTTTGTACCATGTTAAACGATCTGCAAATAGGGCTGCCCATCAGCTTGCTAGGGAGTCATATAATTACCCAGGTCGTAGTTTTGATAGGGATTCTATCCCGTTGTCAGTTAAGCGTTGTATTGAGTTGGATTTGATCAGTTAATAAAACTCCAGCTTTTCGTCAAAAAAAAAAAAAAAAGTAAAATGACTACTGTTTTCGTTATGTAGTATGTTAAATTTGGATTGAGACTTGGAAACCTGTGTTTGTTTCTTGTTTGTGCTTGCTTTATGATTTTTTTTTTTAAAAAAAACTTGCTTTATTCCTTGTGCTAAAGTATATAGCAGGATGGTGGTACATCATTTTATGCACAAAAAACCCAACTGATTGGGCTTGAAAAAGCCCAATTTTTTGAAAATCAGATTGGGCTGGGCTTTTTGAAAAATATGCTGGGCGGGCTGGAACTGAAGAACTGCTATATACTGTCTGTTTGAGAAATCTTATTTTTTAAAAATAAGTGAAAAAAATTTAGAAAATATGTACTTTTTTCTAAAATAAGTAACTTATTTTTGCAACATAACGAATATTAAACTCCCCATACATATTTTCTCTAAAAAAGAATATATAAATATGAAATTTTTTCCGAAATAAGTACGGAGTAACTTATAAGTTGATCGAAGGATTTGCCAAACACCCTCATAATCTGCTCATGTTAATCAGAATATACATATTCACATAGTCCAATAATTAAAAGCTACAAAATGCAAATAAATCGTACTTTTCCGCTTTCCACTTAACTAAAATTTAAAAGTTTTTATTAAAAATATACCATATCTTTAGTTTTTTTTTTAATTTTTACCAAAAATAATACTTTTTCTAAGTTATTTTACGATTTCACCATTTTTTTCAAAATATTTGAAAAAAATACACTTATCAAAAAAGCCATTTTTCAAATATATCATCTTATTTGTAAAAATACGGTATGCAACCAAATCAACTGATTGCATATATTACTACGTAGCAGACTGCATGCAGTTGTATATGTCATTGCAAACATGTATTTTTGTAAAATACAGTAAAATCTCTATAAATTAATATAGTTGGGATCGGAAAATTATATTAATTTAGAGAGGTATTAATTAATCGATACATTAATAATTATTAATTTATGAGAATTTCCGAAATTTAAAGTAAAGATTCAAGTATATTTAGATGATATTAAAGATAAAGCAACGTTTTTTGAACATTTTTTACGTAAAGAAACGTCCAAGACATCAAAAATATTGATTAATAACTTCTTAATGATTTATAATACCATATTCGAATTTTTGGATGCAACAAAAAGGATTAAGGATGAGTTTCGTATAGATTCAAATTTTAAGAATCTTAGAGCAACTCCAAGAGACTCTTTACAAATTACTTAAAAAAATTATAAATATTAGAGATCTTAATGATTTAGGATAAGTTTAGGAGTTGTTACTCCAACAATACTCCTTATATGTGTTACTTATTATTATTATTATAATAAAGAGAGGGAGAGAAAAGTTGGGAAAAAAGATAAAAAGATGTAAAAAAAAGGAGGGAAGTGAATATTTTATTGGTGAAAATGAAATAAGGAAGGACTAGGAAATCCTTAAAAATAAGGCATGAAAGACATATGTTAAATTTTAAGGGGTCACTTAGGAGATTGTTAGAGTGCAAAATTAGATCATATCCCTTAAATTTTTGTTTAGGAGCTCATATAAGTAGTGTTTTAGAGTTTCTCTTAGAATCATATTTTACAAAACGGTAATACATATATACTAGCTTATAATTTGTGCGATGCACGGATTTCTTCTGATATGTAATAAATTTTATTTTATGTTACAATTACATTTTTATATAATTATTATTTACAATATTTTATTTTAATTTTAAATTAAATTATTTAATAAAATTTTTGTTAATAATATGAATGGTTTAAAACTTATATTATAAAATTTTAAAATAAATATGTCGTTGATGGAATTCGAACCTTGAAACTTTAGTAAATTAATTTAATCATATAATATATCTAATCATTAAATCTAACGGTTTTAATACTAAAAGTAAATGTGAAAAAGGCAATCGACTAATTACCATTAGAGAGAATTACCAAAATACCTATTTTTCACAAGTTTTTGTCCAAAATACTGATTTTGAAAAAAATGGCCCGAAATACCGACGGGATACGGAGAATCGTCCTCCGTATTAGCATAATACGGAACACCGTGTTCCGTATTATGCATGATACGGAACACCATCTTCCGTGTTAGTATGATACGGAACACGGTGTTCCGCAACACCCCATGATACGGAATATGGTGTTCCGCAACACCTCATGATACGGAACACGGTCTTCCGCAACACCCCATGATACGGAACACGGTCTTCCGCAACACCCCATGATACGGAACACGGTCTTCCGCAACACCCCTTATATCACGGTAGACGGTGTAGCGTTTTCCGTCAGTAAAAAGGGCCAACATGGCTCCCATATGAATATTTTGGGCCATCAGCAAGAGTTGTAATACAGACACACCTAATCTCTATAGATTCAACATCAAGCAATCTCATCATCTGCCACAATAAAGCCAATATTCATATCATATCGGTTTTATATACAATGAATGCCCATTATTTATTTTATGTTATTATTTTATGTGTTTTAATAGTATAGATGTAGAATATATTTTTTTTAATGAAGGGTAAATAAGTAAATTCACTTAGTATCAAAAAACAAGTACCAAAACTTTTAATGTTTCGGTTTTTATATAATAGTATAGATTTATGATTATAAAGAACTCATTAATTTATAATATTATTGAGACCATATATTTATATAGGATTTTTTTTAAAAAAAGTTATCTTATTATCTTATCGAAATTGATCATATTTTGAATTGGCCCAAGTTGGGATCGGAAGAAAATATTAACAACTTAAAGAGATTATTAATTTATGTATTAATTTAACGAGGTTTTACTGTAATATCTTCATAAAATTATTTTTAAAAAAAATTTGCAAAAAACATTCTGAATTTGGATATGTATGAAAAATGCCCCAAGTATATTATGCTAGAGTTGGTATACTCATTAAAAGTAGAGAAATTATTCAAAATGTAATTAAAAAAATCATTTATAACTTTGTTTTTTTAAACGCATTTATAACTTTGCTATTTAAAGTTTTCAGAAAAAGTTACAATCACTTATTTATTTATTTATTCATTGCTCGTCATTGGTTCATTTCTGTAACAAAAGAATACAAAACTACTTATTTCTATCGATTTAAAAAATCAAATAAATTAATTTATTACGGATAAATAAATAAATTATTTATCAACAACTGTGGCTTAATATTACACAAACAAACTCTCTTGAAAGTTAAAATCTCTCTCTAATCTCTCTCTCGGAAAAAAGTGTAGCAAATTAGCAATGGCTGCTCTACAATACTTGGATTCTCTACGAAACTCACACCCCGAGCTCTCCGATTGGTCGAATACTCTCTCAGATCTGTATCAGCGTAAGCTATGGCATCAACTCACTCTTTCTCTCGAACAGTTCATCGCTCACGCCGTCTTTCAGGTCCTTGCTTCATTTTATATATCTCTATAGTATCTTTTTATGTGTATGTATTGTTTTCATTTTGTTGTTGATTTTGATTGGTCGAATTGTGTGTTTTGAGTGGAATTAGGGTTTATGGATGTGGTTTGGTTAGGTTAGGGTTTGTTGTGATTTGGTACTTTTGTTAGTGGATTAGGTTGTTTCGTTACGTAATTCGATGTTTACGTCTTTCGGACAAATGGAAAGTAATTAGTGTTGGTGTAGGAGTTTGGATTGTTGATGTGTGGACCTATATTCTGTTAGTGACACGTTATCTGGTGTTATGTACAATAAGTAATTTGATGTTTGCTTCTTTCACAAAAATGAAATTGAAGTAGTGTAGGTGTATGGCTATGGATTAATGATGTGTGGATAGAACTTGTTTGTGACCGTAGTCTGGTGTTCTTGTTGGATAATTAGTTGTTTGAATGCCGTGTGTGATTAGGCATTTAGGTGTTTTTTTGAGGCCTTGTTTATGTATGAGTATGACGTAGTCTTGTGTTGGCTATCTATGGGTTTAAACTTCTGTAATATGATGAGTCTCGATATTAATAAACTTACAAGTGGATCAATATTTTTTTAGAGATAGTTTGATGTTTTCTGTTGATTTTGATTTGGTCGAATTGTGTGTTTTGAGTGGAATTAGGGTTTATGGATGTGGTTTGGTTAGGTTAGGGTTTGTTGTGATTTGGTACTTTCGTAGGTGGATTAGGTTGTTTCGTTACGTAATTCGATGTTTGCGTCTTTCGGAAAAATGGAAAGTAACTAGTGTTGGTGAAGGATTTTGGATTGTTGATGTGTGGATACATTTGTTAGTGAAACGTCATCTGGTGTTACGTTTGATAAGTAATTTGATGTTTGCGTGTTTCATAAAAATGTAACTTAATTCGTGTTGGTATACTGCTTTGGATTAATGATGTGTGGATGGAACTTGTTTGTGACCGTAGTCTGGTGTTCTCGTTGGATAAGTAGTTGTTTGAATGCTGTGTGTGATTAGGCATTTAGGTGATTTTTCGAGGCATTGTTTATGTATGAGTATGACGTAGTCTTGTGTTGGCTATCTATGGGATTAAAGTTTTGTAATATGATGAGTCTCGATATTAATAAACTTACAAGCAGATTGATATTTTTTTTAGAGATAGTTTGATGTTTTCTGTTGATTTTCCCGTGGCCGATTTGGTGTGTAATAGTATTATGCTTTTTTCGGGCATTTAATCTATTTTGTAGCAGTGTGTCAGTATATATGTGATTTACTTCTCGTAATGTAGTGAGTCTCATGTTAAGAAATTTAAGTATCACAATGTATATGAGTACAACTCGCTGTTTCTTGTATCATCAGATGTAAAATGGAATATTGTGCTTGATTGGCATGCGTAAGAGAAGAGCTCCTACTTGTGTTTTCCTTCAACATACATGGAAATTTGATACATTCTTATTGCTTGGTTCTAATTTGAATTTCAGGCTGGTGATGCTCTGATTCAGCTATACCATAATTTCATCACTGATTTCGAGACTAAAATCAATCTTCTCAAGCTTGCCCATTTTGCGGTAGTGGTCTCTAGGCAGTATACTGAGAAAGAGGCTGCCATTAGCTATCTTGATGGGGTGATTGAGAAGCTTCGGGCTACCAAAGAATCCCGAATTGAGGAACCTATCCTTTATATCAGGATGCAGATTGCTATGTTCAATCTTGAGAAAGGAGACCAGAAGGAATGCAAAAATCTTATTGATGATGGCAAAAGTACACTAGACAGCATGACTGACATTGATCCATCTGTGCATGCTAGTTTTTATTGGATTTCATCACAGTACCACAAAGCTCGTCAAGAATTTGCTGAGTTCTACAAAAGTGCTCTTCTATACCTGGCATACACCTCTGTAGAATCTCTATCGGAATCATTCAAGCTGGTATGTGTCAGGATCTCTGTTTTGTATTTTCTGTTTTATGTATGTTTTTGTGTTTTTCTAGGGTTTTAAGTGCAGAAATGTAGATAAATGCAGAGAAACAGAGTTGTAGAAGTGAGAATGGAGATAGAGAGACAGAGTTTAGATCAGAGAGAGATAGATCAGAGAGATCGAGAGAGGAGAGATCAGAGTTCAGAGTTAGGAGAGAGAGAGAGAAACTTAGAGAAGAAGAAATCAGTTAGAGAGAGAGAGAGAAGAGATTGGTGGAATATTATTCCATTTTCATATATTTCAACATACCTCTCAAATACAAGACTCCAGTATTTATAGACACAGACTTGTACTATAACTAATTACTAGTAATGAAATGACAATACTGCCCTTACTACACTTCCTTAATACTATACAGTACTACTACATCCACTAGTCCTGACAGTATGCAGTTAGTGTTAATGGCTCTTCAGTTTTAGATCAGGATAAGTTCATGTAGTAATATATTTAACCGGTGCCACTCTCATCTTTGGTTTTGGTTCCACTGGTATTTTGAAAGTTTAAACTATTTTTTGGTAGATCAATTTAATTATTTTGTGAAATATAGAATATGGTGCATGCATTTTTATCAGAAAAAATGGGGCATGTATTGCTATTAGGACTCATATATTTTACATCTTTACTAAATTAATACATGGAATTGGTGTGTGATATGTCCTTTTGCATGCACTAGTAGCTAAATTGGGCGTGTTGTAAGTATTAACTTAACACTAATCAGTTTAAACTACTTGATATATGTGTTTGAGCTGATATTATCCGTATAGTTAGCAAGGAAAAAAACGATGCAAGCATGAAATCTGAAGATTTTTTAAACAGGTTTTATGTATTTACGAGCATAATGATAGATAATTGTAGTGTATTTCTGTGTTTCACTTTACATATTTTTTAATATTGGGATGAAGATCTTTACATGGATCTGTATAAATCAATAAATATTTGTTACCTTTATCGTCTCAGGATTTGGCTTTCGATTTGTCTCTATCGGCATTGCTGGGAGAAAACATTTACAATTTTGGTGAATTGCTTGCCCATCCAATTGTAAGTATAAATAACCGTGTCAAATTATTTTACTTTCAAGTTTGTTGTACATTTGTACTCGAGGATTTGAATTTTAATCTTACTAGGATTCATTTAAATGTGCTTTCAGGAAATGCTAGTGCCACAAATCTTTTATAATATATAATGGATTACTTCTCTTATTCTTTATCATTTTTTCTTTATTGCTTCGTTGGGGGATGGACTTACTAACATGTGGCAACTAACAGCAGTATAGATGCTGAATATCCTTGTGTCAGTGTATGTGGATATTCATTTTGATATGCATACACGTGAGTATTTATAGGCAATTAGTGAATAGAGTAATCATGGCTTGTTATATGCTGTCTATTTGATTCGTTTTTCTATTTGCGTAATTGTGGTGTGGATTGGTTAAATTATGGTGTTAAATGGCATATTTGTATATTTTTAGTCTTCAATGACTCTTTTTAATTAATTTTGAAATTCCTGCTTTTGCAAAATAAATCAGGAAACTATATCTAAAATTGTGACGGAGTACCAAAATCTTGGATTATGGCTGTGTTATGCTATTTGATGAACTCCAGTTTTCTGTCTGCTAGTTAGCTTAATGATTGATTATATTCCTTTGTTGCTAAAGTTTTTATATGATATTATATAGAAACATTTAACTAGAGTTTGAATAGTACGAATACTATTTGCCAAATTCTTGTATTTGTATTTATTTGTCTTTTGCACAATCTGTTGGGTTGTCTCATCATCTTCTTGAATTGGTACAGCTAAAGAGTCTCCTCGGGACCAAGGTAGAGTGGCTCTATTACATTCTTGAAGCATTCAATTCTGGTGATTTAGTCCGTTATCAAGAATTGTGCCGTGTTCATAATGCTGCTCTTAGTGCACAACCTGCATTAGTGGAGAATGAGAAAAAACTTCTGGAAAAGATCAATATTCTTTGCTTGATGGAAATCATCTTCAGGTTTTTAGGCATTCTCCTAGGTTTATATTGATCATGGCCACCCATCACGTTATTAACTAAATGTGCTCCTTTTCAGTCGACCATCAGAGGATAGAACCATTCCATTAAGTGTCATTGCAGAGCGCACAAAACTGAAGATAGAGGATGTGGAGTACCTTCTTATGAAAAGCCTATCAGTAAGTGCTGCATTGTAACTTATGCATCTACCAGCTAGTTAATACATCTTTTTTTTTTTGGTGTAAAGGGCGACGTGTACCATATATTATTTTATACTTTTTGGTTGACTAAATTTTACACATGAGATGAAATTAACTTTTTTGTAGTTTTTGAAGCAAGGTAATATACTTTTGAAAAATTAATAAAAAATTATACATAGTCTAATCCATGTGTTGCTTTTACTCTCTTTCAGTGTCATCACAGTAATCATTAGAATTTTTTTACTTAACTTTAGAAAATATGGAAAGTTCGGGGAGTAGCAATTAATTTTTGTTAAAGGGTTTAAAAGGAAGAATACTTTCTAAATTGGGAAGTCGGTTTTTATATTTTTTTTGAACCATTTCAAATGGGAATTTAGTTTGTTTTTGTGGACAGACAAAGTGAGCACAGGGGTTATTATTCTCAGCTTTGATGATGTGTTCCTTCTTATACATGGTATTGCTAAATAAAAGAGCTGTAGAGAATCCTGTCTTTAAGTTAGCAATTGTGAATGGCCCTTGTTTACAAATTAAGGAATTATATTAATTGATATCGAGTTGACTTACCCAAGTCCAGACTGGATGCTAGTAAAATGTTAAGATTTTCTTTGAATTCAGTGATAAATGCATTTATATATAGTTTCAGCCTTGAGTACTAGACCTAGAACTGCCTGTAAACTATTAGTGCTTCTCCCTGCTATGCCCTGATCAATCCACCATGCCAGCGTTCTTCTGCTTTCAGTTTTCAGTTTCTCTTTGCTTAGTACATGTGATTTTTCTTTTAGACCATCATAATGTGTATTATTTTTCGTTGTTTCTTGAGCTAAGAAACTTCAAACTGCTGCAGGTTCATCTGATCGAGGGAATAATTGATCAGGTCGAAGGGACTGTGCATGTTTCATGGGTGCAACCCCGAGTGTTAGGGATTTCACAGATCAAATCTTTGCGAGATAGGTTGGATAACTGGGTGGGTAAAGTACACACTGCTTTATTGTCGGTTGAGGCCGAAACTCCTGATCTGGTTGCATCATAAATTTTTATGGTGTTTGTTTCCTGTTTCTTGTAACAAATCCGTAGTCTTAAAAAGGAGCCTCTTACTTGCCTCAAGGGAGGGAAATGTAGCGATTAATTGTGACCGAGAATAGACTTCTGTGCATCTTTCATTTCTATCTCTATTTTGTGGAAGGCTGTGCCATTTCCGGTACTTTGTGCTTTATCAATTTCTGATTAGCGGGGCACTGCTTACTAGACTAAGGGGTTGCATCGGGTGATGTCCTTTAAAAACGGTTATTCATATCTTGTAGTGGATTCATATTAGTATTAAAATTTATCATGTGGTCAATTTTTCTATTTGCTACCTAAAGTCACGAGATTACTAAATTTGTCGTGTACACTTGTTACTGAATCCAAGTGTTCTCTGTTGCAAAGTAACTTTGGTGTACTTAGTTTAAGTCATTGACTTTCTCCTGTTTGACTTTATAAGGTTATGTTCAAGGGATGGAATTTGAACGACGTTTCCAAAGATTGAAGTGTAAAAAATACGAAGTTATGAAAAGGAAAGAAAATTATGCAGAGAATGATGAATATGTATATGTTTGTAAGAGAAAAGAATATCTAAAGTACACAATGGAGAAGTTCTCTATTAGTGCGATTTAAATTATGATAAATTAATTATTATTTGAATAATCCAACCGTACGGATGTTAAATTCATACAAAAATACGTGAATGTACAAATATTCATGTAATTCGGAACTAAAAATTTATAGCAATAAGACTATGATAAATCTGTGTCGTTTCGTTAAATATAATAAAATTTGTATACAATATTGTTTTGACATAAATTTTTCATCCGTACGGTTGGATTATCAAAAATAATAATAAAATACAAGCTTTAAGATTATGTGCTTTAGAAACTTTATCCCCATGTTTGTAAATCTGTTGAGAGAAAAAGGAACCTGAGATATATCTCAGGTAACTTTCCTGAGATATGAATAAAATCTTTTTAAAATTTATTGGGCCCGTAGGGCTAATTAATAAAATTTTAAACAACTCTTGATTTTACAAAATTGTCCCACCCCATATTTACATTTAAAACACACGTATCTCAGAGAATTTACCTAAGATGTATCTTAGGTTCCCTACTCTCATCTGTTAAATAAGATGTGAAGCTATACTGTACTCAACACCAGTAGCACGGCAGTAATGTCCTGGAACTCATCACTCATGAAAGTTGAATTTACTTGGTGTTCATTAACCTTCATAATACATGTCTCTTTTTGAAAAGAAATAATTTAACCCAAATTACATGTTCTTATCTCTTTTTTCCATACAAATTGAAGGATAATTTTCTAAAATTTTCCCACATTTATTGTTTTTCAATGTTTAAATTCTTTAAAACTTAATTCTATTTTAATTTTTCAATGTTTTTTTTTGTTTGCCAAGCATTTTTCAATGTATTAATTAAACATATTTATTGGTAAATTTTATTCAACTAACCTTTTTTTTTAATATGCATAATTTTTTCAAAAAGGACATGTAAAATGGCACGGAAAGAGTAATAATCAGTACCCAGAGGGAAAAAAAACCATACACGAGTCAAAATAAGCAAAAAGAATTAAAGGGGCCTTTCAAAATTGATACTCCCTCCGTCCCACAATACAAGTCTCTTTTGGAAAAATTACGCATCTTAAGAAAACATTAATTTGATGATACATTTCCTCTTATACCCATTATAAATGCATTGACTTTTAAAAATATGAGCTATTTTATACTTTTGGTCACTCTTCATTAAATGCTATACAATTTTCAAAAAGGGTAATTTAGGAAAAATGACATAAATTTACCTTGAAAATTGGAAATGGACATGTATTATGGGAAAAAAAATTCTCTCAAAAGAGACTACTATTGTGGGACGGAGGGAGTATCTGTCAAACGTTTGAACTTTGGATAATAATGCTGAATCCAATTAAATAGAACGTATACAGTAAATCAAGCACTAGTACAAGTGATTCCACAAGCTTTGAAAATCTGTTGCTTGGCTGAGCACACACTCATGACCTTACAAACTAGCAAAGACTGCAAGGGTGCCACTTCTGAGTTCTGTTACATCAATATGAAATTCTTACAAGAACTTGACCACTGATCAACATCAAATAAAATACTCAGCTTGCTTTGGTACAACCCTGCACTTTGACGCATCTTGACGCTCTCTTTTCTTTACAGCAGTTGGTACAATAGCTATACTCCAGTTAATCTGGAAGACAGAGATGGCACATATCCATTATATTTAAGAACTGGAAATTTCAGGACACCAACTTAGAAGAGCACTCTTATGGCCTCTCAGAGCAAGGCGCAACGTACATAAAAACATGATTGTCCACAAAAATTTTTTTTAGAGATTACGAAGTATGACCATTTTCTTTGCCAGATACTAGAATTCTACGGGAAGGACGAGATTGCTTCTTTGAGTAGGAAGAATTCCACTCCCCTCCATCCTGAGCATAGTAATCCATTGGATAATCAGCAACAGTCTTGCCCTCGTCTTTTTTGCCAGTACAATTACTTCCACAACAGGATTCATTCTTCTCACAACCTACACCATCATTACAATCTGAGTTCATCACACTCCTTTCCCACCACCCAGGTAAATCTCCAAGCGCAATTTCAGCCTCAAACGGATTCAAGAGTGGCTTCACAAATGCATCACCCCAATCTATTGACAACCTTGGACACGCAATTTGAATCCACGCATCAACAGAATCCCCAAACAACTCAATCCTAGCAGGAGACAATTCCGACATCAACACCACAGTCCAATCCAAACCCTTTTCCCTCATCTTCTTCACCAACCGGTCCAAAATCCTCGGATTCCCCTGTCTCCCCAAAGTCCCCAACACAATCCCCCAATTCTTCGCCTCCCTAGCCTTCAATATCGCATTCCGTCTACACTCCTTCATCCCCTTATGATCATACTCCTCCAAAAACAACTTCCCCATATACGGATCATACCTAAACGCCTTAACCCCCGGATTCGCAATCATAAACGCTTCCAAATGAAACCTCCCATCCGCAACAAAAACAAGCACATTTTCCCCAACTTCCCCCATCTCCTTCCCTACAATCGTCGGAGCAGTACACCCCAATACTTCCCCAGCCGATAACGGCTTCGACTGCGGAACCAAAACCCTAAACCCTAATTTCTCCAATTCAGGCTTCGCAACACGTATTGCAGTTCCAAATTGTATCGTACCAGCTAACACAATCTTATTCACATCAATATCACTTATTTGTTTACGCAAATTCAAGTGTATCGTACTAATCAACTTACTAACATCAATCTTAATATCGACGAAAACATAGAGACAAGGAATTACCGTATTATCCACGGGAACCAAGCAACTATGACCGTAATGAATCAACAAATCAGCACCTAATGCTTCGGCAGAGAGATCATCTACGCAACACGCTCCGTAAGTGACGTCACCGAGGATAAACACACGCTCGACATTAGCGAAGGCGGTGAGTATATCGGAGATGACGAGAGAGTACATGAGAAGGCCTTCGGGGAACTGGAGAGCGACGCGCTTGGAATTCGTGGAGGTGACGCGCCAGATTGATTTGTGGATTTCGAAAGAGTAGTTTGAGGGGAGGAGAGAGATGGCGGCGTTGAGAGATGCGTTGTTGAGGATTGAGTCGGGGATTTGGTTTTTTATGAAGCGTTTTGGTGGTTGCCGGAATCGTGGTGTATCTCCGGCGACGGCGGTGGTGGAGTTAGGGTTTGTGAGAGGGAGGGCGGTGGGTTTTGAGGTGTCCATTTTTGTGTTCTAGCTTTGCTCCCCTTTTTGGGGGAAAGGCTTGAATTGATGATTAAAAAAAATCTGTTGTTTCAAAATCGATTCGATTTTTGCTCATCCAAAATTTATAAAAAAAATGGATATTACTTAAACTTATAAGCTATATTTAAAAAAAAACAAACATTCTTCAAAAAAAAAAAAAAAAAAAAAAAAAAAAACAAACAAACAAAAACGTTACCTACCTCTTTGGATTCTATAGTTTTCTATTGGACATTTTCATTTTTATTTCCGTTAATCGGATTTTAAGATCCTCGTCTTCTCATTCATATAAATTTTAGAATGTTGCATGCGAAATTTAGCACTTAAATGTGAAATCCATCATATTTTGAAAGGAATTTTGATAAATTATTTCAAAACTTTCTATATTATGTCGAGTTTGTAAGAATATAAAATATACTAAGAAATTGTTCAAAAAAAAGTAAAACAGTTAGAGATTAATATTAGAGTAATTTATAATTTGCATCTATCTGGTTTTAGTTTTTTACATTTAAGATTCAATAATTTTACAATCAACACTTTGCATCCCGCTAATTTAGTATCCCGCAACCTTTTACATCCTTGAATCTATTTTTCGTTATAATTGATGTCTAACGTCAATTTTTTAAGGAGCAATTTGGGTATAACATATTTGCCCAGTCATTTAGTGTATATATTACATTGTGGTCTGATTATTGAACATCTACAAATTTTGCTCCTTGTATGTTCAATTCATCTTTAAAACTCCATTTTACATGGCTTGCTCCTTATATCAACACATCAAAGCTTGATATTTCGCATGCACAATATTAAGACAACAAAATAAAATTACAAGTATTCATTGAAAAAGTTGAGAAAGGTACTGTAATCAGGATTCTTGTCATCAAGCGTGGTGTCCTCATCGTTGTCATCAATCGCGCCGTCTTTTGTTAATCTCAGGATGCTAAGCAATTCCTCTACATAGTTATCGTTGTTCTTATTAACCATTGTCAATCGATCATACTTCCGATTTAGGATTTTAACATAAAATAAGGTTTTTTTTTATTAAAAGAGGGCTTTTGTATGTGGTTTTATTCATCTGTATGATGTATCTATTAGTCTTCTGTTCAGTAGTATGTCTAAATTGCCTAAATTGCCCTTGTTGACTAACGTTGATAGTCAATATTTAACAACAAACTCGACAAGGGATGTAAAAGGTTGCGGGGTACTAAAGTAGACGGATGCAAAGTATTGATTGTAAAATTATTGAAGCTTAAATGCAAAAAGCTAAAATTAAAGGGATTAAAGTGTAAATTACTCTTTATATTAAGATAAGTTATACCTTCACAATATTTTATTTACAAAATAATGAGTATCGGTTTTTCGTAGAAGCATGTACAACAGTACAATTAACAAGACGAGCCATTTCCCATAGTTTGCCTTCCCTTCAAATAATATGAAGTTATCAAAAAATTAAGTTTATATGGATTAGAAAATCTGCAAGAGCATATAAATACTACTCCCTCCGTCCCTTAATGTTTTTCCTGTTTTGACTGGACACGTTTGCCAATGCACACTTTTGATCGTTAATATCTTGAATTTTGTATTAGTATTAAATATAAAAACTTCACTGTATTAAAATACTCATAAATACGAATCCAACAAGATCACTCATGACTATATTTGATCTTATAGATTAGACGTAAATTAGTAATTTGTCTCATGTCATGAACAGTCCCGACATATGAAACAAGAGAAACAATATGGAACGGAGGGAGTACTTAAGAAACATCTCTAGACAAAGTCCTAAATTATATAGTTGCTTCTCATACAATTAGGTCTAAAAACCCGAGCTTACACGTGCTATTTCAAGAGAATTATTCATTTATTTTTAAAACATGCGGTTTTTAAATAAGGCTTTGCACTTTTGAAATTTGTACATTGTTTCCCAAAAATAAATAATATTCCTCCAGCATAAATTTTCCACAACCAAAAGGCAGAAGGCTCATTTCTATACTGCACAAGTTATTAGCATGATCAGAAAAGTTTGAAAGTATAGAAGGCAGCACAAAATATCAATCTATATTCATGACATACACAGATCCAGGAGAAACTTGCTTCCTGAAGTAGGATTATGGATATCACTATATCAGTACCCTTGCTCTTGAATGGCAGGCTCCTTTATCCTATATTTTCTACAGAGAATGTATGTGTTTGACTGTTCTGTATAAGCTTTTCAAAGGCTGTAGACCTCATACCTCAGCTATTGTCAACGTTCGATTAACTGCTGCTTCTTAAACTTTGATTCTCCCCTTAATCATGCTCACCACAGTCATGAGGTGCAATTTCTGCTCGCACCAAGCACAATATTATTGATCACATGATGGTGAATTGAAAAAATAAGGTGATAACCCATTTTAGTTTTGCTGGACATATTCTACATTTGAAGATTAGTTTTGCTGGTCCAGTAACTCTAGTACATATTCTACATTTGAAGATTGGTGCTCGCTTTGATCGAGTTTTTTTTCCTAATGTTCTTCCACAAGGAAGATTTGAAGCACGGATGTAATGCTTTTATGGAACTTTACCTCTCTCTTAATCAGACTGGGAACAATGTTATTAGGTTAGGACAGACCAATAAAATTATTAACCCCGTGCATTTTTTTCCCAGTATTATATCATGCTGAATTATCTGTTCCCAAATCTTTTTTCTAATATATATAAGTAGGGGTTCTAAAACTGGTTATTTCTTATAATTAAGCCTGTGGTTGATTTTTCTATACTCTTGATTAAACTTCTCTCCCTCACATACTGAAACAATCTCAATGGGCACAGTGTCATCACACAGGGGCGGACCTACGTTCAAAGGATTGGGGGGATGGGCCCCCAATGAAATTTTTGCACTTAGTATACTTGAAAGGCTTTCTGTAAGTATAGCCTAAGTGTAGACATGCGTGCCTGGATTAGTTACAGCCTTACAGATGCCTGGATTAGTTACCTATGGTTTAAAGCAAGTGAAATGCCATATTACTGGTACCATATGAAGGTTTAGATTGATTATTTATATCTTGTGCCCCCACTGAAAATTCTTCCTGGGTTCTACGACCTTGCACCACACAGTTAGACAGACACATTTCCACACAGCTCGCACAAAAAGACATCCATAAACATCAGCTTCTTAAAATTTAAATGCCTCTTGCAGTGTGCATCTACGAGCAACTGGAGTAAACAAAATACCTAATTACAGGATTCTTGTATTATCTTCTCACTTAACACTCATTCCCTCGTTATTGCTTCATCTTAGATTTAATCTTTTCTTCACATAAATATATACCCAAATTTTACAAGACCAACTTATGCAATACAACTTTTTTATCAATAAGTAAACCTACATATATAGGCCTGTCCAATATATATAGGCACTCAAATTGTTCTACATATATAAGAAAAAAACAAGAGAGTAAAAAGAAGTTAATTACCATGGATGCATAACTGCAATGCATCATAACTGCCATCAACAGGAGCAAATGACCGAACTTGACTGACCTTGCCCGTTTCCAAATGATTAAGTAGAAAACTAATTTCTTCTACTTGTATTTTATAACAGACTGACTATATTGTTTAATAAGAAAATGTACTTTATTATATTTAAAAATAGGATAGAAACAAGTCAACGAGGGAGTAACATAGAAAAATGACCATGCAACATGACCAGAAACCAGGATTTCAAGAAAATTTAATGACTTTTTGCACATAAATAGTTCATACACAAATAAAATTTTACATTTAGTGGAATTACACAGAATGTGATTCTAGTTTATAAGGCCATTTTGGCCACCCCCAATTAACTAGAAAGCAAGGATGGTCACATAGAGCGAGGAGAATTCAGCTAGATTGGGTGCTCTGCTCCTCTGGATAAATGTTAGAAAAGCTAACTGTGCATATAACCCGTGTATATAGAATATTTGTACAAGTCAGTTATAAAAGAGAAGATAAAGAAGCAGCTAAACGATTTGAAATTTATTTTACAATTATATCCTCACTTTCCTAAATTCTTATACAAAAATTGGTTGGATAAGTAAAACTGATTAATTTGGTCATACCTTAATTCCTTATGTACATCAACCAGAAACAATAACTACAAACTAAGTTCCGGTTCACTTGCTATGCCGTTACTAATGCCTAATGGCACAACATGTCTCTGGGACTTCCATTCCCTAGATACAATATGTAAATTTTGTTTACTTTATTACTTTTATTGGTTACTTTATATGCTTCAGCATCTTTAGTAAGATTAGAATATGTAAATATGATTTAACAGGAGTGCATGAAATGGAAATTGTATGTCGCAAGATTAAATCGACAGAAACAATACATTTGGAAGCAGCATAGGGAAAGCTCTAATCTGTTTCATTTTACGTCCAATCAACCATTATAGGTCTACATCTCTGACTCTGATATGGAAAGAAACGAAACTCTAGCAAAAGTCCCAGTGTTCAATATACAACCGGTTAACACCGTTGATAGCAAAATGGCAAAACACTGGTAATCAGAGCTAAATAAAATAGTCTAGAAGCGAATTTGGCCAAAGGTTAACACAATATCATTTGAGAACTACAAGTACTCATCTAATGTTTTAAATTCTAATCATAGGGACAAGTAACAGAAGGGTTAATTTGTTAAATATATAGCTTAGAGCATCCCTGAAAACTCAGGGTTCAAAGTGTAATATTTTCATATTTAGGCAAAACCTAAAATATATACATATAGAAACCTGCTAGTGATTAAAGCATAAAAATGCAAGAGAAAGGGAAAGGGTAAAGATTGGTGATTTCAACTATGGTGGAAGTGTTGTCTCGTGATGATGGGAAAAGGGTTGCTTGCACCGTTTAGCATGTGCCATGACCAAAATAGAAAATAGAGGTATCTCTTTACTTACTTCGACTCTAATGGTGCACCCGCAATCTTTGCAAACAAATGTATGACATATTAATCATGAAACCAACACGCTTCTAAATCCATATTTTACTACATTTTATTTTTTAAAAAATCAGCGTATTGACTATTGATACACACACCAACACTACTAATTGGAAACAACACAATTGAAACAAGAGTTTTATGAAGCTAACCTCTGCACTTTCTCAAACACAGTTTTGTCAGATGGATGGGATTGGCGTGTTAAAAAGATGAGAAAGAGTCGAGAACCAGGGAGGTTAATATTATATACCTTGTGATGATCTCAACTTAATCAGCCATGAGACGATCACTTTCATCTTTGGAAGATACCTCCCATAAAGCAATTAGTGGCAGTCTGGCAGACAACACCTGCTTCCTTAAAGTGATATGAAACAGCATGATTTTGGACGAAACTGTGTGATACTATGATCTCATATTTGGTCTCAGCTGTACATAGACAATAGCTTGTTCCATTCCCTTGTTCCACCTCATGTTGCTCCACAAAATTAAAGAGCAATGTGTGAACTGAAACCTAGAACAATAACTGAAACATAATTAAAACAGGCTACAAAAAGTAGCTAGAACTATGCTTTTTATACTAACATAACAAGTTTAAATACAGATTCGGATAAACTACTACGAATTTATCAACCTTAAAGCACTATCTCTATTCCAAACAAAGTTACAGAGGCTGACGCTTGGGACTGAACCAAATATTTGGACTAACCGACGATGAAGTGTATTCATATGGCTGTGGTGGTTGTGGTTCCTTGCCAACAGCCATTGATATGGCATATCCTTGTGTATTTACAGCACCACCGCCAGTCGATGCAGTTGATGAGGGAGCATCTGTTAGAGATATAAATTAAGATGCAGTAACCTGGGGCTGCTGATTTGATTGGTTAATATCCACCATCTTCAAGGAACTTCATAAACTTCTCCAGAGTTGGTCAAAACTTCGAAGGACGGCTCCAATTCTGCCTTCTTCTCCATCGAAACATCAACCATAAAAAAAACGTATATAGAGATGTTGAACACATATAGATTGCTGGATAATAATGAACAATAGCATCACAACTCTGGAAATGAAAGTTCATGCAGATAATACACTAGAAATGAGCAAATATTAACCATTTACTGCAGTCATTGTATCGTGTCTTGTTTTTAGAAAGCGATAGTCACTAGCTTCACTGATCTGAACCATCGCCATAGCCATTGCTCCATAATTGTTTAAAAATATGTTTTACACAGGGCTAAGTTCTAAAGTAAGCATCAAATTTAACTTAAAAGACAAAATAAAGACTAAAGAATGTGGACATAAATATTAGGGATAAAAATGCAAGCAAAGTTTCAACTATGTTGGTTCTGACATCCTCTCCCAAGAGAAGCAGTGAAGGTACTTGTAGTTGCTCCAGAAAATTTCAAACGGTAGCCCAAATCTGCTTCAACAATGCTGAAGGCAACCAGTAGCATAGTGAGCATATATTAGTAAAACTGTAGGAATAATTGATAACATACAAAGTTGAGAATCATTTGTAACGAAAGACACCCTTGTTTGGAAAAGCAAATTGAGGTTAATGTTCAAGAGTAAAAAATCCATTTATCTAATATTCTCCTATAATAGCACGTTTATTTGCAAAAAAACCGGTGAAAATAACATACATGTATGTATGAAAGGATGGAGAATACGCTAGGTTTTGAAGGCAAACAAAACCGAAATGACAATCGAAATAATACATATGGGAATATACGAACCTAACCAGCAACAACTTTATATGCAGGCAATTAAACCAATAATCTAAACAGATACCCATTGTAATAATGTGCATGTTAATATACATGTGACTAATCATGTAATTGGAGAATTAATCAATTCTACAAAATTTAATGATCAAGTAGGCACCTTTTTTGGTTCAGTTTGATTTGTGGCTGTTCATTGAAACACCAACCTTTAGCAAGTGTAAATTGTAATAGCTCATCTTTGCTACTAAAAACCAATTAACTCTATAAATCATCAGGAATTAAACAGTATTCGTAAAATATACCATACATTTTACCAATACTACACTTAACCACCAAAAGACAGTTCTAGACAAGCATAATCCAATAGCCACAGAAAATGTACAGAGAACATATGTACCAACCAAAATAGGCACAAGGCTAAAAAGCGAATCAATTGAACAGCGAAACAATAACTCATACTACGAATCCTGACGAATAAATCAGACAAGCATGCTGCACTTATAACCAGATACTAATTAGAACACAGAACAGATACATTACAAGATGTCATCTTTTTCATTGTGTTGTTAGATGAGAAGAATAAGCCATGTTGTGGTCATCGAATTCAATTATCTTATATATAAAATATAAAAATACAGAGAGCACAAACCTGAGTTTCAAAGCAGGTTATAAACTATATCTTTCCAAAAAGCTTTGGTAATGGTGTTTAAGAAAGAAATAAACTACAGATAAATATCAATCCTTTTAAGCAAAGGTCAGTATGTGACAGTAGACACTTGATTATGGGTGTTTTTTAGCTGGATCGATTAGAGCTTTACCTTTTGAGCTTGAAGAACTAAGTACGGTACAACCGCCGCCTCCTGGTCATTCCCAATCTCCCTTCTCAGATGGTTGCAAGGTTTGATGGATGTACAGGCGCTAGAGCAGCACCAAAGGTGGTCAGAAGAAGTGGAGGAGTTGTGATGGAAATAACAGACGGCAGAGCTATGAATTCAAATGGTTCGGACGTGGCTGCCGAGTGGCTGATGAGCTGGAATATAATCACTCACAAACATTTATGTTGCAGTATTTAAAATAGATAATGCCCTCAAGCAAATAAAATAGTTTCAGGCCTTTAGAATACAGCTTGTTTCAGAAAGTATACAATGACTGATCTAATATATGTTGTAATGCAAATGTACTTTCCACAACTGGAAAGTCTTCATGACTGAATAATTTTATATGACCAGAGTCTAGTATGTCAACTTCAGAACAAATTTTACATAACCGGCCTACACGATTAAAACTACAAGCTCATTCAACATGTACCGCTGAAAAGGCAGATGTAATCTCCCTAGTCCGAGGGTCACTACTTTCTAAAGAAACTCCTCGAGGATCTTCCCTCACTAGCATGGCCAAAACATTGTGTGAACTCCACGCTTTTGGGAGATTATTGCTGCTTGCATCCCCAAAGGTGACAGCAAATACAGCATCAAATCCACCTGCGCCAGGCACTCCAGCCAACAAGACTCCCTCTGTGTTCATTGTAGCATCCAACAGCTGAGTTTGTGATACAGGTTCTATCTGGAAAGTTATGATAAACAAGATATTTAAAATAAGTCGAAGATTGGGTATACACATGTGTTTTTATGAATGTCTATGCAACACATATATATACTTGGTACCTTATGCATGTCTAAAATAACATAGACAGACAGAGAAACGTAGAAAATAGCAGTTAACCATAAAGAAGAAACCTACTGGAATGCCCGCAGCCTCTCCCGTCAGCCGCATGTGGTTTCTGATCTCAAGCATAGAATCCCTAGATTCTAACAAAGCTTTTACAATTTCCACATGTCTTGGTTCAGATGTTTGTTCCATCCACTGCTCAAGCAATCAGAGTTAGACATATCACCTTAAATTTGACAAGACAATCTTTCCAAGATGTGTACTACCTTTGTAAAATATATGAACTAGATTTTATGCATCAAACAAAATATGAAGATCCTACGGAATACTTGTTACATATAACATGCCTACCTACAAAATTAAAAACATAGCGCACAAAACATCTGCTTGTAAGAGTTACCTGTTCCGACTTGCAAATACTGAAGCTGTTCATAACACATTGATATGCATCCGCATGTTCAGCTGCTAATTTTCTTAACAGATTTAGTTGTTTTTCAAGAGCTGCGTTTGCATTAGACAACTTTGTCCAGGTATCCCTGGACCTTTGAGGATCAGACTTCTGCCATTTCTTGACAGCACCAACCATTGATGGCGTGGATGATCCACCAGTTCCAGGCTCCCCAAGCAACTAAAAATGCATCATTATTATTCCAGTAACTCAATCTTAAGGCTTTTTAGTGTATTGGTGAATTGCCATATCTTGATAGGGGCCTAGGTTTAGATATATTGTACAATGTAACTTTCTCAAACAACTGCATTAGAAATTTCTATCAGTTTCTAGTTACAATACGGTTATACATCTAGCATGACTTCAGAGCAAAAAGTGCATCTAAAGATGTGCCATACAATGATATCAATGTACTTACCAGTGTCATCAACGGAGGTAACGAGAATTTAGTCCTCTCATGATCCCACTTGCCTTTCAAGACTTCACTAATAACTTCTTCAAGTGGATTGCCATCAATGCACCCTGAAACTCTTTAACAGACACACAGGTAAATATCATGCTAAGGATAGTACTCTCCAAATCATAACAAACATTAAAGCGGATGATTCATAGCAACATTAACCAGAGACCTTATATGATTTTTTAAAACTATATATTTTTTTCCTAAAAATCCTTTATTTTAACTTTTTATACAAGTTTATTAATTATACTTACGTTAGAAAAATATATTCATAAATTTAATATTATTTCCGTAACGAAAAGTCTTCGTATTTAAAATAAAAATTGATGTTTTAATATAATATAAAGAGATTCATATGCGGAAGCTGTAAATAAATACAGGAATATCTATAATATACATAAAATTTAAGATGTATTTTCATCTTTTAAAACTCCATAAATATTAGAAAGTTTAAAGATTGTAAAATTTAAATTTACTCTCTTTTAAGGTTTAAATTTTTAAGAAAAAAAAAGTTATTTTATAAGATAAGTGTCATCAATAATATGTAATGAAGTTAGAATTTGGTTCCAAATAAGAGCGACTATAAACGTGTTTAACGAGAATACGGCTCATTAGAAAAGATTGTATTAACAATTAAAATTTGATACTGATATCATAATTTTTTAGGGTACGATTTTTATGGATAAAAATTATTTTATAAGTTTATATAATATACGTTAAAGTTTATATTTCAATTTTAACGAGAGAGCAGCTCAATCGAAATAATTGTGTTTAACAAGAAATCGGTTCAATATAGAAGATTATGTAGCTATTAAAATTTAATATTAATAATATAGAGAAAAATGTTTCTACAGTTAATTGTAGGAAAATTACCTAAAGTTGTTTATATTTTATATATAAAAGTTTGAGGGCATTTTTGTAATAATAGAATTCACCCCATGTATTTACAAAAACACCCTTACTTTTGTATTGAAAGATGAATTAATTATAGGATATTACCCATAATTAACTATAGGAACATTAAACCCAATAATATAATTTAACATAAATATGTATTGAATTTTTTTAAAAAAATTATAACGCCGCCGCGAAGCGCGGCTTTAGCAACTAGTTATGTTAAAAATAGGGAAATTATGTTTTTATTAGAACTCGAACCTCTAAGCATCTCCAAGAGTCTCATAGTTCACTCTTAAATATACTATAAACAATTATGCTCTTAACAAGTTAATACATTGATTTATGTATCAACTCCAACAATACTCTCTATAATTGCTCTTTATTTTATATTTTATTCATATTTCATTTCCACCAATACACATATTCAATAGAGGAGAGAGAAGAATCAAATTTTTACTAATAAAATATAATTTAAGAGTTACTAGTTGCTCTTAAAATAGAGGAGAGAGAAGAAGCTCTTAGTATTTTTAAGAGCCACTAAGATTCTCTTGGAGCAATATTTTTGTTCTCTCTCCTCAATTTTTGAGTTATGAGCTAGAGTAGAGAGCCTCTTGGAGATGCTCTAACCTTCTACTCTCAAACTCATGACTTAACCAAGTGTGCTACAATTAATCCCTCATTTGTTTATAAATAAGTTGGGTACGGAGATTAAGAAAAAGTGTAAAATTGTTGAGAAAAGTGAGTAAAGTGGTAAGACCAATCAATATTTTATTTTATGTAATGAAGTGAGTTGAGTGGGAGAAAGTATGATCTATGTTATAAATAAAAAGTAACATAATTAACATTCAATAAATTCAAAAAAAGATATAAATTTTTAAATCCTAAATATTACAAAATTACAATAATTATTTATAATAAGCAATTAGACTATAACTCGACTATAAAGTATGGTACCTATGAATTTTTACATATTATGAAATTGATTAATATAATATATAATGGTTGAGTAGTTAGATCAGTATACTATAAAATCAAAAAATTTGATTGTGAATTTCATATACATGCATGGGTCACTAAGGTCGTTTTATCATAGTTAACATCGACTAAAATACTTAGAAAATTTTAAAATTGAGTTAAAAAATAATTTAAAAAATAATATAAAAAATTGGTATGTAAAATTACAAAATAACTATAAAAATATTAGATAATTAGAAATTTTATCGTTTATCACATTTACAATTATAAAATTATTTTAATATATATACAATTTTGGACGAGAAATCAGTTCAGTACCTGTACCTTGCAAGGGCTTTTACGCTAATATTACCTTAAAACCCTTATATTTGAAACCTAATAAATACACCTATAGGTACATGTTGCTATGTTATGTTGCTGATTATGATGTCATGTATATTAAAGTTTTAAATATATGCGACATTATGTTATATATGTGATATTATATTTTATTAATTATTAAATTTTTATAAAATAATAAACCAGTTAAATTTTTATAAAATAACTCACCATTTCAATTTTATAAAACAATCATTTTTATTTAATATCATTTATTTATTTTCATGTTTAAAGTATATTTACTATAAGATTTATTTTGCATAAACTATTTTCAAAGTATGTTTATTTTAAAAATTGAATAAAAAATATTTTAAATTGAGATATTAATTAATTAATAATAGAATTCAAGTTTCAATTTTAAATACAAAGCAGATATTCCTAACTTGAACCATAAAAATAATTTTTTAGTATAACATAACTAAATGATGCATTAAGAAATGAACAAGATGTTTACTTGTCTATACATGCATGAAATAGAAAATAAATAATTAAATTGTTTATCGTAGTACTTTTCAAAATTTAAGTTAAATGTATTATGTATAATCTATAAATTAAATGTATAATGTTAAAAATAACATTTTTTATACAATGCATGTATATACAATATAATATGAATAATTAAATTATTTATTATTGTACTTTTCAAAAATTAAGCTAAATATAATATGTATAAAATATAAATTAAATGTATAATGTTAAAAATAACATATGCATGTATGGCACAGAAAACTTAGGTTTTACATAATGCCAAACCAAACCAAACCAAACCAAACATACCCAGTATATCCCGCTCAGAGCAGGGTCTGGGGAGGGTAAGTTGTACGCAGACCATGCCCCCGCTTTTTAAGGCAGGGAGGCTGTTTCCGTGAAGACCCTCGGCTACGTGCGCGACAGATACTGTGGGTGCTATATACACAGGAATCCAAATGATACGAAAATGTTCAAAGCAATACCTGAGCCCATGGCGTTCTCCACATGGGACCTACCCGCCTGATTGGAAAAATGTTACTAAGCTTCTATTGCGCTCCGCACTACCAGCTTGTGAGAGTAGCTCCGGACGGTCCCCCTGCATTATAAACCACAAGCAAACGACAACAGACCGAACGAACCGAGTCACACATACCCAGTAAACCTCACATAAAGAAAAGACCGGTCCAATCTCCCTACAACTGCAAAACCGGCAAACAGAAGACAATAAAAACGTAAAATGCCAAAACAAAGCTGAACTTCTAAGATAAAGCTAACCGAGACAACCCAACTCTGAGACTCTCCATAACCGAGCCGCTCCCTAAAAGAGAATCCACCACTTTGATATGACGCCTCCAAGAGCACCTGTCAGCTGTCATGGTCTCATCCAAGTTCAAGGCCTTCAGATCCATCCTAAGCTGCTCTTCCCACGACCTTCTCGGCCTGCCTCTCCTCCTCACCCCAACCACCGAAAGACTCTCGACCCTCCTCACTGGGGCTTGAGCCAAACTCCTACGGACGTGGCCGAACCATCTCAACCTCCCTTCCCTGACTTTCGCAGAAAGAGGCGCTACTTCAAGCTCGCTCCTAAACACCCCATTCGGGATTCTATCTAACATCGTGTGCCCACACGACCATCGCAACATCCTCATTTCAGCAGCTTCCAGCTTTCTTTCGAGGGTCTTCTTCGCCGCCCAACACTCAGAACCGTAAAGCATCGCAGGCCGGATTGCCGCTCTATAGAATTTCCCTTTCAACTTTAAAGGGACCTTCTTGTCGCACATCACCCCTGACGCTGCCCTCCACCTTAACCACCCAGCCTTGATACGATGTTAGACATCGTCTTCAACCTCACCTTCCTTCTGGATGATCGAACCTAGATACTTGAACTTATCCGTACTAGGTACGATCTGATCTTGGATCTTAACCTCCACTCCTCCCTCGATCTCCTCACCACTGAAGTTACACCATAGATACTCGGTTTTAGATCGGCTCATACGTAGGCCTTGGGACTCCAAAGTAGATCTCCATAATTCCAGCTTCTCGTTTACCTCCCCCCTCGACTCCGCCACTAACACGATATCATCAGCGAAGAGCATGCACCAAGGGACGGTATCTTGGATCTCTCGCGACATGACATCAAGGATAAGGGCGAAAAGAAGAGGACTTAGGGCCGACCCTTGATGTAGCCCTATCTCAACAGGGAAAAAACGGGAGTCACCCACTGGGGTCCGGACGCAAAAACTAGCTTGGGAGTACATGTCTTGAAATTCATAATCAAATAAAACTAGAAAACATTTAGGTGTTTTATGTTTTTCACAAAGTGTTTTATGTTTTGCACGGAGAGTTATATGTGTTATCTACGTGAATTACTGAATTGCATTTGGTGCATTCAGAAACTATGAATGTTTTCGCAAATGCTAATATGGTTCTAATATACGGAGTACTAGGTAATTTTTGGATACTAATATAGTAATATGGATTCCGCGTGTATTCATATATATTCATAAATGAAAATCAACCATGTATTGTGCAATGTCATTTCGGATTTCTTTTGAAAAATATCTCTGAAATTAGAACCAATTAACGGGAATCAAACAAGATCTTAATACTTTTTGTATAATTTTATTATGATTTATATTAATTCAATTCAATTTCATAATTCAAATGCACATAATTATCTATGAATTTCAAAATATCTTTTTTATACTACAAATTAAAAGGGGAACGGAAGAATCGAAGGTGTAATCTCTTGTTTATAGAATTTCAGTGTTTGTATAAACTAGGACCTCATCAACATGAGTTTCAAAATATTGCATGAAAAATCTAGGTATGAACAATCGCATATTTTGAAAGAAATTTTGTAAATGTTTTAAAACAATTCGTGAAAATATAAAATATATCAAGAAATTCCTAATATGTAAAGAAAAAATCAATCCAAAATCAGACTTACATGAATTTATAAAACCATAATTGAATAGCAACATATTTTGAGAATCTAAAAATCTTTTAAAATCAAGATTAAATGGCCCTCAGTAGAGTTTTAGGGGTAAATGTGTGTTTAATTTAATATTTAGATTTTTATTAACGTAAATTATATTTTCATTTTCGAAATTATTGTCCGCTTTTCCTGAAAAAAAATCTTGGAAGAAGCATGTACAAGTTACAAGTAACAAGACAAGAGTTAGGTTCTTTAAAGAGTAAATTACATAGTGGTGGCTGTATTTTACACCAATTTTCAAAATAGTGGCCAAATTTCAGATTTTCAAAAGAGTGCCCAACTTTTTTTTCCGATTTTCAAAAGAGTGGCTGCCGTCAACTTCCGTTAAATTTTCACCGTTAACTAATACTCCCTCCGTCCCTTTGAATTGTTAACGTTTGCGGACCAGTTTTCGGCACGGATTTTAAGGTGCATTTTAAGGATAGTTCTATAAATTATTTTTGAAATTTTCTTTTTTTGTATAAAAATAGAACAATCCTATTTTTATACAAAAAAAGAAAATATCAAAAATAAGTTATAGAACTATCCTTAAAATGCACCTTAAAATGCGTGTCAGACACGGAGTTTTTTATGTTAAGAAATGGAAGGGACGGAGGGAGTATATTTAAAGAATAAGTTACAGAATGGTGGCCATACTTTACAGTGATTTTCAAAATATTGGCTATTTAATGATTTTCACCGTTAATTATTTTGAAAATCATTTTAAAGTATGGCCACCATTCTGTAATTTACTATTTAAATATATTAGTTAACGGTGAAAATTTAACGGAGGTTGATGGCAGCCACTCTTTTGAAAATCGAAAAGAAAAGTTGGCCACTATTTTGAGAATCTGAAAATTTGGCCACTATTTTGAAAATTGGTGTAAAATACAGCCACCACTATGTACTTTACTCTTCTTTAAATGGCCTATACTATTTCAACATCGGAAATGCTAGAGTTCCTAAAAATATTTATAAAACGGTTTTCAAATGTTTAATTGGCAATATTTGATTGGATGTATATCTTTGAAATAAAAAGATCCTTCATATATATATATGTGCTTCACGAATTAAAAAAAACACTCACGATTTAAAAAAAAAATACTTGACATTCGTAAATAAATTCAAGAACCATTTCCGGATCCTAGCATTGCTCTTTTAAAGTAGATTAACGGAAAATGGAAGTAGGGCACTGGTAATCTGGTAAATCTATGGGACAAATGTTTCCATAGTTCTCAAATTTTCACTCAACCACCTTTCCCACCTTTCCCGTAGTTCTTTGCTTGGTCCCTGATTAGTAATCTAAAGTCCAAACCACCCTATAATTTATTACAACACTTCACATATTTGATCGGAACAAGTTAAAATGGATACAAAGCGATTCTCAAAAAATAATGGAGTACTAAATATGGTGTTGAGAAACTGCAATTGCATGCAACTACCAAGAACTATTTATCATATACTTGTAATGCTTTTCTCCACAGAGACGGAACTATTATTGCATAAGTAACTTACCATCTGGGAAGCAAATCGGTTACATATTCAAAGGAAGCCACTGTAATGTTAATCAATAGTTGTGGCAGAGAACGTGTATGTGTTACATCCATCATCATCCTCATTTTTGAAGTATGGACGTGTAGAATTTTGCTCCTTTCAGAGGTCCAAGTGTATTGCCAAGGAAGCAACATTGCTGATGCTGTTTCAACATCGTTGCATCAAGCTCGTTAGCTTGGGGTAAATCCAACTGTGTAGACTTACCTTTCAAAAAAGAACTATTTATCCGTTTCAACAGGGGGCCTAACTGAACTTAGACGGCATCAATCTCCACGTCTTCTCAATATTACTTTCAACTCCTAGACCTATTGCACTCTCGGAAGGTTCAGAAAAGAAATTGTACTCATCCTCATCTGCTTCACAGGTCATTTCCTGAAGATACGTGCACAATCAGTTGAGACAAAACTGAAACGAAGTTGTTTCCTCAGGTTCAGTTTGCTGGCAGTAAATGACTCGACCATATATTTGTATGAGTATTATATTGTTGTGTCTCCTATGGTAACTACGCCACTAATGCTCAAAAGTAATGGCCATGCAAGTTGGCAAGAGGTTTTCAGGTCAAAAGTTTTTCATCATATCATTCCACAAGTAATAGGAAAACACAACTGTTTCAAGACCATTATTATCTAGCAATATAAAGACTTCCTTCAACACAACAGTGAAGAGAAACTCATCCAGGATAGTAATAGGAAAACAGGTTCAATTCCAGAAAGATTCACCTTTGTCATCTCCTTGATTTCTTTACCAGAATTTTTTATGATTGATCACTATTCAAGCATATGCGTAAAACAAATATGCAGCAGTATCTCCCCGCTCAGAGAAAAAGTAAACCTACATATATAGGCCCGTCCTATATATATTTTTAGGCACTTAAGTTGTTCTATATATAAGGAAAGGGCAAGAGAGTTGAAAGAAGTTAATTACCAGGGATGCAAACATGTAGTAACCGTGGACAGGAACAAATGACCAAACTCCACTGACCTTGCCCGTTTCCAAATGATCAACTACAAACCTATTTTTTTCTACTTGTATTTTATAACAGACTAACTATTTTCATTTAAAGCTAATAAGAAAATATACTTTACTATATTTAAAAATAGGATAGAAACAAGTTAACCAGGGAATAACAAAGAAAAATGACCATGCAACATAACCAACGGGGTCTGTCCCAACCACGTGACGTCTACCAACACAGCATACCAGATACCAGGATTTCATGCAAATTTAACAATTTTTTGCATATCAATAGTTCATGTGCAAATAAAATTTCACTTACTATAGTGACTTGTACGGAATGTTATTCTAGTATCTAGATCAATAATTTGCCTGAGGGAAACTTGTCTGGGCGAAACCCACTGGATTTACATGGCTTATAACAATATCAATTTTATGGTCAAAATGTAGCAGAACCACTATTCCATAATCTCGGCTCACCATAGCTTGCCTTCAGCCATCAGGCTTGCAAGCGGAAATGAGAAGCTCAATGTCCACAGAGTACTTAATTTGTATATAATTGCCAGCCCGTATATGGTAGTCACTCCTTTTAAGTATTATCATTAGTGTAGTGGGATCGTGTCTTTAACTTGTAATATATTATCATCAGTAGTGGGATCACGTCATTAGCTTGTAATATAATCATCAGTGCAGTAGGATCTCGTCTTTAACTTGAAATTGTAAATGAGGCCATTTACCTAGACATATTAAATAATTGAGAAGAAGTGTAAACAAGCAAACAAAGTATTTATGACAGCAGACTATAATTCTAAATATTAGGGGAGAGCACGGATCGGATCGGATCGGATTTATGATAAAACCGAAACCGAAACCGAAACTCTTCGGGTTTTAAAATCTAAAACCGAAACCGCAACCGAAACCGACGGTTCGGTTTCGGATTCAAAATTGTCGGATCGGATGCAATCGGTTCGGTTTCGGTTTTAAACCCGACTCATATTAAAATAATTCTTGAAAAAAATGTAAACGAATAAAAGCTCTGAGAAAAAAAAACTTAGCATAATCCATCTGCTACAAACAGAAAATTTGGTACATAATTGATAGTCCTCACTGGAACTAAAGTAAACACAATTTCTGGTTGTATATTCGCAATTCTTTGATTTCTTAAAGTAAACACAATGCTAGGAACTGAAGAAGCAATTTTTTCTGTCCAGGAAACTGGCTCTATTAACTTCCTGCTATGTTTTCTTAATATTCTTCAAATGGCAGGTGCTTGCCTGATGATTTATTCTTACTATTTGAATTTCTTGTGTTCCGTAAGGCTGTGTTATACTGTTATTCATATGGCCAATAATTTTTGTGTTTAAGAGCCAAACAATATAAATCTTAGGTTTTAATTTAACTGGGATGCTGGCCCAAATTGCAAAGAGACAGAGCCCAACCACCCATTTCTATTTTTTAGCAGTTATATTTCAAAAAATATGTGTATTTATTAATTATATATATATAATTTATTTATTTATTTTAATCGGATCGGATTCGGGTTTTGTCGGATCGGATTTGACAAGAAACCGAAACCGCATAATCGGATTCGGATTCGGTTTTTAATTTTTCGGTTTCGGTTTCGGTTTCGGATCGGATTTATACGAATCGGTTTTTAACGGTTTTTAACGGATTCGGATTCGGATTCGGATTTTTTCGGATTTTTGCTCGGCCCTACTAAATATAGTGTCCACAAGGAGCAAGACACTGTAATTCCAACTACATCGCAGTAAAAGAAAAGATATGCAAATGAGAAGTAACACAGACACATGCAGAGTTGATTGCCAATATGAGGTCATACCTTATTTCCTTATGTACATCAACCCAGTCAGGGGTGGGCGGCCATGGGTTCGAATCTAACAACTACAAATTGAGTTTCGGTTCACCTGCTATGTCATTACTAATGGCACAATATGTCTCTGCTACTTCAATCCCCTAGATAAAAAATGTAATTTTGTTTACTTTAATTGGTTCCTTTCTATGCTTCAGCATCTTTAGAAAGTTTAGAATAGATTAATATGATTACGGAAGGGTTAATTTGTTAAATATATAGCTTAGAGCATCCCTGAAAACTCAGGGTTCAAAGTGTAATATTTTCATATTTAGGCAAAACCTAAAATATATACATATAGAAACCTGCTAGTGATTAAAGCATAAAAATGCAAGAGAAAGGGAAAGGGTAAAGATTGGTGATTTCAACTATGGTGGAAGTGTTGTCTCGTGATGATGGGAAAAGGGTTGCTTGCACCGTTTAGCATGTGCCATGACCAAAATAGAAAATAGAGGTATCTCTTTACTTACTTCGACTCTAATGGTGCACCCGCAATCTTTGCAAACAAATGTATGACATATTAATCATGAAACCAACACGCTTCTAAATCCATATTTTACTACATTTTATTTTTTAAAAAATCAGCGTATTGACTATTGATACACACACCAACACTACTAATTGGAAACAACACAATTGAAACAAGAGTTTTATGAAGCTAACCTCTGCACTTTCTCAAACACAGTTTTGTCAGATGGATGGGATTGGCGTGTTAAAAAGATGAGAAAGAGTCGAGAACCAGGGAGGTTAATATTATATACCTTGTGATGATCTCAACTTAATCAGCCATGAGACGATCACTTTCATCTTTGGAAGATACCTCCCATAAAGCAATTAGTGGCAGTCTGGCAGACAACACCTGCTTCCTTAAAGTGATATGAAACAGCATGATTTTGGACGAAACTGTGTGATACTATGATCTCATATTTGGTCTCAGCTGTACATAGACAATAGCTTGTTCCATTCCCTTGTTCCACCTCATGTTGCTCCACAAAATTAAAGAGCAATGTGTGAACTGAAACCTAGAACAATAACTGAAACATAATTAAAACAGGCTACAAAAAGTAGCTAGAACTATGCTTTTTATACTAACATAACAAGTTTAAATACAGATTCGGATAAACTACTACGAATTTATCAACCTTAAAGCACTATCTCTATTCCAAACAAAGTTACAGAGGCTGACGCTTGGGACTGAACCAAATATTTGGACTAACCGACGATGAAGTGTATTCATATGGCTGTGGTGGTTGTGGTTCCTTGCCAACAGCCATTGATATGGCATATCCTTGTGTATTTACAGCACCACCGCCAGTCGATGCAGTTGATGAGGGAGCATCTGTTAGAGATATAAATTAAGATGCAGTAACCTGGGGCTGCTGATTTGATTGGTTAATATCCACCATCTTCAAGGAACTTCATAAACTTCTCCAGAGTTGGTCAAAACTTCGAAGGACGGCTCCAATTCTGCCTTCTTCTCCATCGAAACATCAACCATAAAAAAAACGTATATAGAGATGTTGAACACATATAGATTGCTGGATAATAATGAACAATAGCATCACAACTCTGGAAATGAAAGTTCATGCAGATAATACACTAGAAATGAGCAAATATTAACCATTTACTGCAGTCATTGTATCGTGTCTTGTTTTTAGAAAGCGATAGTCACTAGCTTCACTGATCTGAACCATCGCCATAGCCATTGCTCCATAATTGTTTAAAAATATGTTTTACACAGGGCTAAGTTCTAAAGTAAGCATCAAATTTAACTTAAAAGACAAAATAAAGACTAAAGAATGTGGACATAAATATTAGGGATAAAAATGCAAGCAAAGTTTCAACTATGTTGGTTCTGACATCCTCTCCCAAGAGAAGCAGTGAAGGTACTTGTAGTTGCTCCAGAAAATTTCAAACGGTAGCCCAAATCTGCTTCAACAATGCTGAAGGCAACCAGTAGCATAGTGAGCATATATTAGTAAAACTGTAGGAATAATTGATAACATACAAAGTTGAGAATCATTTGTAACGAAAGACACCCTTGTTTGGAAAAGCAAATTGAGGTTAATGTTCAAGAGTAAAAAATCCATTTATCTAATATTCTCCTATAATAGCACGTTTATTTGCAAAAAAACCGGTGAAAATAACATACATGTATGTATGAAAGGATGGAGAATACGCTAGGTTTTGAAGGCAAACAAAACCGAAATGACAATCGAAATAATACATATGGGAATATACGAACCTAACCAGCAACAACTTTATATGCAGGCAATTAAACCAATAATCTAAACAGATACCCATTGTAATAATGTGCATGTTAATATACATGTGACTAATCATGTAATTGGAGAATTAATCAATTCTACAAAATTTAATGATCAAGTAGGCACCTTTTTTGGTTCAGTTTGATTTGTGGCTGTTCATTGAAACACCAACCTTTAGCAAGTGTAAATTGTAATAGCTCATCTTTGCTACTAAAAACCAATTAACTCTATAAATCATCAGGAATTAAACAGTATTCGTAAAATATACCATACATTTTACCAATACTACACTTAACCACCAAAAGACAGTTCTAGACAAGCATAATCCAATAGCCACAGAAAATGTACAGAGAACATATGTACCAACCAAAATAGGCACAAGGCTAAAAAGCGAATCAATTGAACAGCGAAACAATAACTCATACTACGAATCCTGACGAATAAATCAGACAAGCATGCTGCACTTATAACCAGATACTAATTAGAACACAGAACAGATACATTACAAGATGTCATCTTTTTCATTGTGTTGTTAGATGAGAAGAATAAGCCATGTTGTGGTCATCGAATTCAATTATCTTATATATAAAATATAAAAATACAGAGAGCACAAACCTGAGTTTCAAAGCAGGTTATAAACTATATCTTTCCAAAAAGCTTTGGTAATGGTGTTTAAGAAAGAAATAAACTACAGATAAATATCAATCCTTTTAAGCAAAGGTCAGTATGTGACAGTAGACACTTGATTATGGGTGTTTTTTAGCTGGATCGATTAGAGCTTTACCTTTTGAGCTTGAAGAACTAAGTACGGTACAACCGCCGCCTCCTGGTCATTCCCAATCTCCCTTCTCAGATGGTTGCAAGGTTTGATGGATGTACAGGCGCTAGAGCAGCACCAAAGGTGGTCAGAAGAAGTGGAGGAGTTGTGATGGAAATAACAGACGGCAGAGCTATGAATTCAAATGGTTCGGACGTGGCTGCCGAGTGGCTGATGAGCTGGAATATAATCACTCACAAACATTTATGTTGCAGTATTTAAAATAGATAATGCCCTCAAGCAAATAAAATAGTTTCAGGCCTTTAGAATACAGCTTGTTTCAGAAAGTATACAATGACTGATCTAATATATGTTGTAATGCAAATGTACTTTCCACAACTGGAAAGTCTTCATGACTGAATAATTTTATATGACCAGAGTCTAGTATGTCAACTTCAGAACAAATTTTACATAACCGGCCTACACGATTAAAACTACAAGCTCATTCAACATGTACCGCTGAAAAGGCAGATGTAATCTCCCTAGTCCGAGGGTCACTACTTTCTAAAGAAACTCCTCGAGGATCTTCCCTCACTAGCATGGCCAAAACATTGTGTGAACTCCACGCTTTTGGGAGATTATTGCTGCTTGCATCCCCAAAGGTGACAGCAAATACAGCATCAAATCCACCTGCGCCAGGCACTCCAGCCAACAAGACTCCCTCTGTGTTCATTGTAGCATCCAACAGCTGAGTTTGTGATACAGGTTCTATCTGGAAAGTTATGATAAACAAGATATTTAAAATAAGTCGAAGATTGGGTATACACATGTGTTTTTATGAATGTCTATGCAACACATATATATACTTGGTACCTTATGCATGTCTAAAATAACATAGACAGACAGAGAAACGTAGAAAATAGCAGTTAACCATAAAGAAGAAACCTACTGGAATGCCCGCAGCCTCTCCCGTCAGCCGCATGTGGTTTCTGATCTCAAGCATAGAATCCCTAGATTCTAACAAAGCTTTTACAATTTCCACATGTCTTGGTTCAGATGTTTGTTCCATCCACTGCTCAAGCAATCAGAGTTAGACATATCGCCTTAAATTTGACAAGACAATCTTTCCAAGATGTGTACTACCTTTGTAAAATATATGAACTAGATTTTATGCATCAAACAAAATATGAAGATCCTACGGAATACTTGTTACATATAACATGCCTACCTACAAAATTAAAAACATAGCGCACAAAACATCTGCTTGTAAGAGTTACCTGTTCCGACTTGCAAATACTGAAGCTGTTCATAACACATTGATATGCATCCGCATGTTCAGCTGCTAATTTTCTTAACAGATTTAGTTGTTTTTCAAGAGCTGCGTTTGCATTAGACAACTTTGTCCAGGTATCCCTGGACCTTTGAGGATCAGACTTCTGCCATTTCTTGACAGCACCAACCATTGATGGCGTGGATGATCCACCAGTTCCAGGCTCCCCAAGCAACTAAAAATGCATCATTATTATTCCAGTAACTCAATCTTAAGGCTTTTTAGTGTATTGGTGAATTGCCATATCTTGATAGGGGCCTAGGTTTAGATATATTGTACAATGTAACTTTCTCAAACAACTGCATTAGAAATTTCTATCAGTTTCTAGTTACAATACGGTTATACATCTAGCATGACTTCAGAGCAAAAAGTGCATCTAAAGATGTGCCATACAATGATATCAATGTACTTACCAGTGTCATCAACGGAGGTAACGAGAATTTAGTCCTCTCATGATCCCACTTGCCTTTCAAGACTTCACTAATAACTTCTTCAAGTGGATTGCCATCAATGCACCCTGAAACTCTTTAACAGACACACAGGTAAATATCATGCTAAGGATAGTACTCTCCAAATCATAACAAACATTAAAGCGGATGATTCATAGCAACATTAACCAGAGACCTTATATGATTTTTTAAAACTATATATTTTTTTCCTAAAAATCCTTTATTTTAACTTTTTATACAAGTTTATTAATTATACTTACGTTAGAAAAATATATTCATAAATTTAATATTATTTCCGTAACGAAAAGTCTTCGTATTTAAAATAAAAATTGATGTTTTAATATAATATAAAGAGATTCATATGCGGAAGCTGTAAATAAATACAGGAATATCTATAATATACATAAAATTTAAGATGTATTTTCATCTTTTAAAACTCCATAAATATTAGAAAGTTTAAAGATTGTAAAATTTAAATTTACTCTCTTTTAAGGTTTAAATTTTTAAGAAAAAAAAAGTTATTTTATAAGATAAGTGTCATCAATAATATGTAATGAAGTTAGAATTTGGTTCCAAATAAGAGCGACTATAAACGTGTTTAACGAGAATACGGCTCATTAGAAAAGATTGTATTAACAATTAAAATTTGATACTGATATCATAATTTTTTAGGGTACGATTTTTATGGATAAAAATTATTTTATAAGTTTATATAATATACGTTAAAGTTTATATTTCAATTTTAACGAGAGAGCAGCTCAATCGAAATAATTGTGTTTAACAAGAAATCGGTTCAATATAGAAGATTATGTAGCTATTAAAATTTAATATTAATAATATAGAGAAAAATGTTTCTACAGTTAATTGTAGGAAAATTACCTAAAGTTGTTTATATTTTATATATAAAAGTTTGAGGGCATTTTTGTAATAATAGAATTCACCCCATGTATTTACAAAAACACCCTTACTTTTGTATTGAAAGATGAATTAATTATAGGATATTACCCATAATTAACTATAGGAACATTAAACCCAATAATATAATTTAACATAAATATGTATTGAATTTTTTTAAAAAAATTATAACGCCGCCGCGAAGCGCGGCTTTAGCAACTAGTTATGTTAAAAATAGGGAAATTATGTTTTTATTAGAACTCGAACCTCTAAGCATCTCCAAGAGTCTCATAGTTCACTCTTAAATATACTATAAACAATTATGCTCTTAACAAGTTAATACATTGATTTATGTATCAACTCCAACAATACTCTCTATAATTGCTCTTTATTTTATATTTTATTCATATTTCATTTCCACCAATACACATATTCAATAGAGGAGAGAGAAGAATCAAATTTTTACTAATAAAATATAATTTAAGAGTTACTAGTTGCTCTTAAAATAGAGGAGAGAGAAGAAGCTCTTAGTATTTTTAAGAGCCACTAAGATTCTCTTGGAGCAATATTTTTGTTCTCTCTCCTCAATTTTTGAGTTATGAGCTAGAGTAGAGAGCCTCTTGGAGATGCTCTAACCTTCTACTCTCAAACTCATGACTTAACCAAGTGTGCTACAATTAATCCCTCATTTGTTTATAAATAAGTTGGGTACGGAGATTAAGAAAAAGTGTAAAATTGTTGAGAAAAGTGAGTAAAGTGGTAAGACCAATCAATATTTTATTTTATGTAATGAAGTGAGTTGAGTGGGAGAAAGTATGATCTATGTTATAAATAAAAAGTAACATAATTAACATTCAATAAATTCAAAAAAAGATATAAATTTTTAAATCCTAAATATTACAAAATTACAATAATTATTTATAATAAACAATTAGACTATAACTCGACTATAAAGTATGGTACCTATGAATTTTTACATATTATGAAATTGATTAATATAATATATAATGGTTGAGTAGTTAGATCAGTATACTATAAAATCAAAAAATTTGATTGTGAATTTCATATACATGCATGGGTCACTAAGGTCGTTTTATCATAGTTAACATCGACTAAAATACTTAGAAAATTTTAAAATTGAGTTAAAAAATAATTTAAAAAATAATATAAAAAATTGGTATGTAAAATTACAAAATAACTATAAAAATATTAGATAATTAGAAATTTTATCGTTTATCACATTTACAATTATAAAATTATTTTAATATATATACAATTTTGGACGAGAAATCAGTTCAGTACCTGTACCTTGCAAGGGCTTTTACGCTAATATTACCTTAAAACCCTTATATTTGAAACCTAATAAATACACCTATAGGTACATGTTGCTATGTTATGTTGCTGATTATGATGTCATGTATATTAAAGTTTTAAATATATGCGACATTATGTTATATATGTGATATTATATTTTATTAATTATTAAATTTTTATAAAATAATAAACCAGTTAAATTTTTATAAAATAACTCACCATTTCAATTTTATAAAACAATCATTTTTATTTAATATCATTTATTTATTTTCATGTTTAAAGTATATTTACTATAAGATTTATTTTGCATAAACTATTTTCAAAGTATGTTTATTTTAAAAATTGAATAAAAAATATTTTAAATTGAGATATTAATTAATTAATAATAGAATTCAAGTTTCAATTTTAAATACAAAGCAGATATTCCTAACTTGAACCATAAAAATAATTTTTTAGTATAACATAACTAAATGATGCATTAAGAAATGAACAAGATGTTTACTTGTCTATACATGCATGAAATAGAAAATAAATAATTAAATTGTTTATCGTAGTACTTTTCAAAATTTAAGTTAAATGTATTATGTATAATCTATAAATTAAATGTATAATGTTAAAAATAACATTTTTTATACAATGCATGTATATACAATATAATATGAATAATTAAATTATTTATTATTGTACTTTTCAAAAATTAAGCTAAATATAATATGTATAAAATATAAATTAAATGTATAATGTTAAAAATAACATATGCATGTATGGCACAGAAAACTTAGGTTTTACATAATGCCAAACCAAACCAAACCAAACCAAACATACCCAGTATATCCCGCTCAGAGCAGGGTCTGGGGAGGGTAAGTTGTACGCAGACCATGCCCCCGCTTTTTAAGGCAGGGAGGCTGTTTCCGTGAAGACCCTCGGCTACGTGCGCGACAGATACTGTGGGTGCTATATACACAGGAATCCAAATGATACGAAAATGTTCAAAGCAATACCTGAGCCCATGGCGTTCTCCACATGGGACCTACCCGCCTGATTGGAAAAATGTTACTAAGCTTCTATTGCGCTCCGCACTACCAGCTTGTGAGAGTAGCTCCGGACGGTCCCCCTGCATTATAAACCACAAGCAAACGACAACAGACCGAACGAACCGAGTCACACATACCCAGTAAACCTCACATAAAGAAAAGACCGGTCCAATCTCCCTACAACTGCAAAACCGGCAAACAGAAGACAATAAAAACGTAAAATGCCAAAACAAAGCTGAACTTCTAAGATAAAGCTAACCGAGACAACCCAACTCTGAGACTCTCCATAACCGAGCCGCTCCCTAAAAGAGAATCCACCACTTTGATATGACGCCTCCAAGAGCACCTGTCAGCTGTCATGGTCTCATCCAAGTTCAAGGCCTTCAGATCCATCCTAAGCTGCTCTTCCCACGACCTTCTCGGCCTGCCTCTCCTCCTCACCCCAACCACCGAAAGACTCTCGACCCTCCTCACTGGGGCTTGAGCCAAACTCCTACGGACGTGGCCGAACCATCTCAACCTCCCTTCCCTGACTTTCGCAGAAAGAGGCGCTACTTCAAGCTCGCTCCTAAACACCCCATTCGGGATTCTATCTAACATCGTGTGCCCACACGACCATCGCAACATCCTCATTTCAGCAGCTTCCAGCTTTCTTTCGAGGGTCTTCTTCGCCGCCCAACACTCAGAACCGTAAAGCATCGCAGGCCGGATTGCCGCTCTATAGAATTTCCCTTTCAACTTTAAAGGGACCTTCTTGTCGCACATCACCCCTGACGCTGCCCTCCACCTTAACCACCCAGCCTTGATACGATGTTAGACATCGTCTTCAACCTCACCTTCCTTCTGGATGATCGAACCTAGATACTTGAACTTATCCGTACTAGGTACGATCTGATCTTGGATCTTAACCTCCACTCCTCCCTCGATCTCCTCACCACTGAAGTTACACCATAGATACTCGGTTTTAGATCGGCTCATACGTAGGCCTTGGGACTCCAAAGTAGATCTCCATAATTCCAGCTTCTCGTTTACCTCCCCCCTCGACTCCGCCACTAACACGATATCATCAGCGAAGAGCATGCACCAAGGGACGGTATCTTGGATCTCTCGCGACATGACATCAAGGATAAGGGCGAAAAGAAGAGGACTTAGGGCCGACCCTTGATGTAGCCCTATCTCAACAGGGAAAAAACGGGAGTCACCCACTGGGGTCCGGACGCAAAAACTAGCTTGGGAGTACATGTCTTGAAATTCATAATCAAATAAAACTAGAAAACATTTAGGTGTTTTATGTTTTTCACAAAGTGTTTTATGTTTTGCACGGAGAGTTATATGTGTTATCTACGTGAATTACTGAATTGCATTTGGTGCATTCAGAAACTATGAATGTTTTCGCAAATGCTAATATGGTTCTAATATACGGAGTACTAGGTAATTTTTGGATACTAATATAGTAATATGGATTCCGCGTGTATTCATATATATTCATAAATGAAAATCAACCATGTATTGTGCAATGTCATTTCGGATTTCTTTTGAAAAATATCTCTGAAATTAGAACCAATTAACGGGAATCAAACAAGATCTTAATACTTTTTGTATAATTTTATTATGATTTATATTAATTCAATTCAATTTCATAATTCAAATGCACATAATTATCTATGAATTTCAAAATATCTTTTTTATACTACAAATTAAAAGGGGAACGGAAGAATCGAAGGTGTAATCTCTTGTTTATAGAATTTCAGTGTTTGTATAAACTAGGACCTCATCAACATGAGTTTCAAAATATTGCATGAAAAATCTAGGTATGAACAATCGCATATTTTGAAAGAAATTTTGTAAATGTTTTAAAACAATTCGTGAAAATATAAAATATATCAAGAAATTCCTAATATGTAAAGAAAAAATCAATCCAAAATCAGACTTACATGAATTTATAAAACCATAATTGAATAGCAACATATTTTGAGAATCTAAAAATCTTTTAAAATCAAGATTAAATGGCCCTCAGTAGAGTTTTAGGGGTAAATGTGTGTTTAATTTAATATTTAGATTTTTATTAACGTAAATTATATTTTCATTTTCGAAATTATTGTCCGCTTTTCCTGAAAAAAAATCTTGGAAGAAGCATGTACAAGTTACAAGTAACAAGACAAGAGTTAGGTTCTTTAAAGAGTAAATTACATAGTGGTGGCTGTATTTTACACCAATTTTCAAAATAGTGGCCAAATTTTCAGATTCTCAAAATAGTGGCCAACTTTTCTTTTCGATTTTCAAAAGAGTGGCTGCCATCAACCTCCGTTAAATTTTCACCGTTAACTAATATATTTAAATAGTAAATTACAGAATGGTGGCCATACTTTAAAATGATTTTCAAAATAATTAACGGTGAAAATCATTAAATAGCCAATATTTTGAAAATCACTGTAAAGTATGGCCACCATTCTGTAACTTATTCTTTAAATATACTCCCTCCGTCCCTTCCATTTCTTAACATAAAAAACTCCGTGTCTGACACGCATTTTAAGGTGCATTTTAAGGATAGTTCTATAACTTATTTTTGATATTTTCTTTTTTTGTATAAAAATAGGATTGTTCTATTTTTATACAAAAAAAGAAAATTTCAAAAATAATTTATAGAACTATCCTTAAAATGCACCTTAAAATCCGTGCCGAAAACTGGTCCGCAAACGTTAACAATTCAAAGGGACGGAGGGAGTATTAGTTAACGGTGAAAATTTAACGGAAGTTGACGGCAGCCACTCTTTTGAAAATCGGAAAAAAAAGTTGGGCACTCTTTTGAAAATCTGAAATTTGGCCACTATTTTGAAAATTGGTGTAAAATACAGCCACCACTATGTACTTTACTCTTCTTTAAATGGCCTATACTATTTCAACATCGGAAATGCTAGAGTTCCTAAAAATATTTATAAAACGGTTTTCAAATGTTTAATTGGCAATATTTGATTGGATGTATATCTTTGAAATAAAAAGATCCTTCATATATATATATGTGCTTCACGAATTAAAAAAAACACTCACGATTTAAAAAAAAAATACTTGACATTCGTAAATAAATTCAAGAACCATTTCCGGATCCTAGCATTGCTCTTTTAAAGTAGATTAACGGAAAATGGAAGTAGGGCACTGGTAATCTGGTAAATCTATGGGACAAATGTTTCCATAGTTCTCAAATTTTCACTCAACCACCTTTCCCACCTTTCCCGTAGTTCTTTGCTTGGTCCCTGATTAGTAATCTAAAGTCCAAACCACCCTATAATTTATTACAACACTTCACATATTTGATCGGAACAAGTTAAAATGGATACAAAGCGATTCTCAAAAAATAATGGAGTACTAAATATGGTGTTGAGAAACTGCAATTGCATGCAACTACCAAGAACTATTTATCATATACTTGTAATGCTTTTCTCCACAGAGACGGAACTATTATTGCATAAGTAACTTACCATCTGGGAAGCAAATCGGTTACATATTCAAAGGAAGCCACTGTAATGTTAATCAATAGTTGTGGCAGAGAACGTGTATGTGTTACATCCATCATCATCCTCATTTTTGAAGTATGGACGTGTAGAATTTTGCTCCTTTCAGAGGTCCAAGTGTATTGCCAAGGAAGCAACATTGCTGATGCTGTTTCAACATCGTTGCATCAAGCTCGTTAGCTTGGGGTAAATCCAACTGTGTAGACTTACCTTTCAAAAAAGAACTATTTATCCGTTTCAACAGGGGGCCTAACTGAACTTAGACGGCATCAATCTCCACGTCTTCTCAATATTACTTTCAACTCCTAGACCTATTGCACTCTCGGAAGGTTCAGAAAAGAAATTGTACTCATCCTCATCTGCTTCACAGGTCATTTCCTGAAGATACGTGCACAATCAGTTGAGACAAAACTGAAACGAAGTTGTTTCCTCAGGTTCAGTTTGCTGGCAGTAAATGACTCGACCATATATTTGTATGAGTATTATATTGTTGTGTCTCCTATGGTAACTACGCCACTAATGCTCAAAAGTAATGGCCATGCAAGTTGGCAAGAGGTTTTCAGGTCAAAAGTTTTTCATCATATCATTCCACAAGTAATAGGAAAACACAACTGTTTCAAGACCATTATTATCTAGCAATATAAAGACTTCCTTCAACACAACAGTGAAGAGAAACTCATCCAGGATAGTAATAGGAAAACAGGTTCAATTCCAGAAAGATTCACCTTTGTCATCTCCTTGATTTCTTTACCAGAATTTTTTATGATTGATCACTATTCAAGCATATGCGTAAAACAAATATGCAGCAGTATCTCCCCGCTCAGAGAAAAAGTAAACCTACATATATAGGCCCGTCCTATATATATTTTTAGGCACTTAAGTTGTTCTATATATAAGGAAAGGGCAAGAGAGTTGAAAGAAGTTAATTACCAGGGATGCAAACATGTAGTAACCGTGGACAGGAACAAATGACCAAACTCCACTGACCTTGCCCGTTTCCAAATGATCAACTACAAACCTATTTTTTTCTACTTGTATTTTATAACAGACTAACTATTTTCATTTAAAGCTAATAAGAAAATATACTTTACTATATTTAAAAATAGGATAGAAACAAGTTAACCAGGGAATAACAAAGAAAAATGACCATGCAACATAACCAACGGGGTCTGTCCCAACCACGTGACGTCTACCAACACAGCATACCAGATACCAGGATTTCATGCAAATTTAACAATTTTTTGCATATCAATAGTTCATGTGCAAATAAAATTTCACTTACTATAGTGACTTGTACGGAATGTTATTCTAGTATCTAGATCAATAATTTGCCTGAGGGAAACTTGTCTGGGCGAAACCCACTGGATTTACATGGCTTATAACAATATCAATTTTATGGTCAAAATGTAGCAGAACCACTATTCCATAATCTCGGCTCACCATAGCTTGCCTTCAGCCATCAGGCTTGCAAGCGGAAATGAGAAGCTCAATGTCCACAGAGTACTTAATTTGTATATAATTGCCAGCCCGTATATGGTAGTCACTCCTTTTAAGTATTATCATTAGTGTAGTGGGATCGTGTCTTTAACTTGTAATATATTATCATCAGTAGTGGGATCACGTCATTAGCTTGTAATATAATCATCAGTGCAGTAGGATCTCGTCTTTAACTTGAAATTGTAAATGAGGCCATTTACCTAGACATATTAAATAATTGAGAAGAAGTGTAAACAAGCAAACAAAGTATTTATGACAGCAGACTATAATTCTAAATATTAGGGGAGAGCACGGATCGGATCGGATCGGATTTATGATAAAACCGAAACCGAAACCGAAACTCTTCGGGTTTTAAAATCTAAAACCGAAACCGCAACCGAAACCGACGGTTCGGTTTCGGATTCAAAATTGTCGGATCGGATGCAATCGGTTCGGTTTCGGTTTTAAACCCGACTCATATTAAAATAATTCTTGAAAAAAATGTAAACGAATAAAAGCTCTGAGAAAAAAAAACTTAGCATAATCCATCTGCTACAAACAGAAAATTTGGTACATAATTGATAGTCCTCACTGGAACTAAAGTAAACACAATTTCTGGTTGTATATTCGCAATTCTTTGATTTCTTAAAGTAAACACAATGCTAGGAACTGAAGAAGCAATTTTTTCTGTCCAGGAAACTGGCTCTATTAACTTCCTGCTATGTTTTCTTAATATTCTTCAAATGGCAGGTGCTTGCCTGATGATTTATTCTTACTATTTGAATTTCTTGTGTTCCGTAAGGCTGTGTTATACTGTTATTCATATGGCCAATAATTTTTGTGTTTAAGAGCCAAACAATATAAATCTTAGGTTTTAATTTAACTGGGATGCTGGCCCAAATTGCAAAGAGACAGAGCCCAACCACCCATTTCTATTTTTTAGCAGTTATATTTCAAAAAATATGTGTATTTATTAATTATATATATATAATTTATTTATTTATTTTAATCGGATCGGATTCGGGTTTTGTCGGATCGGATTTGACAAGAAACCGAAACCGCATAATCGGATTCGGATTCGGTTTTTAATTTTTCGGTTTCGGTTTCGGTTTCGGATCGGATTTATACGAATCGGTTTTTAACGGTTTTTAACGGATTCGGATTCGGATTCGGATTTTTTCGGATTTTTGCTCGGCCCTACTAAATATAGTGTCCACAAGGAGCAAGACACTGTAATTCCAACTACATCGCAGTAAAAGAAAAGATATGCAAATGAGAAGTAACACAGACACATGCAGAGTTGATTGCCAATATGAGGTCATACCTTATTTCCTTATGTACATCAACCCAGTCAGGGGTGGGCGGCCATGGGTTCGAATCTAACAACTACAAATTGAGTTTCGGTTCACCTGCTATGTCATTACTAATGGCACAATATGTCTCTGCTACTTCAATCCCCTAGATAAAAAATGTAATTTTGTTTACTTTAATTGGTTCCTTTCTATGCTTCAGCATCTTTAGAAAGTTTAGAATAGATTAATATGATTACGGAAGTGCATAAAATTGAAACTGTATATCACAAGATTAGATCGACAGAGACAACGTAGAAGCAGATTGGGGAAGCTCTGATCTTTTCGTTTCACGTCCAATCAACCATTACAGGTGATTTGGAAATCAACAGAACTCTGGCAAAAGTTCCCAAAATTTAATATATAACCGGTTTACACTTTCATAGCAAAATGGTAAAACACACTGGTAATCAGAGCTAAATAAAATAGCCCAGAGTGAATTTGGCCAAAGGTTAACAAAATATCATTTCAGAACTATACCTAATGTGTTTAATTCTAATCATAGGGATAAATAACAGAAGGGTTAATTTTTTTAAAATATATAGCTTAGAGCATCCTTAAAAACTCAAGGTTCAGAGTATATTAATCATTAAGTGCAAGAGAAAGGGAAGGGTTAAGATTGGTGATTTCAACTACGGTAGAAGTGTTGTCCCGTGATGATGGTGAACAGGAATAAAAAAGGTGAGGGTGATGTAATTCTCTATCTTCAAAATAGAAAAGGGCTGTTTTGCACCGTTTAGCATGTGCCATGACCAATATAAAAGGAGTTATGAAAGTAATAGAATATTGAGGTTTCTCTATACTTCGACTGTAATGGTGCACCTCAATCTTTGTAAACAATCGTATGACATATCAATATAACACCAACACGATTCTAAAACTATATTTTAAGGATCATACCTTTAGTTTATAAAAATAATCAGCGCATTGATACACTAACACTACTAACTGGGAACACAAAGGAGCTTACCTCTGCAATTTCTTGAACGCGGTTTTATCTGATGGATGGGATTGGCATGTTAAGAAAATGAGAAAGATTGGCATGTTAAGAAAATGAGAAAGTCAGAGAACCTGGGAGGTTAATATTATATACCTTGTGATGATCTCAACTAAATCAGACATGAGACGATCACTTTCATCTTTGGTATATACCTCCCCTAAATCGGTTAGTGGCAGACACAACCTGCTTAATGTGACATGAAAACATGATTTTGGATGAAACTGTGTGATCTCATATTTAGTCTCAGTACATGGATAATAAGCTTGTTCCATTCCCTTGTTCCACCTCATGCTGCTCCACGAAATTAAAGAGCAATGTGTGACCTGAAACCTAAAACAATAATTGAAACGTATGTAAAACAGGCTACCAACTATGTTTTTATACTTGCATAACAAGTTTAAATACAGATTCAAACAAACTATGACGAATTTATCAATCTTAAAGCACCATCTCTATCCAAACAAAGTTACAGAGGCAGACGCTTGGGGCCGAACCAAATATTTGGAGTAGCCGACCATGAAGTGTATTCAAATGGCTGTGGCGGTTGTGGTTCCTTGCCAACATGATGCAGGATCTTTAGATCTCAGCGCATAACCAAAAGAAGGTGAACTGTTTTTTTAATGAAAATAAAAGGAGGATAAGCTAGGTCTCACACCCAAGAAAAGTAATTTAACGTAATTCTTTCCAATTTCCTCAAACAAACCTTATTACAAATATTTATAGGTCCTTTAGAAAGATTAGCGAGATAATATTAATTCTAGGGACCTATAAACTCCTAAGAGACTTCTAGACTCCACACAATTAAGTTGAATATGAAATGAATCTGGACTTTCACTTAACTTGTTAATTCTCTTGAACCTTCTTTTTCATACTTGAATATACTTTTGCATATTTTTTTGAATTTGCATCACAACGGCCAGTGACGTAGCAGCGTAGCTTATCCTTGTGTATTTACAGCACCACCACCAGTTGATGAGGGAGCATCAGTTAGAGATTAAACTTAAGGCGCAGTAACTTGGGGCTGCTGATTTGATTAGTTAATATTGACCATCTTCAAGGAACTTCATAAACTTCTCCAGATTTGGTCAAAATTTGGACGGCAATTCTGCCGTCTTCTCCATCGAAACATTAACCTTCAAGAGATAACGTATATAGAGATATTAAACACATAATAGATTGCTGCATTAGAATGAACTATAGCATCGCAACTCTGGAAATGAAAGTTCATACAGATGATACACTAGAAATGAGCATATATTAACCAGTCGGAGGGGGAAAGAATAAAAATATTACTAAATCAGATATTACCTGCATGGAATCCCCATCCTTTCCTCTGGATGGTTTTCCTTTTCCAGAGGTTGACTCTGCTCCAGACGACTTCTCAGCAACTGCCTTCTGGTCTGCCTCTTACTGACTTGCCCTAGCTTTCGCTCTTGCAGATGTTAATAAAACTGCTGCATATAGCTTCACAACAGATGCAGTGGTGGCAACAGTTAGCCAGATACTCGAACAGTGATGGTTTTGCATAATATAAGAACTCAAACCGAGGTACTCTCAAGTCATAGTTTATTCCCTTTAAAGCGGTTGCTGAAAAAGCCAAGCTAATGAAACAAACTAGTGGATACCAATACCAAAACTTGTTAAAAATAGCAAGACCAATTACTGCAGTCATTTATCATGTCTTGTTTTAAAAAGCGAGTCACTAGCTTGACTGATCTGAACTATCACCATAGCCATTGCTCCAATTAATAATTGTTTAAAATTTGTGTTTTACATTGGGCCAAGTTCTAAAGTAAGCATCTAATTTAACTTTAGACAAAATAAAGACTAAAGAATGTGGACATATAAATGACACGGACAAAAATTGCAAGCAGAGTTTCAACTACGTTGGTTTTGACATCCTCTCCAAAAGGGAAGCAGTGAAGATACTTGTAGTTGCTCCAAAAAATTTCAAACCGTAGCCAAAATCTGCTTCTATAATGCTGAAGGCGACCTGTAGCATAGTGAGCAGATATTAGTGAAATTAAAGGAGTTATTGATAACATACAAAGTTGAGGTTCATTTGTAATGAAAGACTTCCTTGTTCGGAAAAGCAAATTGAGGTTAATGTTGAAGAATAAAAAGTCCATTCATCTAATATTCATCTATAATAGCACAGTCAAGCCGGTGAAAATAATATACATGTATGTATGAAAGGATGGAAAATTTATTCGGTTTTGAAGGCAAACAAAACCGAAATGACAACTGAAATAAGAATATGTTTGGGAATTTTATGAACCTAACCAGCAGCGACTATTTATGCGCGCAATGAAACCAATTATCTAAACAGATAGCCACTGCATTAATGTGCATGTTAATATGCATATGACTAATCATGTAACTGGAGATTAATTAATTCTAGAAAATTTAATAACTAAGTAGCAACCTTTTATGGTTCAGTTTCCCTTTCAAACCTTAGCATGTGCAATGGCTCACCTGTGCTACTAATAACCAGTTGTAACTCTATAAACCATCAGAAATTAAACAGTATCAGTAAAACATAATATATACACTTTACCAATACTATACTTAACCACCAAACGACAGTGTTATACAAAACTACATGCATGTGCATTTTCAGTAAACATAATCCAATAGCCGCAGAAAATGTACAGAGAACATATATACCAACGAAAATAGGCACAAGGCTAAAAAGTGAATCAATTCAACAGCGAAACAATAGCTCATAGTACGATCCCTGATGCATAAATCAGACAAGCACGCTGCATTTACAACCAGTTGCTAAATTAAAACACAAAACAGATGCATTACAAGATGTCACATTTTTCATTGTGTTGTCAGACGAGAAGAATAAGCCATGTTGTAGTCATCAATTCAGTTATCTTATATGATAGTGACTTTGGAATACAAAAACAGAAGCACAAACTTGAGAAAAGCAGGCTATAAACTATTTTGCAAAACGCTTTGGTAAGGTTATGTAGGTATTATATCAAACAGGTGATGGTGTTTACGAAAGAAATAAACAACAGATCAACATCAACCCTTTTCAGCAAAGGTTAGTACGTAACAGTAGATACTTGATAATAAGTGTTTTTTAGGTGGATAGATTAAGGCTTTACCTTTTGAGCTTGAAGAACTAATTACGGTACAACCGCCACCTCCTGGTCATTCCCTCTCTCCCTCCTCAAAAAATTGCGACGTTTGATGGATGTACAGGCGCTAGAGCAGCACCAAAGGTCAGAAGAAGTGGCGGGGTTGTGATGATAAATACATATACTCGTACACATAATAACAGACAGCATAGCTGTGAATTAGAACGATGCGGACGTGGATGCCAAGTGGAATCACTCACAATTGTGTATGTTGCAATATTATTACAATAGATAATGCCATCAAGCAAATAAAATATTCTCAGGCCTTTCGAATACAGCTTGTTTCAGAAAGTATACAATGACTTGATCTGATATTTGCTGTGAGCCTGTGATGCAAATGTACTTTCCACGACTGGAAAGTCTTCATGACTGAATAATATTATATGACTAGAGTCTTGATATGTCAAGTTTTGAATAAATTTTACATAAACTACATGATTAGAAATACAAGCTCATTCGACATGTACCGCAGAAAAGGCAGATGTAATCTCCCTAGCCCGAGGGTCATTACTTTCTAAAGAAACTCCTCGAGGATCTTCCCTCACTAGCATGGCCAAAACATTGTGTGAACTCCACGCTTTTGTGAGATTAGTGCTGCTTACATCCCCTAAGGTGACAGCAAATACAGCATCAAATCCACCTGCACCAGGAACTCCAGCCAACAGGACTCCCTCTGTGTTCATTGTAGCATCCAACAGCTGAGTTTGTGATACAGGTTCTATCTGGAAAGTTAAGATATACAAGATATTTAAAACAAGTTGAAAATCAGGTGTACACGTGTGTTTTTATGCATGTCTATGTAATACATATATATACTTGGTACCTTGTGCATATCTAAAATAATAGAGACAGACAGACAAATGTAGAAAATAGACATTTAACCATAAAGAAGAAACCTACTGGAATACCCGCAGCCTCTCCCATCAGCCGCATGTGATTTCTGATCTCAAGCATAGAACCCCTAGACTCTAACAATGCTTTTACAATTTCCACTTGTCTTGGTTCACTTGCTTGTTCCATCCACTGCTCAAGCAATCAGAGTTCGACATATCAACTTAAATTTGACAAGACAATTTTCCAAGATGTGTACTGCCTTTGTAAAATATATGAACCAGATCATATGCATCAAACAAATTAACAAAATATGAAGATCCTAAGCAATACTTGTTACATATAACATGCGTAACAACAAGATCAAAAACCTACATATTTAGAAAGAAATGTTAACCAGATAATATGCATCCCAGGTAATTTACACTACATATACAGTTAATATATATGACATAGCGCACAAAACATCTGCTTGTAAGAGTTACCTCTTCCGACTTGCGAATACTGCAGCTATTGATAACACATTGATATGCATCCGCATGTTCAGCTGCTAATTTTCTTAACAGATTTAGTTGTTTTTCAAGAGCTGAGTTTGCTTTAGACAACTTTGTCCAGGTATCTCTGGACCTCTCAGGATCAGACTTCTGCCATTTCTTGACAGCACCAACCATTGATGGCGTGGATGATCCACCAGTTCCAGGCTCCCCAAGCAACTAAAAATGCATCATAGTTATTCCAGTAACTCAATCTTAACAAACATTCGTCCAGTGATATAAGGTTAGCATATAGCCTTTTTAGTGTATTGGTGAATTGACATATCTTGATAGGGGCCAAGGTTCAAATATTTTGTGCGATGTAACTTTCTCAAACAACTGCAATAGGAATTCTATCAATTCCTAGTTACAATCCCGTTATACATCTAGCATGACTTCAGAGCAAAAACTGCATCTAAAGATGTGCAATACAATGATATCAATGTACTTACCAGTGTCATCAATGGAGGTAACGAGAATTTAGTCCTCTCATGATCCCACTTGCCTTTCAAGACTTCACTAATAACTTCTTCGAGTGGCTTGCCTATATATGCACCCTGCAACACTTTGACAGACATACAGGTAAATATCATATAAGGAACATTCTCACAGAAATGAACTAGGAATTGCATGTATTACTCATGCTAAGGATAGTATTCTCCAAATCATAATTAACATTAAATCGGATGATTCATAGCAACATTCATGAAGTGGGTCTTAATCTACTGAAGGAACGACTGCAGCTAAATCAATGTATAAAGATTGCTAATATATGTTCACAATTATATACTCAATACCATGGGAAGCAAGAAACTACATATCAGGATTCTGGATTAATTGCCATAGGAAAAGCCAATCTCAAATGCATAGCAAATGTCCTTTCTTGGAGTTAAAATCTGATGGCACAGAAGGTTTTTACTCGAGTATACACACATAAATACCTATATAGACACACACACACAGAGAGAGAGAGAGAGAGAGAGAGAGAGAGAGAGAGACCTGAGCTGAGGAAAGAACTTCAGGTGAAAAGCGGACATAACGTTGACTTCCATAAACTGCTGAACTGATATCAAATCCACTGCCCACTTTTCCTTGTGCAATACAATGAGCAGTTTGAGCTATTGCATGCACGACATCAAGATCCGCACTTCCTGTCATATCTTGATCTTGATCTTCACTTAACGAGGAAAGGTTAACAACCCCAAGGTAATTAAGTAATGCAGCAACCACAGCAGTCGTCATGGCTGCAGATGATCCCAGTCCAGTTTTTGCCACTTCAGGCTTGGATGTTTCTCCATTCGACTCTTCAGTATTGAGAGTAATTGAAGTAAAGGGTGTAAGGGTAGCCAAAGATTCTGGGGACAAAGGGAGGCCAAGGGCTTCAATCTAAGAAGGGCCGAGGGGTGGGGGGGGGGGGGGCAAAAACAACTGTACCATGAGTTTATGACCATAACTTCATAACTTGAGAATATACAAATTTTGGAAGACTTGCGATAAATGCACAAGGATTACTTTAAAAGAAATTATTGATGCTTTGTCATATTACTATATAATGTAAAATTATAGCACTAATGAAAAAGAAAAAAAACAATAGGCCTGAGGGTCAACTGCCCCTGTAATAAAGTAGACCTATTTTAACTACCTACGAACGAAATGACTGAACATGTAATGGTATTTCTTTGAAAAGGGTAGTAGTCGGTGTAAAAAATATATATATACCTGCTTCCGATACGAATAAAAATCATTGGAACCCAAAATTGTTATATCCAGACCTGCATGATAGCAAAGTGCTAAAATTTTATATCACCTTTATGATAAGAAAAAACAATTTTGCCTCAAGAAATACCTTTTAAAAGTAATTTGTGCAACACATCCTTCTTATCACCGTCAAAATTCGCATATGCTGCTGCCACGGCATATTGCAATGCATATTCTACAAAAGGGTTCCTTGAGTCGCTGAAGAATAATCAAAAAATTGTAAAATCTTCACCGTTATGAATTATTCAATAATGTATTTAGGATTCATATTCCTTTTGGATGTTAGAGAAACCACAATATATAAACAAATATACATCACGATGTATGTAAATCATAACAAATATACATACAAGTAGGCGGAATCACTATGATAATTCACTCTTTCAGAAATTGTAATTACAAATATAAACACACACACAAATAATACATAATACACTGAAGCATGGTTAACTGGTCGTAAAAAGATCGTTGAGTACAAATCACTATACTTGCCTCGAAGCAGTACACTGCAATAGTAGATGTTTTAACGACATCTTATACGTAGTTTCCCTTGACATTTGAGGAGAAGTTAACTTTATGTCTGTCCATGCCTATATGGAACAATGACAAGATTGAGACAATTGTAAGATTCAGGTCCTACAAGTGCAAGACAAACACAATAGAAAGACATAATACTACAAGGACCACAGTTTTTTAATTTCTGGAAACACTAAAGGTCACGCCATTCCCCATTCACCTAAATCTGCATTCAGACTTTCTAATGTGAACCACAACCTCTGCCCTCTAGAGTCTACAGAGACAATCAATGTCATCTATCAAGTCTACTCATTTATATTTTCCCAAAACCCAGGATTATAATTCTACTAAAATCGAGTGTATCAGGGACAGCTATCTTTGACCAGCAAACAACTAGTCCAATATCTAATCAAAGAAGTTCCTTACACCTAAATTCCACATACCGCGTTGTTAACTGACTAAACCTTGCTAACAAATTACGTTTTCTGTAAACTTACCTATCTCGCCAACTACACATTTTGCATAACTTTTTATATCTGAACAACAATAGACAACTTTCTCGAACACAATACTTAATCAATTATTCAATAAAAATCAGTATCAATATACTCGAGATTACGGATCATGAAACAAACTAGGCATTGACATGAATAACATATACTAAGACAAAAATTTACACACCCAAGCCCAACTATCAGGTTTAAGCTCATCATAAAGAGGCTTAACAATCGCGAAAAATCGAGCATTAGTACTAAGCACAAGTCCAGCATTTGGCCTCTCCAGAATCAAATATCCACCTGTCATCAACACTTTTCCAGGAGCAGATGCAACTCTACATACACAAACAATCAATAATCAATTTCATCAAATAAACATAATAATTACAAATATAAATACATGAAAATATGTAAATCAAACACTTACACAGCCATTTGTTGTAATGTAATTGAAGTTTGTGTGTATATGTGTGTGTATACAAGTGATGAAAATGTTTGGGGGTTTATTATATATTTATATGTATGTATGTATCTATTCTCAGTCAAAAACGAGCATCTGTGTTGATCTTGCTCTCTGTTGTGGAGTGAGTGTATTACGTGCGTCGCTCTGCAGCGTCACGTGCGTGCACGCACTAGATCTACTGTATATTGTTACCGACAGTTTATCTAACAATTGATTGATCCAACCCATCCCTGGATTAAAAAAAAAAAAAAATACATGTTCGCTATAATTTCTCGTGGATAGGCTGATTTGCTATCTGTTATAATTTTCTGCAAACAAGTTCTCTTCTATCCGCGGAAAATTATAACTGACGGGTAATTTTTTTTTTTTAATCCAAGACATTTAATCTTTGATCCAACGATCCTGGAATCAATTGTTAGATAATCGATCCATGATAATAGGGACCAGGACCCTTACCTTTAATCCTTAAACATGTAATCTCCTGGATGTCCTATTAAAGTTAGTGAATGATATGTACAGTGCACATTGAATATTTAAAATGTATCCACCAAATATCATTGTTAAAATTTGATAGTTTAAATACTTATTAAATTTTTTTAAATATCCGATCTTAAAAAAGTTTCTAAAATTTCAATTTTAAAATATGCATACCACATCCTTAATAACTTTTTAGGATTGAATATCAAATATTACAAAATACTACTCCCTCCGTCCCGCCGAATTATTAACATTTCAAAATAGTGTTTTTGGCACGCATTTTAAGGTAGATTTTAAGGATAGTTCCATAACTTATTTTTGAAATTTTATTTTTTTGTATGAAAATAGAACAATCCTATTTTTATACAAAAAAAAAGAAAATTTTAAAAATAAGTCATGGAACTATCCTTAAAATTCATCTTAAAATGCGTGCCAGAAAGTGACAAAAAAAGTGTTAAGAAATGGATGGGACGGAGGGAGTATAATTTTTATTTATTTATAAAATTAGTTATCTTATAACTCATATTCTTATACTGTTAAATGATTAACTATATTCAAATTTTGATACAATTTATTACAATTTTCCAGAAAGTATTGGATTATATAAACTATTGGATCTTGTAGTTAGCATGTAATATAGAATTTATGACAATTTATTATAATTTTCCAAAACTATTGGATCTTGTATTTAATGTGTAATATAGAAGAAAATGCTAGAGGTACCAAAAATTGTTACCTACTTTGTTTTAATTGGTTATAGTTATAATGGGTCCGCCAGAATCATCCAATCAAAATATTTTAAAATGACAAGTGTTTATTGGCATGTCATTTGATATCCAATTTGTTACCTGCAGCACTACTCAATATAGAATCATCAGTGCAGTGGGATCTCATCTTTAACTCGAAATTGTAAATGAGACCATTTAGCAAGACATATTAATTTAAATGAAAACTGAACAAGCAAACAACGTATTTTGTTTTCAAAAAAAAAAAAAAACGTATTTATGACAGGAAACTATAATTCTAAATACAGTGTCCACAATGAACACGAAGATGTAATGCCAACTACATCGCCACTAGAAATGATATGTAACTGAGAAGTAACACAGACACATACAGAGTTGATTGCCAATATGGGGTCATGCCTTATTTCCTTATGTACATCAACCCAAAACAACTTTAAATTGAGTTCCGGTTCACCTGCTATGTCGTTACGAATGGCTCAAATGTCTCTCTACGACTTCCATCCCCTAGATAAAAAATGTAATTTCGTTTACTTTTATTGGTTTGTATGCTTCAGCATCTTTGGAAAGTTTATAATAAATTAATATGATTACGGGAGTGCATGAAATGAAAACTGTATTTCACTAGATCGACAGAAACAATACATGTAGCAGCAACATCGGAGAAGCTCTGATCTATTTCGTTTCACGTCCAATCAACCATTACAGGTCTATATCTCTAATTCTGATTTGGAAATCAACAGAACTCTGGCAAAAGTTCCCAAATTTCAATATAAAACCGGTTTACACTGTTATAGCAAAATGGTAAAACACACTGGTAATCAGAGCTAAATAAAATAGTCTAGAAGCGAATTTGGCCAAAGGTTAACACAATATCATTTCAGAACTATAAGTACTCATTTAATGTGTTATATTCTAATCATAGGGATGAATAACAAAAGGGTTAATTTTTTAAAATATATAGCTTAGAGCATCCCTAAAAACTCAAGGTCCAAAGAGTAAATTTTTCATATTTAGGCAAAACCTAAAATGTAAATATGAAAACTTGCTGGTATAATAATCATATAAATGCAACAGAAAGGGAAGGGTTAAGATTGGTGATTTCAACTACGGTAGAACTTAAAAGTCCTGTCCAGTGATGATGGTGACCAGGAGTCAAAAAGGTGATAGTGATCTAATTCTAAGGCTTCAAAATAGAAAAGGGCTGCTTGCACCGTTTAGCATGTGCCATATAAAAGGAGTTACGAGAGTAATAGAATAAAGAGGTATCTCTATACTTCGGCTCTGATGGTGCACCCCGATCTTTGCAAACAAATGTATGACATATCAATATAACACCAACACGCTTCTAAAGAATTTTTTTAAAGGATCATACCTTTAATTTTAAAAAATAATATGAAAGGATGGAAAATACATTAGGTTTTGAAGGCAAGATAAAACCGAAATGACAATTGAAATAAGAATACATAAGGGAAAATTATGAACCTAAGTACCTAACCAGCAACAACTATTTATGCGGACGATGAACCAATTATCTAAACAGATACCCATTGTAATAATGTGCATGTTAATACGCATATGACTAATTATGTAATTGGAGAATTAATCAATTCTAGAAAATTTCATAATCAAGTAGGCACTTTTTTTGGTTCAGATTGCCTTTCTAGCTGTTCACTGAAACACCAACCTCAGCATGTGCAATAGCTCACCTTTGCTACTAAAAACCAGATATAACTCTATAAACCATCAGAAATTAAACAGTATTAGTAAAACATAATATATATGTTACCAATACTATACTTAACCACTAAAAGACAGTGCTATACAAAACTACATGCATGTGCAATATCAGTAAACATAATCCAATAGCCACAGAAAATTTACAGAGGACATATGTACCAACCAAAATAGGCACAAGGCTAAAATGCGAAACAATTCAACAGCAAAACAATAGCTCATAGTACGATTCTTGATGAAAAAACCAGACAAGAACGCTGCATTTATAGCCAGTCACTAATTAAAACACAGAACAGATGCATTACAAGATGTCATTTCTTCATTGTGTTGTTAGATGAGAAGAATAAGCCATGTTGTAGTCATCAAATTCAGTTATCTTATATGCTAGTGACCTTAGAATATAAAAATAGAGAGCACAAACTTGAGTTTAAAAGCAGGTTGTAAACTATATCTTTGCAAAACGCTTTAGTAAGGTCATTTATGTATAATATCAATTATCAAACAGGTGATGGTGTTTAAGAAAGAAATAAACTACAGATCAACAGCAATCCTTTTAAGCAAAGGTCAGTACGTAACAGTGGACACTTGATTATGGGTGTTTCGTAGGTGGATAGATTAAGGCTTTACCTTTTGAGCTTGAAGAACTAATTACGGTACAACCACCACCTCCTGGTCATTACCTCTCTCCCTTCTCAAATGGTTGCGACGTTTGATGGATGTACAGGCGCTAGAGCAGCACCAAAGGTGGTCAGAAGAAGTGGCGGAGTCGTGATGATAAATACATTTATACGTACACATAATAACAGATGGCAGAGATGTGAATTAAAACGATGCGGACGTGGTTGCCGAGTGGAATCACTCACAAACGTATATGTTGCAATATTATACGGACGTGGTTGCCGAGTGAACTCCACGCTTTTGTGAGATTAGTGCTGCTTGCATCCCCTAAGGTGACAGCAAATACAGCATCAAATCCACTTGCGCCAGGAACTCCAGCCAACAGGACTCCCTCTGTGTTCATTGTAGCATCCAACAGCTGAGTTTGTGATACAGGTTCTATCTGGAAAGTTATAATATACAAGATATTTAAAACAAGTAGAAAATCAGGTGTACACATGTGTTTTTATGCATGTCTAAAATAATAGAGACAGACAGACAGACAAACAGACAAATGTAGAAAATAGACATCTTGTTGGAAAATGTTTTTCTTGTGGGACGGTTGCTTTGTGATTATAAAAATGATGGAGACAAATTTTGTCTAAATTGGCATGCTGCATGGTGTGCTGGAGGATACAAATTTAGACAAAATGGATTAACATTCATTTTTTTAATGAAGCCTCTTTGCCTATAAATACAACCGGATGGATCATTTGTAAAATATATATGTGAGCAAAAGATTGAAGTAAACAAGTTTGAAGCTCTCGGTGAATAGAAAGCTAAAGCTTAAAGTTTTCAGTCGGATAGTAGCTCTCGAGTATATTTGATTGATCCCTCTGAAATTCTCAAAATACCCTACATTAAATATTCAGAAATTGTTTTCGGGTTTTATTTGGCGAACTGAGGTGATAGTCGTTGTTGCTTGTTCACTGTCTGTGCTGTGCTCAAGCTGTGCTGTTTTATCCTGGAAGGGAAATTGCAAGAACCATCACAGTAAGTGGGGCAATTATTTCTTCAAGAACAGTTAATTTCTCTCGAGAAATTAGCGACTCAGCTGTGGTTATGGTCGGTTAATCCGCCTACTATAAAATTGAATATATAATGGTCGGTTAATCCGCCTACTATAATGTGTTTTATGGTCGGTTAATCCGCCTACTTTAAGGGTTTTTGTTTATGGTCGGTTAATCCGCCTACTAAACTGGAAAAGGAACTCTGGACTTAATTTGCTACGGAATCTTGGAAAGCAAATCGGAAAGCTTCATAAAAGCTAAGGATTTCTTTTCATCTATTTATTTTACAGTCTCTGATTATATATTTGTTTTGCCATCACTATTGTTTGTTATCGGTTTCGTTATAACTGTTCTTAATTTGCAATATATAATATTGATATAACTGCCTTGATTTGTGAAATTTTCCCAACAAGCTTGAAGAAATAATTGTTATATCTGTAATTATATATAATTAAGATGGCGAACGAAAACCCCTCCGCAACCGTCGCTCCTACCGTTGTTGTACCTATCGTTGACTGGACCACGTACCGATTCCCACAGGCCATTGATCTCTCGGGTATGCCTGAGAAGTTCAGTGGTGGTGCCGGTTTTACACGCTGGCAAAAGAAGATGAAACTGTGGTTATCGGTAAAGGGTCTATGGCCGGTGATACAATATAATCCTCCAGTTATTGATCAAGTCAAATCTGAAACAGCTGAAGCTTATGCAAAGTGGGCTGAAAAGGATGGAGTGGCTAGGGCTGCTATTTTGGCGGCGTTGGCGAACACTCTATTTGATGTTTACTCATCAGATGCCTACAATGCTAAGTTGCTGTGGGAAAAGCTTGATCAGACACATAATACAGATTCTCAAGGACTTGAGAAGTATTCTGTGGCTAAATACTTAGATTTTAAACTGGTGGATACTAAGTCCATAACTGAGCAGGTGCACGAGTTTGAGAATATTGTCCATGCATTGAAGGAGTCCGGCATGGATCTTCCTGAAAAGTTTCAAGTCATGTCTGTGATTGAAAAGCTCCCTAAGTCTTGGGAAGAGTTCGCTCTCTCCCTGAAAAGACAGAAAGGAGAGATCACTTGGACTAACTTGATGTTGGACATCTCTGTTAATGAGCAACACAAGTCCAAACAGGGACATGTGATGCCGACTGAAGCAAGTGGTAGTAAGGTTAATATAGTGACTGTAGGTCAGAAACGGAAATTTAACAAGAAGGCTGGTAATAAAACCAATGATAAGAACAAGGCTAAGAAACCGAAGGCAAACAAACCGTGTTGGTCTTGTGGACAGGTTGGTCATTGGAGCAAGGAATGTCCAAATAAGAAAGCGAAGAAATCTGAGATGATTGCTCAGACAAATACTGTGTCTGGAGCTGGAGTCATCATTGAGCCTATGGCTAACATGGTTATTGGTGAAGCAGCAGCTTCTGTATCCAATGACGGGTATGTTACCTATAAGCCTGTATTATTATCCATTTATCTGTCTCATGAATGGTTGATTGATACTGGAGCTAATGTGCACATTTGTGCTGATAAAACTCTATTCGTATCTTATCAACAGATTCACGGGGGGTCAGTGACGATGGGGAATGCTAGTGCTGCACAAGTACTTGGAATAGGAAACGTGGACTTGAAGTTTACTTCTGGGCGTATTCTATCATTGTCAAGAGTGCATCATGTTCCCGATATTCGTAGAAATATAATAAGTGGATCATGTCTAGTTAAGGATGGTTTTGAGCTTTCGTTAAAATGTAATAAAGTTGTTATTACACATACTGGAGTGTTTTTTGGCAAAGGATATTTATCTGATGGTTTGTTTGTAATTAATGTGGAACCATTTCATTATGGTTTAGTTACTGATAATATTTCACCTTCTGTTAATTTTGTTGAATCATCTAGTTTATGGCATGCTCGTCTTGGTCATTTAAACTTTGGTGCACTAAATAATATGATGAATTTAGAGTTGATTCCAAAGCATGCTATTGATAAGAAAACTAAATGTCAAGTATGTGTGTCTGCTAAACAAATAAGGAAACCTTTTCAAAATGTTGTTAGGGATTCAGAAATATTAGATTTAGTACACACTGACATTTGTGAGTTTAATGGCATAATGACTAAAGACAATAAAAGATATTTCATTACCTTTATAGATGATTGTAGTAGATATTGTTATGTTTATTTAATTAGACATAAAGATGAAGCACTTGAAAAATTTATTGAGTATAAAACTGAAGCTGAGAAACAAACTAGTAAAGTACTTAAAAGATTGAGATCTGATAGAGGTGGTGAGTATACGAGTAACTCATTTGATGAATTTTGTAAAAACAATGGTATAATTCATGAGGTAACTCCACCATACACACCTGAATCTAATGGGGTCGCTGAACGAAAGAACAGAACTTTTGCAGATATGGTCAACAGTATGCTTCTTAATTCTGGACTGCCAAAGTACATGTGGGGAGAGGCTCTGAATACGGCTTGCCATATTCTGAACAGAGTTCCTCTGAAGCACATGGAAACGAGCCCGTATGAATTATGGAAAAGTAGGAAAACTAGTTTGAAATATCTTCGAGTGTGGGGGTGCCTTGCAAAGGTGCTTGTCCCTGAACACAAGAGGAAGAAACTAGGACCGAAAACCATTGATGCTATTTTTCTGGGCTATGGTGAAAACACAACAGCTATGAGGTTTTTAGTAATAAAATCTGACATAGATGGTATTGTGTCAAATACTATAGTTGAACTTCGTGATGCAACTTTCTTTGAGGATGTATTTCCTATGAAGGAAGGTATACCTCAAAGTATTTCTTATGATGATCCTACCCACACATCTAGTTCTATTCCCGATCATGTGGATAAGATGACAAATGTGGGGGCAGACGATCCTATACATGAACCTAGAAGGAGCAAACGCACTAAGATTGTCAAGGACTTTGGAAGTGATTTTGTCACTTGCAATGCCGAGGATGAACTTTTAACTTTCCGTAGTGTTATGGATTCATCTGAATCAAGGCATTGGAAAGGCGCTGTTAAAAGTGAAATTGATTCTATTATCTCTAACGGGACATGGGAATTAGTTGATCTTCCTCCTGGGTCTACTACTATAGGATGTAAATGGATCTTCAAAAGGAAGATGAAACCAGATGGATCAATTGATAAGTATAAAGCTAGATTGGTAGCCAAGGGGTTTAGGCAAAGAGAAGGTATTGATTATTTTGATACTTACTCTCCAGTTGCCAGAATGACAACAATCAGAATGCTTGTAGCATTGGCTTCCGTACATGGTCTTATCATCCATCAAATGGATGTAAAGACGGCTTTTCTTCATGGTGAACTTGAAGAAGAGATTTATATGGATCAGCCTGAGGGATTTATTGCTTCTGGTAATGAAAGGAAAGTTTGTAAACTAATTAAATCTATCTATGGCTTGAAACAAGCTCCTAGAGACTGGCATAAGAAGTTTGATGAAACTATTTTGGCTTTTGAGTTTATTATCAATGAAAGTGACAAGTGTGTCTACTACAAAGTTAGAAGAAATGAATGTATTATCTTGTGTCTATATGTTGATGATATTTTGTTGTTTGGAACCAATATTGAGATTATTAACGAGACAAAAAGGTTCTTGAAAAGTCATTTTGAAATGAAAGATATGGATGCTGCAAGTGTGATTCTTGGTATTAAGCTGACAGAGTCAGTTGATGGAATAACCATGACACAATCTCATTATATAGAGAAATCTATACTTGAGAAATATGGTTATTCAAAATGTAGAATCGCTAGCACTCCATATGATTCAAAAGTTGCACTTGTCAAGAATAAGTCAGGAGTTCCTGTGTCTCAGTTAAGGTATTCTCAGATTATTGGAAGTTTGCACTATCTTGCTAACTGTACTAGACCAGATATTTCATATTCTGTGTCTAAGTTGGCTAGATATACAAGTTGTCCAAACAAGTCTCACTGGGAAGCATTGGATAGAGTTCTTAGATATCTAAAAGGTACTATATCCCTAGGTTTGCATTTTAGGAGATTTCCTGGTGTAATTGAAGGGTATAGTGATGCAAGTTGGATAGCTAAGAAATCTGGTACCAATGGAGTCACAGGATATGTGTTTACACTGGCCGGTGGAGCAATATCCTGGAAGTCGTCTAAACAGACGATAATAACTCGGTCTACATTTGAGGCTGAGTTGTGTGCTTTAGATGCCACGGGGACGGAGGCTGAATGGTTACATGGACTTATGTCTGTAATACCTGTAGTAAGCAGACCGCTTCCAGCTTTTGCTGTTTATTGTGATAGCCGTACAACTATCGACAAGATAAATAGTAAAAAGTATAACGCTAAAACCAAGAGACATATCCAAGTTAGACTTAAGTCTATAAGGGGTTTAGTGTCTGACAGGGTCATTGCAATTGAGTTCATTGGTACTCAAGATAACATGGCAGATCCTTTGACTAAAGGACTTGATCACGTGGTAGTTCTTAAGTCGAGGTTGGGGATGGGACTGATAGCCCAACATGATTCATCTACGGCAGGAACCCAATACATCTGAGAGGAGATCCCTTGAAGTGTATTCAATGTGGTAATAACAAGTCGTAAGGGTGAATTGGTAGTACCTTTATCTATAGATTGATACTTATGTATCTGGAGTCTATCCCCTGAAAACCTCTAAGGTACTGATACTGCTAGTATAGCAAGAGTTTTAAAACTCTGAATGGGGTCAAGTCTTTATGACGAGATGATAGCAGAACATCTCTGGAGATGCCCAGCTAAGCGAATGTAATTGTGTGGTCGCAATTAGAGGAAAGGGTTATTCCTTGAAGCATTCGACGAACAGGATCGAGACATGACCATTAACGTCTCAAAGCCGTAGATTATCACCATAGCCTTTGACATGTCGTCGTCTATGGAGTGTGATTACATCAAACGGATAACGATTCAAGGTGAAATATTCCATCCTATCCGGTAGTCATCGAAGTAGGGGAATTAGGAGCAGTTCAAACCTTGATCGGTACTGACTCTGAAAAACATGTCATGTTAAATCCGATATGCAATTCTGATATGGATTTGTGGGGGATTGTTGGAAAATGTTTTTCTTGTGGGACGGTTGCTTTGTGATTATAAAAATGATGGAGACAAATTTTGTCTAAATTGGCATGCTGCATGGTGTGCTGGAGGATACAAATTTAGACAAAATGGATTAACATTCATTTTTTTAATGAAGCCTCTTTGCCTATAAATACAACCGGATGGATCATTTGTAAAATATATATGTGAGCAAAAGATTGAAGTAAACAAGTTTGAAGCTCTCGGTGAATAGAAAGCTAAAGCTTAAAGTTTTCAGTCGGATAGTAGCTCTCGAGTATATTTGATTGATCCCTCTGAAATTCTCAAAATACCCTACATTAAATATTCAGAAATTGTTTTCGGGTTTTATTTGGCGAACTGAGGTGATAGTCGTTGTTGCTTGTTCACTGTCTGTGCTGTGCTCAAGCTGTGCTGTTTTATCCTGGAAGGGAAATTGCAAGAACCATCACAGTAAGTGGGGCAATTATTTCTTCAAGAACAGTTAATTTCTCTCGAGAAATTAGCGACTCAGCTGTGGTTATGGTCGGTTAATCCGCCTACTATAAAATTGAATATATAATGGTCGGTTAATCCGCCTACTATAATGTGTTTTATGGTCGGTTAATCCGCCTACTTTAAGGGTTTTTGTTTATGGTCGGTTAATCCGCCTACTAAACTGGAAAAGGAACTCTGGACTTAATTTGCTACGGAATCTTGGAAAGCAAATCGGAAAGCTTCATAAAAGCTAAGGATTTCTTTTCATCTATTTATTTTACAGTCTCTGATTATATATTTGTTTTGCCATCACTATTGTTTGTTATCGGTTTCGTTATAACTGTTCTTAATTTGCAATATATAATATTGATATAACTGCCTTGATTTGTGAAATTTTCCCAACACATCTAACCATAAAGAAGAACCCTACTGGAATGCCCGCAGCCTCTCCCATTAGCCGCATGTGATTTCTGATCTCAAGCATAGAACCCCTAGATTCTAACAATGATTTTACAATTTTATACTTCTCTTGGTTCACTTGCTTGTTTCATCCACTGCTCAAGCAATCAGAGTTAGACATATCAACTTAAATTTGACAAGACAATCTTTCCAAGATGTGTACTGCCTTTGTAAAATATAGACTTAATTGCATTTCGCAACCCTTTGGTTCTTTCCAAAATCACTTTGGTACTCATAGTTTGCATAAATGCACTTTGCAACCCACAACTTAATTTGCCGGTTCAAATTGCACCCCTTTCGTCTGTTTTTGACCAAATTGCCCTTGATAATTAAGGAAAATTTTAAAAAAAATAAGGAAAAATTCGAAAATTTAGGAAAAAATTACAAAATTAGGAAAAATTCAAAAAAAAAGAAGGAAAAATTCGAAAAAATTTAGAAAAATTAGAAAATTCGAAAATTTAGGAAAAATTCGAAATTTAAGAAAAAACCAAAATTCGAAATTTTTTAATAAACTAAGGGATATTTTCAAAATTTCGAAAATGAGGAAAAAGCAAAAAATTCGAAAACTAAGGGATATTTTCAAAAATTCAAAAATTTATGAAAAATTCAAAAAAAAAAAGGAAAAATTCGAAAATCCGAAAATTTAGGAAAAATTCGAAATTTTGGAAAAAGCAAAAATTCGAAAAATTGCAATTTTCCATATTTTATTTTTTAAAAAGTACTAAATTTTTCGATTTTTATTTTTATGCCATATTTTATTTTTCGAAATTTTGAATTTTTCCTAATTTTGAAATTTTTCCTAAATCGAAATTTTTTCCGATATTTTGAATTTTTCCTAATTTTTCGAATTTTTCCTAAATTTTCGAATTTTTCCTAAATTTTCCTAATTTTTTCTAATTTTTCGAATTTTTCCTATTTTTTTCGAATTTTTCCTAAATTATCAGGGGCAATTTGGTCAAAAACAGACGAAAGGGGTGCAATTTGAACCGTCAAATTAAGTTGTGGGTTGCAAAGTGCATTTATGCAAACTATGAGTACCAAAGTGATTTTGGAAAGAACCAAAGGGTTGCGAAATGCAATTTAGTCTAAAATATATAACCTGATTATATGCATCAAACAAAATATGAAGATCCTACGCAATACTTGTTACATATGACATGACTACCAACATGATCAAAAACCTACATATTCAGTAAGAAATGTTAAGCAGATAATATGCATCCCAGGTAATTTACAATACTGATGCAGTTAATAAATATGACAGTGCACAAAACATCTGCTTGTAAGAGTTACCTCTTCCGACTTGCGAATACTGCAGCTATTGATAACACATTGATATGCATCCGCATGTTCAGCTGCTAATTTTCGTTACAGATTTAGTTGTTTTTCAAGAGCTGAGTTTGCATTAGACAACTTTGTCCAGGTATCTCTGGACCTTTCAGGATCAGACATCTGCCATTTCTTGACAGCACCAACCATTGATGGCGTGGATGATGCACCAGTTCCAGGCTCCTCAAGCAACTAAAAAAAGCATCACATTTATTCCAGTAACTCAATCCTAAAAAATATTTCGTCCAGTGATATAAGGTTAGCATATAGCCTTTTTAGTGTATTGGTGAATTAAAATATCTTGATAGGGGCCAAGGTTCAAATATATTGTACAACGTAACTTTCTCAAACAACTGCATCAGGAATTCTAACAGTTCCCAGTTACAATCCGGTTATACATCTAGCATGTCTTCAGAGCAAAAACTGCATCTAAATGACATACAATGATATCAATGTACTTACCAGTGTCATCAATGGAGGCAACGAGAATTTAGTCCTCATGATCCCACTTGCGCCTTTCAAGACTTCACTAATAACTTCTTCAAGTGGCTTGCCTACGTATGCACCCTGAAACACTTTAACAGACATAAACAGGTAAATATCATATATGGAACATTCTCACAGAAATGAACTTGGACTTGCATGCATTACTCATGATAAGATAGTACTCTCCAAATCATAATAAACATGAAATCAGATGATCCATAGCAACATTTTCAGATAAAGTTTTCATGAAGTGGGTCTTAATCTAATGAAGAAACAATTGCAGCTAAATCAATGTATAAAGATTGCTAATATATATTCAAGTATATACTCAATACCATGGGAAACAAGGAACAATGTATCAGGATTCTGGATTAATTGCCATAGGAAAAGCCAATCTCAAATGCATAACAAATTTCCTTTCTTGGAATTAAAATCTGATGGCACAGAAGGTTTTCACTCGGGTACACACACACACACACACACAAACACACACACACACACACACACACACACACACACATATATATATATATATATATATATATATATATATATATATATAGAGAGAGAGAGAGAGACCTGAGCTGATGAAAGAACTTCAGGTGAAAAGCGGACATAACGTTGACTTCCATAAACCGCTGAACTGATATCAAATCCACTGCCCACTTTTCCTTGTGCAATACAATGAGCAGTTTGAGCTATTACATGCACGACATCAAGATCTACAGTCCCTTCATATCTTGATCTTGATTTTCACTTAACGAGGAAAGGTTAACAACCCCAAGGTAATTAATTAATGCAGCAACAACAGCAGTCGTCATGGCTGCAGATGATCCCAGTCCAGTTTTTGCCACTTCAGGCTTGGATGTTCCTCTATTCGACTCTTCAATGTTGAGAGTAATTGAAGTAAAGGGTTTAAGGGTAGCCAAAGATTCTGGGGACAAAGGGAGGCCAAGGGATTCAATCTAAGAAGGGCCGAGGGGTGGGGGGACATAAACAACTATACCATGAGTTTATGACCATAAATTCATAACATGAGAATATACAAATTTTGGAAGACTTGCGATAAATGCATAAGGATTACTTTAAAAAGTAATTATTGATGCTTTGTCGTATTACTAAACAATGTAAATTTATAGCACTAATGAAAAAGAAAAGAAAAAAACAAAAAATAGGTCCGAGGGTCAACTGCCCCTGTAATTAAGTAGACCTATTTTAACTATCTACAAATACAAGATAAGCGACGCGCATCTGATTTTAACTATCTACAAACGAAACGATTGAACATTTTATGGTACTGCTTGAAAAGGGGAAGTAGTCGGTGTATAAAAATATATATACCTGCTTCCGATATGAATAAAAATCATTGGAACCCAAAATTGTTATATCCAGCCCTGCATGACAGCAAAGTGCGAAAAATTTATATCACCTTTATGATAAGAAAAGCAATTATGCATTAAAAAAATACCTTTTAAAAGTAGTTTGTGCAACACATCCTGCTTATCACTGTCAGAATTCGCATATGATGCGCCACGGCATATTGCAATGCATATTCTACAAAATGGTTCCTTGAGTCGCTGAAGATGAATCCAAAAATTGTGACATATTCACCGTAACGAATTATTCAATAATGTATGTATGATTCATATTCATTTTGGGTGTTAGAAACCACAATATATAAACATATATACATCAGGTTGTATGTAAATCATAATAAATATACATACAAGTAAGCGGAATCACTATGATTATTCACTCTTCCAAAGATTGTAATTACAAATTTAAACACACACACACACACACAAATAATACAGTGAAGCATGTTTAACTGGTTGTAAAATTATCATTGGATACAAATCACTATACTTGCCTCGAAGCAGTGCACTGCAACAGTAGATGTTTTAGTGACATCTTATAGGTAGTTTCCCTTGACATTTGAGGAGAAATTAACTTTACGTCTGTCCACGCCTACAAGAAAAACAAAAACAAAATTGAAAAAATTGTAAGATTCAGGTCCTACAAACACAAATCAAACAATATCGAAGACATAACACTACATGGACCACAGTTTCCTAATTCCTGGCAACAAAAAAGGTCCTACAATTCACCTAAATGCCAGTCAGTCTTTCTATTGTGAACCATAACCTCTGCACTCTAGAGTCTATAGAGACAATCAATGTCTAATCTATCTAATCCATATTTTCGATAATTCTGACTAAAATAGAGTGTATCTGATATGGCCTTTTTTCGCCTGCAAACAACTAGTCCAACATCTAATCAAAATTATATTTAATTCATGACTTTTGCTAGTTCAATACATTTTGTGTAAACAATTTACATGTCACCAACAATACATAATTTCCTCAAAACAATTATTCATCCATTACTTAATAAAAATTATTATTATTATACTCGAGATTAGGGATCATGACTTGCAACTAAAGTATGACTCACAAAACGCAACCAACAAACTAGGCATTAACAATAATAACTATCGTGTACAACATTGTAAAACGTGCAAACTTGATCTATCCTTTCAACAACATACAATTTTTTCGAACACATTTAGTCATCAATTATTCAATAAAATCAGTACCAATATAATCGAAATACGCAATACGCAACCAACAAACCAGGCATTAACATCAATAACAAACACTAAGACAAAAAATAACACACCCAAGCCCAACTATCAGGTTTAAGCTCATCATATCAATAATCAATTTCATCAAATAAACATGATAATTACAAATATAAATACATGAAAATGTTAAAATATGTAAATCAAACACTTACACACCCATTTATTAAGAGTTAAAGTGATGTAATTGAAGTTTGTGTGTATATGTGTGTGTATAGGAGTGCCGATAATGGTTTGGGGGTTTAATATTTGTACTAGCAGTTTTGCCCGCTTTGCTGGGCTTGTGCTAAACAATTTTTTTATTTTTAGAATTGTTCTTTGTTTCTTCTCTTATGAAATTTAGTTTAATAGTTGTTAAATAAATTTAAGCTAATCTAATAATGGAGTAGAGGATTTTGGTCATGTGGTACCTCGATGCTGCTGTTGTCATTTGCATCAAAATTCAACATTAAGTTATGCAACTCATGACATACCTAAAAGCTAAACGGGGTTTATGACTCATCTAAGGTTTGAGGAAGAACAAATGTCTTCGAATAAATACAATCAGTCTATCATCTCATAATAGAGAAAGTGTATTGCTAAATGTAACTCATGCTATCATCTCAGAATAGAGAAAACTGTAACATACACGATAAATTTCTTATATCAGCTTCATTAATTTTTGGAACAACCTTCCATGTCCCGCCACCTCAAGTAGATCAAACCAGCATGGTAGTGTGTATAAGCTCCTGCAACGACCAACACATGAAAAAGCTGATGACTGTGTCCAGCTATATCATACTTTCCAGGCTTCCATCGCTCAGGTATTCTCTTGACATAGATTAATAGCGCTCCAATCCCGTAGAATGCTCCCATCAGTACTTAAAATCAACTTATGCACGATGGGCACATCACCTGATACACCCATCCAAAGAAGAGGGAAGCGCGAAGGGTTCGAAAATGGGGTTTCTGGAATACCGGGAGAAGAGAGAAAGCAATGCTGGCTATTCCAACACTGTAATAAAGCTCAAGTAAAGGTTGCATAAGAACAGATAGAACATAAAGGAATAATAAACAGGAGGGTAAAAGGAAATTGCAATGAGGGCTGCAATTATGAGAGGCGCTCTAAGAGAAGATGGCACGTGCTGCTGGCTAGCAAGCAGAACATGGCCCCTCCCAAAAAAAACAAAAAATGGCCATCTCGTGACTTGATCGACTGGCAGTGAGTGTAAACTATTGCCCATATCACCTTTTACGCTTTTCTGCAATAACCGCAAAGGAACAATAAGTCATAATATTGATTACATACTAAGTGTTTGTGGAGATAGTTACAGATTTACAAAAGCTTGTTATCCATATGTAATGACCATCCAGAGGAAACGGTTTATCTATACAGCTCTCAGCGAGTTAGGTTTTCAAATGCAGTTGACTCCAACTTTGTGCTACCCAAATACAAAATTCTCACTCAAAATAAATTGAAAATATTCCGAATTTGAAACCACGTGGAAACACCAGAGAATGCATAATGATACAGATCCACTTTCAGAGTTTCAGGTCATATATTTTGGTATTTTAGTTGATTTCATGTAATACAGAAAGGAGACTTGGTAGGTGGATTAATCTTTTTTCAATATATCAAGTTGAAAACACAATATCCGACTTCATGACTTCATTGTGGTGTCGGTTGGTTGGAGTGGATTGCATTTTGAACTATTATATGAAAAGTTACACATAATCTTCATATCTTCCTCCATTACTCGACAAGTTATAATCAATCTTTTTAACTTACATATTGCTCATTCATTTCTCTCTATTATCCTTCACAGCTTTTATAGTTGAAATCTACCATCAGATTCTTTAATCTCAGTCTTACATAATTCTCCGCCTTTAATTTTATTTACATATTTATATTCCATCCTCACATCCACATTTCATATCTACCAACAAACACAACTATAGGAGAGATTTCTAATCTTTGTCGAACACAACCAACAAACACAGCTATAGGAGAGATTTCTAATCTTTGTCGAACACATGTAAAATTGACATCATCGCACACTTATGACCTACTTTAAGAATTAAAATGTTACTTAGCTCATCAACACTCAATAGTATTAGGTAACTACAAAGAACCACAAAACGAAGTATTACCAGTAAACAATCTTTGACTGGGTCCACAACTGAATGTTTTGGCAGACAATTCGCGAAAAGCTCTAATCCATTCCAAACAGAGAGTGAAGGAAGAAAATCAACTGGAGGCAAAGATGTCTTCAGTTCGCTTTTAAATCTTTGAAAGTCGACCATATTGGGCAAGGTAGGTTGAGGAGTTCCGCATTAATCTTGCCAAGATCAGTACTCCTGAGCATGTTAGACAACTGTTGTACCACCTGTAGATCCATTACCTTGGGGATCTTCATTGCTGTATATATAGTTAATGATAAAAACAGGGAAAATTCGATTAAATGCCTGAAACATAAATAAAAGCGGTTAATAAAAATTACATATATTAAGCCTCTAATATGATTCACCAAATTATACAGGTGATTCGCTGCTAGCACATATCAGACATGTAGACATCAGGTGTACTGTGATAACCATTTTTTCTCGAATAGCAAAAGTGTATTGCTAAATGTAACTCAAGCACCTGCAACATTACCAAACTACATTCAAACTAATTTCATCAAAGATATGTGTGCATGAAAAATCTGCCAATGTAAGCCAACATACTATAATATGATACTCCCTCTGTTCCTTTGTAATAGTCGCTTTGACTTTTTGCACGTATTTTAAGGTGCAAACAAATCGTACTTTTATATGTTATTTTTAAAATTTTCTTTTCTGAATAAAAAAACGGAAGGAGTATCATTAAAACTAATACAAACGATAATCTTCAAATGGGAACCACCGTATGCAAGAAAACAGAATGCTTACTTTAGTGACAAATCTGCCAATATAAGTCAACATAGTATAATATGATATCATCAAAACTAATACAAACGACAATCTTCAAATGGGAACCACCGTATGCAAGAAAATAGAATGCTTACTTTAGCACTTAGATAGCCAGAAGTTTTTCAATGAGGTCGACATGAGTCATGAGCATTCCCCCACAGCAGTTTGAGCGGTGCAGTTACAGGCTTTTGGCATATATATCCAAGACAAAGGAAAAATATTAAGCATATTTGCCATATTTGATGAAAAATGTTACAATTTTTTTAACTTTTACCCTTCCCATAAACCCATCTCTAAACAGAACTTTATCAAGATAATTATCAACTAAATCCTCATTCCAAATCTTGTGTTACTAAGATTCTTTACAAAAAGTCTTTTAGATCTTTAATCAAACAGTTAGACTACAAGAATTTAAAGCAAAAAACATACAAAAACTCTTTTAGATCTTTAATCAAACAGTTAGACTGCAAGAATTTAAAGCAATGATATGTATGTAAATAGAATCAGGCTTATCCATCATGTTCATTCTTAAGGATGTAGGAATGAAGAACGTATCAGCGCATCCATCGGAAGCGCATCCATCGGAAGCGCATCCATCGAAAAGCAGCCATTTTCTACCTGAAAAAAAAACATTAGCAAGTATAATTGATAAATGAAGATGGATATAGAATCACAGAGAACATGATAATCAAATACGTAATAGCAAAAAATACATCTCAGAATATCTGGAAGATATTGTAACGGTGACACCATCAATATACGAAGAAATACCTGTAACAAAAACAGTATCATTCAAAGAAAACAAAAAAGATGTATTATTACAATAAAAATTAGGCTGAAACAAAATTGATAACAAAAACATAAACAATACTGGGTGTTGAAAAATTAACAGAAAAATAATATGGATCAGAGGCATCCATAGAGCATACCTCAAACAGTAATGGAATTTGGAGAGGCCAAAAGAAGAGAGAGGAAAGGAAGGAGGTTTCAAAATTTGAATTTGAAAGAGATGAGAGAGAGAGATATGAAAAGAGGAAGATGAAGAAAAGAGGAAGCTGAATATTATGGGATATTATGTTGAAAAGGACACAATGTCACATCTTGCAAGTGAAGTTGAAAAAGGGAGAGTGTTTTTAAAAACTCAATACCACTGCTGGGCCCCAGTTCCAACACAAAGCTAACAAAAAAGGCTTACAAACGTGTGATAAATACGTACAATATACCGTAGAATACATACAATTTACGGTATAAACTGTAATTATACAGAAAATGCCGTATAAATAGACTGCCATTGTAAGTAGTATACAGAAAAGGTGATGGGCTTGCTGGTAAATTCATGCTGAAATAGGCTTCAGGATGTATCATATATATAGATGTACGTATCTAGTCAAAATCTTACTCTCTGTTGTGGAGTGAGTGTATCACGTGCGTCGCTCTACAGCGTCACATGCGAAAATACAAATTTAAAATACAAATGTAATCTGGTGAAATTGAAATCTAAATTCAAATTTTTTTAGACTTAGCAAATATAATAGGTTCTTGTTTGGACTTAGCAAATATTAAAAAAAAAATATAAATTCATATTTAAATTTAAAATGCAATAAGGAGACTACTTGTGGACAAATGTTAAAAATAACATTTTTTTTGGATCAAAATGATGAAAATAACATTTTTTGGGAGGGAGTGTTAAAAATACCAATACGCATTTGGGGTTGGGGTAACGTGGGTTACACATTTTACGTTTGGGTAACATGGGTCACACAAGATTCAGTCGAATAATACACGTATTTCAAAGCCTAGAGTATGCAAGGCGCTATTCGGTAAGGATGGGATACGCATGTCCAACTTGCGTATCACGTGTAACACATCGTCATCCTGCGTGATGACTTCATATGATGTCATCATCATTCGAGAGCTCCAGAGGCGCGATCCATGGCGATTCCGGCGAGTTTTTTTGGATCCATCTGTTCATCTGTGGCCGAAACTTTCCCATCACATACCATATACCATTAAAATTGCAATCAAATTCTCTGCACGCCTATACAAATTTCTTAGCATTTTATATGCCGAAATGGAAACGCCCAAAACCAAACCCTAAACGTCGGAATGATTCCGACGAGCTTCGTGCAAGCCCCTATGGGGTTGGAGGATAGAAATTGATAGGGGGAATAAGAAGGAGATGATTCTGAAGCTGTAGTGGTTGAGATAGTGTTCAGATAGGGGAGATCGGAGCTCCTCGAGCTAATTGCCGACCAGTTGCCGGTCGCCGAGAGAGACGAGTTTCGTGGAACCGGCGAGAGCTACAGTGGAGGGGTGATACGCATTACGTACATGTGTATATGGAATACGCATTTTTTGATTGGGTCACCAAATGGGTATTATTCACACATGTTCCCCGCAAATGGTATTCTTGGTTTTTTTTTAAAAAAAAACTTGTTATTTTTAGCATTCTTTCACTTCTTGTTTGGTTCTTGATTTCTTCTACTATATTTGAAACAAAGACATAACCGATATAGCTGAAGTAACTATGGCAGCTCCATTTAGGACACCTCTAACACTTCCTACTAGTTTTCCCTAGGTTCTTTGTACTCCCATTGTAGAAAGAAGTAACTATAATAATCCCGAAAACTAGCACACGAAAAACTGTCACAATAAAGTTGAGCATTGAGCTTTCCTTGGCGCCACAATTTGATTAAGGAAACAAGAATTACTTTTGGATGCCACTTAAACATAATAACATTTCCTCTCTCTCGTCTCCTTCCACTTTTCTAAAAGCTAGTCTTTTCCAGTCAGTTGTCTCCCTCCGGCGGTGGTTTATCCACCGGCCGGAGGCTCTTCTTCCTCTTCCATCATCTTTCTCCAACCAAGAATTCCTCCACCTTCTCAAATCCCTTTCATTTCTTCCACAAATCGGAATTTTTCCAAAAATTTCGATAAATCCCATTCGAGTTCTTTTTCAGATCTGTTGCGATTTAGAACTCGAAATATCAAATAAATACATTTCTTAAACTCAAAATCTCCTGCTTAATATCATATCAAAATTTGGTGTCAATCCGAGATCTTTGATTTTTCGAATTGTAGTATGTCTCTCCCTTTGGAGTGGTCTCTCCCTTTGGAGTGTTTTGTATATGTTAATATGTTTTGGTGTATTTGGTTATGTTATTTTCGTACTCCGAAAATGTCTCAATTGATATCTCGAGAGATCTGGAAAGTTCGCATCAAAGCTGGGGCACTGTTGATTATTGCAAGAGCTCACCTTTCATAACATGATTGTGTTCATCCTTGGGGAGTTTTTACTTACGGCAAGTCTATAGCTGGTTCCCGACAAGTAGATAGCTGGGGTGCTCCACCTGAACAATGGGCTACCAATGGTTTTTATGTGTAAAGGTCAATTGTAATATTACTGTATTCAGGGATGTTGGTACAATTCAGATTTATTGGGTTGTCTTTGTTTTCATTTTCAGTTAACAGATTTTTTCAGATCTGTAGTGTTTTCAAACGATCAGGAAACAAATCAGCTAAGTGTTTTAGCTTGCCTTTGTTTTTAACCTGATTGTACCACCAGTTGGGGGTTTGTCTCGACTGTGTGTTTGTTCAATTTAATGAAACTTTTTATCTTTGTGACAAAAAAAACATAATAACATTTCCCTGGAGATCACATAAACTTTTATGTACTCACGACGGACTAGTGATTGTGTCTAAAAATATAATCAATTCATCAAATCATACCTAAAACTACCGTTTTTTGTTAAATCAAATGTTGTAATGTGTTAGCATTAGCAGCAGCAACGGCTATATGAAACTACAGAGTTACAGAAAATCAAACCTATGGCATAACTAAAGTGTGAGAAGAGTAATCAGAGAAACATCGGGTAGGTCCAGCATATTATAACCCTTTACTAGTCCATTTACCTCAATTTTCCATGAGTTTGGATCAATTTCTCTGGATGCACAACACAAGTACTCAACCAAACTTCTTGTAACAACAGAACATGAAAGTACATGCAACATTATTCATCAAAATGTTTACCCCTTCAAAATAACCCCCAAATTCTCCTGTATAATTGAAGACAACAAGCATTAGTCAAGTTCTAATTACTGAACATGCAAAGTCATGTATCACATCAGTATCATAGTTTTCTTACCAAAAGTCACCCTTAGAAAAATAGCTATCTATACAGAGAATTCCGTATAACACAATGAGGCTAGGAGAGCTGAAATACCAACAATGATATAGGAGATAAATTACAGAAGGGCCAGAGTTGCTTTCGACCACACGGCCTGTCGTGACGAAAACTCCAGCACCAAACATACCACTAAAATCCAAAAGCTACTAGATGATATATACCACATGCTTATTTTTTTCATATTTGCGCCAGACTTCAGCCTCGATCATCTGGTTAAGTTCTTGGTCTGGTGTCTATGTAGCTAGCATTCCAGTTCTGAGCCTCATCTGATAAAGTTCTTGGACTGGTGTCCTGTAGATAATTTAAGGTGTAAAACTTAACTAATTATAGCTACCAACGATCTATTTCTCATGTCTTAAGAATAACTGACTTGATTCTTATTCAAATTAACACATAATATACATGTCACGCATCAATGCTTCTTAAAATATATTAGAAAGATCACGGAGCACTCTTTTAACTTAACCAAGGTAGAAGAAAAACTTGATGTTGCATCAATTAGCCTGGTAAGATGATGTATTTCTTATTTTAAATGTTTCTAGTTCTCTGAACACCAAGGTGTTGGAAAAAATTAAGTATAGCATGTTGATAAATAAATGTTGACTCTTAGTATATTACCACAGTAAGTTAAAGATCCTGTTTTTTTCTTTGTAAGTAGCTTCTATTCGATCTCACAGTGTTATGTTATACACATGCATTCTTTTATCTGATGGTTGCGTACAATCACTATGGTCTTAACTACAATCCCTCATTCATTTAAAACTAAACAGAAATGGTTCTGTAGTTCGATCTCAGTTTTAATTACAAAATTACGAAAAGACAAGAGGGAGAAATCATATTATTTGCCACCCTATTTTTTTTTCCATTTAAAACAGGTTTATCAAATCTACATGGCATGATCGTCGCTAAAATTAATTCCACTTGGGACCGGATAATCCTACAATTAGGGGAAACAAACTACTTAAGCATTTACATCTAATGATAGATTTGAATTTTTGTCAAACACTTAGTCCACTGACAAATGCACAACATAAAACTATAGCATCTGAAGTTTAGAAACCGCTTATTCTACTGAATGATTTTAGAACACTGACATTGGTGTGTAACTTGGCTACTATTTCATGTCACACTAAGCATCAACCATCCAACCATTTTTTTAAAGGGATATAGAATTTGCCAAATAATATAAGAAACATCTGGTAACTCCAACATATTGTAACCCTTTACTAGTCCATCCATGTTGAGTATTGAATACACACACGAGAATATAGAGCGGGTGAATGTATTCTCTAACTTTTCTTGGATTTTGATTCAAGAAACTTGTTTGAATCTGTGATAAAGTATATATGCAGCAGAGTATGTGTGTGTGTTTAACAAATAATGGTAAGTGTGGAAATAAAACACACGAACAAAACTTACTTTAATCCAACGCTGTATTAGATAAAGATTTAGCTACAATATGTGAATACAAGACTTAGTATTCTCAGCTTCGTTTCTCAAAGAGATATTACTATAATGTGCAATGAAAAACTTAACTTCTAAAATGGTGAGGTTGTACACTTATAGAACATGTGTACAACCCATTTACTACTAATGACAGAACAAACAAATTTGCTTTCTAACTTGTCTATCCTTATTAGGTAAGTGTCTGAGCAGCATGCATTTTGACCATTCTGTTTGCGTGCTCAGAATCACTACTTTAGCAGCTGTTTCTGAAATATCTCTCCAAGCTTCCTGTAATTGACAGGTATGGTGGTCCTGTAATTGTACTGGCTTGTTGTAGGTTTCTACCTTGTACAATTTTCAGATGTTTGTCTTCAAGAACCAATTCGAGAACTAGTTTAGTAATCAATTTGAGTACTAGAATTAAGTAATTTGATAACTCTGAGTTCTCGAATAACTATTTCTTTAGATATCGAACCACTTCTCGAATTATCCATTTCTTCAGGAATCCTTGAATTGTCGAATTTTATCTTAAGTCCTTGAGATATCGAATATTACTCTGACTTGTTGACCTTTTAAGAACTAAAATGAGACTTTGACTTGTTGACTTCCTGAGTTCTCGAATAAGGCATACAGACATATCGAATCCCTGAGTTCTTGAATGCAGCTTTGAATGACTAACTCCTTGAGATATCGAACAGTGTCTTTTGAGATATCGAATCTCTGACTTCTCGAAACTTTGACTTCTCGAATAGAACAACCTGACTTTTTGAATTTGTACTTAGGCAAATATTCAGTCTCCAAATTCCAACTGTGCTTATTTCTTCATCCTTTTGCTTCAAACTTGAGGCATGATCATGGATCTTCTTTCAAGCATTATAATGTGACTTTATATACAGTTATACAGATGAAATTTGATGCCTATTTTAAGTACATAGTACAAGTGCAAACTCTACAACTGGAGGGTTCCCCTGTTAAGGGGTCATGTAAGTAATAAAAAGTATTACAAAAAATTAGGCTTGTTATTAGATGGAAACAAACATGCCTCTGTGACTAACAATCCACCTCAATTTTTCATAATATGGGATAGTTTTTTCCTAAAGCACAACATAATTGCTCAATGAAACTTCTTGCAACATCAGCATTTGAAAGTACATACTCCATCCATATGTTTGCTCTAGACTCAACAATTTACCACACGACACGAAAATTTAGTATTTTTGTTTGCATTTTGGGTACACGACATGAAAGTACGCAATCGAGATTTAGCATTGGTTTTCTGTTTACTATTTGGGCATACGACACGATACGAAGTACACTGTTATTTTCCAGTTATACACCACGAGATTGTAGAAGGGGGGGTTGAATACAATCTCAACTGAATTCTTTCGAATTGGTGAGGTCTAAGACAAATTGTAATAAGGACAGAAAGTAAACAAGTTAACTAAGACACATACAACACAAGATATAAAAATCTAAGGTGGATTTCGATCCACCTGATGGTTGTATTTGAAGAAAATACTCTGCGTAGTACTACACAGCTGCGGGTTACAAAGTCTTAGTGTTTACAAGAAAATCTAATGCAATATCAATTATGCTCTATGTTTTCTTCTCTACTAGAACTCTGCTGCTCATACAGCTTATTTAAACTATATGAAGATAAGTAAAATACATAAAATGCAAAGATACATTTTTGGTATAACTTGTCACACACACAAGTTTGAAGTGAATCCATTTCTAGAAATGTCTTGAAAGTCGTCTTTCCTTGATTTGGACAATCCAAGCATGCTTCAAGTCAGTGTATGTTTCTTTCTTCATAAGTTACTAAGTTCTTGAATTGACTTAGCTTCCAAGCTCCTGTGATGCTTTATGTAAAGGATCTTTTTGATTTGAATCTCTATCTCTGAAAAGTAACTTTAATCAAAAAGAAAATCTTTTCGAAAGTCAATAAGCTTTTCTGCTTATTGAGCTGTGCTTGAACTTCCCAGATAAACCAGCTGATCCTTATGCATTCATTAAGATATCCTTTGAAATCTTCAGTTGTAAAGTAATCATGTTGGAGGTTGCTTCCACTCTTATTGTTGCCCTTGAAGTCGGATAAATAGTGATTGATTTCACCTTTCACTTAGAAGAGTTTGAGCCTTTAACTATTTACAATTTGACTCCCTACTCGTAACATCCTTCGTGTAATTGACCATTGTCTATAAGTCACGGGTTGTAAAGTAATTCTGGGTTTGTTCTTTATTCGATATGTTCCATTAGAGGACTCTGGCATTACTAAGAATCCAGGTTGAGTTCTCGAAATGATAGCTCTTGAGTTCTCGAATGTTGACTTCTCGAATAGTTTTTTTTATTGAGTTCTCGAATGACTTCTCGAGCAGCCTGTCTTGTAGACTTCTCGAATAGCCTATATTGTAGACTTCTCGAATAGCCTATATTGCAGACTTCTCGAATAGCCTATCTTGCAGACTTCTCGACTAGAGTTGTCAGTTTGACTTCTCGAATAACCCTTTTTGTTGAGTTCTCGAATTCACCAAGTCTAAGATAACTCGAATAGAGGTATAACAAAGGTCTGACTTCTCGAACTCTTCTTTCCTTGACTTCTCGAAATTACTTGCATGGTTACAACAAACTCTCTTCTAACTGTTACAGAAATACTTCCTAACTGTTTGCATAATTTCATTCACAAGATGTAGCTTTAGTTGATCTGCATTTCAGTTAGTTTCATGATTTGTTTGTCAGCTTCGATTCCTTGATTCATTTTCTTCCTTGTGGTATTTGTTATTATCATCTATAGACATGCACGTCTCAACATACATGAAATAAATAAATATTAATATAAATAATAATATTTATATAAGATATATTTATATTTATAATAAATTAATTAATATTTATTTATAATATTATACATAATTTTATAAAGTTGTATATAAATATATATATATATATTTAGTACATGTTTGTAATAATTTCACCGAAAATATTAGTACGTATCTAAATATTTAATTTATTTATTTTAATTTATGTTTTTATTTAAAATTACACGAAAACACGACATGAAAAGTACACGACACGAAGGTACACGAACACGAAAATATACAGGCCCTAAATTAATTGTGTTTGATTTAATGTTCAGGTACACAAAACATGAAATTACACGATACGAATGAATTTCCAGATCTAGTTTGCTCCAGCAAAATAACCCACACTATACCAAATATGTATGAGTTAGTATCAAAGTCTTCAGTGCGGCATTTATAAATTAAAGGAAATGGGCTTGAGCCCCTACTATGATGCTTGGAAAAATTAATTGATATCAATCTACAGAATTATAATATGAAGTTATTAGGATATTGGTCTCGAAATTTCACGAAATATACATATAAATTCTTAAAAAAAGACGTTCGTTCGTTGCTTTTAAGTGTGTTTGACGTGCTCTAGTTTTGATCATTTTTTTTGTTTATATCGGCTTGAATATTTATATTGGCTTGACATATTAGAGGAAGTGTAATTTTTTGTGTGTTTGTAACACTGCATAAATGAATGAATATGTTGATCCATGAGTGTTTGTACAAACATTTACGTGTCTCAATCTTATAAAGTTGAGATACGTATTTTTTGTTCCGTTATCATCTAATCTTAATTAACTTTTTTTGGATTTGAGAACGTGATGAGATAACTTAATCATTCAAATGATATCAAGTGGTAAGAGTTTATTTTTTATCGTTGCAGTTTCTAGTTACCATTGTTAGTATAAATTGTCTTTGTTTACTATTTGTTAATCTTTGCAAATTGCAACTGTACACAATACATATAAGAAACTTAATACTATATTAATCATAGGCAGAAGAAAGTTAAGAGATGAAGAATGAAAAAAATGGCGTCCAAACTTAATACTATATTAATCTATGCATAATATTATCCATGGTGGATGACTAGTATTTTGTTGGATATTTTGTCTTGTATGTAAACGTTTGTCGATGACTAGTTTTAATTTCCGTTTGGATTACATGAATTTTACATACATACGTTTTTTTAATGATTATGGAGTTATGTTGTTCTCTGTTATTGTTGTTCTATGTTGTAAAGTTATTGTAAGCTATCATTTCTCCTATGGTGGTATGTTAAGAGTTTTGTTTTGGGGTCACAAATGATGTGCAACAAATGTGGATGCCTTATTAACAAGGAGATCAAGGCAATTTCTCACTCAAACCGGCCCAACATCCATCGTCCACCAGTCAACTTAATGGTATTTGCTTCCCCTTTTTGTATTCCCCTTATTTGTTTTAAGATGTCAACTCACTAATTATTTTAAAAATGTTAAATGTACATTGCAATTCCTGTGGTATGCTTGGCAAAATGAAGCTTACTCGCATTGTAACAAACTGGACTGCAGAACTCAATAAAAACGGAGAAGGTGCTACAATTGCTCAAATGGAATGTACTGAGTACACCCCTTCTACTTGTATCATTGACCAAGGCTAGAAAGCCATCTCAGTACGTTTAGTTTTATTACTTTGTGGTATTTAACAAACAAATTTTTTTTATGCAAATGTTAATTTTTTTTCTATGGATCAGTAATTGTGTACAAGAACGTCGACTTATCGGTGGACTTCTACAACTACGATCCGTTGGTTGATGTGCACTATCTATCAAGCAGCCTAGTGTGTCTTTCCAAGAAGTGGAGTCAAGTTCACACAGCTGGAAGTAGGAAATCAAGAGTCCATAACACTTTTAAAAAACTTATCACTGTTTATTATAGCTATTTTCAAGACTGCTAGTACTTCTATAGGTAGAGTACGGTATTCTTATAATAGTTAAAAGTACTTCAATTTATAATAGTTGATCTTCTATCATTCTGTTAGAGGTATGGTAGTACTGTTTCGTATGGAGTTATGAGGTGACAAACAAGAGGTGCATGGACAGGTAATTAGTTTTTGTTTTCTAAGACATATGAATTGGATCTTATCCTCTGCAATTCTCTTACTCTTCTTATTCTTCATTTAGATGTTAATTGATAAAAGGTCACACTCCCCCAACAATAAAATAAACAAACAAAAAGACTTTAAGATCTAACGAGATGTTAAAAACATAAGATGTGACTCACATTACCAAGTCTATTGCACTAAGAACTAAAAATCCTAAACAATAGAAACACAATGTCCGAAAGCATATTGACCATCTGGGCCTAATTATATAGAACATATTCTAATATATTACTTCAATATCCTTTTGGGTCTTGCTGAACTCTCCCTCTGTCATTTATTACTTTTGTTGTCTTGAACAATTTCAAAGATGACTTGTGGTAGGTAAATGCCATCCTGAAGATCACCGTCTTCATTGAAAATCTCATACTCGCCTTCTGATAAATCAATATCTTCATAAAAAATATTTTTACTCTGAACATCAAACAAACATAATGATTAGTAGATAAAGAATGCTAGAATAAGAAATTAATAATAATATCACAAATAATAAACTAGCATAGTATCACCCCTCCAAAATCCACTTAAGCTAGTGCAAATCCCTTGCACTTAAGTTGGAGCAGAGGAATGTACATGTTTTTTGCACTAAACTCATGAGTAAGTGCTCATGTGTAAGTGGTTTACAAATACTTGTGTCAACACATATATTCATTTCTTTCTTGCATATATCACATTGGAAATAAAATTTGCAAACAACATTTTAATGTCAAATGAACATAAGAATTTTTTTGAGAAAAACAAAAGAGATGACGAAAATGAGATATTACCTTAGATGCACTAATAGGTGCATTGGAAATATTGGACCAATGTGCATCACGAATGGCCACAATATATTTGTTCTTGACCCCATTGCAATTAGTGCATAACATCTAAAAAGCATATTCTAAAGATTTGAGAAAACAACCAAACAAGAAATAACAATACAAGCCAAACAAATTTAAAGTTCAAAAAACACCTCAGAGAAGCAACCATACTTGGGGCCATCACCTCCGAAAGGCCTTAAATCAGTGATGTTGTGGAGTTTAGCAGTGAACTTGACGATTTAATTTACCATTTTTACTCTCTTTCTATCTCTCATTCTCTCTCTTTTGCTTTCTTTATGTATGTTACTATGTACACAGAATGGTTTATATTTATAGAGGGACTATCCTTCAGCTCAATCTTTTGATGAAGAGGAGGATAGGTACCTCTTAATGAGATGCTTGTACTATTAAATTTGAATTAAAATTTTACCTTTCTGCAATTTTTTTAACTTTAGTCATTAATATTTTTTGATAGCTAGTAGCTTGTAGAACCCTTCTTGTGCCCTCCCATTATGCATGTTCATTACATATTGTCTCTAACACCATCTTAGAAACTTGTGATTTGAAGGAAATAATAAAAAAAAATTCATTTTAGAAGGTATCACAACCTCGTGATTGTGCTCTAATTCTGGTGTAGTTATTTCCAAGTGAGTTGTTTTCTTTTTATTCATGACATAAATTCTAACCTTAAAATCATATATAGGAAGAACATCTCAATGACGTTTACCTTTAGTACTACCCATAAAATATTACTCATTATTAAAACTACTTTTATCCTTATTTTCACCCGTTAAATTACAAATAAATAATCGAGCATATATTTCTTTATTTTTAACACGCCTTTGTATTTCTTGAATTTTAATTGCAAATCCATTTTTCAAGGCATACGTCCTAAACAAATTCTCCGCGGCTTGTAAACTATCAAATGTATGATTCAAGTAAGAAACAATATTATTATCATCTTCATCAACATCTACAACATTTTATCACTATTTTCATGCACTTCATCATATACACCAAATATTCACTAACAAATATTTCTTCACCGTCATCATTAACAATTGTAACATATTTTTCATCTACAATTTCTTTAGGCAAGCTTCCACTACTACCCACTTTAACAAATTCATCATCATCATTTACATTATAAACGTCATCTCTATCATTTTTTTTTTTGCAAATTTTTCTTGGAACAAATTTTGCAAACATCTTGTCCATTGTAATAAACACAAGAAAAAAGAAAGAAAATCTTACCCAAGTGAGAAATGGAATGCAAATACTCTTCAAGTTCTCATGAACTCCCACTTTTCCAAATCAAAGAGATAATTATTACTAGACTCCTATATTTTGTAGTAACTCAACATTTATGTTCCATTTCATTGAAATAATGATAGAGTCTATGGTCCCCAAATATCTTCACAACTCCCAATTTCTTGGCATTTCATTAAGTTTGCACATCTCCCAATCCCGAACATTTCATTAATTATTCCTTTTTTGAATGTATTCTTTAGTTTTTGAAATGTTTTCTTTTAAAATATTATATATCACAATCATAATTTTGAATGTTAGAGATTTCAAATTTTTTTTTAAAACTTGTTTTAGATGTGACTTCGATAAATTTAAAAAATTTCAAGCAATTCTAAAAGGTTCGTAACAGCAACTAGTACCATGGAAACTGAAATGTAGTAGTTAGTGATCAAGAAATAATTAATGATTATTGAAAGCGAAACTATGCAACACATATGTTCTGTGAAATTGAAACTTAATAGGACTACCCCTGATCATTACTCAGAGACCCCACTAAGATCCTCAAAATAGAACACTCTACTTCACTATATGAACATAAGTCTCTTTAGTCTATATTAATACTACACGCTTTTTTACTTGCATTTCACACATAAAGAGAGAGAGCGAGAGAAAGAGAGAGAGAGGGAGAGAGGGAGAGAGAGGGGGGGGGGGGAGGGAGAAATAGAGAAAATGGTAAAACACAACATACTTTTCACGGTTGAGGTAGAAAACATGGTTGAGATCGAAAGTGGAAAAGGAAATCAGTTTGGTGTTCTTCACCATTTAACCATTTAGTGAGCTAATCATAATTCATAAATTGCAACAATCATCAACCGAGAGAGCAAAGCATAGATTTACAATTTTGCATGTAAAATGGTGAAGAACATCATAACAAACAAGAACAATAATCATCGAAACCATTTCACAATTATCATACAAGACGCTAAAACTCTAAACAATCATCCATCCCTTTATAAGAGAGGAAAACAACCATACAACATATCTTACATTTTGGGTCAAGCCCATACAACATCCTTACATTTTGGGCCAAGCCCATACAACTTTTAAAACAACCCAACATAACTAACATTACAACTGCAATAACATAGCATAGCTTTGTAATAACTAAAATAAAACAAAAATAAAACCCAGTTGCATCATCATCATTCACCACTAGTTGCATCATCATTACCAGCATCACCAGTTGCATCATCATTATCATTCATCTCTTCATCTTCTTCTTCTTCAGAAGTTTCTCCGCTGGTGACCAAGGCTCCATCCCACTCAAAATGAAATTCAAAATGAGTGTGAATATGATCCGGTGGATATCGATTTTGAACTTCAATGAGAACTTCGAGCGAAGGGATATGATTTCTCATGTGTGTTCTGTTTAAATAACCAACCGGTTCATCTAAATGATAATAGTGAATGTGCCAATAAACATGACGATGCTGGATTTCAAAAGGGAGAGGATGTTCGATTTGCGGGTTTTGAATATTTTCATGTTGAATAAGAACAACATGGTTCTCAAAAAACAAGTTGTTATGAGGTGCAGCGGGTAAATTAAATTGTTGTTGAAAGTGCAAAAGCTCGGTTCGTTCTTCATTTGATATTTCAGTTCTAAACTGTGCATTACCATCAGTATTAAGCTCACAAATAGTGTGCATAATGTAATGATAATGGTAATGACGGATATGTGGAGTGGGAGGGAGAGGGGGTCGAGGGAGTTGAACTTGTTGATGCCAAGGAGGAGGCATGATGGTGGTATTGTAGAAGGATTGGTGATGTAGAAGGGATGATGTTAAAATGAAAATAAAGTAGCCAATTTATAGAGATTAAAGTGTTTGGGGTCTCTCTGTGCTTCTATTATTTGTAAAAAAATCTTGAGATTGATCAATGTCAGAGTTTAAGTTAGAGTTTAGACTCTATTTAAGCCATGTGAAGTGATTGGGGTCTCTCTCTCTCCCCCTCTCCCTCTCTCTGTATTGATTGCAAATATATAATGAGTGGGAAAACAAAATGTCATTGGTTCATATTACTGGATAATCATGAAATCAAAAGCAATACATATTTCATAATGGCAAAACTTGGCCATTCCTTTGACCTAAAAACACAACGAAGTCCGGATTTCAACTGTGTGTGTGCTTAATAGATTTTAAAAGTCAATAAAGCAACTAAAATCGATCTTTCAACTCTTTTCTGCTGTCAAAGCTCAACATGAACTAAATACTACAAAGGCATGATCATGTATTAATGTGTGTAATATTCCTTAGGCGGATTAATACCCTCTCCCATTAATAAGAAGTTGAAGATTTAAGATGATAAATATAGATTCACAAATATTTAAAACAATTAACCGTTTTTTCCTACAAAAGTGTAATGGAGCAGGATCACATTATATATAATCAGTCACTTAACAAAGCACACTACCAGGTTCTGTATACTATTGTGGAGCTAATTAAACACTTGAATTTATGTTGTGTCAAAATAGAGAGACACATATACTGACTGTTGCACAAGTAAAAACATAATGAGATGGTACGTACTGCTAGTTCATTTTCTTTTTCTTTTTCAAGTAGCAAAAAATCGAAAGAGAGGAAAAAGTGATCAAGAATCCAGGTGTGATGCAAACAAGGAGAGCTAATGGGTATTGTTTTTGTTTTGGGTTTTGTAAGGCCAGTTCCTAGATTGGGTATTGCTTTTCCTTTGGTTTTGGATTTATGATGTATGTTTTTTTCTATGTTTATTGAGTTATTTGTGCTTTATTGTGGTATGTTTTACCGAATATTTAAATGTTATACGATTTACCGAATACATTAAAACTAAAGTTTTGATTACATATCAAACTTTTGGAAAGATGATCACTTGGATAGTTGATTTCCTACTTCTTTCAGATGTTGTGTGAACTTGATTCCTCCACTGGAAAGAGATACTGGGCTGTTTGATAGACACTGCATATCGACCAATCGGATCGTAGTCATAGAAATTCACCGATAAGTTGATGTTTTGGTACACAGTTCCTGCATACTATGGATAGGTTTTGCTACCCTTTTCCTTGAAACATGGAACACTTTTTACCAGTAAATAGAGGAAATGGTAGCTATTTATTAGACTGTTAGTGCTTCAATTTCAAACACCGTTCATTCGTCATAAAATCATTTCTATCGAGCATGAATAGTTAAAATCAATGACTATACAAAATCAAACCAAATAAAATTTTCAACTCATAAGTAGCCTATGTATGCTGAGAATTTTAAAATTACCTCGTTAAAGTTATTGTATGCACAAAATCACTTGTGATATGATTTATGATTATGATCCATTGACAAATATCCAATTTCTGTATTATATCCAACATATGTATAACATAATGTAAATAAGTTTCATAAAAAATAAATAAAATGCAAATAATATGAAAAATGAATCTCTACAACAGGATCGATCCTGAAAATTTTCGAGTCCCAAGCAATTTTTTTTGTACCCATTAATAATACTAGCCTATGACCCGTGCGATGCACGAAATTCACTATTTAACTTATAAATTATTTTTTTTAAATGTTATTTTTTTATATATTTATTCAATTTGACCTATTTTATGATTATCATCTTTTTTTATTAAATGAATCACATTATCTTATGATGGAATTATTATACAGAAAGAATCAATTAAGATTGAACACAAAACTATTAATTCTCAGGCCTTTACAACAATAATAGATTATCAAGTTAAATAGGGTGGGTGGCTGCTTTGGTTATAAGTCATTTATATAACATGCATATATACGTGTGTATGTATATATGTATATTAATCTATGTTAACGTTGGTATAAAGAGCCAGATTACCAATTATCAATAAGGATGCTAACTCGAAGTTCAAGTTTTTAATGCTCCTCTACTATTATTGGAAGTTCCCCTATTGTTGCCGGGAGTTCCTCTGTGTCCTTTTCACGTGGAAGTGCTAATAATTGGTCTTTTTAATTTCTTAAGTTTTTTTTTGGTTAAACCTTTTTCTTTCTGAGTTTTAGTTGTGTTCTGTCTAATTCTCATATATCAAATAATTGGTCTTTTTAATTTCTTTAGTTTTTTTGTTAAACCTTTTTCTGAGTTTTAGTTGCGTTCTGTCTAATTCTCATATATCAATTCCATTCCCCAACAATTACTGGAACCTCGAGATTATACATTATATCTCTTTTTCTATTTAGTATTAGATATTTCTATCATTTTAGATATCTTATAGAAAAAGTTAATAAGATGATTTATATTAATTTAAGAAAACATTAATTATTATTTTTTTAAAAAGTTGTGTTATCATTTTTTTAAAAAAAGGAATTTGTACAAATACATTATTTAACATGTTTTTAAATAATATAAAAAAATCAGGTTGTATATAAATTAATTTGTGTTTTTTTATAAAGTTGTATTCTTAGATTTTTTTTGTAAAAAAATAGAATTTTGGTAAATGCAATATCTGATTATTTTAACTATTTGACCGGGCAGTGATTGAGTAATTGACTGTACTTTAGCTTTCCAGTTGAGTTCTTTTATATACAAAATAGTCGATTGTGTCTCCTTTCCCATTATCACTTTTGCATTAGAAGTTTTTTTTTTTTTTTTTGAAACCACATTTGAAGTTAACTATAATATAATATAATCTTGACAATTGATTTAATTTAATATCGATCCAATGAATATAATCTTTTATGATATAATATAATCTTAAAATAATCTTGACCGTTAATTTAATTTAATATCGATCCAATGGTGGTTATTCTTTTCGCGGTAGTATAGCCAACCAAATATCCACCTTATGCTTATTATATATATATATATAGGATATAAATTTCTGCAATTGAAATTGGTATAATTAACATAATTTTATAAGCAATATTTATGGCTTTCGCAATTATGGCTTTCGGATAACATTCTTCCATCACTTTCAAATAATTGAAAATATCAATAGCTTTTTAACTTCAATGGGTAACAAAAAGTTCATTTCTATATAGAAAAGAAATATTCTATACCCCTGAAATTAAAAATTTGTGCCCATGAACTTCTATTACCTGACCAAAGTAGTACCTGTCGTTAAACAACCTATATATGTGACTCTCTTCCCTACGGGGCCATGCCCAACAGTAGTTAAGCAAGCTATCTAACTGTATGTCCACCGCTGGTCCTCTCTGAGAATGCAAAATTGTTAGAATTTCAAACTCTAAGTCAACAAAAATTGCAAGCATGTGAATCAAAGAAGTCTTATATGGTAGGTTGTCAACATGAATGCATGCTGGAAGGTTGCAAGTCAAATACGTGTGTAGTTGTTTTGGTAGGCTGCATGGGAAAACATATAACAACATATGTAAGCAGTTACATAAGCATTTTAGAGCCTATAAATAAGGCAGCCCATATGCATTGTAAAGACACACCAAAGTAAGGAAAACATACCAAGAGTGAGTTTGTAAGTTAGAGAGAAAAGAGAGCTGAAGCTCTTCAGAAGAGGCTGAAGCCTTGTTGTTGTGTAAGAAAGTTATAGCTTATTATTATTAATACATATAGGTGTGTGTTTGTGTTATACAAAGATTTTATATATTTGGTGCAAGAGCCCATCTACGTTTCCAACAAGTGGCATCAGAGCTAAGGTTTCGTTCGGAGAAGAAATTTACAAATTTCTGAAAAAAATTCCGGTCACTATTTCTGCCGGAAAATACCGTTCACGCCGTAGAAGACGAAGTACTGTTCATATGGTACTATTCACGGATACTGTTCATACGGTACTATTCATGAATACTGTACGACACTATTCATACGGTACTATTCATACATACGTTACTATTCATACATAAGGTATTGTTCATTTATACTGTTCAAAGATATTTTTTTTGAAAAAAATGGCGAATATGGTGCAACAAAATATTCCAAAGTTGACGGCTAAAAATTATGGAAACTGGAGTATCCAAATGAAGGTGTTACTCGGTTCGTACGATAATGGGGATATCATTGAAAGCGGCTATAGCGAGCCCGAAGATGCTATCGCTGAAGCAGCACTTCCTAATGCCGAGAAGATGGCGTTAAAAGAATTTCGGAAAAAAGACAACAAGGCGTTATACACAATTTTTCAAGGTGTCGACGAATCCACCTTCGAAAAAATTTCAAATGCAAAGAGAGCAAAAGAGGCGTGGGAGATTTTGTAAAAATCATTCCAAGGTGTGGAAAAAGTGAAAAAGGTGCAGCTCCAAGTACTACGTGGCGAGTTTGAGAATTTAAAAATGTAGAGCTCGGAAAATATCGGTGATTATGTTACGCATTTGAAAACGGTAACAAATGAGATGAAAAGAAATGGAGAAAGCCTCGATGATGTTCGGGTGATGGAAAAATTTCTCCGTTCGTTGATTAGAAAATTTGATTATGTTGTTACGTCTATCGAGGAGTCAAAAGATCTGTCCACAATTTCAATTGACAAGCTAGTTGGTTCACTTCAAGCGCACGAGCAGCGAATGAATCAATATGATGATGAAAGTCATTTGGAGAAGGCATTGCAAAGTAAAGTATCCATCGGTGACAGTTCTAGCAGTAACAGTTCTGTTCGTGGCAGAGGTGGCTACCGAGGAGGACAAGGACGTGGAAGACAGACGTTTAGTAGAGGACAAAATTCTCAAGGTTATCAACCATCTGGTCGTGGTCAAAATTTTAGAGGCCGAGGAAGAGGCGGATTCCAACAACGAGGTGACAAGTCTCAATTACAATGTTATAATTGCAACAAATATGGTCACTTCAGTTACGAGTGTAGATCACCGAAGGTGGAAGAAAGGAGTCATTTTGCAGCAGCAAGAGAAGACAAAGATGTGGGTTTCGCTATGTTCCTCACTTACAAAGGAGATGACGAAGGCAAGAAGAATACATGGTATCTTGATTCGGGAGCCAGCAATCACATGTGTGGCCATAAGGAATTATTTACGGAGATAGATAACACCATCAGTGGAGAAGTTACTTTTGGTGACTCATCGAAGATTCCAGTCAAAGGGAAAGGTATTGTTACAATTGTGACAAAGAAAGGTGAGAAAAAGTATATAAATGATGTTTATTATATACCTGCTATGAAAAGTAATATCATCAGTCTTGGCCAACTTGTGGAGAAGGGATATAATATTCAGATGCAGGATAATTCTCTTATCATCAGAAATCAGGTTCGAGAATTAATTGCAAATGTGGAGATGTCAAAGAATCGTCTGTTCACACTTGATATGCAGACGAAGGTGCAAAAGTGTTTGAAGTCGGTCATTAAAAATGACTCGTGGTTGTGGCATTTGAGATTTGGTCATCTTGGATTTTTTGGCTTAAAATTATTATCAAAGACAAAGATGGTGGACGGCTTGCCAGAAATCAAGGAACCAGATAATTTGTGTGAAGCGTGTGTCAAGGGGAAGCAACACCGACAAAGCTTTCCGTTCGGAAAATCATGGAAAGCCAGAAGGCCATTGGAGACTGTTCACACTGATATTGTCGGTCCATTTGATATTCCATCACTTGGCAGGAATAGGTATTACCTAACTTTTATTGATGATTTTAGCAGGAAAAGTTGGGTCTATATCATTAAAAAAAGGCGGAGGCTCTTGATAAATTCAAGGAGTTCAAATCACTGGCAGAAAAGCAAAGTGGCCATTATTTGAAGGTACTTCGATCAGACAGAGGAGGCGAGTACACTTCAAACTTGTTCAGAAGCTTCTGCAGAGCACATGGAATAAATCATCAGTTGACAACGGCATATACTCCACAACAAAATGGAGTTGCAGAGAGGAAGAATTGCACCATTCTTGACATGGCAAGGAGCATGGTGAAGGCAAAACACATGCCAAGAACTTTCTGGGCTGAAGCCGTATTATGTGCAGTTTATTTGTTGAATCGCTGTCCAACAAAAAGTGTCAGGAACAAAACTCCAAATGAAGCATGGAGTGGAAGCAAACCATCAGTGGGACATCTCAGAATTTTTGGGTGCATTGCATATGCACATGTTCCAGATCAAAAAAGAAAGAAGTTGGATGACAAAGGTGATAAATGCATTTTTTCCGGATATGATAAAAGAAGTAAGGCGTACAGACTCTATAATCCCCTCACGAAGAAATTAATCATTTCTCGAGATGTTGAGTTCGATGAATCTGATTATTGGAGATGGAGCGAGGAAGAAAGAAAAGTTGCAGGCTTATTCTTTAATGATGATGATGATGACGGTGATGACTCCAACATAGAAGATGGTGGAGATGATGATCCAACTTGTAAGAACCCTGATTTTTGTAATTTTTTAAGAATATAATATCATATGACATTGTGAATTTGGGACCTTTTTAGTCACCTATGTTGTTTAATGGAATTGGTTATCTGAGAAATTTATGTTGTTACGTTCACTGTGTAAGAATAAGGGGAGATTGTTAAGGCAAGAGGCCTACTGCCCTTAAGATTTATAAAAACTTGGGATTTGAGAGTTATTAGAGTATTAAAGGATTTTAAGAGACTATGACAAGAAGTTATGGATATTTAGGGAATTTACACAATTAAGTACTTAAGGAATTACAAAGGAAATCTCTACGCGACAAAATATTATTACGAGGAATTTAATTAAGATACGATATGAAATAAGGATTAAGTGACAAGCATTGGTGGAGAAATAATAATACAAGGAAGGATATTGCATGCAAGTGCCATGTAACTAGCTAGTTAGGAAATGGACTAGAAAGCATAAAGCATAAAGTAACCATGAATAGTGACTAGTTGGATGGTGCTACAACCAAGGAGACAAGAGGGCATGGTGGGGGGCTAGTCTACTAACCCTAGGGTGTCAACATGTGACACAATACATACACACATCAATACATATCACAATAATACACTTCATTATTTCAAAATCACCCAACCAAACCACTCTCTCTCCCTCTCTCCTTGAAGCTCTCGGCCAAGCTCTTCCAAGGGGGAAGAAGAAGATTTTTCTTCAACTCCCACCCACTCACAAATCACAATAAAATTCCTAGAGCCTCCTTGTATCATAGTGAAGGTATGTTATCAATTTCATAGCTTTCTAACCATCCAATCTTGAGATATTAATTGTTGAAAGTTTGAGTGAATAGTAACCAAGGTTGGTTATCTTTTAGATCTTGAAGTTTAAGGCTTGTAAAGGCTCATCCAAGGTGTTCTTAAGGATCATAAGGCTTATCCAAGGCTCCTAGATACTCAAGAAGGTATAAAACCCTAACCACTCTTAGTCATGGTTTGTTTATGCTTTATAATGTTAGATCCACAAGTATTAGTGCATATCTTGGTAGTATGAGTTATAGATGGTGAGATCTTGAAGTTATGTGCTTGTTATGATGATTTTAAAGCTTGTACTTAGAGTATGTAACCCCTTGTATGCTAGAGAGTCATGTCTTGGTGGTTTTGATGGTGGATATGATGTATAAGTGGAGTTCTTGAAGGTTGGAGTAAGGATGAGTAATGTGTAAATATTCTGGGAGTATGCACTGCATTGCAGTAGGCTTTTGAACCCCTTAAACTTGTCTCCCGAGGGTCTAATACCCATGGTTAGAAAGGTATTTGAATGTAGTTTCCAGAAATATAAGTCTCATGTCTAGGTGATGTATAGATTTTGAGTTATGACCTGAAGAGTGAGGAGTGGTTCTGAAATCCGGACTGCACTGTATGGTCTGTTTGTGAACTGTCTTTGGACCCCCAAACTTTCTGCAAACATTGTGAAAAATTGAGGTTAGCTAGGTCTTACAGTGAGGAAGGCTGCACAAAAAGAATCTGATTAAAACTCGAATTTTCCAATTTTATAAAAATGTTAGAGCGAAGTGTGCACAAGTGAAAAACCACTTAGAGGATTAGTTTAAAGTAGCTTAAGGATATTCACTTGAGTTTCGAGTTCGAGGAATAGATTTGAGTCGAATGGGTAACGAAAGTGATAATGTGACGACATGGTCATATGAGAGGGTTAGTGGTCACAAGTGGAGTCGTTAAGTTGGTCTTACGATTTTTAAAACCTTATGATTAAGTAGCGTTGTTAAGGCACTAACGTACAAATATTGATTATGTATAGATTTCCGTTCCACTTCGTGAGCCGACCACCCCAACTTCACCAAGGCAAGTTTTCCAACCCTAAGTATTTAATTTCAAAATATTATATTCTTGATTTTACCTATGCAAGTCTACTTTACAAAACTTATATATAAGGATTTTTCACTTTTGTGTTTGTAGTTCCAAACGTATTATATGCGTATGCTTTATGAGATTATGTTGAAGTTTGAGATATATGCATATGTGTTTGTACACCCTTGAACTTAGAATGAAAATGTTTCTTCGGACAACGACTCTAGCAATAGAGGTCGTAGCGGTCCAAATATACTATTGACCGGGGAGCGGTATATTATTGTATCGTGATTAAATTACGAAAACCCGAAAGGTCATTCGGGAAGTATCGTATACTTACGTATTTATTATTTTTACGTTGTTAAAAATACTCAAAAATACCTATCTTGGATTAAAAGCTTATTTTAATTAAATAATGATTTTACTAATTGTTTATATATTAAATCTAAAAATATTATTTATTAATTATCGTTCATTATTTTTAAAGACAAAACTAATCCAAGATACCTTCAGCATTTTCAAACTTGAACTCTTTCGGACCCAAAACATTTTCGAAAACCCCCGGTCAGCATTTGCTTCTTGTACGTTTTTCAAGAATTATCGGACGACTGAGGTCGAACTTCAACTACTCAGGTTTTCTATCAAAATGATTTTGGAAAGAAAAGAAAAAGGGGACTCTGGCAGGTGTGGGAATCGTTGACGAACGATTCCCGGGATGTGTAAGCGGCCGTGAGCCAGGCGGTCCATCAATTATTATTCCGGCCCAGGTGTTGCCGAAGGATGATTACGGATGTAGTTTTCATCAAGGGTGATTACAGATGTAGTTTTCACCCGAGGATAGTTACGGATGTAGTTTCTATCCTTCTATCGGTAGAGAAGACCCGCGGATTATTGGACTTGGATGTGGCGACTGATCATCGTCAATCCTTGTCAGGTTTTTATGTTTTCTTCCAGTCCCATCCTCCACTTTGGAAAAATACTCAAACACTGCTTCTTGGGCCTAAGTGCCAAGTTGCCAATAGTGTGGTTTTTGATAAGAAAAATATTAACATCGTGCAGTATCTAGAACTGCAAGATTTTCTATAGAGATTGGCACGTGTTAGTGCACTCTTGCAATTATTTCAAAGAATGAAATGTTTTTGAATGAGAAACCTTCTAAGCTAATGGAAGGAAAGAGGTTTTGCATCAATGCATTCCCTGTACATTATGTTAACCGTAGAGTGTTTTGCCGAAACTGATATACTCATACGTATATATTTTCAAACTTGAGATATATTGAAATGAGAACCTTGTAAAGGATTCATATGTTATTCTTAAAGCTCCTTAGTGAGTATATATGTTTTATACAAACTCGGACATATATATTGTCGAGTTATGTTTTGTAATCTGAGATATACACCCATACAGTTGGGAACGTTTTCAAAATAAACCACTTTATTATATTCCAAAATGGTGAACTTGCTGAGCATTATGTAGCTCATTCTTGCTTTATAAAAACTTTTCAGAAAAAGAAGAACTTGGTCGGTTAACTCCGCACCAACAGAAGAGGAGTAGGAGATTTACCCCGGAGATGATTTAGTTCCTGAAAAATACTACAGAGTAAGTCTGATAGGTTTTCAACTGTAATAGTAAGACTTGTCTTCAAGTGTAGTTGTATAAGTGGAAGTGCGTAAGATTCTGGATTGTACAGATGAATTGTAATATTTAGTGTTACTTTTGATTATCGTTTCTGAGGCTCTAACTTGTATGTGCGTAAGATTGAGGTCTGGATGGATGTATTGTTGAGTTGTAAAGTTAATACAGGTATGATATGGTTGAATGGTGATGTGACGACCTGAATCTCTGACCTCGGATTTGGGGGCGTCACAGAAATGGTATCAGAGAGATAAGTTACAGTACTCAGAAACGAGAGTGTGAGAGTTAAGTCTAAGTAGGGGAATGACATAAGAGATCGTAGTAAACTTATGATTGGACTACCGGAAGAGGTACCGGTGAGTGGAATGGACTGGAGTGTTACTGAAGGTATTATACTAGGGTCGATAGAATCCCTAGAGACCTTCAGAATGATGAATAGAGATTTGAGAGTCGTACATGACCTATCATAGGTAATGATATAGGAAGCAGAGCGAAGTCTCGAGAGCAGCTGAGGTAGAGGCGATACTGCCAATATGATTGGATGACTTGGCTGGCATAAATTTTGTTGCCCTTAGTCCTTCAGAATTTGCCTATAAGGAGGCGGCAATTTAAGAATCGATAAGTTTAGACTTCCTTACATAATTAAGGGTACTTAGTACTTGGAATAATGAAAGTCTTTTACCTTGGCTATAAGATCCAATTTTCGATAAGTAACGGGTTTACCTGAAAGGTGGTTACTATGCCGTTGTGGATTTCATTACTCTTGATGGTGAATTTTACATGTGTTATACGAGAATGTTGTCATAAGACGAGCGTGCTAGATAATTCCACGCATGATTCGGACGCTAGAGCATGGTAGTTCAACTTAGTGAACAAACAAGTAGAATTAACAAAGGGACTCAAGTGAAGTTGAATATGGTTGCGTCGAGCGATACAGTGATCTCAGAGTCTACTAAAAGAAAAGACCAATGGGTCTAGAGTGGGATCCTTTGATAAAGATGTTATCAGGGACTACGTATATATGTATTGTAGACCTCAATATTTTTGGTATATGTTCACATGCACACACCCGCCACTGAACCTATGGACTGCACTGAGATCCCTGAGAGATCTCTTTGATCTGTTCCCAGGGGGAACTGGCCACTCGTGATTCTTGTCGGAAGGCATGAAGTGGGACCCTATGGACTTAGCAGGTGTCCCCGGAATGATGTGAAGCTTGGTCTTCAAGATAAAGCACGAAGATGATAGATATATTTGTGAAACCCTAACTCGATAATTGACTCTAAGATGAAGATTGAGAGATGCACTAGTTTGTATCTTGTATTACGAAGACGAAGAGATGGAGTTACCCTCATAGTGGTGATAATGAGATGCACGAATGATTATTAACTTATTTTGGTAACTACCGGCTGGTGCACTACTTCATTTTAAACTTTTCATTAACCATGTTACCTCGATTAGTTTATATTAGGTAATCCTTCTAGCTTTCTACTTCAAACTTGTGGAATAACCACCAGTGATATACTTTCTCTAAACCGGGACTCATCCAAAGTATCTTATTTGATCCCCGAGTATTCTATTTGAAGTTTATAATTATTTCGTTCTGCTCAGGACTATTTACACTTCCTTTCAATTATCCAAGGAATGTTCAACAATTGTTTCCTTAATTAATCAATGAATATTCCTAAACGAATATTGATATTTGACTACTTCTTTCATACTTGCACTCTTCAGTCGAGCCCATAAATATTTATCAACTTGTTGTGAACAGGGATGATCTAACATCCAGATATTCCTCATGAATCCTTTCTTCTATTCAAAATGAGATTGTGCGTCGTACATTGAAATCATAGTAAGGATATCATTTTGACACTAGTATTCTGAATTTCATTCTACTGTAAGATCTGATAAAGCATGTGTACGGAGGCACCCTTGGGTGGACCGTTTCACTGATAAGTAATATTTGATGAGAGGTTATCGATTGTTCCGATACCTAGAACATTCTCTTAAGATTTTATAGTTTTCTTTTTTTCAAACTTAATAACTTCTTATTTCCATTCGTTGTCCGAGTAGCCTAAAGTTTCTTCAGTGGCTACGATGTTGAAATTCCGTTCTAGCAAATTGAAACTGGCTAGTCGATATGTCAATATGAATGACTAGTTGATTGTTCTAATTAGTCAAAACTGTAATGTTGTGAAGAACACCTAGCTAATTGTCCTAGCTAGTGGTGATGTCTCAAACAGGCGAACTAGCAAATTTTGTCTAGCTAGTTGCTAGTGTTTCTTGAAAAGGACTAGTTATTGTTTCACTGGTCCAACTCTCAATTTAATTCATTCAGCAATTCCGCAATGCATTTTGCATGTGGTAAAGTATGATGATGAAAGTTTTGACGAATGACTTGATTGAGACCTAGTGAGGTCGTCCACTCAACTTGAATTCTACCCATCTTTGTATCAGACTTTATGCCACTTGAATATTCTGTTCTTTCATTCATATAATGAAGATTCAATTGAAACCATAGATTACTTGAATGATAAACTGCTTTATTTTTATCGTCATAGAGTAGAATTTCTTTCGATCGGTTGACCTTTATCAATTGGACTTTTTAGATCCTCTATTTTTCAAGAGGAAAAGTATTCACCAGATGTAAGAATTGTATAAAGACCGTCTTTATGACTTTTGTATCCAACAATCATTGCCCTCGTGCAACATTCTCTATGATATCACATTACGAAATTATCAGGACATGAAGGAATAAACCTTGTTGTATTCTTTTTGTCCATCCTTACATCTCCGAAAATCGAGACTCCTAGTATTTGGAACCATCAACATTCTTGGAACATCCAATGTGGAATTCTTATTGAAATTATCTATTGGACCTTGTTATTTTGAAACCATTCCTTTCAAAAGTGATTACTCTAAGGTGAACGGGAGGTACAATTGTGAACCGTTGCACCAATATGAGATCAAAAACCAAATGTTGTAATTGTGCAGCCAGAGCATTATGCCGAGTGATTATTTAAAGTAGGAATAACATGTCGGGGCATACCACAAGGACCTTTAATATTAGTGTGAGGAAGGTTATAAGAAATGATGAGGTGGTTGGGAGCACGCCCCTACCAACCATCGTCAGGATGTTATATTAATGAATTCTGGAGTTACCAAGCCTTTTACTGATCCATGAAATGCAAATCGATTGCGATGTAAGACATATCCTTAGAGGAAACTAACATGGAAGTGAGATGGACAAGAAAGGAAGAAATATTGTGGCAAGAATGTGAAGCTTTACTTAGCTTAAAGGGATTGATGCACATAGAGAGATATAAAGTTTAAAAGGCCCTAATAGCAAATGGATGCATGGATATATCCAAATGATCCTTCGAGATTACCACCTAATCAACTTTATTGGGAATCGCAGCAGCATGCAGGCCTCAGGCTGATTGGCGCCAGTTGTGAAAGAGGACGAGCGTATGACATCTTACCTATATCATCGGGAATTGATACCCCTAACCGGAGATGTAGGAATTGTTGACCAGTTAAAATGCGTAGTTGTTTTTCAAAGATAAGGTCGAAAAGCGGGTTTCACCAACTCAAGATCGACCTCTGCACTGTGCCAAAGTTGGCATTTCACACTAATATAAACATTATAAAATTATGGTAGTATCGTTTGAGTGGACTAATGAGTTAGAAGCCTTTATGGATTAATGAACAAAGTTTTGGAACGAAATGAGATATTAGTAACAACCTCGTTGTTAGCTATACTTGATGATAAAAAAGGACTTTAAGAGTCACGATGATGCGTCTTTCAAGAGTTTAAGAGGTGTGCTGATGCAGTAGAAAGGGGATGATAGCCTATACTTCTAAACAACATAAAGGTTACGGGATAGGATATACTAACCGTGAGTCGGGGATTAGTCATGATAGCGTTCACGCATAAAACTGAGACGTTAACTTTATGAGAAAAGTGTGAAAGTTTTCCACAAGTGCCATAAGTATATCTTCATATTAGAACTAAACATAAGAAATAGAAGGTGACGAAAGGGAGCAGGGAGTATAATGGAGAAATTTGTTATTTCCCAGGAAAGGCCAGTGTGGTGGCCGATACCTATAGAGGGGATTATTCAAAATTGGAATTCAGTCAGTATTGACCAAGAAAATAGAGTATATACAATAAAGAATAATGTTAAAGGAAAATGACTAAATTATGGGGAAGGACAAAGATGTACAGAGAATTAAGAGAATGTTTGGCAAACGGATATGAAGAATTGTATTGGCAAGCTATTAAGTACAAACGCAACATGTCAAAAACAAAATGATAGAGATCTAGTGGATCAATTCCGCCCGTAGAAAATCTTGAACGTGGACAGAATTATAATGAATTTCATGAGTAGGTCGCCGAAGACCGAGCCAAGAGATGGCCCTAGTTGATTTATAATTGCTGGACCAAGTGATTTACCTACGAGAGACTTTCCATTTAGAAGATTATCGATTTATATACGGAGGAGATGGTGGTGCAATATAAAACTTCTGTAGTGATTACGTCAGATAGAGACTTAAGGTTAGACTTCGAATATTGAAGGTGCTTTCAAGTATAATTAATAAAGAGATTGAGCGTATGTACTAATTTGATCTGTGGTTGACGGACAGGGAAGAAGAATTGTCCAGACGATCGAATTTATAATTAGTGTCGTGCCTTAGATTTCACGGGGCAGTCGAGAATAAAAACTTATCCATGAAACGAATGTTGTTATCACGATCGGCACCATGCGGACGTAAGGACGTCTCTTGTAAAGCGTACTACGAAAGAAGAAGTTTCGCTTTTCTTGCGTTACGAAGAAGTCAATGAACGAGGGATATAGTAGCTGAACTGGTTCGACGTATACCGAAGACTATATAGTATCCATAACAAGTGGTAACGACTGACGGGAGGCAACACCTGCGTGCTAATCAAGCCAAGGAAAATGAGGAATACCGTGCGTATTGACGTTGTCTCAGATTTTAAAACACGACCACAAAGTATTCACGGGCCAACGATACAAGGGCTCAACACGGATACTATGAACAAGGTAGAAGAGGAACGTATAAGTAGTGGGTTAGAAATTTTCATTCATAGAACAACCAATAAGGAATACAGGTCGAGGAGAGCATGCGTTGAGAAACAACATTAAAGCGTTGGTGAGACCATCATATAGTCATCATAATAATGGAAATCTTTCTCCTGTTCCATGAATCCAATTTTCATTTCATCCGGGAAAAGCCATTTTTTTTCTCAACAATGTCTTTGTCATTTGATCTAGTAGCGTTCCGTTAGATAGGAAGAGATTTGATAAATACTGATAACTCTTGGATAGAGTAATAGAACGGAGAGATACATTCGATAATGAACTAGTGGTTCTAAACCATCTATGTCGATTAAAGGGTTGAACAAAAGGGTTGAAGTGTCAACCTGAAAGTTGGAAAGGGGAAGGTTGGAATTGTATCCATAACTATTTTCCTTAGGTTCTTAAGATAAAATCCTTTTAAGGAGAGGAGACTGCAATAACCCTAATTTTCGTGAATATTCGAAACCTGGATGAATAGTAATTTTATGGGTGGATGAGAAATTTTTGCAACCACGATATGTACGAATTATTAAATGAAGATTTCGAATTGATATTACGTTTTTACGGTGCAAATGAGTGTATGTATAAGTCGTTAGTTTTTTTTTTTACGAAACCCATTATTTCGAATGGTCAAATTTTACGAGATATAAAAGGAGTATGAGGTTGGAGACTTCGTGATGCTAAAGGTATCCCCCTGGAAAGGATTGATGCGGTTTGGTAAGAAAGGGAAGCTAAGTCTGAGGTTTATTGGACCTTTTGAGATTTTGAGGCGTTGGAAAGTTAGCCTATGAACTGGCCTTGCCCCCGAGCTTGCAGCAAGTGCATAATGTGTTTCATGTGTCCATGTTACGACCCTACCATGCCGACTTTCGGCACGTGATAGAGTACGACCAGGTAGACCTACAGCCAGATTTGACTTATGTTGAAAAACCCGTGGAAATCATGGATAGAAAGGAACAAGTGCTGAGGAACAAGGTTGTCAAGCTAGTGAGAGTTTTGTGGAGAAACCAGAACGTCGAGGAATTAACATGGGAACTAGAAGGCGCTATACGTGAAAAGTACCCTCAACTGTTTTCAATTACAATGAGGTGACAAGTCTCAATTACAATGTTATAATTGCAACAAATATGGTCACTTCAGTTACGAGTGTAGATCACCGAAGGTGGAAGAAAGGAGTCATTTTGCAGCAGCAAGAGAAGACAAAGATGTGGGTTTCGCTATGTTCCTCACTTACAAAGGAGATGACGAAGGCAAGAAGAATACATGGTATCTTGATTCGGGAGCCAGCAATCACATGTGTAGCCATAAGGAATTATTTACGGAGATAGATAACACCATCAGTGGAGAAGTTACTTTTGGTGACTCATCGAAGATTCCAGTCAAATGGAAAGGTATTGTTACAATTGTGACAACGAAAGGTGAGAAAAAGTATATAAATGATGTTTATTATATACCTGCTTTGAAAAGTAATATCATCAGTCTTGGCCAACTTGTGGAGAAGGGATATAATATTCAGATGCAGGATAATTCTCTTATCATCAGAAATCAGGTTCGAGAATTAATTGCAAATGTGGAGATGTCAAAGAATCGTCTGTTCACACTTGATATGCAGACGAAGGTGCAAAAGTGTTTGAAGTCGGTCATTAAAAATGACTCGTGGTTGTGGCATTTGAGATTTGGTCATCTTGGATTTTTTGGCTTAAAATTATTATCAAAGACAAAGATGGTGGACGGCTTGCCAGAAATCAAGGAACCAGATAATTTGTGTGAAGCGTGTGTCAAGGGGAAGCAACACCGACAAAGCTTTCCGTTCGGAAAATCATGGAAAGCCAGAAGGCCATTGGAGACTGTTCACACTGATATTGCCGGTCCATTTGATATTCCATCACTTGGCAGGAATAGGTATTACCTAACTTTTATTGATGATTTTAGCAGGAAAAGTTGGGTCTATATCATTAAAGAAAAGGCGGAGGCTCTTGATAAATTCAAGGAGTTCAAATCACTGGCAGAAAAGCAAAGTGGCCATTATTTGAAGGTACTTCGATCAGACAGAGGAGGCGAGTACACTTCAAACTTGTTCAGAAGCTTCTGCAGAGCACATGGAATAAATCATCAGTTGACAACGGCATATACTCCACAACAAAATGGAGTTGCAGAGAGGAAGAATCGCACCATTCTTGACATGGCAAGGAGCATGGTGAAGGCAAAACACATGCCAAGAACTTTCTGGGCTGAAGCCGTATTATGTGCAGTTTATTTGTTGAATCGCTGTCCAACAAAAAGTGTCAGGAACAAAACTCCAAATGAAGCATGGAGTGGAAGCAAACCATCAGTGGGACATCTCAGAATTTTTGGGTGCATTGCATATGCACATGTTCCAGATCAAAAAAGAAAGAAGTTGGATGACAAAGGTGATAAATGCATTTTTTCCGGATATGATAAAAGAAGTAAGGCGTACAGACTCTATAATCCCCTCACGAAGAAATTAATCATTTCTCGAGATGTTGAGTTCGATGAATCTGATTATTGGAGATGGAGCGAGGAAGAAAGAAAAGTTGCAGGCTTATTCTTTAATGATGATGATGATGACGGTGATGACTCCAACATAGAAGATGGTGGAGATGATGATCCAACTTGTAAGAACCCTGATTTTTGTAATTTTTTAAGAATATAATATCATATGACATTGTGAATTTGGGACCTTTTTAGTCACCTATGTTGTTTAATGGAATTGGTTATCTGAGAAATTTATGTTGTTACGTTCACTGTGTAAGAATAAGGGGAGATTGTTAAGGCAAGAGGCCTACTGCCCTTAAGATTTATAAAAACTTGGGATTTGAGAGTTATTAGAGTATTAAAGGATTTTAAGAGACTATGACAAGAAGTTATGGATATTTAGGGAATTTACACAATTAAGTACTTAAGGAATTACAAAGGAAATCTCTACGCGACAAAATATTATTACGAGGAATTTAATTAAGATACGATATGAAATAAGGATTAAGTGACAAGCATTGGTGGAGAAATAATAATACAAGGAAGGATATTGCATGCAAGTGCCATGTAACTAGCTAGTTAGGAAATGGACTAGAAAGCATAAAGCATAAAGTAACCATGAATAGTGACTAGTTGGATGGTGCTACAACCAAGGAGACAAGAGGGCATGGTGGGGGGCTAGTCTACTAACCCTAGGGTGTCAACATGTGACACAATACATACACACATCAATACATATCACAATAATACACTTCATTATTTCAAAATCACCCAACCAAACCACTCTCTCTCCCTCTCTCCTTGAAGCTCTCGGCCAAGCTCTTCCAAGGGGGAAGAAGAAGATTTTTCTTCAACTCCCACCCACTCACAAATCACAATAAAATTCCTAGAGCCTCCTTGTATCATAGTGAAGGTATGTTATCAATTTCATAGCTTTCTAACCATCCAATCTTGGGATATTAATTGTTGAAAGTTTGAGTGAATAGTAACCAAGGTTGGTTATCTTTTAGATCTTGAAGTTTAAGGCTTGTAAAGGCTCATCCAAGGTGTTCTTAAGGATCATAAGGCTTATCCAAGGCTCCTAGATACTCAAGAAGGTATAAAACCCTAACCACTCTTAGTCATGGTTTGTTTATGCTTTATAATGTTAGATCCACAAGTATTAGTGCATATCTTGGTAGTATGAGTTATAGATGGTGAGATCTTGAAGTTATGTGCTTGTTATGATGATTTTAAAGCTTGTACTTAGAGTATGTAACCCCTTGTATGCTAGAGAGTCATGTCTTGGTGGTTTTGATGGTGGATATGATGTATAAGTGGAGTTCTTGAAGGTTGGAGTAAGGATGAGTAATGTGTAAATATTCTGGGAGTATGCACTGCATTGCAGTAGGCTTTTGAACCCCTTAAACTTGTCTCCCGAGGGTCTAATACCCATGGTTAGAAAGGTATTTGAATCTAGTTTCCATAAATATAAGTCTCATGTCTAGGTGATGTATATATTTTGAGTTATGACCTGAAGAGTGAGGAGTGGTTCTGAAATCCGGACTGCACTGTATGGTCTGTTTGTGAACTGTCTTTGGACCCCCAAACTTTCTGCAAACATTGTGAAAAATTGAGGTTAGCTAGGTCTTACAGTGAGGAAGGCTGCACAAAAAGAATCTGATTAAAACTCGAATTTTCCAATTTTATAAAAATGTTAGAGCGAAGTGTGCACAAGTGAAAAACCACTTAGAGGATTAGTTTAAAGTAGCTTAAGGATATTCACTTGAGTTTCGAGTTCGAGGAATAGATTTGAGTCGAATGGGTAACGAAAGTGATAATGTGACGACATGGTCATATGAGAGGGTTAGTGGTCACAAGTGGAGTCGTTAAGTTGGTCTTACGATTTTTAAAACCTTATGATTAAGTAGCGTTGTTAAGGCACTAACGTACAAATATTGATTATGTATAGATTTCCGTTCCACTTCGTGAGCCGACCACCCCAACTTCACCAAGGCAAGTTTTCCAACCCTAAGTATTTAATTTCAAAATATTATATTCTTGATTTTACCTATGCAAGTCTACTTTACAAAACTTATATATAAGGATTTTTCACTTTTGTGTTTGTAGTTCCAAACGTATTATATGCGTATGCTTTATGAGATTATGTTGAAGTTTGAGATATATGCATATGTGTTTGTACACCCTTGAACTTAGAATGAAAATGTTTCTTCGGACAACGACTCTAGCAATAGAGGTCGTAGCGGTCCAAATATACTATTGACCGGGGAGCGGTATATTATTGTATCGTGATTAAATTACGAAAACCCGAAAGGTCATTCGGGAAGTATCGTATACTTACGTATTTATTATTTTTACGTTGTTAAAAATACTCAAAAATACCTATCTTGGATTAAAAGCTTATTTTAATTAAATAATGATTTTACTAATTGTTTATATATTAAATCTAAAAATATTATTTATTAATTATCGTTCATTATTTTTAAAGACAAAACTAATCCAAGATACCTTCAGCATTTTCAAACTTGAACTCTTTCGGACCCAAAACATTTTCGAAAACCCCCGGTCAGCATTTGCTTCTTGTACGTTTTTCAAGAATTATCGGACGACTGAGGTCGAACTTCAACTACTCAGGTTTTCTATCAAAATGATTTTGGAAAGAAAAGAAAAAGGGGACTCTGGCAGGTGTGGGAATCGTTGACGAACGATTCCCGGGATGTGTAAGCGGCCGTGAGCCAGGCGGTCCATCAATTATTATTCCGGCCCAGGTGTTGCCGAAGGATGATTACGGATGTAGTTTTCATCAAGGGTGATTACAGATGTAGTTTTCACCCGAGGATAGTTACGGATGTAGTTTCTATCCTTCTATCGGTAGAGAAGACCCGCGGATTATTGGACTTGGATGTGGCGACTGATCATCGTCAATCCTTGTCAGGTTTTTATGTTTTCTTCCAGTCCCATCCTCCACTTTGGAAAAATACTCAAACACTGCTTCTTGGGCCTAAGTGCCAAGTTGCCAATAGTGTGGTTTTTGATAAGAAAAATATTAACATCGTGCAGTATCTAGAACTGCAAGATTTTCTATAGAGATTGGCACGTGTTAGTGCACTCTTGCAATTATTTCAAAGAATGAAATGTTTTTGAATGAGAAACCTTCTAAGCTAATGGAAGGAAAGAGGTTTTGCATCAATGCATTCCCTGTACATTATGTTAACCGTAGAGTGTTTTGCCGAAACTGATATACTCATACGTATATATTTTCAAACTTGAGATATATTGAAATGAGAACCTTGTAAAGGATTCATATGTTATTCTTAAAGCTCCTTAGTGAGTATATATGTTTTATACAAACTCGGACATATATATTGTCGAGTTATGTTTTGTAATCTGAGATATACACCCATACAGTTGGGAACGTTTTCAAAATAAACCACTTTATTATATTCCAAAATGGTGAACTTGCTGAGCATTATGTAGCTCATTCTTGCTTTATAAAAACTTTTCAGAAAAAGAAGAACTTGGTCGGTTAACTCCGCACCAACAGAAGAGGAGTAGGAGATTTACCCCGGAGATGATTTAGTTCCTGAAAAATACTACAGAGTAAGTCTGATAGGTTTTCAACTGTAATAGTAAGACTTGTCTTCAAGTGTAGTTGTATAAGTGGAAGTGCGTAAGATTCTGGATTGTACAGATGAATTGTAATATTTAGTGTTACTTTTGATTATCGTTTCTGAGGCTCTAACTTGTATGTGCGTAAGATTGAGGTCTGGATGGATGTATTGTTGAGTTGTAAAGTTAATACAGGTATGATATGGTTGAATGGTGATGTGACGACCTGAATCTCTGACCTCGGATTTGGGGGCGTCACAGAAATGGTATCAGAGAGATAAGTTACAGTACTCAGAAACGAGAGTGTGAGAGTTAAGTCTAAGTAGGGGAATGACATAAGAGATCGTAGTAAACTTATGATTGGACTACCGGAAGAGGTACCGGTGAGTGGAATGGACTGGAGTGTTACTGAAGGTATTATACTAGGGTCGATAGAATCCCTAGAGACCTTCAGAATGATGAATAGAGATTTGAGAGTCGTACATGACCTATCATAGGTAATGATATAGGAAGCAGAGCGAAGTCTCGAGAGCAGCTGAGGTAGAGGCGATACTGCCAATATGATTGGATGACTTGGCTGGCATAAATTTTGTTGCCCTTAGTCCTTCAGAATTTGCCTATAAGGAGGCGGCAATTTAAGAATCGATAAGTTTAGACTTCCTTACATAATTAAGGGTACTTAGTACTTGGAATAATGAAAGTCTTTTACCTTGGCTATAAGATCCAATTTTCGATAAGTAACGGGTTTACCTGAAAGGTGGTTACTATGCCGTTGTGGATTTCATTACTCTTGATGGTGAATTTTACATGTGTTATACGAGAATGTTGTCATAAGACGAGCGTGCTAGATAATTCCACGCATGATTCGGACGCTAGAGCATGGTAGTTCAACTTAGTGAACAAACAAGTAGAATTAACAAAGGGACTCAAGTGAAGTTGAATATGGTTGCGTCGAGCGATACAGTGATCTCAGAGTCTACTAAAAGAAAAGACCAATGGGTCTAGAGTGGGATCCTTTGATAAAGATGTTATCAGGGACTACGTATATATGTATTGTAGACCTCAATATTTTTGGTATATGTTCACATGCACACACCCGCCACTGAACCTATGGACTGCACTGAGATCCCTGAGAGATCTCTTTGATCTGTTCCCAGGGGGAACTGGCCACTCGTGATTCTTGTCGGAAGGCATGAAGTGGGACCCTATGGACTTAGCAGGTGTCCCCGGAATGATGTGAAGCTTGGTCTTCAAGATAAAGCACGAAGATGATAGATATATTTGTGAAACCCTAACTCGATAATTGACTCTAAGATGAAGATTGAGAGATGCACTAGTTTGTATCTTGTATTACGAAGACGAAGAGATGGAGTTACCCTCATAGTGGTGATAATGAGATGCACGAATGATTATTAACTTATTTTGGTAACTACCGGCTGGTGCACTACTTCATTTTAAACTTTTCATTAACCATGTTACCTCGATTAGTTTATATTAGGTAATCCTTCTAGCTTTCTACTTCAAACTTGTGGAATAACCACCAGTGATATACTTTCTCTAAACCGGGACTCATCCAAAGTATCTTATTTGATCCCCGAGTATTCTATTTGAAGTTTATAATTATTTCGTTCTGCTCAGGACTATTTACACTTCCTTTCAATTATCCAAGGAATGTTCAACAATTGTTTCCTTAATTAATCAATGAATATTCCTAAACGAATATTGATATTTGACTACTTCTTTCATACTTGCACTCTTCAGTCGAGCCCATAAATATTTATCAACTTGTTGTGAACAGGGATGATCTAACATCCAGATATTCCTCATGAATCCTTTCTTCTATTCAAAATGAGATTGTGCGTCGTACATTGAAATCATAGTAAGGATATCATTTTGACACTAGTATTCTGAATTTCATTCTACTGTAAGATCTGATAAAGCATGTGTACGGAGGCACCCTTGGGTGGACCGTTTCACTGATAAGTAATATTTGATGAGAGGTTATCGATTGTTCCGATACCTAGAACATTCTCTTAAGATTTTATAGTTTTCTTTTTTTCAAACTTAATAACTTCTTATTTCCATTCGTTGTCCGAGTAGCCTAAAGTTTCTTCAGTGGCTACGATGTTGAAATTCCGTTCTAGCAAATTGAAACTGGCTAGTCGATATGTCAATATGAATGACTAGTTGATTGTTCTAATTAGTCAAAACTGTAATGTTGTGAAGAACACCTAGCTAATTGTCCTAGCTAGTGGTGATGTCTCAAACAGGCGAACTAGCAAATTTTGTCTAGCTAGTTGCTAGTGTTTCTTGAAAAGGACTAGTTATTGTTTCACTGGTCCAACTCTCAATTTAATTCATTCAGCAATTCCGCAATGCATTTTGCATGTGGTAAAGTATGATGATGAAAGTTTTGACGAATGACTTGATTGAGACCTAGTGAGGTCGTCCACTCAACTTGAATTCTACCCATCTTTGTATCAGACTTTATGCCACTTGAATATTCTGTTCTTTCATTCATATAATGAAGATTCAATTGAAACCATAGATTACTTGAATGATAAACTGCTTTATTTTTATCGTCATAGAGTAGAATTTCTTTCGATCGGTTGACCTTTATCAATTGGACTTTTTAGATCCTCTATTTTTCAAGAGGAAAAGTATTCACCAGATGTAAGAATTGTATAAAGACCGTCTTTATGACTTTTGTATCCAACAATCATTGCCCTCGTGCAACATTCTCTATGATATCACATTACGAAATTATCAGGACATGAAGGAATAAACCTTGTTGTATTCTTTTTGTCCATCCTTACATCTCCGAAAATCGAGACTCCTAGTATTTGGAACCATCAACATTCTTGGAACATCCAATGTGGAATTCTTATTGAAATTATCTATTGGACCTTGTTATTTTGAAACCATTCCTTTCAAAAGTGATTACTCTAAGGTGAACGGGAGGTACAATTGTGAACCGTTGCACCAATATGAGATCAAAAACCAAATGTTGTAATTGTGCAGCCAGAGCATTATGCCGAGTGATTATTTAAAGTAGGAATAACATGTCGGGGCATACCACAAGGACCTTTAATATTAGTGTGAGGAAGGTTATAAGAAATGATGAGGTGGTTGGGAGCACGCCCCTACCAACCATCGTCAGGATGTTATATTAATGAATTCTGGAGTTACCAAGCCTTTTACTGATCCATGAAATGCAAATCGATTGCGATGTAAGACATATCCTTAGAGGAAACTAACATGGAAGTGAGATGGACAAGAAAGGAAGAAATATTGTGGCAAGAATGTGAAGCTTTACTTAGCTTAAAGGGATTGATGCACATAGAGAGATATAAAGTTTAAAAGGCCCTAATAGCAAATGGATGCATGGATATATCCAAATGATCCTTCGAGATTACCACCTAATCAACTTTATTGGGAATCGCAGCAGCATGCAGGCCTCAGGCTGATTGGCGCCAGTTGTGAAAGAGGACGAGCGTATGACATCTTACCTATATCATCGGGAATTGATACCCCTAACCGGAGATGTAGGAATTGTTGACCAGTTAAAATGCGTAGTTGTTTTTCAAAGATAAGGTCGAAAAGCGGGTTTCACCAACTCAAGATCGACCTCTGCACTGTGCCAAAGTTGGCATTTCACACTAATATAAACATTATAAAATTATGGTAGTATCGTTTGAGTGGACTAATGAGTTAGAAGCCTTTATGGATTAATGAACAAAGTTTTGGAACGAAATGAGATATTAGTAACAACCTCGTTGTTAGCTATACTTGATGATAAAAAAGGACTTTAAGAGTCACGATGATGCGTCTTTCAAGAGTTTAAGAGGTGTGCTGATGCAGTAGAAAGGGGATGATAGCCTATACTTCTAAACAACATAAAGGTTACGGGATAGGATATACTAACCGTGAGTCGGGGATTAGTCATGATAGCGTTCACGCATAAAACTGAGACGTTAACTTTATGAGAAAAGTGTGAAAGTTTTCCACAAGTGCCATAAGTATATCTTCATATTAGAACTAAACATAAGAAATAGAAGGTGACGAAAGGGAGCAGGGAGTATAATGGAGAAATTTGTTATTTCCCAGGAAAGGCCAGTGTGGTGGCCGATACCTATAGAGGGGATTATTCAAAATTGGAATTCAGTCAGTATTGACCAAGAAAATAGAGTATATACAATAAAGAATAATGTTAAAGGAAAATGACTAAATTATGGGGAAGGACAAAGATGTACAGAGAATTAAGAGAATGTTTGGCAAACGGATATGAAGAATTGTATTGGCAAGCTATTAAGTACAAACGCAACATGTCAAAAACAAAATGATAGAGATCTAGTGGATCAATTCCGCCCGTAGAAAATCTTGAACGTGGACAGAATTATAATGAATTTCATGAGTAGGTCGCCGAAGACCGAGCCAAGAGATGGCCCTAGTTGATTTATAATTGCTGGACCAAGTGATTTACCTACGAGAGACTTTCCATTTAGAAGATTATCGATTTATATACGGAGGAGATGGTGGTGCAATATAAAACTTCTGTAGTGATTACGTCAGATAGAGACTTAAGGTTAGACTTCGAATATTGAAGGTGCTTTCAAGTATAATTAATAAAGAGATTGAGCGTATGTACTAATTTGATCTGTGGTTGACGGACAGGGAAGAAGAATTGTCCAGACGATCGAATTTATAATTAGTGTCGTGCCTTAGATTTCACGGGGCAGTCGAGAATAAAAACTTATCCATGAAACGAATGTTGTTATCACGATCGGCACCATGCGGACGTAAGGACGTCTCTTGTAAAGCGTACTACGAAAGAAGAAGTTTCGCTTTTCTTGCGTTACGAAGAAGTCAATGAACGAGGGATATAGTAGCTGAACTGGTTCGACGTATACCGAAGACTATATAGTATCCATAACAAGTGGTAACGACTGACGGGAGGCAACACCTGCGTGCTAATCAAGCCAAGGAAAATGAGGAATACCGTGCGTATTGACGTTGTCTCAGATTTTAAAACACGACCACAAAGTATTCACGGGCCAACGATACAAGGGCTCAACACGGATACTATGAACAAGGTAGAAGAGGAACGTATAAGTAGTGGGTTAGAAATTTTCATTCATAGAACAACCAATAAGGAATACAGGTCGAGGAGAGCATGCGTTGAGAAACAACATTAAAGCGTTGGTGAGACCATCATATAGTCATCATAATAATGGAAATCTTTCTCCTGTTCCATGAATCCAATTTTCATTTCATCCGGGAAAAGCCATTTTTTTTCTCAACAATGTCTTTGTCATTTGATCTAGTAGCGTTCCGTTAGATAGGAAGAGATTTGATAAATACTGATAACTCTTGGATAGAGTAATAGAACGGAGAGATACATTCGATAATGAACTAGTGGTTCTAAACCATCTATGTCGATTAAAGGGTTGAACAAAAGGGTTGAAGTGTCAACCTGAAAGTTGGAAAGGGGAAGGTTGGAATTGTATCCATAACTATTTTCCTTAGGTTCTTAAGATAAAATCCTTTTAAGGAGAGGAGACTGCAATAACCCTAATTTTCGTGAATATTCGAAACCTGGATGAATAGTAATTTTATGGGTGGATGAGAAATTTTTGCAACCACGATATGTACGAATTATTAAATGAAGATTTCGAATTGATATTACGTTTTTACGGTGCAAATGAGTGTATGTATAAGTCGTTAGTTTTTTTTTTTACGAAACCCATTATTTCGAATGGTCAAATTTTACGAGATATAAAAGGAGTATGAGGTTGGAGACTTCGTGATGCTAAAGGTATCCCCCTGGAAAGGATTGATGCGGTTTGGTAAGAAAGGGAAGCTAAGTCTGAGGTTTATTGGACCTTTTGAGATTTTGAGGCGTTGGAAAGTTAGCCTATGAACTGGCCTTGCCCCCGAGCTTGCAGCAAGTGCATAATGTGTTTCATGTGTCCATGTTACGACCCTACCATGCCGACTTTCGGCACGTGATAGAGTACGACCAGGTAGACCTACAGCCAGATTTGACTTATGTTGAAAAACCCGTGGAAATCATGGATAGAAAGGAACAAGTGCTGAGGAACAAGGTTGTCAAGCTAGTGAGAGTTTTGTGGAGAAACCAGAACGTCGAGGAATTAACATGGGAACTAGAAGGCGCTATACGTGAAAAGTACCCTCAACTGTTTTCAATTACAATGAGGTGACAAGTCTCAATTACAATGTTATAATTGCAACAAATATGGTCACTTCAGTTACGAGTGTAGATCACCGAAGGTGGAAGAAAGGAGTCATTTTGCAGCAGCAAGAGAAGACAAAGATGTGGGTTTCGCTATGTTCCTCACTTACAAAGGAGATGACGAAGGCAAGAAGAATACATGGTATCTTGATTCGGGAGCCAGCAATCACATGTGTAGCCATAAGGAATTATTTACGGAGATAGATAACACCATCAGTGGAGAAGTTACTTTTGGTGACTCATCGAAGATTCCAGTCAAATGGAAAGGTATTGTTACAATTGTGACAACGAAAGGTGAGAAAAAGTATATAAATGATGTTTATTATATACCTGCTTTGAAAAGTAATATCATCAGTCTTGGCCAACTTGTGGAGAAGGGATATAATATTCAGATGCAGGATAATTCTCTTATCATCAGAAATCAGGTTCGAGAATTAATTGCAAATGTGGAGATGTCAAAGAATCGTCTGTTCACACTTGATATGCAGACGAAGGTGCAAAAGTGTTTGAAGTCGGTCATTAAAAATGACTCGTGGTTGTGGCATTTGAGATTTGGTCATCTTGGATTTTTTGGCTTAAAATTATTATCAAAGACAAAGATGGTGGACGGCTTGCCAGAAATCAAGGAACCAGATAATTTGTGTGAAGCGTGTGTCAAGGGGAAGCAACACCGACAAAGCTTTCCGTTCGGAAAATCATGGAAAGCCAGAAGGCCATTGGAGACTGTTCACACTGATATTGCCGGTCCATTTGATATTCCATCACTTGGCAGGAATAGGTATTACCTAACTTTTATTGATGATTTTAGCAGGAAAAGTTGGGTCTATATCATTAAAGAAAAGGCGGAGGCTCTTGATAAATTCAAGGAGTTCAAATCACTGGCAGAAAAGCAAAGTGGCCATTATTTGAAGGTACTTCGATCAGACAGAGGAGGCGAGTACACTTCAAACTTGTTCAGAAGCTTCTGCAGAGCACATGGAATAAATCATCAGTTGACAACGGCATATACTCCACAACAAAATGGAGTTGCAGAGAGGAAGAATCGCACCATTCTTGACATGGCAAGGAGCATGGTGAAGGCAAAACACATGCCAAGAACTTTCTGGGCTGAAGCCGTATTATGTGCAGTTTATTTGTTGAATCGCTGTCCAACAAAAAGTGTCAGGAACAAAACTCCAAATGAAGCATGGAGTGGAAGCAAACCATCAGTGGGACATCTCAGAATTTTTGGGTGCATTGCATATGCACATGTTCCAGATCAAAAAAGAAAGAAGTTGGATGACAAAGGTGATAAATGCATTTTTTCCGGATATGATAAAAGAAGTAAGGCGTACAGACTCTATAATCCCCTCACGAAGAAATTAATCATTTCTCGAGATGTTGAGTTCGATGAATCTGATTATTGGAGATGGAGCGAGGAAGAAAGAAAAGTTGCAGGCTTATTCTTTAATGATGATGATGATGACGGTGATGACTCCAACATAGAAGATGGTGGAGATGATGATCCAACTTGTAAGAACCCTGATTTTTGTAATTTTTTAAGAATATAATATCATATGACATTGTGAATTTGGGACCTTTTTAGTCACCTATGTTGTTTAATGGAATTGGTTATCTGAGAAATTTATGTTGTTACGTTCACTGTGTAAGAATAAGGGGAGATTGTTAAGGCAAGAGGCCTACTGCCCTTAAGATTTATAAAAACTTGGGATTTGAGAGTTATTAGAGTATTAAAGGATTTTAAGAGACTATGACAAGAAGTTATGGATATTTAGGAAATTTACACAATTAAGTACTTAAGGAATTACAAAGGAAATCTCTACGCGACAAAATATTATTACGAGGAATTTAATTAAGATACGATATGAAATAAGGATTAAGTGACAAGCATTGGTGGAGAAATAATAATACAAGGAAGGATATTGCATGCAAGTGCCATGTAACTAGCTAGTTAGGAAATGGACTAGAAAGCATAAAGCATAAAGTAACCATGAATAGTGACTAGTTGGATGGTGCTACAACCAAGGAGACAAGAGGGCATGGTGGGGGGCTAGTCTACTAACCCTAGGGTGTCAACATGTGACACAATACATACACACATCAATACATATCACAATAATACACTTCATTATTTCAAAATCACCCAACCAAACCACTCTCTCTCCCTCTCTCCTTGAAGCTCTCGGCCAAGCTCTTCCAAGGGGGAAGAAGAAGATTTTTCTTCAACTCCCACCCACTCACAAATCACAATAAAATTCCTAGAGCCTCCTTGTATCATAGTGAAGGTATGTTATCAATTTCATAGCTTTCTAACCATCCAATCTTGGGATATTAATTGTTGAAAGTTTGAGTGAATAGTAACCAAGGTTGGTTATCTTTTAGATCTTGAAGTTTAAGGCTTGTAAAGGCTCATCCAAGGTGTTCTTAAGGATCATAAGGCTTATCCAAGGCTCCTTGATACTCAAGAAGGTATAAAACCCTAACCACTCTTAGTCATGGTTTGTTTATGCTTTATAATGTTAGATCCACAAGTATTAGTGCATATCTTGGTAGTATGAGTTATAGATGGTGAGATCTTGAAGTTATGTGCTTGTTATGATGATTTTAAAGCTTGTACTTAGAGTATGTAACCCCTTGTATGCTAGAGAGTCATGTCTTGGTGGTTTTGATGGTGGATATGATGTATAAGTGGAGTTCTTGAAGGTTGGAGTAAGGATGAGTAATGTGTAAATATTCTGGGAGTATGCACTGCATTGCAGTAGGCTTTTGAACCCCTTAAACTTGTCTCCCGAGGGTCTAATACCCATGGTTAGAAAGGTATTTGAATCTAGTTTCCATAAATATAAGTCTCATGTCTAGGTGATGTATATATTTTGAGTTATGACCTGAAGAGTGAGGAGTGGTTCTGAAATCCAGACTGCACTGTATGGTCTGTTTGTGAACTGTCTTTGGACCCCCAAACTTTCTGCAAACATTGTGAAAATTTGAGGTTAGCTAGGTCTTACAGTGAGGAAGGCTACACAAAAAGAATCTGATTAAAACTCGAATTTTCCAATTTTATAAAAATGTTAGAGCGAAGTGTGCGCAAGTGAAAAACCACTTAGGGGATTAGTTTAAAGTAGTTTAAGGATATTCACTTGAGTTTCGAGTTCGAGGAATAGATTTGAGTCGAATGGGTAACGAAAGTGATAATGTGACGACATGGTCATATGAGAGGGTTAGTGGTCACAAGTGGAGTCGTTAAGTTGGTCTTACGATTTTTAAAACCTTATGATTAAGTAGCGTTGTTAAGGCACTAACGTACAAATATTGATTATGTATAGATTTCCGTTCCACTTCGCGAGCCGACCACCCCAACCTCACCAAGGCAAGTTTTCCAACCCTAAGTATTTAATTTCAAAATATTATATTCTTGATTTTACCTATGCAAGTCTACTTTACAAAACTTATATATAAGGATTTTTCACTTTTGTGTTTGTAGTTCCAAACGTATTATATGCGTATGCTTTATGAGATTATGTTGAAGTTTGAGATATATGCATATGTGTTTGTACACCCTTGAACTTAGAATGAAAATGTTTCTTCGGACAACGACTCTAGCAATAGAGGTCGTAGCGGTCCAAATATACTATTGATCGGGGAGCGGTATATTATTGTATCGTGATTAAATTACGAAAACCCGAAAGGTCATTCGGGAAGTATCGTATACTTACGTATTTATTATTTTTACGTTGTTAAAAATACTCAAAAATACCTATCTTGGATTAAAAGCTTATTTTAATTAAATAATGATTTTACTAATTGTTTATATATTAAATCTAAAAATATTATTTATTAATTATCGTTCATTATTTTTAAAGACAAAACTAATCCAAGATACCTTCAGCATTTTCAAACTTGAACTCTTTCGGACCCAAAACATTTTCGAAAACCCCCGGTCAGCATTTGCTTCTTGTACGTTTTTCAAGAATTATCGGACGACTGAGGTCGAACTTCAACTACTCAGGTTTTCTATCAAAATGATTTTGAAAAGAAAAGAAAAAGGGGACTCTGGCAGGTGTGGGAATCGTTGACGAACGATTCCCGGGATGTGTAAGCGGCCGTGAGCCAGGCGGTCCATCAATTATTATTCCGGCCCAGGTGTTGCCGAAGGATGATTACGGATGTAGTTTTCATCAAGGGTGATTACGGATGTAGTTTTCACCCGAGGATAGTTACGGATGTAGTTTCTATCCTTCTACCGGTAGAGAAGACCCGCGGATTATTGGACTTGGATGTGGCGACTGATCATCGTCAATCCTTGTCAGGTTTTTATGTTTTCTTCCAGTCCCATCCTCCACTTTGGAAAAATACTCAAACACTGCTTCTTGGGCCTAAGTGCCAAGTTGCCAATAGTGTGGTTTTTGATAAGAAAAATATTAACATCGTGCAGTATCTAGAACTGCAAGATTTTCTATAGAGATTGGCACGTGTTAGTGCACTCTTGCAATTATTTCAAAGAATGAAATGTTTTTGAATGAGAAACCTTCTAAGCTAATGGAAGGAAAGAGGTTTTGCATCAATGCATTCCCTGTACATTATGTTAACCGTAGAGTGTTTTGCCGAAACTGATATACTCATACGTATATATTTTCAAACTTGAGATATATTGAAATGAGAACCTTGTAAAGGATTCATATGTTATTCTTAAAGCTCCTTAGTGAGTATAAATGTTTTATACAAACTCGGACATATATATTGTCGAGTTATGTTTTGTAATCTGAGATATACACCCATACAGTTGGGAACGTTTTCAAAATAAACCACTTTATTATTTTCCAAAATGGTGAACTTGCTGAGCATTATGTAGCTCATTCTTGCTTTATAAAAACTTTTCAGAAAGAGAAGAACTTGGTCGGTTAACTCCGCACCAACAGAAGATGAGTAGGAGATTTACCCCGGAGATGATTTAGTTCCTGAAAAATACTACAGAGTAAGTCTGATAGGTTTTCAACTGTAATAGTAAGACTTGTCTTCAAGTGTAGTTGTATAAGTGGAAGTGCGTAAGATTCTGGATTGTACAGATGAATTGTAATATTTAGTGTTACTTTTGATTATCGTTTATGAGGCTCTAACTTGTATGTGCGTAAGATTGAGGTCTGGATGGATGTATTGTTGAGTTGTAAAGTTAATACAGGTATGATATGGTTGAATGGTGATGTGACGACCTGAATCTCTGACCTCGGATTTGGGGGCGTCACACAACTCCTCCACAAAGTCCAAATCAACAAACTCCTACCTCGACACCATCGAGTTCAGGAAGCAGCAATAGCAGCAATAGTTCAGGGGGAGCACCGAGAAAAATGCGGAGTCTGAATGATATTTATGATGCAACAAGTCCGGTACAAACAACCTTTGATTACTCTTTATTCTGTTTAATGGCTGAATGTGATCCAGTAACATTTGAGGAAGCTTCTGAAGAAAACAAATGGAACAAGGCCATGGATGAAGAAATTGGTGCTATTAAGAAGAATGATACTTGGGAGCTCACAGACCTTCCAGAAGGACACAAAGCTATAGGTGTCAAATGGGTCTACAAGACAAAAACCAATCAAGATGGAGAAGTGGAAAAATACAAGGCAAGGCTAGTGGCTAAAGGCTACAAGCAGAGATACGGGATTGACTACGATGAGGTATTTGCTCCGGTTGCAAGAGTTGATACTATCAGACTTCTTACAGCAATTGCAGCACAGAATCAGTGGAAGATCTACCAAATGGATGTGAAGTCAGCATTCTTGAATGGTTATTTGGAAGAAGAAGTCTACATCGAGCAACCTCCCGGATATGTTCAGAAAGGCCAAGAAAATAAAGTCTACTGACTGAAGAAAGCTCTGTACGGGTTGAAGCAAGCCCCGAGAGCATGGAACATGAGGGTTGATGAATATTTCCAGAAAAATGTTTTTGTGAAGAGTCCATACGAGCATGCACTCTACACCAAAACAAATTCAGGGGGAGATATTATGATCGTGTGCTTATACGTGGACGACATGATCTTTACCGGCAACAACCCGGGTATGTTCGATGATTTTAAGAAGGTAATGACTAACGAATTTGAGATGACAGATATTGGTCAAATGTCGTACTTTCTTGGAGTCGAGGTGAAGCAAAGCAAAGACCGGATTTTTATGTCTCAGAAAAAATATGCCGAGCAGATTTTAAGCAAGTTCAGAATGGAAGATTGCATGCCAGTAAGCACGCCAGCAGAAATGAGCAAAAAGCTCAGAACTAATTCAACAAGAGAGTCGGTAAATCTGACATTGTTCAAAAGTTTGGTTGGAAGTCTGCGGTACCTAACTTTCACTCGTCCCGATATCATGTATGCAGTTGGACTGGTTAGTAGGTACATGGAGAAGCCGAAGCAAGATCACTTCATGGCGGCTAAAAGAATTTTTAGGTACATAAAAGGTACACTTAATCATGGTCTGTTCTACACGCATTCTAAAGATTCAAAATTAGTTGGCTACTCAGACAGCGATTATGGTGGAGATGTGGATGACGGGAAAAGCACTTCAGGATATGCTTTTCATATTGGTTCAGCGATATTTTCGTGGTCATCAAAGAAGCAACAGAAAGTTGCTCTCTCAACATGTGAGGCAGAATACATGACAGCAGCAGCGTGCGCATGTCAAGCTATGTGGCTAGGCTACATATTGAGCGAGTTAAATCTCGCAAAGGAGGATCCGGTGACTATATACGTGGATAACAAATCTGCTATCTCACTTGCGAAAAATCCAGTGTCACACAGTCGAAGCAAGCACATCAACATAAAATATCATTTTATTCGAGAACAGGTGAATGACAAAATTGTGGAACTGGTGCACTGCAAAACCGAAGATAACTTAGCAGATATTTTCACGAAGCCGTTAAAGCCGGAGATATTTCAGAAAATGAAAAAGAAGCTCGGAATGGAAAGTCGAGTTTGAGGGGGAGTGTTAGAATTTCAAACTCTAAGTCAACAAAAGTTGCAAGCATGTGAATCAAAGAAGTCTTATATGGTAGGCTGTCAACATGAATGCATGCTGGAAGGTTGCAAGTCAAATACGTGTGTAGTTGTTTTGGTAGGCTGCATGGGAAAACATATAACAACATATGTAAGCAGTTACATAAGCATTTTAGAGCCTATAAATAAGGCAGCCCATATGCATTGTAAAGACACACCAAAGTAAGGAAAACATACCAAGAGTGAGTTTGTAAGTTAGAGAGAAAAGAGAGCTGAAGCTCTTCAGAAGAGGCTGAAGCCTTGTTGTTGTGTAAGAAAGTTATAGCTTATTATTATTAATATATACAGGTGTGTGTTTGTGTTATACAAAGATTTTATATATTTGGTGCAAGAGCCCATCTACGTTTCCAACAAAAATCTGGACCACCTGAGCCTTGAAATAAACCTGGGGAGACATGGTCTCTATTGAGGATCTCTGGATATCTGGAAAGTGTGCAGTAAGGAAGCAAGCGACTGATTTAGCTGGCACACAATAAGAATAAGACCAATAGAGACTACATAAAGGACCATTGGATATCACACTACATTGTTAGTTAACAGCCCATTATATTTACCTATGGAACTAACATGACACAATGGTAGGTGAACATGGAACTCAGATGTCTGGTGGACAAAAGCATAGAATTGCAATTGCAAGGGCTATTCTGAATAATCCTAAAATTATTCTTCTTGATGAAGCAACAAGTGCTCTGGATGCGGAATCAGAAAGTGTTGGGCAAAATGCACTTGAAAAAATCATGACAAACAGAACGACCGTTGTTGTTGCACACCGCCTCACAACCATCAGAAATGCAGATATTATAGATGTTGTGCATGCTGGGAAACTAGTATCATTTTTTTTGTTGTAGCTTTCTGAAGAGTCTATTGAGGTCAGAAATTGAATATACAGTATCAATTACTGCATTTTGGGCTTTTGAAACCGTTTATCAAGAAAGCTTTGCTCACTGTCTACAAGTCGGATCTAAAATTCTAGAATAACTTAAAGAGACTTGCCAAAGATGGGGAAATAGTTGCTTTGGTCAGTACTGCCATTCCCTTCAGAATATAGCTGACCGTTGTTTGGAGAAGGCATCGATGATATCATTGCAAAAGCTGAGCGAGTTTTTTTAACAATCCTTGAACATGAAGTTGAATTTTGGAACATGAGCAAAGGGGAGATCTAAGTGCTGATATGTATGTAGTTACTGTATATGCATAGAGAGGTGACAGTGTTACTGCCTCTCTGTTTCTTTACAATGGATAGCTTCTGTATTCCGAGCTTTGTTTTATGTAATCCTTGTTATATGTATTTGTCTATCTAGCATTCATAAGGTCGTGTTTCAGTGCGGTATTTTCCAGATGTTATTTACTTGGATAATGTGAAAAAACACAAGGATGTTCTGAGCAGTGTCTTGAGCAATTTTTGCCTGTTGTCTTGAAATATCTTTGTGGATCCAAGTTGTGAAACTTGATGCTGAACATTCATATACATCACAAGACACTATTGATCAAGTTGTGCCACATCAGCTATCTTCAAGTTGTGAACTTGAAGATAGCTGCTGTGGCAGCTATCTACATATAACATTCCACACTTTACATCACAAACATGCACAGTAGCATATCATATATAGTAAAATGGCGAGTGAATATATATAGGAAAGGAGATACATCATCCAGAAGCCAGTTTTGATATCATATATGGGAAAGTGAATATATAAGATTTTATTATCTTGGTCCTTGCATTTTATGTTATTTTCTTTAATTAGTGCAGTTATAATGATTCACGCGCACAATTGAAATTTATTCTGATTTGGACTTTTGTTTTACCTTGAGACATGTTTTTTTTAATATCATTCTGTACATATCCATCCACTATGATTACATGTTACCATTGATTATTCGATGTTTGTTAGTTTAGGATCGTGTATTTTAATATTTTATAATCTCAACTAGTGCTTTGCAGATAGGTTGCATTTTTACAGTTATATTAAATAAACTCTGTTTGAGTTTGCATATGTTAATGTTATCAATTGCCTTGAGAAAGTCCAACAGGGTACTCTGTATAGATACATTGATATATATATTTTTGTTTGTTATGTACCTTCAATTTTTACCATTTGCCTTTGTGCAATTGCATGTTAGAGGAGATAATCTTTTGGGTTCCGTTCTGTGGAAGGTATAATAACGTTTGAAAGTCTGCTGAAGATGATTAATGCAATTTTTGTGGTTTAAATTAGTGATTAACGGTACATTTAACAATTTATACAATTATGATACATGTATCAAGTAGTCACTTAGGGTATTTTCTGAACGATCAAAATATCTGAATGATAACATTTTCTGAACGATCAAAATATCTGGACGATTAATATTTCTGAATGAAAAGAAAATTACCAATTACTATGCACATAAATTAATATATATTTTCCATTATTTTTTAAAGTTATTTTCCAATAGTTTAATAAATGCATAATATACAATTATACCTATATTCAAGTAAATAAAAAAAATTTAAAAATTAACTTTATGATATTTTGAAAAAAAAAATATTAACTGAATCAAAATTATGTATTATAAAGATAAACGACGACATACAAATTTACATTTTTAAAAAAATGATATTACAAATGTATATTATGCTTGTTAATATTATTTATATCTACTAATTATTGTGTATGTTAATATTATGTAATCAAAATATTGATTATTTTACATTAGCTAACACATGATATCTTATGATTATAGAAGTGAAGTATTATTGTGATCGAGTAGAAATTGCTGAACGAACGGGGCTCTATTTTCTAGCTGAATGATTGAGTCAATTTTTTATCTCGCCCAGATACGGGAATAATTGTCATTCAATTGATTGAGTGTCATTCGATCATTAACAAATGAGCCCTAAATCTATGAATCATCTGAAGCTTGTTATAATAGCTTTACTTTTTGAAATCAAAATAAGACTTTATGTGGAATGAAAGTATGAAGTTTTGAACTTAAAATTCTATTTCAAGTAGCATTTTGTAAAAAAAGAAAAAAAAAGAGCCTAAAATAGCACACGATATATCATTTTGATTGAAAAATGAAAACATTACATGATGTAATGTTTTAATAAAATTAAGTGCCTATGCCGATTGTAAAGAGAGTTCGGAGAACTTTGGTGAAAGAAAAATGGAAAAGAGATCACCTAAGAAAAAGAGATCGATCACACAAGACTCCAAATTTATACAAACAGAATTTATTGTACAATGTTATTTAGAAAAATGAAAATAATAATAAATTGTACAAAATTGTCAGTAGATCTACAATATTATTAAATTTATATAAGAATATTTAAAACTCTACAAAAAAAACTAATAATTATTATATTATATTATATCTTTATATAATCCTTATATAAGAGGGATAATATAAAAATACTATCATATATCAAATGTTCGATTCTCACTAATATATATATTTTGTGAATTATTATATCGTACACTAACTACATATAATAATTGGCAGGGGCGGGGCAAACAAATTTGATGCCCTGTGCGAGATCTTAAAATTTGGCCCTCCATTTATTTCTTAATATGAATTCAAAATACGATATAATTCAAAATAAAGTCTAACAAATTCATTTAAATGGAGATGCTCTTCTTGCGTTTTACAACAAAATTATTATGGAGTAATCGGAATTTTTTTATTCAAAATTTCAAACTCTCTCTACATATATATATATATATATATATATATATATATATATATATATATAAAGAAAAAAAAATTTGGGGCCCTATATTTTTTGGGGCCCTGTGCGGTCGCTCACCCCGCGCACGTTCAGCCCCGCCCCTGATAATTGGAATAAAAAGTATATTACGGTAAGTATTGTAACCAACATTAGGACATATAATAGAATTTGTATGCATTTTTTAATACGTGTTGGAGTGTCGTGTCCTGGCCTACTACAAATTGTAGATACAATAGCAATATCCAAAATAGCCTGCCATCATGAAGGTCTACAAACTGTGACACGTAAGTAGTACTTCCGCAATTGTGGTAAAATTAGTACAATTTGGTCCGGTGAAAATAGATTATTAATAATATAAAATTAATCATTTCATTTCAAAAAAAAATAATATAAAATTAATTTTACACTTACCCACAATATGAGATTATGTTTAACAATAAATTATTATTATATCATTATCTATCTATCTATACTAATATATAATAAGCAAACTAGGGGATAATTGGTAGTTTGGTTGTTTGGTTCAACCAACCATTAAAAGAATATTGACCGTTAGATATTTATTAAATAGATGATAGCCGCTAGATCTAATAATAAAGAATATTCTATATTTATATCCCTTTTCTAAAGATCCAAGGTTCGAATCCCGTCAACAACAAATTTACATTAAAATTTTATATTATTAGTTCTATCAATACATATCGTTTATTAAATAACTATTATTATTACTAATAATTTTATTAATTAATATTACAAAGTTAAATTATATCCAAAAACTATTTTACTCTATTTTATTTAATCATATAATTTTAAAAGTATTTAAAAGTAATCCATGCTTTGCACGGGCTATAAGCTAGTATATATAAAGCATAAGAGGAATCTTATCTAAATTTTTGGTATGGTTATTACACTACTAAAATCATATGATCCGTTGGATTAAAAATAGACGATCAAGAATATATCACATTAAAAATAAGATTAAAACTTAAAAAAGGATATGAAAGGATATCTTCGACATATTATTTATTTTGGTATTTGTAAGATTTAACATAAAATTTAAATACACTTAGTTATCCTCTCCACTAGGTCATTAATTTAATTGATTCCGTCAAAAATCAAAAGTCAAATTCTAGCAATATCTATTTTTAATTATAAGAGATATTCCATTATTGCGAAAAATTAAATAATATTTTTATGGAATATATCTCTACACCAAGGCAATAAGATCGAAAAAGAAATATTAACATTTAATATTTTTTAGATCTCCATTGCAAAATTGATAAGGCGACAGGCTCGAACAAAGAATATTCGAGGATTAATATTCTTTAGAGAACTCGTGCTATATTTAAAAACGATCAGTTTTTATTCAAAAATATTCCGCCTTCGCACTCAAAATACTTTTATCCTTAAGAATATTAAAGTTCAGTGGTAGAATATTAATACTCATTTTTATCTCATGCCAGAAATATTTAAAGTATTTTTTCTCCCATATCTTAAATTTATTTCATTTTCGGAGAAAATTATTTTAAATACTCAAAAATATTTCCTACACTCTCAATATATTTTATATATTAGGAAATATATTCTAAGTATTTATTCAAGTCATAACATTGGTCAAAAGATCTATCTAATTCACGGAAAGACCAATCGTATCTTATTCGGAACCAAAACCTGATTTAATCGTATTAAATCCAAATAAAATACTTTCACTTTCTAGAATGACTTGAAACTTGAGATGGATCACTTAAATGTTATTTTCAATGCATGGTAAAAGTTTCGTAATTTTCTGAGAATTTTGGTCCGGACACGAAAATCGAGGCAGTGGGTCCACGTTTGACCACAGTTGACTAAGTCAACGTTGACCATAGTTGACCAAAACTTCCAGAATTTCATTTTATGATATTCCTAAATGCTCCATAATTTTAGAATTATTTATTGGGAATTTTCGTATTAATCGGATATTTAATTAACGAAATATGTTACGTATTTATTCGTTAATTGATACGAGTCCGATACAATTAATTAGAGCTCAAAACACAGCTGGGATATTTGCGTAGAATACCACTCCCACTTGCAAAGAAACACAATACCACTCCAAAGAAACACAAAACCACTTTCCACCTCATCAATCCAAGTGCTTTCAATCTCAACCACTCCTTTTTCCTCCAATCTCCACCCTTCCTTCCACCCAACTCCTCCTATAAATAAACCCCTTCCCCCAACCATTTTCTTCAAGCTAAAGAGCCAAATAATTGCTGGGAATTTAGAAGTGGAAGCTCTCTCAATATATCCAAACACTCTCTACACCCACTTCATCTCAAAAACCTTCTCTTTCTTACATATACTTACATATATACAAGGTTTTTGTTCCATAAAGCTTAGTTCAACCAACCAAGCTCTCTCCCACCTAGCAAGCTCTCCTACCACTACTATCCGGCCTCCCGAAGGGCTGCCCAAGTTCGACCATAAGCCAAAATCCGGCCGAACCTCCGGCGAATTTTTCCGGCGAACTTTTTCCAGCGATCTCCAAAAGTGGTAATTTTTAGCTTCATTATTCGAGTCTTAACCGACCATTTTTATATACGTATAAGAGCTCTATACCTTCATCTTATCTTCTTTATTAAGCTCTTATAACGGATCTATATTTGACGACGGTCAAATATTTACATCGAGCTTGATTTGATTCCCTTCTATCACCTTAGTGTTCCGGGGGAAAAGAATCTCAAAGCCTTAATTAAAACTTTAACGCACTTACTTTGGCCATTAATATTTTATTGTTGTGTGGTGTGTTTAATTACTCGTACGTGTGTGTTAATCTTAACGCGTAATAGCGTGGCGCAAGCCTTTTATATATTTTCCGCACTTTTTATTCTCGTCCTCACACTTGTGAGTGATTTTACTTTCCGCACTTTTTCTTCTCGTCCTCACACTTGTGAGTGATTTTATTTTCCGCACATTTTTTTTCTCGTCCTCACACTTGTGAGTGATTTTACTTTTCGCACTAATTTAACGCATAATAGCGGCCCTCGGTTTATCCTATAGATAAAACGAGCTACTTTTCTGCACGTGTGTGTTTTATCTGTGTGTGGTGTTTTATTTGTGTTGTGTTATATTTGTGTGTTCTATTTATTCGGCCAAATTAATATTAAATTGCAAATTGTTAAAGTAATATTGTAACTCTCGTTTAAATATAAATCCGAATAGTCTAATCCAAGACTATATCGAACGAGAAGTTATTTATCAAAGATCCTTAAGCTATAAAGCGTTTACAAGGACTTGATTTATATATTACTTCGAAAATAGACGTATTTTCAATAAAGAAGTAGTTGTAAAAATACTTCGATCTTTACAAAAAGACGAACCAAAGTATACGATTATAAATCTTATAAGTCTACGAGCTTAAAGGTCATAATCAACATTTACAAACTCCGAGATATATTTAAATCTCACTATACGGAGTATTGTATCAAAAGTATTCTTCGATCTACAAGTCATATCGAATAAAAGAATACACTTAAAGTCATAAGCATATAAAAGCTTATTGAACTTATTATAATTAATATTCGTGTAAGAATATTATATTCACCCTAGGACATATTAAGTCCAAAACCTCTCTATATTACGGTTTGTTTCGTAGATATTGTTTTCTAAGTTTTGCAGTGAGGTGAAGTTGGAGTGAGGTGATTCTCGTTCTAAGACCCAAGTCCTAGGCACTAGCGGGGAGTTAGTGGCCTTTGCACCGTGAAGAAGAGGAAAGACCCAAGACCTTTCATCTAAGATCCAAGACCGGCAAAAGCGAGGAATTCAAAGACTACATCAAGGGTTCTACATCAACTTTGAAGAAGTAGCGGGGAGTTGCTGTCTAAGATAAGTTGTGTAGGTTTCACAACGACTTTGAGGAAGTAACGGGGAGTTACGGTCCAAGACAAGTCTTGTGGGTATTACATTTATTTTGAGGTAGTAGCGGGTAGTTACGTATCAAGATAAATATTTGTAAGGTTGTGTAAGGCTTCTCCGCCTACTATAAAGGAGTCTCTTTATAGTGGAAGAAATCTCGAGTCCGGAGAGGAGCTCGGGGACTGGAGTAGGGGTGAGCGAATCCATTAGGGGTTGCGCCATCGCGAACCAGGATAAAATCTCCTGTGTGGTATTTTCTTTCCTTGTCTTTTATTTCTGCACTTATAAACTGCATAAACGACTCGGTAAAGTTTTAAAAAGGGAAAATTATTTTAAAACGCCATAATAATTTTTAAATTGGTAATTAAGCTATTCAACCCCCCCTTCTAGCTTAATATAGCCCTCTTACGGGACCTAACAATTGGCATCAGAGAGGTGCTTTTTAACGTGTTTGTTAAGTGATTTGCAGATTTACAGGCACAACAAAAAGTGATCCTAAATGGCGTATCTAAATACCATCGGTTGTGGTGAAGGCCTATCAAGCTCTCGCCCTCCTCTATTTGATGGCACCAACTTTGCAACGTGGAAAATGAGATTTCGCATCTATGCTAGATCTCAAGGAGTCAAAGTGTGGATGGCCATAGAAGACGGAGTTGTTATTCCCACCGAGACAATTGAAGGTGTTATTGTTGAAAAGAAGGTTAGTGAATACACTCTCGCCGAGGAAAATATGATGAATATAGCCGCTAAAGCGGAAATGGTTCTCACAAGTGCACTTGCAGAAAAAGAATATAAAAGAGTGAATAATTGCAAGTCCGCACAAGAAATGTGGAACAAATTAGTGGTTACCTACGAAGGAACCGTTGATATAAAAGATTCTCGAATGGATACTTTAATCCACGAATACGAGAACTTTAAACTCCAAGAGGGAGAAAATATCATCGATATGGAAACAAGATTTACTCGTATAATCGATGAATTATCTCAACTCGGAAAGAGTTATTCTCGAAATGAGAAGAACCGAAGAGTTCTTAAATCTTTACCTCCTAGTTGGAAGGTTAAAGTTACAACTATAAAAGAAATGCATAATCTAAATGATTATGACATTGATAGTTTATTCGGGAATCTTCGTGCATACGAAGAAGACAATATTCCGGATAAGGTCATTCCTAAAGTAGAAGACAAAAAGAAAAATATGGCTTTAAAAGCTATATTAATTGATGAAAATGAAAACGACGAGGAGTTGAACGAAGAACTCGAAGATCTCGATGAAAGCGAAATTGCTTTACTTACGAGACAACTTCGTCGTGTGCTACAAAGCAAAGCTCAAAGATACGGAAAAGGCTTCCTTAAATCGAACAATCAACAAAGAGTTTTTAACACTAAAGGAAGACCTATGAAAGGCATATGATGTAGCCTATTTGTATTTCGAGGATACAACTCAACTTAAACAAGATTGTAATAGTAAATAGTATATAGACTGTCACAAGGAATCTCAGATTGTATTATCTGTCAGAAGAAAAAGATCAAGGTCAATCTACAGACTTGAAGAATTACTGCATTGAAAGAAGCTCAGTCATCTGATCAAGCCTCAGTGGAGTATTCGTTAAGAAGTGGATTCGTTTAAAGTGACAGAGATTTCAACAGTGATAGAGACAGTACAGAAGATTAAAGAGAGAGAGAAGAAAAGAAAAGGAACCAGATTTTAAAGTCAATATATGAAGAACAGTCATTGCGGTTAGTCACTCATGAACCAGACAGTACATCGAGTGTCAACATTTAACAGTGGTTGTTCATCATTAACTTCAGTGGTTCAAGATATCAAGACTGGTATGAGAGAAAATAATTGTGCAAGCAACATGAGTGCTAAATTATTTAATCACAAGGACTTTATTATCAAGTGGACTGGCTACGAGGAAATAGAATTATCACAAGAATATGGAAAGTGATATATTCTTAAAGCTGGAACCCCGGTTGGAATTGATATAATTTTTGTTAAGCAAAAGGAGTCCGGTTCCAGATCCTCAAGAGACCGCAGCTTAGAGCGTAAGGATTTATTTATATTAATAAATATTTTATTTATTTGGAAAATTATATTTATAAATATCTAATAATATTAGATATTTATTTTTATAATTTCTGAATTAAAATAATTATTTATTAATTAAAGATTATAAGCTGTGCGGGACAAAAAGCATTTCTACGGGGCTAATATAAAAGAACCTACGACAATCAAGGCAGGTGGTTATTGTTTTGAAAGAAACCAATCAGGTGGTGCCACGTGCCCAAAGGAATGAAAGAAAATGGCCAGGTTTCTTAATTTGATAGTCTATTCAATAGTGTGAATTAAGAAGATAGTCTAAATGGCCAAGAAAAAGAATTATATTAATTCTATATTAATTAATTTAAAGTATTTAGTTAACTTAATTAAGAAATTAATTCTTCAAGAATTAATTTATTTATTAAGTTGATTATTGAAATTAATTAATTTAGAATTAATATGAAATGCTAAAGACTATCAGAAATGTTTTTAGACTATGGTTTTATTGTTAAAAGTCTATCTCTGATAGTCTGTGAGATAGTCTGCAAAGCATAGTCTGCACAGGTTGATAGTCTGCTAAGGAAATAGTCTACCAGAAAGTCTGCATGATAGTCTGCCAGAAAAATCATGTATTAAAGACTATCAGGATAGTCATTCTGATAGTCTGGAGAAAGAGTTGGGTAGTCTGCCAAGCCAGATAGTCACACCGGTAGTCTGCAAGAAGTCAGATAGTCACACCGGTAGTCTGCAAGAAGCCAGATAGTCACACCGGTAGTCTGCAAGAAGCCAGATAGTCACACCGGTAGTCTGCAAGAGGACTGATAGTCATACCGGTAGTCTGTATGTTCCCTGGATAGTCTGCAAGCCATTTGACAGTCTGTTGATAGTCTGATTAAGTGTTAAAAAGAGGCAGAAGACATAAAAGAGCAAGGTGGCTCAACAAACAATAATACTACAACATTACACGGACAAGAACAAACCCAGCAGCCTTATCTCTCTCAAAAAGCTCAAGAACACACCAAGAACAAATAAATTTCTGTAAAATCAAGTTCTCAATATTTGTAATATTTTATCCGATAGAACTTGATTATTTGTGATTCTTGTACTACTAGCGAATTAAGTTTCCTAGTTCTTATCTTGATTTTTATTAACTAAATTAGAAAAGTTCATGTCGAATTTTCTAATTAGTTATTAATTACTTGATAATAATCTGTACTGAAATTGTAACACCCATCAAGTTAATATATTGTTATATTCAACTTGAAAATTTGTTTCAATTTATTCCGCACAAATTTGTCTAAACCAAAATTTATTTAACGGACAAATTTCGATAAATTGGTATAGATTGTATTCAACCCCCCCTTCTACAATCTTATCGGACCTAACAACCTAATTACTCTCAAAATTATAGTCCTAACTATAAGAGTAATTTTCCAACAACGAGCTATAATAAAGGCAAAGGCACTCAAAATACAAATGCCTATAATAATGTCAACAACAATAATAATCCTACTTACACTCCTCCAAAATATAAAGAACAAACTCCGGAGGAAACACAAGAAGTGTGTTTCGAGTGTAAGCAACCGGGCCACTTCAAAAGAGAATGCCCTAAGCTATCTAAAGGAAGGATTCTCGTGGCGGAAAACGGTTGTGAAAGGCAGAGTGTATAAACTTGTAACACTATAACTAATGTAACTTAATTAAAAGAAAAGATACTTAACCAGAAGACAATCAAGAACAAGAAGTCACAAGAAATCAACACTATATGAAGACAAGGTAATTGATACAATTGAACATGTTAACTATGATCAAGCCAAGAAGAAATCATTGAGAGAAGTTCAAGTCAAAGTTGTTCATGCCTCAGTGATTTGAGAATTCGAGAATCAAGATCATAACTATCAGTATCAACAAGACCAATTGATTTCAAGTGAACAAGAAGGAAAGCAAATATTGGAAAGCCAAGTTACTAAGTGAATATGGTAATTTATTCAAGAAGCAGAAACACTATCAAGACTAGTCACTTATGAACCAGACCAGTGCATCAAGTGTCAGGATATTGATAGCAAGTTTATGTCAGTAATAAAGATCCATGTTCAAGAGCTTGGTGAAGAATAAAGAAGACATGAAGATATCACAAGCTCAAGATGTGCATTGAAGTTTCAAGTTGAAGACCAGAATATTTTCTAAGTACTAAATGTTCTGGATAGCCAAGTAGAATATTTCTAAGTAGAAGTTCGACTTAGAAATTTCGAGATGGCTAAGTAGAAATTCTCAAGTAGAAGTTCTACTTAGAGTGCAGCTTCAACATGACACATGGCATCTTCTGATTGGCAGATTTCCAAGCTTTCAAGATAAGGCAAGATTTATGTGGACATCATTGGGCCACGTACATCTTAGTCTTTGAAGACTACAGGACATAGATTACATGTAGTATAAATAGAAGCACTTGTGTAATGTTTTTAGTAAGTGAGCAATATTAAGAAAACACAAGAAAAAGAGAGAGAGTACATTCACAGAGCTTAGAATCATTCACTTCTCTCTGAACTTCTGTTATACTTTGTAATGAATGTTGTAGCAACCTTTTCAAGTTATATATAAAGAAATATATTCCTTGAATCTGCGTGTTCATTTATTGCATCGTATTTATTGCTTCTCATATTCGAAAAGTTGTATTCACCCCCCCTCTACAACCACTGTTCGTGATTTTTGTGATAAAACTCATACAGACCACGAATTACTGCCCGATTTTTTTTTAACAGCCATTATCTGAGTGACTAGTAATATCTGAGTTTGTGTGTTTGTGTATCTGTTCTTCTTTCTCGTTATATATACACACGTATATACACACACCACTTCACAGTCATATACACACGATTTCACTGGTGTGTACACACATAACTTCACTGATTTCACTGGTATCAGATTCTGTTAATTGGTTGTTGATTTTCGCCTCTCACAGTGATAATTATCTATAACCCGTAGTTTAATTTTTCAAGAGTGACTTTTGGTCTTTTTGTTAAATTAAAAGGGCTATAACTGATAATTCTTTAATTAATTGTTTTTCGAAAATTAAAATTAAAATTCACATTTGTTAAGGAAAAACATTTTAATTAAAATGGCTCACCAATTTTCACTTGCTAAAAACAATTTTTATAATATTTCTACGGAAATTGGTGATCAACTCCCACGCTTTAAGTCTTGGATACGATTTCTCAATTTGTATTCCAAAGCTAGCGATGCTTTTACTGCTAAACCTACACTAGTACATGATGCTTTACAGCAATTATGGACTAGTGCGGTTTCTTTTGGGAGCAAATCAACCCCCTTTGGTTTCAGGTTTACCTTAGCGGGTCAGGAATATGAGGTGAATGAACAAATTGTCAACAGGGTTCTGGGATTCCCGATAAAAGATGCTTATGATCCAGAACCTACAGCTGCAGAACGCCTCAGTTTCTTTGAAGAAATAGGATGTTATCCTCCTTCTGGCCGGATCACTGGAAACATCCAAAAACAATTCTTTCATGTGGAATGGAATTACTTTTTCGAGGCCATCACAAGATGTTTTCGGGCACGAGAAAGCGATTTCCATCAAATTTCCATTCCCATGCAAAACCTTGGAATTGCCCTAGCAAGAGAACTGGATATAAATTATGGACGCATAGTTCTCTCGGAGATAGTTGGTGTAATGGGATCTCTTGCAAGCAGAGACCTCAACACAAAAGATGTTGTCTGCTGGTTTCCTCGGTTCCTACAGATGCTGATTAATGATTTAATACCGAAGGATGCTCTTGCAGTTAGACAGAGTTTTGCCAGAAGTCCAACATCTGCACCACTAGGGATGGGCACTAAGTCACTTTCAACAATTGATAATCAGGACAAACATCAAGGTAAACCAATGTCAATTCCTGAAAATATTCAACTGTGGCTTAACTATGATGCAGGAGTTACCACCTTGGCGGAATCATCGCAAGTTTCATCACATGCTCAGAATCGGTCTGCTCATGCTGAGGCATTTGAAGAGATTCCTGATGAGCAAAGCGGTGACGAACAAGGTAATGAATCAGGTAATCTCTCTCTGCATACTACTCATTCCTCTTCCTATGTTTCTGATTCCCAGACCCAAGAGACTGCTAGCCCGCAGAATCTATCCCAGGGTGAGAGCTATATTTCTAATTCTTTACCACCCCTGTCACCGGAATCCAGACAGCCAGCACATGTAGATGTAGGAAATGATGAGGAGAGTGACCCCGAAGAGCAGCCTCTTATTCGAAAGAAAGCCAAAATTTCTCATGCTGCTACTTCTAAACTTTAGTCAAACCCTAGTGTGTCACACGCAACCACTCCACCTCACGAGAGTGGTTCTCCCCTTGAACAATCTGCACATAGGGATTTTGATGATGATTATGTACCTCTTGAAGATACTGTTGCTTCAAAAGGACATGAAGCTTTAAAAGCTTCAGCCGTACCTTCACCGGTACGTACTGATGCTGCAAAGAGGATCAGTTCTGATGTCGTACAAGAACACTTTGTAGCCTCTCAGCCTGAGATTCCAACTCAGGAACAAACAGCAATTGATCCCATAACTGCAAATTATATTGCTTATCCAGTTTCTGCAGGTACTGCTTCATATTTTGGATCATTTATTGAAAACATACACGAGCGTGAGACAGGGAGTGTGTGTGAGAGGTTAGGGAGAGAGGGACCTTCATTTTTAAGGCCCGAAACCGAGCGCCAAATACCAACAGAACGAGTATTAGAGCGAGGTCACCTAAACCAAACACCGTCCCTTAATATTGAAAATCTTGATACACGTATGTCTTCTATGGAAAATCAAATGAAGCAGTTTGGGCAGTCAATGGGGCAGTTAGGGATGAACATTGGAAATAATCAAAGGGCTCTTGACGACTACGCAGCACGAATGGCAAGTCAAGCTACAGCTTTTAATGTTTTGACAAACCAGGTAAATGACTTGGGCCATGCTGCTGGTGTCTTGGGAAACACCCTGAATGAGAGGATAGGAGCAATGGAGCTTACAATGGATACTCTGGCTGTGGAGATCAGTAGAGTGATGTTTGCAATCAGAAGTTTTGTGCCCCCGGAGTGTTTCGAGCCGCAACAACCTCCCCCCGATGCTGGTACAGGTGGTGCTAGTGGAGCAGGACCCTATGGTTCTGGTTTTGAAGATTTTTATGCAGCTGGTGGATCTGGAGACCAAGGTGGAGTTCAGGATAACTCACCTAAGGGGGAGAGTGGAAAGGAGACGAGACAGCGGGGAGTTCAAATCGAAGAAATTCAAGAACAAGCTGATCTTGTCAAAGAAAAAGAAATTGAGCCGTCTATTGATGAAGAGGCTCTGAGGAGGAGAAAGGGTAAGGCAATAGCGATTGAGCAAGATGAGCCATTCGTTGACCTGAGTCATCAAGAAAAAGTACAGGTGGTACTTGACTCAGATTCCGATATGGAAGACGCACCTTTGGAACATGCTATAAAGAGATCATTGAAGGATCAAGGTGGAGGTGCTGGGATGTATGTCGGAAGGCCTGAAGAAATTACTGTTGATGAGGAAACCCTTAAGTCTCAAAAGTTAGCCTTGGATCAAGCTGAGTTCTTTAAAATGAAGGCAATGCAAGATCGTGCTGTGTTTCAGGAAAAGAAAGCGGAGCTACAAGGGAAGCAGTACGATTATGAGCTTGCAAGGCTAGCTGATCCTCAAATTGATTTGGACAATAGAAGGTTAGGGCAGAAGTGGGATGACGCAAGGAAGATATTGATGGGACCCTGTACGAAAGGAGTTCATAACAAGGAGGCAGATGATCTGTTCTACAACCTAAATTTGCAGAATCCAATGACTGCTGACTACATGAGTGCATTAAAGAGATTAATTTCTAAAGTCAGGGTTGGATACAATGCAACGCTAAAGGAGTGGCAGGTTATATTGTCTTTGACAGAAGGAGTCCCAATGTCTTTCCTATATGTGGATGACCAATTCATGACGAGAAGATCTGCATCAGAGTTGTTCTTGCTAGCAACAAAAATTCAATACTCTCATTCTGAGAATCTAAGCATTCTGTATAGGGATCAGTTAATGCAGCTAGCAGAGGACAAGGGTCCAGAATTCTCAGCATATCCTAATGTTGTCCGGATGGTGGTTGACAGTAAATTGAAGAGGGTGAGCATGGAGGAAAAGGACTTAATTGAACTTTCAGTGGAATCTCTTAAGGCCGTCTGTAGACAAATGATGAGTAAGGGATTCGCGTCTGAGCTTAAAGATAAATCAGTGAAGATCATTGAAAGTGCCATATTCAAGAAGAGCAATGAGGTGTGGAAGTGTGATATCATTGCTCCAAACCCTCTTGATAATGTGAAGGTTGAACCAGAGCTGATAGAAAAGAAATGGAATATTCTTCAAGCTATGAAGAATGTAGATGAAGCTCTGAATCTTCCTTCTGGAGAACTGGAACAAGGAGAGATAAGGGAGTCAGTTGGTGTTCCAGGAAGGGATAGTGTATACTGGATACACTCTTTTGTTGATGATACAGCTGATGCCTTAGTATTCATAGATGCAGACCAGCATAAAACACTCTTGCATATGAGTAGAAAATGGCTGCTGCAGACTCAAGATGCTACATTTCTGGAGAAAGTGTTATATATGTTCAAATGGGAAGATGTGGAAGTTAAGTATGTGAAAGAAAAGCAGAGACTCGTGAGTTACCTGTCTGATGTAGTAGTGGAAAAGAAGCGAATGGAGCAAGATGCGGCTAGTGTCCACAATACTAACCGTGTCAAGGGCTATCCCAAAATGATCTACTGTCAGTTTAAAGCTGATAAATCTCATTGGAAACCTCAGCTTGTAATGAAGAAATTTGAGGACATTCCAAAGATCAGGACTACTCAGGAGGTGGACAAACTCAGAAGGCTTTTCAAACATCCTTACCCAGAGCCCAAGAATCCTCTAGAAATGGAAGCAGTAAGTTTGTTGAATGCTAGGTGGACGCAGCTTCGTGATCCAGTATATAAGAAAGAACAGCAGCAGAAGGAGAAGCGCAGAACGCAAAAAGAAGAGAAAGACCAAGCTGCTGAAGCTAGGAAGAGGAAATGGAATTAGGGTTAAAGGTCAGAGTGGTGTGAACTTGAAGTTGGAAAACCTTCATGTCTTTCGGTTGCTTTAACTCACTTGAGGAAAATTCACCTTTGAGTGAATCCAATAAGGTGATATAAGTTTGACTAAAAGATATGAAATAATCCAGGTGATAGGAATCATTCAAATGATCTTTAATTCGAGGTTCGAATTCTGTTTCTAGTTTAAGTTCTTTGTATTGTTTTCAAATACTTTTCAATTGTATATTTTTCAAGACTGTAATGTTAATTATCTTTTCTCGTCTCTTGTTTAGTTGAGTTATCCTTCATTAATTTGAATGTCATTGTTAGACAATCAAATTGGGGGAGATTGAAAGGCAGAGTGTATAAACTTGTAACACTATAACTAATGTAACTCAATTAAAAGAAAAGATACTTAACCAGAAGACAATCAAGAACAAGAAGTCACAAGAAATCAACACTATATAAAAACAAGGTAATTGATACAATTGAACATGTTAACTATGATCAAGCCAAGAAGAAATCATTGAGAGAAGTTCAAGTCAAAGTTGTTCATGCCTCAGTGATTTGAGAATTCGAGAATCAAGATCATAACTATCAGTATCAACAAGACCAATTGATTTCAAGTGAACAAGAAGGAAAGCAAATATTGGAAAGCCAAGTTACTAAGTGAATATGGTAATTTATTCAAGAAGCAGAAACACTATCAAGACTAGTCACTTATGAACCAGACCAGTGCATCAAGTGTCAGGACATTGATAGCAAGTTTATGTCAGTAATAAAGATCCATGTTCAAGAGCTTGGTGAAGAATAAAGAAGACATGAAGATATCACAAGCTCAAGATGTGCATTGAAGTTTCAAGTTGAAGACCAGAATATTTTCTAAGTACTAAATGTTCTGGATAGCCAAGTAGAATATTTCTAAGTAGAAGTTCGACTTAGAAATTTCGAGATGGCTAAGTAGAAATTCTCAAGTAGAAGTTCTACTTAGAGTGCAGCTTCAACATGACACATGGCATCTTCTGATTGGCAGATTTCCAAGCTTTCAAGATAAGGCAAGATTTATGTGGACATCATTGGGCCACGTACATCTTAGTCTTTGAAGACTACAGGACATAGATTACATGTAGTATAAATAGAAGCACTTGTGTAATGTTTTTAGTAAGTGAGCAATATTAAGAAAACACAAGAAAAAGAGAGAGAGTACATTCACAGAGCTTAGAATCATTCACTTCTCTCTGAACTTATGTTATACTTTGTAATGAATGTTGTAGCAACCTTTTCAAGTTATATATAAAGAAATATATTCCTTGAATCTGCGTGTTCATTTATTGCATCGTATTTATTGCTTCTCATATTCGAAAAGTTGTATTCACCCCCCCTCTACAACACATTTGGACCTAACAGGTTGGGATTTAAGTGAAGATGAAGAAGCTCCGGAAGCTAGTGAAGAAGTTGTCAACTTGTGCTTAATGGCTATCGGTGATGAAGCTACTTCAACGGGAACCTCCACTTCTCATCAAGAGGTAAGTTCTAATCTCAACTACATCTCAAATAAATTGCAATTAGATGAATCTAATTTGAATCTAGTTGATATGAGTAAGTATGATTTAATTGAGCTTGTAGTAGGTATCAACAATAAATATAAGGATGTTGATAAGAGATTCCATCTACTATGGTCCGAGAAAATGAAACTCGAAGAGTTGTATCACAATCAAAGTAAAGAGTTCACTCGGATGATGGATATACAAACTCAAAACGAGAATGAAATGACATTTTTAAATGATCAAAATCATCTCTTAAAAATTGAAGTAAACAACTTCAAAGACAACGCTCTCAATCTTGAAGTAGAAAATGTAGCATTAGTACTTCAAGTAGAAGAGTTAGAAAATGAGAAGTTGCAACTCAATGACAACATTAGTAACCTTAATGTTGATCTTTTGAACTTAAAGATTCAAAACGAATCAATGGTTCGAAATAATGCAACATCTCAATCTCATGAAACCAATCTTGAAAAAGAGAATGAGCTATCAAAAATCTTTGAGTTAAAAGAAAAAGAATTACAACAAGAAACTCAAAGATTAAAAGAAGAAAATTTCAAGCTCATATCTCAAGTTATGGATCAAGAAAGATTCTTTAACAACAAGATTAATGCCTTACAAAATGAAAAAGAAAATCTTGAAACGGTCGTTCAAAGATTTACTAAAGGCAATGAGATGTTAGATAAAATGGTACACTCAAAGGTCTCCTATAACCGTGAAGGTATAGGATATGATAGAAACGCTCCTCCTAGAGAAGTTGTTCAACCAAGAGTGCAACTTATAATGGCTCCTCCTAAACCAAAAACTTTAAAATGTACTTATTGCAACAAAGATGGACATTCGGTCCTATATTGCAAATTCAAGAGTGGTGAATTCAAGGGGAAGCATGTATGGATTCGTAAAGGATCAAGACCATACAAGAAGGTTGAAAAACAAGTACCATTTAACAAGAATGCTTATAATGGTCAAATGCACCAAAGGTTTCAACAACCTAGAATGCATCAAAATAAGAACACAATGCACTATAACAATGCTAGTAGGTATGCATCTAGAAATCAACATGTTCCTATTCGAAATTTCTATCCTCAAAATGCTCCCTACTTTGCAAATGCTAGAAATGATATGCATCGTGTTAACTCTAGATTTTATGATAATGCTAGATATCCACAACATCATGTTAGACATCATGCACCTAGAAATATCTATATGCCTAACAATGATTATTCAATACCTAGATTTTATCATGCAAAATCGAATATTATTTATAATGGACTAACCCCAGGACCCTCAAGACAAAAGGGTACCTATAAATATAATTGATCTATTTTGTAGGTGTGTCTTGCCGCTAAACAAGACATGTGGTACCTTGATAGTGGTTGTTCGAGACACATGACCGGTAATGAGTCACTATTGAACAACATTAAAAAGGTCACTGCGGGGAGTGTCACATTTGGAGATAGTAGTCAAGGGATCATTGTCGGCATTGGAGACATCGGGAATAGTCGCTTCAAGATTTCAAATGTACAACTAGTCACTGGACTAAAGTACAATCTTCTCTCGATAAGTCAACTTTGCGACAATGATTACAAGGTAATTTTCTATACTACTCATTGTTGTATTTTAGATAAAGATTGGAAATTGATTCTCACTTACCCTCGAAACAAAAATGTCTACACATGTGACATGAGCAAGAATGAGAATGTATGCCTAATCACAACAAACGATGACCCTTGGTTATGGCATCGAAGATTAGGACATGCCAACATGAAGTTGATTAAAAATATATCAACTAAAGATCATGTTCGAGGTATACCAAATTAAATTATCAAAAAGATCATACTTGTGAAGCTTGCGAAATTGGAAAACAAATTCGAGCATCTCACAAAGCTAAATTCATGGTATCAACCTCTAGACCGCTCGAGCTTTTACACATGGATCTTATTGGTCCGGTTCCAATACAAAGTCTCGGAGGTTGTTCATACACGTTAGTGATCGTTGATGATTATTCACGATTCACGTGGACAGAATTTCTCAAATCAAAAAGTGATGCTTTTGAATCTTTCTCTTCCTTATGCAAAAAGATTCAAAATCAACAAAATAATACCATCGTCTATATACGGATGGATCATGGTAAAGAATTTGAGAATTCTAGTTTTACGAACTTTTGTGATGAAAATGGAATCACACATAATTTTTCCGCACCATACACTCCACAATCAAATGGAGTTGTAGAAAGGAAAAATAGAACATTACAAGAAATGACAAGCACTATGCTTAATGAATATCGTCGACCTAAATATTTTTGGGCCGAAGCAATGTCAACTTCTTGTCATATTCTTAATCGGGTTTTGTTACGACCAATATCTCAAAAGACTCCTTATGAGCTTTATTTTGGCAAAACACCGAAGCTTAGTTACTTTCAAGTATTTGGTTGCAAATGCTTCATATTAAACTCGAAAGACTATCTTACCAAATTTGATCCTAAATCAAATGAAGGTATATTTCTTGGATACTCTACAAATAGCAAAGCCTATCGAGTATTCAATCTTAAAACACTTGTGGTGGAAGAATCTATGAATGTTGCATTTGATGAAAGAAAGCCACCATCTAAGTACAAAGATCTTGTTGAAAACGACAAAGTTGAACAAGACGGTGTAGAAAATATTATTCGACAATTCGAAAATATGGATCTTGGAACTCCCATCCCAAGAAATCCATTAGAATTAGCCGAAACGGAAGTAGAACTTCCAAAAGAAATTCTTATTATTAGAAGTCATCCACTAGATAATGTTCTTGGAGACTTGAATAAAGGAGTTCAAACGCGGTCACAAGTACAAAACGTTGTGAATCATCTTAGTTTTCTATCACAAATAGAACCTAAGACCGCTAAAGAAGCTTTGCTAGACGAGGATTGGATCTCGGCAATGCAAGATGAATTACTACAATTTACTCGTAGCAAAGTGTGGCAACTTGTTCCAAAACCCAAAGATACTTCCATAATAGGAACCAAATGGGTATTTAGAAACAAGTTAGATGAAAACGGAACAGTTGTTAGAAATAAAGCAAGATTAGTCGCTCAAGGCTATACCCAAATGGAAGGGATAGACTTTGATGAAACTTATGCACCCGTAGCACGAATCGAATCAATTCGAATGCTATTAGCATATGCGTGTCATAAAGATTTCAAAGTATACCAAATGGATGTCAAATCGGCCTTCTTAAACGGGATATTAGAAGAAGAAGTTTATGTCAAACAACCTCCCGGTTTTGAAGATGCCACACATCCGGAGTATGTATACAAATTATACAAAGCTCTATACGGCTTGAAACAAGCTCCAAGAGCTTGGTATGAAAGGTTGATCAAGTTCCTATTAGAAAATAACTTTAAAATGGGAACGGCCGATAAAACCTTATTTACAAGACAAGAAAAAGATGATATCTTGCTTGTACAAATATACGTAGATGACATCATCTTTGGTTCAACCAATGATGCACTATGTAAAGAATTCTCTCAAAATATGAGCAAAGAATTCGAAATGAGTATGATGGGTGAATTAAATTTCTTTTTAGGATTGCAAATAAGGCAATCGGATGAAGGCATACATATTTCACAATCGAAATATTGTAAAGAAATGCTAAAGAAATTTGAAATGGAAAATTCAAAACCCATATCTACTCCCATGTCGACTTCTGATAAATTAACAGAAGATCCAAACGGAATACCCGTTGACACCAAGAAATATCGAGGCATGATTGGTAGCTTGCTATATATTACCGCAAGTCGTCCCGATATTCAATATAGTGTTGGTAAGTGTGCTAGATTCCAAGTAGCACCAAAAGAATCTCACTTATCCGCGGTAAAACGGATATTAAGATATTTAAAAGGAACCACTGACGTAGGTCTTTGGTATCCAAAAGGAGTACCATTCGACTTAGTATGTTTTTCTGATTCAGACTATGCCGGGCATTTGGTCGACAGAAAAAGTACAAGTGGTACATGTCAGTTTTTGGGAGGATGCCTAGTATCTTGGTTTTCCAAGAAATAAAATTCGGTATCTATCTCCACTACGGAAGCAGAGTATATAGCGACCACAAAATGTTGTGCTCAAATATTATGGATGAAGCAAACATTAGCCGACTACAATACTAAATTTGATGTAATCTCAATCTTATGCGATAACACGAGTGCTATTGATCTTAGCAAAAATCCCGTGTTACATTCAAGATCTAAACATATAGATGTGAGACATCATTTCTTACGTGATCATGTCAATAAAGGCGATATAAAAATGACTCATATAGAAACTGAGTACAATCTCGCAGACATATTCACGAAACCATTGAATTCCGAACGATTCACTAAACTCCGTTTGGATTTAGGAATGTTGGAAATTCCAAAATAATGGTTTATATTTATATATCAATATTATCAATATTTATATATTCTTGTGAGAAAATTTATCATTATTTATAGTCATCTCACGAATTATACATCTTTCGGGATAATTGTTTCTCTAAAAACTCAGATTCATCGATAATGATAACATATGAAACTTTATCGATCGGGTTTTTATCGAGAAATATTCGAGTAAATATTTATCGGAATTAATTTCGGAAATATTTCTGAGATACTAAATGAATGATATTTATCTCAAATACAAAGAATCAACACATTAGTATAATTTCTGATATATGTTACCCTAGTGGATTTTGATGTTATATACAGCAAGCTGATTGCTTATCTTGTACTAGTTTTACTATATTTAGCTTACCATTATATGATTGAATCACTTGATGTATCATATGCATATATATGTGTTTGCTATGTATAAGTATACTCTCAGGTAACTTGGTTGATGTTATGGAAAGGCAAAGATTTAAAGCTATCTATCTGTTCAGCTCACCAGAACCAAAACAGCAAGCCAGAACCAAAACAGCAAGCTGAAAAGAACTCGCCAGAACCAAAACAGCAAGCTGACTTGGACTTTCCAGAAGCTGTTCTTAGTCAAGTTTGATTTCGAAGATTTCTTGAAGATTGCTTAAAGATCAGAGATTGGCTAGGATTAAATATGTAAGGACTCTATTATATAATATATAGTATATATAATTAATAGAGCTCAAATCTTTTTCGAAAATCTGTTCTTTATTTAGTGGGATTGTGATTTATCTTTCCTTATCCTTTCAAAACAGATTTTACTCAATCTTTTTCTTATCTAAACATTCCATAACAGCCCAGATTCGTTCATATCTTTTTATAGCTGTTGGAAATTGATTTTATCATATATATACTATCGTATATATATCAAAATGAGTTTATTGGAGATTAAAATCATTTCAAACGTTTTATATTCAAAACCTCTAACTAATATAGCTGTTGGAGAATGTTTTATGTAATCAAATCTTTTTGATATATCAAATCTTCAACTAGCCGTTTGTTTGTTTTTCATATATATTCACTTACAACCTTTCTTGTAAGCAACCAAGAAAAACACAACTACAAGTTTGAGACTTGCTTATACACGTTCCTATCATCTCTCTCAAACACCATTCTTATAAACTTTGAGCTTTATTGTTATATACACTTATATTATATAAGAGAGTTTATAGCTTGAGTTGTAATACTCGAACATCTTATTTTGGATTGTATTGTTCAATTTGTATTGAATACTTGCTGTACAAGTTTGGCTTAAAGTTTTGGGTGAGTCGAACTAGACTAAAGAAGGATACTTTGGAAGTATTGCTTAGAGAGTTGGTTCAGCACAGCAAACAGCAAGCCATTTGTCAGCAGGATTGGTAAGGATTAGTTGCTGGGCATATTGTGTAATATCTGGGAATTTCGTACTCTATAAATAATATTATTTGGCATTAAAATATCATTATGTGCTTAATTGATGAGTCATTACATGTTTGTATGATTGTGAATATGTGTTACGTGTCTAATTGCTAGATGTGTTGACGTGAAATTTTATTAAAATCCTGTATAGCTTTTAAATGTTAAAACATGATTTTATTTGCGCTTAAACATTTTTATAAAATTCTTGGAGTTAGTAAAAATCATGAAATTTCTTGTTTTATTATCTTTATGTATTTAAAGACTTTTTAAAAATAAAAGTTTAATTTATTTTCGCATTTAAATATTTTACAAGGATTTTTCCAATTATTTTCCTTTTTAAAATATTAAAACTTGTAAAATTCAAATCTTTTCATAAAATGATTTTAAAAATGTTTTAAAAATATATTGAGGAAGAGAATTCCATATTTTAATTTTATGTGTCAATAAATTATTTTTGGATCCAAAATATCTTGTAAATAGAATTATTTTTACAAGTCTTTTATTTAATTAAAAGATGTATCAATAAAATGTAATTAAAATACATATGTGTGTGAGTAGGCTTGGACAAAACCCTCCCCTCCCCCTTATTTTTTTCATTCGGCCGAGACACAACACCCCCCCCACACTGTCTTCATCTTTTCTCTCAAATTCTCTAAACCTCCATTGATTCTCAAGCTTAATCCAAGGTAATTCCTCCATTCAAACCCCACACTATTATACATAAAAACACTCCTCTTGTCATCCTCTACAAACCCAAGGTTTTAAATTTCAATTTCTTAACTTTTCCAATTTAGGGTTTTTCGAAAATCAAAGAATCAAGGTAAGTTTGTGGGTGTTGATGATTGGGTGTTACTCCATGGTAGAGACCCACGAATTTTGGGCTCTCCGGAGAACCCTAACCTTCGGCCATGATCATAGAGAGGGCCAAGGATTACATGCATGTGCTTATTTGATGATTTTGTATAATTGCTAAGTGTAATATGGATGCATGTGAGTTTTTATAACTTTTTATGTTGATTTTGATGATGGGTTTGAGTTTTTATATGATTTCAAGTTGTGGGTATGCTTGTTTTGTTAGTTGATGATTGTTAGTAGGTGTCAAATGAAGAAGGTTAGTGATTTTGATGATTTAATGTTATGAACTTTGATGGGTTAAGTTTATAAATTGATTTTGATTGTAAAATTTATAAGTAGCATTGGTGGGTATGTGAGATTATGGTTTTGTGAATTGATATGCATGTAAGTAATGGTGTATGTCATTGTGAGGGTTTTGTGTGTGATTGTTGGTGAAGAAGAGGGAGAGGCCGAGAGAGATTGATGGAGGAGGGAGAGAGACCGAGAGGGAGAAAGAGAGAGGGAGAGAGGGAGAAGCCGAGAGAGAGAGGAGAGAGAGAGAGAGAGGCCGAGAGGCCGAGAGAGGGAGGAAGAGAAGAGAGATTGTGGGAGTTGTGTGGATTATTGTGAGTTGCTTGCTTGAATTGTTTAAGTGCTAATTGATTAAATTGTTACATGAATTAATTGGTTGCATGATTGAATTGCTATGTGAATTTGAGTTATGAATTGCTTAGTGAGTCGTCGTGAGATAGTAGGATAGCCTAGGATTGCTTGGTGATTGTAGTAGTCGATTGATGATGGTGTTGTAGTCATTGGAAGTGCATTGTGTTGTTTTGTGATTGATTGAGACCGATTATATTCGGTATGGTTTGACGACTATACAAAGGAGATGCCGCCGAAATTTCTAAAAATATAATAAGTGATTTCCAAAACCCTAAAGGCACATCTCCAATGTTAAGTCGTAGAATCATTATAGTACTATACCATACTACATTGTATGTTAAGTGAATTACGTGCTAAGTGACTTACATGACTTATGTGTTTACATGTATATATGTATGTGTATAACATGGTTATATCGATGGGGCGTTAGCATTATTAGGATTGCTTTGTGATATGTAAACAAAAGAGGGGAAAATAAGATATTGATTATTATTATTATTATAGGTCCGAGTAGGAGGCCTGGCAAGGAGCCGATTGAGGAGGACGCTATCTAGTTTGAACTCGTGATTTAAGGCAAGTGTACTATCTTACCTTGTTGATACCATATATTGAATGCCATGAGATATCGAATTGTTAAGTTGTCACAAATTAATACCTTATTCTTTCCGACCTTAATATTGTCATATACCTTGTGATTGATTTCATACCCCTTGAACTTGACTTGACTTGCTAATCGATAATCATATTTCTTGGAAAACCTTTTCATAACCTTATCGAATTCTTGAATCCTCGAACCAATTACTTAAATATCTTCTTGTACTTGAACTCGTTTCTAACTAAAAACAATTGTTGATTCTTGATTAACCTTTCGTGATTAACTTTTCTTGAATTAATCTTTCTTGACTTAACCAAGTTATACTAAACAGAATCCCAACTCCTAAGAATTTAGAATGATTGACTTTCTTCACTTTGCCTTGTCATTTATTCGAAAATCTGAAAATCATTCATTTGAAATCCGAGAATCCTATTCATGCTTATTAGCAACTTGATATAACATTGAGAATCTTGTTTCTTTGAGATGAATTGAAATTGATAAACATTGTTTGACCTAAATGGAATTGGATGGAATGTTACTTTGACCGAGGCGCCGGTCCAAATCATGTTACTATTATAGGCCAATATGTGCCTGGGATCCCCTTATATTTGATGAACACCGTATTGGATATGCGGGTTCGGAGCTCTGTCGTGGGCTGATCACCCAGCGTTGCTCGTAGCGTCTTATCAGATATTCCAATTCCTTCTCATTTATTTTGATATTGATTCAGTTGATACAGTTCATTTGCAGATTTTTTTTATATCTTGCTTTACAGTTGAATTATTTTGCCAGTCTTATATTGTTGTTTATGCACTTGCTGAGCAATTGGCTCAATGATATTATTTTCCTTAACCTTTCAGTGAAACTCGAAGATGGTAAGGACTCTTGAGACTGCGCGTAAGAATTGTGGTGGTTCAGATGTAGCCTATAGGAGGCAGTTCCAGGTAGAAGGGAGTGGCGATCTGATGGATCTTGTTTTGCTAGACTTTTGACTTAGTCTATAATCTTTTGAACTTAGAATAATTTGTGGTCTGTAATAAATAATTGGTTTTGAATTGGTAGTTATATTGTTTCAAACTCTTACCTGTTGGCGATCTAGGCGTGGGATTGGTAATGTCTAAATAATTAATATGCATGCTTTACCATTATCTAGTTAATTTTGATTAAGGGATTTGGGGCCGTCACAGGTTTGGTATCAGAGCCACAGGTTTGAGTCACTGAACAATATAGGTTTAGGTAACAAGATAGATCACATTTTCAATAATCACTTAGGATTAAAATAGAAACTCACTTAGAATATAAATAGTATGATATTTCTAAAAGAATAGGATTGATTGACCCCTATTATCGAGAGTGTTTAAGTAGTATGCTTCTAAGTTTTATCTGACGCTTATATATATATATATATATATATATTATATTATTATTGGCAGCGACAGAGGGCACCAGGACCTTCAGCTCCACCTCCGGCCGAGATAGCAGATACTGTACCTTTGCCCGTCTATCAGGAGTTGCTTAGGGAGTGTGATCATCTTTATGGTGAGAACGCTCAGCTTCAGAGGAGAGTTGATGCATTGTATAATGATGATGAGGATATACCCGAGGATCACGTCCCGACTCTTGCATCCAGGCTTCAGTCACTCATCGAGATGGCTAACGAGAGGCTTCGCGCTATGGTACCTCATCGAGATTGGGAGAGTTATACGATGGTGCAGATGATGGTGGACGAGCTTCAGCGTGTGATCAGCCATTTGATGGATAACTAGTTTTATGCTTCGAGTTTTATGCGATGGCTTATATATAGCCATATGATTATCAGACTTATGTTAGACTTTATCGTACTTTCAGTTTCGGTTTTCGTACTTTATGTTGGTTGGTACTTTGAACTGTTGGATTTGGGTTATCGATGGATGTCATCGGTACCGTTATCGTTATTATTATTATCGTTTCCCTTTTTCGTATTATTTGGGCGCGTGAGATTGTTTAAATTTTAGGTTGTACCATGTCATATTAGAACTGTTAGACCATATTGTGCCATGTTGCGGTTAGATGTATGTTTGTGGATAAATAGATGCTTGTTTAATATTCAGAAAGATGCCTCCAAGAAGGAGCAATTCTAGAGCTAATCAGAATAGGGATCAAGACGATCAGAATAGAGAAGATAATCGAGATAATATGGATATGGCCCAGCTTTTGGGACTTTTGCAACAGCAGACGACTACTTTGGCTCAGCAGCAGCAGCTACTTCAGCAACAACATCAACAATTGCAACAGCAACAAGGACAGCAACAACCAGCCCAACTTGTGGTAACTTTTAAATCTTTTCAGGCTGTGAAACCCCCAGATTTTCAACGAACAAAAGATCCAGTTGAAGCCCAGATATGGCTTAAGGAAATGGAGAAGGCCTTTGCATTGGTGAAGGTTAGTGATGAGCAGAAGGTAGAATTTGCTAGTTATTTTCTTAAAGGTGAATCTAATTATTGGTGGGAGTCGGCTAAGGCATTGGAAGCAGTAGAAGTGATTCAGTGGGATAGGTTTAAAAGGATTTTTCTGGAGAAGTATTTTCCTAGGTATATGCAGAATCAGATGGAGTTAAAGTTCTTTAATCTTAAGCAAGAAAATATGAGTGTTGATGAGTATGAGAAGAAGTTTACAGAATTAGCAAGGTTTGTAGGAGATTATGTGGATACGGATGAAAAGAGAGCGAAGAGGTTTCAACAGGGATTGAAGCCATGGTTAAGGAGCAGAGTTGCAGCTTTTGAGATCAACTCGTATGCAGAAGTGGTTCAGAAGGCTATGATAATAGAAGGTGAGAGTGATCAGAATCAGAAGGAAAGGGGCAATTTAAAGAGGAAAGTGGAAGCAATCGAAAGGAATCAGGATCAAGGAAAGTCAACTAATCAGATGGATAGAAAGCCCGGATTTCAGAACCAGGGAAGAAATTTTAAAAGGAATGTGCCCAGAAACAGGAATTCAGAAACCCTTCCTCAGAACCCCAATCAACCAAGATTTCCCCGACCCTCAATACCAGAGTGCAAGAATTGTTCTAAGAGGCATACCGGAGCGTGTGTGAATGCAGATATTGTTTGTTTCAAGTGTAATCAGAAAGGTCATTATGCTAATGAGTGCAGGAATTCGAAATCGAGTGTGACTTGTTACAAGTGTGGGAAGGTAGGACACATGGCTAGGAAGTGCAGATCGCCTGTTCCAAACAACAACTTGATGAGATTGACTACCTCTACCCCAATGAACCAAGTGGCAACATCTCATATTCCAACTCAGATTCTAAATCCACCTGTACTTCAGCAAGTTCCAGCTCTTCAAGCTCCAAGTTGTCAAGCTTCAGCCTATCCAATTCGTGCCCGGACCTTCAACATGAACATGAACGATGCAGTGAGAAGTTCGGATGTGGTGGCAGGTACGCTTTTTGTGAACGCCATTAGTGCTAAAGTGTTAATTGATTCGGGTGCTACTAGATCGTTTGTTGCTAAAGATTTTGTGAATAAGTTGAAGTGTGATACTCGTATGTTAAGAGAAACTTTGAATATTGTGTTAGCTAATCAGGATCAGATACCAGTAAATAGGGTATGTTCACCTTGTGCAGTAGAGATTTCAGGTTATCTTTTTCCCGTCACCTTGATACCTTTTCAATTAGGAGATTTTGATATTATTTTAGGAATGGATTGGCTTGCCGAGTATGATGCGCATATCGATTGTAAGAGTAAGAGAGTGTCATTGAGGTCTCCAGAAGGCGATAGAGTTATCTTTAAGGGGCGTAGGCAGACTAGTACGTTTCTTACCATGATGCAAACCAAGAGATTGTTAAGGAAAGGATGTGAGGCTTATCTTGCTTATGTGATAGATAAGAGTCGAGAAGGAGTGGAATTAGAGGATATTCCCGTAGTCAATGAGTTTCCCGATGTGTTTCCCGAAGAACTACCCGGATTACCTCCAGATCGTCAGATTGAGTTCGCGATTGACTTAGCACCAGGAACAGAACCTATTTCCAAGGCTCCATATAGAATGGCACCGTCTGAAATGAAGGAACTCGCCAGTCAGCTTCAGGATTTATTGAATAAAGGAGTTATAAGACCAAGTGTATCACCCTGGGGAGCGCCAGTATTGTTCGTAAAGAAGAAAGATGGAAGTATGAGACTTTGTATCGACTATCGAGAGTTGAATAAGTTGACTATCAAGAATAGATACCCATTACCAAGGATCGATGATTTGTTTGACCAGTTGAAATGAGCGACATGTTTTTCGAAGATAGATCTAAGGTCAGGATATCACCAGCTGAAAATCAAACCAGAGGATATACCGAAGACTGCTTTTCGAACAAGGTATGGTCACTATGAATTTTTGGTTATGGCTTTTGGATTGACGAACGCACCAGCAGCATTTATGGATTTGATGAACCGAGTGTTTAAGAAATTTTTGGATAAGTTTGTGATAGTCTTCATCGACGATATTTTGATATACTCTAAATCAGAAGAGGATCATGCAGAGCATTTGAGAATAGCATTGGAGATATTGAGAAAGGAGAAGTTGTATGCCAAGTTTTCCAAGTGTGAGTTTTGGTTGAAGGAAGTCCAATTTTTGGGACATATTGTGAGTAAGGAAGGAATTCGAGTTGACCCAGCAAAGATTGAAGCAGTTGTGAATTGGGAAAGACCAAGGACACCAACAGAAGTAAGAAGTTTTATGGGACTAGCAGGATATTATCGCAGATTTGTTAAGGATTTTTCTAAGATTGCGGTACCATTGACCAAGTTGACACGGAAGAATGAAAAGTTTGAATGGACTGATAAATGTGAAAGGAATTTTCAAGAGCTTAAGCAAAGATTGGTAACTGCTCCAGTGTTAGCATTACCGGATGATAAAGGAGAGTTTGTAATCTACACTGATGCTTCGCATAAGGGTTTAGGATGTGTGTTGATGCAGCATGGAAAGGTGATTGCGTATGCTTCAAGGCAACTGAAACCTCATGAACAGAGATACCCTACCCATGACCTCGAGCTAGCGGCGATCGTATTTGCATTGAAATTGTGGAGACATTATCTTTATGGTGAGAAGTGTGAGATATTTACGGATCATAAGAGCCTTAAATACATTTTTACTCAGAAGGAACTCAACATGAGACAGAGAAGATGGTTAGAGCTGATAAAGGATTATGATTGTACCATTAGTTATCACCCGGGAAAGGCGAATGTCGTAGCTGATGCGCTAAGCAGGAAGGAAAGATTGAATACGTTGTCAATGACCCAAGAATTGTTTAGAGAGTTTGAAAAGTTAGAAATTGAAGTTTGTGCAACAGAGATTCCAGCAGAGCAAGTTTATACCATGACATTTCAACCAGTACTATTGGACAAAATTCGGAAATGCCAAGAGGAAGTGATGAATCAGAGATTGAATGAATTGACCGGAGAAGAAATTTGTACGCAGAAAGATAACCAAGGTATTTTAAGATTTTCCTCAAGGATATGGATTCCTGATGTGAAAGAGTTGAAAGAAGAGTTATTGTGTGATGCCCATAGTTCTAAGTTTTCATTACATCCTGGAAGCACGAAAATGTATCAAGATTTGAAGAAGAACTTTTGGTGGCCAGACATGAAAAGAGAAATTGCAGAGTGGGTAAGTCGTTGTTATACATGCCAAAGAGTGAAAGCAGAACATCAAAGACCAAGTGGATTAATTCAACCATTGGAGATACCTGAGTGGAAGTGGGAGCACATTGCAATGGATTTTGTAGTAGGTCTACCAAGATCGAAGGCTAATCATGATGCGATTTGGGTTATAGTTGATCGATTGACGAAATCAGCTCATTTCTTGCCGATTAACGAGAGATTTTCACTAGACAAGTTGGTGCATTTGTACTTGAAGGAGATTGTGACTCGTCATGGAGTTCCAGTATCTATAGTATCTGACAGAGATCCACGTTTTAACTCAAGATTTTGGAGACAGTTTCAAGAACATCTCGGAACGCAACTCAGAATGAGTACTGCTTATCATCCTCAGACAGATGGTCAGAGCAAAAGAACGATTCAGACAATTGAAGACATGCTTAGAGTTTGTGCAATAGATTTTAAAGGCAATTGGGACGAGCATCTACCTTTGGTGGAATTTTCTTACAACAACAGCTATCATGCTAGTATTGGGATGCCTCCGTATGAAGCTCTCTATGGAAGGAAGTGTAGATCTTCTGTGTGTTGGGAAGAAGTTGGTGAGCGAAAGATAGTCGGACCAGAATTGATTCAGCAGACGAAAGAGACAGTGGAAATAATTCAGAAAAGATTGCGAGCTGCTCAAGACAGACAGAGAAAGTATTCGGATCCAGCAAGGAAGAAAGTAGATTTCGAAGTAGGTGATCCAGTGTTGTTAAAAGTTTCGCCATGGAAAGGATCGATTAACCAGATTTGGGAAGAAAGGAAAGTTGAGTCCGAGATTTGTAGGACCTTTTGAGATTTTGCGACGCGTGGGCAGAGTAGCTTATGAATTAGCTTTACCGCCTCAGATGCAGCATATTCATAATGTTTTTCATGTATCGATGCTTAAGAAGTTTCATCCTGACACTAAGTGTGTAATAGAGTATGAGCCAGTAGAAATTCAGCCAGATTTGTATTATGTAGAGCGGCCGATCAGAATAGAAGATCGCCGAGAGAAAGTGCTTAGAAATAAATCAGTTGCTTTAGTTAAAGTTTTGTGGAGGAACCCTAAGGTTGAAGAGTCAACCTGGGAGTTAGAAAGTGATATGTTAGAACAGTACCCTCATTTGTTTACATAGTTGATTCTGGGGACAGAATCCTTTTAAGGGGGGAAGGATGTAATATCTGGGAATTTCGTACTCTATAAATAATATTATTTGGCATTAAAATATCATTATGTGCTTAATTGATGAGTCATTACATGTTTGTATGATTGTGAATATGTGTTACGTGTCTAATTGCTAGATGTGTTGACGTGAAATTTTATTAAAATCCTGTATAGCTTTTAAATGTTAAAACATGATTTTATTTGCGCTTAAACATTTTTATAAAATTCTTGGAGTTAGTAAAAATCATGAAATTTCTTGTTTTATTATCTTTATGTATTTAAAGACTTTTTAAAAATAAAAGTTTAATTTATTTTCGCATTTAAATATTTTACAAGGATTTTTCCAATTATTTTCCTTTTTAAAATATTAAAACTTGTAAAATTCAAATCTTTTCATAAAATGATTTTAAAAATGTTTTAAAAATATATTGAGGAAGAGAATTCCATATTTTAATTTTATGTGTCAATAAATTATTTTTGGATCCAAAATATCTTGTAAATAGAATTATTTTTACAAGTCTTTTATTTAATTAAAAGATGTATCAATAAAATGTAATTAAAATACATATGTGTGTGAGTAGGCTTGGACAAAACCCTCCCCTCCCCCTTATTTTTTTCATTCGGCCGAGACACAACATCCCCCCCCCCCACTATCTTCATCTTTTCTCTCAAATTCTCTAAACCTCCATTGATTCTCAAGCTTAATCCAAGGTAATTCCTCCATTCAAACCCCACACTATTATACATAAAAACACTCCTCTTGTCATCCTCTACAAACCCATGGTTTTAAATTTCAATTTCTTAACTTTTCCAATTTAGGGTTTTTCGAAAATCAAAGAATCAAGGTAAGTTTGTGGGTGTTGATGATTGGGTGTTACTCCATGGTAGAGACCCACGAATTTTGGGCTCTCCGGAGAACCCTAACCTTCGGCCATGATCATAGAGAGGGCCAAGGATTACATGCATGTGCTTATTTGATGATTTTGTATAATTGCTAAGTGTAATATGGATGCATGTGAGTTTTTATAACTTTTTATGTTGATTTTGATGATGGGTTTGAGTTTTTATATGATTTCAAGTTGTGGGTATGCTTGTTTTGTTAGTTGATGATTGTTAGTAGGTGTCAAATGAAGAAGGTTAGTGATTTTGATGATTTAATGTTATGAACTTTGATGGGTTAAGTTTATAAATTGATTTTGATTGTAAAATTTATAAGTAGCATTGGTGGGTATGTGAGATTATGGTTTTGTGAATTGATATGCATGTAAGTAATGGTGTATGTCATTGTGAGGGTTTTGTGTGTGATTGTTGGTGAAGAAGAGGGAGAGGCCGAGAGAGATTGATGGAGGAGGGAGAGAGACCGAGAGGGAGAAAGAGAGAGGGAGAGAGGGAGAAGCCGAGAGAGAGAGGAGAGAGAGAGAGAGAGGCCGAGAGGCCGAGAGAGGGAGGAAGAGAAGAGAGATTGTGGGAGTTGTGTGGATTATTGTGAGTTGCTTGCTTGAATTGTTTAAGTGCTAATTGATTAAATTGTTACATGAATTAATTGGTTGCATGATTGAATTGCTATGTGAATTTGAGTTATGAATTGCTTAGTGAGTCGTCGTGAGATAGTAGGATAGCCTAGGATTGCTTGGTGATTGTAGTAGTCGATTGATGATGGTGTTGTAGTCATTGGAAGTGCATTGTGTTGTTTTGTGATTGATTGAGACCGATTATATTCGGTATGGTTTGACGACTATACAAAGGAGATGCCGCCGAAATTTCTAAAAATATAATAAGTGATTTCCAAAACCCTAAAGGCACATCTCCAATGTTAAGTCGTAGAATCATTATAGTACTATACCATACTACATTGTATGTTAAGTGAATTACGTGCTAAGTGACTTACATGACTTATGTGTTTACATGTATATATGTATGTGTATAACATGGTTATATCGATGGGGCGTTAGCATTATTAGGATTGCTTTGTGATATGTAAACAAAAGAGGGGAAAATAAGATATTGATTATTATTATTATTATAGGTCCGAGTAGGAGGCCTGGCAAGGAGCCGATTGAGGAGGACGCTATCTAGTTTGAACTCGTGATTTAAGGCAAGTGTACTATCTTACCTTGTTGATACCATATATTGAATGCCATGAGATATCGAATTGTTAAGTTGTCACAAATTAATACCTTATTCTTTCCGACCTTAATATTGTCATATACCTTGTGATTGATTTCATACCCCTTGAACTTGACTTGACTTGCTAATCGATAATCATATTTCTTGGAAAACCTTTTCATAACCTTATCGAATTCTTGAATCCTCGAACCAATTACTTAAATATCTTCTTGTACTTGAACTCGTTTCTAACTAAAAACAATTGTTGATTCTTGATTAACCTTTCGTGATTAACTTTTCTTGAATTAATCTTTCTTGACTTAACCAAGTTATACTAAACAGAATCCCAACTCCTAAGAATTTAGAATGATTGACTTTCTTCACTTTGCCTTGTCATTTATTCGAAAATCTGAAAATCATTCATTTGAAATCCGAGAATCCTATTCATGCTTATTAGCAACTTGATATAACATTGAGAATCTTGTTTCTTTGAGATGAATTGAAATTGATAAACATTGTTTGACCTAAATGGAATTGGATGGAATGTTACTTTGACCGAGGCGCCGGTCCAAATCATGTTACTATTATAGGCCAATGTGTGCCTGGGATCCCCTTATATTTGATGAACACCGTATTGGATATGCGGGTTCGGAGCTCTGTCGTGGGCTGATCACCCAGCGTTGCTCGTAGCGTCTTATCAGATATTCCAATTCCTTCTCATTTATTTTGATATTGATTCAGTTGATACAGTTCATTTGCAGATTTTTTTTATATCTTGCTTTACAGTTGAATTATTTTGCCAGTCTTATATTGTTGTTTATGCACTTGCTGAGCAATTGGCTCAATGATATTATTTTCCTTAACCTTTCAGTGAAACTCAAAGATGGTAAGGACTCTTGAGACTGCGCGTAAGAATTGTGGTGGTTCAGGTGTAGCCTATAGGAGGCAGTTCCAGGTAGAAGGGAGTGGCGATCTGATGGATCTTGTTTTGCTAGACTTTTGACTTAGTCTATAATCTTTTGAACTTAGAATAATTTGTGGTCTGTAATAAATAATTGGTTTTGAATTGGTAGTTATATTGTTTCAAACTCTTACCTGTTGGCGATCTAGGCGTGGGATTGGTAATGTCTAAATAATTAATATGCATGCTTTACCATTATCTAGTTAATTTTGATTAAGGGATTTGGGGCCGTCACATATTGGCTAAGGAACAAGGGTTTGGTGAACGTTGCTAGAGAAGTATACTTGGGAAGTATAGCTTAGAGAGCAGGTTCAGAAACAGGTGTTCAGCAAGCCATTTGTCAGCAGCTGGGATTAAGGGAGATATATTATTGTATCTTGTAATTGGTTTATTTCATTGATCAATAATATATTCTCTTACCGGGTTGGTAAGGGACCAGGACGTAGACCATAGGGGTTAGGGGTCGAACCTGGCTAAAAGTCTCTGTGTTATTTATTTTCTGCTCTTTATTTTCTGCTTGCATTTAGCTTACTGTTTCTGCACTTTACTGTACTGATTATCTGTGCATTCAGCATACCATTTGTCTCTGCATAAAATGAAATCAGTAAGCTGTTTCTGGTAATTTTTAAAATCGGATTTAGTTGAATATAGTTAGCCATTTACACCTATTCAACCCCCTTCTAGGGTGCATTTTCAATTGGTATCAGATCTTTGGTGTACTAACATTTCTGTAACAGGAAAGTACAGATCCTATGGCACCCGCTTATGTAGAAGGAGATTATTTAGACATGCCACCACTTCTCAATGGAATTGAAAATTATGATGCTTGGAAACAGAGAATGAAGGTGCTTCTCAACAGAGATGATGCAATTGAATGGAGAGTCGTTAAAAAGGGTCCATTCACTTTTCCGGACAAAGACGGCAAGCCAAAAGACGTTGACGATCTCTCATATTCAGAATTGATAAAATCAGGCTATAATGGAAGAGCAAAGTATACATTAATATGTGGTCTTTCAGAGTCAGATTATGACATGGTCTCCTCATGTAGCACTGCAAAAGACATATGGGATACCTTAAAAATGCATTATAAAGCTACAACAACAAAACAGCGTGCTGATTTGAAAGATAAAAGGAAGTCAAAGGCTCCATTGACTTGGAATGATGAAAAATCTATTTTTGGTGAAGTATCAAGTGAAGAGATAATAAACTCTGCATTTGTTGGCATTGATGATATATAAAACACGAAAGAAGTTCTTGTAGATAGTGATGTGTCTGATTCAGAATCAGATTCTAGTGAGGTAAACTCTTTTCACTCCTGGAAATCTTCTGAAAATATGATTATGGGATCACTAACAATGCAGGAATCAAAAAGTGTAACCATTGAAGAACATTTGGCACTAAAGGCTGAAATCAGCAAGCTGACTGATAAGAACGCCTATCTATCCAAAATGATTGAAGATTTGTTGCCAAAAATTGAAGAATGGGATTCAACTTCATTAGGCAAAGCTACAGAGATCAGGGAACTAAATGTCAAGAATAGCCATTTAGAGGCTAATATCAAGTTGCTTGAAAGAAGAAACAAGACCTTGACCGAAGAAATCAAAGAGCTTAGATCTGATGTTAAAATGAAAGACAAAGCATTGAAATCATACAAGATGAAGGAATCTAGTCAAGCCGAATCCTCAAAAACTGCTGAAAAGAGAGTTCAGCAAGCTGAACTCATCAAACAGCAAGCTGAAGTGATCACTCTCCTAGAAACAGAAGTTAAAGATCTCAAGAAGGGCATGGAAACTTTTGTTCAAGGTGAAGACACTTTAAAAACAATGATGAAGAAGGCAAATGTACCTTTGGTCAGAGAAGGTGTTGGTCTAAACTTCAACAAGAAAGATAAGGTGCTCAAATATGATGAAAGGAATGGCATTCTCTACAATTATGTTATGCCTTGGAAGACATGCAACAAATGTGGTGGAAAAAGACATCTGGAAAAGAATTGTGTGGTTCAAGTATATCATAAGACTAAAACAGCATACCAGAATGGATCGGTCAGACAGAAAATAGCTTACCAGAATGGACAAGACAGGAGACAAACAGCATACCAGAATGCAAATAGCAGAAGACAGACAGCTTACCAGAATGGATCAGTCAGACAACAGTCAGCATACCAGAAAGCAAATGACAGAAGACAAACAGCTTACCATTATCAGTCTGGTAGAACACAAAGGACTACAAATCAAGCACCAAAAGTGATACAACAGTGGATCAAGAAATCTGATCTACATGTTCTTTATGTCCTATCAACAAACCATGGTGGATCCAATAAAATTTGGGTACTCAAGTAGTAAGTATGTTATTTGTCCACGTACATTTATTTGAATATGATTATATTATTTTTATGGTACTAACGAGATTCCTCTAGTACATAGATGGGACAAATATATGTATATGTATTGTATTATGCAGGAAACAAGAAAGAAGAATACTATTATGATCAGTTGGAATGTATATTGTCTAATCAGCAAGCTATTTTCCCAATCCAGAAGAACAATTGTTATCGATGAATATCCTGGAAATGTGTTTTCAGAATGCTGGTTTGATTTATTCAACTTTATAATTATAACTAGCCTCATGCTTGTTAAATGCTTTACCACATGTTTTATTCTTATATGCTTATCTTCTTGACCCTTTTCTGATGATGTCATAGGGGGAGAAGAACATGAATACATGAGGATATAATGTTATATGTTGGATATATGTTGAATTTATCAACTAATGTTTCATGCAGGGATGATTCGTATTTATATCTTATTGCATATGATGAATTGTGCTAACCTGATTATATGATGAGATATTTATGTTAATCAGGGGGAGCATTGTTTTAGGGGGAGCAACATAGTCTCTCTGATGTATTCAAGTATGTCATCATCAAAAAGGGGGAGAATGTTACCATGATGTTTTGATGATGAATACAAAGGTTGTATCTTAATACTTCATGTTTATCTATCTAATCTTGTTTTGCAGGAAGTATTGATCAATGATTAAGGGGGAGCTTTTAGCTCAATCACATATTGGTATCTAATCATCAAAAAGGGGGAGATTGTTACCCTAGTGGATTTTGATGTTATATACAGCAAGCTGATTGCTTATCTTGTACTAGTTTTACTATATTTAGCTTACCATTATATGATTGAATCACTTGATGTATCATATGCATATATATGTGTTTGCTATGTATAAGTATACTCTCAGGTAACTTGGTTGATGTTATGGAAAGGCAAAGATTTAAAGCTATCTATCTGTTCAGCTCACCAGAACCAAAACAGCAAGCCAGAACCAAAACAGCAAGCTGAAAAGAACTCGCCGGAACCAAAACAGCAAGCTGACTTGGACTTTCCAGAAGCTGTTCTTAGTCAAGTTTGATTTCGAAGATTTCTTGAAGATTGCTTAAAGATCAGAGATTGGCTAGGATTAAATATGTAAGGACTCTATTATATAATATATAGTATATATAATTAATAGAGCTCAAATCTTTTTCGAAAATCTGTTCTTTATTTAGTGGGATTGTGATTTATCTTTCCTTATCCTTTCAAAACAGATTTTACTCAATCTTTTTCTTATCTAAACATTCCATAACAGCCCAGATTCGTTCATATCTTTTTATAGCTGTTGGAAATTGATTTTATCATATATATACTATCGTATATATATCAAAATGAGTTTGTTGGAGATTAAAATCATTTCAAACGTTTTATATTCAAAACCTCTAACTAATATAGCTGTTGGAGAGTGTTTTATGTAATCAAATCTTTTTGATATATCAAATCTTCAACTAGCAGTTTGTTTGTTTTTCATATATATTCACTTACAACCTTTCTTGTAAGCAACCAAGAAAAACACAACTACAAGTTTGAGACTTGCTTATACACGTTCCTATCATCTCTCTCAAACACCATTCTTATAAACTCTGAGCTTTATTGTTATATACACTTATATTATATAAGAGAGTTTATAGCTTGAGTTGTAATACTCGAACATCTTATTTTGGATTGTATTGTTCAATTTGTATTGAATACTTTCTGTACAAGTTTGGCTTAAAGTTTTGGGTGAGTCGAACTAGACTAGAGAAGGATACTTTGGAAGTATTGCTTAGAGAGTTGGTTCAGCACAGCAAACAGCAAGCCATTTGTCAGCAGGATTGGTAAGGATTAGTTGCTGGGCATATTGGCTAAGGAACAAGGGTTTGGTGAACGTTGCTAGAGAAGTATACTTGGGAAGTATAGCTTAGAGAGCAGGTTCAGAAATAGGTGTTCAGCAAGCCATTTGTCAGCAGCTGGGATTAAGGGAGATATATTATTGTATCTTGTAATTGGTTTATTTCATTGATCAATAATATATTCTCTTACCGGGTTGGTAAGGGACCAGGACGTAGACCATAGGGGTTAGGGGTCGAACCTGGCTAAAAGTCTCTGTGTTATTTATTTTCTGCTCTTTATTTTCTGCTTGCATTTAGCTTACTGTTTCTGCACTTTACTGTACTGATTATCTGTGCATTCAGCATACCATTTGTCTCTGCATAAAACGAAATCAGTAAGCTGTTTCTGGTAATTTTTAAAATCGGACTTAGTTGAATATAGTTAGCCATTTACACCTATTCAACCCCCTTCTAGGGTGCATTTTCAATATATATTCGTAATAAATTATTATATATCGATATACATATATATATATATAATAATTATTTTCCAAAAATATTTTCGAAAATTTATATACATATATATACTATTTTCAAAATTATTTTGACCCAGTCCATATTAATTGGACCAGCCCAACTCAGCTTGACCCAGCCCAATATCTAAAACCCTACAATCTGGACCATTCATTTTAAGGATGGATTAATCCTGATCGTTTATTTGCAAAATATATATAGAAACAATACACACAATTCTTATTCTTGTGTATACTGTTCAAGCCGCGTGAGACTCTCTATCAAACCCTAATTTCAATCTCTTTCGTCTCTCTCGCCGCTTTCTCAAAAACTTCGATCTAAACCCTAATTTCTTGATCGATTTCAAGCTTCTAAACACTAAATCGAGTTTATTTCTCATCCTTTGTACCGATTAATCTCATAATCGTTACGAATCAAAGCTGAGTTAGGATAAATCGAAATGATTTTGAAAATTAAGTCGTTATCATCTCAATTGATATCGATTTACGAATCAAAATCGACAGATATATACATATATACACTCTATACACACACTTGAGCACCTGATTTCAAGTTTATTTACGATTCATTCAAAACCCTAACTTTCTCTTGAGTGTTTTGTGCAGGAATGAAGAAGAAACTCCTAGTTAAGGTGTTTACTGGGCTAATAAGCTTCAAATCAAGCCTCGAAATGGTTTGAATCGGAAGAATCGGTGCGACTCAGTGAGTTAACTCGGTGAGTTAACTCGGTGACTCAACTCAAACTCGTGCGAGTTTAGAGTTTTAGGACTGGTAAGTACTCGAGAAGACTACGAGGCCTCGAGCAAAGGTATAACTTCGGTTAAACTCACTATGTTGCGTGTTCTCTGTGAAAACTTTGTGATTACATAAGTGACCTTTGCTTGAACTATCGTACTTGATGAAATGGTCCTCTTCTATAAATAAGTATATGGTTGAATCTCTGTAACTCGTATATCAGTTTAAGTATTGATACAGCTGGGTTCTCGATTGTGTAAAAACTAGTGCTATGATATATACATGTGTGATGATTCACTAGTCTGGATATTCGTAGTAACAACAAAAGAATAATGATGATTTTGGTAATTTAAAGAATATTTGCAAATTTGATTTATTAATGCCTGAGATTGAATTTGTGAAATTTGACTTAGTCAAATACATGTGCTGGTCAGGACACATTAAAATGAACAGATTGTGGGTTATAATATAGATGTTAAATGCTTTATAATTCTGGATTGTGTTATTTGACTTGGTCAACTGAGTAATTTGAGAAATTAGAATTGTTTATCTTGGTCCTCTCTGTTTGGTTTGACTATGGTCAATATAATGTTGAAAATGCAAATTGTGGTTTCTATATATGCTGACTAAATGTGTGTGACATTTCTGATAACCTCAATTCCTATCTAGCTGTCAGCTCACAATTGCAACTATGCTAACTAAGTTTACAATTCCAGTTAGTATATACAGTCATGCATACACTCACACACTTGCCCTCATCCAAAGCCTTGGCTAGGACTCCCTTTGAGAGGCCTAGTATCTGGACACTGGGGTGCAACGGCCACATAGATGAAATAAGATTCATACCTTACATTTTTATACTTGTTTAATCTTAAACTATGTTCTGTAAAGTGGTATCTGTGCCCTGGTTTGCAATACACACTTGCCTATGTTGTATGACTTGGTCAATATGTGATCTGTGCTTCTTAAATGAAAGAAAGTTTGTGGTCTGGTGTGCATATCTCTTTCAATCAATCATTTGTAATATATATAACCTTGAGTCATTAATATATTCTTATAAGTACTAAAACTGGTAGCTTGGCATTAAATGAGAATGACCTCACCTGGACTTTAGAGATTTCAAGTTTGTCTATAGGAGATAACTTTTGAAACAGAGTCATCCATCTGTCCCCTTTCATGAATACTCAAAATTGTCAACCCTGTCATACTATCTTTACAAGTTTACTTTATGTGCTTAATTGTAATATTCTGTGAATTTATTATAGTTGCATTGATACATATGCCTGACAAACTCTGAAAAATCCTTCTATCCATATTTTTCAAAGCATCTTAATTAATTAAATCACTGTTTTATGTACCATACTGCATCATGAGTTGCACAATCTTACACTGAAGCTGTCACTTATCTGCACTCTCATACTCGGATTTGGTCTTGAAAAATTATGCAAAATCAGATATTTATATAGTATATAGTCATTCACATATGTCAAAATTCATGTTTTACAGCTGCATACTCTCATATAAGCATGAATCCTGTCTGTGTATGCCCTGCATTCCATTTATTATGTGTACTATATGTTCACCAACCTGCATCACCACTTCTGTGTAGATAAAAATGTGTGCATGCTTATCTATCCTTACTTGAGTAGACTGACTATATATATATATATATATATATATATATATATATATATCCATGCATGCATAAGTATTAACACACACCTGTACTTAGTCTCCATTTCATGGAATACACACCATTAAAGCCCAACCCAAAAGCCAAAAACCTTCAACTCCTTCCTCTGTTTCCTACCATGAATAGGAAAAACTTTAACCACAACCTATTTGCTCCCTTCACACCCTACTGTCACCCAGATAACTCAAAGGAACATTATCACAAGAAAATCAAACAAGAACCCTCCTCAAACCTAAATGAATTTGCTTATTTCTCTCATAGTAATAAGCTACCTGTGTTTAGACATCCAAACCCTAACCCTATGTTTCAAGCTGTGCCCATTTCTGAGAAATCTGTCAATTCTCACATGCCTAGAACAAACCTCAAATCTCCTAGTCCCACTCTAGTAAGGTTGTCCAATACTGGCAAGCTTAATAGAATGCTAAACAATAACCAACCTGGAATGATGGTGTTTGTTCCACCAAATGGAGACATTCATAGCTTACTCACTTCAAATAGATGGGAAAATTATGTGTTTTATAGAGGTCAAAACTACTACACTCATCTCATTGCTGAATTTTATGGTAATATGGAAGTGCAACAAAGGGTTGATGGGATTTTCTACTTAAGTTTATTTGTGAATGGTATGAATGTTTATGTGGATCACAATGTTCTTAATAAGTCTCTTAGGTTAGGAAACAAACCATCTGAACTTCCTTGTGTCAATATCTTTGAAAAGTTTGTTTTTAACCAAAATGAATTTGAGTTGTTTCTTGGTGTTTTCTGTGAAGAGGATGTGCCTGAGGGTCTTTGTGTTAGGGAATTTGCTATAAATTTTAGACATTTCTTGCCTAGGTTTCAACAACTTGCTATAGTCCTAAGGTCAAACATTCTGCCTAAGCCTAAACATGACAAATTCTTTGACTTTGTTGACCTCAAAGTGATGTTTAAAATTGTGTCCAACTCCATTGATTTTAATCTCAATTATGTAATTGTGTTGAACATGATAAATGCTTTTAATGTGGACTACATGCCCTATGGTTTGCTTTTAACCTCTGTTTTTGAAACTCACTACATACACATGTCTAGGATGCACTTGAATAGAGTTGACTATTGTGCTATTGATAGTTTAGTTCAACCTAAACTCTCTCTCAAAAACTGTCAAACTAGTCATCCTAATAGGATTGTTATCCCATCCCTTGCTCCCAAATCAGATGCTTATACTATTCTTAGGGAAGAGTTTAACAAACTTAGCCTAGATATGGACATACTTAATTAAAGAGTCTAACAACGAGCTTCACATTAGGGTTGAAAACCTAGAGGGTATAATCCATAAGAACAAGGGTAAGACTGTTGAGCCTATGGTTGTTGATGAATCTGATAAGAATATTGAGAAAAAGTTGGTGGATGAATTGGTTTCTGTTGGTACCAGTGATGAAATGGATAAAGTTTATGCTGCTTTGCCTGATTTAGGTGAAGATTTGGGTGTTGTTGCTTCTGATCCTGTTATGAAATGATCTGTGTGCCTGCATGTTTTGTGCTACTATGTGCTGATACTTGAGCTTAAAAATCTGTGTTGCTTACCTCTGTTTGAAAGACTTCAGCCTGTAGTACTTAATTTGCTATGTTTTTAAGTTCTTGTTATTTTGCTTTCTGCTTGGAATAAGACCAATGCAATCAAGTTCTCTATGAATCAGTGAACCACACTGATTGAATTAGAACTCTTTTGATGTATATACTAATTGCATTGACTGAAGTTTGCTTACTGCACCTGTTTTGGTTAAATCTGTCTTAAACTGCAAATTTGGTACGATCTAGTATTATGAACCGTTTAAATATGATGCATCAATAGTGAATATTGTGCAATTTCCAATTATGTTACAACAAGTTAGATTGACTCTCTTGGATACTTGGTCCACAAGTTTTACAATCATCTTTATCTAAGTGAGTTATCTAAATTATGTCAATATATTCTAGATGATTCAGAAAAGTATGAGAAATAAGTAAGCATGACTAATTGACAGTAGTGCATATATATTTTTGATTTTGTATCAGCATGCATCTATAGATATGTACGAAGAACTGACTTTCAAGATCAGCCTTCAACATTGTTTATGGAAATTTCGATTCAGAAAAGAAAACAATATGATTGATCAGATTACGGTTGAAAAGGTTTATGTTCTTGTAAATCTGAATGACTTATGATTATATGAATTCTAGAGACAGTAGTCAAAAACTTTGTAATAAGAATTTACTTAGTAAGATTGACTGACTTTGAACGAAACATTATCATCGTTTACTGTTTAAAGTTTTATATTATATACAGGCTTAGTGTCAAAAACACGGCTGTAACATTGCCATAAAATAGCTAGTAAAATTGATAACTTGATCAAGAGTTAAAGTCAGTGACATTTAAACTTTGGTAACACACCAAATTAAGTATTCACGCATAAATAAATCTTTTTGGTACCACACCAAAAGAAAAAGAGTTTACGACTCATTTTCAAAAAACAATTTTTAAGTAAATGAACGATTAAAGATGAAAAGGAAAAGAGAAAGAAATTCTGTAATATTTCAAGGGGAAGCCACAAGGAAAAAGAAAAGATAATTGATCAAAAAGAAAAACTCGGTACTACACCAATTCAATTGGCCTTAACCGAAGTTTTCAAAACAGGGAAGAAGAAGAAATTAACAATTTGGTGATACATCAAGTTATATTGTTACAAAAAGGGGAAGAGATAAGGAAAGTAAAAATGATTTTGATTCAAAAACGAATCATATTGTAAGGGGAAGTACTAATTTTTGATTATAACATCAAAAATTTACACCAAAAATGAGAAGATATAAGAAGAAAACTAGTACCCTTAGTTAAAAAGGGAAGAGAAAATTAAAATTTTTTGGTAATATACCAAACAAAAAGGGGAAGAGAAATTTAGGCCCCTAATTTAAAATTTTCAAAATTTCTTATATGAATTGCCTAACAATGTTTATTCATCTCATAAGTTGTTTTGCAGGAATCAATCAGTGGAGAATAAGATTTGCCGCGTGCTTCGAATCGAGTCGAAAAATATTTTTAAATTCATGCATACACTAAGGGAAAGCACACACGGGTAAATTTTTAGATTTTATGTTTTGTTTGGCAAATACCAAAAAGGGGAAGATTGAAAGGATATCTTCGATATATTATTTATTTTGGTATTTGTACGATTTAACATAAAATTTAAATACACTTAGTTATCCTCTCCACTAGGTCATTAATTTAATTGATTCCGTCAAAAATCAAAAGTCAAATTCTAGCAATATCTATTTTTAATTATAAGAGATATTCCATTATTGCGAAAAATTAAATAATATTTTTATGGAATATATCTCTACACCAAGGCAATAAGATCGAAAACGAAATATTAACATTTAATATTTTTTAGATCTCCCTTGCAAAATTGATAAGGCGACAGGCTCGAACAAAGAATATTCGAGGATTAATATTCTTTAGAGAACTCGTGCTATATTTAAAAACGATCAGTTTTTATTCAAAAATATTCCGCCTTCGCACTCAAAATACTTTTATCCTTAAGAATATTAATGTTCAGTGGTAGAATATTAATACTCATTTTTATCTCATGCCAGAAATATTTAAAGTAATTTTTCTCCCATATCTTAAATTTATTTCATTTTCGGAGAAAATTATTTTAAATACTCAAAAATATTTCCTACACTCTCAATATATTTTATATATTAGGAAATATATTCTAAGTATTTATTCAAGTCATAACATTGGTCAAAAGATCTATCTAATTCACGGAAAGACCAATCGTATCTTATTCGGAACCAAAACCTGATTTAATCGTATTAAATCCAAATAAAATACTTTCACTTGCTAGAATGACTTGAAACTTGAGATGGATCACTTAAATGTTATTTTCAATGCATGGTAAAATTTTCGTAATTTTCTGAGAATTTTGGTCCGGACACGAAAATCGAGGCAGTGGGTCCACGTTTGACCACATTTGACTAAGTCAACGTTGACCATATTTGACCAAAACTTCCAAAATTTCATTTTATGATATTCCTAAATGCTCCATAATTTTAGAATTATTTATTGGGAATTTTCGTATTAATCGGGTATTTAGTTAACGAAATATGTTACGTATTTATTCGTTAATTGATACGAGTCCGATACAATTAATTAGAGCTCAAAACACAGCTGGGATATTTGCGTAGAATACCACTCCCACTTGCAAAGAAACACAATACCACTCCAAAGAAACACAAAACCACTTTCCACCTCATCAATCCAAGTGCTTTCAATCTCAACCACTCCTTTTTCCTCCAATCTCCACCCTTCCTTCCACCCAACTCCTCCTATAAATAAACCCCTTCCCCCAACCATTTTCTTCAAGCTAAAGAGCCAAATAATTGCTGGGAATTTAGAAGTGGAAGCTCTCTCAACATATCCAAACACTCTCTACACCCACTTCATCTCAAAAACCTTCTCCTTCTTACATATACTTACATATATACAAGGTTTTTGTTCCATAAAGCTCAGTTCAACCAACCAAGCTCTCTCCCACCTAGCAAGCTCTCCTACCACTACTATCCGGCCTCCCGAAGGGCTGCCCAAGTTCGACCATAAGCCAAAATCCGGCCGAACCTCCGGCGAATTTTTCCGGCGAACTTTTTCCGGCGAACTTTTTCCGGCGATCTCCAAAAGTGGTAATTTTTAGCTTCATTATTCAAGTCCTAACCGACCATTTTTATATACGTATAAGAGCTCTATACCTTCATCTTATCTTCTTTATTAAGCTCTTATAACGGATCTATATTTGACGACGGTCAAATATTTACATCGAGCTTGATTTGATTCCCTTCTATCACCTTAGTGTTCCGGGGGAAAAGAATCTCAAAGCCTTAATTAAAACTTTAACGCACTTACTTTGGCCATTAATATTTTATTGTTGTGTGGTGTGTTTAATTACTCGTACGTGTGTGTTAATCTTAACGCGTAATAGCGTGGCGCAAACCTTTTATATATTTTCCGCACTTTTTATTCTCGTCCTCACACTTGTGAGTGATTTTACTTTCCGCACTTTTTCTTCTCGTCCTCACACTTGTGAGTGATTTTATTTTCCGCACATTTTTTTTCTCGTCCTCACACTTGTGAGTGATTTTACTTTTCGCACTAATTTAACGCATAATAGCGGCCCTCGGTTTATCCTATAGATAAAATGAGCTACTTTTCTGCACGTGTGTGTTTTATCTGTGTGTGGTGTTTTATTTGTGTTGCGTTATATTTGTGTGTTCTATTTATTCGGCCAAATTAATATTAAATTGCAAATTGTTAAAGTAATATTGTAACTCTCGTTTAAATATAAATCTGAATAGTCTAATCCAAGACTATATCGAACGAGAAGTTATTTATCAAAGATCCTTAAGCTATAAAGCGTTTACAAGGACTTGATTTATATATTACTTCGAAAATAGACGTATTTTCAATAAAGAAGTAGTTGTAAAAATACTTCGATCTTTACAAAAAGACGAACCAAAGTATACGATTATAAATCTTATAAGTCTACGAGCTTAAAGGTCATAATCAACATTTACAAACTCCGAGATATATTTAAATCTCACTATACGGAGTATTGTATCAAAAGTATTCTTCAATCTACAAGTCATATCGAATAAAAGAATACACTTAAAGTCATAAGCATATAAAAGCTTATTGAACTTATTATAATTAATATTCGTGTAAGAATATTATATTCACCCTAGGACATATTAAGTCCAAAACCTCTCTATATTACGGTTTGTTTCGTAGATATTGTTTTCTAAGTTTTGCAGTGAGGTGAAGTTGGAGTGAGGTGATTCTCGTTCTAAGACCCAAGTCCTAGGCACTAGCGGGGAGTTAGTGGCCTTTGCACCGTGAAGAAGAGGAAAGACCCAAGACCTTTCATCTAAGATCCAAGACCGGCAAAAGCGAGGAATTCAAAGACTACACCAAGGGTTCTACATCAACTTTGAAGAAGTAGCGGGGAGTTGCTGTCTAAGATAAGTTGTGTAGGTTTCACAACGACTTTGAGGAAGTAACGGGGAGTTACGGTCCAAGACAAGTCTTGTGGGTATTACATTTATTTTGAGGTAGTAGCGGGTAGTTACGTATCAAGATAAATATTTGTAAGGTTGTGTAAGGCTTCTCCGCCTACTATAAAGGAGTCTCTTTATAGTGGAAGAAATCTCGAGTCCGGAGAGGAGCTCGGGGACTGGAGTAGGGGTGAGCGAATCCATTCGGGGTTGCGCCATCGCGAACCAGGATAAAATCTCCTGTGTGGTATTTTCTTTCCTTGTCTTTTATTTCTGCACTTATAAACTGCATAAACGACTCGGTAAAGTTTTAAAAAGGGAAAATAATTTTTAAATTGGTAATTAAGCTATTCAACCCCCCCTTCTAGCTTAATATAGCCCTCTTACGGGACCTAACAGGATATAAATAGAAAAAGTTGCATTAGAAGTGAATTTTAAAAACGAAATTATAATCTAAAAAGGATATAATTAAAAAAGGTTGTATTAAAATTGAATTTTAAAAAGAAACTTATAATCTGAAAAAGATATAATTAAAAAAGGTTGTATTAGAATTGAATTAATTTTTTTCCTGAAAAGGATATAATTAAAAAAGGTTGTATTAGATTTGATTTTTTTATTTTTTTATTAGTGTTTAAAAAAGTTCATATTTACTATTTGAGCTTTATCTTGAGATCTAGAAATCAGATTTGGATGATTTTACAATCCATACGAACCTCATAAAATTATTATCGTTAATTTACTGATAATTTAATAATTATTATTTAAATGGAAATACTTAGAATCCCAACAAAATTTTTACAAAAGTCCTATTCAATGTAGAAGTACTCCTACATTCATAATCGTTAAAAATTAATTATATATGATTTAAATCATTAACATATACAATTTGTTTTTGCTAATTTAAACACACACACACCGACTCCTCCCATTGGAGTCGAACCCTCGACCTCTTGCATTGAAGAGATGAGGGGTATCCGCTTGGGCAAACCTTGCAGATGACATATACATTTTCTTAGTATAATATAAATACACTTTTTAGTTTTTATAACATATTAAAATATAAAATATTTAAAACCTAAAAGGGATATAATTAGAAGAAGTTGGAAGTGAATTTTAAAAACAAAATTATAATCTAAAAATGATATAATTAAAAAAGATTGTATTAAAGTTGAATTTTAAAAAGAAACTTATAATCTGAAAAAGATATAATTAAAAAGGGTTGTATTAGAATTGATTTTTTTTAAAAAGATATAATTAAAAAGGTTGTATTAGAATTGAATTTTTTTATTTTTTTTATTAGTGTTTAAAAAAGTTCATATTTGCTATTTGGGCTTTATCTTGAGATCTAGAAATCAGATTTGGATGATTTTACAATCCATGTGAACCTCATAAAATTATTATCGTTAATTTAGTGATGATTTAATAATTATTATTTAAATGGAAATACTTAGAATCTCAACAGAATTTTTACAAAAATCCTATTCAATGTAGAAGTCTTACATTGATAATCCTATTCAACGTAGAAAATCTAATAATATATGATTTAAATCATTGACATATACAATTTCGTATTACAATATAAATACACTTTTTAGTTTATAACATATTAAAATATAAAATATTTAAAACCTAAAAGGATATAATTAGAAAAAGTTGCATGAGAAGTGAATTGAATTCTAAAACAAAATTATAATCTAAAAATGATATAATTAAAAAAGGTTGTTTAAAAATTGAATTTTAAAAAGAAACTTATAATCTGAAAATGATATAATTAAAAAAGGTTGTATTAGAATTGAATTTTATTTTTTTTCCTGAAAAGTATATAATTAAAAAAGGTTGTATTATAATTGATTTTTTTATTTTTTATTAGTGTTTAAAAAAGTTCATATTTACTATTTGGGCTTTATCTTGAGATTTAGAAATCATATTTGGATGATTTTACAATTCATGCGAACCTCATAAAATTATTATCGTTAATTTAGTGGTGATTTAATAATTATTATTTAAATGAAAATACTCAGAATCTCAACAGAATTACAGAAGTCCTATTCAATGTAGAAGTACTACATTGATAATCCTATTCAACGTAGAAAACCTAATTATATATGATTTAAATCATTGACATATACATTTTTGTATTATAATATAAATACAACTTTTAGTTTATAACATATTAAAATATAAAATATTTTTTATGCTAGATCCAACGGTTTTCATCTATTTATTTTAAGATCTTTGTCGTACGGAGGACCAGACTACCGATTATCAAGTTTTTGACAAAATTCCTCTTACACTTATTATTAGAATTGTATTTGGTTGTTAGTAGAACTATCTTCAAATAATTACAAGGTATTTTGATAATCAAAACGAATTATAAGTAGAATTCATAAATCAAATAGAATTTTCAGCGTAAAAAAATCGTCAAATTCTTCTCTTCTTTGTTTCTATATAGATTTAATTAGAAAAAAATTATTAAACCATCACTAAATTAAAGATTATTTTGGTAATTTCACATGGACTGTAATCGTCCAAATCAAATTTTAAGAATTCAAGATAGAGTACAAATATTAAGAACGTGTAATATCTTATATATATATATATATATATATATATATATATATATATATATATATATATATATATATATATATATATATCAGTTTTTTAATAACAATTTGATACTTGAATTAATAACATATAAAATTTTAAGAAATTAAGATAATTATAAATATTAAATAATGAGCCGTGCTTTGCGCGAGTTATAAGCTAGTATTGTATAAATTTTATAAGAAATTTGAGCAAATAACATACACAAGGATTTATATTTCCATAATTTCTCAAGGATTTTTTGTAAAACAGAATACCAGGTAAAGGTGTAACCTTGTGAGCAGGGAGATCCAGAAGCAATTGTTAGGAGTTGTCCCACATCGGTTGTGGAAGGGGCAGATTGCTAGAATATAAGCAGCCAGATTAACTCCATTAGTATGAGACCTTTTGGGAGTGACCCAAAAACAAATCCGTGCGGACCTAACCCAACCCAAAGCGGACAATATCATACTAATGTGGAGTTAAGGCCTGCTTAGCATGCCCAACAAGTGGTATCAGAGCTCCAGGTTGTAACGATCCAGAGTAATCTCAGATGGGCTCCCAAAAAGATCCAGGAAGAGGCAGATGGGCTACCAAGGTTGGGCTTAAGGGGGAGCAGGTGGGCATTCCAGTATGGGCCTAGGGGGAGCAAGATGGCCAGGAACTTCCAGTATGGGTCAAGGGGAGCAGATCACACGGAATGGTGGCAGATTCGGTAGGTGTCGAGCTCGATGTGTGAAGGGGGAGATTGTTAGGAGTTGTCCCACATCGGTTGTGGGAGGGGCAGATTGCTAGTTAATAAGCAGCCAGTTAACTCCATTAGGATGAGGCCTTTTGGGAGTGACCCAAAAACAAATCCGTGCGGGCCTGACTGTTCGCTATTTTCTCTACGCAAGTATACGCAGTCCAAAAGCAATATAGGGAAATAAGGATCGTTCCCACGAAGACTCGGTTATTTTAGTAAATATGTCTATTCAACAATGTTTGGTTAATTATAGAAGCATCAACGAACTAAAATGGTTTATTTGCAGATAACAATTAACTAATGAAGTAACGGCTAATTTGTTTAAAATAATATGATAGAGGCATGGGGTCCTAATTTCATGAATGTTTTAGCTCTATTAATTATCAAAAATTAATGTGTTACAATTGTTAAGAATGCTAGCGGGAACACGACACTAATATGAGCCATCTTTCAATTAACTCACACCATTCCAAATAAACATCCACAAAAGAGATAGAAGTTATAAGGGCATCAATTATATCCAATACACTATATGTCTATGTGAATAGATGATACAATCGATTTAATCGCGGAACTTGTGATTTCAGTTTTATTTAAATTTTAATTTCAGTTTTATTTTATATATTTTAAATTTTAGTAATTTTATTTTTATTTCAGTCTTATTTTTAAACACTTTAATTTTTAGTAATATTATTTTTATTTCAGTTTCATTTTTTTTTATACATTTAAATTTTTAGTAATATTATTTTTATATTTATATACTTAAATTTTCTTAAATTTCAGTATATGTTATATATCGATTGAAGATTGGAAGGATATTAATTGGAGCACTCATCTCATTCAGTGGAAGCAATTTCGGTTCAATTTTCTAACTCTCGTAATTTCTTATTTAATTTAGGAAATTTTCATCCATGATTTTATTTAATCCCATGAAGGTGCCTAGTTCAATTATGAACTAAACACTTTCATGGGGTTCTAATGTAATGAATTGTTAATGCTCATGTTAATTTGATAGATAATTTGTGTTTACAATTTCTATATAAGATTGCCTTGCATGGTTGTTTTAATTGAATATAGGTGAATAGCTAACATCTATTGTGCCAAATCTCTAATGATTGCGAAAGTGGATTTAGAGATTTAGGACTTGCCATGCTAGCATAGGTATGTCAGCTTCTCCGCATTTCGGATTATAGTTTCGAAAGAACGTTATTCCCCTATGTAGTTAATTGCGGAACTTGTGATTAAATCGATTGTATCATCTATTCACATAGACATATAGTGTATTGGATATAATTGATGCCCTTATAACTTCTATCTCTTTTGTGGATGTTTATTTGGAATGGTGTGAGTTAATTGAAAGATGGCTCATACTAGTGTCGTGTTCCCGCTAGCATTCTTAACAATTGTAACACATTAATTTTTGATAGTTAATAGAGCTAAAACATTCATGAAATTAGGACCCCATGCCTCTATCATATTATTTTAAACAAATTAGCCGTTACTTCATTTGTTAATTGTTATCTGCAAATAAACCATTTTAGTTCGTTCATGCTTCTATAATTAACCAAACATTGTTGAATAGACATATTTACTAAAATAACCGAGTCTTCGTGGAAACGATCCTTATTTCCCTATATTGCTTTTGGACTGCGTATACTTGCGTAGAGAAAATAGCGAACAAGTTTTTGGCGCTGTTCTTGTGTATAGCGAACAAGGATTGGAAGTTTCATAAAAATAAAAATTACAATTGGAACTGTATTTCAAGAAAATAGAACAGAAATTTAGAATGGAGATAGCGAACAAGTTTTTGTGAGTCATTGTGTTCATGTAGGATATCATGTTTTGCATATTAGTAGTAATTCATGCATATTTGTTCGTATTATCTATGTTGTTTCATTTAGGACATTCTGTTATTGTTTGTTGTTTTACCATGTGAGTTATATTAGTTGTATTTTCATGGCATGCATTTTTCATGATCCCTTAGGACGAGCTGATTCTGATTGATAGGTGGATGTTGATTTGGGTGTGATGATGATGAGTAGAGGGCTGATTTATAGTTCCTAAGGAATTGACTTGCATGTTATGGGAACAAAATTTTTACACAGTCTCATTGGGGTGCTTTTGGGCTAGGTTAGGGTCATGCCTGTTGGATGTTTTGAGATTTAATCACTTGTTTATTCTTAGAATTTTCGTTATTCCCTTGATAGCGTAGGAACACTAAAATCTAAGTTTGGGAGAAAAAAGGGATTTCATGCTAAGTGGTAATAATTGTCAATAAAGGCTAGGCGTCAAATGGCTAGTAGCCGGCTCATATTTATATGAGTAGTCTAGGGTTGGAAATGAGAAAGGCTCATTCCAGATTGCGAAAAAAAAAAAAAAAGAGTCAGAAGTCCAATTGATTATATGCAAAATTAACCAGAGTGAGATCTTTAATACTCGAGTAATTAAGTCTGAGGGGACTTAGTCCTAGTAACCTAAAGCCCTTGTGGTTTGGGATTGCTGACCTAACACTCGCTACATGGGTATTATTGTATAAGCCTTTTGGGGTCTCATTCATTGCACGGTTAAATAAGCATGCGTATTGTATATGTAGTGTCGTAGTATAGTAATAAAGCATGAGTTTCTGTCTACCTTGGATAAGGGTGGAGGTGTTCCTAGGTTATGAAGTATCTACAGTTTATTCTAGTTATAAACCTGTGATTGTCTTGACGGAAAGCATGTGTGGTTTTTGACCTAGTTTTGGGAGTATTTCTGATGAGCATTGCACACACACACGTTTCTGTTCATGTATTTGTTAGTATACGGGGACTTGGTCGAGCTCTGCTTGGAATTGTTGCATTCTTTGGAGATATTTGCTTTTTAGTTGATTTTGGTGAGTTTGAAGGGGATCGTTGCATTTTTCATATTAGTTGCATTCATGCATTGTTAGTTGCATTTGATAAATGGATTTTGTGGGTACATTCGCTATAGGCCCTCACGAGACCTGACTCGTCCACTAGGGCTGCCTAGGGGTTTAAAGGGCTTGTTGCATATGCCAAGTGCAACCGTGATCACCTACGGAAGTGGTGCTAGTTAGTTAATATATATTGTTATGCTTGAGGACAAGCATCAGTTTAAGTTTGGGGGTGTGATAAGTGGATTTTATATCCACTTATTATGCACTAATTGAGCCTAGATTGGTGATTTATCCTTAAGTATGTGGTGTCTTTTAATTCGTTTTTGTTCTTTCGGTATTTGTTGTGTAGAACTCGAAATTTCAGGTATCCTGGCGATAAAAGGTTAAAAGACGGTGGATTTCTGGCTCAGATGGACTGGCTACGAGGAAAAGGAATTATCATAAAGATGTTCTGAGTGATATATTCTTAAAGCTGAAACCCCGGTTGGAATTGTTATATTTTTTTCTAAGCAAAAGGAGTATGGTTTTAGATCCTCAAGAGACCGTAACTTGCATCTAGACGAGCAATGAAGAAATAAGAATTATCACAAAAATATGGAAAGTGATATATTCTTAAAGCAGGAATCCCAGTTGGAATTGATATATTTTTCGTTCAACAAAAGGAGTCCGGTTTCTGACCCTCAAAAGACCGCAGCTTAGACAATAAAGATTTATTTATATTATTAAATAATTTTATTAATTTAGAAAATTATATTTATAAATATCTAATAATATTAGATATTTATTTTTATAATTTCTTGATTAAAATAATTATTTATTAATTAAAGATTATAAGTTATGCGGGTTAAAAACAATTTTTCAGAATCGTGCGTATTCAACAAAGCTTGCCAGCGTTGTATTTGATTTGTAAAATATAAAGAATGGACTCAATTGCTTTCGGCAGAACTAAAAATTGGTAAAAGAGAAAAACAAACCAGGCAAGCTGCCGTCGGCTGCAAAATTTGGAGGAAGACACGCGCCTGGGCCTGCGTGGTGTCCGCGCGCCTGAGCGGTAAGGGAAAATTGGCGCGCGTGGTGCTCAAATCAGGGTCCCTGCGAGTGGTTTTCACCTCCGGATTAAGTCAGAAAAATGTGCAGAATTAATTCTTCAACCAGGGCTGCTGCATGATTTTGTTGAACAATTTTCTTCCAAAAAAACTGCAAAAAATTGTCAAAGGAAGGCTAGACTTTAAAAAAAAATTGATGTAAGCAATGATGCTTATAGATCAAATTTTAGCCAATAAATAGATTGTTTTAGAATGTTAGAAAGAGATCTCCGGACACTTGAAAAACACACAGCTTGTTCTTCATTTTTGCTCTCTCCATTCTAAATTTCTGTTCTATTTTCTTGAAATACAGTTCCAATTGTAATTTTTATTTTTATGATATACATTTTAAAATTCAGTTTTAATTCCAGTTTTATTTTTATAATTTGAATTTCGTAATTTTATTTTTTATTTCAAAAATTTTATTTTCAGTTTTATTTAAATTTTAATTTTAGTTTTATTTTATATATTTTAAATTTTAGTAATTTTATTTTTATTTCAGTTTTATTTTTAAACACTTTAATTTTTAGTAATATTATTTTTATTTAAGTTTTATTTTTTTTTATACATTTAAATTTTTAGTAATATTATTTTTATATTTATATACTTAAATTTTCTTAAATTTCAGTATATGTTATATATCGATTGAAGATTGGAAGGTTATTAATTGGAGCACTCATCTCATTCAGTGGAAGCAATTTCGGTTCAATTTTCTAACTCTCGTAATTTCTTATTTAATTTAGGAAATTTTCATCCATGATTTTATTTAATCCCATGAAGGTGCCTAGTTCAATTATGAACTAAACACTTTCATGGGGTTCTAATGTAATGAATTGTTAATGCTCATGTTAATTTGATAGATAATTTGTGTTTACAATTTCTATATAAGATTGCCTTGCATGGTTGTTTTAATTGAATATAGGTGAATAGCTAACATCTATTGTGCCAAATCTCTAATGATTGCGAAAGTGGATTTAGAGATTTAGGACTTGCCATGCTAGCATAGGTATGTCGGCTTCTCCGCATTTCGGATTATAGTTTCGAAAGAACGTTATTCCCCTATGTAGTTAATTGTGGAACTTGTGATTAAATCGATTGTATCATCTATTCACATAGACATATAGTGTATTGGATATAATTGATGCCCTTATAACTTCTATCTCTTTTGTGGATGTTTATTTGGAATGGTGTGAGTTAATTGAAAGATGGCTCATATTAGTGTAGTGTTCCCGCTAGCATTCTTAACAATTGTAACACGTTAATTTTTGATAGTTAATAGAGCTAAAACATTCATGAAATTAGGACCCCATGCCTCTATCATATTATTTTAAACAAATTAGCCGTTACTTCATTAGTTAATTGTTATCTGCAAATAAACCATTTTAGTTCGTTGATGCTTCTATAATTAACCAAACATTGTTGAATAGACATATTTACTAAAATAACCGAGTCTTCGTGGGAACGATCCTTATTTCCCTATATTGCTTTTGGACTGCGTATACTTGCGTAGAGAAAATAGCGAACAAGTTTTTGGCGCCGCTGCCGGGGACTCGGTGTTATTTGGTTAATGTGTTTTACTACAATACAAGTTAATTTGTTTGACTTAAACATTTTATCTTATATTTTTGTGAAGTGATTATTTGTGTTCGGTAGTTGACTTTTATGCTTACACGCTCTAAGACATTAAAAGCCAAGCGAGCACTTGAAAAATCATTCAATCAGAAAATGGACGGAGAAGGCGAAGTAGTTGCACCTGCAGCAGCAAGGGCTTTAATGGACTACTCGCAACCGAAGATTGATGACATTCAGTCAAGTATCATTCGTCCAGCAATTGCGGCTCCTACATTAGAAATTAAATCTAGCACTATTCAGATGGTGCAGAATCAAGTACAGTACGGAGGAACTGCAACGGAAGATCCTAACTTACACATCAGGAACTTCATAGAAATATGCGACACATTCAGATTCAACAATGTGTCAGATGATGCTGTGAAGTTGAGACTCTTCCCGTTTTCATTAAGAGACAAGGCCAAGGGTTGGTTACACTCTCTGCCACCGGGATCTATCACCACTTGGGCTGATCTAGCTCAAAAGTTTCTTAGCAAATTCTTCCCCATGGCAAAGACTGCAGCTATAAGGAATGCTATCACGCAATTTTCTCAACAGTCTGGTGAATCTTTATGTGAAGCGTGGGAAAGATACAAGGAAATGCTTCGGCAATGCCCTCATCATGGCATGCCAAATTGGATGATCATAAATTGTTTCTATAATGGGCTAGGAATGCAATCAAGGCCAATGGTAGATGCAGCTTCAGGGGGAGCATTATGGGCTAAAAGTTATGAGGAGACCTACGATCTTATCGAGATGATGGCAGCTAATGAATATCAAAACCCAACTCAGAGAATGCCACAACAGAAGGTAGCAGGTATTTTTAATGTTGACAAAGCCTCTTCCTTAGCAGCTCAGCTAGAGGCTTGAACTTGAAAGTAGACTCGTTGACAGCGCAAGGATTTCGTCAAGTTGCTAGTGTTTGTGAGTTGTGTGCGGGCGCACATGAATCAAACCAATGTGCCATCCCAAACGAGTCAGTTCAATTCGTAAGCAATTTCCAAAGACAGCAACAGCCAGCTCCAAATTCCTACCATCCGAACAACCGAAATCATCCAAATTTCAGTTGGAGCAATAATCAAGGAGGAGCACAACAATCACATCAGCCCTACCAACAATCTAATCATCAGCCATTTGGAGCTAAGCAGTATAATCCATCTGGATTCCAGCAACAACAGGGGCAACATTTTCAACAACCATATGCTCCTAGACAATTTCAACCCCCAGGATTTCAACAACAACAATCTTATGGAAATTCTGGACAATCGTCGAATGAAAAGACTGAATTAGAGGAGTTGAGGTTGGGCCAAAAAAGCCAAGCGGCTTCCATTAAAAATCTGGAAACTCAATTGAGTCAACTCGCTAGTTTCATGATGAGCCGACCACAAGGAACACTCCCCAGTGACACTGAACTTAATCCTGGGAGAAAGGATAATCACGAGCACATCAAAGCAATTACACTCAGATCAGGGAGAATCACGGAGGATTCTGAGCTAAAAGATACAGAAAAAATTCTGCCAGACAAAGGAACAGAAAAAGCAGATTTGGGAGACACAAAGGACATGGGCAATATATCAGAATCAAAGGAGGAGATTAAAGAAAATATGCCAACTCCTAAACAAGCTGTCCTCGAGCAAAAAAAAGTAAAAGAGCAAGTCTACCCACCTCCACCATTTCCTCGACGAGTGCAAAAACAGAAATTAGACAAGCAGTTTGGCAAATTTGTTGAAGTCTTTAAAAAATTACATATCAACATTCCATTTGCTGAAGCTCTCGAACAAATGCCAAGCTATGCCAAATTCATGAAAGGCATTCTCTCGAGGAAATTAAAACTTGAAGACTTAGAGACCGTTGCTTTGACGGAAGAATGTAGTGCGGTATTGCAGCAAAAGTTGTCGCCTAAGCTGAAAGATCCAGGGAGTTTTACAATACCATGCACCATTGGGAGATTATCTTTCGACAAATGTTTATGTGATCTGGGAGCAAGTATCAATCTTATGCCATACTCGGTTTTCTTGCAGCTTGGTCTTCCTGAACCAAAACCGACAAGTATGTCCCTTCAGTTGGCTGATCGATCTATCACCTATCCTAGGGGAGTTGTTGAAGATGTGTTGGTGAAAGTAGACAAACTCATCTTTCCTACTGATTTTGTCATTCTTGATTTCGAAGAGGACAAGAAGATTCCTATCATTCTTGGTAGGCCATTTTTAGCAACAGGACAAACATTGATTGATGTCCAAAAGAGGGAACTGACGATGAAGGTGCATGATCAAATTGTCACCTTCAATGTTTTCACAGCTATGAAATTCCCAACAGAAGAAGAGCAGTGTCTGAAGATAGACTTGATTGAGTCTACAGTGCAAGAAAAGTTAGGGCACATGCTCATGAATGATACTTTGGAAAAGGCCCTCAGTGGGGAGTATTCATTAGATGAAGATGACATTGATGAACAATTGCAATATCTGGATGCTTTGCCGTGGCAAAGAAAATTTGAAAGACCAGTTGAATCGCTGGGACTGCCAGAATTAAAAGGACCACATCAGCAATTAAAGTCGTCTATCGAAGAAGCTCCAACTCTAGAGCTCAAGCCACTACCGGATCACTTACGGTATGCTTCCCTTGGTGAAAAATCCACTTTACCTGTGATTATTGCCGCTAACCTTTCAGACTCCGAGGAAGACAAGCTCTTGAGAGTTCTTCGAGAATTCAAATCAGCCATTGGTTGGTCTGTTGCGGATCTAAAAGGAATCAGTCCCGCATATTGTCAACATAAAATTCCATTGGAGGAAGGGAGTAAACCAACAGTAGAACACCAAAGGCGGTTAAATCCTATCATGAAAGAAGTGGTAAAGAAAGAAATTCTCAAGTGGCTAGATGCTGGAATCATCTATCCCATTTCAGACAGTTCATGGGTAAGTCCAGTGCAATGTGTGCCTAAGAAAGGAGGCATGACAGTAGTTTCCAATGAAAAGAACGAGCTCATTCCGACTCGTACAGTTACAGGGTGGAGAATTTGCATGGACTACAGAAAGCTGAACAAAGCTACAAGGAAGGATCACTTTCCCCTTCCATTCATTGATCAAATGCTAGACAGGTTGGCTGGGCATGAATTCTATTGCTTGCTGAATGGTTATTCAGGATATAATCAGATTGGTATTACTCCAGAAGATCAGAAGACCACTTTCACATGTCCTTTTGGCACTTTTGCGTTCCGACGCGTTCCTTTCGGACTCTGTGGTGCATCTGCTACTTTTCAGAGGTGTATGATGGCAATTTTTTCGGATATGATTGGTATCAATGTGGAAGTGTTCATGGATGATTTCTCAGTCTTTGGGAAATCATATGATGAATGCCTCAGAAATCTAGGCATGGTGCTGAAACGATGTGTTGAGACTAATCTAGTACTCAACTGGGAAAAATGTCACTTCATGGTAAAGGAAGGCATCATTCTTGGGCACAAGGTATCTGGTAAGGGGCTGGAAGTGGATAAGGCTAAGTTGGAGACGATCGGAAATCTCCCTCCACCAATTTCAGTTAAAGGAATTCGCAGTTTTCTTGGTCATGCGGGTTTTTATCGGCGATTCATCCAAGATTTTAAGAAAATATCTAAACCTTTGTGCAATCTGTTAGAAAAGGATATTCCTTTTAAATTTGGTGAAGATTGTTTGGAGGCATTCAAGCTCTTAAAGAAGAAATTGACAACTGCGCCCATTATCACTGCACCTGATTGGAGTGAACCTTTTGAATTAATGTGTGATGCAAGTGACTATGCAGTGGGAGCTGTTCTTGGTCAACGGAAGAATAAGGTGTTTCATGTGATTTACTATGCTAGATGCACAGCTGAATTACACTACTACAGAAAAGGAACTCTTAGCTATTGTATATAGCTTCGAGAAATTCAGATCGTATTTGCTCGGAACTAAGGTAGTGGTGTTTACAGATCATGCAGCCATTCGATACCTAATGTCAAAGAAAGATGCTAAGCCATGGTTGATTCGTTGGGTTCTGTTGCTTCAAGAATTCGACTTGGAAATCAAGGATAGAAAGGGTACTGAGAACCAGGTGGCTGATCACTTGTCTCGGTAAGAGGAACACGGTAACTCAACGGATAAAACTCTCATCAACGAATTTTTTCCTGACGAGCAACTTTTTGGGGTGCAAAATGAAGAACCATGGTTTGCAGACATTGTGAACTATCTTGTAAGCAATGTCATCCCGTCCGAATTTTCTTATGCTCAAAGAAAGAAGTTTCTTCATGATGTAAAATGGTACCGATGGGATGAACCCTTCTTATTCAGACAGGGAGCTGATCAGGTGATTCGGAGGTGCATTCTGTTTAGTGAGGTTGAAGGTATTTTGCATGACTACCATTCTACCACTTACGGAGGTCATTATGCTGGAGAGAAGACAGCCACTCGAGTACTTTAGGCTGGGTTTTATTGGCCAACACTGTTTAAAGATGCGCATCAGTTTGTGTTGAGATGCGATAGATGTCAAAGAATTGGTAATATCTCTAGGAGGAATGAGATGCCTCTGAATATGCTGTTGGAAGTAAAGATTTTCGATGTGTGGGGGATCGATTTCATGGGTCCTTTTGTTTCTTCATGCAATAATCAGTACATCTTGCTAGCGGTGGACTATGTTTCTAAATGGGTCGAGGTGAAGGCTTTACCGACCAATGACGCTAAAGTGGTGCTGAATTTTCTGAATAAGCAAGTTTTCACACGTTTCGGAACTCCAAGGGTAATTATCAGTGACGAAGGATCACACTTCTGCAACCGCAAGTTCACAGCATTGATGGCAAGGTACAACATAAATCATCGAATTGCTACGGCCTATCACCCTCAAACGAATGGCCAAGCAGAGGTTTCCAACAGAGAGATAAAACGGATCCTAGAGAAGGTCGTGAATCCTTCAAGGAAGGACTGGTCACTAAAACTTGATGAAGCTGTTTGGGCTTATAGAACAGCTTACAAAACACCTTTGGGCACATCACCTTTTCAGCTAGTATATGGCAAGGCTTGTCATCTGCCTGCCGAACTAGAACACAAAGCCTATTGGGCGCTGAAGAAGTTGAACTTTGACTTAGCAGCAGCAGGTGAGAAAAGAATGCTTCAGATTAATGAACTGGATGAGTTTCGGCTACAGGCTTATGAAAATCACAAGTTATACAAGGAAAAGGTCAAGAGATGGCATGACAGATGTTTGGTGCAAAAGTCTTTTGTACCAGGGCAGTTAGTTTTGCTTTTCAACTCTCGTCTCAGACTTTTTCCAGGGAAACTTAAGTCAAGGTGGTCAGGACCATTCACGGTTAAAACGGTGTTTCCACATGGTGCAGTGGAAATTTTTGATAAAACACCGGAAGCAGCTTTCAAAGTAAATGGACAGAGGTTGAAGCCATATTTTGGTGAACATGTGAATCGCAAAGCAGAAACCGCGGTTCTTGGTACTACCGATTAAAGTTCGAAAGTGAAGTCAAGCTAGCGACAATAAACAAGCGCTTCGTGGGAGGCAACCCATGTGTTTCGGTGTTTTCAGGTATGTTCTCTACTATCCCTTGTATTTACTTCCATTCAATGCGAACATTGAATATTATAAGTTTGGGGGTGGTTTGGGGGATAAGTAGTATGTATATGTGTTAGTAGTTTTTGTGAGTCATTGTGTTCATGTAGGATATCATGTTTTGCATATTAGTAGTAATTCATGCATATTTGTTCGTATTATCTATGTTGTTTCATTTAGGACATTCTGTTATTGTTTGTTGTCTTACCATGTGAGTTATATTAGTTGCATTTTCATGGCATGCATTTTTCATGATCCCTTAGGACGAGCTGATTCTGATTGATAGGTGGATGTTGATTTGGGTGTGATGATGATGAGTAGAGGGCTGATTTATAGTTCCTAAGGAATTGACTTGCATGTTATGGGAACAAAATTTTTACACAGTCTCATTGGGGTGTTTTTGGGCTAGGTTAGGGTCATGCCTGTTGGATGTTTTGAGATTTGATCACTTGTTTATTCTTAGAATTTTCGTTATTCCCTTGATAGCGTAGGAACACTAAAATCTAAGTTTGGGGGAAAACAGGGATTTCATGCTAAATGGTAATAATTGTCAATAAAGGCTAGGCGTCAAATGGCTAGTAGCCGGCTCATATTTATATGAGTAGTCTAGGGTTGGAAATGAGAAAGGCTCATTCCAGATTGCGAAAAAAAAAAGAGTCAGAAGTCCAATTGATTATATGCAAAATTAACCAGAGTGAGCTCTTTAATACTCGAGTAATTGAGTCTGAGGGGACTTAGTCCTAGTAACCTAAAGCCCTTGTGGTTTGGGATTGCTGACCTAACACTCGCTACATGGGTATTATTGTATAAGCCTTTTGGGGTCTCATTCATTGCACGGTTAAATTAACATGCGTATTGTATATGTAGTGTCGTAGTATAGTAATAAAGCATGAGTTTCTGTCTACCTTGGATAAGGGTGGAGGTGTTCCTAGGTTATGAAGTGTCTACAGTTTATTCTAGTTATAAACCTGTGATTGTCTTGACGGAAAGCATGTGTGGTTTTTGACCTAGTTTTGGGAGTATTTCTGATGAGCATTGCACACACGCACGTTTCTGTTCATGTATTTGTTAGTATACGGGGACTTAGTCGAGCTCTGCTTGGAATTGTTGCATTCTTTGGAGATATTTGCTTTTTAGTTGATTTTGGTGAGTTTGAAGGGGATCGTTGCATTTTTCATATTAGTTGCATTCATGCATTGTTAGTTGCATTTGATAAATGGATTTTGTGGGTACATTCGCTATAGGCCCTCACGAGACCTAACTCGTCCACTAGGGCTGCCTAGGGGTTTAAAGGGCTTGTTGCATATGCCAAGTGCAACCGTGATCACCTACGGAAGTGGTGCTAGTTGGTTAATATATATTGTTATGCTTGAGGACAAGCATCAGTTTAAGTTTGGGGGTGTGATAAGTGGATTTTATATCCACTTATTATGCACTAATTGAGCCTAGATTGGTGATTTATCCTTAAGTATGTGGTGTCTTTTAATTCGTTTTTGTTCTTTCGGTATTTGTTGAGTAGAACTCGAAATTTCAGGTATCCTGGCGATAAAAGGTTAAAAGACGGTGGATTTCTGGCTCAGATGGACTGGCTACGAGGAAAAGGAATTATCATAAAGATGTTCTGAGTGATATATTCTTAAAGCTGAAACCCCGGTTGGAATTGTTATATTTTTTTCTAAGCAAAAGGAGTACGGTTTTAGATCCTCAAGAGACCGTAACTTGCATCTCGACGAGCAATGAAGAAATAAGAATTATCACAAAAATATGGAAAGTGATATATTCTTAAAGCAGGAATACCGGTTGGAATTGATATATTTTTCGTTCAGCAAAAGGAGTCCGGTTTCCGACCCTCAAAAAACCGCAGCTTAGACAATAAAGATTTATTTATATTATTAAATAATTTTATTAATTTAGAAAATTATATTTATAAATATCTAATAATATTAGATATTTATTTTTATAATTTCTTGATTAAAATAATTATTTATTAATTAAAGATTATAAGTTATGCGGGTTAAAAACAATTTTTCAGAATCGTGCGTATTCAACAAAGCTTGCCAGCGTTGTATTTGATTTGTAAAATATAAAGAATGGACTCAATTGCTTTCGGCAGAATTAAAAATTGGTAAAAGAGAAAAACAAACCAGGCAAGCTGCTGTCGGCTGCAAAAGTTGGAGGAAGACACGCGCTTGGGCCTGCGTGGTGTCCGCGCGCCTGAGCGGTAAGGGAAAATTGGCGCGCGTGGTGCTCAAATCAGGGTCCCTGCGAGTGGTTTTCAGCTCCGGATTAAGTCAGAAAAATGTGCAGAATTAATTCTTCAACCAGGGCTGCTGCATGATTTTGTTGAACAATTTTCTTCCAAAAAAGCTGTAGAAAATTGTCAAAGGATGGCTAGACTTTAAAAAAAAAAATTGATGTAAGCAATGATGCTTATAGATCAAATTTTAGCCTATAAATAGATTGTTTTAGAATGTTAGAAAGAGATCTCCGGACACTTGAAAAACACACAGCTTGTTCTTCATTTTTGCTCTCTCCATTCTAAATTTCTGTTCTATTTTCTTGAAATAGAGTTCCAATTGTAATTTTATTTTTTATTTCAAAAAATTTATTTTCAGTTTTATTTAAATTTTAATTTCAGTTTTATTTTATATATTTTAAATTTTAGTAATTTTATTTTTATTTCAGTTTTATTTTTAAACACTTTAATTTTTAGTAATATTATTTTTATTTCAGTTTTATTTTTTTTATACATTTAAATTTTTAGTAATATTATTTTTATATTTATATACTTAAATTTTCTTAAATTTCAGTATATGTTATATATCGATTGAAGATTGGAAGGATATTAATTGGAGCACTCATCTCATTCAGTGGAAGCAATTTCGGTTCAATTTTCTAACTCTCGTAATTTCTTATTTAATTTAGGAAATTTTCATCCATGATTTTATTTAATCCCATGAAGGTGCCTAGTTCAATTATGAACTAAACACTTTCATGGGGTTCTAATGTAATGAATTGTTAATGCTCATGTTAATTTGATAGATAATTTGTGTTTACAATTTCTATATAAGATTGCCTTGCATGGTTGTTTTAATTGAATATAGGTGAATAGCTAACATCTATTGTGCCAAATCTCTAATGATTGCGAAAGTGGATTTAGAGATTTAGGACTTGCCATGCTAGCATAGGTATGTCGGCTTCTCCGCATTTCGGATTATAGTTTCGAAAGAACGTTATTCCCCTATGTAGTTAATTGCGGAACTTGTGATTAAATCGATTGTATCATCTATTCACATAGACATATAGTGTATTGGATATAATTGATGCCCTTATAACTTCTATCTCTTTTGTGGATGTTTATTTGGAATGGTGTGAGTTAATTGAAAGATGGCTCATATTAGTGTCGTGTTCCCGCTAGCATTCTTAACAATTGTAACACATTAATTTTTGATAGTTAATAGAGCTAAAACATTCATGAAATTAGGACCCCATGCCTCTATCATATTATTTTAAACAAATTAGCCGTTACTTCATTAGTTAATTGTTATCTGCAAATAAACCATTTTAGTTCGTTCATGCTTCTATAATTAACCAAACATTGTTGAATAGACATATTTACTAAAATAACCGAGTCTTCGTGGGAACGATCCTTATTTCCCTATATTGCTTTTGGACTGCGTATACTTGCGTAGAGAAAATAGCGAACAAGCCCAACCCAAAACGGACAATATCATACTAATGTGGAGTCAAGGTCTGCTTAGCAAGCCCAACAAGTGGTATCAGAGCTCCAGGTTGTAACGGTCCAGAATAATCTTAATGGGCTCCAGAATGGATCCAAGAAGAGGCAGATGGGCTATCCCAGATTGGGCTTAAGGGGGAGCAGGTGGACTTTCCAATATGGGCCTAAGGGAGCCAGATAGCCAGGAACTTCCAGTATGGATCAAGGGGAGCAGATCACACACAAGGAGGTAGATTCGACAGGTGTCGAGCCCGATGTGTGAAGGGGGAGATTGTTAGGAGTTGTCCCACATTGATTGTGGAAGGGGTAGATTGCTAGAATATAAGCACCGAGATTAACTCCATTAGTATGAGGCCTTTTGGGAGTGACCCAAAAACAAATCCGTGCGGGCCTAACCCAACCCAAAGCGGACAATATCATACTAATGTGGAGTTAAGGCCTGCTTAGCATGGCCAACAGCAATAACAATCAGTAAAATAAAATCGAGCAAATAACTAAAATTAAAAATAATGCTTTTCGAACAATGCAGAAAAACAAAATAAAAAATTAATGACTACAAATAATATCAAAACCCCCAATTTCTAATATCGAAACCTCTAATTTATAGCATGTAAAGAAACCCCTAATTTGTAATTAATTAAAAAAATTAGGGTTTCGATTTCAAAATCAAATGTTGATTACCCGGTTACCAAATCGAGTTTTCATGCTTTGTAGTGAGAGAGATACGAGTTTTGTAGTGAAAGAGAACGACTTTCAAGCTTTCGTGCTTTGTAGTGAGAGAGAATAGCTTTGTAGAGAGAGGGACAGAGTAGCTTTGTAGCGAGATTCAGCAGGTAAGAGAGAGATTTAGCAGGTGAGATCGTGAGAGAGAGCAGCTTCATAACCAATACTAGAAATTAGGGTTCTTTGAGTGAGAGGGGTGAGAGAGTCGAGACTCGAGAGAGGAAGAAGAAAGGCGAGGGGTGAGATTTACAATCTGAGAATGGACACCACAGGTTGGTATACAAGCTGACCATCAAGTTCTAAGAGCTAATTAGGGTTAATTACTAATGAGAGAAAAGGGGGGTTAGGGTTCTTGGGGTAGAAAACGGGGGAATCGGATGTGGGTTTGTGAGAGCGTCGACTGTCGAAGGAGGAAATGAAAAAAGAAAGGGGGGAAATGAAAAAAAAAGAAAGGGGGAAATTATGTTAAGGGGGAAATGTTTCTAAGTTTAGAGGGAATTGTATCTTTGCGTGTTTTTTTAATTTTTTAAAAAGAGGTTGAGACATCGGTTTTAACTATAACTGATGTCTAAAACCTACTTTAACATCATTTATAGTAAAACCGATGTAAAACACACCTTTAACATCGGTCAAAAACGCAAACGATGTTAAAGGGGTGACGTCTATTAACTGTTTTGGCGTAGTGATATTTATCGATAAGAAAGGTGTACAAGTAAAACTTGAAATTGATTTAAATGAAAATGTTACGGTGACCTTTTAATATTTTTTCAATTTTCTAGGATTGCGTTATTTCCAAATTTGGTTTCTCTTTTTGATGCATACTATTTACTAATGTAATTTTACTATTTGTGTTTCATTTTCTGTTTCGAGCTAGGAATTTTATAAAACAACCTTTAAACTTTGTGTACATTTAACTTTACTCGTAAAATCAGAATTTTATGTGTGATTTGTTTTGTTTTATACTTACCTTTTGGATAGGTGAACCAATTATTTAATTTACACAAACGATTCTTCATTAAAATTAACATCATCATGTAGATCTTACATTACAATCTCACTTATATTATTGAAATAGTGTTTTTGAAGAGAAAAACTAACTATTTAATTCTTGCATACATGATAAAAATTAGATTTGTCAAAACGTATTCGACAAATAATCATGAATGTGATTCCAATATGCCATGTAAAATCTTATCAATAAATATTTTTTATTTAATGTTTGCAGATTTACTATTCCGACATTAAAGCAAACTAAAACTTTAGTAAGAAGGGGGAAAAAAATTCAAATTAAAAGTAGACAACCCAATTCCTGTGTACAAAAACTCTTAAACAAAAAAAAAGGAATTTAATTAAACATAAAAGAAAAGTTTAAGTAAAAAGAATAAAGGAGGCCTTAACAGTTAACATCAACTTTTTATAACCATTTTTAACACTACACAGATATACACATACTCTTACCTTTTAGGCCATATTTATCATACTTGCAAACTTTCAGTGTAGGAAAATATTCAGAGAAAAAACACACAAAAAATACCACCCAACACTAAGTTGCATGTATTTTTCTCTCCTTATGTTTTGATTTTACATTGATATTGAACACTCGAGAAGATTGAAACAATTATTTTAACTCAGTTTTTTCCTTTTGACAAATAACTACTCTTCAATTTTTTTTGCCAAAGAAATAAATCTTTTCATTCAACACTCAAATTGTTAAACAATACATGAATAAAATCGGGAGGGACATCATCCCCTCTCCAAACACGATCAGCTAATGAACTACTATGTCTCGCTATGAAGTGAGCCACGTTGTTCGCAGAACGTTTAACAAATTTTAGAACCACCTTACGGTTAACTAATTCAGAAAGTAGCCGCTTGCACTCATCTATCACTCTTCCTAGGTAGGAAAGGTTGATCGAAGAGCAGCGAATAGCCTGTGTTGCTGTCAGGCAATCAGTTTCCAGTACTACGCTTGACCAAGCTTTAGCTTTAATCCAGCTGAGAGCTTCCCTTATCCCGATTGCCTCTGCAAGTTCTGGATCCACTCTTCCTTGTCTGCAACTCGAAACAGCCTCTAATAGCTTCCCCTCATGATTACGAGCTACCATAGCATAAGCATAGCAGTTAGAGTCCTCAAACAGCGCAGCGTCTGTGTTCACCTTTATCGTTCCTTCCTGTGGTGGTTTCCAATGCACTTCCCCATCATTTAGGGTCATAAACCCAAAGGAGGAGTCATACGACCTATCTTGTGCATTTTTCCAGTGATCAAGAAATTGGATAGCTGAATCTACCACTTCTACAAACTTTGCACCTTTCTGATTCCAAACTATTTTATTTCTGTTTTTCCAGATAGCCCAACAAACCATACAAATTTTCAAAAATTCCACTCCCTTATACTTCTGTACTGCACTACTCAACCAGTCCTGAAAGCTTTGGTCCATGTGCGTATCAATCTGACATCCCAACTTATTCCAACACAATTTAGCAAACGGACAGGTTGTTAAAATATGACCAACAATTTCTGATTCCAGGTTACAAACTGGACATTGCTCGATAACAGCCACCCTTCTACTCAACAACTGCTCATTCGTAGGCAAACACCCTGCCAATGCTGTAATAATCCATATTTTTCAGAATTTATTATTATTTTTATTTAAATATTTTATTGGTTTTTCCGTAAAGGAGGAATAATATTATGAATATTCAATTCTTATTGAATGCTTGTACGTGTTTGATTCCCAATATGTTATTCATGTAGATTGTATTTGGTACCGTTTGTGTTAGTAATTATCTTTGTTTTATTAAAAATCGATATTTTTATCGATATTGACAAATTGAGATTATTTTAAAATTTTTGGGATCAAACTTTATTTTTCCCGTGCAAAGATTGTATCGTTTTTTGAACCTGCAGGTATTTAAATATTTTACTAAGCTGATTGTTTCTTGATATTATCTGTTTAAAACATCTCAATATTTTGGAATCCCAAATTATGTTTCGTTTGTATCAGAAATTTTATTTATTTTAATTAGTGATTTATAAATTTTATTTATTTTAATTATTGAGAATATTTCTAAAAATTGTATGTTTTATTTTTATATTAGTTTTAAATTATATTAGGAATTATGAATAGTTATTTTAAGTATTTACTGAATTAATGATTTATAAATTTTACCCGTTTTAATATTTTGGGGTTTAATAATTAGTTCGGGTAATATTCATAATTATCCGATGTGCAGCTTTAGAGTACCAATAATACACCAAATAATACAATTTCTTCTAATCCTTATCTCTCCTCCCTCTTTCCTCTCTCTGCTCACCGACTCTCCCCCGTCATTTTCTCTCCCCTCCCCTGCTCTCTTCCTTCTCCGTCTCCCCGTCGCCGTCCACCACCGTCCGACCAGCCGTTCGCCGTCTCTCCTGAGTCGTGAACAACGGAAACACCAGCCCAGCCTTTCTTCCTCTCCGATAAATCTTTAACAGCCCTTAAGGGTAATTTTCGATTCGTTCTTGTCATGAACGTATTGATTTATATTCGAATTCAGTGCTTATATAGTTATAATCGAATTGTTTGATAAAGATTTTGTTGTTTGAGTTAAAAACCGAGTTCGTCGGAAATTTTTGACCGGCCGGAAAACAGTTCTGACTACTTGTTTGTTGATTTGAGTGTTATATTCATGTAGGTCATTACAAATAAAGTACGAATCATAATTTTTGGTAATTGTTTATGCGATTTGTATGTTCGCCGGAAAATGGACTGTTAAGATCGGATTTTCAGTTGTTGGTTCGATTTGTTGAAGTTTTATGATGGGTTGGACTGTTAAAAACAAGTAGGAATGATAATAGATGAAAGATAGAGGTATTGGTGTGATTTCGGGACTGTTTTGGTGCTCACCGGAGTTGCATAGGGTCGCCGGATTCTGGGGATACTCGCCGGATTCTGCAGAATTCCGGTGGTGTTCTTCAATATCCGGCCATGTTCTTCAAATTGGGAATTTTGATCTTTTAAAACCTTACATGATTTCTACAAACTGTTTTTGAATAAAAATTTTAGTAAAAATTCAGAATTCTTTTAAAAATTCAAAATCTTTATAAAATCAGAAAATTTTTAATTTAACTGATTATAATTAAATTTAGTTAATAATTTTATTAATTTGATTAATCAATTAATTTAATTATTAATTGGTTAATTCTATTAATTAATTATTAATTATCTTTAATTATGATTAATTGGATTAAAATCCTTAACTAAACTCTGACGGCTTCCAGTTAAACTCTGTTTTGTTACTTTAGCTTCCAAACACTGTTCTCATCAATCATTTCTAACAATCTCCCCTAACTTGTTCATTAGCAAGAATGTACAAGTTTACAGTAAATGATGATGTCAAAACAAATACAAAGACTACAGTGTTTAACGTACAAACAGAGTTTAAGCTATTACTTAACAAATTCTACAGAAAGTAAGAAAATTCTTACAGACTTCAATTTCTAATCTCTTGAAGATCTGGCATTGTTCTGAGATAGTCTATAAGCAATCTTCTTTCAGCATTTTCAAGCTCTATCTGCATGGCTTCCTTGATTTCTCTCAACTGAGGATCATTCTCATCAGTCTGATAGATAGCAGCTCTAAGATCGTAGATTTTGTTTCTTCTCATTTCATTTCCTAACCTGATATATTTCACTTCCTCAGACTTCACATTAAAATCCAGAACAGTAATTCCAAGATCTGTCTTCAGCTTTGTAGTCCCCTTCTCCATTTCTATCAGATTTCCATTCCAATATCTGTACTTAGGAACATACTTGCTGTTGAATTTCATACTTCTTCTTGCAAGATTTTGAATCATCTTTTGTCTGAGTACATTTGCAACTGACTGAGCTCTTTGATTTCTTACTCTGAAAAGATACAGAACATATTCTAGTTCTTCCCAGTATTTTAAATCAATATCCTTCTCATCAACCTTAAACACTGTTCCATCAGCCATGAAATATAGCAGAAAATCCTTCTCTAAACTCTTCTGATATACAAGCTGTACTGACTCCAGTCTGTCTAAATTCTCTTGGGTGACACCACGACCTGGAACAGCCAATGAAGAAGGATCTCTGGGACCAACATATTGTCTTTTGTCTCTGTGTGAGCCTATACCTTCTTTGTTGTTTCCAATTTTACCAGATAAGGCTCTACCATCAGTGAAATCCATTGGAACTGTAGATGCTAGATTTGGATCATGAAGAACTCCTTTTCCAAACTTTGATTTCAACTTAGACGATAATAGTGGTGTGGTCAAAACTTGTGTAGCAACAGAGGTTGTGTTTTCATTCTTTTGTACAACATGTGTATCAACAGAGGTTATAACAACATTCTTCAGCTTTTGCTTAGCTTCTGCATCTGTTGGTTTTCTGGACACTTGCATCCTTTGATTAGTACCAACTTGTTCTTTGATTTGAATGCCTTTAAGAACAGGCTTTGTAGCTTTAACAACTTTCACACTCTTCTTCAATTTATCAGACTTTAAAGCTTTTAGATGCTTTTCTTGCAGACTCTTTTCTTCAGCTTTATCATCTTCTAGAGTAACTCCTTCTGCATTTTCTTCCATGAAAAGCTTAACAGCTAACTCCTCATCAGTCTTTGGATCAGATATTAATTCCAAACTCTTGGTTTTTGAAGTACCTTGAGTTTCAGTGTTTATTCCAACAGACTGTGACTTAAGAGATTTGCCAGATCTCAGAGTTAGTGACTCAGAGTTTAAAGCCTTACTCTTGTCACTTGCTCCTCCATCTCCAGCATCATCCTGTTTGAGCAGAGTTTGAGAAATTTTGCATTTTGACTTAGCAACTCTCTCCCCCTTTTTGACATCATCAGGAATGAGTATAGATGTAATGAGCTCCAAGGAGTTAGCAATGGAATCAACCTTATCAAACAAGGCAGTCTGATTCTCTTCAACCTTCCCTAACCTGGCAAAGAGAGTATCTTGGGCTTTAGAAAGCTATACAGCTTTGATTTTTGACTCTCTTTCCATTTTCAGTTCTCTAGTCTGTATCTCAGTCTTCAAAGAAGCAATTTCTTGTTGTGTGTCAGCAAAACTTCCCTCCAGAGTTTTGACTTGTACCACAGTTGCCTTTAAGCATGATAAAATCTCTGGATTGGAAATTTGTTTAGCAGTTTGCTGAATGAAATTAGCTGCCCTCCCTTTTGGAAAAATACAGTCTTTTTTATACCAGTTAGCAGCAAATTTAGCAAGGTGCTCTTGTTCAATTGCATGAGATGGACAAGGCTGATCAAAAGATGTATGTTTGTTATCAGTCTGTACTAGTGCACTCAGAGAAGAATCAGAGTTTGCACTGTTTTCAGCTTCATGTTCAACACTTGCATTATCAGCTTGAGCAGCTTCTAAAGAACTACTGTGCTGAGCATTGTCAGCCACAGTTTCTGCAACAACTTCTGCAATCTTTTCAATATTCTCCTTATGTTGCTCAGGCTCTGCAACAGAGTTTGCATGTGTAGCTTCAACTTGCATAGACTTAGAATTATCCTTAGTTGCTTGATCAACCTCATCACCTTTGTCAGGAATTTGATAAGCATCAGAGATTAACTCTGTGTGTGAGGCTACATTTTCAGTTAAGATAACTGCAGGCTGAACAGCTGCACCAGTTGCTTCAGAGTGAACAACAGGTGAGATAGGATCAGAGAATGGTTGAAATGAGTCAAGAATATCATTCATTGGTGAAAAACCATCTCTGTGATCCTCTTCTGCAGGCATGTTATCCTCTGCAGGCATAGTATTCACAATCACAGCATCCTCTGCAGGTATTTCAACCTCTGCAGGTATTTCAACCTCTGCAGGTATTCCAACTTCTGCAAGTATAGCATTCTCTGCAACCTCAACAGTAGGTGTTTGCTGTGAAACCACCTCTGGAGCTTCAACTTGCTCATCATTAGATTCTGAAAGAATTAATCTCCTTCTCTTGGCTTGAGGCACTGTAATCACCTCTTCTTCTTCACTAGAGCTCTCCTTAGTTGGTGAAAGTGAAGGTCTGTTTGCCCTTTGAATCTTTCTTCTGGTATAAACAGCTCCAGGTAATGTCTGTTTAGCCTTTCAGTGTTTGGTGTTCTGTGCAGTGTGTATTTTTCTTTTTGGTTTGGATTTGGGTTGATTAGTGGGTACTGACTCAGAGTTTATTGGTTCAGAGTTTATGGGTTCATTGATTTTTTCAGATTGTGGTTGATGAGATGTAGTAGGTACAGTGGTTGTGGGTGTTGACTCAGGTGCTGGTATAGGATGAGAATGTATGGTTTCTAATGGTTCAGGCATTTGTTGTGGTTCTGATTGTTGTGATGATGGTGCAGATTGTGAATCTTGAGGTTGGTTGACATAGTTTTGTAAGGCTAGTGGCATAAACATAGCAGGTATTTGCTGTTTAGTGACATCTTTATTTGTCAAATCAGAGAACATCCTCTTAGCAACTTGAAAAGGCTGAATGACATCAGCTTCAGCAATTGTAAGATTAGGCACACAAGCATTGAATAGCATTTGACAAAATCGAGAAAAATAAACAGATGTAGGCTCTGACAAACGTTCTCCCAAATTCATTAGAACTAGTCTACCAAAATCAAAATTACCTCCATACAGTAGAGCATGACCAATTTGGAGACTGTCAAGAGGAATTGCATCCCAATTTGTTGTCTTCTTTCCAAAAGCCCTTGTAATGCAATCGAAAAAGAAGCTCCATTCCTTTCTCAAAAGTGGCCTTCTCAGAGATCCCAGCTTATTCAAATCTCCTGAACAACCAATTTGCTGCAACATTGTCCGCAAGCGGTCGTGACCAACAACACTGTAAGAAGTGTGAGTCTCAAAATCCAGAGCATCCCTAACCGTAGTTGGAGTAATGATATACTCTGATTCATCATGAGTAAAAGTAATTGTTGGAGTGCCAGACTCTTCTCCATCATCATACACAGAGTTTATCCAAAAAGTAGCAATTTGCGAAGCAGAGAGTTTTGGTGGTGCAGTTAAAGCCTTCCCAATTTCTGAATCTTTCAAGAAATTTTGAAACAAATGAAACGCCTCTGGAGCGTTTGCATTCTCCAATGGAGCTGCATAATTGCTAGGAAGAAAAACTAACCCTGCTGCATCAAAAGCTTTGGTTGCCATTAGTGAGATATGATATGAAGATAGTCAGAGAAAAGATGTGTATGGTAAGTGTTTATCAAAATGTGAAAGAGAGTGAACCAGAGTTTTGAAAGTAATTTTGTATGCACAGTAACTGTGAGTGAGTGAATATGAATCGATGTGTAGTGAGAGAACAAAAACGATTAGAGGAGTAAAAAGAACTCAATCGTTTATGTATTATAAGCATGCAACTGATTCTAGAGTAATGTGAGAGTGGGACACAATAATGGGACACGTGTCAAACAACCAGTGGATCACTTAATTATTACCGCTGTCATTCCTATAACCACGACACTTTGACATATTTACACTAATTAACAGTTGTCAAATACCCCAATTACTCCAAAATTGTCAAATTATCTCAATGAAACTTTATCTTAGAGTACTTAACATAACTCGACAGTGTTTGTCAATTATCCAACTTTATCACTAAAACCCTTTCAAAAATTGCACAGTTGTGAATATAATTTTGTGTGAAGCAGAGTTTACCAAAATCAATTTTTAGAGCATCTAATATTTCATAAAATCCATAACACAAATCAATAAACACTGAATGCACAAACTCTCATAGTAAACACTGATTGTTTGATGAATGCTAAACTCTGTAGTTACTGCAATACAGAGATCTGAATACTTCTATTCCCTTTGATGTTCATGATTATCCAAGTAAGCACACAGTCTTTGAAGATAAAAAGATCAAGAGATAGAAATCAGAGCATCATTCAGTGAGTAACGGTCATGAACTCGATAAACTCACAAACTCTCAAAGCACACAAGTGTTTAGGTGAAGTGTTTACACTCACATTCAATCAGTAAAAGCAGATACTACCATATGCTTGAATGTCCACCAAATCTACACTACTTTGAGTACATATATGCACAAATCAAAAGGACTTTATTCAGGGTTGTAATGTAGTAAGATCAAACAGATGAGAAGAGATGTTTTAATCATGAGTGAATTTCAAACTGAACAATTTAACAGACCAAAGTGTTCAGTCACACTGTTAGTACATATTTGTACAAGATGATCAGTATATATGCCCCCTTTTTTTCTTTTTTTCTTTTTTTTTATTTTTTTTTTATTTTTTTTTATTTTTTTTAATTTTTTTTTAACATATATACTGAGTAAACTTTTCTTTTCTTGAGAAACACTCACCTGCTTGCATTTGATTTTTCAAAAGAATATAACTGCTCTTAATACTACAGAGTTTAAGAAAAATGAGCAGTTAATTAGGCTCAAAGGGGTTTACTAAGGGTGGAATTTATGAACAGTGTTTGAACAGTGTTCAAAAGAATTTTGAACAATGTTTGAAGAAATGGTAAATCCTAGTGCCTTTATCATTTTCATGCACACACATATCATGTAGTCTCAAAATGGTTTAATACAAGTTCTAGAGAAACATACTTCCTGATGAACATCACACAACAATAAAAACTGATTGATAGAAAATGTATCAATCACTGACTTGGCTCAAAATCTCACAGGGTGCAGACATGAATTTGAACTCACCAAACTAATCAATGACACATCTCAAGTTTTATAGTTTTTACAAGTACAAACAAGGAATCATCAAGAACCATGAATTACTTTTGGGAACAGAATGTCACTTATCAGAGTTTAGAGTTCATCAATATCAGAAATTATTTATGAGAGGCAATGCACATAATATTTATAAACTCAGAGTTTAGGACTGAATAAACTAAGAGATGCTATAAATATGAAACAGTATCATGTTGTGTTGATTTACTGCATAAAATCTGATTAGATTACAGTGACTCAGAAAGAATCATGATTTAATTACTGAGAATCATGCTTCATACATTTTTCTTCATTGGTGTTTTCATTCAGACAATAATCAATCCTGAATTCACAGAGTGTATCCAACATGTTAACAGTGTTTAGCAGACAGACATGCTGACAGAGTTTAACAAAGTTTAAACATAAGCATGCATAACAGAGTGTAACACTAAGGTTCACATAGCACTCAACAATTTGCAGAACCATGAGCAATATATTATAAAAGTAAGATCTTGAGTCTAACCAACATCTCTAGTCAAAACTAGAGACCATTCCTAGTTCATTGACCAGTCTTGTAAATGTAGCTTCACTCAATGGCTTGGTGAAGACATCTGCAAGTTGTTGTTCTATAGACACAAAGTGAAGCTCAATGTCGCCTTCCTCTACATGCTCTCTGATAAAGTGATACCTTATGCTGATATGCTTTGTCATTGAGTGTTGTACTGGATTACCTGTCATTGCAATAGCACTTTGATTATCACAGAAAATAGGTATCTTGTTATACCTCAATCCATAATCCAGCAGTTGATTTTTCATCCATAGAATCTGTGCACAGCAACTACCAGCAGCAATATACTCTGCTTTAGCTGTAGATGTAGATATTGATTTCTGTTTCTTGCTGTACCAGGAAACAAGTCTATCACTCAGAAATTGACAACTTCCACTGGTGCTTTTTCTGTCAATCTTATAGCCTGCAAAGTCTGCATCAGAATAACCAAGAAGCTTAAAGTCTGATTCTCTGGGATACCACAGCCCTAAAGTTGTAGTGCCCTTGAGATACTTAAAAATCCTCTTTACTTCTGTTAAATGTGGTTCCCTTGGATCTGCCTGAAACCTTGCACACAGACAAGTGGCATACATGATATCAGGTCTACTAGCTGTTAAATAGAGTAAAGAACCAATCATCCCTCTGTAACTTGTCATATCTACTGATGACCCTGCATCTTTGTCCAATTTTGTTGCAGTTGCCATGAGAGTTGTTGTAGATGAATAGTCAAGCATGCCAAATTTCTTGAGAAGATTTCTGGTATATTTTGCTTGATTTATAAAAATTCCATCATCTGTTTGCTTCACCTGTAGGCCTTGAAAATAACTAAGCTCTCCCATCATACTCATTTGATACCTTGACTGCATGAGCTTGGCAAACTTCTTACAGAGTTTATCATTAGTAGATCCAAAAATAATGTCATCAACATATATCTACACTAAGAGCAAATCACTACCAGATTGAAAGTAAAACAGAGTTTTGTCAATAGTACCTCTGTGAAATCCACTTTCTAGTAGAAATTTAGCAAGAGTTTCATACCATGCCCTTGGTGCCTGTTTAAGTCCATATAGTGCCTTGTCTAACCTGTAGACATGGTCTGGATATTTTGGATCTACAAAACCTGGTGGTTGTTCTACAAACACTTCTTCTTCAAGTTTTCCATTTAAAAATGCACTTTTCACATCCATCTGAAACACTTTGAATTTCTTATGAGAGGCATATGCTAGAAAGATTCTGATTGCCTCCAATCTTGCAACTGGAGCAAATGTTTCATCATAGTCTATTCCTTCCTGCTGGGAATAGCCTTTTGCTACCAGTCTTGCTTTGTTCCTTGTGATAACACCCTCACTATCAGTTTTATTTCTGAAAACCCATTTAGTACCAACAATGGATCTGTTCTTGGGCCTTGGTACAAGGGTCCACACTTCATTTCTTTCAAATTCATTTAGCTCTTCTTGCATTGCTGTTATCCAGTCAGCATCTTTAAGAGCTTCTTCTACTTTCTTTGGCTCAGATTGTGACAAGAATGCATGAAACAGACATTCATTTGTTGTTGCACTTCTTGTCCTTACTCTTGCATCTGGATCACCAATAATCAAATCAGGTGTGTGTGATTTAGTCCATTTTCTTGCAGAAGGCAGATAGCTCCTGTCATCATGTGATCCTCCCCCTTGATCCATGCTCTCCTGATTTTCTTGGTGCCTTTCTTCATTTTCTGATGCTCCCCCTGAATGTGACTGCTCAGAATTTGAACTATCAGATTTTGAACTACCAGAGTTTGAGTCAACAGAGTTTGACTCAGAATTATCAACTGAGTCACTATCAGTATTTGAATTATCACTTTGATGTGATTCTTCATGCTCCCCCTCAACTGGTTCTTCCCTTGTTTCTGATTGAAGAGTCTCTTCAGTATTTACCAGTAGAGGTTCAGAGTTTGGCTCAACAGAGTTTGTCAGATTAGTCTCATCAGAGTTTACTTTGTCAGAGAATAAATCTTCATTTTCAAAGTGCAGTTGATCATGTTCATTAACATCTTCAAGTCCAGTTATTTTCTTGTCATCAAATGACACATGAATTGATTCCATGATCACTTTGGTTCTCAGATTATAAATTCTGAATGCCTTAGTTGACAGTGGATAGCCAACAAAAATTCCTTCATCTGCCTTTAGATCAAATTTGGTTAACTGTTCAGGATGAGTCTTCAACACAAAGCACTTGCATCCAAAAATATGAAAATATTTTAGATTTGGCTTCTTCTTTTTCACCATTTCATATGGTGTTTTACCATGCTTGTTGATCAGTGTTGCATTTTGAGTAAAACAAGCAGTTTGAACTGCTTCTGCCCAGAAATATGTTGGCAACGTTTCTTCATCTAGCATGGTTCTTGCAGCTTCTATCAAGGTTCTGTTCTTCCTCTCCACCACACCATTTTGTTGTGGAGTGCTAGGTGCAGAGAACTCTTGTTTGATTCCTTTACTCTTGCAAAATTCTTCCATTGTTGAATTCCTGAATTCAGTTCCATTGTCACTTCTGATAATCTTCACTTGATTCTCTGACCCTTTGTCCAGTTGTATTATATGTTCTGTCAGTGTTAATGCAGTTTCATCCTTCTTTGCAAGAAAATATACCCATGTGTATCTGGTATATTCATCAACAATGACTATAGCATATTTCTTCTTTCCAAGAGACATAACATTCACTGGTCCAAAAAGATCAACATGTAGGAGATGATAAGGATCAACAATTGAAGACTCAGATTTGCTTTTGAAAGAGGCTTTTCTCTGTTTGGCCTTTTGACAAGAATCACACAGGCCTTCTGCATTCAACAAAGACTTTGGTAGTCCTCTTACAAGATCATTCTTTATTAGCTCATTGACGTTGTTCAGGTTCAAATGAGAGAGTTTCTTGTGCCACTTCCAACTCTCTTCACTGGACATTCTTGTTGACAGACACACTGCTTTGCCATCAGAGTTTGTTGACAATTTTATTTCATAGATGTTATTGTGTCTGTTTCCAAATAGAGCAACTTTCCCTGTAGATTTACTGATGACTTGACAATATTCAGGCTGAAAATCTACATGATATCCTCTGTCACAGATTTGACTCACAGATAGTAGATCATGCTTGAGTCCTGGAACCAGAGCTACATTTGTGATGATGACACTCCCAAGATTAATATTGCCATATCCCAGAGTATGTCCTATGTTGCCATCTCCATAGGAAACTTTTGGGCCAGCCTTCTCCACATACTCTGATAGCAGGGCTTTATTTCCAGTCATGTGTCCTGAACATCCACTATCCATGACTAGGGTACTTTCCCTGATGCCCTGCAATCATAAACAATCACTGATTATTAGTTTTAAGGATCCAGACTTGCTTGGATCCTTTGGCTTTCTTAATTCTGTTAGATTTTGCAGCGGAATTCACATTATCAGAGTTTAAGCTAACTTTTTCAGAGTTTACATTTGCAGAGTTTACTTTAACCCATTTCAAATTTGGCTTGGGTTCATAGTAATTATAGTAAATAGCATGATAATCTCTGCAAGTGTAAATAGAATGCCAAGTACTTCCACAGTGTTTACATAAAGTCTGTGGTCTAGTTCTCACATAATCATTCTTTACTGCAGTTTTAGAGGGCAAAGAATTAATGTTCTTATTCTTACTGCAGAAACTAGCAAGATGATTAGTGCTACCACAATTAAAGCATGTTTTTCTTGGAGCTAATGTAGCAAGCATTGGCTTAATTCCTGATGTTATGCCTACCTTTCCATTTCTGTTTTTCCTAGGCATTCTCTGTTTGTTGACAGATTTTATCTCTTTAAGCTTATTCTTAAGTTGTTTATCTGTCATTAAACCAATGTTTACCTCTTTAACAAAAGTCTTAGCATATGATTCTTTAACAGCCTTTTTCTCAGCTTCAGTCTTAGGTCCACCTGTTCCCATAACATTACCTTCAGATGGACGATGTGGTCTAACTTTTACCAAATTTTCAAATCTAAGTTCATCTCCCTCAGAGTAACCTAGACCTACTGTATCTGACTGAAACACTTCTTGAGTGTCTTTACCTGAGTGTGTCCAAGTTTTAATAATGTGCTTAGTATCCTCCATTTCAGATTCTAGTTGCTTATACTTACCTAGCAACTCCTGTTCAATAAACACAGCATCATCTCTCTCTTTCTGAATTTTATTCATGTTTTCAAGCTGTTCCTCAACAAATTTGTTTCTATCTTTGAGTTGAGAGCACTCATTCTTGATCCTCTCATTTTCTAAAGTCTGATCCCTATAACTGATATGTAGTGCTTTAAGATAAATTCTCAATTCAGTTATATTATCAGTATTATAAGCATAGGTAGTTGGGGGTACCTTTAGATCATCGTCTTCATTTTGAGTAGTAGCCATGAGAGCATAGTTGATTTCCTCATCAGAATCTGAAGTGTCTGCCCAATCTCTGCCTTTTGTGTAGAGTGCCTTTTCAGTTTTACCCTTCTTGCACTCAGGAGCATAGTGACCCATTTCCTTACACTTGTAGCATTGAATCTCAGACTTGTCTTTCTTTCCTGATTTGGTATCCCTTCTATCAGAATTTCTGAAACTCTTCCTGTCAGAGTTTGAATCTGTCTTAGAAAATCTGTTTCCCTTCTTAAAGTTCCTGAAACCCATCTTCTTAAAAGTCTTTACCATCAAGACAGCCATTTGCTTCAACTCTTCTTCATCATCCTCAGAATCAGATAATGCATCAGTGCTTGAGTCATCATCAGAGTTTGATGACTCACTATTAGACTTTATGACTAAAGCTTTTCCCTTAGCTTTCTTCCTTGATGCTTCCTTCTTTAATGGTTTCTCCTCAACCTTAAGAGCAACAGACTTTGACTTTTTACTTGATCTTTTGTTTCTCTGCTCCAATTCCAATTCATAGGTTTTGAGCAGTCCATATATTTCATCAATCTCTGTTTCAGCAAGTTCATAGTTATCTCTTATAGTGGTTGTTTTCACATCCCACTTTTCAGGTAGAGAAAGAAGAAACTTGAGATTTGAGTCTTCTAAATCATACTCTTTGTTAACCAATGACAAATCATTGAGCAGTTTACAGAATCTGTCAAATGTTTCTGTCATGGTTTCTTCAGACTTTGCCTCAAAATGCTCATACTCCTGAGTGAGTATGTTTCTTCTATTTTTCTTGATTGCAGGAGTTCCTTGACACCTAACTTCAAGTGCATCCCATATTTCCTTCGCAGTTGTGCAATTAATCACTTTATTAGACATAACATTGTCTAAAGCACTGTAAAGTAAATGCCTTACTTTTACATCCTTTGCAATAGATGAAAGATCCTCAGCAGTTAGATCTTTCTTTTCTTTTGGAATCACCTTTGATTCCTCACTAGCAGCAGCAGCAGATAACTTTGTAGGTTTGTGAGGACCTTCATAAATTCTATCAAGATATTCTGGATCTATAGCCTCCAGAAACATGGTCATCTTCACCTTCCAGATTGCATACTCTGATGGCCTAAGTATAGGAACCCTAATCGTTTCATACCTACTAACAGTAGTAGGGACTTTCTCAGAACTTGATGGAGGAGGTATCTCTGCCATTGATTACTATTGTGTTTGGATCTTAAGCTGTAATAAAGTAACAGATTGGCTCTGATACCACTTGATAGGTCGAATACACAATATGTAATCAAATACTGTATGAGTAATTAACAAGAACACACGTTTTTAACACTTAAAACTGTTTGGAATTAACAATTCCTCTCTCAATGATGTAAAATATCAAAGAGAGCTGCTTAGGTTACAATCAATGATAATCTCTATGTTCGACACCCTTCTAGGGTTAACCTAACTGTATTTATAAAACATACAGCTTCGTACAATCAGTAATTGATTCTTCTATAATTAAGCTATACAATTGATATCAATCACGATTGCTACACATCTTCTAAGTCAACTCAATCTCTTTGACAGCTATCCAATCTTCAAAGATATTGCTTCCATATTTATCTTGTATCAATCTTCAAACACTGTTGACTCTCAGACGCTTCCGCTACAGAGTTTAACAACCTCTGTTGCGCTTCCAGTCAGTGTTTAACTAAACTCTGACGGCTTCCAGTTAAACTCTGTTTTGTTACTTTAGCTTCCAAACACTGTTCTCATCAATCATTTCTAACAGACATTTCCAATTATTTTCTTCTGGCAGAGATATTGGTAAGCATGGTTAATACGTTCGAATTGAGTTTATAAGCGTTTACAAAATGTCAGAGTTGTCGTCTGAAGACTGAATTACCGTATTACGTTTGACTATAGAAGGATCGCGCGGGCTCAATCCTAAAGGATCAAATTCAGGGCAACCGCATATGCGACGTACCAAAGAATGATCGAAAATGAAGACGGTGATGCCGTAAGATAGAAAGAAAAAAATAGTATTACTTCGGCTTTACGCAATAGCTAAGGACCAGAGGCAAGTGCTACTATCACTCACTTATTGTTCAAGTGATAATTCCTCTTCAATTATGATGCTATTGTTTACTCTCAAATCATATTACAATTGCTTACAATCTTTAAATGTTCGTTTCAAGCTACTAAATCAATTTTTACAAATATTTCACCTTATATCGAGCATGCGAATCCTCCTAAATGTTTTACACTTGCTTATATCAATGCAGTTTGTGTTGCTCGCTTTTAAATGTTATTGTGATACTGAGATTTGTAGCTTGACAATGACTTTTCTTTTACCTTGTTCCTGAGCTGAGCTTGCCAAACAACTTTATCGAGAATGTTGAGAATGTTTGAAAGGTGATAATAAAGATGTGTTTGGGGGATTTCCACACCAAAAATATTTTGACCTAGACGCAGGTCCCCTATTATTATATTATTAGGCCAATGTGTGCTTTGGATCCATAAAATTTGTAGGACTCTGCTTTGTGCTTTGTCCGGGACTATTTCGCGACTGATCATCGGCTATAGTCCGTAGCGTCATTTGAAATCCCATATGAATTATGAAAAGTTTATTGAATTGATGAAAATCAATATTCTATTTGAGCCGGCAAGTTTGATTTTATTTCCCAATGATTTATTAAATTTCCTGTTTATTATACACTTGTCGAACATTTTTAGCTCACTCTTGTTTAGTTGGGAAATATCAAAAATTGTTTTGACGTGGTTGAGATAAAACAAATATGGAATATTTTTACCTCCTACCCTATTTTAGTAATGCACTTGCTGAGCATTTCTTCCACTCATACTTGCTTGTTTTAAATTTTAACCCTTCAGAAAAAGGTAGTTTGGCGAGACTTATCCGCGTAGTTCGGAAAGAGATGAGGCAGATGCCATTATGAAGAGGACTTGACGTGGGATGTCTGGATATAGTGTAAGATCTATTTTATATAGTTGATTTCTAATATTTATTATTATATATTAGAATAGTTGGCCTGGTGTACTTCTTGTCGAATTTATACCAGTTGCTTAAGATTTGAACGAAGAGATTTTTGAAAAAAAAAGATTTTATTATTGGAAATTGGATTCTTGTTTCTAGCACTATAACCTTAAAGATCTTGGTATATTTGGGGTCGCAAATGTTATATTGCAATTGTTGGACAATCACAAGTGATTATTTATTATTAAACAGGTGGTTTATTTTGAGATTTTTTTGTGTGACGACCAAATCTTCTGACCCCGGATTTGGGGGCGTTACAAATGCTCTCCATAAGAAGTGTTTTACCTTCAAAGGAATTTTTAGATTCCAAATCTTTCTCCAGAAGCCAGAATTGTCACTAGCATGGTTCACATCCCTTAATTCGTTCAAAGCTGCATATGCACTTCTGACCGAATATTGGCCCATTTTTTCTCTTCTCCAATACCAAGAATCCTCTACTGCACGTTGGATAGGAATTGATAAAATTAGACAAGCATCCCTCTCAGTGAAAATGCCGTTGATTAACTCAGTATCCCACCTATCTTGATCAGCAACTAGCAAAGAGCTTACCTTTCTACCATTGATAGATTCATGTCTAGTATGAATGTAAGGATCATCTACACATGGTAACCAAGGATCATGAATCACATCAATATTGTTCCCAGACCCCACATGACGACCTGTATATTTTTTTAGCATCTCCTGTGTTTCAAGAATACTGCGCCAAACAAAACTCGGGTTACTACCAAGAGAAGCAGTAAGAAAAGAACCACCCGAGTAATATCTTGCTTTGTAAATCTTGCTCACTAAACAGTCTGGTCGCGTAATCAACCTCCACCCTTGCCTTCCCAAAGAGGCCATATTAAACTCATGCAATCTTCGAAAGCCTAGTCCCCCTTTTGATTTTTTGACACACAAACGGTCCCAACTCATCCAGTGAATGCCCTTCGCTTTCTTAGTAGAGTTTCGCCACCAAAACTTACACATAAGGCTCTCCATTTCACTACAAAGCTTCTTAGGTAGTAAGAACATACCCATAGCATAACTAGGTAGTGTCTGAACCACCGATTTTAGCATAATTTCTTTGCCCCCCTTCGAAAGAATCTTCTTGTCGTAACCTTCCGTCCTCTTCTGCATTCTCTCTTTTAGATATCCAAGAACGGCGTTCTTGTTTCTCCCTATAATACTAGGAAGGCCTAGATAAGTTGTATTTGCACCTGCTTCTTGAAACTGCAATATGCTACAGATTCCGAACCTCTCCTCCTGTGTAACATTGCAACTAAAGAAAACAGAGGACTTCATTGCACTTAATTTCTGACCCGAAGCTTTTTCATACACTTGCAGCATATTGATCACCTTAGTAGCCACTTCATTATTTGCCTGACAGTAGATGTAACTGTCATCGGCAAAAAACATATGTGTTAAAGTCGGGGCACCCCTAGCGACCTTTATACCTTTTATATTCTTCATCCTCTCGTTGTCTTGAATTAAGGCCGTGAGACCTTCCATACAGATAAGAAAGATATAGGATGAAAGCGGGTCTCCTTGTCTAATTTCCCTTCCTGGCTCAATTAAACCAAATTCCCTACCTACATGGTTAATTCTATATCTGGCTGAAGTTACACATTCTAACAGTAAATTAACCATTTTTCCATCGAATCCAAGTTTATCAAGCATTGCACGCAAGAAATTCCATTCCACCCTGTCGTACGCTTTACTCATATCTAACTTGAGTGCCATCCACCCTGCTTTACCACTCACTTTCCTCTTCATATAGTGCATAACTTCGTAAGCAATCATCGTATTGTCAGAAATTAATCTTCCAGGAATAAATGCACTCTGAGTTTCAGAAATCACACCATCGAGAACTTTCTTGACCCTGTTAGCCATCACTTTTGAAGCAATTTTATACGATACATTGCATAGAGATATTGGACGGAGCTCAGTCATATTAGAAGGATCTTGCCTCTTTGGAATCAAAACTATATTAGTGTCAGTGATGTACCTGTCAAACTTTTCTGTCAAGAAGAATTGTTGTACTAACTGAATTAAATCACCACCCACGATACTCCAATACTTCTGATAAAAACTAGGGCTCATCCCATCTGGGCCCGGTGATTTATCTGGATGCATATTAAAAAGAGCAACCTTTACTTCACTAGGATCGATAGGAAGCAACAACTCTGCATTCTGCTCATTAGTGACACGACGATTAACTTTGCTCACTACCTCAGCCCATTCCGTATCCGTTGCTGTAAAAAGTTTAGAGAAGTAATCAATCATTACTTCTTGGAGCCCCTCATCCCAGCCAACCTGAACACCTTCTTTATTGGCCAACGTGCTAATTTTATTAAGCTTACGACGAGTCTTAGTTGCAACATGAAAATACTTACTGTTAGAGTCGCCCTCTCGTAGCCACAGTTGTTTACATCTTTGCCTCCAAAACACCTCTTGATCATGGTAAATTTATGTTAATCTTTTGGCTACCTCTCTGTATAACTGAATAGAGTTTGAATCCCTCCTCCCCTTCAAAACTCTCATCGTTTTCTTACACTGATTGATATGAGTCTTAAAGCTGCCTGTAACCTCTTTTCCCCACTTAACCAGCACTGCCAAACAACAATCAATTTTCTCTTTAAAAGGTTTACCCGCTGCCAGCTGCCACGAGTCTTCTACAATCTTTCTACACATAGGATCTCTCAACTACGCATTTTCAAACCTCAGACTTTTCACAAAAATTGAATGAGAGACCACAAAAGGTTCCATAAGTATAGGACTATGATCAGAAGTGGAAATCTCCATGTTTGTAAGCTTGGCATCTGTAAAATGGTGCATAAAACTATTTGACACTAGTGCTCTATCCAATCTAACTTCTATCCATTCTGTCGTACCATGCCCTCTCTCCCAAGTAAACGGATAGCCTGCAATCTCCATATCATTCAAATCGCAATCATCAATAACCTGCTGAAAACCTTGAATCAACCAAGACGGATACAAACGCCCGCCACGCTTTTCCTCCTGCTTCAAAATATTGTTCAGGTCACCAATAAGGCACCAAGGCAAAGAAGACTGAGTGTGTAGCCTACGAATAAGATCCCATGTTTCGTGTCTCTTTGCTCTGTCTGGTTCCCCATAAAAACCTGTCAACCTATATTTAACCTTCCCGTGCTCTTCAATTATGACATCTATATGATTCTTACTATAAGACTGGACTGTAACGTCATCTTTATTCCTCCAAAACAAAACTAAGCCCCCACTGTGCCCTTGTGCCTCTACTGTATACGCTCCTTCAAAGCCAATCATGTCTCTAACCTTCTCCGTTCTATCTTTCTTACATAATGTCTCACTTAAAAACACATAACTGGGATTCTTTTGGAGTATAGACTCCTTAAGGAATTGAACGGCCCATGGGGTCCCAAGCCCATGGCAATTCCAACTTAGAGTACTCACAATGCTAGGCGGACCCCCATTACAGAGCCCGCATTTTCCACGTTTTTTGGAACAGTGTTGCCATCCACCTGAGACTCGACCATAATATCATCTTCATTATTTAAATTATTATTGGGCCTCTCCGTTAATGGGTCATCAACTCTACGTCTTTTAGGGTCCATAATAATAGACAATCCAGCTGTCTCTACCCCCTCAAACTCGTTCTCCCGCCTCTCATTCAAACTTTCAATAATTTTTTGCTCCACGTTAACCACCTTACTTAAATCCCTTCCACCAATCACGTTCGACACAACCACCTGCCCTGATTTTCGGGGATTATCCTCATTTCCTGCCTGATTCTCGCTATCATCCTCTCTGTGGATCTCCATCGTTCCACCGCCTTTTTCTTTATCGTTCAACTTTACTCCGTTCAACGCCGCCCCATCTGCTCCCCTTATCCACTGATTTCCTTTAGTGTACTCCTGATTTCTAAAAGATGCACGTAAAGAACTATCATACTTCCTGGTTTCCTGTGCCTGAGGGTTATCAAACAATTCCGCACAAAACTTCTCAGTATGGCCAATCTTTCCACAATAGAAACAAAAGGAAGGGAGTCGTTCGTACTTGAAACGAATCCACAACCACTCCCCCCCAGGTTTTTTGATTCGCATTTGACTCTTCAATGGACGTGAAATGTCAATGGCAACCTTAATTCTTAGATAGTTCCTGAACATTCCCTTAAAGTTTTTTGAATCTGACTCCATGTATCTCCCCACGAAATTACCTATGGATTTCAAGACGAAGTCTGATTTGAATCCTATAGGCACATCATAAACTTGAATCCACATGAATAACTCCGATTAATTAATATCCTTCAGTTGCTCCTCTGCATTAAACTTCTTAATCACAAGAACTTGTTGATTAAAAGTCCATGGACCATCGTCGAGCACTCTCTGCATATCCCGATCATGCAAAAATTTAAACAGAAACATATTAGACTGGTCAGTTTCCTCCATAAACACCCCTTTAACTGGCCTCCATATCGATGATAATGTGTCTTGCATAGCCATGAAATTCACCTTTCTGCTAGTTACAAATCGCCCCACCAGACATCTCTCCATACCATCTTGACCCTCATTAATAGGGATGTCCTCTAGTATGAGACCCTCATCATCGTCACTATTCAAAGAAAGGTTTGCATACGCCTCATCCAGATTCTTTCTTTGTGAAGAGCTTGCCATGGAAATTTGAATACCAGTAACACAAGAATGATTATATTAAGAAAACTGGAAATGAAAATGAAAGGAACTCACCAAATGATGAGACTGTCAAAACTCACCATAAGATGAGACATATGGAACCGTTTGTTTGGCAACTACTCTTCAGTTTTAAGTTTTAACAATACCCCCATACTGAACCGAAATGTCACAAAAAAAAATACAACCTGGTTAAAACTTATTCTTGTCATCTTTTTGGTGTCATCACAAAAACATAGACCACAAACCAAAGAAACCAAGACAAAATCTCCAAGGAAGACCATGGTATTTCTCAACTCAAATACATATGCATGTAAATAGCATTCTTGTGAAGTCCCGCATCAACCAATGTACATGATAGGCAACACATAGCATGCTTGAATTGATGTCGAATGGAACCAAAACATTCAAGATAACTAGAAAAGTATATTTCAAGGAAAACAAGAGCACTGTCCTCGATATTTAAAATCATATCAGGATTTTGAAAATCTGTTGCCAATTTAACGGTTAGGAAAAATGATAAATAGCGTTAAACCTCGCAAGCCTGACTAAATACTAATGCTGCCTGCATAATTTCCTTAATGGCTTTGGACTCCTATATACAACTCAGACACGGCAAAAGACCTACAGAGGTGACTACAAAGAAGATTAGTTCTAAGAACAGGGCTGAGTATAAAAAAAAATAGTTCAAACTTCAAACAACAGTGCTTACTATGAAGAAGTTTTAGTTCCTGTTCTAACAACAGAGCTTAATTGGGGGAAACATCTAAGAGCGCCAAGGGTAAGTATGTATAAATTTTTCAAAATACAAGATTTTGAATAGCTAGAAGCCTGCAATCATGCAGTTCCCAACTTACGGAATATCTGGACCTTAAATCACTCGTACATAAAAGGGAAGACCATTGCAGTTACTTAAAATTATCTTCCATATTAGACTAAATACTTGAGTGGTGAGGAGTATAACTGAATCACCAAGTTTCTTCAACCTACGTTCTTGTATACATAGCAATGTGCTATCAACATCCAATATTATTTTAAGTTTTAAGACAACATAGTACCCAAAGCTAAAATATTCATATATAGACAGCAATTAAAAGCATAACTAACGACAATATAAAATTGCAGCTACAATTTAACCCACACAATTCATCATCATCATAACATATAATGTCAATTACAAACACAACCATACAAGGTGACAAACTACGATCCACTAGTAACAAAACCTAACCTTAACCACCACACAAATAAACTCATTGCATTCCAACTTCTCCAATTCAAAACACCACTAGCAACGAAAACAACACATAAATAAGAAAACAAGCATACGCAATCAACCCACGATGCTCATCCCCACACGAAGCCAACTCAACCAAAAGCCTCGTACAAACCCTTGTACTCCACACAACAAAAACACCCGTAACCGCATAAATAACCATCCCACCTTGCGGAACAAACAATGCCAAGGCAGACAATATCACAATCGGCAACATACAATAACCGATCAAACTCAAACACCGGTCCAAGTCCAAATTCCCATTACGACCCGCTAACATATTAAACACACCATAAAGAAACAATGAGTTTGGATTTATTTTTTAAATTCGAACTATTATCTGATTGGATTTGAGTTTTGACCTTATCGAACCCGATCCGAAAACCCGAAACCCGTTTCAAATCCGATCGAATCCAAACTACACGCATTTAATATAAATAATATAGTATATTTATTATATATATATATATATATATATATATATATATATATATATATATATATATATATATATAGTTAAGTGAAAGATTTGAAAGGTTGCTGACTTGTTGCATATCGGTTTCAATTAAATCCGAACCCGATTAAAACCCGATGATTTCGGGTTCGATTTTAATATATCAAGATTTTTGGGTTCGGCAAAATAAATTCGGGTTCGAGTTTGGATTTGGTGAAACCCGTTTTGACCGACCCGATTGCTATCCTGTAGTCAAGTAAGGTGAATGTGAAAAACAACTAAAGATACAGAAATCTCTCAGTATGTAACACTTTACTAGTAATTGTAAAAAAAATAAAACATTTACTAGTAATTGTCAAAATAAAAAAAACTTTACTAGTAAGATTTGGATTTTGTATGTTTTGCTACGTTTTTTAATTTTTAATAAATTAATAAAATTCTTCAATGTCGATTTGTATACAACAAATAGCATAGGGTTTTTTTTGTAGTAGAAATGTTATGCAAAAAACTAAACCTACATTGACGAATATTACTTAAATAAAAAATAACGAAAAAAAATTGTGTGTTCTGTATTTTATGATAGCTGTACAAAGTTCTACATGATATGTAAACTGGGACTTTATAGACTTTTTTTTTAAAAAAATTTTAGACATGACATTTTTTTATTTTTTTTAGACATTTCATGTGTTTAACAGTTATCTCTGTAATTTTAAGTTGCATATTGATATAATCTGTTGAATTCATTATCTTTTAGCATTCATTAAGGTCGAAAAAAAGGTAGGGATTACATAGCTCAAAAATTGTTAGTACCCTACATCATAAATAATGCTACCAAAATTAGTAAAGTTATATGAGCATTGCTATACATAGTTTTACATGGCACATTCCCATCGAAGGGAAAGCTCAATATAATAATATCAAAATGGTCGTAATGTCTTTACAAATCCCCCTTCAGTTCCTCATGCATTAGGTGTCTCCTGATTTCTCGGACTTTCTTGAGGCAGGTTCTTGTTTAAATTGGCTTTGCACTATAATATAAGCGAATAGAACAGGCATGTAAGATTGTTAGCGCTCAAGAGTTGAGGTAAGCTTCCCAGCCACCTTTTTCCAACTTCTCTGCTTTCACCAAGACCGTCTCTTTTGTGTCCTCTAGATACTGAGCCATTCTGCAAAGAAAGGTTTCCTGTGATGTCTTGTAAAGGGGTGATGCTTTTACTCGTAATAATGAAAATATTGGCGCATCTCACAATCCTCTCTGTTGCAATTTATGCAGAAAACTGTTTTTGGTGGTGAACCTAGCAAACCTGACTACAACAACATACCTTATGCTATGTTTTGGTACTGTTCTCTCTTTCAGAACATCCTTTGCGTTATTTTTTTGCATTTCTTTTTGATATATGAATTTAATGTGATAAAAGTGGTGCTTTTTCCTAGCTACCCTCTCTCACACACACGGGAAAGAAAAATCTGATTACCAAAAACCTTAAATGGCCTAGATGGTTTGTTAAAAACCTTAAACCTTATACCATACAATTATGTTTAAGTACTCAAACATAATGAATTTACCAGTTTAAGTACTCTATCTGATCTCAAACGTTTAAGTACTTTACCAGTTTGTGTTTCAGATTCAGTTTTGAACATAATGAATTTATCTAGTGCTTCATCTTTATGTTTAAGCAAATAAACATAACAATATCTACTACAATCATCTATAAAAGTAATGAAATATCTATTATGTTCCTTGGTCAAAACACCACCAAATTCACATATGTCTGTGTGCACTAAATCTAACACATTCGAATCCCTAAACACATTATGAAAGGGTTTCCTAGTTTGTTTAGCAGTCACACATACTTGACATTTAGATTTCTTATCAATGGCATGTTTTGGAATCAACTCTAAGTTCATCATATTTTTAGAGCACCAAAATTCAAGTGACCAAGACGTGCGTGCCACAAATCAGATGATTCAACACAATTAACAGAAGGAACAACATTATTATTAATAAAACTGCCCAAGACAGGCTCAACATTTATTAAGAATAATCCATCTGACAAGTAACCTTTGCCAAAAAATACACCAGTATTTGTAATAACTACTTTATTACATTTCAAAGAAACTTCAAAACCATTCTTAACTAAACAACTTCCACTTATTATATTTCTACGAATATCAGGAACATGATGCACTCTAGTGAGGGATAGAATACGCCCACAAGCGAACTTCAGGTCCACGTTTCCTATTCCAAGTACTTGAGCTGCACTCGCATTCCCCATCGTCACAGTCATTCCATGAGTCTGTTGATAAGATACAAATAGAGTAATATCAGTACAAATATGTACATTAGCTCCAGTATCAATCAACCATTCATGAGACGAATAGGTGGAAAGAAGTACAGGGTTGGTCATCATCAGTATCTGATCCATCAGGATGTTAGTCCGTCAGGATCTGATGCCCATTAGTATTGGGTTATGTTCAGAGTCTGTCCATCAGGAATAAACCAAGTACTGAACCAACTGTAGTAGCAAATAAATCTGATTTCCTGTTAAAATAAATCAATATTTCAGGTAATAAAATTCCTCGCCCAGGTCGCCTCGCGTACGCGAGACGCCGAGACATTCGCCCTTCGACCCGACCCGTGTCGTGTCGTGTCGTGTCGTGACGTGGCGAGGCGGGCGGCGGCGGCGCGAGGCTCACACTACAACCATGCACACCCACATGCCTTAGTAGTTATACACTACACTTGCACATGGAGCTATATAAAGCCACCAACCTCTCATTACCAATTCTATGTGGGACTCAAGTTATTTCAACTAACTAACCCACATAACCCATTTCAAGCAAGCAACTTCAATTCAATTTATTTATGGATTCCACTAAGAAAATGTCTTAGATCCAAACATGAAAGTTTAAGTCCTCATAACAAGGAACAACCTCCACTTGTTAGATTTCGGAAATTACATCAAGAACATATTATAAATATGCCTCAAACTTCCCATTTTCTAACAGTATCTGTATTATGTCCACAGGCGGCAGGAGAAGACAATCATGAAGCTGTTGTTGATGCTGCCACAGATAAAGTTCTTGGAGCATCTATGTGCGGCCCAGACGCCCCTGAAATCATTCAGGTATCTTTGTTCTACTATATTAACTGGCTAGAAAATTTCAAAACTAGCTCATAGCTCATTCTAATCGTAACACACTCGATGTGATTATTGAGGAACATAAGCTTTTATTCTAATGTCATTCAATATCTTGTGCAAATGGAAACATTAATCTAAAAAATGTAATGGTGTTTCATGTTTGTTGTTATTGGATTGTGTTGACATGTGACATTTCCATTGGTTGTTCTACTTTTATGCACAGGGCATTGCAGTGGCACTCAAGTGTGGAGCAATTTGACATCACCGTAAATCAAAATTAGATTAAGATTCAAATTCTAGACATCAAAAAACTTGCATGAGTCTACTATTATTAAGAGCGTGGTATATACTTCCATGGTAGAGTGAAGTACACGTCCTAGCTGTGTGTAACATCCCTGTGGTAGTTTGATTTGTTTTCCTCATTCTGATGCTTATTGTATCTTCATCATTATTTAACTAGTGCAATGTTTTTCCAGGTACAAAACACTTTACTCGCTCATTTTCACAAAGATGGGCATTCAATTGTGAAAGAAAATAAGTTAAACAATGATTAATATATATTTTCAAAGTTCATAAATCACACATAGCTGTTACCAAAAATAAGTGTGTTAAAGTTGCACGCAAACTACTGAATAGCCACATGTATGTTCGAACAGGGCCTGAGGTAACTAATTTCAGTCTTCTAACCGTTGCCAATTTCATGTCCTGTGAATTAACACTGCTAGAAAGATTCCAGAATTAGTTTAACAACATAAGCATTGTAAAAAGTCAACCATATTTGTTAGCCTCACAAACTGGTTAATCGACCTAACATCTAATGCCTTCATTTCCGCTGCATCCATCTAGTATTAGGCTTCAACAAAACACAAATTCATATCTGGAAGTTAAAACCAAGAGAAAGATCAGATATGCAAACTACAAGTCTACAATAAATTCATAATTTTACACCTATTGTAGAAAGGGTAACATACCAGCTTAGAAATTGAAACAAGCAATTAAATTACTAATACCACATGCATAGCCAATTAAATTCAGAAGCTGTAATGTGTTTGCATTAGCAGCAGCAGCAGCGGTAGAAAAGGTGTATCAGTGTATGTGCGCACTCATAGTACATATAAAATAATCAAACTACAGAGTTATAGAAAATCAAACCTATGGCATAAATGAAGAGCGAGAAGAGAAATCAGAGAAAAGCTCCTAAGTCCAGCATATTGTAACCCTTTACCAGTCCATTTACCTCAATTCTCCATGAGTTTGGATCAATTTCTCTATATGCACATGTTAAATAATGAAGAACTTTATTAAGTAAATACTAAATAAGAGGTTTGTATATATTTGAATATAAACCAATAAGCTTTTAATAGTAGTATAATAAAAAACCATTAATTCTTATGGTACATGTACAATTACTATATTTATATGAACAACCTATGAGTATAAATAAGGTTGTTATGTAATCAGATTGTAAGAAGAAGAGTTTTATTAATATAAATATATTTTATTCTCTTTTATCTTCTTTGCACTATTAGAGTATTACTCTAAACCCAACATCTGGATCAGAGCCTTAAGATCAAGAAGGCTTTAATACAATTTCCGCAATATTATTTTTGTTGAAGATGGCTTTTTCAAATGCCAACCAACAAGTCATTCCCATTTTTAATAGTGAAAACTACATGTTCTGGAGTATAAAGATGAGGACAGTTTTAAGAGCCACACAAAACTGTTGGGAGGTTGTAGAAAAGGGCATACCTCAAAATGAGGAAAATGCTACTACACAAACAATTGATTGGTCACAAAAGGATGCTGAAGCCTTGAACAAAATTCATATTGCTGTGGCTGATACAATTTTCCCAAGAATTATGAATGCAACTTCTGCCAAAGAAGCTTGGGATATTCTCAAAAATGAATTTGAAGGTAATGAAAAGACAACCAAGATACGCCTTCAGAGTCTCAGGCGTGAATTTGAAAATTTAAAAATGAAAAATGGTGAAAGTATCAAAGATTACACGTCTCGAGTAATTAAATTGGTGAACGAGCTGAAGTCAAATGGGGAAAATATAACTGATCAACGAGTTGTTGAAAAAACGTTGGCCAGTTTATCTGAAAAATTTGATACATATGTTACTGTGATAGAAGAATCCAAAGATCTCACACAGTTAACCATCTCAGAATTAATGGCTTCTCTACAAATTCATGAAGATAGAATGTCCCGAAAAAATGAAGCAGCTGGAGAAGGAGCTTTTCAATCAAAGCATAAAGTTCCATCATTCAAGCAAAATAAAAAGGTTGGACCAACAAAAAGGTTCATTTCCAACAACTTCAAAGAAGCTGACAGAAAAGCCACATATCCTCCATGTCCGAATTGTAGGAAAACAAACCATGCTGAACAGAATTGTTGGTTCAAAGGAAAAAGCAAATGCTCTTATTGTAAAAAATTTAATCATAAGGAGGACGAATGCAGACTCAAAAACCAGCATGCAAGTAGATCAGAGTCAATAGAGGACGAGAACAAATTATTCTTTGCATGTCAAAGCATATCTAATAAGAAGAACACCTGGCTCATTGATAGTGGATGCACGAACCACATGACCAAGGATTCTCAGTATTTCACTGAAATGGACTCAACCATCAAAGTTCCGGTAAGAATGGGCAATGGAGCTATGGTGAATTCTGAAGGAAAAGGAATTGTTACGATTCAGACAAAGAAAGGAACACGTCAAATTAAAGATGTTCTCTATGTTCCCAAATTGGATCAAAATTTGCTAAGTGTTCCTCAGATGATGCAAAATGGATATTCGATCTATTTTGAAGGAGACACATGCACTATCTTTGATAAAAAAAAAGGAAACAATATTGCTGACGTAAAAATGCAACAAAAATGTTTTCCTATTCAATGGGCGAATAAAGCACCAGAAAATTCAATGCATGCACAAGCCAATGAGCTAACATGGTTGTGGCATAGACGCTTCGGACATAGCAATTTACAAAGCTTAAAGTTTTTATCAAGCAAAAACATGGTGAAAGGTCTTCCAGCAATTTCAGAAATTATTGGTGTATGTGAAGGATGCCAACTTGGAAAAATGTCTAGAAAGCAATTTCCTTCTGGACAAGCATGGAGAGCATCAAAGAAGCTAGAGTTAGTACACACGGATGTCTGCGGACCTATAAGAACACCTTCACTTGATAATAGCAAGTATTTTATCTTGTTTATCGATGACTATTCTCGGATGACTTGGGTATACTTCCTGAAGGAAAGATCTGAGGTATTTAAATTCTTCAACAAGTTCAAGAGTCATGTAGAAAATGAAAGTGGATTTCGAATCAAGAATCTAAGAAGTGATAATGGGACAGAATATACCTCATCAGAATTTAAAGCATTCTGTGAAAAGGAAGGTATACACCGACAATTGACTGTTCCATATACACCACAACAAAATGGTGTAAGTGAAAGAAAAAATAGAACCGTTATGGAGATGGCAAGATCAATGCTGAAAGACAAAGGTTTGCCAAATAAATTTTGGGCAGAAGCAGTCTATACAGCAGTATATCTTCAAAATCGACTACCTACAAAGGCTGTTAATAAAAGAACACCTCTTAAAGCATGGTCTGGGCCTGTTGGTCACTTGAGAATATTTGGATGTTTATGTTACATCTATGTACCAAGTGAAAAGCGCCATAAACTAGGAGATAAAGCTGAAAAAGGAATATTTCTTGGCTACAGTTCACAGTCCAAGGGATATCGGGTTTACAACCCACAAAATAATAAACTTCAAGTCAGCAGAGATGTTGTATTTGATGAAGATGCTTCTTGGGATTGGGAGCATAATGAAATCAAGAAAAGATATGTGGTGACTCAACCAATTAATACAGAACCTACACCAACAATAGTTGGTCAACCTGAACAACATTTTCAGGAGGAGTCTGAGAGTTCTTCAGATGATCCAGACTCACCAAGGTATGAATATGATAGTTTTTCGGATTCACCTCCACTAAAAACTCGAAGACTGTCTGACTTATACGAAAATACTGAAAGAGTACCTGATCTAGATCCCGAGCAAGTTCAGTTTTGCTACTTTGTCTCGGATGAGCCAAATAATTATGAGCACGCAGCTCAACACAAAGAATGGAGAGATGCGATGAATGAAGAAATCTCCATGATTGAAAAGAACCATACATGGGTTTTAGTAGATAAACCACCTCACAAGGACACCATTGGCGTAAAGTGGGTGTACAAAACCAAACAAAATCCAGATTGTTCAATTAAAAAATTCAAAGCAAGGCTAGTCGTGAAAGGCTACTCACAACAATTTGGAGTAGATTATAATGAAACTTTTGCACCTGTCTCAAGACAGGACACAATCAGAACAATTCTCGCTCTTGCAGCACAACGTAAGTGGAATATTTACCAGCTCGATGTGAAAACTGCATTTCTAAATGGATTCCTGGAAGAAGAAATCTATATTGAGCAACCACCAGGATTCATAATAAAAGGAAAGGAAGACAAAGTATTAAGATTAAAGAAGGCTTTGTACGAACTTAAGCAAGCTCCACGAGCATGGTATAGCCGGATTGATAAATATTTTCATCAACAAGGATTTCAGAAGAGTCCAAATGAAGCAACATTGTATATTAAAAAGGAAGGATATGACATTCTAATTCTATCTCTTTATGTTGATGATCTTATTGTCACAGGAAGTAATCTTTCAATGATTACTAAATTTAAGCAACAAATGATGAAGATGTTTGAGATGACTGACCTGGGGTTGATGAACTACTTTCTTGGAATGGAGATTGATCAATCTAAAGAAGGAATCTTCAGTTGTCAGAAAAACTATGCAACCAATATATTAAAGAAGTTCAACATGGAAAGATGTAAACCAATCTCAACTCCGCTTGCTCAAAATGAAAAATTGAGTAAGGATGATGATTCAGGGGAAGCTGACTGCAAGCGTTATAGAAGTATAATAGGCAGTTTATTATACTTAACTGCTACCAGGCCAGATTTGATGTACTCCACAAGTGTTCTCTCCAGGTTTATGCAGAAACCAACACAAGCTCACATGAAGGCAGTAATGAGAGTTCTTCGCTATGTGAAAGGTACCACAGACTACGGGATATGGTTCACCCCTACTGAAAATCCTGAACCGATTGGATATTCAGACAGTGATTGGGCTGGATCAATAGATGATATGAAAAGCACTTCAGGTTACGTGTTTTCACTTGGAAATGGTATCTTTTCTTGGTTAAGTCAAAAACAAAATACAGTTGCGCAATCAACAGCTGAAGCAGAATATATAGCAGCATGTGCAGCAGTTAACCAAGCAATATGGCTTAGAAGGATACTCTCAGAATTAGGTGAAAAACAAAAATCAGCAACTAAAATATATTGTGATAGCACATCAGCAATTGCTATTGCAAAGAATCCAGTTCAACATCGCAAGACCAAACATATTCAAATAAAGTACCACTTTGTGCGAGAAGCTGAAAATAGAGGAAAAATCAGTCTAGTTCACTGTAACACTGAGGATCAACTAGCTGATATTTTCACAAAAGCACTTCCAAAACCAAAGTTCGAAATCCTCAGGAATAAGCTTGGCATACAGAAGAAGTTCTTCAAGGAGGAGTGTTAAATAATGAAGAACTTTATTAAGTAAATACTAAATAAGAGGTTTGCATATATTTGAATATAAACCAATAAGCTTTTAATAGTAGTATAATAAAAAACCATTAATTCTTATGGTACATGTACAATTACTATATTTATATGAACAACATATGAGTATAAATAAGGTTGTGTATGTAATCAGATTGTAAGAAGAAGAGTTTTATTAATATAAACATATTTTATTCTCTTTTATCTTCTCTGTACTATTTGAATATTACTCTAAACCCAACATCACACAAGTACTCAATGAACAGCTAGTAACAGCAGCACGTGAAAGTACATATAGGCTATAGCTCCATCAACATGTTACACCAGACCTCAGCCTTGATCATCTGGTCATAAGTTCTTGGTCTGGTGTACCCTCTAAATAATTCAGAGTACAAAACTTAACCAAATAAAGCTATCAAAGATTTATTTCTCATGTCTTAGGAATAACTGACTTAGTTCTTATTCAAAATTAACATACAGTTATATATGTCACGCATCCATGCTTCTTAAAATATTTTAGGGAGATCCTGGAACACTCTTTTATCCTAACCAAGGTAGAAGAGGAACTAGATGTAGCATCTACTAGCCTGGTAAATTTCTTATTTAATATCCTAATAATTTTCTTTGCACCAGTGTGTTTGAAAAATTTTACATATGTAGCATGTTGATCAATAAATTTAATAATTTTTTTTGTTTAGATATTAATTTGATTAACATTTATGTATCATTTTTTTATCATTTATAAAATCTAAAAAATACAAACTAAATTAGGTTAAAAATATTTTATAATGATATAGTTTTTATTATATATTTTATTTATATTATATATATAATATTCGGTCAAAATATGATAAATTTTACCATAAAAAATCAAAGAAGACAAAAAAAATTGGGAGGGGAAGTAATCCATATCATTGGGTACGTTAAGTTAGTGATTGAGAATTTTTCATTCAATTTCTTTTTTGTCCTTTTGATGAAAATATTTTTTATTCAGTTTCAGAAACACCCTTAAAAATGTAAAGAATTTTAATCTAAATAACTATGAAATAATACCTAAATTAATATTATTTTAATCAAATACCTAAATTAATATATTAATATTAAGCGAATACAATCATAAATAAGTTAATATACTTCAGTTTTTTCAATTCTAAATTGGAAACAAATAACGCTTGCATGTGTATATATATATGTCGTTATTGATTCGTCTTAATATCATCAGAAAATACCAAGGACAGGATAAGTGTTGAAACAGTTGAATTATGGGTGATCAAGATGATTGTTGGGAAAATCTTCCTATCGAACTTTTGGAACTTGTAGTCCAAAGGTTGGAGTTATTGAAAGACGTTATAAACTTCGCAGTGGTGTGTAAATCATGGAAATCTGCAGCTTCTGTATTGGAAAAAGTGGAAACATGGCTGCCCTCCAAACATCATCCCTGGTTGCTCCTTGCAGAAGACACTGGATTTGATTTAAGCGCACTTAAGGCTAGTACGGTTGATGCAGTTCTTAGTAAGATGCCTTATGTGTCTAACAGAATTCGTGGTTTGTTCAGTCTTGCAAAACAAAAGGTATATAATCTTGATTTACCGGAGGCTACAAACAAGTTATTAGTTGGAACATCTAATGGATGGTTAGTAACATATGGTAGAGATTTTATAGTCAATCTTTTGCATCCGTTGTCGAGGCAACAAATTCAACTTCCTCGTATCCCTGACTGGTATCCTGAAAACGGTGATGATGACTACAAGGTAGCCTACATCATATATATCAAGAAAGTTGTCATGTCTTCCGAAGTAACGACAAAAAGTGCATTACAACTTCAGGATACCAAACCCATGATGATGGCTATCTACACAGCCCGTGCAAAATTGGGATTTGCTAGATTGGGAGACGAGTTGTGGACAAATTTGGATTTCAATTTCTATGCAACCGACTTTCATGATATTGTTTACTACAGAGAAAAGTTTTATGCAATAAATAATGAAGGAAAAGTATATATGTGTGATACTGATAACCATGATAAAATAGAGAGACATTACATGAGTAAAATACGTACATCCTTTCCCATTAAGAAGGAGGGTTATAATGACCATACTTACTATCTGATTGAATCATTATCTGGATCTCATATCTGGGCTTGAGGGAAGCTGAACAATATTTTAAAAAGGCGCCTATTCCTGGAGAATTTTGGTATACTACAATTGATTTTAAGATATTTAAGTTGGAAGTACATTATTATGAGGATGTTTTTCCGCCGTACACTTGGTCAGAAGAGGTAAAAGACTTGGGGAACGAGGCATTATTTATAGGGAGATCTTCATCAGTATCTGTAGCTTCATCAGAATTTATACAACCGAATAGCATCTACTTTACTGATGACTCACTGTGTATTTCCAATGTAGGAGGTGGTCATGATATGGGAATTTTTAATGTGGAGACGGGAAAAATTCAGCCTCATTTTCAAGGAACGTCTATCCATCCCTTCTCACCACCTCTTTGGTATATATCGAAATAATTTAGTATTCTACTTGTTTCTTCGTCCTCATCCACCCCACCACCCATGAGATTCTGAGTGTAATGTAAGAAAATTTTAATTTCTTTTCGGTGATAATAATGATCTAATAATTTATTTTGTTTGTCCTGATCTCGTTTTATATTGGTTCTTCGAATTTGTTTGTAGAAAGACATGTTGCCGATTTTTCTTATTGTTGACTAATTATATGCTCGTACAAGCTTAATATTAAACAGCACACTGCAACACAAAATTATTTGATCTACCAACTGTTTCAATTTTGCTACATCATGTAGCAACTTTTGTAACTTTTTGATCTGAAACAGATTAGTTTTGCTAGATTAGTTTTGCGGAGCTATTTCTGTTTCTTTTGTTTATTTTGCTTATTAAGACTTTGAACTACTGATGTTGGTGGTATGGTACTGTTATTGTTTGAACTCTGTTTGATCCCTCCACGGGAGTTATATATGGTCTCTGTAATGGATTCCTTCCTTTAGTTATCTATAAAATTATATGGTTAGTGACAGAATTGTAGATGTAGTCATGTAGATAGATGTAAAATGTGCATGTAACTTAGATGAGTGGATTACATTTTTTTTTGTGCCAAGAAAAGAAAATTTCATTCATAAAGTCATATGGTTCATCAATGAACCCGGGTGACTATCACACACCCGCCAAGTACGATTAGCTATAGAATATGTAGACCTTGCTAAGAAATGGACTACCTTATTCGCGGACCATTTAACATACTTAACCAACACATTTCTATCTCTCATCTCCAATAATAGTACCCTGCATTCTCCTATAAGTCTGGCAAAATATGAGAGCAAACTTCCAGAGTTTCTAATTGCTTGTATAACTACAAGACAATCAGTCTCCACCAACACATCACTGTAATTCTTTTCCTTGATCCAGCTAAGAGCTTCTCGGACCCCCATAGCCTCTGCATTTTCTGGATTCAAGTTCCCCATGTGCACTTTGATATTGCAGTTAAAACTTCTCCCTTGTGATCTCTTGCAATAAAAGCAAAACTGTAGTAGTTTGATGATTCGAAAATCGCAGCATCAGAATTAACCTTAATCGTAATTTCTTTTGGAATAGTCCATTGCTCATCACCATCCTCCGGAGTCATATGACCCAGAAAATTGTCAAAAGTTTTATCTTGAGCAGATTGCCATTGACTAAGGGCCAGTACTCTTGCTGATATTACGACATCTCTCACCTCCATACCACGTTGATTCCATACCAGATCATTCCTGTTTCTCCATAACGACCAGCAAAGCATAGCAGCCAGCAGATTGTCTCTTCCCAACTGTCAAAAGAGACTGATAACCAATCAAGAAACGATTCATGTTGAACAGTATCAGAACTCTCTCCCATTTGATTCCAGCATTCCTGTGAAAAAGAACAGTACAGGAGTGCATGCGTGATAGTTTCTATTTCAAGATTACACATTGGACAGATTAAACGTGAAAAATAAGTTCTAAAACTGGAGAATACACACTGTGACCAGCTTGTGATTATTAACATCAACATCTCCCAACATAATGAATAACAAATTTCACAAACAAAATTAACGAACATTTTGTTTCTATTTAGATTAAACGTGAAAAATGTTCGTTAATTTTGTTTCTATTTCTATTTCAAACATGTTTTTTTTAATGTTGTCCTTGGCGTTTCCTCCATCACAGGAAAGGGTCGGCTCCAAGTTCATTGTTTCGGAGATATTCCTTTCCTGGTCCAAGTAAGCAACTTGTCCCCTGCTCCAGCTTGTGATTATTAACATCAACATCTCCCAACATAATGTAATGAACTCAATATAAACATCAATTTAATTAAATGTAAAGAACCCAATCAAGTTCAAGCCAATCAAGTTCCTACAAGAATAATGCACGGACTGATCAGAAGCGTGCTTGCAATGTATGAGCAGGTTAGTCACTCTCTCTCTCTCTCTCTCTCTCTCTCTCCCTCTCCGTGTGTGTGTTTGTGTGTCTCTCTCGGTGAACAGTTTTATGAAAACCTCTCCATCCAAAAATGAGGATTTTCCGAGGTATCTTTATCTTCCAAAAGAATGTCCACCAGTTTGACAGCACCTCCGTTGACGACGATGGGCTACAATCAAAAGTGGAAAAACAGTTTTTCCTCTGTTTAAGGCTAAACATGAGCTATATACAATTACAAGGTATATCCCGGTAAGATCTGTGTAGATGTAAATGTAACCATGTCATTTTAATTTTACTATTATTTTTCAAGCGCATGATCTGTTGAATAGGAGAATTCTTAGAACTGTTTGTGGAAAATGTGCGAATTTAGCTCACTGTTAATTTTTTCTATCCTATTGATAGTATATATACTGTATGTTTTAAGTTTTTGGTGTTTATAAAATTGTTAATTCTTACTCAAAAACATGTAAGATGGTGTAGTTCTGTTGCCATGCTCATTTGCAATGATTTCAACTCGATCATGTTGCCAAACTCCACCACAAGAGTATGTTGTGCCTAGATCGATCCCATCTGCTGTAGCATCGTATATTTCCATTTCTGGATACAGCAACTATTCAAGAGCAGAGAGCTGCTTTATATGAGTGTTTACATGGAGAAAGAAGTGCAAAAGTTTTTGAGTGTTAATTTGAGTTCAGCCACTGTAAGTGTAAACAACTCTTGATATTCTCTGTTATTAATGTTAATGTAACTACAGTACACCTACTAAGCTCAAGTATCTCTCTCTCTCTCTGGGAAAGTAGCATTGATTAACAAGCTTCTGTATGTAAATCAACTAACTCGGTAGGATCAGTTTTCCCATAATTTTAAGCTTGTCAAATTAGGAGGATGGTGACGTAAACTTCAGCTACAATCATAAATTCTATGCTCCTAGTCTCGTAGTCACTTGCTTTATCAAGTTTTTTCATCGTTCTAGTATAAGGATTCAGTATCCATTTCCTTCCATTAGAGGTTATCTCTACCTGCTCAAATGTATGGGTCTAGTTACTAAAGCCTGGCAGTCTAAGAGTCTCAGGGCAAGTCCCAAAGTTGGATCCCAGGATCGTGTATATTTAGATAACGCGGAAAGAGTCCACACTGTTAGAATATGTGAAAAGAGTGCAAGCCCGACAACATTTTATTCCTTTTGTTGTCTCAAGAAAGGTACGTGCTTAGTTTTTTGCAACGAATTTTCTAGTGTGTGCCCTTGGGCACATGCTAAGAATCCGTGCTAGCTTAGTTGTCAAATTTTTATTGGTGGAGATTTCATTAATAATGATGGGGTCCCCTGCATTCACATAAATATCCACCAATCAAAATTTGACAACTAATCAAGCACGGAATCTTAGCATGTGCCCTTGACCACACACTAGACAAACCCTTTTTGCAAATATTGCAAGTGCATGTCTTGTCAAGTGACAAGTTTTTCTGGTCTTGGTTTTCTCCAAGTCAATATATCAATTTTACTTTACATTTACATTCGATATTCGGCTATTCCTCCTTCACGTGAACTCGTGGGAGTGCAAATATTCCTTCATTTTAAAAATTCCCTCTTACTTAGTCCACCAATAAAAAATATAAATAAAAATTCTCGATGTAGGTAGACTTTTTTAATCATATTTAATTATATTCTTTTGTTATGAAAAATTAGATACACTTGTTCCATTCCAGATGGATGTTTTGTGCCTATTAAGGTGTGCCATATTTTTGGCTTTTGGACCATTACTGGGTGATCTGTCGTCAAATTGACGAATATGTGGCATTTCAGACGACTTCATTTATCATTGTATATATTTAATCCTATCTAATAAATACTAGCTATTTGAGGTTATTTTTACCCAAAAAATTTTTTGTTCAATTATTTATGTTATCGTAATTATGTTTTAATCTTATTAATTTATTTTAAGATTAGATTTTAAATGATTAAACTTTTGATATTTGTATTTGTATTATTATTAAATCTTTATCTATTATCTAATATTTAGATAAGTTACTAACCAAAGGGATCCCCTTTGGTTAGATAATTGTATTCTTTATCTTTTATCTATTATTTAGTTTAGTAACTAACCAAAGGGTTCCCTTTTGGTTAGATATTTGTTACTTTTCTATAATATTTATTTTTATATTAATTATGTGTTTAATTTTCGTTTCATCTGTTTTATTTATCTCTTCTTCTTATTTTCTTCTCTCTTTCTTTCTTTCTCTTTGCTCAGTTTACGTTTTAATTTTCATTGGCCTTTTGTTTTTGACTTTTCTTTTATTGCAGCTTCTTGCTTCTCTTGTCTCTGTTCTCTTGTTTCTATTCCTTAGTTTGGTTTTTTGGGGTTTTCGGGTTATCTCTCCCATCCTTATTGTATTCTCTCTTTCTGGTTTTAATTCACTTCTTTTCTTTGTTTTCTTTTTTCTTCCCTCTCTCTGTTTTTGGTATGGACATCAAGTTTTTATTGTCCAGATTTGGGAGTTTAGCTTACGTTATTCTCTCGTTGGATGATTTGGCTTCGTGTATGCCTTTGTGGGCGGGGTTTGGTTTTTTGTTTTTGCTCTCGGATTTTATCTTGTACTTTATGTACTCTTGTTCAAGATTTATTCTTGCAGACAAAAAAAAAAAAAATGTAAATTGAACCCACTTCATTTACAACGATGTCAACCAATATAAACATTTCATAATATCACACTAATAAATATATATCACATTGCTTTTTAACAATTTTTGGTATCCAATTTGGTACCACTAGCATTTACTCATACGTAAAATAAGTTGAAAATTAAATTTCTGATTGGATATGAAAAGTGCTGGCTTTTTGTAGTACATACACATACAATTAGTTGGCTGCTTTTTTTTGCAATTATTCTCCTTTTTAATAGTGTACGTTTTAGTTGGCGCAAGGGGAAAAAAATAACCCCAAGGTTTCCACCAGCTCCAACAACAATTTTCAGCCCATTTCCAACCCATCCTTTAGAATGCAAGGGGAAAATGGTGCAATATCTTAAATTTATTAATGGTTTGAAGAATGCCTACATTATAAGGACACATTTTACTTGCTTGCTCAACTTCAAACACAATAAAGCAACGTAAGTTTTCCTTTTTTTTAAGCATCTTGAAGAACATAGACCGGTCACTACTGACCTGATCATAATTAAGGCACCATCACACATAAGCCAGAGCCGCTAGGCACCATCACATAACTGAGCCAACGATACCAATAGGCAGTAAGGAGACTTCTTGTTGGGTTCTTGACCGATATAGCTGCAGTAACTATGGCAGCTCCATCTGGGACAGCTCTAGCACCAAAAGGAGCAATTCCTGCTGGCTTCACTAGGCTCTTTGTAATTCCATGCAGAAAACAGTAACTATAATAAAACCGAAAACCAGCACATGGAAAACTGTCATTATATGGTTGAGTAAGTTAAAGATCCTGTTTTTCTCTTTTGTTAACAGATTCTGTTGTTCGAACTCAGTTTTAATTATGTTATACACATGCATTCTTTTATTTGGTGGCTTCATATAAACACTATGGTCTTAGCTACAAACTCTCAGATCGTTCATTTGAAACTATACAAAACAGGTTCTGTAGTTCGATCTCAGTTTTGATTGTGCAAAGACAAGTGGGAGAAATTATCTTATCTGCTACCCTCTCTGTTTTTTTTTCCCCATTTAAAACAGGTTTGAAGCAAAAGAATAACATTCTTTGATATCGATCAAATCCATATAGCATGATCTTCACTAAAATTAATTTCACTTGGGACCGGAAAATCCTATTGTTAGGCCAATTAAACTACTTAAGCGTCCACATCTAATGATAGATTTTGACACGGATCGTGTGGATCAGTTGGCTGAGGAATATATGGCCCAACTGGATAGAAAGAAATAGCCCATAGCATATTCATAAGTCCAAGTTTAGGAAGCTTCTTCTGTTATGATCTGATTAGATTACCAGCTGGAAATTTTCTGGTATGATCTGATTAGATTTTATTAGCTAGGATATTATGGTTTGATTTGGTTTTCCTTTGATTTGATCTCATTTGATTCAATAAGATCTTTGTGATTGATCCTGGAGACTTCCAGAATATGTATAATTTAAGACCCTTCACTTATAAAAGGGGAGCTAGAGATATGTACTGGACATCGAAGAAGAAATAAAAGTACTATTGTTTGGTTCTAATCTCTCTCGAGTTCGGTTATTACCTTTTTTTTTTCCGTTCTGCGTCAGTTGGTATCAGAGCTTGGAAGTATCCTGATGGCAAATGGCAATGGAAACAATACAACCACCCCTAGTACTGGTGGCAGCAACCATGGGGGTGAAGAGCTATGGCGAGTGGTGAATGATCTCACTGCAAGGTTCGAGAGAACCACCGTGGCAATTGAAGAGATGCGTACCGCGATCGCAGCAATTAGCCGAAATGCTAATGAAAATCGCGAGGGAAGGAATTACATCATTGCTGGCCGTTATAACCAGCAACGCAATGGTGATGGCAACCAACGTCGTGGATTCAACTGAGCACAACCAGGTTTTAATGATGAATATTCAGATGATGAAGAGCATCAGAATGATGGATATCGAGGTGGCGGAAGATGGTATGAGAGTCAGTATAACTACCACATCAAGGCAGAGATTCCCAACTTCTATGGAAATTTGGACTTGGAGGCATTTTTAGACTGGATCTATGAAGTGGAGAAGTTCTTCGATATAATGGACATACCGGAGGACCGCCAAGTTAAAATTGTGGCGTATAAACTCCGTGGCGGAGCTGGTGCTTGGTGGGAGAATGTGCAAGACACCCGACGTCGTCAAGGCAGGAGGCCAATCACAGTGTGGACTCGAATGAAAGAGCTTATGAGGGGTAGATTTTTGCCACCTGATTTTGAACAAATATTGTTTCAATAATATCAAAATTGCTCGCAAGGAAACAGGAGCGTCTCGGAGTATACAGGAGAATTTTTGAGATTGCAGGCTCGGTGTCATTTAGCAGAGATAGAGGAGCAAGAAGCTATGCGTTATATAAACGGTCTAAAATATGAGATTCAGGACAAGATGTGATTGGAGACAGTGTGGTCGGTCGATCAAGCACAGAACCTAGCTATGAGGGCGGAGAGATTGCTAGCCAAGAACGGTTCAAACTTTCGGAAAACACCTCCTGAAACAGCTCTATCTAATAATTATGTGCCACGTCAAACACAAGGTGTTGCAAATCAGACCTCTCCTATAACAAAGACCGAATCTGGTAGCAGCAGTGCAGTAAATAAGCAGAATGCAAACCCACCTACCAAGACAAATAACAATCCATATGCCAGGCCTACCTTGAACAGATGTTATCGGTGCAATGAAGTTGGTCACAGGTCACATGAATGCCCAATGCGAAAGCCCGTACACCTTGCTGATCATGAGGGAGAGGGTAATGCCCATAACGGTGAAGAGTTTTCTGATAATGAGGTTGATGAAGTTGCTAATGAAGACGGAGAACCTGTTAGCTTCGTTGTACAAAGAATCTTATACACGCCAAAGGTCCAGGATAATTCTCAATGAGCTAAGATCTTTCAATCAAAATGTTCAATTAATCAGAAGGTGTGCAATTTAATTATAGATAACGGTAGTTGCGAAAATCTAGTCTCTAAGGCCTTGGTTGAGTATTTGAAATTACCAACAGAACCACACCCAAACCCATATCAGATTGGGTGGATTAAGAAGGGGCCAGCCATTAAAGTAACATAAGTTTGTAAGATTCCACTTTCAATTGGGAAGACTTACAGTGATGAAGTAATTTGTGACGTGGTCGACATGGATGCTTGTCATGTTCTCCTGGGCAGGCCGTGGCAACATGACATCGATGCAACTCATAAAGGGAGGCAAAACATCTATATTTTTAAATGGAAAGGAAAACGAATTGTCGTAGTACCAACAGGAATTGAGCCAGAGACTCCCAAAAATGAAGGCAAAGCATTTATATCATTAGTAAACTCTCATCAGGAGTTTAATAGTTGCACTCAAGAGTCTGGAGCTGCATTTGCCTTGGTGGTAAAAGGGGTGGAAGAAGAGTCAAAACAAGAGGTTCCTGAACTAGTTAAGCCTTTGCTCAAGGAGTTCGAAAAATAACAGCAGAGAACTTGCCAGATTCCTTACCTCCACTTCGCAACATTCAGCATCAAATAGACTTGATCCCTGGAGCCAGTCTTCCAAATTTGCCACATTATCGAATGAGTCCAAAAGAAAGTGAAATTTTACAAAATAAAGTTGAAGAACTTCTTCAGAAAGAACACATCCAGGAAAGCATTAGTCCATGTGCAGTTCCTGCTCTTCTCACACCTAAGAAAGACGGAAGTTGGAGGATGTGCGTAGATAGCAGGGCCATCAAAAAAATCACCATCAGGTATCGATTTCCTATTCCACGGCTCGATGATTTGTTGGATCAACTATGTGGAGCTAGTGTGTTTTCTAAGATTGATCTACGCAGTGGTTACCACCAAATTCGAGTTAAGCCCGGTGATGAATGGAAGACGGCATTTAAAACAAAGGATGGTTTATACGAATGGTTGGTCATGCCTTTTGGATTATCAAACGCCCCTAGCACTTTCATGTGCCTAATGACACAAGTGCTCAAACCATTCATGGGAAAGTTTGTGGTTGTTTATTTCGATGACATCCTTATTTATAGCCACAATAAAGAGGAACATTTAGAGCATTTACGTGCCGTTTTGTCAGCATTACAAGAGAATGAATTATATGTAAATCTGAAAAAGTGCACTTTCATCACGAATAGATTACTCTTTCTTGGATATGTTGTTAGTTCCGAAGGTATCCATGTGGATGACGACAAGATCAAAGCTATTAGAGATTGGCCATCCCCGAGAACAGTGTCCGAAGTTCGTAGTTTTCATGGGCTCGCAACATTTTATAGGAGATTTATTTGCAACTTCAGTAGCATCGTCGCACCTATTACAAATTGTTTGAAGAAAGGTCAATTCCAATGGAATGAGGAGGCAGAAAAGGCTTTTGTTGAGGTCAAAAAGAAGCTGACCACAGCACCTGTTTTATCCCTTCCAAATTTTGACAAAATATTTGAGTTGGAGTGTGATGCATGCGGTACTGGCATTGGGGCAGTGTTATCACAAGAAGGCAGGCCCGTTGCTTACCATAGTGAAAAGCTTAATGATGCTCGTCAGAAATGGTCAGCATACGATCAGGAGTTATTTGCCATCATTCAAGCCCTTAGGCACTGGGAGCACTATCTTATTCAGCGCGAGTTCGTTATATATTCTGATCATCAAGCTTTAAAGTACTTTCAAACACAAAAACATTTGAATAAGGTGCATGCCAGATGGGCTACATTTGTTGAAAAATTCAATTATGTGATCAAACATAAATATGGGATTTCGAATCGTGTTGCAGATGCACTTAGCAGACGAACCACTTTACTTGTCACCATAAAAAATGAAGTTGTTGGTTTTGAACACCTAAAAGAATTGTACGAGGAGGATCCTGATTTCAAGGGCATTTGGGAGAAGATAAAGATCAACCATGTCTCAGGTGACTTCCTACTTCAAGAAGGATTTTTATTTAAAGGCAACCGATTATGCATTCCACGAACATCTCTCCGTGAAAGGTTAATTCGGGAGCTTCATGGAGGAGGCTTGGGAGGACATCTTGGTCGGGATAAAACAGTGTCAATTGTAGGGCAGCGCTATTACTGGCCCCAATTGAAGAGAGATGTTGCGCATCTAGTCCGGAGGTGTCGTAGCTGCCAAGAAGGAAAGGGTCAAGTTCAAAATACGGGTCTATACATGTCTCTTCCTGTACCTACGAAACCATGGGAAGACCTGTCAATGGACTTCGTTTTGGGCCTTCCTCGTACTCAGCGAGGGGTGGACTCTGTCTTTGTAGTGGTGGATAGATTCTCTAAAATGGCTCACTTTATTCCATGTAAAAAAACTTCAGATGCTGTGCATGTGGCTAGGCTGTTTTTTCAAGAAGTTGTTAGATTGCATGGGCTGCCAAAGACAATAACATCTGATCGTGATAGTAAAGTCTTAGCGCACTTCTGGTTAACTTTATGGAAACGTTTTGGGACAGAGCTTAACTTCAGTAGTACGTCTCACCCTCAAACCGATGGACAAACTGAGGTCGTAAATAAAACTTTGGGAAATTTGATTCGTTGCATTTGTGGGGACAAGCCGAAACAGTGGGATGCAGCCTTGGCACAGGCAGAGTTTGCGTACAATAGTGCTATTCACAGCTCAACTGGTGCTTCTCCTTTTTCTGTTGTGTATACTTACATACCAAGGCATGTGGTGGATTTGATTGCCTTACCAGAGCAGCTTAATAATCCTGCTAACAAAATGGTGGAGGATATTCAGAAGACACAAGAGCAGGTAAAGATGAAGATTGAGGAATCCAATGCGAAATATAAGGCTGCTGCTGACAAACATCGGCGCACTAAAATTTTTAAAGTTGGAGATGAAGTGATGGTTTTTTTGAGGAAGGAGCGATTTCCGATTGGAACTTATCAGAAATTAAGCCCGAAAAAGTATGGTCCCTACAAGATACTTAGAAAGATAAATGATAATGCATATGTGGTGGACCTTCCTAGCACAATGTCTATTTCCAAAACATTTAATGTGGCGGATATTTATCAGTATTATCCTCCTGAAATCAGCAAGCATCCTGATAACTCGAGGTCGAGTTCTTTTCAAGTGAGGGGGAATGACACGGACCGTGTGGATCAGTTGGCTGAGGAATATATGGCCCAACTGGATAGAAAGAAATAGCCCATAGCATATTCATAAGTCCAAGTTTAGGAAGCTTCTTCTGTTATGATCTGATTAGATTACCAGCTGGAAATTTTCTGGTATGATCTGATTAGATTTTATTAGCTAGGATATTATGGTTTGATTTGGTTTTCCTTTGATTTGATCTCATTTGATTCAATAAGATCTTTGTGATTGATCCTGGAGACTTCCAGAATATGTATAATTTAAGACCCTTCACTTATAAAAGGGGAGCTAGAGATATGTACTGGACATCGAAGAAGAAATAAAAGTACTATTGTTTGGTTCTAATCTCTCTCGAGTTCGGTTATTATCCTATTTTTGTTTCCGTTCTGCGTCAGATTTGAAGTTCTATAGAACACTTAGTCCGCTGACAAAAGCACAGTACAAAACTATAGCATTTGAAGTTTAGCAACCGCTTATTCCACTGAACGATTTTAGAATGCTGACATTGGTGTGTAACTTGGCTACTATTTAATGTCACACTGAGCATTAACCATCCAACCATTTTTTTTCTTGGTGAATAGTAAAAGGATATAGGAACTGACAAATAATATAGGAAACAGCTGTAGGTCCAACATATTGTAACCCTCTACCAGTCCATCCACCTCTACTTTCCATGATTTTTGGATTATTTTCTCCTAAAGCACAACATAACAACTCAGTGAAACTTCTTGTAATAGCAGCATTTGAAAGTACATACTCCATCAATATGTTTGATCCATCAAAATAACGATTTTAGAGCGCTGACATTGATGGTTAATTTGTCTAGTGTCTACTTTTCCATGTCATACAAGGCATCAACCATTCAAAATTCATGTACATGCATATATGTATATGAAGTTTCTTATAAGATGTATCATTTTCTTTCTTTGTGAACTGTAGATTGATGCATGTGGTCTGTGGGAATTGACAGAGAACATAAGATTGAGATTCGTGATGTGAATTTTCACTGTTTTCTTATTTGAAAGGCCAAGTATTTTGTCATCATAGTGAGTGCTCGTGCAGATATATCAGAAGCCTTGAAGAATATATCAGAAGAATTTTCTTATTCGTGATGTGCATGATGGGATTTCTGGGAATATTTCCAGAAGAATTTTTTATATCTCTCTAAGTGGGTGCTCGTGCAGATATATCTTGAAGCCTTGAAGGGTGTGCGTGTGTGCAATAGTAAGTGTATACATACATATGTTATGTTATATGTTAGACGAAGAATGTGTTGGAATTCGGGCATGAAAACGCAGCGGATAATACGTAAATAACAATTAAAAACGAATTCCAAAGCCCGGATCCATGTATAAAATTGATGATCATGGTATAAATACTCAAGAACAAGATAGTACCTTGTTAAGCTTTCCAATGGATGACAAATGGAGGTCCTAGCTTGTTGATCTTGAGAGCTTGAAGTGTTGATCTTGAGAGCTAAACTTGCAACTCCTCCACCGGTATCCACACTTGAATGCTTGCTTGAATCGTCGAACGATTACGCCACGGAATTAGGTACTAGCCAAAATAAATAATCCGGATGTGTTCTTGACTTGAACTTAATTTCTCTCTTGTGTATATAAACTGAAAATTTCAGTTTGGTTGCCCCCAATGACTAGCCAACTCTTGGCTTATAAAGAGAAATAAAGTAAAATGTAGCCTTAAACAATTAGGCCATTTTTATTTAAACAAATCTTATTTATTTAAATAAATTAATTAAGTCATACTTAATTAATCAAATAAGTCAAGAAAATACATTTTCAAATTTTATCTTTAACTAATTAAGTCTCACTTAATTAATTTCATAAAATTCGAATTATTATTTATTATTAATTTAAAATCATAATTCAAATTATTATTAATTTAAATTCATGAAATAAATTAATTTCCCTTTTAAACATTCTTTGTGTGTGACCCTGTAGGTTATTATTTCATTGGCAATAATTTTATTCTTTAATAAAATTATAAACAATAAGCGGCGTCTAGTAACACATTATTGCTACCCAATAAAACAATAATTAAATCAACGATTCAATCAACCTTTTATGACTAATGTTTCATGTAATATAATCCCTTTAAATCATGATATTATAGATTAAACTCGAGGCATGTAATGTGTCATCCTCTTCATAATTTAATCTTCATTTTCTTGATCGATGAGTAGACTATTTAATCAAATCAACATTTGAGCATGGCCATGCATTTCATAGTCTCACTCAAACAAGAGGCCGATAATATCACTCCTTTATCAGGAGATTTAAATCCCATCTAGATCGTTCATATTTCTCACATAATTCATAATATATCCGATATTCACCTTTATCATTATCCGGCTAAAGATAACTTTTGACGAATTCAAAATATATTAATTCTCATGTAGAATTATAACGACTTCAGGTCTAAGGATCATTACACCATTATCACTGTGAGAATACATATGACACATTTATTATTTACCATGATGTATCTCACTGTGGGTCTGTCCAGTACCCTGTACTCGTACAGTTACCTATGCATTGCTTTTAGTATCTTCATACTTATGACCAATGAGATGTGGTCATCAGTCAATTATCATACTAGCCTCAGTGTATTATTATTGTCCTAATTAATAATAATACTCGGCTAGGGACATTTAAGAATATGATACGATCATTATATAATCTCATGTTCAAGTCACATACTTGCAACTATATAATTTGTATCAAGATTCTAAGGACATTTATTATACTTTATTTATTTCGCAGTAAATAAAGCCAATAATAAACATATATATATTGAATATATAAAATCACTCAAACATAAATATAATGTATTGCATTGCCTCTAGGGCACCAATACTAACAATCTCCCACTTGCACTAGAGCCAATCACCCATGTATCGAATACCCATGCTACTAGTGTGACATTCATGCTTCTGCTGCGACAGAGCCTTAGTCAGCGGGTCTGCAATATTATCATCAGTATGCACTTTACATATGTGAATATCACCTCTATCATTTATTTCTCGAATAAGATGATATCTCCGAAGTATATGCTTTGTTCTGCTATGAGCTCTCGGCTCCTTGGCCTGTGCTATAGCTCCATTATTATCGCAGTAAAGATCTATGGGATCTGCGATCGATGGAACGACACCAAGCTCTGTAATGAACTTCCGTAACCATACAGCTTCCTTGGCTGCCTCACATGCAGCAATATACTCGGATTCCATTGTAGAATCAGCTACTGTCTCTTGCTTCGAACTTTTCCAGCTTACAGCACCTCCATTTAGGCAAAACACAAATCCAGACTGAGAAACAGAGTCATCTCTGTCAGTCTGAAAACTAGCATCCGTGTAACCCTTTACCGTTAGCTTTTCTTCACCTCCATACACCAAGAATGAATCTTTAGTCCTTTTCAAGTACTTAAGAATATTCTTGACTGCCGTCCAGTGACCTTCACCTGGATTAGACTGGTATCTGCTCGTCATGCTCAAAGCATACGAGACATCCGGACGAGTACATATCATTGCATACATGATAGATCCAATTGCTGAAGCATATGGTATCTTACTCATGCGGTCTTTATCATCCAATGATTTAGGACCATTCTCTTTTGAGATCGTTATCCCATGAGATACAGGGACATATCCCCTTTTTGCATCTTGCATTCCAAAACGATGCAAAATTTTGTCAATATATGTACTCTGGCTTAAGCCGATTAATCTTCTTGATCTATCTCTATAGATCCTGATCCCTAATATATAGGTAGCCTCGCCCAAGTCTTTCATAGAGAAACTTTGTCCTAACCAATTCTTTACAGCCTGTAGAAAAGGAATGTCATTCCCTATTATTAATATATCATCGACATATAATACTAGGAATGCCACATGGCTCCCACTAAACCTTTTGTAAACACATGGTTCATCCATGTTCTGAATAAAGCCAAAACCTTTGACTATTTCATCAAACCGAATGTTCCATCTCCGAGAGGACTGCTTCAATCCATAAATGGATCTACGCAGCTTACATACTTTTCCAGCATCCTTTGGATTTCTAAAACCTTCAGGTTGTGTCATGTACACATCCTCTTCAAGGCTTCCATTAAGGAAGGCTGTTTTGACATCCATCTGCCAAATTTCGTAATCATAGTAAGCCGCTATTGCAAGCATAATTCTGATGGATTTTATCATTGCTACTGGTGAGAAGGTTTCATCATAGTCAATACCATGAATTTGTTTGAAACCTTTTGCAACCAGTCGAGCTTTATAGGTCTGTATATTACCTTCCATGTCGATTTTCTTCTTGAAAATCCATTTGCACTCGATAGGTTTTACCCCTTCAGGTGGATCAACCAAAGTCCATACTTGGTTTTCATACATGGAATCCATTTCAGAATTCATGGCTTCTTGCCATCTCTTAGAGTCTGGTGAATTCATAGCATCTTGATAGGTGAGAGGCTCATCTTGATCTATGAGCATCACATCGCCATTTTCAATTAGGAGAAATCCATAATTTCTTCTTGAATCATAGCGAGTCCTACTAGATCTACGAACAACCTGTGTTTCCTGAGCAGTGTTATCTTGTATATCTTGCTCATGCTCCATCTCAGGTTCAATGTTATCAAGTGGTTCTCGATCTTCATCGAGATCTATTTTCCTCCCACTGTCTTTTCTAGAGACTAGCTCTCTTTCTAAGAATACAGCAGTTCGAGCAACAATTACTTTGTTCTCTGAAGGATTATAGAAAGAATAGCCCTTTGTTTCACTTGGGTATCCCACAAAGATACATTTTTCAGATTTCGGTCCAAGCTTGTCTGACATTAGGCGTTTCACAAACGCTTCACATCCCCATACTTTCATAAAGGACATGCTTTGACGTTTTTCTGTCCATATCTCATATGGAGTTTGTTGAACCGTTTTAGTAGGAACACGGTTTAGTGTATATGCAGCCGTTTCCAGGGCATAACCCCAGAAACTAATTGGAAGATCTGCTTGACTCATCATTGATCGCACCATGTCCAACAAGGTACGATTCCTCCTTTCAGAAACCCCATTCCATTGTGGTGTTCCAGGAGGAGTGAGTTGTGATACAATACCACACTCCCTCAAATAGTTCTTAAACTCATGGCTTAAGTATTCACCTCCTCGATCAGATCTTAGAGTTTTTATGCTTTCGCCAGTTTGCTTTTCTACTTCTGCCTTATACTCTTTGAACTTTTCAAATGCTTCGGATTTGTTCTTCAAAAGATACACATATCCGTATCTACTGAAATCATCAGTAAATGTAATGAAGTAGAAATAACCACCCCTTGCCATCGATCTCATAGGACCACATACATCGCTATGTATTAGTTCTAGTCGTACGGTGGCCCTCTTACCTTGCCCGGTAAAAGGAGCTTTAGTCATCTTGCCTAGTAAACAAGCCTCGCATTCATCATATGATTCAAAATCAAACTGATCCAAGAAACCATCTTGATGTAACTTGGAAATGCGTTTCTCGTTTATATGGCCTAGACGACAGTGCCAAAGGTATGTTTGATTTGAGTCATTAGTTTTAAGTCGTTTGTTATTTATATTCAAGATAGGAGTATCTAAATTAAGAACATATAAACCGTTAAATAACTGTGCAACACCATAGGTAATGTCATTCAAACCAAAAGAGCAACCATTGTCTTTAAAGGTAAATGAAAAACCTTTCTTGTCTAAACAAGAAACAGAAATAATGTTTCTACAAATAGAAGGCACATACAAACAGTTTTCAAGTTCTAATATAAGCCCAGTGGGCAATGATAAATGGTAAGTCCCTACAGCCAAAGCAGCAACCTTTGCTCCATTTCCAACTCGTAGGTCTACCTCTCCCTTAGCCAGTGCCCTACTCCTTTGCAGTTCCTGCACATTTATACAAATGTGAGAACCACATCCGGTATCCAATACCCAAGATGTAGAAGTAGACAAATTGACTTCTATAACATAAATACCTGAAGCAGAAGTCTGGCCAGCAGCCTTCTTCTTCTTCAGCTCTTCCAAATAAGCATGACAGTTTCTCCTCCAGTGTCCCGGTTTACCACAGTGGTGACAATCACCCTTTTCGACACCTCCTTTAGGCTTAATAGCCTTCTTGGGAGCAGAATTAGGATTGGCAACAGATTTGGATGCAATCCTCTTCTTATTGCCTTTCCACTTTCTTTTCCCTTTGGCTCCCCCTTTGTTCACCATCAGCATGGGAGCAGGGGATTCCTTCTGAATGTTGGTTTCAGCAGTTCTTAACATGCCCAACAATTCAGTGGGTGTCTTATCTATCTCATTCATGTTGTAGTTCATAACGAATTGAGAAAAGTTCTTGTTAAGTGATTGTAAGATCAAATCTATTTGAGCCTCCGGACCAATCGGGAAGCCCAAGGTACTTAGTTGTTCAATGTACCCAATCATCTTAAGAACGTGTGGTCCAACCGGGTCTCGCTCTCCCTGTTTACAAGCATACAAAGCCTTGCTCGTATCATATCTCTCCTGGCGAGCTTGTCCCTCAAACATGCTTTTGAGGTGCTCGATTATTTCATAAGCATTCATCAATTCATGTTGCTTTTGAATCTCCGGAGCCATGCATGCAAGCATTAGGCATGACACATCAGTTGAGTCATCCAAATGCTTCTGATAAGCATTTTGCTCGGCACGCGTGGATCCAGTAGGAGGAGGATTTGGGTGAGGAACTTCAATGGCATACAGCTTTCGCTCCTGCCTGAGGACAATCCTCAAGTTCCTAAACCAATCTAGGAAGTTCGTCCCTGTCAGCTTTTCCTTTTCTAGGACTGATCGTATCGAAAAGTGATTTGTGTTGTTTGCCATTTATTATCTACAATTTTGTAAAAGCGCATAAAATGAGTAAGTTTGCATGTTTCGTAAAACCAATTATGTTCAAGTTGATTTATAGCATATTCGTAATATACCTCCCACTATTTTTATCAAATTAATAGCCCTTACTATCAATTCGGAAAATGGTTCCCATAAAACATTTCCTAGTGAGCCAAGATCCATATTTCATCATATTTTAAGTCAGCTTTGGCTTTCCTCTTAAATATGATTATTTAGGTAGACCGTTATGTCAATTATATCGTATATAACTCTTGGATAGCTTAGTGAACAACATATTGCTCCGATCTATCTAATAGATTTCACTAAACTCTATGCTTATAAGTTCATAATCCTATTATGACGACTTATTTAAGTTGGACCCAATATTAACAATTTAAGTAAGCTTGTTTACTTAATCACATCTCACCACGATAAAAGAGAAGCCCTTGCTTTGGCAAATCCACTCCTCAATGATCTAGGATTTAATGAGTGTTATTTATTGGAAAGCATCTGTTTAACTTAATATTTCTTAAGGGATTTTTAGAAAAATTAACGATCTTGATCGTCTGTTTAAATCTTAAATCGTTACAGATTTTATCTTGTTTAAACATGGCATATGTGTCGTATCTAATACATACATTCTAAAATTATCCATACATCCATGCATCCATACATATATCTAATATATCCATGCATCATATGTAAAGTGCAGTTACGAAAAATTAAACGTGCGATGGTTATGGCCCGATCCTATGCGATCTTTTCGAGCTTATGAAAAGATCAAGGTCAATCTATGGTTGTAATAACTAATTATTACAAAATTCTTCATTGCTTCCCAAGCCTCCATTGATTGCCTCCAAGCTCCTTTTGAAATACATTACAAAAGAACTCGAGTTGCATTCGAGATAAAATAATTACAAAAAAATAACGACATGCAAGTCGTATTTAATTATTACAGACCATAAATAAAATTACAACATTTATTCTACGGGTCTTTAGGCCATAACCAATGCACCATGCTCATATAACAATTATAGACATCACATTAATCATTATCACATCATATATAACGATTAATATTTAACTCCTCAATTTAAATACCTAATTATTTAAAAGGGAATTAAAAAAAAATCAATTTTAATAATTAAAATAGAATTTAAAAATTAAAATTAATCAAAATCGCATTTAATAATAATATTAAATTCGAAATTTAAATATTCAATTATTAAAAGCATTAATTAAAATAAAATTCGAATTAATAATATTATTCAAATTCATAATTTAAAAATATTACAAAATTCGAAATTAAATTAATTAATAAAATTTTGAATTAATAATAATTTTTAAATCCATGATTTAAATATACAATTATTAAAACTTTAATCATTAAAAGCATTAGGAATATAATGATTAAAACCAATAAGTTTTCTTTTTCTAAAGTAAAAGCTAAAAGCAAATTTAAAATAGAAAAAGAAATTCAAAGTTGCATCATGCGTACAACTGTCTGTGCACTACTGAATCTGGCTGTAACACACTCTGATGCGCATGTTAATCATGCGCAATACCTGTTATTTACTACTGATACGCATTATAGAAATGCGCAACACCTGTAGGATACTGACGACACGCATCAAGCTAATGCGCAACAAGCCAATTATACCAGATTTTTCCAGAAAATTGCAGAAGCTCCAGAAACATTGCAGATTGCATTTTATCAGTTCTGATCAGTTCCAAAATCATTCTAATGATGTGTTTAACATATCTAACATATATTACATCATCCAAAACATGTTACAACAATTTATAACATCATACAAACAATTATAACAATTTATAGATCACCTTTTGTATGTTAAAATGAAGCATGGCAAAATTTCATAAATTCATGTATGTTTCATTTTCAAGAACACAACACCAAATCATCCTTTTATACATGAAGCTCTGATACCATTGTTGGAATTCGGGCATGAAAACGCAGCGGATAATACGTAAATAACAATTAAAAACGAATTCCAAAGCCCGGATCCATGTATAAAATTGATGATCATGGTATAAATACTCAAGAACAAGATAGTACCTTGTTAAGCTTTCCAATGGATGACAAATGGAGGTCCTAGCTTGTTGATCTTGAGAGCTTGAAGTGTTGATCTTGAGAGCTAAACTTGCAACTCCTCCACCGGTATCCACACTTGAATGCTTGCTTGAATCGTCGAACGATTACGCCACGGAATTAGGTACTAGCCAAAATAAATAATCCGGATGTGTTCTTGACTTGAACTTAATTTCTCTCTTGTGTATATAAACTGAAAATTTCAGTTTGGTTGCCCCCAATGACTAGCCAACTCTTGGCTTATAAAGAGAAATAAAGTAAAATGTAGCCTTAAACAATTAGGCCATTTTTATTTAAACAAATCTTATTTATTTAAATAAATTAATTAAGTCATACTTAATTAATCAAATAAGTCAAGAAAATACATTTTCAAATTTTATCTTTAACTAATTAAGTCTCACTTAATTAATTTCATAAAATTCGAATTATTATTTATTATTAATTTAAAATCATAATTCAAATTATTATTAATTTAAATTCATGAAATAAATTAATTTCCCTTTTAAACATTCTTTGTGTGTGACCCTGTAGGTTATTATTTCATTGGCAATAATTTTATTCTTTAATAAAATTATAAACAATAAGCGGCGTCTAGTAACACATTATTGCTACCCAATAAAACAATAATTAAATCAACGATTCAATCAACCTTTTATGACTAATGTTTCATGTAATATAATCCCTTTAAATCATGATATTATAGATTAAACTCGAGGCATGTAATGTGTCATCCTCTTCATAATTTAATCTTCATTTTCTTGATCGATGAGTAGACTATTTAATCAAATCAACATTTGAGCATGGCCATGCATTTCATAGTCTCACTCAAACAAGAGGCCGATAATATCACTCCTTTATCAGGAGATTTAAATCCCATCTAGATCGTTCATATTTCTCACATAATTCATAATATATCCGATATTCACCTTTATCATTATCCGGCTAAAGATAACTTTTGACGAATTCAAAATATATTAATTCTCATGTAGAATTATAACGACTTCAGGTCTAAGGATCATTACACCATTATCACTGTGAGAATACATATGACACATTTATTATTTACCATGATGTATCTCACTGTGGGTCTGTCCAGTACCCTGTACTCGTACAGTTACCTATGCATTGCTTTTAGTATCTTCATACTTATGACCAATGAGATGTGGTCATCAGTCAATTATCATACTAGCCTCAGTGTATTATTATTGTCCTAATTAATAATAATACTCGGCTAGGGACATTTAAGAATATGATACGATCATTATATAATCTCATGTTCAAGTCACATACTTGCAACTATATAATTTGTATCAAGATTCTAAGGACATTTATTATACTTTATTTATTTCGCAGTAAATAAAGCCAATAATAAACATATATATATTGAATATATAAAATCACTCAAACATAAATATAATGTATTGCATTGCCTCTAGGGCACCAATACTAACAGAATGTTCACTAGCCGTTTCTGAAATATTTTCTTTTCCTACCATAAGCAAAGTAGAAGATCCATGATAAGGGCAGCACTTTCTACCAAGTAATTCTCATTGACCATTTGACCTCAAATGTCACCTTTATTCTCCTTCTAAAGACTTCTGCTAATGCATATATAAACAGTCGATTAAGAATTCTGATCAAAGTTCATTTAAATTATAAGCAAGTACAGAGAAACAGAGTACAAAAGTCACATTTGAAGAACAAATAGCTTGCTAGAATTGTCACGTGTTGAATGCTACATCACTATATAGATGACATTGGTTTACTTCTTCTCAGTTTATCATGATTTTAGTAAATGTTATAGGGAGATCTATTACACCGCGTGGTTTTAACAAGGAGAAGAGCAACATATTTTCATGTACGCGCCATCAGACGACCAACTTACGGAACTTGAACGCTGATGTATCATGTATAAGTATAAGTAGAATTCTGATTCTGCAGTTAGCGTATAAGTAGAATTCTGATTCTGTATGGTGCACTTAAATCTAACTTAAATCTAACTTGAAAAACTCATTCCTTAGTATAAGTAGAATTCTGATTCTGCAGTTAGCGTGTCGTACTTTGAAGAATTTAAGGTCAATAAGATGAAGTTGTAATAAGATTTTAAAATTTGTTATTATTTCAAGGCTCCGTGAATGTAAGTGGATCATCTGATTTGACTGTCATTAGTTATTTACATAGTCTACAAGATTACAGGTGGTTGATCTGAAAGAAGCAATTAGTGTCGTTGGTAGGAACTCTTTACGAAGTAGTACTCTAGCCAACAATTTTTCAGGCAATTTGCTAATTCTTACTCCGAAGTGCTAACATATGAATTGCTTCTTGCGATCAGAATCCTGGATCCATAAAATAATTGGTTTATATAGGGGGTGTTTGGGAGAATAAGTCAACTTATTTTAAGTTGAAAGTTAAGATTTCTAACTTTACAACTTATTTTTGCAACTTATTAAATCTCAAACATATATTAAATACATTAAATATTTGTATAAATTTTTTTTTTCAAAATATAAAATTTTTATCGAAAATAAGTCATAAGTCGTGTCCAAAAAGTTGCGCCAAACAGGCCCATAATCTTCTATTTCGAGATTTAACAACATTTTTATTATAGAAGGCGGCCATCGAATATCATCTAGTTGTTTCCGGAGGTTCATCACCAGGTGCCTAAAACTTGAGACATAAAATAGGAATATTCAGGAGAAAAAACCAAAGGACATTTAAGTTCTTAGCGATTTATGAAGGAATATTCAATGTCATCTTAGGAGAATTTGTGTAATATTTGCTGCATCTTAGGCTTGTGGAATATATCGAAGAGAACTTGTAGGTGCCCACACTACACCAAAATCTGTATGTCATGTCTGTCTTTAGATGAGAAAAATTCATTGATAGAAAGTTATGACTTAAAAGGATATTGGTCTTGAAACATTCTGATCATTTTTCCGTTCGTATCGGCTTAAATATTTATATCGGTTTTTCTTTAAATTTTTTTTTCTTTTTTTGACGGGAAGTGCAACTAAATTGAAAGTAATGTTTTTTTTTAAAAACTAAATTGAAAGTAATACAGGACAATGAAAAGAATTTGAAAGACAACATTCCGAAATAATAATCATCCACTAACATTGGGCAATGAATGATATCAAAATCCAACATCCCTAAACATTCATATGCGGCGAAGAATAAATTAGAGTTTGTGTAGTATTTGCCTAAGGCACATGCTAATAATTCGTACTTTTGATTGGTGGATATTTATGTGAATGCAATGGGGTCCATCATTATTAATGAAATTCTCACCTATTAAAATTTGACAACTAAGGTAGCACGAATTCTTAGCATGTGCTCTTGAGCACACACTAAAAAATTCGTTTATGTATTTAGGCCCATCGCAACTCACAAACCAGAATGCTATCTAGATGACTAGATGCCCAATGGTTAAGGTGTGTTGGTGCTGGAACACAGAGTAGAATTAAGTTTGTTTTCTTATTGTAAAGAAATTTTAAAACACATTGAGAATGTGTTAGTTGTGTTTGTCATTGATATTTGAATAGTGTTGCCCATTTGGTAGCGAAGCGAACATTTTTTATGTCACGTTGTCAGTAGTGGTATCATACTTCTCCGAATTTTATTATTTGTAATATTGTTTTGGAAGCTTGTAATTAATACAAGTATGTTTATTTAAAAAAAAGTTGATTTTGTAATAATCCTCACAATATTGAGTCGATCAAGATTTTAAATATTAAAAACAAGTACTACCATGGATAGCAACGTATATGAGAGAACAAGAATAGGGGACTGAGACAGATACTCCCAGTCCAAGTAATGATAAAGTCAATGATCCCCATAATTTTCACATCTCCTAGTCTTGGAAATTTAATTAATTTTTTTTTATCTTTAAGTTCTTGAAATGTTTTTCTTAATATATTAGTTATCAGGATCATAAATTTGAATTTTTAATTTCTTTATTTTCGCATCTAAATTTTTCACAAAAATTCGAATTGATTTCAGTGTTTAGTAAACTTTTGGTACTAATTTGTTAGATGATTCACATATTAACAAAAGAAATTTTAGAATGAGTACGATAGATAACTCAAGTAATTTAGAGCTTATCTATTGTGGTTTCAAATACTAAATTCGATTTTCACTTTTTTGTTAGAACAAATATTTATTTTTAAGATATATAAACTTAATTACTAAAAAAATGGCAAAATAAATTAATAGAGAGTTAAATTGTGAACAATCGAAAAGGTAGAATCGAGAGAAAAAAAATAGATGGGATATCATGGGACAAAAAAGATTGTGCTTTCCTTGATAGCACATGATTACCCAGCTAGAGACGTTCGGTGGTCCCACCAAAGATCTTACATTGACCATTCATCTTCTTTTATTTTATATTGATTTTTCTTGTTGTATTTTCTTTTTATTTCGTTAAAGGTTTTTTTGGTTAAGTTGCATATATTTTTTGTGTAAATAAAAAAAATATAATTAGTAAAATAATGTTTTTTTATATATTTTAAATACACATATTTAAAAGATAAGTATTTGAAAATGGAGGGAATAATATCTCCTTTAACGAACTTGATATGGGCTAAAAGTAAGCCCTAAAACATATTTAATGTGGCATTAAATGGACTCAATATGGTCAAAACGTGGGGCCCACCAGATGGACCCAAACCCTATTTACAATATTAATTTCGTAATTAATATTAGGGGTAATAATCAGCTCAGCAATAAGAGTCAGATAAGGATATTACTCCTACCAAGCTTAGCCTCCAAGGCACAGAATTCGATATGGGAACTGACTCCTACAAGGAAGGAGTCTAGAACCTTCCTCAAGGCGGTGACTTGCCCATCAAGTCACCTAATTCTACCACGATTCTAGGGCTTCTCAGCCTATATAAAGGGTCTGACCCCTCATTCTCAGAACTACGTTTTAGGCTTAATCCTCGAATAAGGACATACAAGCCACTACGTCCTTGGTGTGCCCTTGCCGCCATAGCCCCGAGGGCATCACCAAGAACTACGTATTGGCTTGATTCTCAATACGAGATACGTAGGCACTCTGTGAGGACCGATTAGTCCCGAACACGGAAACAACCATTAAAGCTCGAAGCTCACCAACCCTAGCATTAAATACAATTCGAAACCTAGTTTTTATTCCACAACATTTGGCGCCGTCTGTGGGAAGAAGACATCAACCATGGTAACTACACGAAGAACAGCACCAAGCTCTACCGAGGCTTTGCCAATTAGCTCTGCTCCGCCCGTCACTGAGCAAGTACCCCCAGCAACAGGGGCGATCACTCAAACTCAGGTTTCTCATCCTCCAGGGACGAATCCCCATGCTGAGAGAACATTACCCATGGTCGTCCACCCAGGCCAAGAAACCAGCTCTCTTCAGATGGTGGTTTCTCCTCTGGTTGATCCCAATCGCCCGTTACCACCGGGGGTACAGATCCATACTACGGATCTCCCCATGAATACCAACCCGATGTATGGTCTGCCTAACTACCCTCTAATTACTCAAGGTCCTGGACCAAGGCCACGCCTTATATATCCGAGATCGAGAGTATGTTGACTACTCTGGCCCCTATACTGATGATTCATCGTCTGATGATGATGATCGTGATGAAGCCCCGAGGAGGCGACGTGCTAGCAGAGAACCAAGAAGGAGAACATAAACTATCCATGATGGACCCCCATTGACATCTGCTGAGAGAATCAAGGCTCATGAGGCCGAGCTTTTAAGGATAAAGGAAGATATTGTGAGAGAACAAGCTAGGTTGAATCAAACTCAACCTCCTCCAACCTCAGGACCGATTCCCATTATAGATCTGGAGAGGTCTTCAAGAAGGCAGAGAAGGGCCGACGCCCCAACTGGAAGAACAACAAGGGTTGAAACCCCCAGGAGCAACCCCAAGGATCTGATGCCACTTGGGGATCCTGATGATCCCACACCCCCGTTTACCGAGGAGGTGATGAATGCTCACATCTCCAAGAAGTTTAAGATGCCGACAATTAAGGTTTATGATGGAACGGGTGATCCCGCAAACCACGTTAGGACATTTTCGAACGCACTATTGCTATAGCCTGCAAGTGACGCCTTGAAGTGTAGGGCGTTCCCTCAAACTCTGTCGGGCATGGCTCAAAGATGGTATAGTCGCGTACCTGCGAATTCGATTGGCTTTTTTAAGGAGTTGAGCGCCACTTTTGTCAGCCAATTCATTAGCGCGAGAGTTCATGAGAAAAGTTCTGCATCCCTCATGTATGTAGTGCAAGGGAATAACGAAAACCTGAGAGATTACCTCAAGAGGTTCACTAAGGAGACATTGAATATCACGGATTTGGAAAATAAGGTGGCCATGGTAGCCCTAGAACACGGAACCACTGATCTATTCTTTAAAAGGTCATTAGCAAAGCATCCTCCTGAAAACATGGCCGAGCTCCAGCGAAGGGTTGACAAGTATATCAAGGCTGAGGATAGCATGAAGAAGGAAGCCACATGAGAAATTTCAAGAAATTTTAACTTCTATGTGTTAAACGATCAGAAAACAAATCAGTTAATTCTGTTTAGTTTGTTATTTGTTTCTCAATCTGGTTGTAATAGCAGTTGGAGATTTGTTCTGACTATATTATGTTATTTTTAATGAAATTATGCATTTTGTCAAAATAAATAAATAAATAAATACCCCAAAAAAATTTTTACCCCTAATTAAAATCATTAAGCCTTAAAAATAATTTTTATGTGATAAAAATGTAAAATTTTGATTTTTAAACAAATATAATATTAATGCCAAAATTTCCCAAAAATTATGAATATTACATAAATTACAAAATAATACATTTTTAAAAATCCTATTATTATATTAAAATAATTGTATCAAAAGAAAGGTCTCAAATCCAGTAGAACCAGTACTGTGGCTGGGTTCGAAAATTATAATGTGAAATAACCTTATTCTAAAAATATAAAAATTACAGAAAAATAGAATAAAATATTTTATGCTACACATAAGTCACATAACACGTATCGAAAATTTTTCCTATTTAATAAAAATCATAATGCTATTAAATGCATTAAAAATAAACTGGAACACAAAAAAATGAACTAAAAATATATTTTAATATAATAAATTACACGTTATTTTCCCGGTCGTTACAATACTGATATCATCATTTTTTTATTTTTAGGGTTCAATTTTTATAGATAAAAATTATTATGAGTCTTTATATTATATGTTAAAAGTTGAGATTTTGGTTTTAACAAAAGTTAACGAGGATTCCAAGCCCTTCTCAACATTCCAGGCTCTGTCTACACATGTGTGGAAAGCAGTCACTCGTGCCAGTAGAAAATGTTCGGTACGTTTAAGGACACTGACTTGGCTACAATTGGACATGCATCCCTTTTCAAAACTAATCAGCACTTTGGATAGCTAGTTAATTGGTTTCAGAAGTTTCTACTTGTTGGTATAACAAGAAAACCTCCAAACACGAACCTCGCTTTTGTATGTTTGTTTTTATTCGCATTAGCAGGATCCAACATACTTGCTGTGGTTTTGTTAATTTGTTATATGATGCTATACAAGCTACAACTTTTAGTTTAATTTTGTGTGTAGCTCCAGCAATATTTAGCTAAATTTTCTCCGAGTTCAGGACTAAAAAACTTGTACTTTGACTTCACACTTGACACTTGATGAAAACCGCAAGTGTCCTGAAACAATCTTGCATTTCAATAACAATCTAGCTTTTATGTACTTTCTCCCATGTGTGAGGTTTATATAATCTTCTATCTCGAGATTTAACAACATTTTTATTATAGAAGGCGGCCATCGAATATCATCTAGTTGTTTCCGGAGGTTCATCACCAGGTGCCTAAAAGTTGAGACATAAAATAGGAATATTCAGGAGAAAAACCAAAGGACATTTAAGTTCTTAGCGATTTATGATTTGAGCTCTCACAGAGCAAGACAATGCCAGGTTTTTGGACTTGGAAAAATTGGTTGGAGAATTTGTGTAATATTTGCTGCATCTCAGGCTTGTGAAATATATCGATGAGAACTTGTAGGTGCCCACACTACACCAAAATCTGTATGTCATGTCTTTAGATGAGAAAAATTCATTGATAGAAAGTTATAACTTAGAAGGATATTGGTCTTGAAAAATCTGATCATATTTGTTCATTATTTCTCCCAACATCCTCTTTTCTTCATAAATTTTGTTTAGAATTTTCATTCCATTCCTACCCTATTCCATTCTTTCCAAGTGAACACACCTTGAAAGAAGCAATTAGAGCAAGTCCAACAATGTCCTAAATATTGTCCTAAATCAATATTTAGGACATTTAGTCATTTTTTGTGCTCCAACAATGTCCTAGTGGTGTCTTAAAATATATACTAGGACATCTATCTCATGCCCTTTTTTAAGGCATCTTTATACTTTTTCTAAATCATTTTTAAGTTTTAACAATAAAAAATTGACTTCTCTCCTTTTCTACACTTCTTTCTCCTCACTTTTTTCTCTTCCCTCCAAATGTAATTAAAATTAATTATTATTTTTATTTATAAGGTACAAGTATAAGGCATGTTGTTGGAATTGATACACAAAAATCATGACCTAAATTACTAGAACGTTATATTTTATTATATTTTTAGGGCACATTGTTGAACTTGCTCTTGTCGTTGGTAGGAACTGTCTACGAAGTAGAGAGTTTGTTGATCATATTGAAAAAGGAGACTACAATTGGGCATGCATCCCTTTTCAAAACTAATCAGCACTTTGGCTAGCTAGTTAATTGGTTTCAGAAGTTTCTACTTGTTGGTATAACAAGAAAACCTCCAAACACGAACCTCGCTTTTGTATGTTTGTTTTTATTCGCATTAGCAGGATCCAACATACTTGCTGTGGTTTTGTTAATTTGTTATATGATGCTATACAAGCTACAACTTTTAGTTTAATTTTGTGTGTAGCTCCAGCAATATTTAGCTAAATTTTCTCCGAGTTCAGGACTAAAAAACTTGTACTTTGACTTCACACTTGACACTTGATGAAAACCGCAAGTGTCCTGAAACAATCTTGCATTTCAATAACAATCTACTTTTATGTACTTTCTCCCATGTGTGAGGTTTATATAATCTTCTATCTCGAGATTTAACATTTTTATTATAGAAGGCTGCCATCGAATATCATCTAGTTGTTTCCGGAGGTTCATCACCAGGTGCCTAAAAGTTGAGACATAAAATAGGAATATTCAGTAGAAAAACCAAAGGACATTTAAGTTCTTAGCGATTTATGATTTGAGCTCTCATAGAGCAAGACAATGCCAGGTTTTTGGACTTGGAAAAATTGGTAGGAAAATTTGTGTAATATTTGCGGCATCTTAGGCTTGTGGAATATATATATCGATGCATGAGAACTTATAGGTGCCCACACAACACCAAAATCTGTATGTCATGTCTTTAGAAGAGAAAAATTCTTTGATAGAAAGTTAGTTACAAGCATATTGGTCTTGAAACATTTATTTTATTTAATCATATAATTTCAAAAATATTTAAAAGTAACATGTGCTTTGCACGGGCTATAATCTAGTTATTATAAATTTTAATTTTAATATGTTATTGGAAGAATTCGAACCTAACATTTTTGTATATAATAATTTTTACTATTAAATATAAATTAATATGTTGTTGGCGGGAATCGACCTTAAACCTTTGTATATAATCACTTTTAGTATTATTGTATCTAACGGTTTTGATCTTTTTGAGCCCGTGCAAAGCACGACTTACTTTTAAATATTTTTAAAATTATATGATTAAAAAATAGAATAAAATAATTTATTATGGATATAATTTAACTTTGCAATATTAATTAATAAAATTATTAGTAATAATGATAGTTATTAAAATAAATAACATACTAGTACAAAATTGATATTTTACGTCGCCTCATATACATCGGTTCTGGACAAAGGCGACGTATAAAGTACTTATATACGTCGGTTCTGCCTAAAGCCGATGTATATGTACATTTTTAAACATTTTTTACGTCGGTTCAAGAAAACGCCGACGTATAAAGTTATATTATACGTCGGTCGATAAAATGCGACGTATAAAATGCTACTATATACATCGGTTGAGGAAAAGGCGACGTATATAATGCTACTATATACGTCGGTTGAGGAAAGAGCGACATATATAATGCTATTATATACGTCGCTTAGGGAAAAGACGACGTATAAAATTCTCTTCTACATCGGGTTAAAAAAACCGACGTATAAAGTTTCATTTTTTACGCTCTATACAACCGACGTATAAAATCATTAATTTAATTGAAATCGTAGTCTTCAATTGTTGCCCTATATTATTACACTTCTTCCCCAATTAAACTCTGTTCTTCCTCTCTCATCTCTCTCTCTCGCTCTCTCTCTCTCTCTCTGCGAAATGAACGCCAAGGGGGAAAAGATCTGGTGCGTCGGTGGCACATCACCAGCGCCAATACGTCGTCGTCGTCATCCAACGGCCATTGCTTCAATCGACCGGTCTTCAACACCTCCAGTCCACTAATCCGACTCCACAGGTTCCGATCCTATCTATACTTATATGTTTGTTGTATTTATTTACAGATCTGAGTATTTGATTATAAATTTGTGTGTACCGTGTGTGTATTTGTTTAGGATTTTGGATTTTACGGAGGTTAGGGATCGAGAATGTATAAGAATCCGCAGAGGACGTTTAGTGGAAGCAGCGATTTGTTCGCGGAGCTGTTGACTCCGCCTGGAAGTACAAGATGTCAGAGATGAAATGGAGGTGATGATGCGAATGAGTTTAGTCCGGGGCTTTTAGATCTGTACGCTTACGATACCGAGCTTATTCATGAGGTAATTGCTACTTTTCAAAATTGTATACTTGTCTTGTTCCTGCATTTGGATATCGTGATATTGTTATGATTGTTGATTATAATTATTTAGGTCATTATTCCAAGTAGATTTAAAGATGTTTTAGTTAGGTATTGCTATGGAAGAATTGATACAATGTGTAGTGTTTGTTTAATGTTTTGCCGATTATGTTTTTAGATTATTCATACGAAGTAGATTTAAGGAGGTTGTAGTAGTTTTGTCTTAGTTAGGTATGCTTGTTTGATGCAAGTTTAGGTGAATAATATTTTCTCTTGGGTGGTGCTAATATAGCCTTAGATTCATGCTTATTAGTACTTCAATTCTCTTTTATATTTGCCTAAGACCTACATTAGCCGAGAACACCACAAAACAACTAATTTTTATGAGATTGCTGTCTTAAAGAGATCTAAATTTAACTCCTTGTTAGACTTGTTCTGTGCCTTTTAGAATCTAAGTTCTGTGCCTCGTAGCTTTACCTGCTCTGAAGGGTTTTTTTTTGGAATTAATAATAAAACTTGATGTTTAACTTGTTATCTCGTGTTGGTTTATGACATACATGTTATGGCATTGATTGCTTATCTGATGGAGTTTAAAGGAAACTATTGCCCACATCTCATTATTGTTCCCAATGTTGTGCTGGTGGTCAACTAGAAGGTTTACCTTTTTATCCCGCTTTATACGGTATCTTGTTTTCTGTTTCCTGGTAACAGCTAACTCTATTTGTGTAACAGAGCGAGCTTCACAACTGGCTACCATCAGTGTCTTGTAGTTGTATATACTATGTTGGTCAAAAGGATCAGCGTATAAAACTATTTTCACAAGTAAGATTTCCTAGTATTAATATTCTGACATGAATTTGTTGCAAATGACTTAATGTTCTTTTTTAAAATTTTCTACAACTACGAGGTGTGTGCAATGAAGTTTAATGTACTTGTCACGACCTATGAGTTTGTCATGTATGATCGTGCAAAGCTCTCGAAGGTTGATTGTCATGTAGTAATTGTTCTTCATTTGATATTGTAGCAGTGTACCTTAATTCATGGAACTCATATAAGTAACATCATCTGCTGCTAGTTTGATTATCCATCTTCCATACAAGTGCTGTGTACACCTTCAAACAATAAACATGTACATATTTGACTTATAACCATGCCTGCATGCAAATAATCTTCTCCCCACCGTATTTCCAGGAACTTTGACTTGTTAATGCATTTACTTGTTGCATCAGAATTTTCATTAGAGAACAGAAGGAGATATTTTACTATATCTACATCTTCCTTTTTGGACAAATATATCTGCTGAGATGCAGAAATTCATGTTTGACTCTTGAAAAATTATAAATCAATTGGCCAGAATCAGATCAATAGGCATGCTAACATGAGGTCTATAGTGCTTTTTTTATTAATTAATGGAACTGATAGGCGATAGCTGTTATATCATTAATGGTCTAGAGCTACACAAAGAAGAAGAAGACATTTAAAGTGCATGTATTTTGAAGCATAGTTTGCAAAATGTTTAACAGAAGCAGAGCGCTGTTGATTCAGAAGAGGTTCTTAATAATTATTTTAAATACAACAAGTAATAAAGTTGCTAACTTGGCCTGATGAGGCATATAAATATCAAAGTCTCATACTCAAGAAATGTTAATGATTCATGATTGTAAACTACAATTTAAAAGTTATGAAAGTGAATGATAGATCATATTTAATTAATCAATTACCTAATTGAAACTGAGATCAAGTTGAGTGTTACATTAGCAAGTTTAGTGTACCACGTCAGCATCCACGTCATTTTTTCATTGGGAATTTTAACGGAACTGACGGGAATGACCAATTTGTAAGTTTTTAAGTACTAATGACTGAAAACCTTTTTAACTTGGTGACTCAGTTGCAAGTTATTATTAACTACAATGATGAATTAGCCATTTAACTCATTTATTTCTGCACTACACTTGCTATGCACAACTTGCAGCATTTTGATATATTTCATGCAACTGTAGTCAAGGAAGTTCTCTATATTCAGCGTAATAGACTAATAGATATCAATGTCTACTTTTGTATTTCATTGTGATATGTTTACCGTGTACCATAACTTTTTAGGTGCCTGAAATACACTATTTTTTTCATTTCAGGATGAGAAACTTTTAATTTGGTATTCTGGTCAAGAGGAACGACATTTGAGATTAGCCTCAGTTACAAATGTTATTCGTGGCCAAAAGAATGCATGAACTTGAGCTGCTTTTCCATTTAGCATTTGGGTTAAGCCTTTGTTCATAATAATTTGTTGATAATGCATCTTGTTATAATCTCTTTTTCAGAAGCCATTTCAATCAGAAAGAGAATGCCGGTCTATTTCACTACTAATAGTTAACAGTGAACACTCTCTCAATCTGGTAATATCAGTGCAAATGCACTAGCATAACTTTCCTTCTGCTTTGAAATTTGTTTCGAACCACTGAAAGTGGAAGATCGGCATAAAGTTGTGTAAATAGTCCAGCTGGTTTTATGAGAAGGAAGCATAATCTTGGACTCAGAGGATACCACTACCAGAATTTCACAGGTTTGTCTGCATCTTTCGTAATTCATTTACATCTGTTGCTTTGCATCAACTACTTCTGACGTGGATGAGTCAGTTGTCTCTGTAACAGATGGATTTTTTTTTATCCCTTAGGGAGGTAAGGACGTTAAGTAGAAACTGACGGGCTTTATAAGTCACCTTCATCCTTATATGTAGAATATTTTGAGTTTGAAAATTTATATCCAGAGATATTTGAATAATAATTTAAGTGGCACCTACATATTTGATCGGAGCAGGCATTACTAATTTTATTTTTTATCTGTGAAATATATCAGGGTACTCAGAAGGTAGAGAAGTACTTGCCATTATTGGGAAACTTGGTTCACCATAGTAAGGATATTAGCAGTAATCAGTTGGTTCAATGGACATCAAACCTAAGGATATGATGGAGTAGTGCTCTTACTACTTCATCTTTATTCGGCTGTAAGAGTCAAAAGTTCTTTCGAATCGATAATTTGATGTATGAGCTCACTATGATGCGTTTCCTCTACTGTGCTCTGCTACGAGCATTGGCTTATGAAGTTCTGTCCAAAGGTAGATATTGACTCCTCAACTTACCTTTGCTTTCTTACACTTGCAACTAATAATCACATCATCTTGTACTTTAAGTATTTAATTAAAATTTTGTCCAAATTTTTTTTCACAACTGCCAGATGGTCATTACTGGAGAAGAGCAGTTGCAAAGCCTCAAAGCTTCACTTGAACTTGTATTAATACCTGGGTGCATGACTGAACTTGTAAAGAAATGGATCATAGCATCACAGAAGCATGGACCTATTATCTCCCAAGTAGCTAAGAAAAATTCTACAGTTAAGCCATCGGGGCCAGGAGCCTTATTCTTTTTCACAGTTTATTTTTTTTTATATTTAACACTCTTTGATTGCAGGGTAACTCCTCAAATTGAAGTCATGTTTGAGGTTGATGCCAATGGTATTCTGAATGTTAAGGCTGAAGACAAAGCTTCGGGTATATCTGAAAAGATTACAATCACAAATGACAAGGGTCGTTTGTGTCAAGACGAGATTGAGCGCATGGTTCGTGAGGCTGAGGAGTTTGCAGATGAAGATCTAGGATCATGATCATGGAATCAGTGGGAGAATTAGTGGGAGAGTTAGATTAATATAATAATGTCAGGTTTTTTTTTCTCTTTGTTCTGTTTGGTTTTGGTATTTCTTCTCTTGGGTATGTCCTTGAGAAGTTTCTTGGACCTTAGCTTTTCTGCTCTAGGTTGTATATTATTTTTCCGTTGATATAAAATTTCTGCTCTAGGCTGTATATTATTTTTCTGTTGATATAAAATTTTTACGAGGTGCCATCCTCATTTCCCAAAAAAAAAAAATAATAATAAAAATAATAATAAATATTTTTTTAAAATCTTTTGTGACAATATACGTCGGTTCTTGTATGGGCGACATATAAAACATAATCTATATACGTCGGTTTTTTTGTCTTTATACGTCGCTTATATTGACTCATATACGTCGGCATTTTGGTTTTTTACGTCGGTTATTAGGCAACGTATATTCTATTTTTTACGTCACCTATTTAACCGACGTAAAAGACCCATACTTTATACGTCGTCCCTCTATACGTCGCCAAAATGCCAACGTATAAGGCCTATTTAACCGACGTAAAAGACCAGTTTTATACTAGTAACCAACTTCTGAGATTGTGCTATTTTGGAAATTTTGAGCAAAATTTGTGCCAAATTGGCCCAAAACCCATGAAAACCGCAAGTGTCCTGAAACAATCTTGCATTTCAATAACAATCTACTTTTATGTACTTTCTCCCATGTGTGAGGTTTATATAATCTTCTATCTCGAGATTTAACATTTTTATTATAGAAGGCTGCCATCGAATATCATCTAGTTGTTTCCGGAGGTTCATCACCAGGTGCCTAAAAGTTGAGACATAAAATAGGAATATTCAGGAGAAAAACCAAAGGACATTTTTAATTTCTTAGCGATTTATGATTTGTCACATTTGAGCTCTCACAGAGCAAGACAATGCCAGGTTTTTGGACTTGGAAAAATTGGTAGGAGAATTTGTGTAATATTTGCTGCATCTTAGGCTTGTGAAATATATCGATGAGAACTTGTAGGTGCCCACACTACACCAAAATCTGTATGTCATGTCTTTAGATGAGAAAAATTCATTGATAGAAAGTTATAACTTAGAAGGATATTGGTCGTGAAACATTCTGATCATTTTTCCGTTCGTATCAGCTTAAATATTTATATCGGTTTTTTTTTAAAAAAAAAAATCTTTTTTTGACGGGAAGTGCAACTAAATTGAAAGTATTGTTTTTTTTTTTTTGAGAAATGCTAGAGCCCCAAAATATGTCCCAAAATTGTTCCCAAATCCTTGCATAATTGATAACTTTTTTAAAATAATATGGGACCCCGCGTGTATAAATATGCGCCCACAAATTAAAACCAGCTACTTGTCAATGACACATCATTCAGGAAAAGTTTTGGAAATATTTTTGGGTACCTAGCAAAGAATTTGAAAAACAACATTCCCGAAATAATAAGCATCCACTAACATTGGGCAATGAATGATATCAAAATCCGACATCCCTAAACATTCGTGCAAACGACAGGTGATGTGGTAGTATTTATCATGTAGCTAGCAACTAATAAATAAATACCCAAAAGAATTTTTTTACCCCTAATTAAAATCATTAACCCTTAAAAATAATTTTTATGGGATAAAAAAGAAAAAATTTTATTTTTAAACAAATATAATATAAATGCCGAAATTTCCCAAAAATTATGAATATTACATAAATTACAAAATAATACATTTTTAAATATCCTATTATTATATTAAAATAATTGTATCAAAAGAAAGGTCTCAAGTCCTGTAGGACCAGTACTGGGTTTGAAAATTATAATGTGAAATAACCTTATTCTAAAAAAATAAAAATTACAGAGAAATAGAATAAAATATTTTATGCTACACATAAGTCACATAACATGTATTGGAAATTTTTCCTATTTAATAAAAATCATAATACTATTAAATGCATTAAAAATAAACTGGAACACAAAAAAATGAACTAAAAATATATTTAAATATAATAAATTACACATAAAATACTGATATCATAATTTTTTTTTATTTTTTGGGTTCAATTTTTATAGATAAAAATTATTATATGAGTCTTTATATTATATGTTAAAAGTTGAGATTTTGGTTTTAACAAAAGAGCGGAATTTCCTAGCGTACAGTTTTTAATGCACCCGCAATGAAATGGTAGAGTAAGGATGAAAGGTAATTTGCATGCATGGGTATATGCTAGATGAAAACCCTGCGAAGCACGGGCTCGGAAATTTATGTTAAATAATACTAATTTTTATTTAATTAAATATTTATAAAATTATATTACAAAAACTTATAAAAAGAACTATGTTATTTGCATAAAAAAAATATATGCGATTAACAAACTATAAACTTAGATTGTTTAATAGATTTGCATGGAAACAGTTTCGGTTGTTTTCATTGAAAAATATTTAGGATAATTGATCATAATCTTTTTACTATAAGTTATAATAAAAAAATTTGCTAATACAATGTAAGAATTATAATAATAATAAGATTTCAATTTTATTATATTTTTTTAAAAAATAACATATAATCGAAGGGAAGAATGTTCTAGAGTACTGTATGGAAACATATTCTAGTTGTTCTCCTTGAAAAATCTTTTGAAAAATTGGTCGTATTATTTTTATATTCTAAATTATGATAAAAAAATTGTATTATAATTATAATAGGATTTCAGTTTTATTATTTTCTTTAAAAAAAATAACATAGAATTGTAAGGGAATATGATTCTAGGGATAAAACTATTTTTTTTATTTAAAGTTGCAATAAAAGAATTTTAATTACAATATGATTTCTATTTTATTAAAAAACAACATAGAATTATAGTAAAAATAGGATTATAGGGATAAAACCAAAATACGGTCTGAACCAAAAGTGGTACCGTTAAAGGGGTGTTCCTTGAAAAATCTTTTGGAGAATTGATCGTATTATTTTTTGATTCTAAATTATGATAAAAAAAAATTGTATTATAATTATAATAGGATTTCAATATTATTATTTTCTTTAAAACATAACATAGAATTATACGGGAATATGATTCTAGGGATGTAACTATTTTTTTAATTTAAGTTGTAATAAAAAAATAATAATTATAATAGAATTTCTATTTTATTAAAAATATCATATCATAGAATTATAGTAGAAATAGGATTATAGAGGTGAAACCAAAATAGGATTGAAACCAAAAGTGGTACCGTTAAAAGGGTGTATTATTTTTTGATTCATTAAAAAAATTGTATTATAATTATAATAAGATTTCAACTTTTTTATTTTCTTTAAAAAATAACATGGAATTATAAGAGAATATGATTCTAGGGATGAAACTATTTTTTTATTTAAAGTTGAAATAAAAAAATTATAATTGTAATAGAATTTCTATTTTATTAAAAAAAATCATAGAATTATAGTAGAAAAAGGATTATAGGGGTGAAATCAAAATAGGAGTGAAACCAAAAGTAGTACCGTTAAAAGGGTGTTTCGCTTATTAATAAAGGTTGGGGAGTGTTCCTTGAAAAATCTTTTGGAGAATTGATCGTATTATTTTTTGATTCTAAATTATGATAAAAAAAATTGTATTATAATTATAATAGGATTTCAATTTTATTATTTTCTTTAAAACATAACATAGAATTATACGGGAATATGATTCTAGGGATGAAACTATTTTTTTATTTTAAGTTGTAATAAAAAATAATAATTATAATAGAATTTCTATTTTATTAAAAATATCATATCATAGAATTATAGTAGAAATAGGATTATAGAGGTGAAACCAAAATAGGATTGAAACCAAAAGTGGTACCGTTAAAAGGGTGTATTATTTTTTGATTCATTAAAAAAATTGTATTATGATTATAATAAGATTTCAACTTTTTTATTTTCTTTAAAAAAATAACATGGAATTATAAGAGAATATGATTCTAGGGATAGAACTATTTTTTTATTTAAAGTTGTAATAAAAAAAATTATAATTATAATAGAATTTCTATTTTATTAAAAAAGCATCATAGAATTATAGTAGAAAAAGAATTATAGGGGTGAAACCAAATTAGGAGTGAAACCAAAAAAAGTAACGTTAAAAGGGTGTTTCGCTATTAATAAAGGTTATAGATAGGAAGACTGATAGCTTGCAACAAGTTGTGAATTTGGCTAATCAAAGATTAAAAAACAATTTATGCGAAAAAAAAGGAGATTAAAAAACAATAATAGAATTTTCTTAATTACTCATTTAATTTACTGCATTTACTAAATTTCAAAAATTAACAAATATGGGTATACCACCTGAACAAATATTGGTATAATATGGATATATAGATACGAGTAAATTTAAAATTACTCATTTATTGCGAAGGCCCAAGTCCAATTGCTTTTGGGTCGGTCCGGTCCGATCCAATACGAGTAGAAGTATGCACTTCCACTACTTATTTAATTACTACTAGATTACACCCGTGCTACGCACACGGTAGTTTAAATTTAAATTTCATAATAATTATGATATATAATAATAACAAAAAAATAAAGAAAATAATTTATATTTAAGATCAAATAAATTAATATTGAAAGAAATAATATTAATAAAATGTTATTTTTCTATATTATTACAAATGAAGTCAAAGATAAAATTATTAAAATTTTCTATATCTGTTATGTGATTATATGTATTAATAAGCTTACCTAAATAAAAAAATTTACTCAAATTCTCACTAATAATCTTAACAAAAATATTAAAAGAATATATTAATAGTGATTAGTGAATGAATGATTCACTAATATCACATAATAGATATAGAAAACCGAATGATTATCATATAATCTAGCCCGTATTAATATTCTTTTATGCCAAATCAAAGTCTGCCGAATGATTATATTAATATAGTCCCTGGCGGGGCCTTGCAACCCAAATCCACCAAAATCACCCCACCTTAATATACATAAAAAAAAGTTGCATGTGATTGCATTCAGTTGCATGTGGTTGCATTCAGTTGAATATGGCCCCTGGCGAGGCCTTGCAACCCAAATCCATCAAAATCACCCCACCTTAAAAAAAGATTGCATGTGGTTGCATTCAGTTGAATATGGCCCCTGGCGGGGTCTTGCAACCCAAATCCACCAAAATCACCACAACTTAAAAAAAAATTGCATGTGGTTGCATTCAATTGAATATGGCCCCTGGCGGGACCTTGCAACCCAAATCCACCAAAATCACTCCACCTTAAAAAAAAAGTTATATGTGGTTGCATTCAGTTGAATATGACCCCTGGCGGGGCCTTGCAACCCAAATCCACCAAAATCACCCCACCTTAAAAAAAAGTTGCATGTGGTTGCATTCAGTTGAATATGGCCCCTGGTGGGGCCTTGCAACCCAAATCCACCAAAATCACCCCACCTTAAAAAAAATTGATGAACACGTGGCAGGTTACTGTTCATCCGAATTATTTTTTTTTAAAAAAAAATAAAATTTGGTTGAAAGAGGAAAGATAGTATTTTTGCAATTAAGATAGTAAATATGCAATGAATTAAAGGAGATTGTATTTTTGCAAATAGAAACTTTAAACCTAGTATTTTTTGTAAATTCTCAAAAAGAAATTGTAATTATTAATATTAAATTTAAATATAAAAAAAGAAGTTAGATTTTTAACATTATAAACATCAAAAGAGAATTTGTAAATATTAACAATAAAAAAACTAAAAATTTAAAAAATATAAAAGAACTAATAATTTATTATTATAACATTAAAAATTGCAATTCATTCTTTCATTCCCTAGTTAAAAAACAAATAATTAGTTTAAATTTTAATTTCATAATAATTATGATAAATAATAATAATAATAAATAAATAAATATAATAATTTTATATTTAAAGATCAAATAAATTAATATTGAAAGAAATTATATTAATAAAATATTATTTTTCTATATTATAAAAAATGCAATTAAAGATAAAATTATTTAGAGTTTCTATATCTGTCATGTGATAAAATGTATTAATAAGCTTACCAAAATTAAAAGATTTATTTAAATTTTAATTAACAATCTTACCATAAATATTAAGTAAATATATTAATAGAATTAAATTTGTATACAAATCTCGTGCTATCTATTATACGATAATATGTATTAATAAGCTTACCAAAATTAAAAGATTTTTTCAAATTTTCATTAATAATCTTACCATAAATTTTAAGAGAATATATTAATAGTATTTAAATTTGTATACAAACTTTCTTTAATTAATAATGGGTTAAATAATGGATGTGGATCTTTCCCAAACGTAATATGGATACCAAACCTAGAAATGGATTATCCAGTGGGTTGAAATCAATACAAAATCTTGTCCAAACCTAAATATGGATACCAAACTTTAGGTAAGGGCTATCCACTAATTTATAATATATAGATTTCAACAGCTTTTCATATGCTAAGAGCAGTAACATCCTGTACCCCATCCCTATCCCTAAATTCTTACTAAAAATAGTAAATCCCCAAACAAAAATAGTAAATTCCTAAAATAATCAAAAATATTTTACATCTCATTCCCCATTTTCCATACTCATATCCCTATATTCTTTTTTATATTACTTCTTTCTCTCTCTTTCATTTACAACTTTAACTACCAAAACCCACTCACTATCTACAAATATAATTTAATATTATTATATGAAGAGATAGGGGGTTTGGGAAAGCTTTTGGGGGAATGAACAAAGTCCCTAAATATGGGGACTTGAGTTATGACCCTAAAACTAAACCCCAAAATGGGGAATGGGATGGAGGGGTATTTTAGAAGAAAAGTTGAACAAATCCTCAAATTATGGGGATGGGGATGGAGATGGGGTGCGGAATGTGAATGCTCTAATAGTACTCTCTCTGTCTCTTTTAGTTTCTCTTATTTGAAATGTCGGGATTGTTCATAACATGAGACAAATTACTAATTTACGTTTAATCTATAACATGATATAGTCATGTTAAAAAAGTTTGGGTTTAGCGAAGTGTGGATTGCTCGTGTTATGAAGTGTGTCCGAACTGTCTCGTATAGTTTCATACATAATGGAACTGTTTTTGGGGAAGTAAAACCTGGGCGTGGGATAAGGCAAGGGGACCCTATATCACCTTACCTTTATATTCTCTGTGTAGAAGGGTTAAGCTCAATTATTCGAAGGCATGAGGATGCTGGGTTGATTCATGGATGTCGAATTGCTCGAGGGGCACCTGAAATCTCACATCTGCTATTTGCAGATGATTGTTATCTGTTTTTTAGAGCTACGGAGGTGGAAGCAACTACAATGAAGTCCATATTGCTAAGGTACGAAAGATTGTCAGGACAAACAATAAATTTTCACAAATCAAATGCTACTTTTAGTCCGAATACTAGTTGTTTTGATAGACATAAATATGTCACCATCTGGGCATTAAAGAGGTGTATGATCCTGGAAATTACTTGGGGATGCCAATGCGGATTGGTAGGAAAAAATACGAAGTGTTTCAACCAGTAAAGGACAGGGTTAAACAGAAGCTTCATGGTGGAGAGAAAAGAGTATATCAAAAGCAGGCAAGCTTGTTCTACTGAAGACTGTAGCTCAGGCGATTCCGAATTTCTGGATGAATCTTTTTTTGATTCCGGAGGACTTGTGTGATAGTATAGAAAAAGTGATGAATTCTTTTTGGTGGAGCAATCATACAACAGATGGGAAGGGGGTTAAATGGATGTCTTGGAAAAGATTGTGTGTTGTCAAAGAAGGTGGAGGATTGGGTATGAAGGAGCTACATAAATTCAATGTTTCTATGCTAGCCAAACAGGGCTGGAGGTTGGTAAATAATGATAATCCACTAGTTACAAAATTGATGCAGGCCAAATATTACCCAGATGGAGACTTTTTGAACGCTAAGTTAGGGCTAAATCCGAGTTATACATGGTGAAGTATTCTAGCAACACAAGATTTGGTCAAAAGTGGTGTTCGAAAGCGTATTGGGGATGGCGAAAGTACTCGAGTATGGAAAGTACCGTGGCTACCAGACATGGAGGATGGATATTTATCAACGTTGATGATGCCGGAGTTGCAAGATATTAAGGTGTCAAGTTTGATGGAGGTGGAACACCGTAAGTGGGATGAGGATATTATTGCTGACCTGTTTAATGAAAGAGATAAAGAGTTAATTCTTTAAATTCATATTTTGATACAGAGGAAACCTGATAAATGGTTTTGGGTCTTGGATCAAAAAGGTAAATTTTCTGTTCGTATTACTTATAGGAAGCTGCGAGGTGATGACCAAACACCTTATGGAGAGTTCTGGAATCGTTTATGGAATCTACAGCTCCCTGGGAAAGTCATTTTGTTACTTTGGAGGGCTTGTCGTGCTTGTTTGCCTACGACAGTGGCTTTAGCCAGAAAAAATATTTCAATAAATAAGGTCTGTCCATGGTGTTTGCAGGTTGAGGAGGTAGATGTTCATGTACTTTTTCAGTGCGATTTTGCAAGAACAATATGGTTGATATGCGGCCTGCAGAATAGTGTTAATGTCTGCCCTGGGGATGAGGTTTTTAATGTGATTTATAGAGCTCTAATGTCAATGTCAAGAGAAAAGTGTGTCTTATTTGGGTTGGTTTGCTGGAGCATATGGAATAGAAGAAATAACTGGGTCTGGAATAAGATTAATGGTCCAGTGCATCAAATTAGAGATGAAGCTCTGCATATGTGGCAAGACTGGAAAAATGCTCGAGCAAAGGAGGGTGAATCAACACTTTTGCAGGGTATGGCAAGAGGGAGTGAGGGACGCTAGAGAGATGGTGTAGACCATCACCAGGATGGGTGAAAATTAATATAGATGCAGCTATTTTTGCGGAGGAAAGGAGGGTGGGGTTGGGATGCATTATTAGAGGGGAAGCAGGTGAGTTCCAAATGGCACGATCACTTATTCATAGAGGTCTGTATACAGTACGGGAGGCAGAAGCATTAAGTGTGAGGGAAGCAATTTGGTGGGCTACAAAGAAGGGTTTTCAACGTTGTGTTTTCGAAACGGATGCCAAAGTGGTTGTGGATGCGATTCAAGGAAGTATAGGGACAACACCGTTTCATGAAATTGTTGATGATTGTATTGAGTCTTTGAAGCACTTTGAAAATGTGCTAGTGTGTCATGTAAGAAGATCTGCGAATGGTGTGGCTCATGCATTAGCCAAAGCTTGCCGTTCTATGTCAGATGTAGTGCAGGAATGGACGTGTAGTCCTCCTGAATTCCTTTTCGATGTATTACAAAATGATGTTGTTTGAGTAATGAAAACTTTTATTCTCAAAAAAAAAAAAATATAGTCATGAGTGATCTTGTTGGATTCGTATTTATGAGTATTTTAATACAATGAAGTTTTTATATTTAAAACTAATATGAAATTGAAGATATTAACGATCAAAAATGTGCGTTGGCAAACGTATCCAGTCAAAATAGGTATGATATGTAGAAACGGAGGAATAGATATAAAGAGATATATGCAGAGGGGCCACCGCCTTTCCTTAACACCAAAGCACGTGAAAGTTGGCCTCACTCCTCCAACAACAGCTCTAGATGGTGAGGTGGCACACGTGGTCCCACCACTTCTCAGAGAGAAAGTCTTCAGATTTTCTGAGTCAGCAATTGACCATATCAAATCAAAAGTTAACGAGGATTCCAAGCCCTTCTCAACATTCCAGGCTCTGTCTACACATGTGTGGGAAGCAGTCACTCGTGCCAGTAGAAAATGTTCGGTACGTTTAAGGACACTGACTTGGCTAGTAGAGAGTTTGTTGATCATATTGAAAAGGGAGACTACAATTGGTCATGCATCCCTTTTCGAAACTAATCAGCACTTTGGCTAGCTAGTTCGTTTCAGAAGTTTCTACTTGTTGGTATAACAAGAAAACCTCCAAACACGAACCTCGCTTTTGTATTTTTGTTTTTATTCGCATTAGCAGGATCCAACAAACTTGCTGTGGTTTTGTTAATTTGTTATACTAGATGATAGCCCGTGCGAAGCACGAGTCGAAATAATTTATTAAAATTGATAATTTTTTATTAAATTTTATAGAAAATATTTTATTTATCATTAAAAAATACTCTCTCCGTCCCAATGGATTCTTTACGCTTACTATTTTGGGTCGTCCCATTCATTTCTTTACATTCCCAAAATAGTAAGTTTTAACACTATTACACTGGGTCGTCCCATTCATTTCTTTACATTCCCAAAATAGTAAGTTTTAACACTATTACACCCACTACTTCACTTATTTTAACAATACTTTACACTATTACACCCACTACTTCACTTATTTTAACAATAAAATCACTATTACACCCACTACTTCACTTATTTTAACAATATAATCACTATTATATCCACTACTTCATTTATTTTAACAATATTACACCCACTTTATACCCACTTGTCTTGTCCTCCGTGCCCACCAGGAACGTAAAGATCCCAGTGGGACGGAGGGAGTACTATAAAATGATAAAAGTACAAAAGAAAATTACGATATTTATGGAACTCGGTAGTTTATAAAAAAAGAATTGTAATTACATCAAAATTCCAATATTTCTAGGAGACACAAATCTAGAAGTAAGTATCATTAAAACGTGATTTCACTTACAAATAAGATATTAGATGATAAGGGCCGGAGAAAATTTAATTAAATTGATCATTAATTTATTATAAAAAATTACGTTATTTACAAAGAATTTCCTTATTAATAAAGGTCATTTTATATATTATTCACTTAAGTTTATTTAAGAAAATCGAGAAAAAAAACTAAATGATTCCGATATATACGTTAAAATGTACATGATTATGATAAATACGTTATTTGTGAACTGAATAGAGTTATAATAAAAATTACAATTACAATAGTATTAACAATTTATTATTTTAATAAAAAATAATATAGAATCCTTGGAGAAAATAGGAATCTTATGGGTGGAACCAATTTTTGGTACCGAAGTACCATTAAAAATGTATTTCGTTTGTTATAGATAAGCATGTCACCGTAGATTAACATTTGTATTCGTAATCTTTTTTTTATTAAGTTGTAATAAAAAAATTATAATTGTAATATAATTTATTTATTTATTTTATAAAATAACATAGAATTCTAGAGAAAATAGGAGTCTTGGGGTGAAACCAAAATATGGTACGAACCAAATTTGGTATAAAATAGTACATTAAAAAGGGGTTTTGTTATTAATACACGTTATAGATATAGATTTATTTATTATTTATTTAAGATTATATTTTAAACAATCAAGAAAACATAACATACATGGTTCTGGTTCTAATATATACGTTATTTGTACAATTCAGTAATATTATAGTAAAAGAATTATAATTATAACAAAATTCCAAACAATTGTTTTAGAAAATAATATGAATTTTAGGGGAGTAGGAATCTGTGATGAAATAAGGGTGAAACCAAATTTGTTACGAAAATATCATTAAACAAAAATTTATTAATAAAGGTTATAGATTCATTAGTGTTTTATTAAATGTTATGCGATCTAGCTACGTATTCGTTGGTATTTTACCCTCTATTTGTTGGTGATTTTTGATCGTTGGCTTTTTCAAGTTAAAAAAATTATAAACAAAAGAATTATAATCATCATAAGAACTCTATTTTTAACTCTTTTTAAAGGAACATAGTATTCTAGGGGAAATATAATTTTTTTAAAAGAATTACAAATAAAAGAATTACAATTATAATAGGATTTCTATTTTTATTCTATTTTTAAAAAAAAACAACATAGAATTCTGGAGAAAATAGGATTTTAGGGGTGAAACCAAAATATAATGCGAACCAAAAACGGGTGAAACCAAAATATAGTTGCGAACCAAACTTTAGGTACCTTTAAAAGAGGGTTTCGCTTATTAATAAAGGTTATAGATGATGCTATACAAGCTATTACAACTTTTAGTTTAATTTTGTGGGTAGCTCCAGCAATATTTAGCTAAATTTTCTCCGAGTTCAGGACTAAAAAACTTGTACTTTGACTTCACACTTGACACTTGATGAAAACCGCAAGTGTCCTGAAACAATCTTGCATTTCAATAACAATCTACTTTTATGTACTTTCTCCCATGTGTGAGGTTTATATAATCTTCTATCTCGAGATTTAACATTTTTATTATAGAAGGCTGCCATCGAATATCATCTAGTTATTTCCGGAGGTTCATCACCAGGTGCCTAAAAGTTGAGACATAAAATAGGAATATTCAGGAGAAAAACCAAAGGACATTTTTAATTTCTTAGCGATTTATGATTTGTCACATTTGAGCTCTCACAGAGCAAGACAATGCCAGGTTTTTGGACTTGGAAAAATTGGTAGGAGAATTTGTGTAATATTTGCTGCATCTTAGGCTTGTGAAATATATCGATGAGAACTTGTAGGTGCCCACACTACACCAAAATCTGTATGTCATGTCTTTAGATGAGAAAAATTCATTGATAGAAAGTTATAACTTAGAAGGATATTGGTCGTGAAACATTCTGATCATTTTTCCGTTCGTATCAGCTTAAATATTTATATCGGTTTTTTTTTAAAAAAAAAAATCTTTTTTTGACGGGAAGTGCAACTAAATTGAAAGTATTGTTTTTTTTTTTTTGAGAAATGCTAGAGCCCCAAAATATGTCCCAAAATTGTTCCCAAATTCTTGCATAATTGATAACTTTTTTAAAATAATATGGGACCCCGCGTGTATAAATATGCGCCCAGAAATTAAAACCAGCCACTTGTCAATGACACGTCATTTAGGAAAAATTTTGGAAATATTTTTGGATGCGTAGCCAAGAATTTGAAAAACAACATTCACGAAATAATAAGCATCCACTAACATTGGGCAATGAATGATATCAAAATCCAACATCCCTAAACATTCATGTGCGGCGAAGAATAAATTATTAATAATGCAAACGACAGGTGACGTGGTATTTATCATGTAGCTAGCAATATAAGTACATTTTATGTATTTAGGCCTATATATCGCAACTCACAAGCAAGAATGCTATCTAGATGCCCAATGGTTAAGGTGTGTTGGTGTGTTGATTATTTTTGGAAGTAATACGACACCATGTAAAGGTTTTGATGGATAATTTTTTCGAAAGGAAAATGTTAGAGGTACAAAATTGGGGTGTTGGCCTCAATATCACAATTCGGAGATAAATGACCCCAAATATTACAGTTCAAAAAGTTGGTCCCAAATATCACTACAAGATACTAGATCGTGTAGCCTTTTATTTTTTTTAAAAGAAACGCTACTTCGTGTAGCGTTTTACCTTTTTTTTTTTTTTTTTACTTTAAACGCTACTTGAAGTTTTGTTTTGGCCTAGTAGCACTAAAAAGTTGGTCCCAAATATCACTACAAGATACTAGATCGTGTAGCCTTTTATTTTTTTTAAAAGAAACGCTACTTCGTGTAGCGTTTTACCTTTTTTTTTTTTTTTACTTTAAAAGCTACTTGAAGTTTTGTTTTGGCCTAGTAGCACTACTTTAAGTTTGGTTTTGGGGGCAAGTAACGCTACTTCAAGTTTGGTTTTGGGTAAAAAAAAATTATTTTTTTGAAACGTTACTTTAAGTTTGGTTTTGGGTAATTTCTAAAACCCAAAATGGAAATGTTGAACCCCAAAAGTTAATTGTTGAACCCCTAAATTTAGTTAAACTTGTATTTTTTTAATTTAAAAATTTTAATTAAAAAATTGAATCCGGCGGCCTGATTTTTAAACGCTAACGCATTTAAAAATCAAGATAAGTTAGGGTTTATGGTCTAGGGTTTAGGGTTGTTTACAAACCTAAACCCCAAACCCTAAATCCTAAATTCGCATACGATTTATTCGTCATTCTAAATATTTCTAAAACCCAAAATGGAAACGTTGAACCCCAAAAGTTAATTGATGAACCCTAAAAGAATATAAATAAATTTAAAATTTTAAATAAAAAATTTGATATTTTAATGAGGCCCAAATTTCTCCACCAATTGACCAAGTCATCACCATTCAGATTAAATCTTTTTTTTTGTTTTATTTACTTTTCCGCCAATGTGTTCCACCACTTAGCACCACCATTCTCTTCCACCAGTTAATTCCACCACTTAGCACCACCATTCTCTTCTACCACTTAAACTTTAAGTTTGGTTTTGGGGGCTAGTAACGCTACTTCAAGTTTGGCTTTGGGTAAAAAAAAAATTTAAAACGTTACTTTAAGTTTGGTTTTGGGTAATTTCTAAAACCCAAAATGGAAATGTTGAACCCCAAAAGTTAATTGCTGAACCCCTAAATTTATTTAAAAATGTATTTTTTAAATTTAAAATTTTTAATTAAAAATATTGAATTCGACGGCCTGATTTTTAAACGCTAACACGTTTAGAAATCAGGATAAGTTAGGGTTTAGGGTCTAGGGTTTAGGGTTGGGTTTAGGGTTGTAAACAACCCTAAATCCCAAACCCTAAACCCTAAATTTGCATACGGTTTATTCATCGTTCTAAATATTTCTAAAACCCAAAATGGAAACGTTGAATCCTAAAAGTTAATTGTTGAACCCCAGAAAAATACCAATAAAAAAAATTTAATTAGGAAAAAAAATGCAATCAGTGTTTTGTACTATTTACTACAAAACGTTAATTTAAAGTTGGTTACAACGCAAAACACTGATATAAACTTTGTTTTTGAGAGGAAACGCTACTTTATATGTTGTTTTGGCTGGAAATGCAAAGCACTTTAGCGTTTTGCATTAAAAAAAATAAAAAATATATATAAAACGCTACACGATGTAGCATTTTTACTGAAAAAATAAAATGCTACACGATACTCTGTTTTGGAGTGATATTTGGAGCCAAGTTTTTGAGCTGTGATATTTGGGACCATTTGCTTTGAAATTGTGATATTGGGGGCCTTTATTTACAAAATTGATATTCAAAATATTTCTCAAATGTCACATCAAGTTAAACATTTCAAATAAATTATCGAATCCTTAAATTGTTAGACAATCTGTGAAAATAGTACAAAACAATAGCAATCGTGTGTGTGAATAACAGAACAAATAAAACAAATAAGGAGGAGACAGGAACAGAAAAACCCGAGTCCAGTGCGTGACTGTCTCCTTAAAGCGTATTTGCCCTCACCGTATGTGCGAGCGAAATGCCTCCCAGGATAAAACGGATTGCAGTAAAGCTATAAAGCGTTACTCTCAGCGAGCTTGAAACCGAGCAAGAATATCACCGAAGGAAGAGGAGGCTGTGTATGAGAAGAGGAGATGTGTTTTCGAATGAATAATCCTAGACCCTAAGGGGGGTATTTATAGGATAGACAAGACTTGTTCGCTACACAATTGCCTAACTTAATTAAACGCGTTAATTAAGATAAGACTGTAACGAAAAGATAATGATAAAACTTGTGCGCTACTCAATTACCCCAATTAAAAGTCGGTGGTAATTTTCCTTTATTAATTAACCGCGTTACTTAATTAAGGTAAGGCGGTGGCAAAAAAAATTCGTTATAAAAACGGAATTGATTTTACCACAATTAATTCCAAATTCGAATTAATTAAGTCAAATTTTTAAGTCCAAGCCCAGTGGAAATAATAAATAATTAGCAAAACTAGTCCGGGTTTATTCGGCCCAATTTTCTGCTACATTCGTGTCCGCAGGTCGCACACGCGGAAAGCCCGAAGGCTTGCGAAGCCACGAATTTCCCTCGAAATCCCATGATTTGCACCCCCCTGCGCACGTAGGAGATGGAGCAACACTTAGCCAACACAAGTGAACACTACTCATGTGTTGTACTATATAAAGCAAAGGAAACTCCTTTTCCATTTCAATGTGGGACTTCAAGTTCCATTCCATAATTTCCACTTCCAAGGGAGCAACTTTGGATAATCATAACTCATCCATCCCTTAGTCGTTTTGAGTGTTTAAACATGTATTGGAAAGCTCTCACGGAGGAGAACATTCTCCAAGCACAACTTGTTGCAAACACGCACACAAGGCACACTCAAATTGGAGCTCAAAATGACTCGACAATGTGGGGCTAAAACCCACATTCTCTAACAATCCCCCACATGGATGAGATTGATATCATAGTAGCACACATCAGACAGACAGACACGGAATTTGATGTGGTGATAATTCTTCGATCAGATATAGCATACGATAGGTAGAGGTTTGCTCCTTGAACCTTCGCTTGAGTAAGCATACCGACCTTACTGGTAGACAGTGGAGGTTTGCTCTTTGAACTGTTCGACCGTTTGTGTAAGCGATGATATACTTATCACTATATCCTTTCTGACTCGTTCAGCTCTCATGATTATGTCCATTTTGGCCATGGAACATCGTCCTGGTTCTGCAGGAGTTTCTAAAGAATTGTGCCTCGCAATTCTCCTTTGAAGCGGCCCCACTTCTCTCCCACATAGGTGATCTTTATCTTATAGAGTAACCCGCGTTTACTCAACTGATTTCCATTCGTTCAAACCTTGAACTCCATGTAATCACCGAAAGATCATTAAAAGCTTAATAGCTTACCCTCGTACCTTACGGGTCTCACTGTTTCTCATCATGGGAACAGGCCAGGGGTTACCCCCACAGTGATTTGGTCATCATGATTTAGTTGGCCCATTGAACCAAGTTCTTGGGACCTCCAGTCAGCAATGGTTGGGTGTCCACCATGACGCCGTTAAGCAATAGGCTTAAGGCCCATCCCTCTCGATGATTTGTCAACCAATTCTCTTGATAACCCTTTGGTTAGCGGATCCGCGATATTATTCTTTGACGGTATAAAGTCAATAGTGATAATTCCGGTTGACATTAACTGTCTAATGGAACTATGTCGTCGTCGTATGTGACGGGACTTTCCATTATACATTGTGCTCTGTGCTCTACCAATAGCAGACTGACTATCACAGTGCAGTCCTATTGCAGTCACAGGCTTTGGCCATCTCGGAATATCCTCCAGAAATTGGCGTAAGTATTCAGCCTCTTCGGCACATTTATCTAATGCCACAAACTCAGCTTCCATCATGGAATGAGTTATTACCGTTTGTTTGGAGGATTTCCATGACACTGCTGCTCCAGCTAGTGTAAACACATAACCACTCGTAGACTTTAATGCCTTCTTGCTAGATATCCAGTTTGCGTCAATATAGCCTTCTAGTACTGCTGGATAACTGCCATAATGCAAACCATAGTCTCGAGTTCCCCTCAAGTACTTTAGTACTCGTATGATCGCTTTCCAGTGATCAGCTCCTGGATTACTCGTAAATCTACTCAACTTGCTAATTGAGTATGCAATGTCTGGTCTTGTACAACTCATTAAGTATATCAGACTTCCAATTATTCGTGAGTATTCCAGCTGCGAGACTCCTACACCTTTATTCTTGGATAGATGCAAGGTCAAATCCACAGGTGTTCTCGCTGTCTCGACATCATCCTTGAGAAATTTCTCAAGAATCTTGTCAACATAATGTGGTTGACTTAAGGCAAGACCCTCTGAGGTTCTAGAAATTTGAATTCCCAGAATTACATTTGCTAGACCCATGTCTTTCATGTCAAATCTTGCCCTTAACATGTCCTTAGTAGATTTGATCACTTTATCATTGCTACCGGCAATAAGTAGATCATCTACGTACAATGTCATCATAACATATCCGTTTTCGTTATCCTTGTAGTAGGCGCAACTATCACATTCATTGATCTTGAAACCACTGGCTAACACAACCTCATCAAATTTCTCATGCCATTTCATAGGCGCTTGCTTCAAGCCATACAATGATTTCACCAATCTACAGACTTTTCTTTCTTGTCCAGGGACAACAAACCCTTCAGGTTGTTCCATATAGATTTCCTCATCTATATCCCCATTTAGAAAAGCTGTCTTCACATCCATTTGATGTACAGTCAACTTTCGCATTGCGGCGATAGCAAACATCATCCTTATAGATGTTATTCTCGACACTGGAGAGTATGTATCAAAGTAATCAAGGCCATGTTGTTGCTTGTATCCTTTGATTACAAGTCTGGCCTTGTACTTATCGATGGTGCCATCAGGTTTCAATTTCTTTTTGAAAACCCACTTGCTACCGAGTGTTTTACTACCGGCTGGTAAGTCCACTAACTCCCAAGTATGATTCTGTAAGATAGAATCTACTTCACTTTTGATGGCCTCTTTCCACATAGGTCCATCAGGTGATGTTACCGCTTCCCTATAGGTTTTCGGATCACCTTCTTCGAGCAAATAAGTCAGAAACTCTGACCCATAGGATTTCTCCTTCCTTTGTCTTTTGCTCCTTCTCACTACCCCCACATTTCCGTCTTCACTTTCATCATTCTCATTGTCATCTTCTAAAGATTCATGAGGTCGTTTAGACGTCGTAGGGCGTTCGATTCCAGGATTACAAGGAAATATATTCTCAAAGAATGACGCATTCCTTGACTCCATAATCGTATTCTTTTGAATGTCAGAAATCTTCGATTCATGAACAAGAAAATGATATGCAGTACTATGTGGTGGATATCCGATGAAAATACAATCCACAGTCTTTGGACCAATCTTCACCGTCTTAGGTGTAGGAATTAGTACCTTTGCAAGGCACCCCCACACTTTCAGATTTTGGTAACTTGGTTTCTTTTTCTTCCACATCTCATAAGGACTTTCATCCTTATTCTTGCGGATCATCATATTTAAAATATGAGTTGCACTTAAGATGGCTTCCCCCCACATCGACTGCGGAAGTCCAGAGCTTAATAGCATCACATTCATCATCTCCTTGAGAGTGCGATTCTTCCTCTCAGCCACTCCATTAGACTGAGGGGAATATGGTGCAGTGACCTCATGGATTATACCATGTTGTGAACAGAATTCCCCAAAAGGTTCAACATATTCACCTCCACGATCACTCCGTATCGTTTTGATTTTATCATTTTGTTGTGTCTCAACTTCTTCCTTATAGATTTTAAATTTATTTATAGCTTCGTCTTTGCTTTTAAGCAAATATACATAGCAGTATTTTGTACAATCATCTATGAATGTAATAAAATACTTGTTTCCTCCTCTAGTGGAGCGAATTTTAAATCACATATATCACTATGTATTAGATCTAGCACCTTGGTGTTTCTTTGCACGTGTTTAAACGATGCTCTTGTTAATTTTGCCTCAACACAAGTTTCACACTTATGTTTTGAATCAATATTCAATTTTGGTATGTAATCTTTTGCACTTAATCGTCGTAAAGTGTCAAAATTAACATGTCCTAATCTAGCATGCCATAAATTAGGAGACTCAAGCAAGTAAGCAGAAGAATTCTTTATTTCATTATTGTCCTTAACAGACATCACATTGAGCTTAAAAAGCCCATCGGTTACATAGCCCTTGCCTACAAACATACCATTCTTAGACAAAATAACTTTATCTGACTCTATTACAATACGAAAGCCATGCTTATTCAACAAGGAACCAGACACAAAGTTCTTGCGAATATCAGGCACATAAAGTACATTCTTCAAAGTCAGATCCTTTCCAGAAGTCATCTTCAGAATCACCGTGCCTTCCCCTTCAATGGTTGAAGTTGCTGAATTCCCCATGTAGAGCTTCTCACCAGCATCAGAAGCTTTAAGGCTAGAGAAAATCGCCTTATCTGAACAAACATGCCTTGTAGCTCCCGTATCAATCCACCATTCCCTTGGATTAGAGCCAACCAGGTTCACCTCAGAGACCGTAGCACAGAGGTCTATGTCACCCATCTCCTTAGAGATATCATCGACCATGTTTGTTTGTTTCTTCTTGTTGGGCTTCTTAGGCTTCTTACACTCAGAAGACCTATGACCCACTTTGTCGCAGTTAAAGCACTTCCCTTGAAACTTCGTCTTCGAAATTCCTCCCTTGGGTGCCAACTTTGCCCCTTTACCAGAATTATTCTTCTTGGGCTTATGTTCCACCATGTTTGCCTTTTCAGTGGCAACATTCATCTTCTTCTCAGATCCCCTGTTGTCTTCTTCAACACGAAGTCTAACAATCAGATCCTCCATAGTCATCTCCTTTCGCTTATGCTTAAGGTAGTTCTTGAAATCTTTCCATCCAGGTGGCAGCTTCTCAATCACAGCAGCAACTTGGAAAGACTCACTTATGATCATCCCTTCAGCATGAATATCATGGATGATCACTTGCAGTTCTTGCACCTGACTGACCACAGTCTTAGAATCCGCCATCTTATAATCAAGAAAGCGGCCAACAATCCACTTCTTAGCCCCAGCATCCTCGATTTTGTACTTATGGTCAAGTGACTCTCATAAGGCCTTAGATGTTGACTTTGTATAGTACACGTTATATAACGAGTCTGCCAAACCATTCAGCACGTAATTCCGACAGATATAATCGGCGTGCTTCCAAGCATCAACAGCAAAAACTGTTTGTGTGTTACTCTCAGCAGTGAGCAACGATGGATCCTCCCTGAGATAGCGATCCATATTCAACGTGGTCAGATAAAACAGCATCTTTTGCTGCCAGCGTTTGAAGTTCGTACCATTGAACTTCTCAGGTTTCTCAGCATGTGCAGCAGGCACTGTAGGAACCATAGGCACAACAGGTGCAATATGTGTGCTAGGCACGATAGGTATGATAGGCGTCTGTACTACCGATGTTTGCACACCAATAGGCACCGCATGTCCGTTCGTAGGAATGAAACCTGACATAGTCGATCCGATCGGAACATTAATCTGTCCCACGGGCACATGTCCCAGAGGCACATGTCCAACCGGCGTTGCACCCACATCAGATGTTGCAATCTGTGCGATAGGGTTTAACGGTGGCTGGTGATCCCCATCAGATGTTATAATCTGTGCGTTGGGATCAACCACCATGTTTGTGTTGTTCATGTTTTGGTTCTCCATTGATTCTGTCACTCAAACAAACAAGTAAATCCGTAAGTACAGATCACAGATGTAAATAAAATACGCTTTAAGATTGTTAGACAATCTGTGAAAATAGTACAAAACAATAGCAATCGTGTGTGTGAATAACAGAACAAATAAAACAAATAAGGAGGAGACAGGAACAGAAAAACCCGAGTCCAGTGTGTGACTGTCTCCTTAAAGCGTATTTGCCCTCACCGTATGTGCGAGCGAAACGCCTCCCAGGATAAAACGGATTGCAGTAAAGCTATAAAAGCGTTACTCTCAGCGAGCTTGAAACCGAGCAAGAATATCACCGAAGGAAGAGGAGGCTGTGTATGAGAAGAGGAGATGTGTTTTCGAATGAATAATCCTAGACCCTAAGGGGGGTATTTATAGGATAGACAAGACTTGTTCGCTACACAATTGCCTAACTTAATTAAACGCGTTAATTAAGATAAGACTGTAACGAAAAGATAATGATAAAACTTGTGCGCTACTCAATTACCCCAATTAAAAGTCGGTGGTAATTTTCCTTTATTAATTAACCGCGTTACTTAATTAAGGTAAGGCGGTGGCAAAAAAAATTCGTTATAAAAACGGAATTGATTTTACCACAATTAATTCCAAATTCGAATTAATTAAGTCAAATTTTTAAGTCCAAGCCCAGTGGAAATAATAAATAATTAGCAAAACTAGTCCGGGTTTATTCGGCCCAATTTTCTGCTGCATTCGTGTCCGCAGGTCGCACACGCGGAAAGCCTGAAGGCTTGCGAAGCCACAAATTTCCCTCGAAATCCCATGATTTGCACCCCCCTGCGCGCACGTAGGAGATGGAGCAACACTTAGCCAACACAAGTGAACACTACTCATGTGTTGTACTATATAAAGCAAAGGAAACTCCTTTTCCATTTCAAAGTGGGACTTCAAGTTCCATTCCATAATTTCCACTTCCAAGGGAGCAACTTTGGATAATCATAACTCATCCATCCTCGTTTTGAGTGTTTAAACATGCATTGGAAAGCTCTCACGGAGGAGAACATTCTCCAAGCACAACTTGTTGCAAACACGCACACAAGGCACACTCAAATTGGAGCTCAAAATGACTCGACAATGTGGGGCTAAAACCCACATTCTCTAACATAAATAAATTGTATAATGGCCAAAAATATTACAAATAAATTTAGTACTACTAAAATATTGGGTTATTTTTAGAAATGAATATGGTGCAATTTGCTTCGACTTTGATCGAAAACTATATCATAGTTCATAATATGTGGGTTAAAACTAAAAACTAAAATCAAACTAAGTACGATTTATGTAATATAAATTAAAATATGATTTTTTCTAGTGTGTGTCCAAGATCACATTCTAACAAATACTTTTTTATAAGTTGATAATTTTTTACTGGTTAAGATTTTTGTAATCACAAAGTGTCAACTAAATTTTTACTTATGTGTGTGTCATTGGACACACATTACAAAAATCCTTATTATATTAGCTTTATACCCGTGCGATGCACGGGTAATTTTATTAATATTTTATAATATACTTTTGATTATAATAATTTTCTTGTAAAATTATTTTTATAGCATTTTTATTATATGTTTTTGTTTGGAGTAATATTAGGGGTTTTCTTGTTGTATTATATTTAGATATTAATATAAATTTATTTTATGGGGTTTGGATAGTTTTTTAATTTAAAATATTTTAATTTATTAATTTGTGTTCACTTTTTTTAATTAAAATTTTTTCTATGCAAAGTAAGAATTTGCTTATTTGTTGTTTGTACTTATTTTTTTTTAAGAAAGTTTGTATTATCTTTTATATTTTTGTGTTGGTTTTTATTTGTTTTAAGTGTATTATATTAAAGTTTATTGTTGATTTTAGTTTTTTAAATTTAGATTTTTTTTTTGAATTAACGTTTATTTTGTAATTTATATTTTGTTGAATTTTAGTGTTATTTCCAATAATGCCATGTTTATTTATTACTTTTTTAATATTTTATTTTGCCATATATTTTCTTAAAAAAAATTAGTTTTGTAATTAAATGTAAATTCTTGTTTTTTGAAAAATTATGTTTTGAATTGAAATTCTGTTGGTATACTTTATTTACTTATTTATTATATACTAGATTATAACTCGTGCAACGCACGGCTCCTTTTTAATTTCTACAATTATATTACTTTTATGAAATTTTATAAGTTATTAATTTACATATCAAATTGGTGTTTAAAAATTGATATATAAAAAATTTTACATGTTCGATTTAATATTTGTACTCTATCTTGAATTTTAAAATTTGATTTGGACGTTTACAGCCCACATGAAATTAACAAAATAATCTTTTAATTATGATGGTTTAATATAATTAAATCTACACAGAAACAAAAAAGAGAAGAAATTAACGATTTTTTAAGTTGAAAATTCTATTTGATTTATGAATTCTACTTCTAATTTGTTTTAATTATCAAAATATCCTTATAATTATTTAAAGATAGTTCTACTCAGAATCAAATACAATTTTAATAATAAGTGTAAGAGAGATTTTGTCCAAAATTTTGATAATCGGTAGTCTATTCCTCCGTATGACAAAGATCTTAAAATAAATAGATGAAAACCGTTGGATCTAGTATAAAAAATGTTTTATATTTTAATATGTTATAAACTAAAAAGTACTCCGTATATATATTTATATAAGATAGATTTTGTCCAAAATTCTGATAATCGTCTATTCCTCCAAACGACAAAGATCTTAAAATAAATAGATGAAAATCGTTAGATTTAGCATTAAAAATGTTTTATATTTTAATATGTTATAAAATAAAAGGTATATTTATATTGAAATACGAAAATGTATATATCAATGATTTAAATCATATACAATTAGGTTTTCTACAATTGATAGCATTATCAATGTAGAACTTCTACATAGATTAGGATTAATGTAAAAATTCGTAATTATATTTTCTCTTTATATTCTAAGTGTTTCTATTTGAATAATAATTACTAAAGCATCACTAAATTAAAGATAATTTTATGAGATTCGCATGGATTGTAAAATCATTCAAATCTGATTTCTAGATCTCAAGATAGAGGCCAAATAGTAAATATAAAATTTTTTAATAGTAATAAATAAAAAATTCAATTCTAATACAACTTTTTTTAATTATATCATTTTTAGAATATAATTTTCTTTTTAAAATTCAATTGTAGTACAACCTTTTTTTAATTATATCCTTTTTAGATTATAATTTTCTTTTAAAATTCACTTATAATACAACCTTTTCTAATTATGTCCTTTTTAGATTATAATTTCTTTTTTATGTGATCTAATCTTGATCGTCTAGTTTCAATCCAACGGATCATATAATTTTGGTAGTACAGTGACCAGACCAAAAATTTGGATAATGTTTTGGAATAAAAACTAGGTTACGAATTTGTATTTAATGCTAGGGTTCGGGAGCTTCGTGCTTTAATGGTTGTTTCCGTGTTCGAAACTAATCGGTCCTCACAGAGTGCCTACGTATCTCGTATTGAGAATCAAGCCAAAAACGTAGTTCTGGGATGAAGGGTCTGACCATTTATATAGGCTAAGAAGCCCTACAATCGTCGTAGAATTAGGTGACTTGGTGGGCAAGTCACCGCCTAGAAGAAGGTTCCAGATCCTAGTATGTATGAGTCAGTTTCCATGTTGAAATATGTATCTTGGTGGCCAAGTCAGGCAAGAGTAGTATCCTTGTTTGACTCTTATTTGCTGAGCTGTTTATTGCCTCTACGAAATTAATATATAAAAATAGGGTTTGGGCCCATCTGGTGGGCCACACGTTTGGACCATTTTAGGTCTAATTAATGCCACATTAAATGTGTCTTTAGGGCTTACTTTTAACCCATATCATATAAGATCCCTCTTATAAAGATATTTTTAAATTAAATTTAGTTCTAATGATGAAGAAAAAAACAAATCGATGAAGAAAGGGTATTATAGTAAATTAACAAAGTGAAAATTATAAATAAATATATAAGGATATAATTTATAATCCAACGGATGACTTTTAATTCAACGGATCATATGTTTTTGGTAGTACAATGTCGACGACCAAAAATTTGGATAGGATCTCCCTTATGCTTATTATATATAAGGTATTAATGAATAATGAATTTGTGACTTATTTTTAATTATGGTTTTTGTTATTTTAAGTTGTTTGTTTTTTAATTTTTGACTTATTTGTTTCCTATAACTTGAATTTACTATATTATCCATGACGACGACCATGAGAACTTCCTTACGCCAATTATATATAGGATATAATTAGTAATTGCGATGTGGGTTTGAAAGGATTCAGTTCCGATTCTAAAATCAAAAACAAAATAAGAGCTATGTAAAATGCTCCGACAAATGACACAAAATCAGAGTAGAATTAAGTTGTCTTTCATAATGAATAATGCTCACAATATTGAGTGGATCAAGATTTTAAACATTAAAAATAATTATTACAGTAAAATCTCGTTAAATTAATATTCGATAAATTAATAATATTTAATAATTTCTTCTAGTCCCAAATAGGGTTTGGGCCCATCTGGTGGGCCCCACCTTTGGACCATTTTAGGTCTAATTAATGCCACATTAAATGTGTCTTTAGGGCTTACTTTTAGCCCGTATCATTTGCCCCCCAACTTCTAGGAAAACTGATCAGGTTTTCCTTAAAGTTATAACGGCCTTATCCGAGACTTGGGTCTGGGTTCATTGCTCTTACGTGAGTATTTTCAACAATATCATTTTAATGTAAAGCGTGGAGCGACCAACGCATTTACGACGATGTGAACGACACTAAACGGTGTTAAACGGCACTACACAGCGCTAATTAGCCTTAAACATCGTTTAAACAATGTTAAACGATGTCAAACGGCATAAAACGACTCTAACGGCAATAATCGATGCTAAATAGTGCTAATCGGCACTAATCTGTGCTTAAACGGCACTAATCTGTGCTAATCGGCACTATTCTGTGCTTAAACTGTACTAATCTGTGCTAATCGGCACTAAACGGTGCTAAAACGTCCGTGATCTTAAGGATCGAGAATCTTGATCTTGATCTCGAATCATGGATCTAGGATCTAAAATCATCCGTGATCTAAGGATCAAGAATCTTGATATCGATCTCAAACCATCGAAAATCCGAGATTTGCTGAAAAAGTCGGGTTCTGGGACCACAAACTACCCGTGATCGGCCGGATCAACGGGTAGCTCGTGGTCGGCTACACGGTGATCTGCCGGAGGGCTCGAAAACACCGTGATCGGCTGCACGGTGATCGGTCGAAGGCCTCCCGGACACGGTGGTCGGCTGGCCCGTGGTCTTCTAGCTCGTGGTCGGCCGAGGCTTCCCAAAATGCCACGGTCGGCTGCACGGTGGTCGGCTTCAGCTCCTCGTGCACCGTGATCGGCCGCTTGGTGGTCGGCTATGGCCCTCCGGGTGTCGTGGTCGGCTACCTCGTGGTTGGCTGGGAAACCCGGACCTGAAAACCATCTGTGGTTTTGAGGATCAAGAATCTTGATCTTAATCTCAAGTCATCCGTCATCCTAAGGATCAAGAATCTTGATCTTGATCTCAAATCATCATTTTGGTCATTCGTGACTTCTAACGATGTTACTCCTTGATTAACAATTAGCATTGCTAACCTTGTACTTATGGATGATCTCCTTAATTAACTCCTTAAGCATAATTAGCCTTTCAGAGGTCATTTGTTTTGCAGCTTTAGCAATTATATCAGCTGTTTCTCCTCTAGCTTGTACGAATTATAACGATCCTTTCTGTATGAAATGAGCAATTTTCGTCCTTTTTTCATCTTCAAACGATAGATGACCTGTAAACGCGAACCAAGCTGAACTTCAACCTGACATAGCAGGTCATGTTTATTCTATAAAAGAAGAGTGGTAGCCTTCATTTCATTCACTTCTTCATTTCAAAGTTTTCAAGTTCTTAAGCTCTGTAGATTTCTAGTCCCAATCGGGGATCAAGTTTCAAGATCAAGTTCAAGTTTCAAGATTAAGATGTCAGAAGACAACCGTCCAGCTGCTCCTCCAGTCTCCATGATGGAAGCATTTGCCAAAAGGAGCAAGATGAGAACAGCAAGAGGTAAAGAAAAAATAAAACCCCCTTCATATGTTGAGCATAAATTTGAATCTCTACTAGATCTATTAAACATCATGAGGGAGGCATTCCCCAATAGTGCAAGCTTAGACTCATTTAATAGTCCATGCAAGTTAAAGGAGAAAGATGTCGAAGAGATCAGGAAATCATATTACTTTCCAGATGCTATTAAGGTTCGTCTTCCAAGTCTAACTGACAGAACTTACAACTGGCATCCTGAGAGGATTTGTGTTCCCTGGGGTGCTCTAGAAGCTGGGTTCAGATTTCCGGTCGATAATTTTATCATCAGATTACTGGCGGAGTATCAAATCCACCCTTGACAATTGTATCCCAATGCCTGGAGGTACATCATTATTTTCATAATAAGGTGTCGTAAGCTGAAAATTCCATTGTCTACTACAATGTTTCGAAGTATCTTTGGAGCCAGAAACTCTACTGACTGCAAGAAATGATGGGTCAGCCTTCAACACCGAGCCAAAGTTCCGCACATGGTGAATCCCTTCTCCTTCCCAAATTCTCAACATTTATGGGAAAGGGAGTTTGTAATCCTTGAATGGGAAGGTGGTGATTGGGGTAACTTCTTTGTGAAGAGATTTAGACATGTGGAAGACAGTGCACATTTCGTATGTGAGCTTAAGGATTCAGAGCTACTAGATCGTGAGAGGCTCCTAGCTGATGATGGTCGTACCCATTATAAGACTTTTCTAAATGAAAAGAATCTTGTTGAGACTGGCCTTAGCTTTCTTTCTATTGAGGATAATTTTCTTACTTAACCATATTATGACCTCTGTTTGTTCTTATTCCGATGTTTTTCTTGTTGCATTTCAGCTGCTGAGGAGATTGACAGTCGTCCTCAAAATCAACCGAATGTGACCAAAAGAATGAAGAAAAAGGCTGAGGAGCTACTGAATCCCACTAAGCCTCGAGTCCCTCACTTTTTGAAAGGCTGCTCCCAAGGCGGGAAAAGATCCCGAAACGCTGACGGGGGTATTAGGACCCCTTTTATACCGTCATGGGTATATGTGAACAAGATTCAGTATGTGGGAGTCCTCACCTAGCTCTAGACTGGTCTAAGCTTTCAATCACTCCTCCTGATTGAGTGACTTTGCATGCCGGCGACAAGATAAATGAAAATCAGCTTCTAGGCACTCAAGCCCTATATCAGGTATGACACTCCTTTTAATAAGTTCGGTGTTATTTTGCCTTTATAAATTCTTTATGCCTTGTCAACTTTTCTGTTGCAGGCTAATGCCTACTTCCAGGCTGTTTCTACCCAAGGCCGGGCTTTCAGGGATGAGAATATTTCCTTGAAGACTGATTCAGCAAGGTTCAAGGAAGAGATTGATGATCTACATTCTCAAGTTACCCGTGCCGAAGCGAATGCTTTATCCTCCAGAAAGCAACTTGCTTCTTTAGCCCGAAAGAGAATGGATGATGCTAACAAGGTGATTAAGGCCTATCATAGGTCCGAAGAATTTCTGAAATTCATAGATGAACATGACGACGAGGTTTGTCCCTACAACATGTCTGTTGGTTGGGACAAGGCAATCAATGTTGTGAGTAACAAACATCCTTCAGTTGTCATCCCATCTGACTTTCCATGCCCTATCTGGACTACGAGTAGCGAGAACCGTGCAAACCTTGCTTCTGGATCGGGGACCAAGATTGTTCCTCAAGCATCAGGTTCTGGTTCTAGAGGCAGCCATAGATCTTCGGGATCCAAGAGACGTCCCCCAGCTATTAGTCAAGACTCAAGCTCTTCGGGATCTCGTGGAAAGAAGCCCCCGCCTGCCAGGAAAGTTGGAGTAGTACGACAACCGATCCCAGGCAAGAGGATGATCCGAAATGAAGGCAGTTCAACCTCATCTTCCGGAGAGGAAGAAACTGAAGCTGTGGAGACTATCGTCCAGCCAATGGAGGTTGTTGAACAAGGCGGTGCTGAGGAAGAAACTTTGGATGAAGATTCAGATGAGGATGATGATTCAGATGATGAGGAGTCGGGCGAGGAAGAATCACCGGCTAAGTAGGTTGGGATCACCCCATGGCCTTGCACGGCCCTGTTTAGCCGCCTGTGGCTTTATTTCACTAGCTTTCAATCAATGTCCTTCGGGACTTAACTCTTATTTGCTTATTGTAACTTAACTCAAACCGTGGCCCTTCGGGGCGTTTTATTTATGCATTGGTTTCCTTTATTCATATGCTCATTTATTTTCAGTACTTGATCTTTCTAGACTTACACTCAACAGGTGCTCGGTACATAAATAAAACATAGAATCATAGAATGGAAAACCGATTTGCATTGATAACTTGAAAGAGGGTTCAACCCTTACATAGCTACTATGGTCCTACTTGGGGTACTAGACCCTGGAATGGTTTCATCGAACCTTATTTCTACTTCTCCTAATAAATAGATAATGAGTTAAGTCCTTACAAGGATAACTCAAACATAATAAATCTTCAGGTTCAAAGCATGCCAAGTACGTGGCACTTCGTTCCCATCCAATGTTTCCAACTTGTAGGACCCTCGTCCTAGTGTCTTCCTTACTCGATACGGTCCTTCCCAATTAGGGGCTAGTTTTCCTTTTTGTCCAACTCCTGAAGCCTCTATCTTTTTCAGAACCAAGTCACCTTTCTGGAAAAACCCCTCCTTAACCCTATGGTTGTAGTAAAAGGATGCCTTCTTCTGATGTTCCACGTTCTTGGCGTTTGCCTCGTCCCTGATTTCATCAATTAGATCAAGTGCAAGCCTCATGCCTTCTTCATTAGTGTCTTGTTCGTATGCCTCAACTCGAGGTGATGCATGCATGATCTTCAAGGGCACAACTGCCTCGGCTCCGTAAGCCAGCAAAAATGGGGTTGCTCCAGTTGTCACCTTACAAGTGGTGCGATATGCCCAGAGTATAGGCAGTAACTCATCCACCCAAGTGTTCCTCGAGCGTTCAACTCTCTTCTTCAGTCCATCAAGGATAATTCGATTAGTTACCTCTGCCTATCCATTAGCTTGCGGATGTGATACTGAAGTAAAACGAAGCTCAATAGCATTTTCCTCGCAGTACTTCTTAAACTCTTCATTGTTGAACTGCGTCCCATTATCCGTCACAAGGATTCGGGGAATTCCGTACCTGCAAATAACGTTCTCCCAAAAGAAATGGGCAACTTGTTTGGTGGTTGTCTTGGCTAAAGGTTTAGCCTCAATCCACTTGGTGATCGAAGTAGTCGATGGCCACTATCAGAAACTTTCTTTGTGCTGAAGCCATAGGGAAAGGACCAAGTATGTCCATCCCCCACATTGCAAACGGAATAGGAGAATTAATCGAAGTTAACATCTCAAGCGGCTGCCTTACAATTGGAGCGTGCTTTTGGCATCTGTCACACTTCTTAACATAATCCTGCGCATCGGCCAACATCTCTGGCCAATAGAATCCCAGTCGTGTGATCTTGTGAGCTAGGGCTCTGCCCCCCAAGTGTTGCCCACAGATCCCTTCATGAACTTCTTCCAATGCTTCTTTTGCCACTTGGGGCCTCAAACACTTCAAGTATGGGATAATAAACGATCTCTTGTACAGGAGGCCTTCGATCAAGGCATATCTCAATGCTCTTACTGACAGCTTTCGTGCCTCCAGGGCATTGTCAGGGAGCCATCCAGTTTCGAGGTGAGCTTTGATAGGATCAATCCAGCAACCTCCTACATCAATTGGTGCCACCAACTTAGAGTTGATGGTCGGGGCCTTCAAGACCTGGAAGTAAACACTCCCTGCATAGTTCTCGATTTCAGAAGAAGCAAATTTAGACAAGGCATCGGCCTTAACGTTCTCTTCTCTCAGAATGTGTTCAACATAGCATTCCTCAAACTGAGTCATAAAAGCTTTCACGACTCTCAGGTATTTTGCCATAGTCTCATCCTTGGCCTCAAATTCGCCATTCACTTGCGAGACTACCAGTCTTGAATCTCCACACACTTTGAGGTTCTTGACCCTCATGATTCTAGCTAAGCCCAATCCGGCTATCAATGCCTCATACTCAGCTTCATTGTTGGTAGTAGGAAAATCCAACTTCAAAGCATACTCAACTATGAACCCATCGGGGCTTTGCAAAACCAAACCTGCACCACTAGATTTTGTTTTTGATGCTCCATCAAAATAGAGCACCCAATATTCCTTCTGATCAGCTACAAGTTCTTCATCTTTATCTCCACTCTCAGGGGTGGTTACTATCTCCTGCCCCCCGACTTCTTGGTTGTTAATGGTGCATTCAACCACGAAGTCAGCCAATGCCTGAGCCTTGATGGCTGTCCGAGGCTTATACTTGATATCAAATTCTCCAAGCTCTACGGCCCATTTGATTAGCCTTCCACTGGGCTTTGGGCTATGCAATATGTTCCTGAACTGCTGGTCTGTCAGGACTTCAATTTTGTGCGAATGGAAGTATGGTCGTAGCTTCCTCGAGGCCGTTATCAATGCCAATGCAAACTTCTCTATGGTCGAGTAATTCAACTCAGTCCCATGCAAAACCTTGCTCACATAATAGATAGGTTTCTGAATCTTTTTCTCTCCTCGAACAAGGACAACACTCAATGCTTCTTGGATCTCTGTAGTCCACTCAAAATTTTTCACTTTCTTTAAGGCCTGAAAGAAAGGCAAGCACTTATCACCAGACTTGGAGATGAATCTCCCTAGGGCCGCAACTCGGCCAATTAGCTTCTGTACATCTCGTATGGAGCGGGGTGGTTCCATGTCCAAGATTGCTTTGATCTTATCAGGTTTGGCCTCTATGCCTCTCTTCGAAACCATCAATCCCAAAAATTTTCCCGATCCAACGCTAAAAGCACACTTGGCTGGATTTAACATCATCTTGTGGTGCCTCAGCACTTCGAATGCCTCTCTGAGGTGCCTGATATGATCTGCCTTGCATAGGCTCTTAACCAACATATCATCAACGTAGACCTCCATGGTTTTTCCAATCAGATGGGCGAATATCTTATTCACCAGTCGTTGGTAAGTAGCGCCTGCATTCTTTAGACCAAAATCCATAACAAGATATCAGAAAACACCAAAGTCAGTTATGAAAGATACCTTTGGGATGTCATCCTTGTGCATCTTAATCTGATTGTAGCCGCTGAACCCATCCATGAAGCTCAACATCTCATGTCCAGCTGTGGCATCTATCAACATGTTAATCCTTGGCAGAGGAAAACAATCCTTCGGACACGCATCATTCAAATCAGTGAAGTCTATACACATCCTCCACTTTTTATTTGCTTTCTTGACCATCACAGGGTTAGCCAACCATTCAGGGAACTGAATCTCTTCAATAAACCCAGCTTCCAATAGTTTGTCAACTTCTTGTTTAATGGCCTCTTGCCTCTCAGGACCAAAATTTCTCTTCTTCTGTTTTATTGTTTTCCGTTCAGGATCAACATTCAACCTGTGAGTTATGAGTTGGGGATCAATCCATGGCATATCAGCTGCAGTCCAAGCAAACACATCACTGTTTTCTTGCAAGAAGGCCGTCAACTTGCCCTTCAAGGGTTCCTTCAGTGAAGCTCCTACATAAGTAACTTTCTCAGGGTCGCCCAGCTCTAGAGGTATGGGGACCAAATCCTCTGCTGGCTTCCCACGGTGTTCATCATCACCACAGACATCCATGTCTTCAATCGGGAGTACCTGCCCCCCGATTCCATCAGCTCTTAAAGCAGATACATAACAACTCCTTGCTATCTTCTGGTCGCCCTTCTGTTCTTCAACTCCATTTCGGATTGGAAACTTAATCTTCATATGATAAGTAGAGGCAACAGCCTTGAACGCATGAAGTCCAGTCCTTCCTAGGATTGCGTTATAAGTCGAAGATGCCTTGATCACCAGAAAATTCAGCATCTGAGTAGCCTCCTTAGGTTCTTGCCCAATTGTCATGGGTAACTGAATAGTCCCTTCAACTTTAGACTCCACTCCATTAAATCCATAAATTGGCATGTTGGTTGGGGTCAATTGAGAGTCGGTGTACCCCATCTTTACAAACGCATCATGAAATAGAATATCAACAGAAGCTTCATTGTCTATCAAGACTCGCTTCACTTCCGAGTTCCCAATCACAGGGGTTATGACCAACGGGTCATCATGGAGGAACTCCACCCCTTCAAGATCAGAATCATCAAAGCCGATTGCAATTTCAGTTCTAGCACGCTTCGGGGCCTCTCCCACGATGTGCATCACCTCCCTCGCATATGCCTTTCGAGAGTTTCGAGTTGCACCGGCCGCTGTCGAGCCTCCCCAAATCATGTTGATAACTGGTCCTCGGGGCTGCGTGTTACGATCACGATCATTATCCCTTCTGTCATTGTCTCTCCTATCGTAGTCCCTTCTTTGGGTTCCACGATCTTCACCCTTAGTGAATTTATTCAACTTTTCTTTGCGGATCAAGAACTCAATCTCATCCTCCAACTGCCTACAATCATCTGTATCATGTCCCACATCTCGGTGGAACCTACAGTATTGCTTCTTATCTCTCTTTACGGGGTCACCCCTGAGTGGCTTCGGCCATCGAAAATCCTTATATTTCTCAATCTCTAACAGGATTTGACTCCTAGGAGCATTCAACCTTGCATAGTCAGAAAACCTCGGTCCAAGATTCTTTTTTGGTGCTGATTCAAAGTCTTTGCTAGTACGGGGATACTTGTCCCTAGCATCATACTCTTGATCCTGCTTTCGCTTCTTGGAGTCATTGTTACCTCGACCATTGCTTACTGTGGCCTCCTTCTTTATACTATCCTCAGCCTTGATATACTTGTCAGCCCTCCGCTGGAGCTCAGCCATATTCTCGGGAGGATGCTTTGCCAATGATCTTTTAAAGTATAGGTCAGTGGTGCCATGCTCCAGAGCTACCACCTTATTCTCCAAATCAGTGATGTTCAAAGTCTCCTTAGTGAACCTCTTAAGGTAGTCTCTCAGATTCTCATTCTTTCCTTGCACCACATACATAAGAGATGCAGAGCTTTTCTCATGCACTCTCCCGCTGATAAACTGGATAACAAAGGCAGCACTTAACTCCTTGAAAGAGGCAATCGAGTTTGCAGGCAACCGGCTGTACCATCTTTGAGCCATGCCCAACAAAGTTTGAGGGAACGCCCTGCACTTCAAAGCGTCACTTGCAGGCTACAACAGCAGTGCATTTGAGAATGTCCTGACGTGGTTCGCGGGATCACCCGTTCCATCATAAGCCTTAATTGTAGGCATCTTAAACTTCTTTGAGATACGAGCATTCATTACCTCCTCAGTAAACGGGGGTGTGGGATCATCAGGATCCCCAAGTGGCATCAAATCCTTGGGGTTGCTCTTGGGGGTTTCCACCCTTGTTGTTCTTCCAGTTGGGGCGTCAGCCCTTCTCTGCCTTCTTGAAGATCTCTCTAAGTCTATGACGGGAATCGGTCCTGAGGTTGGAGGAGGTTGAGTTTGGTTCAACCTAGCCTGTTCCCTCGCAATATCTTCCTTTATCCTTAGAATCTCGGCCTCATGAGCCTTGATTCTCACAGCAGCTGTCAAAGGAGGTCCATCATGGATGGTTTGTGTTCTCCTTCTTGGCTCTCTGCTATCACGTCGCCTCCTCGGGGCTTCATCATGATCATCATCGTCAGTCGATGAATCATCAGTGTAGGGGCCGGAGTAGTCATAATACTCTCGATCTCGGATCTGCAAGGCGTGGCCACTTGGTCCAAGAATGTGAGTAATTGGAGGGTCATTAGGCAGACCATACATCGGATTGGTATTCCTGGGGAGATCCGTAGTATGGATCTGTACTCCTGGTGGCGGGCGATTGGGATCAACTAAAGGAGAAACCAGCGTCTGAAGGGAGCTGGTTCCTTGACCCGGATGGATGACCATAAGTAACGTCCTCTCAGCATGGGGATCCGTCCCTGGGGTTGAGAGGCTTGAGTTTGAGTGATCGCCCCTGTGGCTGGGGGTACTTGCTCAGCGACAGGCAGAGCAGAGCTTAGAGGCAAGGCCTCGGTTGAGGGTGGTGTTGTTCTTCGTGTATTAACCATGGTTGATGTTGTCTTCCCATAGACGGTGCCAAATGTTGTGGAATAAAAACTAGGTTACGAATTTGTATTTAATGCTAGGGTTCGGGAGTTTCGTGCTTTAATGGCTGTTTCCGTGTTCGAGACTAATCGGTCCTCACAGAGTGCTTATGTATCTCGTATTGAGAATCAAGCCAAAAACGTAGTTCTGAGATGAGGGGTCTGACCCTTTATATAGGCTGAGAAGCCTTAGAATCGTAGTAGAATTAGGTGACTTGGTGGGCAAGTCACCGCCTAGAAGAAGGTTCCAGATCCTAGTATGTATGAGTTAATTTCCATGTTGAAATATGTATCTTGGTGACTAAGTCAGGCAAGAGTAGTATCCTTGTTTGACTCTTATTTGCTGAGCTATTTATTGCCTCTAACATTAATTACGAAATTAATATATAAAAATAGGGTTTGGGCCCATCTGGTGGGCCCCACGTTTGGACCATTTTAGGTCTAATTAATGCCACATTAAATGTGTATTTAGGACTTACTTTTAGCCCATATCAGATAAGATCCCTCTTATAAAGATATTTTTAAATTAAATTTAGTTCTAATGATGAAGAAAAAAAAAACAAATCGATGAAGAAAGGGTATTATAGTAAATTAACAAAGTGAAAATTATAAATAAATATATAAGGATATAATTTATAATCCAACAGATGACTTTTAATCCAACGGATCATATTTTTTTGGTAGTATAGTGACGACGACCAAAAATTTGGATAAGATCTCCTTTATGCTTATTATATATAAGGTATTAATGAATAATGAATTTGTGACTTATTTTTAATTATGGTTTTTGCTATTTTAAGTTGTTTGTTTTTAAATTTTTGACTTATTTGTTTCCTATAACTTGAATTTACTATATTATCCATGACGACGACCATGAGAACTTCCTTACGCCAATTATATATAGGATATAATTAGTAATTGCGATGTGGGTTTGAAAGGATTCAGTTCCGATTCTAAAATCAAAAACAAAATAAGAGCTATGTAAAATGCTCCGACAAATGACACAAAATCAGAGTAGAATTAAGTTGTCTTTCGTAATGAATAATGCTCACAATATTGAGTCGGTCAAGATTTTAAACATTTAAAATAAGTATTACAGTAAAAAAATTAGGGTGAGCTCACATTTGCATGAACAAGCTTTTATAAAAGTATGAGTTCTAAACTAGTAATCTATACAAGTTAATTTATAATTAACTTGAAGTGATCAAGTGAAAGAAGAAAAACCAAAAAAGAGGAAGATTTGAGAGTGAAATCAAAGAAAATATTGCCTTTTGTGTTGTTTAAATGTTGCCCTCCATTGAGTTTGTGAACAGAGTTTGTGACGATCACTTCGTTCATCACTCCGACATCAAATTCGACGGCTATCGCACTTTCTTTCTCATCCAGTCCGTCGAGTTTTATGTCCTTTTGGATGATAACAAGATTAAGGCTGTTGAGATGGTGTATGATAGTTGCAATATTGATGTGTTAAAAAACGAGAGTCCGGTAGAAACCCAATCTATGTCTCTCACCGGAGACGTGAATACATGCCTTGTTCTCGTCGACCTCGTTAATGGTCTTTGCACTGTTGGTTCTGGTCCTCTAGTAATTTACCAATACTTATATCTTTTTATGGTTCCATTACAATATTACTTTACTAATCTCCCATTTATTTGAGCTAGTAACAAAACCCTATTGATGATTATGTTAATTATGTGTTACCTTTTGATTATTTACCTTGAGAGTTCTGGTTTTTGTGGCTAGAGATCGATATTTACAATATTATGCCAAGTTCTATGTTCGATTTGAAATTCCAACATTATGGGTGTGTGGTTGTATGCATATGCTTAATATGAAGTTGATGTTGCCGTTTAGGTTTGTAGTGTATTCTTACGGAATAGCTGTGTATTTTGTGAATGTGTTTATGGTTAACTTCGAGTTCGTACATTATTGAAGACGTGTAAGTATAATTTATATGCGAGGCATTCTGATGAATATCATTTAGATGTAGCTACAGGTTTTCTTTAATTACTGCAAAATAGTAAAACTAATTGCTAGAATCAGAATCACAAAGATGTGCATGGGAGGAATGATACTTAGTATCAATCTCTGTTGTTCTTGTTCCTTGATCGGAATTTGTCCGGCAAATCTTCATTAATAAACATTTAATATATTTGAATGATATTTTAAATTTTTCGGTTATATATTTTGATTGATAGTTTATTGTGTGGTATTTGGCAATTTTATATGCCTTTAATATAGCTAATTTTGCTCCTTTTATGTAGCTGTTGGTAAATATTCCTACAATTTAACCCTTAACATTAGTTATTTCTAATTTTGTTGAATAGAATTTGACCAAATAAGTTATGAGATTTGATTATTATTAATTGGTAGTTAATATTGAATGACAACATTAAATTTTTCGATTGGACACTTTTAATTCCAGTGATGTTTTTAATTATAAAAACTTGTTAAATAATAATCTTTATTTGGTTGATGTTTTGTGCGAGGCTCAGATTATTTACTTACCTTTTTTTTTAGAAATGCTAATTTACTCACCTTGTTAATCAAGGTTTGAATTTGAATAAACTGATTTAAATGGCTCTTTATTCTTTAATTTTACATGAGCAATTTCTTCGTCAGTTATATTTTTAATTAAGCCTTTAATTACTTTAGCACGTTTTATTTCAATCTATATACTAGTTTTTGTTTTGTTATTTTTTCCATTTTATCCTCCTTAATTTGGATAGGTAGTAACTCTTCTTAGGCTTATAAACTTTCTTAGTGGTTGCTTAATATCTCCTCCATTGTATCGTATTAATTGTGATTATTGTACCATTTTATATGGTGTTGTGCCTCTGAGGGTGTGCCATATATGGTGGTTTTTTGGACCAATTTTGAGATTATATTGGGTCGTCTCTTTGACGATTTGTGTCATAATTGATGACTATTATTTTATCATATTGTAATTCATAATTATTTATTTTAAATAGAGAGTATAAAATGCAATTTTCTTTATTTAAAATTATCAATTTTGATTTTTTCATGTCTAACCAAAGGGATCCCCTTGGGTTAGAAGTGAGCCACCTATTATCAAAATGCTTTTAAGTCCTAATATATTTTTACTTATATGTATTAAAGTGATTCATATACTTATTTTCTTTCTTTTATCAGGTTTGGCTGGGTGATCGGCAGGTTTAATAGCAATAAAAATTCAAGTTTGATTTTCAAAATTGAAGTAACGGAGCTTCCAAGTTGCTTATGAAAAAGTTCTTTTTAATTACAGGATTGAAGGTGCTATTAACTAAATATTTGGGGACACTGTGCGAGTTGATCAAGGAGAGGTTACAGTTCTATAAGTTATTTTATGGAATTTTGGATGGTTGGAAAAAGAAGACATAAGAAGGAAGGAGGACATCGGTGTATGAACCAGTTTTACAACTAATATTGATGGCATCAGGGATTCTCTATAGCTACAAGGAGTCACTAATTTTTATTCCAATCTCTATGTTAACGATGTATTTTTGTAGGGCACTCTTCCCCCCCCCCCCCCCCCCCCGCGCCCCCCGAGTTTTTGTCCCATAGGGTTTTACTCTTGCGGGGTTTTAACGAGGCCTTATTTGATGGGTTTTCTATTCATGCATTAATGTTATATTGTCTAAGCGTCCGGAAGCAACTTGCGTGCTTTTCGGTTAGATGATAAACTTTCTTGAATGAAAGAAACTCTTTCTCCGACTATACGGATATTGTACTTTGATACAATTCATTAATTAAAAAGTTATTTCTGACAAAAAAAAGTATTACAGTAAAATCTCGTTAAATTAATATTCAATAAATTAATAATCTTTCTAAATTAACAATTTCTTCTAGTCCCAACTTGGGTCAGTTCAAAATATGATCAATTTCGATAAAATAATAATATAATAATTTTTTTGAAAACCCTATATAAATATATGGTTCCAATAATATTATAAATTAATAAATCCTTTATAATCGTAAAAATATATGCATTACCCTTTTGTAAAATATGATTCTGGGATTCTTAAAATTTGAATATATATGAAACTCATCTTTAACCATCTTTGTTGCATCCAAAAGTTCGAATGTGGTGTTTTTGTAAAGCATTAAAAATTATTAATCAATGTTTTTTATGTCTTGGATGCTTCTTTACGTGAAAAAAGTTCAAATAATGTCGTTTTATCCTTGATATCATCTAAATGCAGACGTGGCAATCCTGTTGACGTGGCGGTGCCACGTCAGCGATGAATAATATGCTTTTAGAATAATTAAATTTTTATGCTTTATAAATGAATATTTATTTTAATATATTTCAAAAATTATATGCTGAGAATAATTCAACTGCTCTTCGCCATTTATAAATTCAATAGAAAAATAAATAAAATAAATTGTAGGAATCCATTATAAATTTTCCACCATTGAATAATAAATTTCAGAGTTATATGCACAAGGTGCGATTTGGCATGGTACAAGAATCGAAATGCTCAGGTACACTAAATTAAGTAGTACAATATACCGTTCACATTTACTGTGACTGTAGTTCAGCTGGTAGTTGGCTAACTTTTCTAGCCTCAAAACCAGGTTCGACTCCTGGGTACTGTTTTCTAGCTACTTTTCATCTTCACTTGTTTATTTTAAAATTTTTATTTTTTGCATTTCCTTTTATATATCTAATTAAAATTTGAAAATGACAAATTAAAAAAATCTAATACATTATAGATCAAAAAGAGTGGATAAAGTATATAAAAAAGGAGTTCATATACAAAATTAGTGAAAGAGTGGAAAAAGTAGATCAAAAAGGATTTCGAACTCGTACTAGTTGTAAAAATTTATGTACTCAAACATGAGCTCAAGACATACTGTGTGATACAGGAGACTAAAAGATACCTCTATAATTATATATTTAATAAAAGTATAGAGTTGGATATTGATAATGGATAATTATCCATTATTATCCATTATCATTAGAATTTTGAGGAAGGATGTCAAATTCGATGTTCTTGCAAATTAAAAAGAGGTCAATTTTATACAAATAATTTTAATTGTGGAATAAGTTGAGTTGGGTTCACATTCTAGTCACATAAATTCGTTTTTACCCTACATACATTCTACACCCTGTCAAAACAAAAAGAGCATATTTGAGTTAATGTGGTATAGTTATTGAGGGGAAAATAATTTAAAATTTTTTAGATATTGAAGGCCACTTGAGAAAATCAAATGATTAAGTTGAAGAAGGTTCCATAAATTTTTAGAGCAATGTTTTTGAGTTTTGACCAGAAGGCGAATTCATTTTCAAATCTATAAAATCTCGTATCAAGAGTGTCGGTAAAAAAAAGAAAAAATTATCACTACCTTAAGGAAAGATGTATATGTGAAGCCAGCTAAAGAGTAGAAAGATGAAAACGAAATAATGGGATAACAGGGACAAAGAGAAACAATAGAAGACTTGTAGTAAAAAAATGTAGATACGAATTCATGTTCGTATTTTAATCTATTCATAGAAAATTCGATTTTTCTAGTGATATCAATTACAACTGAGACTTGATTCGAACAACCTTTCCGTGGTCAGATGTTTTACGTTGGAAATTGATAAAAGAGACTTTGGAGTGAATTGATAGAGGAAGAGAAATTGTGAAGGAATTTGAAGGGTAAACTCGGGAAAAAAAGAATAAGTGAGCTGCTAGGGACAAAATAGAACTTTGCTTCTCCTGTATTGTAGTTGTAGGTAGGCGGCGAAAAGCAGGACCACAACAAATGGGAACCAAATTTGGGAAACAAATTACTCCTGATTGAATACTCCCTAGGGAACAGGGGGAAAAAAAAGCATGTTGTACTATTCTGATTGAAATGCCGCGTGGATTGATGATAGAATTACTACTTGCAACTACTCCGAACTCAAGCACGGACATTAATACTTTTTTGGTCCCCTACAAATCTTCACAGTAAAATAAAGCACCCACCCACCATTAATTTTCTTCCTTCACCTATTCTCTATTTTCTTTTTCCTTGTCAAATTTCAAATACTTGTTGATACTTCAAGTTCTCATTTTTAGTATTCGAATATTTGTTCGAGTAACATCATAGTTTTTTTTGAAACTGGGAGTAACATCATAGTTGATCGATTTGTATAATAATATTTCTTCTTATTTCTTTTATTATTTGGAATATTGTACATATTTATCAATGCATATTTTTCATCGTTAATATCTTTAATTTCGTATTAGTATTAAATAGAAAAATTTTAATGTATTGAAATATTCATAAATACGAATCAAACAAAATCACTGATAACTATATTTTATTTTAAAAATTATGTATAAATTAGTAGTCAACCGCTTATAATGAATAATGTAAAAAGACAAAACAATAAAAACAATATGAGACGGAGGGAATATTTGTTATGCAAATCCTAATTCACCAAGATACATTCCAAATTTCGAGAATGATAAATATTAAAAATAATTAATATATGAAAAATAATTATAACTACTAGACTTCTATAGCATTTTGTAGTAACTCGACATTTATATTCCATTATATTGAAATAATATATGATAAAGTCTATGGTACCCAAATATCTTTACAATTCTCAATTCATTGACATTTCATTACATTCTTCTTTTTTTAAGTTCTTGGACGTCCAGAGATTGCCCCACCCCCCCAAAAGATCTTCACAAAATAGGATAATGTATGAATCTTCTAGCATTTATTTTCATCTTCATTTGTTTGTTTTTTTTTCACTTATTGTTATATATTTAATTAAAAATCAAAAATGAAAAATTAAGAATTCTAATAAATTATATGAGAGAATTAGTAAACATATCGCTGGCCTAATGAAAACATAATTATAAATAATTTGGAAAGTGGAAACAACTTTGCCAATGCATAGATGATCACATTTGAAATGGGTAGACTGAATTAGTAAAGGGAGGGTAAAAATGAGAACCAAATAAAAATAAAAGGTAGTAATTGAGAAACAAAGGATATTAGACGAAAAAGACACCATATCGTACCCTTCTGATTTCTGAATATGCGGGCTCATAGCAGTGGATTGATTAGCCAGCCAAATAAAATACTTGAGTATACAACTTAAAGCTACAGCTCATGCAAGGACATGGTCCCAAACAAATGTTCATAGTAGCACACTCCTAAATAAATAAGCATCTAGCATTAATTTTCTTCTACATTTATTCTCTATTTTCTTTTTCTTTGTTAAAGTTCGAATACTCGTTGAAATCTTCGATTATTCATTTTTAGTATCCGAACACTCATTCCACTAACAATATTGTTGCGTCGTAGAATGAAAACATGAAGTGCATATAGTGGTGCCTAGTTGACGCTTAATTCTTGCATCTAAATAGGTATATACCAATTTAAATTTATGATTAAATAATATCGAAACATAAATGACAGTTAAATACGCTTGACCCTTCTATGTGAAATCAGAGATGTGAAATCAGAGATGAATTAGAACAAGTTTTGAGGATATTTTTGTCATCCATATACCGAAGTTGACAAACTTGAAAATGAATTTAGGAATTGTAGCAATGGACTAACAGCTGCCAGCCAGAGCCAGATGTAAGTATTTTACAAGTACTGTACTAGCACAGAACTACTAGTACTACCCTCTATTCACCAAGATATTAATCAAGCCAATAGTCCCTCCCATATCTTTATAGCATAGAATAAATTTACTCTCCTTTTCCGACTTCAGAATAAATATATTTTCCATTTTAACTGGTGTCATCTTTTTTATCCTATTTTTTTCCATTCCTTTTAGCTTTATTTTTATGTATTGCTATTGTTAATTAATTAACTCTCTAGCTACAGCCTACGGTCACAAAATTAAATCAATTTGTGTAGTGACCAAGAAAAATTGTGGTAGTAAAAACTTGGGTGTGTAAATGAAGCAAGCTGATGATCTTGATGTGTTCTCACAGGCTGTGAATAAGAAGACTTGGAGAGCATAAAGTTTGACACACAATATAGTCTGATACAGGAGTATAAATGAACAACGATGATGGCATTGCTCCCCCTCCCCCCACAGGATCTTAATATATGGTACAACATTGAACATTGGAAACAAATATAATTTTTGTATAAGCAATGTATATCACACAACAACAAGAGCATGGGACTTAGGGCTGTCAATGGATCGGATATCCGGTTCGATCCGATCCGATCCAAAGGCTAATGGAGCGGATATGGATCATATTAAAAAAAATTCGATCCGGAAAAATCCCGAAAGTTAATGGAGCGGATATGGATTTGATACGATCCGATCTGTGACACCCCCAAATCCGGGGTCAGAAGATTTGGTTGTCACGCGAGAATCCTCAAAATAAAACATTTGTTTAATAATAATCATCACTTGTGATTGTCCAACACTGGAAATATAACATCTGTGACCCCAAATATACCAAGATCTTTTAAGGTTATAGGGCTAGAAACAAGAATCCAAATTCCATTAAATAGAAAGCATTCATTCTTAACATTCTCTTTGATCAAATCTTAAACCACTGGTGTAACTTCGATAAGAAGTACGCCAGGCTAACCAGACCATTACATAATAATAATAAATATTAGAATTAGAACTCAATTATATAAAATAGATCTTACACTAAATCCAGACATCCTGAGCCAAGTCATCTCTGAAATAGCATCGCGCCTCTTCTCTTTCTGAACTGTGCGGATACGTCTTGCCAAACTACCTTACTGAAATGTTAGAATTTACAACAGCAAGTATGAGCGAAAGAAATGCTCAGCAAGTGTATAAAATTTTTGATATAAAACCAGGATAAGTGGGTCATAAAATCAACTGAAATGTAAAACAGTTTATAGAGAAAACTGAATCAACAACTGTGATATAATTCAAATCATAACTGAAATCATTTGGCATGTCATAAAAATGAATCATCTGCCAATTCACAATATATAATAGTCATTCTGGCGATATGGATTGGATATATATAACTGAAACACCATTGCCCCCTGATCAGGTTCAAAAGCAATGAGACCACTTTATACAACCACCGAATACCTTTCTATCCGCGTGGGTATAACGAGGATTTCTGGGGTACCCAAAATAGGCAAGTAATGTTAGCCTATAGGAAGATGGTATGGTTACCATATCCTCCTTAAATATAGTTGGACCAACTACTCGATGTGGCCTCCTACGCTTTACTATTTTCCAATCCAATAGAGCAATTTCCGAATTCAACAGGAAATGCTTAGTTTTAAATACAGGTCATATCCCATTATTACTACGATAATGAGGATATGAAGAGTTTATCTGAAACAATTCCCCACATCAAGGGTACCAATATCAAGCAACTGTGTTCGCACAAAAATATTTAAGAATCACAAATAGCTCTGAACAATAGCTATTCGTCATGATATGAATCAATGAAACATAAAATAAAAAGTGTTTAAGATGATAAAGAAAATACTTGCCTATGGTCCTTAGCTATCATTTAATGCCGCAGTAAGACAACTATCCTTTTCTTCTATCTCACGTCATCATGCCCTCTGTTTTAATCTTGCTTTGGTTTACGCTTCAGCGGTTGCCACGAGTCTGATCCGTCGACATCGAGCCCGCGCGTCTACTTCTATAGTCAAACATAAGATAGTACCTCAGCCTCCGGATGACAATTCTGACATTTTGTAAACGCTTATAAACTCAATTCGAACGTATTAACCATGCTTACCAATATCTCTGCCAGAAGAAAATAATTGGAAATGTCCCCTTTGAACATAGACGTTTTCCCGGTGTTAAAACACCTCACAAGTAAACCAGCAATTTCACAAACAATACTGCCTCCATCTACCCCCAACCTTCTTCATAACCCACAAAGAATATTACATCCATCTCCAATCCCTCTTCATTAAATCTTCGTATCTCCGCTGACAACCTAAATCAATACTTACCAATTAATCCTTGAAAATAAACGATATCGTCATCGTTGCCAGTAAATCAAAGAAAACATCGTCTACTCTTAATGACATCTTATAATATAAACCACATAAACAATTAACACACATTAACTATATATATATCGATCACAACTCAATTTATAACCTAACCCTTGATACTTAATATCTTGACAATTTACATCGCACGTATAAGGACTTGATAAGTAGATCACATAATCACATAGCACGTAATTCACATAGCAGATACGACTCACAATTTAAAAGAGCACTCAAAATAATTTTAGAATATTTAAAAAAAATATTTTAAATCACTTAAAAGAATTTTAAAAGATTTAAATACCCTTTTTGAATCAAAAAGGATCGCTAATAAACCCTCCGGGTAATTATTGGATCACCAAAATATTTTTATAATTATCTAATCCGGGTTTATAAATAATTTTAGAATTTTAAAACTATTTTTACCGTTCCCGGATTATTTTTAGGATTTAAAAAAATTTCTTTCTATTTTAAATCACTTTTAAACAGAAAATTGGTTAATAATCCTAAATTAATTAATTAGAATCAAGTAATAATTAATTAATAAAATTATCTAATAAATAATTACATTTATTAGATAATCAAATTAATTAAATCATTATTTGAGATTAATTAATATAATTAAAAGTATTTAATTCTTAATTATTTTTGAATTAAAAACAAATAAATAAAGAAATAATTAAAATGGAATTCAGAAATAAATTCATGATTTATCAAACATTTTCAGAAAATAATATTTCTGAAATTTATAATTACATTCAGAATTATAAAGTAATTAAAAGTAAATAAAAGTAATTAAAAGTAAATAAAAGTAATTAAAAGTAAATAAAAGTAAAAATAATTAGTAAAAAGTAAAAATCAATTCTCAAAATCATTTTTCAGAAAAGGTTAAAAGGTTTTCAGGATCAAATGGGTACTGTTCATCACCATCTTTGTTGTTCTTCGTATGAATGCTCGAAGAACAACCACCTCCGTCAATGGCTGCTACCCAGATTTCGGCGACCGGAAAAAAAATCAGGCCAAACTCCGGCCTCCCTTAAAACGTACCATTTGCTACGTTTTAAGCACCAAACATACTCCAAATCACATCCTAAATTCAACCCTACCATTCATTCATTCCCAGATTCGACCAAAACAAAAATCCGGCCAAAACCGAAATAAATTCCGGCGATCTTCAATCATTTTCCGACGACACGAATCCGATAACCAAATCAGTCGTTCTTTATATCAAAATGAAGCTTATTACTTGTACAAGCTATACCAATCATCAACAACAGCAACAAATCACTCAAGAATCCAGAAATCGAAATCAAAATTTCTCACCCACACAAAAATTCGATTTTCATATTTAGTACATAATAAATCAGTTAAAAATCATCATAAAATTCATGGAAGCATGAGCAATCTGTAGGAACTAACCACATCAACAACAAATCACTGTATGATTCACAATAAATTCATGAAATTTCGAATTTAAAAACAAATTATCAAATCACGATTAAGGCTTACACACATGTCAACACATACATAAACAGGTAGTACAGATCATGAGATTCAATTTGACTATTCATATGAAAGATTTGGATAACAAAATCACCTTCAAAAGGTCGATTGATTCTCAAGAACTATGAAGAACACTTCAAAGAATTTTCAGAAAAATTAAATCAAAAATCTGATTTTTGATTATTTTAAATAAAAAAAATAATCTGCTGCTATTTATATAAATCAAAAAAATTAATACCCCAAAAATATTCTTAACCCCTAATTAAAATCATTAAGCCTTAAAAATAATTTTTATGGGATAAAAATGTAAAATTTTTATTTTAAAACAAATATGATATAAATGCCAAAATTCTCCAAAAATTACGGATATTACAAAAATTACAAAATAATACATTTTTGAACATCCCATTATTATCTGAAAATAATTTTATGAAAAACAGGGTCTCGAATTCAATATAGGGGCTGGGTCCGAAAATTAAAATGCGAAATAACTGTATTCTAAAAATATAAAAATTACAGAAAAATAGAATAAAATCATTTATGCTACACAGAAGTCACATAACACGTATGGGATAATTTTCCTATTTAATAAAAATCATAACGCGATTAAATGCATTAAAATTAAACTGAAGCACAGTAAAATCAACTAAAAATATATTTTAATATAATAAATTACAAGAAATTTTTCGGGTCGTTACATTCTTCCCCCCTTATAAGGATTCCGTCCTCGGAATCAGCTAAGTCAACTAGTGGGGTTCCTTAACTCCTCATCATCAATAATTGCTTTACAAAACTGGGGATAGTGTTCCTTCTTAAACAACTTCTCCAAAATCTCAATTCACTTTAGGGTCTCTATCTGATACAGTTATCACTTGAGTCGTACAACCCATCGTTATTCGTTTCAAATATACCTCGACCAACTTTCCATTAACATAATATCCTTGAGAGAGAGTGAGCTGATTCCATTGATATGTCACTGATATTCTAATCATTTAGGACTCGTTCTTGCTCTTGGCGATTCCGTTGCGAATCAAATTTCTATCTGCGAATTTCGCTTATTATGATCTGATTGGCATACCCATGAAATTCATTAGAGATAACAAGAATCATGAAATTTTGAGGAGAACAGATTCCATATCATAGCAAATGTTCCACAATTGTGGTTATGAATTTTTCTGAATTTTTAAAGCAACTTGATTTGAAATGAAAGAATAACTGAGAGATCAATATGATCACATGAACCCGACGTTGTGTGTCTTAGCTCCGACATTTACAAATAAAGGTGATCAGCCTTCTTGTAATACACAACACACCAGTGATGGCGTCCCATCCAACTTCTATCACACAGACAGATATACCTGGTGTCCCCTATAAATAGGGTTGTTCGTCTCAGTAGGAGTACAGAAAAATGAAAGGAATATGAAATCAAATCAATAACTGATGTTTTAGGACAAATAATTCTCTGAAGCACACTTTGGATTAAAATTGAAAAAATTCCAAAGGTGTTATTTTTGAGAAGATGAACAACCAAAAGAAAGTACCGAACAAGTGGTACTATATTGTAAATAAAGTTATTAACCATTGGAGAAAACAAAAAGTTGAAAGTCTCAAAAATTTAAAAATAGGTTTCATAGTAACCACTGAAACAATTGAGATTCAAAATGGAGATTGAACACAAGTATCAAAATGTCACTGTTTAGAAGAGGAGAAATATCTTTTAACGAATACCTCTTTAGGAGGGATATCAAAATAATTCATAGAAAGAAAAGGTATTGCCAAGGTCTACTTATATCTTCATTGTCAATTCCTTCGATAGCTCGTCATTCGAATTTAAGCTTCTTCCTTTCCACGTTTTAAGAATATCGATATCGTATGTCATCGTCAACTCGTAATAATCTCTGAAGATTCCACAGTAGACATCTCCATTCGCCAGGCGATCTATCCAATTCAGCACAACTATCTCAAACGAGTACTCCAATCTTAACTTACTAATTGGCACTATATCCAATAGTCCAACACGAACTCTACATGAGCTCTGACGTTCCTTACTTAGCTATACACACTCCTACACACTCTCGTTTCTAGTTTACTATAACCCTGCTCTGATACCAACTGTGGCACCCCCCAAATCCGGGGTCAGAAGATTTGGTTGTCACGCGAGAATCCTCAAAATAAAACATTTGTTTAATAATAATCATTACTTGTGATTGTCCAACACTGGAAATATAACATCTGTGACCCCAAATATACCAAGATCTTTTAAGGTTATAGGGCTAGAAACAAGAATCCAAATTCCATTAAATAGAAAGCATTCATTCTTAACATTCTCTTTGATCAAATCTTAAACCACTGGTGTAACTTCGATAAGAAGTACGCCAGGCTAACCAGACCATTACATAATAATAATAAATATTAGAATTAGAACTCAATTATATAAAATAGATCTTACACTAAATCCAGACATCCTGAGCCAAGTCATCTCTGAAATAGCATCGCGCCTCTTCTCTTTCTGAACTGTGCGGATACGTCTCGCTAAACTACCTTACTGAAATGTTAAAATTTACAACAGCAAGTATGAGCGAAAGAAATGCTCAGCAAGCGTATAAAAATTTTGATATAAAACCAGGATAAGTGGGTCATAAAATCAACTGAAATGTAAAACAGTTTATAGAGAAAACTTAATCAACAACTGTGATATAATTCAAATCATAACTGAAATCATTTGGCATGTCATAAAAATGAATCATCTGCCAATTCACAATATATAATAGCCATTCTGGCGATATGGATTGGATATATATAACTGAAACACCATTGCCCCCTGATCAGGTTCAAAAGCAATGGGACCACTTTATACAACCACCGAATACCTTTCTATCCGCGTGGGTATAACGAGGATTTCTGGGGTACCCAAAATAGGCAAGTAATGTTAGCCTATAGGAAGATGGTATGGTTACCATATCCTCCTTAAATATAGTTGGACCAACTACTCGATGTGGCCTCCTACGCTTTACTATTTTCCAATCCAATAGAGCAATTTCCGAATTCAACAGGAAATGCTTAGTTTTAAATACAGGTCATATCCCATTATTACTACGATAATGAGGATATGAAGAGTTTATCTGAAACAATTCCCCACATCAAGGGTACCAATATCAAGCAACTGTGTTCGCACAAAAATATTTAAGAATCACAAATAGCTCTGAACAATAGCTATTCGTCATGATATGAATCAATGAAACATAAAATAAAAAGTGTTTAAGATGATAAAGAAAATACTTGCCTCTGGTCCTTAGCTATCATTTAATGCCGCAGTAAGACAACTATCCTTTTCTTCTATCTCACGTCATCATGCCCTCTGTTTTAATCTTGCTTTGGTTTACGCTTCAGCGGTTGCCACGAGTCTGATCCGTCGACATCGAGCCCGCGCGTCTACTTCTATAGTCAAACATAAGATAGTACCTCAGCCTCCGGATGACAATTCTGACATTTTGTAAACGCTTGTAAACTCAATTCGAACGTATTAACCATGCTTACCAATATCTCTGCCAGAAGAAAATAATTGGAAATGTCCCCTTTGAACATAGACATTTTCCCGGTGTTAAAACACCTCACAAGTAAACCAGCAATTTCACAAACAATACTGCCTCCATCTACCCCCAACCTTCTTCATAACCCACAAAGAATATTACATCCATCTCCAATCCCTCTTCATTAAATCTTCGTATCTCCGCTGACAACCTAAATCAATACTTACCAATTAATCATTGAAAATAAACGATATCGTCATCGTTGCCAGTAAATCAAAGAAAACATCGTCTACTCTTAATGACATCTTATAATATAAACCACATAAACAATTAACACACATTAACTATATATATATCGATCACAACTCAATTTATAACCTAACCCTTGATACTTAATATCTTGACAATTTACATCGCACGTATAAGGACTTGATAAGTAGATCACATAATCACATAGCACGTAATTCACATAGCAGATACGACTCACAATTTAAAAGAGCACTCAAAATAATTTTAGAATATTTAAAAAAAATATTTTAAATCACTTAAAAGAATTTTAAAAGATTTAAATACCCTTTTTGAATCAAAAAGGATCGCTAATAAACCCTCCGGGTAATTATTGGATCACCAAAATATTTTTATAATTATCTAATCCAGGTTTATAAATAATTTTAGAATTTTAGAACTATTTTTACCGTTCCCGGATTATTTTTAGGATTTAAAAAAATTTCTTTCTATTTTAAATCACTTTTAAACAGAAAATTGGTTAATAATCCTAAATAAATTAATTAGAATCAAGTAATAATTAATTAATAAAATTATCTAATAAATAATTACATTTATTAGATAATCAAATTAATTAAATCATTATTTGAGATTAATTAATATAATTAAAAGTATTTAATTCTTAATTATTTTTGAATTAAAAACAAATAAATAAAGAAATAATTAAAATGGAATTCAGAAATAAATTCATGATTTATCAAACATTTTCAGAAAATAATATTTCTGAAATTTATAATTAAATTCAGAATTATAAAGTAATTAAAAGTAAATAAAAGTAATTAAAAGTAAATAAAAGTAATTAAAAGTAATTAAAAGTAAATAAAAGTAAAAATAATTAGTAAAAAGTAAAAATCAATTCTCAAAATCATTTTTTAGAAAAGGTTAAAAGGTTTTCAGGATCAAATGGGTACTGTTCATCACCATCTTTGTTGTTCTTCGTATGAATGCTCGAAGAACAACCACCTCCGTCAATGGCTGCTACCCAGATTTCGGCAACCGGAAAAAAAATCCGGCCAAACTCCGGCCTCCCTTAAAACGTACCATTTGCTACGTTTTAAGCACCAAACATACTCCAAATCACATCCTAAATTCAACCCTACCATTCATTCATTCCCAGATTCGACCAAAACAAAAATCCGGCCAAAACCGAAATAAATTCCGGCGACCTTCAATCATTTTCCGACGACACGAATCCGATAACCAAATCAGTCGTTCTTTATATCAAAATGAAGCTTATTACTTGTACAAGCTATACCAATCATCAACAACAGCAACAAATCACTCAAGAATCCAGAAATCGAAATCAAAATTTCTCACCCACACAAAAATTCGATTTTCATATTTAGTACACAATAAATCAGTTAAAAATCATCATAAAATTCATGGAAGCATGAGCAATCTGTAGGAACTAACCACATCAACAACAAATCACTGTATGATTCACAATAAATTCATGAAATTTCGAATTTAAAAACAAATTATCAAATCACGATTAAGGCTTACACACATGTCAACATATACATAAACAGGTAGTACAGATCATGAGATTCAATTTGACTATTCATATGAAAGATTTGGATAACAAAATCACCTTCAAAAGGTCGATTGATTCTCAAGAACTATGAAGAACACTTCAAAGAATTTTCAGAAAAATTAAATCAAAAATCTGATTTTTGATTATTTTAAATAAAAAAAAATAATCTGCTGCTATTTATATAAATCAAAAAAATTAATACCCCAAAAATATTCTTAACCCCTAATTAAAATCATTAAGCCTTAAAAATAATTTTTATGGGATAAAAATGTAAAAATTTTATTTTTAAACAAATATGATATAAATGCCAAAATTCTCCAAAAATTACGGATATTACAAAAATTACAAAATAATACATTTTTGAACATCCCATTATTATCTGAAAATAATTTTATGAAAAACAGGATCTCGAATTCAATATAGGGGCTGGGTCCGAAAATTAAAATGCGAAATAATTGTATTCTAAAAATATAAAAATTACAGAAAAATAGAATAAAATCATTTATGCTACACAGAAGTCACATAACACGTATAGGATAATTTTCCAATTTAATAAAAATCATAACGCGATTAAATGCATTAAAATTAAACTGAAGCACAGTAAAATCAACTAAAAATATATTTTAATATAATAAATTACACGAAATTTTTCGGGTCGTTACACGATCCGTTAAAAATCCGATCCGATTATATACATATATATAATTTATTTTATATATATTTATATATTAAAAAAAATTTATAAAAAAAAAAAAGAAAATACGATCCGATTATATATATGTTGTTAAACTGCGGTCGTAATTTGTTGGATGCTCCTGGTCGTGCAGAATGCACATGCTATCCTGCTCCAGTGTCCTCTCTTTGAGATCTTTGTCACTGGATAATTTGGATTTATTTGTTTGTGTAATTTTTAAATGTAATTTATTATTTTAAATATTTATAATTTTCTAAATGTATTGCAATGTTCTAGGTTTCTCGAATTTATAAAGTCTTGTAATATTTTATTTGTGTACTTTACATTTCAAAATATTGATATGCTTATTCGTAAATTGTTGAATTAAATTAAAAAAAAATCTTTACATATAAATGGATCGGAGCTCCGATCCGATAATCCGTGATCCTAACGGATCCGGATATGGATCTTGTTGAAAAAAATCCGGCTATGATTCGATCCGAATCCGGTAAAATTAAATGGATCCGGATATGGATATCCGATCCAGATCCGATCCATTGACATCCCTAATGGAACTAAGACAAGACCAAGACGTATATTCCTAGTCCAAAGTAGTATTTTCACATCTTCTAATATTTCATTAATTATTCCTTTTTTAATGTATTCTTAAGTTTTTGAAATGTTTTCTTTTAAAATATTAGTTATAGGATCATAAATTTGAATGTTAGTATATTATTATTAAATTGATGAAGAAAAAGTAAAATTGTGAACAAGATATAAGGTAGAATCAGGGGGAAAAAAAAAAGCAAATGGGATACAATGGGACAAGATGGAGCTTTCTTTGAATACGTATACGCGGCTTTATAATTACTCCTTATAGCACAAAACTGACTAGCGAAGCGTTCAGTAGTCCCCGCAAAAGATCTTTACAGTTGAACCCTGTAGGCTATTTCATCTTCATTTATTTTAGAGAAATGCGAGTCTTTAAAATTGTTCCGAACGGTTCCTAAATGTTAAATTATCAAAAAATGTATTCTCATATAAATGAGATGAATCACTCGTGCATATGTATAATTTCATGAATAAAATCATGGCATGTTTCATTCGGAAACTCCTCATTGAAAACAAAAGGACCAATATTTCAATTGACAAACTCCAAACTGATATTGTGTAGATACATTTGAGCACAATCTACTTCACGCAACTCGACTTAATTCGATTTATAAAATATGATATTAAATTTAAATTTATTTATCGAAATTTCTCTCCACTCAATTCATGTGTCATTAATCGCGTAAAAATTTGTTGACCAATCATTTCGTATCCATAATTTCATCACAGATTCCTATTCCCCTAAAATTCATATTAATTTCTAAAACAATTATTTGGAATTTTGTTATAAATATAATTCTTTTACTATAACATTACTGAATTGTACAAATAACGTATATATTAGAACCAGAACCATGTATGTTATGTTTTCTTGATTGTTTAAAATATAATCTTAAATAAATAATAAATAAATCTATATCTATAACGTGTATTAATAACAAAACCTCTTTTTAATGTACTATTTTATACCAAATTTGGTTCGTACCATATTTTGGTTTCACCCCAAGACTCCTATTTTCTCTAGAATTCTATGTTATTTTATAAAATAAATAAATAAATTATATTACAATTATAATTTTTTTATTACAACTTAATAAAAAAAGACTACGAATACAAATGTTAATCTACGTTGTCACGTTGACATGCTTATCTATAACAAACGAAATACATTTTTAATGGTACTTCGGTACCAAAAATTGATTCCACCCATAAGATTCCTGTTTTCTCCAAGGATTCTATATTATTTTTTATTAAAATAATAAATTGTTAATACTATTATAATTGTAATTTTTATTATAACTCTATTCAGTTCACAAATAACGTATTTATCATAATCATGTACATTTTAACGTATCTATCGGAATCATTTAGTTTTTTTTCTCGATTTTCTTAAATAAACTTAAGTGAATAATATATAAAATGACCTTTATTAATAAGGAAATTCTTTGTAAATAATTTAATTTTTTATAATAAATTAATGATCAATTTAATTAAATTTTCTCCGGCCCTTATCATCTAATATCTTATTTGTAAGTGAAATCACGTTTTAATGATACTTACTTCTAGATTTGTGTCTCCTAGAAATATTGGAATTTTGATGTAATTACAATTCTTTTTTTATAAACTATTGAGTTCCATAAATATCGTAATTTTCTTTTGTACTTTTATCATTTTATAGTATTTTTAATGATAAATAAAATATTTCCTATAAAATTTAATAAAAAATGATCAATTTTAATAAATTATTTCGACCCGTACTTCGCACGGGCTATCATCTAGTATTATTTAAATAAAAGAAATTGTAACAATTTTTAGATTCTTAGACAAGAGCATCTCAGCCCAGATGTATCATACGAGTATAGTACAACTGTACAATCAATGGTGCAATGCTCGTAGATGATGATTTTGTTAAAAGAGAAAATAAGAACACGTGTAAATTAGAAAAATCAAAACTCAAAATATAGGAGTAACAAATTTTGATGAAGACTTGGACAGCATCTGATACACTAAATGAACACTCATAATGGAAATGGTCCCCCGGGATCTTCATAGTACAACCGATGTTAACATTGGAGTGTTATTTATGTGAACTTATTATATCTGAGAACACAGCATTGGACTAAGAAAGAGAGAGAAGGAACAATGGTGAGATACCAACTACTTTTCAAGGCTCAACTAGAGAACATTGCCGAGATCGAAACTGGAGAAGGAGATTTGTTCGGTGTTTCAGTACTCCAGGTACCCTTCCTTTATATGCTTAGCTACTCTGTTTCACTACTCCAGGTACCCTTCCTTTATACTTCATCAAGAGGCAAGAGCTATAGTTTTTGTTCGGTGTTTATTGTGCTAAACGTTGTGTTTATATGTTGGTATTCTGTGGTTTATATGTTGTGTTTATTTGTTTATATGTGGTTTATATGTAATTTCAAAAAAAAATGTGGTTTAAATGTTGTGTTTATATGTTTGAAATTTGTTGTGTTTATTTGTTGTGTTTATACGTTGTTAATATATGGGTTGCCTTCTTCTGATCTTCTGAAAATTAACACATCCAAATCAAAAAAGAGGAGAAATAATAACAAGAAAGGTTAGACAAACATAGAGAAGAAGGAAAAAAGATAAAGAAAATCAAGATAGGTTTGATATTAGATGAAGAGTTAGAGAAGAAGAAGAATATATAAGAGGACAGGGGTGAGACCTACATAGTACAGAGAGTGCGAGCCAAAAATAAAAGGACAGGGGTGTTGGAATGGAAAAGAACAACTGTTTGAGATGGGATAAGTAAAAATCTGGGGAGATTTTACTATGGGAGATATATTGTCCAATGCTGTGTTCTTGGTAAAATATCTCCAGCTGGTGTTGTGTCCTTGGTGTCCTTTGTTATGACTGGTGGGTACCTCCATGGTATTATGCACTGATGATGTTTAGAATTGCGCAGATGGATATGTTAACTGTACTTTATGTGATCAGTTACCAGAATAATAGAATACTCTGTTTTATTTGGTGCACTTTGAATAAATGTAATGCTAGCAATACTATCGACCTCTAATGTCTAATCTCCATATCTGAACTTTCTGCACAAGCATGTGTTTGATGCATCGGGTGGCTTTTCTTCTGTTCACCTTGTTTGTTCAAGAGCCTAAGATTTTGCAATCATGTCAACTCTTTGTTGGGAACTAAGTTTTGCAGTTATGCCTTGTAATTACAGTGGGAGCCTATATTAGTTTCAAGGAGGATGAATCATAAAATGGCAATAAGTTTGTATGATTCTCTGTACAATTATGTTTGCAAAGATTAACAAGTTTTTTTCAATATCGTTGTTGTGGTGTCCTGCTCTCCTTACCACTGCGGTGGTGCTAATTGTTCTGGACATCCATGAATGTGGTAGTGATGCTGTACTATTTATTGTCACTAGGAATCATGGAACATATTTTTCTTACATATAGATCCTTGATCAGAGTCCATAATTTCATTTATTTTTAGTGTGGGCAACTTAAATTTACTGCATATCATTTCAATGATACTGTCAAGTTCAGTACCTATATATAGATTGTAGATGAAACGTTACATGCCTTTTAAACGTTATATGTTGGTATTCTGTGGTTACACTAAAGATGATACACTACACTAGTGATAACTGTTTAATTTATTCATACTTTTTGGTGTCCAACTCAAGTGTGTTTGATTAGTTTGATAAACAACAAGCAACTTGGTGATTTTCACCAAGGTCACTCACTACTAAAAAGAGCTACTACTAGGATCGATCTTTTTATCCTTGTGGTTTTTGCGCTTTTAGCTTAGGTTTCTTAGTAAGGAACTTGCCTTTTAGGTAGGACCTGTCTTATTTGGTTTAGGTAGGATCGATCTTAAGAGGTTTGTTTTGGGGTCTCAGATGTTGTGCAACAAGTGTGGACACCTTGTTAACAAGAAGATCAAGGCAATTTCTCAGTCAAGTTGGCCTAACATTCATCGTCCCCCAATCAACTCACTGAAGGTAAATGCATCCTCTTTTTGCATTCCTTTATTTGCTGTAAAATGTCAACTCAATAATCACATTAAAAATGTTGTACGTACAGTGCAATTCTTGTGGTACCCTTGACAAAATTAAGGTTACTCGGATTGCAACAAACTTGAGTGCAGAAGTCATTGAAGGAGGGAGTGCTGTAGTTGCTGAAGTGGAATGTACCAAGTACACTCCTTCTGCTTGTGTCATTGGCCAAGGCTGGAAAGCCATCTCAGTAAGTTTAATTTTACCACATCATAGTATTTACTATTTAACAAACAAAATAGTTATGCAAATGTTAATTTTGTTCTCTATATATCTAGTCTGCAGGAACTGTGTTTAAGGCCATCGACTTATCGATGGATTTCTTTGATTATGATCCAAGTGGCCAATGTGAGGTGGCGATCAAGCAACCCAGTGTGTATTTCCAAGAGATGGAATCAAGTTCGCATGGCTGGAATTAAGAAATCAAGTCCATGAGACATTTAAAAAGCTTATTGTTGCTTAGTGTAACTATTTTCAAGACATTTAAAAAGCTTATTGCCAGCTACTTAGTGTAACTATTTTCAAGACATTTAAAAAGCTTATTGCCATAATCTAAACCATTATGGCTTTTAGACATGATTGTATCTCTTATAAGTGATTGTTTCTTTGCTGAGTTCACCATTAGGTATTCAATTAGTACAAATTGAGAATCAGAGGTAAAAATTACCTCTGATTTTACCTCTGTGAGGTACTTCCTCTGTAATCGGGGATGATGTTAATTTCGGGTCATGATTTTGTGCTTTGCGAGGACTTGCAAGTTTACTTGTAGCAGGGCCAGGGATGCAACATGGACAAAACGGAGATTTCGACAAAGGAACCCTTTTACCACATCTCACTGTCCCTGCAGATTGGTGGATGGAATTTATATCTTCGTACATTGAAGGATGCATCCTCTGTTTTTTCTGCAAGTTAATACCATATTATATGGAAATATATACAACAAATGAAACCATAAAGTAAACAAAATTTGTCTAAGTGGTGTTTGCATTTTAGTTGTTATCTATGCTACGCCAAGCACTTAATTGACCACTCTGCACTAGAATCCGTCTAATTGCAACATTCACTGCAATCAATCGTGCTAATTGAGAGACCACGATGAAGATAGGGACAAATAATAGTCAATCTAAATATTAAAATATAGATCAATATACCACATACTAGAGTTGCAAAATATTGTTGGCTAGAGTTTTAGATGTGTGTGTGTGTGTGTGGCCATTGGTTCCCTTGGATTGCCGGAGGGTGTGCAATGTGCAGTGATGGCCGTAATATTTCTCTCAGAAGACGTAGAGATTATGTGGTCACCTCCAGGAGAGTTTCCTTGCACTGGCTCTGTTTTTCGTGTCTGTCTCTCCTCCGGTCCCCTTCTTGGTCTTTTCTCTAGCCTTTTATATCCCTTATTCTATTAGGAAAGTAGTCATTCCTTTTATTCCGGGGAACCTGCCACCTTTGTGTTTTGAAAAGATTAGCTAAGATGTTTTTTGGACAGGTGTCTTTATATGCTAAAACTAGGAAATGACTCATGCAGTACCTCCCAAAGCAAGCAGGTTGATTTTCTGATTTTAGTTGACCCTTCTTCTATAAATTGATAAGTGCTAACCATTATCCTTTCATTAATTAAATTGCCACAAATATGTCTAATAGTTATGCCTTAATTTTTTCTTCATTTTTTTGTCATTCTCAAATTATATTAGACATAAATACTAAAAATTAAATAATCAACTTAACCGAGTACTTGGATGTTAATCGAACGAGTATTCAAATACTAAAAATGAATATCCGAATTTTTAGCATACTTTACTCCCTGTTTAAAAATTTTAAAACTGGGGAACAAGCTCTAAATGGTATGCCTAATAATGAATACAAGGATAACTGTTTACAATAAGTACAAACAGAGAAAACACAATGAATGAAATGCCTCTTTGTCCTGCAAAGCACCAAATCTATACTGGTCTAAACTTCAACACATGAAGTCATATTTTACATCAGTATATTTGAGAAAGGTACATACGCCTCTTATCAAAGGCAAGAGAGTTGATACATCTCAACATTCTTTGCTGCCAACACAGGCAGCAGAAAACGACAGTCACAAAACCCAAAAAAGTTCGATCATCTCTATGTTTTAATGGTCATGAAATGAGAAACCGAAAATTTATAACTGTAAAACCTAATTAACAGCGGCAGCGCCACTCAAAAAGTCTTGTATATTCCACCAAAGAGAACTTGCTTCAGTATCAACTAACAACTACCAAGTGCCATCTTCTACTATAATGGTGCTGATTAACTCACTATATCAATATAGTCAACAGCGCCAAGGCTACTCCAAATTAGTGTACTTCATATTCAGAGAGCATTCAGGTAAATTATATTCTAGAGTATGGTTTCCTTCAGAATAAGCACTATCCCCGACTGAGCCAAACTCAGGGCATCACTGTCGATATTTTTTGGTGTCACGCGGTTCTGATAACTTCTACGTCGGAGAACAAGGACAATGAAGTAGTAGCTAACTATTTTTTTTTTTCTTGTTTTGGAAGGAAATAACCTGAAAGCATTTTTCCAGAATTTGTTTAGGGCTGTAAAATTTAGCACCATATTCTTGAATTTCTTTTCTTCTTCGGTTGTCCAGGAAAGTGAAACTTCCTCACCCATGCGATCAAATTTCCAACTATAGAACAGCCCACCCAAAGCTAGCTTTAACTTCAATCTCTTCTCGGCAATGTGAAATTGTATGCATGCAGAAGAACCTGCAAGATAACAATCACATGAACTTTGTCTTCCCTTGCCTATAGGATTTTTTTCTACAAGGGTTTTGTTGTTTCCATCTTCAGGAGCCCACATCCTTGTGCCTAACCACTTGGAATCACTCTCTAAAACCACACCGGTCCATTCAGGAACTTCTTTTTGAAAAGCAAGACCAATAGAAACATGCTTCTCAGAGGCCTCCTCTTCATGTTACGCATTCAACGCAGGTGTTCTTGGTACTTCCTCTGTAATAGGAGATGATGTTAATTTCCGGTCATGATTTTGTGCTTTGCGAGGACTTGCAAGTTTACTTGTAGCAGGGCCAGGGATGCAACATGGACAAAACGGAGATTTTGGCAAAGGAACCCTTTTACCACATCTTACTCTCTCTGCAGATTGGTGGATGGAATTTATATCTTCATACATTGAAGGATGTATCCTCTGTTTTTTCTGCAAGTTAATACCATATTATATGGAAATATATACAACAAATGAAACCATAAAGTAAACAAAATTTGTATAAGTGGTGTTTGCATTTTAGTTGTTATATATGCTACGACAAGCACTTAATTGACCACTCTGCACCAGAATCCGTCTAATTGCAACATTCACTGCAATCAATCGGGCTAATTGAGAGACCACGATGAAGATAGGGACTAATAATAGTCAATCTAATTATTAAAATATAGATCAACATACCACATACTAGAATTGCAAAAATATTGTAGGTAGTGATCCCCTTATTCTACATAGATAAAAAGTAATGAGACTAGAGTTTTAGATGTGTGTGTGTGTGTGTGGCCATTGGTTCCCTTGGAAAATTTATAATACTTACAAAATAGAACCTAATTACAGCCTACAGATTAAAACTAATAAAAGACTAGGATCTACAAAGAAAGTAGAAACTTATTACAGCTTTAGCTTAAAAACTAATAAAAGGCTGTGGCCTACAAAATTTTAATGACATTTTTGAAATCAAATAAAAGAAGACGGGAGTACAACGTTAAAATAGGAACATTTTAATACACACAGACACTAGTATATTCTCTCATTCTCATTCTGCTTCTCTCATTCTGTTCTCATCTCTTTTATGATTTATTTGATTAAAGATTTGTAAGTAATTCCTTTTTCTCCAATCAAATTGCAATTTCTTCTTGTGAATTTATGTAAGAAATCAAGGTTTTGAAATCTAATTTTTTTAAAAATTCAAGTCTTCTCTATTTATCTATATCTTAGATCTCAAACATAAAATACCAACTATCTCATATAACGATCGGAAAATGAAAAAATCAAGAAACAAAAAAAAAAAAAAAAGAGAATAAGAGCAAAATCATGATATTTATAACAAGCTGTCTTTGTAGTGAAACGTTTGGTCCGGTTTAGCGAGAATCGAACCCACTCGGATGACAAGAAGATAATCTCTTTACCACTTGAGCTATCTCATCACACTCACTAATATTATATTAGTGATGTAAAATTCAAAGTAAAAATATTATAAGAAACTGCATTTACTAATTTATTATAAGATTCAATTTTCAGATTTTACATATAAGGATAAATTCTGATATAAATTTAAAGTGTTGTCAATCAATCTGACAAAAAAACCACAAACAAATAAATGGGATGAGGAGTAGTAGTATCTACTACATATCTATTATACTGCCAGTAAACCATTAGTTAACATAAATTGTTAGTATTTCTCCATATATAATAAGGAATATTCTATGCTTGTAGTAGTAGATATAAAAAGGATTTGTTTCCTTAATGTTTACTTGTTGATTTTAAAATTAGGTCATTTGTATTGTACCATAGGGATCAAAGTTCCATGGAATTAATGTGTAGACACCAAAGGCAATTTATTATGTGATGGCGGGCCAAAAGTAGGTAGTGATACCCAAGAAACACTATTGACATCTGTATTCTCTCTGCAGTGTTCAATATTTAGAAGAAGAAGATTACGATGTTTAGAAGAAGACAGGATGTATTAGAATTTCTTGATCATTTTGTCCTGCTATTAAGAGGTTAAAAGTGCTACTATGATGCTCTTTCCATGCTATACAATTACAACAACATTTACTTGCTAAACCAAACAACCAAATAGTCTCACAGTCGTATATAGTTCCTAGGTTTTTTTATGTTTGCTTCTATTTGATTCATACCCTATAGCGCGAGACAGAATAGCATTCTTTGACTATTTATCTTTCTGATCTACACATATAACAATAATTAAAATGAGGAATACCATGTTATAATTATATATAGACTGGTAGAGTAAGCAAAGCTAATGCAAACATATATTTTTAAAGACCAATACATGGCAATCGTTAGGAAAACTTAATTACCAGATCTTTCTTCTAGACTGACTACTAAAAGGCCAAGGTCTTACAATACTGATTATATAAAATATGCGAGAATTCCAAGCCAAAATCAAAGTACCTGCACGGAAGATTCTTCATGGTTTGCATTAATTGGTCTTTTTATTAAGAGTGCCTCACGTGCTAACAGAGCTTGCATCCAGTATTCTTCAGTTCCATGATCATTCCACTTGGAAGGCCCAGGTACTATTCCAATTGCAGGATCATTCGAATGATTTGCAGCTTGAACTATCCAGTTTAGCATTTCTGGTAAAGACGTAGATTCCCTTCTTCTCTTCCGAGATACAGCTGCTTCGTTACCAACACTCGTAGATGATAATTCAATACTGGGATCATCTTGAATATGCTCTTTTTCATAGTTGTCTTTAATATTTCCCCTATTTTCATGCATTTCATTATTAACATCCCTAGGCCACAAGTTATTTCCCTCATTCTGAGAACTGATGACTTTGTCAACAATTCTTCTGGCTGATAGCAGTAAATCATAGTCGTCATGAGGTCTTTCATAATCATCGTAAGTAATTGCTACATTCTCTTGGACATTGTCTACTTCCGGACATGAACAGAAATCACTTTTCATTGAGCTAACTACTTTAACGACAACACTTCTGACAACAAGATATCATAATCATCCTGGAGACGAAGTTCTTTGTTGTTTTCGTCACTTCTAAACTAATAGCTTCTACTTTGCCTTCCAGTTTATCTAATTCAACCTCTGAACTCAATTTAATCTTTTTAGAGTTCATTACATAATCGCCAGCACATTTGACTGAAGACATGATACTTTTATCACCTTGTATACATGTATCTTTCTCACTATCATTACTACCTTCTACAATATGATTCTCTTTATTTAGGTCTCCGCCACCATTAGACAAAAGCATATCGCTCATGGTAGTACCAAGATCAACGCAACAAAATCAAACGAGTTACACACGCCTCTATTCTAAATGGTTGCCTTTTATATCCCTTATTCTAGGAAAGTAGTCATTCCTTTTATTCCGGGGAACCTGCATGAAATACACCGTCCATTCATATAATATCACAGGAATACTTTTACTCTACAAACAAAATACTGATAATTTCGGTAACTTCTTTTCACAACAGTTACTGGGTAAACTATATATGTAGTACATTGGTTGGTCAAAACTACTTTCTGTTGGATGTTTCCAGGTTGGGCCATTTGGGTGAAATACCAAAACAAATTATCATACACAATTATACCCTCAAATAGATTAGTCACTAAGCCTCTCTGTCAGGCCTCACTTGCAAGTTGCAACTCACAAGTTTGGGCTAAATAATTAAATAGGAAAAGACACAAAAAAAAAACTTAGATAAAAGGCCAAAATAACAGCCAGAGTGCAACAATGGGAAGAAATAGAAGACAGGATGAGAGAGGTACAAATCAAAGGTGCGGCCTCAGATTTCTTATTCCATACTCAAGTATTTAACGCAGTCTACTAACTACTACATCAGGATTATGACATAAGCTAACAGCGCATGTTAAGCTATAGCTTATCAACAACTAGTTATATGCCTACCTATGAGCTCAATCCAAAATTATATGCCAGCACCAAGTTATCAACCATCTCATTACAGTAAGACTCGATCACCAAAATTTCAAATTTCATTAGATCCGATTTAATAAATAAAGCAAATATATGGCTTATGTTCCAAAACACCACTTTTAGCAGAATTTACCTGAAATAGAGTCTCAAACTCGATCCGGACATCATCAGAACTTTCTTTGCCATGCCATCTCTTTGGCATATAATGTGTATGCTGGACAACTAGAGACATAGCACCTTGTGGGTCAAGGACAAGATGATCATCTGTTACTGCAGCTCGGCTGATGGCTGTGATGGTTCCAAAAACAGCAGCATACCAGAACAAATTGCGACCAAAAATCTGAAAGGACCGAAAGAAATACCTTACTGAACGGTCTCCATGTAAATAAAAATCTAAAGAAAAAATGATGATCAATATAGCAGCAAATCCACCAGAAACAAATGAGATAAACTTGGCAACGATAGATAATATAGGAGAAGGGAACTACTTTAGATATTCAGAAGCATGTACTACACTTCCATTTATCCCGCGTTTGAACAAATGGTCAACCTGAAGCAAAACAAAGCAAAATATCAATTTTACACAAAGTTCTAAAGTTGGAAAGGTAACAATGGCAGACTTCTGCAAGATGCTAAAATATGAGATTTTATAGCTCAGATAGAAGTTCAGATATTAGGGTTTGGATCTAGTCAAGATTTGCTTAGATCGTTCTTGATTAAAACTACATCTTTGCATAAAGTCGACAACCAATCAAGTCATATGGTAAAACTAACCTCATCAAGTTCTCTTAAGATCCACTTCGAAAGATTTGACCATCTTCGAGACGGTGCTGTACTTGGATGATTATAGAATTGTTCCGCATGCTTCAGGAAGAGATACACCAGCATGAATATGACAATGAAAGGGGAAAGAACTAGCAGTGTGACACCAACAATAATAAGCCTTTTCTTGAATGTTTTCGGATCGGAAATGAAATCCTTCCTGATACGGAAGTTTCTGCAAATAGCATTCATATAAGAAACAGGTAATTAAACACAACAAATGCGGAGGTAATTGATAGATTTAAATAAGTTCTTAACAAGTGATTTATCATTAGAACACTCACACATAGTCCTGATAGACCTCTGTATAACAGGGAGGGGGTTGTAATAGAATCACTTTAAAAATTGTATAAAAACAATATGTGTGCGCAAAGGGACGGGAGAAGACCACAGACCTGTCAAACATGCTCTGTAATATGCACCAGTTTAAGGTTCATTCCAGGATTTTTGTCAATACTGTTAACATATAATATAAGTCGTTGCGTACCCCTTGAACCAGATTTCACAATTGGACCAGCTCCTGGAACCCACAGATACTGGAAAAGAAAGCACCCATTTGTTGAGCATCCCAATCTAGTAGTTATCCTTCCGCATCAATCGCATCACAATATCATGAGCAGATAGGTCCTTGAGTACACATAATTGCTGTGAGTTCTGCAACTGAACAAACTTTATCAAGAATCGAAGCCCGTTGCCTGGTTTGCATCTACACTACGTTTTCACTTAAATTTGAACTCAAAACCCACAGTTAATGGATCGAAATAACCACGATATAATTTTTTAAAATGTATAAAACAAAAAGGTGTTCGAAAATTCAACCTTAAAACAAACATGCATTACTGCTATTGGTTTCTTTACACATTGTCAAGTAGTTTCTATTACTGCTATTGTTAAATTTCTATATAAAGCAGGGAAATCAAGCAGCCAACAACGATTAACATAAACCACAAACTTATAATACACAGAACCAAATATGCAACCTATACATTTAGCAAAAAAAAAAATATATATATATATATATATATATATAAATATATATATATATATATATATGTATGTATGTATGTATGCAACCTATACGTTTTACTTCATTTTCAAATTTTGAATAAATATCAGCATTAGAGTGCTGCTCACTTGGTAATAGCTGTCAATTTGAATTTCAGCCTTCGAAGTTCCTACGTAAAAATAATATTATTTTATGTACTTTACATAGACTATAGAGGGAGAGAGACAGACAGGACAAGAGAATTAGTAGTATTGTGAACAGAGAGTTCAGAATGGGAGACAAGACAGAAGCATTGTTGAAAACAACACAGAGCAGCAGCGAACATTAAGAGAATGAAAACAAATACTACAACGAGAATTGCCCAGGTTGTAAGATTAATGAACAAAAGAGTTTAAACCCTCGTATCCCTCTCAACCATTTAAATTACTGGTCAAAAATACGACTCAATTCATACAGGAATCAAATTTCGCTAAAGTATATATATACGTAAAAGAAATGATAAAAGTATTGTAATTTAGGACAATGCTACAACGTATAACATACATATTCTGTGTGAAACTTTTGGTAGTTTTGTAAAATTTGCACTCTTATATTATTGTGTTGCATCTTATTATTTTATGTAAAAATTACGAATTGAGCTGTAATTTGAGTCTGGAGTTTGAATTTCTTTAACGGTATTCGATTTGACTCGAATTTGTATAAGAGTCAAACTTAGACATGTGCTCGAACTTATTTAAGGGTCATTTGTTTTCCTCTTAATTCTTTTAAATCTCTCTTAATGAATCAATCTTACCGCTTAAGATTATATGGATATCCTTTTTTCCTTCTTAATGATTAAAAAAGTTCTTAACGATTCAAATAAAAGCATCTAGCTTAAGTGGTAAGATGGTCATTCTTTTCTTATGGTTTCTATCTGTCCCCTATTAGCTCACTTTTCAATAAACATGAGCACAAACAAGAAATAACAACATCACTACTACAGATTTGCACTTAGCGTTTTTTTTAGCTCTTACATAGCGTTTTTAAACGCTATTTAAGGAGCCGCTATTGAAGTGAAAGTTACTTACATAGCATTTTTTTGCCATTCTGTAAGTGCAGCTCTTAGATAGCATTTTCAGAAGCGCTATCTAAGTGTTTCCTAAGCGCATAGCGCTTATTGAAGTGCTATAGTACATAATATTTACTTAGATGGCACTTCTAAAAACGCTATGCAAGCATATATCAGTTTTTTTTTTAATTTTCTTCCCCTGTAATAATCCTAATTTTTTAAACAAAAAATATATAAAAAAAATGCACAATGCAAATAGAAATATAAATGCCAACCCCAATCACACAAACATCCCAACAAAAGTTGTACTAAGAAGACCGAAATAAACCACGAACATCAACAAGTTTCATAAAATCAATATCTCACAATAACAAGGAACAAATATAAGATATAAATTCTAGTAAACAATGTAATATCAAAAAAAAAATCTAGTGAACAATGGAGGGATGAAACTAAAAAGATAAGAAAATTGGAGTCCTACTGACACACAACTACCCCTGGATTGATCAATGATGAACAGGCCATTTGGTCGAATACATACTTGCTCACTGTCAAGGCATCTGTTCCGCTTTCATCCTACTTGTATTCTTTGCCATGTGCTCTGTTGTGACTACGACCTTCTCAGCAACCAAGTACGCAGAGTAGAAACCTGACAGTAAACAGTCCAATCATACTTACATCAGCACCAACAGCAAGTGCTTCCATAAATTCTTTGGTACCAGATGGCAGATCTTGCAAAGGTATCCAAATTGTTAACGAAATCTGTAAATTTAAACCAACACACATTAGCTTCAAGGATTAAAAGTTAAAACAAAGTTCTAAATTAAACCAACATTGCGCTCAGTACCACTATTTACCAAATTTAGTCATGCCAATTCCACTATCGACAATTGTCAATGTATTGTTTGTTTCGTCAGGGATAATATGGATGAACAGGTCAGGCAGCACCTAGCTTGGTCTTGTCAGTCAAGCTCTCGAAACAAATTTTATGCAGAGCCTGATTTGATAAAAGACAAACACTAAAAGGATTGACAATTTGCAGAAGATGTTCGACAACTCAGAAACAAGGAAGCACGAGTGGTTCTTAAGATGCACAGGATTATAAACCTAACATTATATGAATAATATAAGATAAGGTTAATTTGTATAAGATTAAGAGCACACTGCACACCAGCAGTAGTTTATTATCACTTCACAGTTCATTCATCACTAAAGACATCTTCTACAGCAAGCCCGGCTGTTGTGTAATTCAAATATAGGAATTAATCTGTATTATATATGATTTATGATGAATCTACAGTGAAATAAATAAATTAATAATATACTCCATATTTAATAAATTTATTTATTATTACCATTAAATTTACTTGACTTATCTGTATAGTTGATCATGTTTAAAATTCTAAAGTACTGGTATTACATAACTTAATTGTATTTTACCACAAGGTTGAAAAGTTAATTGGTAAAATCTGTACCAATTTCAAGTTGGAGAGTTCCAGCCAACTTATTAAACAGCCTAAATAGCTCTGCTGCTCCGGGTGAGCCTCCAACAATAATCTCATCTTAAAGGTTGCAAGACAGGATTGCAGTTTTATTATCTTATTTGATCTAGTATCGATGATAAAAATCCTCTAACATCTATAGATAAATTAAACAGATAAACTTGGGAAAGCCAGCTGCTTAAACTAGTATCACACATTTAATAAGATTACTAGAAAAGAATTTGTAATCAAATCTAGCAGGAAAGCATGATGCGATAATCCATGTCTATTATTCATACGAAATATAATGGCTTCTCAATCAAACAGATACCTGTTATAAATTCGTGTGTCTAGGAACATTGACTAACGACGCAGGACCTGTGAAAAATAAGCAGACAAAGGTCAACAAGTAAATTTAACAAATTTGTGTGATGCTGACCTTGATCTTTCAGGTACTCAAGCTAGTGTAAAAGGGAAAGCTGGAACAACGAGTGTTGTTGAAATGTTGATACAGAAACCAACTGAATCCACATTAGAGAAAATCAAAGGTACCATAGAGGGTAGCTAGAATATAAAGCAACAAGATTTAAGCTTTCAACTGTTGTATCTTTCTCAACTAAATTTGAAGAGTTGATTCAGAAAGTAGTCAAAACAGGGTAGTCACATAAGAAACAATCACTACAGAGTTTTTGAAAAAGAATACCACTTTCAAGTTTCAATCACTAATTTGGGCTTCGTAAAACATTTGATAGCCTAATGACAAGACCCTTTCTACATTAATAGCTTTTATCAACCTTAACAAATGCAAAACTGATCAACAACCATGTTAATTGTTAAGTAACAGGATGTTTACACTTTAATTAAACGTATACATAAAACCTTAACATTATCAATTTAACATGTATCCTTTGAGATTTACAATGTACACTTGATCTTTGTGGCTACTTATATAAACCATATATGATATTTGGTTGGTTAAATCATTAAACTGTTAAACATGCTGCAATTAAAAACCATAACACAAATTTGGCTGAAGGGGAATTTGCTTCATATATAGAAATTAGATAATACCATTGAGTGTAGCAAGGTCGAGGGTATCAACATCAAAGCCAGCATCAAAGTAATGATCAAAAAACATGTCCTGGAGCATCTCATAATGTTATTTTAGAGTTTAGGGCCTTTAGGCACTAATGCAAAGCCGGTCCTATTATTACGAGCGCTTGAGCCTTCTGGACGGCCTGTTGGAGTCTGGAAAGGCAAGAAGAAGAGGAAATAATTAGCAACTATATAATCATAATTCAAATTTTCAATTTAAAGTCGAAAACAAATGCCCAAACAACAACATTTTTAAAAAAGAAGAATAACAACTAATCAATTTAACATAAGTCGACAAACATAAATCAATTTTCTAAAATTTAAAACCCCAAAAACAATTATAACACCTTTGATATCAAATAAAAGGTACAAAGAAGAAATTTAACAACAAAGATGAAATCAAAGTAGCTTGAATTTTAAATTGTAATGCCAAGATAAGTTTAATATCAGTTGAGAGATGCAATGTATAGAGATTGCAACAATTGCCTAAAAACAAATTCAACAAGTGGAATGCAAACCCTAAATCGCAACACCCAGTAAATTAAGCAAATACGAACTCAAACAAATAGGATTGATTGAAGATTATGTTTACTGTTTAGCGGAGATGATGTTTACTGGTAACAGAGATGAAGATGATGGTTCATTGAATCCGCACACAGTGTAGCCGGCGCAAGGAAGGTTTTTTAGGAATTGGGGATATGTTTAGCTACAAGGAAAATAAATAAAAAATGAAATACAAGTACTTTTTTTTTTGATAGGAAAGGTTCATTAATAAAAAGTCATACGGCATCTACAAGTACTTAGAATATGTAACTATTTGTATAACGTTTTAAAAAACGATAAGTAATTAATAAATAATTAAAATATAATAAAATATTATTTAAAATACGTTTACTAAGTGTTTAAGAAAATGCTATGCAAGTATGAACTTACATAGCGTTTAGCATAAAAGCGCTATCAAAATACTTTTTTTTTCTTTATTTTGGTTTTTTATAATTCTAAATAATAGCTTATATAGCGTTTTTATGTAAAACGCTATGCAAATAAGATACTTAGATTTAGGGGGTGATATTGTATTATGACTTTTAATGACAATTCTTGGGATTGACTTTTATGGATTTTATAGACTTTTAATGATTCTTATTGAGTCACTAGAATTTCGAAATACTTTTGATGACTTCTAATGAAATGACTTCTAAAATTTTCATAGACTTTTTTTATAGATTTTGTGGTTTACTAGATTAACTACAAAGACCATATATTAGCCTATGCTGTGAAATCTTTTAACATTTTTTCACTGTAATCCAATTTCGATTGTGTGTTCTCTGATTAATCCGACCACCAAAAAATTGAGTACAAGATATATTTCTTGTTAAATTGAGTATTCATTGCATATTTTTATTTGAGATTTATATATTTGTCACTATTTATAGCTAATGAAGATGCAAAGCTATTTTATTGGTGTTTAATGTGAATTTTTGCAAGCACAATATTTTTAGAAGCCCATGAATTACTATAATGTTTGATGAATTCTTATTTTACTTTGTATGTTATGATCTAGTTTTACAAAATTGCAAAAGATGATCTAGTTTTACAAAATTGCAAAAGATACTTGATTATGATGTATCACCTCCTCTTCCATGCAAATGATTTGGAATGGTGAAATTGATTTCGGATACGCCAAGTCCAACTCTTTTTGTCTGGAGCGGCTTTCGCAATTTATTTAGGAAGCCGTGAAGGTCAAAGAATGGAAACCGGTGAAAGCTTCTAGGTCAGGCCCTTTCTTATCTCACTTCTTTTTTGGTCCCTTATTTTTTGCAGGAAGAGTTCCAGCCTTTGTTGCCTATCCAGCAATGGTTAGATACTTAATCCAAGTAAGATTACAGCAAAAGATTATCTAAAGCAGAAGAAAATGGGTCTAACTGATAAGGCTTTAAGTATTCTAAATGTGTTAGGTCAATATACACTGGAAGCTATAATAGTTCATGTACTTTGGGATGAGTCGATGTCGGTCGATGGTGTGAAAACACTTCCTGATGTCGAATTCCAAAAACCAGCGAGAGGTTCCCCACTCTCCTTTGATCCGTCTTAGGGCCGAGTGGCAGCCTTGACCCGAGCGGAAGTGCGATGTGTCTGGAAACTCGGGATCGTAAATGGGTCTCTTTTCCTTCAAACTCCCTTGTATAACTTTCGATTTGAATCTGTAATTCATATAAATTCAATCTTTATCCGTTTTACAATCATAATAACCATCTTTTAACATTTTTAAAAAAATTCTTATTATGAGCCTTAGTTTTCCATTTTTTAGATTTCATATGCATCCCAACTTTGTATTAACTTATAAATTTAATGTGTAAAGGTAAGGGTAATTTAGTAAATTCACAGCGTACCAAAAAACAGGTACCAAAAAACTGGTACCAAAACTTTTAATGTTCCGGAATTTATATAATAGTATAGATTGTTTATTAAAATGAATATAAATATGGAAATTGAAAACCAAGAAGAGAAAGAAAAAGAGATGGAAGAAAAGGAAGAAAGAGAAGAAAAGTGACAGGAAATTTTAAAAAATTTATTGACAATAATGAAATAATTTTACTCAAAATGATTTTAATAGAATTATTAGAAGTCATGTCAAATCTTATCAAAAAGCTCATGACTTTTTTTACAAGGGATGTAGTTATAATTTTTGTTAAAAGTCATTAAAAGTCATTGACTTTTTGAATAACACGATACTTATAAAGAGTCTATAAAAGTCTAAATTCAATATTGCCCTACTTTTAAATACTTCTTAAAAGTCTTAATTGAATAACACCATACTTTTAAAGACTCTTTAAAAGTTAGAATTGAATACCTTATAACTTTTAAAATCATTAAAAGTCTTAATACAATACAACCTTAGTGTATTCTAAGTTCAATATTGTAGTGCTATATTAGACAATAATTTCAAGTAAAACTATTGTCAATACCAGCTTTCATATAACAGTTTTGAAACCAAGTTTGTCATCTTTCTTCAACACAGACAACGGTTATGCTGTTGTTGTCAGATACGCGTATCAGGCGGCATCGAGATAGACCACGGTTTTTGAGTGCTTCACACGACGATGAAAAACCTTTGTCTCATTGATTTTTCCTTGTAGTGTTGGTAAAATAACTCATATTTCAATATGTAGTCTCTAAGATATGCTATGAACCAGCTCTCTATATAGAACCTAATTATGTTTTGGTAAGCAATTTAACCAATAAATAAAAGCCAAAAATTTGCACCGTCAACAATCTATCTATTACTATATATTATAGGGTGACACAAGGGCAAAAAATGCTTAAAAAATGCCATTGAAATTACCATTTGTCCCTATTTTTTGAGAAACTACAAAAATGCCATCCCCTGTAATTAATGTAAAAAATAAATAAATTTATGTTGCTTCTAGGAATTGAACCCTTAACTTACAAGTACAAGTTCATACCATAACCATTGTGCTACTACGATGGTTGTGTTTACTTTGAAAATATTATTAGATAAGCATCATGTTTTTTTATTATCTTATTTTCCTTTTTCTATTCTTACCTTTTGAGTAAATAAATTGTTGAATTTATTATTTATAGAAAATAAAACTCTAAATTATTAACTCAAATTAGATAAAAAAAATTGATGTTAACATTCGTTTCATTGTAGCTATAAAATATCAGATTACTAAAATCATAAATAAAATTATATTTCAATGAAATAAAAAATGTGATTAATTTTGGAAAATATTATAATTGAATCATATATATATTCTTTAGATTTATAAAAATGCAAATATGTGGGTTAATTAGATATTTTTGTTCGAACAATAATTTAGACTTTAATGAATTTTAATACATAATTGAATTTGAGTTAAAAATGATATTTTTAAAATCTAGGATTTCAAAATAAATATTATGATTGACTAATAACACATACTAAAAATAATGTAGAATGAATTAAAAAAGTATGATCTTAGATGTTATATAAATTAATAAATCATATTCTTTATATAATAGGAGAATAATGGGATATTTTAGGGGCATTTTGAGCCAATAAACCCCATATGAAATACGATTTACCATTATATTACAAAATTACATTGATTCACCACTCCCTTATTTGAAGAGAAAAAATAAGTAATTTTGTGTTTGTGGGGAATTGAACCAACAAGCTCCTCTATATATTTTTTTGTTCCAAACCATTATGCTACATTATGTTTTTTGGTATGAAGTTAAAACTATATTTACAGAAGTTCGACCTCTATTATCCTGTTTTTACTATTTGTTTAACTTATGTGTAAAAATAGTAATGACAAATATTAGTTTCAAAATTTAAAATTTTACTTTTCAAAATATAGTACGTACTTATATACACTAATTTCAATCTCTTATTTTAAATGAGTTAGTTTGTCTTTGTTGTGAATTGAATCATTAACCTCGTCCAAACAATTCATCTTTCTGATCATTGTACTACGTATATTTTTGGTTTTTAGTTAAATTCTTTTAGATAAATTCGACCTCTTATTTATTTTATTTTTACTACTATTTTAATTTTTGAGCAAAAGATAAAGGTGATTCACATTAGTACTTTTAAAATTTTGTATTTTAGTTTACAAAACATGGTACGTGATTATATATACAAATAATTTAAATTTTGATAATAATATCACTTGATGTAAATTGGATTATTTTCAATAAATTAAACATTTCTTACATATAACATTAACTATAATATATTTAATATTTTTACATTATGGGGTAATATTTAATTAAAAGATGAGATTTTTAAAAATGTTATATAGTACAAAAGTTAAAAAAAAATGAATCATGTAGATAAGTTGAGAAAGATAAATTTCCTTGAAAAATAATCATATAATATATATTAATACAAAATATAGGAATCAGTTCATATATACATCGATTAAAATTCGAATTATATACATAAAGAAATTTTGGCTGGAAAGAATATTAAAAAATTCAAAATAAATTGTAACAAGGATTAAAATATATAGTCAAGTTAACAAATATCTTAGAAAATAGGATATTACATAGCATGCGCACACACAAAATATTATGATTGATTAATCATATTATATACCCGAGTTAGTTAAAATAATTTGCTAAAAAAAGATAAAATTTTAAAATATGCAATTAGTTTTTTTACATACTAATTGAACAATATCTTTATTGTGAAACATTACGTGAGTAAATAATAGGTTTCTTAAGTTGTCAAAATTATAACTGATATATGAATAAATATGTCATTTATGTACTACTCATTTTTTTATGATTGTATTTTTAAATATACCTTAGAATAGATTTAGCAACAAAAAAAATATACCTTAAAAGAGAAAGAAATCAAAAGAACTTTATTCCTCCCTCTTATGTATTGACTGGATTTTTTTATGAAAGAATGGCAATAAAATAATTATAAAATATTAAAAAGTACTATTCCAAAAGATTTGTAGTGATGAAAAATACCAAAGAGAATTAAACCGAAAACCCCACTTATTATTTAAATTTTATGTTCTTTTACCCAAATTTATTATAATAACAAATTACTAGATTTTTTTTGCTTATAACATAAATTTGTGTATTTTGATGTAAATGGGTTATACTATACCAACACATACTACATCCAACACATTTATATGATACAAAATATCTTATTTTGAGTGCTCATCTGAATAAGTAAATCAATTTTTTTAAAAACAAAATTGGGACATTATAACAAACTTTTTTTTAACGGAAACTATACAATAATGTTCATGTATATTCTTCAAATCATAAAAACAAATAAATTTACTTCAATTTCTAGAAGATGACCCGTGAAATACATACATTTTATAGGCATAAACAGGAAAATAGATACTTGATTAGTTGATTACATGTTTCAATGCAGAGGGTAAATTATCTCAACTTATTTCTTAGTTGAATATGCATTGTAATATGTTGCCATAGCATATTACAATTCATATTCTACAAAAGGGTTTCTTGAATCGCTGAAGATTGATCCAAAAATTGTGAAACATTCACCGTTATGAATTATTCAATAATGCATTTAGGATTCATATTTTTGGATGTTAAAGAAACCACAATAGACAAACATTTATATATCACGATAAATGTAAACACACATATATAAACGGAATCATTATGATTATTCACTCCTTTCAGTTTTCATAATTACAAATATAAACACACGCACTTTGTGTTTCTTGAATCTTAATTGCAAATCCATTTTTTCAAGGCATTCGCCCTAAACAAATTCTTCGCGAATTATAAACTATCAAATGTTTGATTCAAGTAAGGAACAATATTGTTATCATCTTCATCAAAATTTACAACATTTTTATCACTATTTTCATGCACTTCATCATCTTCACCAAAATATTTACAAACAAATATCTCTTCACCATCATCATCAATAATTGTAACATATTTTTCATCTACAATTTCTTTAGGTAAGCTTTCACTACTACCTACTTTAACAACATCATTATATTTACTACATTATCAACATCATCTCTATCATTTCTTTTGCAAATTTTTCTTGAAACAAATTTTGCAAACATCTTATCCTTTGTAATAAACACAAGAAAAAAGAAAAAAAATCTAACCCAAGTGAGAAATGGAATGCAAATACTCTTCAAGATCTCCTGAACTCCCACTTTCCCAAATCAAATAGATAATTATTACTAGACTTCTGTATTTTGTTGTAACTCAACATATATGTTCCGTTTCATTGAAATAATGATAAAGTCTACGGTCCCCAAATATTTTCACAACTCCCGATTCATTGGCATTTCATTAAGTTTTTTTTAAAAGTTATAGGATGTCCAGTAGTCCCCCCCGGAAGATCTTTACAAATAGGACAATGTGTGAATCTAATGCCCGAAGGCTTATTGACCAACCTAATTATGTTAAACATATTCTAATATATTATTTCAATATCTTTTTAGGTCTTGCTGAACTCTCCCCCTACCATTTCTTACTTTTGTTGTCTTGAACAATTTCAAAGATGACTTGTGGTTGGTAAATGTCACCCTGATCACCGTCTTCATTGTAAACCTCGTATTCGTCTTTCGATAAATCAATATCTTCATAAAAAATACTTTCACTCTGAGCATCAAACAAACATAATGATTAGTAGATAAAGAATACTAGAATAAACAATCAATAAAAATATCATAAATAGTAAACTACCATAGAATCACCCCTCTAAAATCCACTAAAGACACATTTGAGTGGTACAAATTCCTTGCACTTAAGTTGGAGCAGATGAATATACATGTTTTTTGCAAACTCATGAGTAAGTGATTTACAAATACTTGTGTCAACACATACATTCCTTTCTTTTTTAAACATTTGCAAACAACATTTTAATGTCAAATGAACATAAGAATTTTTTTGAGAAAAAAAATATGACAAAAATGAGATATTACCTTAAGTGTATGGTAGGTGTTTAGGCAATATTGGACCATTGTACATCAGGAATGGCCACAATATATTTGTTCTTCGCCCCATTGCAATTAGTGCATAACATCTAAAATGTATATTCTAAAGATTTGAGAAAACAACCAAACAAGAAATAGCAATACAAGCTAGATAAATTTTAAGTTCAAGAAAATACCTCAAAGAAACAACCATACTTGGGGCCATCACCTCCGGAAGGCCTTAAATCAATGATGTTGTGGAGTTTAGCAATGAACTTAACGATTTAATTTATCATTTTTACTTTCTCTTTTACTTTCTTTATGTATGTTATTATACACACATAATGGTTTATATATAGAGGGACTATCTTTCAGCTCACTCTCTTTTGATGAAGAGGATGATAGGCACCTCTTAATGAGATGCTTGTACTATTAAATTTGTATTAAAATTTTACCCTTCTTCAATTTTTTTTTAACTTTGATCATTAATATTTTTTGAAAGCTAGTGGCTTGTAGAACCCTTCTTGTGCCCTCCCATCATGCATGTTCATTACATATTGTCTCTAACACCATCTTAGAAACTTGTGATTTGAAGGAAATAAAAAAATCAAAAAAGGAACACTTTAATACCTTGAGTTTCAAATAATAATTTTTCTTGAATTTTTTATACAAACAATTTAATTTATCATTTTTTGAAATATTCCAATTTTTAACTTGACCTTTAAATAAAACTAGGGAACGTCGGGAGGTACCACTTTGCCCCATACCTTGATAACGCCTGCCGACAATTTGTCGAAAATCGTTTTGATTACAGAGTCGGACAATGTACCGCAAACGGTAACAAATTGTCGGCAAACGTTATTAAGGTATGGGACAAATTGATCGGACAAAGGATGAAGATGTTGAACCTTGGTGCTCTGGACAAAGGACAATGTACCTCGGTACCCTCCCAGAGCACCGAGGTTCAACATCTTCATCCTTTGTCCGATCTTCTATTTGAAACCATCAAACGACGCGCCGCTGCCTTCCGATGCCATTTTCGCCTAAACCCTAAACACACACAAGAAAGACCCTTGCTAAATGCTTTTTTGGATTTAACTTATAGGGCTGCTCATGGGTTTTAAAACCCTACCCACGTGCCCACGTGCAATGATTTTATCTCCCAAAAGCACATATGTATTCTAATATTTTCTTGACAAAAAAATGTATTCTAATATTTTAGTATAGATTCTACATTTTCAATTTTCAATGTGCTACTTGTTAATTGCATTATTTGATAGTTTAAAATTATACATGTATACATAAGTGACGAAATTAAATATGTGCCAAAATGTTAGTGTATTTAAATAGTAGAGATTTTTCAATAAATAAATTGTTGAAAGTATTTTTTTGCAATTTTACTTCTGTTAAGAATAGTTATTTACAAATTTACCATCTTATTTGCAAAAATATTTACAAAAATAACAATTTCTTAATAAATAATATTAATAAAAAAAATTACCCATGTGGGGCCACTACCACATCAGCTAACACATCGCCTGACCAGTCAACTACCATTAAAAAATTACAATTCATACACACCTAAGTAGTCATACTCGCTATTTGTATGATGAATTTAACCATACTTTCAATAATTTTCCATATTTTATATTTTCTTCCCACTTTTAACTAATTTGTAAATTGGAAATGGAGAAATTTACACAGATATGATAAATTATAAATTTAAATAATAATTGGAAAAGGGATAAATTTTGAACGAAAATTCATACACCCAAGTAGTCATACTCACTATCTGTGTGATGAATGTTACCCTACTTTCATTAATGTTTCATTTTTTCCCCATTTTTAACTTGTTTGTAAATAAATTAAAAATTTTAATAAAAATAGGGAAAAGGCCAAATTTTGAACTAAAATTCATATACACCCAAGTAGTCATATTCAAAATTTTTGTGATAAATGTTACCCTATTTTCACCAATTTTCTATTTGTTTGGGTTTTTCCCCATTTTTAATCAGTTTGCAAAATAAATTAAAAAATAAAATAAAATAAGAAAAAGTCAAATTTTGAACTAGAATTTATACACACCCAAGTAGACATACTCACTATTTATGTGATGAATGTTACCTTACTTTCACTAATTTTATATCTTTTGATTTTCCCCCATCTTTAACTAGTTTGCAAAATAAATTAAAAATTAAATAAAAATAAGAAAATGGCCAAATTTTGAACTAAAATTCATACACACCCACTTAGTCATAGTCACTACTTGCGTGATGAATGTTACCTTACTTTCACTAATTTTTTTTATTATTTTCCCCCATCTTTAACTAGTTGGTAAAATAAATTAAAAATTAAATAAAAATAGAAAATAGAGCAAATTTTGAATAAAATTCATACACACCCAATTAGTCATTCTCATTATTTATATGATGAATGTTACCTTACTTTCATTAATTGGAAAAAAAATTGAGTTTTTGCACTCCGCCACTACCCTTGTTTTAAGCTAGGTGAGGTAGTTTTTTGAATAACAAATGTTGTTAAATATTGGCGGGTTGTAGCTGTATATGACTTTGGAGCCCGGGAGGTATTTTCAACGTTTCCATCGCTCCAGTCGTACTCTAGACTTTAAAAATGTATTTACAATTAAACCAGAAATTATATTATTATTTTTTTGAATAATTTGGCTTATAGCCTTTTACAATGAGTATCTGGTGATTGACAAATCTCGTGGTAAGCGAGTATCGAGCCTAGAACCTCTGGGTCGACTAGAGGTAGCCTAGTTGACAAATCTCGTGGTAAGCGAGTATCGAACCCAGAACCTCTGGGTCGACTAGAGGTAAGCTCAACCAACTGAGCTACCTCAACTTGCTTTAGTAACCAGGACAACCAAATCGAAACCAAATTGATAAATTTTTAATGTTTCGGCTTTAATGTAATAGTATAGATAAGTTTATAATATGAGAATATTTATTTGTTGGATAATTTTTTATTCAGGTATTTTCAGTTTCAAATATATATATCTGATCATCACTTTGAGTTTATATTCGGTTCAGATAAATTTTATTCGGATTTAATCGGTTCTAATATTGAAGATTATTTTCGGTTAAATATTCGGTTCAGATAATTTTTGGATCAGATCAAATTGGTTTTCGAATCATTATCGGATTTGATAATAATGTATTAATTTCGGTTCGGATCGGATTATTTCAGATTCAGATAAATTTCAAATTTACCATTTTGTATATAAAATCGGATCTCGGTTCCAAGAATTTTGGTTCAATTTTTCGGATCCAGACCCATTTTGCGAGGTCTATGTGCAAGTGTGTATAGAATTAAAGTAAATACTATAGCAAGTTAAAGTAAATTTTTTTTTATAATAATGTAGTTACAAGAAATTGAATCCAAATTTAATAATAATCAAATTTAGAGCATTTTCAACATAAAAGAGACCTTAGCAAAAAATCTAGGTGGCAAACGATATAGATAATATGTAAAATATTAAGCACTCCAATGCATCAAAACCTTTAGCAAAAATTATAGACGATCAATCTTCGTTGGCTATATTTGTCGAACATCTATTTCCCCTTAGCAAAAATATACATAATATGTATTAGAACTAACATTAGAGCATCTCCAACGGCATTATCTAAAAATGGTTGGCTAAATCGGAAATATATTGATTATGTAAAATTTGCAGAACCTGTAAGATGTTGTGCTCCAATGGTATAATGGCTATAATGTTGATTATGTTGTAAATATAGTATGTTATTATTATTTCATGTTGTTATAAATAGAAATATATTTTTATAAGGTAATAGATCATATAAAATCTTTCTTACAGGTCTCTAGAGGTTGGCCAAATATAGCCAACGAAATAAGATTTTCTAAATTTTTTTGCTAAGGGTAATGTCCATTGGAGTGAATATTTTTTACAAAATCTCTATAATTTTTATTTATGGTATTATATTTATAATTTTAGCTAAGGGGTCTTCTACATTGGAGATGCTCTTACTGGAGTTCTCCTCATTCTCATTATGCAAAATTTTAACTATTTCCTATTTTAAATTTTTTTAGTCAATCAATATAGATATCTTCATTGGAAATGCTTTTAGCAATTCGATAATTTAATTTAGTACTATTACACGTTGTTGTGAGAAAAATCTGCACCAACACCCCGAGAGAATATCGCTGGAATAACAGATTTGTCCTTGGATATCGGACGTTGAAGCAGGTTCGCACATCCGCAGCTTCAGCTCCAACTGCCGGAGCGGGTGGAGATTTGTGGTGTTTTGGGACTGAATTAGCAAGGTTACCGGACGGAAATGGCTATGAACTCCGACCAGAACCACCCGGTAAATGTTTCGCTAAGGGTACACGTGCCTTGTGTATCGAGAAGTGAACTTCCGAACCCCCTTGCTAACTGCCCACATATCCTATTTATAGGAATCAAGCCCCGATGTAGTTCTCTAGGTTATGGACTCCTTTCTTGGCCACCAAGTCACGAAATTGATATGTTTTTCCCTTCTGATAAGGTTGATCTTGTTGTATTTCAATTGATAGGAAGAGTCCTAGCTTCCTTAGGACTGTGTGGAAGCTCATCCAAAAAGGTGTCCTTGTATATATATACATATATCACATATATAACGTATTTACCCCACTTGATGTGATAGAAGCCAACTAGAAGTCCATTTATTGAAGATATTTCCGTGCTCCTAAAGAATAGGAACGAGAGTCCTTGTCCAACTTCACTTCTTATATGCAAAGGCGGAGCTACGGCTGTACCCGCACCTCACAGCTACGGCTATCGGTACCTCTAGAGCTGCATCAATATCCTTTTCGTACCTAACCACAACTGGACCTGGCCAGCTGGGCCTGACTAGGTGGACCTCCTTATTATAAGTAAATCATCCAGATTGGGCCTCTAATGCAATTGGTAGGCTATATAAAGCCTTGCATGTAACTTGTTTATATTGTGGAATGATATGATCTCCCTTCTCTCTCTCTCTCAAGTTCCCCCTCTATATATTATATTATTTATTATATAACAAGAAGAGCCCAAGTCCAATTTTTTTTCTAGCAAAAATCTATAATGGGCACATTTTTTTTTAGCAAAAATTATAATTGACGAAAAATCAGTCAAATTATTTTCAATATTTCATTCCGAAATTTGTTAAAACAAACATTTGACATCAAATCTATACTATTATATAAAAGCCGAAACATTAAAAGTTTGGTTGGTAGGTACGGTACCTATTGATTTAATTTACTTATTTACCCTTACTTAATTACAGATAAAATCCATCCCACTACTAATCAATTTCCTTTTTCATTTTAAACATATTACCTTTTCTATTTTTTACTAACTAATTAATTTTCGTTTTCTAAAAATTTTACGGGCAACATTAATTTCTCCTTTTCTAAAAACATTACGAGCAATTTTATTTAGTAAAATAGCATAATTGGGTTATAATTACTATAAACTAATCAATTACCTTTTCACCTAAAACATGTTTCCTTTTTAATTTTCTCTAACTAAGACCTCTCTTTTTCCAATTACATCACGTGCATTCTGTTTAATAAAATAAAATAATAATTTTATAATTACTAATAATTAACCGGCTACCTTTTTCAACTAAAATCTATCATGTTTTCAATATTTTATAACTAAAATCACTTCTTTCCTAGAAATATAACGGATAACATTTATATAATTATTATCAAATCGTCTCATATAAAAATTTAAGTCTCCAAAATTCATGTTTTAAAAAATTAATTCAAATTAATTTAAAGATCGTAAAATATTGCCCGCAAGGATTGTCTCAGTTGGTTAAAGAGAGGACTTGTTATCCTCTTGGTCACAGGTTCGACTACCTTGTTCACACAATTTACAGGCTTGTGGATCGCACAGGTTTTAAGCTAGTTATTATAACTGTGATTTGAACCAAATTCAACAAAGATTTAGGATCTCTTTTTATTTTGCGAACATCAAATTTGACATGACCCCTCAAAAATCTAATGATGCCCGGATATCTATCCATGATCAATATTTAACTCTAAATATTTCTGAGATATATTTTATAATAGATGTGCTTATTACATTCGTGCATTCCAGCACTGCTGGACTTGAGCATGTAGTTTTATACAAGCAGTTTGCAAGTGTTCTTAGGATACTTCTTAAATTTTAAACTAATTATCAATTAAACTATATTGAACGTATTTAAAATATTAGTTTTTTCACGTAAATAAAACTTTTTTTTTAACCCTTCTCACAAATGTTTCTACATCGGTCATTGTTCAAATACGGATTGATAGATAAAATTGACCTTAAAAAATGTGATTCGTTAATTGCAAAAACATGCAGTATTGGACAAAGTTCAAAAGTAAAAAAAAAATACAAATTATCAAAACTACAATATGTAGAGCGATTAATGTTCCCAATTATGTATTTACTACAAACGAGTTTTAATTTAAATACAAATTGGATATTTTTGTAATTACAAAAATTTAATCTCATATTTTACAAATATGCCACTAAATATACTACATATTTAGATAAATCCCTAAATACGTATTTAAAAACATTTTTTCCGTATATAAATTATTGATAAATCGGCTAACATTTTTAATTTTGTGATTTTTATAAATCCATAAGAATTTCAAATTTGGAATTACCTGTGTCGACAACTTGCATCCTAGGAACCATATATATATGTACTGCATTTAACCATCGCCCACACATGTCCAAGACAAATCATGCGTTCAAGACAATTATTCATTATTGCAAAATAAAACCTCAAGAAAATTGGTACGACAAAATTAAAGTAACATGTAAAATGGGACATGCAAACTTTCGGAATTTTTCATATTTGTTATGTTTTTTACCATTTTCTTTATTCACCACATGATTGAATTTTCGGAATTTTTTAGATGTGTTGCTAATGATCATTAGGACGATTGGTGCTGTTGCTTATGGATTAACACAGCCTCTTATGTTTGTTATTATGAGCCAAAGCCAACTTATTAATACTCTTGGAAAATCTAATGCCAGTAATATTACTCATGAAATCTCTAAGGTATGTTCTTGATTTTCTTGATTTTTTCGAAATATCACCTATGCATGATCTTCGATGACCCTTTTGTGCATGTATCATCTTGTTGTGTTTTGTGGGAATAAGATATGAATTGGTTTGATTTTGAGTAGAGATACTGCTTTTGCTGGAAAAGAAGCTCTTGAATCTTGATAATGTACTGCGTGTGTCTGTTTTTCGCTCAGTAGCCTTGAATTAGGATGGAAAATGGTGTTAATATCAATCAAAAATTAAACATAAAATGGTTCATTATAAATTTACCCCTGTAAATCATATAGCATTTACATTGCTCTATATCTATCTTCAGGTCTGCCTTCTGCATGCTTACTTGGCCATTGGTGCAGGCATTGCTTCAGGCCTACGTGAGTACTAACTGTCACGTTTACCTTTCATTTGATAAACTTCTAATTTTGTATCAATTGCTATTGAAGAGCCATTGCATTTTGCACAATTTATATGGGTTATGAAGTGTTAAAACACAAATTACAGAGGCAGTATTTAATTTCCCCTGTAAGCTTGCTCACAATTTATATGATGGTAATTTGTTAGCTGTACTATATAAAGGTGTTTAGTTACAAGCTTATATAGTTTAATTATAGAGGTTTCGTGTTGGATGGTATCCGGGGAGCGACAGGCTACTCGTATACGAGGACTCTACTTAAAAACAATACTGAGACAGGACATTGCATTCTTTGACACTGAAACAACAACTGGAGAGGTAAGAGGTTATTGGGAGTATGTCTGGTGGCACCATTCTCATCCAAGATGCCATGGGCGAAAAGGTAATGCACTCTGTTTGTGTTTGGCAGAATAACCATGGAAAACGAGGTTCTGTATAGTGAACAAAGGATTGCAACTGTTAATCATGGCATGAATTTATTGGTTGAAATAGTATACCAGCTGACTTCGTGATGTATAATGTGTAATATAGGTAGCATATTGTATTGTGTAATATAAGTAGCATAAATCAATTTAATTGTATATCAGGTTGGGAGATCCATTCAGCTTACGTCAACATTTATTGGAGGCTTTGTGATAGCCTATATAAGAGGATGGCTCCTTGCACTAGCTAGTCCTAACTTCGTGCATTCCTGCCGTTCTCATTGCTGATAATGGCCAAAATGTCAAGTCGTAGTCAGGTTGCTAATGCTGAAGCTGTTGATCATCTATAGTTTATACGTTATACTGATTATCTTGTTGATTTCCTAATGTATTTAGGTGGCTTCCTTTACTAGGGAGAAAGATGCAATTGATAAGTATGATAGCAAGATTCATATTGCGTATGCCACTTCAAAGCACAGCGACACAGCCTCAGGATTAGGAATGGGCGCAGTAATATTGAGCCATATGGTACGGTTCAAAACTTATCATAGGAAAAGGGTATGATGGTGGAAAGGTCATGAACGTACACATATCTATGAGTTTGGTACATACATATAATATTCCCAGTTTTACTTGCAAAATTCTTAATTTGTTCATGGCTAATATATGCTTGTTTCTTTCTTTTTTTTGGACCAATTCATTAGGCCAAGCACTGCCAAGTTTAAGCGCATTTTCAGCAGGGCAGGCTGCAGCCTATAAAATGTTTTAAGACAATCAATTGTAAACCAAATATTGATGCATACGATACTAGCGGAGTTGTATTGAATGATATTAAAGGCGCTATTGAGCTGAAAGATGTGTATTTTAAGTATCTGGCAAGGCCCAATTGCAAATATTTTCTGGTTTCTCGTTAAACATATCGAGTGGTGTTACTGCTGCGCTGGTTGGGCAAAGTGGAAGTGGGAAATCGACAGTCATTAGTCTTCTGGAAAGATTTTATGATCCGGACTTTGGTCAAGTCCTTATTGGCCATGCCCAACAGTTGTTAAGCAAGCTATCTAACCGTAAGTCTACCGTTGTGCAAAATGCACTTGAAAAAATCATGACAAACAGAACTACCGTTGTTTTGCACACCGCCTCACAACCATCAGAAATGCAGATAATATACCTTTTGTGCATGCTGGGAAACTAGTATAGAAAGGTGACTATATCATTCAGTTTGACATTACTAATTTAAATTTTTGCATACATTCTTATGTAAAACATCTATTGTCATCAATATTTCTTGTATTTGTTTAATAGGAACTCATGATATGTTAATTAAAGATCCAGAAGGTGCCTACACTCAGCTCGTCCGAATGCAGGTGTGGGTACTAATCAGGGTGAAGAAACTAGAGATGTGGAAACAGAATAGGATGATGAAATCGTTAGCAGCCCTTCTAGCCAAGTACTTACCACAATGAGATCCTTAAGCAGAGGATTAGGTCGATCTTCATATCAAGTTTATGTTCCAGGTTTCAACCATATAAATGAATCAACTGGAGGAGATGTTGAGAATAACAATTCCAGAAGAGAAAATAGAAATTGGCGAGAGGAAAAAGGAAAATTTTATATGGTTGCGGTTGGCCTATCTAAACAAACCGGAGCTTTTAGTTTTAATCCTTGGCACAGTTGCAGCATGTATTAGTGGCGTGATTTTCCCTTTGTTCGGTTTATTTATTTCAAATGCCATCAAGATCTTCTTTGAACCTCATTCTAAGTTGCGAAGGGATTCCAGATTTTGGGCACTCATGTATGTTGGTCTTGGTTGTGTCACCAATGTAGTCATACCAGTGCAGAATTATTTCTTTGGAGTAGCAGGTGGAAAATTAATCCAACGAATTCGCTCATTGTCATTTCAGAAGATTGTGCACCAGGAAATCATATGGTTCGACGACCCTGAAAACTCTAGGTACACATATGTTCTTTTTGAACCGTGCACATACCATTTTAGTATCTTTAACTATCGAAGATATGTTTTCCTGCGTATAAGCAATTCTACCTGTTTGAAGTACTTAAACAGATTCTTGTGCACACGTTAATACTTGATAAACAAAACAATTTCTCGGATTTAAAATTGTTCTTGAATGCAGTGGAGCAGTTGGTGCACGGTTATCTACTGATGCTACAACTGTCCGGAGTCTTGTGGGTTATGCATTGGCTTTGGTTGTCCAAAACATGGCAACAATAGTAGCTGGAGTTGTTATAGCATTTACTGCTAATTGGATACTTGCACTGGTGATCCTAGCCGTACTGCCTTTGATGCTTGTGCAAAGACTCCTTCAGACGAAGTTTAATAAAGGGTTTAGCGCTGATGCCAAGGTCTGTACACATGTCTGTCCAACTTGTAAACTGAAGTGGCTTAAATATTTTGTAGGTGTATCTTACCGGTCGAGTACCCTAAATGTGTTGGAGTATCATATAAGGAAGCAAAATCTCAAAAAAGAACTAGTAGTTAGTAGTCATGAAAAATCAAGTATTTACTGATCTTCTTTGGTGCAGGTGAGGTATGAACAAGCCTGTCAAGTTGCAAATGATGCGCTTGGCAGCATCAGAACTGTTGCTTCGTTTTGTGCTAAAGAGAGAGTGATGGCCCAATGAAATCAGGAATTAGGCTTGGAATTGTTAGCAGTGTTAGTCTTGGCGTGGGTTCTTCAGCTCTCTTCTTGGTTAACTCTTTCATTTTCTACATTGGATCAGTCCTGGAAAAGAAAGCTACTTTTGCTGAAGTTTTCAGAGTAAAACATTACCACTGTTTTATAACCTAACTTTTGACCTAAGCATTTATTTATATTCCCTTTTTATTTACCAAGTTTTTTTACTAAGAGTTATTTCCCATTTTGCTTACAACACAACAAAATTTGCTTGACTGCAGGTTTTCTTTGCCCTTACAATACCTGCAATTGGAGAAAGTCAGACCCTTGGTATGGCACCAGATATCGCTAAGGTCAAGAACTCAGGTGCTTCTATTTTTGAAATTCTTGATAGTAAACCTAAAATAGTTTCCAGCGATGATGAAGGCTCAACAATAGAGCTAAAAGCCAATATTGAATTGCGGAATGTCAGCTTCAAGTACCCGACAAGACCCAATATTTCAATTTTCGTAGATTTGTGCTTAAGTATACCCTCTGGAAGGTAAAACTTTCAGCAGCATCAAATTCTCTTACATTTAAGACTTATATATTTGTTTTTGTTTATTGTTTCCAATTCACATTAATCTCAAGAAGTACATGTTATACAGCATGCTGCCGTTAATGATGAGCTCAAATCTAGAAAGAAACACTGTTACCGATTTTTACTTAACAATTTACAAGAAACAAAGCACTATTACGGGTTTTTACTTGACAATTTACAAGAAACAAGTCTACTATGCTCCGGGAGGGTTCTTTTTGTTTACTGAACTTGCTACTTATGGCTGCTCAACCTTAACTATCAAGCTGATCTAATCTGAACACATTAGTGCTAATCTTCATTTTCCTCTCTATGTTAAAAGTTGAATCTTATACTTGTATTACTACCTAAAATATGTTCACAGTCACTTTTCAGTAAAAGAGTTAATCTTGTTTGAATCTCTGAATTAATTTCTTACAAACTGTAGCACTTGTTGGCGAGAGTGGAAGTGGAAATCTACGATAATTAGAGCATGTTTGGCAAACCTTGCTTAAAGTAAAAATTAGCTTTAAGTTGTTTTTGGAGTGTTTGTGTACCTTGGCTTTAAGCCCGCTTTAAGTTAAAAAACTGCTTAAAGTCATAAGATCCTTTTAGGTACTTTTGACTTATGACTTATGGATTTTTTTTTAATTTTTTTTTTCACGATTCTTGTAAAACTTAAATATCATGAATTTAAAATTTTTTAAAGTCAAATTTCACTTTAAGTCAAAATTATTAAACCCCCATTTAACTTTAAGTAAAATTACTCAAACACTTTCATTCAACTTAAAGTAAACAACTTCACTTTCTCCTTTAAGTTAAAAACACCTCCATTAAGTCAAAAGTAACTTATTTTAAGCAATCCCAAACACCCTCTTAGTCTGATTGAAAGGCTCGATCTCCAGCAACACTTACTTTGAGGATGATTAGTCTTTTTTCAGTATGCGCATGCTGGATATTTGTTGTAGTTGTTAACTCCTCCTGCATTGTTAACATTTGCTCTAAGAGTTCCTTCCACTCCTTCTTTATTTCTCATCATCCTCCGCTGCTCTTTGTGCCTGCAGTGCATTAATTATTCGACCAAATATACTTTTGAAAAGTCTTTTGTATTTTTCAATGTAGTAATAATTGCTTCGTATCTTTATGGTATTGTCACAAGATTTTTTTGTACAATTCTTGATTCCAGAAATTTACAACCAAGAACTCTTACTTTATAAGCAATACCAAGAAGTCTCTCGGAGTAGTCCTTGATCATTTCGCCATCTTTCATTTTTTGAAACTCGAATTCCCTAATTAAATTAAGGACCTTGATACCATTGATTTTTTCATATTCCTTCTTGAGATATTCCCATATCTTTTTTGGTGGCTCTAGAGACATGATGCTTGTAAAAATGTTCGCTGAAATTGCAGCAAATAAACAAGCTTTTGTTTTGGATTCTTTGATACTCAAATCTTTATGTGCTTTAAGTTGTGACACGGTGGGATTTACAGGCAGTGTAGTATCATATTCTTCTTCCACCGCATCCCAAAGATCGAACGCTTCCATATAGGTCTTCATACGGACTGCCCAAACATGATAATTATTTCCATCAAACACGTTGGGAGCAAATTTTGAAAAAATATTGTTGATTTCGTTTTCCATATATATATATATGGGTTATGATTGTGTTTGTATATTGTGGGTGTGGTTGTGGTTATAGTTATTTTGATTTTTGATTGTAGTGTGTGGATATGATGTTTTCCAACGGGTCCCTTAAGAATAAAGCTCGGATATCATGTTGTTTTTATAGAACGTGAAAGAGATACAAAAGTAAAATACTTGTGAAAAAATAATATTAATTGACATTTGAAAGAGATATATTTTATTCATTTCAAGTGGTTTTATATAATATCCAAAAACTTAACTTAATACAAAATATCTACCTAAAATCCTGCTACATTTAAAAAACTAATAACAATTATTATCCCTACAAACTTGGCATAAGTTGACCCATTATTTAGATAATTCAAATTTTAAAAAACTAAACATTATTTTACAACTATAACATGAATGTTGGTGAGAGGGGGATGCAATTATTTGGTGGATAGAAGCAATGCATAGCGATAGCAAAGGCTATAATAAGGACCCGAGAATCCTATTGTGCTTGACGAAGTGACAAGCGCGCTTGACACAGCATCTGAGAGAATAGTTCAAGATGCATTGGATAGAGTTATGGTGAATAGATCGACTGTTGTGGTGGCAAATCGATTAGGCACCATTACAGGCGCGGATATAATAGCAGTTATGAAAAATGGTGCTATTGCCGAGAAAGGAAATCATAATTCTCTTGTGAGCATACCTAATGGAGTGTATGCTTCCCTTGTTTCACTTCCCATGACCTCAACATGAATGTACGAGTTCAAACGTTGTACATTATCCTTGAGATTTACGAATATTTTTTAATATTATATAATTATTTTTGTTTAATTTGAACTACAATTTCTAAGACACAAAATTTCTGTAATTATTTTTGTTTAATATGAACTGGAATTTCTATGACACAAAATTTGTAAGATTAAAATTTTAAATGATATAATTTTTATATATATTGATGTATATGTTGTCCATTTCAAGAAGCTTTCTTAATTTACTTATGAAGACTACCATGGTATGCCACACTCTCCGTTTCGAGAAGCTTTACAAAACCATCTGTGTAAAAGTATTCAAAGATTTTGTCTTTTATCTTGTTAAAATATGTAAGTAGTTAACTTCACGATCAGTTGATACCATTATTTTCTGTCCAACAATGTTAGTCAAAAATATGCTTCCATACCTGTAACACATTTTATAGAAAGTGTCAAACTAACAAAGATCAAGATGGTAGATATATTTTTATTTCGAAGCTACGAAATGATGACATTTAAGCGTGAAGAATTACCTTGAGACTCTTTTCTTGATGAAGGGTGGGATATCATACAAACAATATGGAGTAAAGAACTGAAGGGTCTCTCCAATGTAATGTAAGTCAGTTGAACATCTTGGGGTGACAAGAAGAAACGAGAAATAGGCTACAAGAAGACAGAAGAAGGAAGAAATAGAGGAGGCTACAAGAAGACGAATTAAGACAAAAGTTTTTTTTTTTAAATGTGTAGTTCTCTATTTTTATTTGGGCGTGAACTTCTTTTGTACCATGTTATTTTCATATCATGTATCTATCAACATTTATTGAAAAATAGTACCGTTGTATTTTTCTAAATAATCATAACATTTTCTAAATGGTAAGATTGAATGCAGGGGAAGTATTGGGGACCATAAGTTTTTATAATTGTTTCAATTAAATGGATATGAATGTTGATCGCCTGCACTAGTACTACTTAAATGGATTCATATGTTGAACCACTAGTACTACAAAATGTACACTCACTTCCTCAGCACTTCCTCTCTGACATGTGTAGCAGGAGTTCGGAGCAGTCTAGGTTGTAAGTACCTATGCTACCTGGCTATCAGCCGAAATCATAAAAGTAGTAGTATTCATTAATATGCTAGTATCTTTTTCGTCCCTATTATCCCATTACTTGTTTTTCACCCTTTAGCCTGGCTTCACCTCCCTCAAATTAATGATGTTGGGTGCTTGCTACTTACTGTAAAGATTTGTAGGGGACCATTCAATTAGAAGTATAATAGTACAATTTGCTTTTTTTCCCCTGTCCCCTAGTATCCATCTTATTTGTTTCACAATTCTATCCTTTTTTCCCCATTTTTACCCTCCTTTATTAAGTCAGTTTATCCATTTAAGTTGGGAATCATTTATAATTACGTTTTTATCGTTTCCAAGTCCAGCAAATGCTCTCCAATAATTTATTAGATTTCTTAATTTCTTATTTTCAAATTTTAATTAGATATATAAAAAAAATGTAATAAAATACCAAGGAATATATTATAAGTTAGTACTAAGATATTCGAGGATGATAGGCTTTTATCATTATACTACTCACTTCCTTGCACTTCTTCTCTTACATCCATATGCATTGCCTACCCGGACTTCAAAGAGCCATCCTGTTTTCAATTTGCTCGACTTAATATTCGAATGATTGTTCAAAAAAGATTTGTTTCCCCACTAATTTTGTGTTACCTGTTGGAGTTTGTTTTCAAATTTGTTTCTTTTATAATTTTATGCTATCAAACATTCGATTACATATATAAAGAAGTGTCAAAATCGGTCTAATTTGATTAAATTTATCAATTTTGAGTTAAGAAACAAATAACAATTTTAAATTTTTTTTGAGAGTTAAGAAGTAGTGTGTATCCTTCTCTCTTCTTCTAATCAATAAAAATTATTTAAATATAATATGAAACATGTAAATCGAATGGAACGGATAATATATATGTATAAAAAATTATATAATGAATGTATTGACGTGAGTATCATTGGTAGAGTAGATTAGTATTAGTACTAGAAAAACAAATTAATAAATTTGGCCGTCACTTTCTGTTTTTCTTGTCTCTACTGTCCCATTAATTTCTTTTCCACTTTTACGAACCCATCAGCTGGCTTACTTTTACATACAGTAGTAGCAATTTTTATCTACGTAACTAATACAAGATTCGTTCAGATTTCAGAATTTATTGATTTTGAAATAAATTTAACTTCTGATCAGATTGCTCTAAATTTCTGTCGAACCTTCAACTTGGTTATTACATTTTGTAATTCACCAAAATTACAAAATCTAAATCTAAATTTTATATTAAAAATCTCAAGTGATCATCAAAATCTAAATTTTGTAATTTTTTTTCCCGCTAACTACACCACAGATTCTCTCAAACATGCATGCTCTTTCTTCTTTTGATAGCATGTAAAGTGAAAACGAATTCATGCAACTACGATTTGCACCAAAATTCAACTCATGATCTGAAAATAAAAATGATTTTATATTAAAAATGAAGATTTAGGATCTCTTGCTGTTTTGCACGAACATCTCACATCACCCTTCAAAAACGTAATTAACATTTATGATGTGCTTCACGATATCCATGCACCCTAGCGCAGTTGGTCCTGAGAATATAGTTTTGTGCAGCCCGTCCGAGTTCGAAACCCAGGTCTACAACCAGCAAGGCAGCATTTATCTATCAATATGTACGTACACGATCATGTGAAAGTGTAAAACCACATTGGCTAGGACTTACAAAGTAAAACAGATAAATTTTATAATTTGGTTAATTCTTATTTTTTGTTATATTCATTTTAATTTATTCATTTCAAATCGTTTATATTAATGTATGGAAGCATCTAAAAAATTAAATTTTTTAGGGGCACGTCTTTTTTTTTATAAGAAAGCAAAAAATATTAACATCATGACTTACATGCTCAAAATCTACACCACGGATTCTCTCAAACATGCTCTTTTTTTCTTTTGACATCATGTAAAGTGAAAACGAATTCATGTAACTACAATTTGCACCAAAATTCAACTCATGATCTGAAAATAAAATTATTTTATATTAAAAATGAAGATTTAGGATCTCTTGCTGTTTTGCACGAACATCTCACATCACCCTTGATAAAGTAATTAACATTTATGATGTGTTTAATTACATCCCTTCTAGCGCAGTTGGTCTTGATAATAAAGTTTTGTGCATGCCCTTCCGAGTTCGAAACCCAACATGGGGCTGCAACCAGCAATTATCATCTATCTATATGTACATGGTCATGTGAAAGTGTAAAACCACATTCCACATTGGCTAGGACTTACAATTGTTCTTTTGATACTTCTACGACTTTTTTTTTTTTGAAACTAAGGGGTGTATTCAATTGGGATTTAAGGGATTGATAATAATTGATGGATTTTGAAAGATTGTTGTTGATTTTAATTTTACGTAGAGTTTGACTGATTTTATGTGAAATCCTATAGAGTCTATGTAGAGTCTCGTTGATTTTAGTAGAATCCTTCAAAATCTTGCAGAATTTGGCTGGATTTCAAAAAATAAAAAATACACTAGCAAATCCATCAAAATCTATCATTTTATATAATCCAAAAAAATCCATAACTTTTTGAATACCTTGAGATTTTAAAGGATTGTTTTAAATCTTGATTGAATACCTACGGATTTTAGAAGATTTTTAAAATCTCAATTGAATATCCACAGATTTAGAAAGATTATTTGAAATCTGAATTGAATACCTGCATATTTTAAAAGATTGTTTAAAATTCCAAATGAATACACGATGATTTTGATAATCCATTAAAATCCATCAAAATCTCAAATGAATACACCCCTCTAAATAAGAAAAGGTGATAAATTTTATAATTTGGTTAACTCTTATTTTTTTTTTATACTCATTTTAATTTATTCTTTTGAAACCGATTAAAGCATGGAGGCATCTAATTAAACTTGTTAGGGGCACATCTTTTTTTATAAGAAAGCAAAAATCTTTTTTTTTTTTGAAAAATTGTACTTGCATTAATTAAATAGCCTCTAGGGTAAGATTACACATAATAAAATCAGGAGCAGTGCATGACCATTCCTGAGGACCTGACACAAAATAAGCAACCTGAGCTAAGCTATGGGCTACATTATTCGCAGATCGACTTACAAAGACGACTAACACTTCTTCAAAGGGTTTAAGTAACTCCCTACAATCCTCCACATGAGTATGAAAGATAGATCTACCATGACCAGTTCGAATTGCATCAACCAGAATTTTCGAATCTGATTCAAACATACACTTGTTCTGCCTCCATGTTTTCACCCATGATAACGCTTCTTTAAGACTCAGCGCTTCAGCCTCCCGTGCACACGACCGACTTCGTACCAATGAAGCTCGTGCTCGAACAAAACCTCCCTCATCATTTCTCACAACACACCCTATACCCACGTAATCTCTATCTTGCATACAAGAAGCATCGATGTTAATTTTCAACCAACCAGCTGGTGGTTTAGACCATGTTCTCCGACTCTCCTGTGACCTCTCTGCATTGTGCTTCGTCTACTCCCTAGCTTTCCTCTAGTCTGTTAGCATGCCCAGTGCCATAGACTTGATACCAAATGCTGACATATTAAATTTATCCCAAACCCACTTGTTTCTTCAAAACCATAAGCACCAGCACATCAATCCTATTAGCAACCCCTGATCTTTACTTGCAGATTGGAACACCCTTTTCAAAATACTTATCAATGTGTCCCCCTCCTCTACTCGTATAATTGCAGCAAGACCTAGCATCCTCCAAACTTCCTGTGCAAATGTACATTCAAAAAATACATGAATTGTTGTCTCTGCACCTTGACGACACCAACCACATCAACATTTACTCGCTTTCCTTGCAATGCCACTGTTGTAGGTAGCACATTCCGAGCTGCACGCCATAGCAAATTAATCACTTTTCCTGGTACCTGCATCCTCCAAATTCGACTCCAAAAAGCCTTATCTATGCACTCCACTTCCCCTCTCAAGCGACGGTAGCAACTTTTAACTGAAAACTCTCCTTTCTCATCCAATATCCAATACCAAGTATCACTCCTACTACACAGAGGAATAGGCACCTGTTGTATCAGTAATTTATCACGTTCATTATAGAAATCGTACAAGATATCTACATCCCACTGCCTCCCACTTTCGTCCATAAAATTCCTCACCTTCACATCCTCAGTTCTTCATACCTTACAGACGTCAAGTAACCATTTTCCAAACTAGGCAACCAAGGAACTTTCCATACCATTGTGTCTTCCCCGTTACCAATCCACCTTCGACTACCTCCCTTAATCACCTCCTACGTTTCGAGTATACTTCGCCATACATAGCTCGGATTACTGCCCAAACTCGCTTCTATAAAATCAGATTTCGGATAATACCCGACCTTCATTATATTAGTAACCAAAGGATTACTATTGTTTATCGGCCGCCAGGCTTGCTTGGCCAACAGAGCGATATTAAATTCCCTCAGTTTTTTGAACCCCAATCCACCTGCCTCTTTTACATCACACAACCTATCTCAAGCCATCTAATGTATGCCCCTACTATTCGACCCCCCAGTTCTCCACCAAAACGCATTCATCCTACGCTCAATTTGCTCACAAACCACATTAGGGATTAACATGATATTTATCCAAAAATTTGGCACAGCTTGCGCAGCTGTTTTGAGTAAAGTAACTTTCCCAGCCTTAGAGATTGTATGTTTATCCCAGCTTTGCAACTTCTGATCAACCCGTTCTACAATAAAATTAAACTCTGTTGATTTGTTCTTCCCTATACGCATTGGTAATCCCAGATAACGACCAGGAGATTCAGCTTCCCTTACCCCCAACTGATAACAAACAGACATTCTATCTTCCTGACTCGTATTTGGTGAGAATGTAATCATCGATTTATTGAAATTTAATAATCTGTCCAGATACGCCCTCATACCTGTTTAAGATCCGTTTCATAACATTTGCTTCAGAATCTGTCGCTTTGAAAAAAAGATAACAATCATCAGCAAATAGTAGGTGTGAGATAGCAGGTGCCCCCTTGGCAACAATACACCCATGCAAAATTCCAGCTTCCTCATTTCTTCTTATGATAGCACTTAAGCCCTCAGCTCACATAATGTATAAATATGGTGATATAGGGTCCCCCTGACGCAAACCCCGTTGAGGAACAACATTGAAAGTCATATGTTTACCCTATTTGTAAACATCGAGGATTCAACTCAACTCAAACAAGAATGTAATAGTAAATAGTATATACATACTGTCACAAGGATCTCAAATGTTTATTTGTCAAGAGAAAGAAGTCAAAGTCAATCTACCGTTTTGAGTGTTTACTACATTGAAGAAGTTCATGTTTGATCAAGCGTCAGTGGAGTAATCAAGACAGTGGATTCAATTTATAGTGACAAGAGTATCCTACTATGACAGAATACAAGTTATAAAGGTTTGATAAAGAGTGAAGAAAAGGAAGACAGGAACCACAACTTTAAAGTCAATATATGAAGAACAGTCATTGCGGTTAGTCACTCAAGAACCAGACCGTGCATCGAGTGTCAATATTACACAATGGTTGTTGGTCATTAACTTCAGTGGTTCAAAGCTATCAAAACTAGTACAAAGGGAAAATCATTGTGCAAGCAACAGAAGTGCTAAATTAATTAACCACAAGGATTTTACTATCAAGTGGACTGGCTATGAGGAAAAAGAATTATCACAAAGAAATGCAAAGTGATATATTCGTAAAGCTGGAACCCCGGTTGGAATTGATATATTTTTGGTTAAGCAAAAGGAATCCGGTTCCAGACCCTCAGGAGACCGCAGCTTAGAGCGTAAGGATTTATTTATATTAATAAATATTTTATTTATTTAGAAAATTATATTTATAAATATCTAATAATATTAGATATTTATTTTTATAATTTCTGGATTAAAATAATTATTTATTAATTAAAGATCATAAGCTGTGCGGATTAAAAGCATTTCTACGGAGCCCGTCTAAATAAAACAAAAGTCATTTGATTTGTGTTGGCAGGCGACCCGTGTGATGTTAAAAGAATTAAGAAGAATTGGCCAGGTTTATTAACTTAAATTCAATAGTCTGGCCGAGTTCTTTTAATTCTTTAAATTAATTGATAGTCTGAAAGTCTATTTAATTAATAGTCTGAAAAGTCTATTTAATTAATAGTCAGATAGTCTGGTTGATAGTCTGCAAGACAAAGTCTGAAAAGATTGATAGTCTATAAGCTGGTTAGTCTGGATGGCTTGATAATCTGCAAGGAAGTCTTAAAGAAAGTCTGAGAGCTGATAGTCTACATGGTTCGATAGTCTGCCAGAAAATCAAGTATTAAAGACTATCTGGATAGTCATTCCGATAGTCTACAAAGACAAGTGGATAGTCTGCAAGCCTTGATAGTCATACCGATAGTCTAGAGAATCACTTGATAGTCTGCAAGGCTTCAATGGTCATTTGGATAGTCTGTTTTGGTTAGAAAAATAGGCAGAAGATATTTTCAACTAAAATTCTATACAAATAGACAGACGGCCACAAACAGAGACATATAGCTTCACACTCTTGTTTCAACAGAAGAAAAAGAGAGGCCAAGAGAAAATGGTTCCGAGCTTCTAATTTAATTCTCATAAATTATTTCTAGCTTGTATCGTTAAATCTAAACCACTAGAAATAGTTTACTTGTACTATTGGAACTATCTAGCGAATTAAGTTCCCTAGAACTTATCTCTCGAATTGCTTTTAGCATTCGATCTTTTTATTACAAATATAGAAAAGTTCATGTCGAATTTTCTATAGAATTTGTAATAATTAAATTGGTCATCAAACCTTGTAATTTGTACCGTACATTAAGGCACACCCCTCCAAGTTTAATATAATTTTATATTTAACTTGAATATTGGCTTCGTTTTATTCCGCATCGAATTGTTTAAAAATAATATACACAAAGAACAATTTCGATAAAACGGTATAGTTTGTATTCAACCCCCCTTCTACAAACTATTTTGGACCTAACAATTGGTATCCGAGCCTTTTGATTGACGCACAAATCAAGATCCTTATTTTTGTGGTCCTCCAATTGGTTTTCGAGTTTGTTGACCCATACACAAAATTAAATCCGGTATTAAACCAAAAAATCAACTCCTCTTATTTTCATATTTTTTAACTTTCAAAAAATTCAATTCTTGAGATTTTTAAACTTTAAATAATTTGAACTTATTTTTGGATTCTTTAACTTTCAAAATTTTCAATTTTGAGATTTTTGAATTTTAAATAATCTAAATTTATTTTCGAATTCTTTAACCTTCAAAAATTTTCGTTTCATGATATTTTTTATTATTAAATGATCTTAACTTATATTCGAATTTTTTTAATTCTTGAAATGATTAATTCTTGGAAATTTTGGTTTTTAAACATCTTGAGTTTATTTTCAAATTGTTTAATTCTCAAAATTTTTAATTCTTAATACTTTCGAATTTTAATTAACTTGAAGTTATTTTTGGATTTTTTAACTCTAAAAAATTATCATTTCTTGAGATTTTTTGATTCTTAATTAATTTGACTCTAATTTCAAATTATAATTAATTTGAACTTACTTTCAGATTTTTTATTTCTCAAAAATTTTCAAGTCCTTGAAGTTTTTGAATTTATTCTAAGCCAATGGTTTCAAGAAGGTTGTTAGCTGAAAGATTCCTTCGGACATCAAAGATGATTTGAATCTTTTGAAGAAAATGCATTTTTCATTGGAATTAATTTCTACTTACTGAAGAAAAATTTGTGGTACTTCCTCAAAGTTATATCCATAGGATCCCACTGGTTTTATAGAAGCAGGAATGGAAGAAGTTTTAGTGGATGGAATTTTTCTTGAAGGTTTTAGTCAACTCTAGTGATTTAGTGATATACAAACACTTAGTGGATTTCCGCAATGCTAAATCCAATACACTTAGTGGTTTGTACAAAAGCATATCTTTCAAGGAATCAACAGAGACTTTAGAAGAATGGAATCAGGGTGGTTTGAGAATGGACTAGACAGTTATACATCTCAGTCAGGAATTAATGATGGAACCTCAAAACAGACATGAAGAGTTACTAACTAAGAAAGAGTACTAAAGTTGTATCCAGGGATCAGTCCTATATATTCCGAAGCAGAAACTCTTCAGGATATAGTTCAACTCAAGAGGTGGTTACAAGACTGAGATGGTGGAAAGAACAAGACATGATAGTTGCATTAATGAAAAGTTATATGTGATAAGTAACTATCAAGGTGTGCAACATGGTACAGAATTCTGACAGACAAGGATGAATAGGGATTCATTAAATGAGATGAAACAGAAGCATCAGTGCAGAACTTATCTTGCTGAAAGAAAGAGTTGGGATGGATCAGATGATGATGAGAAGAGCATAATTAATATCTTGCCTTCATAGCAATCTCTGAAGAAGATTCACCTCATATGTCTCAGGTATCAATTCTTCGAACTAATGTAATATGTAATTCTCAGAAATTCAAAGCATGTTAAGATCTTAGCTTTTAATTGTTATATCCTTGGTTAGAAGATCTTAATATGTGTATTGATATTTATTGAATTTCATTAATTACAATAGTGAGTTAGAAGTGTTCCTTAGACAATATCTCTTAATTCTTAAATGATATATGTCAAGCATATAAGACCTCTGCTTAAGCTAGTTTCAGGATCCCCAGTAGAACAGATTTGCTCATTCATTATGAATTGTTTGTTAAGGTTTAAAAAGCTTAAAAGATGGAATAAATACCTAGGGTGTTAGTAGAACATCAAGTTATTTGTAAAACTGACTTAGGTAATAGAGATTATATAATGTCATATAGCAACATGAATGGATTGGATAGAATTAGTGATTGATTGTTAATTCTTCTATTCCATGTACGTTTAGAAAATCATTGAATATCTGCAAATCTACTTGCTACCTGTTGCATGTGCATAGGTTAAAGTAGATAGTACTGAATTTTCTAAAATGCATAACATGCCTAATTTGCATAATTCTTATCTACAATGTTTTAAATGTTGAATGTATGCCATGTATTCTTATCATCATGCCTGCTTATTTCAAATATCAAAAATGCATCTCCGAGCATTTGCATTGATTATAGAAAAAGCATGTTTAAAAATTACAATAAGGCACAGACTGCTTGTCTTCCTTATGGTAGGAAGGAACCATTATTCTCGTTGCTCAGTGACTATTTTGTCAATGACATTAAAAAGAAGAAATGGTTAGTCAAAGATAAGAATGAGCATGTTAAGGTTAAACTGTTGTGAACTTTGATAAAAGAGAAATCTCTAATCCATCTGGACCCAAGTAAATATGGGTACCAAGAACTTTTATCCATTTGTGAATATAGGGCTTAACAGGTTAATCGATTATGCATTATCAATGATCTATTCAAAGCATATCATCGAAGAAAGAACCCTACTATCAAATGTGATTGTGAAGACAGACCAAGTGGTTATCCCTTGGAGATAACAGCAAGGGTATGACTCAGGGTCAAGGCTATTCAATAGCTATGAATTGTTGTCAGTAATAAAGCATCTTTTAAAAGATGAAGAGCCTACTATTCGAGGAATAAAGAAAGAGAACTTATCTGTAGCTGACATGGAATCTAAGTCAAAGGTGAAGTCAACAAGGTCAAATCTAAAGCTTCATCAGACAGGAGTTCAGCTATGACATAAGGAGCTCTCTCACCTGAATGTCATATCAAGAGATTCTTTCCTAGAAATCGAATTAGTAAATGAGACTGTCTCATATGGAATTAAAGCAAAATGAAATTATGAGGCATTTCATAAAGGGAAGTCAAAGAAGCATCACACACAAGTTCTACATCAAAGAAAATTATACTTTAGTGGTGATGACTGATGACTTCTCTCAACAAACAAGTTGTTGTTCAGACAATCTGAAGACAAGACACCACTGATGGTGATTGTTATTAATCAACAGAAGGTGATTGAAAGTCTTAGTGATGTTCAACAACTTCTAACTCCCAGTTGTCAATGGTGATGATTATTCAGATCCAACCAATGTGAAACATTGAGAATCTTCATGTAAAGCCAGCAACAACTTAGGGGGAGCAAAAGAATGATCAACTAGTCAACTCAACATCAAATTGAAAATCACAGGACACTATAAGAACATGTCTGTCAAGACAAAGAATGTTGACTCAATTAATTCTTTGTCCTAGTTCTTAGTGTTCCTAATGGTGGAAGTAGAAGACTAGCAGAGCTTCAAGTACCAATGCTTATTTCTTTATTTTTCTTTCTGAAGAAGAAACTAAGAAAATTACAAAAGCTCTGAAAGATCCAGATTGAGTGATTGCAATGCAATATGATCTCAATTAGAACAAAAAGTAGATTGTAGGGAAGCTGGTATCCAGACCAAAGAATAAGGTTGTATTTGGTACAAGGATAACCAGAAGTCTACCTGGATGATGTCAAGGCATTGTTATGAGGGACAAAGCCAAACTGGATGCAAGGTTACAAGCTGATAATACAGTATATCTAACAAGAAGCACCAGTGACAAGACTTGAAGATATCAGGCACCTGTTGTACATTCATGATCATAATGGACATCTGGACCTACAGAATCTGGATGCTAGAGGAATGTGAACAAGTGCAATCCTGGTTATTGAGATAATTGAATATCTCTACAGGTTAGTATGAACTGGTATAATCACTCAAGCAAGCATGGAAGACATGGTATGACACTCTTACTATAATTTAACATATGGTATATATCAATTTTTAACAGTTGGTATCTTTTAACAATTGGTGTCATATTTATAGAACTCTCTACATCTTTAGGCACAAACATAAATGATATATATGTGCAATGATATCTTGATTATATTATATGTTGGTCTACTAACTAAAAATTGGTATCAAGATATTTGCTGTTTTGATGTTGGTAAAGTTGCAATTCTTTTGATTTACTTTAGTAAGCCAAAAGAATGATGACAATAAAAGTAAGTCAAGGATCTTTTGTTTCTGTTCAGAATATTTTAGACCTGTCAAGACTATATTCCAACACACCACTCTAGCTGGATTTTGACCTATTAGTTTAGACCTAACAAGTTGGTAATCAAAAATCTTAAGCTGGACCCAAATCTGAGGAAATGGTACCCTAGAGATATTTGACCCAATAAGTTCAGGATCTACTAATTAGGACCTAATCAGGCTATAGAGGAATCATCAGCTCATTATCTTATTCAATTGATAACAGATCACTTACACATATATTATATTCTCAATATGCAAATGTGCAAGGCCCCAAGTGGATCCTAGAGAATCTATTCTTGTAGTTATTACACTTGATTTTCAGATGTCTTAAGTTGGACCCAAATCTGCGGAGATGGTACTCTAGAGACCTCAGTTCTGACATGTTTTGCTGCATAGAGACAGATCAAATGAGTTGTACGAAAGAAGAAGAATACAAGGAAACAATTTATCTCCAACAACTCTGTGGAACACTCAAGGCCAAGCATTTTGACATAAGGTATCAATTATTTTGAGAGCATGTCTTTAGTCAAGAATAACTTGCAGATACGTTTACTAAATCACTTGATGAAATTAAATTTTCAAGATTGGTTTATAAACTTGGGATTGTATTAATGTTATATAATTTGTATATCCCATCTGTTAAGTAATTCTTAAGTAAGCTCACAAGTATTCAATTGTCTGTATTGAAAGGACTTGTGATTTTACTATAAGTGATTCTTAAATGAGTTTACAAGTATTCAATTGTCAGTATTGAAAGGACTTGTAAATTCAATGTAAGAAATTCATAAATGAGTTCATAAGTATTCAGTTGTCCGTATTAAAAGGATTTGTGAACTTATTTACATCCAGACCTCACGCTGAGAATTATCTGTTGAATGATTTCCATGTGTATAATTGTAATATATTTCAATGGTGATTATTTAGAGATAATTTAAATACTTAAGTGCTAAAATCTAACTCATAGAGATTTAGTATTTATTTATTTATTTACTTTGATTAATATGAGTTATAGAACCTGAAGCAATTCAATCAAGTATTTGCTCTATATCTCATATTTATTAAAATAAATATACAACATAACTAATTTGGACCTAATCTGTGTTAGTCTTCAATTAGTTGTGAGATGTTAATTCTAGTGAATTTATCAATGTTCCATTTTCAGAAATTCTCTATAATTAATATCATGGTTCTAACAATTAGTTTGTATTGAAGTTTTGACTTATATCAGTTAATGATATTTAGTTAGAATTCTATTTACTAACTAATTCTGAGATGTATTGGTATGAGTGAAATTACTTAGAACTCCTCCAAGTAATCATTGTCTTATCTTTTACAATTCACTCGTACTACTATACATAATATGAAAATTATCTAAGTAGAACTGTGGATATTGTAATATCTAAAGTTACCATAGTTCAGTTACTTCAAATAATTTTTATGCTTATTTGCAACTTCTGATCACCTTGATAATAATGTTGTTTACTATGAATCAAGGTGTATTGGACTTAGAATATTATTTCTAAGATTGCAGACAAGACAACTTTGGTAATAAAGTCTTATCTATAGAACCAAGGTTATCTACCAACATACAGTTGTTAGAAGTTAATAATTGTTATTATCGAGGAGTTGCCTTGAAATCATAAGTTTAAAATGTTACATCTAAAGAACTTGTGTATTTCTTGTCAACCAGTTCCTCGTACTTATGAATGTCAGTGAATGATAGTCATAAGTAGTTAGATACTAATATTCATTTTGTCAATTGGTATTCAATGTAACAATTCAATCTTCATTGAATTGAATTTATCTAATAATTGGTATCATTGAATATTTAGTATTTAACAGTGATTATTTTTATCTTAGTTAAATTATGACTTGAAGCAATACAATGGTTTATTTGCTCATAATTTAATCCTGGTAAAGTAATCACAAACACAATTACTTGCATTCTAAAGTGTTTGATAAATACTAACAGTTGGTATCAAATAGTGAATATTTGTTTACTAACAATTGCTAGTTGCTCTAATACTTTATTGCATGATAATTGTGAAATACATATTAGCTCTGATGATATTACTTAGGATTTATTCTAAGTAAACGTGTCTTATTTACAAATCATTAGTGTTAGTATATATTAAGATGTTTAACTTTCTAAGTATAAGTGAGAATCAAAGTTACATTTAGTCTCCTATCATATTTTGAAGTGGTGAGAATTTTCAAAATTGAATTCTCTAATTCTGGTTATACACCACTTTATATACATGATAGTTCTTAGAATATTTTTACATCCATAAGACAATTACTTAGTTTATGTTGTGCTAAGTAATGCAGCGCCAAGGGAGGAACATTGGTTATCTATACTTATGTACTTGGTAATCTTTGTTACCTAAACTACATTCAGTGCTTGTATGAGTCTTTTCACTAACTTTTGTGTTAAAGTTCTCTATACATTATAAGCACTTAAAGAAAATCTTTCTTTCTAAATTACTGCGAAGTCAAGAGTTTGTGTCTTTTAAAAAAATAAAATGACCTAGTTTTCATTAAGAGACATGATAATACATTTTTTATGCATAAATGCATACTCTTGCACATTAACAGTTTTTAAAAGAAAACTCAAATCTTTCAACATCTGTGATTGCTTATATGTTCAAATGTTTTGAAGTCACAACTGTACATCATTTCTCTCACATGATATAATGCATATGTTTTCACTCAATGTTCTGTATGATGTAAATGCATTCTATCTCTATATTGCTCTACTGCTATGTGATGCAGGTTCAGCTCCTAGTGGAAGTTTTCTCACAATTGAAAGTCATAAGGTTGTAAACCCAACAACTTCTATCCCGGACTAGAAATCCAAATCTAAACACATCCTAACTTACCCCTGAAGTGGAAGTAACCTATTAAACTAGAGGTCAATAAGGGAGTAACTGCACTTGATGCAGCAAATAAGGATGTGAGGGATAGTAAACCCACAGCTCTACCTCTCAAGGAGAATAGATGTATACAACTTGAGGTATCTGTAAGCTCGCCTGCATTCTCCCAAAAGGATGCAGAGCTGAAAATGGCACTAAAACAGTCTCTGGATTCATTCTCTCAACATGATGAGTCTATTAAAATTCGCCTGTTAGCCAGGGCATCTGTTGGTAAGTCACTACTTCATACACAAGCTAAAATACTTCCTATGCACAAAGTGAGATTGCACACACTAAGGATGAATTGACGGAAACTTGTACTCCAACCATATTACGGTTAGGATTATAAGTTCAAGGTTCTTCAATGAACCAAGAGTCTTCACAGACCTCGAGAGAAGATATTTATCTCAATGCAAAATTCAACAAGATCATTATCTAACTCCCCAGAGGGAACATCTCTGGATCCTGCGGGTAACGGGTCCGACATAGGTGCGGATCGGCAACTTGTTGACTATGATTCAGATTCACCTGATGAGTTAAACAAGGAGATGTCTTCACCGACATTAGAAGGAAACATGATTTTAATTCTAAGTTTTGATTTCATTGTTTACCTTCTCAGAATTCAATTCTGAAACCCACAAAAAGAGAAATTTTTATCAACTTGTAGATTATGACTCAGATTCGTCTGACGAGTCCAACAAGGATTGGGGATTTGCGAAACCCCATTGCACCACCAGTGACCTCTCTAGAAGGGGCTATGGTGAATTTTTCTTGCAGGTACACATGGATGTTGGAGCTATGAGAGATAAGAGTGATACACTAGTGAGAATGAGTGTAAACACATTTAGAGATGATAAATGAGAGATCACTCATTTTAAGTGATATGAGTGGAGAGATGAGTTAAACACTTGTGAGGTACACGAAACAGAATCACACACTTACAGTGAGGAAGAAAGAGAAACACCAAATCCCATTCCCTATTCCCCAAACACAGTGGAAGAACAGTTGGGAGATATAAGGAAATTGTCGGGAGATTTAGTTGTCAAGATGATCAATAGTGAAGCCATTCTATAATATCTAAATGGCAAAGTTGATCAGTCTACATACTTCTATTCTGGAAGTCTTCATGAAAATCTTTCAACACAAGCAAAGCTTCTTTTCTTTATTGCAGCAGACAATGTTATATATATGAAGAATCTGTTATACTAAAGGTAAGAGGTGAGTTCTAATTGAATATTTGGTATCATCTAATTTTATTGGATGATTGCTATAATTGAAAGCTTGGAGGATTACTCAACTAAGGGGGAGAGATATATTGAAGAAGATATACTCAAAGATTACCTTAGTAAGAGATACTCGACTAAGGGGGAGAGTATAAGCTTACCTTAGTGAGGGGAAGATTTTCTATCTAAGGGGGAGAGATATGAAAAAGGGTATACCATAGAAAGGGGGAGTATTCACCTTGTCAGGGGAGATAGAAATATTCGCCTTGTCAGGGGAGATGAAAAGTATTCACCGTTATAAGGAGGAGACATATCACCTTAGGTAGGGAGACATAAGGAAGGAGAGAAGTATGAATCGACAAAGAAATTCTTCAGTATGTGGTTGTAAAGTCATATTCTTTACCACGGAAGAGTTCTATTATCTGCTGATAATGTTCAATGTTAGATGTAAAGGGTAATCAGGCAGATATGTCAAGAAATGAAGATGAGTTACTTAATGAAGATCAGTTCAGTGTCAGAGGAACAATCATCTATCATTTCATCTACTGAGATTCTGGAAATGTTATATCTAAACCAGAATTTTTTTTGTATTATTTACTATAGTTCTTTAATGCTTTATCTTCTTCTTGTTTTTAGTTGAGTTATCCTCTAGGAATTTGTATGTTAATGTTTAACAAACAAATAGGGGGAGATTGAAAGTCATATGTTTACCCTATTTGTAAACATCGAGGATTCAACTCAACTCAAACAAGAATGTAATAGTAAATAGTATATACATACTGTCACAAGGATCTCAAATGTTTATTTGTCAAGAGAAAGAAGACAAAGTCAATCTACCGTTTTGAGTGTTTACTACATTGAAGAAGTTCATGTTTGATCAAGCGTCAGTGGAGTAATCAAGACAGTGGATTCAATTTATAGTGACAAGAGTATCCTACTATGACAGAATACAAGTTATAAAGGTTTGATAAAGAGTGAAGAAAAGGAAGACAGGAACCACAGCTTTAAAGTCAATATATGAAGAACAGTCATTGCGGTTAGTCACTCATGAACCAGACCGTGCATCGAGTGTCAATATTACACAATGGTTGTTGGTCATTAACTTCAGTGGTTCAAAGCTATCAAAACTAGTACAAAGGGAAAATCATTGTGCAAGCAACAGAAGTGCTAAATTAATTAACCACAAGGATTTTACTATCAAGTGGACTGGCTATGAGGAAAAAGAATTATCACAAAGAAATGCAAAGTGATATATTCGTAAAGCTGGAACCCCGGTTGGAATTGATATATTTTTGGTTAAGCAAAAGGAATCCGGTTCCAGACCCTCAGGAGACCGCAGCTTAGAGCGTAAGGATTTATTTATATTAATAAATATTTTATTTATTTAGAAAATTATATTTATAAATATCTAATAATATTAGATATTTATTTTTATAATTTCTGATTAAAATAATTATTTATTAATTAAAGATCATAAGCTGTGCGGATTAAAAGAATTTCTACGGAGCCCGTCTAAATAAAACAAAAGTCATTTGATTTGTGTTGGCAGGCGACCGGTGTGATGTTAAAAGAATTAAGAAGAATTGGCCAGGTTTATTAACTTAAATTCAATAGTCTGGCCGAGTTCTTTTAATTCTTTAAATTAATTGATAGTCTGAAAGTCTATTTAATTAATAGTCTGAAAAGTCTATTTAATTAATAGTCTGAAAAGTCTATTTAATTAATAGTCAGATAGTCTGGTTGATAGTCTGCAAGACAAAGTCTGAAAAGATTGATAGTCTATAAGCTGGTTAGTCTAGATGGCTTGATAGTCTGCAAGAAAGTCTTAAAGAAAGTCTGAGAGCTGATAGTCTACATGGTTCGATAGTCTGCCAGAAAATCAAGTATTAAAGACTATCTGGATAGTCATTCCGATAGTCTACAAAGACAAGTGGATAGTCTTCAAGCCTTGATAGTCATACCGATAGTCTAGAGAATCACTTGATAGTCTGCAAGGCTTCAATGGTCATTTGGATAGTCTGTTTTGGTTAGAAAAATAGGCAGAAGATATTTTCAACTAAAATTCTATACAAATAGACAGACGGCCACAAACAGAGACATATAGCTTCACACTCTTGTTTCAACAGAAGAAAAAGAGAGGCCAAGGGAAAATGGTTCCGAGCTTCTAATTTAATTCTCGTAAATTATTTCTAGCTCGTATCGTTAAATCTAAACCACTAGAAATAGTTTACTTGTAACTATCTAGCGGATTAAGTTCCCTAGAACTTATCTCTCGAATTGCTTTTAGCATTCGATCTTTTTATTACAAATATAGAAAAGTTCATGTCGAATTTTCTATAGAATTTGTAATAATTAAATTGGTCATCAAACCTTGTAATTTGTACCGTACATTAAGGCACACCCCTCCAAGTTTAATATAATTTTATATTTAACTTGAATATTGGCTTCGTTTTATTCCGCATCGAATTGTTTAAAAATAATATACACAAAGAACAATTTCGATAAAACGGTATAGTTTGTATTCAACCCCCTTCTACAAACTATTTTGGACCTAACAAACATTACCAAACTCCACCCCATTTTGAGTAAAACTGTATGATACAGAGGTAATAAACTGCATCACTCTATCAATCCACAAACCACAGAACCCCAATCTTTTCATCATAGTTTTTAAAAAACCCCACTCAACTCTATCGTACGCCTTGGAGATATCTATTTTTAGTGCTGCAATTCCACTCTTTCCCTGTGTACGTCTCTTCATATAGTGATTAATCTCAAAAGCTATCATCGCATTATCAGTAAACAATCTGCCCTCGATAAATGCACGTTGTCTATCCGAAATAACCAATTTCAGACTCTCCTTTAATCTATTAGCCATAACTTTTGGAAGAATACGTACCAATACATTACACAGTGATAAGCAAAAATTATTAATAATATGTAAGAGCACAAAAAAAATGGAAATTAAGGACACAATTTTTCTGAAAAAAAGCACCAAAAAACAATTGAAAATATAAGGAGTACAAAAACAAATGTCGAGCCTGTTTGATTTTGTTTTATGGTCGGGCACAAAAATCTAATCTACTTGGGACTTTCAATTTGTTAGGACCGATACTGTCATTCACATCATTAGATCTATAACTCAAATAGATGATAACCGTTTGATACAATATTAAAAGTTGTTATGTAAATGAGTGGACTCATGTAAAATTATACTTAAACGAGTAGTAATTATCTTTCATACATATTTTTAAATATTTTCTCACTTTCGAATAATATTAGACATATAAAATAAAATGTATTATTATATAAATTGACCAACTCGGATGTTATTCGAATGAGTATTCAAATATTCGATGAGCATTCCAATTCTAAGAATGAAAAAGAAAATGGAAAATAAATGAAGAAGAAAATAAGATGTTCAAGAGTGTGCTACTGCCTACTGTGAAGATTGGGCGGGGACCATTAATTTCATTAATGTTCCTGCTTGAGTAACAAGAGTTCAGAGTAGTCTAGGTTGTAAGTAACTATGCTACCTGACTATCAGCCGCTTATTCAAAAATAATAAAAGTAGGAGAATTCAATATGTTATCTGTTATGCCCAAATCTTGGTATAAGCCCTAAGCAGGACTATTGGGCTTGAATAGAGGTCCACAATTCATAATGGGCCTAGGGATGAAGATTGGGTCGCTAAAACCCACCACCAGGAGTCAGTCCAATATATTATCAAGTACAATGTGAAAGTTTGCAATCCCAAGCCGCGGGTCGAGTTTGCCATCAAAGTCCCTAGTATGGGATAACATCTATCATGCACGTCTCTCTACAAGGTCCAGCGTGGCCTAGAGGTCCAGCGAGGCCTAGAATACCGTCTCTGCAAGGTCCAGCGAGGCCTAGAATACTCTTATGAAGGCTAATAGTTAAGCCCGGCGAGGTTGCATGAGTATGATTATCTCCATAGCATGGGATCACCTCGCATGACTAAGCCCAATGAGGTCGCATGCGAGGCCACGTAGTTTTTCCATTAGCCTCGCCAGTGAGGCCATACGATCCGAGCATCATGTTAGCCATAGGTATCCTTTATTGGGCCATGGGTCATAAGCAGGATTAATGGAAAGATTATATCAACCCAAAGACGTCTAGTGGATTTGGGCCAAGTCGAGCTCACAGAAACCCTAGCCCGTCTGGGTAGCTTCTTCTCCAAGTGAACTACATATGGCTTGATCCCTATAAATAGGGTACGGAGGCATCTTGTTATGGATGATTGACAGTTAATTGGCAGCAAGAGAGAATAAATAGTTTTTCTCTGACATTCAACGAATCAATAAACAAGATCAGCCACAATAATCACCAATCTCCTTCCGTGTTCTTCGCATTCTTAGTAGAATATCCGTATTTTGCTCCGTGATTCCAGCAAACCTTCGAAATATTGTTATACAATATTCTCTCTATAACACTATCTTTTTCGTCCCTATTATCCCATTTCTTCTTTTTCACCTTTCTATCCTTTAGCTGGCTTCACATTTTCACGTCTTCGTCAGATTAAGTGTCTGTTTGGCAATTTTCCGTTTCAACTAATAAGTTACTTATTTCGGAAAAAATTTCGTATTTACATACTTTTTTTAGAGAAAAATGTGTATGTGGAGTTTAATATTCGTTATCTTGCAAAATAAGTTACTTATTTCAGAAAAAGGTACATTTTTCCTAACTTTTTTTCAGAATAAGTAACTTATTTCTAAAAAAATAAAATTTTCCAAACGGACCCTAATTGTGTCGGGTGCTTGCTACTTACCGTGAAGATTTTGTAGGGGACCATAAAATTCATTAATGTCCGTCTTGAGTTAATTCTATCTAGCTGACTAATGATCAATCCACGCGTCATATATTCAATCAGAAGTCTGAATAGTACAATTTGCTTTTTTTTTTCCCTGTCCCCTAGTATCCCATCTAATTTGTTTCCAATTCTATCCTTTTTTCGTTTCTCATTTTTACCCTCCTTTATTAAATCAGTTTATCCATTTCAATGGTTAGTCATTTATAATTGTGTTTTTATCCTTTCGAAATCCAGCAATATGTTCTCCCATAATTTATTAGATTTTTTTAGTTTGCCATTTTAGAATTTAATTATATATATATATATATATATAATGCAAAAAAAAAAAAAAGTAAAGATGAAAATGATGCTAATCGAGTACCAGGTATATGTGAAAATCTTTGTGTGAGGATCACAGAACATCTTGTTGTGATTCACTGCTTTTCGCCCGCCTACAGGAGAAGCAAAGCTTTATCTTGTCCCTAATATATACCTCCTACTATATATCTTATCTAATCCTTTTTCCCGATTATACCCTTCAAAACCTCTATCAATTCACTCAAGTCTTTTTATCAATTTCCGATGTAAAATTCATTGGACACGAATGTGCTAGCAATTCTTCAAATTAATCAAGATACGTAAAAATTGATTTGAATATCGAATTATCAAAAAAAATAAATCCGATGTAAACTATCGAAGGTAGTTGAAACTAAAATGAAGCCAAATTTTTTATGGATAAATTAAAATATGAACATGAATTCGTATCTCCTTCTTATTTTATTTACCAAGATTCCCTACTAGACCTGGCAAATCGGGTAAACGGATCGGTTGCGGATCGGATTTACTTCGGATCGGATCGAATCCACTTTCGGTCAAGGTACTATTTAGAGCCTGTTCGGTTCGGATCTGATTCGGTTCGGATCCACTTTTGGTTAAGGTACTATTTAGAGCTTGTTCGATTCGGATCGGATCTGATTCAGTTCGGGTGAAATTCGGATTAAAATCGGATAAATTTTGGATTAAGATCGGATCAAATTGGGTTCGATTCTCTTTCGAATTTTTAATGTTCGGATCGGATTTTGTTTGGATGTAGTAACATTCGGTTCGGATCGGATTGTCGAGATATATCTAATTTTTTGACATACCCAAATTTTCCAAAAACCAAAAAAAATTTTTGGCTTGAGATCTTAGCAATGAACAACTAAATTGACTAGTACTAGTAACTAGTGCTTTGTTATGGCTTTTTGTTTCGTTTTAAAAAAAAATATTCTCGACGATCCAACTGTCGGATGTCAAAATATATATAATTTAGTGATATTCGCAAATTTTCAAAGATAAATAAATTAATTTGGTTTGAATCTTAGTAGTGAACTACCGAATTGACTAGTACTCGAAACTAGTGTTTTGTCACGAATTGTTATTCTATTTTTTAAAATTTATTTCTCGACGATCCAACCGTACGGATCTCAAGATATATCTAATCTAGTAATATTCCCAAATTTTCATAAAATAAAAAATTAATTTGGTTTGAGATCTTTGTAGTCAACTACCGAATTGACTAGTACTCGTAAGTAGTGTTTTGTCACGGATTGTTATTCTATTTTTAAGAATTATTTCTTGACCATCCAACCTTACGGATCTCAAGATATATCAAATCTAGTGATATTCCCAATTTTCAAAAAATAAAAAATTAATTTGATTGGAGATTTTAGTAGTCAACTGCCGAATTCACTAGTACTCGTAACTAGTGCTTTGTCACGGATGGTTGATTCTAAGTTTTAAAAAATATATCTCGACGATCCAAACGTACTGATCTCAAGATATATCTAATTTAGTGATATACCACAATTTTCAAAAAATAAAAAATTAATTTGGTTGGATATCTTAGTCGTCAACTACCGAATTGACTAGTACTCGTAACTAGTGCTTTGTCATGGATTGTTGATTCTATTTTTTAAAAATTATTTCTCGACGATCCAACCGTACGGATCTCAAGATATATATAATCTAGTGATATTCCCAAATTTTTAAAAAAATAAAAAATTAATTTGCTTGGAGATTTTAGTAGTCAACTATTGAATTGACTAGTACTCGTAACTAGTGCTTTGTCACGGATTGTTGTTTCTATTTTTTAAAAATAATTTCTCGACGATCCAACCGTACGGATCTCAATAAATATCTAATCTAGTGATATTACCAAATTTAAAAAAAATAAAAAAAATAATTTGGTTGGAGATCTTAGTAGTCAACTACCGAATTGACTAGTACTCGTAACTAGTGCTTTGTCACGGATTGTTGATTCTATTTTTTAAAAATTATTTCTCGACGATCCAACCGTACGGATCTCAAGATATGTCTAATATAGTGATATTCCCAAGTTTTCAAAAAATAAAATATTAATTTGGTTGGAGATCTTAGTAGTCAACTACCGAATTGACTAATACTCGTAACTATTGTTCTGTCACGGATTGTTGATTTTATTTTTTTAAAATTATTTCTCGACGATCCAACAGTACGGATGTCAAGATATATCTAATCTAGTGATATTACCAAATTTTGAAAAAATAAAAAATTAATTTGATTGGAGATTTTGGTAGTCAACTATCGAATTGACTAGTACTCATAACTAGTGCTTTGTCACGGATTGTTGATTCTATTTTTTAAAAATTATTTCTCGACGATCTAACCATACGGATCTCAAGCTATATCTAATCCAGTGATATTACCAAATTTTCAAAAAATAAAAAAATTAATTTTGTTGGAGATCTTAGTAGTCAACTACCGAATTGACTAGTACTCGTGTTGATTCTATTTTTTTAATATTATTTCTCGACAATCCAACCGTACGAATCTTAAGATATATCTAATCTAGTGACATTCCCAAATTTTCAAAAAATAAAAAATTAATTTGATTGGAGATCTTAGTAGTCAACTACCGAATTGACTAGTACTCGTAGCTAGTGCTTTGTAAGGTTTGTTGATTCTATTTTTTAAACATTATTTCTCGACGATCCAACCAGAAGGATCTCAAGATATATCAAATCTAGTGGTATTCTCAAATTTTCAAAAAAGAAAAAATTAATTTGGTTGGAGATCTTAGTAGTCAACTACTGAATTGACTAGTACTCGTAACTAGTGTTTTATCACGGATTGTTGATTCTATTTTTTAAAAAATATATCTCGACGATCCAACCGTACGGATTTCAAGATATATCTAATTTAGTGATATTCTCCAATTTGTAAAAAATAAAAAATTAATTTGGTTTAAAATCTTAGTACTCAACCATCAAATTGACTAGTACTTGTAACTAGTGATATTTCCTAATTTTTAAAAAATAGAATTTTTTTTAAAAAAAAATACACGTGTCAAAATTTATTAAATAAGACTGAATATGTCAAAATTAGATACATCACTTATATAACCCTTCCATAAGCTCTATGGAAGTGAATGCACTCACTTAGACAGTGCTTCAATAAGCGCTATATAAGTGAATGCACTTTAATTTCTGCCCAGAATATGCAGAATTTATTTATTTATGTATTTATTTTTTTACTAATTATGTGCAGAATTTATAATTTATATTTTCAAATTGAATTAAAATATTATTATATACAAAATATCGTAAGCAATATTCAATGACAATAATAAATATATAGCAAATCAGAAAATATACAAATTGACAAAACTAAACAAATAAAGGTCAAGAAAATATTAATCTATATAAAATTATTTTATCGAATATTTTTCGATTCAGTTATTTTTAGTTTCGGATTTACATCGAATTTAAGTCATATTCGGTTCGGGTAAATTTTTATTTCGGGTTTGATCGGTTCTGATTATAATCGGATACATGGTCATCAATGGATACAGTATTTCGGATAATTTTTGGTTAAATTTCCGGTTTGGTTAATTTTCGGATCGGGTCAAATCGGTTTTCGAATCGTTATCGGATTTGATTAAATTGAACCGATTTCGGTTCGGATTCGAATTGTTTCGGTTTCGGATATAATTTCAGATAATCTATTTCGGATCCAATTTCGGATTCGGTTCCACATATTTCGGTTCGGTTTTTCGGATCCAGACCCATTTTATCAGGACTAATCCCTACTGTGTTTTTTTGTCCTTATTACCCTGTTAATGTTTTCCATTTCTACTTTTAGTTCGCTTCACATTTTCACCCCTCCTTAAGGCAGTGATAAAAAATCTTAATCAACATTGTTGATACGATTTGGGGGCATTACATCTGCAACATTTGCAACGTGGTTTGCAATATTTGCAACTTGATCTATAATTTTAAATAATATTTTTGAAAATACTTTAAAAATATTAGATATTTTTGTAAATAATCCTTTATTTATAGGATTGCCAAACGGACAAGATCATAACGATTCAACTCATGGCCAATTCATTATTTTATTTTTTTAAATTTAACTTTTGATCTTTCCATTAGGGATGTCCACATCATCCAGTCGTGTCAACCGCTCGAATCCAAATTCCAAAGCGAGACTTTGCAAATTCGAGCATTAGTGAGTAGTGTAGTGACTAGTGAGCGTAAATGTATAAACTTGTTAAAGTAACATGAGTAATACCTTTTTTGTTATTTTGTTGATACTTTAGAACAAAATATTTGTATTTTGATGGAACTTGGAAGGATCACGATTAAGTAGCAAAATTAGACTGAGAGTGGCTTTAATTTTAGTTCAATTAATTTTTGAACAAATTATAAAAGATAAGTAATCTTTTTTGAATTATTTTGTAAGTAAAATTCTTAAAATAGATAAATATTTGTAGGGGAGCACTCCAACAAATACTGACTTACTGAGAGAGGTTGGACTTTTATAGTATGATCATTACTTACTAGCAATGCAAAAGCCCAAATCCAATTTATTTTGGGCACTTTTATAGTACTAGTTTAATGCCCCGTGCTTCGCACACGAGAGAGTTCATATTTTAAATAAATTTTATTTTAAATTTTAATAAATTATGTGTAGTTTTATAATGTAGAAATGAAAAATGATAGTAGTACTAAAAAGTTGCCTACTTTAATAGTTAAAAATGTTAATTTCCTGAAGAACATGAGGTGTTTTGATATTTTAAATTACAATTAGTATAACAAATTATTAATACAATAATCAATTTTAGAAAGATCAAAAAATCGAACATTGTAATATTATTTTAGTAGTGTCAACTATATCATGTTTTATAACTATAGGAGATAAAAAGAATAAATTAAAACAATTAAATCATAATACGGGGAAAAAAATGAAGTTAGTATGCTCTCACTCAATTTAAAGTTAAATTTTAAGTAAATACATTAAAGTCACAGACACGCACAACACAGAGACACATGGATAGATTTTAAGACATCACATAATGGGGAGCAAGGAACTCTTCTTCATCCTTTTTTTTTTCGATTACACTCTGCCAAATGTTTGAAAGAATATGCCAATTTTGTCATCTATGAAGTAATTAATAATTATCGACGATCCAACAGTACGGATGTTAATATATTTCTAATTTAGTGATATTACCAAAATTTTAAAAATTAAAAAAAGAATTTGGATAATGAAATTAGTAGTCAACTATTGAACTGCCAAGAAAAATGACACATCATTAAACAAAATAATTTTTCACAAAATTAAACAAAATCATTAAAATAAAATTGTTTATTTATTTTAAATAAATTAAAGTAATTTATTTAAGTAATTTGTTATCATTAAACAAAATTTAAAATAATTTAAAATTTGTGGAAGGAAATAATTTTTGACAAAAATGTTTTAATTGGATGGCCCTGGCGGGCCCATTATAATTATAATTGATAATTGTTAGAAAGGAAATAATTTTTGGAAACAAAATAATTCGTGTTTTGTCAAGGAATTTTTTTTTGGCAAGAATGTTTTAATTGGATGGACTTGCGGGCCCATTATAATTATAACCAATTATTTGGCATTAATAATAACAACTGCCAAGAAAAATTGACAATTGTTGGAAAGAAAATAATGTTTGGCAAGAAAATAATTTGTGGTTTGTGAAGGAAATAATTATTTTGCATTTTGGAATATTTTAATTGGATGGTCCTGGCAGGCCCATTATAATTATAACCAATCAAAATCATTTGTTAACAATTTTTGGTATTATCAAGGAAATAATTTTTAGCTGGTATTATCAAGGAAATAATTTTTGGCAAGAAAATAATTTGTGGTTTGTTATGATGTGTATTTTATATAATATCGGGTCAATATATTTTAAAATATGGATCATATCATATAAATGGATGGGTAATATAAACAGATCCCGAACCTTATCAAGGAAATAATTTTTGGCAAGAAAATAATTTGTGATTTGTCATGATGTGTATTTTATATAATATCGGGTCAATATATTTTAAAATATGGATTATAATTATAACCAATTATTTGGCATTAATAATAACAACTGCTAAGAAAAATTGACAATTGTTAGAAAGGAAATAATACATGCCAAGAAAATAATTTGTGTTTTGTGAAGGAAATAATTATTTGGCATTTCGGAATATTTTAATTGGATGGTCCTCGCGAGCCCATTATAATTATAACCAATCAAAATCATTTGTTAACAATTTTTGGTATTATCAAGGAAATAATTTGACAATTGTTGGAAAGGAAATAATGTTTGGCAAGAAAATAATTTGTGTTTTGTGAAGGAAATAATTATTTGGCATTTTGGAATATTTTAATTGGATGGCCCTGGCGGACCCATTATAATTATAACCGATCAAAATTATTTGTTAAAAATTTTTGGTATTATCAAGGAAATAATTTTTGGCTGGTATTATCAAGGAAATAATTTTTGGCAAGAAAATAATTTGTGGTTTGTCATGATGTGTATTTTATATAATATCGGGTCAATATATTTTTAAATATGGATCATATCATATAACTGGATGGGTAATATAAACAATCCCGAACCTTATCAAGGAAATAATTTTTGGCAAAAAAATAATTTGGGTCATGATGTGTATTTTATATAATATCGGGTCAATATATTTTAAAATATGGATTATAATTATAACCAATTATTTGGCATTAATAATAACAACTGCCAAGAAAAATTGACAATTGTTAGAAAGGAAATAATGTTTGGCAAGAAAATAATTTGTGTTTTGTGAAGGAAATAATTATTTGGCATTTTGGAATATTTTAATTGGATGGTCCTGGCGGGCCAATTATAATTATAACCAATCAAAATCATTTGTTAACAATTTTTGGTATTATCAAGGAAATAATTTTTGGCAAGAAAATAATTTGTGGTTTGTCATGATAACAAAAATTAACAATTGTTAGAAAGTATATACTTTTTGGCAAGAAAATAATTTGTGGTTTGTCAAGGAAGTTATCAAGGAAATAATTTTTGGCAAGAAAATGATCTGTGGTTTGTCATGATAACAAAAATTAACAATTGTTAGAAAGTAAATAATTTTTGGTAAGAAAATAATTTGTGGTTTGTCGTTATCAAGGAAATAATTTTTGGTAAGAAAATAATTTGTGGTTTGTCATGATACGTACTTTATATAATATCAATTATCTGAGTAATTAAAGGTACTAAAATGGGTACCAAAATTTGTTACCAATTATTTGGTATTAAGGAAGTTATCATGGAAATATTTTTTGGCAAGAAAATAATTTGTGATTTGTCATGATGTGTATTTTATATAATATCAATTATTTGAGTAATTAAAGGTACTAAAATGGGTACCAAAATTTGTTACCAATTATTTGGTATTAATAATAACAACTGCCAAGAAAAATTGACAATTGTTAGAAAGGAAATAATTTTTGGCAATAAAATAATTTGTGGTTTGTCATGATGTGTATTTTATATAATATCAATTATTTGAGTAATTAAAAGTACTAAATTGGGTACCAAAATTTGTTACCAACAACGACACACGTCATTAAATAAAATAATTTTTCACAAAATTAAACAAAATCATTAAAATAAATTATTTATTAAAATAAATTGTTTATTTATTTTAAATAAATTAAAATAATTTATTTAAGTAATTTGTTATCAATAAACAAAATTTAAAATTTGTGGAAGGAAATAATTTTTGGCAAGAATGTTTTAATTAGATGGCCCTAGCGGGCCCATTATAATTATAATTGACAATTGTTAGAAAGGAAATAATTTTTGGAAACAAAATAATTTGTGTTTTGTCAAGGAAATTTTTTTTGGCAAGAATGTTTTAATTGGACGGTCCTAGCGGGCCCATTATAATTATAACCAATTATTTGGCATTAATAATAACAACTGTCAAGAAAAATTGACAATTGTTAGAAAGGAAATAATGTTTGGCAAGAAAATAATTTGTGTTTTGTGAAGGAAATAATTATTTGGTATTTTGGAATATTTTAATTGGATGGCCCTGGCGGGCCCATTATTATTTAACCAATCAAAATCATTTCTTAACAATTTTTGGTATTATCAAAGAAATAATTTTTGGCAAGAGTGGTTTGTCGGGTCAATATATTTTAAAATATGGATCATATCATATATCTGGATGGGTAATATAAACGGATCCCGAACCTAATCCTAAGCATATAATTTACTACTATAATGGGTCATGGATATCTATCAAACCTGAATTTGGATCCCGAACCTGAGGAAAGGGTTATCCAGCAATTTATAATATATAGATGATCATTAGCAATGCAAAAGCCTTTGCTAATGCAAAAGCCCAATCCAATTCATTTTGGGTCGGTCCAATTTGAGTAGACGTATGCACTGTTTCGAGTACTGTTTCGAGCAGAAGTACGACCTCCCACTTCTTATTTAATTACTATTTTAACTGATTTTCATATACCTTTGACCTTTTCATATGCAAATAGTCTGGTTTTTGCTCAAGTGAGAACCTCTTATTTTGGTGAGATATGAGATCTAATCTAATTCCTTCATTTTAATCTAATCTAATGGCTCCGTTAGGAGCACCCACAGTAATAACCTACAACCTCACACACTAATCTCATTCCCTGATGACGGCATCATGATGTCATAAATATAATTTTTTTCCAAAAAAAAAATTTTTTGGGAAAAAATCTGGGAAAAAAATTCCCTGACGTCATGCTGACGTCATATTGGTGATTTTTTTTTACAGAATCTGGTGATTTTTTACAATTTTGGTGATTTCTTATGAAATTTGGTGATTTTCCAGCTTTTGTAAAAAATCACCAGAATTTGTAAATAATCACCAGAATTGTAAAAAATCACAAGATTCTGTAAAAAAATCACCAATATGACGTCAGAATGAATGACGCCAGAATTTTTTTTCCCAGTTTTTCTTTAAAAAAAATTCTAATTTTTTTTTTAATTTTTTAAAAAAAATTATATTTATAACATCATCATAACGTGAGTTCTCATAATAAGAGGGTTCTCAATGGAGCAAGACTCCTAATAGTCTAATAGATATATCACCAACAAATCAATATATCTATTATATAAAGGAGGATATGCGGGAGCTTACGTGACACTCTAAGATCGTCTCAATCTATTTTTCTATTTATTTAGAATTTTAGGATTTTAAACAAATTAACACTTAACTTAACATATTAAAAATAGAAAAGACACGCAAATTTATATTGAAAAAGAATTCGAATTTATAATTACTCCTAAAGATATTAGAAAAGGTCTATATTTAAAATCTCTAAATTGCAATCCTCACACGTTCGTCGATAACATGTTCTTATTTTCTTTTGTTCTTAAAATTACAATCTTACAATTATACTTTTTCTTTTTGTCAGGACTGAGCCAATATTTAGGTCGAAGAAAGTAGAGTCTTTGATTTCATTTGGTCAGGTGCTTACTCGATCACCAAAGGTTAGACAAGTATTTGATACAATATTGCATAGAATTTTTGTTTTGAAAGATTCTTGGTATGATTATATGCTGGTCAATACATCTAACTACAATATAATTACATGATTTTTTAGGTTAAATAAAATATGCACATCTACAACAAAGATAGGTAAGGAATCTTTGCCTTCTCTCTCTTCTAAAACTTTTCTCTCTTCTCTCTCTTCCCTTTCTAAAACCAAGTCCGCCAGCTTCCTTCCTCCGGCGGTGGCTCCTCCACCGGCCGGAGGCTTTCGTTCATCTTTTCACTTTTGTTCTTCTTTCTTTCAATAATCGTCCCATTTATTGGGTAGTTAGTCCCATTTATTGGGTTTGGTGTGAGTTTTAGTTTGTTTTAGTGTGTTTTATGTCCGGGATCGCAGATCTGCGGGTTGTTTGGTGTGTTGGTTCTTTGAAAACGGGTTATATGGGCTTGCAATTATGGTTGATTTTTCGAACGCATCTTGTTCATCACTACTTCAAATCGTTAGATAGTCCCTTCAAAAAGGCTGTATTTCCCAGCGATGTTAGCAAGGGGCCGCTCCACAGAGAAGATCTGATCAACGGTTGTAGCTACGATGAAAAAACTTAGATTTTATCTTTGTTATGTGTTTGTTAAAGTTCAATTATCTTTGTAGATGTCGTATGACTTTTATTTAATGAACTATCTTTCCCCTAAAAAAAAAAAAAAAAAAAAAGGTAAGGAATCTTTGCATTGGAACTACTCTAATATTAGTGGAACTAGACTAAGCAAGTACATGTGATCTTTATTCAATTTTTAACTCGGACTTTAGAATCACGAGTTTTCCAAATATTGATCGTTCTTTGTTGCAGCTTTGACATCCAATATTTGACATAGTTTCGTGGATAATTTTGCATGAGGTACTATATAAAATAATAAAAAAGAGCGGATATGCGAGAGTTTAGGTGGTATTGTAAATTTTTTTAATCTATTTTTCTATTTTTTTTTTTTAGAATTTTAGGATTTTAAACATTAATAATTATAAAAATATTTTTTTAACATATTAGAAGTAGAATAGGGGTTTGAATTTATAGGGGAGAAGAATTCGAATTTATAGGAAATACATATAATTAGAAATTCTATTGGAAGTAGAATAGATATTTATAAGGTACTAGCATTTTGCCATTACTTCGTACACGACATTTTATTTAATTTAAAATGATAATACCAAAAATTTAACAAATTTGATTGATTTCTTAAAACATCTTATTTAATTTAATTTGATAATACCAAAAATTTAACAAATTTGATTGATTTCTTAAAAAGATATTGTATGCAATTATATAAATAATCAATTCTTAGAAAGATATTATATACAGTTATATAAGTATTTAATAAAATAATGATATGCTAAAATTTATATAAAAAAGTAGCATACAATTCTATTTTAACAATGTTGAAAATTTATTTAATCCATCAAAATCTGCAATAAAAGTAATAAATATTTTTACAAATATTGTTTTCAGATTGAAAACAATAATAAATTGTCTTCATTATTCAAATGCGGAAATGATAATCACTTCACCCCAATGGCTCCAAAACATTAAATGGCTCCAAAACATTAAACCTCATATAATATCAAGAACATATTATATTAACTATGAGACCTCATAGTTAATATAATATGTAAATGTTGAAGAACAATGAGACCACATTTCAAGCATTTTTTAATTTTTTTTCTTATTTTTTTTTATAAATGGATAGATGGTAGAATTATAAGACTTTTGTGTGAGGATGCCCCTAGCGGGGCCCTTTAAAATAGCTTGAAATGTAGCGAATATGTGTGTTCTCAATGTTCTCATTTTATTTTTTTTTGTTAATTTTTTTTATGAATGGATAGAGAGTAGAATTATAAGACTTTTTTTTGGTGAAATTAAGGTCTTTCACCATGGCTCTCGCTTTCTGAAATTGTTAAATTTTTATTTTATTGGCTTTATTATATTAAAAGTATGTTCTTATTGAAACGAATATAATAATTTGAATTTGAATATATTTTTAAACTACTTATTTTGATGGGGGGTTAATTTTTTTGTGATCAACTTAGAGGAGTGACCAAAAATAAAATTAATGGGAATACATAAGCAAACTGGTACCTATAAGTACAATGACTTTAAACAAAGGTGACGTATCACTGATTGCATGAACTTATTGAATTTTAGAATAGTGTTTTAGTGATTTTGTACGCTTGGAAATTCGGTTGTTATTTTTCCGTGTCATGTAGACAATGGGCCTCTAATTTGAAATAGAAGAAGTATGAGGGATTACTACCCTATAGTACATTAGCACTTAATAGCAAGCTTTGAAGTATGAATCTTACTTTTAGAGAGACGATATCTATACTTCTCAGTTCTCACTAATTCAATTCTACAAAAAATAAAGTATTGTTTATATACAAAGATCATGCATCCTATTAATTTTACAGCTGCAACAGTGTTAAATACCAAAGACTTATCCCACTAAGTGTAGACTGTAGGACAGTTGATGTTTGCAATGGATTCTCACACCTTTGTCTGTATAATAAGATAGATCAAAACATTTGCTTTTAATAAGACTGCATATATATTCAGTACCAATTAATTTTAAGAAGAACAACTCTCTCTTCATCCACTTTTCTTTGGAGTGCACCTTAGTCAGCTGACATTAACATTGAAAGCCGCACTCCATTCATGAAGAACATTATTCATTGATTGTCTAGACCTTGTAAACATTATTCCTAATTTATTAATCAAACAATTTGCACAGCCCCTGCGGGGCCAGACAGTGTGATGCAAAATTTGCACACACCAGTCAAACTTTCACAGATTTTTGTATGTATTAACTTGTTGGGCTATTAATAATATAATTTATAACAAACTAATCGAAAAATGCCAACCAAATTCTTATTCAGTGCCCTTGGGTAAATATTAAAAAAACCGAAAAGTTGAATACTTTTTTTATAATGGATTGTCGGGTACATAAAACTATATCAAGGCATCAACAACATTGTCACCCTAAAGGCTGGTAGCTACACTCGGACATATTTTAAAATCATATTTAAGGCTGAAGGCCACTTCTAGTGCTTTAACTGTGACACTGCCACAATGGCACATTGCAATTTTGCACCAATTGTTACTTTGATGCTTGCAAAAGAATTACACAAATGTCAGTGGTCATTATTATCAAGGTAGAATTAGACAGGTCAGTGGTCTCTGTTAAAGAATCTGGGCAGTTGGCTTGGGAAAATTACGATTGGCAGGAACCAAGGCTTACAGGTCAGAGAGATTGACACTATGTCATTGATTTTTGAAAAATCATATTTAAGGCTGAAGGCCTAAGTGATTATATATAGTTAATTAAAAACAGAGTAACAGACACTAATCCAACTCAACCAAAACCCTTATTATGATTACCCATTATTCTAAATAATTCAATACACCACAACATACACCATACCAAAGTAAACAATACTCTTCATACAAACACACACACTATACACCAATAAATATACAAAGCACTATATACAGAGTAGTATGGACACTCTAGTAATAGGTTAACTAATAAAAAACATCGGGTAATTCATTAAAACTTTAATTCTTAAATTTCAAACCAAAATCAAAACCAAACAAATATTATCCTGTCTAATTTTTAATACTGTGAAATCAATAAAAACTGAACTCTTATGGCCAAACTAAAAACCGGAACCAAATATATATGACTCGTATGGAGGTCTAGTACACATACCTTAACCCTACTTCAGGGGGTTGAGATGTTAATTTGGTGAAAAACCCAGTTTTCAAATCTGAAAAGTGCAAACATTCGTCAAAATCCAGCAGTGTGAAGATTTGAGCGGCTTGGACTTGAAGGTGAAAAATGACAGAGATAGATTTGAGTAATGATAAAACGGAGAATCAAAGAAATAAAGAAAGATAAAAAGTAAAGGATAATACAATAGTAGAGGTTTAGATTTGGGTCAATCCAATTGGGTTACTCCAAATGTTGTGTAATGACAAAAAATAGTATATGTTTAGATTTGGGTCGATCCAATCTAATTTGGGTCGCTCCAAATGCTATGTAATGGTAAAAAGGGGCATCAAAGAAATAAAGAAGATTAAGAAAATGAAGGATAATAGTATCGTTGACGGAATTCGAACCTTGAAATTTTAGTAAATAAATTTAATCATGTAACATATTTAATCATTAGATCTAACAGTTTTAATTTTAAATAAAAATCTAACGGATATTATTCGTTGTATACGAATTTTTATTATATTTTGTTAGTGGTTAGAAGATATGATGTCATATTTTTGGGTATGCAATTAATAAATAAATTTAATCATGTAATATATTTAATCATTGAATCTAACAGTTCTAATTTTTAACTAAAAATCTAACGGATATTATCCATTGTATACGAATTTTTATTATATTTTGTTAGTGGTTAGAAGATATGATGTCATATTTTTGGGTATGTATTAATTATTACAATATTATGTTTTAAATTAAAAGTCAACGTGTTTTAATTAGAGAGAAAAAAATTATTGATTGGAAGATATGATATTTTAGGTATTTATAAAAGGTAATATCATCAATTATAAGTAAACATCTTTTAATTGAAAAAGACAATCAGCTAATTATCATTAATTATTATTAATAAAAAAATGAAGGATAATAGTAGAGGTTTAAATTGGGTTGATTCAATTGGGTCGCTCCAAATGCTGATTAGAGAGAAAAAATTTATTGATTGGAAGATATGATATTTTAGGTATTTATAAAAGGTAATATCATATCAATTATAAGTAAAAATCTTTTAATTGAAAAAGGTAATCGGCTAATTATCATTAATTATATTATTAATAAAAAAATGAAGGATAAATAGTAGAGGTTTAGATCCCCTCAGATCTCCTTTATATATTTATATAATAGTTCTAATTTTTAACTAAAAATCTAACGGATATTATTCGTTGTATACGAATTTTTATTATATTTTGTTAGTGATATTTAATTTCCACTGTAAATAAAATTTAAAATGCAATTGAGTTGTATATTTAGTTTTCTCGATTAGTAAAAATTTAAAATGCAATTTAGAGAAATTTATTATTTTAATATGTTTTACTTGAAAACAAAAATTGATTAGTTATTAGGAGAAATTTTATTTAAATTTAAGTAATGGTAAATTAAGTAAAAACAATAGGTACCGACCGACCAACCAACCAACCGACCGGCGCCATATAATCGGAAAACTATAGATTTTAGCTAACAGAAATAGAAAAGGTAACGTTTTTTAAAAAAAATTGATCATTTTAATATGTTTTACTTGAAAAAAAAAATTGATTAGTTATTGGGAAATTGTTTATTTATAATTAAGTAAGGGCGTCATTTAATTGGAAAAAGAGAGATTTTAGCTAAAGAAAATAGAAAATGTAACGTATTTTAGAAGGAAATTGATTATTTTAATATGTTTTACTTGAAAACAGAAATCGATTAGTTATTAGGATAAATTTTATGTATAATTAAGTAAAAACAATAGGTACCGACCGACCGACCAACCGACCAAACTTTCAATGTTTTAAAATTCAATTTTAAAGGTAAGGATATTGAAATTGTATATTTAGTTTCCTCGATTAGTAAAAATTTAAAATGCAATTTAGATATTTACTTTACTTCATTAGTAAAGATTTTATAGGTAAAAAATAATGAAACTATATATTTAGTTTCCTCTATTAGTAAAGTTTTAAAATGCAATTGAGATTTTTTTTAATCATTGGAATTATTAATTCAAAAATTTGAGAAATTTAAAAAAAATAGAACCGAGCTATTTGACAGGCGCCACCTCCCCTCCCCTCGTTTCTCCTTTATATAAGTATACAACAGTTCTAATTTTTAACTAAAAATCTAACAGATAGTATTCGTTGTATAAAAATTTTTATTATACAAGCTTAAAACCCGTGCGATGCACGAATTTTTTTTAATATTATATGAATTTTTCATTAATTTAAGTTAATTTTTTTAAAATATAAATTTGGGAGGCTTAAATTTTTATATGAGATTTGATAATAATTATATAAATGTTATCCGTGATATTTCTAGAAAATGAGGGATTTTAGTTAGAAAATATAGAAAAAATTATAGGTTTTACTTGAAAAGGGTAATCGGCTAATTATTAGTATTTATATAATTATTATTTTATTTCATTAAATAGAAATTGATACGTTTTAGATAAAAAAATGCAATCGGTTAATTATTAATATTATAATATTATTAGTTTATTGTATTAAACAGAACCGCCCGTGATAAAATCGGAAAAAGAGAGATTTTAGTTTTAAAAAATAGAAAGGTAACGTGAAAATTAAAAAGATGACATAATTTATGTGAAAAAGGTAATTGATTAGTTTATAGTAATTATAATTTAATTATGTTATTTTACTAAATAAAATTGCTCATAGTTTTTAGAAAATGAGAAATTAATGTTGCCCCTGAAATTTCTAGAAAAAAAAGGAATTTAATTAGAAAAAATATAAAAGATGATACGTTTTAGTTGAAAAGGTAATCAGTTAATTATTAGTACTATAATATTATTATTTTATTTTTATTAAATAGAATCGCCCGTGATATAATTGGAAAAAGAAAAATTTCCGTAAGAGAAGGGAGAAAAGGTAACGTGTTTGAAAAAGGTAATCGTCCATGATACAATTGGAAAAAAAGATATTTTAGTTAGAGAAAAGAGAAAATGTAACGTAATTTGGCTCAAAAAGGTAATTGATTAGTTAATACTAATTATAACATAATTATGTTATTTTATTATACAAAATTGATCATAGTTTTTAAAAATGGAGAAATTTCAGTTAGATAAAATGTAAAAGATATTGTATTTTACCTAAGAAGGAAATTATTTAGTTATTGAAAAATAGAAAAGGTAATATGTTTAACCTGGAAAAAGAGTAATTGATTAGTTAATACTAATTATAATATAATTATGTTATTTTATTATACAAAATTGATCATAGTTTTTAAAAATGGAGAAATTTTAGTTAGATAAAATGTAAAAGATATTGTATTTTACCTAAGAAGGAAATTATTTAGTTATTGAAAAATAGAAAATGTAATATGTTTAACCTGAAAAAAGAAATTGATTAATAAAGGAGATTTAGGTGGATCCAATCTAAATTGGGTCGCTCCAAATATTGTGTAATGACAAAAAGGGACATCAAAAAAATAAAGAAGATTAAAAACATAAAGGATAAAAGCTGTAATTTTCCTGTGTAATGACAAAAAAGGGCATCAAAGAAATAAAGAAGATTAAAAAAATGAAGGGTAAAAGCAGTAATTTTTAAAATACAATACTAGCAGACATTAAGAAAATATTGATATTGATATTGATATGATTAAAAGTTCTATTGGAAGAAGAATAGAAGTTCAAATTTATAGGAAAAAAAGAGTTCGAATTTATAGAAAAAACATATAATTAGAAGTTTTATTGGAAATAGAATATGTGTTTAAATATAGAGGAGACATATAATTAAATATTTTATTGGAAGTAGAATAAAAGGACGGTGGTGACATCTTTTACGAAACGTATTTAACGAGAAGACGGCTTATTATAAAAGATTGTATTTGCTATTAGAATTTGATATCGATATTATAAATTTTATTTTATTTTTAGGATTCAATTTTTATGGATAAACATTGTTATAAGTAATATATGTAAAAGTTGAGATCATTGAGAAAAGAGTACTCCATGTTTAAAAAGAGCTGTTTTGTTTGTTAAACCTCGAGGATAGAGATATGAATTTGTTATATTATTCTGGTTGCATGTACGTGTATATATAGAGATTTTGATATTAGTTGTAAGCCCGAAATAGGATTTCTAAGTAGTATATGATTTTATGAGTTTTGATAAAGGTGGTAGAACTGCATTAAGATATTAAGTTCGATACTACATTAAGATATTAAATAGGATTTTGTTGATATTAAAATTTAATATTAATGATATAATAGAAAATAAACATATTTTAAATTTTTTAGAATTTTAGGAGTTTAAATATTAATAACTAAAAAACTATCTTTTAACATATTAGAAGCATAATAGGTGTTCAAATTTATAGAGAATAAGAGTTTGAATTTATACGGAAGACATAATTAAAAGTTCTATTGGAAGTAGAATAGGGGTTTGTAAGACATATAATTAAGAATTTTATTGTAAGTAAAATAGGAGTTCTAATTTATATAGAAGAGGAGTTTGAATTATAGAAAATACATATGATTAAAAAAATTATTGGAGGTAGAAAAGATGTTTGAATATATAAAGAATACATATAATAAAATGTTTTATTAAAAAGTAGAATACGAGGACGGTAGAGACGTCTTATACAATTTTATATTAGAAAGTACTCCCTCTGTCCCTCTCATTTCTTTACAGTTACTATTTTGGGATGTCCCTCTCATTTCTTTATATTCCAAAAATAGTAAGTTTCTCCCACTATTACACCCACTATCTCATATATTTAACAATAAAAAACACTATTACACCCACTACTTTCCTCCATTATCTCAAATCTATTATTAAATATTAATAGGTCCCACCACTTTACCCACTTTTCATCTAACTTTACTCATTTTTTATATATTTTCTTGGTCTCCGTGTCCATCCCCATGTAAAGAACCATGAGGGACGGAGGGAGTATAAAAAATGTAAAAATTGGAATTTACTCTCTTTTAAGTTTTTAATTTTTTTTAAAAAAAATTATTTTATAAGACAAGTGTTGAAATATGTAATGAAGTTAGAATTTCGGTTCTAAATAAGAGCGGCTCGAAACGTGTTTAACAGGAAGACGGCTCACTAGAACAGACTGTATTAGCTATTAGAATTTGATACTAATGTCATATTTTTTTTATAGGTTTCGATTTTTATGGATAAAAATTATTATATAAGTATTTATAATATATGTTAAAGTTGGGATTTCAGTTTTAACGAGAGAGCGGCTCAATCGAAAGAATCGTGTTTATCGTTCATTAGAGAAGATTATGTAACTATTAAAATTTAATATAATATTAATAATATAATATAAAGTAAATATGTATTAAATTTTTTAAAAAAAACTGTAACACCGCCGCGAAGCGCGGCTTTTTCAACTTTTAATCATATGCGTTATAAATAATTATTCTACTTCCAATAGAACTTCTAATCATATGTCTTCCCTATAAATTCAAACTATTCTCCTCTATAAATTCGAACACCTATTCTACTTCTAATATGTTAAATGATATTTTTCTACTTCTAATAGAACTTATATTTATATGTTTTTTTCCATAAATTCGAACTCTTATTCTCTATAAATTCGAACTCCTATTCTACTTCTGATAGAACTTTTAATCATATGCATTATATATACTTATTCTACTTGCAATAGAACTTCTAATCAAATGTCTTACCAATAAATTTGAACCCTTCTCCTCTATAAATTCGAACACCTATTCTACCTCTAATATGTTAAATGATATTTTTACATTTATTAGTATTTATAATTCTAAAATTCTAGAAAATTAGAAAAATAGATTGAGACGATCTTAGAACGCCACCTAAACTCCCGCATATATATATATAAAGGAGGGTACGCGGGAGTTTAGGTGGCGCTCTAAGATCGTCTCAATCTATTTTTCTAATTTTCTAGAATTTTAGAATTTTAAACACTTATAAATATAAAAATATCATTTAACATATTAGAAGTAGAATAGGTGTTCGAATTTATAGTGATGAAGAGTTCGAATTTATAGGAAGACATATGATTAGAAGTTCTATTGTAAGTAGAATAAGTATTTATAAAGCATATGATTAAAAGTTCTATTGAAAGTAGAATATAGGAGTTCGAATATATAGAGATAAGAGTTCAAATTTATAGAAAAAACATATAAATAAAAGTTTCTATTGGAAGTAGAATAAGTATTTATAAAGCATACGATTAAAAGTTCTATTGAAAGTATAATAGGAGTTTGAATTTATAGAGAATAAGAGTTCGAATTTATAGAAAAACATATAAATAAAAGTTCTATTAGAAGTAGAATATGTGTTTGAATATATAGAGCATCCATATAACTAAATATTTTATAGAAAGTACGATCTTCTTAAATTATATATTTTTTATATAAGTTAATTATACTTCTATTAGGAAAATTTATTCATAAATCCAATACTATTATCATAAAAAAGTCATCGTATTTAAAAGAAAAGAATTGATGTGTTAACATTATAAAAGAACATTCTCATGCAGGAATCCTAAATAAAAATAGGAGTATCTATAATATAAAGAGAAAATAAGATGTGCTTTCATTTTCTAAAACTCCATAAATTTTAAAAAGTCTAGATAAAGTATAAATTGGAATTCACTCTATTTTTTAGGTTTTAATTTTAAGGAAAAAAGTTGTTGTGTAAGATAAGTATCAATAATAATATGTAATGAATTTGGAATTTCGACCAAACGAGAGCGGCTCGAAACGTGTTTAACGGGAAGACGACTCACTATAAAAGATTGTATTAGCTATTAAAATATCATTTTGATGTTATAAATTTTATTTTATTTTTAGGATTTGATTTTTATGGATAAACATTATCATACAAGTGATACATGTAAAAGTTAGGTTTTTGGTCTTAACTAGGGAGCAGATAAATAGTAATAACCGTGTTTAACGAGAAAGCGATTCATTAGAGAAGACCGTATAAAGATGTTTGAATATATAAGGAATCTATACTATTATATAAAAGCCGAAACTTTAAAAGTTTGGTTGGTCGGTCGGTCGGTCGGTACGGTACTTGTTGATTTTACTTATTTACCCTTACTCAATTACTACTAACTAATCAATTTCCTTTTTCAAATTAAACATATTATATTTTCTTCTTTTTCAAGAATTAAACAATTTCCTTTTTCAAGTAAAATACAATATATTTTATATTTTATCTAACTAAAATTTCTCCTTTATGAATCAATTTCCCTTTTCAGGTTAAACATATTACCTTTTCTATTTTTCAATAATTAAATAATTTCCTTTTTCAGGTAAATTAGAATATCTTTTGCATTTTATCTAACTAAAATTTCTCTTTTTTAAAAACACTACGAGCAGTTTTGTTTAATAAAATAACATAATTATATTATAATTACTATTAACTAATCAATTACCTTTTTCACTCAAAACACATTAACTTTTCTCTTTTCTCTAACTAAAATCTTTCTTTTTCCAATTATATCATGGACGGTTACCTTTTTCAGCCAAAACACGTTACCTTTTTTCTTTTCTTTTACTAAAACCCCTCCTTTTCCAATTATATCACGGGCGTTTCTATTTTATAAAAATATAATAATAATATTATAATACTAATAATTAACCGATTACCTTATCAACTAAAATATATCATCTTTCATTTTTCTAATTAAATTCCCTTTATTTTCTAGAAATATAACGAGCAACATTAATTTCTCATTTTCTAAAAACTATGAGCAATTTTATTTAGTAAAATAACATAATTAAATTATAATTACTATAAACTAATCAATTGCCATTTTCACATAAATCATGTCATCTTCATGTTACCTTTCTATTTTCTCTAACTAAAATCTCTATTTTTCCAATTATATCAACGACGGTTCTATTTAACACTATTAACAATTCTATTTAATAAAATAAAATATTATAATTACTAATAATTAATTAATTACCTTTTTCAGCTAAAATATGTTACCTTTTATATTTTTTTCAATTAATTTTATTTACCCTTATTTAATGGTACATGTTATTTTACGTAATTATCCTTACCTAATTATTTATAATTACTTATAACTAATAAATTTCCTTCTTCAGGTAAAACATGTTACCTTTTATATTTTTCAATAACTAATCTTTTTTCACATAAAATATGAGAAATTCTTTCCTTTTTCAAGTAAAATATGCTACCTTTTCTATTTTTCAATAGCCAATTTTTTTTTAACGTAAAATACAGTTTATATAGCTAAAATTTTTCCTTTTCTGAAAAAACTATGAGCAATTATGTTTAATAAAATAAAATATTATAATTACTAATAATTAACCAATTACCTTTTTCATCTAAAATACATTACCTTTTCTATTTTTATTTTTTTCAAAAAAACCTATTTGGTTTGTTTTATTTAAGTACAATAAAATAATAACAATATAATAACCAATAACTAACCGATTACGTTTTTCAGCTAAAATATTTCATTTTTTCTATATCTTTTCAATATTTTCAAACTAAAATCCATCATTTTTCTAAAAATATCACGGACAACATATATATATAATTATATCAGATCAAATTTTTTAAAATTTTAAGCCAAGAAAATTTATGTCTTAAAATTTTTAATTCAAATTAAAAAAAATTCTGTTATATTAAAGAACATCCGTGCATCGCACGGGTTTTAAGCTATTAGAAGTAGAATACGAGGACAGTGGAGACGTCTTACACGATTTTTAAAATTATATATCTTTTTTCCTAGAAATCCTTTATTTTATCTTTTTTATACAAGTTAATTATACTTGCATTAGAAAAATATATCCATAAATTTAATATTATTCCCGTAACGAAAAGTCTTCGAATTTAATTTTTTTATATGTTAATATAACAGAAAGACATTCTCATGCAGAAGTTATAAATAAGTACATGAATATCTATAATATACAAAAAATATAAGATGTTTTTTCATTTTTAAAACTCTATAAATATTAGAAAGTTTAAAGAATATAAAAATTGGAATTTACTTTCTTTATATAATTAGTTAGAATTTCGGTTCCAAATAAGAGCGACTCAAAACGTATTTAACGAGAAGACGACTCACTAGAAAAGATTGTATTAGCTATTAGAATTTGATATTGATGTCATAATTTTTTTTATTGTTCGATTTTATGGATAAAAAATATTATATAAGTCTTTATAATATATGTTAAAGTTGAGATTTTGATTTTAATGAGAGAGCGGCTCAATCGAAAGAATCGTGTTTAACAAAAAATCGATTCATTAGAAAAGGATATTTAATTATTAAAATTTAAAATTAATATTATAATATAACGTAAATGTATTAATTTTTTTAAAAAAATATTATAACGCCACCGCGAAGCGCGGCTTTATCGACTAGTTCTCCTATAAACTACAGGAATTAATGCACCCTCTACGTTTCACCGCGGACATCTTTTTTTTTTTTCCTTTCTCAAATCCGTTATTTATTTATTTAAAATTTAATGAAAAATTCAAAAATTTATAAAATTCAAATACTATATATTAAAATATTCAGATGAGTAAAGGTACATTTTAAATTCAGATTTTGCTTTTATATTTACAATCATTAATATATACCCGAAAATATCACACCATAATTTTCAAGAAAAATATAACACCTAAAATAAATAATAACATAATACAATTAATGGTAATTAGTCGATTAACAGAATAAAATTAATGGCAATTAATCGATTACCTCTTTCACATTAACATAATAAAATTAATGGTAATTAGTCGATTGTTTTTTTTCACATTTACTTTTAGTTGAAGATATTACCTTATATAAACACCTAATAACATCAATCGTATCATATCTTTCGATCATTAATATTTTCTTTCGAATTAAAACACATTACCTTTTTAATTTATAACAACCTTCTTCACATTGACATAATAAAATTAATGGTAATTAGTTGATTGCTTTTTTCACATTTACTTTTAGTTGAAGATATTACCTTTTATAAACATCTAAAAACTTCAATCGTCGATCGTTAATAGTTCCTTTCAAATTAAAACACGTTACCTTTTTTAATTTTAACCAAATTTTATAATCATTAATATATACCCGAAAATATCACACATGTAGCACCTAAAATAAATAATTACATAATATAATTAATGATAATTAATCTATTGCCTTTTTTACATTACTTTTAGTTGAAGATGTTACCTTTTATAAACACCTAAAAAGATCAATCGTATCAAATCTTTTAATCATTAATATTTCCATTCTAATTAAAACACTTTACCTTTTTATTTTATCATTAATATAATGAGTGAAGACCCTAAGTACCCACCATTTAATTCAAATTGCCCATAATACCTACCGGCGAAATGCATGGTCCAGAATACCCACTGAACACGCATGCGTGTAGCTACACGCATCACACACATACGTGTGCTGTGTAAATCAGAGATCTGCACTCGTGAACAGTGCTTGGGTTACGCAGGTTGAGCATGCGTGACTTGGGATGCGCATGTTCAACGTGCGTATCCCAAGCACTGTTCACCTTCGTTCCCGACCGTTACTGGTGGCATTTTTCGACCAAAACTTCAACCATTTCGTTCGTCCAATTCAAGCATCGAACGTTAGCATTCTACATACCAAAACACTCGTATTCTCCTCCTCTACAAGCCTATGTTCTTCTTTTTTTGTTTTTTTTTCCGGATTGAAAAGACCTAATTCAAAACTTTTTTCCGATTTATTTTTCCAATGTGTTTGTATACGCCCCTGCGGGGTCCCAAATCAACAAACGAAGATGTCAAATTGTAGAAGCAGGCCAGGGCATCATTTTGATGTCCTCAAAAGTAGTGGAGGTGCCCAGAATTTGATGGACGGGAGGTGGAGAACGGAGAGGCGATTTTTACCTTCAGAGCGTCGTTGTCGGAGCTACAATTACAGTAATGACGTCGTATGACGTCATCACGCATCTAGCATCTAGAAGATGCGTGGCCCATGTTGCGCATGTTCAACATGCGTATCTCGATACACGCATCCGTGAGATGCGTAACCCGTGGGCAAATAGGGCCAGCTCTTTCGCCATTCGGCATTTCGGACCTTGTATCCTGAATGGTGAGTATTTAGGGCATTTTCTCTAATATATACCCGCAAATATCACACCATAGTTTTCAATTATTAATAAAATATATTAAAAATCATATACGTTATTTATAATAAGGAAACATTAGTATAATCCGTAAATATGAATATATTAAATTATATCAAATTAATATTTAAAAAATTATTAAAAACAATTATTATATAAAAACAAAATTGTAATATTAAATAAAATTTATAACATAATACAAAAAACATGTGCATTGTACGGGTTATAAGATAGTTTTATATGATAATCGAAATATTAAAAGTTTTGGTACATGTTTTTTAGTATTTCGTAAATTTACTTATTTACCCTTCATTATAAAGAAAAATAAATACGATATCTGTATTATTAAAACAACAAAAATAAATAATAACATAACATAATAAATAGTAACTAGCTTATAACCCGTGCAACGCAAGGTTTTTTTTTAATATTTATAATTATATTTAAATAAAATAAAATAAAAAATAATATTATAATAATTAATAACTAGACATTTACCTTTTTAACTAAAACATATCATATTTTATAAAATTTTAAAGTAAAATCTCTCATTTTTTAAAAAATATCACAATATATATATATATATATATATAATCAAATCACATTATTTAAAATTTTAAACCTATAAAATTTATGTCTTTAAAATTTAAATTAGAAATAAATAAATTTATGAAATATTAAAAAAAGTTTGTGCATCGCACGAGTTTTAAGCTAGTACATAAATTAATAAATTTTTAATACTTTGTGAGAAAAAAAAACTTTTTAATACTTTATGAAAACACCACATTCAAATTTTTGGATGCAATAAAAAGGATTAAAGATGAGTTTCATATGATTCAAATTTTAAGAACCCTATAATAATATTTTACATAAGGGTAATATATATATTTTTATTATTATAAAGAATTTATTAATTTATTATATTATTGGGATAACATATTTATATAGGATTTTTCCAAAAAATATTATCTTATTATCTGATTAAAATTGATCATTTTTATAATTGACCCAAGTTGTAAATGGAAAAAAATATTAATTTAGAGAAATTATTAATTGATTTGCAAAATTATTTATTTATTTTTTTTGCTAAGGCAAAATTATTGTATCTTAGGTGAAATTGACTTATAATTTGTGAATGGTGTAGAATAATGGCGAGGAAGATGTTAATTGACGGAGAGGTGGGTAAAGCTACTGAAGATAACGAGCAATATGATTTTGATTTGTTTGTTATTGGTGCCGGAAGTGGAGGTGTTGGAGCTTCCAGGTTTTCTACTCAGTTCGGAGCTAAGGTAATCAATCGAAAACTCAATCGTACTGTATATAATGTAATCTCTGTGATTGTGAAAAGAATATGTGGAATTGGATTGATTTCGTGATACACTGTTAATGTTCTGTTATCGGAATTAATTATATTTAAGCCATGTATGTATGTAATTACAGGAAAATGTGCAAGTATATCATCTTTATAGAGCAGGCTTTAATAGGATCATACCTAGGGGGCAGTAGGTTCATTCTTAATGGGACACAACGGGAATCGAAATTTCAATCTCATGTGTAAGTGTTTGGATTAACAATCTGGTAGATTAAAATGGGAATTAACCTCATTCCCTACATACCCCTCCCTCAGGATTTCATTCATTCCCACTTCCATTTACCCCATTTTCATACCCTTCATTCTCAATGACCCCGTAAATCCTAATATTGTGCAAAGTGTTCGACATGTGGGATTCGACAGGATGAAGCCAATGAGCAATTAGATACAAAAACATAAGAGATAACTAGGTGAACATTTGCTTTATTTTCCAGCTTGTTTGGTGATTTGAATATTCTGTTACTTGTCCGGTGGTAATGAATGATGCATTGAAAAAAATTATTTAGTCACTATTTTACTTGTCCCATTTTCATGTGTTAGTAATTCTACATATTATGGTAATGGTAACTTTTAGACATTCAAAAGCCTATTCTGAAAATGTCCCAACATGGAGAAATACACACTTCTCTTGTTGTAAAGTATATTCGTAGTAAAATTCAGAACTTAAATTTTTTTTAGGGGAAAAAGATGAAAATAAAGCATGCGAACTTGGCGTAACTCAGGTAACTTGTCAATGAATGTTGCAGCATTGGCAATTAGCTCAATAGCCGTTCTAATCTCTTCTTCAGTAGCATTTTCCTTTCCATATGCAATATTTGATTTAATGCTAGTTGCAAACAGAATAGGTTCTTGACTCACAAGCCCCATGTTCCCTCTTAACCATTTAAGCTGGAATCTCTTCAATTCTACCCCGTCAATAAGGACTTGACCAGAGTCCGGATCATAAAATCTTTCCAGAAGACTAATGACTGTCGATTTCCCACTTCCACTTTGCCCAACCAGCGCAGCAGTTACACCACTCGGTATGTTTAACGAGAAACCAGAAAATATCTGCACATCGGGCCTTGCCGGATACTTAAAGTACACATCTTTCAGCTCAATAGCGCCTTTGATATCATTCAATACAACTCCGCTAGTATCATATGCATCAATATTTGGTTTACGATTGATTGTCTCAAACATTTTATAGGCTGCAGCCTGCCCTGCTGAAAACAAGATAATCAGTATACTTTATAAACTATAGATGATCAAATATAAATAAATAGAATCATTGTACTGGTGGCATACAGTTCGAATGGCTCCAACGGTTTGTTCAACTACATTTCCAGCTTCAGCATAAGCAACCTGACTACGACGACTTGACATTTTGGCCATTATCATTCCCATAAATCCACCAGCAATGTGAATGGCAGGAATGCACGAAGTTAGGACTAGTGCAAGGAGCCATCCTCTTGTATAGGCTATCACAAATCCTCCAATAATGTTGATGTAAGCTGAACGAATTTCCCAACCTGATGTACAATTAAATTGATTGATTTCCATAGAATACCATTGCAACATGCTACTTATATTATACAATACCATTGCAATATGCTACTTATATTTTACAGTACCATTACACATTATACATCACGAAGTCAGCTGGTATACTATTTCAACCAATAAATTCATGCCATGATTAACAGTTGTAAACAAACAGAGTGCATTACATTTCGCCCGTGGCATCGTGGATGAGAATGGTGTCACCAGTAGACCTGGCAAAATATGTGATTGGTTTGGTTTTGGTTCCAAAAATATGGATTTGGTTTGGTTTATGATCCAAAACCATTTAGAAACCATATTTATTAAAATATGGATTTGGTTTGGTTTATATGGTTTTGATCAAAATATGGATTAACCATATTTGATAAATAATAATTTTATATAACAAAAATATATGTGTGCATATTTTAGTTTTTGAATTTATTATTTATAAAATAAGATGATAAAATAAAAATTAAAGGTAATGATCACTTGTAGATTGGCAGTAAGGTGAGCCTAGTACAGTTAGCCTAGTCGCATATATAATGACTTGTAAATTAGCAGGACAAGATCTATCGTTCACTTCAAGAAATGCAAACTCATCTTTGTTGGCTTTGCGCCCTGTTTTCACGCACCCCCCGATTTTCACGCTCTGTCCGGCCAATCCGGCGCCACCGTCGGCCCGGCTCAGGATGGACTTGATGAGGACTCGTTGGGAGAATTGGGCTTTTTCAACTGGGTCGGACATGACGATGATGATGTAGATAGATACAGAGGCTGAGGCTACCACATATTTTTACAACCATAATACCGTGAAATATGGATATCACATATTTGTATCCATATTTCAAACAAAATGTGTGATTTAAAACCTATCCATATCCAATTATAATGTGTGATTTTATCTCAGTCTATATTTTAGGGATTGGTTCGGTTTTGGTTGGATACTTGGATTAGTGGTTTTAGGTCCATATTGCCAGGTCTAGGCAGTAGGTTCATTGTTAATGGGACACAACGGGAATCGGAATTTTAATCTCATGTGTAAGTGTTTGGATTAACAATCTGGTAGATTAAAATGGGAACCTCATTCTCTACATACCCCTCAGGATTTCATTTCATTCCCATTCCCGCTCCCATTTTCATACCCTTCATTCTCAATGACCCCCCCAAATCCTAATATTGTGCAAAGTGTTCGACATGTGGGATTCGACAGGATGAAGCCAATGAGCAATTAGATACAAAAACATAAGAGATAACTAGGTGAACATTTGCTTTATTTTCCAGCTTGTTTGGTGATTTGAATATTCTGTTACTTGTCCGGTGGTAATGAATGATGCATTGAAAAAAATTATTTAGTCACTATTATCGAGATTATACTTCTTAAAGCCATGAACTGTGGAGATTGAGTTGCAATATTCTATAACGCTATAACATTGATTATCATTTTTAAGACACAGCAATAGTGGTTAATAGTTTCACAGATATAAGAAACTTTTGATATATACTCCCTCCGTCCCATCCAATTGTTAACATTTGGATGGGGCACGGAGATTAAGAAAGGTAAGGAAAAAAGAAGAGAAGTGGGTAAGTTAGTGGGTCCTACTAAAATTTTGTGAAGGAAAACATGCTATTTTAGGAAATGTTAACCATTGTATTGTATGGGACATCCCAAAAAGGAAAATGTTAATAATATGATGGGACAGAGGGAGTAGTTCCCAAAGCGTTTGTTTGCTTATGCAGTATGCACTGGTTAGTTATTTGCACTTCCAGGCTTCCAGCGATCTCTCTTATTTGGCAGTTGGCCCTCTGCATGCTTAGTCATGGTGTATTATTTTTTGTCTTCATACACGAAATTACTTTTTTTCCTTGCAGTAGTTTCTTTTTTCTTTTAGAAGGTTGGTATGTGTGAGCTTCCTTTTCATCCAGTTAGCTCTGCAGTCCTAGGAGGCGTTGGCGGAACGTAAGTTAATGCACTTAACTTGTTAAGGGTATTTTGACTTATTGTTCCAGTTAGCTTATTGTCTTACACTTCTATTGAGTTGAAGATTACTTAGATTAGTAAGCTAAATGGCATGCTTAATTAAATCCTCTATAGAAGCGTAAGTATAATACTTAACTTGTTAAGGGTAATTTGACTTGCTGTTCCAGTTAGCTTATTGTCTTGCACTTCTATAGATTTGAAGTTTAGTAAGCTATATGGCATGCTTAATTAAATTAGCCTCTAATATCAGTAGTCAACGTTTTAGTCTCTATAATAAGCACTATACTGTAAATTAAACATTTCAGCTTTATAGTGTCCAAGTCTAGGCTTGTTTTCGTAAGTTCTATAACTTTAAGGGTAATGCATTTTCATCCCTCTCTTAGGTACGAGGCCCAAGAGAACCGCAAGTTACACTTTTTAGGCATCTTCTAGGCTTCAACATCTTTACCCTCAAGATTTAAATTCACTTTAAGCTACTAAGTAATTCCAAAATTCTGAGTGTAGTAGTTGAGATCAGGTTGCAACTATGTAATTCTGTCATCTGACTTTGTTTTTTATGTTGTACAGGTGTGTGTCCTACCCCTTGACTGGTCCATTTACTTCAACTTTAATTTGCATCAGGTGAGGTTACTTTTTTTGCCCCTCCCTTTCTTTCTTGAGTACGTGTGTGTTGGTCGTGTCACAGCCTGGTGCATTACAAATACTTTTTGGGAGAATTTATATTCAAATCAGTAGTACGTATACGGATGGAGTACAAGTATTCTAGGCATTTAGTCAACTAGCATTTACTTCTAGACTGTAGTTATCGACTTATACAAGTAGAAAGCTTGTAATTCTAAACCCTATTATCATAGCTATCCTGATACTAGACACATCAAGCTTATCTTTTGTATGTTACTAACATCCTCGTGTATTTGTTATTACGCCTATCTTCTGTATGTAACTAACATTGAGGCTACATGCCCAGAATCGTGTCTCCATGGTACTCTTTATTTGGTTTATTTGGTGTATGCTCAATCATTTAATAAATAGCTTTGTATACAAAAAATTATTTATTGATAATTTCACTGCTTTCCATTGGCATGTAACTTCAGACAACTTTTGCTCGACTCTCTAATTTTTTTTTCTGAATTATCTTTTAAAATGTTTTGTTTAATGTATGTTTTTTATCGTTCATGTTGTTGCAGGATGCAAGGAGCTTTGGGTGGGACGTAAATGAGAAGGTTGATATTTTAACTGGAAAAAACTATTGCAGAAAAAGGTTAGTTTTGACGATTGTACATGTTTTATGCATTAAACAGCTGCATCACCGCCCCTCCCCCAAAGTTTCACTGGAAGGCCATGTTAGGACTTAGGAGCAATAATGGCTTGACTAGTCAGGGTAATACAGAGAAATTATTAAAAAGTTTGATTTAACCGGTTACAGTTACCAGTTGTCTAACTAGAGCTCTAATATTCTACTGCAGAAGTGGTGAAATGTGCTTTCGTAGAATCTGAGAAACCTAAACTTCGTTTAACATGCTTGAACGACTTGAATTCTGGCAATTGTTGAAGTGGCTCTGCTTGTTAAGAAAAGATGATCTGAAGACCGTGTCCATCTCTTTTTCTGGTTTAGTCATTTAAATGAACATCATGTTAGTCGTGATTGGGTGCAAGGGATTTGTGGTAACTTCAATTATAAATTTATTAGTAAACTATCATCATTGCCACCTTGTTATCGGTAAAGGGTAAAGGGTCAATGTGTTTCAGTGGATTGTTGACCTGCTTTGTTTCCGAGTTGCATTTCTTGACATTCTTTCGTTTCTTTCATCAAGATGCTTTGCACTTGGCAATCCTGGGATAAGATAAATTATAAGTTTGTGAAAGGAATTTTTTCTCATTGATATTACTGCAGATAAAGATTATTTTCATTTACTTAGATGTCAATATGTTTTGCTGATGGACTTTGCTTGCGTTTAAAGACATATTTATTTATCATCCATCTTTGGACGAGTCAAATACATACAGTGATCTTTACTTCTCTGTATCTGCAATTGATATAAAGAAGTGCATGGGACAGTTTTTTTGATTATCTTTTCACCTGATCTTCTCCTAAATTGCAGACAGAGGAAATTGTCAGGTTAAATGGAATCTACAAGCGCATGCTTTCCAATGCATGAGTTTAACTATTTGAAGGTGAAGGAAAGGTGGTTGGTCCAAATGAGGTAGAAGTAACACAACTAGTTGGCACTAAACTTAGATATTTGACCAAGCACATCCTGATTGCTACTGGTAGTAGAGCTCAGCGTCCTCCAATTCCTGGGCAGGTATATATGTTTCTAAAGTTGGATAAATGAGCACGTACTTTTAATTGATTGACATTATAACTGTTAAACCTACACCTACCTCTTTAGTTAACATGTTTCTTCGATCTTTGAATATATATGACTTGAGCTGACTAATTATCAGCTAGATTTTGTTTTGCAATGAAGTTATGTTAGGGTATCTTTATAGTATCTGTACCTGACCTGGTGTTTTGTCAATCTATTTTTTTAATCTATTTGTACGTTAAAGTTTGAAAACTCTTGTTTTGAACATGGTATAATCTTTTAATCTTTTTCCAATCTTTATTGTACTTTTTATTATTGGATTTCGACTTTAGGAGTTGGGTATAACTTCTGATGAGGCTTTGAGCTTGGAAGAGTTACCTAAGAGTGTTGTTATACTTGGTGGAGGGTAAGCTTTTCTCATCATTTCTGTTAGTTATTCAAATCATGCCACAAACCTCACTAATGATTCCTTTTGTTGTTCTTTAGGTAGTTGAGTTTGCTTCAATATGGCGTGGGATGGGAGCCACTGTGAATTTGTGCTTTAGGAAAGAACTTCCTCTAAGGTTGACAACTGATGGTGTCTTATGACCTCTTTTCTTATGCTGCATTGTATTTTGTTGCAAATTTCAAATCATACATTAGTTTAGCTCATAATTTGGCTGCTCTGGACCTTGTAAGTTGTCATTTGCCATCACATGATGTAGACTGGGTCTTTATGATACAACTACAATGTAGAAACAGATTGGTGACTAGAAGCCTTTTGCTTGTAGCCTCTATGGCTGAGCTTTACCTTCTGTTCGTACTTTGTATGATTGATTCTGCACCCGCAGTTTATATATAAGCATTAACTATTATGAGCTCTAGACAGGTTAATGATTTTGTTAGTAACTATTGAGTTGTTACTAGAAAATTATGCACCTAGGAGGCTGTTCTGATATCTCAACCCTTGCTTTATCTAGTGTTTTACAAGCTTTGAATTAGTACTGTGCATTATTGTATCTTATATATGATTAATTTCCTCTGTGTGATACATGCTGCTCAATTTTACCTTGGCAAAAAGATGCCTTTGTTTCAATTCTATTTCTTAAGTGCACTTCTATTTTAAATCTGTGTTTGATACATTGTAGTATTGCAGAGGGTTTGATGATGAAATGAGAGCTGTAGTTGCAAGAAATCTGGAAGGAAGGGGAATTCATGTACATGCACTGACCACATTGTCGTAGGTACTCCATATTTGTGAAGTATATGGTTTTCAAGTTTGCCCCATATCGTCTTTGGAGTTTCTTTTTCTGCTTTTCTTTATTCTTTTGCCTTTGTGCTCTGCAAGCTATTTTTTCCGCAATTAGAACCCTATGCAATTTCACCTAGTGCTATTCTCAATTTTGTATTTATTATTATTGTCAATTTTTTCTTTGCATATTTGTATGGGATTAAGAGCAATTCCAATGCAAAGCTATAATTGAATGCATAGCTAAAATATAGGATTAGATTTAATAATGAGCACTTCAATGCATATAGCTATGAAGATGATTGAATGAAAAATTGCAGAAATGGATAATATGTTTTATATTTAGAACCAAATTTACCAGCCTTGCGATATCATTTTTTAATAGATAAAAGGAGGGAAATATGCTTGGTACATGAGTTTTACCGGAAACATAACAATGGCTGTAGCCATTCTGGCATTAGTATAGGAGTATAAGTTCTACTGTAGCACCAAAAACCAAGTTTTGGTGCCAGAATTAGTAATAGCTGTAAACCGTTTTAGCATTAGCATTGGACTTCCCCTTATATACAACAGACGCAACTAAGTCTGTAGTAGAATGCTTCTTTATAGTCTACTGATGTTTATCAATTTTATTTCAGCTAGTTAAAACGGACCAGGGCATAAAAGTTCGTACAGACCATGGTGAAGAAATAATGGCAGATGCTGTTCTCTTTGCTACAGGTAATGCCATTGTACAATCCAAGTAGTGTGTTTACATGTGCTTGGTATGAAAACAAATGTCTAGTAGAGCTGGTATTATAGTTATATACCTTAGAGTATATTGCAAATGTGTAATTTTCTACATTATATTCTGCCCTTGCTAAACTGACGTCTTGAGGCATCTACTAAATAATTTCTCTCTTGAGGTAAAGCTTCATTATTTTTTATTAAGTTAAATGTCATGTACAATAGAAGCAAGTCAGATCTAGTATATGCAAGCAGCATAAAACTTGGTACGTTTTACACACACGGTTCATTTATGTGGTAATCACCTAGTCTGGTACTTTGAAATAGTCCTCTTCTATCAATTGCAGATCGGGCCCCTAACTCGAAGAGGCTGAATTTGGATGCTGTTGGTGTTGAGGTTGATAAAGTGGGAGCCATAAAGGTTACCGAATTAGCCTTTATTTATATGATGTTGCTATGTGCTAGATGATATACTATTTAGTGTTTGAGATATGTTGAGGATTCATTGATAGCCTAGTGGCAAGGCGTCTTGAGACCTTCCCCATGAGCAAGATCATGTATTCAAATCCTCACTCCTCCCCAACAACTTAAATAACTAGTGTAGTGAAAAAAAATACAACATTCCCCAAATAGTGTTTTGAGATACGTTCAGACTATTAAAAGAGATGGTAGAAAATTTTGTGCATGTAGGGTAGGTTTGCACTTTACTAGAGATATATAACTCGAATTTGCTTTTCTTAGATACAACCAGCCCAGGCACCCAATTCACATAGATACAAGAAGACTTATTCCCTTTCCTAACCATTCTTACACGACATTGTCAACTTCTAAATTTAGAAATCTCTACTTCTGCTTTATTTTTAAGATTGTATTATCTTGGTCCTTGTATTTTATGTTAGTTTCTATAGTGCAGTTAGAATGATTCCCGCGCACAATTGGAATTAATTCTGATTTAGGACTTTTGTTTTACCTTCATACATGTTTTTTTTAATATCATGCTGTACATATCCATCCACTATGATTACATGTTACCATTGATTATTCGATGTTTGTTAGTTTAGGATCGTGTATTTTAATATTTTATAGTCACAACTAGTGCTTTGCAGATAGGTTGCATTTTTACAGTTATATTAAATAAACTCTGTTTGAGTTTTTGCATATGTTAATGTTATCAATTGCCTTGAGAAAGTCCTACAGGGTACTATGTATAGATGCATTGATATATATTTTTTTGTTTGTTATGTACCTTCAATTTTTACCATTTGCCTTTGTGCAATTGCATGTTATCATGCTGTTGTTAAGAGGTGGGACACGCGCGCACACACACACACACATATATATTCTGTTTCAATTTTTAACATTTGCATTTAGAGTAGATAATCTTTTGGGTTCTGTGGAAGGTATAATAACGTTTGAAAGTCTACCGTAGATGATTAATGCAATTTTTGTGGTTTAAATTAGTGATTAACCGTACATTTAACAATTTATACAATTATGATACATGTATAGTAGTCACATTAAATATATGAATTATCTGAAGCTTGTTGTAATAGCTTTACTTTTTGAAATCAAAATAAGACTTTCTGTGGAATGAAAGTATCTATGGATATCTGCTCAAAAAGAGTGCGAGATCAATTTAACGGAAGTCAGGATCCAGATCAATGTAGATGCGGTATTTTCTGAAGTTTATGGGCTCTTTTGTTCATGTGCCTCGAGATTATGGATATTCCTTTTGTCGTTCTTGGTGTTGTACTGTTTTATTTACAAACGGTCTGCGAACCGCTTAGCTCACTTTGTAGCGAGTTATTGTAGTTCTATAGCTGATCGTATCTGGTCGATGAGTAATGCTCATCTAGAGTTCATTATGTATTGATGAACGTTTTGAAGTAATGAAAGTTATTTTTTTCTTGGCAAAAAAAAAAAAAAAAGTATGATATCTATGTATCTCACAATCCTCTCTGTTGCAATTTATGCAGAAAACTGTTTTTGGTGGTGAACCTAGCAAACCTGACTACAACAACATACCTTATGCTGTGTTTTGGTACTGTTCTCTCTTTCAGAATCCTTTGCGGTATTTTTTGCATTTATTGTTGATATATGAATTTAATGTGATAAAACTTAAAAGTGGGTGCTTTTTCCTAGCTACCCTCTCTCTCACACACGAGAAAAAAAAAATCTGATTACCAAAAACCTTAAATGGCCTAGATGGTTTGTCAAGATGTTTCTAAATTCAAATACTTCTATATTAAGTAACACCTGCCAACAATTTTGTTAATTTTACATATGTAACTAAATTAGTCAGTTTCTTTTGTACCTGTATGTGTCGGAACCGAAATCTTTATTTTTAATTTGTTAATAAAGTTGTCCCGTTATTTACTTATCAGCATGAATTTTGTTTTAGAAACCAGTCAGATAGCTGAGATGCTGATATGTCGTGTTTTGTGTATCCGAATCACTGGTGACCGTAAAGGTGAAAATGTAATTAGATTCGACGATTCGTACAACAGTTTTAGCATGTTATACCATACAATTATGATAGCCTATTTGCTGCAAGTGGTTAAAGCCTTCATCAAACACTCGTATTAGGTTAACCTTACCTTAGCATGTGAATTTAAAGGAGATAATCTTTTGGGTTCCGTGGAAGGTATAATAACATTGAAAGGTGAAGGTATAATAACATAGATAATGTTGGTATAAACTTACTGTTTTATATAATGAATAAATCCTAATGTGTGATGCAATCTGAAAGTAGTGGCCATTCTTCTATTCAGTATATCTGGTTGGTGTTGAATTTTTAAATTCTGTATTAACTCAATTACATCTTCTATTCTTCTTCGGTTCTTCCTCTTCCTCCTTTTTTTTTTGGAAAAGCAGCATACCACCTCTTTCAGTTGTTGGACTCAGCGAAGGCTAAGAGCAGGCTATAGAGCAAGCCAAGGGTGATGTACATGTTTACACTTCATCATTTAATCCAATGAAGAACACAGTCTCTGGGTATGTGAGCTTTTGGATCATAAATTTTTATGAAAAGTCTTGTAATGTTGATGTATGTGAAACAGTATCAGCATATTTAATGTATTAAAACAAATAACTTGTGATCAGGTGGGAATGTACGGTACTATACTTTGTTTGTCTTGGTCTAAATTGATTGGTCTTGCATTGTAATTTACACAGATAATTCACCTCATTCAAATTACGCCGAATTCTGTGTTTAGTAAACTAGTTGTATCTGTATTATGTCCACAGGCGGCAGGAGAAGACAGTCATGAAGCTTGTTGTTTATGCTGCCACAGATAAAGTTCTTGGAGCATCTCCTGAAATCATTCAGGTATCTTTGTTGTACTATATTAATTGGCTAGAAAATTTCAAAACTAGCTCATTCTAATCGTAACACACTCGATGTGATTATTGAGGAATATAAGCTTTTATTCTAATGTCATTCAATATCTTGTACAGTTGTCTTATGGATAAGTGAAAAGCACTCCAGCCAAACTTTAATCTAAAAAAAATGTAATGGTGTTTGTTGTTATTGGATTGTGTTGACATGTGACATTTTCATTGGTTGTTCTGCTTTTATGCACAGGGCATTGCAGTGGCGCTCAAGTGTGGAGCAACCAAGGCTCAATTTGACAGCACGGTAAATCAAAATTAGATTAAGATTCAAATTCTAGACATCAAAAAACCTGCATGAGTCTACTATTGTTAAGAGCGTAGTATATACTTCCATGGTAGAGTGAAGTACATGTCCTAGCTATGTGTAACATCCCTGTGGTAGTTTGATTTGTTTTCCTCATTCTGATGCTTATTGTATCTTCATCATTATTTAACTACTGCAATGTTTTTCCAGGTGGGCATACACCCTTCCATCTGCTGAATCAGTGACGAGAACAATTTCTTCTGGTAAACCAAGAACAAGCCTTTGAAATGGAATAATCATCAATGTTATAATGTCCAAGGTCCAAGACACAACAGGAAACATGTGATCGCACAAGATTTTGATACGCTGAAGACTCTTGTTATTTTTCCATTCTCATTATGATAAATATTGTAATTAAGATCGTACCTGTTTATAAAATTCATTGTCCGAATCCTCAAGCAAGATGAGGACTGAATTATTTCCTTGGGTTGTGGACTACACTGAACCAAAAAATAAACATCACATACTTGGGTTTGTAGTGAAATCTTTTTGTCTTCAGTTTCTTACGTTTTATGTGGTGTGTTTAGCTTCTTGATAATAATTTTTCAGAAATATACGTGAAGGTAAAATCCTTACTAGAAATGTTGCTCTTTTCTAACGAAAATGACATTATTAACGAAAATTCTTAATAGAAATTATTCCTTGAAATTATATATTACTTTGTGGCTACATATGGTATTTTAATTGTTAAAGACCTTTGAGGTATATCCTTTACAGAATTGAAAAGATTTCATCGTCTCTGAAAGAAAATTTTATTTCATTGATCAAAAATACATATGTTCAACGTGAATAACGCCATTGCGAGAAATAGTTTATTATATATATAAAAAAAGTATTGAAAAATTTAGAGAACGCATGATTAACATACAGAGCACTATTTGAACCCCTTGATTTGCATAGCATGTAACTATACAAATTCCACAAAATGCACATTAAATGAAGCCTTAAAGAATCTTCCCACTGGTTTTCTCCAAGAAGAAAGACTCGACTGTGAGGTACTTTAGATTCTGCAACACCTTTTTCTTTGGCATCTCTCTTTTGAATTTCCGGGACTTCAGTAGTGTGAGTTGCAGCTGCTCCATTTGAAGCCTGATTGGAACAAAATAATAATGAGATTATTTAGCAAAATAAAAAAAAATAAAAAAAATAATGAGATTGGAACATTAGACCACTTATTCCAAGGGACATATTATGCTCAAATTACTCAACACTACAATCTAGGAGTTGGTTTTCCAAATATGTCCTGGAGCAGGCAGACAATGACGGTAAGAACTTCTTAAGGAAATGAAAACAAAACAACTACTACATTTTTGTTGGCCACATAGTAGTAGCAGTATTCCCCACATCAACATATTTTAGGTATTTCTTGTGGCACACTATTCTATCTCAAATTTGCTTGTCAATTTATGTAGTACACTACCATGCAAAATCTGAGGTAGCTTTATACACATTCGCTAAAACATCATGTTGGAGGCCCATCGGCCCAATAGGCTATATTAAGCCCATTACTGTACTCCTAAGCTAAGTATCCAAGACATAGAGATCCGAATCCAAGACATAGAGTTCCTTCGGATACTTCGATCCAATCAACAAGTGACACATCATAATGCGGGGTATGGCTGTTCTTTCCTTTCCACCTCCTATGGCCCATGGCCGAATGTTATAAAAAGAAGAGAGTAAACAATAACCGGGGACAGACAATTCATTACCACTACTCAAGTATCCTCTATCATAATATCTTTACGTTTTACCCTATTATCTAAACAGCCAGAATCTTACTCTTACGCCGGAGGTGAATCGAGGATCAACACCCTCGCATTCTTTTATCTTGCAGGTTGACCGAAGGACCTACTCGGAGAATTCTGGTTCCAACATTTGGCGCCGTCTGTGGGAACGTAAAGAAACGATTGTGTTCGAGTTTATCAAGAATTATGACAATTGAAGAAACGCCCTTAGCAGACGCCAGCACCGTGGCTGGAAACAGTCCCATCACTCCTGTCATCCAAAGAGTCGCTCCTACATCCCAGGAAATTCCTTCTGCTACCCGAAGGATATTGAATTTTGATGAAGAAGGAGACATGCCTACTCCCGAAGAACAGCAAGAGATGCTAATGAAATGGAGAGAGCAGCAGAAGGCCAAATTAAAGCAAAAAGGAAACAAACAATAAAGAAGCCGAAAGGTTAGCTAAGAAAAAGGCGGCTGACTGATTGAAATTACAAGCCCTCAAACTCCAAAGAGAAGAGATCGAGCTACAAGAAAAGGTGCTTCGTGAGGCCTTAGAGGTCGAAGATCCAAAAGCCGAAGATGAAAGAGAGAAAAGAACTAGAGACGATGAGGACGAATCCTGGAATTCGGAATCACCATCTAAGAAAGCAAAATCCAAAACCGTTTACTCCTCGGATTTTGAAGAAGAAGGTCCTCGTACGGATGACCGAATCCGAAGGCTAGAAAAGGTTATGTTCGGTGAAAGAAAGATGAGCCATGAACCTGTGGTGACTACAGATGTGGAACAATACCGACCTCCGCCGGGGAGACAATTTCCGAAGATGAACGAGTTTAATGGGAAAGGTGATCCCGAAGATCATTGCGAGAAATATGAATCGCTCATGACTGGTATGGGACATTGTGATGTCATGCTGTGCAAGATGTTTAAGACATATCTGAAAGGATCGGCGTCAATGTGGTATCGTTCGTTAAGACCAAGGTCTATCGGTTCATATGGGCAAATCAAAAGGAAATTCATAAGGCACTACTCCCACATGTGCCGAAGAGAAAAAGATACGGAAGCCTTGATCCATTGTAGACAAAGACCGAATGAGGAGTTAGGAGAATACCTAGCCCGATTCAAAGACGAAGCAGGAACGGTGACAAACTTGGACAAAGTCAAGGCTGTTGGGTTCCTTTCGGCCGGGCTCGATCCTATTAAAGGGAAAAAGCTTCGATCCTCCCTGTATGACGCACCTCCAAAATCCTTGAACGATATATATTTACGAGGAGAAGCTATCCGAAGAAAGTCTGAATCCATTAATGGATATAAAGATAAGAAAAATGATAAAAATGATAGAAGAGATGACAGAAGGGACGACCGAAGGGATCGTGGGGATATCAGAAGCAGGCTGAATGACGCAAGGCCCATGTTGAGTATTGAATACGGTAAAAGAATACAGAGGGGGGGGGGGTGAATGGATTCTTGAACTTTTCTTGGATTGAGTCTATGTAGCAGATAAGTGCCTGTGTGTGTAGAAGTGAAGGTGCGGATAAAGAAACAACACAAGACACAATATCACTTTAATCTAATGTATTATTAGATAAAGGTTGCTACAATCTGTGAATACAAATGGTAGTATTCTCAGCTTCATTTTTCTCAGAGAGATATAGCTTACAGTGTATGAAAAACTTGACTCACAAAAGTTACTAAGTTATGAAGTGAGGCTGTGTCCTTATAGAACATGGATACAGCCTACTTACTGCAAATAAGGTAGCTAAACAAATTACTTTCTAGTCTGTCTATCCTTTTTGAGTAAGTGTCCAAACGGTTACAGATTTGACTTTGCAAAGCCTGTTTAGATCCACTTCTTATATCACGTTTTATCAATCAAGTTGAGTAGGGTTGATTTTCATTCCAGTCAAATTTCTTTTCTTTTGGCTCCTGGCTTATATTTTTGCTATTTGGCAATGTTTACCATAAATGGGGAACTAGCTGTCCTCATTTTAAATATCATTTTTTGATTAGGTTTAAATTTCAATTTAAATGTCATTTTTACATTTTAAAGACAAACAAATTTTCTTTTCATCTAAATACCCCCGATTATAATTATAATATTAAATGTACCCCTTCTCCAAGTATTAGTAAAAAATAGGAAAGATTAAGGATTAAGTTGAAAAATAAAATTACATTAACGATAAAAGAGTCTAATAAATTAGTTCTAACTTCTAACTAGGGGTGGAAAACATATATATTATCCAAATTTGCATATGCAAATTTATATCAGAATAACTTCATTATGCATTTGTTGGTTACAAAATTTGTAAATCCACATAAATTATGTATTTCACAATTCATAAGGGATCAAAAACACTGAATTAGATAAATAGACTTTAGTACTTTACTAGTTTACTAGTTTACTATTTACAGATTTAGTCTTTACTCTTTAGATTTAAGAAATTAGAATAGATGATCTGATGATATATGTATGTGTACGGTGTATCACTACTGGAGTAATTTTTATTTCATTTTATATCAAATCCATCATATTTTATTTTTATATTATATTTAAATTAAAATAAATATAATATAAATTTTAAGAGTAAATGACAAAAATTAAAAATATATTAAAAATATATTATATCTAATTACTTTCGGATACGGATATTTTCGGATACGGATGTACCTATATCCATATTCGTATCCTAAACTCTCGGATTCAGATACGGATAATATCCGGTTGATTCCGGATACGGATAATATCCGCTTTTTTCCGGATACGAATACAAATATTTCGAACGGATATCGGATTTTTTGAATTTTTTTTCCAGCTCTACTTCTAACTTCTAAGTGTGCATGGCCATTGGCCACTGACTACTGAGAAGTAGGGCTGTCAATTTTGGACCCACGACACGAACCCGACACGCATGGGTCGGGTTCGGGTTTGCATTTTTCGGGTTCGGGTCGGTTTCGGGTTGACCCAAAACTGACCCGAAAAAATCGGGTTGGGTTCGGGTAACCCGAAACTGACCCGAATATACGTATATATATAATTATTTTTAATATATCTAATTATTTTTAATATATATATATAATATATTTTTATATATATTTTTAATATAAATATATTTTTTAATGTATATAATTATTTTTAATATATATATATTTATTTAATATATATAAATATATATATTTTTTAATATATATATATAATTATTTTCGGGTCGGGTTACCCGAAACCCACCCGAAACCCATTCGTGTCGGGTTCGGGTTGAGTACCTGTACCCGAAACCCATTTCGGGTCGGGTTCGGGTTGAGTACCTGTACCCGAAACCCACTGTTGACCCGATCCGAACCCGACCCGAAACCCGAAATTGCCAGCCCTACTGAGAAGCGCACTCGTTGAAGAATCTAGAAAACCTGGGCTGGTGGACTAGAGTCTAAGACAAGAAGGAGTCCTACAAGCAATATAATTGAACTATTGCTTGTTTTTATATTCATAGTCATAGTCTTTTAAGAATTGGATCATAGGAACTGACCTGGCCCAATATAGGACCTAATTCGGTACACTTCTCATACTTCAACTTACTCCTACTTTTTAGTCTCGAAAAATAAGACTCAAATATATAAGTTTCAAAGTACTTAATTTCATAATTTTTTGACTTATTTGCATTTTGCAACCCTTTGGTTTTCGCTTATTGCAGTTTGGGTAATGTTCTTTTACAACTTTCATTTTGCAACCCCATACTTTGAATCCCGCAATACTTTGCATCCCTTTAACGCTTATCCATCAAACCCGACCGTTAACACCAGTTTTGGCAGGGGTAAATATGTCCTAACATATCTAAACGGTAATATATAAAGCTGTTCATATATATTGTTGTATCTACACCTCTTAGAATCAAAAATTGTTGATATATTTCTCCTAAATTAGCAGGAAAATTAGAAAAGGTATGAGAGAGAGGTGTGCTTGTGGCAATTGGGTCGTGCAACAAACGGCGTGGAGTCAAGCAAATCCAGGGAGGCGTTTCATGGCTTGTAGGGATCGAAGGTGCAACTTATCGTTCAGATGGGTAGAAGAGCCTGTATGCACTCGAGCTCAGAACATCATCCCGGGTTTGATACGAAGGATTAACAACCTGGAAGAAGAAAACGTGGGTCTGCACTTGGCTTTTTTTTTCTTTTTTTTTTTGGGAAAAATCTACAATGAAAAATCGAAGTGTTTGTTCATGGGGCCTGTCCATCCTCTTGATCATACTGTTTCTGTTTGTATGTATCATGTTTATCAGTTGTAAGACAGGAGATGCAAGTGAGATATGAGTAATGTATGTTGCTGTCCATCTTCTAAAGTGATGTATGTTGTATTTTCTAAGTTTAATGACAAGCATGATGGTTTGTTTATGTAATAGAAAGACTAAGAAGTATGGGAAAGAGTCATTTGCATATAATTAGCATAAGTTCCATACAAAAGAGGTTCAAATCTGACCCCAACATAAATACTTAAACAAAAGCCAACCATCCCAACCACCATGACCAAAACAGAATGTACCAAGTACTAATACATAAGTTCCATAATCAAAATAAAATTACTAATACATAAGTTCCATTATCAAAACGAATTTAGTAATACATAAGTTCTATTAGGAATATGTTGTACTTGATGATAACTTCACAATCAATCAAAATTGTATAAGTTAAGTTTTGTAACTGTCAACGGATGAGACATTATAACTCTATTCGTTGACAGGTAGCTCATCAACGGATGAGGTTTTGTAGCATACTGCAATATCGATCTCTATTTATCAGTTGATAGTGTTTTTATTCAGAGTCATGTTGACCATCAATGGATAGGTAGAATATGGTAGCCAATTGTAAATAAGCTATGCTATGTAATTCTGTCTAAGTGAAAGTGTATCAACGGATGAGAACAGGACTCTATCAACGGATACAACTCAAATTTGCTCTATCAACGGATACAGCTCAAACTACCATCAACGGATGACTGTGCACAACATCAACGGATAATCATTAACACTTTCTCCTATGCTAGCTGGGAATTAGCAGTTGATAAGGACAGGTTTGACTGACAGATCACATGGGTTGATAGTAGGTATAAAAAGCAGTATGGCAGCCATACTTTGGAAACACAGAAGAAAGAAGCATTCCATTTACACAGTACATACAAGAAAGGTGCAGGGGACATATCTGTTCATAAGGACAACCTTTCGGCTACATGTGGATTTGGAGTGGAGTAGCAAGTCAACTTGAATTAGATTAATATTATCTTATTCCTGTAGTACTTGTAAACTTGGGATATATAACCAAGTGTAGCAACTCTTTAGAAACTAAGAAAATAGACATATTTGCTTAGGGTTTCTTGAATATCCTTAGAAGCAAAGAGTTGTAAAAACAGAAGCTGTGTACATTTGTATCACAGAGTTTTCTTCGAGTAAAAGTCTCAGGTGGTACATTTAACTACTTGATTTTTTTGTGTTTGTGAATCATTTCTCATTCAACAATTATCTCCTTATAGATTTCTGTGGTTTTTATCAGAAATTATAAATATCAAGAATTGTATTCAACCCCCCTGCTACAATTATACAAGTGTGTAATCTGGGAATAACAATTGGTATCAGAGCAAGCTTCTAACATATTTGAAGTTTAAAGATCAACAAATTCCAACATGTCTAAGAAGGATTATGGAGTGAAGATACCGGTTCTTGATAGAGAAAATTACTTTCACTGGAAAGTAAAAATGCGTCTACATCTCATGTCTATTAATGAAGGTTATGTAGATTGCATTGAGAAGGGTCTTCATGTTCCAATGAAGGCGGCTTCAAGAGTTGGTCTTGCTGCAGATGCACCAGACACTTACATTCCCAAACCTGTTTCTTAGTGGAGTACTGAGGACGTTGCAGAAGTCCACAAAGATAAAAAGACCATGAATATTCTGTTTAATGGCTTAGAAACAAACATGGTTGACAATGTTATCAACTGTACTACCTCCAAGGAAGTATGGGACATTGTTCAAACCTTTTGTGAAGGAACAGAACAGGTAAGGGAAAACAAGATGCAACTACTGATCCAACAGTATGAGCACTTCCATTTCAAGAATGGAGAGACATTGAATGACACATTTAGTAGATTTCAAAAGCTACTGAATGGCTTGAAACTGTATCGAAGAATCTACCAAGTGAAAGATTCTAATCTAAAATTTCTGCGATCACTGCCCAAGGAGTGGAAGCCAATGACTGTTTCTCTAAGAAACACTCAAGAGTACAAGTCATTTACTCTTGAAAGGCTCTATGGAACCTTAAAGACATATGAACTAGAAATGGAGCAGGATGAAGAAATTGAGAAGGCCCAAAAGAAAAGTGGGTCAGTTGCAATTGTTGCCAACTTGGAGCAGAAGGAGGAGAAGAGGACTGAAGCTGCTAAATCTACACCAAACAGGGAGGTTTGTGAAGGTAGAGTAGAATCAAGCAAAAGCAAGGAAAAAGTGTCTGAAGAAATGAGTGTCCTTCAGCAAGATGAATTGGATGAGATAGATGAGCATTTAGCCTTTCTATCTAGGAGATTCTCTAAGCTAAAATTCAAAAGGAACTCTGGGGTGACTAAGCCATTTAACAAGGATTTTTCCACAAGCAACTATGTGGATAAATCCAAAATTAAATGCTACAATTGTGGAATTGCTGGTCACATGATAAGTGAATGCAGGAAGCCTAGATCTGAGAACAAGGGAAAGCCAACTGAAACTGTTGACTACAAGAAGAAATATTTTGATCTTCTCAGATAGAAAGGAAAGGCATTCATGACCCAAGAGTATGACTGGGCTGTTGATGGAAATCATTCTGATGATGATGCCAAGTTTGTCAACCTTGCATTGATGGCTGATTCTGAGCAGGAAGCAAGTTCAGCTAGCAATCAGGTATTTTCTACTAATCTCTCTGAGCTCACCAAAGAGGAATGCAATAGTGTTATAGATGATATGTATACTGAACTATATCACTTGAGTGTTACTCTTAAATCACTTACTAAAGAGAACAATAGGATTAAAGAGACTAATCTGTTTTTAAGTGATAGAAATGCTGCTCTAGAAACTCAACTTCTAGAATTTGAGAAAATGAGAGTTGATTGCAATAATACTAAAAGTGAACTTGAAGCTGTGTTAAAAAGAGAACTGATTTTAAGAGACCAGCTTGAAAAAGAACAAGGGATAATTGCTAAATTTCAAAGTTGTAGGAATGTTTCTCAAAACATAATAAAAGTCCAGGGAATAGAATCATTTGTGAAGGATACCTGGACTCAAAAGAAAAAGGAGCTAGAACCTTGCCTTGAGGATCTAGAGACTATTTGTGAATCAACGGATAGTGATCATCCGTTGACAGATGAACCATCAACGGATGAGAGGTATCCGTCGACTAATAAGAAGTCTGTTAGTAAGAAGGAACTCAAGAAATTGAATAATCAGTATGGTCCAGTATCCAAGAACTTTGTTTCTGGTGAAAGTAGCCAAGCCAAATCAAGTGAGAAGGCTAAGGCAGGTGATTTACTTAACAAAAAGGCTGTTGGTAAATCAGTTAATGAAAAGGTAGAGACTGAGGGTAAAAAGAAAAAGAACAGAAATGGTAAGATAGGCATTAACAAGAAAAACAATTATTCTCCTGACAAGTTTGCTCCTAGGAAAACTTGTGGTAATTGCAATAGTGTCAATCACCTATCTTCTAATTGCAAGTCTTTTAAAAGGACTCCTGTTCATGTACCTCAATCTATGTCAAGTATGCCTGCAATGGCTGGTTTGTATCATAATGCTAGTTTTTCAAATCCATATGTGAACATGCCATATGTGTCTAATCCTTATTTTCAATCTGTGAATATGCCACAAATGTCATGGAGCATTCCTAGCATGGATAATATGTATGCCAATTTTCCAAAAATGCATGCATCAAATATTTATGCAAATGAGCATCTGTCAAAACCTGTCACTCAAGCATCCACACCTAAAGTGAAGATTGCTAAGAGTACAAAACCAAAGGCTAACAAGAAAGGACCCAAGGAAACTTAGGTACCAAAATCAACTTGATTTGTATTTTGGAATGTGTGCAGGGAAATAAAAGGAATCTATGGTACCTAGACAGTGGATGTTCTAGGCATATGACAGGAGATTCAACCCTGCTCACAGAGTTCAAGGAGGCATCTGGCCCTAGAATTACCTTTGGAGATGACAGCAAAGGATATACTAAGGGATATGGCTTGATTTCAAAGGACAATGTCATCATTGAAGAAGTGGCTTTAGTTGAAGGTTTGAAGCACAATTTGCTGAGTGTCAGTCAGATTTGTGACAAAGACTATGAAGTAAAGTTCACTAAAGAAGCATGTGTTGTTTCTTCCAAGGAAAACAACAATGTGGTATTGACAGGCTTTAGAAAAGGAAATGTTTACATAGCTGACTTCAACTCAGTATGCTCAGAATCCATTACTTGTCTCTTCAACAAAGCAAGCAAGGATGAGAGTTGGCTATGGCATAAAAAGCTGTCACATTTGAATTTTAAAGTTATGAATGATTTGGTAAGAAAGGATCTTGCTAGAGGAATCCCTCAATTGGAGTTCATCAAGGATGGATTGTGTGATGCCTGCCAATTAGGGAAACAAAAGAAATCATCTTTCAAGAGCAAGACAGAGTCATCCATTGTTAAGCCCCTTCAACTGCTGCATATGGACTTATTTGGTCCAGTAAATGTCATGTCCATTTCAAAGAAGAAATACTGTCTGGTGATTGTAGATGATTTTTCTAAGTTTACATGGACCTTCTTTCTGCACTCCAAAGATTGTGCAAGTGAAATCATCATCAATCATCTCAGACTAGTAAACAATGGTTCTGAAGTAAAAGTGCAAAGAATTAGGAGTGACAATGGTACTGAATTCAAAAATTCCACAATGAAGATTTTCTGTGAAGAGAATGGAATTGTCGATGAGTTTTCTGCTGCTAGAACACCTCAACAAAATGGGGTTGTTGAAAGGAAAAATAGAACTCTCATTGAAGCAGCTAGAACAATGCTAAGTGAATCAAGATTGCCAACATATTTCTGGGTTGAAGCTGTCAACACTGCCTGTTTCACTCAGAATATTTCCTTGGTCAATCAAGCTAGAGGAATGACTCCTTATCAGTTATTCACCAACAAGAAACCAGCGTTAGCTTTTCTTCATGTCTTTGGATGTAAGTGTTTTGTGCTAAGAAATCATGGAGATAACTTGGGCAAATTTGAAGCAAAGGCAGATGAAGCTATCTTTGTTGGATATGCAGCAGGGAAAGCCTATAGAGTCTACAATCTAAGAATCAACATTGTTATGGAATCTGTACATGTTGTGTTTGATGATCAAAAGATTCTAGGTCTAAATGATGAAGGCTTCCATGAAGAATTGAGATTTGAGAATGAGGTAGAAGGTAGAATGTACATTGATGATGATGAGGAAAATGAAGTTCATGGCCATGGAAATTCACCTAGAGTTGTTGGCCCAACTAGAAGTGATGCTAACACTGGAAATGAAGCATCCGTTGACAGTCATACTGGAGCATCAGATGCATCCGTTGACAGGCATTCTCATGCATCCGTTGACAGGCAAAATGGAGCATCCGTTGATAGACAAAATGATACATCTGTTGACAATCAACTTCATAATCCGCAAGGACAACAAACTCAGGGGGAGTTTCTCAAAGTCAAAACTCAATAACCAATCAACAAGATCATACTCACGTAGATGAAGCAACCTCATCTAGATCAAACCTTCCACCTTCAAGAAAATGGACCAGAGATCATCCTTTTGAGTTAATCATTGGTGACTCAAACTCAAGAGTCCAAACTAGGAGGGCCACTCAAGAAGAATGTCTATACAGTAGTTTCTTGTCTCAAGAGGAACCTAAGAAAGTGGAAGATGCCCTTCTAGATCCAGATTAGGTCTTAGCAATGCGAGAAGAGCTAAACCAATTTGAGAGAAATAAAGTATGGAAGCTTGTGCCCAAACCTGATGATAGAGGTGTCATAGGTACCAAAATGGGTTCTCAAGAATAAGACTGATGAAAATGGCATAATTGTGAGGAATAAAGATAGATTAGTGGCAAAGGGCTATTCTCAAGAAGAAGGGATAGATTTTGATGAAACTTTTGCTCCAGTGGCAAGACTTGAGGCAATTAGAATTTTCCTAGCCTATGCAGCACATGCCAATTTCAAAGTCTATCAGATGGATGTCAAAAGTGCCTTTCTAAATGAGGAACTGGAAGAAGAGGTATATGTCCATCAACCTCCTGGCTTTGAAGATCCAGAATTTCCAGAATATGTATATCTTCTCTTGAAAGCAATTTATGGTTTGAAGCAAGCACCAAGAGCCTGGTATGACACTTTATCTCAATTTCTTTTGGAGAATCACTTAACTAGAGGTACAGTAGATAAAACCTTATTTCATAGAAATGTCAATGGTTCTTCAATACTTGTTCAAATCTATGTAGATGATATTATTTTTGGGTCTACAAATGAGAAGCTTTGCAAAAGGTTTGCCAAACTTATGCAAAGTAGGTATGAAATGAGCATGATGGGTGAATTAACTTACTTTCTTGGTTTACAAGTAAAGCAAGTTAATGAGGGAATTTTCATAAGTCAAACAAAATATATTTATGATCTCTTAAAGAAATTTGACTTAATGGATTGTGCCTCTGCAAAAACACCTATGGCCACTGCAACTAAGCTTGAGCTGAATACTAAGGAAAAATCTGTGGACATCTCAAGCTATAGAGGCATGGTAGGCTCACTTCTATATCTAACAGCTAGTAGACCTGATATAATGTTTTCCACTTGTCTTTGTGCTAGATTTCAAGCTGACCCTAGAGAGTCTCACTTGATTGCTATTAAGAGAATTTTCAGGTATCTCAAGGGAACACCAAACCTTGGCATTTGGTACCCAAGAGATTCTGGCTTTGATCTAATTGGCTATTCAGATGCAGACTATGTAGGTTGCAGAATTGATAGGAAAAGTACTACAGGCTCCTGTCAATTTCTAGGGAACAGGCTTGTGTCATGGTTCAGTAAGAAACAGAACTCAGTCTCCACTTCTACAGCTGAAGCTGAGTACATTGCAGCTGGTAGTTGTTGTGCACAGATTCTTTGGATGAAAAATCAACTTATTGACTATGGTCTAAAAGTTGAGAAGATTCCAATTTTCTGTGACAACACTAGTTCTATTGCCATCACAAAGAATCCAGTGCAACATTCGAGAACCAAGCATATTGACATCAAATACCACTTCATTAGAGAGCATGTGATGAATGGTACAGTAGAAATGCACTTTGTGCCAAGTGAAATGCAGCTTGCAGATATCTTCACCAAGCCTCTTGATGAATCTTCATTCACAAGGTTGGTAGGTGAACTAGGTATGCTTAATTTTTCGTAATTCCTAGTGATATCTAATCATACTGTATTGCAGCTAGAAATGTGTTTTGATTTACTTGAGAATTAAAAATTCTCAGAAAAGTTTTAGCAGAAATTTTGTTTAAGGCAAAATTTGCTTATCAACGGATATCCTTTTATCCGTTGGTAGTATAAACACATTACTAGATTTTCGTATGTCAACGGATAACAGGTTGTCCACGTCATCGATGGATAAACTGTTTTCTCAACCGTCCATTTTTTATCCGTTGATATACATATTTTTTTATATAGCCGTTGGTAAACGTGTATATTTAGTCACGGCTGTACTTCTTTTCTTTTCATTTATTATCTGACAGTTACTTTTGTCCAATGGAGTAATTACTTTTAATTCTTGGAAAATATAAAAGGCTGTCTTGTGCTCTCACATCTCACTTTTATTCATTTTCAAGAATCTCATAGGTTAACTGCATCCTCTTCAATAAAACTCTCTGCAACAAAAGTTCAAATACTTCAATGGCGCCTATTGTTAAGATGATGTCTTCCACTAGGTTTACCTATGAGAAGAACAATTTCGCGGCCTTTGTTTATACAGTGAACGCTCCAGAAGTATATCACACCATGATGAATTTCGTGAAGAAATGCAAACTGTCATATGCTATGACTGCCACCACTCCTCTAATCCATGAGGTAATTGAAGAGGTGTGGGCATCTGCTGAGTACATTGGCACAGACGGTACACTTGCTTTTTCTTTGAAGGGTAAAAACTATGTAGTTAATTCTGATGTGATAACTGCTTGTTTAAAATTGCCTGAGAATAACTGTCTGGAAGTACCCAGTAATGCTGAAATTGTTACCATGCTTAATTCCATAAATTATACCCTTAGTACTGAGAACTTAGGGAAAATTGTTAGGAAAGGTATGGTTAAAGAATGAAGTTATTTTTGTGATGCCTTCATTAAAACTTTTTCTGGCAAGATTAGTAACTTTGATGTTGTTACCAATTCCATGCTAGTTATGCTATGTATGCTTTTGACTGATAAATTCTATAATTTTGGCACACTAGTCATGTATGAGATAGCAGCTAAATTAGGTAAAAAGGAAACTAGGAGCAAGAATATTTATTTTGCTAGATTTTTGATGCTCCTAGCACTGCATGTATCTGAGAATGAGCTATCCATTACTAACCCGGATAGCAAGTTCAATTGTTTTGTTCAGGAGAAGAGAGTCTTAAGTGATTTGATTCGAATGAACCTAAATGCAGAAGTACAATTGGTATATCTACTAATTGTTCAGGTAACTGTTTCCAATCCTGAAACTCCTATCTCCAACCCCCAAATTTCTTTGCCTTCTAGTGTCACAATGGAGTCTGTGGCTGTGACCAAACAGGCTCCTACCAAAGTGACCAAATCCAGAGTTCCAAAACCATAATCTAAAAGACAAACCTCAGGTGTCTCTAAAAAGGCACCTGTTGCAAAAACTACCAAAACTCTTGAGGGGAGTGTGAAGGTGGTAGTGAGTGGTGAGGGACAGGGTGAACATCAAAGAAGCCCTAAGGATAAGGAAGGTGAGGCAGGTGCAAACAACATTTCAGTCTCTCAAAAGACTGTTAATGAACCTTCAAGCCAAATTCTAGTTACATCCTCTCAACAGGGTGTGACTACTGATTTAATTCCACTCCAGGAACACTGCACAAAAGGGCAAGAGACACAGATAGCTCTCACTCAAAAACCTATTGTAGAAGAGTAAAATCCAAAACCATTGGGGAATCACAGGGTGCACACACAGTACAGCAAACTGTACCTTCTCAAATTTAGTTTGATGTGACTTCAATAAATGTGGAGTCACAGCCCCTTGATCTTAACCTTCAAATCGATACACATTTTAATCCACCATCACCAACTCCATCTCTGGATGTGGATATGATATCTACATCAATTCCTGATTCTCCATCTTTAAAATTCTTGGAGAAGCCCCACTCAACAATTGGTGGTCATCATCTTTTAGATGATTTGTTGGGCCATCAATCTTCCATTCCTGAATTTACAACACTATCTATGGCCTCTTCCTTAAAATCAATCACCACAGATTCAGTGTTGGTTTTCACTTCAACGGATACTCTTTTTCCTTCATCAACGGATATCCTTCATTCGTTGACAAGTGTTTCTCCATCAACGGATGTGTCTACAACTAATCATCCGTTGACAGCAATAACTACTACATCAACGGATACACTTTATCCGTTGAACACTCTCTCTACCACTGCAAAATGTGACATTCCCATGTCAACTATGGAGGAGTTTGTAGTAGTTGAAACACTTTTAGGATTGAAGGAAGGGAGTGAGAGGCTGCCTTGTGAGCAGGCAAAAGGAGAGGTAAATACAGAGAGGCTGTCCATTTCTTCAGGTCAGGCAAAAGGAGAGAAAGAGAGTACCACCTTAGTAGGTGAAGGTGAGGGTGTAAGAGGTGTGAGCCAAGGGGAGCCCTTGATGCAAGAAAAGAGAGATGAGAGGAGAGAAGGGACTACAGGAGAAATAAGGCAGGAAGAACCAGCCATTGCTAGTGAGTCAATGGAAGTTGATGATGCAACCAAAGAAACGGCCTACCAAACAGAATACCAGTCAATGATTGACTCCATTTCTTTGGATGCTGAAACTTTCATTCCTCCACCTGCCTATCAAGTTCTGGCAAGACAAAGCAATGTGGAGGCAGAGGAGGCAATGAAACTAGTGCACACCTCCGAATCTCTACAAAGAGCAAAAGAAGCTTTATCAACCCTGTCTCCAAGTGCTGGAAGTGAAGAATTTGGCAGTGATGACAGTCAAAGTTCAGATGGTGAAGAAATCAATGAGGAAGAGACTCCAGAATGGATGTTTTCCAATGCCACTGAACTTGGGGATCTCAATGTAGAAATCATGAAGCAATATCAATCTGCTAAGGCTGAGCACCAAACTGCAGAACCACATAGAAAGACTGTTCTTGAGCAGGTTATGGCCTCATTGAAATTACAGAAGATGCAAACTATTATTCAAAGAACACAACAGGAGGAGGTCAAACCTGCAATTAGAGATATGAAGATAGCACTAGATGCCAGGATTGAGGCACTAGCTCCTACTACCACTAAGAAGGTGCTTACTAGCAAACTTCTCAAAGAAGATAGCCTGGTTAAGTCTGTTCAGCTTCTTTCCTCCAGAGTGGATAGTATGGAATCTAAAATGCAAACTATCATTGCCAACCAATCAAAACAAACTCAACTACTGGAAATGCTACTTGCAGCTTCACCCCCAACCCTTGATGCTAACAAAAAGGGGGAGAAAATGGGAACAAGCAAAGAAGAGGTTGCAACATCTTCTGGTCAAATTCAAGCTACCAGTAGTAAGATAGCACAGATTGAGGGGGAGCAACAGCCAATTGTAGTGGTCAATCCAACAGATTTTGAAATAAAGGCTTCCCCTGTGAAGAAACAAGTGGCTTTGCCTGAGATTCAAAGTTTAGAAGAAATATCAGATGGTGAAAGGCAAGCCATAATAGAAGCTTTGGAAAAGATCAACAAGGAGACTAATGAAAAAATTCTAAAGACAGAGAGGATGATCAATGAATCAATTGCATCATCTCTGTTTCTTAATGCTCAATCTTCTGCTCCAACAATATCAACCACAATCATGAAGGTGCTCACTCCAGAGATTGTGGCTCCTACATTCTATGATGCTAAGCCATCATATGTCAAAGAATTTGAACCAGTCATCAAAACCAGAGCCTACTCACCATCAAAGGAAAATGGGAAGAACAAGCTTCAAATGGACTACCTATTTCCCAAGAATGATGAAGAAAAGCTAATGGGAAAAACAATCATAGAGTTCAAAGAGCAGACAAATAAGAGTGTAAGAGATTGGATGGCTGTAATTATAAGGAATGGAAAAGTATTAAATATATCCAACAGCCATCCTAGATTTGTGGAAGCTAAAAGAGAAGAAGTCTCCAGAATCCAAAGGGAAGCTCATCCAAGTACAGAAAATCAACATGAAAACTCAGATGAAAAGAGGGCCAGGCTGGCTGAAGAGTTAATGGATGAGATAGAGGAAGAGATGAGGGAACCTGATGAAGTCCCCAAATCCAAACCTAAAAGAATGAAAGCTAAAACCAAAAGGGTTCTTTCTCCAGAACCCTCTCCAGAAAAAGAAACCACTAGCTCATCAGTATCTATATCTGCAACAATAATCAACCCATCTGTGAACTTTCATGGTGACCCTATAATGCCAAAAGAAGAACCAATGAATTTTGATTCAATTGAAGTTCCTTCATTCTTGCTGAATCCAAAACAGAAGAAAAGGGCTCCAAAGAAGCAACTTTCAAAGGGACCAGTTCAAGTTGCTAGGGTACCTGCTATTGTCAAACAGCCAATCTTGGAAAACAAAGAAGACTTTATCTATCATGCAGAAATTGAAGAATACTCTGGCATGAATCTATATTTGGATGAATTGTCAGAAGTAAGAGGAATTGACAAGTACAAGAATCTGCCTGAGAGATTAGTGTTTGTCTACAAGGGAGGAAATCAGAGGACATGGCCATTACAGAAGGTTCTTGGAAAGAATTATCATACATTGATCAAAGTGTTCTCAGCATTCAAGAGACACACAGGGTTCTCTTAGACAGCTAGAAGGGAGATAATTAGCAGAATAGAAGAAATAAGGAGAGAATGGAACTCACCCTCAAGTCTACCAAAGAAAATGAAGATCCCATACAATGGACAGAAAATCCACATTCAACCCTTTTGGATGATGGAGTTCAGGGATGAAGAGGGCACTAGGAGATTCTTCAGGTTAGAAGACCAACCGTCAAAGGCTAGTTCTGAATACCTAAGATGGTTACAACTAAAGCTAAATCCAAAAGTTGTTGAAGAAGATGCCTTCTATAGGCAACTCCAAGTGCAATTTGAGTCCAACTCTGCCAAGGAAGGAAAGTCAAGGGTGCAGCCAACCAGAGAGAGGAAACATCATTAATTTGCTCAATCTAAAGGAGCACCTCTCTGATAAAGCTTTCTGTTTTTAATTTTTGTAGCTTAATACAATTTTTGCATACTTTAGTATATATATATCTTTAGGAATGTTTTGTTATCATCAAGGTTCTGAATTTATGCTTTACTACCATCAAGTATAAATTGGGGGAGATTGTTAGGAATATGTTGTACTTGATGATAACTTCACAATCAATCAAAATTGTATAAGTTAAGTTTTGTAACTGTCAATGGATGAGACATTATAACTCTATTCGTTGACAGGTAGCTCATCAACGGATGAGGTTTTGTAGCATACTGCAATATCTCTATTTATCAATTGATAGTGTTTTTATTCAGAGTCATGTTGACCATTAATGGATAGGCAGAATAGGGTAGCCAATTGTAAATAAGCAATGCTATGTAATTCTGTCTAAGTGAAAGTGTATCAACGGATGAGAACAGGACTCTATCAACGGATACAACTCAAATCTGCTCTATCAACGGATACAGCTCAAACTACCATCAACGGATGATTGTGCACAACATCAACGGATAATCATTAACACTTTCTCCTATGCTAGCTGGGAATTAGCAGTTGATAAGGACAGGTTTGACTGACAGATCACATGGGTTGATAGTAGGTATAAAAAGCAGTATGGCAGCCATACTTTGGAAACACAGAAGAAAGAAGCATTCCATTTACACAGTACATACAAGAAAGGTGCAGGGGACATATCTGTTCACAAGGATAACCTTTCGGCTACATGTGGATTTGGAGTGGAGTAGCAAGTCAACTTGAATAAGATTAATATTATCTTATTCCTGTAGTACTTGTAAACTTGGGATATATAACCAAGTGTAGCAACTCTTTAGAAACTAAGAAAACAAACATATTTGCTTAGGGTTTCTTGAATATCCTTAGAAGCAAAGAGTTGTAAAAACAGAAGCTGTGTACATTTGTATCACAGAGTTTTCTTCGAATAAAAGTCTCAGGTGGTACATTTAACCACCTGATTTTTATGTGTTTGTGAATCATTTCTCATTCAGCAATTATCTCCTTATAGATTTCTGTGGTTTTTATCAGAAATTATAAATATCAAGAATTGTATTCAACCCCCCTTCTACAATTATACAAGTGTGTAATCTGGGAATAACAAGTTCCATAACAAAGTCATTGAATCTACTTGCCAGTCTTCTTTTGCCTTTGTACCTTAGCAGCCTCCAACTTCCTCAATGAAGTAAACTGTTTTTCATCATTCTTTCCAAAAGATTCTACTTCATTGCCTAGAGTTCCCACCTTTGCAGGAGGTTTAAATGGCCTTGTAATTCTACCATGATTAGCACTCCCAGTTTCTGCTGGTTTATTGTTAATCATTCTATTTTCCTTGCTATTAGACAATGCTTCCTTCTTCTTAGTCATTTCATCAACTACCTGAGAATAAACAGATATATATATATATATATGTCAAAATAGAAACAGAAATCTAAGAATAAATTATATCGATAGAAACAAAATTTAATACCTTAGAATTGCATGTCCTACTATTATGGCCCTCCTCATTGCAATAATGACATTTTGGAGTTCTTTTGATGTTAACAGGCTCTACTCCTTCAGCTTCATAACTAAGTTCAACTTCAATGTCCTCATCAGTTTTCTAAGGCAACAAGTAGAATAGTTATACTATCTACCAATAACAAAATCATCAAACTAGAGGACAATAGTTAGGTGCTTACTTGTTTTTTGCAAGTTCTTGAATTGTGACCATATTGACCACATTTTCCACATTTCAAAGATGTATTATTTCTCTTCAACATTGTTGGATCACTGGACCTTGCTTCAACTTTTAAATCAACCTTTTTGTTCCTGTTTTTCTTAGGCCTCCCAGGTGCAGTTTTAATTCATGGTGGAAGAGGGCCAATTTCCTCAACTTCATCCCAGAATTCCTCACCATTAATGGGTTCCAAAATGTGGTTATAAACACTCAGATACACCTCTCTTTTGTAACAGTTATGAAGGTAGTTTATTGGATCCTCCTTCTTAAAAAAGATGCATGCACAGGCATGAAAACATGGAATACCTGTCAGCTGCCACTTTCGACAAGCACACTTTCCATTTTTTAGGTCCACTACTATTTGATGGCCTTCTGCAGACATTGTAACTTGGAATTTATCTCCACCATTCCACACAGGCTTTGCCCTTGTACAAAGTGTCACAGATCTGGACCATTGAATAAGAAGAAGTGAGCTATAAATTTAATTGACTAAGCACAAACAGAAATTTCTATGTTAGAGATACTTACTTGTCTAGTTTTTTTTAAAGCTTTTGTACAAAAAGTAGTATTCCTGCCCTCCATTTTAGTCTTCCTCCTTTCAATCCTTTGCATGCATGCAGTGTGGATAGCCTTGAACATTGTTACAATGCCCATGTCTCTAAATGGATTAATTGCATTGTTAAAAACTTCACAGTTGTTAATCACAAAGACATAAGACTTGCAAATGTCTCTGAATCCTGCCCTGCTCCACTGAGACTTAGGCTTCTTCTCCAACCACTTGTATGCATTTACATTTAGCTGTTAACAGTAGTAAATATCAACATTAAAGACATACCTACTTGAAAGTAATAAGTACATGTGAAAAAAATTTAATGTGCATAATTTGTTACCTTTTTAATATTCTCCATGTGCATATTAAAGAAGTAGTCAGTGGTTGATTTTGCAGCAAACCACATTTCCCTTTTCACCCCTAAACTCTTGAATGCACCACACAAGTTGTTGAATAAGTGCATCACACAAAATCTCTTCTCGGCAGATGGGAAATGAATTTCTAGGGCATTCACTAGACCCTATATGACATGAAGTATTCCATGTTTTAAATGAAAATTCAAGTAAATGCAAATGAAAGAAAACAAATACGATAAAAGTAGCAAGAGATACTTTCTGTCTGTCACAAATGAAAGTGTATGTTCCATCATTGTCAATTCTCAGATCTGTTTTGAGTAATGACAAGAACCAATCCCAACTTGAATTGTTTTCAGCTTCTACTTGGGCCCAGGCAACAGGATACATTCCTTCATTGGGGTTAGTTCCAACAGCAGTCAACAATATGCCCTTGTAGGGGCCCTTTATATGGCATCCATCCAACCCTAGCAATGGTCTGCAACCAGACAGGAAACCAGCTTTCAAAGGGCCCAAACATACATAGAACCTTTTAAATCTCCTGCCATCCACTCCAGCTTCTGCAGGTTCTGTCATGAGCTTCACTATAGTATCTGGCATGGCTTTCATCAGTTCATTGCCATAATTATACAACTTCTTGAACTCTTCTTCATGTTTTCCAAGAATATTCTCCTTTGCTTTTCTCATTGCCCTATAGATCATTGAATAAGAAACCTGGCACTTTAGGTCATTGATTACTTGATGATGAAATGCTTCTAATTTCCATGTTGGGTTTGTCCTTATTTGGTCTTCATAGGCATTGGCAATCCATTTAGAATTCACCTGCTTCTGTTCCCAGCATGGAGTACATGTATGCTTAGTGTCAAGAGTTTTGATCTGGATGTTTGTAGATCTCTGTTGTCTAATACCATAGCATTTCCATTTACAACCATCTATACAAATCCACTTAATCTTGTCAGCCAAGTTTTTCTTCAATCTTATAGGTCTTTGGTGTACAATGGCATGCTTTCTAACTGCAGCCCTGAACACTTGGCCACTGCTGAACAACATTCCAAGTTTGAATTGTGGATCCTCCATGTCAGTCAGCTCACTAAACTCAGGATATTGTACTTCTTGCTCATCACATGAGGATATTGCCATCCTCTCATCATCACTATCAAACATGCCCTCTGAAGTGTTAGTATCACCTTCATATTCAGTGGCACAGTTCATATTCTCAGCTTCATCAAACACCTCCTCTTCTGTTCCACCCTCACCATTCCCATCTTCATGTTCTTTTCCACCCTCACCATTCCCATCTGCCTTTTCTTCTCCAACCTCACCATTTTCATGTTCATTGTCCACCTCAACATTTGCACCTTCAAAATTCTGGTTTACAGCAGGGGGCACATCATCTTCCTCTATGATCACTAGTGTATCTTCAGTATTTTTGAACAAACCCTAACACAAAATATATAATCAGTACAAAAAACATGAAGACAAATTATAGAATGCACATTTAAAAATGCTTACTCTCAGCATTGAATATCTGCCCTTCTTTCTTGTTCTGTATGGAGGATTTGGAGGAGGTATCCTTCTTTGTCTTCTTTTAGGTGGAGGTGGGGGGCCTCACTTTCAGTGGAGTCCATATTAGAAGTGTCACCATAAAAAGGAACCTTTTGGCCATCTTCTGTATTCTCAGCAGCTGTTTCATTTGCATCATTTTTTTCCTCACACTCCTCTCTTATTTCATCAACCCTTCTCTCTCTCTCATCAAGTTAATATTGCGTAAAAGAAAATTCAAAATCCAGTCCTTGGGAGCTTCCATTAATATCAGTTGTATACAATGTAAGAATACTACTATAATAATCAACTAAGTTACGAAAGTGTAGGAGATCCTCATCTTTCTGAACTATCATGACATTGTTACAATTTAGGCTTGTTCCCGGAGTGTGCAACCAAATAATGTAGGTGCCATCTTCTAATCCTAATTTGAGCAACACTTCCCCCAACTCAGACATTGAATCAGTAGACCTAGGGACATAGTCAATATACGTGTACTTTCCACCAACATATTGCTCAAATTTTTCATCAAAAATCCACCAGCATACACTTTAAGACTAAAAAATTGAGGACCCACTACAACAAAGCAAATAACAATAAAGCATCAATATAATAGCTATTTCGAAACAAATTAGGGCAAAAAAGCAAAGAGACAACGACATATTAGGGACCACCATCATCAATATACTACCTATTTCGAAACCCTAAAATCTCATCTTCAATAAACAATGAGCAAAAAAAAACCAACAACTTAAACTACATATTCTCATGCATGCATCATTGACCAACAACTATGAACTAAATCAACAACTTTAAATACATGTATATCAAGTCTCGAGTTAAAAAACATTACCTCCATGAAGCTCAGTAGGATAATCTGGTAATCCATCATCATCTGGAACTCCATTCTTCAACGACCTTAATCTTCCTTTCATTATATACTGATTTACGCTTGTGATTGTGTTTATATGATTTGGGTATTAATCAGGTTTCTAGGGTTCTTAATTGGGAATTTTAGGAGAAAGAGGGTTTTAATTTTAGAAATCTGAATAGTCGGGGGGTTTAGTATGTTAGATGACAATTCTTCTGATTAAAAAGTCCATTTTGCCCTTTGAAAATAAACGGTAACAGTCAAAATTGACGGAAATTCATCAAAAGGTTTTAATCTGTAGCGGGATTCAAAGTATGGGGTTGCAAAGTGAAAGTTGTAAAAGAACATTATCCAAAGTGCAATAAGCGAAAACCAAAGGGTTGAAAAATGCAAATAAGTCTAATTTTTTCAAATTAAAAATGATTGTATTCTACAAAAGAACGTTTGACTTTCTTTTCATTTTTTCCTTTTTAAAGTTTTTTCATTAAGAAATACTCAGTTACGACTTACGAGGATTGATTTAAAGTCAGAAGGATTATCATTCCTTGCCATTTTTCTTACTTGCCAAACACACAACGCACTGTCCTTGATAATCACTTCTCTCGTCGTCAAAAATTGTTACAATATTAATGGTGATATGTTCTATTCTATTCTATGCAATTATAGAATAAAGTTCATACACAATAAGTTCAAAGAGCAAAAAAGTTCAAATTACAGTAAGGAATAAACCCAAGTTCATTAAAAAACAAAAGATAATATGTTGAGTGATATGTTCATTTGCTCGCAACAAGCGAACTAAGCCTGCAGGACATGGAGACCATGTGAACAACAGATGTCTTGGATGCATTGAAGATTAGTCTTGGAATTTCAAAATTTTCTTAGTATTAATTATGATGCTATAGTATGGATATTGTAAATATTTTGGTAGTGCTATGATTTTGGTATTCTGCTCATGCCTAAGGGATCTTTTGATATCAGGAATTTCATCTTTCACAAACTTACCATGAAGGACTTCGGAAGTTACAGTCTCACCTTAATTGTTATTTGAACAAGTCAAAGTTCTGTCTTGGTCCGAGTATGGATAGCATTTCTCTTCTGTATGTCCATGGAGTTTTGAAAATCCAAACATCTCAGAGATAGATAGAGAGGTAGGAATGTATCGAACCGCACTCCTTCGTATACGTCAGGAGTCCATTGATGAGAATAGGCAGAATTGATTTTCTCAGATACTTCCTCCGTCTCATAATATGTTTCCTGTTTTTAAAAACACGTTTGTCAATGCACACTTTTGATCGTTAATATCTTGAATTTCGTATTAGTACTAAATATAAAAACTTCACTGTATTAAAGTACTCATAAATATGAATCCAACAAAATCACTCATGACTATATTTTGTCTTATAAATTATGCGTAAATTAGTAGTCAATCGCTTATAATGAATAGTAACAAAAGTCAAAATGAGAAACATATTAAGGCACAAGGGAGTATATCACTAGCAGCGGTAAACTCAACACTATTAAAGTTAGTCGCCAGGTAGTCTATTTTGAAAAAAGGATCATATGAGCCATTTTCTTATTGAGCGAAGGGTACGAAATAAATCAGATTTCTTTTTCGATCAAAAATACTATGTGAAATCTTCAATTTTCTCCTCTTCCTATACCCATAGGTACAGTGTTTGCTTTTCTATTATATTAGTATTTTAGAATATTCTATTATATAAGATTAGTACTCCCTCCGTCCCTTTAGGTTCTTAACACTTTTTTTTTCAATTTCTGGCACGCATTTTAATATGCATTTTAAGGATGTTTCCATAACTTATTTTTAAAATTCTTTCTTTGTATAAAAATTTAAGGGAAATTCTCGTTGGTACCCTTCTGGAATTGGCTTTTCCAGATGGTGTCATTTCGTGTTTTGGACTTACGACTGACACCCCTAAAGTAACTGATTACCCTAATTATGGCATTCTTTTAATCAAAACGTTAAGAAACGTTAAAAAAACTATAAAAATAAATAATAATCTATAATTTTTTAATATATTACTAGTTAAAAAAATTAAATACTAATTTATAATTATTAATGTACCACTAATTGAAAAATATTAAACATTAATCTGTAATAAGTTAAAATACCGTTAATCTAAAATATGTGTTCAGTCATTTTCTGACCATAAAATAACATAATTTCACATTTAACTTTTTTTAATTTGTGGTTTATATGACATAAAATTTTATTATGGAATAAATGTGGAACTTTGTTAACGTTTTGATTAACAGAAGGGCATAATTAGGGTAATCAGTTACTTTAGGGGTGCCAATCGTAAGTCCAAAACACGAAATGACACCATCTGGAAAAGCCAATTTCAGAATGGTACCAACGAGAATTTCCCAAAATTTAATGTTTACATTTTTATACAGGGAGAAAAAAATTAAAAATAAGTCATGGAACTATTCTTAAAATGCATCTTAAAATGTGTGCCAGAAAGTGATAAAAAAGTGTTAAGAACCTAATGGGACGGAGGGAGTATTAGTAGGGTTGTCATTCGGACCGAGCTGCTCGCGAGCCCGGCTCGGCTCGAACTCGTTTATTGCGCTCGGCTCGGCTCGATTATATATACGAGTCGAGCTCGAATCGAATTTTTGGCTCGTTTATTTATACGAGCCGAGCCGAGTATACTCGAGACTCGATTAAGACTCAACTCGAACTCGTATAATCGGCTCGACTCGGCTCGAACCCGAACTCGTTTATCTAATATATATATATATATATATATATATATATATATATATATATATATATATATATATATATATATATATATATATATATATATATATATATATATATATTATAAATATTATATAATGAAAGATTGCATTTCTCGATGATCCAACCGTACGGATGTCAAGATATATCTAATTAAATGATATTCCCAAATTTTCAAAAAATAAAAAATTAATTTGGCTGGAGATCTTAATAGAACACTATTATATTGTCTAGTACTTGTAACTAGTGCTTCGTCCCTGATTATTGTTTCTATTTTTTAAAAAATATTTCTCGATGATCCAACCATACGGATGTTAAGATATATCTAATTAAATGATATTCCAAAATTTTTAAAAAATAAAAAATTAATTTGGTTGGAGATCGTAGTAGACCACTACTATATTGTCTTGTACTCGTAACTAGTGCTTCGTCCCTGATTATTGTTTCTATTTTTTAAAAAATATTTCTCGATGATCCAACCGTATGGATGTCAAGATAGATCTAATTTAATGATATTCCCAAATTTTCAAAAAATAAAAAATTAATTTGGTTGGAGATCGTAGTAGATCACTACTATATTGTCTTGTTCTCGTAACTAGTGATTTTTCCCTGATTATTGTTTCTATTTTTCAAAAAATATTTTTCGACGATCCAACCGTACGGATGTCAAGAAATATCTAATTAAATGATATTCCCAAATTTTTAAAAAATAAAAAATTAATTTGGCTGGAGATCTTAATAGAACACTACTATATTGTCTAGTACTCATAACTAGTGCTTTATCCCAAATTATTGTTTCTATTTTTTTAAAAATATTTTTCGATGATCCAACTGTACGGATGTCAAGATATATCTTGACATATTATTTGTTTACTTTTTTTATTATGTGTAAAGATGTTTATATAAGTAGTAAGTAATTTTCAGTTTTTCTTTTAACAAACAAAATAAGTAATTTTCAGAAACTCGTTAGGCTCGTTTAACAGTTTGTTAGGCTCGGCTCGTTTAACAGCTCATTAGGCTCGGCTCGTTTAACAGCTCGTTAGGCTCGGCTCGTATAACAGAAACTCGACTCGATTCGTGAGGGGCTCGCAAGTAGCTCGACCCAACTTGTATAACAAACGAGCCGAGTTCGGCGGGGATTTTCGGCTCGTTTAATAAATGAGCCCGGCTCGACTCGTCAGAAAAAGCTCGGCTCGATTTAAAGCTCGGTTCGAACTCGTCCAGCTTGACTTGAATTACAGCCCTAAGTATTAGTTAGTGATCCCGGCTTAGTGAGTCTTTTCTTCCGTGATGAACTGTTGGCGCCAGCTTCGCTGCAAAAGAGGAGCACTAACAGCCGGCTTAGACCAAGAATATGAAAAGGCTCGGGAGCTTTTAGATGAAGTATTAAAAGATCCTATTCTGTCAAGTGTTCAGGTGCCAAACGAGCCTTTATTATTTGATCAAATGTTGGATCTCATGATATTTTACTTAACTAGTCCTTTTCGCTTTTGCAGGCTGATGACATCGAAATAATTTAGTATTCTACTGTACTTGTTTCTTCGTCCCCATCCACCCCACCACCCATGAGATTCTGAGTGTAATGTAAGAAAATTTCAATTTTTTTTCGGTGATAATAATGATCAAACAATTTAATTTGTTTGTCCTGATCTCGTTTTATATTGGTTCTTCGAATTTGTTTGTAGAAAGACATGTTGCCGATTTTTCTTATTGTTGACTTATTATATGCTCGTACAAGCTTAATATTAAACAGCACACTGCAACACAAAATTATTTGATCTACCAATTGTTTCAATTTTGCTAGATCATGTAGCAACTTTTGTAACTTTTTGATCTGAAACAGATTAGTTTTGCTAGATTAGTTTTGCGGAGCTATTTCTGTTTCTTTTGCTTCTTAAGACTTTGAACTACTGATGTTGGTGGTATGGTACTGTTATTGTTTGAACTCTGTTTGATCCCTCCACGGGAGTTATATATGGTCTCTGTAATGGATTCCTTCCTTTAATTATCTATAAAATTATATGGTTAGTGACAGAATTGTAGATGTAGTCATGTAGATAGATGTAAAATGTGCATGTAACTTAGATGAGTGGATTACATTTTTTTTTTTTGTGCCAAGAAATGAAAATTTCATTCGTAAAGTCATACTCCCTCTGTCCCATCCATTTCTTCACACTTTCCTTTTTGGGATGTCCCATCCAATTCTTCACATTTCCTAAAATAGTAAACTTTATACATTATATATTTATGGGTCCCACTACTTTACTCACTTTTCTCCTCCACTATACCCACTTTATACATTATATATTTATGGGTCCCACCACTTTACTCAATTTTCTTACTTTTCACCCCTTTCTTTATATATTTCCTTGACCTCCGTGCCCGAACCCATATGTGAACATATGGGTGGGACGGAGGGAGTATGGTTCATCAATGAACCCGGGTGACTATCACACACCCGCCAAGTACGATTAGCTATAAAATATGTAGACCTTGCTAAGAAATGGACTACCTTTTTTTTTTTTTGAGTAAAATTCCTTTCATTAATGAAAAGTCATACGACATCTACAAAGATAGTCGAACACGTAAAACATAAACAAATACTGATTAATCCATAATTAGGCAATTTGTTGAAGATGATAATGCCCCTCACGTATGGAGATTTATATGTACTCGCTGCGGTTGGGTCTCCACCTGGGGCTACTGCTGCTTGAATATTCGACCATAAATGCAACATCCTACAAGCTTGTTTCACTAGATCAGAAATCATACTCTCACAAATAAAGGAGAGAAAACCAAAACTCTCACCGAGGAGATACATCAAACTGAATTTACAAAGAAAAATAAACTTACAAATACACTAAACTAACAAACAAGCCTTAAAATACCCAAACAAATACAACCAAACTGGAAACTTGCAGCTCCGAAAATTAAAGCTCGATGACCCAAGACGATTTTTGAGATCTGGGAACAAGTCCCACAACAATTCCTTGGGATTGATAGCTTTAATCTGGAAAAAACAAGACCAAATCTATTCTAAAAAGGAAGATTTCTTAGGGAAATCCAAGCTTTAAACAAGAAAATGAAAGAAGATATAGGGATGGGGCTTTCCATCGGTGAAAATCCGGTGGAAGCCCCGGCTGAAACATGCAGGAGAAGAAAAGAAGGGGGGAGGCGGCTTTTGTTTTGAGAGAGAGAGAAAGTAGTATCCTATGCTAGACCAGCTTGGTTTTGCCCCCCTTCATTCTTAGTTTTTGTTTTGAAATACATCAGCAGGCAAATCTTTTTATCGAATGTGCAAAACTTTCATCTTCTCAACAATCATCGTACTAAGAAATGGACTACCTTATTCGCGGACCATTTAACATACTTAACCAACACATTTCTATCTCTCATCTCCAATAATTGTACCCTGCATTCCTCTATAAGTCTGGCAAAATATGAGAGCAAACTTCCAGAGTTTCTAATTGCTTGTACAACTACAAGACAATCAGTCTCCACCAACACATCACTGTAATTCTTTTCCTTGATCCAGGTAAGAGCTTCTCGGACCCCCATAGCCTCTGCATTTTCTGGATTCAAGTTCCCCAGGCTGCACTTTGATATTGCAGTTAAAACTTCTCCCTTGTGATCTCTTGCAATAAAAGCAAAACTGTAGTAGTTTGATGATTCGAAAATCGCAGCATCAGAATTAACCTTAATCGTAATTTCTTTTGGAATAGTCCATTGCTCATCACCATCCTCCGGAGTCATATGACCCAGAAAATTGTCAAAAGTTTTATCTTGAGCAGATTGCCATTGACTAAGGGCCAGTACTCTTGCTGATATTACGACATCTCTCACCTCCATACCACGTTGATTCCATACCAGATCATTCCTGTTTCTCCATAACGACCAGCAAAGCATAGCAGCCAGCAGATTGTCTCTTCCCAACTGTCAAAAAAGACTGATAACCAATCAAGAAACGATTCATGTTGAACAGTATCAGAACTCTCTCCCATTTGATTCCAGCATTCCTGTGAAAAAGAACAGTACAGGAGTGCATGCGTGATAGTTTCTATTTCAAGATTACACATTGGACAGATTAAACGTGAAAAATAAGTTCTAAAACTGGAGAATACACACTGTGACCAGCTATATACCACCATGTTACAAACTTTGACTACTTAACAATACAAGTAATGAACTCAATATAAACATCAATTTAATTAAATGTACAGAACCCACTTCATTTACAACGATATCAACCAATATAAACATTTCATAATGTCACACTAATATCACATCACTTTGTAACAATTTTTGGTATCCAATTTGGTACCACTAGCGTTTACTCATATGTAAAATAAGTTGAAAATTAAATTCCTGGTTGGATATGAAAAGTGCTGGCCTTTTGTAGTACATACACATACAATCAGTTGGCTGCTTTTTTTGCAATTATTCTCCTTTTTAATAGTGTACATTTTAGTTGGCGCAAGGGGAAAAAAATAACCCCAAGGCTTCCACAGCTCCAACAACAATTTTCAGCCCATTTCCAACCCATCCTTTAGAATGCAAGGGGAAAATGGTGCAATATCTAATATTTATTACTATGGTTTGAACAATGCCTACATTATAAGGACACATTTTACTTGCTCAACTTCAAACACAATAAAGCAACGTAAGTTTTCCTCTCTTTTTTTTAAGCATCTTGAAGAACATAGACCGGTCACTACTGACCTGATCATAAGGCACCATCACACATAAAGCCAGAGCCACTAGGCACCATCACATGACTGAGCCAACGATACCAATAGGCAGTAGGGAGACTTCTTGTTGGGTTCTTGATTTCTTGCCATTGTTGAAACGGAGACATGACCGATATAGCTGAAGTAACTATGGCAGCTCCATCTGGGACAGCTCTAACACCAAAAGGAGCAATTCCTGCTGGCTTCACTAGGTTCTTTGTAATTCCATGCAGAAAGCAGTAACTCTTGTAAATCGCACCATGTGCATAGAACTCTGAAATTTATTATTCAATGGTGGATCATAACTAAATGAGAATTTATAATGGATGCCTACAATTTATTTTATTTGTTTTTCTATTGAAATTTATAAATGGCGAAGAGCCAGTTACATAAAAATTTAATTATTTTAAAAGAAAAAAACCGACGACAACGGGTTGTAACACCAATAGATTGCTCTGAAAATCTATCGAACCTTCAACTTGATAGTTATAACTGAATAATTATATATAATTGAATAACACAAATATGTTTACTAATGCTCTCCTATAATTTAAGATTTTCTAATTTGCTTCACCTATGCAATTTATATACTCCCTCCGTCCCTCTCAATAGTTTACGTTTGCGGACCAGTTTCCGACACGGATTTTAAGGTGCATTTTAAGAATAGTTCTATAACTTATTTTTGATATTTTCTTTTTTTGTATAAAAATAGAACAATCCTATTTTTATACAAAAAAAGAAAATATCAAAAATATGTTATAGAACTATCCTTAAAATGCACCTTAAAATGCGTGTCAGATACGCAGTTTTTTATGTAAAGAAATGAGAGGGACAGAGGGAGTACATTTTATATATTATGTTCATGCACAATTCATTTGTTCCATTGAATTAGTTAGGTACCCGATTAGTATATGTTGGGCCAAGCCCAAGAAGAACCTAAGCCCGTTAAGAGGTCCAAAAGGACAAAATGACTTGTGCCAGGCCCAGGAAACAACTCCTGTAAATACAAAGAGAGGACTTTGATAGTAATACCAACAGAAATAAAAGAGCCCAAGTCCAACTTTTTGGATCCTATTTCTGTGTCACAGGAGCAGAACTTGATTTTGTTAAAAGACTTGTCCAAGTTCCTCCAACACAAAGTACAACTCGGACCAATTAGCAGGTCTTATTTCCTCCTTTAATATATTTTGTTTAATAAATATTAAAGTTCGATAAACGGAAATTGAGAATTTCGAGGATACGGAAAATAGAGATTTGAAAATGGAAATTTTACATAACCAAAAGGCATAGGCTCATTTCTATACTGCACAAGTTATTTGCAAGATCAGAATTCAGAAGAGTTTGAAACTATGGAAGGCAGCACAAATAAAGTTCTACAATCATACATCTGCTACAAACTACATTGTGGAATCTGAGAAATTTTTTGGTGTCGTACGGATGTCATTAGAACAGTAAATGTACAATGAACCCAACTTTCCTAAAGCACAAATAAGGCATAATGAAAGCCATTTAAAAAAAAAAAAAAAACACTGAATCTTGTACAACTACGCCATGTTATTTTCTTCTTTGCTAGGTTTCCATAATGCATCTGTACAAACAAAAGGTAACACAAAAACAGATGTATCATATACTTGTAATGCTTTACTCCACAGAGACGGAACTATGAATAGGAAACAATATTGCACAAGTAACTCACCATCTGAAGAGCGAAGTAGCAAACACTCGGTTGCATATTCAGAGGAAGCCACTGTAATGTTGACTGATAATTGAGTGGCAGAGAATTTGTATTTGTTACATCCCTCATCAGCCTCTTTTTTCTTTTTTGCTAAGTCCCTCATCATCCTCGTTATCAAATAATAGGTATAGAATTTTGCTCTTCTTTCAGAGGTCCAAGTGACCCTTCATTATGGCCAAGGAAGCAATATTGCTGACTCTGTTTCAACATCGCTGCACCAAGCTCGTTAGCTTGGGGTAAGTCAAACTGTGTAGACTTACCTTGCAAAGAGAACTATTCATATGTTTGATTTTGAACAGGGACCCCGACTGAATTTGGGACGCCATCAATCCCCACGTATTTTCAATATTGCTTTCCTCTCCTAGAGCTTTGCACTCTAAGAAGGTTCCGACAAGAAATTCTACTCATTTGCATATGCTTTACAGGCCAATCTCTTAAAATACCTGCACAATCAGTAGAGACAAAACTGTAACGAAGTTGTTTCTTCAGGTTCAGTTTGCTGGCAGTAAATGATTCAACCATATATTTGTATATTAAATTGTTGTCGTCTCCTATGGTAACTATGCGACTAATGCTCAAAAGTAATGGCCAGTTTTCAGCAAGTACACAGCAAGTATCATATCATTCCACAAGTACACAGCAAGTAATCAGCAAGGACTGTAAACCATCAAAAAGCTAGCTTACACAGTCAAAACTGTTTCAAGTTCATTATTATCTAGCAAATCAAAGACTTCCTTTACCACTAACAATAAACAGAAAGTCAGAAACTCATCCAGGATAGTAAGAGGAAAACAGGTTCAATTCTACAAAGATTCACCTTTGTCAACTCCTTGATTTCTTTACCATGTTTCTTGATGATTGAACAATATTCGAGCATATGTGTAAAACAGATATGCAGCAGTATCTCCCTGCTCAGAGAAAAAGTGCAGGTAAAAAGAAATTGGCTAGAGGAGTAACAGTTTACTGCTACTTTTAGCCTTTTAGGTCATAATAAGAAATCCAGCAGCACCTTATGAAGATGGTAAACTAAATTCAACACAAAGCTTACAACATTTTCCATATATACTCTAGATACTTCGACCCTAAGATAGCTAAAACCTGTAATAATTTCACTGTACTTGTTGCTTTCTAGTAAAAAATTATGCTGTACTTTAATAATTAATACACATACGCACCTTAACATCAAGCATCTTATCATAATCAAATGTGTAACTGGTCAAGCTATTGTTCTTCAGATCAACATACCTGTTATACATATTAGTGGTTTATGTTTCAACATAATATACAAAAACCATCAGGTACCAATCTGCCCAAACAACAAACAGAAACTCAAAGAAAATCTTCTAAATTATTGAAATCCTTAAATGTTTCTAAACTGGCTTCAATAGGGCCTGAATTTCAAATCCTTCTAGCAAACAGCAGCTCTCTTACACAGACAAAAGATGCACGAAACTTGAGCTTCATAAAGTGATTGGTTTCTTGCTAAAAGTATTTAATAGTGCACTACACAGTGGTTAGAGAAAAGCTTGATAGTCGAGGTAGAAATAAGATGAAAGTTGCGTATGGCAATAAAATATCATTCTATATTTATGACATACAGATCCAGGAGAAACTTGCTTCCTAAGTAGGATTATGGATATTGACACATAAAAGTATCAACCCATAGACCATTTATTGAAAGAATCCTTTATTCTTGATTTTCTACAGAGAATGTATGTGTTTGACTGTTCTTTGACTGTTCTGTGTAAGCTTTTCAAAGGCTGCAGACCTCATATCCTAATCCGTTGTCATCGTTCGACTGACTGCTGGTTCTTAAACTTTCTTTCTCCCCATAATTATGCTCACCACAGACATGAGGTGCAATTTCTGCTCGCAACAAGCACAATATTTTGAATCTACTTTTTCTTTTTATTTTCTATTCAATTTATTTTCCTATTTTTGTTAAAATTAATCAATCTAAAGGTAAATTTCGAATAGGCTGATATTTTAAAACTTTATTGATTTCCATGATAAGATATATAATATAAAAAATAATGAAATATTGAAATATGAAACCAACATTGAATTTGAAAAAGATTTAACAATAATAGAAAAAAGTTGAGTTACATTTTAAAAGGAAGTAAGATATGTATCCGCCATTCTTTCTTCTTAATTAAAAAAAATACTAAAGAAAGAGTTCAAAATGTCTCGAGAAAAAGAAATTTTGAACAGTAGGTTAGAAAAATTAATTATAAAAACAAAAAGATTAATTAAGTAAATACAAAAAAATAATTACAAAAAATTATACAATCCGTTTATAATTAATGAAGTTTACGAAAAATAAGGTAAAACTAACTAAAAAGATGAAATTAAAATCTAATTAACAGTTACATTCTAAACAAGTAATAAGTTAGTGAGAATCTGAGAGAGTAAAAAAAAAAAAAAAAGGTGTTTAGCAGACAATGTTATTTACTTAAGGAAAAAAGGAAAATGCGAGTTCAGATGGCGAGGGAGAGAGACGGGCGGCATTGCATCTAACCGTTGAGTTCAATTAGATCTAACGGTCCAGGACTTGTGTAAGAAACTTGTGTAAGAAATTGTGTACAATTTATGGTGCCAGGGAATTTAATTACCAGAGATGCAAAAATCATAGTTGCCATTGACAGGAGCAAATGACCGAATTCGACTGACCTTGCCCGTTTCCAAGTAATCAAGTACAAATCTATTTTCTTCTACTTGTATTTTATAACAGACCAACTTTTTTCATTTAAACCTAATAAGAAAATGTACTTTACTATATTCAAAAATAGGATAGAAACAAGTTGACGAGGGAATAACAAAGAAAAATGACCATGCGACATGACCAACGGGGTCTGTTCCAACCACGTGACGTTTACCAGCACAACATATTAGATATTTCCTTCATCCCATTTATATTGATCACAATTTCATATTTCTTTATCCTAAAATATTTGGCCACCTTGATTAATTATGGAAAATTAAGTGTTAAATATGCTAATATTCTACAAAAATGTTAAAATTTGAGTTAAAACTTGGTAATTTTCGTTTGATGGCTAAATACGTGGATTTCTGTCGTCAATATAAGTGGGACGGAGGGAGTACCAGGATTTCATGCAAATTTAATGATTTTTTGCATATAAATAGTTCATGTGCAAATAAAATTTTACTCATTAAAGTGAATTGCAGGGGGAAAACTTGTCTGGGCAAAACCTACTGGATTTAAATGGCTTAGAACTACATCAATTTTATGGTCAGAATGTAAAGCAGAACCACTATTCCATAATCTCGGCTCACCATAGCTTGCCTTCAGCCATCAGGCTTGCCAGGAGAAGTGAGAAGTTCAATGTAGAATCCACAGAGTACTTAATTTGTATATATCGCCAGCCCGTCTATGGTAGCCAGTCCTTTTAAGTATTATCATTAGTGTAGTGGGATCTCATCTTTAATTTGTAGTATATTATCATCAGTGTAGTGGGATCTCATCTTTAACTTGTAATATATAATCATCAGTGTAGTGGGATCTTGTATTTAACTTGTAATATAATCATCAGTGCAGTGGGATCTCATCTTTAACTCAAAATTGTAAATGAGGCCATTTAGCTAGACATATTAATTTAAATGAAAAGTGTAAACAAGCAAACAACGTATTTATGACAGGAAACTATAATTCTAAATACAGTGTCCACAAGGAACAAGAAGATGTAATGCCAACTACATCGCCACTAATAGAAATGATATGTAACTGAGAAGTAACACAGACACATGCAGAGTTGATTACCAATATGGGGTCATACCTTATTTCCTTATGTACATCAACCCAAAACAACTATAAATTGAGTTCCGGTTCACCTGCTATGTCTTTAAGAATGGCACAACATGTCTCTGCGACTTCCATCCCCTAGATAAAAAATGTAATTTCGTTTACTTTTATTGGTTTGTATGCTTCAGCATCTTTGGAAAGTTTATAATAAATTAATATGATTACGGGAGTGCATGAAATGAAAACTGTATTTCACAAGAATAGATCGACAAAAACAATACATGTAGCAGCAGCATCGGAGAAGCTCTGATCTGTTTCATTTCACGTCCAATCAACCATTACAGGTCTATATCTCTAATTCTGATTTGGAAATCAACAGAACTCTGGCAAAAGTTCCCAAATTTCAATATAAAACCGGTTTACACTGTTATAGCAAAATGGTAAAACACACTGGTAATCAGAGCTAAATAAAATAGTCTAGAAGCGAATTTGGCCAAAGGTTAACACAATATCATTTCAGAACTATAAGTACTCATTTAATGTGTTATATTCTAATCATAGGGATAAATAACAGAAGGGTTAATTTTTTAAAATATATAGCTTAGAGCATCCCTAAAAACTCAAGGTCCAAAGAGTAATTTTTCATATTTAGGCAAAACCTAAAATGTAAATATGAAAACTTGCTGGTATAATAATCATATAAATGCAACAGAAAGGGAAGGGTTAAGATTGGTGATTTCAACTACGGTAGAACTTAAAAGTGTTGTCCAGTGATGATGGTGACCAGGAGTCAAAAAGGTGAGAGTGATCTAATTCTAAGGCTTCAAAATAGAAAAGGGCTGCTTGCACCGTTTAGCATGTGCCATATAAAAGGAGTTACGAGAGTAATAGAATAAAGAGGTATCTCTATACTTCGGCTCTGATGGTGCACCCCGATCTTTGCAAACAAATGTATGACATATCAATATAACACCAACACGCTTCTAAAGAATTTTTTTAAAGGATCATACCTTTAATTTTAAAAAATAATATGAAAGGATGGAAAATACATTAGGTTTTGAAGGCAAGATAAAACCGAAATGACAAATGAAATAAGAATACATAAGGGAATATTATGAACCTAAGTACCTAAACAGCAGCAACTATTTATGCGGACGATGAACCAATTATCTAAACAGATACCCATTGTAATAATGTGCATGTTAATACGCATATGACTAATTATGTAATTGGAGAATTAATCAATTCTAGAAAATTTCATAATCAAGTAGGCACCTTTTTTGGTTCAGATTGCCTTTCTAGCTGTTCACTGAAACACCAACCTCAGCATGTGCAATAGCTCACCTTTGCTACTAAAAACCAGATATAACTCTATAAACCATCAGAAATTAAACAGTATTAGTAAAACATAATATATATTTTACCAATACTATACTTAACCACTAAAAGACAGTGCTATACAAAACTACATGCATGTGCAATATCAGTAAACATAATCCAATAGCCACAGAAAATTTACGGAGGACATATGTACCAACCAAAATAGGCACAAGGCTAAAATGCGAAACAATTCAACAGCAAAACAATAGCTCATAGTACGATTCCTGATGAATAAACCAGACAAGAACGCTGCATTTATAGCCAGTCACTAATTAAAACACAGAACAGATGCATTACAAGATGTCATTTCCTCATTGTGTTGTTAGATGAGAAGAATAAGCCATGTTGTAGTCATCAAATTCAGTTATCTTATATGCTAGTGACCTTAAAATATAAAAATAGAGAGAGCACAAACTTGAGTTTAAAAGCAGGTTGTAAACTATATCTTTGCAAAACGCTTTAGTAAGGTCATGTATGTATAATATCAATTATCAAACAGGTGATGGTGTTTAAGAAAGAAATAAACTACAGATCAACATCAATCCTTTTAAGCAAAGGTCAGTACGTAACAGTGGACACTTGATTATGGGTGTTTCGTAGGTGGATAGATTAAGGCTTTACCTTTTGACCTTGAAAAACTAATTACGGTACAACCACCACCTCCTGGTCATTACCTCTCTCCCTTCTCAAATGGTTGCGACGTTTGATGGATGTACAGGCGCTAGAGCAGCACCAAAGGTGGTCAGAAGAAGTGGCGGAGTTGTGATGATAAATACATTTACACGTACACATAATAACAGATGGCAGAGATGTGAATTAAAACGATGCGGACGTGGTTGCCGAGTGGAATCACTCACAAACGTGTATGTTGAAATATTATATATAATAAATAGATAATGCCATCAAGCAAATAAAATATTCTCGGGCCTTCAGAATACATCTTGTTTCAGAAAGCATACAATGACTTGATCTGATATATGTTGTGATGCAAATGTACTTTCCACGACTGGAAAGTCTTCATGACTGAATAATATTAAATGACTAGAGTCTTGATATGTCAACTTTTGAATAAATTTTACATAAACTACACGATTAGAAATACAAGCTCATTCGACATGTACCGCTGAAAAGGCAGATGTAATCTCCCTAGCCCGCGGGTCATTACTTTCTAAAGAAACTCCTCGAGGATCTTCCCTCACTAGCATGGCCAAAACATTGTGTGAACTCCACGCTTTTGTGAGATTAGTGCTGCTTGCATCCCCTAAGGTGACAGCAAATACAGCATCAAATCCACTTGCGCCAGGAACTCCAGCCAACAGGACTCCCTCTGTGTTCATTGTAGCATCCAACAGCTGAGTTTGTGATACAGGTTCTATCTGGAAAGTTATCTATATATTATAAATTGCTGGATAACCCTTTCCTCAGGTTCGGGATCCATATTCAGGTTTGATAGATATCCATGACCCATTATAGTATTAAATTATATGCTTAGGATTAGGTTCGGGATCCGTTTAAATTACCCATCCAGTTATATGATATGATCCATATTTTAAAATATATTGACCTGATATTATATAAAATACACATCATGACAAACGACTCTTGCCAAAAATTATTTCCTTGATAATACCAAAAATTTGGCAGTTGTTATTAGACTATGTTAGTGAATCACTACACAATTTTCCAATGATCTCTTTTAAAGCATTCATATACTTCTAAATATTCTTTTAGAAAAAATATTACATTTTTTTGTAATTTTTTGATATATGATGAAGTTCATTAAAATATATATAATATATCAATGCCAGGGCCATCCAATTAAAACAATCTTGCCAAAAAAAAATTCCTTGACAAAAACAATCTTGCCAAAAAAAAATTCCTTGACAAAACACGAATTATTTTGTTTCCAAAAATTATTTCCTTTCTAACAATTGTCAATTATAATTATAATGGGCCCGCCAGGGCCATCCAATTAAAACATTCTTGCCAAATCCGTTTATATTACCCATCCAGTTATATGATATGATCCATATTTTAAAATATATTGACTCGATATTATATAAAATACACATCACGACAAACCACTCTTGCCAAAAATTATTTCCTTGATAATACCAAAAAAATATTAACAAATGATTTTGATTGTTTATTTATAATTATAATGTGCCCGCCAGGACCATCCAATTAAAATATTTTAAAATGCCAAAATATTATTTTCTTCACAAAACACAAATTATTTTCTTAACATTCTTGCCAAAAATTATTTCCTTCCACAAATTTTAAATTATTTTAATTTTTTTTTAATCCAAATTCAGGTTTGATAGATATCCATGACCTATTATAGTAGTAAATTATATGCTTAGGATTAGGTTATAGTGCGGTATAACTTTAATTTTTTTGATATTATGATTTAATTATTTTAATTTATTTTTTATATCTACTACTATTACATTCATGATATAGTTGACATCACTAAAATAATGTTATAGTGTTCAATTTTTTGATGTTTTTAAAATAAATTAATATATTAATAATTTCTTATATTAATTGTAGTTTAAATTATCAAAACAAACTCATGTTCTTAAAGAATTTAACATTTTAATTTATTAAAATAGGCAACTTTTTAATACTACTACCAATTTTTATTTCTATATTGTAAAATTATATACTATAATTTATTAAAATTTAAAATAAATTTTATTTAAAATATGAACTCCTGTGTGCGAAGCACGGGCATTAAACTAGTAATATATAAGATATTTAAAACAAGTAGAAAATCAGGTGTACACATGTGTTTTTAGAGAAAATGCCCAAAATGCCTAGATTTGGAGACATAAGGCCCGAAATACTGATATTGAAAAACGCGGCCCAGAATACCGATTGAACACGCATCTTACAGAGGCGTGTCCTGTGATACGCTACTTGGGAATGCGTATCACAGGTAACGCAACTGCAGGATGCGTGATGACGTCATCACGCCAGAAAAAACTCTTTGCTCCGGCGCCCAGAAATCGCCCTCGTTCGATCTACCTATTCAGGCCACCTCCAGTGCTATTGATGGCATCAAAATGAAGCCCTCACTTCCCTCATCCCTTTCCCATGTTTGGTTTGTGAGTTCTGGCCCCGCAGGGGCGTAGACGAAGAGAACGGAAAATTGATCGGAAAACTAATCTCTTTTTGGGTTTTTTCATTCCGGCAAAAAAAACAAAAAACGAAGAACATAGACGTGTAGAGGAGGATTATACAATGATTTTGGTATATAGAATGGTAGTGTTCGATGCCTAGACAGCACGAACGATCTGGTCAAAAATTTCAGTCGGAAAAACGACGTCGGGGAAGCTTGGAGACGATGAACAGTAGCTTGGCATACGCATGTTGGACATGCGTATCATAGGATACGCAGTCTCAACATGCGTATCCTAAGCTGCTGTTGACGAAGCTCAGATGCAATTTACGAAGGATACTCCGATGTGAAATGCGTGTCCGGATACTCCGATGTGAAATGCGTATCCGATCGGTATTTAGGGCCATGCAGATTGGATATGGGCATATCGGGCCATTGTTTCCCAACTTTGGGTAGTTAGGGCCATCACCCGTGTTTTTATGCATGTCTAAAATAATAGAGACAGACAGACAGACAAATGTAGAAAATAGACATCTAACCATAAAGAACCCTACTGGAATGCCCGCAGCCTCTCCCATTAGCCGCATGTGATTTCTGATCTCAAGCATAGAACCCCTAGATTCTAACAATGATTTTACAATTTCTGCTTCTCTTGGTTCACTTGCTTGTTCCATCCACTGCTCAAGCAATCAGAGTTAGACATATCAACTTAAATTTGACAAGACAATCTTTCCAAGATGTGTACTGCCTTTGTAAAATATATAACCAGATTATATGCATCAAACAAAATATGAAGATCCTACGCAATACTTGTTACATATGACATGACTACCAACAAGATCAAAAACCTACATATTCAGTAAGAAATGTTAAGCAGATAATATGCATCCCAGGTAATTTACAATACAGATGCAGTTAATAAATATGACAGTGCACAAAACATCTGCTTGTAAGAGTTACCTCTTCCGACTTGCGAATACTGCAGCTATTGATAACACATTGATATGCATCCGCATGTTCAGCTGCTAATTTTCGTTACAGATTTAGTTGTTTTTCAAGAGCTGAGTTTGCATTAGACAACTTTGTCCAGGTATCTCTGGACCTTTCAGGATCAGACATCTGCCATTTCTTGACAGCACCAACCATTGATGGCGTGGATGATGCACCAGTTCCAGGCTCCTCAAGCAACTAAAAAAAGCATCATATTTATTCCAGTAACTCAATCCTAAAAAATATTTCGTCCAGTGATATAAGGTTAGCATATAGCCTTTTTAGTGTATTGGTAAATTAACATATCTTGATAGGGGCCAAGGTTCAAATATATTGTACAACGTAACTTTCTCAAACAACTGCATCAGGAATTCTAACAGTTCCCAGTTACAATCCGGTTATACATCTAGCATGACTTCAGAGCAAAAAACTGCATCTAAATGACATACAATGATATCAATGTACTTACCAGTGTCATCAATGGAGGTAACGAGAATTTAGTCCTCATGATCCCACTTGCCTTTCAAGACTTCACTAATAACTTCTTCAAGTGGCTTGCCTACGTATGCACCCTGAAACACTTTAACAGACATAAACAGGTAAATATCATATATGGAACATTCTCACAGAAATGAACTTGGACTTGCATGCATTACTCATGCTAAGATAGTACTCTCCAAATCATAATAAACATGAAATCAGATGATCCATAGCAACATTTTCAGATAAAGTTTTCATGAAGTGGGTCTTAATCTACTGAAGGAACAATTGCAGCTAAATCAATGTATAAAGATTGCTAATATATATTCAAGTATATACTCAATACCATGGGAAGCAAGGAACAACGTATCAGGATTCTGGATTAATTGCCATAGGAAAAGCCAATCTCAAATGCATAACAAATTTCCTTTCTTGGAATTAAAATCTGATGGCACAGAAAGTTTTCACTCGGGTACACACACACACACACACACACACACACACACACATATATATATATATATATATATATATATATATAGAGAGAGAGAGAGAGAGAGAGAGAGAGAGACCTGAGCTGAGGAAAGAACTTCAGGTGAAAAGCGGACATAACGTTGACTTCCATAAACCGCTGAACTGATATCAAATCCACTGCCCACTTTTCCTTGGGCAATACAATGAGCAGTTTGAGCTATTGCATGCACGACATCAAGATCACAGTCCCTTCATATCTTGATATTGATCTTGATCTTCACTTAACGAGGAAAGGTTAACAACCCCAAGGTAATTAATTAATGCAGCAACAACAGCAGTCGTCATGGCTGCAGATGATCCCAGTCCAGTTTTTGCCACTTCAGGCTTGGATGTTCCTCCATTCGACTCTTCAGTGTTGAGAGTAATTGAAGTAAAGGGTTTAAGGGTAGCCAAAGATTCTGGGGACAAAGGGAGGCCAAGGGCTTCAATCTAAGAAGGGCCAAGGGGTGGGGGGACATAAACAACTATACCATGAGTTTATGACCATAAATTCATAACATGAGAATATACAAATTTTGGAAGACTTGCGATAAATGCATAAGGATTACTTTAAAAAGTAATTATTGATGCTTTGTCGTATTACTAAACAATGTAAATTTATAGCACTAATGAAAAAGAAAAGAAAAAAAAACAAAAAATAGGTCCGAGGGTCAACTGCCCCTGTAATTAAGTAGACCTATTTTAACTATCTACAAATACAAGATAAGCGACGCGCATCTGATTTTAACTATCTACAAACGAAACGATTGAACATTTTATGGTATTGCTTGAAAAGGGGAAGTAGTCGGTGTATAAAAATATATATACCTGCTTCCGATATGAATAAAAATCATTGGAACCCAAAATAGTTATATCCAGCCCTGCATGACAGCAAAGTGCGAAAAATTTATATCACCTTTATGATAAGAAAAGCAATTATGCATAAAAAAATACCTTTTAAAAGTAGTTTGTGCAACACATCCTGCTTATCACTGTCAAAATTCGCATATGCTGCGCCACGGCATATTGCAATGCATATTCTACAAAAGGGTTCCTCGAGTCGCTGAAGATTAATCCAAAAATTGTGACATATTCACCGTAACGAATTATTCAATAATGTATGTATGATTCATATTCATTTTGGGTGTTAGAAACCACAACATATAAACAAGGTCCTGCAATTCACCTAAATGCCGGTCAGTCTTTCTATTGTGAACCATAACCTCTGCACTCTAGAGTCTATAGAGAAAATCAATGTCTAATCTATCTAATCCATATTTTTCGATAATTCTGACTAAAATAGAGTGTATCTGATATGGCCTTTTTTCGCCTGCAAACAACTAGTCCAACATCTAATCAAAATTATATTTAATTCATGACTTTTGCTAGTTCAATACATTTTGTGTAAACAATTTACATGTCACCAACAATACATAATTTCCTCAAAAACAATTATTCATCCATTACTTAATAAAAATTATTATTAATATACTCGAGATTAGGGATCACGACTTGCAACTAAACTATGACTCACAAAACGCAACCAACAAACTAGGCATTAATAATAACTATCGTGTACAACATTGTAAAACGTGCAAACTTGATCTATCCTTTCAACAACATACAATTTTTTCGAACACATTTAGTCATCAATTATTCAATAAAATCAGTACCAATATAATCGAAATACGCAATACGCAACCAACAAAACAGGCATTAACATCAATAACAAACACTAAGACAAAAAATAACACACCCAAGCCCAACTATCAGGGTTAAGCTCATCATATCAATAATCAATTTCATCAAATAAACATGATAATTACAAATATAAATACATGAAAATGTTAAAATATGTAAATCAAACACTTACACAGCCATTTATTGAGAGTTAAAGTGATGTAATTCAAGTTTGTGTGTATATGTGTGTGTATAGGAGTGACGATAATGGTTTGGGGGTTTAATATTTGTATGTACGTATCTAGTCAAAATCTTAGTCTCTGTTGTGGAGTGACCGAGTGAGTGTATCACGTGCGTCGCTCTGCAGCGTCACGTGCGAAAATACAAATTTAAAATACAAATGTAATCTGGTGAAATTGAAATCTAAATTCAAATTTTTTTAGACTTAGCAATTACAATAGGTTCTTGTTTAGACTTAGCAAATATTTAAAAAATTTAAATATTTTTTTAAATTTAAATTCATATTTAAATTTAAAATGCAATAAGGAGACTACTTGTGGACAAATGTTAAAAATAACATTTTTTTTGGATCAAAATGATGAAAATAACATTTTTCGGGAGGGAGTGTTAAAAATACCAATATGCATTTGGGGTTGGGGTAACGTGGGTTACACATTTTACGTTTGGGTAACATGGGTCACGCAAGATTCAGTCGAATAATACACGTATTTCAAAGCCTAGAGTATGCAAGGCGCTATTCGGTAAGGATGGGATACGCATGTCCGACTTGCGTATCACGTGTAACACATCGTCATCCTGCGTGATGATGTCATATGATGTCATCATCCTTCGAGAGTTCTAGAGGCGCGATCCATGGCGATTCCGACGAGTTTTTTGGATCCATCCGTTCATCCGTGGTCGGAACTTTCCCATCACATACCATATACAAATTCTCTACAGGCCTATACAAATTTCTTAGCATTTTATATGCCAAAATGGAAACACCCAAAACCAAACCCTAAACGTCGGAATGATTCCGATGAGCTTCGTGCAAGCCCCTACGGGGTCGGAGGATAGAAATTGATAAGGGGAATAGGAAGGAGATGATTCTGATGCTGTAGTGGTTGAGATAGTGTTCAGATAGGGGAGATCGGAGCTCCTTGAGGTAATCGCCGGCCAGTCGCCGATCGCCGAGAGAGACGAGTTTCATGGAACCGGCGAGAGCTACAGTGGAGGGGTGATACGCATTACGTACATACGTGCAATACGTATTTTTTGATTGGGTCACCAAATGGGTATTATTCACACATGTTCCCCGCAAATGGTATTCTTGGTTTTTTTTTAAAAAAAAAAAACTTGTTATTTTCAACATTCTTTCACTTCTTGTTTGGTTCTTGATTTTTCTACTACATTTGAAACAAATACATAACCGATATAGTTGAAGTAACTATGGCAGCTCCATTTAGGACACCTCTAACACCTCCTACTAGCTTTCCCTAGGTTCTTTGTACTCCCATTGTAAAAAGAAGTAACTATAATAACCCCGAAAACTAGCACACGGAAAACTGTCACTATAAAGTTGAGCATTGAGCTTTCCTTGGCGCTACAATTTGATTAAGGAAACAAGAATTACTTTCGGATGCCACTTAAACATAATAACATTTCCTTGGAGATCACATAAACTTTTATGTACTCACGACAGACTAGTGATTGTGTCTAAAAATATAATCAATTCATCAAATCATACCTAAAACTACCATTTTTTGTTAAATCAGAAGCTGTAATATGTTAGCATTAGCAGCAGCAACGGCTATATGAAACTACAGAGTTACAGAAAATCAAACCTATGGCATAACTGAAGTGTGAGAAGAGTAATCAGAGAAACATCGGGTAGGTCCAGCATATTATAACCCTTTACTAGTCCATTTACCTCAATTTTCCATGAGTATGGATCAATTTCTCTGGATGCACAACACAAGTACTCAACCAAACTTCTTGTAACAACAAAACATGAAAGTGCATGCAGCATTCTTCATCAAAATGTTTACCCCTTCAAAATAACCCCCAAATTCTCCTGTATAATTGAAGACAACAAACATTAGTCAAGTTCTAATTACTGAACATGCAAAGTCATGTATCACATCAGTATCATAGTTTTCTTACCAAAATTCACCCTTAGAAAAATAGATATCTATATAGAGAATTCCGTATAACACAATGAGGATAGGAGAGCTGAAATACCAACAATGATATAGGAGATAAATTACAGAAGGGCCAGAGTTGCTTCCGACCACACGACCTGTCGTGACGAAAACTCCAGCACCAAACATACCACTAAAAACCAAAAGCTACTAGATGATATATACCATATGCTTATTTTTTTCATATTTGCGCCAGACTTCAGCCTCGATCATCTGGTTAAGTTCTTGGTCTGGTGTCTATGTAGCTAACATTCTAGTTCTCAGCCTCATCTGATAAAGTTCTTGGTCTAGTGTCCTGTAGATAATTTAAGGTGTAAAACTTAACTAATTATAACTACCAACGATCTATTTCTCATGTCTTAAGAATAGTTGACTTGATTCTTATTCAAATTAACATATAATATACATGTCACGCATCAATGCTTCTTAAAATATATTAGAAAGATCTCGGAACACTCTTTTAACTTAACCAAGGTAGAAGAAAAACTTGATGTTGCATCAATTATCCTGGTAAGATGATGTATTTCTTATTTTAAATGTTTCTAGTTCTCTGAACACCAAGGTGTTGGAAAAAAATTAAGTATAGCATGTTGATAAATAAATGTTGACTCTTAGTATATTACCACAGTAAGTTAAAGATCCTGTTTTTCTCTTTGTAAGTAGCTTCTGTCCGATCTCAGTGTTATGTTATACACATGCATTCTTTTATTTAATGGTTGCGTACAATCACTATGGTCTTAACTACAATCCCTTATTCATTTAAAACTAAACAGAACTGGTTCCATAGTTCGATCTCAGTTTTAATTACAAAATTACGAAAAGACAAGAGGGAGAAATCATATTATTTGCCACCCTATTTTTTTCCATTTAAAACAGTTTTAAAGCAAAAGAATGACATTCTTTGGTGTCGATCAAATCTACATGGCATGATCGTCGCTAAAATTAATTCCACTTGGGACCGGATAATCCTACAATTAGGGTAAACAAACTACTTAAGCATTTACATCTAATGATAGATTTGAAGTTTTGTCAAACACTTATTCCACTAACAAATACACAGCATAAAACTATAGCATTTGAAGTTTAGCAACCGCTTATTCTACTGAATGATTTTAGAACACTGACATTGGTGTGTAACTTGGCTACTATTTTATGTCACACTGAGCATCAACCATCCAACCATTTTTTTAAAGGGATATAGAATTTGCCAAATAATATAAGAAACATCTGGTAAGTCCAACATATTGTAACCCTTTACTTGTTCATCCATGTTGAGTATTAAATACACACACACGAGAATATAGAGGGGGTGAATGTATTCTCTAACTTTTCTTGGATTTTGATTCAAGAAACTTGTTTGAATCTGTGATAAAGTATATATGCAGCAGAGTATGTGTGTGTGTTTAACAAATAAGGGTAAGTGTGGAAATAAAACACACGAACACAAAACTTACTTTAATCTAACGTTGTATTAGATAAAGATTTAGCTACAATATGTGAATACAAGACTTAGTATTCTCAGCTTCGTTTCTCAGAGAGATATTACTATACTGTGAAATGAAAAACTTAACTTCTAAAATGGTGAGGTTGTACACTTATAGAACATGTGTACAACCCACTTACTACTAATGACAGAACAAACAAATTTGCTTTCTAACTTGTCTATCCTTATTAGGTAAGTGTCTGAGCAGCATGCATTTTGACCATTCTGTTTGCGTGCTCAGAATCACTACTTTAGCAACTGTTTCTGGATATCTCTCCAAGCTTCCTTGTAGGCTTTCCACGTACACATGACAGGTATGGTGGTCCTGTAATTGTACTGGCTTGTTGCAGGTTTCTACCTTGTGCAATTTTCAGATGTTTGTCTTTAAGAACCAATTCGAGAACTGGTTTAGTAATCAATTTGAGAACTAGAATTAGTAATTTGATAACTCTGAGTTCTTGAATAACTATTTCTTTAGATATCGAACCACTTCTCGAATTAGCCATTTCTTCAGGAATCCTTGAGTTGTCGAATTTTATCTTAAGTCCTTGAGATATCGAATATTACTTTGACTTGTTGACCCTTTGAGAACTCAAATGAGACTTTGACTTGTTGACTTCTTGAGTTCTCGAATAAGGCATACAGACATATCGAATCCCTGAGTTCTCGAATGCAGCTTTGAATGACTAACTCCTTGAGATATCGAACAATGTCTTTTGAGATATCGAATCTCTGACTTCTCGAAACTTTGACTTCTCGAATAGAACAACCTGACTTTTCGAATTTGTACTTAGGCAAATATTCAGTCCCCAAATTCCAACTATGCTTATTTCTTCATCCTTTTGCTTCAAACTTGAGGCATGATCATGGATCTTCTTTCAAGCATTATAATGTGACTTTATATACAGTTACACAGATGAAATTTGATGCCTATTTTAAGTACATAGTAAAAGTGCAAACTCTACAACTGGAGGGTTCCCCAGTTAAGGGGTCATGTAAGTAATACAAAGTATTACAAACAATTAGGCTTGTTATTAGATGGAACATGCATGCCTCTGTGACTAACAATCCACCTCAATTTTTCATGATCTGGGATAGTTTTTTCCTAAAGCACAACATAATTGCTCGATGAAACTTCTTGCAACATCAGCATTTGAAAGTACATACTCCATCCATATGTTTGCTCTAGACTCGACAATTTACCACACGACACGAAATTTAGTATTTGTGTTTGCATTTTGGGTACACGACACGAAAGTACACAACCGAGATTTAGCATTGTTTTTCTGTTCACTATTTGGGCATACGACATGATACGAAGTACACTGTTATTTCCCAGTTATACACCACGAGATTGTAGAAGGGGGGTTGAATACAATCTCAACTGAATTCTTTCGAATTGGTGAGGTCTAAGACAGACTGTTATAAGAACATAAAGTAAACAAGTTAACTAAGACACATACAACACAAGATATAAAAATCTAAGGTGGGTTTGTTTGATCCACCTGATGGTTGTATTTGAAGAAAATACTCTGCGTAGTGCTACACAGCTGCGGGTTACAAAGTCTTAGTGTTTACAAGAAAATCTAATGCAATATCTATTATGCTCTGTGTTTTATTCTCTACTAAAACTCTGCTGATCATACAACTTATTTAAACTATATGAAGATAAGTAAAATACATAAAATGCAAAGATACATTTTTGGTATAACTTGTCACACACACAAGTTTGAAGTGAATCCATTTCTAGAAATGTCTTGAAAGTCGTCTTTCCTTGATTTGGACAATCCAAGCATGCTTCAAGTCAGTGTATGTTTCTTTCTTCATAAGTTACTAAGTTCTTGAATTGACTTAGCTTCCAAGCTCCCGTGATGCTTTATGTAAAGGATCTTTTTGATTTGAATCTCTACCTCTGAAAAGTAACTTTAATCAAAAAGAAAATCTTTTCAAAAGTCAATAAGCTTTTCTGTTTATTGAGCTGTGCTTGAACTTCCCATATAAACCAGTTGATCCTTATGCATTCATCAAGATATCCTTTGAAATCTTCAGTAGTAAAGTAATCATGTTGGAGGTTGCTTCCACTCTTATTGTTACCCTTGAAGTCGGATAAACAATGACTGATTTCACCTTTCACTTGGAAGAGTTTGAGCCTTCAAATATTTACAATTTGACTCCCTACTCTTAACATCCTTCGTGTAATTGACCATTGTCTATAAGTCACGGGTTGTAAAGTAATTCTGGGTTTGTTCTTCATTCGATATGTTCCATTAGAGGACTCTGGCATTACTAAGAATCCAGGTTGAGTTCTCGAACTGATAGCTCTTGAGTTCTCGAATGTTGACTTCTTGAATAGTTCTTTTTGTTGAGTTCTCGAATGACTTCTCGAGCAGCCTGTCTTGTAGACTTCTCGAATAGCCTATATTGCAGACTTCTCGAATAGCCTATATTGCAGACTTCTCGAATAGCCTATCTTGCAGAATTCTCGAATAGAGTTGTCAGTCTGACTTCTCGAATAACCCTTTTTGTTGAGTTCTCGAATTCACCAAGTTTAAGATAACTCGAATAGAGGTATAACAAAGGTCTGACTTATCGAACTCTTCTTTCCTTGACTTCTCGAAATTACTTGCATGGTTACAGCAAACTCTCTTCTAACTGTTACAGAAATACTTCCTAACTGTTTGCATAATTTCATTCACAAGATGTAGCTTTAGTTGATCTGCATTTCAGTTAGCTTCCTGATTTGTTTGTCAGCTTCTATTCTATTAGGAATTATGTTGTCCTTGATGATATTCACCCATAAAACACCTTGAAAATCATATGAGTACAAGATTAAGTTTTGTAACTTATCAACGGATATCCAAGCTATGTACATCCGTTGATGAGACAGCTTATCAACTGATAAGTCTGTAGCATACCTTGTATTTAAGTTTGAGTTTGTTGTCGAATATCATAGTTGCTAGAAATCCTAAGTCATGTTGACTATCAAAGGATATACAGAATAGGGTAGATAATTGTATATAAGTTGTGCTATGTAATTCTGTATAAGTGAAGTGGTGATCAACGGATGAAGATTCTATGTCAACGGATATGGTATTCTCAGCAAGCAGAAATCAACCTGTCGATCCATGTCTACACCAACGGATAAATGCTTCAACCAATAATGTCTTGGGATTAGAAGTTGATGGCGACTTGACATGCCTGACAGATCACATGGGTTGATAAACTTAAAAGAGGTATGGGAACCAGTATTGGAAACGAAGAAGAAAAAGAAACATTCCTTATTCTCACAAACAATTTAGCTGGTAAATCTAGTGCAGATCTGTCCAAGACAACCAGACAAAATTGTATCACATGGAGACAAGGAGTGGTAGCAATCCTGCAGAATACTTTGACTTGAAAGATTCGTTTATTTTGTAGAGTTTGTAATCTTGGAGTATATATATACTTCAAGTGTAGCATAGCTAAAATAGAGAAGAGAAACACTGAGCTAAAAAGCCATAAGCATTAGGTTCTCTTGTAATAGTTTTAGCTTTGTATTCGCAGCTGTGTACTCGTTTTACACAGAGAAGTTTTCTTCAATACAACCCTCAGGTGGAGTCGAGAAAACCCCACCTGAAATTTTTAAGTGTGTTGTGCATTTGTTCTTTTTCTGTTTCTTTACGTTTTAGTCTTCGACCTATCCATCTGTTTCCATTGAAGTTATAATTGTTGTCTTGCTTAAAATCAAAAGAATTTTACAAGATTGTATTCAACCCCCCTTCTACAATCTTGAGGTGTGCAACTGGGAAATAACAGATTCCTTGATTCATTTTCTGCCTTGTGGTATTTGTTATTATCATCTATAGACATGCATGTCTCAACATACATGAAATAAATAAATATTAATATAAATAATAATATTTATATAAGATATATTTATATTTATAATAAATAAATTAATATTTATTTATAATATTATACATAATTTTATAAAGTTGTATGTAAATATATATATTTAGTACATGTTTGTAATAATATCACCGAAAATATTAGTACGTATTTAAATATTTAATTTATTTATTTTAATTTATGTTTTTATTTAAAATTACACGAAAACACGACATGAAGGTACACGAACACGAAAATACACGGACCCTAAATTAATTGTGTTTGATTTAATGTTCAGGTATACGAAACATGAAATTACACGACATGAATGAATTGCCAGATCTAGTTTGCTCCAGCAAAATAACCCACACTATACCAAATATGTATGAGTTAGTATCAAAGTCTTCAGTGCGGTATTTATAAATTAAAGGAAATGGGCTTGAGCCCCTACTATGATGCTTGGAAAAATTAATTGATATCAATCTACAGAATTATAATATGAAGTTATTAGGATATTGGTTTCGAAATTTCACGAAATATACAAATAAATTCTTAAAAAAAGACGTTCGTTCGTTGCTTTTAAGTGTGTTCGACGTGCTCTAGTTTTGATCATTTTTTTTGTTTATATCGGCTTGAATATTTATATTGGCTTGTCATATTAGGGGAATGAATATGTTGATCCATGAGTGTTTGTACAAACATTTACGTGTCTCAATCTTATAAAGTTGAGATACGTATTTTTTGTTCCGTTATCATCTAATCTTAATTAACTTTTTTTGGAGTTGAGAACGTGATGAAATAACTTAATCATTCAAATGATATCAAGTGGTAAGAGTTTATTTTTTATCGTTCCAGTTTCTAGTTACCATTGTTAGTATAAATTGTCTTTATTTACTATTTGTTAATCTTTGCAAATTGCAACGGTACACAATACATATAAGAAACTTAATACTATATTAATCATAGGCAGAAGAAAAGTTAAGAGATGAAGAATGAAAAAAAATGGTGTCCAAACTTAATACTATATTAATCTATGCATAATATTATCCATAGTGGATGATGACTAGTATTTTGTTGGCTATTTTGTCTTGTATGTAAACGTTTGTCGATGACTAGTTTTAATTTACGTTTGGATTACATGAATTTTACATACATACATTTTTTAATGATTATGGAGTTATGTTGTTCTCTGTTATTGTTGTTCTATGTTGTAAAGTTATTGTAAGCTATCATTTCTCCTGTGGTGGTATGTTAAGAGTTTTGTTTTGGGGTCACAAATGCTGTGCAACAAATGTGGACGCCTTATTAACAAGGAGATCAAGGCAATTTCTCACTCAAACCGGCCCAACATCCATCGTCCACCAGTTAACTTAGTGGTATTTGTTTCCTTCTTTTGCATTCCCTTTATTTGTTTTAAGATGTCAACTCACTAAACATTTTAAAAATGTTAAATGTACAGTGCAATTCCTGTGGTAGGCTTGGCAAAATGAAGCTTACTCGCATTGTAACAAACTTGACTGCAGAACTCAATGAAAATGGAGAAGGTGCTACAATTGCTCAAATGGAATGTACTGAGTACACCCCTTCTACTTGTATCATTGACCAAGGCTGGAAAGCCATCTCAGTACGTTTAGTTTTATTACTTCGTAGTATTTTTATCACAACATTTTTATCACTATTTTCATGCACTTCATCATATACACCAAATATTCACTAACAAATATTTCTTCACCGTCATCATTAACAATTGTAACATATTTTTCATCTACAATTTCTTTAGGCAAGCTTCCACTACTACCCACTTTAACAACTTCATCATCATCATTTACTACATTATAAACGTCATCTCTATCATTTTTTTTTGCAAATTTTTCTTGGAACAAATTTTGCAAACATCTTATCCATTGTAATAAACACAAGAAAAAAGAAAGAAAATCTTACCCAAGTGAGAAATGGAATGCAAATACTCTTCAAGATCTCATGAACTCCCACTTTTCCAAATCAAAGAGATAATTATTACTAGACTCCTATATTTTGTAGTAACTCAACATTTATGTTCCATTTCATTGAAATAATGATAGAGTCAATGGTCCCCAAATATTTTCACAACTCCCAATTTCTTGGCATTTCATTAAGTTTGCACATCTCCCAATCCCGAAAATTTCATTAATTATTCTTTTTTGAATGTATTCTTTAGTTTTTGAAATGTTTTCTTTTAAAATATTATATATCACGATCATAATTTTGAATGTTAGAGATTTCAAAATTTTCTTAAAACTTGTTTTAGATGTGACTTCGATAAATTTAAAAAATTTCAAGCAATTCTAAAAGGTTCGTAACAACAACTAGTACCATGGAAACTGAAATGTAGTAGTTAGTGATCAAGAAACAATTAATGATTATTGAAAGGAAAACTATGCAACACATATGTTATGTGAAATTGAAACTTAATAGGACAACCCTTGATCATTGCTCAGAGACCCCACTAAGATCCTCAAAATAGAACACTCAACTTCACTATATGAACATAAGTCTCTCTAGTCTATATTAATACTATAGGGGGAGGGAGAGATAGAGAAAATGGTAAAACACAACATACTCTTCACGGTTGAGGTAGAAAACATGGTTGAGATCGAAAGTGGATAATGAAATCAGTTTGGTGTTCTTCACCATTTAACCATTTTGTGAGCTAATCATAATTCATAAATTGCAACAATCATCAGCCGAGAGAGCAAAGCATAGATTTATAATTTTGTATGTAAAATGGTGAAGAACATCATACAGAACAAGAACAATAATCATCGAAACCATTTCACAATTATCATACAAGACGCTAAAACCCTAAACAATCATCCATCCCTTTATAAGAGAGGAAAACAACCATACAACATATCTTACATTTTAGGTCAAGCCCATACAACATCCCTACATTTTGGGCCAAGCCCATACAACTTTTAAAACAACCCAACATAACTAACATTACAACTGCAATAACATAGCATAGCTTGGCAATAACTAAAATAAAACCCAGTTGCATCATCATCATCATCATTCACCACCAGTTGCATCATCATCACCAGTTGCATCATCATCATTCATCTCTTCATCTTCTTCTTCAGAAGTTTCTCCGCTGGTTACCAAGGCTCCATCCCACTCAAAATGAAATTCAAAATGAGTGTGAATATGATCCGGTGGATATCGATTTTGAACTTAAATGAGAACTTCGAGCGAAGGGATATGATTTCTCATGTATGTTCTGTTAAAATAACCAATCGGTTCATCTAAATGATGATAGTGAATGTGCCAATAAACATGATGATGCTGGATTTCAAAAGGGAGAGGATGTTCGATTTGCGGGTTTTGAATATTTTCATGTTCAATAAGAACAACATGGTTCTAAAAAAACATGTTGTTATGAGGTGCAGCGGGTAAATTAAATTGTTGCTGAAAGTGCAAAAGCTCGGTTCGTTCTTCATTTGATATTTCAGTTCTAAGCTGTGCATTACCATCATTATTAAGTTCACAAATAGTGTGCATAATGTAATGAAAATGGTAATGACGGATAGGTGGAGAGGGAGGGAGAGGGGGTCGGGGGAGTTGAACTTGTTGATGCCAAGGAGGAGGCATGGTGGTGGTAGTGTAAAAGGATTGGTGATGTAGAAGGGATGATGTTAAAATGAAAATAAAGTAGCCAATTTATAGAGATTGAAGTGTTTGGGGTCTCTCTGTGCTTCCATTATTTGTAAAAAAATCTTGAGATTGATCAATGTCAGAGTTTAAGTTAGAGTTTAGACTCTATTTAAGCCATGTGAAGTGTTTGGGGTCTCTCCCTCTCCCCCTCTCCCTCTCTCTCTGTATTGATTGCAAAGATATAAGGAGTGGGAAAACAAAATGTCATTGGTTCATATTACTGGATAATCATGAAATCAAAAGCAATACATATTTCATAATGACAAAACTTGGCCACTCCTTTGACCTAAAAACACAACGAAGTCCGGATTTTAACTGTGTGTGTGCTTAATAGATTTTAAAAGTCAATAAAGCAACTAAACTCGATCTTTCAACTCTTTTCTGTTGTCCAAGCTCAACATGAACTAAATACTACAAAGGCATGATCATGTATTAATGTGTGTAATATTCCTTAGGCGGATTAATACCTTCTCCCATTAATAAGAAGTTGAATATTTAAGATGATAAATATAGATTCACAAATATTTAAAGCAATTAACCGTTTTTTCCTACAAAAGTGTAATGGAACAGGATCGCATTATATATAATCAGTCACTTAACAAAGCACACTACCAGGTTCTGTATACTATTGTGGAGCTAATTAAACGCTTGAATTTATGTTGTGTCAAAATAGAGAGACACAGATACTGACTATTGCACAAGTAGAAACATAATGAGATGGTACGTACTGCTAGCTAGTTCATTTTCTTTCTCTTTTTTCAAGTAGAAAAAAATCGAAAGAGAGGAAAAAGTGATCAAGAATTCAGGTGTGATGCAAACAAGAAGAGCTAATGGGTATTACTTTTGTTTTGGGTTTTGTAAGGCCAGTTCCTAGATTGGGTATTGCTTTTGCTTTGGTTTTGGGTTTATGATGTATGTTTTTTTTTTCCTATGTTTATTGAGTTATTTGTGGTTTATTGTGGTATGTTTTACCGAATATTTAAATGTTATACGATTTACCGAATACATTAAAACTAAAGTTTTGATTACATATCAAACTTTTGGAAAGATGATCACTTTGACTAGAGCTGTAAATGTACAGAGCTTTTAACGAACAGCTCGAGCTCGGCTCGATAAAAGCTCGGTTCGGCTCGAGCTCGAACAAGATTTTTGTTCGTTAAGCTCGGCTCGATAAGAGCTCTCGGCTCGTTGGCTTGATTCCTCCACTTGGAAAGAGATACTGGGCTGCTTGATAGACACTGTTGAGTATTGAATACAATAAAAGAATACAGAGGGGGGGTGAATGGATTCTTGAACTTTTCTTTGGCTCGAGTCTATGTAGCAGATAAGTGTTTGTGTGTGCAAAGGTGTTGGTGCGGATAAGAACAACACAAGACACAATATCACTTTAATCTAATGTATTATTAGATAAAGGTTGCTACAATCTGTGAATACAAATGATAGTATTCTCAGCTTCGTTTTTCTCAGAGAGATATAGCTTACAGTGTATGAAAAACTTGACTCACAAAGTTGTTGTTGACTAAGGAAGTGAGGCTGTATCCCTATAGAACATGGATACAACCTACTACTACAAATAAGGTAGCTAAATAAATTACTTTCTAGTCTGTCTATCCTTTTTGAGTAAGTGTCCAAACGGTTACAGATTTGACTTTGCAAAGCCTGTTCAGATCCACTTCTTTAGCTCCTTGTCTCTTCTATATCTCTCCAAGCTTCCTTGTAGGCTTTCCAGAGCACGTTACAGATTGTGGTCCATAAAGTGCATTGGCTTGTTGCAGGTTTCAGACTTGTACAATTTCTTCAATATTTTGTCTCCAAGAATGTATTCGAGAAGTGACTAAGTAAGTGATTCGAGAACTAGAATTGACTTGATCGATAACTCCGAGTTCTCGAACACTGTTATATTGACATATCGAATCACTTCTCGAATAGCTCTTTTCTTTGGGAATCCTTGAGTTATCGAATAGAGCATTGTGACTTGTCGAATCCCTGAGATCTCGAATAGCTTTCTGAGTCCTTTAGATATCGAATGGAACTTTGACTTGTTGACTCTTTGAGAACCCGAATACCACTTTGACTTGTTAACTTCCTGAGTTCTCGAATAGAGAAGTAGACATATCGAATCTCTGAGATATCGAATGAGATATCGAACAGTGTATTCAGAGATATTGAATAGTATCTTGAGATATCGAATCCCTGACTTCTCGAATGCTGGACTTCTCGAATAGACAAATATACTTCTCGAATTGGTACTTAGGCAAATTCTTCATTTCTTCAAATCCCAACTGTGATTATTTGACAGTCTTTATCTTCTTGCTTGAGGCATGAACCTTGGAACTTCTTTCAAGCATTATTCTTGACTATATAAGTATAGTTACACAACTAGGATTTGGTGCCTATTACAAGTACAGAACAAATAGAAACTCTACAACTAGAGGTTCCCTCAGTTAAGAGGTCATGTAAGTAATGCAAAGCATTACAGAAAATTAGGCTTGTTATTTGATGTAAACAGGCATGCCTCTGTGACTAACAATCTCCCCCAAATTGTGAGTAAGACCCTTAGTCACAATTTCATGTCTGATAACAAGCCTAACATACATAAAGATAAAACTTTAAAAGTACAGGTATGCAGATTGATTGAAGAAAATACATAGAAGTATCCTTACAAGTTATGAGAAACTATTAGCCATATCCTTTTGGATTCATCTCTTGAGCTTTGACTTGCAGATTCTTATTTTTCATCTTCTCTTCAGCTTCTTTAGCTTTCTTCTTTGCATTTTCTTCCATGGCAAGAATAATGTCTTCCATTGCAGTGAGTTCTTCAATTAGAGGAGAGCCTGACAGATCCTTGAGTACTTCATTCAGCTATTTCTCAGAATAGGAACTGATGTAGTCCATTCTAATCTTCACAATTCTACCATATTTCTTGTATTCAATGATGTAAGGATTATGTTAGTCACAGAGGCATGCCTGTATACATCTAATAACAAGCCTAATTATTTGTAATGCTTTGCATTACTTACATGACCTCTTAACTGAGGGAACCTCTAGTTGTAGAGTTTCTATTTGTATTGTACTTGTAGTAGGCATCAAATCCTAGTTGTGTAACTGTACTTATAGAGTCTAGAATAATGCTTGAAAGAAGTTCCAAGGTTCATGCCTCAAGCAAGGAGTTAAAGACTATCAAATAATCACAGTTGGGATTTGAAGAAAAGAAGAATTTGCCTAAGTACCAATTCGAGAAGTATATTTGTCTATTCGAGAAGTCCAGCATTCGAGAAGTCAGGGATTCGATATCTCAAGACACTATTCGATATCTCTGTATATACTGTTCGATATCTCAGAGATTCGATATGTCTATGTACTCTATTCGAGAACTCAGGAAGTCAACAAGTCAAAGTGTTATTCGAGTTCTCAAGGAGTCAATAAGTCAAAGTTCCATTCGATATCTCAAGGACTCAGAAAGCTATTCGATATCTCGAGGATTCGATAAGTCAAATGTTCTATTCGATAACTCAAGGAATCCTGATGGAAAAGGGCTATTCGAGAAGTGGTTCGATATGTCAATATAACAGTTTTCGAGAACTCAGAGTTATCGATCAAGTCAATTCCAGTTCTCGAATCACTTACTTAGTCACTTCTCGAATACATTCTTGGAGACAAAATACTGAAGAAATTGTACAAGTCAGAAACCTGCAACAAGCCAATGCACTTTATGGACCACAATCTATAACGTGCTCTGGAAAGCCTACAAGGAAGCTTGGAGAGATATAGAAGAGACAAGGAGCTAAAGAAGTGGATCTAAACAGGCTTTGCAAAGTCAAATCTGTAACCGTTTGGACAATTACTCAAAAATGATAGACAGACTAGAAAGTAATTTGTTTAGCTACCTTATTTGCAGTAAGTAGGCTGTATCCATGTTCTATAAGGACACGGCCTCACTTCATAACTTAGTAACTTTGTGAGTCAAGTTTTTCATACACGAAGCTTTATCTCTCTGAGAAAAACGAAGCTGAGAATACTATCATTTATATTCACAGATTGTAGCAACCTTTATCTAATAATACATTAGATTAAAGTGATATTGTGTTTTGTGTTATTCTTTATCCGCACCTTCAATCCTGCACACACAAACACTCTTGCTACATAGACTCGAAAAAGAAAAGTTCGAGAATGCATTCATCCCCCCCTGTATTCTCTTATCGTATTCAATACTCAACAAGTGGTATCAGAGCAGGCTATTTATTCAAAAATAGAAAAACGATCATGAGTTCGAATACACCAAAGACTACAGGAACGGTGAAGGTCCCTAAGTTTGACAAAGAGAATTTCAACCTCTGGAAGATAAAGATGATGTTGTTCATCAAAGCCTCTCATCCTTTGTATCCTGAGATCTCAAGAATGGTCCTTTTGTTCCACAACAAGAGATACCAGAGAAGACTATTGGAACCACAACTATCCCAAGATCTTATGAGGCCAAGGATCCATCAAAATGGACAGAATCAGAAAGGGAGAAGGTTGCTCTTGACAGCCACCTTATGTTGCTTATCATTGATTCCATGGACATGTCAATGTTTGCAAACATTGCATCATGTATATCTGCCAAAGAAATGTGGGATCACATTGAGGTGTTGTGTGAAGGAACTGATGAGGTTAAGGAAAACAAGAAACAGATACTGGTCACACAGTATGAAGCTTTCATGGCACAGCCCAAGGAAAGCATTACTGAGATGTTTGAGAGATTTCACAAGCTGGTTACAGAGTTACAGATGAATGACAAGGTTTACAGTACCAAGGAGTTAAACATGAAGTTTCTGCTATCCTCACCAAACCATCTAGAGCAAAGGGTCATTTCTCTAAGGGAAAGAGATTTGAAAAAGTTACATATGATGTGCTCTATGGAGTTTTAAAAACTCATGAGCTTGAGTTGCTTCAGAAAAGGGCTATCCAAGCCAATCAAGGCAGAATGGTAAACACATCATGTGCCTTGATTGTCAACAAATCTATTCAAGACCTAGAAGCATCTACAAGTCAGTTAAGGATAGAGGAGGTAGTAGAAGAGGAAGAAACTGAACCTGAGGTAAGTGAACCTATTGAGGAGAAGGAGGAAGAAGAGTTTTACACTCTTGAAGAACTAGATGGGATGGAAAAAACTTCATATGCTTTCATGGCCAGAAAATTTCCAAACATCAGATTCAAAAGGAATCAACCCTTCAAACCCAAAACCCAAAACCATTCATTCAACAAAAGCAAGGCAATTGTGAAACCAAACAAGAATAAGTTTAAAACCAGCCATGTGGATAGGTCATCTGTAAGGTGCTATAGATGCAATGACCTAGGGCATTTTGCCAGTGAATGCAAAAAGCCTAAAAAGAAGGATAGAGACTATCTTGAGCTTGAAGCTAAGTATGAAGCCCTTCTGAAAAAGCAGACACGAGGTAAGGCCTACATAGCTGAAGGGAAGTGCTGGGATGATTCTGACAGTGATGGAGAGGAGCAAGAATTCTGCAATTATGCCTTGATGGCCAATTCCAAGGATGACCCATCTCCATCTGATTCTCAGGTACCATCTCTCACTACTATAGATATGTCTGTTTCAGAGTATAAATGCATGATTGAACAACTATCTGTTGAAATGTTTAACATTCATACTAGTATGACGGCTGCTAATGAAGAGATTGCTGAACTGTCTACTAGAAATGAAATGTTAACCAAAAAGAATGAGGAACTTGAGCTAACTGCTATGCAAATAGAAAACCTTAAGAAAGAAGTTGAATATCTGCAGAATAAGGTTTTGTGTGCTAGTCAGGTTGAAAAGGCTCTTAGGGATGAATTACCTGAAAATGAATTCAAACTAAAAACTTTCAAGAAATCATCTGGTCTAGTGAAATCCTACTGTGAGAAAATTGAAGCAAAACCCAAGGCTACTATTGGACTTGATTATGACACTCTTAAATAGAGAAAAGGCTATGCTGTCATTGAAGATGACACAGTTGTTCATGAGGGAGTGCCTCACATTTTGAAAAAGACTGAAAATCCAATTTTTAAACAACCAACATTTGAAATTGATGAGGATGCCTTACTCATCAAACAAATGTTGAATGATGAGGATGAGGCACAATCAAATGAACAACAAGCATCATCCAAGAGTGAGAGTGTCAGGTCAAAAGACAAGGAGCCAGTAGTTGATAGGCCAAGACCTAAGAAGTTTGTTTCAGCTGGGAAGAGTGAATTAGAAAAGAAAGTGACTAAGAAGAAACAGAACAGAAATGGCAAGTTAGGGATTAACAAGGATAACAACTATGCTTATATGCCTAATGCCCCTAGGAAAACTTGTCAGAACTGTTTCAGTACCAATCATTTAACTCATGCATGCAAGAAACCTGTTGGTAGTGTGTTCAAACCTTTTTATGATTGTTCTGTGCCTCTAAGACATAGAGATGCACCATTTTGTGATAAATTTGACTGTATGCCATGCAATATGAATGTTATGACTAGTTGTTTCAATCTGAGAAGGCAATTCATTGATGGTTGTATCAGTCACAATTCTCACACACACTACACCAGGTCAAAGTCTTCAAGTCCTCCTAAAGCTAGGAAGGTACCTCTGTCACCTAAGTCTGAAACCTCAGGTTCCAAGACCTCTAACAGTGACAAGAAGACTAATGCCAAGAAAGTTGACAAGCATGTTGTTTATGATAAAACTGTTTCTAAGTCACATGGACCCAAACTTGTTTGGGTACCAAAGGAAAAGTAATACCTTTGTGTTTGCAGGGCAAAGAAAGTGAAAAGAAGGTCATGTGGATTTTGGACAGTGGATGCTCAAATCATATGACTGGTGATATGGCCCTACTATCACAGTATGAGGAAAAGGCTGGCCCAATGGTTGCTTTTGGAGATGACAGCATGGGTAACACATTGGGATATGGCAAGTTAAAAGTTGGTAATGTCATCATTGAAGATGTAGCACTAGTCAAGGGGCTCAAGCATAATCTGCTAAGTGTTGGTCAGTTTACTGATAGGGGATTCAAGGTGGATTTTGACAAAGATGAATGTTTGATCACCCACAAGAAGACTGGTGATTTTGCTCTATATGGAGTAAGGAAGGGAAGCCTGTTTGTAGCCAATATGGATTCTGCAAACAAGGACAAAATTTGTTGCTTTTACTCAAAAGCATTAAATGAAGATTGTTGGCTGTGGCACAAGAAATTATCACACCTGAACTTCAAAGCCCTTAACTCTCTAGTCAAAAGAGAGTTAGTGAGAGGCATGCCCACACTTGAATTTTGTCAAGAAGGAGTGTGTGAGGCTTGTCAAAAAGGAAAGATGAAAAGATCAAGCCACAAGACAAAGACAGTGACATCTATAACCAAGCCCCTACAACTCATTCATATGGATTTGTTTGGGCCTGTCAATATTATGTCTCTAGGAAGAAAGAAGTATGCCTTGGTGATGGTTGATGATTTTTCAAGGTATACATGGGTGGAATTTCTGGCATCAAAAGATGAGGCTCCACAAGTAATCATTGAGCATATAAAGAAAGTTGACAAGGAAGAAAAGACCAACCTTGCAAGTGTGATTGCACTGAGAAGTGATAATGGAACGGAGTTCAGAAATGTCAAACTTGAAGCATTCTGTAAAGAGAATGGCATTTCTCAGCAATTCTCAGCTCCAAGAACTCCACAACAAAATGGAGTTGTTGAGAGGAAGAATATAACTCTAATTGAGGCTGCTAGAACAATGTTACTTGATGCAAAAATGCCTACATGTTTTTGGGCTGAGGCTGTGAGCACTGCATGCTATATCCAGAACAGAACCCTCATCAACAAAAACACTGTAAAGACACCTTATAACTTGATGACTGGAAAGAAGGCTACTCTAAAGTATGTTCATACTTTTGGAAGCAAATGCTTTGTATTGAAGGATAATTCTGAATATGTTGGAAAATTTGATGCAAAAGCATTTGAAGGAAATTTTTCTTGGCTACTCTATAGAAAGAATTGCATACAAGGTTTATGTCATCAGTCAAAAGAAAGTTATGGAAAGCACAGATGTGACATTTGATGACAGCAAACTACCTGGACTAGAAGAAGCCAATGATGAAGATAAAGATCCATTGATGTTTGATAATCTAGATGACTCTGATGAAGAGACTGAAACTGAAGTTGAAACGCGAGTTCAACAAACTCAAGTGAATGATGGTACAAGAGAAGAATTTGTGCCAATCAATAGTGAAGGAACAAGCATCCAAGACACACCTATGAGTAGTGGCAACTTCACAGGGGGAGGAAATGAGAATGACCATGATGTAGATGATGAAGCAACATCAAGAATGAGAAATCAGGCTGAGCACTCAAGGAAATGGGATAGATCACACACTGCAGAGCAAATCATTGGAGATCCTAATGCAGGAGTAAGGACTAGGAGAGCAACTCAGAATGAGTGCCTCTATGGCTGTTTTCTATCACAAGTTGAGCCTAAGAAACTTGATGATGCACTGTTGGATCCAGATTGGATTATTACCATGCAAGAGGAGCTGAATCAATTTGAAAGGAACAAAGTATGGGAACTTGTGCCTGCACCAAAGAACAGAACCATTGTTGGAACAAAATGGGTTCTAAAGAATAATATGGATGAAGATGGTGTAATTATAAGGAACAAAGCAAGGTTGGTTGCAAAGGGATACTCTCAACAGGAAGGCATTGATTATGATGAGACATTTGCTCCTGTTGCTAGATTGGAAGCCATCAGAATATTCTTGGCATTTGCTGCTCATTCAAACTTTAAAGTATATCAAATGGATGTCAAGAGTGCATTTCTGAATGGAGAGTTGGAAGAAGAAGTTTATGTGCAACAGCCACCTGGCTTTGAGGATCCACACTTCCCAGAATTTGTCTACAGATTGCTTAAGGCATTGTATGGACTTAAGCAGGCCCCAAGAGCATGGTATGATACTTTATCACAATTTCTTCTTGAGAATCAATTCACTAGAGGCACATTGGACAAGACATTGTTTCACAAGAAGCATGGTGATGATCTTATCTTAGTTCAGATCTATGTGGATGATATCATTTTTGGTTCTACAAATGAGAAGCTGTGTGAGAAATTTTCTAAACTCATGCAGAGCAGATATGAGATGAGTATGATGGGAGAGTTGACATTCTTTCTTGGGTTGCAAGTCAGTCAAAGGAAGGATGGTATCTTTATCAGTCAGACCAAGTATATCAAGGATTTATTGAAGAAGTTTGACTTGGAAGATTGCTCACTTGCAAAGACACCCATGGCCACTGCCACTAAATTGGATGAAGATGCTAAAGGCAAGAAGGTAGACATCTCAGTCTACAGAGGCATGGTTGGTTCTCTGCTCTATCTCACTGCAAGTAGGCCAGACATCATGTTTGCTATATGCTTGTGTGCAAGGTTTCAATCAAATCCAAAAGAATCACATTTGATTGCTATAAAAAGGATCTTTAGATATCTGAAAGGCACTCCAAACTTGGGTCTATGGTATCCTAAGGACACAGGGTTCAATCTGGTTGGTAATTCTGATGCTGATTATGCTGGATGCAGAGTGGATAGGAAAAGCACCTCAGGTAGCTGCCAGTTTCTTGGACAAAGGTTAGTCTCTTGGTATAGCAAGAAACAACAATCTGTGTCAACTTCTACAGGTGAGGCTGAATACATAGCTGCTGGAAGTTGCTGTGCTCAAGTGCTTTGGATTAGAAATCAACTTAGAGATTATGGACTTGTGTTGGAAAGAATTCCAATCATGTGTGACAACACAAGTGCAATCTCTATAGTTGCCAATCCTGTCAATCATTTTAGAACAAAGCACATTGACATCAGATATCATTTCATTAGAGAACATGCAACTAATGGAACCATTGAGTTGCATTATGTCTCTACAGATAAACAACTAGCTGACATATTCACTAAGCCACTAGATGAAGTCACCTTCACAAGGTTGGTTAGTGAGATTGGAATGCTGAATTCTTCAGATTCTGGCTAAGTGAATATATCATCTAGATTGTTGCAGCAGTAAACACTTACTTTATCTAAATTTTCAATATTTTTGGAGTAAGTGTTGGCTGAAATATGATTTATAAATATTTCAAATCTGTTGCATATGTTGGAAAATCATATTTTTGCTAACTTGAAATTTCTATGAATTTTTGAGAAAATCACTATTTAATTTGCTAAGAATATTCTTCAATGAATATGGCTGGTCAATTTTAAAAGATAGTGAAAATCAATTTTTATGAGTAATGGGTATAGTTCGATAAATCAAACTTCTCGAATGATTCACTATTCGACATCTCTAACAAGTCTCATTAGAGTACTCTTGAGTTCTCGAATAGAGTCTTTTAGAGTTCTCGAATAGAGATTTCCTTGACTTCTCGAATATAGTGTTTCAGTTCTTGATTGACTGAGTTCTCGAATACTATATTTGAGTTCTCGAATCATTTGAAAAGGCTGAATTCTCGCTGAATTTTAACCGATTTTGGACTTTTGTCTAAAAGTTTAATTCACTCATAAAAACACATTTTATTTAATTTAGAAATATTTCTGAGTTAGATAACTGCCAGCTGTGAGTTACTATCTGCTTGAGTTATCGATTAAGCCTTTCTTGACTTCTCGAATAGTTGTTTTTTACTTCTCGAATGCTTGACTTGTCGATACAAAACAAACTTCTAATCGACAATTCAAGTACTTCATACTTATACAATTCTACACCTATTCGATTCATTTCATTCGATTTCTCAAGCATCTACACTCTCTAAACCTCTGGAACCCTAACTACCAAAAGCCAAATTTCTTCTTCAACCTTCAATTCCTTTCTTCTTCTCCATACAAATGGCAACAGTAAAGTTCAACACCAATTTCATGTTGGGACAATCAGAGTGGCCCTGCGATTTTTGATACAATAAATTAACGAGTATGAATACAAAAGTCACCTTGTTAACGGTTGATTCAACGCACTTCTATTGTATTCCCAAATTCCCTTGAGCGAAGTGTGGCCTTCGTCTTCTCAAGTTAACCTCTCTTCTTGCTCCTAGGTGGCTACAATATTTTTCTAGACCCACCCTAGCAAGAAGAGAATAAGAATATATATAGGGCTACAATAGGGATCATGGATAATTAGGTTAGGCCTTCTAATTACATCTTGGGCCTAGCCCAATGTAATTAAATATTAATTCAATCCACTAAAGAATTAATATTTGCACTACCTTTCCTAATACCGCAACTTAATTATTTAATTGGGTTCCAATATTATTTGATTATTAAATTCCCCATGTTTAAAATAGCGCATGCCCATTAATTAAATAAATTATTGATAATTTATTTAATTAATATCTTTTATCCTTGATCATCCACTCAACCTTTATTTAATTATGCCGGAATAAATCCACCTGCAGGGTTTCACATAATTAAATCTTTTTGAGCTTTCAAGGGGACATCATTAACCCGAATATTATCAGGACATGGATTCCTTCTATAAATAATATTCACCATGTATATAATTCCATCACCCAAAATATAATGATATAATTCAAAAGAATTATTTCATATATAAATCAAAGCATGTAAATAATATACACGTGTCAATTACTATATCCAGATTAAGAACCTAAGCATTAATAATAACATAGAATCTTAGTTCTCCTTCTTAATCAGTATAAGGGAACAATTCTAAATTTGATCCTGTTCAATATACACAAAGTATATTAGTATTATTTATTAGTCAATATAAACTAATCTAAATAATACTACAGCCATGCCAGTGGATTGTCCAACACCACCTGTGCTGTGAACCTTATTATATTATATAAACCGTATTCAACAATCTAATATTCTGTATCCCATTTGATACTAGATTGTCCACAATATATAATATTAGACAACATGTAAACATTCAAATGATTCTCAATAAAACTGGGTCAGAAATAAATGTATATACTTCAAATAAATATTTTCAGTATACCCTAACAATCTCCCACTTATACTCAAAATATTCTATGAGTATATTAGTGTTTATTTAATCCACTATTACATTGAAAACTATGTGTCCATCCATCTGACTCCTATCGCTTCCACATGCCTGTCAAAAACCTTGGTTGGCAAGCTCTTTGTGAAAGGATCTGCCCGGTTGTCTTCTGATGATATGTGAGCCACAACTATATCTTCTCGCTTTACGATTCCTCGTATGAGATGATACTTACGGTCAATATGTTTAGCTGCTTTGTGGTCTCGCGGTTCCTTCGAATTTGCCACAGCACCAGTGTTATCACAATACACTGTCAAGCTCCTAGGCAAATTAGGTACCACATCCAAGTCCATAAGGAAGTTCCTGAACCATACTGCCTCCTTTGCAGCCTCAGAGGCCGCCACGTACTCGGCTTCCATAGTAGAGTCTGCAATGCATTTCTGCTTTACACTCCTCCATATAACGGCTCCACCTCCCAAAGTAAAAACATATCCCGAGGTTGATTTCCTCTTATCTCTATCTGATTGGAAATCTGAATCAGTATATCTCAAAGGAAATAGATCTGAGGCCTTGTAAATTAACATATACTCCTTAGTCCTTCTCAGGTACTTAAGTATAGTTTTTACTGCACTCCAATGTTCCTGACCTGGGTTCGACTGATATCTACTAACCATGCCTACAACAAAGCAAATGTCAGGCCTCGTACATAACATAGCATACATTAAGCTTCCACATGCCGAAGCATAAGGAACTGCTTTCATGCTCTCTATATCCTTAGGTGTCGAAGAACACTGCTCCTTGGATAGAGCAACTCCATGCTTAAAAGGTAGAAAGCCTTTCTTAGAGTTCTGCATGTTAAAACGAGCTAATACTTCATCAATGTAGGGCTCTTGAGATAAAGCCAACATCCTTTTCTTGCGATCCCTTATTACTTTGATCCCAAGGATGTATGTCGCTTCACCTAAGTCCTTCATGTCAAATTGTTTGAACAACCATGCCTTTACTGATGACAACATCTTAACATTGTTTCCAATGAGTAAAATGTCATCTACATATAGTACTAGAAAAACCACTGCATTACCCTCACTTCTCTTATACACGCATGACTCGCTAGGACTTTGATCAAATCCATATAACTGGACTGCCTGATCAAAACAAATATTCCAGTCCCTAGAAGCTTGTTTAAGTCCATAAATAGACCTCTTAAGCTTACAAACTAGATGCTCTTGGCCTTCTTTAATGAATCCTTTTGGTTGTTGCATATAGATGGTTTCCTCAAGACTTCCATTAAGGAAAGCTGTCTTGACATCCATTTGCCAAATCTCGTAATCGAGATGAGCTGCTATAGATAAAAGAATCCGGATCGACTTAAGCATAACAACTGGCGAAAAGGTTTCCTCATAATCGATTCCTTCTTTCTGAGTATACCCTTTCGCAACAAGTCGTGCTTTCCAGGCTTTCACCTTTTTGTCAGATCCTCTTTTCTTCTTGTAGATCCACATACTTCCAATGGGTTTTATACCTTTGGGTGGTTCCACGAGCTCCCAAACTTGATTGGAATACATAGATTCCATCTCAGATTCCATTGCCTTTTGCCAAAGATTTGCATCTTTATCTAGAATTGCCTGTTCGTATGTCCTGGGATCCTCATCATGTTCACCAGAGACCAAGTCTGAAGACTTTCCCAAAAACATGAATCTTTCAGGTTGTCGAACAACCCTCCCACTACGACGAGGCACTAGTGCAGTATTAGTGTCAAGTTGTGCATTTTCTTGTGGTTGTTCTACTTGTACTATTGGCACTTGGGGATTATCTGTCCCTCCCACTAGTTCCTCTAAAACGATACTACTCATGGGTTTATGATTCATAATATAGTCATCCTCCAAGAATCTTGCATTGGTGCTAACAATCACATCTCGATCTTTAGGACTATAAAATAAATAACCTTTCGTTCCCTTAGGATAGCCCACAAACAACTTCACTTCCGTCCGAGATTCCAACTTAGTCGCGTTCTTGTTCAGCACGTGTGCTGGACAACCCCATATCCGAATATGTCTTAGACTAGGCTTATTCCCAGTCCATAATTCTAATGGAGTCTTTGGAACCGATTTAGAAGGTACCAAATTCAGAAGGTAAGCCGCTATTTCTATAGCATATCCCCAAAACGATTTGGGTAAATCCGAATAACTCATCATCGATCTAACACTCTCTAAAAGAGTCTGATTCCTTCTCTCTGCTACACCATTCTGCTGAGGTGTGCCAGGTGAAGACAACTGGGATGTGATCCCATTTTCTGATAAATATTCCCTAAATTCTCCAAGCAAGTATTCGCCCCCACGATCTGATCGTAGTGACTTGATACATTTTCCATGTCGTTTCTCCGTTTCAGCTTTGTACAACTTAAATTTGTCAAAGCATTCTGATTTACGGCGCAACAAATAAATGTATCCATATCTAGAATAATCGTCAATGAAAGTGACAAAATACTCATAACCTCCTCTTGCTTGGATACTCATAGGTCCACATAAATCAGTATGAACCAATTCTAACACTTCTTTGGCTCTATTCCCCTTTGCTTTAAAAGGTCTATTAGTCATCTTACCTTCCAAGCAGGATTCACAAACTGGAAATGGCTCCACTGCCAACGAGCCTAATGGCCCATCTACTACCAGTCTTTGAATCCTCCTCAAGTTAATATGACCTAATCTTAAGTGCCAAAGATATGTTTGGTTCAATCCAGAAGGTTCTTTTCTTTTATTTGAGCTAGAAAATGCGTTATTTATTTCCCTATGTTGCAATGTTGGTTGGCTAGGATTAATAATATACAAATTGTCTTGCAATGTACCAGAACATATAACTCGTTTATTCATCATAATAGAAACATTATTATCCAAACAAACATTATAACCATCCATAGCAAGTTTAGAAACCGAAATCAAATTCCTTCTAAATGAAGGTACATAAAGACAATTGTTCAAAACCAAAATCCTATCATCGCCAAAAGATAAAGTAATTATTCCAACAGCAACTACTGCTACTTTCGTAGCATCTCCCTTGAACACATATATCTCGCCATCTCTAAGCATTCTGGTTTGCTAGAACCCCTGCATAGAGTTACAAACATGGTCAGTGGCTCCTGTATCTACACACCAAGTGCCCGTAGATATAGCCGCTATATATGTTTCCGTAACTAGAGAAAGAGACATACCAGTATTGTTTGTCTTCTTATGAAGAGGACAATCCTGTTTCCAGTGACCTGACTGCTTGCACCTGAAGCACTTGCCCTTAGGCTTTTTCACACCACCTTGAACTCCCACTACATTAGCAATCTTTCCAGCTTTCTGTGTCTGAGTCTTTTTCTTCTTCTTACCTTTCGGCTTAGATGAAGAAGCTTTCTCAGCCACATTCACTTGAACATTCTGTTTAAAGAGTCCTTCAGCTGCCTGAAGTTCTGTCAGAAGTTCCGCGAGACTATACATCCTTTTGTTCATGGTGTAATTCAAGGGAACTGCTCAAAACTTTTGGGCAAGCTCATAAGGATGATATCGATCTGGGTTTCCCCATCAATATCAGCACCAAGGATCTCCATCTCATTCAGATGAGACATCATTCTGAGAACATGATCCCTTACAGGTGTTCCTTCAACCATCTGAGTGTTCATTAAAGATTTCATTGCTACTTGCCTAGCAGCCCTATTCTGTTCTCCAAAAAGTTCCTTGAGATTAAAGAGCATATCTGAAGCCGTGGCCATAGCCTGATGCTGATGCTGTAAAACACCCGACATTGCTACCAGAATGTAACATCGCGACATCTCATCGGCCTTAACCCACCGCTTATAATACTCCTTATCACTTTCAGGAGCATCTTCAGCAAGCTGATCTGGCTTGGGTTCATAAGTGCAAAATTTGTACTCCTCAGCAGTCAACACTATGTCCAAATTACGTTTCCATTCAATATAGTTTGGTCCCGTAAGTTTGTTATCCTTAAGTATGGTGAATAGTGGATTAAAGCCCATAATGATCTAATCCTGAGAATCATACATGTAACACATAATCAGAGAGTTGCACAAATCTTAAAACTTATTGGTTTCCTCTAACAATTAATTAAAATTAATGCACTAATATTTAAACACAATAAGTATCTGGTACGCCACGATGGGTGACATATATACCACTTAAATTCGCTTAAATATTACTTCGGTCCTATTACTAAATAATACGCCACGTTAGGGTGGACTATATATTATTTTTCATAGCTAAGTGTATACCATTATCAAATCTTAAATTAATAACAATAAGACCGGATGCCACCATTAAATATTTCAAATCAATAATCGATAATAGGATAATTCCCAGATCGGGGGGAGCATTTTCAAGAGGCGTCACTTAAGACCCCTTTCTAGACAGAATCATCCTTTCTCTCAATATTGAAATCTATATTCAATAATTGGTACCCGTCTAATTAATCGAATTCTATGAAACTTGGTACGCCACGTTGGGTGGCATGTATACCTTTCAATATTCGTAATTAATTTAGGAAGTTTGTCCTAGTAATATCCATAACACTATCTGACACCATAAATCATATGCCACGTTAGGGTGGACAATATATAATTTATATTTGTCTTAGTGTTAAATTACATACAAACAATAATGGAGACCGTGGGATTTAATTCCTAATTAATTCCCTCACCCACTTAGAATTTTTATTAATAAATTGAGGAATTTTAAAATTAAATGGGGCCTATGTAGTTATAATTATGTCTAACATGCATTCAAAATACACACATAATTAAACAACATATAACATTTAATTAAAGCAATAAATAAATAATCTATGTCCATGTCGTCCTAATTATGTTAACATGCAATTAAAAATTACACACATAATTAACAACACACATAATAATTAATTAAAGCAATAATTAAAAATAGCAGAATTAAAATAAAAACAATAAAATAATAATCCACTATTATGGCCCCGTAAATGAATTTCCTGTAGCCAAATTAAGCTGGTCTTGTACAACAGCTATGAATTCATGGAATGCAGCGTGGGGTCCATTGCCTTGTGCATGTGGTGGAAGAAACTAACAGGAAGAAAACAACATGACCTGTTCTCGTCAAAACCGCCAGAGTCAAAAACAAACACCTCCACACGCGCCTGTGGTGCACGTGGTGACGCGCGATCCAGTTTCCAGCTCTTTCTTTTCTGTTGATCAGCCGCCGTGGTAGTAATAATACGAACCCAGCAGCTTCGGCAGTTACGCAGCGGACAAATCGTTTTTTTTTTTCGATTTACAACTTGAAGTAATTGTTACAAGATACCCGGATTTTTATAAAATCCATCAAACAATTACATAAAAAATAGATCTAATACAAAATTAATTTTGTAAATTCTATTCTAACACGATCAACCCTCATGTAAATTACAATCACGATAAACCACGTGAAAACCAATTGCAAAAAAATTAACCACGATTAAACCACGTGGGATCCAAACACATAATTATATAAACATGGCCATAATAGTGGATAACAACCTGCAAAACAGAATATACAAGCCTACCACTATATACATGCATATATAATTACGACATGGGCATCATATCAAAAATCGCAGAACCATAGAACCAGGCTCTTGATGCCAATTGTTGGGACAATCAGAGTGGCCCTGCGATTTTTGATACAATAAATTAACGAGTATGAATACAAAAGTCACCTTGTTAACGGTTGATTCCACGCACTTCTATTGTATTCCCAAATTCCCTTGAGCGAAGTGTGGCCTTCGTCTTCTCAAGTTAACCTCTCTTCTTGCTCCTAGGTGGCTACAATATTTTTCTAGACCCACCCTAACAAGAAGAGAATAAGAATATATATAGGGCTACAATAGGGATCATGGATAATTAGGTTAGGCCTTCTAATTACATCTTGGGCCTAGCCCAATGTAATTAAATATTAATTCAATCCACTAAAGAATTAATATTTGCACTACCTTTCCTAATACCGCAACTTAATTATTTAATTGGGTTCCAATATTATTTGATTATTAAATTCCCCATGTTTAAAATAGCGCATGCCCATTAATTAAATAAATTACTGATAATTTATTTAATTAATATCTTTTATCCTTGATCATCCACTCAACCTTTATTTAATTATGCCGGAATAAATCCACCTGCAGGGTTTCACATAATTAAATCTTTTTGAGCTTTCAAGGGGACATCATTAACCCGAATATTATCAGGACATGGATTCCTTCTATAAATAATATTCACCATGTATATAATTCCATCACCCAAAATATAATGATATAATTCAAAAGAATTATTTCATATATAAATCAAAGCATGTAAATAATATACACGTGTCAATTACTATATCCAGATTAAGAACCTAAGCATTAATAATAACATAGAATCTTAGTTCTCCTTCTTAATCAGTATAAGGGAACAATTCTAAATTTGATCCTGTTCAATATACACAAAGTATATTAGTATTATTTATTAGTCAATATAAACTAATCTAAATAATACTACAGCCATGCCAGTGGATTGTCCAACACCACCTGTGCTGTGAACCTTATTATATTATATAAACCGTATTCAACAATCTAATATTCTGTATCCCATTTGATACTAGATTGTCCACAATATATAATATTAGACAACATGTAAACATTCAAATGATTCTCAATAAAACTGGGCCAGAAATAAATGTATATACTTCAAATAAATATTTTCAGTATACCCTAACATTTCATTGCTCTAACTAGTGATGTGGAAGCACCCAACGCCAATTTCAAGTGCTTTGTGAAATGGATGGCTGAGTCATACATCAAGGATGCACTCTCTGCCAACCCAACTCTATATCTGGATATCCTGGAACAGTTTTGGGGCACTACTATATTGTGGAGGTTGTAGCCCTGGAAAACGCAATCACTTCATATATCATCTACTGCAAGATTCAGAATCGGGAAATCACTATCACTACTGCAGACATGAATCAAGCACTGGGCCTACAACAAGAGTCATTTGACAGACTGGCCACGAATGCAGAGTTAGAGGAATTCTTTGAGTTCATCAACTACTCAGATGGGATCAATCTTGGCAAGCTGAACAGAAAGAATCTGAGAAAGGAGTGGAACTATGTGTTTGCAACTCTTCTTCAAGTCTTCACTGCCAGGAAATCAAGCTTTGATCAAATCAGTGCACCTGTGCAGCAAATTGGCTATGCATTGGCCTATGGAAAGAAGATAGATGTTGGCCAAATCATCCTATAAGAACTATATGGGAGACTTGGTAAGAACACAACCAAGAGAGGTACTGATATTTTCTTCCCTCGCTTTATTCAATCTGTACTTAACTTTAAAAATGCTCAATTGATTGAATTGCCTGGGATAGATAAAAATAAAATAGGCTATCCTAAATCCATGACCAAACTCATTTTTGGTAATTTGGAGACTATGAATGATGTGGATGTAAGACTTAACATAACTCCCCATATGGAGAGTTTGTTTAGAACTTACCCCCACAACATGCCAACATTTGATGCAAAATCTCAGTTAGCCAAGCCCAAGCAAGTAGAACAAAATGCTAACCCAGGGCTAGCTAACCAACCCTCTCAACCAAACACTCTACCAATTACTGAACCAACTACATCATCCTCTCAAAAGGGTGATGTTAGTAAAAAGAAGAGAAAGGAAGTAATGTCTGCACCCTTGAATATCTTATCTGAAGCAACATTAGCTGTTGAACTAGGTCTAGAAAGTGAGGAACCAGAGTAACCCTTACTAAGGCCAAAGAAGAAGAAGAAAACTAAGACCACCTCTTCAGTCACACAAATGGCTGAAGTTGTAAAATCAGGGGCACACAGCTCACTAGATGTATCCTCTCAACAGGGTGCATCTATAGAATCAAGCATCCTCCCCAATGCACCTTCTTGTATTGAGTCAGCACATGGGAGTGATAAGGATGGCACTACACTGAGTGAAGAGCACATCACACTTGAAACTCCCTCTATCTCTCAGGGGGAGTTGCCAAAATCTACTCTACAACACACTTCTCTTTCAGAATCTTCATCTCAAATTTCTTTGCAGCCTGCAACTCAAGCAATTGAGGAGCAAGACATTGATCATCAAGAATTCTTTTCTCTTGATGAGCCAATGGACTCAAGTGACTTAGTGCATGACACTTTGCTCACTACCCAGGACCCATATTTAGATGGTGAGGGAATGCATGCTGGGGCATATCCTAATGACACCATCACAAACAAAGAGGTTCCACTAGTTTTCACTAGAGACTCTGTGCCTGTGTCAACTGCTGGTGTAACTCATCCCACTTCTGTGGAGACACCAGTAGTAGAGTCAATCCATCCGGTTACAGAAGTTGCATCTGTAACTGAGGAGCCTAGTTTACCTAGCTCTAGCTCTGACTTTATGTCACAATGGCTGAAGCCTGTGCACCATGACAGTGCTTCAGGATCAGGGTCTGTTCCACAACAATTGACGGTTGAAGCACTTCAAAGCTTAATTGTGGATCAGATTCCTGAGTTCACAAAGATTGCCCAGCACCTCCTCACTGCCAACTTGCCAAATCCTGACTATGAAGCTATTCTCCTGTGCCATAAAGAGGATGTGGAGCAATAACAGACCAAAATTGTGGATGAGTCTGAGAGAGAAGGAAATATAGATGCCTGGCTTCAAGGAAAGTATGACATTCCTCTCTCAGAAGGCCTACAGTACCTCAGAGAAGAGTACATCACTTCACTAGGGTCCAATGCCAATTCTCTCACCCCTAGTGCTGTGTATGAAGCAGTCAATGAAAGTTACAAGGGAATTCTCAAGGCTGCACACTACCTTGGCAAGGGTCTAAAGACAGAAGTCACAGAAGTGTGTACAACCACAACCAAGGAGGTACATGAGCTAAAAAGGGCTTTTGATTCCAAATTCCCTCAACTGGAAACTGTGGTCAAGGAAATTCTAGCCTGCAAGTCTAGCTGTATCAAAATGGACAATGGCTTGGCCTTTCTCAAGGATGCTGTCACAGGGCTGGGGCATAAGTTTCAATCTCTGTCTGATCAAACCACAGACTCAAATGCCATGCTAGGAACACTGTTCAAGAATCAATATGGGGATAAGCTGGTAACTGAGGTCCCTGTTCATGACATGACCAAGTATGAAGTCCAGAGACTAAAGGATCAATCACTCTATGGTTTCAGGGCACATGAGCTATTCACTAAAGTGGATACTCTTGAAAAGGAGGTGGCTACTCTCACTAAGTCCAATGCTCATCTTACAGACAAGGTTGCACTTCTCAATGATCAGTTGGACACTCAAGCAACCACCACAGCTGATGTTCTTCTGCATCAACAATCTATGTTGGCTACTATGATGAAGCATATGGGTCTTCCCCTCCCTGAAGAATCTTCCACCCCAAAGGTCACTTCTAAAGCCTCTGTGCCTGACAACAAGCCTAAGGGGGAGAAGAGGACAAGGAATTCAAATACTAAGGGGGAGAAACCCAAGGAAAAATGGATAAAGTTCAGAGAGGGTGATCATCAAAGGGCAAATAAATCTCCAACTCATGTGCCAGGCAAAGGAAAAACAAAGGTTGATGAGCCTCCTACCTCACTGCCAGTTGTTATTCTACCAACTATGCATGTCATTACTCCTGGTGGCCAGAAGCAGTCTATCACAACCACAGTGGTTGCAGGGAGTATGCCAACTGACAAACCTCCATCCTCCATATCTGAAAGTGCCAAGCCTATAGAAGTCAAAGTAATTACTGAGGCCAAGCTACAAGAAGTGGCTAACTCAAATGTTTATCATGATAAAGCCTTCTTGAAGTTTCTGAAAGCCACAAGGGAACAGGCTGGTGACACTCAGTTCTATCTAAGGGAGTTGAAGGAGCAGATTGACTACATCACTGTCATCCCCAAGAAAGTCAATAATCTATGGTTCAAGGAGATAGTGATGATATCAAAATCAAAGATATGGCATCTAACATACAAGACTCTACAAGCCCTAAAACACTCAGAGATAGATGCCATACTTGAGCTTATTGAGAAGAGAAATGAGAACAACAAAAGTCTGTTTGATGATTTGAGGAATGACCAACCTTCAAGGCTGCCAGAAGTGATCAAGAAGCCATGGACAATCATCTATCAGTCTGGCACCAAAATTGAAGACATCAAGCAATTGGTCATTCCCCATGATCTCACTTCTCGAAATCACAGACTGGTCATTGCTATCATTGATCAACTACAGAAAAAGGTTGGAACCAGAAATGCTGAAGAAATTGAAGCACTGCACATTCTCAGATCTTTTATAGCAACTGGTGAAACTCCAGAGAGGGCTCAACCTAGGAGAAATAAGGATGATGATTCTGAAGACAAAAGTGATGGGAGGAAGAGACATCACAGGAGAGATAAGGGTGATGAAGATGAAAAGAAGAAGAAGGATGGCAAGAATAAGAAAGATGGTGATGACCAAGGAAGAGTCTATGAGAGGAAAATTGGAAAACAGCAAGCCATGATCATTACTAATGATACTCCTACCACAACACAAGGCTCAATGTCTAGGGTGGATGTCACTAGTAATGATTCATCAAAATCTACATCTCTGGCCTCTGCAAGTGTTTTACTACCTCAAGAAGAGAAAGGGATTCAAGTCAAGAAACCATATGTATGTTTCAAAAAGCAAACTACTAATGGAACACTACTATGGTCAGCCAACAAAGGTCAGAAGTTTCTGCCAAACAATCAAGTGAAAAAGTTTAAACTCAAGCATGCTGCTAGGAGAGTAAAGCCATCCAGGTCAAGGGACCTAACAATATATCCATGCTTAAAACTCCAACCATTAGATGAAGACTTTGATGAAGACCAATTGCAATATCTAAGAGCTCAAAGAATCTACTATGCTGCCATTATGGAAAACTGCCTTGAGATTAAATATACTGATGGAAGGGAGAAGAAATTCAAACAAGGACAGTGTCAAAATTGGGGCAAGCTATATGAAATAGAAAGAATCATTGCATTATTGGATTCTGAAGACAAAGTGGAGAAAATATGGAAGCTGGAGTTGATTGATTTTGTAAAAATGAAGAGAGATTATACTGAGAAGATAAGAAAGGGGTGCTTTGAGAAATGGCTAGAAAGGGAGAATGAGATTAATAGGCTGGAAGTTGAAGCAGATAAGCTAAGGGCCAAGGGATTGTGTAGAGTTCAGTTTGATCCCTATGTGGTGAAGTACAGGAGGAGAAATGGAGACAATGTCAATATCAGAATGAATCTACTCAGTCACTATCCTGCCGACATTCTGAAACCAGTACTTGAAGATTTCAAAGACTCCATCATGCTTGAAGAATTGGATGCTCTGGCAGAGATCATAAAGGCCATGGATGATAATGCAAGAAAGGAGAAAGAAAGAAAACAGAAAGCATATGATGATCTACAAGCCAAAGCAATGGAGATGGAATCAAATGAGAATGGCTAGTATTCATCATACTGTAAGATTATTCATCTTGTAACTTCATTCATGTGCTCAATCAATCTACATACCTGTACTTTTAAAGTTTTATCTTTATGTATGTTAGGCTTGTTATCAGACATGAAATTGTGACTAAGGGTCTCACTCACAATTTGGGGGAGATTGTTAGTCACAGAGGCATGCCTGTATACATCTAATAACAAGCCTAATTGTTTGTAATGCTTTACATTACTTACATGACCTCTTAACTGAGGGAACCTCTAGTTGTAGAGTTTCTATTTGTATTGTACTTATAGTAGGCATCAAATCCTAGTTGTGTAACTGTACTTATAGAGTCTAGAATAATGCTTGAAAGAAGTTACAAGGTTCATGCCTCAAGCAAGGAGTTAAAGACTGTCAAATAATCACAGTTGGGATTTGAAGAAAAAAAGAATTTGCATAAGTACCAATTCGAGAAGTATATTTGTCTATTCGAGAAGTCCAGCATTCGAGAAGTCAGGGATTCGATATCTCAAGACACTATTCGATATCTCTGTATATACTGTTCGATATCTCAGAGATTCGATATGTCTATGTACTCTATTCGAGAACTCAGGAAGTCAACAAGTCAAAGTGTTATTCGAGTTCTCAAGGAGTCAACAAGTCAAAGTTCCATTCGATATCTCAAGGACTCAGAAAGCTATTCGATATCTCGAGGATTCGATAATTCAAATGTTCTATTCGATAACTCAAGGAATCCTGATGGAAAAGGGCTATTCGAGAAGTGGTTCGATATGTCAATATAACAGTGTTCGAGAACTCAGAGTTATCGATCAAGTCAATTCCAGTTCTCGAATCACTTACTTAGTCACTTCTCGAATACATTCTTGGAGACAAAATACTAAAGAAATTGTACAAGTCAGAAACCTGCAACAAGCCAATGCACTTTATGGACCACAATCTGTAACGTGCTCTGGAAAGCCTACAAGGAAGCTTGGAGAGATATAGAAGAGACAAGGAGCTAAAGAAGTGGATCTAAATAGGCTTTGCAAAGTCAAATCTGTAACCGTTTGGACACTTACTCAAAAAGGATAGACAAACTAGAAAGTAATTTGTTTAGCTACCTTATTTGCAGTAAGTAGGCTATATCCATGTTCTATAAGGACACAGCCTCACTTCATAACTTAGTAACTTTGTGAGTCAAGTTTTTCATACACGAAGCTGTATCTCTCTGAGAAAAACGAAGCTGAGAATACTATCATTTGTATTCACAGATTGTAGCAACCTTTATCTAATAATACATTAGATTAAAGTGATATTGTGTTTTGTGTTATTCTTTATCCTCACCTTCAATCCTGCACACACAAACACTCTTGCTACATAGACTCGGAAAAGAAAAGTTCGAGAATCCATTCACCCCCCTCTGTATTCTCTTATCGTATTCAATACTCAACAGATTAAACTTGACCCTACACAGACCCATAGCCCTTAATTCATCAGCCTTAGCTTCCATTACAGCAAACTCCTCCTCTCTTTTCTTTAGTAGCTCTTCACTGTTTTTTCTCATTTCAGCTTGGTGATCTCTCTTCATTTTGACAAAGTCAATTAACTCCAGCTTCCACACCCTTTCCACTCTGTCTTCAGAATCCAACATTGTAATTATCCTTTCTATGTCATATAGCCTGCCCCAGTACTGGCATGTTCCTTGTCTGAATTTCTTCTGTCTTCCATCAGTATATTTAATTTCAAGAAAATCATCAACAATGGCAACATGATAGATTCTTTGAGCCCATAGGAACTGCAGTTGGTCTTCATCATAGTTTTCATCCAGAGGTGGTAGGTTTAATCCTGGAATAATTGTCAGTGCCTTTGACTTGGATAACTTCACCCTTCTTGCAGCATGCTTAAATTTAATCCTCTTTACATGGTTGCTTGGCTGAAATTTTTGACCTTTGTTGGTAGACCATAGTAGTATTCCATTAGCAGTTTGCTTTCTGAAACATACACATGGTTTCTTGACTTGAATTTCCTTCTCTTCTTGAGGTAGTAAAACATTTGCAGAGGCCATGGAATTTGACTTTTGTAGGTCACTACTAACAGTATTCACCCTAGACTTAGAGTCTTGTGTTGTGGTGAGGTTACTGTCAGCAAAGCCTAAGGCTTGCTATTTTCCATTTTTCCTCTCATAGACTTTACCCTGGTCATCATCATCTTTCTTGTCATCCTTCTTCTTCTTAACTTTATCACCCTTATCACTCCTGTGATGTCTTCTCCTCCCATCACTTTTATCCTCATCTTTGTCATCCTTATTTCTCCTAGACTTAGCAATTTCTTGAATTACACCAGTTGCAATGAAGGTTATGAGAATGTGTAGTGCCTCTATCTCTTCAGCATTTCTTGTTCCAGCCTTCTTCTGTAGTTGATCAACAATTACAATAACGAGTCCATAATTTTGAGATGTGAGATCATGAGGAATCACCAGTTGTTTAATGTCATCAATTCTGGTGCCAGCCTGATAGACAATTGTCCATGGCTTCTGAAACACTTCTGGGAGTCTAGAAGTTTGGCCATTCCTCAAGTCATCATATAGACTATTATTGTTCTCATTTGTATCCTTCTTCTCAATCAGCTTGATCAATGCATCTATCTCTGAGTGTTTCAATGCTTGTAGAGTGTCATAGGTTAGATGCCAGATACTGGATTTTGCCACCATCATCACCTCCTTGCGCCATTAGCCATTGATTCTTCTAGGTATCACAGTGAAGTAATTAATCTGACCCCTCAGCCTTCTTAGATATATTTGAGTGTCATCAGCCTGTTCCCTTGAGACTTTCAGAAACTTCAAGAATGCATCATCATGATAGACATTAGAGTTTGCAACTTCTTGTAGCTTGGCCTCAGTAACCACCTTTACTTTTACAGGTTTGACACTTTCAACTTTGGTAGATGGAGAGTTATCAGATGGAATACTCCTTGCAACCACTGTGGTTGTAAAAGATTGATTCTGACCACTTGGAGTAATGACATACACAGTTGGTAGAGTGACAACTGGCAGTGAGGTAGGAGGCTCATCAACCTTGGATTTGCCTTTGCCTGAGACATGAGTTATAGCTTTGGCCCTTTGGTGACCACCCTCCTTTAGCTGTATGCCTTTCTCCTTAGGATTCTTCCCCTTTGGATTTGAGTTCCTTATCCTTTTCTCCCCCTTAGGCTTGTTGTCAGGCACAGAGGCTTTAGAATGGACCTTTGGGTTTGAAGATTCTTCAAGTAGAGGGAGACCCATATGCTTCATCATGGCAGCCAACCTAGATTGCTGATGCAGAAGAACATCAGCTGTGGTGGTTGCTTAAGTGTCCAACTGCTCAGTTAGAGTTCTACCTTGTCTGTAAGATGAGCATTAGCCTTGGTGAGAGAAACTACCTCCTTTTCAAGTGCATCTACCTTGCTGAACAGTTCAGTAGATTTGAAGCCAGACAGGGATTGTTCTTTAAGTCTCTGCACTTCAAACCTAGTCATGTCATGCACTGGAACTTCAGTTACCAGCCTGTCTCCATATAAATTCTTGAACATTGTCTTCAGCATGGCATTGGAGTCTATGGTTTGATCAGATAGAGATTGAAATTTATGCCCCAGACCTGTGATAGTATCCTTTAGCAGTGCTAGCCCATGATCCATCTTGGTGCAGGTGGTGTTACAGTATTTGAGGTCCTTAAACACATTGTCCAACTGAGGGAATTTGGCATCAAAGGTCCTCTTGATTTCTTCCACTTTAGTGGCTGTCTTATCACACACTCTGCTGACCTCAGTTTTGACTCCTTTTCCAAGATAGTGGACAGCCTTGAGGAATCCCTTGTGTGAATCATTCATGGCCTCATACACTTCACCAGGGGTCAGAGATTTGGCATTGGAACCTAGTGAAGTGATGTATTCCTCCCGAGATATTGAAGTGCTTCATCAAGAGTAATATCATATTTTCCTTGCAACCAGGCATCTACATTGCCATCTCTCTCAGCATCATCAACTATCTTTGTCTTTTGCATCTCCACATCATCCCTATGGCATAGCAGAATGGCTTCATAGTCTGGATTAGGGATGTTGGAGGTGACCAAGTTCTGATCAATCTTGACAAACTCAGGAATCTGGTCCACAACTAAGCTTTGAAGTGCTTCAACCGTCAATTGTGGTGGAACAGACCCTGATCCTGAAGCACTGTCATGTTGCACAGACTTCAGCCATTGTGACAGAAAGTCAGAGCTAGAGCTAGGCAAGCTAGACTCCTCAGTTACAGATGCAACTTCTATAACCGGATGGAATGACTCTACTACTGGTGTCTCCACAGAAGTGGGATGAGTTACACCAGCAGTTGACACAGGCACATAGTCTCTAGTGAAAACTAGTGGAACCTTTGTGTTTGTGATGGTGTCATTAGGAGATGCCCCAGCATGCATTCCCTCACCATCTAAATGTGGGTCCTAGGTGGTGAGCAAGGTGTCATGCACCAAGTCACTTGAATTCATTGGCTCATCAAGAGAAGAGAATTCTTGATGATCAATGCCTTGCTCCTTAATTGCTTGAGTTGTAGGCTGCAAAGAAATTTTAGTAGATTCTAGAAGAGAAGTGTCTTGTAGATTAGAGTTTGGCAACTCCCCCTGAGAGATAGAGGGAGTTTCAATTGTGATGTGCTCTCCACTCAGTGTTGTGCCAGCCTTATCACTCCCATGTGCTGACTCTGTACAAATAGGTGTGTTATGCCATATTTTGGCATGTCTAATAATCTCCCAATTTCTAATATTTACTAATTATTAATTCAGATTAATAATTATTACTTAACCGCTAAGTTTTATCCTCTCTCTGAAATGAGGAAACAATCAATCTCAATCAATCAATTACGGAAAATATCTCCAAACGATATTCTTCAAATCAGGAAGATATCACAACGATAAAATTAAATCAGATAAAATCAGTAATCACCCAGATTAACGAAGTTTATCCCTAAAGTCTCTAAGGGATAGACACAAATCAATTTCACAGAACTACGTGGGCTTGATCCTATATAAACATATAGGTACGTAGGCATCTTGGCATTATGGAATCCGATACACGAGACAAATCGAGACACCTGCCAAGTCTAGCCCCCTCTTTTTTCATAAATCCTACATCCCCTAAAACAGCCACATAAACATACGAATCGCTCTATGACTATTTTAGCAAACCTCCGATTTCGTGTTGTTACGAAATTCCTCCAACAACAAGGTGCATTGGGGAGGATGCTTGATTCTATAGATGTACCCTGTTGAGAGGATACATCTAGTGAACTGTGTGCCCCTGATTTTACAACTTTAGCCATTTGTGTGACTGAAGAGGTGGTTTTAGTTTTCTTCTTCTTTGGCCTTTGTAAGGGTGACTCAGGTTCCTCACCACCTAGACCTAATTCCACAGCCAATGCTGCTTCAGATCGTATGTTCAAGGGTGCAGACATTACCTCATTTCTCTTCTTTTTAATAACATCACCCTTTTGAGAGGATGATGCAGTTGGCTCACTGTGTGGTAGAGTGTTTTATTGAGAGGGTTGGTTAGCAAGCCCTGGGTTAGCATTTTGTTCTACTTGCTTGGGCTGTGCTAAATGTGACTTTGAGTCAAATGTTGGCATGTTGTGGGGGTAAGTCCTAAACAAACTCTCCATATGGGGAGTTATGTTAAGTCTTACATCCACATCATTCCTAGTCTCCAAATTACCAAAAATGAGTTTGGTCATGGATTTAGGATAGCCTATTCTATTTCTATCTATCCTGGGCAATTCAATCAATTCAGCACTTTTAAAATTAAGAACAGATTGAATAAAGCGAGGGAAGAAAATGTCAGTACCTCTCTTGGTTGTGTTCTTACCAAGTCTCCCATACAGCTCTTGTAGGATGATTTGACCAACATCTATCTTCCTTCCATAGGCCAGTGCATAGCCAATTTGTTGCGCAGGTGCACTGATTTGATCAAAGATTGATTTCCTGGCAGTGAAGACTTGAAGAAGAGTTGCAAACACATAGCTCCACTCCTTTCTCAGATTCTTCATGTTTAGCTTTCCAAGATTGATCCCATCTGAGTAGTTGATGAACTCAAAGAATTCTTCTAACTCTGCATTCGTGGCCAGTATGTCATATGACTCTTGTTGTAGGCCCAGTGCTTGATTCATGTCTACAGTGGTGATAGTGATTTCCTGGTCCTGAATCTTGCAGTAGATTATGTATGAAGTTATTGCGCTTTCCAAGGCCACAACTTCCACAATAGCAGTTCCCCAAAACTGTTCCAGAATGTCTAGATACAGAGTTGGGTTGGCAGAGAGTGCATCCTTGATGTATGATTCAGACATCCACTTTACAAAGCACTTGAAGTTTGCATTTGGTGCTTCAACAGCATTGGTTAGCGCGATAAAGTTGGTGTTGAATTTCACGGTTGCCATTGATACAGAGAGAAGAGAAAGTAAAGGTTGAACAAGAAATTTAGCTTTTGGCAGTTAGGGTTTTCAGAGGTTTTGGGAGTTTAGATGCTTGAAAAATCGAATAGATGTAGAATTGTATAAGTATGAAGTACTTGAATTGTCGATTAGATGTATGTTTTGTATCGACAAGTCAGGCATTCGAGAAGTAGAAAACAACTATTCGATAACTCAAGTAAAGGCTTATTCGATAACTCAAGCAGGTTGAAACTCACAGCTGGCAGTTATCTAACTTAGAATAAATTCTAAATTAGGTAAAATATGTTTTATGAGTAATTCTGAATTTTGAATAAAAATCCAAAATCGGTTAAAATTCAGCGAGAAATCAGCCTTTTCAAATGATTCGAGAACTCAAACATGCTATTCGAGAACTCTATCATTAGAGAACTGAAATACCTTATTCGAGAACTCACTCATGTCTCTGTTCGAGTTCTCTAAAAGACACTATTCGAGAACTCAAGAGTGTCCTGAATAGGCTTGTTAGAGAAGTCGACCACTAGCAATGAAATGAACCATTCGAGAAGTCTGACTTATCGAACTATTCTTTTTACTCATAGAAGCTCAATTTTCACTATCTTTTAAAATTTACCAGCCATATTCATTGAAGAATATTCTAGCAAATTAAACAGTGATTTTCTCAAAATTTCATAGAAATTTCAAGTTAACAAAAAATATGATTTTCCAACATATGCAACAGATTTGAAATATTTATAAATCATATTTCAGCCAACACTTACTTCAAAAATATTGAGAATTTAGATAAAGTAAGTGTTTACTGCTGCAACAATCTAGATGATGTATTCACTTAGCCAGAATCTGAAGAATTCAGCATTCCAATCTCACTAACCAACCTTGTGAAAGTGGCTTCATCTAATGGCTTAGTGAATATATCAGCTAGTTGTTTATCTGTAGAGACATAATGCAACTCAATGGTTCCATTAGTTGCATGTTCTCTAATGAAATGATATCTGATGTCAATGTGCTTTGTCCTAGAATGATTGACAGGATTGGAAACTATAGAGATTGCACTTGTGTTGTCACACATGATGGAATTCTTTCCAACACAAGTCCATAATCTCTAAGTTGATTTCTAATCCAAAACACTTGAGCACAACAACTTCCAGCAGCTATGTATTCAACCTCAGCTGTAGAAGTTGACACAGATTGTTGTTTCTTGCTATACCAAGAGACTAACCTTTGTCCAAGAAACTGGCAGCTACCTGAGGTGCTTTTCCTATCCACTCTGCATCCAGCATAATCAGCATCAGAATAACCAACCAAATTGAACTCTGTGTCCTTAGGATACCATAAACCCAAGTTTGGAGTGCCCTTCAGATATCTAAAGAACCTTTTAATAGCAATCAAATGTGATTCTTTTGGATTTGATTGAAATCTTGCACACAAGCATGTAGCAAACATGCCTCTATAGACTGAGATATTTACTTTCTTGCCTTTAGCATCTTCATCCAATTTAGTGGCAGTGGCCATGGGTGTCTTTGCAGGTGAGCAATCTTCCAAGTCAAACTTCTTCAACAAATCCTTGATGTACTTGGTCTGACTGATAAAGATACCATCCTTCCTTTGACTGACTTGCAACCCAAGAAAGAATGTCAACTCTCCCATCATACTCATCTCATATCTGCTCTGCATGAGTTTAGAGAATTTCTCAAACAGCTTCTCATTTGTAGAACCAAAAATGATATCATCCACATAAATCTGAACTAGGATAATATCATCACCATGCTTCTTGTAAAACAGTGTCTTGTCCAAGGTGCCTCTAGTGAATTGATTTTCAAGGAGAAATTGTGATAAAGTATCATACCATGCCCTTGGAGCCTGATTAAGTCCATACAGTGCCTTAAGCAGTCTGTAAACAAATTCTGGGAAGTGTGGATCCTCAAAGCCAGGTGGTTGTTGCACATAAACTTCTTCTTCCAACTCTCCATTCAGAAATGCACTCTTGACATCCATTTGATAACTTTAAAGTTTGAGTGAGCAGCAAATGCCAAGAATATTCTGATGGCTTCCAATCTAGCAACATGGGCAAATGTCTCATCATAATCAATGCCTTCCTGTTGAGAGTATCCTTTTGCAACTAACCTTGCTTTGTTTCTTACTATTACACCATCTTCATCCATTTTATTCTTCAGAACCCATTTTGTTCCAACAATGGTTCTATTCTTTGGTGCATGCACAAGTTCCCATACTTTGTTCCTTTCAAATTGATTCAGCTCCTCTTGCATGGCAATAATCCAATCTTGATCCAACAGTGCATCATCAAGTTTCTTAGGCTCAACCTGATATAGAAAACATCCATAGAGGCACTCATTCTGAGTAGCTCTCCTAGTCCTTACTCCTGCATTAGGATCTCCAATGATTTGCTCTGTAGTGTGTGATCTATCCCATTTCCTTGAATGCTCAGCCTGATTTCTCATCCTTGATATTGCTTCATCATCCAAATCATGATCATTCTCATTTCCCCCCTTGTGAGATTGCCACTACTCACAGGTGTGCCTTGGATGCTTGTTTCTCCACTGTTGATTGGCACAAATTCTTCTCTTGTGTCATCATTCACTTGAGTTTGTTGAACTTGAGTTTCAACTTCAGTTTCAATCTCTTCATCAAAATCATCTAGATTATCAAACCTTAATGGATCTTTATCTTCATCATTGGCTTCTTCTAGTCCAGGTAGTTTGCTGTCATCAAATGTCACATCTGTGCTTCCATAATTTTCTTTTGACTGATGACATAAACTTTGTATGCAATTCTTTCCATAGAGTAGCCAAGAAAAATTCCTTCAAATGCCTTTGCATCAAACTTTCCAACATATTAAGAATTATCCTTCAATACAAAGCATTTGCTTCCAAAAGTATGAACATACTTTAGAGTAGGCTTCTTTCCAGTCATCAAGTTGTAAGGTGTCTTTCCAGTGTTTTTGTTGATGAGAGTTCTATTCTGGATATAGCATGCAGTGCACACAGCCTCAGCCCAAAAACATGTAGGCATCTTTGCATCAAGTAACATTGTTCTAGCAGCCTCAATTAGAGTTCTATTCTTTCTCTCAACAACTCCATTTTGTTATGGAGTCCTTGGAGCTGAGAATTGCTGAGAAATACCATTCTCTTTGCAGAATGCTTCAAGTATGGCATTTCTGAACTCTGTTCCATTATCACTTCTCAGTGCAATCATACTTGCATTTTTGGCCTTTGCTTCCTTGTCAACTTTCTTTATGTGCTCAATGATTACTTGTGGGGCCTCACCTTTTGATGCAAGAAATTCCACCCATGTATACCTTGTAAAGTCATCAACCATCACCAAGGCATACTTCTTTCTTCCTAGTGACATAATATTAACAGGTCCAAACAAATCCATATGAATGAGTTGCAGGGGCTTGGTTATTGATGACGCTGTCTTTGACTTGTGGCTTGATCTTTTCATCTTTCCTTTTTGACAAGCCTCACACACTCCTTCTTGACAGAATTCAAGTGTGGGCATGCCTCTCACTAACTCTCTTTTGACTAGAGAATTAATGGCTTTGAAGTTCAGGTGTGATAGTTTCTTGTGCCACAGCCAACAATCTTCATTTGAGGCTTTTGAGTAAAAGCAACAAATTTTGTCCTTGTTTGCAGAATCCATATTGGCTACAAACAGGCTTCCTTTCCTTACTCCAGATAGAGCAAAATCACCAGTCTTCTTGTGGGTGATCAAACATTCATCTTTGTCAAAATCCACCTTGAATCCTCTATCAGTAAACTGACCAACACTTAGCAGATTATGCTTGAGTCCCTTGACTAGTGCTACATCTTCAATGATGACATTACCAACTTTCAACTTGCCATATCCCAATGTGTTACCCATGCTGTCATCTCCAAAAGCAACCATTGGGCCAGCCTTTTCCTCATACTGTGATAGCAGGGCCATATCACCAGTCATATGATTTAAGCATCCACTGTCCAAAATCCACATGACTTTCTTTTCACTTTCTTTGCCCTGCAAACACAAAGGTATTACTTCTCCTTTGGTACCCAAACAAGTTTGGGTCCATGTGACTTAGAAACAGTTTTATCATAAATAACATGCTTATCAACTTTCTTGGTGTTAGTCTTCTTGTCACTGTTAGAAGTCTTAGAACATGAGGTTTCAGACTTAGGTGACAGAGGTACCTTCCTAGCTTTAGGAGGACTTGAAGACTTCGACCTTGTGTAGTGTGTGTGAGAATTGTGACTGATACAACCATCAACGAATTGCCTTCTCAAATTGAAAGAACTAGTCATAACATTCATATTGCATGGCATACAGTCAAATTTATCACAAAATGGAGCATCTCTATGTCTTAGAGGCACAGAGCAATCATAGAAAGGTTTGGGCACACTACCAACAGGTTTCTTGCATGCATGAGTTAAATGATTGGTACTGAAACAGTTCTGACAAGTTTTCCTAGGGGCATTAGGCATATAAGCATAGTTGTTATCTTTGTTAATCCCTAACTTGCCATTTCTGTTCTGTTTCTTCTTGGTCACTTTTTTCTCTGATTCACTCTTCCCAGCTAGAACAAACTTAACAAACTTCTTAGGTCTTGGCCTATCACCTACTAGCTCCTTGGATTTTGACTTGACACTCTCACTCTTGGAGGATGCTTGTTGTTCACTGGATTGTGCCTCATCCTCATCATTCAACATTTGCTTGATGAGTAAGGCATCCTCATCAATTTCAAATGTTGATTCCTTAAAAATTGGATTTTCAGTCTTTTTCAAAATGTGAGGCACTTCCTCTTGAACAACTGTGTCATCTTCAATGACAGCATAGCCTTTTCTATGTTTAAGAGTGTCATAATCAAGTCCAATAGCAGTCTTGGGTTTTGCTTGAATTTTCTCACAGTAGGATTGCACTAGACCAGATGACTTCTTAAATGTTTTCAGTTTGAATTCATTTTCAGCTAATTCATCCCTAAGAGCCTTTTCCACTTGACTTGCACATTGAACCTTGTTCTCCAGATATTCAACTTCTTTCTTAAGGTTTTCTACTTGCAAAGCAGTTAGCTCAAGTTCCTCATTCTTTTTGGTTAACATTTCATTTCTAGTAGACAGTTTAGCAATTTCTTCATTAGCAGCAGTCATACTAGTATGAATATTAAACATCTCAACAGATAGTTGTTCAATCATGCATTTATACTCATAAACAGACATGTCTATAGTAGTGAGAGATGGTACCTGAGAGTCTGATGAAGATGTGTCATCCTTGGATTGGCCATCAAGGCAGAATTGCAAAATTCTTGTTCCTCTCCATTACTATCAGAATCATCCCAACACTTCCCTTCAGCAATGTAGGCCTTACCTTGTGTCTACTTTTTCAGAAGGGCCTCATACTTAGCTTCGAGCTCAAGAAACTCTCTATCCTTCTTTTTAGGCTTCTTGCATTCACTGGCAAAATGCCCTAGGTCATTGCATCTATAACACCTTACAGATGACCTATCCACATGGCTGGTTTTGAACTTATTCTTGTTTGGTTTCACAGGTGCCTTGTTCTTGTTGAATGAATGGTTTTGGGTTTTAGGTTTGAAGGGCTGATTCCTCTTGAATCTGATGTTTGGAAATTTTCTGGCCATGAAAGCGTATGAAGTGTTTTCCATCTCGTCTAGTTCTTCAAGAGTATAGAACTCATCTTCCTCCTTCTCCTCAACAGGTTCACTAACCTCAGCTTCAGGTTCTTCATCATCTACTATCTCCTCTATCCTTAGCTGGCTTGTAGATGCTTCTAGGTCTTGAATAGATTTGTTGACAATCAAGGCATATGATGTGTTTATCATTCTGCCTTGGTTGGCTTGGATAGCCCTTTTCTGAAGCAACTCAAGCTCATAAGTCTTTAAAACTCCATAGAGCACATCATAAGTGATTTTGTTCAAATCTCTTTCCCTTAGAGAAATGACCCTTTGCTCTAGATGATTTGGTGAAGATAGCAGAAACTTCATGTTTAACTCCTTGGTGCCGTAAACCTTGCCATTCATCTGTAACTCAGTAACTAGCTTGTGAAATTTCTCAAACATCTTAGTAATGCTTTCCTTGGGTTGTGCCATGAAAGCTTCATACTGTGTGACCAGTATCTATTTCTTGTTTTCCTTGACCTCATCAATTCCTTCAAATAACACCTAAATGTGATCCCACATCTCTTTGGCGGATGTGTATGATGCAATGTTTGCAAACATTGACATGTCCATGGAATCAATAATTATCAACATGAGGTGATTGTCAAGAGCAACCTTCTCCTTTTCTGATTCTGTCCATTTGGATGGTTCCTTGGCCTCATAAGATCTTGGAACAGTTGTGGTTCCAACAGTCTTTTCAGGTATTTCTTGTTATGGAACAAAGGGACCATTCTTGAGAATCTCAGGATACAAAGGATGAGAGGCTTTGATGAACAACATCATCTTTATCTTCCAGAGGTTGTAATTTTCTTTGTCAAACTTAAGGACTTTCACCGTTCCTGTGGTCTTTGGTGTATTCGAACTCATGATCGTTTTTCTGTTTTTGAATAAACAGCCCGCTCTGATACCACTTGTTGAGTATTGAATACAGTAAAAGAATACAGAGGGGGTGAATGGATTCTTGAACTTTTCTTTGGCTCGAGTCTATGTAGCAGATAAGTGTTTGTGTGTGCAAAGGTGTAGGTGCGGATAACGAACAACACAAGACACAATATCACTTTAATCTAATGTATTATTAGATAAAGGTTGCTACAATCTGTGAATACAAATGATAGTATTCTCAGCTTCGTTTTTCTCAGAGAGATATAGCTTACAGTGTATGAAAAACTTGACTCACAAAGTTGTTGTTGAATAAGGAAGTGAGGCTGTATCCCTATAGAACATGGATACAACCTACTACTACAAATAAGGTAGATAAACAAATTACTTTCTAGTTTGTCTATCCTTTTTGAGTAAGTGTCCAAGCGGTTACAGATTTGACTTTGCAAAGCCTGTTCAGATCCACTTCTTTAGCTCCTTGTCTCTTCTATATCTCTCCAAGCTTCCTTGTAGGCTTTCTAGAGCACGTTACAGATTGTGGTCCATAAAGTGCATTGGCTTGTTGCAGGTTTCAGACTTGTACAATTTCTTCAGTATTTTGTCTCCAAGAATGTATTCGAGAAGTGACTAAGTTAGTGATTCGAAAACTAGAATTGACTTGATTGATAACTCCGAGTTCTCGAACACTGTTATATTGACATATCGAATCACTTCTCGAATAGCTCTTTTCTTTGGGAATCCTTGAGTTATCGAATAGAGCATTGTGACTTGTCGAATCCCTGAGATCTCGAATAGCTTTCTGAGTCCTTGAGATATCGAATGGAACTTTGACTTGTTGACTCTTTGAGAACTCGAATACCACTTTGACTTGTTGACTTCCTGAGTTCTCGAATAGAGTAGTAGACATATCGAATCTCTGAGATATCGAATGAGATATCGAACAGTGTATTCATGGATATCGAATCCCTGACTTCTCGAATGTTGGACTTCTCGAATAGACAAATATACTTCTCGAATTGGTACTTCGGCAAATTCTTCATTTCTTCAAATCCCAACTGTGATTATTTGACAGTCTTTATCTTCTTGCTTGAGGCATGAACCTTGGAACTTCTTTCAAGCATTATTCTTGACTATATAAGTACAATTACACAACTAGGATTTGGTGCCTATTACAAGTACAGAACAAATAGAAACTCTACAACTAGAGGTTCCCTCAGTTAAGAGGTCATGTAAGTAATGCAAAGCATTACAAACAATTAGGCTTGTTATTTGATGTAAACAGGCATGCCTCTGTGACTAACAGACGCTGCACATCGACCAATCGGATTGTAGTCATAGAAATTCACTGATAAGTTGATGTTTTGGTACACAGTTCCTGCATACTATGGATAGGTTTTGCTATCCTTTCCCTTGAAACATAGAATACTTTTTACCAGTAAATAGAGGAAATTGTAGCTATGTATAAGACTGTTAATGCTTCAATTTCAAACACCGTTCATTCGTCATAGAATCGTTTCTATCGAGCATGAATAGTTAAAATCAATGACTATACAAAATCAAACCAAATAAAATTTTCAACTCATAAGTAGTCTATGTGATGTTTCATGAGATATATATATATATATGAAGTAGGATACACGGAGTTTAGGTGGCGCTCTAAGATCGTTTCAATTTTTTTTTAATTTTCTAGAATTTTAGAATTTTAAAAACTAATAAATATAAAACTATCATTTAACATATTAAAAGTAGAATAGGTGTTCGAATTTATAGAGGAAAAGAGTTCGAATTTATAGGGAAGATATATGATTAGAAGTTCTATCGGAAGTAGAACAAGTATTTATAATACATATAATTAAAGGTTCTATCAGAAGTATAATAGGATTTCGAATTTTATAGATAATAAGAGTTCGAATTTATAAAAAATACATATAAATAAAAATTTTATTAGAAGGAGAATAGGTGTTTTAATATATAGAGCAGCCATATAATTAAATAATTTATAGAAAGTACGATCTTCTTAAATTATATATTTTTTATATAAGTTAATTATACTTCTATTAGGAAAATTTATTCATAAATCCAATACTATTGTCATAAACAAAGTCATCGTATTTAAAAAGAAAAGAATTGATGTGTTAACATAATAAAAGAAGATTCTCATGATAAATACAGGATTATCTATAATATTAAAGGAAAATAAGATGTGTTTTCATTTTCTAAAACTCCATAAATTTTCGAAAGTCTAGAGAAACTATAATTGGAATTCACTCTATTTTTTAGGTTTTGATTTTAAGAAAAAAAATTTGTTGTGTAAAATAAGTATCATCAATAATATGTAATGAAGTTGGAATTTCGATCCCAAACGAAATCGGCTCGAAACGTGTTTAACGGGAAGACGGCTCTCTATAAAAGATTGTATTAGCTATTAAAAAATATATTGATGTTATAAATTTTATTTTTAGGATTTCATTTTTATGGATAAACATTATCATACAAGTGATATATGTAAAAGTTATATTTTTGGTTTTAACGAGAGAGCGGATCAATAGTAATAATCGTGTTTAACGAGAAAGCGGTTCATTAAAGAAGACATATAAAAGATGTTTGAATATATAAGGAATACATAAAATAAAATGTTTTATTGGAAGTAGAATACGAGGATGGTGGAGACGTCTTATACGATTTTTTAAAACTATACATCTTTTTTCCTAGAAATCCTCCTTTATTTTAACTTTCCTTTACAAATTAATTATACTTGCATTAGAAAAATCTATCCATAAAAATTAATATTATTCCCGTAACGAAAAATCTTCGTATTGAATTTTTTTTATATGTTAACATAACAGAAAGACATTCACATACGAAAACTGTAAATAAATATAAGAATATCTATAATATGCAGACAATATAAAATGTATTTTCATCTTTTTTTTTTGCGAGGATATTTGCATCTTTTAAAACTTCATTAATATTAGAAAGTTTAAAGAATATAAAAATTGGAATTTACTCTCAATATATAATGAAGTTAGAGTTTCGGTTCCAAGTGAGAGTGGCTCGAAACGTATTTAACGAAAAGACGGCTCACTAGAAAAGATTGTATTAGCTATTAGAAATTGATACTGATGTAAAAAAAAAATAATTTATTTTTGAGATTCGATTTTATGGATAAAAATTATTATATAAGTTTTTATAATATATGTTAAAGTTGGGATTTCGATTTTAACGAGAAAGCGGCTCAATCGAAAACATCGTGGTTAACAAGAAATCGATTTATTAGAAAAGATTATTTAATTATTAAAATTTAATGTTAATATTATGATATAACGTTTCGGGTGATGGCCCAAAATATTCATATGGGAGAAAGGATGGCCCAAAATACTGACGGAACACGGTACACCGTGTAACGTGATATATAACCTATCGCGGTAGTTCGTGCTCCGTAACACTACACGATACGGTATTCAGAGCACCGTGTTATGTGTAATACGGTGTACCATGTTCCGTGACTGTGCTGCGCACCCACCTAACACGGGACACGGTGCACCGCATCATTCATAACACGGAACACTAAGTTCCGTATCATGCATAATACGGAGGACGCTTCTCCGCATCATGCTAACACGGAGGACGATTCTCCGTATCCCGTCGGTATTTCGGGCCATTTTTTTCAAAATCAATATTTTGGGCAAAAACTTGTGAAAAATAGGTATTTTGGTAATTCTCTCTATTGAATTTTTAAAAAGATATTATAAAGCCGCGCGACTTTATCAACTAGTTTAATATAAATAGTAGAGAGACCGGCTAAAACAATTTAGGCTTAAACGCTGCACAAATCAAGTCTAGATACTACCTAAAGAATTTAAAAAACCCACAATGTACTATTTCTACAAGACAATATGTTTTTAATTTTACACTTATATGTCGTGTACTTATATTACACAATGTACTAATTTTATACTTAATTTTTATAATATAAAAAATATTTAAAATATTTAATAACGCACACAAAATTTAACATATAAAAATAAATATTTAAAATATTTAATTGAAACAACTGGTAAGGGAATAATATGATATACAATAAAGTTGTTTTTACATGATAAATTATCGTGAACCAACTTTTTAGTCTTATGCCTTTAAAAGATAAAAGAAATCATATTAATGCTGTTATGGATTTTTTTTTGTTTTTAAAATAATTTTACTAATTTAGGCATATTTATCAGTTTTTGAAAAAAATGTGTTCATGATGTGATTACATGGGGAGATCTAGCATCATCAATTAAATGGATAATTGATGCGTCGCATCCGTCTTCAGGACGATCGATTATTCAAAAAGGAAAATTATAATTCTGGCAAGTGCGAAAGTAGTGATCTGGAAAGGTATGCAATGATAATATCATCTCATTTATTACCTATATTATAACTGATTAACAATGTTTTACTATATTCGTCAAATCAATATTATAGGCGTTGTGCAAATTAGATCATTGCCATCTACTAAAGTGTATTTGAATAGTGATGATGACCACTGAAATAAAAAGAGAGAGGTATTATATATATATATATATATATTTATTTATTTATTTATTTATTTATATTTATATATATTTTTTCATTTACTTTTAAAAATGAAAAAACACATACTCATGATTTTTAACCTTAATACAGATGTGATGAAATTGAATATGTAGCATCTCAAACTATCTCATGCATTCAGGAACGAACTGTTCAAACTCAAACTGAATTTTACACTTTGAATGGTCTCCGTCATCTATACAAAATTGATCGAGGTTGTATTATAACATTTTTATTTTAGTATACCTTCATTTCAACATATAGGTTTTTTTATAGAAAACATATTTTAATATATGTAATTATTTATTAATTTATGCGCAGAAAGAAGTTATTTGTCGTGTCTATAAATGGTGTTACAATTACTGCCATCTTTGTGAAAGAGAAGTTAATAAGATTGATGCCACATTTAAATGCTTACATTGTTCAAGAAATTTACCTGTTCCTAATAAGAGGTATTGTATTACTCTCTGTCCATAATCTCGCAAGATATATATATATATATATATATAGGCAAGTGCTCAAAAGAGAACTTATTTTTTGAAGAAAACTAAGGTATTAATCCTAGCCATTAGATGTATTAAGATCAATGGCCCCGCCAGAGACACCCATTATTCTAGAGCTTATATGGAGAATATGAGAGAACTACTAATTTTATATGATTCTATAGTAGAATCAAAGTTTTAATTTTTGGTTCTATAAAAAAAAGACCAATTTGATGATTCTATGATAGAACCAAACATTTATTTTATTTTTTTTTAAAAAAATAAAAAATTATTTTTTTAAAAAAAAAATTTAAAAATCTGCCTTGCTGGCGTGGCAGTGCCACGTTAGTACCGCTGACATCATTGATGACGTATCACTACCACGTCAGCAGTGACATCAGCAGTGATGCCGTGGCAGGTTAGATTTTTTTTTTTGAAATTTTTTTTTTCAGGAAAAATTTTTTTTTAGGAAAAATAAAAAAAAATTGGTTCTACTAAATCAGAGAAAATACATGGTTCTCTCATATTCTCCATATAAGGAGGTCCTCTCTAGAAGGGGACTCATATATATATATATATATATATATATATATATATATATATATATATATATATGAGTAAGGATCTCCTTATATATATATATATATATATATAGGCCATTATTCTAGAGATGTAATTTAATATGATTCTATAGTAGAATCAAAGTTTTAATTTTTGGTTCTATAAAAAAAATGGTCATTTTTTTTGGTTATATAAAAAAAAGACCAATTTGATGATTCTTTGATAGAACCAAACATTTATTTTAATTTTTTAAAAAAATAAAAAAAATTATTTTTTTTAAAAAAAATTTAAAAATCTGCCTGCTGGCGTGGCAGTGCCACGTCAGTGACGTGTCACTGCCACCTGACGCTGTACATGTTCATTTCTAACGTACATATTTTAATGCTTTGGGTGGGACGTAAATGAGAAGGTTGATTTTAACTGGAAAAAACTATTGCAGAAAAGGGTTAGTTTTGACGATCGTACATGTTTTATGCATTTAAGCAGCTGCATCACCGCCCCCCCCCCCCCCCCCCCCCCCCCCCCCCAGTTTCACTGGAAGGCCATGTTAGGACTTAGGAGCAATAATGGCTTGACTAGTCAGGGTAATACAGAGAAATTATTCAAAAGTTTGATTTAACCGGTTACAGTTACGTACCAGTTATCTAACTGGAGCTCTAATATTCTACTGCAGAAGTGGTGAAATGTGCTTTCGTAGAATCTGAGAAACCTAAACTTCGTTTAACATGCTCGAACGACTTGAATTCTGGCAATTGTTGAAGTGGCTCTGCTTGTTAAGAAAAGATGATCTAAAGACCGTGTCCATCTCTTTTTCTGGTTTAGTCATTTAAATGAACATCATGTTAGTCGTGATTGGGTGTAAGGGATTTGTGGTAACTTCAGTTATAAATTTATTAGTAAACTTATCATCATTGCCACATTGTTATCGGTAAAGGGTCAATGTGTTTCAGTGGATTGTTGACCTGCTTTGTTTCCGAGTTGCATTTCTTGACATTCTTTCGTTTCTTTCATGAAGATGCTTTGCACTTGGCAATCCTGGGATAAGATAAATTATAAGTTTGTGAAAGGAATTTTTTCTCATTGATATTGCTGCAGATAAAGATTATTTTCATTTACTTAGATGTAAATATGTTTTGCTGATGGACTTTGCTTGCGTTTCAAGACATATTTATTTATCATCCATCTTTGGACAAGTCAAATATATACAGTGATCTTTACTTCTCTGTATCTGCAATTGATATAAAGAAGTGCATGGGACAGCTTTTTTTATTATCTTTTCACCTGATCTTCTCCTAAATTGCAGACAGAGGAAATTGTCAGGTTAAATGGAATCTACAAGCGCATGCTTTCCAATGCAGGAGTTAAACTATTTGAAGGTGAAGGAACACAACTAGATGGCACTAAACTTAGATATTCGACCAAGCACATCCTGATTGCTACTGGTAGTAGAGCTCAGCGTCCTCCAATTCCTGGGCAGGTATATATGTTTCTAAAGTTGGATAAAGAGCACGTACTTTTAATTGATTGACATTATAACTGTTAAACCTACACCTACCTCTTTAGTTAACATGTCTCTTCGATCTTTGAATATATATGACTTGAGCTGACTAATTATCAGCTAGATTTTGTTTTGCAATGAAGTTATGTTAGGGTATCTTTATAGTATCTGTACCTGACCTGGTGTTTTGTCAATCTATTTTTTTTAATCTATTTGTACGTTAAAGTTTGAAAACTCTTGTTTTTAACAGGGTATAATCTTTTAATCTTTTTCCAATCTTTATTGTACTTTTTATTATTGGATTTCGACTTTAGGAGTTGGTTATAACTTCTGATGAGGCTTTGAGCTTGGAAGAGTTACCTAAGAGTGTTGTTATACTTGGTGGAGGGTAAGCTTTTCTCATCATTTCTGTTAGTTATTCAAATCATGCCACAAACCTCACGAATGATTCCTTTTGTTGTTCTTTAGGTATATTGCTGTTGAGTTTGCTTCAAGGCGTGGGATGGGAGCCACTGTGAATTTGTGGTTGACAACTGATGGTGTCTTATGACCTCTTTTCTTATGCTGCAATCTGCATTGTATTTTGTTGCAAATTTCAAATCATACATTAGTTTAGCTCATAATTTGGCTGCTATGGACCTTGTAAGTTGTCATTGCCATCACATGATGTAGACTGGGTCTTTATGATACAACTACAATGTAGAAACAGATTGGTGACTATAAGCCTTTTGCTTGTAGCCTCTATGGCTGAGCTTTACCTTCTGTTCGTACTTTGTATGATTGATTCTGCACCCGCCCGCAGTTTATATATAAGCATGCATTAACTATTATGAGCTCTAGACAGGTTAATGATTTTGTTAGTAACTATTGAGTTACTAGAAAATTATGCACCTACGAGGCTGTTCTGATATCTCAACCCTTGCTTTATCTAGTGTTTTACAAGCTTTGAATTAGTACTGTGTATTATTGTATCTTATATATGATTAATTTCCTCTGTGTGATACATGCTGCTCAATTTTACCTTGGCAAAAAGATGCCTTTGTTTTAATTCTATTTCTTAAGTGCACTTCTATTTTAAATCTGTGTTTGATACATTGTAGTATTGCAGAGGGTTTGATGATGAAATGAGAGCTGTAGTTGCAAGAAATCTGGAAGGAAGGGGAATTCATGTACATGCAGTACTGACCACATTGTCGGAGGTACTCCATATTTGTGAAGTATATGGTTTTCAAGTTTAATTTGCCCCATATCGTCTTTGGAGTTTCTTTATTCTGCTTTTCTTTTGCCTTTGTGATCTGCAAGCTATTTTTTCCGCAAGTAGAAGTAGAACCCTATGCAATTTTACCCACTGCTATTCTCAATTTTGTACGAGTATTTATTATTATTGTCAATTTTTTCTTTGCATATTTGTATGGGATTAAGAGCAATTCCAATGCAAAGCTATAATTGAATGCATAGCTAAAATATAGGATTAGATTTAATAAATGAGCACTTCACTGCATATAGCTATGAAGATGATTGAATGAAAAATTGTAGAAATGGATAATATGTTTTATATTTAGAACCAAATTTACCAGCCTTGCGATATCATTTTTTAATAGATAAAAGGAGGGAAATATGCTTGGTACATGAGTTTTACCAGAAACATAACAATGGCTGTAGCCATTCTGGCATTAGTATAGGAGTATAAGTTCTATTGTAGCACCAAAAACCAAGTTTTGGTGCCAGAATTAGTAATAGCTATAAACCATTTTAGCATTAGCATTGGACTTCTCCTTATATACAACAGACGCAACTAAGTCTGTAGTAGAATGCTTCTTTATAGTCTACTGATGTTTATCAATTTTATTTCAGCAAGTTAAAACAGACCTGCAGGGCATAAAAGTTCGTACAGACCATGGTGAAGAAATAATGGCAGATGCTGTTCTCTTTGCTACCGGTAATGCCATTGTACAATCCAAGTAGTGTGTTTACATGTGCTTGGTATGAAAACAAATGTCTAGTAGAGCTGGTATTATAGTTATATACCTTAGAGTATATTGTGTTAGAAAATGGAAAGTTTGAGGCATATTTATAATATGTTCTTGATGTCATTTCCGGAAACTAACAAGTGAAGGTTGTTCCTTCTAATGAGGTCTTAAAATTTCATGTTTGGATCTAAGACATTTTCTTAGTGGAATCCATAGATAAATTGAGTTGAAAGAATGAGATTTGAAATGGGAAATTAGGTTGCAGATGGAAATCATGGCCATGATATATATTTCATGATCATGAAGAGGCATCAAAAGAGATGGGATATTCAGAAATGTTTCATGCCCATGAGAAAGTTTTCATGTCCATGAATGTATACTTGGTTGGTCAGAAACGTTTCATGCCCATTAGGAAATTTTCATGCCTATGATGTGCAACTGATTTTAAATTAGATATTGATTTATTTTAACAGGTTTCAGATTTATTTGTTACAATAGTACTGGAAATTTGGGTCAGTATTTGGATCAAACCCTGATGGAAATTTGGATCAGTACTTGGAGTAATATCCTGATGGACTTGGTCAGACATCAGATACTGATGGGCTAAATCCTGATGGATATCAGTTCCTGACAAGCACTGAATCCTGATCCTGATGGACACCAAATCCTGATGTTACTGATGACCAAATCCTGATGCTTATGTAACTGAAAATAAATACTGATGCAGTTAATACAATTAAATCAGAATATTTACTTTCCTTTTATGGAGTATCAGTTACGTTTTATTCTTGGTATTATATATATACAGAATCGAATAGAACGTTTGAAATAGACGATACATCCTAAGGAGAGAAAACCCTTATAGTCTTCTTTCTCTCTGCTCTCTCAACACATACAGAAGAGATACATAATTCTCAGGCGAACTGAGGTGCTAGTCGCTGTTGATCTCTCCGCTTCTGTGACCGGTTTGATCTGTGCTGTTTTATCCTGGAAGTGATATTACTGCAACCCAACACGGCAATAATCTCTTCAAGAACAGTCAAGTCCTCTCGAAGGATTTGGCGACTCAGTTGTTCTTTCTCTCTAATCAGTGGTTGCTAATCTTCAGTGAGAGATAAGTATTCTTACTTTTCTTGTTAATTACAGTTACTGATTATACTCTTTTTATGCCTTCGTGTTTTTTTTTGTTAATTGGTTAATTGCCTGTTCTTGTTTAATATATATCACTGCCTCATTGTTGCTGTAGTGTGTAATATACCCAACAATCTTGAAGAGAATATTTGTGTTATATATTGTTAATTAACAAGATGGTTAACGAAACTGAAACTCCTGTTGTTGAGACTAGCTCTGGGTCTGGTGTTACTGTACCCACCATTGATTGGACTACGTACCGTTTCCCACAGCCTATCGATATGTCAGGTATGCCTGATAAATTCGGTGGGGGTGTTGGTTTTTCTCGTTGGCAGAAAAAGATGAAACTATGATTAACGGTAAAGGGTCTATGGCCGGTGGTGCAGTATGAGAAACCAATTGTGGTTAAGGAGAAAGCTGAAACTGTTAAGGCTTATACCATGTGGGAGGAAAAGGATGGGGTGGCTAGGGCTGCAATTCTGACAGCTTTGGCGAACACTCTATTCGATGTTTATTCATCTGACTCTTACACTGCTAAGCTCTTATGGGAGAAGCTTGACCAGACACATAGTACTGACTCGCAAGGGTTGGAAAAGTATTCTGTGGCTAGGTTCCTTGATTTTAAACTGGTGGATACTAAATCCATGACTGAGCAGGTGCATGAGTTTGAGATGTTGGTGCATGCTTTGAAGGAATCTGGTATGGACTTACCTGAAAAGTTTCAGGTTATGTCTGTGATTGAAAATCTCCCTAAGTCTTGGGAAGAGTTTGCACTCTCCCTGAAAAGACAGAGAGGAGAGATCACTTGGACAAACCTGATGTTGGACATCTCTGTGCAGGAGCAACACAAGTCCAAGCAAGGACATGTGATTCCTGTTGAACATGCTGGGAGTTCGAAGGTAAATGTAGTGACTGTTGGACAGAAAAGAAAGTCTGTCACTAAGAAGGAAAACACTAAGTCTAAGGACAAGAACAAGGCTAAGAAACCAAAGGCAAACAAACCATGTTGGTCTTGTGGACAGGTTGGTCATTGGAGCAAGGACTGTCCTGTAAAGAAAGTTAAGAAACCTGTTGTGGGAGCACAAGCTAACACTGTGCTTGGAACCACTAGTGGGTCTATGGTTAACATGGTTGTTGGTGAGGCTGTTGCTTCTGAAACTGACAACGGGTATGTGACCTACAACCCTGTACATCTTTCTACTTATTCGTCTCATGAATGGTTGATTGATACTGGAGCTAATGTACATATTTGTACTGATATTACTCTATTTGTATCTTATCAACAGACTCATGGAATGATTGTGACGATGGGGAATGCTAGTGTAGCTCAAGTACTTGGAATAGGAAACGTGGACCTGAAGTTCGCTTCTGGGCGTGTTCTATCCCTCACTAGAGTGCATCATGTTCCTGATATTCGTAGAAATATAATAAGTGGAAGTTGTTTAGTTAAGAATGGTTTTGAAGCTTCTTTGAAATGTAATAAAGTAGTTATTACAAATACTGGTGTATTTTTTGGCAAAGGTTACTTGTCAGATGGATTATTTTTAATAAATGTTGAGCCTGTTCTGGGCAGTTTTATTAATAATAATGTTGCTCCTTCTGTTAATTGTGTTGAATCATCTGATTTGTGGCACGCACGTCTTGGTCACTTGAATTTTGGTGCTCTAAAGAATATGATGAACTTAGAGTTGATTCCAAAACATGCCATTGATAAGAAATCTAAATGTCAAGTATGTGTGACTGCTAAACAAACTAGGAAACCCTTTCATAATGTGGTTAGGGATTCGAATGTGTTAGATTTAGTGCACACTGACATATGTGAATTTGGTGGTGTTTTGACCAAGGAACATAATAGATATTTCATTACCTTTATAGATGATTGTAGTAGATATTGTTATGTTTATTTTCTTAAATATAAAGATGAAGCACTAGATAAATTCATTATGTTCAAAACTGAAGCTGAAACACAAACTGGTAAAGTACTTAAGCGTTTGAGATCAGATAGAGGTGGTGAGTATACGAGTAACTCGTTTAATGAATTTTGCAAGAGCAATGGTATAGTTCATGAGTTAACTCCACCATACACACCTGAGTCTAATGGGGTGGCAGAACGAAAGAACAAAACTTTTAAGGATATGATCAATAGTATGTTGATTAATTCTGGGTTGACTAAGTACATGTGGGGAGAAGCTCTGAATACGGCTTGTCATATTCTGAATAGAGTTCCTCTGAAACATATGGACAAGACACCTTATGAATTATGGACAGAGAAAAAGACTAGTTTAAAATATCTTCGTGTGTGGGGGTGCCTTGCAAAGGTACTTGTCCCTGAACACAAGAGAAAGAAACTAGGGCCTAAAACTGTTGATTGCATCTTTCTGGGCTATATTGAAACCACTACGGCTATGAGATTTTTAGTATTAAAATCTGACATAGACGGAATAGTGGCTATCACTATAGTTGAATTTCGAGATGCAACATTCTTTGAGGATGTGTTCCCTATGAAGACTGGTATACCTCAGGGTATTTCTGATGATGATCCCACTCACACATCGAGGTCCATTCCTGATTATGTGGAAAGGATGACAAATGTGGGGGCAGATCCTGGTAGTAGCTCTACTCCTGATGAAGTAGAGGAACCTAGAAGGAGTAAGCGTGCTAAGGTAGTCAAGGATTTTGGAAGTGATTTTATCACTTACAATATCGAGGATGAACCTTTAACTTTCAGACAGGCCATGGATTCTTCAGAATCTAGATATTGGAAAGGTGCTGTAAAAAGTGAAATTGACTCTATTATTTCTAATGGAACATGGGAGTTGGTTGATCTACCTCCTGGGTGTTCTACTATAGGATGTAAATGGGTATTCAAAAGGAAGATGAACCCGGATGGCTCAATAGATAAGTATAAGGCTAGGCTGGTAGCTAAGGGCTTTAAGTAAAAAGAAGGCATTGATTACTTTGACACATACTCTCCAGTTGCTAGAATGACAACAATCCGAATGCTTATAGCATTGGCTTCTGTACATGGTCTTATCATCCATCAAATGGATGTAAAGACAGCTTTTCTTCATGGTGAAATTGAAGAAGAGATTTATATGGATCAGCCTGAGGGATTTGTTGCCTCTGGTAATGAGAGGAAAGTATGTAAGTTAATCAAATCTATATATGGCTTAAAACAAGCTCCTAGAGACTGCCATAAAAAGTTTGATGAAACTGTTTTAGAATCAGAATTTGTAGTTAATGAAAGTGACAAGTGTGTCTATTACATGGTTAAAGGAAATGAATGTATTATTGTATGCCTGTATGTGGATGATATTTTGTTGTTTGGAACCAATATTGAGATTATTAACGAGACAAAAAGGTTCTTGAAAAGGCACTTTGAAATGAAGAATATGGGAGAGGCTAGTGTGATTCTTGGAATCAAGTTGACTCAGTCAACTGATGGAATAACCTTGTCACAATCTCATTATATAGAGAAATCTATACTTGAGAAGTATGGTTATTCAAATTGTAGAATTGCAAGTACTCCGTATGATCCTAAAATTGCCCTTGTCAAGAATAGTTCAGGAGTACCTGTGTCTCAGTTAAGGTATTCTCAGATTATTGGGAGTTTGCAGTATCTTGCTAATGGTACTAGGCCAGATATTTCATATTCAATGTCTAAGTTAGCAAGATATACAAGCTGTCCAAATAAGACTCATTGGGATGCTCTTGATAGAGTACTTAGATATCTAAAAGGCACCATATATCTTGGTTTGCATTACAGGAGGTTTCCTGGAGTGCTAGAGGGATATAGTGATGCAAGTTGGATAGCTAAGAAGTCTGGTTCCAATGGAGTGACTGGATACCTGTTTACCCTAGCGGGTGGAGCAGTGTCTTGGAAGTCTTCTAGACAAACTATTATAACTCGGTCTACTTTTGAGGCTGAGTTGTGTGCATTAGATGCCACGGGGATTGAGGCTGAATGGTTACATGGACTGATGTCAATGTTACCTGTAGTAAGTTGTCCACTTCCTGCTTTTTCTGTTCATTGTGATAACCGTACAACTATCGATAAGATAAACAACAAGAAGTACAATGTAAAAACAAAGAGACATATCCAAGTTAGACTGAAGTCTATAAGGGGTCTAATGTCTGACAGGATCATAGCTGTTGAGTTTATTGGAACTCAAGAAAACCTATCTGATCCTTTGACTAAAGGGCTTGAGCATGCTGTAGTCCTTAAATCTAGGTTGGGGATGGGACTGATAGCCCATAGTAATTCATCTACAGCGGGAACCCAATACACATGAGAGAAGATCCCTCGAAAGTGTATTCAATGTGGTAATAACAAGTTGTAAGGGTGAGTTAGTTTGTACCTTAAACTATATAGATTGATACTCACGTATCTGGAGTCTATCCCCTGTAAACCTATAAGGTACTGTAACTGCCAGAATAGCAAGAGTTATTTGAACTCTGAATGGGGTCAAGTCATTTGACGAGATGCTAGCAGTACATCTCTGGAGATGCCCAGCTAAGCGAATGTAATTGTGTGGTCGCAATTAGAGGAAAGGTTTATTCCTTGAAGCATTCGATGAACAGGATCGAGACATGACCATTAACGTCTCAAAGCAGTAGATTAGCACCATAGCCTTTGACTTGTCGTCGTCTATGGAGTGTGGTTACACCAAACGGATAAAGATTCAAGGTGAAATATTCCATCTGAATCCGGTAGCCATCGAAGTAGAGGACTTAGGAGGGTTCAAACCCGGAAGGGTACCTACTCTGAAAAACAAGTCATGATGAGGATAGATATGTATTTGAATTTCTGTATGGATTCGTGGGGGATTGTTAGAAAATGGAAAGTTTGAGGCATATTTATAATATGTTCTTGATGTCATTTTCGGAAACTAACAAGTGAAGGTTGTTCCTTCTAATGAGGTCTTAAAATTTCATGTTTGGATCTAAGACATTTTCTTAGTGGAATCCATAGATAAATTGAGTTGAAAGAATGAGATTTGAAATGGGAAATCAGGTTGCAGATGGAAATCATGGCCATGATATATATTTCATGATCATGAAGAGACATCAAAAGAGATGGGATATTCAGAAATGTTTCATGCCCATGAGAAAATTTTCATGTCCATGAATGTATACTTGGTTGGCCAGAAACGTTTCATGACCATTAGGAAATTTTCATGCCCATGATGTGCAACTGATTTTAAATTAGATATTGATTTATTTTAACAGGTTTCAGATTTATTTGTTACAATAGTACTGGAAATTTGGGTCAGTATTTGGATCAAATCCTGATGGAAATTTGGATCAGTACTTGGAGTAATATCCTGATGGACTTGGTCAGACATCAGATACTGATGGGCTAAATCCTGATGGATATCAGTTCCTGACAAGCACTGAATCCTGATCCTGATGGACACCAAATCCTGATGTTACTGATGACCAAATCCTGATGCTTATGTAACTGAAAATAAATACTGATGCAGTTAATGCAATTAAATCAGAATATTTACTTTCCTTTTATGGAGTATCAATTACGTTTTATTCTTGGTATTATATATATATACAGAATCTAATAGAACGTTTGAAATAGACGATACATCCTAAGGAGAGAAAACCCTTGTAGTCTTCTTTCTCTCTGCTCTCTCAACACATACAGAAGAGATACATAATTCTCAGGCGAACTGAGGTGCTAGTCGCTGTTGATCTCTCCGCTTCTGTGACCGGTTTGATCTGTGCTGTTTTATCCTGGAAGTGATATTGCTGCAACCCAACACAGCGTAAGTGGGGCAATAATCTCTTCAAGAACAGTCAAGTCCTCTCGAAGGATTTGGCGACTCAGTTGTTCTTTCTCTCTAATCAGTGGTTGCTAATCTTCTGTGAGAGATAAGTATTCTTACTTTTCTTATTAATTACAGTTACTGATTATACTCTTTTTATGCCTTCGTGTTTTGTTTTGTTAATTGGTTAATTGCATGTTCTTGTTTAATATATATCACTGCCTCATTATTGCTGTAGTGTGTAATATACCCAACATATTGCAGATGTGTAATTTACTAATTTTCTACATTATATTCTGCCCTTGCTAAACTGACGTTTTGAGGCATCTACTAAATAATTTCTCTCGAGGTAAAGCTTCATTATTTTTTATTAAGTTAAAATGTCATGTACAATAGAAGCAAGTCAGATCTAGTATATGCAAGCAACATAAAACTTGGTCCGTTTTACACACACGGTTCATTTATGTGGTAATCACCTAGTCTTGGTATGAAATAGTCCTCTTCTATCAATTGCAGGTCGGGCCCCTAACTCGAAGAGGCTGAATTTGGATGCTGTTGGTGTTGAGGTTGATAAAGTGGGAGCCATAAAGGTTACCGAATTAGCCTTTATTTATATGATGTTGCTACATGCTAGATGATATTTAGTGTTTGAGATACGTTGAGGATTCATTAATAGCCTACTGACAAGGCGTCTTGAGACCTTCCCCATGAGCAAGATCATGAGCGTGTTTGGCTGCACACATAATTGGACTTATTTGGGCTTAAGCCCGTTTCAACTTTTTTTTGATCGTTTGGATAATTACAGAAATGATCATATTTAGGGTAGATAAGCTCATTTGAGAAAAGTAAAGAAATGGATACTTTTCCTGACTTATCATGAAATCAAAGAAATATGTCTCTCCTTCCAACCACAAAAGACACAAAAAAATTAAGAGAGAAACAATTCCACCTCTCTCTCTCTGTCTCTCTTTCTCTCTCTGCATTCAATTTCTAGGAGAGAACAGAAGGTACTCTGATTCGTTTTTGAATTCACACACAAACACACACACATATACACACAATTGTTGCAGCATCGCTGTGTATATAGATAACATATACACACAATTATTAATATATAATAATTGAAACACGATCGTTGAATCGCGGTGGCGGATCTGATGGTGAGCAGGAGAGATATTGAATTGAGAGGAGCATAACAATCTCGAGCAGCAATGGATTTAAGGCGAGTTGAGTGAAAAGGGTAGTGAGAAAGATGAGCTTGTGGAGATGGGCTTCTAGGGGTTTCATGTTTGGGGTGAATTTTAGCTGGGATTTCAAGAAAATTGAAGTTTTTTTATGTTTTAAGTGTGTAAGAGAAATAAATTTGGGTAGATTTTTGTGCTTTTTGAACGTTTAAAAAAGGGAAGAATGAAGAGGAGAGACAGGAGCTAACGTGGCAAAACAAAATGGGGCTTATAAATAAAACATCCAAACACTAAAAATTAAGTTATTTTTAAAAGTTACTTACTTCATATAAGTTACTTACTTCATATAAGTTGTAAGTAACTTATTTTAAGATTTCCCAAACGGCCCCCATGTATTCAAATCCTCACTCCTCCCCAACTACTTAAATAACTTGTGTAGTTTAATTAGCAAAAAAAAAAAAAACTAGTGTAGTGAAAAAAATACAATATTCCCCAAATAGTGTTTTGAGATACGTTCAGACTATTAAAAGAGATGGTAGAAATCTTGTGCATGTAGTGTAGGGTAGGTTTGCACTTTACTAGAGATATACGTATAACTCGAATTTGCTTTTCTTAGATACAACCCAGCCCAGGCACCCAATTCACATAGATACAAGAAGACTTATTCCCTTTCCTAACCATTCTTACACGACATTGTCAACTTCTAAATTTAGAAATCTCTACTTCTGCTTTATTTTTAAGATTGTATTATCTTGGTCCTTGCATTTTATGTTATTTTCTTTTGTGCAGTTAGAATGATTAACGCGCACAATTGAAATTTATTCTGATTTGGACTTTTGTTTTACCTTGATACATGTTTTTTTAATATCATTCCGTACATATACATCCACCATGATTACATGTTTACCATTGATTATTCGATGTTTGTTAGTTTAGGATCGTGTATTTTAATATTTTATTGTTAAAGTCATCACCAACATCTCACCAACCATGTTAAAGTCATCACCAACCAATCTCACCAATTCATATCACCAACCAAACTTTGAATTTATGTACTAATTTTCTTCTATTTAAGCATCTCATCTCCTTTGTAATAATCAAGTTGAATACACAACAATACAAGAGTTGCAATTTTCCTCTTACATTGTTTTTCTTCTTCATCACATACTCTCATAATTTCTACATGGTATCAGAGAATTAAGATCCTTACCCCAAATCTCCGCTGCACTTTAAGCTCCTGACCTCCATTATTTCCAGTGACAACCATATATTCCGGGAAGCATCCCTTCTCTTCTTCTCTTTGAGTCATTTCACCAAACACTTGGTGGGTTACTCATCTCGAACAAGGCTACAACCTACAATCGGTTACAACCTTCATATCAACCACACCATATCCACAAACACCAAACCTCATTCCCACCATTCGAGTCATCATACTCCGACAATCCCTTCTTGCCGCCTCAATTTTGGTCGATTCGCAGCCACGCCGTCGCGCACCGACGTCGGCCACCATTGCCACCGGACTGAGCCTCCTGCAGTTCCTCTTCCATCGAGCCCGATCCCACATCTTTTATATCTCTCAACTCTCTTTCTCTCTAAGATACACGCACTGGCAGTTTTAATTATTTTCGACAGCAGTGTATTTCTTCATTTGGGCCAACATTTTCTAGCCTATTGATTCTCATTTTATTTGGGCCAACACAATAAACCCAACAATCAAGGCCACGGTATATAGCCCAATTGAATCCTAGTTGTACTATTTTGGCTATATTACATTTTAGTACCTCAGTTTTTACTTGTCTTCTAAAAAGAGTCCTGCTCTTAAAAAAAAGAAAAAAAAAAGAAGCTATTTTTTTTCCAAAATTACTTTTCAGTACCCCATCTTTGTCAAATCGTGCAGATTGAACCTTCAAGTTTTTAAAACTGACACAACAGCCCCTGGACTATTTAAAATTACAGTTCAGTCCCTGAAGTTTTCAAAGTCTTCACTTTCAACCCTGTACTTGCAAGCATGGAACGAGAGAATAGTTCACCAATTCAAACAATTTTGAATGGCTCGAACTACATAATTTGGTCACAAGCTATGCGCAGTTATCTCAAAGGAAAAAGACTTTGGCGATATGTCAACGGGGATTTTACAATTCCTACAAAAGAAAAGGATGAAACTGACTCGAAATTGAAGGACCGCATTGAAGAATGGGATGTCAAAAATCACCAAGCTATCACATTTTTTAGAAACTCTTCAGTTTATAAAATTAATTTACAGTTTGGAAACTATGAAACAGCAAAAGAAATTTGGGATCTGTTGGCATCCCGCTACACTACATCTGATCTTGCTCACCAGTATCAAATCATGAGTTCACTAAGCAAGCAGAAGCAAGAGTCTGGTCAATCGGTAGCAGATTTCCTCTCACAGATACAATCACTTTGGGATCAGTTGACACCATCTGAACCAAAGTGGTCACACACAGAGGATGCAACACTCTACCAGGCATATCGTGACCAACAACGACTCATCCAATTTTTGATGGCACTTACTCAAGATTTTGAACCAGTTAGAGCAGCTCTTCTTCATCGTGTTCCGTTGCCTTCTTTGGAGAATGCTGTAACTGAACTTATTTCAGAAGAAACTCGACTCGACATTGGCAAAGGCAAATTTGTGGAAGATATGGTCCTAGCAATACCTTCATCACTAGCCATTGATAAACCATTTTGCAGGTTCTGTCGACAAAATGGACATCTGGTCGAGGACTGCTCAACACTTCGCAATCATACATGCAAACACTGCCATCAAAAGGGTCATTATTCTACATATTTTTGCAAGAAAAAGCCATCATTTCCTTCACAAAAGTTCTCTCATCCTTCCACTGGTGCAACCTCGGATTCTACACCGGAAACTGCATCAAATAGTGAGCTTGAATCACTTCTCAGACAGATTTTGTCAAAAACTAGTGCTTCTTCCACCGCATTAACTATCACCTCGGGGTCTACCATGACAGACTCTTGGGATCAGCCATAGACGTGACAGTGCTTCTTCATTCTGACAGTGCTTCTCTAGCCATCAGAATTTCCTTATCATTTTGACAGTGCTTCTCCAGCCATCAGAATTGTTTTCGTTCTGACAGTGTCTTATTCAGCCATCAGAATTGATTTTTCGATCCTCATTCTGACAGTGCTTTTCTAGCCATCAGAATTTCCTTATCATTTTGACAGTGCTTCTCCAGCCATCAGAATTATTTTCGTTCTGACAGTGTCTTATTCAGCCATCAGAATTGATTTTTCGATCTTCATTACGACAGTGCTTCTCGAGCCATCAGAATTGTTTTACCGTTCTGACAGTGCTTCTTCAGCCATCAGATTAGCTTATTATTCTGACAATGCTTCTCTAGCTATCAGAATTACATCAGTTTGGGAAGGTGCAAAGACCAACAAAAAGGTACGATTCATCTACATCGTGTCTCCGGTTCAAAATCCTCCTACCACTTTCGGTAGCTTTCGTTTTCAAACTCAAGATGTTCCTTCAACCATCTTCAGTTTGAGGGGGGGTGTTAAAGTCATCACCAACATCTCACCAACCATGTTAAAGTCATCACCAACCAATCTCACCAATTCATATCACCAACCAAACTTTGAATTTATGTACTAATTTTCTTCTATTTAAGCATCTCATCTCCTTTGTAATAATCAAGTTGAATACACAACAATACAAGAGTTGCAATTTTCCTCTTACATTGTTTTTCTTCTTCATCACATACTCTCATAATTTCTACATTTATAATCACAACTAGTGCTTTGCAGATAGGTTGCATTTTTACATTTATATTAAATAAACTCTGTTTGAGTTTGCATATGTTAATGTTTTTTTTTTTTTGAAAATAAAAAAAAAAAAGAGAAAAAAAAAAAAAAAAAAAGATGATTAATGTTATCAATTGCCTTGAGAAAGTCCTACAGGGTACTATGTATAGATACATTGATATATATTTTTTTGTTTGTTGTGTACCTTCAATTTTTACCATTTGCCTTTGTGCAATTGCATGTTAGAGGAGATAATCTTTTGGGTTATGTGGAAGGTATAATAACGTTTGAAAGTCTACTGAAGATGATTAATGCAATTTTTGTGGTTTAAATTAGCGATTAACGGTACATTTAACAATTTATACAATTATGATACATGTATCAAGTTGTCACATTAAATCTATGAATCATCTGAAGCTTGTTGTAATAGCTTTATTTTTGAAATCAAAAGAAGACTTTCTGTGGAATGAAAGTATGAAGTTTTGAACTCAAAACTCTATTTCAAGTAGTATAGCATTTTGTAAAAAAAAAGAAAAAAAACCTAAAATAGCACACAATATATCGTTTTGATTAAAAAATGAAAACATTACATGATGTAATGTTTTAATAAAATTAAGTGCCTGATTGTAAAGAGAGTTCGGAGAACTTTGATGAAAGAAAAAATGGAAAAGAGATCACCTAAGGAGAAGAGATCGATCACACAAGACTCAGGATGAACAAATTTATACAAGCAGAATTTATTGTACAATGTTATTTAGAAAAAAGAAAATAATAATAAATTGTACAAAATTGTCAGTAGATCTACAATATTGTATAAATTTTGTAAGAAATTTGAGTATTTATCGATAAGAAAGGTGTGCAAGTAAAATTTGGAATTGATTTAAATGAAAATGTTACGGTGACCTTTTAATATTTTTTTTAATTTTCTAGGATTGCGTTATTTCCAAACTCGATTTCTCTTTTTGATGCATACTATTTACTATTGAGTAATGTAAGAGATCTCCAATCACCCCACCCCTTAGCCATAAATCTAACTTAGCAGAAATTTTACCTCCTTCAATGGTATCAATTGTTAGACAAAATTTTAGAAAACAAGATATAGATCCTCTATATTTAGAAATCCTCTAAAAAATTTACGTATCTCTGTCTTTAATTTTACATAATCAAGATACATAAACACGGTTGGAGCAACAAGAATTTTACAGTTTTATGTATTTGAGGTTTATAAATAATAATAATAAAATACTGTTTTTGAATTATAACTAATCATTATAGCTAACATCATTGGACCATAATCTCTTACAGATTCAGCAAATTTTACATAATCATTATTTTATATTATTTTAACTAACCATTTTAGCTATCCCTCGGAGATGCTCTAATTTTACTATTTGTGTTTCATTTTCTGTTTCGAGCTAGGAATTTTATAAAACAACCTTTAAATTTGTGTACATTTAACTTTACTCGTAAAATCAAAATTTTTTGTGTGATTTGTTTTCTTTTATACTTACCTTTTGGATAGGTGAACCAATTCTTTAATTTACACAAATGATTCTTCATTAAAATTACCATCATCATGTAGATCTTACATTACAATCTAACTTATTTTATTGAAATAGCGTTTTTAAGAGAAAATCTAACTATTTAATTCTTGCATACAGATAAAAATTAGATTTGTCAAAACATATTCCACAAATGATCATGAATGTGATTCCAATATTCCATGTAAAATCTTATCAATAAATTTTCTTTATTTAATGTTTGCAGATTTACTATTCCGACATTAAAGCAAACTAAAACTTTGATAAGGGGGAAAAAATTCAAATTAAAAGTAGACAACCCAATTCTTGTGTACAAAAACTCTTAAACAAAAAATGGAATATGATCAGTTCTATTGCAGCCACCTAAACTCTCTCTCTTCTCTCTCTTGTAAGTTGTAATACAAACAACCTATCAGTTTCTTTTTCCTCCGGCGGTGGCTCCTCCACCGATCGGAGGTCCGATTTTCTTGTTTTTTTGTTCTTATTTCCTTCAATAATTAGTTCTCGTTGTGAGAATTGTTTGTTGCCTTCCTTTTCTTAGATCTGAATCCTTGGAGTTTCCGGATTGTTCTTCTTCGATTTGTGGTGGATCCTAAATTTCTTCCCAGATTCTTGGTGGATCTTCGATTTCAAGAGGGGTCTGGTTTCTCTAGCTTTTGAGGTTCCGTTTTCTAGATCTAAGACTTGTTTTAGTTTGATTTTATTGTGTAATTTCAATTTTATTTGTAAGTTTAGTTTGATTTCTCTCCTTGGTGAGAAGTGTGGTTTTTCTCTCCTTGGTGAGAGGTTTGGATTTCTCTCCTTATTTTATTTTGTGAGAGTTGGTTCGGATTCAACGATAAGAGCTTGGTCGGAACTTCATTTGTGGTCGTTAGCTCAAACGGATTTTAGCGAAGATATGGAGCGTAGAGCGAGTATCTATAGACATATTATTTTTTTTCAGACATCTGCTTATTTGTCTCATTTTAATTATGAAGACGAGCATGTCATCCTGTTCTATGTTTGATCGATTCGATCATTCTTGTAGATGCCGTATGGCTTTTATGTATTGAATTACCACCTTTCATAAAAAAAAAATGGAATTTAATTAAACATAAAAGAAAAGTTTAAGTAAAAAGAATAAAGGAGGGCTTAACATAACTTTTTATAACCATTTTAACACTACACAGATATACACATACTCTTACCTTTTAGGCCATATTTATCATACTTTCAAACTTTCAGACTTTCAGAGAAAAAACACACAAAAAATACCACCCAACACTAAGTTGCATGTATTTTTCTCTCTTTATGTTTTGATTTTACATTGATATTGAACACTCGAGAAGATTGCAACAATTATTTTAACTCGGTTTTTTCCTTCTGACAGATAACTCTTCAGTTTTAAGTTTTAACAATACCCCCATACTGAACCGAAATGTTACAAAAAAAATACAACCTGGTTAAAACTTATTCTTGTCATCTTTTTGGTGTCATCACAAAAACATAGACCACAAACCAAAGAAACCAAGACAAAATCTCCAAGGAAGACCATGGTATTTCTCAACTCAAATACATATGCATGTAAATAGCATTCTCGTGAAGTCCTGCATCAACCAATGTACATGATAGGCAACACATAGCATGCTTGAATTGATGTCGAATGGAACCAAAACATTCAAGATAACTAGAAAAGTATATTTCATATACTTTATTATCCTACTCAATTGCAGGTCACCATAGCATAGCCACCTAAACCTACAATAAAACACAAAATTTCAAGTTTGCAATTTATTCTTATTGCTCAGAAGAAATAACACAACCAGATTGCAGAAAACAAAATTTTCTAATCCAACAACATTAGACTAAACTGAATCTGACATATAGGGATAGCTGGGAGTAGACTGGATAGAACGTATATATTATATATATCCAGGGAAAACAGAAATAAGATACAGTATATATTTGAAGTTCCATTAGGTTTTTAAAAAAATGCCTTAAATGCTTAAGATTGGGCTGCAAAATGATAACTAGCATTCAACCTTGCGAGTCTGGCCAAACACTAAAGCTGTGTGTCAATGTCCTTAATGGCTTTGGCCTAGTATTTAGGACTCAGACATGCCATAGGGTTACCCAAAGGCAGGACTCAGAAGAAGGTTTAGTCTAGCAACAGGGTGACTTGGGGAAAACATAAAACCAAGTGTGCCTAATTATCAATAGCTACAAGCCTACAATCATGTCGTTTTAAAGTTCTAGCATATCTAGATTATAAACCACAGTACATGAAAGGAAAGATCGTGGTTAAGAAAAATCATGAAAATCCAACCTTCTAAAACTTATTTTTGTCATCTGCTCCGGTGTCATCCCAACCACACAGTCCATAACCAAAGAAACCAAAAAATATATTTAAGACAAATACAATCTAAATATATTACTAAATTAGAGATCAGTTCATCACCATGATCTAGCTATATGCACCTACAACATAACACAATTATCTAGTTCGCAACAGTCCACAAACCAAAGAAACCAAAAAATATATTTAAGACAAATACAATCTAAATATATTACTACTCATTTAGAGATCAGTTCATCAGTCATCACCATGATATAGCTATATGCACCTACAACATAACACACTTATCTAGTTCGCAACAGTCCATAGCCAAAGAAACCAAAAAATATATCTAAGACAAATACAATCTAAATATATTACTACTCAATTAGAAATCAGTTCATCACCATGATCTAGCTCAATGCACCTACAACATAACACAATTATCTAGTTCACATAGCTACTAGACACAAAGGGTCTTCAAAGCAAAATGCCACTTAAGGATGAAGTTTGCAATTCATTGTGATTGCTTAGAAGAAAAGGCGCAACCGAACTGTAGAAAGGAAATAGTTCTTTGGTCCAACAACAGTTAAACAAACTTAGAATCTAACAAATATGGAGCGCTGCATGATTCAAGGGAGAGACCTTTCCACACAAAAATTAATGACACGAGTATAGATATGGATTCTCATATATTCAAGGAAAACAGGAGCACTGTCCTCAATATTTAAAATCATATCAGGATTTTGAAAATCTGTTGCCAATTTAACGGTTAGGAAAAACGATAAATAGCGTTAAACCTTGCAAGCCTGACTAAATACTAATGCTGCCTGCATAATTTCCTTAATGGCTTTGGACTCCTATATACAACTCAGACACGGCAAAAGACCTACAGAGGTGACTACAAAGAAGATTAGTTCTAAGAACAGGGCTGAGTATAAAAAAAAAATAGTTCAAACTTCAAACAACGGGGCTTACTATGAAGAAGTTTTAGTTCCTGTTCTAACAACAGAGCTTAATTGGGGGAAACATAGCGCCAAGGGTAAGTATGTATAAATTTTTCAAAATACAAGATTTTGAATAGCTAGAAGCCTGCAATCATGCAGTTCCCAACTTACGGAATATCTGGACCTTAAATCACTCGTACATAAAAGGGAAGATCATTGTAGTTAGTTAGTTACTGAAAATTATCTTCCATATTAGACTAAATACTTGAGTGGTGAGGAGTATAACTGAATCACCAAGTTTCTTCAACCTACATTCTTGTATACATAGCAATGTGCTATCAACATCCAATATTATTTTAAGTTTTAAGACAACATAGTACCCAAAGCTTAAATATTCATATATAGACAGCAATTAAAAGCATAACTAACACAATATAAAATTGCAGCTACTTGTCACCAATTTAACCCACACAATTCATATTTATCATAACATATAATGTCAATTACAAACACAACCATACAAGGTGACAAACTACTATCCACTAGTAACAAAACCTAACCTTAACCACCACACCAATAAACTCATTGCATTCCAACTTCTCCAATTCAAAACACCACTAGCAACGAAAACAACACATAAATAAGAAAACAAGCATACGCAATCAACCCACGATGCTCATCCCCACACGAAGCCAACTCAACCAAAAGCCTCGTACAAACCCTTGTACTCCACACAACAAAAACACCCGTAACCGCATAAATAACCATCCCACCTTGCGGAACAAACAATGCCAAGGCAGACAATATCACAATCGGCAACATACAATAACCGATCAAACTCAAACACCGGTCCAAGTCCAAATTCCCATTACGACCCGCTAACATATTAAACACAACATAAAGAAACAATGCAGATACTGTAATCCAACCCACAATAATCCCCAAATGTAATTTCCCAGCCAGAAACTGAAACAATCCGAATGCCATTACGAAAATAAGCGGGCCCCAAAGATCGGTGTGTTCGTGTAAATCAGGGTTAATTTTGAAGGGATTGTAAATTGAGATAGTTTTATTCCAGATTTGTTTAGTGTCAAAACCAAGTTCTTCACGAAGGGGGGGTTCGTCTTCGAATCCCCCGCTGTATCTGTATCCACCACCGATGATGGTCGCGGAAGAGACGTAGTGGGGAGGGGGGAGTGAAGTGGTGGCGGTGCCGATGTCCAAGGGCATGAAGGGGATGGAGGAGGTGGAGCGAGGGGGTTGGAATGGGGCGGTGGCGGGGCGGTTGCGTTGGGTTGTGGAGTTAGGGTTTGGGTTGGGGTTGGTACTGGAGGTGAAGATTACTGGTGGCACTTTGAATTCTTTGGCCATGGTTGAGGGGTTTGGTGGAATTACAAGACTGGATTTAATTGGGTTTGGGGTTTAGTAGATCTCTCTCCTCTGATCTGTATCTCTCTCTCGCTAATTGGTTTGGGGTTTAGTAGATCTCTCTCTCGCTGATCGCTCTCAATCTAAAAATCTCTCTCCCTCTCGCTCTGTCTCTCTCTCTCTCGGGGAAAAAGAGGTTTTTTAGGTGACTTGTATTTATGGTCGCAGGGACGGTAATTTTTACCGACATAATGGATATTCGATCCATTCTGATTGGATCTTATCGAACTTAAATATTTGGGTTGGGTTTGGTTTTGGATTTATTTTTTAAATTCGAACTATTATCGGATCGGATTTGAGTTTTGACCTTATCAAACCCGACCCGAAAATATGAAACCCGTTTCAAATTCGATTGAATCCGAACTACCCGTATTTAATATAAATAATATAGTATATTTATTATATATATAAATATATATATATATATATATTTAGTTATATGAAAGATTTGAAAGGTTGCTGACTTGTTGCATATCGGTTTCATTAAACCCGAACTCGGTTAAAACCCAATGAGTTCGGGTTCGATTTTAATATATTGGGTTTTTCGGCTTCAGCAAAATAAATTCGAGTTCGAGTTTGGATTTGGTGAAACCAGTTTTGACCGACCCGATTGCTATCCTGTAATCAAGTAAGGTGAATGTGAATAACAACTAAAGATACATAAATCTCTCAGTATGTAACACTTTACTAGTAATTGTAAAAAAAATTAAAAATTTACTAGTAATTGTCAAAAAAAAAAAAAAAACTTTATCAGTAAGATTTGGATTTTGTATGTTCTGTATTTTATGATAGCTGTACAAAGTTCTACATGATATGTAAACTGGGACTTTCTAGATTTTTTTTTTAGACATGACATTTTTTTTTATTTTTTTTAGACATGATCATGTGTTTAACAGTTATCTCTGTAATTTTAAGTTGCATATTGATATAATCTGTTGAATTTATTATCTTTTACTCACTAGCATTCATCAAGGTCGAAAAAAAGGTACGGATTACATAGCTAAAAAATTGTTAGTACCCTACATCATAAATAATGCTACCAAAATTAGTAAAGTTATATGAGCTTTGTTATACATAGTTTTACATGGCACATTCCCATCGAAGGGAAAGCTCAATATCATAATATCAAAATGGCCGTAATGTCTCTACAAATCCCCCTTCAGTTCCTCATGCATTAGGTGTCTCCATGATTTCTCGGGCTTTCTTGAGGCAGGTTATTGTTTAAATTGGCTTTGCACTATAATATAAGCGAATAGAACATGCATGTAAGATTGTTAGCGCTCAAGAGTTGTAGGGGTGTCAATTTCGTGTATCAGGTCGTGTTCGTGTTTGTAAACGGGTCAATTTCGGGTCAAGGTAAAATTAATTAAAATTGAATGAAATTAAATATCTAAGCATCAACGAATGAAAATCTAAAATCGGGTTACTTTCGGGTCATTTTCGGATAGACCGGATCATTTTCGAGTCACTTTCGGGTTTTGTCTCAGTAAATCGGATTATTGGTTGGGTCGGGTTCGGGTCGGGTTTCGGGTCGGGTCTGAAATTGACACCCATAGTTGAGGTAAGCTTCCCAGCCACCTTTTTCCAACTTCTCTGCTTTCACCAAGACCGTCTCTTTTGTGTCCTCTAGATACTGAGCCATTCTGCAAAGAAAGGTTTCCTGTGATGTCTTGTAAAGGGGTGATGCTTTTACTCGTAATAATGAAAATATTGGCGCATCTCACAATCCTCTCTGTTGCAATTTATGCAAAAAACTGTTTTTGGTGGTGAACCTAGCAAACCTGACTACAACAACATACCTTATGCTATGTTTTGGTACTGTTCTCTCTTTCAGAATCCTTTGCGTTATTTTTTTGCATTTCTTGTTGATATATGAATTTAATGTGATAAAAGTGGGTGCTTTTTCCTCTTTTTTTTTTTTTTGGAAAAGCAGCATACCACCTCTTCCAGTTGTTGGACTCAGCGACGACTAAGAGCAGGCTATAGAGCAAGCCAAGGGTGATGTACATGTTTACACTTCATCATTTAATCTAACGAAGAACACAATCTCTGGGTATGTGAGCTTTTGGATCATAAATTTTTATGAAAAGTCTTGTAATGTTGATGTATGTGAAACAGTATCAGCATATTAATGTATTAAAACAAGTAACTTGTGAGTAGGTGGGAATGTACAGTACTATACTTTGTTTGTCTTGGTCTAAATTGATTGGTCTTGCATTGTAATTTACACAGATAATTCACCTCTTTCAAATTACGCGGAATTTTGTGTTTAGTAAACTGGTTGTATCTGTATTATGTCCACAGGCGGCAGGAGAAGACAGTCATGAAGCTGTTGTTGATGCTGCCACAGATAAAGTTCTTGGAGCATCTATGTGCGGCCCAGACGCCCCTGAAATCATTCAGGTATCTTTGTTCTACTATATTAACTGGCTAGAAAATTTCAAAACTAGCTCATATCTCATTCTAATCGTAACACACTCGATGTGATTATTGAGGAATATAAGCTTTTATTCTAATGTCATTCAATATCTTGTGCAGATGGACAAGTGAAAAGCACTCCAGCCAAACTTTAATCTAAAAAAAAATGTAATGGTGTTTGTTGTTATTGGATTGTGTTGACATGTGACATTTTCATTGGTTGTTCTGCTTTTATGCACAGGGCATTGCAGTGGCACTCAAGTGTGGAGCAATTTGACATCACGGTAAATCAAAATTAGATTAAGATTCAAATTCAAGACATCAAAAAACCTGCAATGTTTTTCCAGTTGGGCATACACTTTGTCACCATGCGGTCAGTGACGAGAACAATTTCTTCTGGTAAACCAAGAACAAGCCTTTGAAATGGAATAATCATCAATGTTATAATGTCCAAGGTCCAAGACACAACAGGAAATATGTGATCGCACAAGATTTTGATACACTGAAGACTCTTGTTATTTTTCCATTCTCATTATGATAAATATTGTAATTAAGATCGTACCTGTTTATAAAATTCATTGTCCGAATCCTCAAGCAAGATGAGGACTGAAATATTTCATTGGGTTGTGGACTCCACTGAACCAAAAAATAAGCATCACATACTTGGGTTTGTAGTGAAATCTTTGTCTTCAGTTTCGACTGACTGCAGGAATTTGAGGAAAGTGGAGTGTGTTGGTAACTTTTAATTTCGCTAAATTTGTGTAGGCAACTTTTCTTGTATGATAACTATTCATGATGTATATTTTTTCTTACGTTTTCTGTGGGGTGTTTATCTTCTTGATAATAAATTTTCAACTGTCGTATGTTTGTTTGGTGCACGGAGAAAAAATATATACGTGAGGGTAAAATCCTTACTAGAAATGTTGCTCTTTTCTAACGAAAATGACATTATTAACGAAAATTCTTATATACTCCGTATTACTTTGTGGCTACATATGGTCTTTTAATTGTTAAAGACCTTTGAGATATATCCTTTACAAAATTGGAAAGACTTCGAGACGATCGTCTCTGAAAGAAAATTTTATTTCATTGATCAAAAATACATATGTTCAACGTGAATAACGCCATTGTGAGGAATAGTTTATTATCAAAAAAAATATTGAAAAATTTAGAGAACGCATGATTAACATACAGAGCACTATTTCATGAACCCCTTGATTTCCATTGCATATAACTATACAACTTCCACAAAATGCACGTTAAATGAAGTATTTTGCAACTTCTTCCTAAGCTTTAGTACCTCTACAAACTACAATTGAGCTTCTTCCGTGTGCTTGATTACCTCTAGAATTGAGTGTGTCATTGTACATCTTCGATGATATGAATACCTAGTTCTGTTTTTCCATGTTGCACAAAATCTTCGGTGATATATATCCTAACTTACTACTTTCCCGTTGCATACATTGCATATTTCGAAACCAATGCCATCGCAGTATGGACACTTTGCTCATGGAAATGATGCATTCCATAAACTGCTTTAAAATGGAAATGATGCATGATGTAATAACATGTTCAGATGAAGGTAATCAGTAGTACTAAAAGAAATGTCTCATGTTCTCTAACCTGTTCCTCAATATTAGGCTCACCAGTGCCATCACATTCTATCACCAAATGACCAATAATATCAGATAAAGCAAATTCTTCCACATATTAACTTCTGCTCAACTTTTTCATATTTTTACCTATCGAGAGGAGCGTAATTAGACCTTTATATCTAGAGCAATCATCAATAAAGAATGTTTATATTCATTCACATATTGCCCTTGCCCAGAACAAAGATGATAATAATGTTATGCAGTAGTTAAGATTTATGTAGTTTATGGTGCTATAACATTATTACTATCCAGTACATTTACTTTAGCTATTGATACTGCTTCCATAATGAATAGTAATACTGGGAACTTATTTAAACCTATTAACATTACATTAGAAAAAAAGTGTATAGCACCAGAATAAAAAGAGAAATGACTTTAAGAATTGAGACTAAATGCAATTAAGACATCATTACATCTTTAAGATATTGGTAATTACCTAGGTGAGTTCAAAGAAATAAAATGTACCTGAGCACAATAACCGGCCCTCCCCACGACAAGAAATGCATCTGGTCATATCTTTGTTAACACTGCCTCCATCCTGCTTGTTTCCGCCAATATGCCTTAAAGAATCTTCCCACCGGTTTTCTCCAAGAAGAAAGACTTGACTGTGAGGTACTTTAGATTCTGCAACACCTTTTTCTTTAGCATCTCTCTTTTGAATTTCCGGGACTTCAGTAGTGTGAGTTGCAGCTGTTCCATTTGAAGCCTGATTGGAATAAAATAATAATGAGATCATTTAGCAGAAAAAAAAAAAGAGATTGGAACATTAGACCACTTATTCCAAGGGACATATATTATGCTCAAATTATTCAACACTACAATCTAGGAGTTGGTTTTCCAAATTTGTACTGGAGCAGGCAGACAATGACGGTAAGAACTTCTTAAGGAAATGAAAACAAAAAACTACTACGTTTTTGTTGGCCACATAGTAGTAGCAGTATTCCCCACATCAACATATTTTACGTATTTCTTGTGGCACACTATTCCATCTCAAATTTGCTTATCAATTAGTACTAGGAAAATAAGGGAGAGAGAGAGAGGAGAGGGGAGAGGGGGAAGGGGGGTTGCAAATTTATGTAGTACGCTACCATGCAAAATCTGAGGTAGCTTTATACACATTCACTAAAACATCAACATCGAGATTCACACATTAATGGCATTAACAACAGCGAATTGTAAACATGCAATAAAAAAAATCGTCAAGACTGGTACATAACATAATGAAACGGCAAACGTTTTCTTGTGAACAGAAGAACAAGCGCAAACCTTGTGCATAGTGGCCCCATCAGTTCTTTTCAAATCTGCCTTCTCTGTTAACCCAGAAACATCATTTATCTGCTCTTCGTATAACTTTCCCAGAAGCTCTGGAGTCATGATCCCATCTTCAGGATTTTGTAATGAGCCCTGGCACGCAAGATTGCAGAAAGTTGATAAAACTCACGCATGAAAATAAATGAGCAACAAATAAGAAAAGTTCAAGCCATCTTAAAAGATCACTGTTATGAGGTAACCTAGTCAAAGTATAACTTACTTGCCAAGTTTTTATGGCACGTTCAGTCCTGTTGGGATTTAATCTAAACATGGTGTTTAAACTGTGTTTTTGAATAAGTGTGGTATCTGCAGAAGCATGTGGTTGGTTAGCCTAGTTTGATTATTTAGTGGAGTGATTATAGGAGAATTGTTAGAATAATAGAGTATCATTAGGAGAGTAATTATTTTGTTTTCCTACTTTACAGCTATCATCACACTCTGTGGCTAGCTATATAATTGTAATCGTTTCTTTCGGTTTATTAACCCTGATGAACACAATGTAGTCCTTTGTAGTATTCCTTGTTCTTCCTCTTGTTAAGTTCTTGTTTTTCTTCCGTTCTATACATACAGTTAATACATATGTATTAGTTCAGTTCCTACACTTGGTATCAGAGCTTCCGATTCTCGAGGCCTTCAATCTTCTAGTTCATATTACTCATCTTCATCTATGTTGTTCCTGTTTTTCTTCTCTTACTCAAAGTACAATAAGTTTTCTTTTCACATTTTATTTTCTCAAAATAAATCTGTTAGTCAGTCTTGAACCATTTCTAAATCAATCTCTGAGCTGTGATCTTCAGTTCATCAATTGTTAAAAACTTCTCTGTTTCATCAAGTATGCACTGAAAGTGTTTGATATTTTGTGTGACTGAAAATTTTGGTTAAATTTTGGGGTATGTATGTGTGCATATGTGAGTAAAGTTTGCTAAGGATGGGCTGTTACTATGAGTGTTGTTTGTTTTGTGGTCGAAGAATAGGGAGGTTGAAATGAAGAACTCCAATGTTTGTTTGAGGGAGCTCCGGATTCGTATCTCCGAAAAGAAGAAGATTCGGGAGGTGAAGTTGGAAGATGAATGAAGAGAAAGAAAGGTATAGTAGAAGCATTGTGAAAAGCAAGAGGAATTCAAGAAGGGTGCAAAGGAAAAGGGCTCTCTGACCGAAAGGATTTTATGGAAAATAATGTTGATGGGAATTTTTTTATGGCTGCTGTTGAAAATCTGGAAATAAGGGAAGTAAGAAATATGAAAGAGTTTATAGAACTGGTGGTAAATGCAAAAGTGCAATGTCGATTTGTGGAAGTTGGAGGATTATTTCCTTGTGAGTTTGGTTTGTTTGCTGCAACAGGTGAAGCCACAGTTGGTCAAAGAAGTTGCTTGCTGATTCAAGACAGGGAAAAAGAAGACGGGGAGAGATTTGCAGACTGAGAGAGAGGAGCAGTCGTGCATTGATTTTTGCTGATCCAGTGCAGTGATTGTTCGAGCCTGCTATAATTGTCCTTACTGCAGGGTGGTCAGTTGCAGGGCAGAAGGCCGGTTGTTTGAAAAGGAACATGTGAATGCAACTTAGTTTATGTTTAGATTAAGTGGTTTAAACACTTAAACCACTCTGTTTCTCTTTTTATTTCTGTTTTCACTTTTGTCCTCCCGAGAGAGCTCTAATCATGTTGGTGTATCAAGATTTGCTTACTGGTGATGAGCTTCTCTTAGACTCGTTCCCGTACAAGGAAAGTGGGTTGTGCAAGGAGCAGTTGACGTAAACATTGGCGCAAACATTTCTACTGAAGGTGGTGGAAATTGTTGACACTTTCAGGCTCCTATTTATGCTGAAATGCCGAAGTATGGGAGTGAACCGGATGAGTATGTATTTGGTTGTTTGTTGGCTGCTTTGTCGAAGAATGGTAGTGTAAAAGAAGCTGCTTCGTTGTTTGAGGATATGAGAGAACATTTGACATCTACGATAAAGCATTTTACTTCATTGTTGTATGGTTGGTGTAAAGAAGGGAAGCTTACGGAAGCTAAACTTGTTCTGGTGCAGATGAGGAAAACATGCGTAAAGAAGGGTATGCTGTAGCAGGGAAAATGGCGGATATGGTGCGTGAATATTCAGAGTAAGTATTCTGATAAGCTTACTAGGGATTTTCTTGGCATGAGAAATGTGATGAAGTTATATATGATGGCCATGAAATTCCAAAAGGCAGAACTCTCAGTAAAGTTATTCATGGCAAAGTGGGTACCTCGATGGTGTTCTAAACAGAGTGGGTGATTTGATTACCCATGGTTTGTGGCTGATTAATGAAGATGATTTCACTATTAAAGTGAAACATGTCAAAAAAAATGCAGAATGACTAACATCTGTTGCAGGGCTGGTACTCATGTTGTTGAGGATGTGGAGGTCATTGTAGGGCGAACTGGAGGTTTTCTGGTTAAACAGCTTAAGAATGAGGATGTTTCCCATTTTCCTTTAGAAAAAGGGGTTTCGTTCTCTGTTCTAATTGAAGATCTGATTGGCGGTGATTGTTTCAAGTTCACTGTTTCTGCTAGCCTTTCGATTCAGAGGGATACAGAGTTTTAGCAACAGGATGGTGACAATACCTTGATTGCTCATGATTTCTCGGTCTTAGAGTGGACATGTAGGTTATGTATGTTATGCTAAATTCACGCAAGCGCACGTAGTCACAAGTAATACAATTAAAGTTCGTTCCACAGAGATCTTGGTTAAGTTTTACTCAGAAAATATGTCTATGCAATAATGTATGGTTTAAATTCACTGCTAAGAAAATAACAAATAGGGTTTGATTAACTAAATTAAACTAAGATGCAATTTATAAAACTAAGAATTAAACAATTAACTAGACTTAAATTCGGATTACTTATACGAGAATAAACATGGAATCCTAGTTTCATTATCTACTTCACTTAGAGTTGCAGCCTTCGATTAAAACATGCGATGGTTATGATATCTGATCGAACAACACGAAAAGAGTAAAAGTTACCTCTCGGTATACTAGTACCAATCTAAGCATACATCCACAAAAGATAGAAGATGAATAGTCACCTATTATGTTTAGACCCTATATCTCTATAGAATTTGAAAACATAAAGGTTGAAGCACAAGTTATCCACTTAGATCACATAGGGTAGCATAATATCTCTATTCATGCCACAAATCATGATGATTACATCAACCTATCCTATGCTAGCATGGCAAGTTCTAAATCTCAAGATCCACTCTCGTTTAGCAAGAGATTAACAAATTAGATGTTCGCGACGCACCTAAATTCAATAAGCACAACCATACAAGGATATCAATAATTCACCACACATAAATCTCTAAGGCATGCAAACTACTAAGCTACATAGATAAATCCACTAGGACCCCACGATAACGATTAGTTCATAATCGAACCTCTCGTCACCATGGGATTTGATGAAAGCATGGTAGTAAACAAGATAAAGAAGAAGATGAATAAATCAATAATAAAATAAGGTGTAGCGAACAAATCCGGAAAAGTAATGAGCATCCACAAGATACGCCTAACAAAGGAATACAAGAAAACTATGTCTAGATCTTCTTGTCGTCACGTTCCTCGCCTTGGCTTCTCTCCCTTCTTGCTCTGAACGAATTATGTGTGTAGGATGTGTAGATTGTTATTTTTCTGTGCCCCAAGGTGTGTATTTATAGCCCCCAAGTGCCTCCTTGACCAAGCGATTACCGTATTTGAAATAGGATAGAATTCCGGTAATTTTCCATCTTTAATTGAAATAGAATTGCAATTCCCTTGTTTAAGTTAACTTCCAGAAGCTTTAAATCGTCCACAACAATTGCCATCTTGAATTAGGAGAAGAAACGGCAATTTCCTAATTAAAACACAATTCCAGGAAGTTTTCTGCCAAGCCCCGCGCGGCCGCGCGCGCGTCCAGTGTTTCTCAGCGCGCCCGCGCGCACAAATCTTCTCAGAATTCACCCAGCGCGCCCGCGCTCCATGCTAACTACCCTCCGCGCGCCCGCGCCCAAAGGTTACTGAACACACTGACTTCTTTTGCCATTCTGATTTCTTGCCTTATTCCCATGCAATTCCCGACACCTGGTTCTTTGAAGTTAAAAACACCTCATATTTACTAGAAAACCTGTAAATGATATCCTGCACATTTGACACAAAAACACATTAAAACACACAATTACTTGAGAACAAAGCTATCAATTTAAGTCGAAATAAGGCGTTCCAAGTGGATAAAAATCCACTTATCACACCCCCAAACTTAAACCGATGCTTGTCCTCAAGCATAAACAACAAAAATATATACAACTAACTAGTACCACTTCCGTAGGTGATCACGGTTGCATTTGGCATATGCAACAAGCCCTTTAAACCCCTAGGCAGCCCTAGTGGACGAGTAAGGTCTCGTGAGGGCCTATAGCGAATGTACCCACAAAATCCATTTAACCTAATGCAATGCAATGCATGAATGCAACTAATATGAAAATGCAAGATCCCCTTCTAACTCACCAAAACCAACTAACAAGCAAAAATCTCAACGAATGCAACAAGTCCAAGCAGAGCTCGACTAAATCCCCGTATACTAACAGTACATGACAGAAACGTGCGTGTGTGCAATGCTCATCAGAAATACCCCCAGAAATAGGTCAAAAATCATACATGCTTTCCGTCAAGACAATCACAGGTTTATAACTAGAATAGACTGTAGACACTCCATAACCTAAGAACACCTCCACCCTTATCCAAGGTAGACAGAAACTCATGCTTACTACTATGACACTACATATACAATACGCATGCTTATTCAACCGTGCAATGAATGAGACCCCAAAAGGCTTATACAATAATACCCATGTAGCGAGCGTTAGGTCAGCAGGATCCCAGACTATAAAAGCCTTAGGTCACTAGGACTAAGTCCCCTCGGACTTAATAACTCGAGTATTAAAGAGCTCACTCTGGTTAATTTTGCATAAACAAACAAAACTTGACTCTTTTTTTTTTTTTTTTTTTTCTTTTTCTTTTTTTTTTTTTTTTTTTTTTTCTGTTTTTTTTTTTTTTTTTTTTTTTTTTTTTTTTTTACGCAATCTGGAATGAGCCTTTCTCATTTCCAACCCTAGACTACTCATATAAATATGAGCTGGCTACTAGCCAATTGACACCTAGCCATTATTAACAACTATTAACAACTAGCATGAAATTCCTGTTTTCCCCCAAACTCAGACTTTAATGTTCCTACGCTATAAAGGGAATAACGAAAATTCTAAGAATAAACAAGTGATTAAATCTTAAAACATCCAACATGCATGACTCCAACCTACCCCCAAAAGTACCCTAATGAGACTGTGTAAAAATTTTGTTCCTGAACATGCAAGTCAATTACCTAGGAACTATAAATCAGCCCTCTACTCATTATCATCACACTCAAATCAACCTCTACCTATCAATCAGAATCAGCTCATTTTAAGGGATCATGAAAAATGCATGCCATGCAAATGCAACTAAATGAAAACTCACATGATATACGAAAATAAAACAAAATGTCCTATATGAAACAAACATAGATAATACGAACATAAAATGCATGACTTACAACTAATATGCAAACATGATATCCTAACATGAACACAATGAACATATACAACATATACAATACTTTTCCCCCAAACCACCCCCAAACTTAAGATATTCAATGACCCCATTGAATGGAAGTAATTACGAAGGAAAGTAGAAAACATACCTACGCCTCAGCGTCATCACCCTCCTCGGGTGGAGAATCTGGAGGTGGATAAATAGTGTCCGATCCAAAGACTGGCCACTCAACATGGGATCCACTAGCTCCAAAGGCAGAACTGAAAGCCTGAGTCAACCTCGCTGAAAACCGGCTATGGCTCTCATACAATGCATCCATCCGCCGCATCATCCTCCTATCATGCGAAGCACTCGAGACAGCAACAGGAGCAACTGGAGGAGCGCCAGCAATCGCATAGCCCAGACCCCTAGGATGAGGAATGCCGCCAGGCCATTCCCCCAACTTCGACACATCGATAGGTCCAGCTGGCATCTGAATCGGCTCCTCAGACGACCATGTCACCCCAGCATTGGCACACATCCTCGTAACAATAGAGCCATAAGGAACTGACCCCGAAGACACCCTCAAGAAGCGCAGCATACTCTGATTAACCAAATATCCAACATCGATATAATGTCCATTCAGAATAGCCCATAACAAGATAGCTCGCTCAACTGTCACCTCATGTGTATGTGTAGTAGGTAACAGATTAGCACAAATAAAAGAATTCCAAGCCCGAGCATATCTGTTCATCGAGGCAGATGGAAAGTTAGCCTTCTCAGTTGACCCAACCCTCAACTTCCATGTCGTACCTGGCACACACAGACGTGCCACCACCTCATCTAAATCCACTTCGGACCTGGCCTTAAAAGTCCAGTCCTCCGCCCCAACAGGTCTATCCGGCAACCCAAGTAACAGCCGAATAGCACGAGCAGTGTAATCAATAGTGAACCCTCGGACAAGTGAATAACCATCCCTGTTCTCCCTAGCATTAGCATAGAATTCCCGGACTATAGTCAACGGGACAGCGGATGCAAGCTCACACAAACCCTGCCAACCCCTCTCCTCAATCATAGCCACCATCTCACCATCAGCAGCAACAGGCAACCATATCCTATCCTTCGCCACGGGCCGAGACAACAACACCCAAAAATCTGCCCACAAATCTCACACAAAAATCCCCAAATTTTACAAGAACTACAATTCGAAAATCAAATAACAAGAGTAGAGATTACCCAAATCGAATAGTAGAGGTAGAACTTGCCCAAAATCAATCCCTCAATCTCGAAAATTCGAAGCTCCTTGAAGTCCAATTAGGGTTTGAGAATTGATATGAATGGTGAATTTGTATGTAGATATGTAAGGATGTGTGATATGAATGTGTATGGTATGAGATGGAATGTCAAAGTGAGTGTTTATAAACTGATGGAGAGAGATTTGGGGTGTAAAAATCGAAGTAGAAGAGAAGAATTAGGGTTGGGGACTTAACTGCAATCGCCCGAAAAAACTGCTCTTTTTTTTTTCTATGTTCAGACTTCCGCGCGGCCGCGCCCAGCATAGGTATTCCTCCGCGCGCCCGCGCCCAGCTTTCCAGAAATATATTTTTTATTATTATTATTTTTTTTTTTTTTTTTTTTCAAACAACAAAAATACTACCTACTGACTTCTACTAAAATTCCTTACATCATGGGTTGCCTCCCAAGAAGCGCTTGTTTTACGTCTTTAGCTTGACGTATTTCCAAAATCTCACAATTCTGACAAAACGGAGGCAACCTTCTCACGGTTCACCGTTCCTCCATAATAAGGCTTCAGTCGATGTCCATTTACTTTAAAAGCATCATTGATAGACCCTCTAAATATCTCCACCGCTCCATGTGGAAATACCTCCTTAACTGTAAACGGACCAGACCACTTTGACTTGAGCTTTCCCGGAAAAAGTTTAAGGCGAGAGTTGTACAGCAAAACCTGTTGACTCTGCACGAATTCCTTGTGCACCAACTTTCTATCATGCCACCTTTTAACCTTTTCCTTGTACATTTTTGCATTCTCATAAGCCTGTTCACGAAATTCCTCAAGCTCATTCAACTGAAGTAGACGCTTTTCACCCGCAGCTGAGATATCCAGATTCAACTTCTTCAATGCCCAAAAAGCCTTGTGCTCTAACTCAGCTGGTAAATGACAAGCCTTACCAAACACCAACTGATAAGGTGACATTCCAAGAGGTGTCTTGTACGCAGTTCTATAAGCCCAAACAGCTTCGTCTAACTTCAATGACCAATCCTTACGAGATGGATTCACCACTTTTTCCAGGATCCTTTTGATTTCACGATTCAAGACCTCCGCTTGACCATTAGTTTGGGGATGATAAGCAGTGGCAACACGATGCGTCACATTGTACTTTGCCATCATAGCAGTAAACTGACGATTACAGAAGTGTGTCCCCTCATCACTGATTATAGCTCTTGGAGTCCCAAAATGTGTAAAAATCTGCTTGTGAAGAAAGTTCAGCACCACCTTAGCATCATTGGTTGGCAAAGCTTTCACCTCCACCCATTTGGACACATAATCCACAGCTAGCAGGATGTACTGATTATTGCAAGATGAAACAAACGGACCCATAAAATCAATCCCCCACACATCAAAGATCTCAACTTCCAGAATAGTATTCAAAGGCATCTCATTCCTCCTAGAAATATTACCAACTCGTTGACATCGATCACAACTCATCACAAAACGATGAGAATCCTTAAACAGAGTCGGCCAATAGAATCCCGCCTGAAGTACTTTCTGAGCTGTTTTATTACCACCATAATGACCTCCATATGTGGTAGAATGATAATCACGCAAGATACTCTCAGTCTCACTATAGGGAATGCACCTCCTCAAAATCTGATCTATACCAAGTTTGAACAAGAATGGCTCGTCCCAACGGTACCACTTCACATCATGTAAGAACTTCTTCCTTTGAGCATAAGAGAATTCTGGTGGAATGACATTACTAACAAGATAGTTCACATAATCTGCAAACCATGGTTCTTCACCTTGCACTCCAAAAAGTTGCTCATCCGGAAAAGATTCATTAATAAGAGATTTAGCCTGTGAATCTTTACCTTGGTCCTCCAAACGAGAAAGATGATCAGCTACTTGATTTTCCGTGCCCTTCCTATCCTTAATCTCCACATCAAATTCTTGCAAGAGAAGCACCCAACGAATCAACCTAGGCTTAGAATCCTTCTTTGACATGAGATATCGAATAGCAGCATGATCCGTGTACACAATCACCTTAGTACCAAGCAAATAAGATCTGAATTTCTCAAAAGCATAGACAACTGCTAACAACTCCTTCTCCGTAGTGGTGTAGTTAAGCTGAGCCTCATTAAGGGTTTTACTAGCATAGTAAACCACATGAAAAATCTTGTCCTTCCTTTGTCCAAGCACAGCACCAACAGCATAGTCACTAGCATCACACATCAGCTCAAACGGCTCCTCCCAATTGGGTGCGGTAATGATAGGAGTAGTAGTGAGCTTCTTCTTCAACAGCTCAAAAGCCGCCAGGCATTCAGCATCAAACTTGAAAGGAACATCCTTCTCTAACAAATTGCACAAAGGTTTAGAGATTTTCGAGAAGTCTTGAATGAATCGCCTATAGAACCCTGCATGACCAAGAAAACTGCGAATTCCTTTAACAGAAATAGGTGGAGGAAGATTCTCGATTGTCTCCACCTTGGCTCTATCCACTTCAAGTCCCTTGCTAGACACCTTGTGCCCAAGAATAATTCCTTCTTGTACCATAAAGTGACATTTCTCCCAATTAAGCACCAAATTGGTCTCCACACACCTCTTCAGAACCAAACCAAGATTATGCAAGCACTCATCATACGATGTACCAAAAACTGAGAAGTCATCCATAAACACTTCCACATTCGAGCCAATCATGTCTGAGAAAATAGCCATCATGCACCTTTGGAAAGTGGCAGGAGCACCACAAAGTCCAAACGAAACTCGACGAAAAGCAAAAGTGCCAAAAGGACATGTGAATGTGGTCTTCTCTTGATCTTCCGGAGCAATGCATATCTGATTATAGCCAGAGTAACCATCAAGCAAACAATAATACTCGTGACCAGCCAACCTGTCTAGCATCTGATCAATAAAAGGTAGAGGGAAGTGATATTTTCTTGTGGCTTTGTTGAGCTTCTGATAATCCATGCAAACTCTCCACCCCGTGACTGTTCGAGTAGGGATGAGCTCATTCTTCTCATTAGCAACAACTGTCATGCCTCCTTTCTTTGGCACACATTGAACCGGACTCACCCAAGAACTATCTGAGATAGGGTAGATAATGCCAGCATCTAACCACTTTAGAATTTCCTTCTTCACCACCTCCTTCATAATCGGATTGAGTCTTCTTTGATGTTCAACAGTAGGCTTAGCTCCTTCTTCTAGCAAAATTTTATGCATGCAATACGAAGGGCTGATTCCCTTGATATCTGCTATAGTCCAACCTATTGCTGTCTTGAATTTCCTCAATATACGCAAGAGCTTTTCTTCCTCGACATCTGACAGGTTAGAAGAAATAATAACAGGTAGCGTAGAGGTATCACCAAGAAAAGCATACCTCAAGTGACTAGGCAAAGGTTTGAGTTCAAGAGTAGGAGCTTCCTCAATAGATGGTTTAAGACGGATTTGTGACTTTTCCAGCTCCTTTAACCCAAGAGACTCGAATGGCATGTCAAATTTCCTCTTCCACGAATTAGCATTCAACATCTGAATTTGCATTACTTCATCCTCATCTCTCACCTCAGAGTTCCCACTCAATGCTTTTTCCAACGAATCTGTTAGCAACAAATGATCAAGATCCTTGACTACCATGGAATCAACCAAATCAACATTGAAACATTCTTCTTCATCAGACGGAAGCTTCATAGCATTGAACACATTAAAGGTGACATTCTGATTTTGAACCCTCATGGTGAGCTCTCCTTTCTGCACATCGATCAAGGTACTACCAGTAGCTAAGAATGGCCTTCCCAAGATTATGGGAATCTTCTTATCTTCCTCGAAATCCAATATAACAAAATCAGCAGGGAAGATGAGCTTATCAACTTTCACCAAGACATCCTCAACTATGCCTCTCGGATAGGTAATTGAACGATCAGCCAACTGCAACGAGATGTTAGTTGGCTTTGGATCCGGTAGACCCAATTGCATGAATACTGACAAGGGCATGAGATTGATGCTAGCTCCCAAGTCACACAAGCACTTCTCAAAGAATAGATTACCAATAGTGCATGGAATAGTAAAGCTACCCGGATCCTTTAGCTTTGGAGGCAATTTCTGTTGCAGAACCGCACTACACTCTTCCGTTAAGGCAACGGTCTCTAATGCATCGAGCTTCAACTTACGCGAGAGAATACCCTTCATGAACTTGGCATAGCTCGGCATCTCCTCAAGTGCTTCTGCAAAAGGTATGTTGATGTGCAACTTCTTGAACACTTCTAAGAACCTAGCAAATTTGTTATCCAAATTCTGCTTCTGGAGTCTTCTAGGATATGGAGGAGGAGGATAGATCTGATTATTCTTAGTAGACAACTCCGAAGAAGCCTTATCAACAGATTCCTTGCTCTTCTCTTTCTCACCTTCCAGCTGATCAGCTACCAAGTCAGATTTCTCAATTTCAGGCAATGCAGAATTTTCGACTTGCTGATTCTGCACTTCTTCATCTTCATTAGTGGCTGATTTAGGACCTGATGTGACCCTTCCTGATCTCAAAGTTACAGCCTTCACCTGCTCCTTAAAATCCCTTCTGCCTGGATTTGCTTCCGTGTCACTAGGAAGAGTTCCTTGTGGCCTACTACCCAAGGCACTTGCAATTTGCCCTATCTGAGTTTCCAAGAGCTTCTGACCAGCTTGCAGGTTCTTCAATGCTATCCACATCTCATCAGATTTATCATTAGATGATTGCCCCACCTGAGTCTGAGGTTGTTGCTGCTGAAATCCTGGGGGTTGATATGGTGCCCTATAAGATTGCTGATAACCCTGATTATACGGCTTTGCTTGCTGATAAGATTGTTGAGTATTCTGATTGTTGCTCCAGCTGAAGTTAGGATGATTCCTATTATTAGGATGATAAGTGGCTGGAACCGGTACAGCAGGTCTCTGGAAATTACTCACGAACTGTGCTGATTCAGAAGAGATAGCACATTGACTCGTCTCATGTGCGCCCGCACATAACTCACAAACACTAGCCACCTGCTGAACTCCATAATTAGCAAGCGAATCCACCTTCATAGCAAGAGCCTTCAACTGAGCTGTAATCATCGAAGCTGTATCTACTTCCAAAACTCCTGCTACTTTGCCTTGAGAAAGTCTCTGGGTTGGATTCTGGTATTCATTAGCAGCCATCATCTCAATAAGTTCATAAGCTTCATCATAGCTCTTTGCCCACAAAGCTCCACCTGATGCTGCATCTAGCAAAGGCCTAGATTGTGCTCCCAACCCATTGTAGAATCCATTGATAACCATCCAATCAGGCATGCCATGATGAGGACACTTCCTTAGCATCTCCTTGTAGCGTTCCCAAGCCTCACACAAGGACTCGCCAGATTGTTGTTGGAATTGAGTTAACTGGTTCCTTATTGCTGCAGTTTTCGCCATAGGAAAGAATTTTGTAAGGAACTTCTGAGCAAGATCTTCCCATGTAGTAATGGAACCAGGTGGTAGAGAGTGTAGCCAGCTCTTAGCCTTATCCCTCAGAGAGAATGGGAAAAGCCTCAACCTGATAGCTTCATCCGTCACACCATTACACTTGAAAGTGTCGCAGATTTCAATAAAGTCCCGAACATGCATGTTTGGATCCTCTGTAGTAGCTCCCCCAAACTGGACTGAATTCTGCACCATCTGAATTGTGCCCGGCCTGATCTCAAAGTTGTTTGCTGCAATAGCTGGCCTAACAATGCTTGACTGAATGTCATTGAGTTTCGGCTGAGAATAGTCCTTCAAAGCCTTAGCTGCTGCTGCATCTGCCATTGCTACTGTAGTTTCAGTCTCCTCTTCCTTATTCTCTATATTCTCAACAAGATCGTCTTCTGCCAGTTTAAGTAATCGAGCTTGCGAACGTGTTTGCATACAAACTCAAGTACCTGAAACACCACGAAACAAACAAACTAAGTAAGAATCCGAGTCAGTGAACGCTAACGACCACTATTGACAAACACATAAACTGAAATAAAAACACCGATGATCCCCGGCAGCGGCGCCAAAAAACTTGTTATGCTAAATTCACGCAAGCGCACGTAGTCACAAGTAATACAATTAAAGTTCGTTCCACAGAGATCTTGGTTAAGTTTTACTCAGAAAATATGTCTATGCAATAATGTATGGTTTAAATTCACTGCTAAGAAAATAACAAATAGGGTTTGATTAACTAAATTAAACTAAGATGCAATTTATAAAACTAAGAATTAAACAATTAACTAGACTTAAATTCGGATTACTTATACGAGAATAAACATGGAATCCTAGTTTCATTATCTACTTCACTTAGAGTTGCAGCCTTCGATTAAAACATGCGATGGTTATGATATCTGATCGAACAACACGAAAAGAGTAAAAGTTACCTCTCGGTATACTAGTACCAATCTAAGCATACATCCACAAAAGATAGAAGATGAATAGTCACCTATTATGTTTAGACCCTATATCTCTATAGAATTTGAAAACATAAAGGTTGAAGCACAAGTTATCCACTTAGATCACATAGGGTAGCATAATATCTCTATTCATGCCACAAATCATGATGATTACATCAACCTATCCTATGCTAGCATGGCAAGTTCTAAATCTCAAGATCCACTCTCGTTTAGCAAGAGATTAACAAATTAGATGTTCGCGACGCACCTAAATTCAATAAGCACAACCATACAAGGATATCAATAATTCACCACACATAAATCTCTAAGGCATGCAAACTACTAAGCTACATAGATAAATCCACTAGGACCCCACGATAACGATTAGTTCATAATCGAACCTCTCGTCACCATGGGATTTGATGAAAGCATGGTAGTAAACAAGATAAAGAAGAAGATGAATAAATCAATAATAAAATAAGGTGTAGCGAACAAATCCGGAAAAGTAATGAGCATCCACAAGATACGCCTAACAAAGGAATACAAGAAAACTATGTCTAGATCTTCTTGTCGTCACGTTCCTCGCCTTGGCTTCTCTCCCTTCTTGCTCTGAACGAATTATGTGTGTAGGATGTGTAGATTGTTATTTTTCTGTGCCCCAAGGTGTGTATTTATAGCCCCCAAGTGCCTCCTTGACCAAGCGATTACCGTATTTGAAATAGGATAGAATTCCGGTAATTTTCCATCTTTAATTGAAATAGAATTGCAATTCCCTTGTTTAAGTTAACTTCCAGAAGCTTTAAATCGTCCACAACAATTGCCATCTTGAATTAGGAGAAGAAACGGCAATTTCCTAATTAAAACACAATTCCAGGAAGTTTTCTGCCAAGCCCCGCGCGGCCGCGCGCGCGTCCAGTGTTTCTCAGCGCGCCCGCGCGCACAAATCTTCTCAGAATTCACCCAGCGCGCCCGCGCTCCATGCTAACTACCCTCCGCGCGCCCGCGCCCAAAGGTTACTGAACACACTGACTTCTTTTGCCATTCTGATTTCTTGCCTTATTCCCATGCAATTCCCGACACCTGGTTCTTTGAAGTTAAAAACACCTCATATTTACTAGAAAACCTGTAAATGATATCCTGCACATTTGACACAAAAACACATTAAAACACACAATTACTTGAGAACAAAGCTATCAATTTAAGTCGAAATAAGGCGTTCCAAGTGGATAAAAATCCACTTATCAATGTATTAAAGGAAAAGCCTTTCAGGTCTTCCAGGTGGTTAGGCCTCCTTTGTCTTGGCTTGGGCAGGGAGTTGGTTCTAGAGATGTTGCATTAATTTCTTGCATTTCAGGAGGGGTTCCAATGTGCTGCATTTCAATGTGAATTCTGTTGGAAGAATGGATGGTTTTTGGAAATATCGCTTTCGTCGGCATGATGGGTTTGATATCATCAATGTTGACAGCATGAGGGATGAGTATCCAGTTCTGGAAACTTGCGTTATTGGTGTTAACAGAAGCGACTTTTGATTTGCTGGGGAGAAGCAACAAAAGGCATCGGGTGTGCAATACTTGGTACGGTTTCTACATAGGTGGACGACCTATATCATAAGCAGTTTGAAGGTGTTCGAGCAGATATTGCTGCATTTGTATCATGGGGTTATTGTTGGGGCCTATGTGGGATTTGCCCAGATGTTTTTTTTGGGGCATGTATTGGTTCAAGTAAAGATGGGTTCAAGTGCGATGTTGAGACTGCCGGAGACACAACTTGGGTGCTTACCGTTTCTGGTCAGCATACGGTTCACAAAATCTGCTCCCATGAAGGTCATGAAGTTGGTTTGGGGCTGTGTTAAAAGGAGTGCAGAGGAGCATGTATGTGCAGCAGTGTAATCAGGAGGAATACAAGCAGTGAAGAAAGCGACTTGGTATTGCTAAATGTGAAGTTTGAAACCCACACGGGCTGAAAGAGCTTGCCAGATGGGCAAAGAGCTATCCATACGGGCTGATGAAGTTGATCCTTGTCTAAGTGCAGGCAAGAAGAAAGCCATACGGGCTAATGAGTTGAACCTTGTCCGAGTGCGGGCAGGATGAGAGTTGAACCTTGTCTGAGTGCAGGCAGGATGAGAGCCAAACGGGCTGATGAAGTCACAGGTTCACGGGGTCGAGTTTCCATTGAAGGCATTTTTCGGGATTGAATTTTGCTGGGGGGTAATTGTTGATGTTGCCTAAATCGACTCATGAGATGTCAGGGTAGTGATTAGATTGTGATCACCTGATAGTGACTGGGGATAGTGATTCCCGAGGGAACGCCATGTGAGCGTGTTGAACCTTGTCGTGAGTGTAGACAGGATGGAAGCCATATGGGCTGTGATGATCTTTCCGAAGGGGAAATGGACAGTGTGCCGTGTGCGCACCAAGTCCCGGGTAAGTGTGAATTATCGGACGGGAACAGGAACGTGCAAGTAGGCGCGCAGGAGTCGACGTGCCAGACGGGCACAAATGTCGACATGCCATACGAGCAAATGTGAAATTTCTTGTGTGAAGTGCCAGAGGGGTACATAAAGTCTAAAGCCAAATGGGACTGTTATGATGTTTAGATTAAGGGGGAGACTGTTGGGATTTAATCTAAACATGGTGTTTAAACTTTGTTTTTGAATAAGTGTGGTATCTGCAGAAGCATGTGGTTGGTTGGCCTAGTTTGATTATTTAGTGGAGTGATTATAGGAGAATTGTTAGAATAATAGAGTATCATTAGGAGAGGAATTATTTTGTTTTCCTACTTTACAGCTATCATCACACTCTGTGGCTAGCTATATAATTGTACTCGTTTCTTTCGGTTTATTAACCCTGATGAACACAATGTAGTCCTTTGTAGTCTTCCTTGTTCTTCATCTTGTTAAGTTCTTGTTTTTCTTCCGTTTTATACATACAGTTAATACATATTTATTAGTTCAGTTCCTACAAGTCCCACTTGAGAACATGGAATATTCTTCGTCTTCTTCATCGCAATAAAATCCCAGCTTTTGCAATGCTTCATAAGAATTGCACAAAAAAGTTGTACAAACCTATCAAATGAAGAGCGAAGGAAAAGAGACACCACCATTCAGCATCTAGAGCTTTATAACTATTTTTTCCATATAATCTCTTGCACATATATAATCTCTTGCAGATGATAATATTAAAATTAATGTAAATGTCTAAATATAATATGCCTTAAAACAAACTTTGCAAATTTAAATGAATAGAAATTATTTGTATACGTTTTTTTTTTTGCTAATTTATTTGTATACGTTTTCAAACTTATGACTAGGGGAAAATTTTATGAGTTCAACCTTGTTTTTCCATATATAAATTATTTTTTAGAGACTTTAATTTTAGTATTTCCTTCAAATATTGAAGTGTTAGATGCCATCAAGGAACATAGATTCGATATTGAGACGAAGCATGACAAGAAGTACATTTAAGGATAACTGAAGTTCAAACAACTCTACTCTCAAGAGTCATGGTTCCATACTTGCTACTCTTATGCCTTTCAAAGATAAGAGGTTTAATGCTTAATTCTGGACTAAGAACAGCCTATTTCCTGTTAGACCGGAATTGCTTAAAATTAAGACATCACCCTACTCATGGTTATCTATCAACCACTGATTAATTGGGTTGTACGGAACATAAGTGGTTTAGGAAGTGGAGCTCTAGAAGCACTAGTTATGCTGCATTTTAGACCCACAATAACCAATGTGTACGTATTGAAAGGGCAATCAGTTCTAACGTAAGCTTGATGTACACGTACACAAATAATTTTCTCTCGTAAAATATAGTAGATATTCTGCTCAACATCACTATCAAAAGTGAGTAGGAGAATCCGACTACTGTTTTGCTCTTTATCTGCACCCTCTTGGTAGTTGAACGACTTTGTAGATCCACAAAGAGCAGTCTAGCCATTTACTACTGAATTGTGATAGCAATCAATAATGGGGGAAACAGAGGATACTCATTATTGTACAAGCTCTAGGGAAATGTTATTTCCGGAGCTCTTTTTTTATTTTCAAAGCTATTTGTAACATAATGTATCACAATATGCAACACAGGGAGCATATGCTACAAATACATCTCTGGAAATAAAAAAAGAGCTCCGTAACCAACCACTATTAACTTAACATTTCAAGCGCAAAGTGCAATTCTACACAAATAAGAACTGGGGAAACTATTATGTAACTCTAAAATTAGTTAGTGTCACAACTCCTACATTTATTCTTCCCCATACGTAGCAAGACTCTTTCAAGTATTCTGTCATCGCTGTACTATGTAATTAACATAATTTATAAATTTAACAAAACCCAAATCATCCAGCCCAAGACAAGATAAATTGAGCTTCCAACACTGCTAATCCAAGCTTAAAATGTTTCCATCTATAAGTTTATTTAACCAAAAATAATTACCCTATTATCCATTTATCATCTTACACACATTACCATACAATGAAATCAAATTAGTAGTATCCACATCATTCACAAATCACAACATACAAAAAGAGTATATATATTCATTCAAGACAACAACAGTTGTCCACTCATTTTTAAATTTCCATTTGCCGTATTCCTTTTTATTGGAGAAAATGCCCAAAATGGCACAATTTTAGGTTCAATGTCCAAAATAGCACTCTCACAAAACCTTGCCCTCCTATGGCACAAACATCACGTGAATTCAAGATGCGTTAACCATAACGCAAATATACCTTGCGTTCTTGCCTTTAACCAATTCAACATATGCGTTTCTCTTTTCCTTTCTTTTTTTCCTATTTTTTTATTCATAAAAAAATAAGCAATGAACGCATGTATTAATTGCGTTTTTACTATAACGCATATGCAAAAAAAAAAAAAAAGCGTTTTCAATGTCCAAAATATATTTTATCCGTATTTCTTTAGGAGTTCAAAAGTTAACCTTTGGGGTTCAAAATTTTCATTTTGAATTTTATAAACATTCCGAATGATAATTTAGAAATATTCAATTTTTTTGTTAAAATTTTTAAATTTTATCTAATTTTTTTTAGGGGTTCAATAGTTAACCTTTGGGGTTCAATAGTTCCATTTCGGGTTTTAGAAATATTCCGAACGACGAATAAATCGTATACGTACTTATGCGTTTAAAAATCAGGCCGCCAGATTCAATTTTTTTAATTAAAAATTTTAAACTTTATCTCTATTGCCTTGGGATTTCAACATTTAACCTTTGGGGTTCAATAATTCCATTTTGGGTTTTAGAAATATTCCGAACGACGAATAAACCGTATATGAACTTAGGGTTTAGGGCAACCCTAAACCCTAACTTATGCTGAATTTTAAACGCGTTAGCGTTTAAAATTCAGGCAGCCAGATTCAATTTTTTTTAATTAAAATTTTTAAATTTTATCTGTATATATTTTGGGGTTCAACAATTAACTTTTAGGATTCAATAATTACATTTTGGGTTTTAAAAATATTCTGAATGACTTAAAAAATTGGTGGCACCCTTAAAAAAAACGTGTACAAAACTTGCGTTTTGCTGATAACGCAAGCATTAATTGCGTTATGGAGTACAACGCATGTACTGCTTTCGTTTTGACCTGTCAGCTAGGCTGCCATCAACTGTAACAAAAAAAAAAAAGGAAACGCAAGTGCTACTTGCGTTTTGGGGTAACGCAGGTAGCACATGCGTGAAGTGTGTGCTAGTGTGGGTACTGTTTTCAGGGGGTGCCATTTTGGGCATTTTAATCAAAATTTGTGCCATTTTGGCACTTCACCCTTTTTATTGCTTGTCGAGGTCCTCCGGCTAAAGTTTTACACTTTTAGCACTACACAAGAGAAAGTTCGCATTGCTTTTCTTGACCATCGTGATTCTCGCTCAAAAGAAAAAAATAAGTAAAAATCTTTCGAATTGTCTACTAACTACGTATCAATCCGAATTAAAATGATTGTATTTGTAACAAATGAAATTATGCACTGCTTATAGAAATATGTTTGTAGTGGCTAGAGTCAATCAGGCCCGTGCATCATTTCAAGCAGAAATTTACTTTTAGATAATTAGATTCCAGGTTCAATTTGACAAAATATTCAACCCTCCGCAAGTCCTAGGAGGCCCAACAATCTGAAAATATTGACTCGGATATAATTTTTTTAATGGCAATGTCGTAATTAACTGCATAATTAAGGGCAAAGTCCTGCAAAACATATCGATAATATACGTTTTTTTAAAATTAGATTTAAAGATAGAGACGTAAGGAAAGATGTGCCAAAAAAAAAAAAAACGCAGCACTCTCAAATAACTCTGACATTTACACTTTAAAGCAAATCCAACCACCTAGTTTTAAGATTAAGCAAAACAAAACAGAACAAGGTGCATTAGAGCATCTCCAAGGGTATTATGTAAAATGGTTAGCTATAATCATTGACTATAATGATAATGTAAAATTTTTGCTAAGAGTGAATGTGTGCTACAAGGGGATTATCTATAATCATGGTCATGTAAAATTATACATAAGGGCTTCATTGGTTCAACAAATATAGCTCACCAAATATCATTATCTATATTTTTTGCTAAGGGATTAATGGTTGGAATGCTCAAACTTTTACATATTATCTAAATAGTGTCACTAGATGCCATGTAGATAATTTAGCTAAGGGTTTTACACCTTGAAGATGCTCTTACAAGTCAATTAGCAAAAAGAAAGTTGAATCTTACATCTGGGATACAAACGAACTATGAGCGAAGGTATGTAAGTTGGTGCTCAGAAACCCATTTTCTGTTAATTGGCATAATATATCTATTAAGGAATTCAAATCTTCTTGTAATTGATTTCACAATTCCTACAATCAAACACGTAGTATTGAAACTTAATGAAAGCGCAGTATTTTTTTTCCCAACATAACTTGTTCTGTGTATTGCATGTGAGAGGATTTGGTATATGATATGAGTATAGACGAGTTTATAATTTAAATTAGTTGGGATGAATGAAAGTGTAATACTTTCAATTCAATTGAATAAAATTGTTAATTGCTTCATGAAATTGGTGTGTATTTAATTTGTAAATTGGGATAGTAAAAATAAAAAATCAATAATTTGGGTAGGAAAAAAAGTGATGTTAATCAAATAATCAAGCTTATTGTGTTGATAAGATGAGTAAAGTTCTGCAAGTAAGATTTTTTTTTTTTTTTTTGCAATATTGATTGTATTGGTTGTAGTACTTTATTTATGAAATTGGTTAAAATTGTAAAATTTTAGAGCCCGTTTGTTAACAAGTGAACCAAGCAGATTGAACTGGACGACTCAATCTTATCTCATTCAGGTTGTTTGTTTCTAAAATATACTCTCGTGGACGAGTTCTTATTCTTCTGGACGAGTAGGCCTGATATTTTTAACTGAACCATCCATGTAATTTTATCGTGCTATAATCGGTTGCTAACTCAAATGAATATTAACAATTAACCACATTATATGCTATCTTATATTATATTTTACTTATTAATATTATACTAGCTTAAAACCCGTGCGATGCACGGATTTTTTATTTTAATATTATATGAATTTTTCATTTATTTAAATTAATTTTTAAATATAAATTTTAGAGGCTTACATTTTTATATGAGATGATTTGATAAAAATTATATAAATATTATCCGTGATATTTTTAGAAATAGAGGGATTTTAGTTAGAAAATAAAGAAAAAATGATAGGTTTTAGTTGAAAAAGGTAATCGGGTAATTATTGGTAATTATAAAATTTTTATTTTATTAAATTGAATGCCCGTGATATGATTAGAGAAAGATAGGATTTAGTTAGAGAAAATTAAAAAGTAAACATGTTTTAGGTGAAAAAAGGTAATTGATTAGTTTAAAATAATTATAATTTAATTACTTTATTTTACTAAATACAATTGCACGTAATACTTTTAGAAAAGGATAAATTAATATTGACCGTGATATTTCTATTGAAAGAAGGATTTTAGTTAGAAAATATAGAAAATATGATACGTTTTAGCTGAAAAAGGTAATCGGTTAATTATTAATATTAAAATATTATAAGTTTATTTTATTAAATAGAACTGCCCTTGATATTATTGGAAAAATAGAGATTTTAGTTAGGGAAAATAGAAAGGTAACGTGAAAATTAAAAAGAAGGCATGATTTATGTGAAAAAGGTAATTGATTAGCTTATATAATTATAATTTAATTATGTCATTTATTAAATAAAATTGTTCTTAGTTTTTAGAAAATGAGAAATTAATGTTGCCCGTGATATTTCTAGAAAAGAAGGGAATTTAATTAGAAAAAATAGAAAAGATGATACGTTTTAGCTGAAAAGGTAATCGGATAATTATTAGTATAATAATATTATAATTTTATTTTTATTAAATAGAAACATATGTGATATAATTGGAAAAAGAGAGGTTTTAGTGAGAGAAAAGAAAAAATGTAACGTGTTTTGGCTGAAAAAGGTAACCATCCATGATATAATTGGAAAAAAAAGAGATGTTAGTTAGAAAAAAAAAAAGGTAACATGTTTTGAGTGAAAAGGGTAATTGATTAGTTAATAGTAATTATAATATAATTATGTTATTTTATTAAACAAAACTACTCGTATTATTTTTTAAAAAAAAGAGAAATTTTAGTTAAAAAAATGTGAAAAATATTCTATTTTAACTGAAAAAGGAAATTATTTAGCTAATGGAAAATAGAAAAGGTAATATGTCTAACCTGAAAAAGGAAATTTATTAATAAACGAGAAATTTTAGTTAGATAAAATACAAAAGGATATTGTATTTTACCTTCAAAAGGAAATTATTTAGTTCTTGAAAAATAGAAAAGATAATACTGTATGTTTAACTTCAAGAAGTAAATTGATTATTTAGTAGATCTGTAATTGAGTAAAGGTAAATAATTAAAATCAATAGGTAAATATGAAAAATATTTTATTGTACCTGAAAAAGGAAATTATTTAGTTATTGAAAAATAGAAAAGGTAATATGTCTAACCTGAAAAAGGAAATTGATTAATAAAAAAGAAATTTTAGTTAGATAAAATATAAAAGTATGTTGTATTTTACCTTAAAAAGGAAATTATTTAGTCCTTGAAAAATAGAAAAGATAATATTGTAATTGAGTGAATGATTAACTTATGATGTATAACATATGTGAAAAGGTCTTAAAAAGAATGTGGAAGATGAATACATGTTGACTTCTGCAATTGTGCAGGCTACAAGAAGTGAGAATAACAGAGACAGATCGAAGGAAAGAGGTTTGTTAGGTACAGGACCTGAGACAGAAGGTCCTTAGAATAGGCGACCACTCAGACTGAGTTTGGAGGTTGATTGGGTTTGTTAATTGTTTTACGTCAGATGTGTGTGAATTGATATGAACAATATTCCCATCAGCAGGCTGGAGCCGGGGGACCGTTAATGTTACATTCAAGTACTAGAAGTTGTAATACTAGTACTATTACAGAATCATATCATGATGGTTGGTATTTAATTTCGCACTTGTGTATCCATGGTAAAATATTAAAAATTATGCACTTGCAACATGTTTAGCTTCACAAGGGAAAAAATGCCAGAGCTGGAAAGCAAGAATCTGTTTACGTTTTTTCAAGATATACAGATAAAATACTAAGATATAGCATCATCTTCAGACTCAATGGGAGCGAAGTTGTCCATCGTTTTTCACACGTAGAATAATTTTCCAAATCAGGCTACACGATTTACTACAAGTCTACAATTCGTTCATCTTGGCTAGCAAAGGAGTATTCTGAAACTTGTTATCCTCGATCTTGTTTATAAAATAGAATATATAATGAAAAATTGAAAGCATCTAAAGGCAAAGCAAATCCAGGAATTCTAAACAAGATTCTTCTAGAAAAATTGAATGCCAAAAGCTGATAAAACTACCGGTGAGCATTTCTTGGTGGCTTTAAAGTTTTGAAAAGTACAGTTCACACATCAATTTTTTTTTTCTATGGTGAACTATATTTACCTAACAACTTTAACAAGTGGCGGCACCTTGGCAGGTCATCTCTCACTTAATCTATATTGATGAAGCCAATTTTGCTCAATAAGTGTAGAGTAGTGATTTTGGTCCTTGTCATTTGGTGGCTTTTGTATCCCTGCATACATATGTGAGGCGAAGCACCTGACAAAAGTCTGTATGTTGTTCGGGGAATATGAATAACTTCTTCTCCTTCGTGATACAAAGGAATTCATGCCTGGAGTTCATTTAATATGCTCAAGATTTCTCTGTATATGGGTTACATTCGTATCAAAATATCAAATCGTTCTGAAATGTTACGCGATCTAATGTCTTAAACTAGTATAGAATCCATCAGGCTTGCCAGGAGAAGTGAGAAGTTCAATGTAGAATCCACAGAGTACTTAATTTGTATATATCGCCAGCCCGTCTATGGTAGCCAGTCCTTTTAAGTATTATCATTAGTGTAGTGGGATCTCATCTTTAATTTGTAGTATATTAGTATCATCAGTGTAGTGGGATCTCATCTTTAACTTGTAATATATAATCATCAGTGTAGTGGGATCTTGTATTTAACTTGTAATATAATCATCAGTGCAGTGGGATCTCATCTTTAACTCAAAATTGTAAATGAGGCCATTTAGCTAGACATATTAATTTAAATGAAAAATGTAAACAAGCAAACAACGTATTTATGACAGGAAACTATAATTCTAAATACAGTGTCCACAAGGAACAAGAAGATGTAATGCCAACTACATCGCCACTAATAGAAATGATATGTAACTGAGAAGTAACACAGACACATGCAGACTTAACTGCCAATATGAGGTCATACCTTAATTCCTTATGTACATCAACCCAAAACAACTATAAATTGAGTTCCGGTTCACCTGCTATGTCTTTAAGAATGGCACAACATGTCTCTGCGACTTCCATCCCCTAGATAAAAAATGTAATTTCGTTTACTTTTATTGGTTTGTATGCTTCAGCATCTTTGGAAAGTTTATAATAAATTAATATGACTACGGGAGTGCATGAAATGAAAACTGTATTTCACAAGAATAGATCGACAGAAACAATACATGTAGCAGCAGCATCGGAGAAGCTCTGATCTGTTTCGTTTCACGTCCAATCAACCATTACAGGTCTATATCTCTAATTCTGATATGGAAATCAACAGAACTCTGGCCAAAGGTTAACACAATATCATTTCAGAACTACAAGTACTCATTTGATGTGTTATATTTCTAATCATAGGGATGAATAACAGAAGGGTTAATTTTTTAAAATATATAGCTTAGAGCATCCCTAAAAACTCAAGGTCCAAAGAGTAAATTTTTCATATTTAGGCAAAACCTAAAATGTAAATATGAAAACTTGCTGGTATAATAATCATATAAATGCAACAGAAAGGGAAGGGTTAAGATTGGTGATTTCAACTACGGTAGAACTTAAAAGTGTTGTCCAGTGATGATGGTGACCAGGAGTCAAAAAGGTGAGACTGATCTAATTCTAAGGCTTCAAAATAGAAAAGGGCTGCTTGCACCGTTTAGCATGTGCCATATAAAAGGAGTTACGAGAGTAATAGAATAAAGAGGTATCTCTATACTTCGGCTGTGATGGTGCACCCCGATCTTTGCAAACAAATGTATGACATATCAATATAACATGACCAACACGCTTCTAAAGAATTTTTTTAAAGGATCATACCTTTAATTTTAAAAAATAATATGAAAGGATGGAAAATACATTAGGTTTTGAAGGCAAGATCAAACCGAAATGACAATTGAAATAAGAATACATAAGGGAATATTATGAACCTAAGTACCTAACCAGCAGCAACTATTTATGCGGACGATGAACCAATTATCTAAACAGATACCCATTGTAATAATGTGCATGTTAATACGCATATGACTAATTATGTAATTGGAGAATTAATCAATTCCAGAAAATTTCATAATCAAGTAGGCACCTTTTTTGGTTCAGATTGCCTTTCTAGCTGTTCACTGAAACACCAACCTCAGCATGTGCAATAGCTCACCTTTGCTACTAAAAACCAGATATAACTCTATAAACCATCAGAAATTAAACAGTATTAGTAAAACATAATATATATTTTACCAATACTATACTTAACCACTAAAAGACAGTGCTATACAAAACTACATGCATGTGCAATATCAGTAAACATAATCCAATAGCCACAGAAAATTTACGGAGGACATATGTACCAACCAAAATAGGCACAAGGCTAAAATGCGAAACAATTCAACAGCAAAACAATAGCTCATAGTACGATTCCTGATGAATAAACCAGACAAGAACGCTGCATTTATAGCCAGTCACTAATTAAAACACAGAACAGATGCATTACAAGATGTCATTTCTTCATTGTGTTGTTAGATGAGAAGAATAAGCCATGTTGTAGTCATCAAATTCAGTTATCTTATATGCTAGTGACCTTAGAATATAAAAATAGGGAGAGCACAAACTTGAGTTTAAAAGCAGGTTGTAAACTATATCTTTGCAAAACGCTTTAGTAAGGTCATGTATGTATAATATCAATTATCAAACAGGTGATGGTGTTTAAGAAAGAAATAAACTACAGATCAACATCAATCCTTTTAAGCAAAGGTCAGTACGTAACAGTGGACACTTGATTATGGGTGTTTCGTAGGTGGATAGATTAAGGCTTTACCTTTTGAGCTTGAAGAACTAATTACGGTACAACCACCACCTCCTGGTCATTACCTCTCTCCCTTCTCAAATGGTTGCGACGTTTGATGGATGTACAGGCGCTAGAGCAGCACCAAAGGTGGTCAGAAGAAGTGGCGGAGTTGTGATGATAAATACATTTACACGTACACATAATAACAGATGGCAGAGATGTGAATTAAAACGATGCGGACGTGGTTGCCGAGTGGAATCACTCACAAACGTGTATGTTGCGATATTATATATAATAAATAGATAATGCCATCAAGCAAATAAAATATTCTCGGGCCTTCAGAATACAGCTTGTTTCAGAAAGCATACAATGACTTGATCTGATATATGTTGTGATGCAAATGTACTTTCCACGACTGGAAAGTCTTCATGACTGAATAATATTAAATGACTAGAGTCTTGATATGTCAACTTTTGAATAAATTTTACATAAACTACACGATTAGAAATACAACCTCATTCGACATGTACCGCTGAAAAGGCAGATGTAATCTCCCTAGCCCGCGGGTCATTACTTTCTAAAGAAACTCCTCGAGGATCTTCCCTCACTAGCATGGCCAAAACATTGTATGAACTCCACGCTTTTGTGAGATTAGTGCTGCTTGCATCCCCTAAGGTGACAGCAAATACAGCATCAAATCCACTTGCGCCAGGAACTCCAGCCAACAGGACTCCCTCTGTGTTCATTGTAGCATCCAACAGCTGAGTTTGTGATACAGGTTCTATCTGGAAAGTTATAATATACAAGATATTTAAAACAAGTAGAAAATCAGGTGTACACATGTGTTTTTATGCATGTCTAAAATAATAGAGACAGACAGACAGACAATTGTAGAAAATAGACATCTAACCATAAAGAAGAACCCTACTGGAATGCCCGCAGCCTCTCCCATTAGCCACATGTGAGTTCTGATCTCAAGCATAGAACCCCTAGATTCTAACAATGATTTTACAATTTCTACTTCTCTTGGTTCACTTGCTTGTTCCATCCACTGCTCAAGCAATCAGAGTTAGACATATCAACTTAAATTTGACAAGACAATCTTTCCAAGATGTGTACTGCCTTTGTAAAATATATAACCAGATTATATGCATCAAACAAAATATGAAGATCCTACGCAATACTTGTTACATATGACATGACTACCAACAAGATCAAAAACCTACATATTCAGTAAGAAATGTTAAGCAGATAATATGCATTCCAGGTAATTTACAATACAGATGCAGTTAATAAATATGACAGTGCACAAAACATCTGCTTGTAAGAGTTACCTCTTCCGACTTGCGAATACTGCAGCTATTGATAACAGATTGATATGCATCCGCATGTTCAGCTGCTAATTTTCGTTACAGATTTAGTTGTTTTTCAAGAGCTGAGTTTGCATTAGACAACTTTGTCCAGGTATCTCTGGACCTTTCAGGATCAGACATCTGCCATTTCTTGACAGCACCAACCATTGATGGCGTGGATGATGCACCAGTTCCAGGCTCCTCAAGCAACTAAAAAAAGCATCATATTTATTCCAGTAACTCAATCCTAAAAAATATTTCGTCCAGTGATATAAGGTTAGCATATAGCCTTTTTAGTGTATTGGTGAATTAACATATCTTGATAGGGGCCAAGGTTCAAATATATTGTACAACGTAACTTTCTCAAACAACTGCATCAGGAATTCTAACAGTTCCCAGTTACAATCCGGTTATACATCTAGCATGACTTCAGAGCAAAAACTGCATCTAAATGACATACAATGATATCAATGTACTTACCAGTGTCATCAATGGAGGTAACGAGAATTTAGTCCTCATGATCCCACTTGCCTTTCGAGACTTCACTAATAACTTCTTCAAGTGGCTTGCCTACGTATGCACCCTGAAACACTTTAACAGACATAAACAGGTAAATATCATATATGGAACATTCTCACAGAAATGAACTTGGACTTGCATGCATTACTCATAATAATGTTTGGTGTTTTCACTTGATACCTTTACAAATCTTTTCATTAGAGAACAGAAAATTTTGATCCCTCAATCTTGTGATACTATTCTGTATGTTTTTGAGAACATGCTATTAAAAAGCAAATGCCATCTCTATAAGATTATCACTTTCTGACTCAGTGTTTCCTTCTTAGAAGCTTAAAAAAAATTTAACTCACACTCACATCTTTCACCACTTAACTTAGGCATCGAGATTTATTTATTGATAAATAAGCATTTCCAAGAAGCTGAACTCTGCTCAATGCTGCTCTTTATAAGGAAGCTCTTTTGTTTTTTCGGATAATGCTCGTACTGCTCCGACCTACATTACGATCAATGATACTCGAATCTTCGACCTCTTGCAAGGGTTCATATGCTATCATGCAAAGGGGAAAAACAGCGGGAAAACTAACTACTCTGGCCACATGAGCACATAAAAATAATGGACAAAGTAACAAGAAACCACAAGAGATAAGCTATTTTACATAATGTTGGATTTTGAGCATAGAATCATGACTAACGTAAATAAAAGACCTCAAATATCTTTGACCCCTGTAAACTGGTTTAACATAGCTCCCTTACTTGCAAAATTTCTTGACACTGATCAATGTCAGAGTTTAAGTTAGAGTTTGGGGTCTCCCTCCCCCTCTCCCTCTCTGTATTGATTGCAAAGATATAAGGAGTGGGAAAACAAAATGTCATTGTTTCATATTACTGGATAATCATGAACATCAATAGCAATACATATTTCAAAATGGCAAAACTTGGCCACTCCTTTGACCTAAAAACACAACAAAGTCCGGATTTTAATTGTGTGTGTGCTTAATAGATTTCAAAAGTCAATAAAGCAACTAAACTCGATCTTTCAACTCTTTTCTGCTGTCCAAGCTCAACATGAACTTAATACTACAAAGGCATGATCAAGTATTAATGTGTGTAATATTCCTTAGGCGGATTACCCTCTCCCATTAATAAAAAGTTGAAGATTTAAGATGATAAATATAGATTCACAAATATTTAAAGCAACTAACCATTTTTTCCTACAAAAGTCTAATGGGAGTGTAATGGAGCAGGATCGCGTTATATATAATCAGTCACTTAACAAAGCACACTTTCTGTATACTATTGTGGAGCTAATTAAGCGCTTGAATTTATGTTCTGTCAAAATATAGAGAGATACATATACTGACTGTGCACAAGTAGAAACAAAATGAGATGGTACATACTGCTAGTTCATTTTCTTTCTCTTTTTATAAGTAGCAAAAAATCGAAAGAGAGGGAAAAGTGATCAAGAATTCAGGTGTGATGCCAACAAGAACAGCTAATGGGTATTGCTTTTGTTTTCGGTTTTGTAAGGCCAGTTCCTAGATTAGGTATTGCTTTTGCTTTGGTTTTGGGTATTACAAGGTAATTTCATAACCACGAGCTTTATGAATCTTACACAGATACGGATGATCCATTTCCAGTTCCAAATATTCCGGAGAACAATATGCCCACTCCCTAATACAAAGACAAACATAAAGTAACTACAGATTGCTGATGAGAAGTTATGATAAGCGCGTATAAAAAAATTGGCAGCACCATCTTGAAAGGGACAAGACATTATTAGGAAGGAAAGCGTTGAAAGTGAAATGATGTTCACACTGCAAAATTAAAAACTCATGCACAAGGAGCAGAGAGTAGCAGCATATATTCCTAGTCTTGTTAGTTTCCGTTAAAGATGACTATAGTTTCCTGGTTTAGGCATGTAAAAAGGTATTAATGTGGTGTAGGCACAAATTCAGAGTAGCATAATCAAATCATACCTGCCAACCAACTCCACAGCTGAGGACTGAGGGTGGTATAGGGGTAGCACTTGCATACCTTGACACGGCTACGAATGCACCAGTGGACTGTTGGAGGAGCATTAATGTGAGAAAGAAGAAAATATTGAGCCTTATCTTGTTTGTCATTCATAGATGAGTGGAAAGCATCAAACAAAGAATGCATCTACCATTCAAATGCCCATGCTGCTATGCAAAATAACAAGCGAATGGTCCACGCAGACAAAAATATTAAGAAGAGGGACAATCATATGCACCCTCCTGTATCAATGACAATAGGATAATATAGCTTTGAAAAGGAAAACTCGAACACATTGTAAGGGCTGCCAGCTAGGATTAGAAAAAGATTAAACATACATGATTGAAAATAAGTTAGGAAATTTTGTCTAAAATTCTAGTGTGCATATGAGGCCTGAATTCATAAAACTGAAAGGGAGAGTGCAGAACTGAAAACCTCAATAAGAGCAACCAATGAAGCAGCCATCATAGCAAAAGCTTCTCCAGCATCAAAGGTGGGAGCTCCCCATTGGAACGGATATGGAACTCTTATCCTGCATGAAAGAAAGTGCATCAGAGGAACATACATCACCAATTGCCACTTGTTATACCATCCTTTATTAGTTAGATACTTGTACAGTATTTAGCATGTGCGAATCTTAATTAACTAGCAGACGTATTGCACATCTTTTATTCTCTGTATAGAACTTATGACAGGATACTTATCGAAGCCCCATAATTTCAGAGCAATCAAACAAGCCATACCATGGAGCTGCACCAATAATTCCAGAACGGTCTGTTCGGCAGCTCATTTGGGTTGTTCTTGGTGAGTGCTTATAAGCTCCCCCAACAGTGAGCATAAATTAAAGTCAGTATCATCTGAGATTTTTGTTGAAAATGTTTTGAATTACCGGTGATTTATATAGTACCTGTGAGAAGATTACTAGGATGAGGAGTTGGGGCTGTCCAATTTCCACACATTTTGTGAGCTAATCATAATTCATAAATTGCAATGTCCAATTTCCACACATTTTGTGAGCTAATCATAATTCATAAATTGCAATAATCATCAACCGAGAGAGCAAAACATAGATTTACAAGAACATCATAGAAAACAAGAACAAGAGAGCAAAGCATAGATTTACAAGAACATCATACAAAACAAGAACAATAATCATCGAAACCATTTCATAATTATCATACAAACCTAAAACCCTAAACAATCATCCATCCCTTTATAAGAGAGGAAAACAACCATATAACATATCTTACATTTTGGGTCAAGCCCATACAACATCCTTACATTTTGGGCCAAGCCCATACAACAACTTTTAAAATAACCCAACATAATTAACATTACAACTACAATAACATAGCATAGCTTGTCAATAACTAAAATAAAACAGAAATAAAACCAGTTGAATCATCATCATCATTCACCGCCAGTTGCATCATCATTCACCGCCAGTTGCATCATCATCACCAGCACCACCAGTTGCATCATCATCACCAGCATCACCAGTTGCATCGTCAGCATCACCAGTTGCATCATCATCATCATCATTCATCTCTTCATCTTCAGAAGTTTCTTCGTCCGTGACCAAGGCTCCATCCCACTCAAAATGAAATTCAAAATGAGTGTGAATATGATTCGGTGGATATCGATTTTGAACTTCAATGAGAACTTCGAGCGAAGGGATATGATTTCTCATGTATGTTCTGTTAAAATAAACCGGTTCATCTAAATGATGATAGTGAATGTGCCAATAAACATGACGATGCTGGATTTCAAAAGGGAAAGGATGTTCGATTTGCGGGTTTTGAATATTTACATGTTCAATAAGATCAACATGGTTCTCAAAAAACATGTTGTTATGAGGTGCAGCGGGCAAATCAAATTGTTGCTGAAAGTGCAGAAGATTGGTTCGTTCTTCATTTGATATTTCAGTTCTAAGCTGTGCATTACCATCATTATTAAGCTCACAAATAGTGTGCATAATGTAATGATAATGGTAATGACGGTTAGGTGGAGGTGGAGGGGGAGGGAGAGGGAGTTGAACTTGTTGATCTTGCCAAGGAGGAGGCATGGTGGTAGTGTAGAAGAGATGATGTTAAAATGAAAAGAAAGTAACCAATTTATAGAGATTGAAGTGTTTGGGGTCTATGTGTGCTTCCATTATTTGTAAAAAATCTTAAGATTGATCATGTGAAGTGTTTGGGGTCTCTCCCTCTCTCTCTCTGTATTGATTGCAAAGATGTAAGGAGTGGGAAAACAAGAAGAGCTAATGGGCAATGCTTTTGTTTTGGGTTTTGTAAGGCCAGTTCCTAGATTGGGTATTGCTTTTGCTTTGGTTTTGGATTTTGTTGCCAGTTTCTATATATGTTCATCTTTTGTATTCTCCCATCTGATGTTGTACAACTAGTGCTGCTGCATCTACTGCCTGACAATTTCCCATATCTCTGTACGTCATAATTTGAAGAAAGAAGAGATGGACAATTAAGGAGGGAGAGAAAGAAGAAGTAAGGATGAGATATATCTTGGAAGGAAGTTGAACAACATAATATTGATGCCTTTCTGATTTCTGAATTTCATTTTAAGGTATCCCCGGCTTCTTCCTCTTCCGCGTATAATTTGTAAACTTTTACAATTCACATATCAATTAATTTGTTGAAGTTAATACTCAAGTCAGTTGCTTCCCTTGGGCCTTGACCAAACCTCTAGCTGTATTAAAGAACCTGCAAGTAATTTAGGAAAAAAAAAAAAAAAACCTGCAAGTTTAAACAAAAGAATTCTTAACAGAAATGAAAATCTCGGTATTGATGCATACACATATATGGGATGGCGTATTACTTTTAAAATTATTTTTACATACACATATATGGATGGCGTATTGGCGTGGCAATAATCAAGAAAAGCTGAACCGGAATGAAACTAGCTTATACGTGTGCAAAATATGAATTATTTTTATTATTTTTAATTTAGTATAATATTATAAATATTAATTTTAATTTTTGTTATCGGATTTGAACCTTGAATTTTTGTATAGAACAACTTTTAGTATTAAATCTAAGTTGATATGTTGTTGACGTAATTCGAACCATAAACATTTATAAAGAACAACTTTTAGTATTGTATCTAATGGTCATCATTTATTTGAGTTGAAATATCCATAATTATGAATGAAACGGATAAACAAAAATAGGGGTTAACCAAACTACAAATTATATTGAAAATCTCAAATATATTTTTATCAACTTTAACTTCGGAAAGTATTAATATTTTTGGGAAGTACTAAAATTTTTGATGTATTTAATGATGGATGGATATAATTTGAGAATAGAAAAAACTTGACGGGAGACAAAGGAGTCGAAGAATTTAATTTCGGTACAAATAGGGTAAAGAATGGTAAGTTCATCATCGAACAATATAATTTTTTCATTTTTCTTGTAATAAATATTTTTCTACACTATTATTATAAAACCTTAAAAATAATGCGTCTTAAAGATTGGGTGAAGTCTGAAAATAGCGGATTTTTAGCCTCGGCTGACAAAAATAACTATCGGCGGGGAAGGTTGTAAAAAATACCAACTGGAAGACGCATTTACCAATTGGGTATTACATATCACGCATTTATCAATAGGGTAACATTAGAATATTTATTGTCAAATAAAGAATACGCAAAGGTAAGTTGGGTATCATCATTAAATATATATTTTTTTGTATTGTCAGGTTTAAGTACGCATTCATGAATGGGGTAAAAGCTTTAAAGTATGAATGGGGTAACGCATTTACTATTTGGGTAATAGCTAATACGCATAACTCAATAGGGTAACTAGTAATTGAAATGTACAGAATACGCATAAGCAAATTGGGTATCATGCAATACGCATAAGCATTATGCGTATCATGGAGACGCATTTCACAGTTGGGTAACAAAAACGGTATTTTTAACACAGCTTTCCAAGAATTGTTATTTTTGTTTTTTTTTTAAAAAAAAACGTTATTTTTAACATTTTTTCTTAAAGATTTGGGTCCTTGCCTCCTTGGTCATTACACGGTCATTACACCACCAAACGACCCTCCGGCTGCAAAATGAAGCTGAATGGTTCATAATTACTACTCCCTCTGTTTATTTCATTTGTTTACATTTGCTTTTTGCACGGAGACCAAGATAGTGGATGTAATATTGTTAAAATAAATGTAGTAGTGGGTGTAATAGTAATTTTATTGTTAAAATAAGTGAAGTAGTGGGTGTAATAGTGTAAAGGATTGAAAAGGTGGAGTGAGGTAGTGGATGTAATAATGTATTTTATTGTTAAAAGTTACTATTTTGGGTAATGTAAAGAAATGGAATGGACGACCCAAAAAGGAAAGTGTAAAGAAATGAAATGGACGGAGGGAGTATAATATATAGTGCATATTAACTTTCAAAATCAGCCTTACATGATACTCCCTCTGATCCATTATATAAGGCATTTGACTTTTCTGTACGTAACTTTAGGTGTTTTGAATACATAGTTAAAATTATTATTTTTTAAAATTTCTTTTTCCAAATAAAAATTAAAATACTATATTTATAATAAAAAAAAGAAAAATTAAAAAATAATTATTTTAGCTATGTAGTCAAAGCACCTAAAGTTACATGTAGAAAAATCAAATGCCTTATATAATGGACCGAAGGGAGTATTAAAGTGCAAGTGCATGATTCCTGAATGCAGGTCGAAATTGCCAAATGCAATTTGGTATAATCACATTAATGCCCCCTTAATTTGTTTTTTTTGTGCAACAACATTTAAGACCTTCATTTACGTGTAAATACAACTTTTCTAATCCAATTTATGAATGCATTTATGACAAGGTATTATTATCAGTTGCATAATCTTCATCCTTTTAGTACTATATTAGATCAATGTTACGTTCGTTTTATTATACTTGGTCAATATTACGTTAATTTAATTATATTTAAATAATTTATTTACAATTATTTTAGGGTTACATTATGTCAAAATAGGTTAATTTTAGGGATAGTTTCAAAACTACCCATGTGAACTGTTAGATTTTTAAATATATACTACACATCTTTCTAAAATTCTAAAAATACCGACCTTGTTTTCAAAATTCCAAAAATACTACCTTCCTCAATTGCAACTTTTGCAACCTCATTTGCAACTTCCAGTTTTCAAATTTCTGATTTCATGTTCTGGGGTTCAGATGTCATTTTCGACCTCTTTTTTGGACTCTGATATATACATATATATATATATATACATATATATATATATATATATATATCAGAGTCTAAAAAAGAGGTCGAAAATGACATCTGACAAATGGAACTTGAAATCAGAAATTTGAAAACTGGAAGTTGCAAATGAGGTTGCAAGGCCCCGCCAGGGGCACTCATAATTGGTGGATTTCTGATTTGCAACTTTCAGTTTTCAGTTGCAACTTTTGCAACCTCAGTTGCAACTTTTGCAACCTCAGTTGCAACTCCTCAGTTGCAACTTTTGCAACCTCGGTTGCAACTTTTGCAACCTTAGTTTTCAGTTGCAACTTTTGCAACCTCAGTTGCAACTTTTGCAACCTCAGTTGCAACTTTTGCAACCTCAGTTACAACTCCTCAGTTGCAACTTTTGCAACCTCAGTTGCAACTTTTGCAACCTCAGTTTTCAGTTGCAACTTTTGCAACCTCAGTTGCAACTTTTGCAACCTCAGTTGCAACTTTTGCAACCTCAGTTGCAACTTTTGCAACCTCAGTTGCAACTTTTGCAACCTCAGTTGCAACTTTTGCAACTGAGGTTGCAACTCCTCAGTTGCAACTTTTGCAACCTCAGTTGCAACTACGGTTTGCAACCTGAATTGCAATTTTGCAACCTCAGTTGCAACTTTTGCAACTGAAAACTGAAAGTTGCAAATCAGAAATCCACCAATTATGAGTGCCCCTGGCGGGGCCTTGCAACCCAAAGTCACCAATTATGAGTGCCCTTGGCGGGGCCTTGCAACCTCATTTGCAACTTCCAGTTTTCAAATTTCTGATTTCAAGTTCCATTTGTCAGATGTCATTTTCGACCTCTTTTTTGGATTCTGATATATATATATATATATATATATATATATATATATATATATATATATATATATATATATATATCAGAGTCCAAAAAAGAGGTCGAAAATGACATCTGAACCCCAGAACATGAAATCAGAAATTTGAAAACTGGAAGTTGCAAATGAGGTTGCAAAAGTTGCAATTGAGGAAGGTAGTATTTTTGGAATTTTGAAAACATAAAAGTATAATGAGGTAGTATTTTTGAAAAAATGATTTTATAGAAGTGAAAAGATAGTTGGGTGGTAGTAAAATTGGAAATAATTATTAAAATCTTATGTATTTATGTAAATATCCCTTAATTTTATATCAATTTCATAAATATTAAATATTGTTATTTAAAATAGCAAATAATAATTATTTTTAAAAACGTGGAAAGAATTACTAATTTACATGGAGCATTTATATGAAAAGTTAAAAAAAAATTGTCAAAACTTGTGTGAATAAAAAATAATATTCATTCATTCATGATTTCAAAACCAAATTTTTCGGATTTTTAGTTTAATTTTTGTCTAATTTGTAATATACAATTATCCATTTTATAATTTAACTATGTACAATTATTTAATAATGATTTTCTATGTTTCGAGAGAAACATCTCAGTTGTTCTGGATTATTGATTCCTCTTTAAAATTAAGAAACAAAAACTGATATTGATGATATAGAATATTTTAATTTGTATTATTATTATTATGAATATAAGGGATCAATTTTCATTTAACATTATTATGGTAACTTAAAATGTGTCACGTGTCATTTGACAACCATATTAAATACTAATTTTGTATCTCTAACATTTTTCTTGTAATATTATTTATTTTAATATTTATTAATTACTTCTATCGTCTATTTAATATATATAAATGATTTTTATTTTTATAATTACTATAATTAATATTTCAATACAGACTATTTTTCACTCTGTTTTAAAATAATTAATCATACTTTTAAAATACCTTTTATAAAAAACAAAATCGTATCTTAGATAAAATACAGTAAAATCTCGTTAAATTAAAACTAGGTATCACGATAAATTAATATCTTCAATATATATTATTGGTCCAAACATTAGGACGACACTATAAATTTAATCTCGATTAATTAATAACCTCTATAAATTAATAAAATTAATCTATCGCAATAATATTAATTTATAAAAATTTTACTATAAAAATATGAAAAATACGTACTAATGAAAGTAAAATAATTTTAATATTATTGTATTAATTTATGATATTAAATATTTAAAACTGAAAATTTGTTAAGGATCTGTCATATAAATTTAAAATTTAAAATTTAAAATTTATTTATGTCCAATTTTAATATTTAAGATAAATTGACAATTATTTATTTGTTGTTATGACTTATCGGTGATATAATATGGTTTGTGTTACTATTACTCCCTATGTAGTCTTTTAGTAATTAATGGACATACATGGTAATGAGCAAAGTTGTATCCCACATTTAATACATAAAAGGGCTTAGATGTAATTTTAACAAATTACATTCAGTAAAAATGAATTGCATTTATGTACGATATGTTTTTTGATATAAATTCTTATGTACTTTTAGAATATAAAATATTTGATCAAAAGATATGATTACTTTATTATTTAATTCTTTATTATGCATGTATTTTGTTATATTAGTATATCATAACTAATAATATTATTAACATTGATTTTGTAAGTTGTATATAATTATTTATTTAAAAGCTTTATTAAATATATATATTTTCATTCAAAACTTTTAAAAATTTTATTTATCAAATAATATTATTTATTCCATATTCAGATTATTACTTATCCAGAAATTTTAACTATTTCGAAATTGTGATTCAAATTTAATAAAAGACCCCTAAATTAAAAGGGAAATGTTAAATCCAGAGCAACATTTTTATTTCCAGAGCAAGTTTTCTTGAAAAGACCAAATTATTCTTGTTTTTGTGAATGCAGAGGGCTAGACTTGGTTTAAAATAAGGGCAATTTTGTCATTTCACAAAAATTTGCTTTGAAAATAAAAATTTTGCTCTGAATTTAACATTTCCCAATTAAAATGGCAGAATGATTTGACATGTCGACCCTATATACATTTGAAGTAAACACTTGGGCAAATGAACGAGAAGCGAACGGGTATAAGTTGTGGTACTCGGGTCTTGCCAACTCGAGGAACGGAGTGGGTATACTTTTGGCGAATGATCTTAAAGACAACGTCGTGGACGTGAAGAGATGTAACGACAGGATCATGTCCGTCAGAGTGGTGGTTGGGGAGAAGGTGGTGAACGTGGTGTGCGCGTATGCCCCTCAAGTCGGTTTGGGCGTATCAGAGAAGGAGGCTTTTTGGGTCTGTTTAGATGAGTTGGTCGAAAGTATTCCGGGTGACCAACTTGTAGTGCTGGGTGGAGATTTTAATGGCCACATTGGTGAGAGGTCGGATGGCTATCCCGGCGCCCATGGGGGTTTCGGCTTCAGGGTCAGGAACGTCGGTGGGTCAGCATTGTTGGAGTTTGCTACTGCCCAAGATTTGGTGATTGTGAATTCTGTTTTTCAGAAGAGGGCTGAACACCTCATTACCTTCAGCAGTGGAGGTCTCAACACTCAAATAGATTACCTTCTTATGCGCAAGAGGGATGCTAGGGCGTGCGTAGATTGCAAGGTGTTCCGGAGTGAGGCTTGTGCTTCTCAGCACCGTCTGTTGGCCATGGATCTTTCCATAGGGGGCCGAGATGTTCGCAGAACGAGAGAGTCAAGATCAAGAATACTTTGGAAAGACTTGAAGGGCGAGAAGGCGGCCGAATTCAGGGAGTCTTTGTTTAAAGAAGGTTGTTTCGATCTTAGTGGAGATGCTAACTGTAGGTGGTCCAACATGGCGAAGGCTATTCGGTGTGTGGGCGAGAAGGTGGTGGGGGTCTCTTCAGGAAAGTTCAGTGGCCATAAAGAGTCATGGTGGTGGAACGAGGAGGTTCAAAAGAAAGTAAAGGCTAAATGCATGTTATTTAAAGAACTTTTGTCGAGTTCAGGGACGGAGAGATTTCTGAAGCTGGAAGCATACAAGGTGGCGAGACGAGAGGCAAAAAAGGCTGTGGCGAAAGCCAAGAGTGAAGCGTACGAGGGGCTGTACAAGCGCCTAGATACCAAGGAAGGAGCGAACGCTATTTTTAAACTAGCTAAAGCTAGGGAGAGAAGGCGGCGCGACCTGGGTTCTGTTAAATTTATTAAGGATGATTCAGGCCAAGTATTAATAAGTGAAGACGCCATTAAGGAGAGGTGGAGTTCTTATTTTCACCATCTTTTCAATGGGGCGACGAGGAGTGGTGCCAGTGTGGCGCAAGAGGTCACTCTTTCGCCCGCTCGCTCCGTCGGCCCTTGTGATCGTATATCCAAAGAGGAAGTCAAGGGTGCCCTTCAAAAGATGGCTAGAGGGAAGGCGGTAGGTCCGGATCAGATACCAATCGAGGTGTGGCTTTGTCTTGGTGAGGTTGGCGTTCTATGGCTAACAGATCTGTTTAATGCACTTCTCTCGGGTTCTAAGATGCCAGAGGAGTGGCGGCGCAGTATTGTCGTCCCTTTCTTCAAGAACAAAGGTGACGCCCAGAACTGTAGTAACTATCGAGGAATTAAATTACTCAGTCATACTATGAAACTTTGGGAGAGAGTGGTTGAATTTCGGATTAGAAGAGAGGTTGAAATCTCAGAGAACCAATTTGGTTTTATGCCGGGAAGATCGACGACCGAGGCCATTCACATCGTCAGATGCCTTATGGAGAAGTTCAGAGAGCGTCGCAAAGACCTCCATATGGTGTTCATCGATCTTGAGAAGGCGTATGATAGCATCCCCCGTGAAGCTATTTGGAAGAGCCTTGAGGAGAGGGGAGTGTCGTCGGCGTACGTCAGGGCGATTCAAGACATGTACTCTCAAGTTTGTTCCTTCGTTCGGACCCCAGTCGGTGATGCTCGTTATTTCCCTGTGGAGATTGGGCTACACCAGGGGTCGGCCCTTAGCCCTCTTCTTTTCGCCCTGATCCTAGATGTCATGTCGCGAGGGATTCAAGACGCCATCCCTTGGTGTATGCTCTTCGCCGATGATATAGTGCTAGTGGCGGAATCGAGGGGGGAGGTGAATGAGAAGTTGGAGTTATGGAGATCCACTTTGGAGCCCCAAGGACTGCGTCTGAACAGGTCTAAAACCGAATACCTCTGGTGCAACTTCAGTGGTGACGCCAACGAGGAAGGGGTGGAGGTTAGGATTGAAGATCAGACCGTCCCCCGTACGGATAAGTTCAAGTATTTGGGTTCAATCATCCAGAAGGAAGGTGAGATTGACGATGATGTCACTCATCGTATCAACGCGGGGTGGCTAAGGTGGAGGGCTGCGTCAGGGGTGATGTGCGATAAGAAAGTCCCGTTAAAGCTGAAAGGAAAGTTCTATAGAGCAGCTATCCGTCCTGCGATGTTATATGGTTCGGAGTGTTGGGCGGCGAAGAAGGCCCTTGAGTGCAAGTTGGAAGCAGCTGAAATGAGGATGTTGCGGTGGTCCTGTGGCCGCACGATGTTAGATAGAATACCGAATGTGGTTTTCAGGAGCGAGTTGGAGGTGGCGCCTTTTTCTACGAAAGTTAGGGAAGGGAGGTTGAGATGGTTCGGCCACGTTCGTAGGAGGCTTCCGGAAGCCCCGGTGAGGAGGGTCGAGAGTCTTACGGTTGCTGGGGTGCGGAGAAGAGGCAGACCGAGGAGGTCGTGGGAAGAACAGCTCAGGATGGATTTGAAGACCTTAAACTTGGATGAGAACTCGATAGCTGATAGGAGTTGTTGGAGGCGCCAGATTAGAGTTGTTGATTCCCTTCTAGGGAGTGGTTCTGTGGTTGAGAGCCTCAGAGTTGGGCTCTCTCGGTTAGCATTAGCCTAGAATCTTGGCTTTTCATCTTAATATTGTCTTTTGTTTTCTGTTTTGCAGGCGCAGGGAGCTTGGCCGGAGGTCTTCCTAGATCAGGAGTGGAGTGCCCCTTGCCCGAGTAGGTAAGCCCCATGAGATCCAGGCCATGGGCTCAGGTTAGGTCAACTACTTTACCCACCATTATCATCTTTGTATAAAATTCACTTTGTTATTCGGTGCACTAAGCCGGGGGTCTTCACGGAAACAGCCTCTCTACTGTGAAGTAGGGGTATGGTCTGCGTACATTTTACCCTCCCCAGACCCTGCATCATGCGGGATATACTGGGTATGTTTGGTTTGGTTTGGTTTACTTGGGCAAATGAACAAAATCTATCGCATGTACGTGGGTTATGGGAATATGGGTTATGGGCAGTGATATAGAAATCGGCCGTTCAGCCGATAAATCGGTCGATACATCGGTGAAATTGCTATCGACGATCTAGTTCCGGCGAATCGTTCCATTATACGGTTTTGGTCAAATCGGGTCAAAACTCGGGTCCAACAAGTCAAATCGGGTCAGTTTTTAGAGGAGAATCCGGTGCTGCCTGAGTCTTCTGCGGTGGTATGGAGATGAAAAGAAGACTCCATTAAGGTAGTGTTTGGCGCAAAAAGAGAGTGTTGAATGAGAGTTGAGTGACTGTGTTGATTGTTGGGTTGTTTAATAGTGTAGTCGAGGGTTTTAAATGGGGGATATACATATACAGACATGTACTAGTAGTGAGTTTGTGTGCATTGGTCGGCGATCACTTTAATATTAAAAGAGAGGCTGGGGTGAATTGTTTTGGTACTTTGGTAGTAGTTGGCAAGTTGATCCACTAAATGGATTTTTGTTTCCTTATTTTGATTTTCATTTATATTTTAATGTATATATAATTATATTTATTAATTATTAATATTAAATTGCTCCGATTTATCTTACGATTAATCCTTCCGATTAATTCCCGATTCGACGATTAATCCTTGCAAGGTCATGTAACCGATCTTGTTCGATTACCGAATTCTACAACACTGGTTATGGGTAAATGGGTACGTGGGTCCTCACTCCTCAAATGAAATTTTGCATGATTCTTTCGACTATGTCCCTGTTTGGTCCCCTTAATACCAACTTATAAGTTATTTATTCTAAAAAAAAGTTCAAATTTACATACTTTTTTTCATAAAAAAATATGTATGGGGAGTTCAACATTCATTATATTGCAGAAATAAGTTACTTATTTCTGAAAAATATGGTAACCCAAATGGGACCTATGATATTTAGCTGCCATTATTTTTTACTATGAAATACTACCTCCGTCCCAATGAATTATATATAGTGTGAATTATATATATAGTGGGATTGGACACCAAAACCAAGAAAATATATAAAAAATGAGTAAAATTAGATGAAAAGTGGATAAAGTGGTGGGACCTATCAATATTTAATAGGATATTTACCAAAAATACTATGTTTAAAGTTTCTATTTGCAAATATACTATCTCTTTTAATTAATTGCGATTTTACTATACTAAGTTTCAAAATTGCAAAAATACAGTAAAACCCCTCTAAAGTGATATCGTTGGGACCAGAAAAAATTATCACTTTAGACAAGTTATCACTTTAATGGGGTAAAATTATGACTACCAATTACCATGTGGGACCGAGACTTTTTATCACTTTAGAGAGGTTATTACTTTAGAGAGTATTAATTTAGAGGGGTTGTACTGTACTACAAATTAGGTCAATCCTTCCCCCTTTCCCCATGTGCCCTCCATGTGCCGACTCACACTCAGTTTCAACACTTTTTTTTTGGTGGGATGCTATTTTGGTGGATTTGGGTTGCATGGTCCCGCAGGGGCAACCACTTTCAGCTGAACATGCAACTAAATTTCTGATTTCATGTTCCATTTTTCAATTGTCATTTTCGACCTCATTTTTTAACTCAAATATATATATATATAATATATATATATATTTGAGTTAAAAAATGAGGTCGAAAATGACAATTGAAAAATGGAACATGAAATCAGAAATTTAGTTGCATGTTCAGTTGAAAAAAAAAAGTACACAGGCGGCTGATTATGAAAGAGGAGGGAAGGGGGAAGGGTTAAGGTTAATATTTTTGCAATTTTGAAACTTAGTATAGTAAAATTGCAAATAGTTTAGTAAAATTGCAAATAGCTATTTTTTTTTTTTGAAAAGAAAAATTCCATTACTTAGAATCATCAAACAATAGAGTCTCCAACAAACAAGAAGGAGGAGACGTAAACTCAAACTGGCAATTAACCAAACAGGGTAATTTAGCAATCTCATGTGCTACCCTATTTGATTGTTTTCGGATAAAACTAACAGAAGTATCTACTAGGTGCTGCAGCTGAATTTGACAACTAACAATGACATCCCCCACCTCAAGATAGTTGATAGCATTGTTATATAACGCTTGCACTGTCAACAAAGAGTCTGTTTTAACTAGCACTTTCATCCCATGTAACTGCTTAGCCATAATCCAAGACAAAGCCTCTCTAACCCCAATGGTTTCGGCTTCAAACACTGAAGCAGGTGCAGGCAACCTGAGAACTTTACCAATAAGAAGAGCACCATGATGGTCTCGAAGCACCATACCTACCGAGAAAGAATCAGCCTCTGGGAAAATCGAAGCATCGACATTCAACTTTAGCTGTCCAGAACTAGGAGCTGACCACTTATCAGTGCTTACCCGAATGCCCATCTCTTTCTGCAAGCTTGGTTTATGCTTTGTACGCTTAGCTTCTCTCCATTCAGTCACCATTCTGATACTACCTTCCATTGCAATAGCAGGAGTTACACTCTTGTTTTCCCACACCTTTTTATTCCTCCAAAACCAAATGCCCCATAAAACAGTACAAATTCTCACCACTTCATCCAGTTGAGCCTCATATAACTTACCAAGCAACCACATAGGAGCATGCTCGACAGAACTCATATCAAACTGAAAACCTACGTGTTGCCAGCATTGTACAGCGAAATTGTAATCAAAGAAAAGGTGCAGCAAATGTTCTGCATCACAGTTGCACATAGGACAAGTGATTGGGAGATCGATACCTTTTGAATTAAGTCGTTGCCTTACAGGTACAGTATTACGACAGAACCGCCATACAAAAATCTTCAGCTTGTGAGGAATCTGAAGTCGCCAAATCTTACTCCAACCTCCCGACTGAGGGACATCTAATGTGCCAATATTCTGAGCATGCCAAAAGTGATACCCTGCCTTAGAAGTGTATACTCCATTAGAAGAGGCTGCCCAAACAACTCTATCTTTTATTCCTCGTTGAGGTACATGAATTGCTAATATTGCTTCAGCATCTACATCGAGGTACTGCTGGTGCACCAAATTAGAGTTCCACTATTTCGAGTTTGGCAAAAATAAGCTTGACACCATTTCATTCCTACCTTCATACATACTATCATTTTCGACACAAAAATCTGGTTTCCTCCTCAACCATTGGTCCTTCACAACATTAATATCTTGCCCATCTCCAACAACCCATCTAAAACCTTTAAACAATTCCTCCTTTGCGGTCCAAATACCTGCCCAAATAAAACTCGACCCAACTCCCTTAGTGGCTTTCAACAAGTGACAATGAGGGAAATACCTAGCTTTATATAATCTGGACACAAGAGAATTTGGATTTTGCATGAAATTATAACAATGTTTCCCTAATAACCCAATATGGAATCCATACAAGCTCCTGAAACCCAATCCCCCCTTACTTTTCACCATACTAACCTTGTCCCACGACAACCATTTAACACCTTTACTTGTCCCCGAGCCAGAACTCCACCAATAACTATTAAACAACTTCTCTAGCTCCTGACAAAGAGTTTTGGAGAGTAGAAAACAGGACATACAATAAGAAGGTATGGCCTGAGCAACATTACGAATTAGAATCGATTTCCCTCCTCTTGATATTGGCTTTGCCTGCCACCCTTGAATTCTTTTACTAGCCCTCTCTTTAAGAAAACCGAAAACACGTTTCTTGGATCTGCCCACTAAAGAAGGAAGTCCAAGATACTTGTTATTCTCTATATCATTATGCACAGCTAGAATCGTTTTGAGTTCTTGTTTCTTGTCAGAACGAACATTCGAACTGAAAAACACTCCCGATTTCTGGAAGTTTACAGACTGCCCTGAGCACCTCTCATAATCTACTAGTAACTTCTTAACTCTCCTTGTTTCCTCCATAGTAGCTTAAAAGAAAAGGAAGCTGTCGTCGGCAAAGAGAAGGTGAGAAATAACAGGAGCTTGCGGACTGACACTGCAACCATGAATACCACCAGATTCAGACGCTTGATCAAGAGCATTAGAAAGCCCCTCTACACAAAACAAAAACAAATAAGGGGACAAAGGGTCCCCCAGTCGAAGACCACGTATAGGATTTATGGGACCATTAAACGAACCATTTAATCCAATATTTTACGATACAGTCTTGACGCACAACATCATCCAACCTGTCCATTTATCACAAAACCCCATAATTCTCATTCTTTGACGAAGAAAGTTCCAATTCACCATGTCATATGCTTTACTGATGTCAAGCTTAAGAGCAACCTCCCCCTCATTCCCTGAATTCTTCCTTTTCATGTGGTGAATGACTTCGAATGCCACTAAGACATTATCGTTTATGCTCCTGCCGGGGACAAAGGCTGATTGATTCTCTGAAATCACATCAGAAAGAACTACCTTCAATCGATTAGCTAAAGAGGGCTCCTTTAACCAGGTGTTTTCAAAACGAAACCTGAATACTTTCTTTGACACTGTAGCATAGATAGTGTCAAGCTGAATGGGATCATGATCAGAACGCGTTGTATGATGAACACGGAGATTACAGAGAGGAAATTTCGACCACCAAGAAGCAGTGGCAAAAGCTCTATCCAATCGCTCACGAACCCAATCCTTGGTTCCTCTGCTTTTTTCCCAAGTGAACTTCCCTCCGTGAAGATCAAGTTCTGTTAAACTGCAATCATGAATAGCATTGCAAAATCCTTCAAACAGACTAGGAGGATGAGGAATGTTACCATTTTTATAAGACGAATAGAGGAGATCATTAAAATCCCCCCACACGCACCAAGGCAGGGGAGAAAGAGAGGACAGTTGACGAAGAAAATCCCATGAAAGACTCCTTCTCGACCTTTCAGGATATCCATAAAAACAAGTGAGACGCCAATCTGAGTTATTTGCTTCCGAAAAAACCACATCAATGTGATTATTAGAGTAGCCTGTAACTTGACATTTAACATGACGTTTCCAAAATATAGCCAGTCCATCACTACGGCCGATACGGTCTACAGAAAAACATTGATCAAAGCCAAACCTTACCCTGAGGTCTTCATTTTTATTAACAAACGAAATAGTCTCAATTAAAAACAGAAAATCGGGTTTACGATCCTTTAAAAGATCGTTTAACACACGAACTGTCCGAGAGTTCCCCAACCCCCGGCAGTTCCAGCTGAGTAGATTCATTTCGACTGGCTGGCTTGATTAACAAGCCTATCCAAAACATCAGGAGAAGATTCAGTACAATCAGCAACAGAAAGTAAAGAATCTGAATTAACCAGTCCATGTCCTCCATCTGTATCCATGAACTCGTTTTCTAAAGGCCCACTACGTCTACGTTTCCTCTCCTCTAAATTAAGCCCAATTAACTCTTCATCTGTGGGCCCAATATGAGGAACAAAAGATTTATTTGCCGCTAGAGAATTTGAATTAACACCCATATCTTTTCTTTTTGAAACAGTTATCCCTCCATAAGTAACAACCCTGAAATCTCGCCCCATATTATCTCCTTTAGTTACACTGATCGTTTGAAAATCCCCCGATTGTTGATAATAATTATCCTTTCCTAAATTTGAGCCCCAATCATTGTCCCGCTCATCGTGTAACCATTTGCTTTTTTCAAAATTCGCCGCCTTCCGTGGCGGAGCTCGGAGCCACCCACCCCATTCACGAACTAACTCAGACGATGAAGTTTCCATTTTCTTCCTGCAAAATCTATCTGTATGCGTTACCATACCACAAGTAAAAGAAAAATCTCCCAGATGTTCATACTTGCATTGAACTACACAGTCAGACCCGTCTTTTCTACATATCTTTTTCTTGCGTTTCAAAGGGCGTCTAACATCTACACTTATCCTCAGTCGCATGTTTTCTCTCCAAATACTAGTATTGTTATTTGGATCATACTGAATGAACTTGCCGAAGAAACCTCCCAATTGTTTTCCCACTGCTTCAGTCATTAGCCCACTAGGAAGACCATGAATTTGAATCCAGAACTTTAGCTCCAACAATGGAACACTCACCGGATCCTCTCCATTAGGAATTGAAGATAGCACTAACATGGCACCATCAAAAGGCCAAGGCCCACCCTCTGCAACCCAGTTCAAATCATCCAGATGATAAAATTGGAACAAGAACACTCCAGGCTTCAAATCTTTAATATTTATTCCTTGAGCAGGTCTCCAAATGTCAGCCAATTTTGATTTCATTGCCCTAGTATTCATACTTTTCTCTGTTAAAAAACGTCCCACCAGGCATAGTTCAAACTTATTGGAATCATCCACTGCATCCTCCGCAAAAATGAGTTCTTCATTTTCTTCGTCTTCAATATTGATCTCTGACATTTGATTTGCCAGATCTTCAACCCTCGCCATTGAATCAAATCAATGCTCCCACTTTTAATAAAAGGAGAGAAAAACTAAACTCTCACATATATGGAGAGAACTGCACAAAGTAAATGTGCAAAAATTTACTTTTTCATATATATTTATGAAAAAACCTCTATTTAATAATAGATTTTAGATAGTAGAAAAAATTAGCGGATGTAATAGTGTTTTATATTATAGATTTAGTGTTTTTTTATTAAAATTTTATTATTTTTGGAATGTATAAAAATGAAAGAATGCCCAAAAATAATAATTGTATAGAAATGAACGGGACAGAGGAGTATTGGTAACTAAAAGTAATCTTGACCTACTAATCTATATTTATACTATACTATTATATAAAAGGCGAAACATTAAAAGTTTTGGTACCTGTTTTTTGGTACTAATTGAATTTACTTATTTATCCTTCATTAAAAAAGAAAAATATATTCTATATCTGTACTATTAAAACACCTAAAATAAATAATAACATAAATAATTAATGGTAATTAGTCGATTGCCTTTTTCACATTTACTTTTAGTGAAAGATATTACCTTTTATAAACAACTAAAAACATCAATCGTATCATATCTTTCCATCATTAATATTTAATTACGAATTAAAACATGTTACCTTTTTAATTTATAAGGAAACATTAGTATAATTCTTCATTAAAACCTTATATTCTATATCTATACTATTAAAACACCTAAAATAAATAATAACATAAAATAATTAATGGTAATTAGTCGATTGCCTTTTCACATTTACTTTTAGTAGAAGATATTACCTTTTATAAAGAACTAAAAACATCAATTGTATCATATCTTTCCATCATTAATATTTCCTTTCGAATTAAAACACGTTACCTTTTTAATTTATAAGGAAACATTAGTATAATTCTTCATTAAAAAGAAAAATATATTAAATATCTATACTATTAAAACACTTAAAGTAAATAATAATAAAATAAAATAATTAGTGGTAGTTAGTCGATTTGCCTTTTCACATTTACGTTTAGTTAAATATATTACCTTTTACAAACACCTTAAAATATCAATCGTATCATATCTTCCAATCATTAATATATCCTTTCGAATAAAAACATGTTATCTTTTTGATTTAAAACTAATCTTATCACACCATATTTTTCAATTATCTAATAAAATATATTAAAATTTCATATACGTTATTTATATTAAGGAAACATTAGTATAATTTGTAAACATGAGTATATTAAATTATATTAAATTAAAATTAAAAAATTAATAAAATAATGATTATATAAAAACATAATTATAATATTAAATAAAATTTATAACATAATAAAAGAAAACACCATATCAATAAATTTTATTTATAACATAATAAATTTTTATTATAATTTTATAAACTTATATCTTCCAATCAATAATATTTTTTCTTAATTTAAACACGTTAACTTTTAATTTAAAACATAACCTTGCAATAATTAATATATACCCAAAAATATCACACCATATCTTCTAATCACTAACAAAATATAATAGAAATCTGTGTATTGCGAATAATAACCGTTAGATTTTTATGCATATCATTAATTAAATTTTTATTAAATAATTCAAGTTAATATTAAAATAAAATATTGTAAATAATAATTATATAAAAATGTAATTGTAACATAAAAAAAATTATTACATATCAAAAAATATCCGTGCATCGCACGGGTTATAAGCTAGTATTATAAACTTGTGGATAGCTCTTACCCATATTTAGGTTTGGACAAGATTTTGTATTGACTTTAACCCATTGGATAATCTAGTAGGTTTGGTATCCATATTGCGTTTGAGAAAGATCCACATTCATTATTTGATCCATTGTTAATTAAAGAAAGTTTGTATATAAATTTAAATATTATTAATATATTCTCTTAATATTTATGGTAGGATTATTAATGAGAATTTGAATAAGGAAAAAGAGTTTATACCTGACACTGTAGGAAATTTTTCTACAGTATCGTCTTAAATTAAATCTGGGCCATAGATTAATCTAATCCAATGGCCCCGCTAGGGGCACCACACACAAATCGATACACCCTCACACACACAATCTCACCTAATTTCCTCCATTTTTAATTTGATTTTTCCCGTCAATTAGTGAATTTTTTTTAAATCTGACTTCACTGTATTTTTCTCCATCTCTCAATGATCAGTTTGCATATCATATGTGCAGCAAAATCGTGATTTTAAGGCGACACTGTAGAAAAGTTTCCTACAGTGTCAGGTAGAAACTCTTTACCCTTTGAATAAATCTTTTAATTTCGGTAAGCTTATTAATACATATTATCTATAGAAAATTTAAATAATTTTATCTTTGATTGCATTTATAATAATATAGAAATATACTATTTTATTAATATTATTTATTTCAATATTAATTTATTTGATCTTAAATGTAAAGTTATTTTTTTTATTTAATTGTTATTATTATATAAAATAATTACTATAAAATTTAAATTTAAACTACCGTGTAATAATAGTAGGTAAATCATTGTTAGGTAAACATAACATTTCTTGTAGTGGATCGATTAATCCGTGAATCTAAGGTAAATAATATTTTGTGCTCCGTAATATCTATATGAATAAATCTTGGCATACACATAATTCACTACACAAACTAACTACCATTAATTTAGGGATGATTTATAACTACAATTACCTTATATATTTTTTATAAAAGTAATTAAAATATTAAAGTGTGAATAATATTAAGGGATTGGGTCCACAATTCATCCCTAAATTAGTGATAGTGAGTTTGTGTAGTGAATTAGTGTGTATGCCAAGATTTACTCTTATCTATATTTATTACTTAATTTTTATTAATTGAACTCAAATTAAAATATAAATACAATTTTAAAGTCTCTTTATTTAAAATTTTTATAGACTTTAAATTTGTATGGACTTTTTTTTTTAAAAATCTATTATAACGGGGGTAGCTGTTTTAAATGTTCGAAATAATTGAATGTGCATTAATTATCGCTTATAAACACATTTTTAAAGTCAACTTATTTTAAAATTTTATGGACTTTCTTATTTAAAGTCTATGACGGACCTAAAACATTAAAAATTTTGGTCGGTAGTCCGTAATTTGGACATTTTTTATACTCGGGCTTTATTACTTAATTTTTGCTAATTTGGCCCAAATTAAAATATAAATACATTTTTAAAGCCTACTTATTTAAAAATTTTATGGACTTTAAATTTTTATGGATTTTTTTTAAAAGTCTATTATAACGGGTCTATTGTTTTACAAACTTATTCTCATAAAAATATTTAAAAAGTAATAGGTGCATTATAATTATTAATTAGCATTTTGCCCGTACTTCGTACACGGCATCTTATTTAATTTAAAATGATAATACCAAAAATTTAACAAATTTGATTGATGTCTGAAAACATCTTATTTAATTTAAATTGACAATACCAAAAATTTAACAAGTTTGATTGATTTCTTAAAAAGATATTGTAAGCAATTATATAAATAATCAATTCTTAGAAAGATATTATATAGAGTTATATAAGTATTTAATAAAATAATGATATGCTAAAATTTATATAAAAAAGTAGCATACAATTCTATTTTAACAATGTTGAAAATTTATTTAATCCATCAAAATCTGCAATAAAAGTAATAAATTTTTTTACAAATATTGTTCTCTAATTGAAAACAATAATAAATTGTCTTCATTATTCAAATGCAAAAATGATAATCCCTTCACTCCCAATGGCTCCAAAACATTAAATGGCTCCAAAACATTAAACCTCATATAATATCAAGAACATATTATATTACCTATGAGACCTCATAGTTAATATAATATGTAAATGTTGGAGAACAATGAGACCACATTTCAAGCAATTTTTAATTTTTTTTTATGAATGGATAGAGGGTAGAATTATAAGACTTTTGTGTGAAAATGCCCATAGCGGGGTCCTTTAAAATAGCTTGAAATGTATCGAATATGTGTGTTCTCACTGTTCTCATTTTAATTTTTTTTTGTTAATTTTTTTTATGAATGGATAGGGGGTAGAATTATAAGTCTTTTTTTGTGAAGATGCCCCTAGCGGGGCCCTTTAAAATAGCTTGAAATGCAGTGAATATGTGTGTTCTCACTGTTCTCATTCTCACCAGAGCGTGACCATTAAACTGTATTAGTAAATTCATTGTAATAACCGTAAATTTTATTATTATTATTTTTTTAGCCTCTCCGAATAATTTATTCTGTAAACTAAAGTTTGATCAATATTAGAAATGTGCATAAATATTTATTTAGTGCAGTGTTATCCTTCTATAAATTGTGCGTTATTACAAAAATTATGATATTCCTTTTATTATTACTATTATTATTGCTACAAAATTTTTATGTCATTTGCAACTATTATTTTAAATAGGAGACTAGGGATTTTTATTGTAAATAATAATGAAGTGGTTTGGGTAGAAATTAATCCTGTAATTGAGCAGTAGTTGAGTTGAGTAAATTGAGCCCCAAAATGTTGTAGCCCACTAAGAGCCCAATTAGGTGAGATTTATAAGGTAAGAAGATATCAAGTATTAGTCTCATCTCCCTCATTCTAGTTCTACCGAGACAAAACACAACACCCAAAATTTCTTTTCTCTCTCTAAGCAACAAAACTCATAAATTCCACACACTTTGAGACTTGATCATGCATGCAATTGGATAATCGTAAGGGGGGTTAAGAGCTCTACAATTTGAGATATATATGTAAATGGTTTTCAAGAGTTAAAATTTTTTCAAGTTCTAAAAGCTTTGATTTCAAGAGGGTATGAATTTTATACTCCTAAAAACCTTTTGATCATGTTTTCTTTGTTATTCTTTATTATCGATTTTGTGAAAATTTTATCTTAAATTAGGGTTTCAAAATTTCTTGTAATTTGGGATTAATCTATGTTTATAATTATAGACATAGTTATCAAAGGGGGATAATTAATTAGAAATGTATGTGTGGTTGATTTTTGGTGTTGCATGCCCGGGGAATAGGAGCAGAGACGGGGAGAGGGAGAGGTTTCGACGAGAGGGAGAGAGATTGTAGAGGGGAGAGTTTGATCGAGGGGATTGAGGGAGATAGAGAGTGAGACGAGATCGAGAGAGAGAAGAGAAGGAGAGAAAGAGAAGAGACGAGGGAGTGAGGGCGGAGAGATTGAGAGAGATTTCGAGGGAGAGAGAGATGGCGGAGAAGGGAGGGAGATGAGAGAGATAGGATGATGATGAGAGACAGAGAGATTGAGGAAGAGAGAAGATGAGAGAGATAACGAGAGATAGAGAAAGACAGACGAGAGAGGGAGTGAGCGAGAGAAGCAGAGAGATATAGAGATCGAGAGAGATGGAACCAGAGAGAGAGAGATTGCGAGCAGAGAGGGGAGAGACTGAGGTCGGTGATGGGACCGCCGGCGCCGCCTGCGTCCGGTCGGTGGCCACCGCCTGTCGGTGGTGGTGGTGTTAGAGAAGGGGAATTCTTTTTGTTGTGTGGGAAATTAATTGAGATTAATTGTAATTGTTTTTGTTGTAATAATTTGAATAAGCAATAAAATTAAAGAATAAATAATTTGATGGGATTGAGTTATAACACTCGAAATATTGGATATTTTGAAATGGGAAGAAAATTAGAATTTTGAGAATAGTAAAATAGAGTTGTTTTAAATAAATATTTCATTTTGCTAAGAGTAGAGAAATTGTTATGGTTTAAAATTAAATAAAAATGGGTTCTTTGATTTTTAGAATAAATGGAGATTAAAACTTTTGTCTCTCCGAGCGGACTAAGTTAAAGAGTAGGGAGTCAAAACGTAATAACGATAAGCACATGCATCATTATAATCGAGAAATAAAATAGGATTATTTTATTGGAGACTTAATTGAATTTGAGAACTTTTAGATGGTTAAAGAGGATTTAATAAATGTCCTTTTAACTTCGAGATGTGGAGTATAAGAGCTAAATTAATTTAGAAATGCAAGTCAAGCGATCAATTAAATTAGAAAGTTTCGTTATAAAATTATAATTATAGAAAAATTGTGATGATTCTGTGGAAACCTTTTCATTTATTTTATTCGAGACATGTTGCTAAATAATTAAGTTAGCGACAATTTAGAACTAATTTAGAGACCTTCAAATTGAGAAATTTTCCCTACGATTAATTTGAGCGAGACTTTCACGTTAAAAATCTTATTTTGGACATCGTGATACCCTAAACCCGAATTATTAAAATTAATAGGAAAAATCAAGTAGCGCCTCCATTTAATTTTTTTACCTTGCGAATAAGGCATTGATGATACTGTTAACTTACGAGAATATTCCCAACTTAAATGTTCGAGAATGATTGATTTTCAGTGACATGATTATTGAATTATTTTGGCACTTCGTGACTTAATTCTTACCCGAGTACTAAAATCATTTTGATAATTAATTATAGAGATTCTTTCTGAGATTTGAGACAATCGCTCGCGGGTAACGCTTTTACTATTTCGGTAGAGTTTAGCGTCGAGACAGAGGCAAGTTCATTCCTACCTTAACTCTCGGAAACTTTGTATTTCTGTTCGTATTATTTAAATTCTTAATTATTTTCGAACTATTAATTATGAGATTTACTTACTGCTCTTTATGATGCAATATTTTCTTTTGAGCATTATTTCTCGTGAAATATTACGATACTGTTAATTTAGTTTACTTTCGAAATACATTCCCTATAAGCGTAGAAACATTTTCGTTGCTATCGGGTTGATCTCTTTAATTCGAGACGACTATTTATTTCGATTCAGTGGAACTATTCTCATTTGTTCGAGATGGTTAAATTCATTCTTTTCAGCCGGATTTATTGTACAAATTCGACAACGTTTATTGACTATCTTTTAATTGGTTCATCGTTCGAATCAATCAATAGGGATTATGCAATATAAAATCTGTTAGAGTTTACTCTTGTATCAAATGAAAAATGTTCTATTTAACGTTCATCAATTTGGAGTATTACAATTATTCGAGTAGTACTACTTGTTCAGTACGACTCATTTTATTTCATTTTGAGACTATCCTCCTTGTTTCGAGATAGTTGCCTTTCTTGTCAAAGGTTGGCACTTTGTTCGTGTCAACCAATGAAAATATGTTTATTGAGAGTTTACATCAGTCCATTGTTCGGATTGGTGATACATCGAGTAAAACTGGCAGTCCGCCAGATCAATTAAATATTTCTCCTATGAAGTTTATCTACAAAATGTCAGTTCATTAAATATTCGGGAATTCTGTATTCTACTGGTCAATTTTGGGAAAGAGGCCCATTTTAGAGAAAGAGAGACTCGTGAACCGTTTTAAGGGCACGAGAATATTTAGGCACTATGATGCCAGGGTTGATATAATCACCCACTATGATGCTAGCATTCATACTATATATTATATTCGTTGATATCGTATTGTAGCCGTGATCGGGCGAAGTGCGGTGTCATTGGAGGACGGTATTCCTGGTCGGATAGTTGATCGCCCCGCCGAGATACCGAAAGGATGGAAGACCAGTTATTCAATTATCTTGAGTCATCAGAGTTTCACCAAATGAGTCTTTTGAGTATCTATTTTCGAGATGAGCCTTTTGAGTATCTATTTTCGAGATGAGTCTTGAGTCAAAGTGTCAGATTTCTGATATCCGATTTTCATTTAAATTTAGAGTATTTCTTTCTATAAATCTTATTATATTTATATACCGAGCAAGGAGAGAATTTGCTGAGCACCATAGTTGCTCACTCTTGCTTTACAACATTTGTTCAGCTGTCAAGAAAGAAAGATGTGAGACGTCCAGCCAAGGATCCAGAGGCAAGGGGAAAAGCTCCAAGCTATGCTGACAAGGACTAGAATGACCAGCTGGGACCCTTTTTGCTTTTCTACCTTTATAGACTTTTACAAGATATTATTCGAAGATGTAATAATCGTATTGTAATAAAGTGTGAGACCAATCTTGGATCTGTGAAGTGGGATTGTTCCGCTCCGTTGTAATAAAGATTTTATTATTATTGAGCTAACGTGTGTTGCAGGATGCTGAGACCTGATGTGACGACCCGAGTCCCCCGACAGGGCGGATTTGGGGGCGTTACAACGTTGGTATCAGAGCGTTAGTTATATTTTTAGGAAACGTACGAGCCTAGAATTATAACACGACGTGAGAGTTTAGAGATATAATACGATGTTGAGATTTTAGCACTAAGTGCTTTATACCCTTATATATATATATATCTATACGCATATCTAGTCGACTAGAACCTGGTTGTGACCGAAACTCTTTGTACTTGTGTAGATGTCTACTTTAGGACCAGAGGATTTCCGCTCAATTAGAGATAGATCTCCTACACCTTGTCCGAACGGACCCCTAGTTCTCAATTAATTTAAGATAGGATACCTAATTTTTCATTATTATTAAGATTGGATGATATCTTACAGAGCTCCGCATATTGTAGATATGTGGTCAATACCTTTACCAGAGATGGACTTAAAGAAAGATGCAACTATGTGTTCCAAGTTCGAGACTAAACTCTTTCACGATTTCGTGATCGACATTAGTTCTTTTTCTAAAGATATACCCTATAGATTGAGATGATTCCCTATGATAATGTGTTTTTCGTACATCCCCTCTTATGGATTTTCTTCCCTGACGAGCTACCGGAGTCTGTAAGTGTCGTTTTTGCTCGAGAATCGATACTTGTTCCTAAGAGCTTATTTGGTGCTGGAAAATCATTCTTTAAATAACTCCCTTAGCAATGATTATCAATAATTCTTATCATTCGAGTTTACTCAAGCAATTTGATTTTATCCTGTTTAAAAATGACCTATATTGTTTAGAAGTTAATTTACCCAGCATTACGTATATTCATAAATACAAACCCTTTCTTATCCCTTCCTATATTTGACACCCTTTATGATACTGAGATGAACAACCCTACATATATAGGGGATGACTATCTGTCCTTGTGATAGAGGTCTGGTGGGACGCCACCAGTTGTGCTATTGTTTGTCATGAGTGTTTGTCATAAGAGTACTAAAGGCTGGCCACCTTGGGTACTATGGCAGTTATCCTAGTGACATGCAATGTACAAATGTTCGATGACCATATTGATCTCTCAGTTAATCCTTTTGCAAAAGATTCTCACTATCAAGAGTTGATCATACCCATGTTATTGCTTCACCTTATTATGCTTTGAATTATTCTTTTTCTTTCAAAAGTTCTAATTAAACCTGAAATGATTAGTGCTTCGAAATTTCAAGAGTGTATACTGGAATCTGGGAGTGATAAAACTTTTCTTTCAAAAAAATAGGAAATTTGGCAAATCATGTTCGAGAACTGATCAGGAATAGACCATCATATCGCGCAAGTGCTCCTGTTTAGACCTTCAAAACTCATAGATAGTGTTTCGTAGTCTTGTATGGAAGTTCTATGAATATGAGTTGAATAAGGAGCAAATGTTGTAACCAATTCTTTCAAAATGAGGAATGAAGCAAGGTCACTTACGGTATGTGTTAGATGATGGAAGAGTAATAAATTACATTTTCCTATCTTTTAGTTTGACTATACTAGTTAAAGGATGACGTAACTTTTGGAAGTATGGAAATTTATTGTATGAGAATTTTTATAGGATCTTGAGTTTTTTTTCATATTGGAACTCATCTAAGATACTATGGATTAGTTTGGATCGACCTTTTCCCAACAGATTAAAAGTCGAGTATTGCTACGAATGTTAATCAGGTATCAATGTGGTTGATAACTACATAGTATTAGTATTTCAATGGAATTATGACATCAAGATTTACTATATGGAATTGAGTGGGAGATGATACGCACAAGGTATAGACAAAGGTATTGAGAGTCATATCTAATGAAATCATTCAAGAACTCATTGTGACTTATTCTATATATACATACTTAACACCTATTTCATTGCCTCCATATAACTTGTTGGTGATTCTTCCAACACTTAAATCATGTCTTGTCGTGTTTTGAAGTTTAACCCTGAGTATGACAATAATTTTACCTATTTAAACATACCCGTCCGTGGGTACAATGTTTTAGAGAGATGACGTTATGGTGAAATATTTGAATAACCACTCAGCCTAGACCTGAGGGAACCCCGAGTGAGAATATCTTAAGATCATGAACTAGAAGCGTAATTATAATTTAAACCAAAACTAAGGTGATTCTTTGAAATTGTTCTCTAATTTTCTCTAAAGAAAAAAAAACCTACGAGAAAAAAAAAATTCATCTTATGATTGAGAAACTCAATGACCATTGATTCTGAAGAGACAAGAGCATGGTTGAGAGAAATAGAGAAGATTCTTGAGATTGTTTATGTTGAATATGATAGGAAGACCATCGTTACTATGAATATATTGAAGAATGAATTAAAGTATTAGTGAAAGGTAAATGAGAATTATTAAGGCACAATGATAGTGTTGTGAGCTAAAAATATTAAGGGGTACTTTGCTAAGTATTCAGAAAATCGTACGAGGATCAAGTTCCTTAAGATTGAAGTAAAAAGGAAATATTGGTTATAGTATTCGAAACTAAGTGAACTGGACTCTCTAGATTTGTCATGACATGAAGATACCAATGAGATTGTAGCTAAGTATTCTCATAAGGATTACAACCATAGGTTAAACCAAGCCACTATTTAAGAAGATATTTATTACACCCCATCAGTTTAGAGAGTGGCAATAGAGATAAATGAGAGAGAATTATATCCCAAGGATTGTAATTGTAATGAAAGTGAAATTAAGAATATTTTTGGTAATAAAAGGATTGACGTTAGAATGTGACAAAGAAATCTTTTGTGAAGAGCTATAAAAACACTGATACTAGAAGGATTGGGAATCATGACACCAGAGGAATCAACCAGAGGTTCAAACCTCCACAGACAGTTAATGTGATGCCAAGAAAACCACATCTGCCAGAATGCAAGACATGTGGAAAGAAACACCCTGGACCCTATCATCAAGCCAGCGTGAATTGTTATGATTGTGGACGGAAAGGTCATTATGTTTCTAATTGCAGGGATAAATCAGTCACCTGTTTCAACTGTGGAAAGAAAAGTCACGTGTCCCGAGATTACAGGCAGCCTTCAAAGGAGAATCCAGTACCTTGACTCACAACACCTCCTAACAACAAGCCGACATCACGAACTTTCAACATGACTGTAAGAGATGCCATTAACAATAGCGATGTGATCGCAGGTACGCTTCTAGTAAATTCTGAGGATGCGCGTGTTCTAGTTGATTTTGGAGCTACCAAATCTTTTAATTCTGAGAACTTCATGAATAAGCTAAATCTTGAGTTTGTACTATTAGAGGGAATTCTGAGCATAAAAGTAGCTAATCCGGAAGTCATTCCAGTGAACCGATTGTGCCCGAATTGTTCTATAGAGATACAGGGACAACATTCTGACGCAGACCTCATTCCTTTTAAGCTAGGGGAATTCGATGTAATCCTAGGGATGGATTGGTTAGCATTACAATGCCCAAGTTAATTGTCATTGGAAGAGGGTTAGATTAAGTGGACCTAATGGTTTAAGAATTCCATTTCGTGGACGGAAACCGAATAAGGATTTTCTGTAAATAATTCAAGCTAAAAGATTACTTCGACAAGGATGTCAAGCCTATCTGGCTCATGTGATAGATAACGAGAAACAGACCCCTACAATCGATGAGATTCCAGTAGTTAATCAGTTAAAGATGTTTTCCCCGATGAGTTGCCTGATCTACTACCAGATCAAGAGATATAATTTGCAATTGATCTAGCACTAGGAACCCCGCCCATCTCAAAATCACCTTACAGGATGGCACCAGTGGAAATGAAAGAATTGGCAACACAGCTACAAGAGCTACTTGACAAAGGTGTAATCAGACCAAGTGTGTCCCCGTGGGAAGCTCCAGTTTTGTTCGTGAAGGAGAAGGATGGATCTATGCGATTATGCATTGATTATCGAGAACTGAACAAGATGACTATCAAGAATAGATACCCTCTTCCTCGGATCGACGATCTGTTTGACCAGCTTAAGGGAGCTACGCATTTTTCGAAGATTGATTTGAGATCCGGCTACTATCAACTGAAGATCAAGCCTGAGGATATTCCTAAGACTGCATTTAGGACCCGATATGGACATTACGAGTTCCTAGTGATGTCTTTTGGATTGATGAATACTCCAGCTGCTTTCATGGGTTTAATGAATCGTGTGTTCAAGAGATACCTGGATAAGTTGTGATTGTATTTATTGATGACATTATGCTATACTCGAAGTCGCCTGAGGATCATGCAAAACATCTCCGTCTAGTTTTGGAAGCACTGATGAAGGAGAAGCTGTATGCGAGATATTCACGGATTACAAGAGCTTAAAGTACATATTCACCCAGAAGGAATTGAACATGAGACAGGGAAGATGGTTGGAATTGATCAAAAAAATACGATTGATCGATAAATTACCACCCAGGGAAGGCTAATGTTGTAGCTGATGCTTTATGTAGAAAGGAAAGGCTCAACTTGTTGACAACCTCAGAAGAGTTAGTCAGAAAATTCGAAAAGATGGAGTTAGAAGTCAAGGACCCAGTCCAAAACAATGAAAGAGTTTATACCATTCATTTTCAACCAGAGCTGTTAGAGAAGATTCGTCGTTGTCAGGAGCAAGTAATGGAAGAAAGAAGATTAGAGTTGATAGGAGAAGAATTTCTGAGTTCAAAAGATGATAAAGGGATTAAGCGATTTGCATCGAGAATTTGGGTTCCTAATGTTACAGAATTGAAGGAAGAAATCATGAGTGAAGCGCATAACTCGAGATATTCCATTCACCCAGGAAGCACAAAAATGTATCAAGATATTAAGAAGAATTATTGGTGGCCTAACATGAAAAGAGAAATTGCAGAATGGGTAAGCAAGTGTTTGACCTGTCAGAGAGTGAAAGCAGAACATCAATGACCCAGTGGATTACTCCAATCATTAGAGATTCCAGAGTGGAAATGGGAGCACATCACCATGGACTTTGTAGTAGGTTTACCCCGAACCAGAGCGAAGCACGATGCTATTTGGGTTATGGTTGATAGACTTACGAAGTCCGCTCATTTTCTGCCGATCAGCGAGAGATATTTAGTAGAGAGACTGGTAGGTTTGTATTTGAAGGAAGTGGTAGTTCGTCATGGAGTACCTGTGTCAATAGTGTCAGACAGCGATGCCCGTTTTACCTCGAGATTCTGGAAAAGTTTTCAGGAATGCCTTGGCACCAAGCTAAATTTGAGCACGGCCTATCATCCGCAGACAGACGGACAGAGCGAAAGGACAATTCAAACGATAGAGGATATGCTGCGAGCTTGCGCCATAGATTTCAAGGGAAGTTGGGATGAGCATATGCCGTTAGTAGAGTTTGCTTACAATAATAGTTATCACTCCAGTACTGGCATGGCCCCGTATGAAGCTCTAAATGGAAGAAAGTGCAGATCTCCACTTTGTTGGAATGAAGTCGGTGAAGGAAGACTACTCCGGCCAGAAATGATTCATCAGACAAAGCAATCCATAGAGACGATTCGCAAAAGATTAGTTGCTGCTCAAGACCGTCAGCGAAAGTAAGCCGATCTGAAGAGAAAAGATAAATCTTTCGAAATAGGAGACAAAGTATTGTTGAAGATTTCCCCCTGGAAAGGGGTGATGAGATTCGTAAAGAAAGGGAAACTGAGTCCTAGATATATTGGACCCTTTGAGATTCTTAAGAAGGTTGGAGCCGTGTCATATCAATTGGCCTTACCGCCAGACCTTCAGCACGTTCATAATGTATTCCATGTGTCAATATTGAGAGCTTATCATCCTGATCATTGACACGTATTAGAGTATGAACCTATTGATGTTAAAGCTGATCTGACCTACGTAGAGCAACCAGTGGAGGTTGTAGATTTCAAAGTGCATGAGCTGAGGAATAAGAAAATAAATTTAATAAGAGTAGTTTGGAAGAACCGCCAAATCGAGGAAGCCACTTGGGAACTTGAGAACGAAATGCGTAGTGAATACCCTGATTTGTTTAGCCAAGAATGTTGATCCCGAGGACGGAATCCTTTTAAGGGGGGGGAGACTGTAATAACCGTAAATTTTATTATTATTATTTTTTTAGCCTCTCCGAATAATTTATTCTGTAAACTAAAGTTTGATCAATATTAGAAATGTGCATAAATGTTTATTTAGTGCAGTGTTATCCTTCTATAAATTGTGCGTTATTACAAAAATTATGATATTCCTTTTATTATTACTATTATTATTGCTACAAAATTTTTATGTCATTTGCAACTATTATTTTAAATAGGAGACTAGGGATTTTTATTGTAAATAATAATGAAGTGGTTTGGGTAGAAATTAATCCCGTAATTGAGCAGTAGTTGAGTTGAGTAAATTGAGCCCCAAAATGTTGTAGCCCACTAAGAGCCCAACTAGGTGAGATTTATAAGGTAAGAAGATATCAAGTATTAGTCTCATCTCCCTCATTCTAGTTCTACCGAGACAAAACACAACACCCAAAATTTTTTTTCTCTCTCTAAGCAACAAAACTCATAAATTCCACACACTTTGAGACTTGATCTTGATCATGCATGCAATTGGATAATCGTAAGGGGGGTTAAGAGCTCTACAATTTGAGATATATATGTAAATGGTTTTCAAGAGTTAAAATTTTTACAAGTTCTAAAAGCTTTGATTTCAAGAGGGTATGAATTTTATACCCCTAAAAACCTTTTGATCATGTTTTCTTTGTTATTCTTTATTATCGATTTTGTGAAAATTTTATCTTAAATTAGGGTTTCAAAATTTCTTGTAATTTGGGATTAATCTATGTTTATAATTATAGACATAGTTATCAAAGGGGGTTAATTAATTAGAAATGTATGTGTGGTTGATTTTTGGTGTTGCATGCCCGGGGAATAGGAGCAGAGACGGGGAGAGGGAGAGGTTTCGACGAGAGGGAGAGAGATTGTAGAGGGGAGAGTTTGATCGAGGGGATTGAGGGAGATAGAGAGTGAGACGAGATCGAGAGAGAGAAGAGAAGGAGAGAAAGAGAAGAGACGAGGGAGTGAGGGCGGAGAGATTGAGAGAGATTTCGAGGGAGAGAGAGATGGCGGAGAAGGGAGGGAGATGAGAGAGATAGGATGATGATGAGAGACAGAGAGATTGAGGAAGAGAAAAGATGAGAGAGATAACGAGAGATAGAGAAAGACAGACGAGAGAGGGAGTGAGCGAGAGAAGCAGAGAGATATAGAGATCGAGAGAGATGGAACCAGAGAGAGAGAGATTGCGAGCAGAGAGGGGAGAGACTGAGGTCGGTGATGGGACCGCCGGCGCCGCCTGCGTCCGGTCGGTGGCCACCGCCTGTCGGTGGTGGTGGTGTTAGAGAAGGGGAATTCTTTTTGTTGTGTGGGAAATTAATTGAGATTAATTGTAATTGTTTTTGTTATAATAATTTGAATAAGCAATAAAATTAAAGAATAAATAATTTGATGGGATTGAGTTATAACACTCGAAATATTGGATATTTTGAAATGGGAAGAAAATTAGAATTTTGAGAATAGTAAAATAGAGTTGTTTTAAATAAATATTTCATTTTGCTAAGAGTAGAGAAATTGTTATGGTTTAAAATTAAGTAAAAATGGGTTCTTTGATTTTTAGAATAAATGGAGATTAATACTTTTGTCTCTCCGAGCGGACTAAGTTAAAGAGTAGGGAGTCAAAACGTAATAACGATAAGCACATGCATCATTATAATCGAGAAATAAAATAGGATTATTTTATTGGAGACTTAATTGAATTTGAGAACTTTTAGATGGTTAAAGAGGATTTAATAAATGTCCTTTTAACTTCGAGATGTGGAGTATAAGAGCTAAATTAATTTAGAAATGCAAGTCAAGCGATCAATTAAATTAGAAAGTTTCGTTATAAAATTATAATTATAGAAAAATTGTGATGATTCTGTGGAAACCTTTTCATTTATTTTATTCGAGACATGTTGCTAAATAATTAAGTTAGCGACAATTTAGAACTAATTTAGAGACCTTCAAATTGAGAAATTTTCCCTACGATTAATTAGAGCGAGACTTTCACGTTAAAAATCTTATTTTGGACATCGTGATACCCTAAACCCGAATTATTAAAATTAATAGGAAAAATCAAGTAGCGCCTCCATTTAATTTTTTTACCTTGCGAATAAGGCATTGATGATACTGTTAACTTACGAGAATATTCCCAACTTAAATGTTCGAGAATTATTGATTTTCAGTGACATGATTATTGAATTATTTTGGCACTTCGTGACTTAATTCTTACCCGAGTACTAAAATCATTTTGATAATTAATTATAGAGATTCTTTCTGAGATTTGAGACAATCGCTCGCGGGTAACGCTTTTACTATTTCGGTAGAGTTTAGCGTCGAGACAGAGACAAGTTCATTCCTACCTTAACTCTCGGAAACTTTGTATTTCTGTTCGTATTATTTAAATTCTTAATTATTTTCGAACTATTAATTATGAGATTTACTTACTGCTCTTTATGATGCAATATTTTCTTTTGAGCATTATTTCTCGTGAAATATTACGATACTGTTAATTTAGTTTACTTGCGAAATACATTCCCTATAAGCGTAGAAACATTTTAGTTGCTATCGGGTCGGTCTCTTTAATTCGAGACGACTATTTATTTCGATTCAGTGGAACTATTCTCATTTGTTCGAGATAGTTAAATTCATTCTTTTCAGTCGGATTTATTGTACAAATTCGACAACGTTTATTGACTATCTTTTAATTGGTTCATCGTTCGAATCAATCAATAGGGATTATGCTATATAAAATCTGTTAGAGTTTACTCTTGTATCAAATGAAAAATGTTCTATTTAACGTTCATCAATTTGGAGTATTACAATTATTCGAGTAGTACTACTTGTTCAGTACGACTCATTTTATTTCATTTTGAGACTATCCTCCTTGTTTCGAGATAGTTGCCTTTCTTGTCAAAGGTTGGCACTTTGTTCGTGTCAACCAATGAAAATATGTTTATTGAGAGTTTACATCAGTCCACTGTTCGGATTGGTGATACATCGAGTAAAACTGGCAGTCCGCCAGATCAATTAAATATTTCTCCTGTGAAGTTTATCTACAAAATGTCAGTTCATTAAATATTCGGGAATTCTGTATTCTACTGGTCAATTTTGGGAAAGAGGCCCATTTTAGAGAAAGAGAGACTCGTGAACCGTTTTAAGGGCACGAGAATATTTAGGCACTATGATGCCAGGGTTGATATAATCACCCACTATGATGCTAGCATTCATACTATATATTATATTCGTTGATATCGTATTGTAGCCGTGATCGGGCGAAGTACGGTGTCATTGGAGGACGGTATTCCCGGTCGGATAGTTGATCGCCCCGCCGAGATACCGAAAGGATGGAAGACCAGTTATTCAATTATCTTGAGTCATCAGAGTTTCACCAAATGAGTCTTTTGAGTATCTATTTTCGAGATGAGCCTTTTGAGTATCTATTTTCGAGATGAGTCTTGAGTCAAAGTGTCAGATTTCTGATATCCGATTTTCATTTAAATTTAGAGTATTTCTTTCTATAAATCTTATTATATTTATATACCGAGCAAGGAGAGAATTTGCTAAGCACCATAGTTGCTCACTCTTGCTTTACAACATTTGTTCAGCTGTCAAGAAAGAAAGATGTGAGACGTCCAGCCAAGGATCCAGAGGCAAGGGGACACTACTAGAATTGGTAGATATAACATCACACCTTTAACATCAGTTAGAAATGTCACTGATGTTAAAGGTATTTTAGACATCAGTTGTTACATTACCGATGTTAAAGCATATTTCAAACATCGCTTGTAAAGACAACCGTTGTCTAATCTCATTTTTTAAAAATAAAAAATCGACGCGTACACATACCTTCCCCTTTATAGTTTATACACAAAAAAAATTTCATTTCCCCACTTAAACGAAATTTCACTTTCCCCCCATTTTGCATCTATACTCTCTAGTCTCTCACTTTTCTTCTCTCTCTCACTCTCAGTCGCCTCTCTCTCTCTCTCTCGCAGCTCTCTCCCTCCCCCTCTCTCTCTCTCACTATCTCCTTCTCTCACTAGCTCTCTTACATTAATTAGTTCGATTTATGTTCAATTAAGCACGAATTCGACGATTAATTAAGCACGAATCGGAGCTTGGTTCGATTTACAACCCGAAGCTTTCTTCACGGTAAGGAACCCTAATTACTACTGTTCTTGAGCCTTCTTCGCATAGATGTATACAATCGTATATATATATGTATAAATTTTTTCAAGACAATGTTTCTTGAGCTTTTTAATTTAGGGTTTTTTATACCATAGTGATTTTATAGGGGTTTTGGTGTTTGATTACTTGTTTTGGTATTTTATTACTTTTTTTGGTGTTAGCTTTGCACTACACTTTGATGGGTGTGTATGTATGTTTGTTTTGTGTGTGTATGAGTAGAGGTTAGTTGGTAATTGTTTTAGTAATTTTTTTTGGGTCGATATGTTGAGATTGAATTAAAGAGAAGGGCTAAAGTTTAACACAGTGAATAACAATTACAGGAAGGTTAGGCACAAATACAGCACAAACCGGAGAAATCCTGATCAATGGGCGCAAACAGGCGCTGGCTTTTGGCACTTCGGTGAGAATTAGAGATCCATATTATAATCTGTATCTACTTTAACCAGTGGATTAGACAGTGCAGCATATTATCATGTCATGAGTCGTATAATTAAAATTGCCCAGGAGGATAAACGAACTGTGATTGCTTCTATTCATCAACCAAGTGGTGAAGTCTTTGATCTGTTTAATAATCTCTGTCTACTATCATCTGGAAGACAGATTTATTTTAGTCCTACTGCACGAGCTACAGAGGTAACTAACTTGGTAAAATTGTGCTATAAACTAATTCTGGAGTCCTGATAACTTGAACCATTTTATATTTTTATTCAGTTTTTTGCATCAAATGGCTTTGCTTCTCCACCTATGAGAAATCCTTCAGATCACTTTCTGAGAACCGTCAATAAATATTTAATGTTGTAAGTAACAATTTAAACCATATTATCACATAGCTAGACTTCTTATATTCTACGAAGAAGTATTCGTAGTCTCAGTACTAAGCTACATATAGTGCTTGATGTTAATAAGGATATTAAGCAAGGACATGGTGGAAGCGTAGTAACTGCTAAAAAAGCCATTGACATTCTTGTCAAGGCATATCTCTCATCTGAGACGCGCCGCCAAGTAGTTAACAAAGTTTATGAGATATGCCAAAAGGTATACAACACATTTAGTAAGAGTTCTGATTTTATTTGTTTCTTGTAGATATATAGATATAGTGGGTTATTTGATTTACTGATCGGACTTGACTATGTATTGTTGGCTTGTTAAAAAATGTTACATTAAATTGCTGTGTAGCATCAAGAAATAATGGTGGAAATGGAAAGTCACGCAGGATTCATTACTCAATGTCAAGTTCTAACAAGAAGATCTTTCATCAACATGTTCCGTGATCTTGGTTACTACTGGCTACGTTTTGTAATTTACATTGCATTGTGCTTGTGCATAGGGACCATATTTCATGACATTGGTAAAACCTATGGCTCAATTCAGGTGAACATCAGAAAGTCGGCATTATTTAATTGTCTATGTCCAAAACAATTGATCTTTCAGACATTGCCTCTCAGCTGAAACAACTTGTTCAGTAATCAAACTTTATATTTTTGAATTTTCAGGATAGATGTGCAATGCTCATGTTTGTGGCAATTACTGGTGCCTCATTTCGTCCAATTACTGTCAAGGATACAATTGGAGACGTTCCTGCTGTTCGAAATGGGGCTTCGGCAATGACAATGGAGGTTAAAAGTCTTCTGTAATTTTAAATAAGTTGTTCTGCTTGTAATGTTCAGTATTTTTGTTTACTTTACAATATATATTGCACTTGACAGTTTGAAAATGAACCTGTCTCTTGGTTCACAACTTAAATTGTTTAGATTGTTCTTAATTAGTGAAACTTTGATCTATTGTGAAGAGAACACATTCAGTTTGTGCCAAATATTAAGCATGCTCCATGTGAAGGTGCTAGTTACTGGTTCTTGTATGTTTCACATAAAATGTTATGTACTGTATTATTGTGTGTTAGAACTAATTTATATTTTTTAGAGCGAGGTTTTTTGTTCTTTGATATTCAGTTGCAGGCAATTCAATCTTATCTAAAATGGTGTAAAATTTATTGGGTTTTGCAGTTTGCTTCTCAGTCCTTAATTTTATCAGCTCAATTTGTTTGTATATTTAAACTAGAGGATACCATTTGAAGTGAATGTGTCATTCAATTTTATCTTTTGTGATTGTTCCCAGTATATTTGCGTGAACAAGTTGATGCCAAGTACTCAAAATCCATTACTTCCTTTCACTTTAAAAGCTTTTAGAGTCATCTAGACCTTCAGGCATCCACATCATGTATTCATGTATGGTTCTCATTCCCAAATATATATGAGGTTAGGTTGTTAAAATTGTAAGAAGATCAAAGTTAAACAACTCTTACAAAAAAAATTCTTGTATGAAGATTAGATCGAGTTGACTTTTTAGCAATATGTTAAGACTGTTGAGTTGATTTGACATATATGGCCGCTTCTTTTAGATTGTTCATGTTGTAGTCTGGTGTTACGGGAAATATTTATTTCTTTGCAGGTTTGAAAATACAGCTGCTGCAGTAGAGAATATGCTGTATCAAATGCATGATCCAGCCAAATTACACAAAAGCTATTCTCAGGAGGGCTGTGTCAAATGCAAAGGTGAATATGCTTATAAATATGTTTTATCTTTTATAAACTGTATATGTTCAAACACCGTTTCTAACTTTGTTTCTGGTTGTCACAGCTCGAAGAATGGTTAGAAGCTGTAAGAGACTATGAGATCTTGAGGAAAGAGCTCCCGGGGACAGTGAAGTTGCTGTATATCTATCTCGAGCACAGGATGCACTTATGAAACAACATTGGCTATTGCAGAGCAAGAGAAAGCAAAGTGCAAGGCAGCTATTGAAGCCGCTCAAGCAGCTCAAAGGATTACAGAAATGGAAGCACAGAAAAGAATCAGCGCAGAGATGGACTCGCAATGCTCCTATGTTTTAGTCTTAAATCCGACAACATGTTGTCCATTTTTTTTATTCAAGCATTTTTAGGAGTACATGTCCGATGTCCGAGTGGATGGTTCAGATTATGTAATTAGTTTCGATATTGGATGAATTGAATAATGTAGTTGATCAATTGAATGCATATTCGATTTTGGTATATCAGTTTTTTGATTTTGGTATTTTATTTATCTAGTTTTGATATATTATTTATCGAGCATTGAGTAATAAACCGATGCTAAAGGTTGTGTCTAAGATAGTATTATACATCTGTCTTGTAACAACAGCAGATGTTAAAGGAAATAATAAACATCATTTATTTTACAAAAACTGGTGTTAAAGGTTGTATTAAACATCAGTTATTTAATTAATTGATGTCTAATCTAGTATTAAACATCAGTTCTCCTAAAAAAAACCGATGTTAAAGGATATATTAAACATCGTTTAGTTATTGACCTGATGTCTAAGCCTGTATTAAACATCAGTTCTTATTTAGAAACCGATGTTAAACAGTAGGAAAGACATCAGTTTATTGCGGGAACCGATGTCTATAGACATCTTTGACATCGGTCAGGAACCGATGTTAAAGAACCCCCCTTTTATCTACACCAACAAAGACATCGGTTCTGAAACACTTTTAACATCGGCCAAAAACCGATGTTGTAGGGTGTTTTTCCAGTAGTGGGAAATACTCCAAGCTATGCTGACAAGGACTAGAATGACCAGCTGGGACCCTTTTTGCTTTTCTACCTTTATAGACTTTTACAAGATATTATTCGAAGATGTAATAATCGTATTGTAATAAAGTGTGAGACCAATCTTGGATCTGTGAAGTGGGACTGTTCCGCTCCGTTGTAATAAAGATTTTATTATTATTGAGCTAACGTGTGTTGCAGGATGCTGAGACCTGATGTGACGACCCGAGTCCCCCGACAGGGCGGATTTGGGGGCGTTACAACGTTGGTATCAGAGCGTTAGTTATATTTTTAGGAAACGTACGAGCCTAGAATTATAACACGACGTGAGAGTTTAGAGATATAATACGATGTTGAGATTTTAGCACTAAGTGCTTTATACCCTTATATATATATATATATATATATATATATATATATATATATATATATATATATATATATATATATATATATATATATATATCTATACGCATATCTAGTCGACTAGAACCTGGTTGTGACCGAAACTCTTTGTACTTGTGTAGATGTCTACTTTAGGACCAGAGGATTTCCGCTCAATTAGAGATAGATCTCCTACACCTTGTCCGAACGGACCCCTAATTCTCAATTAATTTAAGATAGGATACCTAAGTTTCCATTATTATTAAGATTGGATGATATCTTACAGAGCTCCGCATATTGTAGATATGTGGTCAATACCTTTACCAGAGATGGACTTAAAGAAAGATGCAACTATGTGTTCCAAGTTCGAGACTAAACTCTTTCACGATTTCGTGATCGACATTAGTTCTTTTTCTAAAGATATACCCTATAGATTGAGATGATTCCCTATGATAATGTGTTTTTCGTACATCCCCTCTTATGGATTTTCTTCCCTGACGAGCTACCGGAGTCTGTAAGTGTCGTTTTTGCTCGAGAATCGATACTTGTTCCTAAGAGCTTATTTGGTGCTGGAAAATCATTCTTTAAATAACTCCCTTAGCAATGGTTATCAATAATTCTTATCATTCGAGTTTACTCAAGCAATTTGATTTTATCCTGTTTAAAAATGACCTATATTGTTTAAAAGTTAATTTACCCAGCATTACGTATATTCATAAATACAAACCCGGCTTGTTATTACTTCAATACTTCATTAGCTTGATCATCATGTGGACCATCTTTGTTTTTATCACTTATTTTGCTGCTATGTAGTCTATCTGTAACTAACATTTTTCTTTTTATCACTTATGTTGTTGCTATTTAGTCTATCTGTAACTAAACATCTCTCTCTACTTGTAATCTATATTTATAAATGCAAACTTCTTCTTGTATTGTATTTTGTTTTCAATATTTAAAATTATGTAGCTGGAGGAGAAGAGAAAGGCTGGAGGTGCAATCGTAGTACTACAACATTACTAAAAATAAGTACAATATCTGATATGGGCTAAAAGTAAGCCCTAAAGACTCATTTAATGTGGTATTAATTAGACCTAGAATGGTCCAAACGTGGGGCCCACCAGATGGCCCAAACCCCAGTTATAATATTAATTTCGTAATTAGTATTTAGGGATAATTAACAGCTGGGAGATACAAGTCAGATAAGGACATTATCTCTACAAAGAGTAGCCTCCAAGCCACACAGTCATACAAGGAAACAGACTCCTACAAAGAAGGAGTCTAGAACCTTCCTCAAGGCTGACTTGCCCACCAAGTCTCCTAACCCTACCCTAATTCTGAGGCTTCTCAGCCTATATAAAGGGTCAGACCCCTCAACCTAGAACTACGTTTTATTGGCTTGATTCTCTAATTACAGAGATACGTAGGCACTCTGTGAGGACCGTTTAAGTCTCGAACGCAGAAGCAGCCATTGAAGCACGAAGCTCACGAATCCTAGCATTAAATACACAAACCCTAGCCGCAATAATTTAAACCTAGTTTTTATTCCACAACATTTGGCGCCGTCTGTGGGAAAAGACATCAACCATGGTTCAAACACGAAGAACTGCACCAAGCACTACAGAGCCAATTGCCACTGAGGCTCTACCTCTTAGCTCTGCTCCGCCCCTTACTGAACAAGTACTTCCGACATCTGAGCAAGTACCTCCGGCATCCGGGACTATCGTTCCGTATCAAGTTTCTCATCCCCTAGGGACGACTACCCATGTTGAGAGTACGCTACCTCCGATCGTCCACACAGTTCCAGGGACTAACCCCCCTCAGATGGGGATTTTTTCCCTGATTGTAGGCCCCAACAACCCTACACGAGGGGTTTAGATCCACACTACGGATCTCCCTATAAGCACCAATCCAATGTATGGGATGCCCAATTACGGAGCTGGACCGAGTGGGCATGCCCTGTATATTCGAGATCGAGATTATCGCGATTTTTCTGGTCCTTATTCAGATGAATCATCTTCTGGCGATGATTACGAGCGTGATGAAGCCCCGAGGAGGCGACGTGCAAGTAAAGAGCCTATGGGGAGAACTCGAACTATCCATGATGGACTCCCTTCAACAGCTGCTGAGAGGATTAAGGCTTATGAAGCCGAGATCTTAAAGTTAAAGGAAGATATGGTCAGGGAGCAAGCCAGATCAAATCAGACTTTGCCACCTCCCACGTCAGGACCGATTCCCTTCATAGATCTGGAGAGGCCTCCAAGGAGGCAAAGAAGGACTACCGTCCCACCTGAAAGAACTACAAGGGTGGAAACCCCTAAAAGCAACCCCAAGGATCTGATGCCACTTGGGGACCCTGATGATCCCACACCTCCGTTTACTGAGGACGTGATGAATGCTCGTATCTCAAAGAAGTTTAAGATGCCAACAATCAAAGCTTATGATGGAATGGGTGATCCTGCAAACCACGTTAGAACGTTTTCAAACGCTCTGCTGTTGCAACCTGCAAGCGATGCTTTGAAGTGTAGGGCTTTCCCTCAAACTTTGTCAGGCATGGCTCAAAGATGGTATAGTCGGCTTCCTGCAAACTCGATTGGTTCCTTTAGAGAGTTGAGTGCTGCTTTCATTAGTCAATTTATCAGCGGAAGAACGCATGAGAAAAGCTCTGCATCTCTTATGTATGTGGTACAAGGGAAGAACGAAAGTCTGAGAGACTATCTTAAGAGGTTCACCAAGGAGACTCTGAACATCACTGATTTGGACAATAAGGTTGTAATGGTAGCCTTGGAGCATGGTACCACCGACCTATACTTTAAGAGATCATTGGCAAAGCATCCCCCGGAGAATATGGCTGATCTCCAACGAAGGGCTGATAAGTACATCAAAGCCGAGGATAGCACGAAGAAGGAAGTCACATTAGGCAATGGTCAGGGAAACAATGATACAAAAAAGCGTAAGCAAGGGCAGGAGTACGATGCTAGGGACAAGTATCCCCGAACTAGCAAAGACTCTGATTCGCCACCAAAAAAGAACTTGGGACCAAGGTTCTCTGACTATGCAAGGTTGAATGCCCCTAGAAGTCAAATCTTGTTGGAAATTGAGAAGGATAAGGACTTCCGATGGCCGAAGCCACTCAGGGGAGACCCCGCAAAAAGGAACAAGGATCAATACTGTAGGTTCCACCGAGATGTAGGACATGACACGGATGATTGCAGACAGTTGAAGGACGAGATTGAATTCTTGATCCGTAAAGGAAAGCTGAACAATTTCACAAAGGGTGGAGATCAAGGAACCCAAAGAGGGGATTATAACAGGAGAAACAATGACAGAAGGGATAATGATCGTGATCGTAGCACGCAGCCCCGAGGGCCAGTTATCAACATGATCTGGGGAGGCCCGACAGCGGCCGGTACAACTCGGAACTCTCGAAAGGCATACGCAAGGGAGGTAATGCACATTGTGGGAGAGGCCCCGAAGCGTGCTAAAACTGAGATGGTAATTGGTTTCGATGATTCAGACTTGGAAGGGGTGAAGTTCCCCCATGATGACCCGCTGGTCATAACTCCTGTGATTGGAAATTCAGAAGTAAAACGAGTCTTGATAGACAATGGAGCTTCTGTGGATATTTTGTTTCATGATGCGTTTGTAAAGATGGGATACAACGACTCTCAGTTGACCTCTACAAACATGCCCATATACGGATTTAACGGAGTGGAGTCCCATGTTGAAGGGACTATTCAGTTACCCGTAACTATTGGGTAGGAGCCTAAGGAGACGACTCAGATGCTGAATTTCTTGGTGATTAAGGCAGCTTCAACATACAACGCAATCCTTGGAAGAACTGGGTTACATGCGTTTAAGGCTGTGGCCTCTTCCTATCATATGAAGATTAAGTTTCCAACACGGAATGGTGTCGGAGAACAAAAGGGTGATCAGAAGATGGCAAGAAGTTGCTATGTAGCCGCTTTGAGAGCCGATGGAGTCGGGGGGCAGGTCCTCCCAATTGAAGACATGGATGTCCGTGACGATGAAGAGCATAGAGGGAAGCCAGCAGAGGATTTGATTCCCATACCCCTAGAGCCGAATGATCCTGAAAAAGTTACTTATGTTGGAGCATCTCTGAAAGAACCCTTGAAGGGCAAGTTGATAGAATTCTTACAAAAGAATGGCGACGTGTTCGCTTGGACAGCAGCTGATATGCCAGGGATTGATCCCCAACTTATAACTCATAAGTTGAATGTTGACCCCAAGAGGAAGACAATAAAGCAGAAGAAGAGAAACTTTGCTCCGGAGAGGCAAGAGGCCATTAAGCAAGAAGTGGATAAGCTCTTGGAAGCTGGTTTCATTGAAGAGATTCAGTTTCCCGAATGGTTAGCAAACCCTGTGATGGTCAAAAAAGCGAATGGGAAGTGGAGGATGTGTATAGACTTCACTGACCTGAATGATGCATGTCCAAAAGATTGTTTCCCCCTTCCAAGGATAGATATGTTGATAGATGCCACAGCTGGACATGAGATGTTAAGCTTCATGGATGGATTCAGCGACTATAATCAGATTAAGATGCACAAAGATGACATCCCTAAGGTATCTTTCATAACTGACTTTGGTGTCTTCTGTTATCTTGTTATGGCGTTTGGTCTAAAGAATGCAGGAGCTACTTACCAACGCTTGGTGAACAAGATATTTGCCCATCTGATTGGAAAAACCATGGAGGTGTATGTTGATGACATGTTAGTCAAGAGCCTACTCAAGGCTGATCATATTAAGCACCTCGAAGAGGCATTTGAAGTGCTGAGGCACCATAAGATGATGTTGAATCCCGCTAAGTGTGCCTTTGGCGTTGTATCTGGAAAGTTTTTAGGACTGATGGTTTCAAAGAGAGGCATTGAGGCCAATCCTGACAAGATCAAAGCGATTTTAGACATGGAACCACCACGTTCTATAAGAGATGTGCAGAAGTTGACCGGCCGAGTAGCAGCCTTAGGAAGGTTTATCTCCAAGTCGGGTGATAAGTGTTTACCTTTCTTTCAAACATTAAAGAAGGTAAAGAATTTTGAATGGACACCAGAAAGCCAAGAGGCCTTTGAACAATTGAAGAAATATATGGCTGAAGCCCCGCTGTTGGCCAAGCCTAGCATCGGAGAGACTCTTTATCTATACCTGGCGGTATCTGAGCAAGCATTGAGTGCCGTCCTCATAAAAGAAGAGAATAAGGTTCAGAAACCCATCTACTACGTGAGTAAGGTGTTGCACGGAGCTGAGTTGAATTATTCTACCATTGAGAAGTTTGCTCTAGCATTGGTAACAGCTTCAAGGAAACTACGACCTTATTTTCAGTCACACAAGATTGAAGTCCTGACGGACCAGCAGTTGAGAAGTATCTTGCATAGCCCTAAGGTCAGTGGAAGGCTAATTAAGTGGGCAATCGAACTCGGTGAATTTGACATTGCATATAAGCCTCGGACAGCCATCAAGGCTCAGGCATTAGCTGACTTCTTGGTTGAATGTACCATTGGCAACCAAGAAGTCGGGGGGCAGGAGATAGTAACCACCCCTGGAGTTGAGAGTAAGGATGAAGAACTTGTACCTGATCAGAAAGAGTATTGGGTGCTCTATTTTGATGGAGCATCAAAAACAAAATCTAGTGGTGCAGGTTTGGTTTTGCAAAGCCCCGATGGGTTCACAGTTGAATACGCTTTGAAGTTGGACTTTCCTACAACCAACAATGAAGCTGAATATGAAGCATTAATAGCTGGATTGGGATTGGCCAGAGTCATGAGGGTCAAGAACCTCAAAGTGTGTGGAGATTCAAGACTGGTAGTCTCGCAAGTGAATGGTGAGTTTGAGGCCAAGGATGAAACTATGGCAAAATACCTCAGAGTCGTGAAAGCTGTTATGACTCAGTTTGAGGAGTGCTACCTGGAGCACATTCCTAGGGAAGAGAACGTTAAGGCCGATGCCCTCTCTAAGTTCGATTCTTCTGAGATAGAGAATTATGCAGGCAGTGTTTACTTCCAGGTCTTGAAGGCCCCGACCATCAACTCTAAGTTGGTAGCACCTATCGATGTTGGAAGCTGTTGGATAGATCCTATTAAAGCTCATCTAGAAACCGGATGGCTCCCCAGCAATGCCTTGGAGGCACGAAAATTGTCAGTGAGAGCATTGAGATATGCCTTGATTGAAGGCATCTTATACAAGAGGTCGTTTGTCATCCCATACTTGAAGTGCCTAAGGCCCCAAGAGGCAAGAGAAGCACTGGAAGAAGTTCATGAAGGGATCTGTGGGCAGCACTTGGGGGGCAGAGCCCTAGCTCACAAGATTACCCGCCTGGGATTCTATTGGCCGGAGATGTTAGCAGATGCCCAGGATTATGTCAAGAAGTGTGACAGATGTCAGAAACACGCCCCTGTTGTGAGGCAGCCGCCTGAGAGGTTAACCTCAATCAGCTCTCCCATTCCGTTTGCAATGTGGGGGATGGACATTCTTGGTCCTTTCCCCATGGCTTCAGCACAAAGGAAATTTCTGATTGTCGCCATTGATTACTTCACTAAGTGGATTGAGGCTAAGCCTTTAGCCAAGATAACCACCAAGCAAGTTTCCCAGTTCTTTTGGGAGAACATAATCTGCAGGTATGGAATTCCCCGAATCCTTGTGACAGATAATGGGACACAATTCAACAATGAAGAGTTCAGAAAGTACTGTGAGGAAAATGCTATCGAGCTTCGTTTTACTTCGGTAGCTCACCCGCAAGCTAATGGACAGGCTGAGGTAGCCAATCGGATTATTCTTGATGGACTTAAGAAGAGGGTCGAACGATCGAGAAATACTTGGGTGGATGAATTACTGCCTATACTTTGGGCATATCGTACTACTTGCAAAGTAACAACTGGGGAAACTCCTTTCCTACTGGCTTATGGAGCCGAGGCAGTCGTACCACTAGAAGTCATGCATGCATCACCTAGAATTGAAGCATTCGAGCCAGAGACTAATGAAGAAGGCATGAGGCTCGCCTTAGATTTGATTGATGAAGTCAGGGACGAGGCAAATGCCAGAAATGCGGAGCATCAAAAGAAAGCATCTTTCTACTACAACCACAGGGTTAAGGAGAGGTTCTTTCAACAAGGTGACTTGGTTCTTAGGAAGATCGAGGCTTCTGGAGTTGGTCAGAAGGGAAAGCTAGCCCCGAACTGGGAAGGGCCGTATCGAGTCAAGAAGACACTAGGACGAGGATCCTACAAACTGGAAACCTTGGACGGGGTTGAGGTGCCCCGGACTTGGCATGCATTGAACCTCAAGGTTTACTATGTTTAAACTCTCCTGAAAAGGACCTAGCTTTTTGCCTATGTAATAGAAGTAGAAATAAGGTCGATAAAACCATTCCAAGTTTTTAAAACTTGAGATATTGGAGATAGAGTATTTATGTAAGGGCTGTGCCCATTTCTTCATATTAATAAGACTATCCTACATTTTCGCATAAGATATGAACCTTACTCATTGATATATATGCACAAAATGCCAGACTACACATGCGAATATGAATAAGTTGAGAAGCATTAAGGACAATGGATTACGAATTTAAAAGTTATGCCCGAAGGCAGAATACATAATCGACTAGCTCAAAATAAGTTACGAAAATACAAAGTCATGCCCGAAGGCAGAGTACATAAATAGATGGAAAAAGATATCAACTACTAAGCATCTCCAGTATGCTCATCCTCTCCAGCTGCGCCAAGATGAGCAGAGGAATCTGGCTCCAGGATCCTCTCATCATCCTCCTGGTCCTCCTCCTGGGTGTCCTGCACTGCCAAGGCCATAGGAGCATGGGGGCTAGGGAAGTCCGAAACATTGAGGGTACCAGGAAATCTCCTAGTAACCTCAGCAAGAGCTCCGTCCCATCCCTGAGTAAACTGGTAAGGGAACAGAGAGTCGTCATGCTTCTCCATGAAGCCCACATACTCCTGGGAGGAAAGGTAGTCGTCAATCAGGTCGTCCTTGTCCTTCCTGAGAGTGACATTTTCAGCCTGAGACTCTAGAAGCTCCTTCTCCCTCCTCGCTAAGGTAGCCTTGACAGAGCCCAGTTCATCCTGGGAGTCATCAAACTTGGCCTTGTAAGTCTCATAGTTGGAACGCCAAGTCTTAACCTGGAATACGACCCCCTGGAAGTTGGCATTAGCCTACAAAAGACAAAGTTAAAACCACGGTTCAAGTGACAAAACAAGTACATAAAAGAGTGGATAGTAAGAAGCTTACAGCTGCAAAGGCCTGAGCTCCAGCACTCTCAGCTCCTTCAAGAGTGGAGCCAGATACATAGTCCTTGAAGTCACCAGGGGTTATGGAGTGATAGGACCAATCCATAGCATGCCTGCAGTCTCCAACAATGGAGTCCTTCTTCCTAATACCCCAGTTGGGACGCCAAGCACTCTTGGAAGAGCCATCTACCTCCTCAACATCAGCCACATGGGGCCTCAAGTAGGCATCCGTGGCTGTTGGGGCTCGAGGATCTTTCCCTGAACGAGCCCTTTTCAACCTAGCAGTGTCCCCATCTTCTGGCTCGTTAGTCTTGTTGATAAAAGCTGCAGCTGCAATTACAAAACAAAAGACAAATAATGGGTATGAGACAATCATATTCAAATAAAGGAATGCAAAAAGAAAGGAAATTACCCTTATTGCCCACTCGGGAAAGTCCCAAAGTTTTAAGTTGGAACTCATTCAGGAGATCCCAAGCCATAGTAGAATAATTATCTTTGATGAGCTCCTGGTAGGCAAAGGTCTCTTCCTCATTCAGCTCAATGTCACTGGCACTTCCATCTACGACCTTACCAAAGGTACTACGAAAAACATTGCCCCAATCTCCACCTTCCCATATCAAGTACATGAACTCCTTCTTCCACTTTGGGTTGGAGTCAGGAATAGATTGGGGGTGAAAGATTGGAGGAGTAGAAGAACGGTGACTAATGTAAACCCAACCCGGGGTAGATTCAGCAGAATTTTTAAATTGAAAAATTTTCCTAAAAAGGGCTACAGAAAGAGGGAATTTGTTTTTAAGGCAGAGGACCAGAAAACAGTTGATCACCCTCCAAGAATTGGGAGGAAGTTGACAAGGGTTAACTCCTACATCTGCTAAAAGCCTAGGGATAAACTCATGAAAAGGGAATCGAACCCCTGCAACAATGGCACCCCTGTAAATACAAAGTGCATTGGGGCGCCAATGGCAAGATCGATCCCCAGGCTCAGCTGGGATAAGCCTATAGGGTGATTCTATTTTATACATCCTATTATAGTCAGTGATTTTTTCTATGTCATGGAAAATGTTGCTATGATTAAAAGAATCAAGGTGTGACAGGGATGGAAAATCTTCTTTACGATTTAAAATCATATCCTGTAAACTCATGAAGGAAGAACGAATGATGATACCTCTTTTTGAGGCCACTTGCAGTTTCTGGAAACGTTGAGTAGCACGATCTTCAGCCATTTCTTCAAATCTTCAAAGAAAAGTTTTGATCTTCAAAGGAAATCTGCAAAGAACGAAGAAATTTTTAGAACAATCTTCAAATCTTCAAAGGAATTGAAGAGAAACCCAGAAAAAGGGTAATCTTCAAACTATAAAACTAGAAATTCTGGAAAGTACCTTGAGTGTTCTTCAAATCTTCAACAGCAACTGAAAAATTTCTGGAAAAACTCCCAGAAATCCTTGAGCAATCTTCAAATCTTCAAAGATTGGAAGAAAAATCGCCAGAAAACTTGAAGGATGCCTTTGAATCTTCAAAGAACGAAGATCAAACTCAGAGAAAACTTCTTAAAGAAATTTGGAACTTTTGAGAGAGTTTTTTTTTTGGAAACTTTTGTGGTGAAGTGAAAGTGAAAACTTTGGCCTTTATATAAGCAAAAAGTTAGGGGATTTCAACCGGTTAAAATGAATATCAACCGGTTGTGGCCTGTTCAAAACTCTTATGGGCCGTCAACACATGTTGGGCTCTAAAAAGCCCAAGAAATGCCAGGCCTGTAAAGCCCGAGTCGAAGTCAAGATAGGGCTTCAAGAAGAAGAGCCCAAATACATAATTAGGGTAGGCCCAAATGGTTTGAAGACCAAGGCCCATGAAAATTAAAAGGCATGGCCCATTAAAGTCCAACAAAACTTGGACAAAAGATTAAAAGGAAGCACGAGGTCGTAGCGTTTGACCTCATTTTTTAGTGTAAATACGAGCTTGACAAAACAACCTGACAAATTCAATTCGAGGTCGTGAATAAATATGAGGTCGTTATAACACGGTTTGAAATCGTAAATTCCAGGTCGAATTTGTACTAGGAATTCAAGAAAATCCACACGACCTAGGACCCTTTTGAGGTCACTTTTTCTTCATTTGAGATCGTTAATTCCAGGTCGAAATTGAACTGGGAAAAATGGGAAATCCATACGACCTGGGACTTATTCGAGGTCGAGATTACACTGAATCAAGGTCGTGAATTCCAGGTCGAAAAAGAACTGGAAAACCTACAAAAAAGGCGCGACCTGGAACCATTTTAAAGATTGTTTCTTCTTGAATTGAGGTCGCAGATTCCAGGTCGAAAATCAACTGCAAATTGAGCTCGAAGCTCACGACCTGGAACCTAAGTGAGGTCGAGTTCTAGGATGGTTGAGGTCGTGAGGGCGAGCTCGAAAATGGCCTAAAAAATGAGATCGTCATGCACGACCTGGAGGCTGTTTTTTGGCCTGGAAATTTAGGAAATAAAAAAAAAAAAAAAAATCCGGATCCCGATTGTGACTCATGTAGTTTCTAGAGAATTCGAAGAATTTTCTAAGTGATGTGGGTCGAAAATACATTAATTTCTTCCCGAAATTTCCAGGTCAAAAATGACTTAGGAGACGTGAAAAATAATTTTACGCTCGAAGCGCAATCTAATATTTTCAAATTAGCGCCGTTGAACGCCGTTTAGTGTCGTTTTATGCCATCTAACATTGTTTAAATATTGTTTAAACATCGTTTAAGGCTGATTAGCACTGTCTAGTGCCATTTAACATCGTCGTAAATGCGTCGGTCGCTCCACGCTTTGCATTAAGATGATATTGTTGAAAATACTCGCGTACGAGCAATAAACCCTGACCCAAGTCTCAGAAAAGACCGTTATAACTTCAAGGAAAACCTGATCAGTTATCCTAGAAGTTGGGGGGCAAATGATATGGGCTAAAAGTAAGCCCTAAAGACTCATTTAATGTGGTATTAATTAGACCTAGAATGGTCCAAACGTGGGGCCCACCAGATGGCCCAAACCCCAGTTATAATATTAATTTCGTAATTAGTATTTAGGGATAATTAACAGCTGGGAGATACAAGTCAGATAAGGACATTATCTCTACAAAGAGTAGCCTCCAAGCCACACAGTCATACAAGGAAACAGACTCCTACAAGGAAGGAGTCTAGAACCTTCCTCAAGGCTGACTTGCCCACCAAGTCTCCTAACCCTACCCTAATTCTGAGGCTTCTCAGCCTATATAAAGGGTCAGACCCCTCAACCTAGAACTACATTTTATTGGCTTGATTCTCTAATTACAGAGATACGTAGGCACTCTGTGAGGACCGTTTAAGTCTCGAACGCAGAAGCAGCCATTGAAGCACGAAGCTCACGAACCCTAGCATTAAATACACAAACCCTAGCCGCAATAATTTAAACCTAGTTTTTATTCCACAACAATATCATAATAGAATTTTTGTTCCAATTTAAATTGGGTCGCTCCAAATGCTGTGTAATGACAAAAGGGGGCATTAAAGAAATAAAGAAGATTAAAAAATGAAGGATAATGCTGTTTACCAAAAACACATGTCTCCGCAAGAAGCTCACTTATTCACTTTTATCTTCAAATAATGTATGATTACAAATTATAACAATCACATTTTCCACTACCTATTCTCTCTCAAAAAGCCAACTAAACTGAAAAAGGGAAAAGTTAGTGCTTTTATATTTTAATATGGAGCTCAAATGAAAGTGCTAAATATGAGATCATATATGAAGTTAAATTGAAAGCGAGTAAAGAAGATATTTAGAGCATAAATAAGAGCAATGTTGCGTGACCCAGAGGGTGAGGTTTGTGACGTGGGTCTGAGCTTCTAAGTATGCTATTTCATAGTCCCTTCGGAGACATCCGATAAAAAGTATGCTATTCCATATGACCTTCTGATACGTAGCATGTCTACCCCATGAACCTTAAGTTGAACAAATCCATAAAGAACATAAACTTGCTTGAAAACAAAATAATGTCTATAATTATCAAATTGAGTCCCAAGATTATTTACAAATAACATGGTCTGTACTGTGTCAATGTTATTAACTGGTATTCCAACTACCTTTGTTATTATGACATGTAAAATCGAAAACTGAAAGGCCAAGCAAATATTTTAAAGGTACCTTTCTGGTGTCATGTATATTAATAACATCGGATAATTCATTAAAACTTTAATTCTTAAATTCCAAACCAAAATCAAAACCAAACAAATATTATCCAGTCTAATTTTTAATACTGTGAAATCAATAAAAACTTAACTCTTATGGCCAAACTAAAAACCGGAACCAAACATATATGACCCGTACGGAGGTCTAGTACACATACCTTAACCCTACTTCAGGGGGTTGAGATGCTAATTTGGTGAAAAACCCATCTTTCAAATCTGAAAAGTGTAAACATGCTTCAAAATCCAGTAGTGTGAAGATTCGAGCGGCTTGGTCTTGAAGGTGAAAAATGACAGTGATAGATTTGAGTAATGACAAAAAGGAGAATCAAAGAATTAAAGAAAGATAAAAAAATAAAGGATAATAGTAGAGGTTTAGATTTGGGTCAAGCCAATTGGGTTGCTCCAAATGTTATGTAATGACAAAAAATAGTATATATTTAGATTTGGGTTGATCCAATTTAAATCGGGTCGCTCCAAATGCTGTGTAATGGTAAAAAGGGGCATCAAAGAAATAAAGAAGATTAATAAAATGAAGGATAATAGTATCGTTGACGGAATTCGAACCTTGAAATTTTAGTAAATAAATTTAATCATGTAACATATTTAATCATTAGATCTAACGGTTCTAATTTTAACTAAAAATCTAACGGATATTATTCGTTGTATACGAATTTTTATTATATTTTGTTAGTGGTTAGAAGATATGATGCCATATTTTTGGGTATGTAATTAGTAAATAAATTTAATCATGTAATATATTTAATCATTAGATCTAACAGTTCTAATTTTTAACTAAAAATCTAACGGATATTATTCGTTGTATACGAATTTTTATTATATTTTGTTAGTGGTTAGAAGATATGATGTCATATTTTTGGGTATATATTAATTATTGCAATATTATGTTTTAAATTAAAAGTCAACTTGTTTTAATTAGAGAGAAAAAAATTATTGATTGGAAGATATGATATTTTAGGTATTTATAAAAGGTAATATCATCAATTATAAGTAAACATCTTTTAATTGAAAAAGGCAATCAACTAATTATCATTAATTATATTATTAATAAAAAATGAAGGAGAATAGTAGAGGTTTAGATTTGGGTTGATCCAATTGGGTCGCTCCAAATGCTGATTAGAGAGAAAAAAAATTATTGATTGGAAGATATGATATTTTAGGTATTTATAAAAGGTAATATCATATCAATTATAAGTAAACATCTTTTAATTGAAAAAGGCAATCGGCTAATTATCATTAATTATATTATTAATAAAAAAATGAAGGATAATAGTAGAGGTTTAGATCCCCTCGTTTCTCCTTTATGTATGTATGTAATAGTTCTAATTTTTAACTAAAAATCTAACGGATATTATTCGTTGTATACGAATTTTTATTATATTTTGTAGTGATATTTAATTTCCACTATTAGTAAAATTTAAAATGCAATTGAGTTGTATATTTAGTTTTCTCGATTAGTAAAAATTTAAAATGCAATTTAGAGAAATTGATTATTTTAATATGTTTTACTTGAAAACAGAAATTGATTAGTTATTAGGAGAAGTTTTATTTATAATTAAGTAAAAACAATAGGTACCAATCGACCGATCAAGCAACCAACCGACCGGCGCCATATAATTGGAAAAATATAGATTTTAGCTAAAGAAAATAGAAAAGGTAACTTTTTTTTTAAAGAAAATTGATTATTTTAATATGTTTTACTTGAAAAAGAAAATTTATTAGTTATTGGGAAATTGTTTATTTATAATTAAGTAAGGGCGTCATTTAATTGGAAAAAGAGAGATTTTAGCTAAAGAAAATAGAAAAAGTAACGTATTTTAGAAGGAAATTGATTATTTTAATATGTTTTACTTGAAAACAGAAATTGATTAGTTATTAGGAGAAATTTTATTTATAATTAAGTAAGGGTAATTAAGTAAAAACACTTAGATGAAAAAAAGGTAAAAACAATATGTACCGACCGACCAACCAACCAACCGACCGACGAAATTTTCAATGTTTTAAAATGAAATTTTAAAGGTAAGGATATTGAAATTGTATATTTAGTTTCCTCGATTAGTAAAAATTTTAAATGCAATTTAAATATTTATTTTACTTCACTAGTAAAGATTTTATAGGTAAAAAAAATAATGAAACGATATATTTAGTTTCCTCTATTAGTAAAGGTTTAAAATGCAATTGAGATTTTTTTTAATCATTGGAATTATGAATTCAAAAATTTGAGAAAATTAAAAAATAGAACCGAGCTATTTGAGATTTTAGTAAATAAATTTAATCATGTAATTTATTTAATCATTAGATCTAATAGTTCTAATTTTTAACTAAAAATGTAACGGATATTATTCGTTGTATACGAATTTTTATTATATTTTGTTAGTGATTAGAAGATATAATGTCATATTTTTGGGTATGTATTTAGTAAATAAATTTAATCATGTAATATATTTAATCATTACATCTAACAATTCTAATTTTTAACTTAAAATCTAACGAATATTATTCGTTGTATATGAATTTTTACTATATTTTGTTAGTGATTAGAAGATACGATGTCATATTTTTGGGTATGCATGTATTAATTATTGCAATATTATGTTTTAAATTAAAAGTCAACGTGTTTTAATTAGAGAGAAAAAAATTATTGATTGGAAGATATGATATTTTAGGTATTTATAAAAGGTAATATCATCAATTATAAGTAAACATCTTTTAATTGAAAAAGGCAATCAGCTAATTATCATTAATTATATTATTAATTAAAAAATGAAGGATAATAGTAGAGGTTTAGATTTGGGTTGATCCAATTGGATCGCTCCAAATGCTGATTAGAGAGAAAAAAATTATTGATTGGAAGATATCATATTTTAGGTATTTATAAAAGGTAATATCATATCAATTATAAGAAACATCTTTTAATTGAAAAAGGCAATCGGCTAATTATCATTAATTATATTATTAATAAAAAAATGAAGGATAATAGTAGAGGTTTAGATTTGGGTTGATCCAATTGGATCGCTCCAAATGCTGATTAGAGAAAAAAAAATTATTGATTGGAAGATATGATATTTTAGGTATTTATAAAAGGTAATATCATATAAATTATAAGAAACATATTTTAATTGAAAAAGGCAATCGGCTAATTATCATTAATTATATTATTAATAAAAAAAATGATGATAATAGTAGAGGTTTAGATTTGGGTCAATCCAATTGGGTCGATCCAAATGTTGTGTAATGATAAAAAATAGTATAGATTTAGATTTGGGTCGATCCAATCTAAATTGGGTCGCTCCAAATGTTGTGTAATGACAAAAAGGGACATCAAAGAAATAAAGAAGATTAAAAAAATAAAGGATAAAAACAGTAATTTTCCTGTGTAATGACAAAAAAGGGCATCAAAGAAATAAAGAAGATTAAAAAAATGAAGGATAAAAGCAGTAATTTTCAAAATGCAATACTAGCAAACATTAGGAATATATTGATATTGATATTGATATTAATATTGATATTGATAACTAACAAGTTACCTTTTTAAACTAAAACACATATCTTTTTACTATTTTTTAACTAAAATCTCTCATTTTCCAAAAATTTCACGGGCAACATATATATATATATATATATAGGCTAGCGTTCAAATAGAAACCAACCTTAGAATAGAAACTAGAAACCTACACTAAATAAATTATATTTCATTTATTTTAATGGCCCCGCTAGGGGCACCTTCACAAAAAACTTATAAAATTCTTGGCTCTATTCAACAAAAATATAAAAAAAAATAAATAAAAAAAAAAGTTACTGTTCACGTGCTACGTCATCACGTGAACAGTAATTTTAAAAAAAAAATTAAAATTTTTTGTTGAATAGAGCCAATAATTTTAAACGTTTTTTGTATTGGGGTACCCCTAATTTGGTCATTAGATTAGCTTGAAATATTTAATTTAGGTTTAATTTCTAGTTTCTATTCTAAGTTAGTTTCTATTAGAACAAGACCCTATATATATATTATTGTCAAATCATATCATTTAAAATTCAAAACTTACAAAATTGATGTCTTAAAATTTTTAATTCGTAAGTAAAATCTCTTATTTTCCAAAAATATCACGGGTAATATATATATATTGATTCAAGTGATAATCAGACTACTGATCAGATACTGATGCTGACGTCATCAGTAATAGAACGTCAGTATTAGCTTGTTGTCAGGATTAGAAGTTGATCAGGATTTTGTGAAGATTTGCATCAGTTCAGAGATCAAGGAAGATTGACACGTCGGTTCCTGATTTATAGGAACGCAGCTATCATTCAATATATGTATTAAGAGTCGTATGTAATTGATTCAGTATATCTTGTAATTGATAGTGTAGTTGTGTATTGTATTATGTATATAAACACAATTTAGGTTTTACTTGATTGTAATCGCTTACACGAGAATACTTGTAACCTAGCAGCTCTCAAGAACATCAGAATTTCTTGAGAGAGTTTGTAACAGTTTTATATCAGAATTAATAAAGCTGTTATTCATTCATACTTGTGTTATTTCTATTTAAGTCGAGAATCTTATACAATTGTATTCAACCCCCCTTCTACAATTGATAATTATTGGGTAACAATATATATATATATATATATATATATATATATATATATATATATATATATATATATAATTGTCAAATCATCTATACTATATTATTAAAACCGAAACATTAAAAGTTTGGTCGATAGTCGGTAATTTGGGCCGTTTTTATACTCGGACTTTGTTACTTAATTTTTGCTAATTGGACATTAATTAAAATATAAATACATTTTTAAAATCCTACTTATTTAAAATTTTTGTGGACTTTATTATTTAATCGGGCTTTATTACTTAATTTTTGTCAATTTGACCCAAATTAAAATATAAAAAAAATTTTAAAGTCTACTTATTTTAAATTTTTATGAACTTTCTCATTTACTTAGGCTTTATTATTAATTTTGGTTAATTGAGTCCAAATTAAAATATAAACACATCATTAATGTCTACTTATTTTAAATTTTATGGACTTTCTTATTTAAAGTCTATTATAACGGGCCTAACTGTTTTACAAACCTATTCTCATAAAATATATAAAAAGTAATATGTGTATTACAACTACTAATAACTAACAAGTTAGCTTTTAAGCTAAAACACATATCTTTTTATTATTTTTTTAATAAATTCTCTCATTTTTCAAAATATTATGGGAAACATATACATACATACATACATACATACATACATACATATATATATATATATATATATATATATATATATATGTCTTTGCTCCATACAGAACACTCTTATATAACAAACAACAAAGAACACCTTAGATCTATTAGATCCTTTGGCCCCGCCAGGGGCACCCAATACAAAAAGTTGTTATTTTTTTACCCTCTATCAAGCCAGCAAAAAAAAATTAAAAATTTTAATGTTCATGATGACGTCACTGATGACGTCATCGTCATGAACAGTAACTTTTTAAATTTTTTTAATTTTTTTTTGTTGAGATGATGGATGGATAGAGGGTAAAAAAATAAGAACTTTTTGTACTGGGTGGCCTCGCCAGGGGCAATGGATCTATTAGATATGAGATGTTCTTTATTGTTTGTTATATAAGGTGTTTGCTATGGAGTCCAACCCTATATATATATATATATATATATATATATATATATATATTATTGTCAAATCATATCATTTAAAATTCAAAACTTACAAAATTCATGTCTTAAAATTTTTAATTCGAATCAAATTAAAAAAATCATGTAATATCAAAAATAAATCCGTGAATCGCACGGGTTGAGAGCAAGTCCAACAATGTCTTAAATTGATGTCCTTAGCTAAAATTCGGGGCATTTAGAAAAAAATATGCTCCAGCAATGTATTAGTGGTGCTTTAAAACACTAGGACATTCATCTCATGCCCTATTTTTAGGACACCAGTAGTCATGCCTTATTTCATTTCTTATCAATAAAAAAATCCATTTTCCTCCTTTTCTACCCTTCTTTTATCAAATATATTATTATTTTAATAATAAGGCATAAGGATAAGGAATATTGTTGAAGTTGATACATAAAAATAATGTCCTAAATCACTAGTACATTAGTTTTTATGATATTTATAAGGCATAATGTAGGACATTGTTGGACTTGCTCTAAGATAGTACTCCCTCCGGTCCATTATATAAGGCATTTGACTTTTTTGTACGTAACTTTAGGTGTTTTGACTACATAGCTAAAATAATTATTTTTTAATTTTTCTTTTTCTGAATAAAAATATAATATTTTAATTTTTATTTAGAAAAAGAAATTTTAAAAAATAATAATTTTAACTATGTATTCAAAACACCTAAAATTATGTGCAAAAAAGTCAAATGCCTTATATAATAGATCGGAGGGAGTAGATTATAATGTCAGAAGACTGGTAAGGCGTCAAAATCGTTTAAGGTATTTTTCGTAAAGTTTATTTTTTTTTTGATTTTTTCATTAGAAAATTTTCCTGCATTTAATAGTATTTAATTAGTCATTAATTACACCATTAAATATATATTAAATTTATTTCATTTTATTTATATAAAAGTTTACAGCTTTATTTGATTATTTCAATATAACAAATTATTTATCTATAGAAAAAAATTAGTTTTGAGATAATATAACTTAAAAGTATTTATAATATGTCATATTCTATTATTCATTTAAGATTATGTAATTTTCATGAGTTATCATAAGACATATAATCTTAACTTTTCGAGTTATCATTTTATTAGTGATCGTGAGAATGTGATAAGTTACGAAAATATAAAGATTTTTTAGTTAACAACTATAATTTGTACATAAATAATATCTATAGATTTTTGTTATTGCATATGAACTAATTACATATGATCAGGTGTGACCATTATAATTAAATTAAATCAACCTCGCCTTTTCTTGGGTGATTAAATCGATAAAAAAATTACATACCCGTTGTTTCATTATTTTGTATTCAAATAATTTAATATTCTAACTATATAAATTCTTGCACTATCATTGAGCATATATGTTAGAGAGAGGTGTTGGCTTTTAAAAATGTTATTTAGTTTCGCTTAATTTTTATAATTTTTTATCAAAAGATTACATTTATATTGAAATTCTTATTATTCATGTTTGTGATTTTTTTAAGTTTATTAAAATTTTAGATATACAATGAAAGTATTCTTCCAACTTATAGTTCAAGTGAATTGTTTCGAATCAATTTTCTTTAAAAAGAACTTTTAAAATTGTTTATAATGCTTTATGAATAATAAAAGATAACTAGCGTAAATGCCCGTGCGAGGCACGGGCACTGGACCAATTTCTCATTCGAAATTGTATATATTGAAATAATTTTGTAAATAAAAATATGATAATTAAAAATATGATAAACGATAAGATTTTGACTTGTCAAACGTTTTTAGGGTGAAAAACCAAAATGCCTTCAATTTAATTCCAATCGCCCAAAATGCCTGCAGATCCGCCCAAAATACCCACGAAATACGCATTTAGGTCATGTGTTGGGGGTATACGCATTTCCCAAATACGTGGAGCGTGTAAATTGAAAATCTGCACTGGTGAAAGTAGCTGGAATACACAATTATAACATAGGTATTATGAAATACGTATCTTCAAGATGCGTATTGCAATTACTGTTCATCTTCTACAACTCGTTGCGCAGGAGCTTTTTTTTCGTCAAAAATTCGACGAATCTGTTCACCACCATCCAAGCTTCTTTCAATAACATACCATCCATCATTCGAATCGTATTCCCCCCTTCTACAACCCTATACCCCCAACCCTATACCATCCATCATCATTTTTATGTGCTCCGATTTGGTAGAGGTTGTCGGAGGGTGGCGAACGAAGGAAGGGGACGGTGGAGGCAATTTTGAGCTCCACTGAGACGACGACTGATTTATGAGGTGACGTCATTACGCATTCCACAGATGCGCAACACTCGAAACGCATTTCCTAAATGCGTATCCCACTATAAGCATGAACACCATGCGTTTGTGGGTTAAAAAGACGGGCGGGGACTTCAATATAGGCATTTTGGGCAGCTTCTACACAAAAGTAGTGTAGTTTGGTCATTTTTTTCATGTGTTTTTATAGTTATTTTGTAATATTGTATGCTAGCTTTTTAAACCAAATATTTTATATTTTTGCTTAGATTTCATAAAATTAATTTGGATAAATATTCATACGATAATAATCACATGAATACTTATGATTGTTAAATTATTAATTTAGTTTTCAATTGCGTGAAATGAATTTATCAAATTGAACATTTGAGTATAATATAAATTATTATCTTAGTAAAATTATCTGTATGTAATAGAGGCATATGTAAACTCATTAATTTTGTTGTAAAAAATTTGATCGTATATGTAAGACTATATTTTGAGACATAACAAAATCTCTTAATATTGAGTAAAAGTCATCCTTATACTTGTCTCAATCATTTTTTCTAAACATATACATTTATACATTTTTAAACTTAAATGTTTAGTTTTAGTCTAATGTTATTACACAATACAGAAGTTCAATAAAATGGGTAAATTGAAATATTTTTTTTATTAAAATTTTGAATTATTTTTTAAATTAATTATAAATTTTTCAAAATATTTATATCGATGTAAATATGACAACCTTAATGACCTGTGCATGTACATGAATTCTAAAATCAATTGATCAATATATTATATAAAAATTAAAATGTACCATAATTTATAGCCGAGTTATAATCTAATTGATCGTTTTAAATAATTATTGTAATATTTAATATATCTTTTTTGATTTAATTTGCATGCCAATTATAGTATTTATTTATATATCACATAGAACATAGTTTTAAAATTTTCATCTTTTTAACATAATTTTAATTATTTTTTTATATATTTAAATATTTATATGACTCACATATTTAAATCGTTGAAAGTTTAAATGATTGGTCGACCAAAACCCTCAAATATGACTCAAATATTCATAATTTTAAATACCTAAAAAGTTATGTGATGTAATTATTAATTTTTTTATTTGATAACTAAAATTTACATATTTTTTAAAATTAACTCCTATTTGTTATGTAAATAATTTAATATCTACAAAGATACGAATGTAAATAATTTTTTTTCTTTTTGGACTCGGTTGCATTATGAATAATCTAATTTTTTTCCTATATTAATTATTTAAAATGGCAAAAAAGAATTGTGGAGTATGTTCAATCGATTAAAATATTTTTTATAACCTTTTCTGTCTAATATTCTAGAAATAATATGAACCAACATTCATTTACTCAAAAAAAAGAGAGGATGAGACAAAAAGAAAAGAGAGATGGTTTATCATATATGATTTTTAAACAAAACTCAAAATCAACCATAGCATAATTGGTTAAGGCATGAGTTTGGGAGTTAAAGGATAGTGGTTCGAATCCCCATACAAACACAATTTCCTCATTTTTCACACAATTATCAAAAGATGGCATTTTTGTGATTTTTTAAAAAACAGGGATAAAATCATAATTTCACACCCATTAAAATGGTAATTTTTGCCCTTGTGTTGAAGTTTAATATATAGTAATAGATTTTATAACTTGTAAGGGTATAACTGTAATTTCATATAGAATTTATTGGCTCAAAAACCCCCTAAAAATCCCCTTGTTCTCTTATTATATGTAGAAAGAATGGATGGACGTGTACCATATTGTGAAAACTAAAATATAATATTTTTGAAATAATAGTAAAAAATAAGATAATGGAGAGGTCGGGTTTATGTAAAAGATTTTTTAACTCAAAACAAAAAAGTTCATGTAGCACAGTGGTTGGTAGGATAACTTGTGTAGAGGAGGTTCTTGGTTCGATTCACCACAAAAACTCATTATTTCCCATTTAAATAAAAGAGTGGCATTTCATGTAATTTTATAAATTGTAAGGGCATAACTGTAATTTCACAGGGGTTTATTGGCTCGCAATTATCCCCTTGTTGCTCTATTATATATAGAACTAGCATAATAACCCGTGCGAGGCACGGGTCATCCTCTAGCAATTGCTATAAATTATGTATAGTTTTACGATTTAAGGATATTTTTGAATATAATTGCACCTTTTATGTTCATACATATTATAGTATCAGTATTTTAATTTATGTATTATTTTATTTATGTATAGATCATATGAGCACTAAAAAGATGATGTTTTGTAGCGTATACATATATTATATAGGTTATAACACAATTTTTTTTAGAACAATGATAAAAAGACATATCATCGATGTGAATAATACTCGTCATACAATACTTTCTAGATAAAATTAGAACGCTTCTTAATATTTATTTCTTTAAATATCTCATCAAGATATAAGTCGCATAGAATTATACTCCAGAATTACGAGAGGGTTGATTCCCAACACTAACATATTTCATATATTGTTTGCATAAATATTAAAATGATGGTACTTTTGTAATGTCTAAACATAAAGGGATATTATCGTAAGTTCACAACCATTAAAATTACACTTTTTGCACTTGTGTTGTGGTTTAATATATAGTAATAGATAGATAGATTGTGTACCATATTGTGAAACCTAAAATATGATATTTTTAAAATAATACGAGTCACCATTATTTTTACTCAAAAATTAAAGTAATAGTAAAAGTAAGATAATGGAGAGGTCGAGTTTGTTTAAAAGGCTTATTAGCTCAAAATAATAAAGTCCGTGCAACACAATGGTTAGTAGGATAAATTGTGTAGAGGAGGTTCTTAGTTCGATTCACCATAAGAATAAAATTTACTCATTTTTTCCATTTAAATAAGGGAGTGACATTTCATGTAATTTTATAACTTGTAAGGGTATAACTGTAATATCATAGATGATTTATTGGCTCAACATGCCCCTAAAAATCCCATTTTTATCTTATTATACATAGAAAAGAATGGATGGATGTGTACCATATTGTGAAACCTAAAATATAATATTTTTAAAATAATGCGAATCACCATTATTTTTACTTAAAAATTAAAATAATAGTAAAAATAAGATAATGGAGAGGTCGGGTTTATGTAAAAAGTTTTTTAACTTAAAACAAAAAGTCAATGTAGCACAGTGGTCAGCAGGTTAACTTTTGTAGAGGAGGTTCTAGGTTCGATTCACCAAAACAACTCATTTTTTTCCAATTAAAATAATAGTAAGGGTTTATGTAAAAGGTTTTTTTAACTTAAAACAAAAGAATACAGTGGTTGGTAGTATAACTTGTATAGTGAAGGTTGTAGGTTCGATACATCACAACAACTCATTTTTTTCATTTAAATAAAAGAGTGGCATTTCATGTAATTTTATAATTTGTAAGGGTATAACTGTAATTTCACAGAGGTTTATTGGCTCAAATTATCTACATGTTGCTCTATTATATATAGAAAGAGATTTGTCTTATAAAAGTATTTCTTTATCTATAAATTAGTGATTTGTCTTGTATAATAGTTTCATTTTATTTTCTTCTATAAAAATTAGAGGGTTGATTAATATACATATTTTTTCTCTATAAATTAGAAGGTAAAAAAAGAAAATTTTACTTTTAATATTTAAAATGTAAATGTTGTAGAAAAATAAATAAATAGGATCATAGAGCCACCGCCCCTCGCTTCTGCTTTATCTAAGTATATTGATAAATTTCTAACTTTCCAATCAAGACATATACTATAATAAAAGTAGGAATAAAATTTCTAACTGACACCAAATTAATAATGGTCCTGTGATTCATAAAACTCATAAGTTTATACTCCGTACTACCAATGACTCAACGAGTAGTATAATGCCTAGCTAGATAGACAATATATCCAAAGACACATTTAAAATTAATAATAATTAATTAATTTTAAACTAGAGAATCAAAAGAGAGTATTAAGAATATTATTTCAACTAGACACCAAATTAAGATTGGTCCTGTACGTGATACATAAAACTCATAAATTTATGCTACTACTAGTGAGTAGTATCAGGCCCAGCTGGATGGACAATGCGTTTTTTCCTATTCTTCGGTCGCATACCTTTGACAGAAACCAATGTAGCTGGCACCCTTATTGGTAGACGAGTTGGGTCATAACTCAGTACTTCCGAACCAATTTTGCAAACATGGTAACCGATAACTATCCTTGAATGTTTGTGGTATTCATTATAGACTAAGAAATCCTCCTCATCGCCTTGATATATCTGAGGAATCTGCTTTTTCAAAAGAGGATTCTCATTTAGAGAAGGCAAGGGAATTATGATGGGGTCAGCCCACTTCTGTTTCTTGTAATCTTCCACAATCCATACATTTAGTTTCTCTTCTGAAACAAGAGATAATGCTGGCTTGCCTCTCCAGAGCTGAAAAATAAATTTACGATTCTCAAAACCTAAGCTTTCAGGTGGAGCATTTAGAGTTGTAGAGGCCTGCTGGACTAGGTCAATGCAAACGATCATAGGGTTGCTTGACACAACTCTACCTAAAGCAGGGATAAATAAGATGCCCTCTTCCAAGAAGACACAACTTCTGCAATCGTATTTATTCTGCAGTGTATTGGCCACGTCATATTCTGGAAAGTTAAGTGTTCTCCAAGAAAGATCTTCATTAGGGCATGGATCATTACTCTGACCTCCAAGATCAATCAGTTGGAATTTAACCTTACCTTCATTATCATTGTATAATGAAACCACATGATATGAACTAGTAGAAGAATTTAGAAAGACATGCATGACAATCATTCCCTTGTGTGGACGAGGAAGATCAAGTCTACGCTTCGTTGATGGATTACATATTCGATATTGATATTTGGTTTCTGGCATGGTAGGCGCTGGGGATGTTTCTACCAGCACTAGTAACCCTCTACATGATATATAAGATAGATAACTGGATTTCTTTTTTTTCTTGTTACCGTCCAGATCAACATGAAGATGATCATCAACATCATCAATACGCCTAAGAGTGCCTGGCACTCTTTTATTTTTATTCCGCCTTATAATGATATGATCAGACCTACATCTATTGTGTATGGCATGCATGTCTATGTATTGTATGTTCTCAACTAATACAGCATTCCATGCCTTGCACACAGATGTACATCTCAACAAATACTTTATTTCCAACCAACTCAAGATCATACAAAAGATTTCGTCAGGAAGAAACAAACCATTTTCAGTGACCAGACAACTACTTCGGCCGTTTCTCATCTTCGCTGCTTTACTCTTCTTTCTTTTTTTACCTTCCAAGAGTTGAAAACAAGATATATTATACAGACGTACGCATATCTATACATTCGCACACAAAACATTGATTCTTATATATACGTTAAACAGATCAATATATACGTAAAGAGATCTAGAATACACAAATCAATCTATCATCATAGACACACATCAATAGGCAAAAACAATTATACAAATATACTAAATTAAAGACGTACATATATATTATTGATTACAAAAACACTGATCTATACAAAGGAAAATTAGACGCCTGAATATTAAAATTGCATACCTTTGAAGATTAGTTGATCGAACGGTAGAGATATAAAGAATTATGTATGTATAGGCTGCTAGGGTTTTTAGTGAAGAGAAAAGATAATACGGAGTAATAATAATAATGAAATTGAGGCCTATATATATAGTGTCCCTTCACCTATACTAGAAGCTTCGACCGAATCTTTTCATCCAATAAAGAGATTGCTACGTGGATTTGCGAGGTGCGTCGTAATAATATATTCAGGTTTTCGCACTTTGCATCCCTTATTTTTGGATATTTTTTCGTTTTGGTCTCATACTTTAATTCGTTACACTTTACACTTAAAACTTTAATTATCCTCAAACTTTGCACCTTTTCCGTCAAATCAATCCGTTAACGTTAAATAACGAGGGTAAATTAGTCTTTTTATGTACAATTACACAACACTTTGCACCCCTCATCTTTGGCTGTTTTCTCGTTTTGGTCTCATACTTTAATTCATTACACTTTACACTTAAAACTTTAATTATTCTAATACTCTGAACATTTTGACAGACTTTTGTTAAATTAGGTAGTGAACGTTAAATGGCAGGGGTAGGAGGAATTCTGCAACAGTTAAAAATTGATTCCTACCCGTATATATACCCCCACCTATACATACTAATTGTATCTTCATTTGATATATCTAAATCTTGTATATTCATGGCTTATCTTTGTAGATGCAAGAAGTATTGTGTACGTGGACCTCTACAAATGTAGGTAGGCGATTTGAGGAATGCCCTGATCGAGTCTTAACTTTTTTGTCTTAAGAAGAAGTATTGTAACAAAACTTTATTTTTCTTAGTTTTGACCTGGATGTTGTGAGTTACCTTCTTTCTATATTAATTATCACAATAATAATGACGTACAAATACCAAAACCTAAAGAGAAAAGATGGTAATTGAAGAAAACCTCATTCGAAGAAGGCCTAATTCATGTAGTTTGTTCAGAACAAGATTGAGAGAGGGTGAGCTAACATTTTTGAAAATGTTTTTTTTACAAAATTTGTTTAATTTAAAATTATTCAAAAAAAATCATCATTCACTCCTATTTAATTTAATATTTTCAATATAATATATAAATTCATTTTATAATTTTTTACTTTTTATGTAAAGTGTTATTTATTGTAAATTATTTTTAATACATATATATTATTTCTTAATTGAAAAACATAAAATTTTTAAATTGTTATTCACTCCAATTCAAATTTCAATAAAATAAATAAATTATTTGTTAAGAATTTTTAAGACTTTTATGTAAAATTATTATTTAATTGATTTTTTAATTATCCATATACAACATCCATGCCAACACTTTATCATGTCTAGGCTAACACAAGGACTCGATGTTGTAATAGGAAAAGTTGAACATAATTACGACAACATTTTTTTAGACGAAAAAAGTTGTGAAAAGTCAGCGTAGTGTTAATATGTATAGGTGGGGGTATATATAAAGGTATGAATCAATTTTTGACCGTTCTAGAGCTCCTCCTACCCCTACCACTTAACGTTCACTGCTTGATTTAACAGAAATCTATCAAAAGGGTGCAAAGTGTTAGGGTAAATAAAGTTTTAAGTGTAAAGTGTAACGAATTAAAGTATGAGATCAAAACGAAAAAACACCCAAAGATAAGGGGTGCAAAGTGTTGTGTAATTGTACGTAAAAGGACTAATTTACCCTCGTTATTTAACGTTAACGGATTAATTTGACGGAAAGAATGCAAAGTGTAAGGATAATTAAAGTTTTAAGTGTAAAGTATAACGAATTAAAATATGAGACCAAAACGAAAAAATACCCAAAGATAAGGGGTGCAAAATGCGAAAACCTCTAATATATTCTGAGTGCGGTGTAAATTTCAAATATGCATATTACATTTTCGTCCTCGTATTTTTTTTAATCTATCTATACTATCTATATTTCTCTCTGTTATATGGTCTTCTTTAAAAATAATTAAGTTAGTATTTTGTTTTTGAAATAAAAAATAATTAAGTTAGTATTGATAGAACGTTTGAATAACGAACAAAGATTTTGGAAAAAAAGAAAGAAAGAAAGAAAAGAAAAGAGAATGACGAACATGGATAATATGATTTTGATTTGTTTGTTATTGGTGCCGGAAGTGGAGGTGTTGGAGCTTCCAGGTTTTCTACTCAGTTCGGAGCTAAGGTAATCAATCGAAAACTCAATCGTACTGTATATAATGTATCAGAATGTTGTAATCTCTGTGATTGCGCGTATTGTGAGAAGATTGAATATGTGGAATTGGATTGATTTCGTGATACATTGTTAATGTTCTGTTATCGGAATTACTTATATTTAAGCCATGTATGTATGTAATTACAGGAAAATGTGTAAGTATATCATCTTTATAGAGCAGGCTTTAATAGGATCATACCTAGGGGCAGTAGGTTCATTGTTAATAGGATCATACTAGGGGCAGTAGGTTCATTGTTAATGTGTAATTACTTAGAAATCAAATATTTTCAAAATCAATTTAAATAATTTTAATATCGTATATTTATTGAAAGGCAGAGTGTATAAACTTGTAACACTATAACTAATGTAACTCAATTAAAAGAAAAGATACTTAACCAGAAGACAATCAAGAACAAGAAGTCACAAGAAATCAACACTATATGAAGACAAGGTAATTGATACAATTGAACATGTTAACTATGATCAAGCCAAGAAGAAATCATTGAGAGAAGTTCAAGTCAAAGTTGTTCATGCCTCAGTGATTTGAGAATTCGAGAATCAAGATCATAACTATCAGTATCAACAAGACCAATTGATTTCAAGTGAACAAGAAGGAAAGCGAATATTGGAAAGCCAAGTTACTAAGTGAATATGGTAATTTATTCAAGAAGCAGAAACACTATCAAGACTAGTCACTTATGAACCAGACCAGTGCATCAAGTGTCAGGACATTGATAGCAAGTTTATGTCAGTAATAAAGATCCATGTTCAAGAGCTTGCCGAAGAATAAAGAAGACATTAAGATATCACAAGCTCAAGATGTGCATTGAAGTTTCAAGTTGAAGACCAGAATATTTTCTAAGTACTAAATGTTCTGGATAGCCAAGTAGAATATTTCTAAGTAGAAGTTCGACTTAGAAATTTCGAGATGGCTAAGTAGAAATTCTCAAGTAGAAGTTCTACTTAGAGTGCAGCTTCAACATGACACATGGCATCTTCTGATTGGCAGATTTCCAAGCTTTCAAGATAAGGCAAGATTTATGTGGACATCATTGGGCCACGTACATCTTAGTCTTTGAAGACTACAGGACATAGATTACATGTAGTATAAATAGAAGCACTTGTGTAATGTTTTAGTTAGTGAGCAATATTGAGAAAAACACAAGAAAAAGAGAGAGAGTATATTCACAGAGCTTAGAATCATTCACTTCTCTCTGAACTTCTGTTATACTTTGTAATGAATGTTGTAGCAACCTTTTCAAGTTATATATAAAGAAATATATTCCTTGAATCTGTGTGTTCATTTATTGCATCGTATTTATTGCTACTCATATTCGAAAAGTTGTATTCACCCCCCCTCTACAACACATTTGGACCTAACAATTGGTATCAGAGCGGATGTTTAACATACAAAACATAGATCCTTGTGTTTGGTAGAAGATTCGTGAGTTTTCATTTTCTAGATCTACTTTTCATTTTTTCGAAAAGTGTGCTTTAATTCGTTTCCAGTGAAAACTCATCAGGGAAAAATTATTTAAATACTCCAGGTGTGATTATTTGGCTTGGGTGTATTTTAATTAATTTTTGTGAATTAATCTGGGTTCATTGATATTTGGTGTTCTTGAGTGTTCATCATCTGTTCTTACCAAAGAAGATAACCCAACAACTTTTTGATCTCCTTTTTCAAACAAATAAGATAGTCAAAAAGGTGTTTTTGTACTTTTGATTTGATAATTATTCCTTGGCCGAAAGTGTACAAGACATACTCAGTGCCTAGCAAGTGGGTTAGTTGCTTTCGGTGTGTAAAGTATCAAAAGTCAAAAAGGTGATATTGTTTATTCAATATTAAAGTAATCTGCAGAAAAATTTATTCTAAGGACAAAAGTTCTACATAGAATTTCTACTTGAGATTTTCTACATAGAATTTCGACTTGGACAATTTCTACTTGGTGAATTTCGACTTGGACAATTTCTACTTAGAGAAATTTCGACTTGAGCAAAATTTCTACTTAGAAAAATTTCGACTTGGCAGAAGTTCTACATAGATATTCTACATAGCCTAGTCTTGGGTACTTAGAATTTTTTTTTAGTGACAAGATTTGAAATGGCTCCTAAAAATTCTTTCAAGATCCCAATGTTCAACCGAGATCACTATGAAGAATGGGTTTTCAGAATGAGACTCTACTTAGAGACTATTAACCCTGAGTATCTAGAAGTCCTTGAAAAGGGTAAATTCGTTCCAATGAAAGCTATTCCTGAGCGTACGGAAGGAGAGGAGGTTATACCTGCTCGGTCTGAGCCTAAAAAGGCAGCGGACTTTACGGATGCTGACAAGGAGCAAATAGCTTATGATACTTCTGTAAGACAAACCTTGATGGAATCTCTCGATCATGAAATGTTCAACATAGTCAAAGGTTTGAATACAGCAAAGAAGATTTGGGACAAGATAGAAGTTGTCATGGAAGGATCTGCAGAGGTTAGAAGCAACAAGACACTTATACTCAAGATGGAGTATGACACCTTCAGAATAAGAAAAGGAGAAAGCATAACAGACGTCTATCTACGATTCAGTCAGTTGGTATTAGATTTGAATCTGAGAGGTGTTACTCTCCCCATGGTTGAGACCAATACGAGATATCTGAGGAACCAGCCAAAGAGCATTGAACATAGAGTCTACGCAATCAGAGAAACCAGAGATTTGCATACAACTTCTCTGGAAGAATATTATGGAATTCTAAAGACCTATGAGCTGGAAACACTTCAAGATCAAGCATGGGACAATGATTCAAAAGGAAAAGAAACTGCATCAGGATTAGTTGCTGATGAGGAAGAGTCTAAGAAGGCAATGGTTGCAGCAAAGCCTAAATCATCACCTGCACCGCATCAAGTTGATAATGATGACGAGTGTGCATCTAACAGTGATGATGACTACTTCACCCAAGAAGAGCTGGACAACATGGACGATAGTGTCGTGGCATACATGGCAAGGAAGTTCAGCAACATGAGATTTAGAAAGAGCAACCGACCACAGAGAAATTCTTCATCTTACTATCGGGCTGCTAAGGGTGGTGGTAGTTCGTCAGGCTACAAAAGCAAAGGCAAGAGTACCAGCTACAAATCTCCGTTGGATTTCAAAATGAAGTTCAATTGCTATAATTGTGGTGAACCTGGACATTTTGCCTCGGACTGCAAAAAGCCTAAACAGACTTATCCAAAAGAGACATTTGAAGCCCTCAAAAGCAAGTATGAATCGCTGGTGAAAGAAAAACATGGCAAAAGAGCTTTAGTAGTAACAGAAGGAAGAGCTTGGGATGATTCAGATGAGGAAGATGTTACTCATGTAGCAAACTTTGCGCTCATGGCTGAGACATCAGAGGAACCAGAGGTACCAGTTCTAACCCTTAAAGTAGAAATGTCTATTGATGATTATAAGGAACAGAACGGGGCTCTTAGCGAAGAGATCTACATGTTGTGCAAAAGCCTAGACACTTCTCAAAAGGAACAGAAAACACTTGTCGCCAAAAGCAGAATGCTTGAGGCAAAAGTGGAAGAGTTAGAGGCTGCTTGCACTGTAGATACTTCCCTAAGAGATTTTATTAAATCTTTGGAACACAAGCTCGTCCTTAAGGCAGAAATAGAATCATGTTTAAGGAACAAACTAGCTGAGTTAGAAACTAAATGTGAAGCTTACAAACTAGCTGCTAGTAAAGTGTATGTAGATAATGACGTATTTAAGAAGATAACTGGAGTAGGTGTAGGACTTGATTATTCTAATCTTTCTAACAAAGAAGGAAAGAGACCTATAGACACTAGTTCCAGTGACCTTAAAAATGAAATTCCTAGCATTTTTAAATCTTCTGTCAAACCCATCTACAAACACCTTGTTCCTAGAATAGAAGAAGAAGAGACTGAATTGATAGCTAGATATGAGATTGAGATGGAAGATCGTCAGAAAGCACAACCTATAACTCCTATTAAACAAGTTAAAATCAATTTCCCTAGTGATGAATCTAGACTAGGAATAGGAGCTAAGGCTGTTAAACAACAAGGGAAGAAAGGCATAAAAGAGGTTAAGGCTGAACGAATAAAGAAAGCATGTTATCACTGCAAATCTACTGAACATCTTTCTTATGCATGTAAAGCTAACATAAATGTTCCTGCTGCACATGCCATGCCTGTCACACATACAATGAATAATCTGCATCAGAATCATGCACAGTGTGGTCAACCTAATTGTATGCCATGCACTTTTAATGTCATGCAAACTTTTGTGAATTTAATGAATGCATCTAGCCAGTCATGCTTAAATACTGCTGCTAGTTCAAACATCAAGAAAAAGCATGTGAGAGCCAAGACTGTCAGTCCTCCTAAAGTTAGGAGTGACAAACCTTCTCCTAGGACTGACAAACATGTCAAGTCTGAGAAAGGAAAGGAGGAAGTCGAAAGCTCTAGTAATGTTAAGAAAAGTGCATCTCCTGTTGTTAAATCTGTTGATTCTAAATCTTATCGAAAAGCCGGGCCCAATCAAAGTTGGGTTCCGAAGAAAGTCTAATCAATCTGTCATTGCAGGGCATTAAGCAAAAGAGAAATAAAGTTATATGGGTGCTAGACAGTGGAGCATCGAGGCATATGACTGGAAACAAGTCCCTGCTTACAGAGTTGGTTATGAAAGCTGGCCCTTATGTTACCTTTGGAGATGACAGCATGGGTGTGACAAAGGGATATGGCAAACTGAAAACTGGCAATGTCATCATTGAAGATATTTCCTATGTTGAGGGATTAAAGCATAATTTGTTGAGTATCAGTCAATTCTGTGACAAAGGTTACGAAATTGTCTTCAACAAGAAAGGTGTATCAATCACTCACATCAAGGAAGGTTCACTGGCTTTGAGAGGAGTTCGAAAGGCAGATCTTTTTGTTGCAGACATGGATTCAGCAAATCAGAATGAAGTCACCTGTTTCTACAGCAAAGCTTCGGATGATGAAAGCTGGTTATGGCACAAAAAGTTATCTCACTTAAACTTCAAAACGATGAATGCTCTCGCGAGGCGAGAATTGGTGAGAGATCTACCTCAAATGGAGTTCGCTCCGAAAGGACTCTGTGAAGCCTGTGAAATGGGAAAGTCGAAACGAGCATCGCATAAAAGCAAAGAAATTTCTAGTATCACTGAGCCTCTGCAACTTCTTCATATGGATTTGTTTGGCCCAGTGAATGTCCTATCTTTGTCTAGGAAAAGATATGCATTGGTAATCGTGGATGACTTCTCTAAGTATACATGGGTATTGTTCGCAATGACGAAAGACGAAGTACCTTTCCTAATCATTGATCACATCACTCAAATTGAGAATGTTTCAACACTTACTGTGAAGACGATTAGATCAGACAATGGCACTGAATTCAAAAACGCAGTGCTAAATGACTTCTGTGTATCTAAGGGAATACGTCGTCAATATTCAGCCCCGAGAACTCCACAACAAAATGGAGTAGTTGAAAGGAAGAATAGAACATTGGTTGAAGCAGCAAGAACTTTGTTGTATGATTCGAAACTTCCTCTGTATTTCTGGGCAGAAGCAGTGAGTACCGTGTGTTACACTCAAAATCGATCCTTGATCATAAAAGATAAAGAAAAGACACCATGTGAGCTAATGAATGGAAGAAGACCAACAATCAAATACTTTCATGTCTTCGGAGCAAAATGCTATGTACTTATAGATGATGAAAATCTAGGCAAGTTTGCAGCAAAAGCTCGTGAAGGAATCTTTGTTGGTTACTCCACAGATGTGGTAGCAGCTTATAGGGTGTTCTTAGTAAATGATCGAAAAGTGACTGAAAGCTACAACGTCAGATTCGACAATACCAAACTCTCATCAATTTCAAGAGATTCTAGTGAACCTGAGTCCCTAAAATTTCAGAATCTGGACTTAGAAGAACTTGAAGATGAACCTGAGTTGGTTGTCCCATTAAATGTTCCAAGTGTACGTGAAGAACCTGAGTCTAGTGAACAAGCTAATTCTACAAGATCAGGAGAGACTTCTTCAGTACGAACCGGCAACAACTCAGGGGGAGTAAATAGCAGCTCAAGAACTAATGTTCAAGGCTCGAGTCGAGTTGACTCTAGTTCTGTAGGAGCTGGTACTAACTCAGGGGGAGTTAGTGAAAGTAATCAAAGTAGTCAGCACCACAACTCAGAAAGTCATGCTGAATCATCAAGACAATTTCCAAGAGAACGGGTATGGAATAGAGACCATCCGTTTGAATTAATTATTGGTGATCCAGATGCTGGTGTGTCTACTAGAAGAAATGCAAGAGCTGACCTGGCTAATATTTGCTTATATTCTGGGTTCTTATCCAAGCTTGAACCTAAAGAAATAGAAGAAGCTCTTGGTGATGCTGATTGGGTGATTGCAATGCAAGAGGAACTCAATCAGTTTGAAAGGCAGAAAGTTTGGAAGCTGGTACCCCGACCAAAGAACAAATCAGTAATTGGAGCAAGGTGGGTATTCAGAAATAAAATGGATGAAAACGGACTTGTAACACGAAACAAGGCTCGTTTGGTTGCAAAAGGTTATTCTCAGCGAGAAGGAATTGATTATGATGAGACCTATGCACCAGTTGCAAGACTTGAGGCAGTCAGGATGTTTTTGGCATTTGCAGCACATAAGAACTTCAAGGTTTTCCAGATGGATGTGAAAAGTGCCTTCCTGAACGGAGAGTTAGAAGAAGAAGTGTATCTGGAACAGCCGCCTGGCTTCATTGATCCAGAACTTGTAGATTTTGTGTATCTTCTCTTCAAATCTGTCTATGGCCTCAGGCAATCCCCAAGATGTTGGTATGAAACCCTATCCGTATTCTTAATTGAAAGTGGTTTTACTAGGGGAGTAATTGACAAAACATTGTTCTATAAGAATGTGAAGAATGATTTAATACTTGTTCAAGTCTATGTGGACGATATTATCTTCGGGTCATCGAATGAGCGCTTGTGCGAGAAATTTGCTAAGCTAATGCAAGACAAATACGAGATGAGCATGATGGGAGAGCTGTCTTTCTTCCTTGGATTACAGATCAGTCAGAGAAAAGATGGTATCTTTATCTGTCAATCCAAGTATGTCAGAGATTTACTCAAGAAGTATAATCTAGAAGATGCATCAGCAGCTAAGACTCCCATGGCAACAGCCACGAAGCTTGATGAAGACAAATCAGGTAAATCAGTTGACATCACAAGCTATCGAGGTATGATTGGCTCACTTCTCTATTTAACTGCAAGTAGACCCGATATAATGTTCGCAACTTGTTTATGTGCAAGATTCCAAGCGGATCCTAGAGAATCACATCTTATAGCCGTCAAAAGAATTTTTAGGTATCTCAAGGGCACACCAAATCTAGGGATTTGGTACCCAAGAGATACAGGTTTTAATCTAATTGGCTATACGGATTCAGACTATGCAGGTTGCAGGATTGATAGGAAAAGCACATTTGGTGCTTGTCAATTTCTTGGCAGCAGATTGGTGTCCTGGCAAAGTAAAAAGCAACATACAGTATCTACTTCTACTGCTGAAGCTGAGTACATTGCTGCTGGAAGCTGTGTAGCTCAAATACTGTGGATGAGGAACCAATTGAAGGATTATGGCATGGAGCACAAGAAAATTCCAATTATGTGTGACAACACAAGTGCTATTGCCATAACCAACAATCCTGTAGATCACTCAAGAACCAAGCACATCGACATCAGGTATCACTTCATAAGAGAACATGTCGAGGAGGGAACTGTGGAGCTACATTTTGTGCCCACAATGCAACAAATTGCAGATATATTCACCAAACCTCTTGATGAAGTAACATTCAATAGGTTGGTTGGTGAATTGGGAATGCTTAACACAAGTTAGTAAAGCCTTCTATCTGTAAAATCCATGTTTATGATTGTATATGCAAGCTACTTAATCATTATGTGCTTAGACTTTAAAATGCCTAATTAATGATTATTATAGGTTGCATATAGTGTGATTTTGCATGAATTCAGTGTGTTTTAAGTGTCTTTTATAGCACAAATCTTTGAATTTATGCTTGTTAAATTGCATGATCATAGGGGAGTTAAATTCATAATATTCTAAATATTGCATGATTTTTAGATGAATTTACCTATGTTTTTCATGTAATTAGAGGCCTTAGAATTATCAAGGAATGTTTTAATTATGTCATATATTAAAATCCTTGAATTGATATTTATATTAATTTGACAAAATTAATTGTTGAGTTTTTCAAAAAAAAAAAAAAATTGTCAAATTATTCTAAGTATCTTCAAAATTTCGAGTTAGTTTCTATCTCGAAACTCATCTAGAAATTCGACTTGAATTTCGATTTGAGCTTCCAGAGTGAAGTTTTGAAAATTCTAAGTCTGGGAAGAATTTCGAGTTAGCCTCTATCTCGAAATTTATCTCGAAATTCGACTTAGGGTTCGAATTTGAGTTACCAGTGTGCCTATTTCCCTAGACAAAATATTTCATATAATGTCTATCTTACAGGGAATATTTTTTGAAATGATCTGAGAGAATAACTTCGAGTTAGTTAATAATTTCGAGTTATCCTCTATCTCGAAACTCAACTCGAATTTCGACTTGATGTTCGAGATAGAGCTCTCAGTTGGTCTTAAGGGGATTTTTCGAGTTAACTCCTAACTCGAAGTCTATCTCGAATTTCTACTTAAATTTCGAGATAGGTTTCCCTAGTAATGTTGGTGGTTTGTGCTGTTTACATGGTCTTTAATAGATAAATGGTTCAAGTTTTTCGAGTTAACAGCTATCTCGAACTCCATCTCGAAGTTCGACTTAAAATGTTCGAGATAGACTTCGAGATAGACTTCGACTTAGACTTCGAGATAGAATTTCGACTTGAGTTCTCCCTGTATGTACTTAAAGTTTTCATAATTTTTAACAGGGACACTTTAGTCATTTCACATTAATGTCTATATATACATCTCTAACTCGATCTATTATTTCACTTTTACCTAGTTCAGTTTTACAGCCGCACCATATACATACAGGCGATTTCGTAGTTACAACCACTGATTCGTGATTTTTGTGACTAATCTCATACGGACAACGAATTAATGCCCGATTTTAGACTCCTCTTACCTGTGTGTCATCATTAATCTGTGATTGTGTCTTGTATAACTGTTCATCTTCATCGATATATACACATACGTATATACACACAAAAATTTCACAGATCTGTTCATACACGATTTCACACACACGCATTTCACTGTTAGTGGAGATTCAATTATTGGTTTGAAATTTGCCTTCCATTAACTGTTACTTGGATCCCGTAGTTTAATTTTTCAAAAAGGGACTTGTGTTGTTCTTGATAAATTAAAAGGGATATAACGGTTAATTTTAAAATTAATTGTTTTTCAGAAATTAATATTAAAATTCACATCTTTTAAAGGAAAAACATTTTAATTAAAATGGCTCACCAATTTTCACTTGCCAAAAACAATTTTTATAATATTTCTACGGAAATTGGTGATCAACTCCCGCGCTTTAAGTCTTGGATACGATTTCTCAATTTGTATTCCAAAGCTAGCGATGCTTTTACTGCTAAACCTACACTAGTACATGATGCTTTACAGCAATTATGGACTAGTGCGGTTTCTTTTGGGAGCAAATCAACCCCCTTTGGTTTCAGGTTTACCTTAGCGGGTCAGGAATATGAGGTGACTGAACAAATTGTCAACAAGGTTCTGGGATTCCCCATTAAAGATGCTTATGATCCAGAACCTACAGCTGCACAACGCCTCAGTTTCTTTGAAGAAATAGGATGTTATCCTCCGACTGGCCGGATCACTGGAAACATCCAAAAACAATTCTTTCATGTGGAATGGAATTACTTTTTCGAGGCCATCACAAGATGTTTTCGGGCACGAGAAAGCGATTACCATCAAATTTCCATTCCCATGCAAAACCTTGGAATTGCCCTAGCAAGAGAGCTGAATATAAATTATGGACGAATAATTCTCTCTGAGATAGTGGCTGTGATGGGATCTCCTGCAAGCAGAGACCTCAACACAACAGATGTTGTCTGCTGGTTTCCTCGGTTCTTACAGATGCTGATTAATCATTTAATACCGAAGGATGCTCTTGCAGTTAGACAGAGTTTTGCCAGAAGTCAAACATCTGCACCACTAGGGATGGGCACTAAGTCACTTTCAACAATTGATAATCAGGACAAACATCAAGGTAAACCAATGTCAATTCCTGAAAACATTCAACAGTGGCTTATATATGATGCAGGAGTTACCACCGTGGTGGAATCATCGCAAGTTTCATCATATGCTCAGAATCGGTCTGCTCATGCTGAGGCATTTGAAGAGATTCCTGATGAGCAAAGCGGTGACGAACAAGGTAATGAATCAGGTAATCTCTCTCTGCATACTACTCACTCCTCTTCCTATGTTTCTGATTCCCAGACCCAAGAGACTGCTAGCCCGCAGGATCTATCCCAGGGTGAGAGCTATATTTCTAATTCTTTGTCACCCATGTCACCGGAATCCAAACAGCCAGCACATATAGATGTAGGAAATGATGAGGAGAGTGACCCCGAAGAGCAGCCTCTTACTCGAAAGAAAGCCAAAATTTCTCATGCTGCTACTTCTAAACCTCAGTCAAACCCTAGCGTGTCACACGCAACCACTCCACCTCACGAGAGTGGTTCACCCCTTGAACAATCTGCACATAGGGATTTTGATGACGATTATGTACCTCTTGAAGATACTGTTGCTTCAAAAGGACATGAAGCTTTAAAAGCTTCAGCCGTACCTTCACCGGTACGTACTGATGCTGCAAAGAGGATCGGTTCTGATGTTGTACAAGAACACTTTGTAGCCTCTCAGCCTGAGATTCCAACTCAGGAACAAACAGAAATTGATCCCATAACTGCAAATTATATTGCTTATCCAGTTTCTGCAGGTACTGCTTCATATTTTGGATCAATTATTGAAGACATACACGAGCTTGAGACAGGGAGTGTGTGTGAGAGGTTAGGGAGAGAGGGACCTTCATTTTTAAGGCCCGAAACCGAGCGCCAAATACCAACAGAACGAGTATTAGAGCGAGGTCACCTAAACCAAACACCGTCCCTTAATATTGAAAATCTTGATACTCGTATGACTTCTATGGAAAATCAAATGAAGCAGTTTGGGCAGACGATGGGGCAGTTAGGGATGAACGTTGGAAACAATCAAAGGGCTCTTGACGACTACGCAGCACGAATGGCAAGTCAAGCTACAGCTTTTAATGATTTGACAAACAAGGTAAATGACTTGGGCCATGCTGCTGGTGTCTTGGGAAACACTCTGAATGACAGGATGGGAGCAATGGAGCTTACAATGGATACTCTGGCTGTGGAGATCAGTAGAGTTATGTTCGCAATCAGAAGTTTTGTGCCCCCAGAGTGTTTCGCGCCGCAACAACCTCCCCCCGATGCTGGTACAGGTGGTGCTAGTGGAGTAGGACCCTATGGTTCTGGTTTTGAAGATTCTTACGTAGCTGGTGGATCTGGAGACCAGGGTGGAGTTCAGGATAACTCACCTAAGGGGGAGAGTATAAAGGAGACGAGACAGCAGGGAGTTCAAATCGAAGAAATTCCAGAACAAGCTGATCTTGTAAAAGAAATAGAAATTGAGCCGTCTATTGATGAAGAGGCTCTGAGAAGGAAAAAGGGTAAGGCCATAGCGATTGAGCAAGATGAGCCATTCGTTGACCTGAGTTATCAAGAAAAAGTACAGGTGGTACTTGACTCAGATTCCGATATGGAAGACGCGCCTTTGAAACATGCTATAAAGAGATCATTGAAAGATCAAGGTGGAGGTGCTGGGATGTCTGTCGGAAGGCCTAAAGAAATTATTGTTGATGAGGAAACCCTTAAATCTCAACGGTTAGCCTTGGAACAAGCTGAGTTCTTTAAAATGAAGGCAATGCAAGATCGTGCTGCGTTTCAGGAAAAGAAAGCGGAGCTACAAGGGAAGCAGTACGATTATGAGCTTGCAAGGCTAGCTGATCCTCAGATTGATCTGGACAATAGAAGGTTAGGGCAGAAGTGGGATGACGCAAGGAAGATATTGATGGGACCATGTACGAAAGGAGCTCATAACAAGGAGGCAGATGATCTGTTCTACAACCTAAATTTGCAGAATCCAATGGCTGCTGACTACATAAGTGCTTTAAAGAGATTAATTTCTAAAGTCAGGGTTGGATACAATGCAACGCAAAAGGAGTGGCAGGTTATTTTGTCTTTGACAGAAGGAGTCCCAATGTCTTTCCTGTATGTGGATGACCAATTCATGACGAGAAGATCTGCATCAGAGTTGTTCTTGCTAGCAACAAAAATTCAATACTCTCATTCTGAGAATCTAAGCATTCTGTATAGGGATCAGTTAATGCAGCTAGCAGAGAACAAGGGTCCAGAATTCTCAGCATATCCAAATGTTGTCCGGATGGTGGTTGACAGTAAATTGAAGAGGGTGAGCTTGGAGGAAAAGGACTTAATGGAACTTTCAGTGGAATCTCTTAAAGCCGTCTGTAGACAAATGATGGGTAAGGGATTCGCTTCTGAGCTTAAAGATAAATCAGTGAAGATCATTGAAAGTGCCATATTCAAGAAGAGCAATGAGGTGTGGAAGTGTGATGTCATTGCTCCAAACCCTCTTGATAATGTGAAGATTGAACCAGAGCTAATAGAGAAGAAATGGAATATTCTTCAAGCTATGAAGAATGTAGATGAAGCTTTGAATCTTCCTACTGGAGAACTGGAACAAGGAGAGATAAGGGAGGCAGTTGGTGTTCCAGGAAGAGACAGTGTATACTGGATACACTCTTTTGTTGATAATACAGCTGATGCCTTAGTATTCATAGATGCAGATCAGAATCAAACATTCTTGCATATGAGTAGACAATGGCTGCTGCAAACTCAAGATGCTGCATTTCTGGAGAAAGTGTTATATGTGTTCAAATGGGAAGATGTGGAAGTTAAGTATGTGACAGAAAAGCAGAGACTCGTGAGTTACCTGTCTGATGTAGTAGTGGAAAAGAAGCGATTGGAGCAAGATGCGGCTAGTGTCCACAATACTAACCGTGTCAAAGGCTATCCCAAAATGATCTATTGTCAGTTTAAAGCTGATAAAACTCATAGGAAACCTCGGCTTATAATGAAGAAATTTGAGGACATTCCAGAGATCAGGACTACTCAGGAGGTGGACAAACTCAGAAGGCTTTTCAAACATCCTTACCCAGAACCCAGGAACCCTCTAGAAATGGAAGCAGTAAGTTTGTTGAATGCTAGGTGGACGCAACTTCATGATCCAGTATATAAAAAACAAAAGCAGCAGGAGGAGAAGCGCAGAAGGCAGAAAGAAGAAAAAGACCAAGCTGCTGAAGCTAGGAAAAGGAAACGGAATTAGGGTTAAAGGTCAGAGTGGTGTGAACTTGAAGTTGGAAAAACTTCATGTCTTTCGGTTGCTTTAACTCACTTGAGGAAAATTCACCTTAGAGTGAATCCAATAAGGTGATACAAGTTTGACTAAAAGATATGAAATAATCCAGGTGATAGGAATCATTCAAATGATCTTTAATTCGAGGTTCGAATTCTGTTTCTAGTTTAAGTTCTTTGTATTGTTTTCAAGTACTTTTCAATTGTATATTTTTCAAGACTGTAATGTTAATTATCTTTTCTCGTCTCTTGTTTAGTTGAGTTATCCTTCATTAATTTGAATGTCATTGTTAGACAATCAAATTGGGGGAGATTGAAAGGCAGAGTGTATAAACTTGTAACACTATAACTAATGTAACTCAATTAAAAGAAAAGATACTTAACCAGAAGACAATCAAGAACAAGAAGTCACAAGAAATCAACACTATATGAAGACAAGGTAATTGATACAATTGAACATGTTAACTATGATCAAGCCAAGAAGAAATCATTGAGAGAAGTTCAAGTCAAAGTTGTTCATGCCTCAGTGATTTGAGAATTCGAGAATCAAGATCATAACTATCAGTATCAACAAGACCAATTGATTTCAAGTGAACAAGAAGGAAAGCGAATATTGGAAAGCCAAGTTACTAAGTGAATATGGTAATTTATTCAAGAAGCAGAAACACTATCAAGACTAGTCACTTATGAACCAGACCAGTGCATCAAGTGTCAGGACATTGATAGCAAGTTTATGTCAGTAATAAAGATCCATGTTCAAGAGCTTGCCGAAGAATAAAGAAGACATTAAGATATCACAAGCTCAAGATGTGCATTGAAGTTTCAAGTTGAAGACCAGAATATTTTCTAAGTACTAAATGTTCTGGATAGCCAAGTAGAATATTTCTAAGTAGAAGTTCGACTTAGAAATTTCGAGATGGCTAAGTAGAAATTCTCAAGTAGAAGTTCTACTTAGAGTGCAGCTTCAACATGACACATGGCATCTTCTGATTGGCAGATTTCCAAGCTTTCAAGATAAGGCAAGATTTATGTGGACATCATTGGGCCACGTACATCTTAGTCTTTGAAGACTACAGGACATAGATTACATGTAGTATAAATAGAAGCACTTGTGTAATATTTTAGTTAGTGAGCAATATTGAGAAAAACACAAGAAAAAGAGAGAGAGTATATTCACAGAGCTTAGAATCATTCACTTCTCTCTGAACTTCTGTTATACTTTGTAATGAATGTTGTAGCAACCTTTTCAAGTTATATATAAAGAAATATATTCCTTGAATCTGTGTGTTCATTTATTGCATCGTATTTATTGCTACTCATATTCGAAAAGTTGTATTCACCCCCCCTCTACAACACACTTGGACCTAACATTTATTATCAAAACAAATTATAAATTAACAAAGTGAAAACAAGCTAAAACTATATAATAAATAATAAAACTTTCACACAATTACAGATTAATATTAAATTCTATTTTAGACAAATATTACATTAGAGATTATTATGGAATCATAATTTGTATGCGATAATATCAACAAAAATTTGAATGTAAGTATATAAGTTCATTTATATTTATATTATTATGACAAAATATAGTCATAATTCGTAATATTATACAATTGTTATTTAATACTATATATATTATGTCAATATTATATTAAGTAATATATATGACATATATAATTATTAAAATATAAATAAAATATTAAATAATTTTAAGAAACTCGTGCATCGCTATACTTTTATTCTCTTCTGTATCAATGGCAAACAGACAATACAATCTTCCCAAACAAGTTTACAAACGAAGAAAATCAAGAAAATTTTGAAAATACATTCACCCACTATGTATTTTCTTATTGTGTATTTAATACTCAACAATATATGTACAAATTCGTACGAAAAATTATTTTTATATAATTTTGATATATTAACGGGACCGTGCCTCACACGGGTTTCTACGCTAGTTATAATTAATTATATTATATTATTATTTATTTTTATAATTTTGATAAGAGCAAACATAAGAAAGAGTCCAAGAAGAAGCTATATGCGGGTGGAGTAATTTTAATCGAAATATAACTACGTTTGCATTAGTAATTAGTATAGATATCTAAATATAAGGATAACCAAACCGAAACCCAAACTGACAAACTTTCAACCTTTCAACTTTAATAAATTAGTATAGATATCTAAATATAATTGTATTTTAAATATTTAATAACAATACAAATAAGTTTCCTACATATATAAAATAGAACTCTTATAAATAGAAATTCGAGCTGATAGTCTTTTTCTGGACAGTTTGGAACATCAATAAAATCTGAGACCATACTTGAATTAAAGGTCTTCTAGCAAGATTTTCCAACGACGCCTCCGACATTCGGAGCTCCCGTAATAGCCAAAACATTGAACACCGCACAACCTGTCCCAAAAATCCAAATTTTGCTACGCAATAATCATTATTTCCTGCAATTAAACATGAAAATTAGTTAAATAAAAATCCAAATTCGTGCAAAATAAATTAAAAATGTAGAAAAAATATGATCATAAAGATCGTATATCAACTATTAAATTGATGTACAAAATTATTGGATCTTAGGTGAAATCTTTCTATATATAATAGGAGAACAGGTACTTGTCAAACCTGCATCCAAGGAGTTGAACCTATGACCTCTCATAATGAAACTAAACTCACCAACCAACCAATTAGGCTAGATGGACATTTGTACTTATAATGGGATTCATTAACTACATACATACATACTTTTTGGGTTATATTATGTTTAATATATATTAAACTATTCATTTAAGATAAAATTACTTATATTATAACTTTTGCGCATTATTTTTTTTATAATTATTTATAGACCTACCCAAATAAATAAATTTTACAAAAACTTTTCTTATATTTTAAAATGGAGAAAATAATTATTTTTTGAGATAAATTGTTTTGTTCAAAATCTCATATATGTAATGCATAGATAAAAAAATTATTCTTTGAGATCAACTATTTTGTTAACAATATCACGTATGAAGTGTTCGTGGTTAATTTTGTTGTGAAATTTAATAAAAGATGCACTAAATTAAAATTGTTTGGTCAAATTAGAATCAATTAAACTATAGCCATACTAAAAATATGAAATTTAAGAAAATTTATAAAAAAATCTATACTATTATATAAATTCCGAAACATTGAAAGTTTTGGTACCTGTTTTTTGGTACCTGTTTTTTGGTACATGTTTTTTGGTACTTCGTGAATTTACTTACGTACCCTTCATTATAAAGAAAAATATATATTAAAACACCTAAAATAAATTTTAACATAATATAATTAATGGTAATTAGTCAATTGCATTTTTCATATTTACTTAGTTGAAGATGTTACCTTTTATCATATATTCCAATCATTAATATTACCTTTCGAATTAAAATACGTTTCCTTTTTTATTTAAAACTAATCTTACAATCATTAATATATATCCGAAAATATCATACAATATTTTTCAATCATTAATAAAATATATTAAAAATATACTTTGTTTGATGTTACCTTTTATCATATCTTCCAATCATTAATATTACCTTTCGAATTAAAATACGTTTCCCTTTTGATTTAAAACTAATCTTACAATCATTAATATATATCCAATCATTAATATATATCCGAAAATATCATACAATATTTTTCAATTATTAATAAAATATATTAAAAATATACTTTGTTTATAATAAGAAAACATTAGTGTAATCCGTAAACATGTGTATATTAAATTATATTAATTAAAATTAAAATTATGTAAAAAATAATGATTTCTATACTATTATATAAAAATCGAAACATTAAAAGTTTTGGTACTTTTTTTTTGTACCTGTTTTTTGGTACTTCGTGAATTTACTTATTTACCCTTCATTATGAAGAAAAATAAATACTCCTAAAATAAATAATAACATAATATAATTAATGGTAATTAGTCGAGATATTACCTTTTATAAACACCTAAAAACATCAATCGTTTCATATCTTTCCATCATTAATATTTTTTTTGAATTAAAACACATTGTAATTAATGGTAATTAGTCGATTAACATAATAAAATTAATGGTAATTAGTCGATTGTCTTTTTCATATTAATATAATGAAATTAATGGTAATTAGTCGATTGCCTTTTTCACATTTACTTTTAGTTGAAAATATTACCTTTTTTAAATACCTAAAAATATCAATCATAACACATTTTTCGATAATTAATATTTCCTTTCGAATTAAAACACGTTACCTTTTTAATTTACAACAAATCTTACAATCATTAATATATACCCGAAAATATCACACCATGTTTTCAAGAAAAATATAACACCTAAAATAAATAATAACATAATATAATTAATGGTAATTAATCGATTGCCTTTTTCATATTTACTTTTAGTTGAAGATATTACCTTTTATAAACACCTAAAAAGATCAATCGTATCATATCTTTCAATCATTAATATTTCCTATGATCTAATTAAAACACGTTACCTTTTTAATTTACAACAAATCTTACAATCATTAATATATACCTGAAAATATCACACCATATTTTTCAATTATTAATAAAATATATTAAAAACCGTATACATTGTTTATAATAAGGAAACATTAGTATAATTTCTAAACATGAGTATATTAAATTATATCAAATTAAAATTTAAAAAATATTAAAAACATAATGATTATATATAAACATAATTATAATATTAAATAAAATTTATAACATAATACAAGAAACCCGTGCATTGCACGGGTTATAAGCTAGTATATACAAATGCGATTTGGATTACATATTGATTACTGGTTAATAATTATATATAATATATAGTTTATTATATTTTTAAATGGAGAAAATAATTATTATTTTGAGATAAATTGTTTTGTTCATAATCTCATATATGTAATGCATAGATAAAATAATTATTCTTTGAGATCAACTATTTTGTTAATAATATCACATATGAAGTGCTCGTGGTTAATTTTGTTGTGAAATTTAATAAAAGATGCACTAAATTAAAATTATTTGGTCAAATTAGAATCAATTAAACTATAGGCATACTAAAACTATGAATTTTAAGAAAATTTATAAAAAAAATTACCAATGCGATTTGGATTACATATTGATTATTGGATAATAATTATATATAATATATAATTTATTTATAAGACAGTATGATAAATACTATACAATATATAGCAAATTAATTAGCGAAATAAGAAAGATATGAAGTTTTGAAAGGAAATTTGAAACATATATATATAATATATAAATATATATATATATATATATATATATATATATATATATATATATATATATATATATATATATAGTAAGGCTCTAGAGAGAACATGCTTAAAAAGAGAACGAGAGAACAACTTAAAATATTGATTTTTAAAATTCAAAAAAAAATATAAATATGTTTATATCATTAATACAATTCTAAAAAACACAATTATGAACAAAAAATACATGTGTAAAAAACTATTTGTGAAATTCTAAAAGAGATTCTTCAAAACTTGTGAGATTCTAATAGAGATTCTTAAAAATTTGTGAGATTCTAAAAGAGATTAAAAAAAAAAATTCCCATAAATATTTTTTTCCACAAAAAATTATTCAAGTCTGAGAATCATAAAATGCATCTAAGAATATTTTTAATTTTTTACAATTTTTAAATTAATTTTTTTAAAATGTTCTCTCGTTCTCTTTTTAAGCATGTTCTCTTTAGAACCTTGGCCTATATGAGTATATATATATATATTATATATATATATATGTGTATATATATATATTTGTACTCCATGTCGATTATCAGTTATCGATTAAATAACTAAATAGAATATATCGTTGAGTTATGATATGATAATATAATTAAGATTATGTATATAGTGCTATATAATCGTGTATCTTCTTCTATATATAATAGGATAACAAAGGAGTACCACAGACTTTAACTTTAATAAGTAAGATCTTGTATGTTACAATAATTAAGGGCTTGTAATCTTTAAAATGTCTTGTAAAATGTCTGAAATTTCAAATATGAAAGCATTCAATAATTTGTTGCATGGTCATTTTCCTTTAAATGCTTGGAAAGACATATACTTGCCTATTGGTGATCGAGAAATTAGTTGTTTTGACATCAGAAGCCACAACCGTATCCTCTCACACTTTTGGTGATCGTGCATTCCTCACATATGTCCTCCAAATTTATTTTATGTATTTCTAATATTTAAAAATATCAATAAATCGTTCAAATAATACACATTTTCGCGATGTTCAACAATGCTAGAAATAACCCGTGCCTTGCACGGACTATTATGCTAGTTGACTTATAATATGTGAATGGGGCGTAGAATAATAAGGGCCCTTCTTATCACTATTTGGAGTGAAATGGTCCAAAATATCACAATTTATAAAAATGACCTTTTTTATCACAAAGTAACGCAACTTTAACTTCCGTTTTCTATAAACGCAACTTCATAATGCGTTTTTACAAGATTTTTTTTTAAAAATCCAAAAACGTAATTAGATAATGCGTTTCTCAAAAATTAAAAATTGTAAAAGAAAAACAAGAAACGCATGCACAACATGCGTTATTGATTTTGAGAAAGGTGGCCACCAGCCCAACAACTCCTGGCCCAATAAGAAGCACCTGATTTTTTTTAAAAAAAAAATATAAATGCCTGTAGTAGTTGCGTTTATGTGTGATGGGATGGGCCATTTCTTGGCTAGGGATATTTTGGGCATTTTAACTTTAAATTGTGATTAAAATGGTCTTTTCTCTAGAATAATGGCGAGGAGATTGACGGAGAGGTGGGTGAAGCTACTGAAGATAACGAGCAATATGATTTTGATTTGTTTGTTATTGGTGCCGGAAGTGGAGGTGTTGGAGCTTCCAGGTTTTCTACTCAGTTCGGAGCTAAGGTAATCAATCGAAAACTCAATCGTACTGTCTATAATGTATCAGAATGTTACTTATGTAATCTCTGTGATTGTGAGAAGAATATGTGGAATTGGATTGATTTCGTGATACTTTGTTAATGTTCTGTTATCGGAATTACTTATATTTAAGCCATGTATGTATGTAATTACAGGAAAATGTGTAAGTATATCATCTTTATAGAGCAGGCTTTAATAGGATCATACCTAGGGGGCAGTAGGTTCATTCTTAATGGGACACAACGGGAATCGAAATTTCAATCTCATGTGTAAGTGTTTGGATTAACAATATGGTAGATTAAAATGGGAATTAACCTCATTCCCTACATACCCCTCCCTCAGGATTTCATTCATTCCCACTTCCATTTACCCCATTTTCATACCCTTCATTCTCAATGACCCCGTAAATCCTAATATTGTGCAAAGTGTTCGACATGTGGGATTCGACAGGATGAAGCCAATGAGCAATTAGATACCAAAAACATAAGAGATAACTAGGTTGAACATTTGCTTTATTTTCCAGCTTGTTTGGTGATTTAAATATTCTGTTACTTGTCCGGTGGTAATGAATGATGCATTGAAAAAAATTATTTACTCACTATTATCGAGATTATACTTCTTAAAGCCATGAACTGTGGAGATTGAGTTGCAATATTCTATAACGCTATAACATTGATTATCATTTTTAAGACACAGCAATAGTGGTTAATAGTTTCACAGATATAAGAAACTTTTGATATATACTCCCTCCGTCCCATCCAATTGTTAACATTTGGATGGGGCACGGAGATTAAGAAAGGTAAGGAAAAAGAAGAGAAGTGGGTAAGTTAGTGGGTCCTACTAAAATTTTGTGAAGGAAAACATGCTATTTTAGGAAATGTTAACATTTGTATTGTATGGGACATCCCAAAAAGGAAAATGTTAATAATCTGATGGGACAGAGGGAGTAGTTCCCAAAGCGTTTGTTTGCTTATGCAGTGTGCACTGGTTAATTATTTGCACTTCCAGGCTTCCAGCGATATCTCTTATTTGGCAGTTGGTCTCTCGGTATGCTTAGTCATGGTGTATTATTTTTTGTCTTTATACACGAAATTACTTTTTTCCTTACAGTAGTTTCTTTTTTCTTTTAGAAGGTTGGTATGTGTTAGGTTCCTTTTCATCCAGTTAGCTCTGAAGTCCTAGGAGGCGTTGGCGGAGCATAAGTTAATGTACTTAACTTGTTAAGGGTATTTTGACTTATTGTTCCAGTTAGCGTATTGTCTTACACTTCTTTTGAGTTGAAGATTACTTAGATCAGTAAGCTAAATGGCATGCTTAATTAAATCCTCTATAGAAGCGTAAGTTTATGTACTTAACTTGCCAAGGGTAATTTGACTTGTTGTTCCAGTTAGCTTATTGTCTTGCACTTCTATAGATTTGAAGTTTAGTAAGCTATATGGCATGCTTAATTAAATTAGCCTGGCCTCTAATTAAATTAGCCTGACCTCTAATATCAGTAGTCAACGTTTTAGTCTCTATAATAAGCACTATACTGTAAATTAAACATTTCAGCTTTATAGTGTCCAAGTCTAGGCTTGTTTTTGTAAGTTCTATAACTTTAAGGGTAATGCATTTTCATCCCTCTCTTAGGTGCGAGGCCCAAGAGAACCGCAAGTTACACTTTTTAGGCATCTTCTAGCCTTCAACATCTTTACCCTCAAGATTTAAATTCACTTTATGCTACTAAGTAATTCCAAAATTCTGAGTGTAGTAGTTGAGATCAGTTGCAACTATGTAATTCTGTCATCTGACTTTGTTTTTTATGTTGTACAGGTGTGTCCTTCGAGGTTGTGTTCCAAAAATGATTTGTGTTTTTGGTGCATCCTTTGGGCCAGAACTTGAGGTGAGGTTCATGATTTATATTCAATAGAATAAATACTTGATTACTGATCTTCTTTAATGACCAGATATAACTTTAAAAAATTATAAATGCAGTCACTAATTATTTATAAACCGGCATTTCTTTGACATGTCTCATGTGCACTTGAAGTATTCTCTTATATGCAACTTGGGGTTTGTACGCCTGGGTCTGATGCCAAATGAACAAGAATATTTACAGAGTATAGAGAGAATTCTGATTAGGAATAGAGAAAATCCAAGTTATTTAGAGAGAGAGAGAGAGAGAAAGCAGTTGGAGAGAGTTTGTTTTTTAATAGTAGAAAATACTTTTTGGGAGAATTTATATTCAAATCAGTAGTACGTATATGGATGGAGTACAAGTATTCTAGGCATTTAGTCAACTAGCATTTACTTCTAGACTGTAGTTATTGTTAAATATCAAGATACTATGACATAAGCGCTTAGGTAGTAGCCACCAAGTTGTTAAAGAATGTTAAAGTCAAGCTCACCATGTTCACCAACCATGCTCACCAACCAATCTTAGACTTTATGTACTAGTTTTCCTCTATATAAGAGCTTATGCTCTCATGTAATAAATAAGATCAATACAATGTAGTTCTAATATTACTACCGTGTTTTTCTCTCCTCTCTACTAGTTCCGTTTATTACTTCCGCATTGCTCATATTTTGACATGGTATCAGAGCGGGAGTAGAGAGGAGGAGTATTTCAGTTGAAGCTTGTGGTTTTTCAAGGAAAACATTAGCTGTCCAGATTTATATTTTCAACCAAAAGCCCCAAAAAACATAACCCAAACCAAGATACGAACACCTACTAGTGTAGAGCTGTAAGGGGTAATTCACTGGTTGAATTCCAGCTTGTAAACACCACCATACACGCTGTCACGTGCCACCTGTATTATGGAGACCTTACAAGGCAGATCCGACCAGTCTTCTTAAGGGAAGACTGATTCATCTCCTCCAACCGATTCAATCCATTCAACGACCTTAAAATTTCAGTCGGTAGATATCATGATATCCCACCATTTTATTATGTTGCTGCAAATAAAATTGTTGGGGCTAGGACTCTACGTTTAGGTGATGTTCCTTGTCAAGGTGAGTTCATTCATCAAGAAAATCAAAGCAGCAGAAGTAGTTGTATTTTATACAACACAGTTCACTGCTATATCTTGCATTCATCAGCACCTTCTATATTTTTTGACGGCCTAAAATATACCGTGTGGTCGAAAATTCGATAACCGGTATCCCAAAAGACTCAATAAACTCAAGATCGGTCGATCCTAAAAATGGGTATAGTTGGACGCTCAGATTGAGCTCAAGGGCTACTAGTGTCCACTCTTCAATCCCAAGATAGGTCTTTCATCCGAAGATGGGATTTCGAGTGAGGGGGCGTGTTAAATATCAAGATACTATGACATAAGCGCTTAGGTAGTAGCCACCAAGTTGTTAAAGAATGTTAAAGTCAAGCTCACCATGTTCACCAACCATGCTCACCAACCAATCTTAGACTTTATGTACTAGTTTTCCTCTATATAAGAGCTTATGCTCTCATGTAATAAATAAGATCAATACAATGTAGTTCTAATATTACTACCGTGTTTTTCTCTCCTCTCTACTAGTTCCGTTTATTACTTCCGCATTGCTCATATTTTGACAGTTATCGACTTATACAAGTAGAAAGCTTGTAATTCTAAACACTATTATCATAGCTATCCTGATACTAGACACATCAAGCTTATCTTCTGTATGTTACTAACATCCTCGTCTATTGTATGTAACTAACATTGAGGCTACATGCCCAGAATCGTGTCTCCATGGTACTCTTTATTTGGTTTATTTGGTGTATGCTCTATCATTTAATAAATAGCTTTGTATACAAAAAATTATTAATTGATAATTTCACTGCTTTCCATTGGCATGTAACTTCAGACAACTTTTGCTCTTGACTCTCTAATTTTTTTCCTGAATTATCTTTGAAAACGTTTTGTTTAATGTATGTTTTTTATCGTTCATGTTGTTGCAGGATGCAAGGAGTTTTGGGTTTTTGTTTAATGTATGTTTTTTATCGTTCATGTTGTTGCAGGATGCAAGGAGCTTTGGGTGGGACGTAAATGAGAAGGTTGATTTTAACTGGAAAAAACTATTGTAGAAAAAGGTTAGTTTTGACGATCGTACATGTTTTATGCATTTAAGCAGCTGCATCACCGCCCCTCCCCCAAAGTTTCACTGGAAGGCCATGTTAGGACTTAGGAGCAATAATGGCTTGACTAGTCAGGGTAATACAGAGAAATTATTAAAAAGTTTGATTTAACCAGTTACAGTTACCAGTTGTCTAACTGGAGCTCTAATATTCTACTGCAGAAGCTAAGTTACTTGGACTCGGGTACGGAGTGTCGGACACGACACGGATCCGAGTGTCGGGTTCGAAAATTCTGAAATTTTAGGACACGGGGACACCGTCCAAAATTTGGACACGGGTACGGGGACACGGCATAATTTTTAATTAAGTTTTTAATTTTATATATTAAGAATAATAATTATACTGATTTCAGTCATTCTGTAATATTTTAATATATTACTTTTTCAAAAAATTCATAATTTTAAAGGAAAATAAGCAAGTATTTAGATGTGCAGTAAATTATAGCTTTAAATATATTGCCTCTAGCACTACTGTAATCAATAGAATAATGCTAGCAGTACTCTAATCAGTAGAATAATGCTATGGTCGGCATGTCTTTAAAGAAGAAAGACATCCAGTAACTTTAGTCCACTCATATTATTATAAAAATATTACTTTAACTTGAAATTTATGCAGTCCATGTGACATACCCACTTAGCCACTTGCTCTCTCCCCACTAATAGATACAGATACACACACTTATACATCGTCTTCTTCATCTTCTCTTTTCCTTTTCATTCGCTCCAGTAGCCTTCGATTTTTCCGGCGACGAGGATGACGACTTTTCTCCACCTTGTTCACCTTGTTCTTGCCTAAAAAAGATGACGACTTTTCTCCGGTGACCTTCAAATTTTTCCGGCAACAGAAAAGAAGTGTCCGGATTTTAAGTGCCGAATCTGGTACGGGTCCCGTGTCGTATCCCGTGTCGTGTCGTGTCGACACGGGTACGCCGGCCGGAAGTGCCGAGTCGGAGTAACTTAGTGCAGAAGTGGTGAAATGTGCTTTCGTAGAATCTGAGAAACCTAAACTTCGTTTAACATGCTTGAACGACTTGAATTCTGGCAATTGTTGAAGTGGCTCTGCTTGTTAAGAAAAGATGATCTAAAGACCGTGTCCATCTCTTTTTCTGGTTTAGTCATTTAAATGAACATCATGTTAGTCGTGATTGGGTATAAGGGATTTGTGGTAACTTCAGTTATAAATTTATTAGTAAACTTATCATCATTGCCACCTTGTTATCGGTAAAGGGTCAATGTGTTTCAGTGGATTGTTGACGTGCTTTGTTTCCGAGTTGCATTTCTTGACATTCTTTCGTTTCTTTCATCAAGATGCTTTGCACTTGGCAATCCTGGGATAAGATAAATTATAAGTTTGTGAAAGGAATTTTTTCTCATTGATATTGCTGCAGATAAAGATTATTTTCATTTACTTAGATGTCAATATGTTTTGCTGATGGACTTTGCTTGCGTTTAAAGACATATTTATTTATCATCCATCTTTGGACGAGTCAAATACATACAGTGACCTTTACTTCTCTGTATCTGCATTGATATAAAGAAGTGCATGGGACAGCTTTTTTTATTATCTTTTCACCTGATCTTCTCCTAAATTGCAGACAGAGGAAATTGTCAGGTTAAATGGAATCTACAAGCGCATGCTTTCCAATGCAGGAGTTAAACTATTTGAAGGTGAAGGAAAGGTGGTTGGTCTGAATGAGGTAGAAGTAACACAACTAGATGGCACTAAACTTAGATATTCGATTGCTACTGGTAGTAGAGCTCAGCGTCCTTCAATTCCTGGGCAGGTATATATGTTTCTAAAGTTGGATAAATGAGCACGTACTTTTAATTGATTGACATTACAACTGTTAAACCTACACCTACCTCTTTAGTTAACATGTTTCTTCGATCTTTGAATATATATGACTTGAGCTGACTAATTATCAGCTAGATTTTGTTTTGCAATGAAGTTATGTTAGGGTATCTTTGTAGTATCTGTACCTGACCTGGTGTTTTGTCAATCTATTTTTTTTAAATCTGTTTGTACGTTAAAGTTTGAAAACTCTTGTTTTGAACGTGGTATATTCTTTTAATCTTTTTCCAATCTTTATTGTACTTTTTATTATTGGATTTCGACTTTAGGAGTTGGGTATAACTTCTGATTAGGCTTTGAGCTTGGAAGGGTTACCTAAGAGTGTTGTTATACTTGGTGGAGGGTAAGCTTTTCTCATCATTTCTGTTAGTTATTCAAATCATGCCACAAACCTCACGAATGATTCCTTTTGTTGTTCTTTAGGTATACCGCTGTTGAGTTTGCTTCAATATGGCGTGGGATAGGAGCCACTGTGAATTTGTGCTTTAGGAAAGAACTTCCTCTAAGGTTGACAACTGATGGTGTCTTATGACCTCTTTTCTTATGCTGCATTGTATTTTGTTGCAAATTTCAATTCATACATTAGTTTAGCTCATAATTTGGCTGCTATGGACCTTGTAAGTTGTCATTCGCCATCACATGATGTAGACTGGGTCTTTATGATACAACTACAATGTAGAAACAGATTGGTGACGATAAGCCTTTTGCTTGTAGCCTCTATGGCTGAGCTTTACCTTCTGTTCGTACTTTGTACGATTGATTCTGCACCCGCAGTTTATATATAAGCATTAACTATTATGAGCTCTAGAGTCTAGACAGGTTAATGATTTTGTTAGTAACTATTGAGTTGTTACTAGAAAATTATGCACCTAGGAGGCTGTTCTGATATCTCAACCCTTGCTTTATCTAGTGTTTTACAAGCTTTGAATTAGTACTGTGTATTATTGTATCTTATATATGATTAATTTCCTGTGTGATACATGCTGCTCAATTTTATCTTGGCAAAAAGATGCCTTTGTTTCAATTCTATTTCTTAAGTGCACTTCTATTTTAAATCTGTGTTTGATACATTGTAGTATTGCAGAGGGTTTGATGATGAAATGAGAGCTGTAGTTGCAAGAAATCTGGAAGGAAGGGGAATTCATGTACATGCACTGACCACATTGTCGGAGGTACTCCATATTTGTGAAGTATATAATTTTCAAGTTTGCCCCATATCGTCTTTGGAGTTTCTTTATTCTGCTTTTCTTTATTCTTTTGCCTTTGTGCTCTGCAAGCTATTTTTTCCGCAATTAGAACCCTACGCAATTTTACCCACTGCTATTCTCAATTTTGTATTTATTATTATTGTCAATTTTTTGTTTGCATATATGTATGGGATTAAGAGCAATTCCAATGCAAAGCTATAATTGAATGCATAGCTAGATATAGGATTAGATTTAATAAATGAGCACTTCAATGCATATAGCTATGAAGATAATTGAATTAAAAATTGCAGAAATGGATAATTTGTTTTATATTTTGAACCAAATTTACCATCCTTGCGATATCATTTTTAATAGATAAAAGGAGGGAAATATGCTTTGGTACATGAGTTTTACTGGAAACATAACAATGGCTGTAGCCATTCTAGCATTAGTATAGGAGTATAATTTCTATTGTAGCACCAAAAACCAAGTTTTGGTGCCAGAATTAGTAATAGCTATAAACCATTTTAGCATTAGCATTGGACTTCCCCTTATATACAACAGACGCAACTAAGTCTGTAGTAGAATGCTTCTTTATAGTCTACTGATGTTTATCAATTTTATTTCAGCTAGTTAAAACGGACCAGGGCATAGAAGTTCGTACAGACCATGGTGAAGAAATAATGGCAGATGCTGTTCTCTTTGCTACCGGTAATGCCATTGTACAATCCAAGTAGCGTGTTTACATGTGCTTGGTATGAAAACAAATGTCTAGTAGAGATGGTATTATAGTTATATAACTTAGAGTATATTGCAGATGTGTAATTTTCTACATTATATTCTGCCCTTGCTAAACTGACGTTTTGAGGCATCTACTAAATAATTTCTCTCGAGGTAAAGCTTCATTATTTTTTATTAAGTTAAATGTCATGTACAATAGAAGCAAGTCAGATCTAGTATATGCAAGCAGCATAAAACTTGTTCCGTTTTACACACATTGTTCATTTATGTGGTAATCACCTAGTCTGGTACTTGAAATAGTCCTCTTCTCGCAGGTCGGGCCCCTAACTCGAAGAGGCTGAATTTGGATGCTGTTGGTGTTGAGGTTGATAAAGTGGGAGCCATAAAGGTTACCGAATTAGCCTTTATTTATGTGATGTTGCTACGTGCTAGATGATATTTAGTGTTTGAGATATGTTGAGGATTCATTGATAGCCTAGTGGCAAGGCGTCTTGAGACCTTCCCCATGAACAAGATCATGTATTCAAATCCTCACTCCTCCCCAACTACTTAAATAACTAGTGTAGTGAAAAAAAATACAACATTCCCCAAACAGTGTTTTGAGATACGTTCAGACTATTAAAAGAGATGGTAGAAAATCTTGTGCATGTAGGGTAGGTTTGCACTTTACTAGAGATATATAACTCGAATTTGCTTTTCTTAGATACAACCCAGCCCAGGCACATAGATACAAGAAGTCAAGAAGACTTATTCCCTTTCCTTACCATTCTTACACAACATTGTCAACTTCTAAATTTAGAAATCTCTACTTCTGCTTTATTTTTAAGATTTTATTATCTTGGTCCTTGTATTTTGTGTTAGTTTCTTTAGTGCAGTTAGAATGATTCACGCACAATTGAAATTTATTCTGATTTGGGACTTTTGTTTTACCTTCATACATGCTTTTTTTAATATCATTCTGTACATATCCATCCACTATGATTACATGTTACCATTGATTATTCGATTTAGGATCGTGTATTTTAATATTTTATAATCACAACTAGTGCTTTGCAGATAGGATGCATTTTTACAGCTATATTAAATAAACTCTGTTTGAGTTTGCATATGTTAATGTTATCAATTGCCTTGAGAAAGTCCTACAGGGTACTATGTATAGATACATTGATATATATTTTTTTTGTTATGTACCTTCAATTTTTACCATTTGCCTTTGTGCAATTGCATGTTATCATGCTGTTGTTAAGAGGTGGGACACGCACACACACACACACACACACACACACACACACACATATTCTGTTTCAAGTAAGAGTGTCAGAGCAGCCCTACTTTGAATATTTTGTCAAAATATAATAATTCAAACTTAAGTTTCCATTTTTTTAAAATTTTCTCAGGTAGATGAATACTCTCGGACAACAGTCCCTAGCATATGGGCCATTGGCGATGTCACAAATCGGATGAATCTCACTCCTGTAGCTTTAATGGAGGGAAGCCTATTTGCGGTAAGTAGTTAAGACCTTCATTTAAAACTCGTATTAGGTTTACCTTGCCTTAACATTTGCACTTAGAGGAGATAATCTTTTGGGTTCTGTGGAAGGTATAATAACGTTTGAAAGTCTACTGAAGATGATTAATGCAATTTTTGTGGTTTAAATTAGTGATTAACGGTACATTTAACAATTTATACAATTATGATACATGTATCAAGTAGTCACATTAAATCTATGAATCATCTGAAGCTTGTTGTAATAGCTTTACTTTTTGAAATCAAAATAAGACTTTCTGTGGAATGAAAGTATGATATCTATGTATCTCACAATCCTCTCTGTTGCAACATACCTTATGCTGTGTTTTGGTACTGTTCTCTCTTTCAGAATCCTTTGCGTTATTTTTTGCATTTATTGTTGATATATGAATTTAATGTGATAAAAGTGGGTGCTTTTTCCTAGCTACCCTCTCTCACACACACGGGTAAAAAAATCTGATTACCAAAAACCTTAAATGGCCTAGATGTTTGTCAAGATGTTTCTAAATTCAAATACTTCTATACTCCGTATTAAGTAACACCCGCCAACAATTTTGTTAATTTTACATATGTAACTAAATTAGTCAGTTTCTGCTGTACCTGTATGTGTCGGAACCGAAATCTTTATTTTTAATTTGTTAATAAAGTTGTCCCGTTATTTACTTATCAACATGAATTTTGTTTTAGAAACCAGTCAGATAGCTGAGAGGCTGATATGTCGTGTTTTGTGTATCCGAATCACTGGTGTCTGTAAAGGTGAAAATGTAATTAGATTTGTACAACAGTTTTAGCATGTTATTACATACAAGTATGATAGCCTATTTGCTGCAAGTGGTTAAAGCCTTCATCAAACACTCATATTAGGTTAACCTTACCTTAGCATGTGAATTTAAAGGAGATAATCTTTTGGGTTTCGTGGAAGGTATAATAACATTGAAAGTCAACTAAAGTGGTTACACTATACTTCCCCCCCAAAAGAGTTCTTTAAAGGTGATGACTTTAAGTTTCTCTATACTTATTGACATAGATAATGTTGGTATAAACTTACTGTTTTATATAATGAATAAATCCTAATGTGTGATGCAATCTGAAAGTAGTGGCCATTCTTCTATTCGGTATATCTGGTTGGTGTTGAATTTTTAAATTCTGTATTTAACTCAATTACATCTTCTATTCTTCTTCCTCTTCCTCTTTTTTTTTTTTTTTTTTTTTTTTTTTTTTTTTTTTTTTTTTTTGGAAAAGCAGCATACCACCTCTTTCAGTTGTTGGACTCAGCGAAGACTAAGAGCAGGCTATAGAGCAAGACAAGGGTGATGTACATGTTTACACTTCATCATTTAATCCAATGAAGAACACAATCTCTGGGTATGTGAGCTTTTGGATCATAAATTTTTATGAAAAGTCTTGTAATGTTGATGTATGTGAAACAGTATCAGCATATTAATGTATTAAAACAAATAACTTGTGATCAGGTGGGAATGTACGGTACTATACTTTGTTTGTCTTGGTCTAAATTGATTGGTCTTGCATTGTAATTTACACAGATAATTCACCTCTTTCAAATTACGCGGAATTCTGTGATTAGTAAACTGGTTGTATCTGTATTATGTCCACAGGCGGCAGGAGAAGACAGTCATGAAGCCTGTTGTTGATACTGCCACAGATAAAGTTCTAGATAAAGTTCTTGGAGCATCTATGTGCGGCCCAGACGCCCCTGAAATCATTCAGGTATCTTTGTTGTACTATATTAATTGGCTAGAAATTTCAAAACTAGCTCATTCTAATCGTAACACACTCGATGTGATTATTGAGGAATATAAGCTTTAATAGTTTTATTCTAATGTCATTCAATATCTTGTACAGTTGTCTTATGGACAAGTGAAAAGCACTCCAGCCAAACTTTAATCTAAAAAAAATGTAATGGTGTTTGTTGTTATTGGAATGTGTTGACATGTGACATTTTCATTGGTTGTTCTGCTTTTATGCACAGGGCATTGCAGTGGCACTCAAGTGTGGAGCAACCAAGGCTCAATTTGACAGCACGGTAAATCAAAATTAGATTAAGATTCAAATTCTAGACATCAAAAAACCTGCATGAGTCTACTATTGTTAAATGCGTAGTATATACTTCCATGGTAGAGTGAAGTACACGTCCTAGCTATGTGTAACATCCCTGTGGTAGTTTGATTTGTTTTCCTCATTCTGATGCTTGTTGTATCTTCATCATTATTTAACTTCTGCAATGTTTTTCTAGGTGGGCATACACCCTTCCATCTGCTGAAGAATTTGTCACCATGCGGTCAGTGACGAGAACAATTTCTTCTGGTAAACCAAGAACAAGCCTTTGAAATGGAATAATCATCAACGTTATAATGTCCAAGACACATACTTGGGTTTGTAGTGAAATCTTTTTGTCTTCTGTTTCGACTTTCGACTAACTGCAGGAATTTGAGGAAAGTGAAGCGTGTTGGTAACTTTTACTTTCGCTAAATTTGTGTAGGCAACTTTTCTTGTAATGATAACCTATTATTTAAAGCTCCTTTATTTCGTGATGTATATTTTTTCTTACGTTTTCTGTGGTGTATTTAGCTTTGATAATAAATTTTCAACTGTCCTATGTTTGGTGCACGGAGAAAAAAATATATACGTGAAGGTAAAATCCTTACTAAAAATGTTGCTATTTTCTAACCAAAATGACATTATTAACGAAAACTCTTAATAGAAATTATTCCTTGAAATTATATATTACTTTGTGGCTACATATGGTATTTTAGTTGTTAAAGACCTTTGAGATATATCCTTTACAAAATTGAAAAGACTTCATCGTCTTTGAAAGAAAATTTTATTTCATTGATCAAAAATACATATGATCAACATGAATAACGTCATTGTGAAAAATAGTTTATTATCAAAAAAAAGTAATGAAAAATTTAGAGAACACATAATTAACATACAGAGCACTATTTCATGACCCCTTGATTTCAATTACATATAACTATACAACTTCCACAAAATGCACGTTAAATGAAGTATTTTGCAACTTCTTCCTAAGCTTTAGTACCTCTATAGACTACATTAATTGAGCTTCTTCCTTGTGCTTGATTACCTCTAGAATTGAGTGTGTCATAGTACATCTTTGATGATATGAATACCTAGTTCTGTTTTTCCTTGTTGCAGAAAATCTTCGGTGATATATATCCTAACTTACTACTTTCCTGTTGCATACATTGCATATTTCGAAACCAATCTCATGGAAATGATGCATTCCATAAACTGCTTTAAAATGGAAATGATGCATATAATGTAATAACATGTGCAGATGAAGGAAATCAGTAGTACTAAAAGAAATGTCCCATGTTCTCTAACCTGTTCCTCAATATTAGGCTCATCAGTGCCATCACATTCTGTGAGCAAAAGAACTGACTGTTAGTTGCATATACTTTGTCACCAAATGACCAATAATATCAGATAAAGTAAATTCTGTCACATATTAACTTCTGCTCAACTTTTTCATATTTTTGCCTATTGAGAGGAGCATAATTAGAGCTTTATATCTAGAGCAATCACCAATACAGAATGTTTATATTCATTCACTAATGTACCTAAAGGCTTATTGTCACATATTGCCCTTGCCCAGAACAAAGATGATAATAATGCTATGCAATAGTTAAGATTTATGTAGTTTATGGTGCTATAACATTATTACTATCCAGTATTTACTTTAGCTATTGATACTGCTTCCAAAATGAATAGTAACACTGGGAACTTATTTAGACCTTTTAACATTACATTAGAAAAAAATGTATAGCACCAGAATAAAAAGAGGAATGCCTTTAAGAATTGAGACTAAATGCAATTAAGACATCATTACATCTTTAAGATATTGGTAATTACCGAGGTGAATTCAAAGAAATAAAATGTACCCGAGCACAATAACCGGCCCTCCCCACAACAAGACATGCATCTGGTCATATCTTTGTTACATTTTCTGTGGTGTTTAGCTTCTTGATAATAAATTTTCAACTGTCCTATGTTTGGTGCACGGAGAAAAAAATATATACGTGAAGGTAAGATCCTTACTAAAAATGTTACTATTTTCTAATGTTGCTATTTTCTAACCAAATTGACATTATTAACGAAAACTCTTAATAGAAATTATTCCTTGAAATTATATATTACTTTGTGGCTACATATGGTATTTTAATTGTTAAAGACCTTTGAGATATATCCTTTACAAAATTGAAAAGACTTCATCGTCTCTGAAAGACAATTTTATTTCATTGATCAAAAATACATATGTTCAACGTGAATAACGTCATTGTGAGAAATAGTTTATTATCAAAAAAAAAAAAGTAATGAAAAATTTAGAGAACACATGATTAACATACAGAGCATTATATTATTTCATGAACCCCTTGATTTCCATTGCATATAACTATACAACTTCCACAATATGCACGTCAAATAAAGTATTTTGCAACTTCTTCCTAAGCTTTAGTACCTCTACAGACTACATTAATTGAGCTTCTTCCTTGTGCTTGATTACCTCTAGAATTGAGTGTGTCATTGTACATCTTCGATGATATGAATACCTAGTTCTGTTTTTTCCTGTTGCAGAAAATCTTCGGTGATATATATCCTAACTTACTACTTTCCCGTTGCATACATCGCATATTTCGAAACCAATGACATCGCAGTATGGACACTTTGCTCATGGAAATGATGCATTCCATAAACTGCTTTAAAATGGAAATGATGCATATAATGTAATAACATGTGCAGATGAAGGGAATCAATAGTACTAAAAGAAATGTCTCATGTTCTCTAACCTGTTCCTCAATATTAGGCTCACCAGTGCCATCACATTCTGTGAGCAAAAGAATTTGTCACCAAATGACCAATAATATCAGATAAAGTAAATTCTTCCACATTAACTTCTGCTCAACTTTTTCATATTTTTGCCTATCGAGAGGAGCATAATTAGACCTTTATATCTAGAGCAATCACCAATACAGAATGTTTATATTCATTCACTAATGTACCTAAAGGCTTATTGTCACATATTGCCCTTGCCCACAACAAAGATGATAATAATGCTATGCAGTAGTTAAGATCTATATTGTTTATGGTGCTATAACATTATTACTATCCAATATTTACTTTAGCTATTGATACTGCTTCCAAAATGAATAGTAATACTGGGAACTTATTTAAACATATTAACATTACATTAGAAAAAAATGTATAGCACCAGAATAAAAAGAGGAACGCCTTTAAGAATTGAGACTAAATGCAATTAAGACATCATTACATCTTTAAGATATTGGTAATTACCGAGGTGAATTCAAAGAAATAAAATGTACCTGAGAACAATAACCGGCCCTCCCCACGACAAGAAATGCATCTGGTCATATCTTTGTTAACACTGCCTCCATCCTGCTTGTTTCTGCCAGTAAGCCTGTAACATCCCTGACCTAGTTCATATATTATATTAATATAAAAGGAATTATCGAGATATTTTCAATATTAGTTATATTCTCATTCTCTAATAATTAAAGAGAATGGAGAATAGGTATTAAGAATTTCACCGGGAATACTCTAGGAGTATTACTTAGTTGTAGAGAAATTTTAGATTGTAATAAACCGTATTTCAAATACATTGAAATACAATATTATTAAGGAATAAAACGAGTACCTAAATGGAGTATGTTAGTGTATGATTCCTTGAAGGAAAAGGAATTAAGATTTGATAACATATTAGTGAAGAATGTTAAAAATAAGTGTATCGAATTACGATCGGTTTTCGGAGATGAGCGTTTTATAAATCTTCGGGGAATGAATAGTAATCAAAAAAAATATTAATTATGTTATATTATTTCATTCCTTGCTTCATTCCTCTCCAAATAATTTGAACTAGAATTCTAACCCACATGTTTTGGAAGGAATGCTCCATTCCCAATCTTCATCATTTTCCTTGCAATCTTCATCATAGAAAACTTTTTCTCCCTCATATTTGTTCATTATTTCCCCCAACATCCCCCTTTCTTCATAAATTTTGTTTACAATTTTCATTCCATTCCTACCATATTCCATTCTTTCCAAGTGAACACACCTTGAAAGAAGCAATTAGAGCAAGTCCAACAATGTCCTAAATATTGTCCTAAATCAATATTTAGGACATTTAGTCATTTTTTGTGCTCCAACAATGTCCTAGTCGCGTCTTAAAACACTAGGACATCTATATCATGCCTTTTTTTAAGGCATCTCTATACTTGTTCCAAATCATTTTTAACAATAAAAAATTGACTTCTCTCCTTTTCTACACTTCTCTCTCCTCACTTTTTTCTCTTCCCTCCAAATCTAATTCAAATATATTATTATTTTTATTTATAAAGCACAAATATAAGGCATGCTGTTGGAATTGATACACAAAAATCATGACCTAAATTACTAGAACGTTATATTTTATTATATTTATAGGACATATTGTTGAACTTGCTCCTAGTGTCGCTGGTAGGAACTGTCTACGAAGTAGCCAACAATTTCTCAGGCAATTTGCTAATTCATACTCCGAAGTGCTAACAAATGAATTCCTAGGATGCTACAATTCATAATTTTTTTTGATTGAAAGCAGTATAGGACATGTAAAGAATTTGAAAGACAACATTCCGAAATAATTTTCCTCAAAAAAAAAAAACATTCCGAAATAATAATCATCCACTAACATCGGGCAATGAATGATATCAAAATCCGACATCCCTAAACATTCATGTGCGGCGAAGAATAAATTATTAATAGTGCAAACGACAGGTGATGTGGTATTTATCATGTAGCTAGCAATTAATAAATAAATACCCCAAAAAATTTTAATGCATGGGTATATATAGGAAGACTGATAGCTTGCAACAAGTTGTGAATTTGGATGATCAAAGATTAAAAAACAATTTATGCAAAAAAAAAAAAGAGAGATTAAAGAACAATAATATAATTTTCTTAATTACTCATTTAATTTACTGCATTTACTAAATTGCAAAAATTAACAAATACTAGCTTAAAAGCTGTGCGATGCACAGTTTTTTTTTAATATTACATAAAAAATTTCATTAATTTAAATTAAATTTTTAAAAACATGATTTTTGGAGGCTTAAATTTTTAAATGAAATTATTTAATGATAATTATATAAATGTTATCCATGATATTTCTAGAAAATGAGGGATTTTAGTTAGAAATTTAGAAAATATGATGGATTTTGGTTGAAAAAGGTAATCGGTTAATTATTAGTAATTATAAAATTATTTTTTATTTCATTAAAGAGAATGCCCATGATATAATTGGAAAAGTAGAGGATTTGATTAGAGAAAATTAAAAAGGCAACATGTTTTAGCTGAAAAAGGTAATTGGTTAATTTATAGTAATTATAAGTTAATTATGTTATTTTACTAAATAAATTGCTCGTAATGTTTTTAGAAAAAGAGAAATTAATGTTGCCCGTGATATTTCTAGAAAAAGAGGGATTTTAATTAGAAAATATAGAAAAATGATACGTTTTAGCTGAAAAGGTAAATTGATTAATTATTAGTATTATCATATTATTATTTTATTTTATTAAATAGAAATACCCTTAATATAATTTAAAAATGAGAGATTTTAGTTAGAGAAAATATAAAAGATAACGTGAAAATTAAAAAGGTGACATGCTTTAGGTGAAAAAGGTAATTGATTAGTTTGTACTAATTATAATTTTATCATGTTATTTTACTAATTAAAATTAATCCTAGTATTTTTTTGAAAAATGGAAAATTTATGATGCCCGTGATATTTCTAGAAAAAAGAGAGTTTAATTAGAAAAAATAGAAAGATGATACGTTTTAGCTGAAAAGGCAAGCGGTTAATTATTAGTATTGCAATGCACGAGTTTCTTTTCTTATGTTATAAATTTATTTAATATCATAATTATGTTTTTATATTATCATTATTTTTAATAATTTTTTAAATTTTAATTTGATACTCCCTCTGTCCCAGCAGAAACTATACATTGGGGGACGGGGGTGTGGCACACATTTTAAGGTACATTTTAAGGATAGTTCCATAATTTTTTTTTTCAAATTTTCTTTTTTTGTATAAAAATAGGTATGTTAAATTTTTATACAAAAAAAGAAAATTTTGAAAATAAGTTTTGGAACTATACTTTACATGAGCCTTAAAATGCGTGCCAAGCAGTGAAAAAAAACTGTATAGAATCTGGTGGGACGGAGGGAGTATAATTTAATATACTCATGTTTACGGATTATACTAATATTTCCTTATTATAAACAACGTATACGATTTATATTATATTTTATTAATAATTGAAAATTGTGGTGTGATATTTTTGGGTATATATTAATGATTGTAAGATTTATTGTAAATTAAAAAGCCAACGTGTTTTAGTTAGAAATGAAATATTAATGATCGAAAGATTTTACTTGAAAATTAAGGTGTGATATTTTCATTAATGATTATAAGATTTGTTTTAAATTAAAAATATGTTATAAATTTATTTAATATCATAGTTATGTTTTTATATAATCATTATTTTTAATAATTTTTTAAATTTTAATTTGATATAATTTAATATACTCATGTTTACGGATTATACTAATATTTCCTTTTTATAAACAACGTATACGATTTATAATATATTTTATTAATAATTGAAAATTGTGGTGTGATATTTTTGGGTATATATTAATGATTGTAAGATTTATTGTAAATTAAAAAGCCAACATGTTTTAGTTAGAAATGAAATATTAATGATTGAAAGATTTTACTTGAAAATTAAGGTGTGATATTTTCATTAATGATTATAAGATTTGTTTTAAATTAAAAAGGTAACATCTTTTAATTTGAAAGAAAATATTAATTATGAAAATATGTGATACGATTGATGTTTTTAGTTGTTTATAAAAGGTAATATCTAGATAATTACCATTAACTATATTATGTTTTTATTTATTTTAGGTGGGTAACGTGTTTTAATTCGAAGGAAAATATTAATGATGGAAAGATATGATGCGATTGATGTTTTTAGGTGTTTATAAAAGGTAATATCTCGACTAATTACCATTAATTATATTATGTTATTATTTATTTTAGGTATATTTATTTTTCTTTATAATGAAGGGTAAATAAGTAAATTCACGAAGTACCAAAAAATAGGTACCAAAACTTTTAATGTTTCGACTTTTATATAATAGTATAGATTTTATTTAATATGATAATTATGTATTTATATAATCACTATCTTTAATAATTTTTTAATTTTAATTTGATATATTTTAATATACTCATGTTTACGGATTATACTAATATTTCCTTATTATAAACAACGTATACGATTTTTAATATATTTTATTAATAATTGAGAAATATGTTGTTATATTTTCGGGTATATATTAATGATTTTAAGATTTGTTGTAAATTAAAAAGGTAATGTGTTTTAAATATGAAAGAAATATTAATGATTGAAACATATGGTACGATTGATCTTTTTAGGTGTTTATAAAAGGTAATATCTTCAACTAAAAGTAAATGTGAAAAAGGCAATTGACTAATTACCACTAATTAGATTATGCTATTATTTATTTTAGGTGTTATATTTTTCTTGAAAATTATGGTGTGATATTTTCGGGTATACATTAATGATTATAAGATTTGTTTTAAATTAAAAAGGTAACATGTTTTAATTCGAAAAAAAATATTAATGATCGAAAGATATGATATGTGAGGTGTTTATAAAGGTAATATGTTCAACTAAAAGTAAATGTGAGAAAGGTAATCGACTAATTACTTTTAATTTTATTATGTTAATCGACTAATTACCATTAATTATAACGTGTTTTAATTCGAAAGGAAATACTAATGATGGAAAGATATGATGCGATTGATGTTTTTAAGTGTAAAAGGTAATATCTCGATTACCATTAATTATATTATGTTATTATTTATTTTAGGTGTATTTATTTTTCTTTATAATGAAGGGTAAATAAGTAAATTCACTAAGTATTAAAAAACAGGTACCAAAACTTTCAATGTTTCGGCTTTTATATAATAGTATAGATAGGTATACCACCTAAACAAATATTGGTATAATATGGATATACAGACACGAGTAAATTTAAAATTACTCATTTGTTTTTTGAATAAATCGAACTTGCATTAAACAACATAATCCAACTCCAAAGAGCGAACAAGGAAATTAGGTGGAGTGACATGCCACTCCCCTACGTCTGACATAGAATAAGTAGCTTGTGCTAAGACATGCGCTACATTATTCGCAGAACGAAAAGCAATATTAGCTAGCACTTGATTTATGTGCTTACTTAAATCCATACAATCCATCACAATGATATCAAATGAAGACCTCCCTGTGCTTCCATTACAAGCAACAGCTAGAGCATAGCAATCTGTTTCAAAAATACATTGCCTATACCCTTGATTAATTACCCATGAGATAACTTCTTTGAGAGCTATGGCTTCCGCTTCTCGAGGTTTCCATGTACCTGGAAATTTCTTTGTGGCTGCCACAAATCCTCCTCTTTCATCTTTAACTACTGCTGCAATTCCAATCCCACCGCTCATGTAAATCGCTGCATCTACATTTATTTTGAACCATCCACTCGAAGGTGGTAACCAGCTTCGGTCTCCCAGCTTTCCTCTAATCTTCATACTTTCTTCTCTTGCCTGTGCTTCCGTCCATTCTCTCAGTAAGCAGGTAGCCGTGTTTCTTACACTAAAAATGGATCCGTTGATTCGATTCCACACCCATCTGTTTCTTCGATGCCATAAGCTCCAGCACAACATCGAGACCTCTAGACATTGATCCTTTGAAGCTTGATTAAACACATGCACGATCAAGCACCACTTTTGGAGTTTCATTTTCAAAACAATGCACTAATGTATGAAGGCCTACTGCACGCCACAAAGTCTGGGCAAAATCGCATAGAAACATGACGTGAGTTCCCGTTTCATCTGCAGAGTGGCACCATGGACATGTAGGATGTACATCGACATATTTGCTATACAATGCTGCATTTGAGGGTAAACAATCCTTACAGACTCTCCACAACAGATGAGACACCTTACGTGGTAATTTTAATGCCCAGATTTTTCTCCACAGCCTCCTGTAATCGTCTTGACATTCCCCTTGCAACAGCCTGTAACAGCTCTTTACAGAGAACAAACCTTTATCCTCCATTAACCAATACCAGGAATCATATGCAACATGACTTGATAGAGGGATACTTTGAATCAACTCAAAGTCCTCCCTTTCGAATAAATCCTTGATAATTTCCACATCCCAATTTCTTCCCTCCTCTGTCATTAAGTTACAAACTTTTATGTTTCGTAATTGATCATAAGGAGCTGTTCTTATGTAACCATTGGGTATAGCTGGTAACCGCGGATCCCCCCACACCAGAGTATCCTGTCCATCTCCAATTCTTCGACGAACTCCCCTTTTTAGGACTTCCAGAGATGCCTGAATTCCCCTCCACACATAATTAGGATTATTTCCTAATTTTGATTCTAGTAAACCAGTTTGAGGGTAGTATCTAGCCTTCATAACTGCACTAAGAAGTGGATTGACTTCCGTTAGGAGACGCCAACTCTGTTTAGCTAGCATTGCCATATTAAATTTTTTCAGCTCCTTTAAACCCAGGCCACCAAATTCCTTTGGCACACACATCTTCTTCCATGTGATCCATTTTACACCTCTACCTGCAGCATTTCCCCAGAGAAAAGCATTCATTTTCCGTTCAACTTCCTGGCATTTCGATTCAGGAATGAGAAACATGCTCATCCAGAAATTTGGGGTAGTTTGAGCTGCTGTTCCAACCAACATCAGTTTCCCAGCTTTGGACAACTCTTTGTTACTCCATGATTGCAGCTTTGTCTGAACCTTATCAGTCAGAAAGCCAAAAATCTCCTTCTTTTTCCTACCCTATAAACATAGGCATGCCTAAGTATTTCCCAGGCCTCTCCTTTTCATTAACTTGTAACCTCTCACAAACTCCTCTTCTATCTAATTCGCATGTATTTGGGCTGAACACTATATTCGATTTTTCAAAATTTATTTTTTGCCCCGATACATGCTCATATTTTGTAAGAATACTCACTATGTGTTGAGCTTCAGTGCACTTAGCTTTGAAAAACAAGTAACAATCATCTGCGAATAGTAGATGTGTTATACTCGGAGCTCCTGTTGCCACTCAACATCCCTGAATCAGTCCACATTGTTCTTATTGACGAATTATACCTGTTAATCCTTCCGCACAAATGATATATAAATATGGGGAGATTGGATCTTCCTGTCTAATTCCTCGAGTCGGTCTTACTTCCCCAAAACTCTTTGCATCCTTCACAAAATTATACGAGACTGTTGTTACCAGTTGTATAATACGATTTATCCATTGCTGTGGAAAACCTATCCTAGTAAACATAATGTCAATATATCTCCATTCCAAACGATCATACGCCTTGGTTATATCGATCTTAAACGCTGCTACTCCATCATTCCCTTGAGTTTTTCTGTGGATGTAGTGATTGATCTCAAATGCCAACATCGCATTGTCCGTCAGAAGTCTACCCTCAATAAAAGCAGATTGATTATTTGATATAATCGAATCAAGACATGGTTTCAATCTATTAGATATTACCTTCGACAATATGCGCATAATGACATTACACAGCGATATAGGACGCAAGTCTGCAACTTGCTTTGGGCACTTCACCTTCGGGATCAAGCATACCAAAGTTTGATTGACTCCATCTGGCAAAATCCCATACTCGAGAAAATTTTGACAAAATTGAACGACATCCATACTCACTATGCTCCAGTAAGTTTGGAAGAAACAAGGATTGAGACCATCTACACCTGGCACTTTTTCCGGATACATAGCAAAAACTGCCTCTTTGACTTCTTGTTCCGTTATATGCTTCATCAACTCGTCACTCTGCTTCTCCGTTACCTTCTTAAAATTGATCCTTTCTGACACTTGTTCATTCCCACTCGATGACATGAAAACATTTTCAAAATACTTTATTATAGTATTCTGACATTCCTCCTCCGTGTCACACCAAACACCATTTGCATCTTTCAATCGACGAATTTTATTATGATCCCGCCTTGCAGATGCAAATCTATGAAAGAATCGGGAATTATTGTCACCATGTTTAATGCAAAGGCCCAAGTCGAATTGTTTTTGGGTCGGTCCGGTCCAATACGAGTAGAAGTATGCACTCTTTTAAGTAGAACTGTAGAAGTATGCACTCCCACTACTTATTCAATTATAACCCGTGCGAAGCACGGGTCGAGATAAAAAATTAAAATTGATCATTTTTTAATTAAATTTTTATAAGAATTATATATTTTGTTTATCATTAAATTTTTTTAAAAAAAGACTACATTATTTATGCAACTCAGTAGTTTATAATAAAATAATTGTAATTACATCGGAATTCCAATAATTCCAATATAGAAGGAAGTCTCATTAAAACGGGATTTCGCTTATTAATAAAGGTCATTTTATATATTATTTATTTAAATTTATTTATGAAAATCGAGAAAAAAAATAAATGATTCCGATATATACGTAAAAATGTAAATGATTATGATAAATACGTTATTTACGAACTGAATAGAATTATAATAAAAATTACAATTATAATAGTGTTAACAATTTTATTATTTTATTAAAAAATAATATAGAATTCTCAGAGAAATAGGAATCTTAGGGGTGACACCAAATTTTGGTACCGAAGTACCATTAAACAGGGATTTATTAATAAAGGTAATAGATTCGTCAGTGTTTAATGAAATGTTATATGATCAGACTACGTATTTGTTGGTATTTTACAAAAATTTATATCAAGTCGTATACTGTATTGTTGGGTTTTACCCTCTATTTGTTGGTGGATTTTAATCGTTGGCTTTTTCTAGTAAAAAATTATAAACAAAAGAATTATAATTATCATAAGAATTATATTTTTAATTCTCTTTAAATTAAATTTTTATACAAAAAAGAAAATTTTAAAAAATTATGGAATTATCCTTAAAATACACCTTAAAATGGGTGGCAGAAAGTGAAAAAAAAGTGTTAAGAATCAAAAAGAACGGAGGGAGTAGAATTGAAGGGAAAATATGATTCTATTAAAAAAATTACAAATAAAAGAATTATAGTTATAATATGATTTCTAATTTTATTCTATTTTTTAAAAAGCAACATAGAATTCTAGGGAAAATATGATTTTAGGGGTGAAACCAAAATATAATGCGAACCGTGAAACCAAAATATAGTGCTAACCAAATTTTTAGGTACTATTAAAAGAGGGTTTTACTTATTAATAATAACTGGAAGATAGCCCGTGCCAAGCACGGGTCGAAATAATTTATTAAAATTGATCATTTTTTTATTAAATTTTATAGGAAATATTATATTTATCACTAAAAAATACTATAAAAATGATAAAAGTACAAAAGAAAATTACGATATTTATGGAACTTAGTAGTTTATAAAAAAGAATTGTAATTACATCAAAATTCCAATATTTCTAGGAGACACAAATCTAGAAGTAAACATCATTAAAACGTGATTTCACTTACAAATAAGAAATTAGATGATAAGGGCCCGAGAAAATTTAATTAAATTGATCATTAATTTATTATAAAAAATTACGTTATTTACAAAGAATTTGCTTATTAATAAAAGTCATTTTATATATTATTTATTTAAGTTTATTTAAGAAAATCGAGAAAAAAAACTAAATGATTCCGATATATACGTAAAATGTACATGATTATGATAAATACGTTATTTGTGAACTGAATAGAGTTATAATAAAAATTACAATTATAATAGTATTAAAAATTTATTATTTTAATAAAAAATAATATAGAATCCTTGAAGAAATAGGAATATTATGGGTGGAACCAATTTTTGGTACCAAGTACCATTAAAAATTTATTTCGTTTGTTATAGATAAGCATGTCACCGTAGATTAACATTTGTATTTGTAGTCTTTTTTTTATTAAGTTGTAATAAAAAAAATTATAATTGTAATATAATATATTTATTTATTTTATAAAATAACATATAATTCTAGAGAAAATAGGAGTCTTGGGGTGAAACAAAAATATGGTACGAACCAAATTTGGTATAAAATAGTACATTAAAAAGGGGTTTTGTTATTAATACACGTTATAGATATAGATTTATTTATTATTTATTTAAGATTATATTTTAAACAATCAAGAAAACATAACATACATGGTTCTTGTTCTAATATATACGTTGTTTGTACAATTCAGTAATATTATAGTAAAAGAATTATAATTATAACAAAATTCCAAACAATTGTTTTAGAAAATAATATGAATTTTATGGGAGTAGGAATCTGTGATAAAATAAGGGTGAAACCAAATTTGTTACGAAATATCATTAAACAGAAATTTATTAATAAAGGTTATAGATTCATTAGTGTTTTATCAAATGTTATACGATCTGGCTACGTATTCGTTGGTGTTTTACACTCTTTTTGTTGGTGATTTTTGATCGTTGGTTTTTTCAAGTTAAAAAAATTATAAATAAAAGAATTATAATCATCATAAGAACTCGATTTTTAACTCTTTTTAAAGGAACATAGTATTCTAGGGGAAATATGATTTTTTTTAAAAAACTACAAATAAAAGAATTATAATTATAATAGGATAATAATTACAAAAAGAATTATAATTATAATAGGGTTTCTATTTTTATTCTATTTTTTTAAAAAAACAACATAGAATTATAGGAAAAATAGGATTTTAGGGGTGAAACCAAAATATAGTGCGAACCAAAAACGGGTAAAACTAAAATATAGTGCGAACCAAACTTTAGGTACCTTTAAAAAAAGATTTGAATTATTAATAAAGGTTATAGATGGTTATAGATTTCAACATCTTTTCATATGCTAATAGATATACAGATATGTAGAGGGGCCACCTCCTTTCCTTGACCGTACCAAAGCACGTGAAAGTTGGCCTCACTCCTCCAACAACAGCTCTAAATGGTGAGGTGGAACACGTGGTCCCACCACTTCTCATAAAGAAAGTCTTCAGATTTTCTGAGTCAGCAACTGACCATATCAAATCAAAATTTAACGACCATAAACCAAACCAAACCAAACCAAACATACCCAGTATATCCCGTTCAGAGCAGGGTCTGGGAAGGGTAAGATGTACGCAGACCATACCTCCACTTTTTACGGCAGGGAGGCTGTTTCCGTGAAGACCCTCGGCTATGTGCACGACAAATACGGTGTGTGAAAAATACAAATAATACCAATTGATTACGAAAAAGTTCAAAGAAATACCTGAGCCCATGGCATTCTCCACATGGGACCTACCCACCTGCTTGTCATTGAATTACTCCTTATCTGATACCCTGCCGGCCTGAGAGGATAGCTCCTGACGAACCCCCTGCATAATAAACCACAAGCAAACGACAACAGACCAAGAAAACCGAGACACACAATCCCAGTCTACCCCGCGTAGAGATAAGACCTGAAAATAGAAGACAATAAAAACGAGAAAAGAGAACGAAAAAGCCTAACTTCTAAGATAAAGCTAACCGAGACAACCCAACTCTGAGGCTCTCTACAATAGAGCCGCTCCCTAAAAGAGAATCCACCACTCTGATATGACGCCTCCAAGAGCCCCTGTCAACTGTCATGGTCTCATTCAAGTTTAGGGCCTTCAAATCCGCCCTAAGCTGTTCTTCCCACGACCTCCTCGGTCTTCCTCTCCTCCTCACCCCAACCACCGAAAGACTCTCGACCCTCCTCACTGGGGCTTCTGCCAGCCTCCTACGGACATGGCCGAACCATCTCAACCTCCCTTCCCTGACTTTCGCCGAAAGAGGCGCCACTTCAAGCTCGCTTCTAAACACTCCGTTCGGGATTCTGTCTAACATCGTGCGCCCACACGACCACCGAAGCATCCTCATTTCGGCCGCTTCCAACTTGCCTTCGAGGGCCTTCTTCACCGCCCAACACTCAGAACCGTATAGCAACGCAGGCCGGATTGCCGCTCTATAAAATTTTCCTTTCAACTTTAAAGGAACCTTCTTGTCGCACATCACCCCTGACGCTGCCCTCCACCTTAGCCACCCAGCCTTGATACGATGTTTGACATCGTCATAAACCTCACCCAGCCTTGAACTTATCCGTACTAGGTACGATCTGCTCTTGAATCTTAACCTCCACTCCTTCCTCGATGGCCTCACCGCTGAAGTTACACCATAGATACTCGGTTTTAGATCGGCTCATACGTAAGCCTTGAGATTCCAAAGTAGATCTCCATAGCTCCAGCTTCTCGTTCACCTCCCTCCTCGACTCCGCCACTAACACGATATCATCCGCGAAGTGCATGCACCAAGGGACGGAATCTTGGATACCTCGTGACATGATATCAAGGATAAGAGCAAAAAGAAGAGGACTAAGGGCCGACCCCTGATGAAGCCCTACCTCAACAGGGAAAAAACGGGAGTCACCCACTGGGGTCCGGACGCAAGAAGTAGCTTGGGCGTACATGTCTTGAATCGCCCTTATGTACGACGGCGCCACTCTCCTCTCTTCAAGGCTCTTCCAAATAGTTTCACGGGTGATGCTATCATAAGCCTTCTCCAGATCAATAAACACCATATGAAGGTCTTTGCGCCGCTCCCTGAACTTCTCCATAAGGCGTCTTACGAGATGGATGGCCTCGATCGTCGATCTCCCAGGCATAAATCCAAATTGATTCTCTGAGATTTCAGCTTCTCTTCTAATCCGACTTTCAACCACTCTCTCCCAAAGTTTCATAGTATGACTGAGTAATTTAATACCACGGTAGTTACCACAACTCTGAGCATCGCCTTTGTTCTTGAAAAAAGGGACCACGATACTACGTCTCCAATCCGCTGGCATCTTATCACCCAAGAGGAGATCATTGAACAGATCTGCTAGCCATTGGACGCCAACCTCACCCAGACAAAGCCACACCTCGATTGGGATCTGATCCGGGAAAAATGCTACAGTCACCAAATTAGTTCCCAAATTTTGACACCAAATGACATGGTACTAATTTGATTGGTTATAACAATAATGGGCCCGCCAGGGCCATCCAATTAAAATATCACAAAATACCAACTAATTAGTGCCACATCATTTGGTGTCAAAATTTGGTACCCAATTTGGTGGCTGTAGCATTAGGATTCCAAGCCCTTCTCAACATTCCAGGCTCTGTCTACACATGTGTGGGAAGCAGTCGTCACTCGTGCCAGGCAGCTCAAGCCGGAGGACTGCAATTTTTGCGCCATCGTGTTGGAAAAGGGTGGACCCTCTTCGGAAACATGCTCCAGACCGTATTCACTGTCACTGCAGCTGGGTTATTGCTAGCCAATCCTCCAGAGTTTGGAGCAAAACTTGTGCAACAAGTAATTGTCTCCCTTTATCATGCAAACGCCATTAACAAACGTAATGATGAATGGGAGAGCAACCCTAAAATCTTCCAGTACAATGCTGGAGTGAACTGCGTCGTGGTAGGATATCCTCACCGAATTCGACTTTGGTTATGGAGCACTAGAGAGTGTGAGGAATGGCTCAAACAACAGGTTTGATGGGATGGTGTTTTTGTTACTACCAAGGAAAGAGCGGCAGGGGCGGATACATAATTTTTTTTTTTGGTAGTGCCTAAATTAAAAAGCCATTTGCAGGTTTGTTATAATGGGATCATGTTTGTTATAATGTACAGTTACTCGATCCTATGATTCCATTTGTTGTTCCTCATTTGGAGCTAAAGTATCCAACAAGCAAGAACTTGGTGCTTAAACACTGTCGACATGTAACTAAAAAAGTGCAATATAATCTAGTTTAAATTATCTTCTTGATTTCTGTGATGACTGGTAACTGCATTTTGCTAGATGCCTCTTCACAGCTGTTTTGGTACATCAAAAAGTCTCGTTCAGAGATAGGTTGCATGATAGACAAAAAAAAAAAAAAATTTTTGAAGAAATTAGGGCATGCCTGGGACCTAGAGGGCACACTGGTGCCTCCGCCCCTGAAGAGCGGAGGGAGAAGCATCATGACGTTGACATAATTGCTTGGATGCTGGAGCAATGCTCGAAGAATTTGGAGAAGGACAAGGAGCTAGTTTCTTATGGAGGCTCAACTAATTATAGTACAAGAATAATGTTGTATTATATTCTGCATATTGTATGTCAAATTGTGGGATGGATATTGTATTATGTTGCAATAACTTCTTTTGGCCTAAGTGCCGTTTTCCAAGAGATAATACGCATCACATAGGATGGTCTAATTCAGATTGAGTGCGATAGTTACCAACACGATGAGAGTAAATTTGGTATAGGATGGAAAGCAGAGTCGCTCTGTTTTCTGACTTACGTTTTTTTATGCCTGTGAAGCGTCGGAGAAAATGTTCGGTACGTTTAAGGACACTGACTTGGCTAGTAGAGAGTTTGTTGATCATATTGAAAAGGGAGACTACAATTGGACATGCATCCCTTTTCGAAACTAATCAGCACTTTGGCTAGCTAGTTGGTTTCAGAAGTTTCTACTTGTTGGTATAACAAGAAAACCTCCAAACACGAACCTCGCTTTTGTATGTTTGTTTTTATTCGCATTAGCAGGATCCAACATACTTGCTGTGGTTTTGTTAATTTGTTATATGATGCTATACAAGCTACAACTTTTAGTTTAATTTTGTGTGTAGCTCCAGCAATATTTAGCTAAATTTTCTCCGAGTTCAGGACTAAAAAACTTGTACTTTGACTTCACACTTGACACTTGATGAAAATGTTAGTAATATTACTTAATTTAATTTTTGTACATATTACTAGTAAATAGTTTCCCGCCAAAGTTAGTTAGTTTGTTACAAAAACAGATTGTAAGCTCTTCATATAAAGAGCATCTTAGCATTTCTTTTTCTGTAAGTTGAAAACAATGAGTTTGTCAATACAGAGATTTGTTCTCTCATCTCTCTCACTGGTTTTCTCATCTCTCTTGCTAATCTCTCCTTCTTGATCTCTCTTGCTATCTTTTCTGTTGTTGATGAAAGGTAGATTAACATGGTATCAGAGACTGATACGATCTCTGGAACAGATACACACGGTTTCAATCGTCGTCTTCAACCATCGATCTTCATCGTCTCTTCTCTGTAATCATCGTTCTCATTGATCGACTGCTTCAAATTAGGTCTTTTCTTCTCTAAATTCTCAGTTAATTAGTGATCAAGTTGTGTTCTTGCTAATATCGATTCTCAATTAGAGATTGATTTGTGACTCACTATATGTGTTCTTAGTGTTTTCTATCATTTTCGTATAGATATCTTTGTTCACTATTGTGATCGCCTCTTTCAATTCAATTTTTTTCTTGATTCTTTGCAAAATTGTTATCGAAATCTGTTTTTCTGTTGCTTCTCGATTTGTTCATTGCGATTAAGATCATTTCCTTGATAATCATGTCTACAAATTCTCAAGAAACTAGAACTACTCTAGATCAAGATAATCCTTTATATCTACACTCATCGGATAATCCTGGTATGAAACTTGTGAGTGATCCATTTGATGGAACTGGATTTAGTAACTGGAAACGCTCTATGACTATTGCATTGTCAGCAAGGAACAAATTAGGTTTTGTTGATGGATCTTTGGTTAAACCAGCTGCTGATTCTCCAACTCTTAAAAGTTGGTCTAGGTGCAATGATATGGTTATATCTTGGTTACTTGGTTCTCTGTCAAGAACTATTGGTCGTAGTGTCATTTACTCTAACTCTGCACATCAAATGTGGTAAGAACTTGAAGAAAGGTATGGTTCTCCTAGTGGCACACAACTTTTTGGACTTCATAAGGAATTGTCTGAGTTGTCTCAAAGAAATTGCAATATTCCTGATTACTTCACCAAGCTCAAAATGCTTTGGGATGATATAGATTCTATCTCTCTTATTCCTGTGTGTACTTGTGGCTGCACTTGTGGTGCTTCATTGAAATTGTCCAAATTTCAGCAAGATCAAAGAGTTCTTCAATTTCTTATGGGTCTGAATGATTCTTATACTACTATGAGAGGTTCTATTCTGATGCAAACACCTTTGCCTAGTATTAGTCAGGTGTATAATATTCTCCTACAAGAGGAATCTCAAAGAGAAATTCATTCTGGAGTTCAGTTTATAGCTGAATCTGCTTCACTTCATGTTAATTCTTCAAGGGCACCTGTTTCTCAGTTTGTTAAAAGGTCTGGTTATGATCCTAAAAGGTCAAATCTCACTTGCAATTATTGTAAGAAAACTGGTCATACTGTTGACAAATGTTATAAACTCCATGGATTTCCAGCTGATTTCAAATTTACTAATCCCAAAAGATTTGCTCAAGCTGCACAAGTTGAAACTTCTTCTATGACCAATGATATGTCTGGTGAAATGCTAATCTCTCAAGATACACCTGGAAGTTCTAATTCATCTGTGCCCATATCACCAGAAGTGTATTCTCAGCTCATGACTTTACTGAAAGGATCTCAGTCTATGGATTCTTCACCATCTTCAGCCAACTTTGCTGGTAATATAAATCTATCTACAGCTTGTTTTTCAAATTCAAATCATGTTACTTGGATTCTTGATAGTGGGGCAAGTGATCATATGTGTTTTCATAAGGATTTATTTTCATCATTTAATCCATTATTATCTCCTATAACTGTTTCTCTCCCTACTGGTCATATTATCAACATCACTCATTCTGGAAATGTACCCATTTCATCTGAAATCATTCTTCATGATGTTTTATATGTACCACATTTCAAACTCAACCTTCTTTCTATTAGTAAACTAACACAACAACTTAATTGTGTCATTAGTTTTACTGATGATCTTTGCTTATTGCAGGGCTCTTCTCTGAGGAAGCCACTGGCTCTTGGTAAAACTCAGAGAGGCCTTTACATCCTAAATCACTCACCAATTGCTTCTGCTGTTTCTTATCAAACTTTTCCAGTTCCAGCTGCAACTGTTTCTTCTTGCAACAATACAGCTTTACTTTGGCATCATAGACTAGGGCATTTACCTATGTCTAAATTGAAAACACTCTCTCTTTGTACTGTTGATAATTCTAGTACTGTTCATGTTTGTGATGTTTGTGCAAAATCAAGACAGCATAGACTTCCATTTCCACATAGTCAAATTCATTCAACTGCTTGTTTTCAATTGATTCATGTAGACATTTGGGGTCCATACCCTGTCAAAACATATAATAAATACAGTTACTTCTTGACTATTGTTGATGATTTTTCTCGAGCTACCTTGACACATCTTCTCAGTTCTAAGAGCAATGCTTTTTCTTTTATCAAATATTTTGTTGCTATGGTTGAAACTCAGTTTCACAGTAAAGTTCAATCTGTTAGAACAGATAATGCTTTAGAGCTTGGCCTAAGCAAAGATGCTAGTCATTTTTTTCTTACTAAAGGCATTACTCATCAAACCAGTTGTGCTCATTCTCCACAACAAAATGGAGTTGTGGAGAGGAAACACAAACATCTGTTAGAAACTTCTCGAGCTCTTTTATTCCAGTCTAATTTGTCAAAGAAATATTGGGGTGACTGTGTTTTAACCTCAACATATCTTATAAACAGATTTCCATCCAAAGTTCTTAATGGACAAACACCCTTTGAAATACTATTTGGTATTAAACCAGATTATTATCATCTCAAACCATTTGGTTGTCTTGCTCATGTTGCTGTGCCTAAGATTCACAGAGACAAACTGTCTCCTAGATCTGTTAAATGTGTTTTCTTAGGATATCCTTTTGGCAAAAAGGCTTATAAGTTTCTTAGTTTGGAAAATTATTCTATCATCATTTCAAGAGATGCAAAATTTTATGAAGATAATTTTCCCCTGGTTGAATCAAATAGTTCTAATATCTATACTCCATTACATGCTCCTGATATTGCACCTATACCTGTTACTACATCTATCCCTCATACTTCAAATTTACCTCAAAGTTTAATTTCAGACACTTCCCATAGTTCAGATACTTCACAAAATTCAGACAATTCAGACATTTCAAATAATTCCCTTCCTGTCAGAAAATCAACTAGAATAGTTAAAATTCCATCTTACTTGCAAGATTTTGTTCATCCTGTTCATGCTCAATGTTCAATTTCTTGCTGTTCTAATACTCTTACTTCTTTTTGTCAACCTTCTCAATTTTCTCTAAAATCTGATTCAATCTGCTGTGCTATTCCTATATCTTCTGATATTTTACCTCCTTCTGAACCATCATCATTTGAAGAGGCTAATCAATTTCCAGAATGGAGAGCTGCCATAGCTGCAGAATTTTCAGCCCTTGAGGCAAATGAAACATGGTCTCTTGTTCCTTTGCCAAAAGGCAAGAAAGCAATTTCTTGTAAATGGGTATTCCGAGTTAAAAAGCATGCTGATGGTTCAATTGAACGTTACAAAGCACGTTTGGTTGTCAAAGGTTTCACTCAAAAAGAGGGAATAGACTATACTGAAACTTTTTCTCCAGTAGTTAAAATGACTACAATTAGAGCTCTTGTTGCAACAGCTGTCAAAAGAGGGTGGGAAATGACACAATTAGATGTCAATAACGCATTTTTACATGGTGATTTACATGAAGACATATACATGAAGCTTCCTCCTGGTTTGAATGTTTCAGATTCTACTCTTGTTTGCAAACTCAGGAAATCTTTATATGGTCTTAAACAGGCTTCTCGAGAATGGCATTTCAAACTAAGCACTTCATTACTATCTAAAGGTTATCAGTTTTCCAAGAATGATACTTCTTTATTTTACAAGAAATCAGGTGACCTCATTACTTTTCTAGCTGTGTATGTTGATGACATTTTGGTTACTGGTAATGATACTACAGAGATTACTTCCATCAAATCTTTTCTGAACAACACTTTTAAGATTAAAGATTTGGGTCGATTGCACTACTTTCTGGGCATTGAGTTCAACTATGTGCCAAATGGAGTCATTTTGTCTCAAAAGAAATTTATCATTGACATGATAGATGAATTTGAATGCTCCAACATGACACCAGTAGTCAGTCCTCTAGATTTAAATAACAAGCTTCTCCCTGCAGAAGGTGTTCCTATTCATGATCCTTCTTTATACCGCAAGCTAGTTGGCAAGTTGAATTTTTTAACGAACACTCGTCCTGATCTTTCTTTTGCTGTCCAACATCTGAGTCAGTTCATGTCTGATCCTCGAGAACCACATTGGAAAGCTGCTATTCATGTCCTTCGATACTTAAAAACTGATACAGATCAAGGCTTATTTTTCAGTAATTCACCTGTGTTCAAGGTTGATGCTTTTTGTGATGCTGATTGGGCAGCTTGTCCACATACTAGACGATCTGTTAGTGGTTATGTTGTTTTTCTGGGAGACTGTTTGATTTCCTGGAAATCAAAGAAACAACAAACATATCTTTATCTTCTGCTGAAGCAGAATACCGTTCCTTGAGACGTGTAACTGCAGAATTAGCTTGGTTATCTCATTTACTTTCTGACTTTGGCATTCCAGACATTACTCCTATACCTGTCAAGTGTGACAACATGGCTGCTATCTACATGGCTAAGAACCCTGTTTATCATGAACGAACAAAACACATAGAACTTGATTGTCATTTCGTTCGAGAAAAACTTGGTTCTGGTTTAATTACGCTTAGCTACACACCAACTACTACTCAACTAGCGGATGTTTTCACTAAATCTTTACCTGGCATTCACCATCAAGCTGTTTTACCCAAGTTGGGTGTTCATTCCTTCCCCTCCAACTTGAGGGGGGGTGTTAGTAATATTACTTAATTTAATTTTTGTACATATTACTAGTAAATAGTTTCCCGCCAAAGTTAGTTAGTTTGTTACAAAAACAGATTGTAAGCTCTTCATATAAAGAGCATCTTAGCATTTCTTTTTCTGTAAGTTGAAAACAATGAGTTTGTCAATACAGAGATTTGTTCTCTCATCTCTCTCACTGGTTTTCTCATCTCTCTTGCTAATCTCTCCTGCTTGATATCTCTTGCTATCTTTTGTGTTGTTGATGAAAGGTAGATTAACAGAAAACCGCAAGTGTCCTGAAACAATCTTGCATTTCAATAACAATCTAGCTTTTATGTACTTTGTCCCGTGTGTGAGGTTTTTATAATCTTCTATCTCAAGATTTAACAACATTTTTATTATAGAAGGCGGCCATCGAATATCATCTAGTTGTTTCCGGAGGTTCATCACCAGGTGCCTAAAAGTTGAGACATAAAATAGGAATATTCAGGAGAAAAACGAAAGGACATTTAAGTTCTTAGCGATTTATGATTTGAGCTCTCACAGAGCAAGACAATGCCAGGTTTTTGGACTTGGAAAAATTGGTTGGAGAATTTGTGTAATATTTGCTGCATCTCAGGCTTGTGAAATATATCGATGAGAACTTGTAGGTGCCCACACTACACCAAAATCTGTATGTCATGTCTTTAGATGAGAAAAATTCATTGATAGAAAGTTACTCCCTCCGTCCCACCAGATTCTATACAGTTTTTTTTCACTGTTTGGCACGAATTTTAAGGCTCCTGTAAAGTATAGTTCCATAACTTATTTTTAAAATTTTTTTTTTTTGTATAAAAATTTAACATATCTATTTTTATACAAAAAAAGAAAATTTGAAAAATAAGTTATGGAACTGTCCTTAAAATGCATCTTAAAATGCGTGCCACACCCACGTCCCCCAATGTATAGTTTCTGTTGGGACAGAGGGAGTATAACTTAGAAGGATATTGGTCTTGAAAAATCTGATCATATTTGTTCATTATTTCCCCCAACATCCTCTTTTCTTCATAAATTTTGTTTACAATTTTCATTCCATTCCTACCCTATTCCATTCTTTCCAAGTGAACACACCTTGAAAGAAGCAATTAAGCAAGTCCAACAATATCCTAAATATTGTCCTAAATCAATATTTAGGACATTTAGTCATTTTTTGTACTCCAACAATGTCCTAGTGGTGTCTTAAAATACTAGGACATCTATCTCATGCCCTTTTTTAAGGCATCTTTATACTTGTTCTAAATCATTTTTAACCTCTGTTCTAAAAAGCGGGCTAAGCGACCGCCTGCCTAGGCGGAAAAAGCGGGCTAACCGACTCGATTTTCTACTAATCGGACTTTTAAGCGTTTTTTGTAATTAAGCGGGGATTAAGCGAAATTAAGCGGGTTTGACCGGAATTAGGCGGGTTGACCAAATTTTGAACCTTAAAAATATATATATTTTAAATATTTTTATTTATTTATTTATTTATTCTTTAATTATTTTTCAAATTTCATATTATAAATGAATATATGTATTAAAATTTAAACTTGTATAATTCATAACCTCTAAATATATAATTAAATAATTAAAAAATATATATGTATATATTCACAATCCGCTTAACGTCCCGCTTAGAAATCCGCCTAGGCGCCCGTCTAATCCGCCTAGGCGCTAGAAGGTCCTCCCACCGCTTAGAACCGCTTTCCGCTTTCCGCTTTTTACAACACTGTTTTTAACAAAATAAAAAATTGACTTCTCTCCTTTTCTACACTTCTCTCTCCTCACTTTTTTCTCTTCCCTCCAAATGTAATTAAAATTTATTATTATTTTTATTTATAAGGCACAGGTATAAGGCATGTTGTTGGAATTGATACACAAAAATCATGACCTAAATTACTAGAACGTTATATTTTATTATATTTTTAGGGCACATTGTTGAACTTGCTCTTGTCGTTGGTAGGAACTGTCTACGAAGTAGCCAACAATTTCTCAGGCAATTTGCTAATTCATACTCCGAAGTGCTAACAAATGAATTCCTAGGATGCTACAATTCATAATTTTTTTTGATTGAAAGTAATACAGGACAATGTAAAGAATTTGAAAGACAACATTCCGAAATAGTAATAATCATCCACTAACATTGGGCAATGAATGATATCAAAATCCGACATCCCTAAACATTCATGTGCGGCGAAGAATAAATTATTAATAGTGCAAACGACAGGTGATGTACTCCCTCCGTCCCGGTTTATATGAGCCGGTTTGACTTTCACGGAGATTAAGAAAAGGTAGTAAAAAAAGAGTAAAGTTAGTTGAAAAGTGGGTAAAGTGGTGGAACCTATGAATATTTAATAATAGATTTGAGATAGTGAAGGAAAGTAGTGGGTGTAATAGTGTAAAAAAGAATATATAATGGAGATGCAGTGGGTGTAATAGTGAAAAGTAGTGTTCAAAAATAGTAAGTATAGTAGATTTATTCTTTGTGGGACGTCCCAAAATAGAAAGGAGCTCACATAAACTGGGACGGAGGGAGTAGTATTTATCATCTACCTAGCAATTTACATTTTCTGTATCTAGGCCTATCGCAACTCACAAGCCAGAATGCTAGATACCCATTACCCAATGGTTAAGGTGTGTTGGTGCTGCTGGAACTACGTGTACCATTCCGATAATTCTTATTTTCTTATGATACGTTGATGAAGTTTAAATTTTATTGGCTCTTTGCTATTGAAATAATTTTCGCTAGAAAAACAAATCAAATGATCAATGATAAGTTTCCTGTTTAGTTATCATCTATCCTTAATTCATTTCAATGTTTTATACGCAAGTGCGATTAAATTGGAAGTAATACGACACCATGTAAAGGTTTTGATGGATAATTTTTTCGAAAGTAAAATATTAGAGGTACAAAATTAATATTCAAAATATTCTCGAATGTCACATCAAGTTAAACATTTCAAATTATTAAATTGGAAGTAATATGACACCATGTAAAGGTTTTGATGGATAATTTTTTCCAAAGAAAAATATTAGAGGTACAAAATTAATATTCAAAATATTCTCGAATGTTACATCAAGTTAAACATTTCAAACTATCACATCATTCATGTCACCAATCCGAATGAAGCAATGTTCGACTCATCGATTCGTTTGAATTTGATTGCGGCCTTACTTAGGTTATATGGACTTGATTGAACCCTTAAATAAATACTCCCTCCGTCCCAGTGAATAATATACACTGGGTTTGGACACGGAGACCAAGAAAATGTATAAATAATGAGTAAAGTTGGATGAAAAGTGGGTAAAGTGGTGGGACCTATCAATAGTTAATAATAAATTTGAGATGGTGGAGGAAAGTAGTGGGTGTAATAGTGTTTTATATGTATAGATTTGAGATAATGGAGGAAAGTTAGTGGGTGTAATAGTGTTTTTTATTATTAAAACTTTACTATTTTTGGAATGTATAGAAATGATGGGACACCTCAAAATAATAAGTGTATAGAAATGAATGGGACGGAGGGAGTAACGCATAATGGCCAAAAATATTACTCCGTACAAGTAAATTTACTACTACTAAAATATTGGGTTACTTTTAGGAATGAATATGGTGCGATTTGCTTCGACTTTGATCGAAAACTGGATCATAGTTAATAATATGTGGGCTAAAATTTAAAACTAAAATTAAACCAAGTACGATTTATGTAATATAAATTATAATATGGGTTTTTTTATTGTGTGTCTAAGATCATACTCTAATAACTACTTTTTTATGAGTCGATAATTTTTTACTCCATTGATTAAGATTTTTGTATAAACAGAAAGATCATTATTATTAATGAAAATAAACCAATCACAAACTCTGACAACTAAATTCTTATTTGTGTGTCATTATACACACATTACAAAAATCTTTATTATATTAGTAATTGCGAGGTGGGTTTGAAAGGATTCAGTCCCGACTTTAAAATCAAAAACAAAATAAGAGCTATGTGAATTGTGAACTGCTCCGCAAATGACACAGAGTAGAATTAAGTTGTTTTTCTTATTGTAAAGAAATTTTAAAACATTTTGAGAATGTGTTAATCGTGTTTGTTCATCGATCTGTGAATAATGTTGTCCATTCCGAAAATGTGTTATGTCAGATGAGGTATTAGGGACAAGATAGAGCTTTGCTTCTCCTTTACTGTAGGCGGCGAAAAGTAGTGGACCACAACAAGTTGTTCGGTGGTCATCACACAAGATCTTCGCAATTATTGTTTAACATCATTTTCATCTTCATTTGTTTTTTTTACCTTTTATTTTTTGCATTTTTTTTTTGTCTAATTAAAATTAAAAATGACAAATTAAAAACGCAATTATAAATGATTTGCAATTGAAATGAGTAGATTAACTTAATGAAGGAGGGTAAAATGGGAACCAAATAAGGATAGAATTGAGAAACAAATTAGATGGGATACATCATCACAAATAATAATTATAAAGAATGTTTAAATTTTTTTGCACTCCAATGTTACATTATTTTCAAGAAAAAATTTGGCCAAACTCTTTATATTGACTATATTTTCATATATTGCCATATTAAAATAATATATATATTCTATTTATAATAATTTGATATAATAATAATATATCATTTTTAAATTATAGCCAATCATTATAGCAAACTATATTGAAACACAATATCTTACAGATTTAGTAAATTATATATAATTAATATTTTATATCATTTTAACCAATCATTTTAATTAATACCATTGAAATGCTGTTAAATAATTAAGATTATTTAGGGAGTGGTATTATATTAAGACTTTTAATGATTTTTTTGAGCTCGATGACTTTCAAGGATTTTACCTATTTTTAGCAACTTTCACGGAGTTAATGAAATTCAACATGATTTTTATAAAGTTATTAGAAGTAACGTCAAATCTTATGAAAAATGTCACGACTTTTTTTTCAAGGGATATAATTATATTTTTTGTTAAAAATCATTCTCACTAAAAGTCATTGACTGTTTTGAATAACACGATACTTATAAAAAGTCTATAAATATCTAAATTCAATACCGCCTTACTTTTAAATATTTCTTAAAAATCTTAATTCAATAATATCATACTTTTTTTTGGAAAAAATAATATCGTACTTTTAAAAACTCTTTAAATATTAGAATTAAATACCTCATAATTTTTAAAAGAGTATAATGTTCCTGAGATTACCTCAGGGACTTACCTGAGATCCTTTGCCTAAATTCTTATAAAATATGGGGTGGGCATTTTTGTAAAATTAGAAATTTTTAATTAGCCCTGCGGGCCCAAGCAAATTTAAAGTATATTTTGTAGGTATCTCAGGAAAAGTTCCCTGAGGTTAATCTCAGGAACCTTTTTCTCTTTTTAAAATCATTGAAAAATTTTAAAACTCTTAATACAATACTCCCTCCATCCCAAAATAATAGTCTTGTTTAGGAAAAAAAATATCCCAAAATAATAGTCATGTTTGGAATACTCTTTGTTCAATACAATTAATGTGAATATTTCCAAGGTTGACTACTACTATTATTGAGTTTGTGAGTACTACTATTGTTGAGTTTTTATAGGAGTGCGTAGTATTCACTTACTCCTAAATAACTAATCAATGCATAATGTGTAAAATGGGTCTTAATATGATAATATAATCAACACAATTAAATTTTCTTAATATGTGTGTTTTTTTCAAACAAGACTATTATTTTGGGATGGAGGGAGTACCAATTTTCAATTACAATGCTAGATTTGCTCGATTAATTGACTACTCGAGTATGTGCCTCTGATAGGCTTGACCCTCTTTATTGTGGCAGGTTATGTGGTTTTTATCATGTACTGTAGTTTACATTTTCTTTAGTTTTCCAATTTCTCACAGAGATTACCTGTTTGGGCCGGGAATAAAAAATAATTTCCGACAAGAATCGGGCCATCTATTCGAAAATGTGTAATTGGTATAAGAATTCAAAAATGCCTGGATAGTTTGTGTGATGTGTGAATTGTCTAGCATCATTTTCACACTTGTTTTTGTTTTTGTTTTTTTGCTTTTTATTTTTTCACATTTCTTATATATGTCTAAGTAATATTCGAAAATGGCAAATTAGAAAATCTTAAATTATAGGAGAGCATTAGTAAACATATTTGTGTCATTCAATTATGAAAAAGTTATTCAATTATAAATACCAAGTTGGAGGTTCGATAGATTTTCAGAGCAGTCTATTCGTATTACAATCCCTAGTCGATTTTTTCCTTATAAAATAATTAAATTTGTATGCTTTATAAATGAATATTTATTTTAATATATTTCAAAAGTTATATGTTGAGAATAATTTAACTAGCTCTTCGCCATTCATAAATTCAATAAAAAAATAAATAAAATAAATTCTAGGCACCCATTATAAATTTTCCACCATTGAATAATAAATTTCCGAGTTCTATGCACAAGGTGCGATTTAGTATGGTAAAAGAATCCAAATGCTCAGGTACACTAAATTAACAGTTCACAATTACTGTGGAGGCCGGTATGGTTGCCAAGTACTGTTTAACCAACATACTATTTTAGAGCTTGGATCGTTGATCCAGCGGTTCTGATTTAAAAAAAAATTGCGTCCATCACTGCGTCTCAAGCACAGAGTGGCGCGTACGTATGGGAGCTGAAGAACCCCCTCTACTTTAAGATCGTCAAGCACCTCAAGAGGCCTTGCCTGATGAACCACGACATAATCCACTTCCAGCTCAGGTTCAACCACAACCTCAAGAAGGAGCTGGGGATTCACAAGTGTTTTCTGAACTTCACCCTCTGGACGAACTTACGTCCTCAGATTTGGAGTTTCTTGAGGGTTTGTAATTACCAGATTTCCAAGTACTTAGATCAGCTTGGAATTATTTCAATTAATAATGTACTTTTAGCCGTTAAGAATTTTATTTACAATGTATTAGATGGAACGATCGATGTGTAATCAAAAAACATGATATAAAATTCCTCGTTTATTGATGATAAAATGTAATTACATTATTGATGATAAAATGTAATTACACGTAAAATACAACTAAGTCACAACCTAGACTGAGTATTTTCGAACTCCTCGTTCAAGGGTTTGAGCGCACACTCCTTCTCGGGGCAGGTCGCGGCGTGTGACTTCATGTATCCGAAGATTTCGTCGGTGGTCGTTGTAAGGGCTCGGAGGAATTTGATGAATTCCTCCGAGCCAGAATCAACGCAATCAGCTGCAAGGTGAAACATGAAATGCGCATAGTCCCCCGCATAATATTTGTTCACTAGAGTCACAAAATTCATCGCCGTCGGATGAATTGTAAAACTGGATAAATATTTATATCCGGATATGTAAATACCCGGAGGTGACCAGTAATTATGAGGGGACGATATGATTGGTTGGAATAAAGTAAAGTAAAGTGTAATGATTAAAGATGATGTGGGTGAATTACTTTTACCCTAGGTAAAAGTAGGAGTTGACAATTGACATAAAGTGGACTTGATGTTTAACCGAGGGTTAAATGTTTTTAACCTGGGTGAAAGTAAAGATGCTTTAACCTTCGTTAAATGTTTTCTACCCAAGGTAAAATGATTTCAAAATATATTTGGAAATCACATAATCACCTTCCGAAATTAAATCTTTAGGGTTACAGTTCAGGGTTTAGAGTAAAAAAATATTTAGGAAAATAACAAATCGGTACTTTTTCTGAATGTAAACGATGTAATAAAAATTATGAACTAATTTTTAAATTTAATTTCGAATATTTCGGATGTTTTCTAATCGGGATCCTATCATGCGCATAATTCCTGGAAAAATATTTATTAAGGTATATATTATTCTATTCAAATTTAAGCTCTTTTGTCCCTGGTCTTTTCCTTAGTACCTGATAAAGTTCAAATTTTGATACGGAGTACTACAGAATTTGGACGAGTCAGTTGACCACAAAGGACTACATCACACATTTTCTAGATATGGGAACATTCTCTTTTGCAAAATTGCTAAAGATTTCTCTGGTCAGTCAAAGGGACATGGTTTTGTGGAATATGACAGTGAGCATGGTGCGCGAAAGGCTATTGAGCAGATGGATGGTATGCGGATAAATGATAGGCAAGTGTTTGTAGAACCTTTCCTTAGCAAGCAGGAAATAGAGATGGCTGCAGATAGGTTTAAGTTTACCAAGGTCTCTGTGAAAAATCTATCAGAAGCTACAACGGAGGAAGTTTTACACAACAAATTTGGTAAATTTGGAAAAATAAATAGTGTTGTTGTGATGAAGGGAGGTGATGGGAAGTCTAAGTGCTTTGGGTTTGTCAACTTCAAGGATGCTTATTCTGCTGCTAAATCCGTACGAGCTCTTGATGGAAAAATAATTAATGGAAAGAAGTGGTATGTTGTTGGTGAAGCATAAAAATGTTGGAATTTAATCTAAACAAATGATATAATTATCTAGTTTATAGAGCTGGAATGGCCTAGGACTTGGTCCAACTTGTTAGCGTTAATTTAGGATCTTGTCTATCACTTTCCTTGTTTTACTCATTCTGTTTGATACTTTAGTAAGGCTATAAATATAGCTTGTATTCGTTCCTTAAGTTTTAATAAACTAAGAAAATACAATGTAGACTTAACAGAAAATTCCCTCTGTACATATTTGTTCATCTCCTTTGTCATAGCTTAGCTTAATTATCTTTATATCTTTAATGTTCAAATCTCAACATGGTATCAAAGCCTCCGATCTTAGGAGGCCCAACAAATTAATTCATTTTATTCTTATTATGTTTCGTTGAGTCGTTGAGTTCTTTCGTTGCTCCGATCGATTTGATAATTGTTTCGAACTGTCTTTCATGTTTTTTTTCATCAGCAGATTATTGTTAATGGAGTGCAGTTGTTATTGATTGAAAACTGAGTTGAGAAGGATACAAGTGAGTCGGAGCAGTGAAGGAAAGCAACAGAGGCAGCTGATTCTATGCTCTCAAGGTGTTTGACGGAATGCCATTGAGGAAAAATATGAGTTTGAGTGTTATGGGTTGTGAAGAATGTATGAAATAATGTAAATACTGTTTATGAAGCGAAGGGTGTTAACGATTTGGATCGTTTTCAAGAAGAGGGAAATGGGTATTGGCTAAGTTGGGTGTCGTCATGGAGTGTAGTCCGAAAAGTTAGAGATTGCAGTAGTGGGATGGTACTGCAGGGATTGTTACAAATCGAGGAGTTGTTTAGATTGTCTTTCAAGTTGTGGTAGTGTAGAGTGCAGAGGAGTATGAACTTGTTGAGGATCAGCTGTTTGTTAAGCTATTGGTGGTGAAAGGAAATTTTTGAATGCTGTGAAGGGAGCTGGTACACAGGCCACAACTATCGGAAGGTAAAGATGTTCACGAAGTGGCCTTAAAGTGATGCAAGGAAGAGATGAAGTGATTAAAGGGATGGTCTGCCATGTGTTTGAGGTGCTCTTGCTGATTTTGTAAAGAAGGTTATAAAGCCGCCTTGGGGACAGGGTAACATGAGCAAGGAGGCTTTTAAGACCATTATGAAGAAGACAGTAGATAAGGTTTCCGGAGTCTAAAGTAAACCTTGATGGTGGAAAGCAATTTAATTTAAGCCTCATGAAACCTCTGAAGAAGCTATTTCCTTGAACTTGAGCTGCTTCTTCTCGAGTCCTCACAGATTCAGCAACAGAAGAGATTAATAATTCGACATCTTTGTCAGAGATATTTCTCGCAGACGATATTTCTTTGCGATCAACGCTGTAATTTTTTGAAGCACCAAGACTGTTTCCAGACAGATCCCGACAAAGATGCATCTCTTGACTCTTGTCTTCATCATGCTTACGCACTGATTTTTCCATTTTATTTGGACTAAGTTGAATGGTTTGATACTTGCTTCTGTATCCCCTCGAGATATCACTCTTAGTAGAGTCACTGTGTGAATAGCGACAATATGCCCCTCGATAACACTTCCCCCGTTAATAGTCAAAGCAAACTGGACCAGGAGCTTTATCACGTCTTGTTCTGTCACTGCCATACTGAGCCCCGTGCCTGGATGGAGATCTGCTCCTGCTTCTTGGTTTCTTTGGCGACCAGCTGCGTGAGCAACTACGCCTATGTCTTCTTCTCTGTGGGCTTATATGATCTTGTCTTTGTTCTGGATGAGCTTGAATCAAAAGTGCCCCATCAGAGGAGGGGCAATTGTAATGATAATTCCTGGAAATTTAAAGTAGGCAGTAAAGACGTTATAAAAGGAAATAAACTTGACATGACCTTATTGGTTGTTTGGAGGAAAAGTGTCAAGCTCTCCTTCAGTTATGTGCGACTGGTTCGGTTGGTGCATTGTGTTGATGCCTTAGTGATTGCAGATTTTCTTCTAAAAAAGGAAGTCAGTTGTATGTGGGGGATCATATGGTCGGATTTCAATGATCGTTTGGTGTTGTCTTGCATATTTTACTCAGACTTTTTCTGTTGGGATGTACTCAAGATTGTCAATGGGTTCCTTTATTGGATAAAGGATGTGGTTGCATCTGGTGGGTTTTGCAATGCTCACTGTAGGTTCGTAGAGGCTGAGAAAGCTGACTCTTCTAAGAGCTCTGGGCACAATTGTTGGTCCTGAGAGAAGTTTCGATGGGATTCTTGACAAGCAGAACAGGATGGTTATTGCAGGTCGTGGCAAATGGATGCTCTTGGATATGGATTGTGCCGAGGGTAAGCTTGTTTGGAAGTGTTCAATTAGTTTGTTTGGTGGTTGGGCCTTATGTCGTTGATGATTTTACTTATATGATTTTGTTATTATGTAAGTATGATGTGACGATTTTCAGCCAGATTATTAGAAGTGGGTCTTTGGGTTTCGCTGCCAAAGAGGTGCTCATCTCTGAGCAACAAATGTTTTTTTTTATTCTCTTGGATTTAGAGTGTGTATGCAGTTGAAGTGCTTGGAGCATGACGCTGTGTTGAAGACTGTCAGACTATTGTGCGGCATAAGGTCTGTAACTCTATGTGCAACCATATGTTGCGGATATGCAGACATGGTCTTGGCTTGTTTCAAGTTTGAACTTGTTTTTCAGGCTTTTCTGTATAATGGTTGTAATGTAAAGAATGAGATGCTGCGGTACTTAGTTGTGCATTCTGGTACTAATAGGAAATGCTGGTCGCTGGTCGTTGATTATGATCTAGTCTAGATTTGGCTCGTTGGGTTTGTTTGGAGATGCCAAGGCATGTGGTCATAATCTGTTTGTTCGCACAGCTGTTTCTGGTCCGAAGGAGCAGAATTGAAAGTCTAGACAGTGGTGGTTTGGAAATTCTGCTGGTAATCATGGAAGATTAGCATGTCTGCTGGTGTGTGTTCGACTTATTGGTCAAAGATAAGTGGCAACGAGTCAAGTTCAGGGATAAAGGTGCAGATGGGAACAGGGTTGTTAGTGCTGAATATAATACCGACTTTGTTTGTGCAGTGGCACAGAGATGGTGTTATAGAGATGCTGTTGTTCCGTGTATGTATCGGGGTAGTGATTAAAATTGGAGTTAATCACCCGATAACTTGGGGCGTGTATGCAGAGTATGAGACTCTGCATGTGGTTGCATTATTTTTGGTATTTGCCTGCAGATTCAACAATAGATTGATTGTGAATCAAGAGTTTCCATGTGTTGGGAGCTAGCTCTTGGGTTAAAGCATCTTGGAAAACTAGTAGCGCAGACGGCGCTAGATGCTAGTTGCGCAGATGGCGCAGATGATTGCATGAGTGCAAATATGGATGCTGAGGACAAGAGCAGAGGTTGTTGAAAAGGAAACAGGCAAGGCAGAAGAATGCAAGAGTTTGGCCTGTTTCCTTTTCAACAACCTCTGCTCTTGCATTCTTCTGCCTTGCCTGTTTCCTTTTCAACAACCTCTGCTCTTGCATTCTTCTGCCTTGCCTGTTTACTTATTGTCAGTCCATATATGCATTGGACAATTGTGTTGATTAATTTTTTGCAAGTTTAAATTTTTTAAAGTGGTTTAAAACCTAACCCGCCCAAACCAAACCGTTATAATTTGGACGGGTTTTTTTTAATACTAACGGTAACGGTTATGGTAACGGGTTGTTAAATTCCAAAACCGTAAAATATGGATTGGGTGGTTTAGTCCCTTCAACCCGACCAACCCGACCATTGCTCGCCCCTAATTGTGAGTGTTAATGTTAAACAACGTACCAAGTATCATTCATATGAAACTTATCTGTTAGAAAATAGTGGATGCATTAACTTGACAGAGAATGCTTGTTATATCGTATGCAGTTATAGTATGTTGCATTTGTTAGATTTAAATAAATAATCACAGATCATCTTATGCGATATTATCAAGCTTACACGATAAAACTATAGTAAGGAAGCGTACCTGATTCCATGATGGTAGATTATGTATACGGATTCGGGACTTGATCTTCCACAGACTTATTGATTCGCCTCTAACCATATCTCTCTCTGACTGATGGGAATAGAGGAGTAGAGGTTGTGAATAGCCTTGGGGACCAAGACCCTATTATGTTATTTATATAATACTCTAATTAGACCCCATTAACTCTAATCAGATTACTATTAGGTATTACACATTACAAAGCCGATACCGAATAAAATGTTATTGGACCCTTTATTTTAGACCACTTTATTAGTCCAAATAGAATAAACATTAAATATAATTTCCTTTAATTTGTAAGCTCATAAATTATTATTAGATTATAAAAATAATCTAACAATCTCCCACTTGGGCTACAAATTGTTCCAAACAACAATTACATTCAATAACCTTAAGTGCGCACAAAATTGTTTATTCTTTAAAAAACATCTTCCTTAGTCAATCTGGTCCATCTCATATATAAACATGAAACCAAAGCGACCTTCGTCACATTGTCGTAACTGGATCCTCAATGATCACCACATAAATATATTCAATGACATAGATCAAGTATGGATGTGTAACTGGAAATTACATGCAATGTGATCTCAATCATGCCTATTTCCAATTGGTCCTTAATACCTTAGTGAGATCAATCTTTATTCTTTCAAACTTTATGTCAAAATCACAATTGAAAGAAATAGCTCGTATAGAGCAATAGATAGAATAAAATAAAATAACTTTATTCTGCAGAATACTCAAAAACAAAATATCACCATAGTGTCAATAAAAGCTGAGTACCGAATACAAGAACAAAACAAAAACTCCCACTAAAACTGAATATCCTCCAATGAGACAACACCCATATGAGCAGTATGCCCAAGAAAACTTATGGTGTCAAAACTTTAGTAAGTGGGTCTGCTAGCATAGATTTTGTTCTTATATACTCAATAGACACTAATTGATATTGCATTCTCTCTATAATTTTGATATTTAATGTCTATATGTTTAGACATAACAAAAAAAACTTAACCATAAGTAGATTTTTTTGTATCTACACAAGCAACGAAATCAGAATTGGAATATATAATGATCTCCAAATTTTCCGAATTCTGATAAACGAGCATGTAATATTTTGTTCCTTCCAAGTACCTTATAACCCATTTAATTATAATCCAATGATCCATTCCAGGGTTACTTGAATATCTGCTTAACATACCCACAATGAATGCCAAAACCGGCAGGGTACTAAACTTGACCATACATAAGACTCCCAACAGTCGAAGCATATAAAATGTTCAACATCTCCTTTCATTCATGATCATTCTTAGGACACTGTTTGAGACTAAACTTATCTCCTTCAGCAACATGAGTACTTATTTGTGCACAATCTTTAATATCAAACTTAGCAAGCACCTCGAGAACCCAAGTATACCTCGAGAACGGTCTCGATGTATCTTAATTCTTAATACAAAATAGACGTCACCAAGATCCTTCATTTCAAAATGAGAAGTAAGAAATCTCTTGGTTTTGTGCAATAAGCCTATATCGTTGCAAGCCAATAGTACATCATCGACATAAAACATAAGGAATATAAATTTACTCCCACTGAACTTATGATATAGCCACAAGTACCATTATTGTCTCTAGTGGATCTACTAAGTGGCACTTCCTCTTAAGTTTGTTGAGTTTGCTCTTCTTGAGCATCATCTTGATTTTGAGTAGGAAACTGTACAGGTATATCCACATTGTTATCTTGAACTACATGAGGCAAAGAAACTGATTCTTACTCAAAGACAACATCCCTGACTTTATCTTCCCCCTCAAACTCAACATCCTCAAGAAATCTAAAGCAAGATGCTTTTCAAGCTCATCAAGGAAATCTTTAACAGATACCTCATTGGAGTCATTAGACATACCGCCCCTGAATGCTTTACGAATACTGCGCTTTATCATCATTAGACTTAAACGATTAGAACACTCCCACTTCTCAAAGTTCAATTTCTCAATATTAGAACTTTCATCCGTAAGAAAAAAAGAAGTTGTTCTTTCCTTATAGCATAGTCTAAATCCATGCAGCCGAGAACTAACAGAACGTTCTCTTTCCAGCTCTTAAAGTTTGTGCCGTTAAGCACAGGAATGGAGTTCGTGTTGGCAGTTATATTAGCGGCAAATGCATTAACTAGCAATTTTGAACAAAAAAAAAAATATAAGCTCGCATAATAGAAATTCATGTCATATGCAAACATAATAGCACACAAAAAAAACATGAATTTAAAACTATAGTGTGTGTGGGCCCATTCAAACAAGATATCTAGCACAACATTAATATTTAGTTTTTGGACAGAAATATTAACTTGCAAGTGGTACTCTCCACGCAGAAATCAAATATTAATAATAAATTCGGTCAAGCAATAACCTTCCTTTGGGCTGATTTATTACTCACATGAAAAATTTATAATTATTACATATTTATTCCCGCACGTATATCCATTATTTGGCCATTAAATAATCTTCCTTTGGGCAGATTATTACAACGCATAAATAATAAACATACACATCCTAGTATTTCAAAATAAATAAATTTACACATAAATATCACTTTGGCAATATTTTGCTTCAACTTACTTATTCGCGAAATAAAAGGACAAGAATAAACTTATTTTTTTCTTTTACAAAAAAATGTGCCCAAATCCCTATTGTCATAAAATATTAAATTTATTCACCTAATATTTTAATATTGTACAACTAAATGAAATAAAAAAAATCCATATTGACAGAATTATTAAAAAAAATTGTCCGAATCAAAATTTTGTAGCAATCATATACCACGATTGAGCTTTTATACGCAATTTCAAGATTCAATAGAAAAAAAAAATACGCATATTCTTTATATCATGATCATATAATGTTAACAACAAAAAACAAAAAAAAATACATAAGCAATAGACAAAAAATCTTTGTCAATTGTTATACACTCGGCATGGCCGCATTCAATCTAATCATGCTAATCAAAATTATTTACATCATCTAGTTGCCGTATGATGATAGTAAAAAAAAAAAATTAACTCAACAAAATGTCAAACCAAGTTGACATTCACGTACCTTAAGCTTTATTCCCACAAAAAATATGTGATTCAGATTGCTTACTTGCACTCGCATGGATCATCCAGACCATATACATCATGTATGGATTATCTCTTTAACATCATATCATGTATATTAAATCGAAAAAAATATATACAGGTGCCCTTAATACAAGCAAGTGCTAATGTAAATATCACGATAAAAGATGAAAGCGAGATATACAATAATCAACGACATTCGCAGCATGTTAAAATCACAACATATAGTCATATAACATGATTAATCCGGATAAAATCAAAAAAACAATCATATATGATAATATATGATCAACCCTAATAATTCAACATAAGATAGATTCGAATACCAATTGTTAGATATAAATAAATAATCAGAATCATCTTATGCGATATTATCAAGGTTACACGATAAAATTATAGTACAGAAACGTACCTGATTCCATGACGATAGGTATGATTATGAATTATGGGACTTGATCTTCCACAGACTTGATTCGCCTCTCTAACCGTATCTCTCTCTGACTGATGGGAATAGAGGAGGAGAGGTTGTGAGTAGTCTTGGGGACCAAGACCCTATTATGTGCTTTATATAATAATACTCTAATTAGATCCCATTAACTCTAATCAGATTACTATTGTGTATTACACATTAAAAAGCTCATACCGAATAAGATGTTATTGGACCTTTATTTTAGACCACTTTATTAGTCCAAATAGAATCTATACTATTATATAAAAGCCGAAACATTAAAAGTTTGGTTCAACGGTACCTATTGAATTTACCTAATTATCCTTACTCAATTACAGATCTACTAACTAATCAATTTCCTTTTTCAGGTTACACATATTATCTTTTCTATTTTCAAGAACTAAATAATTTCCTTTTCCATGTAAAATACACTATTTTTATATTTTATCTAACTAAAATTTCTCATTTATTAATCAATTTCCCTTTTCAGTTTAAACATATAACCTTTTCTATTTTTTAATAACTAAATAATTTCCTTTTTCATTTAAAATAGAATATCTTTTACATTTTATCTAACTAAAATTAAAACAAAATTACTATTAATTACAAAATATTATTTACTAAAACACAATATTATTTTATTTTATATTTATAATAATAAATATTATTTACGTGTTTAATAAAATAACATAATTATATATAATTACTATTAACTAATCAATTACCTTTTTGAGTCAAAACACATTACCTTTTCCCTTTTCTCTAACTAAAATCTTTCTTTTTCCAATTAGATCATGGACAGTTAACTTTTTCAGCAAAACACGTTACCTTTTTTCTTTCATCTTACTAAAACCTCCATTTTTCTAATTATATTACAGGCGTTTCTATTTAATAAAAAAATAATATTATAATACTAATAATTAACCAATTACCTTTTCAGCTAAAAATAACATAATTATATATAATTATTATTAACTAATCAATTACCTTTTTCAGTCAAAACACGTTACCTTTTCTCTTTTCTCTAATAAAAATCTCTCTTTTTCCAATTATATCATGGACAGTTATCTCTTTTCAGCAAAACACGTTACCTTTTTTCTTTCTTCTTACTAAAACCTCCATTTTTATAATTATATGTTGAGTATTGAACACAAAGAAAGAATACAGAGGGGGTGAATGGATTCTTGAACTTTTCGTGCCTTGAGTCTGTGTAGCAAACAAGTATTGTGTGTGCAGAGATGTAGATGCGGATAAAGAACAACACACAACACAATATCACTTTAATCTAATGTATTATTAGATAAAGGTTGCTGCAATCTGTGAATACAAATGATAGTATTCTCAGCTTCGTTTTTCTCAGAGAGATATAGCTTACAGTATATGAAAAACTCGACTCACACAAAAGTTACTAAGTTATGAAGTGAGGCTGTGTCCTTATAGAACATGGATACAGCCTACTTACTGCAAATAAGGTAGCTAAACAAATTACTTTCTAGTTTGTCTATCCTTTTTGAGTAAGTGTCCAAACGGTTACAGATTTGACTTTGCAAAGCCTGTTTAGATCCACTTCTTTAGCTCCTTGTCTCTTCTATATCTCTCCAAGCTTCCTTGTAGGCTTTCCAGAGCACGTTACAGATTGTGGTCCATAAAGTGCATTGGCTTGTTGCAGGTTTCTGACTTGTACAATTTCTTCAGTATTTTGTCTCCAAGAATGTATTCGAGAAGTGACTAAGTAAGTGATTCGAGAACTAGAATTGACTTGATCGATAACTCTGAGTTCTCGAACACTGTTATATTGACATATCGAACCACTTCTCGAATAGCTCTTTTCCATCAGGATTCCTTGAGTTGTCGAATAGAACATTTGACTTATCGAATAGCTTTCTGAGTCCTTGAGATATCGAATGGAACTTTGACTTGTTGACTCTTTGAGAACTCGAATACCATCTTGACTTGTTGACTTCTTGAGTTCTCGAATAGAGTAGTAGACATATCGAATCTCTGAGATATCGAATGAGATATCGAACAGTGTATTCAGAGATATCGAATAGTGTCTTGAGATATCGAATCCCTGACTTCTCGAATGCTGGACTTCTCGAATAGACAAATATACTTCTCGAATTGGTACTTAGGTAAATTCTTCATTTCTTCAAATCCCAACTGTGATTATTTGACAGTCTTTAACTCCTTGCTTGAGGCATGAACCTTGGAACTTCTTTCAAGCATTATTCTAGACTCTATTTGTACAATTACACAACTAGGATTTGATGTCTACTACAAGTACAATACAAACAGAAACTCTACAACTAGAAGTTCCCTCAGTTAAGAGGTCATGTAAGTAATGCAAAGCATTACAAACAATTAGGCTTGTTATTAGATGTGTACAGGCATGCCTCTGTAACTAACATTATATTACAGGTGTTTCTATTTAATACAAATAAAATAATAATATTATAATACTAATAATTAACTAATTACCTTTTCAGCTAAAATATATCATCTTTTCTATTTTTTCTAATTGCATTCCCTTTTTTACTAGAAATATAACGGGGTTAATTTTTCATTTTCTAAAAACTATGAACAATTTTATTTCGTAAAAAATTATAATTACTATAAACTAATCAATTACTTTTTCACTTAAATCATGCACGTTACTTTTCTATTTTCTCTAACTAAAATCTCTTTTTTTTTTCAATTATATCACGGACGGTTCTATTTAATAAAATAAACTAATAATATTATAATCTATATATACTATTATATAAAAACCGAAACAGTAAAAGTTTTGGTACCTGTTTTTTTTTACCAGTTTTTTGGTACTTCGTAAATTTACTTATTTATCCTTCATTATAAAGAAAAATAAATTAATACCTTATATATAATAAACATAAGGGAGATCTTATCCAAATTTTTTGTCGTCGTCGCTGTACTACCAAAAGCATATGATCCGTTGGATTGAAAGTCATCCGTTGGATTATAAATTATATCCTTATATATTTATTTATAATTTTCACTTTGTTAATTTACTATAATACCCTTTCTTCATGGATTTATTTTTTTCTTCATCATTATAACTAAATTTAATTTAAAAATATCTTTAATTTATTAAACAAATAAAATATTTATAAACAAATAAAATCAATTATAAATAAACAAATAAAAAAGATGTCTACAATGAATTGGAAAAAAATCCTAATACAATAATAATTACATTATTCTATCAAAAATCTATAAATACAAGGGAAAAAATCCTAATACAATTATAATTACATTATTCTATCAAAAATCTATATATGAACTAAAGGCGAAGGATTTATATGTTTGTCTACATGGGAAACATTATGCGAGGGCTCAACCTCCTGAAGTCGGTATCATTTTAAGAAGCCATGGAAGAGAAACATACATTATGCCAATAGATTTGGAGGATGTACACTGTTCTTTTGTTGATGATACGTGTATATCATATTAAAAAGGAAATTATAATTTAAAAAGGATATAATTTAGCAGAGTCGTATTAGAATTGAATTTTAAAAAGAAAATTATAATACGAAAAGGATATAATTAAAAAATGATACAACTAAATTTTATTTTATTAATATTAAAGTTTTAATTGGAAAATAATTTTTAAATTATCAATAAATTAAAGATTATTTTGTTAATTTCATGCGTGCTATAAAATTGTCAAAATCAAATTTTAATAATTCAAGATAGAGCACAAATTATATCCTATTATATAATAAGAGTAAGAGAATTAATAATAGGTATTACCACAGGTCAAAACTATACTAGAAGAGTATTTATTGATCTGCCTCCTATTCCCACCAGTAGTCCAATACAATACATTATGTAATATTAATGTATAATCTCTCGCTTAATTATGAGAAAATTATTATAATATTAAAGTATTTAACTCCAGCTTTAATTAATATGTTCCATGTTCGTAGATGTGACCTTTTGGGGCTCTGTGTACGTCTAAAAGATAGGAAACTAAGAAGCTTTTAGCACACCATAATTAATATTTTTTAAAATATTTTAATTCATCAAATTTAATTAGTATTTTTAATAAACAATTTTATAAGTATTAAATTCTTCTAGATTATCTCAAAATCTATATGATTTTCAATATTTTAATTTAAAAAATTTTATATATAATAATTGTAAAAGATATCTTATCCAAAATTTTGATACTATGATAATTTGTCGTTGCCAAAACAATCTCAACCGTTGGATTTTTTTTTTTTTTTAAAATAGACGATCAAAATTATACTATATAAAAAATAGATATTTTATAAAAAGATTATAAGTTAAAAGAAGTTATATCATACCTGAATTTAAAAAAAGTCTAATATAAAAAAAGGTTATAACTTAATAAAGAGACCAATTTAATTATTATGTAAATAACATTAAATTTCTATTATATATCAAAATAAAAAAGATCGTCAGGTCTTAAAATCAAAAGATGAAAATCGTTATTTTCTAATATTAAAACCTGTATTTGGCTGTTAGTATAAGTATATTCAATACTGAAAACGATTTTGATAAATTCAACCAAATATAAGTAAATTTTCTAAATCGAATAGAATTTTGAACGCAAAAAATCGTCAAATTCTTTTAAGGCCTAATAGAATTTGGTTGAATATTCAACAAAATTTTCAATAGAATTTTCAACGCAAAAATCAAATAAATTCAACATGTGTTTGATTTTGCGTTGATTTGATTTGAAAATAATAATTAAACCATCAATGAATTAAACATTATTTTTTTAATTTCACATGGACTGTAAAATCGTTCAAATCAAATTTTAAGAATTCAAGATAGAATACAAATATTAAATCGAACGTATAAAATCTTATATATATATATATATATATATATATATATATATATATATATATATATATCAATTTTTTAACAAAAAATTGATATGTAAATTAATAACATATAAAATTTAAAATTTTAATATGATTATAGATATTAAAAAAGGAGCCGTGCGTTGCACGGGTTATAAGCTAGTAAACATTAAATATAACTAGCTTAAAACCCGTGCGATGCACGGTTTTTTTTAGTATTATATAAAAATTTTCATTAATTTTTTAAAAACATGATTTTTGGAGGTTTAAATTTTTAAATGAGATTATTTGATGATAATTATATAAATGTTATCCATGATATTTCTAGAAAATGAGGAATTTTAGTTAGAAATTTTGAAAAGATGATGGATTTTGGATGAAAAAAGATAATCGATTAATTATTAGTTTTTTTTTGTTGAATCAAGCCATGCAAAACCTCAAATAATAGCAAGGAATAGTGATTCAAGATACAATCCATAAAGATACAGACCAAACATTACATCCAATAATTGCATGACAAGCACAAACTCACACCCAAGTTCTGATTGCTAATCACAACTACAAGGTGGGCCTATTCGTAATGCTTTTATTGCCTTTCCAAGAACATTGGAGATAGACAATAATAAGCTGCTATGATCCATACAGATGCAAACCAGAACATCATTTAATTCAAGTAACAAGAAGATTTCCTTTGCTGCTACATGTAATTATATCATTTATTTTTTTATTTTAATTATTAAATAGAATGCTCCTGATATAATTGAAAAAATAGAGGATTTGGTTAGAGAAAATTAAAAAGTCAACATGTTTTAGCTGAAAAAGGTAATTGGTTAATTTATAGTAATTATAAGTTAATTATGTTATTTTACTAAATAAATTTGCTTGTAATATTTTTAGAAAAAGAGAAATTAATGTTGCCCATGATATTTCTAGAAAAAGAGATATTTTAATTAGAAAATATAGAAAAAATGATACATTTTAGCTGAAAAAGTAAATTGATTAAATATTAGTATTATCATATTATTACTTTATTTTATAAAATTGAATTACCCTTAATATAATTGAAAAATGAGAGATTTTAGTTAGAGGAAATAGAAAATATAACGTGAAATTACTCCTAGTGTTTTTTGAAAAATGGAAAATTTATGATGCCGTGATATTTCTAGAAAAAAAGGAATTTAATTAGAAAAAAATAGAAAGATGATACGTTTTAGCTGAAAAGGTAAGCGGTTAATTATTAGTATTGCAATGCACGGGTTTCTTGTATTATGTTATAAATTTTATTTAATATAATTATGTTTTTATATAATCATTATTTTTAATAATTTCTTAAATTTTAATTTGATATAATTTAATATACTTATGTTTACGGATTATACTAATGTTTCCTTATTATAAACAACGTATACGATTTTTAATATATTTTATTAATAATTGAAAATTATGGTGTGATATTTTCGGGTATATATTAATGATCACAATATTTATTGTAAATTAAAAGGCCAACGCGTTTTATTTAGAAAGGAAATATTAATGATTGAAAGATTTTACTTGAAAATTAAGGTGTGATATTTTCGGGTATACATTAGTGATTGTAAGATTTGTTTTAAATTAAAAAAGTAACGTATTTTAATTCGAAATAAAATATTAATGATCGAAAGATATGATACGATTGATGTGTTTAGGTATTTATAAGAGGTAATATCTTCAACTAAAATTAAATATGAAAAGGAAATCGACTGATTACCATAAATTTTATTATATTAATGTAAAAAAGGTAATCGACTAATTAACATTAATTTTATTATGTTAATTGACTAATTACCATTAATTTATTTTAGGTGTTATATTTTTCTTGAAAATTATGGTATGATATTTTTGGGTATATATTAATGATTGTAAAATTTGTTTTAAATTAAAAAGGTAACATGTTTTAATTCGAAAGTAAATATTAATTATGGAAAGATATGATACGATTGATGTTTTTAGTTGTTTATAAAAGGTAATATCTCGACTATTTACCATTAACTATATTATGTTATTATTTATTTTAGGTGAGTAATGTGTTTTAATTAAAAAGGAAATATTAATGATGGAAAGATATGATGCGATTGATGTTTTTAGGTGTTTATAAAAGGTAATATCTCGACTAATTACCATTACTTATATTATGTTATTATTTATGCGATGCACGGATTTTTGTTGATATGTAATAAATTTTATTTTATGTTATAATTATATTTTTATATAATCATTATTTAAAATATTTTATTTTAATTTTAATATAAATTTAATTAATGATATGCATGGTTTAAAACTTATATTATGAAATTTAAAATAAATATGTCGTTAATAAAATTTGAAACATGAAATTTTAGTAAATTAATTTAATCATATAATATATTTAATAATTAGATCTAATGATTCTGATTTTTTACTAAAACTTTAATGGTCATTATTCGTAATAAGAATTTCTATTATATTTTGTTACTGATTACATGATATGGTGTGATATTTTTGGGTATATATTAATTATTGCTAGATATGAATTGATTGGAAAATATGATATGATTGAGGTTTTTAGGTATTTATAAAAGGTAATATCTTCAACTAAAAGTAAATGTGAAAAAGGCAATCGACAAATTACCTTTAATTGTATTATGTTATTATTTATTTTGGGTGTTTTAATAGTATAGATATTTAATAAATTTTCTTTATAATGAAGGTTAAATAAGTAAATTCACAAAATACCAAAAAACATATACCAAAAAATAGGTACCAAAATTTTTAATGTTTCGGGTATCATATAATAATAATTAATTTTAATTTAATTTTAATATACTCATATTTACGGATTATAATAATGTTTCTTTATTATAAACAACGTATGCAGATTTTTAATATATTTTATTAACAATTGAAAAATATGGTGTGATATTTTCGGGTATATATTAATGATTGTAAAATTAGTTTTAAATTAAAAAGGTAACATGTTTTAATTTGAAAGAAAATATTAATGAAGATTAGTTTCAAATTAAAAAGGTAACGGGTTTTAATTCGAAAGGAAATATTAATGATTGGAAGATACATTGATGTTTTTAGGTGTTTATAAAAAGGTAATATCTTCAATTAAAAGTAAATGTGAAAAAAGACAAGCAACTATTTACCATTAATTATATTATGTTATTATTTATTGTAGGTGTTTTAAAAGTATAAATATCATATATTTATTTTTCTTTTTAATAAAGGGTAAATAAGTAAATTCACGAAGTACCTAAAAATTGGTACCAAAAAATAGGTACCAAAACTTTTAATGTTCCGGAATTTATATAATAGTAAAATATTAATGAAGATTAGTTTTAAATTAAAAAGGTAACGTGTTTTAATTCGAAAGAAAATTTTAATAATTGGAAGATACATTGAAGTTTTTAGTTGTTTATAAAAAGGTAATATCTTCAATTAAAAGTAAATGTGAAAAAAGGCAAGCGACTACTTACCATTAATTATATTATGTTATTATTTATTATAGGTGTTTTAAAAGTATAAATATCATATATATATTTTTTTAATAAAGGGTAAATAAGTAAATTCACGAAGTACCAAAAAATTGGTACCAAAAAATAGGTACCAAAACTTTTAATGTTCCGAAATTTATATAATAGTATAGATAGATTGTCTTTAATTTATAACCCATAAATTATTATTAGATTATAAAAATAATCTAACAGCATTATGTTACTTGTCTTTTATAGTGAAGTTAGTATTAGCTTTACCATACTCATAATTTTTTAAGTCTGGGTGGTAGGATTATGTCAGCCAACTTTATGCACTGCATACCTTTTCGTTTTAAAAAAAAAAAAAAATTCTTGGTTGCATCACTGAGTTCTCTTCAGTAGGAGTACAAGGCCACAAGGTAGTAGATGCACAGTAGTGCTAACATCTGCTTCTAATCTTTAATTTTAAGAACGAGAGGATCACTGAACAGTATTATTATATTGAATATAATTAGGGCTTCTCAATTACAATTGTCTTTCTCTTTTGCCTTTTATTTAATTTTTAGGGTTTAGCTCTTCATGTATCCCTAAAGTTTTCTTCTTTAATTATATATCCTATCTTCCGGATAATTTGTATTTTAAATTGCCTCAATTTGTTAATATCAGGCAATACATACATGTATAGCATATATAACTTAGAAGTTAAACATGTTACACAAAGCTTACAATTGTAGGGTTTGATACAGTAGATTCATTTGTTACCCTCGAAATCATGTAGACTATGCATCGTTTATTGATTCATTTGTAAGCCTAGAATTCGTATAGACTGTAAATCTTGTTAATCTTGTTTAATCAAAGTGAGTAGCGATTTGAGTTTTGTAAGCCTAGAATAGACTATAAATCTTGTTTAATCAAAGTGATTAGGGATTTGAGTCGTTATTTCTGATTGAATGTATGTATATATTCTCTTGTGTCTTTCTTAATAGTTGTCTTATTGAATGTATGTATATATTCTCTTGTGTCTTTCTTAATAGTTGTCTTATTGTTGTAACCTTTATCTGATTGGGGCTCTTTTTTTAATCAGAAATTTATAATGTCGGGCTGTAGTTTTAAAGACGTCCTCTTGGGGTCTATAAAGCCAATCACTCTCAATGTAACCCCCGGAGATGAGGTTATTTTGGAGAACATTATTTTAGACGAGGACGAGAGAGTTGATCCTTCTCTCGTCAAGGTTGTTCATAACTAACCCTTTATATCTTTCTTTTTTTTCTGATTTTTTCTACTTCACCTTTTCTTTTTAATTATATGATTCATCTTTTCACATTTTAATTCATTTGGACTACCTTTATTTACAGGGTTTTCATGAAGAATTTAAAGATAAATCTGTGTGCATATTTTTGCTCCCTTTGTCTCCTGGTCATAAGAATTCTATGGTTCTTGATACTATGAGGTTGTGGGATGTTTATGAGCAAGTTAAGTCTTCTGGTGGAAAATTTAACGTCATTTGTGTGCCTACACATGTAGTGCATAATAAAAATGATTTTGAATACTTCAATCCGTACCAAGAATACTTCCAGATCCAATGTTGCACATCATTTCATTGTATTCATATCGATGATTCTGCATGCTTAAAGCGAATGGAGAGTATGATTGGTATCCCGAAAGATCCGGAAGCAGCCTATGTTATCCTTGGCCCTATGAATGGTTTGTGTAGAAAGGTTGTTACTATACTTGATAGTGACTTTATCAAGTGGCATGGAGCCGAAGCTTTTCCATTTACCACAGAAAAGATACAACAACTGGCACGCGAGGATGAAACTTTGTGGAGTGGAAAGCATGACCTGGGAACTCTTTTGTCATTACCTGATCGTGATTTTGTTATCTCAAATAACTACACAAAGGTACTTCCATCCCCTACGATAGTTGATAGTGATGTGATGTTCCATGTGCATGAATTTAGAAATTTGATTGAGGTAAGAAGCTTAACATAAAATAATATTGGGTTTAGCCTTTGCTCCAATTAAAACTTAACACGTGTAAAAACTTGAATAAATAGAAGCAAGTTAAACTTAAGTGGAGTCATGATGATAACAACTCTTAGCAGCCATTTGTTTTCAACTTAATATAACTATTTAAATATTTTGTTTTTGAATATAGTTTTTAAAGAAAGAACGACTCATTTATCCTATCTAAGAGCCTGCCCTGATTTGCCTAGTTTCAGATTAGTTGCCCTTTGTACCGACTATTCACGTTAATTCCACAGGCGTGTCTTGACAAAGTAAAAAAACATACCATTAGATATACATCTATATATACAGCACAACACAATTCTGGTCCTTCTTCCTTCTATCTGCCTACTGCCATCAAGGCATACTGCATACACCTATGACTTACCACATCAGCCTCACTTCCTCCCAATGTATACATACAATTAACATATATAAACTCAATTTTTCTTGTTTAAAGTAAGATATATACACAAATTCATGATTAAATACCTAGATAAAATGAGAACCCTAGGCTGATACCCTTCTTGCAGCGTGTGTTGAATATACGTCGGGGGGGGGGGGGGTACCACGTGTCTACACAATACGTTGCTGGGTGAAATGTATCACGTCTATTGTTGTCAAAAATTAATAGTCCTCGACATTTCTTCATGATACGTCGGTCTCTGAAGCGTGTCTCGACGCTCTTGCCTGAAGCATATAACCTCTGAATCAGGGTAAAAAAATGAACAGGTGCAGATACGTTGGAGAATAAAGCATCTATTAGTGATAGTGATACACTCTTGTCAGCTCCGTGTTGCATAGGCATTTTAGTACATCAACACCGCCACTGGGTATTTTGGCATTAAAAGTTTGAAATTTGGTTGTTAGGTCATTCACCCGTTTTTAAACTTATGTATGCATATCTTTCCATATTTTTGATACTTAAAGGTAAGTGTCTTTTCTTATCAAATTCTATATTAGGTGCTCTTTTATTATAACATTATAGAGTAATGTGGTGATTAAATTTTTGTCATATGCATTAATAAAATAAAGAATATGTATATCATTTCTATATTTATCCAATATTCTTTTCTAGATAATGACATTCAGATAATATGTCTATCAATAGTATTAGACATTTAGAATGAGATCGTCAAATGATTAAGTTTGTTTAGAAATACTAATCATTCAGAATTTATTATTTAGCTTTGTACGACTCCTTTGTATCCTTGTAAGAACTTGTGTGGTGCAACTATGCGCAATAGTTTACATATTCTTTACATATTATGCTATCTTCATACAGTTTAATTAATCGAATAAATTTAGGTCCCTATTTCCGATCTACATCAAAGGACTGTTTGCCTCTTATTCTATGAAGATACTTTGGAGTGCAGAAATTGGACAGAGAAACTTAAGAAACTTTACGTAGCACGAAAAGATTTTGAGGTGGTGGTTGTCTTCTCCATTACTTTTGGGCATGATCAGTCTTTGGAAATCAAGAATCGGATACGCCTCTTGAAATTCTGGAAGGTGTTTGATGAAATGCCATGGTTGGCAATCCCTCCTGATGACCCCAAATGTAGGCAGCTGTGGCGCATTTTCAATAAACTGTGCAGTGATACACCAAAGTTGCTCATAATTTACTCTGGAGGAAAATACTTCGAGGAAAATGGATTTAAAGTCCTGGAGGAGACTGGATTTAAAAACTATCCTTTTATGAGAGAGGAAGTGGTACGGACTTCAGTTGCAGTAAGAGAAAAGAACTTGTCCTCATTTTTGGGACGAAATGAACTTATTCGTGGTAGGGATTTGGGTTATGTTGGACGGGTCAGTTCTCTATATCGATCATGAATATAATAATTTTCCTTTATGTTACTATTTGCTTGTTAACACAGTATTTGCATGTGTATTTGCCCCTGCAGGAGAAATTTACAGTCTCCAAACTCTTGGGGGGTTCAGTTGTCCTCCTTTTTTTGGGAGTACCAGGCTTTAGAGGCTTCAGTGACTTGCTGGCTGGTCTACATTTTAATCATATAAGTTCCGCCAGGGCTGTTGAAAGGTTTGAGATAGTCTACATTCCAATGACGGAATCTCCCCCCGAGATTGTCCCTGAGTGTGACTGGATGCTGGTTAGCCCTTGCAAGGAGCACTTGATTCCTTTTTTCCGTCACTTTTTTGAGGACAAAATTATTCAAAATCCAGGAAAACAATTCACCATGGCGATGGTTAGTTTTGGACAGTTTGGACATTATAATGATCGTGGAATCATCTATACCAATTGTTCCAAATCAGCATATAAATTATTTTTGGATACCTTCCCGTTTGAGGGCAACGAAGAGAAGGAATTCTTCGAGCTTCTATATAGTGCTGCAATAAACAGACCAAGAAAGAAGACGGATGATTAGTTGAATTCTGATGCCTGTCTAGTGAAGAGTCTTCGGTACTGATCGATCAAATATAATCTTAAGTATTTTTGTTTTGTTTAGTGTTTAAAACAAAAAAAAAAGTGCCTCTTGTATTATTTGGCTAAGTGCTGATGACTTTTTTTTCTCTCTACTTTGTCTCGTACAGAGAATTGCTTTTACCTGGTTATGGCGCATGTTGCAGGGCTTAAAATGGTGTTTAAAAATCATATGATCAGCTGGGACATCATGGTGATGTACAAGAAAAATGTGGGACATTTAAGTTGTGATTAGGATGTACATGAAGCAACAATATAGAAAATTTCAAGACGCGTGCAACTTTGTCATTTTATTTTGCATTTAGACTTTAGACGTTTAACGATATTTATGACGATGTAATCGAGAGAGTCTTGGTACTACTTTTAGATTGGTCGTATTGATGTACCAAAGTACTGACTGGAAGTATTTGTCATGTAACAAATTATTTTGGTGGATTTGTAATTAAAACAAACTAGTCATGCTTGATTATTTTTAGAAAAACATTGTTATTGCCTATAAAAATATTGCCTTTTATTGTCATTTCTGTTATTAAAAGCATTGCTATTGAATAAGAATTGTTGCCAATTTTGATTTAATTTGTTACCCTTACCCACATATTCCACATATTGCAATGCTTAACAAAAAATTACTAAAAAAATAGTATTGCAAATGCAATAGGCTATTGCAATGACTCATTAGTGTTGCCATAAACACAAAATCATCGCAACAAATGCTTTTTGCAATGATTTTAGGTGTTGCCATATGGTACTAAAATCGTTGCTACATGAACATATAGTAACCAGACCAAAGTTAACTGCAGATTTTGGCAAAATCATTGCAGTAGACTCTACTGCAATGATTTTAGGCCCTAAAGCAACATTTTTAATTGGTTGCTATATGCAATTTATGGTGTAGTGGACTGTGCATCATTTCAAGCAGAAATTTACTTTTAGATTCCAGGTTCAATTTGACAAAATATTCAACTCTCCGCAAGTCCTAGGAGGCCCAACAATCTGAAAATATTGACTCGGAGCTCTGTCCTCCAAAAGATTAAACATTCCATTACATATATCAATCTGAATACAGTAAGTTACAATCTTAAGTTTAGAATCCGAGAGATTAGAACAGTACATGCATTAGTTTAGAATCTCAGAGAGGGGGAGGGGGAGCAGAAAAAAGGTCAGATACAGGATGACTTCAAATAGCACAATCATATACGGGTTTTCCTCTTTCCTTGCTTTAACAAAGCTAGCAGCAGACTCAAAACCTACAGGAAAAAATTGTTTATTTTGTAAGTCGAATATCCTCATAATGCACATTTTTTCATAATAAATCAATAGCATATACAATATTTAGGCGTAGGCAGATTATTGTGCATCAAATGTATCAATAAATTAGCTAATCATGTCATCTGGAGGTAGAATGATTGCTACACAAATGCAACTCTCCTGACATCTTCAGTAAAAGGTAAAAATTTTCACTAAATAACGTCAAATTTTCGATAAAAAAGATAGACAGAAAACTTTGATCACAGACTAATTTTTCACTTGCTGATCTTTTTGGCTTCCAGCTTGTTTTAAACCACCAAACCAAACCGTGATTCCAGGAAATGAATGGTTCATGTCATGTATATTTAATTAAGATCATACATGGTCATCACTGAGGAAAACTATTCAAGCAAGGGATATCATCAATTCATCATAAACAAATGCATTGACCCAATAAGTTTGCTAATAAATTGCAGGAAAAATTTAAAAGGGATTCATATCATGTCCCCACTACATGAACTAAACATTTTGTACCATAATAAGCATAGATATGTTCTGAACTTTGACAACTTAGATTTGCCTCTACAATTAGGTTCCAAGCATCATTAGTATTTTGCTTTTATTCAAATCATTTCCCATACACCGACTAAAAATCAAACACATTTACAGAAAGTGCAAATTTCTGAATTTCCACAACTTAATTTTTGCCCTTTACTTTTCCAAGATTCATTCAGATACACACACAGTATCATTAAAAAAAATATACAGCCATAATGTCTAAAAATCACAAAAACTTACCAACTAGTACAAAACACTTTACTCGCTCATTTTCGCAAAGATGGGCATTCAATTGTCAAAGAAAATAAGTTAAACAATGATTAATATATATTTTCGGAGTTCATAAATCACACATAGCTGTTACCAAAAATAAGTGTTAAAGTTGCACGCAATCTACTGAATAGCCACATGTATGTTTATGTCGAACAGGGCCTGAGGTAACAAATTTTAGTCTTCAAACCGTTGCCAATTTCATGTCCTGTGAATTAACACTGCTAGAAAGATTCCAGAATTAGTTTAACAACATAAGCATTGTAAAAAGTCAACCATATTTAAACTCTTTGTTAGCCTCACAAACTGGTTAATCGACCTAACATCTAATGCCTTCATTTCCGCTGCATCCATCTAGTATTAGGCTTCAACAAAACACAAATTCATATCTGGAAGTTAAAACCAAGAGAAAGATCAGATATGCAAACTACAAGTCTACAATAAATTCATAATTTTACACCTATTGTAGAAAGGGAACATACCAGCTTAGAAATTGAAACAATCAATTAAATTACTAATACCACATGTATAGCCAATTAGCCAGAATCAAAGACATAACATAGATACTCAAACTAATGAGAACTTATATTTACATCACCCTGTGCTATGCAGCAAGCAAAAGAGCACATTTAACTAATAATGCTTTATACTGGTAGTTATGCTGGTAGTTAACACATAGCAAAACTTATTCATTAAAAATGCAATGACTGACTCGAGTGTATATTCAAAACTAAGCATAACTGCATGTAACAATCAGGATAAGTAGAATTGTATACGTGCAGAACAGAGAATAGTATCTCACACAATCACTTAGAAACAAAAAGATCTGAAGATAATTACTTCTTGTCAGCGAATGCTTTACGAAACATTGGGTCCAATGACTGGTATTACAACATTCTATTGATACCACCATTCTGACAGTAATTTGATATCTCGATTAAGTTAGGCAAAAGAGCTAATTGCATATAAGAGTAGACAGCATTTCTATGGCTGTCATAATTCATATACAAAAGGTTAGTGCTAATGTACCATTACCTATGTAGGTGTGTATGTAAAAATCACCACGCATAGCATTTTAGCATACGTAATTGTTGTTAATAAGGATCAGTGTTATAAAAATCGTTGATTCACGTGATTTATCAGAAGTCGGTGAGCTGTAGATAAAATATACCAGAATCGGTGTATTAAACGTTTTTCTACAGATCGGGTCAAAATCCAGTTATAACAGGTCAAAATCGGAACTGTTGAGCAAAAAATCGGAGTTGAGAGAGAGTATTCAGATTAGATGATGAGTTGATGTGGTAGGTGGGAGGGAGGAGGGTAAAATTACTTATCTTCAATTCTTCATGTGTGTACCGTGTACGTCTATTTTGTTTAAATTAATTCTTATCAAAAAGTTGAAAATAAATATCCTAAGGTTAGAGCAAGTCCAATAGCCTCCTAGCATATCCCTTATAAATATTATAAAATATTCAACTCCTAAGAAGTTAGGACATTATATTGTATATTTACTCCAACAATCTTCCTTATAATAGATCCTTATAATTATTAAATACTCCCTCTGTCCCATCCAATTCTTAACACTTTTTTTGTCATTTTCTGGCACGTATTTTAAGATGAAGTTTAAGGATAGTTCCATAACTTGTTTTTGAAATTTTCTTTTTTTGTATAAAAATAGGATTGTTATATTTTTATACAAAAAAAAGAAAATTTCAAAAATAAGTTATGGAACTATCCTTAAAATCTACCTTAGAATGCGTGCCAAAAACTCTATTTTGAAATGTTAATAATTGGCCGGGACGGAGGGAGTACTAAATTTAAACTCCCCCATGTATTTGAAAGGGAGGGAAACAATTGGGAAAGAAAGGGAAACTAATATTTTATTGGTAAATATAATATAAGGGAGCCCTTAAAGATAAGGGGTGACATGATGCTCTTAACTTTTTAAGGAAAAATTAAGAGCCTATTGGAGCACTATTTTTGACACAATCCCTTATAATTTGAGTTAGGAGCCCATATAAGGGATCTATTGGACTTGCTCTTAACCTCAGGATCCTTATGCTCAATAAATATATGTATATATAAATTATTTAAAAAGATTATATAAAAAAAACATACAATTCATGCTCCGATTTATCCTTCCGATGACTCTCCGATTTACCAATAAATCGTAAATCGGTACGTCGACCGAATTGGTCCAATTTCCGAAATTTACAACATTGATAAGGATAGGAGGCTAACAAATACATATAAGATCTTCTTTTAAACATCAAGCTTAAAATGATCTCTTCAGCCAACAAAAATTGCAAAGAAAGCTTAAATTTAACGATATTGATATTCAAATAAGAAACATATAACTTCAGTATAACCTTTCATCTAATTACTAAGAGTACCACATTAAGAAGGATTATACTGGTCATGTACCTTCCAAAAGACCTCATAAGTCATAATTGCTTCGCTGCTTCCTGTATTGCACTAAAGATGTAACGCCGATTCAAAATCTTTAGACAACAATGCAGTCCTGCATGATTGATTCAAATCAGATAAAAGTCATAGTCATAAAACATACATCCATTATAGAAGATATCCAGAACTATAGCACGGTAGTGTAAGGCAGCAGAGAGAATACGAAATGTACATATCTACTTGTGGTGACATGTTATATTTCCAACTTTCTCTACGTGTACATAAATGTTATATGCAGTATGAAGAAGCCAAAAGCATTTAACCCAGATGTACAAGCCATGAAAAGTGATTCAATTGGGCCAAAGTTGCAATGAAGGATCTTTAAAACCATTAACTACAAAATGCACCTCATAATTTGCTCAAATGCAATTCTTTAGTAGCATTAGCAATTAAAAGTAAAAGTCTGTTTTGGAGAGGTAGTATCGCTTCTGTCAAGTAAAAGGATATTTAGTCAGGTTCAGTTCACATAATGAAGCACTCAACAAATTATTATATACTAAGAACTGTAATGATTCAAGCATGCTGAACACGTACGAATTTCATAAAAACAATTTTACATCAAAGTTAATGACTGGAAGTACCTGTTCATCTTCTTATGTTTGGTTTTTTTTTTGTTTTTTTCTTTCTTCCTAATCGACTCCATTCCCTCAATGGTAACTAGGCTCTCTGAGTGACTGTAAGACGCTACCCAACGTGGTTTCAAATTTTCGATTCCAGTAAGAAGAGTCACAAGATTGGTTTTGGGATCATAGAGGTACGAGCCCCGATCATCGTGTAACAGGTCCCCAAGAACTATCAGACCGGTTTTAAAGCATTGTCGAGGTTGATGAAATTGTAAAAAAGGAAAAGGCCCAAAAGAATACATCTTTATCCAACTAGTATCGTCGTCATCCAGCACATACATATCAATCATGTGTTTCTCAACTATTCAAGCACGGGATATCATCAATTCATCATAAACAAATGCATTGCCCCAATAAGTTTGCTAATAAATTGCAGGAAAAATTTAAAAGGGATTCATATCATGTCCCCACTACATGGACTAAACATTTTGTACCGTAATAAGCATAGATATGTAAAGTACAGATTTCTGAACTTCGACAACTTAGATTTGCCTCTACAATTAGGATCCAAGCATCATTAGTATTTTGCTTTTATTCAAATCATGTCCCATACACCGTCAAAAAATCAAACACATTTAAAGTTGCACGCAATCTACTGAGTAGCCACATGTATGTTTATGTCGAACAGGGCCTGAGGTAACTAATTTCAGTCTTCAAACCGTTGCCAGTTTCATGTCCTGTGAATAAACACTGCTGGAAAGATTCCAGAATTAGTTTAACAACATAAGCGTTGTAAAAAGTCAACCATATTTAAACTCTTTGTTAGCCTCACAAACTGGTTAATCGACCTAAAACAGCTGTTTAGCACCTATAACGGTAATACACTGCATGAGCTCCATTAAAAACAATATCAGACTTGAGGATCTTATTCTTAATTTCTGATTTTTTTTTAAAACTTGACCTAATTGCCTTATCAATTATAAAACGAAAAAACATTTTCTCCTATTTGTCACCAAACATTCATTCGAAATCTGTGCTACCCAGAAACACATTATCAGCATTATTTATATAAGACCCATATCAGAAAAACCTAACATCACATTCTTACAATTGCGCTTGGGTAAATTATCGAAAAAGTAAATGTTCTTGGTTCACCTCTTTAAGCAAAAAAATACTTTCATATAACTTAACAATTACAAGAACGTAACATACCAATAAACACAAATTAGTAGAAAATAAGTAAACATAAACCAATTGTACCTCCGTCAAGACGAGCTTTCTTTTAATATTGGGCACTTACGTTTTGCAGTACACTGTCGGACTCCATAATTAAATTATGGAAGCCAATTTAATTACGGAGTCGAAAGAATAATTAAACGGTATGTTATCAATTGCCTTGAGAAAGTCCTACAGGGTACTCTGTATAGATACATTGATATATATTTTTTTTGTTTGTTATGTACCTTCAATTTCTACCATTTGCCTTTGTGCAATTGCATGTTAGAGGAGATAATCTTTTGGGTTATGTGGAAGGTATAAATAACGTTTGAAAGTCTACTGAAGATGATTAATGCAATTTTTGTGTTTTAAATTAGCGATTAACGGTACATTTAACAATTTATACAATTATGATACATGTATCAAGTTGTCACATTAAATCTATGAATCATCTTAAGCTTGTTGTAATAGCTTTACTTTTTGAAGTTTTGAACTCAAAACTCTATTTCAAGTAGTATAGCATTTTGTAAAAAAAGAAAAAAAAAAACCTAAAATAGCACATGATATATCGTTTTGATTAAAAAATGAAAACATTACATGATGTAATGTTTTAATAAAATTAAGTGCCTATGCCGATTGTAAAGAGAGTTCGGAGTACTTTGATGAAAGAAAAATGGAAAAGAAATCACATAAGGAGAAGAGATCGATCACACAAGACTTAGGATGACCAAATTTATACGAGCAGAATTTATTGTACAATGTTATTTAGAAAAAAGAAAATAATAATAAATTGTACAAAATTGTCAGTAGATCTACAATACTGTATAAATTTTGTAAGAAATTTGAGTATTTATCGATAAGAAAGGTGTGCAAGTAAAACTTGGAATTGATATAAATGAAAATGTTACGGTGACCTTTTAATATTTTTTCAATTTTCTAGGATTGCGTTATTTCCAAATTCGATTTCTCTTTCTGATGCATACTATTTTGTTTTACTAATGTAATTTTACTATTTGTGTTTCATTTTCTGTTTCGAGCTAAGAATTTTATAAAACAACCTTTAAACTTTGTGTACATTTAACTTTACTCATAAAATCAGAATTTTATGTGTGATTTGTTTTTTTTATACTTACCTTTTGGATAGGTGAACCAATTCTTTAATTTACACAAATGATTCTTCATTAAAATTACCATCATCATGTAGATCTTACATTACAATCTCACTTATATTATTGAAATATTGTTTTTGAAGAAAAAATCTAACTATTTAATTCTTGCATACACGATAAAAATTAGATTTGCCAAAACGTATTCACAAATGATCATGAATGTGATTCCAATATTCCATGTAAAATCTAATCAATAAATCTTCTTTATTTAATGTTTGCAGATTTACTATTCCGACATTAAAGCAAACTAAAACTTTAATAAGGGGGAAAAAATTCAAATTAAAAGTAGACAACCCAATTCCTGTGTACAAAAACTCTTAAACAAAAAAAGGAATTTAATTAAACATAAAAGAAAAGTTTAAGTAAAAAGAATAAAAGAGGCCTTAACAGTACATCAACTCTTTATAACCATTTTTAACACTAAACAGATATACACATACTCTTACCTTTTAGGCCATATTTATCATACTTACAAACTTTCAGTGTAGGAAAATATTAAGAGAAAAAACACACAAAAAATACCACCCAACACTAAGTTGCATGTATTTTTCTCTCCTTATGTTTTGATTTTACATTGATATTGAACACTCGAGAAGATTGCAACAATTATTTTAACTCAGTTTTTTCCTTTTGACAAATAACTCTTCAGTTTTAATTTTTAACAATACCCCCATACTGAACCGAAATGTTACAAAAAAAATACAACCTGGTTAAAACTTATTCTTGTCATCTTTTTGGTGTCATCACAAAAACATAGACCACAAACCAAAGAAACCAAGACAAAATCTCCAAGGAAGACCATGGTATTTCTCAACTCAAATACATATGCATGTAAATAGCATTCTCGTGAAGTCCTGCATCAACCAATGTACATGATAGGCAACACATAGCATGCTTGAATTGATGTCGAATGGAACCAAAACATTCGAGATAACTAGCAAGTATATTTCATATACTTTATTATCCTACTCAATTGCAGGTCACCATAGCATAGCCACCTAAACCTACAATTAAACACAAAATTTCAAGTTTGCAATTTATTCTTATTGCTCAGAAGAAATAACACGACCAGATTGCAGAAAACAAATTTTTCTAATCCAACTACATTAGACTAAATTGAATCTGACATATAGGGATAGCTGCGAGTAGACTGGATAGAACATATATATTATATATATCCAGAGAAAACAGAAATAAGATGTTGTATATATTAGAAGTTCCATTAGGTTTTTAAAAAAATGCCTTGAATGCTTAAGATTGGGCTGCAAAATGATAACTAGCATTCAACCTTGCGAGTCTGGCCAAACACTAAAGCTGTGTGTCAATGTCCTTAATGGCTTTGGCCTAGTATTTACGACTCAAACATGCCATAGGGAAAAACCCAAAGGCAGGACTCAGAAGAACTGAAGAAGGTTTAGTCTAGCAACAGGGTGACTTGGGGAAAACATAAAACCAAAGTGTGCCTAATCATGTCGTTTCAAAGTTCTAGCGTATCTAGATTATAAACCACAGTACATGAAAGGAAAGATCGTGGTTAAGAAATATCATGCAAATCCAACCTTCTTAAACTTATTTTTGTCATCTGCTCCGGTGTCATCCCAACCACAGTCCATAACCAAAGAAACCAAAAAAATATATTTAAGACAAATACAATCTAAATATATTACTACTCAATTAGAGATCAGTTCATCACCATGATCTAGCTATATGCACCTACAACATAACACAATTATCTAGTTCGCAACAGTCCACAAACCAAAGAAACCAAAAAATAGATTTAAGACAAATACAATCTAAATATATTACTACTCATTTAGAGATCAGTTCATCACCATGATATAGCTATATGCACCTACAACATAACACAATTATCTAGTTCGCAACAGTCCATAGCCAAAGAAACCAAAAAATATATCTAAGACAAATACAATCTAAATATATTACTACTCAATTAGAAATCAGTTCATCACCATGATCTAGCTAAATGCACCTACAACATAACACAATTATCTAGTTCATATAGCTACTAGACACAAAGGGTCTTCAAAGCAAAATGCCACTTTAGGATGAAGTTTGCAATTCATTGTGATTGCTAAGAAGAAAAAGCGCAACCGAACTGTAGAAAGGAAATAGTTCTTTGGTCCAACAACAGTTAAACAAACTTAGAATCTAACAAATATGGAGCGCTGCATGATTCAAGGGAGAGACCTTTCCACACAAAAATTAATGACACGAGTATAGATATGGATTCTCATATATTCAAGGAAAACAGGAGCACTGTCCTCGATACTTAAAATCATATCCGGATTTTGAAAATCTGTTGCCAATTTAACGGTTAGGAAAAACGATAAATAGCGGTAAACCTTGCAAGCCTGACTAAATACTAATGCTGCCTGCATAATTTCCTTAATGGATTTGGACTCCTATATACAACTCAGACACGGCAAAAGACCTACAGAGGTGACTACAAAGAAGATTAGTTCTAAGAACAGGGCTGAGTATAAAAAAAATTAGTTCAAACTTCAAACAACAGGGCTTACTATGAAGAAGTTTTAGTTCTAACAACAGAGCTTAATTGGGGGAAACATCTAAGAGCGCCAAGGGTAAGTATGTATAAATTTTTCAAAATACAAGATTTTGAATAGCTAGAAGCCTGCAATCATGCAGTTCCCAACTTACGGAATATCTGGACCTTAAATCACTCGTACATAAAAGGGAAGACCATTGTAGTTACTGAAAATTATCTTCCATATTAGACTAAATACTTGAGTGGTGAGGAGTATAACTGAATCACCAAGTTTCTTCAACCTACGTTCTTGTATACATAGCAATGTGCTATCAACATCCAATATTATTTTAAGTTTTAAGACAACATAGTACCCAAAGCTTAAATATTCATATATAGACAGCAATTAAAAGCATAACTAACGACAATATAAAATTGCAGCTACTTGTCACCAATTTAACCCACACAATTCATCATTATCATAACATATAATGTCAATTACAAACACAACCATACAAGGTGACAAACTACGATCCACTAGTAACAAAACCTAACCTTAACCACCACACAAATAAACTCATTGCATTCCAACTTCTCCAATTCAAAACACCACTAGCAACGAAAACAACACATAAATAAGAAAACAAGCATACGCAATCAACCCACGATGCTCATCCCCACACGAAGCCAACTCAACCGAAAGCCTCGTACAAACCCTTGTACTCCACACAACAAAAACACCCGTAACCGCATAACTAACCATCCCACCTTGCGGAACAAACAATGCCAAGGCAGACAATATCACAATCGGCAACATACAATAACCGATCAAACTGAAACACCGGTCCAAGTCCAAATTCCCATTACGACCCGCTAACATATTAAACACAACATAAAGAAACAATGCAGATACTGTAATCCAACCCACAATAACCCCCCAATGTAATTTCCCAGCTAGTAACTGAAACAATCCGAATGCCATTACGAAAATAAGCGGGCCCCAAAGATCGGCGTGTTCGTGTAAATCAGGGTTAATTTTGAAGGGATTGAGAATTGAGATAGTTTTATTCCAGATTTGTTTAGTGTCAATACCAAGTTCTTCAAGAAGGGGGGGTTCGTCTTCGAATCCCCCGCTGTATCTGTATCCACCACCGATGATGGTCGCGGAAGAGACGTAGTGGGGAGGGGGGAGTGAAGTGGTGGCGGTGCCGATGTCCAAGGGCATGAAGGGGATGGAGGAGGTGGAGCGAGGGGGTTGGAATGGGGCGGTGGCGGGGCGGTTGCGTTGGGTTGTGGAGTTGGGGTTTGGGTTGGGGTTGGTACTGGAGGTGAAGATTACTGGTGGCACTTTGAATTCTTTGGCCATGGTTGAGGGGTTTGGTGGAATTACAAGACTGGATTTAATTGGGTTTGGGGTTTAGTAGATCTCTCTCCTCTGATCTGTATCTCTCTCTCGCTAATTGGTTTGGGGTTTAGTAGATCTCTCTCTCGCTGATCGCTCTCAATCTAAAAATCTCTCTCCCTCTCGCTCTGTCTCTCTCTCTCTCGGGGAAAAAGAAGTTTTTTAGGTGACTTGTATTTATGGTCGCAGGGACGGTAATTTTTACCGACATAATGGATATTCGATCCATTCTGATTGGATCTTATCGAACTCAAATATTTGGGTTGGGTTTGGTTTTGGATTTATTTTTTAAATTCGAATTATTATCGAATCGGATTTGAGTTTTGACCTTATCAAACCCGACCCGAAAATATGAAACCCGTTTCAAATCCGATCGAATCCGAACTACCCGTATTTAATATAAATAATATAGTATATTTATTATATATATAAATATATATATATATTTAGTTATATTAAACCCGAACTCGATTAAAACCCAATGAGTTCGGGTTCGATTTTAATATATTGGGTTTTTCGGGTTCGGCAAAATAAATTCGAGTTCGAGTTTGGATTTGGTGAAACCAGTTTTGACCGACCCGATTGCTATCCTGTAGTCAAGTAAGGTGAATGTGAATAACAACTAAAGATACATAAATCTCTCAGTATGTAACACTTTACTAGTAATTGTAAAAAAAATTAAAAATTTACTAGTAATTGTCAAAAAAAAAAAAAAAACTTTGCCAGTAAGATTTGGATTTTGTATGTTCTGTATTTTATGATAGCTGTACAAAGTTCTACATGATATGTAAACTGGGACTTTCTAGATTTTTTTTTTTAGACATGACATTTTTTTTATTTTTTTTAGACATGATCATGTGTTTAACAGTTATCTCTGTAATTTTAAGTTGCATATTGATATAATCTGTTGAATTCATTATCTTTTACTCACTAGCATTCATCAAGGTCGAAAAAAGGTACGGATTACATAGCTCAAAAATTGTTAGTACCCTACATCATAAATAATGCTACCAAAATTAGTAAAGTTGTATGAGCTTTGTTATACATAGTTTTACATGGCACATTCCCATCGAAGGGAAAGCTCAATATCATAATATCAAAATGGCCGTAATGTCTCTACAAATCCCCCTTCAGTTCCTCATGCATTAGGTGTCTCCATGATTTCTCGGACTTTCTTGAGGCAGGTTCTTGTTTAAATTGGCTTTGCACTATAATATAAGCGAATAGAACAGACATGTAAGATTGTTAGCGCTCAAGAGTTGAGGTAAGCTTCCCAGCCACCTTTTTCCAACTTCTCTGCTTTCACCAAGACCGTCTCTTTTGTGTCCTCTAGATACTGAGCCATTCTGCAAAGAAAGGTTTCCTATGATGTCTTGTAAAGGGGTGATGCTTTTACTCGTAATAATGAAAATATGGGCGCATCTCACAATCCTCCCTGTTGCAATTTATGCAGAAAACTGTTTTTTGGTGGTGAACCTAGCAAACCCGACTACAACAACATACCTTATGCTGTGTTTTGGTACTGTTCTCTCTTTCAGAATCCTTTGCGTTATTTTCTGCATTTTTTGTTGATATATGAATTTAATGTGATAAAAGTGGGTGCTTTTTCCTCTTTTTTTTTGGAAAAGCAGCATACCACCTCTTCCAGTTGTTGGACTCAGCGACGACTAAGAGCAGGCTATAGAGCAAGCCAAGGGTGATGTACATGTTTACACTTCATCATTTAATCTAACGAAGAACACAATCTCTGGGTATGTGAGCTTTTGGATCATAAATTTTTATGAAAAGTCTTGTAATGTTGATGTATGTGAAACAGTATCAGCATATTAATGTATTAAAACAAGTAACTTGTGAGTAGGTGGGAATGTACAGTACTATACTTTGTTTGTCTTGGTCTAAATTGATTGGTCTTGCATTGTAATTTACACAGATAATTCACCTCTTTCAAATTACGCGGAATTTTGTGTTTAGTAAACTGGTTGTATCTGTATTATGTCCACAGGCGGCAGGAGAAGACAGTCATGAAGCTGTTGTTGATGCTGCCACAGATAAAGTTCTTGGAGCATCTATGTGCGGCCCAGACGCCCCTGAAATCATTCAGGTATCTTTGTTCTACTATATTAACTGGCTAGAAAATTTCAAAACTAGCTCATATCTCATTCTAATCGTAACACACTCGATGTGATTATTGAGGAATATAAGCTTTTATTCTAATGTCATTCAATATCTTGTGCAGATGGACAAGTGAAAAGCACTCCAGCCAAACTTTAATCTAAAAAAAATGTAATGGTGTTTGTTGTTATTGGATTGTGTTGACATGTGACATTTTCATTGGTTGTTCTGCTTTTATGCACAGGGCATTGCAGTGGCACTCAAGTGTGGAGCAATTTGACATCACGGTAAATCAAAATTAGATTAAGATTCAAATTCAAGACATCAAAAAACCTGCAATGTTTTTCCAGGTGGGCATACACTTTGTCACCATGCGGTCAGTGACGAGAACAATTTCTTCTGGTAAACCAAGAACAAGCCTTTGAAATGGAATAATCATCAATGTTATAATGTCCAAGGTCCAAGACACAACAGGAAATATGTGATCGCACAAGATTTTGATACACTGAAGACTCTTGTTATTTTTCCATTCTCATTATGATAAATATTGTAATTAAGATCGTACCTGTTTATAAAATTCATTGTCCGAATCCTCAAGCAAGATGAGGACTGAAATATTTCATTGGGTTGTGGACTCCACTGAACCAAAAAATAAGCATCACATACTTGGGTTTGTAGTGAAATCTTTGTCTTCAGTTTCGACTGACTGCAGGAATTTGAGGAAAGTGGAGTGTGTTGGTAACTTTTAATTTCGCTAAATTTGTGTAGGCAACTTTTCTTGTATGATAACTATTCATGATGTATATTTTTTCTTACGTTTTCTGTGGGGTGTTTATCTTCTTGATAATAAATTTTCAACTGTCGTATGTTTGTTTGGTGCACGGAGAAAAAATATATACGTGAAGGTAAAATCCTTACTAGAAATGTTGCTCTTTTCTAACGAAAATGACATTATTAACGAAAATTCTTATATACTCCGTATTACTTTGTGGCTACATATGGTCTTTTAATTGTTAAAGACCTTTGAGATATATCCTTTACAAAATTGGAAAGACTTCGAGACGATCGTCTCTGAAAGAAAATTTTATTTCATTGATCAAAAATACATATGTTCAACGTGAATAACGCCATTGTGAGGAATAGTTTATTATCAAAAAAAATATTGAAAAATTTAGAGAACGCATGATTAACATACAGAGCACTATTTCATGAACCCCTTGATTTCCATTGCATATAACTATACAACTTCCACAAAATGCACGTTAAATGAAGTATTTTGCAACTTCTTCCTAAGCTTTAGTACCTCTACAAACTACAATTGAGCTTCTTCCGTGTGCTTGATTACCTCTAGAATTGAGTGTGTCATTGTACATCTTCGATGATATGAATACCTAGTTCTGTTTTTCCATGTTGCACAAAATCTTCGGTGATATATATCCTAACTTACTACTTTCCCGTTGCATACATTGCATATTTCGAAACCAATGCCATCGCAGTATGGACACTTTGCTCATGGAAATGATGCATTCCATAAACTGCTTTAAAATGGAAATGATGCATGATGTAATAACATGTTCAGATGAAGGTAATCAGTAGCACTAAAAGAAATGTCTCATGTTCTCTAACCTGTTCCTCAATATTAGGCTCACCAGTGCCATCACATTCTATCACCAAATGACCAATAATATCAGATAAAGCAAATTCTTCCACATATTAACTTCTGCTCAACTTTTTCATATTTTTACCTATCGAGAGGAGCATAATTAGACCTTTATATCTAGAGCAATCATCAATAAAGAATGTTTATATTCATTCACATATTGCCCTTGCCCAGAACAAAGATGATAATAATGTTATGCAGTAGTTGAGATTTATGTAGTTTATGGTGCTATAACATTATTACTATCCAGTACATTTACTTTAGCTATTGATACTGCTTCCATAATGAATAGTAATACTGGGAACTTATTTAAACCTATTAACATTACATTAGAAAAAAGTGTATAGCACCAGAATAAAAAGAGAAATGACTTTAAGAATTGAGACTAAATGCAATTAAGACATCATTACATCTTTAAGATATTGGTAATTACCTAGGTGAGTTCAAAGAAATAAAATGTACCTGAGCACAATAACCGGCCCTCCCCACGACAAGAAATGCATCTGGTCATATCTTTGTTAACACTGCCTCCATCCTGCTTGTTTCCGCCAATATGCCTTAAAGAATCTTCCCACCGGTTTTCTCCAAGAAGAAAGACTTGACTGTGAGGTACTTTAGATTCTGCAACACCTTTTTCTTTAGCATCTCTCTTTTGAATTTCCGGGACTTCAGTAGTGTGAGTTGCAGCTGTTCCATTTGAAGCCTGATTGGAATAAAATAATAATGAGATCATTTAGCAGAAAAAAAAAAAGAGATTGGAACATTAGACCACTTATTCCAAGGGACATATATTATGCTCAAATTATTCAACACTACAATCTAGGAGTTGGTTTTCCAAATTTGTACTGGAGCAGGCAGACAATGACGGTAAGAACTTCTTAAGGAAATGAAAACAAAAAACTACTACGTTTTTGTTGGCCACATAGTAGTAGCAGTATTCCCCACATCAACATATTTTACGTATTTCTTGTGGCACACTATTCCATCTCAAATTTGCTTATCAATTAGTACTAGGAAAAGAAGGGAGAGAGAGAGAGGAGAGGGGAGAGGGGGAAGGGGGGTTGCAAATTTATGTAGTACGCTACCATGCAAAATCTGAGGTAGCTTTATACACATTCACTAAAACATCAACATCGAGATTCACACATTAATGGCATTAACAACAGCGAATTGTAAACATGCAATAAAAAAAATCGTCAAGACTGGTACATAACATAATGAAACGGCAAACGTTTTCTTGTGAACAGAAGAACAAGCGCAAACCTTGTGCATAGTGGCCCCATCAGTTCTTTTCAAATCTGCCTTCTCTGTTAACCCAGAAACATCATTTATCTGCTCTTCGTATAACTTTCCCAGAAGCTCTGGAGTCATGATCCCATCTTCAGGATTTTGTAATGAGCCCTGGCACGCAAGATTGCAGAAAGTTGATAAAACTCACGCATGAAAATAAATGAGCAACAAATAAGAAAAGTTCAAGCCATCTTAAAAGATCACTGTTATGAGGTAACCTAGTCAAAGTATAACTTACTTTCCAAGTTTTTATGGCACGTTCAGTCCTGTTGGGATTTAATCTAAACATGGTGTTTAAACTGTGTTTTTGAATAAGTGTGGTATCTGCAGAAGCATGTGGTTGGTTAGCCTAGTTTGATTATTTAGTGGAGTGATTATAGGAGAATTGTTAGAATAATAGAGTATCATTAGGAGAGTAATTATTTTGTTTTCCTACTTTACAGCTATCATCACACTCTGTGGCTAGCTATATAATTGTAATCGTTTCTTTCGGTTTATTAACCCTGATGAACACAATGTAGTCCTTTGTAGTCTTCCTTGTTCTTCCTCTTGTTAAGTTCTTGTTTTTCTTCTGTTCTATACATACAGTTAATACATATGTATTAGTTCAGTTCCTACACTTGGTATCAGAGCTTCCGATTCTCGAGGCCTTCAATCTTCTAGTTCATATTACTCATCTTCATCTATGTTGTTCCTGTTTTTCTTCTCTTACTCAAAGTACAATAAGTTTTCTTTTCACATTTTATTTTCTCAAAATGAATCTGTTAGTCAGTCTTGAACCATTTCTAAATCAATCTCTGAGCTGTGATCTTCAGTTCATCAATTGTTAAAAACTTCTCTGTTTCATCAAGTATGCACTGAAAGTGTTTGATATTTTGTGTGACTGAAAATTTTGGTTAAATTTTGGGGTATGTATGTGTGCATATGTGAGTAAAGTTTGCTAAGGATGGGCTGTTACTATGAGTGTTGTTTGTTTTGTGGTAGAAGAATAGGGAGGTTGAAATGAAGAACTCCAATGTTTGTTTGAGGGAGCTCCGGATTCGTATCTCCGAAAAGAAGAAGATTCGGGAGGTGAAGTTGGAAGATGAATGAAGAGAAAGAAAGGTATAGTAGAAGCATTGTGAAAAGCAAGAGGAATTCAAGAAGGGTGCAAAGGAAAAGGGCTCTCTGACCGAAAGGATTTTATGGAAAATAATGTTGATGGGAATTTTTTTATGGCTGCTGTTGAAAATCTGGAAATAAGGGAAGTAAGAAATATGAAAGAGTTTATAGAACTGGTGGTAAATGCAAAAGTGCAATGTCGATTTATGGAAGTTGGAGGATTATTTCCTTGTGAGTTTGGTTTGTTTGCTGCAACAGGTGAAGCCACAGTTGGTCAAAGAAGTTGCTTGCTGATTCAAGACAGGGAAAAAGAAGACGGGGAGAGATTTGCAGACTGAGAGAGAGGAGCAGTCGTGCATTGATTTTTGCTGATCCAGTGCAGTGATTGTTCGAGCCTGCTATAATTGTCCTTACTGCAGGGTGGTCAGTTGCAGGGCAGAAGGCCGGTTGTTTGAAAAGGAACATGTGAATGCAACTTAGTTTATGTTTAGATTAAGTGGTTTAAACACTTAAACCACTCTGTTTCTCTTTTTATTTCTGTTTTCACTTTTGTCCTCCCGAGAGAGCTCTAATCATGTTGGTGTATCAAGATTTGCTTACTGGTGATGAGCTTCTCTTAGACTCGTTCCCGTACAAGGAAAGTGGGTTGTGCAAGGAGCAGTTGACGTAAACATTGGCGCAAACATTTCTACTGAAGGTGGTGGAAATTGTTGACACTTTCAGGCTCCTATTTATGCTGAAATGCCGAAGTATGGGAGTGAACCGGATGAGTATGTATTTGGTTGTTTGTTGGCTGCTTTGTCGAAGAATGGTAGTGTAAAAGAAGCTGCTTCGTTGTTTGAGGATATGAGAGAACATTTGACATCTACGATAAAGCATTTTACTTCATTGTTGTATGGTTGGTGTAAAGAAGGGAAGCTTACGGAAGCTAAACTTGTTCTGGTGCAGATGAGGAAAGCATGCGTAAAGAAGGGTATGCTGTAGCAGGGAAAATGGCGGATATGGTGCGTGAATATTCAGAGTAAGTATTCTGATAAGCTTACTAGGGATTTTCTTGGCATGAGAAATGTGATGAAGTTATATATGATGGCCATGAAATTCCAAAAGGCAGAACTCTCAGTAAAGTTATTCATGGCAAAGTGGGTACCTCGATGGTGTTCTAAACAGAGTGGGTGATTTGATTACCCATGGTTTGTGGCTGATTAATGAAGATGATTTCACTATTAAAGTGAAACATGTCAAAAAAAATGCAGAATGACTAACATCTGTTGCAGGGCTGGTACTCATGTTGTTGAGGATGTGGAGGTCATTGTAGGGCGAACTGGAGGTTTTCTGGTTAAACAGCTTAAGAATGAGGATGTTTACCATTTTCCTTTAGAAAAAGGGGTTTCGTTCTCTGTTCTAATTGAAGATCTGATTGGCGGTGATTGTTTCAAGTTCACTGTTTCTGCTAGCCTTTCGATTCAGAGGGATACAGAGTTTTAGCAACAGGATGGTGACAATACCTTGATTGCTCATGATTTCTCGGTCTTAGAGTGGACATGTAGGTTATGTATTAAAGGAAAAGCCTTTCAGGTCTTCCAGGTGGTTAGGCCTCCTTTGTCTTGGCTTGGGCAGGGAGTTGGTTCTAGAGATGTTGCATTAATTTCTTGCATTTCAGGAGGGGTTCCAATGTGCTGCATTTCAATGTGAATTCTGTTGGAAGAATGGATGGTTTTTGGAAATATCGCTTTCGTCGGCATGATGGGTTTGATATCATCAATGTTGACAGCATGAGGGATGAGTATCCAGTTCTGGAAACTTGCGTTATTGGTGTTAACAGAAGCGACTTTTGATTTGCTGGGGAGAAGCAACAAAAGGCATCGGGTGTGCAATACTTGGTACGGTTTCTACATAGGTGGACGACCAATATCATAAGCAGTTTGAAGGTGTTCGAGCAGATATTGCTGCATTTGTATCATGGGGTTATTGTTGGGGCCTATGTGGGATTTGCCCAGATGTTTTTTTTGGGGCATGTATTGGTTCAAGTAAAGATGGGTTCAAGTGCGATGTTGAGACTGCCGGAGACACAACTTGGGTGCTTACCGTTTCTGGTCAGCATACGGTTCACAAAATCTGCTCCCATGAAGGTCATGAAGTTGGTTTGGGGCTGTGTTAAAAGGAGTGCAGAGGAGCATGTATGTGCAGCAGTGTAATCAGGAGGAATACAAGCAGTGAAGAAAGCGACTTGGTATTGCTAAATGTGAAGTTTGAAACCCACACGGGCTGAAAGAGCTTGCCAGATGGGCAAAGAGCTATCCATACGGGCTGATGAAGTTGATCCTTGTCTAAGTGCAGGCAAGAAGAAAGCCATACGGGCTAATGAGTTGAACCTTGTCCGAGTGCGGGCAGGATGAGAGTTGAACCTTGTCTGAGTGCAGGCAGGATGAGAGCCAAACGGGCTGATGAAGTCACAGGTTCACGGGGTCGAGTTTCCATTGAAGGCATTTTTCGGGATTGAATTTTGCTGGGGGGTAATTGTTGATGTTGCCTAAATCGACTCATGAGATGTCAGGGTAGTGATTAGATTGTGATCACCTGATAGTGACTGGGGATAGTGATTCCCGAGGGAACGCCATGTGAGCGTGTTGAACCTTGTCGTGAGTGTAGACAGGATGGAAGCCATATGGGCTGTGATGATCTTTCCGAAGGGGAAATGGACAGTGTGCTGTGTGCGCACCAAGTCCCGGGCAAGTGTGAATTATCGGACGGGAACAGGAACGTGCAAGTAGGCGCGCAGGAGTCGACGTGCCAGACGGGCACAGATGTCGACATGCCATACGAGCAAATGTGAAATTTCTTGTGTGAAGTGCCAGAGGGGTACATAAAGTCTAAAGCCAAATGGGACTGTTATGATGTTTAGATTAAGGGGGAGATTGTTGGGATTTAATCTAAACATGGTGTTTAAACTTTTTTTTTGAATAAGTGTGGTATCTGCAGAAGCATGTGGTTGGTTGGCCTAGTTTGATTATTTAGTGGAGTGATTATAGGAGAATTGTTAGAATAATAGAGTATCATTAGGAGAGGAATTATTTTGTTTTCCTACTTTACAGCTATCATCACACTCTGTGGCTAGCTATATAATTGTACTCGTTTCTTTCGGTTTATTAACCCTGATGAACACAATGTAGTCCTTTGTAGTCTTCCTTGTTCTTCATCTTGTTAAGTTCTTGTTTTTCTTCCGTTTTATACATACAGTTAATACATATTTATTAGTTCAGTTCCTACAAGTCCCACTTGAGAACATGGAATATTCTTCGTCTTCTTCACCGCAATAAAATCCCAGCTTTTGCAATGCTTCATAAGAATTGCACAAAAAAGTTGTACAAACCTATCAAATGAAGAGCGAAGGAAAAGAGACACCACCATTCAGCATCTAGAGCTTTATAACTATTTTTTCCATATAATCTCTTGCACATATATAATCTCTTGCAGATGATAATATTAAAATTAATGTAAATGTCTAAATATAATATGCCTTAAAACAAACTTTGCAAATTTAAATGAATAGAAACTATTTGTATACGTTTTTTTTTTGCTAATTTATTTGTATACGTTTTCAAACTTATGACTAGGGGAAAATTTTATGAGTTCAACCTTGTTTTTCCATATATAAATTATTTTTTAGAGACTTTAATTTTAGTATTTCCTTCAAATATTGAAGTGTTAGATGCCATCAAGGAACATAGATTCGATATTGAGACGAAGCATGACAAGAAGTACATTTAAGGATAACTGAAGCTCAAACAACTCTACTCTCAAGAGTCATGGTTCCATACTTGCTAGTTGCTACTCTTATGCCTTTCAAAGATAAGAGGTTTAATGCTTAATTCTGGACTAAGAACAGCCTATTTCCTGTTAGACCGGAATTGCTTAAAATTAAGACATCACCCTACTCATGGTTATCTATCAACCACTGATTAATTGGGTTGTACGGAACATAAGTGGTTTAGGAAGTGGAGCTCTAGAAGCACTAGTTATGCTGCATTTTAGACCCACAATAACCAATGTGTACGTATTGAAAGGGCAATCAGTTCTAACTTAAGCTTGATGTACACGTACACAAATAATTTTCTCTCGTAAAATATAGTAGATATTCTGCTCAACATCACTATCAAAAGTGAGTAGGAGAATCCGACTACTGTTTTGCTCTTTATCTGCACCCTCTTGGTAGTTGAACGACTTTGTAGATCCACAAAGAGCAGTCTAGCCATTTACTACTGAATTGTGATAGCAATCAATAATGGGGGAAACAGAGGATACTCATTATTGTACAAGCTATAGGGAAATGTTATTTCCGGAGCTCTTTTTTTTATTTCCAAAGCTATTTGTAACATAATGTATCACAATATGCAACACAAAAAGCATATGCTACAAATACATCTCTGGAAATAAAAAAAGAACTCTGTAACCAACCACTATTAACTAAACATTTCAAGCGCAAAGTGCAATTCTACACAAATAAGAATTGGGGAAACTATTATGACTTAATTGCATTTTGCAACCCTTTGGTTTGGACCAAATTCAGTTTGGTACTCATACTTTGCAAAAATGCAGTTTGCATCCCATTGGTTGTTTAGGCGGTTCAAACTGCATCCCTTTCGTTTGTTTTTGACCAAATTACCCCTGATAATTTAGGAAAATTTTAAAAAAATTTAGGAAAAATTCGAAAATTTAGGAAAAAATCGAAAAAATTAAAAAAAATTTAGGAAAAATTCGAAAATTTAGGAAAAAATCGAAAAAATAGGAAAAATTAAAAAAAAGTAGGAAAAATTCGAAAATTTAGGAAAATTTCGAAAAAAAATTCGATTTAGGAAAAATTCAAAATTCTTCAAAATTTTAAAATTAGGAAAATTCAAAAATTCGAAAAATAAAATATGGCATAACAATAAAAATTGAAATATTTAGTACTTTTTCATTTTACTAACTTATAGCCCGTGCAATAAAATATGGCATAATAATAAAATTTCAAAAATTTGAGAAAATTGCAACTTTTCGAAATTTTCCTAAATTTTCAAATTTTTGATTTTTTCCTAAATTTCGAATTTTTCCTAAAGTTTTTTGAATTTTTCCTAAATTTCCGAATTTTTCCTTAATTTTTTTAAAATTTTCCTAAATTTTTTATTTTTTCCTAAAAAAAGTTTTATTTTTTTACCTAAATTTGAAATTTTGAAGAATTTTGAATTTTTGAAATTTGAAATTTTGAAGAATTTTGAATTTTTCCTAAATCGATTTTTTTTCGAAATTTTGAATTTTTCCTAAATTTTCGAATTTTTCCTAATTTTTTTTTAATTTTTCATAATTTTTTTTTAATTTTTCCTATTTTTTCCTAAATTTTCGAATTTTTCTTAATTTTTTTTAAAATTTTCCTAAATTATCAGGGGTAATTTGGTCAAAAACAGACGAAAGGGATGCAATTTGCACCGCCTAAACAACCTGTGGGATGCAAACTGCATTTTTGCAAAGTATGAGTACCAAACTGAATTTGGTCCAAACCAAAGGATTGCAAAATGCAATTAAGTCAACTATTATGTAACTCTAAAATTAGTTAGTGTCACAACTCCTACATTTATTCTACCCCATACGTAGCAAGACTCTTTCAAGTATTCTGTCATCGCTGTACTATGTAATTAACATAATTTATAAATTTAACAAAACCCAAATCATCCAGCCCAAGACAAGATAAATTGAGCTTCCAACACTGCTAATCCAAGCTTAAAATGTTTCCATCTATAAGTTTATTTAACCTATTATCCATTTATCATCTTACACACATTACCATACAATGAAATCAAATTAGTAGTATCCACATCATTCACAAATCACAACATACAAAAAGAGTATATATATTCATTCAAGACAACAACAGTTGTCCACTCATTTTTAAATTTCCATTTGCCGTATTCCTTTTTATTGGAGAAAATGCCCAAAATGGCACAATTTTAGGGTTCAATGTCCAAAATAGCACTATCACAAAACCTTGCCCTCGTATGGCACAAACATCACGTGAATTCAAGATGCGTTAACCATAACGCAAATATACCTTGTGTTCTTGCCTTTAACCAATTCAACATATGTGTTTCTCTTTTCCTTTCTTTTTTTCCTATTTTTTTATTCATAAAAAAAATAAGCACTGAACGCATGTATTAATTGCGTTTTTACTATAACGCATATGCAAAAACCGTTTTCAATGTCCAAAATATATTTTATCCGTATTTCTTTAGGAGTTCAACAGTTAACCTTTGGGGTTCAAAATTTTCATTTTGAATTTTATAAACATTCCGAATGATAATTTAGAAATATTCAATTTTTTTGTTAAAATTTTTAAATTTTATCTAATTTTTTTTAGGGGTTCAATAGTTAACCTTTGGGGTTCAATAGTTCCATTTCGGGTTTTAGAAATATTCCGAACGACGAATAAATCGTATACGAACTTATCCTGATTTTTAAACGCGTTAGAACGCGTTTAAAAATCAGGCCGCCGGATTCAATTTTTTTAATTAAAAATTTTAAACTTTATCTCTATTGCCTTGGGATTTCAACATTTAACCTTTGGGGTTCAATAATTCCATTTTGGGTTTTAGAAATATTCCGAACGACGAATAAACCGTATATGAACTTAGGGTTTAGGGCAACCCTAAACCCTAACTTATGCTGAATTTTAAACGCGTTAGCGTTTAAAATTCTGGCAGCCAGATTCAATTTTTTTTAATTAAAATTTTTAAATTTTATCTGTATATATTTTGGGGTTCAACAATTAACTTTTGGGATTCAATAATTACATTTTGGGTTTTAGAAATATTCTGAATGACTTAAAAAATTGGTGGCACCCTTAAAAAAAACGTGTACAAAACGTGCGTTTTGCTGATAACGCAAGCATTAATTGCGTTATGGAGTACAACGCATGTACTGCTTTCGTTTTGACCTGTCAGGCTGCCATCAACTGTAAAAAAAAAAAAAAAGGAAACGCAAGTGCTACTTGCGTTTTGGGGTAACGCAGGTAGCACATGCGTGAAGTGTGTGCTAGTATGGGTACTGTTTTCAGGGGGTGCCATTTTAGGCATTTTAATCAAAATTTGTGCCATTTTGGCACTTCACCCTTTTTATTGCTTGTCGAGGTCCTCCGGCTAAAGTTTTACACTTTTAGCACTACACAAGAGAAAGTTCGCATTGCTTTTCTTGACCATCGTGATTCTCGCTCAAAAGAAAAAAATAAGTAAAAATCTTTCGAATTGTCTACTAACTACGTATCAATCCGAATTAAAATGATTGTATTTGTAACAAATGAAATTATGCACTGCTTATAGAAATATGTTTGTAGTGGCTAGAGTCAATCAGGCCCGTGCATCATTTCAAGCAGAAATTTACTTTTAGATAATTAGATTCCAGGTTCAATTTGACAAAATATTCAACCCTCCGCAAGTCCTAGGAGGCCCAACAATCTGAAAATATTGACTCGGATATAATTTTTTTAATGGCAATGTCGTAATTAACTGCATAATTAAGGGCAAAGTCCGGCAAAACATATCGATAATATACGTTTTTTTAAAATTAGATTTAAAGATAGAGACGTAAGGAAAGATGTGCCAAAAAAAAACGCAGCACTCTCAAATAACTCTGACATTTACACTTTAAAGCAAATCCAACCACCTAGTTTTAAGATTAAGCAAAACAAAACAGAACAAGGTGCATTAGAGCATCTCCAAGGGTATTATGTAAAATGGTTAGCTATAATCATTGACTATAATGATAATGTAAAATTTTTGCTAAGAGTGAATGTGTGCTCCAAGGGGATTATTTATAATCATGGTCATGTAAAATTATACATAAGGGCTTCATTGGTTCAACAAATATAGCTCACCAAATATCATTATCTATATTTTTTGCTAAGGGATTAATGGTTGGAATGCTCAAACTTTTACATATTATCTAAATAGTGTCACTAGATGTCATGTAGATAATTTAGCTAAGGGTTTTACACCTTGGAGATGCTCTTACAAGTCAATTAGCAAAAAGAAAGTTGAATCTTACATCTGGGATACAAACAAACTATGAGCGAAGGTATGTAAGTTGGTGCTCAGAAACCCATTTTCTGTTAATTGGCATAATATATCTATTAAGGAATTCAAATCTTCTTGTAATTGATTTCACAATTCCTACAATCAAACACCTAGTATTGAAACTTAATGAAAGCGCAGTATTTTTTTTCCCAACATAACTTGTTCTGTGTATTGCATGTGAGAGGATTTGGTATATGATATGAGTATAGACGAGTTTATAATTTAAATTAGTTGGGATGTATGAAAGTGTAATACTTTCAATTCAATTGAATAAAATTGTTAATTGCTTCATGAAATTGGTGTGTATTTAATTTGTAAATTGGGATAGTAAAAATAAAAAATCAATAATTTGGGTAGGAAAAAAAGTGATGTTAATCAAATAATCAAGCTTATTGTGTTGATAAGATGAGTAAAGTTCTGCAAGTAAGATTTTTTTTTTTTGCAATATTGATTGTATTGGTTGTAGTACTTTATTTATGAAATTGGTTAAAATTGTAAAATTTTAGAGCCCGTTTGTTAACAGGTGAACCAAGCAGATTGAACTGGACGACTCAATCTTATCTCATTCAGGTTGTTTGTTTCTAAAATATACTCTCGTGGACGAGTTCTTATTCTTCTGGACGAGTAGGCCTGATATTTTTAACTGAACCATCCATGTAATTTTATCGTGCTATAATCGGTTGCTAACTCAAATGAATATTAACAATTAACCACATTATATGCTATCTTATATTATATTTTACTTATTAATATTATACTAGCTTAAAATCCGTGCGATGCACGGATTTTTTATTTTAATATTATATGAATTTTTCATTTATTTAAATTAATTTTTTAAAATATAAATTTTAGAGGCTTACATTTTTATATGAGATGATTTGATAAAAATTATATAAATATTATCCGTGATATTTTTAGAAATAGAGGGATTTTAGTTAGAAAATAAAGAAAAAATGATAGGTTTTAGTTGAAAAAGGTAATCGGGTAATTATTGGTAATTATAAAATTTTATTTTATTAAATTGAATGCCCGTGATATGATTAGAGAAAGATAGGATTTAGTTAGAGAAAATTAAAAAGTAAACATGTTTTAGGTGAAAAAAGGTAATTGATTAGTTTATAATAATTATAATTTAATTACTTTATTTTACTAAATACAATTGCACGTAATACTTTTAGAAAAGGAGAAATTAATATTGACCGTGATATTTCTATTGAAAGAAGGATTTTAGTTAGAAAATATAGAAAATATGATACGTTTTAGCTGAAAAAGGTAATCGGTTAATTATTAATATTAAAATATTATAAGTTTATTTTATTAAATAGAACTGCCCTTGATATTATTGGAAAAAGAGATATTTTAGTTAGGGAAAATAGAAAGGTAACGTGAAAATTAAAAAGAAGGCATGATTTATGTGAAAAAGGTAATTGATTAGCTTATATAATTATAATTTAATTATGTCATTTATTAAATAAAATTGTTCATAGTTTTTAGAAAATGAGAAATTAATGCTGCCGTGATATTTCTAGAAAAGAAGGGAATTTAATTAGAAAAAATAGAAAAGATGATACGTTTTAGCTGAAAAGGTAATCGGATAATTATTAGTATAATAATATTATAATTTTATTTTTATTAAATAGAAACATATGTGATATAATTGGAAAAAGAGAGGTTTTAGAGAGAGAAAAGAAAAAATGTAACGTGTTTTGGCTGAAAAAGGTAACCATCCATGATATAATTGGAAAAAAAGAGATGTTAGTTAGAAAAAAAAGAGGTAACATGTTTTGAGGGAAAAGGGTAATTGATTAGTTAATAGTAATTATAATATAATTATGTTATTTTATTAAACAAAACTACTCGTACTATTTTTTTTAAAAAGAGAAATTTTAGTTAAAAAAATGTGAAAAATATTCTATTTTAACTGAAAAAGTAAATTATTTAGCTATTGAAAAATAGAAAAGGTAATATGTCTAACCTGAAAAAGGAAATTTATTAATAAACGAGAAATTTTAGTTAGATAAAATACAAAAGGATATTGTATTTTACCTTCAAAAGGAAATTATTTAGTTCTTGAAAAATAGAAAAGATAATAATACTGTATGTTTAACTTCAAGAAGGAAATTGATTATTTAGTAGATCTGTAATTGAGTGAAGGTAAATAATTAAAATCAATAGGTAAATATGAAAAATATTTTATTGTACCTGAAAAAGGAAATTATTTAGTTATTGAAAAATAGAAAAGGTAATATGTCTAGCCTGAAAAAGGAAATTGATTAATAAAAAAGAAATTTTAGTTAGATAAAATATAAAAGTATGTTGTATTTTACCTTAAAAAGGAAATTATTTAGTCCTTGAAAAATAGAAAAGATAATATTGTAATTGAGTAAGGGTAAATAAGTAAAATCAATAGGTACCGTACCGACCGACCGACCGACCAAACTTTTAATGTTTCGGCTTTTATATAATAGTATAGATTTTTATCATCATTATTATTGAATATTTTAATTTAGTAGCTAAAATTATTTTACGACATATTTAGATACATTTTTATTGATGATATTTATATACTCTTTCATTAAATATTTAACAGAAAATTTTAGTTTAGAACAGTGTAAAAATGATTATTAAGTTTAATAAATTAATGTGAGATATTAAATTAAAAAGTTAAATGTATGCTATAATAAAATATTTTCAAATTATAGAGTAGTCAATATCAAAAAAATGTGCGGAATTCTTTCATTGAGAAAATTTAAAAATTAATTTAGCAAATACCATTATTCATCCAGCATTCAGATTAATCGTTCGTTCGGAATTGTAATCATTCAGAAAATATTGTTCAAATTTAACAAATGATCCCTTATACTTTTGCATTAGTCCAATGACTAAGGTCAAACAATGTGGTCATCCATGAACAATTAAAAATAATGGGTGGAAAGTATGTTCTTAGACTATTGTTTATATGTTGTTAGTTGTCAATTGCGCTGCGAATTACATGATTATTTGACTGACACGACCAAAAGTGAATGATTAACTTCTGATGTATAACATATGTGAAAAGGTCTTAAAAAAAAATGTGGAAGATGAATACATGTTGACTTCTGCAATTGTGCAGGCTACAAGAAGTGAGAATAACAGAGACAGATCGAAGGAAAGAGGTTTGTTAGGTACAGGACCTGAGACAGAAGGTCCTTAGAATAGGCGACCACTCAGACTGAGTTTGGAGGTTGATTGGGTTTGTTAATTGTTTTACGTCAGATGTGTGTGAATTGATATGAACAATATTCCCATCAGCAGGCTGGAGCCGGGGGACCGTTAATGTTACATTCAAGTACTAGAAGTTGTAATACTAGTACTATTACAGAATCATATCATGATGGTTGCTATTTAATTTCGCACTTGTGTATCTAGAGAAAAATATTAAAAATTATGCACTTGCAACATTAAACAGCTTCACAAGGGAAAAAATGCCAGAGCTGGAAAGCAAGAATCTGTTTACGTTTTTTCAAGATATACAGATAAAATACTAAGATATAGCATCATCTTCAGACTCAATGGGAGCGAAGTTGTCCATCGTTTTTCACACGTAGAATAATTTTCCAAATCAGGCTACACGATTTACTACAAGTCTACAATTCGTTCATCTTGGCTAGCAAAGGAGTATTCTGAAACTTGTTATCCTCGATTTGCAGTGACACACCTTCCTTTTCTGCTTTTGCTACTTCAACTTGACTGATACTACTTGCAGTTTTTGCTACGAGCTCAGGATCATTGATCGATGATTAGCTGTTTTTAAATGTTATTCTGCACTTCAGTTCTAGTTCATGCTTTGTCTGGTTTAAAGATCCTGTTACAAAGAAAGGAGGTATTCGTAAGACTGTCTCAGTGTCTTCTTCTTTTAAACAGAGATGCTACTTCTTTATAAAATAGAATATATAATGAAAAATTGAAAGCATCTAAAGGCAAAGCAAATCCAGGAATTCTAAACAAGATTCTTCTAGAAAAATTGAATGCCAAAAGCTGATAAAACTACCGGTGAGCATTTCTTGGTGGCTTTAAAGTTTTGAAAAGTACAGTTCACACATCAATTTTTTTTTTTTCTATGGTGAACTATATTTACCGAACAACTTTAACAAGTGGCACCTTGGCAGGTCATCTCTCACTTAATCTATATTGATGAAGCCAATTTTGCTCAATAAGTGTAGAGTAGTGATTTTGGTCCTTGTCATTTGGTGGCTTTTGTATCCCTGCATACATATGTGAGGCGAAGCACCTGACAAAAGTCTGTATGTTGTTCGGGGAATATGAATAACTTCTTCTCCTTCGTGATACAAAGGAATTCATGCCTGGAGTTCATTTAATATGCTCAAGATTTCTCTGTATATGGGTTACATTCGTATCAATATATCAAATCGTTCTGAAATGTTACGCGATCTAATGTCTTAAACTAGTATAGAATCCATCAGGCTTGCCAGGAGAAGTGAGAAGTTCAATGTAGAATCCACAGAGTACTTAATTTGTATATATCGCCAGCCCGTCTATGGTAGCCAGTCCTTTTAAGTATTATCATTAGTGTAGTGGGATCTCATCTTTAATTTGTAGTATATTAGTATCATCAGTGTAGTGGGATCTCATCTTTAACTTGTAATATATAATCATCAGTGTAGTGGGATCTTGTATTTAACTTGTAATATAATCATCAGTGCAGTGGGATCTCATCTTTAACTCAAAATTGTAAATGAGGCCATTTAGCTAGACATATTAATTTACAGCATGTTTGGCAACCGTGACTTAAAGTAAAAAGCTCCTTTAAGTTAAAAATGTTCTGTTTGTGTAACTTGCTTAAAGCTGAGCTTTAAGTTAAAAAACTCCTTTAAGTCATAAGTTCCTTTTAGGTACTTTTGACTTATGACTTATGACTTATCCAATTTTTTTAATTTTTTTTTGTTTCACGACTCTTGTAAAGTTAAAATATTATGAATTTAAAAATTTTTTAAGTAAAATTTCACTTTTAAATCATAATTATTAAGCCCCCATTTAACTTTAAGTAAAATTACCCAAACAAATTCATTCAACTTAAAGTAAACAACTTTACTTTCTCCTTTAAGTTAAAAACATCTCCATTAAGTCAAAAGTAACTTATTTTAAGCAATGCCAAACACCCTCTTAAATGAAAAGTGTAAACAAGCAAACAACGTATTTATGACAGGAAACTATAATTCTAAATACAGTGTCCACAAGGAACAAGAAGATGTAATGCCAACTACATCGCCACTAATAGAAATGATATGTAACTGAGAAGTAACACAGACACATACAGAGTTGATTGCCAATATGGGGTCATACCTTATTTCCTTATGTACATCAACCCAAAACAACTATAAATTGAGTTCCGGTTCACCTGCTATGTCTTTAAGAATGGCACAACATGTCTCTGCGACTTCCATCCCCTAGATAAAAAATGTAATTTCGTTTACTTTTATTGGTTTGTATGCTTCAGCATCTTTGCAAAGTTTATAATAAATTAATATGACTACGGGAGTGCATGAAATGAAAACTGTATTTCACAAGAATAGATCGACAGAAACAATACATGTAGCAGCAGCATCGGAGAAGCTCTGATCTGTTTCGTTTCACGTCCAATCAACCATTACAGGTCTATATCTCTAATTCTGATATGGAAATCAACAGAACTCTGGCCAAAGGTTAACACAATATCATTTCAGAACTACAAGTACTCATTTGATGTGTTATATTTCTAATCATAGGGATGAATAACAGAAGGGTTAATTTTTAAAAATATATAGCTTAGAGCATCCCTAAAAACTCAAGGTCCAAAGAGTAAATTTTTCATATTTAGGCAAAACCTAAAATGTAAATATGAAAACTTGCTGGTATAATAATCATATAAATGCAACAGAAAGGGAAGGGTTAAGATTGGTGATTTCAACTACGGTAGAACTTAAAAGTGTTGTCCAGTGATGATGGTGACCAGGAGTCAAAAAGGTGAGACTGATCTAATTCTAAGGCTTCAAAATAGAAAAGGGCTGCTTGCACCGTTTAGCATGTGCCATATAAAAGGAGTTACGAGAGTAATAGAATAAAGAGGTATCTCTATACTTCGGCTGTGATGGTGCACCCCGATCTTTGCAAACAAATGTATGACATATCAATATAACACCAACACGCTTCTAAAGAATTTTTTTAAAGGATCATACCTTTAATTTTAAAAAATAATATGAAAGGATGGAAAATACATTAGGTTTTGAAGGCAAGATCAAACCGAAATGACAATTGAAATAAGAATACATAAGGGAATATTATGAACCTAAGTACCTAACCAGCAGCAACTATTTATGCGGACGATGAACCAATTATCTAAACAGATACCCATTGTAATAATGTGCATGTTAATACGCATATGACTAATTATGTAATTGGAGAATTAATCAATTCCAGAAAATTTCATAATCAAGTAGGCACCTTTTTTGGTTCAGATTGCCTTTCTAGCTGTTCACTGAAACACCAACCTCAGCATGTGCAATAGCTCACCTTTGCTACTAAAAACCAGATATAACTCTATAAACCATCAGAAATTAAACAGTATTAGTAAAACATAATATATATTTTACCAATACTATACTTAACCACTAAAAGACAGTGCTATACAAAACTACATGCATGTGCAATATCAGTAAACATAATCCAATAGCCACAGAAAATTTACGGAGGACATATGTACCAACCAAAATAGGCACAAGGCTAAAATGCGAAACAATTCAACAGCAAAACAATAGCTCATAGTACGATTCCTGATGAATAAACCAGACAAGAACGCTGCATTTATAGCCAGTCACTAATTAAAACACAGAACAGATGCATTACAAGATGTCATTTCTTCATTGTGTTGTTAGATGAGAAGAATAAGCCATGTTGTAGTCATCAAATTCAGTTATCTTATATGCTAGTGACCTTAGAATATAAAAATAGGGAGAGCACAAACTTGAGTTTAAAAGCAGGTTGTAAACTATATCTTTGCAAAACGCTTTAGTAAGGTCATGCATGTATAATATCAATTATCAAACAGGTGATGGTGTTTAAGAAAGAAATAAACTACAGATCAACATCAATCCTTTTAAGCAAAGGTCAGTACGTAACAGTGGACACTTGATTATGGGTGTTTCGTAGGTGGATAGATTAAGGCTTTACCTTTTGAGCTTGAAGAACTAATTACGGTACAACCACCACCTCCTGGTCATTACCTCTCTCCCTTCTCAAATGGTTGCGACGTTTGATGGATGTACAGGCGCTAGAGCAGCACCAAAGGTGGTCAGAAGAAGTGGCGGAGTTGTGATGATAAATACATTTACACGTACACATAATAACAGATGGCAGAGATGTGAATTAAAACGATGCGGACGTGGTTGCCGAGTGGAATCACTCACAAACGTGTATGTTGCGATATTATATATAATACTCCTAAATAGATAATGCCATCAAGCAAATAAAATATTCTCGGGCCTTCAGAATACAGCTTGTTTCAGAAAGCATACAATGACTTGATCTGATATATGTTGTGATGCAAATGTACTTTCCACGACTGGAAAGTCTTCATGACTGAATAATATTAAATGACTAGAGTCTTGATATGTCAACTTTTGAATAAATTTTACATAAACTACACGATTAGAAATACAACCTCATTCGACATGTACCGCTGAAAAGGCAGATGTAATCTCCCTAGCCCGCGGGTCATTACTTTCTAAAGAAACTCCTCGAGGATCTTCCCTGACTAGCATGGCCAAAACATTGTATGAACTCCACGCTTTTGTGAGATTAGTGCTGCTTGCATCCCCTAAGGTGACAGCAAATACAGCATCAAATCCACTTGCGCCAGGAACTCCAGCCAACAGGACTCCCTCTGTGTTCATTGTAGCATCCAACAGCTGAGTTTGTGATACAGGTTCTATCTGGAAAGTTATAATATACAAGATATTTAAAACAAGTAGAAAATCAGGTGTACACATGTGTTTTTATGCATGTCTAAAATAATAGAGACAGACAGACAGACAATTGTAGAAAATAGACATCTAACCATAAAGAAGAACCCTACTGGAATGCCCGCAGCCTCTCCCATTAGCCACATGTGAGTTCTGATCTCAAGCATAGAACCCCTAGATTCTAACAATGATTTTACAATTTCTACTTCTCTTGGTTCACTTGCTTGTTCCATCCACTGCTCAAGCAATCAGAGTTAGACATATCAACTTAAATTTGACAAGACAATCTTTCCAAGATGTGTACTGCCTTTGTAAAATATATAACCAGATTATATGCATCAAACAAAATATGAAGATCCTACGCAATACTTGTTACATATGACATGACTACCAACAAGATCAAAAACCTACATATTCAGTAAGAAATGTTAAGCAGATAATATGCATTCCAGGTAATTTACAATACAGATGCAGTTAATAAATATGACAGTGCACAAAACATCTGCTTGTAAGAGTTACCTCTTCCGACTTGCGAATACTGCAGCTATTGATAACACATTGATATGCATCCGCATGTTCAGCTGCTAATTTTCGTTACAGATTTAGTTGTTTTTCAAGAGCTGAGTTTGCATTAGACAACTTTGTCCAGGTATCTCTGGACCTTTCAGGATCAGACATCTGCCATTTCTTGACAGCACCAACCATTGATGGCGTGGATGATGCACCAGTTCCAGGCTCCTCAAGCAACTAAAAAAAGCATCATATTTATTCCAGTAACTCAATCCTAAAAAATATTTCGTCCAGTGATATAAGGTTAGCATATAGCCTTTTTAGTGTATTGGTGAATTAACATATCTTGATAGGGGCCAAGGTTCAAATATATTGTACAACGTAACTTTCTCAAACAACTGCATCAGGAATTCTAACAGTTCCCAGTTACAATCCGGTTATACATCTAGCATGACTTCAGAGCAAAAACTGCATCTAAATGACATACAATGATATCAATGTACTTACCAGTGTCATCAATGGAGGTAACGAGAATTTAGTCCTCATGATCCCACTTGCCTTTCGAGACTTCACTAATAACTTCTTCAAGTGGCTTGCCTACGTATGCACCCTGAAACACTTTAACAGACATAAACAGGTAAATATCATATATGGAACATTCTCACAGAAATGAACTTGGACTTGCATGCATTACTCATAATAATGTTTGGTGTTTTCACTTGATACCTTTACAAATCTTTTCATTAGAGAACAGAAAATTTTGATCCCTCAATCTTGTGATACTATTCTGTATGTTTTTGAGAACATGCTATTAAAAAGCAAATGCCATCTCTATAAGATTATCACTTTCTGACTCAGTGTTTCCTTCTTAGAAGCTTAAAAAAAATTTAACTCACACTCACATCTTTCACCACTTAACTTAGGCATCGAGATTTATTTATTGATAAATAAGCATTTCCAAGAAGCTGAACTCTGCTCAATGCTGCTCTTTATAAGGAAGCTCTTTTGTTTTTTCGGATAATGCTCGTACTGCTCCGACCTACATTACGATCAATGATACTCGAATCTTCGACCTCTTGCAAGGGTTCATATGCTATCATGCAAAGGGGAAAAACAGCGGGAAAACTAACTACTCTGGCCACATGAGCACATAAAAATAATGGACAAAGTAACAAGAAACCACAAGAGATAAGCTATTTTACATAATGTTGGATTTTGAGCATAGAATCATGACTAACGTAAATAAAAGACCTCAAATATCTTTGACCCCTGTAAACTGGTTTAACATAGCTCCCTTACTTGCAAAATTTCTTGACACTGATCAATGTCAGAGTTTAAGTTAGAGTTTGGGGTCTCCCTCCCCCTCTCCCTCTCTGTATTGATTGCAAAGATACAAGGAGTGGGAAAACAAAATGTCATTGTTTCATATTACTGGATAATCATGAACATCAATAGCAATACATATTTCAAAATGGCAAAACTTGGCCACTCCTTTGACCTAAAAACACAACAAAGTCCGGATTTTAATTGTGTGTGTGCTTAATAGATTTCAAAAGTCAATAAAGCAACTAAACTCGATCTTTCAACTCTTTTCTGCTGTCCAAGCTCAACATGAACTTAATACTACAAAGGCATGATCAAGTATTAATGTGTGTAATATTCCTTAGGCGGATTACCCTCTCCCATTAATAAAAAGTTGAAGATTTAAGATGATAAATATAGATTCACAAATATTTAAAGCAACTAACCATTTTTTCCTACAAAAGTCTAATGGGAGTGTAATGGAGCAGGATCGCGTTATATATAATCAGTCACTTAACAAAGCACACTTTCTGTATACTATTGTGGAGCTAATTAAGCGCTTGAATTTATGTTCTGTCAAAATATAGAGAGATACATATACTGACTGTGCACAAGTAGAAACAAAATGAGATGGTACATACTGCTAGTTCATTTTCTTTCTCTTTTTATAAGTAGCAAAAAATCGAAAGAGAGGGAAAAGTGATCAAGAATTCAGGTGTGATGCCAACAAGAACAGCTAATGGGTATTGCTTTTGTTTTCGGTTTTGTAAGGCCAGTTCCTAGATTAGGTATTGCTTTTGCTTTGGTTTTGGGTATTACAAGGTAATTTCATAACCACGAGCTTTATGAATCTTACACAGATACGGATGATCCATTTCCAGTTCCAAATATTCCGGAGAACAATATGCCCACTCCCTAATACAAAGACAAACATAAAGTAACTACAGATTGCTGATGAGAAGTTATGATAAGCGCGTATAAAAAAATTGGCAGCACCATCTTGAAAGGGACAAGACATTATTAGGAAGGAAAGCGTTGAAAGTGAAATGATGTTCACACTGCAAAATTAAAAACTCATGCACAAGGAGCAGAGAGTAGCAGCATATATTCCTAGTCTTGTTAGTTTCCGTTAAAGATGACTATAGTTTCCTGGTTTAGGCATGTAAAAAGGTATTAATGTGGTGTAGGCACAAATTCAGAGTAGCATAATCAAATCATACCTGCCAACCAACTCCACAGCTGAGGACTGAGGGTGGTATAGGGGTAGCACTTGCATACCTTGACACGGCTACGAATGCACCAGTGGACTGTTGGAGGAGCATTAATGTGAGAAAGAAGAAAATATTGAGCCTTATCTTGTTTGTCATTCATAGATGAGTGGAAAGCATCAAACAAAGAATGCATCTACCATTCAAATGCCCATGCTGCTATGCAAAATAACAAGCGAATGGTCCACGCAGACAAAAATATTAAGAAGAGGGACAATCATATGCACCCTCCTGTATCAATGACAATAGGATAATATAGCTTTGAAAAGGAAAACTCGAACACATTGTAAGGGCTGCCAGCTAGGATTAGAAAAAGATTAAACATACATGATTGAAAATAAGTTAGGAAATTTTGTCTAAAATTCTAGTGTGCATATGAGGCCTGAATTCATAAAACTGAAAGGGAGAGTGCAGAACTGAAAACCTCAATAAGAGCAACCAATGAAGCAGCCATCATAGCAAAAGCTTCTCCAGCATCAAAGGTGGGAGCTCCCCATTGGAACGGATATGGAACTCTTATCCTGCATGAAAGAAAGTGCATCAGAGGAACATACATCACCAATTGCCACTTGTTATACCATCCTTTATTAGTTAGATACTTGTACAGTATTTAGCATGTGCGAATCTTAATTAACTAGCAGACGTATTGCACATCTTTTATTCTCTGTATAGAACTTATGACAGGATACTTATCGAAGCCCCATAATTTCAGAGCAATCAAACAAGCCATACCATGGAGCTGCACCAATAATTCCAGAACGGTCTGTTCGGCAGCTCATTTGGGTTGTTCTTGGTGAGTGCTTATAAGCTCCCCCAACAGTGAGCATAAATTAAAGTCAGTATCATCTGAGATTTTTGTTGAAAATGTTTTGAATTACCGGTGATTTATATAGTACCTGTGAGAAGATTACTAGGATGAGGAGTTGGGGCTGTCCAATTTCCACACATTTTGTGAGCTAATCATAATTCATAAATTGCAATAATCATCAACCGAGAGAGCAAAACATAGATTTACAAGAACATCATAGAAAACAAGAACAAGAGAGCAAAGCATAGATTTACAAGAACATCATACAAAACAAGAACAATAATCATCGAAACAATTTCATAATTATCATACAAACCTAAAACCCTAAACAATCATCCATCCCTTTATAAGAGAGGAAAACAACCATATAACATATCTTACATTTTGGGTCAAGCCCATACAACATCCTTACATTTTGGGCCAAGCCCATACAACAACTTTTAAAATAACCCAACATAATTAACATTACAACTACAATAACATAGCATAGCTTGTCAATAACTAAAATAAAACAGAAATAAAACCAGTTGAATCATCATCATCATTCACCGCCAGTTGCATCATCATTCACCGCCAGTTGCATCATCATCACCAGCACCACCAGTTGCATCATCATCACCAGCACCACCAGTTGCATCGTCAGCATCACCAGTTGCATCATCATCATCATTCATCTCTTCATCTTCAGAAGTTTCTTCGTCCGTGACCAAGGCTCCATCCCACTCAAAATGAAATTCAAAATGAGTGTGAATATGATTCGGTGGATATCGATTTTGAACTTCAATGAGAACTTCGAGCGAAGGGATATGATTTCTCATGTATGTTCTGTTAAAATAAACCGGTTCATCTAAATGATGATAGTGAATGTGCCAATAAACATGACGATGCTGGATTTCAAAAGGGAAAGGATGTTCGATTTGCGGGTTTTGAATATTTACATGTTCAATAAGATCAACATGGTTCTCAAAAAACATGTTGTTATGAGGTGCAGCGGGCAAATCAAATTGTTGCTGAAAGTGCAGAAGATTGGTTCGTTCTTCATTTGATATTTCAGTTCTAAGCTGTGCATTACCATCATTATTAAGCTCACAAATAGTGTGCATAATGTAATGATAATGGTAATGACGGTTAGGTGGAGGTGGAGGGGGAGGGAGAGGGAGTTGAACTTGTTGATCTTGCCAAGGAGGAGGCATGGTGGTAGTGTAGAAGAGATGATGTTAAAATGAAAAGAAAGTAACCAATTTATAGAGATTGAAGTGTTTGGGGTCTATGTGTGCTTCCATTATTTGTAAAAAATCTTAAGATTGATCATGTGAAGTGTTTGGGGTCTCTCCCTCTCTCTCTCTGTATTGATTGCAAAGATGTAAGGAGTGGGAAAACAAGAAGAGCTAATGGGTAATGCTTTTGTTTTGGGTTTTGTAAGGCCAGTTCCTAGATTGGGTATTGCTTTTGCTTTGGTTTTGGATTTTGTTGCCAGTTTCTATATATGTTCATCTTTTGTATTCTCCCATCTGATGTTGTACAACTAGTGCTGCTGCATCTACTGCCTGACAATTTCCCATATCTCTGTACGTCATAATTTGAAGAAAGAAGAGATGGACAATTAAGGAGGGAGAGAAAGAAGAAGTAAGGATGAGATATATCTTGGAAGGAAGTTGAACAACATAATATTGATGCCTTTCTGATTTCTGAATTTCATTTTAAGGTATCCCCGGCTTCTTCCTCTTCCGCATATAATTTGTAAACTTTTACGATTCACATATCAATTAATTTGTTGAAGTTAATACTCAAGTCAGTTGCTTCCCTTGGGCCTTGACCCATCAATTAATTTGTTGAACTTAATACTCAAGTCAGTTGCTTCCCTTGTGCCTTGACCAAACCTCTAGCTGTATTAAAGAACCTGCAAGTAATTTAGCAAAAAAAAAAAAAAACCTGCAAGTTTAAACAAAAGAATTCTTAACAGAAATGAAAATCTCGGTATTGATGCATACACATATATGGGATGGCGTATTACTTTTAAAATTATTTTTACATACACATATATGGATGGCGTATTGGCGTGGCAATAATCAAGAAAAGCTGAACCGGAATGAAACTAGCTTATACGTGTGCAAAATATGAATTTTTATATTATTTTTAATTTAGTATAATATTATAAATATTAATTTTAATTTTTGTTATCGGGATTTGAACCTTGAATTTTTGTATAGAACAACTTTTAGTATTAAATCTAAGTTGATATGTTGTTGACGTAATTCGAACCATAAACATTTATAAAGAACAACTTTTAGTATTGTATCTAATGGTCATCATTTATTTGAGTTGAAATATCCATAATTATGAATGAAACGGATAAACAAAAATAGGGGTTAACCAAACTACAAATTATATTGAAACTAGTTGATAAAGCCGCGCTTCACGGCGGCGTTACAATATTTTTTAAAAAATTCAATACATTTACGTTATTATAATATTAATATTAAATTTTAATAATTAAATAATTTTCTCTAATGAATCGATTTCTTGTTAAATACGATTTTTTCGATTGAGCCGCTCTCTCGTTAAAATCGAAATTTCAACTTTAAAATATATTATAAAGACTTATATAATAATTTTTATCCATAAAACCGAATCGTAAAAATAAAAAGAAAAATATTATGACGGTACTATCAAATTCTAATAGTTAACACAATCTTTTCTAGTGAGTCGTCTTCCCGTTAAATACGTTTCGAGTCGCTCTCATTTGGAACCGAAATTCTAACTTTCATTATATAAAGAGAGTCAATTCCAATTTTTATATTATTTAAACTTTCTAATATTTATGGAGTTTTAAAAGATAAAAATGCATCTTATATTTTCTATATATTACAGATATTCTTGTATTTATTTACAGGTTCCACATGGGAATGTCATTCTGTTACGTTAAAATATCAAAAACAAATACGAAGAATTTTTGTTACGGGAATAATATTTTTATGGATATATTTTTCTAATGCTAGTATAATTAACTTGTATAAAAAAAATTAAAATAAAGGAGAATTTCTAGGAAAAGAGATATCTAGTTTTAAAAAATCGTATAAGACGTCATCATGCACCGTTCTCGTATTCTTCTTCCAATAAAACATTTAATTTTATGTATTCCTTATATATTCAAACATCGTTTTTACGATCTTCTCTAATGAACCGCTTTCTCGCTAAAACACGGTTATTACTATTGATCCGCTCTTTCGTTAATACCAAAAACATAACTTTTACATATATCACTTGTATGATAATGTTTATCCATAAAAATCAAATCCTAAAAAATAAAATAAAATTTATAACATCAATATAATATTTTAATAGCTAATATAATCTTTTATAATGAGTCGTCTTCCCGTTAAACACGTTTCGAGCCGCTCTCATTTGGAATTGAAATTTCAACTTCATTACATATTATTAATGATACTTATCTTACACAACAACTTTTTTCCTTAAAATCAAAACCTAAAAAATAGAATGAATTCCAATTTATACTTTCTCTAGACTTTCTAAAATTTATGGAGCTTTAGAAATAAAAACACATCTTATTTTCTCTTTATGTTATAGATAGTCCTATATTTATAATGGATACCTGCATGAGAGTGTTCTTTTATTATGTTAACACATCAATTCTTTTCTTTTTTAATACGATGACTTTTTTTTATGACAATAGTATTGGATTTATGAACCTATTCTACTTTTAATAAAACTTTTATTTATAAGTTTTTTCTATAAATCCGAACTCTTATTCTCTATAAATTCGAACTACTATTTTACTTCCAATAGAACTTTCAATCATATGCGTTATAAATACTTATTCTACTTTCAATAGAACTTTTAATCATATATTTTCCCTATAAATTCGAACTCTTCACCTCTCTAAATTCGAACACCTATTCTATTTCTAATATGTTAAATGACATTTTTCTACTTCTAATAGAACTTTTATTTATATGTTTTTTCTATAAATTCGAACTCTTATTCTCTATTAATTCGAACTCCTATTCTACTTCCAATAGAAGTTTTAATCATATGCATTATAAATACTTATTCTATTTAAAATAGAACTTCTAATCATATGTCTTCCCTATAAATTCGAACACATATTCTACTTCCAATGGAACTTTTAATCATATGCATTATAAATACTTATACTACTTACAATAGAACTTCTAATCATATATCTTCCTCTATAAATTCGAACACCTATTCTAATTCTAATATGTTAAATGACATTTTTCTACTTCTAATAGAACTTTTATTTATATGTTTTTTCTATAAATTCGAATTCTTATTCTCTATTAATTCGAACTCCTATTCTACTTCCAACAGAACTTTTAATCATATGCATTATAAATACTTATTCTACTTACAACAGAACTTCTAATCATATGTATTCCCTATAAATTCGAACTCTTCTCCACTATAAATTCGAACACCTATTCTATTTCTAATATGTTAAATGATAATTTTCTACTTCTAATAGAACTTTTATTTGTATGTTTTTTCTATAAATTCGAATTCTTATTCTCTATTAATTCGAACTCATATTCTACTTCCAACAGAACTTTTAATCATATGCATTATAAATACTTATTCTACTTACAACAGAACTTCTAATCATATGTATTTCCTATAAATTCGAACTCTTCTCCACTATAAATTCGAACACCTATTCTATTTCTAATATGTTAAATGATAATTTTCTACTAGAACTTTTATTTATATATTTTTTCTATAAATTCGAACTCTTATTCTCTATAAATTCGAACTCCTATTCTACTTCCAATAGAACTTTTAATCATATGCATTATAAATACTTATTCTACTTCCAATAGAACTTCTAATCATATGTCTTCCCTATAAATTCGAACTCTTCTCTTTTATAAATTCGAATACCTATTCTACTTCTAATATGTTAAATGATATTTTTACATTTATTAGTGTTTAAAATTCTAAAATTCTAGAAAAATTTTTAGAGCGCCACCTAAACTCCCGTGTATCCTCCTTTATACATCCTCCTTTATATATATATATTGAATCTCAAATATATTTTTATCAACTTTAACTTCGGAAAGTATTAATATTTTTGGGAAGTACTAAAATTTTTTATGTATTTAATGATGGATGGATATAATTTGAGAATAGAAAAAACTTGACGGGAGACAAAGAAGTCGAAGAATTTAATTTCGGTACAAATAGGGTAAAGAATGGTAAGTTCATCATCGAACAATATAATTTTTTCATTTTTCTTGTAATAAATATTTTTCTACACTATTATTATAAAACCTTAAAAATAATGCGTCTTAAAGATTTGGGTCCTTGCCTCCTTGGTCATTACACGGTCATTACACCACCAAACGACCCTCCGGCTGCAAAATGAAGCTGAATGGTTCATAATTACTACTCCCTCTTTATTTGAATTCTTTACGTTTGCTTTTTGCACAGAAATCAAGATAGTGGATGTAATATTGTTAAAATAAATGAAGTAGTGAGTGTAATAGTAATTTTATTATTAAAATAAGTGAAGTAGTGGGTGTAAAGTGTAAAGGGTTGAAAAGGTGGAGTGAAGTAGTGGATGTAATAATGTATTTTATTGTTAAAAGTTACTATTTTTAGTAATGTAAAAAAATGAAATGGACGGCCCAAAATAGAAAGTGTAAAGAAATGAAATGGACGGAGGGAGTATAATATAGTGCATATTAACTTTCAAAATCAGCCTTACATGATACTCCCTCTGGTCCATTATATAAGGCATTTGACTTTTCTGTACGTAACTTTAGGTGTTTTGAATACATAGTTAAAATTATTATTTTTTAAAATTTCTTTTTCCAAATAAAAATTAAAATACTATATTTTTAATCAAAAAAAGAAAAATTAAAAAATAATTATTTTAGCTATGTAGTCAAAGCACCTAAAGTTACATGTAGAAAAATCAAATGCCTTATATAATGGACCGGAGGGAGTATTAAAGTGCAAGTGCATGATTCCTGAATGCAGGTCGAAATTGCCAAATGCAATTTGGTATAATCACATTAATGCCCCCTTAATTTGTTTTTCTGTGCAACAACATTTAAGACCTTCATTTACGTGTAAATACAACTTTTCTAATCCAATTTATGAATGCATTTATGACAAGGTATTATTATCAGTTGCATAATCTTCATCCTTTTAGTACTATATTAGATCAATGTTACGTTCGTTTTATTATACTTGGTCAATATTACGTTAATTTAATTATATTTAAATAATTTATTTACAATTATTTTAGGGTTACATTATGTCAAAATAGGTTAATTTTATATCAATTTCATAAATATTAAATATTGTTATTTAAAATAGTAAATAATAATTATTTTTAAAAACGTGGAAAGAATTACTAATTTACATGGAGCATTTATATGAAAAGTTAAAAAAAAATGTCAAAACTTGTGTGAATAAAAAATAATATTCATTCCTTCATGATTTCAAAACCAAATTTTTCGGATTTTTAGTTTAATTTTTGTCTAATTTGTAATATACAATTATCCATTTTATAATTTAACTACGTACAATTATTTAATAATGATTTTCTATGTTTCGAGAGAAACATCTCAGTTGTTCTGGATTATTGATTCCTCTTTAAAATTAAGAAACAAAAACTGATATTGATGATATAGAATATTTTAATTTGTATTATTATTATTATGAATATAAGGGATCAATTTTCATTTAACATTATTATGGTAACTTAAAATGTGTCACGTGTCATTTGACAACCATATTAAATACTAATTTTGTATCTCTAACATTTTTCTTGTAATATTATTTATTTTAATATTTATTAATTACTTCTATCGTCTATTTAATATATATAAATGATTTTTATTTTTATAATTACTATAATTAATATTTCAATACAGACTATTTTTCACTCTGTTTTAAAATAATTAATCATACTTTTAAAATACCTTTTATAAAAAACAAAATCGTATCTTAGATAAAATACAGTAAAATCTCGTTAAATTAAAACTGGGTATCACGATAAATTAATATCTTCAATATATATTATTGGTCCCAACATTAGGACGACACTATAAATTTAATCTCGATTAATTAATAACCTCTATAAATTAATAAAATTAATCTATCGCGATAATATTAATTTATAAAAATTTTACTATAAAAATATGAAAAATACGTACTAATGAAAGTAAAATAATTTTAATATTATTGTATTAATTTATGATATTAAATATTTAAAACTGAAAATTTGTTAAGGATCTGTCATATAAATTTAAATTTTAAAATTTATTTATGTCAAATTTTAATATTTAAGATAAATTGAAAATTATTTATTTGTTGTTATGACTTATCGGTGATATAATATGGTTTGTGTTACTATGACTCCCTATGTAGTCTTTTAGTAATTAATGGACATACATGGTAATTAGCAAAGTTGTATCCCACATTTAATACATAAAAGGGCTTAGATGTAATTTTAACAAATTACATTCAGTAAAAATGAATTGCATTTATGTACGATATGTTTTTTGATATAAATTCTTATGTACTTTTAGAATATAAAATATTTGATCAAAAGATATGATTACTTTATTATTTAATTCTTTATTATGCATGTATTTTGTTATATTAGTATATCATAACTAATAATATTATTAACATTGATTTTGTAAGTTGTATATAATTATTTATTTAAAAGCTTTATTAAATATATATATTTTCATTCAAAATTTTTAAAAAATTTATTTATCAAATAATATTATTTATTCCATATTCAGATTATTACTTATCCAGAAATTTTAACTATTCCGAAATTGTGATTCAAATTTAATAAAAGACCCCTAAATTAAAAGGGAAAAGTTAAATCCAGAGCAACATTTTTATTTCCAGAGCAAGTTTTCTTGAAAAGACCAAATTATTCTTGTTTTTGTGAATGCAGAGGGCTAGACTTGGTTTAAAATAAGGGCAATTTTGTCATTTCACAAAAATTTGCTTTGAAAATAAAAATTTTGTTCTGAATTTAACATTTCCCAATTAAAATGGCAGAATGATTTGACATGTCGACCCTATATACATTTGAAGTAAACACTTGGGCAAATGAACAAAATCTATCGCATGTACGTGGGTTATGGGAATATGGGTTATGACTTATGGGTAAATGGGTACGTGGGTCCTCACTCCTCAAATGAAATTTTGCATGATTCTTTCGACTATGTCCCTGTTTGGTCCCCTTAATACCAACTTATAAGTTATTTATTCTAAAAAAAAGTTCAAATTTACATACTCTTTTTCATAAAAAAATATGTATGGGGAGTTCAACATTCATTATATTGCAGAAATAAGTTACTTATTTCTGAAAAATATGGTAACCCAAATGGGACCTATGATATTTAGCTGCCATTATTTTTTACTATGAAATACTACCTCCGTCCCAATGAATTATATATAGTGTGAATTATATATATAGTGGGATTGGACACCAAAACCAAGAAAATATATAAAAAATGAGTAAAATTAGATGAAAAGTGGATAAAGTGGTGGGACTCATCAATATTTAATAGGATATTTACCAAAAATACTATGTTTAAAGTTTCTATTTGCAAATATACTATCTCTTTTAATTAATTGCGATTTTACTATACTAAGTTTCAAAATTGCAAAAATACAGTAAAACCCCTCTAAAGTGATATCGTTGGGACCAGAAAAAATTATCACTTTAGACAAGTTATCACTTTAATGGGGTAAAATTATGACTACCAATTACCATGTGGGACCGAGACTTTTTATCACTTTAGAGAGGTTATTACTTTAGAGAGTATTAATTTAGAGGGGTTGTACTGTACTACAAATTAGGTCAATCCTTCCCCCATGTGCCCTCCATGTGCCGACTCACACTCAGTTTCAACACTTTTTTTTTGGTGGGATGCTATTTTGGTGGATTTGGGTTGCATGGTCCCGCAGGGGCAACCACTTTCAACTGAACATGCAACTAAATTTCTGATTTCATGTTCCATTTTTCAATTGTCATTTTCGACCTCATTTTTTAACTCAAATATATATATATATAGGGTTGGACTCCATAGCAAACACCTTATATAACAAACAATAATAAACACCTTATATCTAATAGATCCATTACCCCTGGCGGGGCCACCCAATACAAAAAGTTCTTTTTTTTTTACCCTCTATCCATCCATCATCTAAAAAAAAAAAAAAAATTAAAAAGTTACTGTTCATGATGATGCCGTCATCATGAACAGTGAATTTTTTTTTTTAGTTTTTTTTTAGTTTTTTGCTGGCTTGATAGAGGGTAAAAAAATAATAACTTTTTGTATTGGGTGCCCCTGGCGGGGCCAAAGGATCTAATAGATCTAAGGTGTTCTTTGTTGTTTGTTATATAAGAGTGTTCTGTATGGAGCAAAGGCCTATATATATATATATATATATATATATATATATATATATATATATATATATATTTGAGTTAAAAAATGAGGTCGAAAATGACAATTGAAAAATGGAACATGAAATAAGAAATTTAGTTGCATGTTCAGTTGAAAAAAAAAAGTACACAGGCGGCTGATTATGAAAGAGGAGGGAAGGGGGAAGGGTTAAGGTTAATATTTTTGCAATTTTGAAACTTAGTATAGTAAAATTGCAAATAGTTTAGTAAAATTGCAAATAGCTATTTTTTTTTTTTTGAAAAGAAAAATTCCATTACTTAGAATCATCAAACAATAGAGTCTCCAACAAACAAGAAGGAGGAGACGTAAACTCAAACTGGCAATTAACCAAACAGGGTAATTTAGCAATCTCATGTGCTACCCTATTTGATTGTTTCCGGATAAAACTAACAGAAGTATCTACTAGGTGCTGCAGCTGAATTTGACAACTAACAATGACATCCCCCACCTCAAGATAGTTGATAGCATTGTTATATAACGCTTGCACTGTCAACAAAGAGTCTGTTTTAACTAGCACTTTCATCCCATGTAACTGCTTAGCCATAATCCAAGACAAAGCCTCTCTAACCCCAATGGTTTCGGCTTCAAACACTGAAGCAGGTGCAGGCAACCTGAGAACTTTACCAATAAGAAGAGCACCATAATGGTCTCGAAGCACCATACCTACCGAGAAAGAATCAGCCTCTGGGAAAATCGAAGCATCGACATTCAACTTTAGCTGTCCAGAACTAGGAGCTGACCACTTATCAGTGCTTACCCGAATGCCCATCTCTTTCTGCAAGCTTGGTTTATGCTTTGTACGCTTAGCTTCTCTCCATTCAGTCACCATTCTGATACTACCTTCCATTGCAATAGCAGGAGTTACACTCTTGTTTTCCCACACCTTTTTATTCCTCCAAAACCAAATGCCCCATAAAACAGTACAAATTCTCACCACTTCATCCAGTTTAGCCTCACATAACTTACCAAGCAACCACATAGGAGCATGCTCGACAGAACTCATATCAAACTGAAAACCTACGTGTTGCCAGCATTGTACAGCAAAATTGCAATCAAAGAAAAGGTGCAGCAAATGTTCTGCATCACAGTTGCACATAGGACAAGTGATTGGGAGATCGATACCTTTTGAATTAAGTCGTTGCCTTACAGGTACAGTATTACGACAGAACCGCCATACAAAAATCTTCAGCTTGTGAGGAATCTGAAGTCGCCAAATCTTACTCCAACCTCCCGACTGAGGGACATCTAATGTGCCAATATTCTGAGCATGCCAAAAGTGATACCCTGCCTTAGCAGTGTATACTCCATTAGAAGAGGCTGCCCAAACAACTCTATCTTTTATTTCTCGTTAAGGTACATGAATTGCTAATATTGCTTCAGCATCTACATCGAGGTACTGCTGGTGCACCAAATTAGAGTTCCACTATTTCGAGTTTGGCAAAAATAAGCTTGACACCATTTCATTCCTACCTTCATACATACTATCATTTTCGACACAAAAATCTGGTTTCCTCCTCAACCATTGGTCCTTCACAACATTAATATCTTGCCCATCTCCAACAACCCATCTAAAACCTTTAAACAATTCCTCCTTTGCGGTCCAAATACCTGCCCAAATAAAACTCGACCCAACTCCCTTAGTGGCTTTCAACAAGTGACAATGAGGGAAATACCTAGCTTTATATAATCCGGACACAAGAGAATTTGGATTTTGCATGAAATTATAACAATGTTTCCCTAACAACCCAATATTGAATCCATACAAGCTCCTGAAACCCAATCCCCCCTTACTTTTCACCATACTAACCTTGTCCCACGACAACCATTTAACACCTTTACTTGTCCCCGAGCCAGAACTCCACCAATAACTATTAAACAACTTCTCTAGCTCCTGATAAAGAGTTTTGGGGAGTAGAAAACAGGACATACAATAAGAAGGTATGGCCTGAGCAACATTACGAATTAGAATCGATTTCCCTCCTCTTGATATTGGCTTTGCCTGCCACCCTTGAATTCTTTTACTAGCCCTCTCTTTAAGAAAACCGAAAACACGTTTCTTGGATCTGCCCACTAAAGAAGGAAGTCCAAGATACTTGCTATTCTCTATATCATTATGCACAGCTAGAATCGTTTTGAGTTCTTGTTTCTTTCCAGAACGAACATTCGAACTGAAAAACACTCCCGATTTCTGGAAGTTTACAGACTGCCCTGAGCACCTCTCATAATCTACTAGTAACTTCTTAACTCTCCTTGTTTCCTCCATAGTAGCTTTAAAGAAAAGGAAGCTGTCGTCGGCAAAGAGAAGGTGAGAAATAACAGGAGCTTGCGGACTGACACTGCAACCATGAATACCACCAGATTCAGACGCTTGATCAAGAGCATTAGAAAGCCCCTCTACACAAAACAAAAACAAATAAGGGGACAAAGGGTCCCCCAGTCGAAGACCACGTCTAGGATTTATGGGACCTATAAACGAACCATTTAATCCAATATTGTACGATACAGTCTTGACGCACAACATCATCCAACCTATCCATTTATCACAAAACCCCATAATTCTCATTCTTTGACGAAGAAAGTTCCAATTCACCATGTCATATGCTTTACTGATGTCAAGCTTAAGAGCAACCTCCCCCTCATTCCCTGAATTCTTCCTTTTCATGTGGTGAATGACTTCGAATGCCACTAAGACATTATCGTTTATGCTCCTGCCGGGGACAAAGGCTGATTGATTCTCTGAAATCACATCAGAAAGAACTACCTTCAATCGATTGGCTAAGACTTTAGCTAGAATCTTATATAAGACATTGCATAATGCAATCGGTCTAAGATCCTTCATGCAGTCAGCATTGTCTTTTTTAGGGACTAGGACCACATTAGTAACGTTCAGTTCATACGGGAAAGCATTATCTCGCAACCAGCCTTTACAACAATGATACACTTCTCGACCCAAAATCGACCAAAAACTTTGAAAAAACGCTGGATTTAACCCATCAGGGCCAGAGGCTTTGTCGGGGTGCATCTGCTTGATAGCAACTGTAAATTCTTCGAAAGTTATATCCTCAATCAGCTTTTCATTCTGAGCACTTGAGATAGTCCTTGGACTGTGAGTCTGCGAAATGTTAACTTCCCCCATGTCACCAGCAAAAACATTAGAGAAATATTGTTTAACCACATCACACATACCATCATGGTCTTCAATTCGTTCACCACTATCATTCACCAAAAAGCTAACATGATTTGTTTTTTTCCTAGCCGAGACACTTTTATGGAAGAATCTGGTGTTCTCATCACCCTCAGAAAGCCAGAAAATTTTGGCACGTTGCTTCCAATATAACTCCTCATGAAGTAAAAGCTCATTCAACTTATCCCTTTCAACCAAGTAATTACGAACACCGACATCGTCTGTACAATCAACAAGACGTGCAATGATTGCTTTTTGTTGTTTTACTTTCTCTCGAAACTTATGGAAGAAAGATTTGCCCCAGCGTGCCATAAATGAAGAAACTGAAAACAGCTTAGGTAACAAATGAATAGCTGGTAAATCAGACCAAACTGCAGTGACTTCTTTGATGAAAGAGGGCTCCTTTAACCAGGTGTTTTCAAAACGAAACCTGAATACTTTCTTTGACACTGTAGCATAGATAGTGTCAAGCTGAATGGGATCATGATCAGAACGCGTTGTATGATGAACACGGAGATTACAGAGAGGAAATTTCGACCACCAAGAAGCAGTGGCAAAAGCTCTATCCAATCGCTCACGAACCCAATCCTTAGTTCCTCTTCTTTTTTCCCAAGTGAACTTCCCTCCGTGAAGATCAAGTTCTGTTAAACTGCAATCATGAATAGCATTGCGAAATCCTTCAAACAGACTAGGAGGATGAGGAATGTTACCCTTTTTATCAGACGAATAGAGGAGATCATTAAAATCCCCCCACACGCACCAAGGCATAGAGAAAGAGAGGACAGTTGACGAAGAAAATCCCATGAAAGACTCCTTCTCGACCTTTCAGGATATCCATAAAAACAAGTGAGACGCCAATCTGAGTTATTTGCTTCCGAAAAAACCACATCAATGTGATTATTAGAGTAGCCTGTAACTTGACATTTAACATGACGTTTCCAAAATATAGCCAGTCCATCACTACGGCCGATACGGTCTACAGAAAAACATTGATCAAAGCCAAACCTTACCCTGAGGTCTTCATTTTTATTAGCAAACGAAATAGTCTCAATTAAAAACAGAAAATCGGGTTTACGATCCTTTAAAAGATCGTTTAACACACGAACTGTCCGAGAGTTCCCCAACCCCCGGCAGTTCCAGCTGAGTAGATTCATTTCGACTGGCTGGCTTGATTAACAAGCCTATCCAAAACATCAGGAGAAGATTCAGTACAATCAGCAACAGAAAGTAAAGAATCTGAATTAACCAGTCCATGTCCTCCATCTGTATCCATGAACTCGTTTTCTAAAGGCCCACTACGTCTACGTTTCCTCTCCTCTAAATTAAGCCCAATTAACTCTTCATCTGTGGGCCCAATATGAGGAACAAAAGATTTATTTGCCGCTAGAGAATTTGAATTAACACCCATATCTTTTCCTTTTGAAACAATTATCCCTCCATAAGTAACAACCCTGAAATCTCGCCCCATATTATCTCCTTTAGTTACACTATTCGTTTGAAAATCCCCCGATTGTTGATAATAATTATCCTTCCCTAAATTTGAGCCCCAATCATTGTCCCGCTCATCGTGTAACCATTTGCTTTTTTCAAAATTCGCCGCCTTCCGTGGCGAAGCTCGGAGCCACCCACCCCATTCACGAACTAACTCAGACGATGAAGTTTCCATTTTCTTCCTGCAAAATCTATCTGTATGCGTTACCATACCACAAGTAAAAGAGAAATCTCCCAGACGTTCATACTTGCATTGAACTACACAGTCAGACCCGTCTTTTCTACATATCTTTTTCTTGCGTTTCAAAGGGCGTCTAACATCTACACTTATCCTCAGTCGCATGCTTTCTCTCCAAATACTAGTATTGTTATTTGGATCATACTGAATGAACTTGCCGAAGAAACCTCCCAATTTTTTTCCCACTGCTTCAGTCATTAGCCCACTAGGAAGACCATGAATTTGAATCCAGAACTTTAGCTCCAACAATGGAACACTCACCGGATCCTCTCCATTAGGAATTGAAGATAGCACTAACATGGCACCATCAAAAGACCAAGGCCCACCCTCTGCAACCCAGTTCAAATCATCCAGATGATAAAATTGGAACAAGAACACTCCAGGCTTCAAATCTTTAATATTTATTCCTTGAGCAGGTCTCCAAATGTCAGCCAATTTTGATTTCATTGCCCTAGTATTCATACTTTTCTCTGTTAAAAAACGTCCCACCAGACATAGTTCAAACTTATTGGAATCATCCACTGCATCCTCCGCAAAAATGAGTTCTTCATTTTCTTCGTCTTCAATATTGATCTCTGACATTTGATTTGCCAGATCTTCAACCCTCGCCATTGAATCAAATCAATGCTCCCACTTTTAATAAAAGGAGAGAAAAACTAAACTCTCACATATATGGAGAGAACTGCACAAAGTAAATGTGCAAAAATTTAATTTTTCCTATTTATTTATGAAAAAACCTCTATTTAATAATAGATTTTAGATAGTAGAAAAAATTAGCGGATGTAATAGTGTTTTATATTATAGATTTAGTGTTTTTTTATTAAAATTTTATTATTTTTGGAATGTATAAAAATGAAAGAACGCCCAAAAATAATAATTGTATAGAAATGAACGGGACAGAGGAGTATTGGTAACTAAAAGTAATCTTTACCTACTAATCTATATCTATACTATACTATTATATAAAAGGCGAAACATTAAGAGTTTTGGTACCTGTTTTTTGGTACTAATTGAATTTACTTATTTATCCTTCATTAAAAAAGAAAAATATATTCTATATCTGTACTATTAAAACACCTAAAATAAATAATAACATAAATAATTAATGGTAATTAGTCGATTGCCTTTTTCACATTTACTTTTAGTGAAAGATATTACCTTTTATAAACAACTAAAAACATCAATCGTATCATATCTTTCCATCATTAATATTTAATTACGAATTAAAACATGTTACCTTTTTAATTTATAAGGAAACATTAGTATAATTCTTCATTAAAACCTTATATTCTATATCTATACTATTAAAACACCTAAAATAAATAATAACATAAAATAATTAATGGTAATTAGTCGATTTCCTTTTCAGATTTACTTTTAGTTGAATATATTACCTTTTATAAAGAACTAAAAACATCAATTGTATCATATCTTTCCATCATTAATATTTCCTTTCGAATTAAAACACGTTACCTTTTAATTTATAAGGAAACATTAGTATAATTCTTCATTAAAAAGAAAAATATATTAAATATCTATACTATTAAAACACTTAAAGTAAATAATAATAAAATAAAATAATTAGTGGTAGTTAGTCGATTTGCCTTTTCACATTTACGTTTAGTTAAATATATTACCTTTTACAAACACCTTAAAATATCAATCGTATCATATCTTCCAATCATTAATATTTCCTTTCGAATAAAAACATGTTATCTTTTTAATTTAAAACTAATCTTATCACACCATATTTTTCAATTATCTAATAAAATATATTAAAATTTCATATACGTTATTTATATTAAGGAAACATTAGTATAATTTGTAAACATGAGTATATTAAATTATATTAAATTAAAATTAAACAATTAATAAAATAATGATTATATATAAACATAATTATAATATTAAATAAAATTTATAACATAATAAAAGAAAACACCATATCAATAAATTTTATTTATAACATAATAAATTTTTATTATAATTTTATAAACTTATATCTTCCAATCAATAATATTTTTTCTTAATTTAAACACGTTAACTTTTAATTTAAAACATAACCTTGCAATAATTAATATATACCCAAAAATATCACACTATATCTTCTAATCACTAACAAAATATAATAGAAATCTGTGTACTGCGAATAATAACCGTTAGATTTTCATGCATATCATTAATTAAATTTTTATTAAATAATTCAAGTTAATATTAAAATAAAATATTGTAAATAATAATTATATAAAAATGTAATTGTAACATAAAAAAATTATTACATATCAAAAAATATCCGTGCATCGCACGGGTTATAAGCTAGTATTATAAACTTGTGGACAGCTCTTACCCATGTTTAGGTTTGGACAAGATTTTGTATTGACTTTAACCCATTGGATAATCTAGTAGGTTTGGTATCCATATTGCGTTTGAGAAAGATCCACATTCATTATTTGATTCATTATTAATTAAAGAAAGTTTGTATATAAATTTAAATATTATTAATATATTCTCTTAATATTTATTGTAGGATTATTAATGAGAATTTGAATAAGGAAAAAGAGTTTATACCTGACACTGTAGGAAATTTTTCTACAGTATCGTCTTAAATTAAATCTGGGCCATAGATTAATCTAATCCAATGGCCCCGCTAGGGGCACCACACACAAATCGATACACCCTCACACACACAATCTCACCTAATTTCATCCATTTTTAATTTGATTTTTCCCGTCAATTAGTGAATTTTTTTTTAAATCTGACTTCACTGTATTTTTCTCCATCCTCAATGATCAGTTTGCATATCATATGTGCAGCAAAATCGTGATTTTAAGGCGACACTGTAGAAAAGTTTCCTACAGTGTCAGGTAGAAACTCTTTACCCTTTGAATAAATCTTTTAATTTCGGTAAGCTTATTAATACATATTATCTATAGAAAATTTAAATAATTTTATCTTTGATTGCATTTATAATAATATAGAAATATACTATTTTATTAATATTATTTATTTCAATATTAATTTATTTGATCTTAAATGTAAAGTTATTTTTTTTATTTAATTGTTATTATTATATAAAATAATTATTATAAAATTTAAATTTAAACTACCGTGTAATAATAGTAGGTAAATCATTGTTAGGTAAACATAACATTTCTTGTAGTGGATCGATTAATCCGTGAATCTAAGGTAAATAATATTTTGTGCTCCGTAATATCTATATGAATAAATCTTGGCATACACTGTATTTGGGATTGCTGTTGCAGACAGCTATAACAGCTTATTTCTGAAAAGCAGTTGAAAAAGTGTTTGGTAAAATTTAAAAGCTGCTTTTCTGAAAAGTGTTTTTAGCCTAAAAGCAGCTTTTAGTGAAAGCAGCCCCCCCCATGGTTTTGAAAAAAGCTTAAAAGCTGCTTTTCTGAAAAGTGCTTTTAGCCTAAAAGCAACTTTTAGTGAAAGGAGGCCCCCCATGGTTTTGAAAAAAGCTGCTTTTCAGCTTTTGCGGAAAGCAGTAGTTGGTTTCAACATCAAATCTCACCAAAAACATTATTTTTGTTATATTTTTACATCAAAATATGCACATATAAAAAATATTACCAAACAGTCTTCAGCTTTTTACAACAGCACTTTTTTCACCAGCACTTTTTTCTAACAGCACAGCAATTTTTAACAGCAATCCCAAACAGACCCTAATTCACTACCCAAACTAACTACCATTAATTTAGGGATGATTTATAACTACAATTACCTTATATATTTTTCATAAAAGTAATTAAAATATTAAAGTGTGAATAATATTAAGGGATTGGGTCCACAATTCATCCCTAAATTAGTGATAGTGAGTTTGTGTAGTGAATTAGTGTGTATGCCAAGATTTACTCTTATCTATATTCATTACTTAATTTTTATTAATTGAACTCAAATTAAAATATAAATACAATTTTAAAGTCTCTTTATTTAAAATTTTTATAGACTTTAAATTTGTATGGACTTTTTTTTTAAAAATCTATAAAAATCTATTATAACGGGGGTAGCTGTTTTAAATGTTCGAAATAATTGAATGTGCATTAATTATCGCTTATAAACACATTTTTAAAGTCAACTTATTTTAAAATTTTATGGACTTTCTTATTTAAAGTCTATGACGGACCTAAAACATTAAAAATTTTGGTCGGTAGACCGTAATTTGGACATTTTTTATACTCGGGCTTTATTACTTAATTTTTGCTAATTTGGCCCAAATTAAAATATAAATACATTTTTAAAGCCTACTTATTTAAAAATTTTATGGACTTTAAATTTTTATGGATTTTTTTTAAAAGTCTATTATAACGGGTCTACTGTTTTACAAACTTATTCTCATAAAAATATTTAAAAAGTAATAGGTGCATTATAATTATTAATTAGCATTTTGCCCGTACTTCGTACACGGCATCTTATTTAATTTAAAATGATAATACCAAAAATTTAACAAATTTGATTGATGTCTGAAAACATCTTATTTAATTTAAATTGACAATACCAAAAATTTAACAAGTTTGATTGATTTCTTAAAAAGATATTGTAAGCAATTATATAAATAATCAATTCTTAGAAAGATATTATATAGAGTTATATAAGTATTTAATAAAATAATGATATGCTAAAATTTATATAAAAAAGTAGCATACAATTCTATTTTAACAATGTTGAAAATTTATTTAATCCATCAAAATCTGCAATAAAAGTAATAATTTTTTTTACAAATATTGTTCTCTAATTGAAAACAATAATAAATTGTCTTCATTATTCAAATGCAAAAATGATAATCCCTTCACTCCCAATGACTCCAAAACATTAAATGGCTCCAAAACATTAAACCTCATATAATATCAAGAACATATTATATTACCTATGAGACCTCATAGTTAATATAGTATGTAAATGTTGGAGAACAATGAGACCACATTTCAAGCAATTTTTAATTTTTTTTTATGAATGGATAGAGGGTAGAATTATAAGACTTTTGTGTGAAAATGCCCATAGCGGGGCCCTTTAAAATAGCTTGAAATGTATCGAATATGTGTGTTCTCACTGTTCTCATTTTAATTTTTTTTGTTAATTTTTTTATAAATGGATAGAGGGTAGAATTATAAGTCTTTTTTTTGTGAAGATGCCCCTAGCGGGGCCCTTTAAAATAGCTTGAAATGCAGTGAATATGTGTGTTCTCACTGTTCTCATTCTCACCAGAGCGTGACCATTAAACTGTATTAGTAAATTCATGTATGAAAATACAGTGTATATATATTATTAATATAGATTCTTTTATTAAAAATAATTAAATTATACAATTAAATAAGCAAGCCAAAATATCATATAAATATTCTAGTAGATTTATAGTTTATGTTCAAATTAAGGTCTTTCACCATGGCTCTCGCTTTCTGAAATTGTTGAATTTTTATTTTATTGACTTTATTATATTAAAAGTATGTTCTTATTGAAATGAATATAATAATTTGAATTTGAATATATTTTTAAACTACTTATTTTGATGGTTGTTAATTTTTTTTGTGATCAACTTAGAGGGGTGACCAAAAATAAAATTAATGGGAATACATAAACTCAATACCCACGTTATGAGAAACAATACCTATAAAATGGAAGTTGCTTATGTGGTTCAGGCTTGTTATTACTTCAATACTTCATTAGCTTGATCATCATGTGGACCATCTTTGTTTTTATCACTTATTTTGCTGCTATGTAGTCTATCTGTAACTAACATTTTTCTTTTTATCACTTATGTTGTTGCTATTTAGTCTATCTGTAACTAAACATCTCTCTCTACTTGTAATCTATATTTATAAATGCAAACTTCTTCTTGTATTGTATTTTGTTTTCAATATTTAAAATTATGTAGCTGGAGGAGAAGAGAAAGGCTGGAGGTGCAATCGTAGTACTACAACATTACTGAAAATAAGTACAATATCATAATAGAATTTTTGTTCCAATTTAAATTGGGTCGCTCCAAATGCTGTGTAATGACAAAAGGGGGCATTAAAGAAATAAAGAAGATTAAAAAATGAAGGATAATACTGTTTACCAAAAACACATGTCTCCGCAAGAAGCTCACTTATTCACTTTTATCTTCAAATAATGTATGATTACAAATTATAACAATCACATTTTCCACTACCTATTCTCTCTCAAAAAGCCAACTAAACTGAAAAAGGGAAAAGTTAGTGCTTTTATATTTTAATATGGAGCTCAAATGAAAGTGCTAAATATGAGATCATATATGAAGTTAAATTGAAAGCGAGTAAAGAAGATATTTAGAGCATAACTAAGAGCAATGTTGCCTGACCCAGAGGGTGAGGTTTGTGACGTGGGTCTGAGCTTCTAAGTATGCTATTTCATAGTCCCTTCGGAGACATCCGATAAAAAGTATGCTATTCCATAAGACCTTCTGATACGTAGCATGTCTACCCCATGAACCTTAAGTTGAACAAATCCATAAAGAACATAAACTTGCTTGGAAACAAAATAATGTCTATAATTATCAAATTGAGTCCCAAGATTATTTACAAATAACATGGTCTGTACTGTGTCAATGTTATTAACTGGTATTCCAACTACCTTTGTTATTATGACATGTAAAATCGAAAACTGAAAGGCCAAGCAAATATTTTAAAGGTACCTTTCTGGTGTCATGTATATTATTATAACATCGGATAATTCATTAAAACTTTAATTCTTAAATTCCAAACCAAAATCAAAACCAAACAAATATTATCCAGTCTAATTTTTAATACTGTGAAATCAATAAAAACTTAACTCTTATGGCCAAACTAAAAACCGGAACCAAACATATATGACCCGTACGGAGGTCTAGTACACATACCTTAACCCTACTTCAGGGGGTTGAGATGCTAATTTGGTGAAAAACCCATCTTTCAAATCTGAAAAGTGCAAACATGCTTCAAAATCCAGTAGTGTGAAGATTCGAGCGGCTTGGACTTGAAGGTGAAAAATGACAGTGATAGATTTGAGTAATGACAAAAAGGAGAATCAAAGAATTAAAGAAAGATAAAAAAATAAAGGATAATAGTAGAGGTTTAGATTTGGGTCAAGCCAATTGGGTTGCTCCAAATGTTGTGTAATGACAAAAAATAGTATATATTTAGATTTGGGTTGATCCAATTTAAATCGGGTCGCTCCAAATGCTGTGTAATGGTAAAAAGGGGCATCAAAGAAATAAAGAAGATTAATAAAATGAAGGATAATAGTATCGTTGACGGAATTCGAACCTTGAAATTTTAGTAAATAAATTTAATCATGTAACATATTTAATCATTAGATCTAACGGTTCTAATTTTAACTAAAAATCTAACGGATATTATTCGTTGTATACGAATTTTTATTATATTTTGTTAGTGGTTAGAAGATATGATGTCATATTTTTGGGTATGTAATTAGTAAATAAATTTAATCATGTAATATATTTAATCATTAGATCTAACAGTTCTAATTTTTAACTAAAAATCTAACGAATATTATTCGTTGCATACAAATTTTTATTATATTTTGTTAGTGGTTAGAAGATATGATGTCATATTTTTGGGTATATATTAATTATTGCAATATTATGTTTTAAATTAAAAGTCAACGTGTTTTAATTAGAGAGAAAAAAATTATTGATTGGAAGATATGATATTTTAGGTATTTATAAAAGGTAATATCATCAATTATAAGTAAACATCTTTTAATTGAAAAAGGCAATCAGCTAATTATCATTAATTATATTATTAATAAAAAATGAAGGAGAATAGTAGAGGTTTAGATTTGGGTTGATCCAATTGGGTCGCTCCAAATGCTGATTAGAGAGAAAAAAAATTATTGATTGGAAGATATGATATTTTAGGTATTTATAAAAGGTAATATCATATCAATTATAAGTAAACATCTTTTAATTGAAAAAGGCAATCGGCTAATTATCATTAATTATATTATTAATAAAAAAAATGAAGGATAATAGTAGAGGTTTAGATCTCCTCGTTTCTCCTTTATGTATGTATGTAATAGTTCTAATTTTTAACTAAAAATCTAACGGATATTATTCGTTGTATACGAATTTTTATTATATTTTGTAGTGATATTTAATTTCCACTATTAGTAAAATTTAAAATGCAATTGAGTTGTATATTTAGTTTTCTCGATTAGTAAAAATTTAAAATGCAATTTAGAGAAATTGATTATTTTAATATGTTTTACCTGAAAACAGAAATTGATTAGTTATTAGGAGAAGTTTTATTTATAATTAAGTAATTGTAATTAAGTAAAAACAATAGGTACCAATCGACCGATCAACCAACCAACCGACTGGCGCCATATAATTGGAAAAATATAGATTTTAGCTAAAGAAAATAGAAAAGGTAACGTTTTTTTTTAAAGAAAATTGATTATTTTAATATGTTTTACTTGAAAAAGAAAATTGATTAGTTATTGGGAAATTGTTTATTTATAATTAAGTAAGGGCATCATTTAATTGGGAAAAGAGAGATTTTAGCTAAAGAAAATAGAAAAGGTAACGTATTTTAGAAGGAAATTGATTATTTTAATATGTTTTACTTGAAAACAGAAATTGATTAGTTATTAGGAGAAATTTTATTTATAATTAAGTAAGGGTAATTAAGTAAAAACACTTAGATGAAAAAAAAGTAAAAACAATATGTACCGACCGACCAACCAACCAACCGACCGACGAAACTTTCAATGTTTTAAAATGAAATTTTAAAGGTAAGGATATTGAAATTGTATATTTAGTTTCCTCGATCAGTAAAAATTTTAAATGCAATTTAAATATTTATTTTACTTCACTAGTAAAGATTTTATAGGTAAAAAAAATAATGAAACGATATATTTAGTTTCCTCTATTAGTAAAGGTTTAAAATGCAATTGAGATTTTTTTTAATCATTGGAATTATTAATTCAAAAATTTGAGAAAATTAAAAAAATAGAACCGAGCTATTTGAGATTTTAGTAAATAAATTTAATCATGTAATATATTTAATCATTAGATCTAACTGTTCTAATTTTTAACTAAAAATGTAACGGATATTATTCGTTGTATACGAATTTTTATTATATTTTGTTAGTGGTTAGAAGATATAATGTCATATTTTTGGGTATGTATTTAGTAAATAAATTTAATCATGTAATATATTTAATCATTACATCTAACAATTGTAATTTTTAACTTAAAATCTAACGAATATTATTCGTTGTATATGAATTTTTACTATATTTTGATAGTGATTAGAAGATACGATGTCATATTTTTGGGTATGCATGTATTAATTATTGCAATATTATGTTTTAAATTAAAAGTCAACGTGTTTTAATTAGAGAGAAAAAAATTATTGATTGGAAGATATGATATTTTAGGTATTTATAAAAGGTAATATCATCAATTATAAGTAAACATCTTTTAATTGAAAAAGGCAATCAGCTAATTATCATTAATTATATTATTAATAAAAAAATGAAGGATAATAGTAGAGGTTTAGATTTGGGTTGATCCAATTGGATCGCTCCAAATGCTGATTAGAGAGAAAAAAATTATTGATTGGAAGATATCATATTTTAGGTATTTATAAAAGGTAATATCATATAAATTATAAGAAACATCTTTTAATTGAAAAAGGCAATCGGCTAATTATCATTAATTATATTATTAATAAAAAAATGAAGGATAATAGTAGAGGTTTAGATTTGGGTTGATCCAATTGGATCGCTCCAAATGCTGATTAGAGAAAAAAAATTATTGATTGGAAGATATGATATTTTAGGTATTTATAAAAGGTAATATCATATAAATTATAAGAAACATCTTTTAATTGAAAAAGGCAATCGGATAATTATCATTAATTATATTATTAATAAAAAAAATGATGATAATAGTAGAGGTTTAGATTTGGGTCAATCCAATTGGGTCGATCCAAATGTTGTGTAATGATAAAAAATAGTATAGATTTAGATTTGGGTCGATCCAATCTAAATTGGGTCGCTCCAAATGTTGTGTAATGACAAAAAGGGACATCAAAGAAATAAAGAAGATTAAAAAAATAAAGGATAAAAACAGTAATTTTCCTGTGTAATGACAAAAAAGGGCATCAAAGAAATAAAGAAGTTTAAAAAAATGAAGGATAAAAGCAGTAATTTTCAAAATGCAATACTAGCAAACATTAGGAATATATTGATATTGATATTGATATTGATATTGATATTGATATTGATAACTAACAAGTTACCTTTTTAAACTAAAACACATATCTTTTTACTATTTTTCAACTAAAATCTCTCATTTTCCAAAAATTTCACGGGCAACATATATATTTATATATAGGCTAGCGTTCAAATAGAAACCAACCTTAGAATAGAAACTAGAAACCTACACTAAATAAATTATATTTCATTTATTTTAATGGCCCCGCTAGGGGCACCTTCACAAAAAACTTATAAAATTCTTGGCTCTATTCAACAAAAATATAAAAATAAATAAATAAATAAATAAAAAAGTTACTGTTCACGTGCTACGTCATCACGTGAACAGTAACTTTTTTTTTAAATTTTTTGTTGAATAGAGCCAATAATTTTAAACGTTTTTTGTATTGGGGTACCCCTAATTTGGTCATTAGATTAGCTTGAAATATTTAATTTAGGTTTAATTTCTAGTTTCTATTCTAAGTTAGTTTCTATTAGAACAAGACCCTATATATATATTATTGTCAAATCATATCATTTAAAATTCAAAACTTACAAAATTGATGTCTTAAAATTTTTAATTCGTAAGTAAAATCTCTTATTTTCCAAAAATATCACGGGTAATATATATATATATTGATTCAAGTGATAATCAGACTACTGATCAGATACTGATGCTGACGTCATCAGTAATAGAACGTCAGTATTAGCTTGTTGTCAGGATTGGAAGCTGATCAGGATTTTGTGAAGATTTGCATCAGTTCAGAGATCAAGGAAGATTGACATGTCGGTTCCTGATTTATAGGAACGCAGCTATCATTCAATATATGTATTAAGAGTCGTATGTAATTGATTCAGTATATCTTGTAATTGATAGTGTAGTTGTGTATTGTATTATGTATATAAACACAATTTAGGTTTTACTTGATTGTAATCGCTTACACGAGAATACTTGTAACCTAGCAGCTCTCAAGAACATCAGAATTTCTTGAGAGAGTTTGTAACAGTTTTATATCAGAATTAATAAAGCTGTTATTCATTCATACTTGTGTTATTTCTATTTAAGTCGAGAATCTTATACAATTGTATTCAACCCCCCTTCTACAATTGTTAATTATTGGGTAACAATATATATATATAATTGTCAAATCATCTATACTATATTATTAAAACCGAAACATTAAAAGTTTGGTCGATAGTCGGTAATTTGGGCCGTTTTTATACTCGGACTTTGTTACTTAATTTTTGCTAATTGGACATTAATTAAAATATAAATACATTTTTAAAATCCTACTTATTTAAAATTTTTGTTGACTTTATTATTTAATCGGGCTTTATTACTTAATTTTTGTCAATTTGACCCAAATTAAAATATAAACAAATTTTTAAAGTCTACTTATTTTAAATTTTTATGAACTTTCTCATTTACTTAGGCTTTATTATTAATTTTGGTTAATTGAGTCCAAATTAAAATATAAACACATCATTAATGTCTACTTATTTTAAATTTTATGGACTTTCTTATTTAAAGTCTATTATAACGGGCCTAACTGTTTTACAAACCTATTCTCATAAAATATATAAAAAGTAATATGTGTATTACAACTACTAATACTATAACTAACAAGTTAGCTTTTAAGCTAAAACACATATCTTTTTATTATTTTTTTTTAATAAATTCTCTCATTTTTCAAAATATTATGGGAAACATATACATACATACATACATACATATATATATATATATATATATATATATATATATATATATATATAGGTCTTTGCTCAATACAGAACACTCTTATATAACAAACAACAAAGAACACCTTAGATCTATTAGATCCTTTGGCCCCGCCAGGGGCACTCAATACAAAAAGTTGTTATTTTTTTACCCTCTATCAAGCCAGCAAAAAAAATTAAAAATTTTAATGTTCATGATGACGTCACTGATGACGTCATCGTCATGAACAGTAACTTTTTAATTTTTTTTTTAATTTTTTTTTTGTTGAGATGATGGATGGATAGAGGGTAAAAAAATAAGAACTTTTTGTACTGGGTGGCCTCGCCAGGGGCAATGGATCTATTAGATATGAGGTGTTCTTTATTGTTTGTTATATAAGGTGTTTGCTATGGAGTCCAGCCCTATATATATATATATATTATTGTCAAATCATATCATTTAAAATTCAAAACTTACAAAATTCATGTCTTAAAATTTTTAATTCGAATCAAATTAAAAAAATCATGTAATATCAAAAATAAATCCGTGAATCGCACGGGTTGAGAGCAAGTCCAACAATGTCTTAAATTGATGTCCTTAGCTAAAATTCGGGGCATTTAGAAAAAAATATGCTCCAACAATGTATTAGTGGTGCCTTAAAACACTAGGACATTCATCTCATGCCCTATTTTTAGGACACTAGTAGTCATGCCTTATTTCATTTCTTATCAATAAAAAAATCCATTTTCCTCCTTTTCTACCCTTCTTTTATCAAATATATTATTATTTTAATAATAAGGCTCAAGGATAAGGAATATTGTTGAGTTGATACATAAAAATAATGTCCTAAATCACTAGTACATTAGCTTTTATGATATTTATAAGGCATAATGTAGGACATTGTTGGACTTGCTCTAAGATAGTACTCCCTCCGGTCCATTATATAAGGCATTTGACTTTTTTGTACGTAACTTTAGGTGCTTTGACTAAATAGCTAAAATAATTATTTTTTAATTTTTCTTTTTCTGAATAAAAATATAATATTTTAATTTTTATTTAGAAAAAAAAATTTTAAAAAATAATAATTTTAACTATGTATTCAAAACACCTAAAGTTACGTGCAAAAAAGTCAAATGCCTTATATAATAGACCGGAAGGAGTAGATTATAATGTCAGAAGACTGGTAAGGCGTCAAAATCGTTTAAGGTATTTTTCGTAAATTTTATTTTTTTTTTTGATTTTTTCATTAGAAAATTTTCCTGCATTTAATAGTATTTAATTAGTCATTAATTACACCATTAAATATATATTAAATTTATTTCATTTTATTTATATAAAAGTTTACAACTTTATTTGATTATTTCAATATAACAAATTATTTATCTATAGAAAAAAATTAGTTTTGAGATAATATAACTTAAAAGTATTTATAATATGTCATTTTCTATTATTCATTTAAGATTATGTAATTTTCATGAGTTATCATAAGACATATAATCTTAACTTTTCGAGTTATCATTTTATTAGTGATCGTGAGAATGTGATAAGTTACGAAAATATAAAGATTTTTTAGTTAACAACTATAATTTGTACATAAATAATATCTATAGATTTTTGTTATTGCATATGAACTAATTACATATGATCAGGTGTGACCAATCTAATTAAATTAAATCAACCTCGCCTTTTCTTGGGTGATTAAATCGATAAAAAAATTACATACCCGTTGTTTCATTATTTTGTATTCAAATAATTTAATATTCTAACTATATAAATTCTTTCACTATCATTGAGCATATATGTTAGAGAGAGGTGTTGGCTTTTAAAAATGTTATTTAGTTTTGCTTAATTTTTATAATTTTTTATCAAAAGATTACATTTATATTGAAATTCTTATTATTCATGTTTGTGATTTTTTTTAAGTTTATTAAAATTTTAGATATACAATGAAAGTATTCTTCCAACTTATAGTTCAAGTGAATTGTTTCGAATCAATTTTCTTTAAAAAGAACTTTTAAAATTGTTTATAATGCTTTATGAATAATAAAAGATAATTTTATAACTTGTAAGGGTATAACTGTAATTTCATATAGAATTTATTGGCTCAAAAACCTCCTAAAAATCCCCTTGTTCTCTTATTATATGTAGAAAGAATGGATGGACGTGTACCATATTGTGAAAACTAAAATATAATATTTTTAAAATAATAGTAAAAAATAAGATAATGGAGAGGTCGGGTTTATGTAAAAGATTTTTTAACTCAAAACAAAAAAGTTCATGTAGCACAGTGGTTGGTAGGATAACTTGTGTAGAGGAGGTTCTTGGTTCGATTCACCACAAAAACTCATTATTTCCCATTTAAATAAAAGAGTGGCATTTCATGTAATTTTATAAATTGTAAGGGCATAACTGTAATTTCACAGGGGGTTTATTGGCTCGCAATTATCCCCTTGTTGCTCTATTATATATAGAACTAGCACAATAACCCGTGCGAGGCACGGGTCATCCTCTAGCAATTGCTATAAATTCTGTATAGTTTTACGATTTAAGGATATTTTTGAATATAATTGCACCTTTTATGTTCATACATATTATAGTATCAGTATTTTAATTTATGTATTATTTTATTTATGTATAGATCATATGAGCACTAAAAAGATGATGTTTTGTAGCGTATACATATATTATATAGGTTATAACACAATTTCTTTTAGAACAATGATAAAAAAAACATATCATCGATGTGAATAATACTCGTCATACAATACTTTCTAGATAAAATTAGAACGCTTCTTAATATTTATTTCTTTAAATATCTCATCAAGATATAAGTCGCATAGAATTATACTCCAAAATTACGAGAGGGTTGATTCCCAACACTAACATAATTTCATATATTGTTTGCATAAATATTAAAATGATGGTACTTTTGTAATGTTTAAACATAAAGGGATATTATCGTAAGTTCACAACCATTAAAATTACACTTTTTGCACTTGTGTTGTGGTTTAATATATAGTAATAGATAGATAGATTGTGTACCATATTGTGAAACCTAAAATATGATATTTTTAAAATAATACGAGTCACCATTATTTTTACTCAAAAATTAAAGTAATAGTAAAAGTAAGATAATGGAGAGGTCGAGTTTGTTTAAAAGGCTTATTAGCTCAAAATAATAAAGTCTGTGCAACACAATGGTTAGTAGGATAAATTGTGTAGAGGAGGTTCTTAGTTCGATTCACCATAAGAATAAAATTTACTCATTTTTTCCATTTAAATAAGAGAGTGACATTTCATGTAATTTTATAACTTGTAAGTGTATAACTGTAATATCATAGATGATTTATTGGCTCAACATGCCCCTAAAAATCCCATTTTTATCTTATTATACATAGAAAAGAATGGATGGATGTGTACCATATTGTGAAACCTAAAATATAATATTTTTAAAATAATGCGAATCACCATTATTTTTACTTAAAAATTAAAATAATAGTAAAAATAAGATAATGGAGAGGTCGGGTTTATGTAAAAAGTTTTTTAACTTAAAACAAAAAAGTCAATGTAGCACAGTGATCAGCAGGATAACTTTTGTAGAGGAGGTTCTAGGTTCGATTCACCAAAACAACTCATTTTTTTCCAATTAAAATAATAGTAAGGGTTTATGTAAAAGGTTTTTTTAACTTAAAACAAAAGAATCAGTGTAGCACAGTGGTTGGTAGTATAACTTGTGTAGTGAAGGTTGTAGGTTCGATACACCACAACAACTCATTTTTTTCATTTAAATAAAAGAGTGGCATTTCATGTAATTTTATAATTTGTAAGGGTATAACTGTAATTTCACAGAGGTTTATTGGCTCAAATTATCTACATGTTGCTCTATTATATATAGAAAGAGATTTGTCTTATAAAAGTATTTCTTTATCTATAAATTAGTGATTTGTCTTATAATAGTTTCATTTTATTTTCTTCTATAAAAATTAGAGGGTTGATTAATATACATATTTTTTCTCTATAAATTAGAAGGTAAAAAAAGAAAATTTTACTTTTAATATTTAAAATGTAAATGTTTTAGAAAAATAAATAAATAGGATCATAGAGCCACCGCCCCTCGCTTCTGCTTTATCTAAGTATATTGATAAATTTCTAACTTTCCAATCAAGACATATACTATAATAAAAGTAGGAATAAAATTTCTAACTGACACCAAATTAATAATGGTCCTGTGATTCATAAAACTCATAAGTTTATACTACCAATGACTCAATGAGTAGTATAATGCATAGCTAGATAGACAATATATCCAAGTAAACAAAGACACATTTAAAATTAATAATAATTAATTAATTTTAAACTAGAGGATCAAAAGAGAGTATTAAGAATATTATTTCAACTAGACACCAAATTAAGATTGGTCCTGTACGTGATACATAAAACTCATAAATTTATGCTACTACTAGTGAGTAGTATCAGGCCCAGCTGGATGGACAATTCAACTAGTGAGTAGTATCAGGCCCAGCTGGATGGACAATGCGTTTTTTCCTATTCTTCGGTCGCATACCTTTGACAGAAACCAATGTAGCTGGCACCCTTATTGGTAGACGAGTTGGGTCATAACTCAGTACTTCCGAACCAATTTTGCAAACATGGTAACCGATAACTATCCTTGAATGTTTGTGGTATTCATTATAGACTAAGAAATCCTCCTCATCGCCTTGATATATCTGAGGAATCTGCTTTTTCAAAAGAGGATTCTCATTTAGAGAAGGCAAGGGAATTATGATGGGGTCAGCCCACTTCTGTTTCTTGTAATCTTCCACAATCCATACATTTAGTTTCTCTTCTGAAACAAGAGATAATGCTGGCTTGCCTCTCCAGAGCTGAAAAATAAATTTACGATTCTCAAAACCTAAGCTTTCAGGTGGAGCATTTAGAGTTGTAGAGGCCTGCTGGACTAGGTCAATGCAAACGATCATAGGGTTGCTTGACACAACTCTACCTAAAGCAGGGATAAATAAGATGCCCTCTTCCAAGAAGACACAACTTCTGCAATCGTATTTATTCTGCAGTGTATTGGCCACGTCATATTCTGGAAAGTTAAGTGTTCTCCAAGAAAGATCTTCATTAGGGCATGGATCATTACTCTGACCTCCAAGATCAATCAGTTGGAATTTAACCTTACCTTCATTATCATTGTATAATGAAACCACATGATATGAACTAGTAGAAGAATTTAGAAAGACATGCATGACAATCATTCCCTTGTGTGGACGAGGAAGATCAAGTCTACGCTTCGTTGATGGATTACATATTCGATATTGATATTTGGTTTCTGGCATGGTAGGCGCTGGGGATGTTTCTACCAGCACTAGTAACCCTCTACATGATATATAAGATAGATAACTGGATTTCTTTTTTTTCTTGTTACCGTCCAGATCAACATGAAGATGATCATCAACATCATCAATACGCCTAAGAGTGCCTGGCACTCTTTTATTTTTATTCCGCCTTATAATGATATGATCAGACCTACATCTATTGTGTATGGCATGCATGTCTATGTATTGTATGTTCTCAACTAATACAGCATTCCATGCCTTGCACACAGATGTACATCTCAACAAATACTTTATTTCCAACCAACTCAAGATCATACAAAAGATTTCGTCAGGAAGAAACAAACCATTTTCAGTGACCAGACAACTACTTCGGCCGTTTCTCATCTTCGCTGCTTTACTCTTCTTTCTTTTTTTACCTTCCAAGAGTTGAAAACAAGATATATTATACAGACGTACGCATATCTATACATTCGCACACAAAACATTGATTCTTATATATACGTTAAACAGATCAATATATACGTAAAGAGATCTAGAATACACAAATCAATCTATCATCATAGACACACATCAATAGGCAAAAACAATTATACAAATATACTAAATTAAAGACGTACATATATATTATTGATTACAAAAACACTGATCTATACAAAGGAAAATTAGACGCCTGAATATTAAAATTGCATACCTTTGAAGATTAGTTGATCGAACGGTAGAGATATAAAGAATTATGTATGTATAGGCTGCTAGGGTTTTTAGTGAAGAGAAAAGATAATAATAATAATAATGAAATTGAGGCCTATATATATAGTGTCCCTTCACCTATACTAGAAGCTTCGACCGAATCTTTTCATCCAATAAAGAGATTGCTACGTGGATTTGCGAGGTGCGTCGTAATAATATATTCAGGTTTTCACACTTTGCACCCCTTATTTTTGGGTATTTTTTCGTTTTGGTCTCATGCTTTAATTCGTTACACTTTACACTTAAAACTTTAATTATCCTCACACTTTGCACCTTTTCCGTCAAATCGATCCGTTAACGTTAAATAACGAGGGTAAATTAGTCTTTTTATGTACAATTACACAACACTTTGCACCCCTCATCTTTGGTTATTTTCTCGTTTTGGTCTCATACTTTAATTCATTACACTTTACACTTAAAACTTTAATTATTCTAATACTTTGCACCCTTTTGACAGACTTTTATTAAATTAGGTAGTGAACGTTAAATGGCAGGGGTAGGAGGAATTCTGCAACAGTTAAAAATTGATTCCTACCCGTATATATACCCCCACCTATACATACTAATTGTATCTTCATTTGATATATCTAAATCTTGTATATTCATGGCTTATCTTTGTAGATGCAAGAAGTATCGTGTAGTCCAGACTTCGTGGACCTCTACAAATGTAGGTAGGCGATTTGAGGAATGCCCTGATCGAGTCTTAACTTTTTTGTCTTAAGAAGAAGTATTGTAACAAAACTTTATTTTTCTTAGTTTTGACCTGGATGTTGTGAGTTACCTTCTTTCTATATTAATTATTACAATAATAATGACGTACAAATACCAAAACCTAAAGAGAAAAGATGGTAATTAAAGAAAACCTCATTCGAAGAAGGCCTAATTCATGTAGTTTGTTCAGAACAAGATTGAGAGAGGGTGAGCTAACATTTTTGAAAATGTTTTTTTTACAAAATTTGTTTAATTTAAAATTATTCAAAAAAAAAATCATCATTCACTCCTATTTAATTTAATATTTTCAATATAATATATAAATTCATTTTATAATTTTTTACTTTTTATGTAAAGTGTTATTTATTGTAAATTATTTTTAATACATATATATTATTTCTTAATTGAAAAACATAAAATTTTTAAATTGTTATTCACTCCAATTCAAATTTCAATAAAATAAATAAATTATTTGTTAAGAATTTTTAAGACTTTTATGTAAAATTATTATTTAATTGATTTTTTAATTATCCATATACAACATCCATGCCAACACTTTATCATGTCTAGGCTAACACAAGGACTCGATGTTGTAATAGGAAAAGTTGAACATAATTACGACAACATTTTTTTTAGACGAAAAAAGTTGTGAAAAGTCAGCGTAGTGTTAATATGTATAGGTGAGGGTATATATAAGGGTATGAATCAATTTTTGACCGTTCTAGAGCTCCTCCTACCCCTACCACTTAACGTTCACTGCTTGATTTAACAGAAATCTATCAAAAGGGTGCAAAGTGTTAGGGTAAATAAAGTTTTAAGTGTAAAGTGTAACGAATTAAAGTATGAGATCAAAACGAAAAAACACCCAAAGATAAGGGGTGCAAAGTGTTGTGTAATTGTACGTAAAAGGACTAATTTACCCTCGTTATTTAACGTTAACGGATTAATTTGACGGAAAGAATGCAAAGTGTAAGGATAATTAAAGTTTTAAGTGTAAAGTATAACGAATTAAAATATGAGACCAAAACGAAAAAATACCCAAAGATAAGGGGTGCAAAATGCGAAAACCTCTAATATATTCTGAGTGCGGTGTAAATTTCAAATATGCATATTACATTTTCGTCCTTTATTTTTTTTAATCTATCTATACTATCTATATTTCTCTCTGTTATATGGTCTTCTTTAAAAATTAAGTTAGTATTTTGTTTTTAAAATAAAAAATAATTAAGTTAGTATTGATAGAACGTTTGAATAACGAACAAACATTTTGGAAAAAAAAGAAAGAAAGAAAGAAAAGAAAAGAGAATGACGAACATGGATAATATGATTTTGATTTGTTTGTTATTGGAGCCGGAAGTGGAGGTGTTGGAGCTTCCAGGTTTTCTACTCAGTTCGGAGCTAAGGTAATCAATCGAAAACTCAATCGTACTGTATATAATGTATCAGAATGTTGTAATCTCTGTGATTGCGCGTATTGTGAGAAGATTGAATATGTGGAATTGGATTGATTTCGTGATACATTGTTAATGTTCTGTTATTGGAATTACTTATATTTAAGCCATGTATGTATGTAATTACAGGAAAATGTGTAAGTATATCATCTTTATAGAGCAGGCTTTAATAGGATCATACCTAGGGGCAGTAGGTTCATTGTTAATAGGATCATACTAGGGGCAGTAGGTTCATTGTTAATGTGTAATTACTTAGAAATCAAATATTTTCAAAATCAATTTAAATAATTTTAATATCGTATATTTATTATCAAAACAAATTATAAATTAACAAAGTGAAAACAAGCTAAAACTATATAATAAATAATAAAACTTTCACACAATTACAGATTAATATTAAATTCTATTTTAGACAAATATTACATTAGAGATTATTATGGAATCATAATTTGTATGCGATAATATCAACAAAAATTTGAATGTAAGTATATAAGTTCATTTATATTTATATTATTATGACAAAATATAGTCATAATTCGTAATATTATACAATTGTTATTTAATACTATATATATTATGTCAATATTATATTAAGTAATATATATGACATATATAATTATTAAAATATAAATAAAATATTAAATAAATTTAAGAAACTCGTGCATCGCTATACTTTTATTCTTTTCTGTATCAATGGCAAACAGACAATACAATCTTCCCAAACAAGTTTACAAACGAAGAAAATCAAGAAAAAATTGAAAATACATTCACCCACTATGTATTTTCTTATTGTGTATTTAATACTCAACAATATATGTACAAATTCGTACGAAAAATTATTTTTATATAATTTTGATATATTAACGGGACCGTGCCTCACACGGGTTTCTACGCTAGTTATAATTAATTATATTATATTATTATTTATTTTTATAATTTTGATAAGAGCAAACATAAGAAAGAGTCCAGGAAGAAGCTATATGCGGGTGGAGTAATTTTAATCGAAATATAACTACGTTTACATTAGTAATTAGTATAGATATCTAAATATTAGGATAACCAAACCGAAACCCAAACTGACAAACTTTCAACCTTTCAACTTTAATGAATTAGTATAGATATCTAAATATAATTGTATTTTAAATATTTAATAACAATACAAATAAGTTTCATACATATATAAAATAGAACTCTTATAAATAGAAATTCGAGTTGATAGTCTTTTTCTGGACAGTTTGGAACATCAATAAAATCTGAGACCATTCTTGAATTAAAGGTCTTCTAGCACGATTTTCCAACGACGCCTCCGACATTCGGAGCTCCCGTAATAGCCAAAACATTGAACACCGCACAACCTGTCCCAAAAATCCAAATTTTGCTACGCAATAATCATTATTTCCTGCAATTAAACATGAAAATTAGTTAAATAAAAATCCAAATTCGTGCAAAATAAATTAAAAATGTAGAAAAAATATGATCATAAAGATCGTATATCAACTATTAAATTGATGTACAAAATTATTGGATCTTAGGTGAAATCTTTCTATATATAATAGGAGAACAGGTACTTGTCAAACCTGCATCCAAGGAGTTGAACCTATGACCTCTCATAATGAAACTAAACTCACCAACCAATTTGGCTAGATGGACATTTGTACTTATAATGGGATTCATTAACTACATACATACATACTTTTTGGGTTATATTATGTTTAATATATATTAAACTATTCATTTAAGATAAAATTACTTATATTATAACTTTTGCGCATTATTTTTTTTATAATTATTTATAGACCTACCCAAATAAATAAATTTTACAAAAACTTTTCTTATATTTTAAATGGAAAAAATAATTATTATTTTGAGATAAATTGTTTTGTTCAAAATCTCATATATGTAATGCATAGATAAAAAAATTATTCTTTGAGATCAACTATTTTGTTAACAATATCATGTATGAAGTTTTCGTGGTTAATTTTGTTGTGAAATTTAATAAAAGATGCACTAAATTAAAATTGTTTGGTCAAATTAGAATCAATTAAACTATAGCCATACTAAAAATATGAAATTTAAGAAAATTTATAAAAAAATCTATACTATTATATAAATTCCGAAACATTGAAAGTTTTGGTACCTGTTTTTTGGTACCAATTTTTTGGTACATGTTTTTTGGTACTTCGTGAATTTACTTATGTACCCTTCTTTATAAAGAAAAATATATATTAAAACACCTAAAATAAATTTTAACATAATATAATTAATGGTAATTAGTCAATTGCATTTTTCATATTTACTTAGTTGAAGATGTTACCTTTTATCATATATTCCAATCATTAATATTACCTTTCGAATTAAAATACGTTTCCTTTTTTATTTAAAACTAATTTTACAATCATTAATATATATCCGAAAATATCATACAATATTTTTCAATCATTAATAAAATATATTAAAAATATACTTTGTTTGATGTTACCTTTTATCATATCTTCCAATCATTAATATTACCTTTCGAATTAAAATACGTTTCCTTTTTGATTTAAAACTAATCTTACAATCATTAATATATATCCGAAAATATCATACAACATTTTTCAATTATTAATAAAATATATTAAAAATATACTTTGTTTATAATAAGAAAACATTAGTGTAATTCGTAAACATGTGTATATTAAATTATATTAATTAAAATTAAAAATTATGTAAAAAATAATGATTATATCTATACTATTATATAAAAACCGAAACATTAAAAGTTTTGGTACTTTTTTTTTTGTACCTGTTTTTTGGTACTTCGTGAATTTACTTATTTACCCTTCATTATGAAGAAAAATAAATACTCCTAAAATAAATAATAACATAATATAATTAATGGTAATTAGTCGAGATATTACCTTTTATAAACACCTAAAAACATCAATCGTTTCATATCTTTCCATCATTAATATTTTTTTTGAATTAAAACACATTGTAATTAATGGTAATTAGTCGATTAACATAATAAAATTAATGGTAATTAGTCGATTGTCTTTTTCATATTAATATAATGAAATTAATGGTAATTAGTCGATTGCCTTTTTCACATTTACTTTTAGTTGAAAATATTACCTTTTTTAAATACCTAAAAATATCAATCATATCATATTTTTCGATAATTAATATTTCCTTTCGAATTAAAACACGCTACCTTTTTAATTTACAACAAATCTTACAATCATTAATATATACCCGAAAATATCACACCATATTTTCAAGAAAAATATAACACCTAAAATAAATAATAACATAATATAATTAATGGTAATTAATCGATTGCCTTTTTCATATTTACTTTTAGTTGAAGATATTACCTTTTATAAACACCTAAAAAGATCAATCGTATCATATCTTTCAATCATTAATATTTCCTATGATCTAATTAAAACACGTTACCTTTTTAATTTACAACAAATCTTACAATCATTAATATATACCTGAAAATATCACACCATATTTTTCAATTATTAATAAAATATATTAAAAACCGTATACATTGTTTATAATAAGGAAACATTAGTATAATTTCTAAACATGAGTATATTAAATTATATCAAATTAAAATTAAAAAAATATTAAAAACATAATGATTATATATAAACATAATTATAATATTAAATAAAATTTATAACATAATACAAGAAACTCGTGCATTGCACGGGTTATAAGCTAGTATATACAAATGCGATTTGGATTACATATTGATTACTGGTTAATAATTATATATAATATATAGTTTATTATATTTTTAAATGGAGAAAATAATTATTATTTTGAGATAAATTGTTTTGTTCATAATCTCATATATGTAATGCATAGATAAAATAATTATTCTTTGAGATCAACTAATTTGTTAATAATATCACATATGAAGTGCTCGTGGTTAATTTTGTTGTGAAATTTAATAAAAGATGCACTAAATTAAAATTATTTGGTCAAATTAGAATCAATTAAACTATAGGCATACTAAAACTATGAATTTTAAGAAAATTTATAAAAAAAATTACCAATGCGATTTGGATTACATATTGATTATTGGATAATAATTATATATAATATATAATTTATTTATAAGACAGTATGATAAATACTATACAATATATAGCAAATTAATTAGCGAAATAAGAAAGATATGAAGTTTTGAAAGGAAATTTGAAACATATATATATGTATATATATATAATATATATATGTATATATAATATATATATATATATATATATATATATATATATATATATATATATATATATATATATATATATATATATATATATATATATATATAGAGTAAGGCTCTAGAGAGAACATTCTTAAAAAGAGAACGAGAGAACAACTTAAAATATTGATTTTTAAAATTCAAAAAAAATTATAAATATGTTTATATCATTAATACAATTCTAAAAAACACAATTATGAACAAAAAATACATGTGTAAAAAACTATTTGTGAAATTCTAAAAGAGATTCTTCAAAACTTGTGAGATTCTAATAGAGATTCTTAAAAATTTGTGAGATTCTAAAAGAGATTAAAAAAAAAATTCCCATAAATATTTTTTTCCACAAAAAATTATTCAAGTCTGAGAATCATAAAATGCATCTAAGAATATTTTTAATTTTTTACAAATTTTAAATTAATTTTTTTGAGATGTTCTCTCGTTCTCTTTTTAATCATGTTCTCTTTAGAACCTTGGCCTATATGAGTATATATATATATTATATATATATGTGTGTGTATATATATATATATATATATATATATATATATATATATATATATATATATATATATATTTGTACTCCATGTCGATTATCGATTAAATAACTAAATAGAATATATCGTTGAGTTATGATATGATAATATAATTAATATTATGTATATAGTGCTATATAATCGTGTATCTTCTTCTATATATAATAGGATAACAAAGGAGTACCACAGACTTTAACTTTAATAAGTAAGATCTTGTATGTTACAATAGTTAAGGGCTTGTAATCTTTAAAATGTCTTGTAAAATGTCTGAAATTTCAAATATGAAAGCATTCAATAATTTGTTGCACACTTCTATTCACAAAAAAGAATACGAATAATATCTACTCAAAATATTCTCTGTGCTCCCCCAGTCTCTCTTCGTCTTTTGTCCAAGTTAGTCCCCTCCGGCGGTGGTTTATCCACCGGCCGGAGGTCTCCTCTTCTTTCTCCCTCCTCTTTCTCCAACCAAGCCATCATCCACCTTCACAAATCCCTTTCATTCCCTCCATAAATCGAAATTTTTCCAAAAATTCCGAAAAATCCATTCGAGTTCTTGTTCAAATCTGCCTTGATTTAGAACTCGAAATATCAAATAAACACATTTCTTGGACTCAAAATCTCCTGGTTAACATCATATCAAGATTTGGTGTCAATTCGAGATCTTTGACTTTTTGAAGTGTATCGCTTTGGGCGAAGTAACGCTTTATGCGTTTGTTGTTTGTATATGTTAATATGTTTTGGTGTGTTTTGTTTCGTTATGTCCGTCCTATGAGAATGTTTCAATTGAGATTTCGAGAGATCTGGAAAAGCCGCATCGGGGCTGGCTGGAATAGTGATAATTATTGCAAAAGCTCACTTTTCACAATGGGAGAGTGTTCATTCTCGGGGAGTTTTAGTTTTCACTTACGGCAAGTCTATAGCTGGTTACCGGCAAGTAGATAGCTGGGGTGCTCCTTCTGAACATTGGGCTACCAATTATTTTTATGTGTTAAGGTCAATTGCGATATTACTGTTTTCATGGATGTTGGTGCATTTTGGATTTGTTGGGTCGGCTTTGATTTCATTTTCAGTTCTAAGAATGTTTCAGTTCTATATTGTAAAACGGTCAGAAAACAAATCAGCTAAGTGTTTTAGCTTACTTTTGTTTTTCAATCCGATCGTAATGCCGGTTGGGGGTTTGTACCAGCTGTGTATTTGTTATAATGAATGAAGCTTTATATTTCTGGCAAAAAAATAATTTGTTGCATGGTCATTTTCCTTTAAATGCTTGCAAAGACATATACTTGCCTATTGGTGATCGAGAAATAAGTTGTTTTGACATCAGAAGCCACAACGGTATCCTCTCACACTTTTGGTGATCGTGCATTCCTCACATATGTCCTCCAAATTTGTTTTATGTATTTCTAATATTTAAAAATATCAATAAATCGTTCAAATAATACACATTTTCGCGATGTTCAACAATGCTAGAAATGACCCGTGCCTTGCACGGACTATTATGTTAGTTGACTTATAATATGTGAATGGGACGTAGAATAATAAGGGCCCTTCTTATCACTATTTGGAGTGAAATGGTCTAAAATATCACAATTTATAAAAATGGCCCTTTTTATCACAAAGTAACGCAACTTTAACTTCCGTTTTCTATAAACGCAACTTCATAATGCGTTTTTACAAGTTTTTTTAAAATCCAAAAACGCAAGTAGAGAATGCGTTTCTCAAAAATTAAAAATTGTAAAAAAACAAGAAACGCATACACAACATGCGTTTTGAGAAAGGTGACCACCAGGCCCAACAACTCTTGGCCCAATAAGAAGCACCTGATTTTTTTTTTAAAAATATAAACGCATGTAATAGTTGCGTTTAAGTGTGATGGGAAGGACCATTTATTCCCATAGTGATATTTTGGTCATTTTGACTTTAAATTGTGATTAAAACTTAAAAGGATCTTTTCTCTAGAATAATGGCGAGGAAGATGTTGATTGACGGAGAGGTGGGTAAAGCTACTGAAGATAACGAGCAATATGATTTTGATTTGTTTGTTATTGGTGCCGGAAGTGGAGGTGTTGGAGCTTCCAAGTTTTCTACTCAGTTCGGAGCTAAGGTAATCAATCGAAAACTCAATCGTACTGTATATAATGTATCAGAATGTTGTAATCTCTGTGATTGCGCGTATTGTGAGAAGATTGAATATGTGGAATTGGATTGATTTCGTGATACATTGTTAATGTTCTGTTATCGGAATTACTTATATTTAAGCCATGTATGTATGTAATTACAGGAAAATGTGTAAGTATATCATCTTTATAGAGCAGGCTTGCTTTAATAGGATCATACCTAGGGGGCAGTAGGTTCATTGTTAATGGGACACAACGGGAATCGGAATTTTAATCTCATGTGTAAGTGTTTGGATTAACAATCTGGTAGATTAAAATGGGAACCTAATGTTGTGTTTGGTTGGGGGGATTGGATTGGAATGGAATGAACAAAATTACCCCATTTTCATTTCATTTCATTCCCATTCCCATTCCCATTCCCACTCCCATTTACCCCATTTTCATACCCTTCATTCTCAATGACCCCCCAAATCCTAATATTGTGCAAAGTGTTCGACATGTGGGATTCGACAGGATGAAGTCAATGAGCAATTAGATACCAAAAACATAAGTGATAACTAGGTTGAACATTTGCTTTATTTTCCAGCTTGTTTGGTGATTTGAATATTCTGTTACTTGTCCGGTGGTAATGAATGATGCATTGAAAAAAATTATTTAGTCACTATTATCGAGATTATACTTCTTAAAGCCATGAACTGTGGAGATTGAGTTGCAATATTCTATAACGCTGCTATAACATTGATTATCATTTTTAAGACACAGCAATAGTGGTTAATAATTTCACAGATATAACAAACTTTTGATATATACTCCCTCCGTCCCATCCAATTGTTAACATTTGGATGGGGCATGGAGATTAAGAAAGGTAAGGAAAAAAGAAGAGAAGTGGGTAAGTTAGTTGGGTCCTACTAAAATTTTGTGAAGGAAAACATGCTATTTTAGGAAATGTTAACAATTGTATTGTATGGGACATCCCAAAAAGGAAAATGTTAATAATCTGATGGGACAGAGGGAGTAGTTCCCAAAGCGTTTGTTTGCTTATGCAGTGTGCACTGGTTAATTATTTGCACTTCCAGGCTTCCAGCGATATCTCTTATTTGGCAGTTGGTCCCTCGGTATGCTTAGTCATGGTGTATTATTTTTTGTCTTTATACACGAAATTACTTTTTTCCTTACAGTAGTTTCTTTTTTCTTTTAGAAGGTTGGTATGTGTGAGGTTCCTTTTCATCCAGTTAGCTCTGAAGTCCTAGGAGGCGTTGGCGGAGCATAAGTTAATGTACTTAACTTGTTAAGGGTATTTTGACTTATTGTTCCAGTTAGCGTATTGTCTTACACTTCTTTTGAGTTGAAGATTACTTAGATCAGTAAGCTAAATGGCATGCTTAATTAAATCCTCTATAGAAGCGTAAGTTTATGTACTTAACTTGCCAAGGGTAATTTGACTTGTTGTTCCAGTTAGCTTATTGTCTTGCACTTCTATAGATTTGAAGTTTAGTAAGCTATATGGCATGCTTAATTAAATTAGCCTGACCTCTAATTAAATTAGCCTGACCTCTAATATCAGTAGTCAACGTTTTAGTTTCTATAATAAGCACTATACTGTAAATTAAACATTTCAGCTTTATAGTGTCCAAGTCTAGGCTTGTTTTCGTAAGTTCTATAACTTTAAGGGTAATGCATTTTCATCCCTCTCTTAGGTGCGAGGCCCAAGAGAACCGCAAGTTACACTTTTTAGGCATCTTCTAGCCTTCAACATCTTTACCCTCAAGATTTAAATTCACTTTATGCTACTAAGTAATTCCAAAATTCTGAGTGTAGTAGTTGAGATCAGGTTGCAACTATGTAATTCTGTCATCTGACTTTGTTTTTTATGTTGTACAGGTGTGTCCTTCGAGGTTGTGTTCCAAAAATGATTTGTGTTTTTGGTGCATCCTTTGGGCCAGAACTTGAGGTGAGGTTCATGATTTATATTCAATAGAATAAATACTTGATTACTGATCTTCTTTAATGACCAGATATAACTTTAAAAAATTATAAATGCAGTCACTAATTATTTATAAACCGGCATTTCTTTGACATGTCTCATGTGCACTTGAAGTATTCTCTTATATGCAACTTGGGGTTTGTACGCCTGGGTCTGATGCCAGATGAACAAGAATATTTACAGAGTATAGAGAGAATTCTGATTAGGAATAGAGAAAATCCAAGTTATTTAGAGAGAGAGAGAGAGAGAGAAAGCAGTTGGAGAGAGTTTGTTTTTTAATAGTAGAAAATACTTTTTGGGAGAATTTATATTCAAATCAGTAGTACGTATATGGATGGAGTACAAGTATTCTAGGCATTTAGTCAACTAGCATTTACTTCTAGACTGTAGTTATCGACTTATACAAGTAGAAAGCTTGTAATTCTAAACACTATTATCATAGCTATCCTGATACTAGACACATCAAGCTTATCTTCTGTATGTTACTAACATCCTCGTCTATTGTATGTAACTAACATTGAGGCTACATGCCCAGAATCGTGTCTCCATGGTACTCTTTATTTGGTTTATTTGGTGTATGCTCTATCATTTAATAAATAGCTTTGTATACAAAAAATTATTAATTGATAATTTCACTGCTTTCCATTGGCATGTAACTTCAGACAACTTTTGCTCTTGACTCTCTAATTTTTTTCCTGAATTATCTTTGAAAACGTTTTGTTTAATGTATGTTTTTTATCGTTCATGTTGTTGCAGGATGCAAGGAGTTTTGGGTTTTTGTTTAATGTATGTTTTTTATCGTTCATGTTGTTGCAGGATGCAAGGAGCTTTGGGTGGGACGTAAATGAGAAGGTTGATTTTAACTGGAAAAAACTATTGTAGAAAAAGGTTAGTTTTGACGATCGTACATGTTTTATGCATTTAAGCAGCTGCATCACCGCCCCTCCCCCAAAGTTTCACTGGAAGGCCATGTTAGGACTTAGGAGCAATAATGGCTTGACTAGTCAGGGTAATACAGAGAAATTATTAAAAAGTTTGATTTAACCAGTTACAGTTACCAGTTGTCTAACTGGAGCTCTAATATTCTACTGCAGAAGTGGTGAAATGTGCTTTCGTAGAATCTGAGAAACCTAAACTTCGTTTAACATGCTTGAACGACTTGAATTCTGGCAATTGTTGAAGTGGCTCTGCTTGTTAAGAAAAGATGATCTAAAGACCGTGTCCATCTCTTTTTCTGGTTTAGTCATTTAAATGAACATCATGTTAGTCGTGATTGGGTATAAGGGATTTGTGGTAACTTCAGTTATAAATTTATTAGTAAACTTATCATCATTGCCACCTTGTTATCGGTAAAGGGTCAATGTGTTTCAGTGGATTGTTGACGTGCTTTGTTTCCGAGTTGCATTTCTTGACATTCTTTCGTTTCTTTCATCAAGATGCTTTGCACTTGGCAATCCTGGGATAAGATAAATTATAAGTTTGTGAAAGGAATTTTTTCTCATTGATATTGCTGCAGATAAAGATTATTTTCATTTACTTAGATGTCAATATGTTTTGCTGATGGACTTTGCTTGCGTTTAAAGACATATTTATTTATCATCCATCTTTGGACGAGTCAAATACATACAGTGACCTTTACTTCTCTGTATCTGCATTGATATAAAGAAGTGCATGGGACAGCTTTTTTTATTATCTTTTCACCTGATCTTCTCCTAAATTGCAGACAGAGGAAATTGTCTGGTTAAATGGAATCTACAAGCGCATGCTTTCCAATGCAGGAGTTAAACTATTTGAAGGTGAAGGAAAGGTGGTTGGTCTGAATGAGGTAGAAGTAACACAACTAGATGGCACTAAACTTAGATATTCGATTGCTACTGGTAGTAGAGCTCAGCGTCCTCCAATTCCTGGGCAGGTATATATGTTTCTAAAGTTGGATAAATGAGCACGTACTTTTAATTGATTGACATTACAACTGTTAAACCTACACCTACCTCTTTAGTTAACATGTTTCTTCGATCTTTGAATATATATGACTTGAGCTGACTAATTATCAGCTAGATTTTGTTTTGCAATGAAGTTATGTTAGGGTATCTTTGTAGTATCTGTACCTGACCTGGTGTTTTGTCAATCTATTTTTTTTAAATCTGTTTGTACGTTAAAGTTTGAAAACTCTTGTTTTGAACGTGGTATATTCTTTTAATCTTTTTCCAATCTTTATTGTACTTTTTATTATTGGATTTCGACTTTAGGAGTTGGGTATAACTTCTGATTAGGCTTTGAGCTTGGAAGGGTTACCTAAGAGTGTTGTTATACTTGGTGGAGGGTAAGCTTTTCTCATCATTTCTGTTAGTTATTCAAATCATGCCACAAACCTCACGAATGATTCCTTTTGTTGTTCTTTAGGTATACCGCTGTTGAGTTTGCTTCAATATGGCGTGGGATAGGAGCCACTGTGAATTTGTGCTTTAGGAAAGAACTTCCTCTAAGGTTGACAACTGATGGTGTCTTATGACCTCTTTTCTTATGCTGCATTGTATTTTGTTGCAAATTTCAATTCATACATTAGTTTAGCTCATAATTTGGCTGCTATGGACCTTGTAAGTTGTCATTCGCCATCACATGATGTAGACTGGGTCTTTATGATACAACTACAATGTAGAAACAGATTGGTGACGATAAGCCTTTTGCTTGTAGCCTCTATGGCTGAGCTTTACCTTCTGTTCGTACTTTGTACGATTGATTCTGCACCCGCAGTTTATATATAAGCATTAACTATTATGAGCTCTAGAGTCTAGACAGGTTAATGATTTTGTTAGTAACTATTGAGTTGTTACTAGAAAATTATGCACCTAGGAGGCTGTTCTGATATCTCAACCCTTGCTTTATCTAGTGTTTTACAAGCTTTGAATTAGTACTGTGTATTATTGTATCTTATATATGATTAATTTCCTGTGTGATACATGCTGCTCAATTTTATCTTGGCAAAAAGATGCCTTTGTTTCAATTCTATTTCTTAAGTGCACTTCTATTTTAAATCTGTGTTTGATACATTGTAGTATTGCAGAGGGTTTGATGATGAAATGAGAGCTGTAGTTGCAAGAAATCTGGAAGGAAGGGGAATTCATGTACATGCACTGACCACATTGTCGGAGGTACTCCATATTTGTGAAGTATATAATTTTCAAGTTTGCCCCATATCGTCTTTGGAGTTTCTTTATTCTGCTTTTCTTTATTCTTTTGCCTTTGTGCTCTGCAAGCTATTTTTTCCGCAATTAGAACCCTACGCAATTTTACCCACTGCTATTCTCAATTTTGTATTTATTATTATTGTCAATTTTTTGTTTGCATATATGTATGGGATTAAGAGCAATTCCAATGCAAAGCTATAATTGAATGCATAGCTAGATATAGGATTAGATTTAATAAATGAGCACTTCAATGCATATAGCTATGAAGATAATTGAATTAAAAATTGCAGAAATGGATAATTTGTTTTATATTTTGAACCAAATTTACCATCCTTGCGATATCATTTTTAATAGATAAAAGGAGGGAAATATGCTTTGGTACATGAGTTTTACTGGAAACATAACAATGGCTGTAGCCATTCTAGCATTAGTATAGGAGTATAATTTCTATTGTAGCACCAAAAACCAAGTTTTGGTGCCAGAATTAGTAATAGCTATAAACCATTTTAGCATTAGCATTGGACTTCCCCTTATATACAACAGACGCAACTAAGTCTGTAGTAGAATGCTTCTTTATAGTCTACTGATGTTTATCAATTTTATTTCAGCTAGTTAAAACGGACCAGGGCATAGAAGTTCGTACAGACCATGGTGAAGAAATAATGGCAGATGCTGTTCTCTTTGCTACCGGTAATGCCATTGTACAATCCAAGTAGTGTGTTTACATGTGCTTGGTATGAAAACAAATGTCTAGTAGAGATGGTATTATAGTTATATAACTTAGAGTATATTGCAGATGTGTAATTTTCTTTATTATATTCTGCCCTTGCTAAACTGACGTTTTGAGGCATCTACTAAATAATTTCTCTCGAGGTAAAGCTTCATTATTTTTTATTAAGTTAAATGTCATGTACAATAGAAGCAAGTCAGATCTAGTATATGCAAGCAGCATAAAACTTGTTCCGTTTTACACACATGGTTCATTTATGTGGTAATCACCTAGTCTGGTACTTGAAATAGTCCTCTTCTCGCAGGTCGGGCCCCTAACTCGAAGAGGCTGAATTTGGATGCTGTTGGTGTTGAGGTTGATAAAGTGGGAGCCATAAAGGTTACCGAATTAGCCTTTATTTATGTGATGTTGCTACGTGCTAGATGATATTTAGTGTTTGAGATATGTTGAGGATTCATTGATAGCCTAGTGGCAAGGCGTCTTGAGACCTTCCCCATGAACAAGATCATGTATTCAAATCCTCACTCCTCCCCAACTACTTAAATAACTAGTGTAGTGAAAAAAAATACAACATTCCCCAAACAGTGTTTTGAGATACGTTCAGACTATTAAAAGAGATGGTAGAAAATCTTGTGCATGTAGGGTAGGTTTGCACTTTACTAGAGATATATAACCCGAATTTGCTTTTCTTAGATACAACCCAGCCCAGGCACATAGATACAAGAAGTCAAGAAGACTTATTCCCTTTCCTTACCATTCTTACACAACATTGTCAACTTCTAAATTTAGAAATCTCTACTTCTGCTTTATTTTTAAGATTTTATTATCTTGGTCCTTGTATTTTGTGTTAGTTTCTTTAGTGCAGTTAGAATGATTCACGCACAATTGAAATTTATTCTGATTTGGGACTTTTGTTTTACCTTCATACATGCTTTTTTTAATATCATTCTGTACATATCCATCCACTATGATTACATGTTACCATTGATTATTCGATTTAGGATCGTGTATTTTAATATTTTATAATCACAACTAGTGCTTTGCAGATAGGTTGCATTTTTACAGCTATATTAAATAAACTCTGTTTGAGTTTGCATATGCTAATGTTATCAATTGCCTTGAGAAAGTCCTACAGGGTACTATGTATAGATACATTGATATATTTTTTTTTTGTTATGTACCTTCAATTTTTACCATTTGCCTTTGTGCAATTGCATGTTATCATGCTGTTGTTAAGAGGTGGGACACGCACACACACACACACACACACACACACACACACACATATATTCTGTTTCAAGTAAGAGTGTCAGAGCAGCCCTACTTTGAATATTTTGTCAAAATATAATAATTCAAACTTAAGTTTCCATTTTTTTAAAATTTTCTCAGGTAGATGAATACTCTCGGACAACAGTCCCTAGCATATGGGCCATTGGCGATGTCACAAATCGGATGAATCTCACTCCTGTAGCTTTAATGGAGGGAAGCCTATTTGCGGTAAGTGGTTAAGACCTTCATTCAAAACTCGTATTAGGTTTACCTTGCCTTAACATTTGCACTTAGAGGAGATAATCTTTTGGGTTCTGTGGAAGGTATAATAACGTTTGAAAGTCTACTGAAGATGATTAATGCAATTTTTGTGGTTTAAATTAGTGATTAACGGTACATTTAACAATTTATACAATTATGATACATGACTCAAGTAGTCACATTAAATCTATTAATCATCTGAAGCTTGTTGTAATAGCTTTACTTTTTGAAATCAAAGTAAGACTTTCTGTGGAATGAAAGTATGATATCTATGTATCTCACAATCCTCTCTGTTGCAACATACCTTATGCTGTGTTTTGGTACTGTTCTCTCTTTCAGAATCCTTTGCGTTATTTTTTGCATTTATTGTTGATATATGAATTTAATGTGATAAAAGTGGGTGCTTTTTCCTAGCTACCCTCTCTCACACACACGGGAAAAAAAATCTGATTACCAAAAACCTTAAATGGCCTAGATGTTTGTCAAGATGTTTCTAAATTCAAATACTTCTATATTAAGTAACACCCGCCAACAATTTTGTTAATTTTACATATGTAACTAAATTAGTCAGTTTCTGCTGTACCTGTATGTGTCGGAACCGAAATCTTTATTTTTAATTTGTTAATAAAGTTGTCCCGTTATTTACTTATCAACATGAATTTTGTTTTAGAAACCAGTCAGATAGCTGAGAGGCTGATATGTCGTGTTTTGTGTATCCGAATCACTGGTGTCTGTAAAGGTGATAATGTAATTAGATTTGTACAACAGTTTTAGCATGTTATTACATACAAGTATGATAGCCTATTTGCTGCAAGTGGTTAAAGCCTTCATCAAACACTCATATTAGGTTAACCTTACCTTAGCATGTGAATTTAAAGGAGATAATCTTTTGGGTTTCGTGGAAGGTATAATAACATTGAAAGTCAACTAAAGTGGTTACACTATACTTCCCCCCCAAAAGAGTTCTTTAAAGGTGATGACTTTAAGTTTCTCTATACTTATTGACATAGATAATGTTGGTATAAACTTACTGTTTTATATAATGAATAAATCCTAATGTGTGATGCAATCTGAAAGTAGTGGCCATTTTTCTATTCGGTATATCTGGTTGGCGTTGAATTTTTAAATTCTGTATTTAACTCAATTACATCTTCTATTCTTCTTCCTCTTCCTCTTTTTTTTTTTTTTTTTTTTTTTGGAAAAGCAGCATACCACCTCTTTCAGTTGTTGGACTCAGCGAAGACTAAGAGCAGGCTATAGAGCAAGACAAGGGTGATGTACATGTTTACACTTCATCATTTAATCCAATGAAGAACACAATCTCTGGGTATGTGAGCTTTTGGATCATAAATTTTTATGAAAAGTCTTGTAATGTTGATGTATGTGAAACAGTATCAGCATATTAATGTATTAAAACAAATAACTTGTGATCAGGTGGGAATGTACGGTACTATACTTTGTTTGTCTTGGTCTAAATTGATTGGTCTTGCATTGTAATTTACACAGATAATTCACCTCTTTCAAATTACGCGGAATTCTGTGATTAGTAAACTGGTTGTATCTGTATTATGTCCACAGGCGGCAGGAGAAGACAGTCATGAAGCCTGTTGTTGATACTGCCACAGATAAAGTTCTAGATAAAGTTCTTGGAGCATCTATGTGCGGCCCAGACGCCCCTGAAATCATTCAGGTATCTTTGTTGTACTATATTAATTGGCTAGAAATTTCAAAACTAGCTCATTCTAATCGTAACACACTCGATGTGATTATTGAGGAATATAAGCTTTAATAGTTTTATTCTAATGTCATTCAATATCTTGTACAGTTGTCTTATGGACAAGTGAAAAGCACTCCAGCCAAACTTTAATCTAAAAAAAATGTAATGGTGTTTGTTGTTATTGGAATGTGTTGACATGTGACATTTTCATTGGTTGTTCTGCTTTTATGCACAGGGCATTGCAGTGGCACTCAAGTGTGGAGCAACCAAGGCTCAATTTGACAGCACGGTAAATCAAAATTAGATTAAGATTCAAATTCTAGACATCAAAAAACCTGCATGAGTCTACTATTGTTAAATGCGTAGTATATACTTCCATGGTAGAGTGAAGTACATGTCCTAGCTATGTGTAACATCCCTGTGGTAGTTTGATTTGTTTTCCTCATTCTGATGCTTGTTCTTCATCATTATTTAACTACTGCAATGTTTTTCTAGGTGGGCATACACCCTTCCATCTGCTGAAGAATTTGTCAACATGCGGTCAGTGACGAGAACAATTTCTTCTGGTAAACCAAGAACAAGCCTTTGAAATGGAATAATCATCAACGTTATAATGTCCAAGACACATACTTGGGTTTGTAGTGAAATCTTTTTGTCTTCTGTTTCGACTTTCGACTAACTGCAGGAATTTGAGGAAAGTGAAGCGTGTTGGTAACTTTTACTTTCGCTAAATTTGTGTAGGCAACTTTTCTTGTAATGATAACCTATTATTTAAAGCTCCTTTATTTCGTGATGTATATTTTTTCTTACGTTTTCTGTGGTGTATTTAGCTTCTTGATAATAAATTTTCAACTGTCCTATGTTTGGTGCACGGAGAAAAAAATATATACGTGAAGGTAAAATCCTTACTAAAAATGTTGCTATTTTCTAACCAAAATGACATTATTAACGAAAACTCTTAATAGAAATTATTCCTTGAAATTATATATTACTTTGTGGCTACATATGGTATTTTAGTTGTTAAAGACCTTTGAGATATATCCTTTACAAAATTGAAAAGACTTCATCGTCTTTGAAAGAAAATTTTATTTCATTGATCAAAAATACATATGATCAACATGAATAACGTCATTGTGAAAAATAGTTTATTATAAAAAAAAAAAGTAATGAAAAGTTTAGAGAACACATAATTAACATACAGAGCACTATTTCATGAACCCCTTGATTTCAATTACATATAACTATACAACTTCCACAAAATGCACGTTAAATGAAGTATTTTGCAACTTCTTCCTAAGCTTTAGTACCTCTATAGACTACATTAATTGAGCTTCTTCCTTGTGCTTGATTACCTCTAGAATTGAGTGTGTCATAGTACATCTTTGATGATATGAATACCTAGTTCTGTTTTTCCTTGTTGCAGAAAATCTTCGATGATATATATCCTAACTTACTACTTTCCCGTTGCATACATTGCATATTTCGAAACCAATCTCATGGAAATGATGCATTCCATAAACTGCTTTAAAATGGAAATGATGCATATAATGTAATAACATGTGCAGATGAAGGAAATCAGTAGTACTAAAAGAAATGTCCCATGTTCTCTAACCTGTTCCTCAATATTAGGCTCATCAGTGCCATCACATTCTGTGAGCAAAAGAACTGACTGTTAGTTGCATATACTTTGTCACCAAATGACTAATAATGGGTCCGTTTGGGAAATCTTATTTTTCAGAAATAAGTTACTTATTCCGAAAAAAAATTAGGAAACATGTACTTTTTTCTGAAATAAGTGACTTATTTTTGCAAGATTACGAATATAAAACTTCTCATACACATTTGTTTTAAAAAAAAAATATGTAAATATGAATTTTTTTTTCGAAATAAGTAACTTATAAGTTAATCAACCGATTTGCCAAACGGGCCCATAATATCAGATAAAGTAAATTCTGTCACATATTAACTTCTGATCAACTTTTTCATATTTTTGCCTATCGAGAGGAGCATAATTAGAGCTTTATATCTAGAGCAATCACCAATACAGAATGTTTATATTCATTCACTAATGTACCTAAAGGCTTATTGTCACATATTGCCCTTGCCCAGAACAAAGATGATAATAATGCTATGCAATAGTTAAGATTTATGTAGTTTATGGTGCTATAACATTATTACTATCCAGTATTTACTTTAGCTATTGATACTGCTTCCAAAATGAATTGTAACACTGGGAACTTATTTAGACCTATTAACATTACATTAGAAAAAAATGTATAGCACCAGAATAAAAAGAGGAATGCCTTTAAGAATTGAGACTAAATGCAATTAAGACATCATTACATCTTTAAGATATTGGTAATTACCGAGGTGAATTCAAAGAAATAAAATGTACCCGAGCACAATAACCGGCCCTCCCCACGACAAGAAATGCATCTGGTCATATCTTTGTTAACACTGCCTCCATCCTGCTTGTTTCTGCCAGTAAGCCTGTAACATCCCTGACCTAGTTCATACTCCCTCCGTCCCGTCCATTTGTTATCGTTTCAAAATGAGGTATCGACACGCATTTTAAGGTGGATTTTAAGGATAGTTCAATAACTTATTTTTGAAAGTTTCTTTTTTTGTACAAAAATAGAACAATCTTATTTTTATACAAAAAAAGAAAATTTTAAAAATAAGTTATGGAACTATCCTTAAAATCCACCTTAAAATGCGTGCCAGAAAGTGACAAAAAAGTGTAAACAAATGGATGGGACAGAGGGAGTATATTATATTAATATAAAAGGAATTATCGAGATATTTTCAATATTAGTTATATTCTCATTCTCTAATAATTAAAGAGAATGGAGAATAGGTATTAAGAATTTCACCGGGAATACTCTAGGAGTATTACTTAGTTGTAGAGAAATTTTAGATTGTAATAAACCGTATTTCAAATACATTGAAATACAATATTATTAAGGAATAAAACGAGTACCTAAATGGAGTATGTTAGTGTATGATTCCTTGAAGGAAAAGGAATTAAGATTTGATAACATTTTTTTTTTTTTTTTTTTTGCCAAATGAAAAATATTCATTAAATCAAATCGTTCGCCAATACATGACTGAACTCCGGGTGAACATCACTCACCCTCCAGATACGATCAGCAATAGAACTACTATACCTCGCTAAATAGTGAGCTACGTGGTTCGCAGACCGTTTTACAAACTTAATTGTCACTCTCCTTTCCCTCAACTCTGCCACCAACTGCTTGCATTCCTGAATTATTCTGCCAAAGTATGACAGCAAAGGACAGTCACTACGAATTGCTTGAACATCAACAACGCAATCTGTTTCGACTGTCACAGCCTCTTTCCCATGATCCTTAATCCAGCTTAAGGCCTCTCTGATGCCCATTGCTTCTGCATCCGCCGGATTCACTTGCCCTGGACAGCACCTCGATCTAGCTTCTATCAATCTCCCCTCAGCATCACGAACCACGAAAGCAAAGCTAAAGCAATTAGAGGTTTCAAAAATCGCAGCATCTGAATTAACCTTAATCATATCACCTGTTGGACAGACCCAGTGCTCATCACCATCTGTTGAGTTCATCAAACCCAAGCTGTGGTCAAAAGAATTATCTTGAGCACATCTCCACTGATTAAGGACCACCTTCGCTGATTCTACGACATCTTTAACCTCCATACCCCGCTGGTTCCAGACTAGTTCGTTTCTGCATTTCCAAATTGCCCAACAAATCATGGCTCCCATAATAAGTGTATCGAATTACGATCGGTTTTCGGAGATGAGCGTTTTATAAATCTTCGGGGAATGAATAGTAATCAAAAAAAATATTAATTATGTTATATTATTTCATTCCTTGCTTCATTCCTCTCCAAATAATTTGAACTAGAATTCTAACCCACATGTTTTGGAAGGAATGCTCCATTCCCAATCTTCATCATTTTCCTTGCAATCTTCATCATAGAAAACTTTTTCTCCCTCATATTTGTTCATTATTTCCCCCAACATCCCCCTTTCTTCATAAATTTTGTTTACAATTTTCATTCCATTCCTACCATATTCCATTCTTTCCAAGTGAACACACCTTGAAAGAAGCAATTAGAGCAAGTCCAACAATGTCCTAAATATTGTCCTAAATCAATATTTAGGACATTTAGTCATTTTTTGTACTCCAACAATGTCCTAGTGACGTCTTAAAACACTAGGACATCCATATCATGCCTTTTTTTAAGGCATCTCTATACTTGTTCCAAATCATTTTTAACAATAAAAAATTGACTTCTCTCCTTTTCTACACTTCTCTCTCCTCACTTTTTTCTCTTCCCTCCAAATCTAATTCAAATATATTATTATTTTTATTTATAAAGCACAAGTATAAGGCATGTTGTTGGAATTGATACACAAAAATCATGACCTAAATTACTAGAACGTTATATTTTATTATATTTATAGGGCACATTGTTGAACTTGCTCTTAGTGTCGCTGGTAGGAACTGTCTACGAAGTAGCCAACAATTTCTCAGGCAATTTGCTAATTCATACTCCGAAGTCCGAAGTGCTAACAAATGAATTCCTAGGATGCTACAATTCATAATTTTTTTTGATTGAAAGCAGTATAGGACATGTAAAGAATTTGAAAGACAACATTCCGAAATAATTTTCCTCAAAAAAAAAAACATTCCGAAATAATAATCATCCACTAACATTGGGCAATGAATGATATCAAAATCCGACATCCCTAAACATTCATGTGCGGCGAAGAATAAATTATTAATAGTGCAAACGACGGGTGATGTGGTATTTATCATGTAGCTAGCAGCCTAGCAATTAATAAATAAATACCCCAAAAAATTTTAATGCATGGGTATATATAGGAAGACTGATAGCTTGCAACAAGTTGTGAATTTGGATGATCAAAGATTAAAAAACAATTTATGCAAAAAAAAAAAAAGAGATTAAAGAACAATAATATAATTTTCTTAATTACTCATTTAATTTACTGCATTTACTAAATTGCAAAAATTAACAAATACTAGCTTAAAAGCTGTGCGATGCATAGTTTTTTTTAATATTACATAAAAAAATTCATTAATTTAAATTAAATTTTTAAAAACATGATTTTTGGAGGCTTAAATTTTTAAATGAGAATATTTAATGATAATTATATAAATGTTATCCATGATATTTCTAGAAAATGAGGGATTTTAGTTAGAAATTTAGAAAATATGATGGATTTTGGTTGAAAAAGGTAATCGGTTAATTATTAGTAACTAGCTTATAGCCCGTGCGAAGCACGGGTTACTTTTAAATACTTTTAAAATTATATAATTAAATAAAATAGAGAATAATTTATTACAAATTTATTAGTAATAATAATAGTTTAATAAATGATATGTATTGATTAGAATTAATAATATAAAATCTTAATGTAAATTTGTTGTTGATGGGATTTGAACCTTGATCTTTGGAAGAGGGATTTAAATAAAGAATATTCATTATTATTAGATCTAACGGTTATGTGAAAAGTATTTATGTTGGGATATATGGTGTTGAAAAAGAAGAGAAAAGCCGAAGAAGATTGTGTATTGAATTGATGAAGATTGCGCAGATGAGGTTTAGAAGAATTAGAGTTCTGTAAGGCAACGGAGGTTTTAAGTTTAGCTTTATTAGTAATGGTGTAAATATAAAATAGTACTCTGTATTGGTTTAACGGAATTCATTTAATTTGTTTTATATTATAAATAATTAAAAATTAAATAATTAGAGTGAAAACCAAAACTTAGGAGAAAACCAAAACTTTCAATGTTTCGGCTTTAATATAATAGTATAGATGTAAGGCAACGGAGGTTTTAAGTTTAGCTTTATTAGTAATGGTGTAAATATAAAATAGTACTCTGTATTGGTTTAACGGAATTCATTTAATTTGTTTTATATTATAAATAATTAAAAATTAAATAATTAGAGTGAAAACCAAAACTTAGGAGAAAACCAAAACTTTCAATGTTTCGGCTTTAATATAATAGTATAGATTATAAAATTATTTTTTATTTCATTTAAGAGAATGCCCATGATATAATTGGAAAAGTAGAGGATTTGATTAGAGAAAATTAAAAAGGCAACATGTTTTAGCTGAAAAAGGTAATTGGTTAATTTATAGTAATTATAAGTTAATTATGTTATTTTACTAAATAAATTGCTCGTAATGTTTTTAGAAAAAGAGAAATTAATGTTGCCCGTGATATTTCTAGAAAAAGAGGGATTTTAATTAGAAAATATAGAAAAATGATACGTTTTAGCTGAAAAGGTAAATTGATTAATTATTAGTATTATTAGTATTATTATTTTATTTTATTAAATAGAAATACCCTTAATATAATTTAAAAATGAGAGATTTTAGTTAGAGAAAATATAAAAGACAACGTGAAAATTAAAAAGGTGACATGCTTTAGGTGAAAAAGGTAATTGATTAGTTTATACTAATTATAATTTTATTATGTTATTTTACTAATTAAAATTAATCCTAGTATTTTTTTGAAAAATGGAAAATTTATGATGCCCGTGATATTTCTAGAAAAAAGAGAGTTTAATTAGAAAAAATAGAAAGATGATACGTTTTAGCTGAAAAGGCAAGCGGTTAATTATTAGTATTGCAATGCACGAGTTTCTTTTCTTATGTTATAAATTTATTTAATATCATAATTATGTTTTTATATTATCATTATTTTTAATAATTTTTTAAATTTTAATTTGATACTCCCTCTGTCCCAGCAGAAACTATACATTGGGGGACGGGGGTGTGGCACACATTTTAAGGTACATTTTAAGGATAGTTCCATAATTTTTTTTTTCAAATTTTCTTTTTTTGTATAAAAATAGGTATGTTAAATTTTTATACAAAAAAAGAAAATTTTGAAAATAAGTTTTGGAACTATACTTTACATGAGCCTTAAAATGCGTGCCAAGCAGTGAAAAAAAACTGTATAAAATCTGGTGAGACGGAGGGAGTATAATTTAATATACTCATGTTTACGGATTATACTAATATTTCCTTATTATAAACAACGTATACGATTTATATTATATTTTATTAATAATTGAAAATCGTGGTGTGATATTTTTGGGTATATATTAATGATTGTAAGATTTATTGTAAATTAAAAAGCCAACGTGTTTTAGTTAGAAATGAAATATTAATGATCGAAAGATTTTACTTGAAAATTAAGGTGTGATATTTTCATTAATGATTATAAGATTTGTTTTAAATTAAAAAGGTAACATCTTATGTTATAAATTTATTTAATATCATAGTTATGTTTTTATATAATCATTATTTTTAATAATTTTTTAAATTTTAATTTGATATAATTTAATATACTCATGTTTACGGATTATACTAATATTTCCTTTTTATAAACAACGTATACGATTTATAATATATTTTATTAATAATTGAAAATTGTGGTGTGATATTTTTGGGTATATATTAATGATTGTAAGATTTATTGTAAATTAAAAAGCCAACGTGTTTTAGTTAGAAATGAAATATTAATGATTGAAAGATTTTACTTGAAAATTAAGGTGTGATATTTTCATTAATGATTATAAGATTTGTTTTAAATTAAAAAGGTAACATCTTTTAATTCGAAAGAAAATATTAATTATGAAAATATGTGATACGATTGATGTTTTTAGTTGTTTATAAAAGGTAATATCTCGATAATTACCATTAACTACATTATGTTTTTATTTATTTTAGGTGGGTAACATGTTTTAATTCGAAGGAAAATATTAATGATGGAAAGATATGATGCGATTGATGTTTTTAGGTGTTTATAAAAGGTAATATCTTGACTAATTACCATTAATTATATTATGTTATTATTTATTTTAGGTATATTTATTTTTCTTTATAATGAAGGGTAAATAAGTAAATTCACGAAGTACCAAAAAATAGGTACCAAAACTTTTAATGTTTCGACTTTTATATAATAGTATAGATTTTATTTAATATGATAATTATGTATTTATATAATCACTATTTTTAATAATTTTTTGATTTTAATTTGATATATTTTAATATACTCATGTTTACGGATTATACTAATATTTCCTTATTATAAACAACGTATACGATTTTTAATATATTTTATTAATAATTGAGAAATATGTTGTTATATTTTCGGGTATATATTAATGATTTTAAGATTTGTTGTAAATTAAAAAGGTAATGTGTTTTAAATATGAAAGAAATATTAATGATTGAAACATATGTTACGATTGATCTTTTTAGGTGTTTATAAAAGGTAATATCTTCAACTAAAAGTAAATGTGAAAAAGGCAATTGACTAATTACCACTAATTAGATTATGCTATTATTTATTTTAGGTGTTATATTTTTCTTGAAAATTATGGTGTGATATTTTCGGGTATACATTAATGATTATAAGATTTGTTTTAAATTAAAAAGGTAACATGTTTTAATTCGAAAAAAAATATTAATGATCGAAAGATATGATATGTGAGGTGTTTATAAAGGTAATATGTTCAACTAAAAGTAAATGTGAGAAAGGTAATCGACTAATTACCTTTAATTTTATTATGTTAATCGACTAATTACCATTAATTATAACGTGTTTTAATTCGAAAGGAAATACTAATGATGGAAAGCTATGATGCGATTGATGTTTTTAAGTGTAAAAGGTAATATCTCGATTACCATTAATTATATTATGTTATTATTTATTTTAGGTGTATTTATTTTTCTTTATAATGAAGGGTAAATAAGTAAATTCACTAAGTACCAAAAAATACCGTGAGGTCACGGGTTCGATTCCTGCCGGGGGTCAAAAACCGGAAACAATCTCCCTACCTTTGTGTAAGGGCATGATTGCGTACATCCTACCCCCCTCAGACCCTGCTCATGCGGGATATACTGAGTACGTTGTGTTGTGTTGTGTTTTTACTAAGTACCAAAAAACAGGTACCAAAACTTTCAATGTTTCGGCTTTTATATAATAGTATAGAAAGGTATACCACCTAAACAAATATTGGTATAATATGGATATACAGACACGAGTAAATTTAAAATTACTCATTTGTTTTTTGAATAAATCGAACTTGCATTAAACAACATAATCCAACTCCAAAGAGCGAACAAGGAAATTAGGTGGAGTGACATGCCACTCCCCTACGTCTGACATAGAATAAGTAGCTTGTGCTAAGACATGTGCTACATTATTCGCAGAACGAAAAGCAATATTAACTAGCACTTGATTTATGTGCTTACTTAAATCCATACAATCCATCACAATCATATCAAATGAAGACCTCCCTGTGCTTCCATTACAAGCAACGGCTAGAGCATAGCAATCTGTTTCAAAAATACATTGCCTATACCCTTGATTAATTACCCATGAGATAGCTTCTTTGAGAGCTATGGCTTCCGCTTCTCGAGGTTTCCATGTACCTGGAAATTTCTTTGTGGCTGCCACAAATCCTCCTCTTTCATCTTTAACTACTGCTGTAATTCCAATCCCACCGCTCATGTAAATCGCTGCATCTACATTTATTTTGAACCATCCACTCGAAGGTGGTAACCAGCTTCGGTCTCCCAGCTTTCCTCTAATCTTCATACTTTCTTCTCTTGCCTGTGCTTCCGTCCATTCTCTCAGTAAGCAGGTAGCCGTGTTTCTTACACCAAAAATGGATCCGTTGATTCGATTCCACACCCATCTGTTTCTTCGATGCCATAAGCTCCAGCACAACATCGAGACCTCTAGACATTGATCCTTTGAAGCTTGATTAAACACATGCACGATCAAGCACCACTTTTGGAGTTTCATTTTCAAAACAATGCACTAATGTATGAAGGCCTACTGCACGCCACAAAGTCTGGGCAAAATCGCATAGAAACATGACGTGAGTTCCCGTTTCATCTGCAGAGTGGCACCATGGACATGTAGGATGTACATCGACATATTTGCTATACAATGCTGCATTTGAGGTTAAACAATCCTTACAGACTCTCCACAACAGATGAGACACCTTACGTGGTAATTTTAATGCCCAGATTTTTCTCCACAGCCTCCTGTAATCGTCTTGACATTCCCCTTGCAACAGCCTGTAACAGCTCTTTACAGAGAACAAACCTTTATCCTCCATTAACCACTACCAGGAATCATATGCAACATGACTTGATAGAGGGATACTTTGAATCAACTCAAAGTCCTCCCTTTCGAATAAATCCTTGATAATTTCCACATCCCAATTTCTTCCCTCCTCTGTCATTAAGTTACAAACTTTTATGTTTCGTAATTGATCATAAGGAGCTGTTCTTATGTAACCATTGGGTATAGCTGGTAACCACGGATCCCCCCACACCAGAGTATCCTGTCCATCTCCAATTCTTCGACGAACTCCCCTTTTTAGGACTTCCAGAGATGCCTGAATTCCCCTCCACACATAACTAGGATTATTTCCTAATTTTGCTTCTAGTAAACCAGTTTGAGGGTAGTATCTAGCCTTCATAACTGCACTAAGAAGTGGATTGACTTCCGTTAGGAGACGCCAACTCTGTTTAGCTAGCATTGCCATATTAAATTTTTTCAGCTCCTTTAAACCCAGGCCACCAAATTCCTTTGGCACGCACATCTTCTTCCATGTGATCCATTTTACACCTCTACCTGCAGCATTTCCCCAGAGAAAAGCATTCATTTTCCGTTCAACTTCCTGGCATTTCGATTCAGGAATGAGAAACATGCTCATCCAGAAATTTAGGGTAGTTTGAGCTGCTGTTCCAACCAACATCAGTTTCCCAGCTTTGGACAACTCTTTGTTACTCCATGATTGCAGCTTTGTCTGAACCTTATCAGTCAGAAAGCCAAAAATCTCCTTCTTTTTCCTACCCTATAAACATAGGCATGCCTAAGTATTTCCCAGGCCTCTCCTTTTCATTAACTTGTAACCTCTCACAAACTCCTCTTCTATCTAATTCGCATGTATTTGGGCTGAACACTATATTCTATTTTTCAAAATTTATTTTTTGCCCCGATACCTGCTCATATTTTGTAAGAATACTCACTATGTGTTGAGCTTCAGTGCACTTAGCTTTGAAAAACAAGTAACAATCATCCGCGAATAGTAGATGTGTTATACTCGGAGCTCCTCGTGCCACTCAACATCCCTGAATCAGTCCACATTGTTCTTATTGACGAATTATACCTGTTAATCCTTCCGCACAAATGATATATAAATATGGGGAGATTGGATCTCCCTATCTAATTCCTCGAGTCGGTCTTACTTCCCCAAAACTCTTTCCATCCTTCACAAAATTATACGAGACTGTTGTTACCAGTTGTATAATACGATTTATCCATTGCTGTGGAAAACCCATCCTAGTAAACATAATGTCAATATATCTCCATTCCAAACGATCATACGCATTGGTTATATCGATCTTAAACGCTGCTACTCCATCATTCCCTTGAGTTTTTCTGTGGATGTAGTGATTGATCTCAAATGCCAACATCGCATTGTCCGTCAGAAGTCTACCCTCGATAAAAGCAGATTGATTATTTGATATAATCGAATCAAGACATGGTTTCAATCTATTAGATATTACCTTCGACAATATGCGCATAATGACATTACACAGCGATATAGGACGCAAGTCTGCAAATTGCTTTGGGCACTTCACCTTCGGGATCAAGCATACCAAAGTTTGATTGACTCCATCTGGCAAAATCCCATACTCGAGAAAATTTTGACAAAATTGAACGACATCCATACGCACTATGCTCCGGTAAGTTTGGAAGAAACAAGGATTGAGACCATCTACACCTGGCGCTTTTTCCGGATACATAGCAAAAACTGCTTCTTTGACTTCTTGTTCCGTTATATGCTTCATCAACTCGTCACTCTGCTCCTCCGTTACCTTCTTAAAATTGATCCTTTCTGACACTTGTTCATTCCCACTCGATGACATGAAAACATTTTCAAAATACTTTATTATAGTATTCTGACATTCCTCCTCTGTGTCACACCAAACACCATTTGCATCTTTCAATCGACGAATTTTATTATGATCCCGCCTTGCAGATGCAAATCTATGAAAGAATCGGGAATTATTGTCACCATGTTTAATGCAAAGGCCCAAGTCGAATTGCTTTTGGGTCGGTCCGGTCCAATACGAGTAGAAGTATGCACTCTTTTAAGTAGAACTGCAGAAGTATGCACTCCCACTACTTATTCAATTATAACCCGTGCGAAGCACGGGTCGAGATAAAAAAATAAAATTGATCATTTTTTAATTAAATTTTTATAAGAATTATATATTTTGTTTATCATTAAATTTTTTTTAAAAAAGACTACATTATTTATGCAACTCAGTAGTTTATAATAAAATAATTGTAATTACATCGGAATTCCAATAATTCCAATATAGAAGGAAGTCTCATTAAAATGGGATTTCGCTTATTAATAAAGGTCATTTTATATATTATTTATTTAAATTTATTTATGAAAATCGAGAAAAAAAATAAATGATTCCGATATATACGTAAAAATGTAAATGATTATGATAAATACGTTATTTACGAACTGAATAGAATTATAATAAAAATTACAATTATAATAGTGTTAACAATTTTATTATTTTATTAAAAAATAATATAGAATTCTCAGAGAAATAAAAATCTTAGGGGTGACACCAAATTTTGGTACCGAAGTACCATTAAATAGGGATTTATTAATAAAGGTAATAGATTCGTCAGTGTTTAATGAAATGTTATATGATCAGACTACGTATTTGTTGGTATTTTACAAAAATTTATATCAAGTCGTATACTGTATTCGTTGGGTTTTTACCCTCTATTTGTTGGTGGTTTTTAATCGTTGGCTTTTTCTAGTAAAAAAATTATAAACAAAAGAATTTTAATTATCATAAGAGTTATATTTTTAATTCTCTTTAAATTAAATTTTTATACAAAAAAGAAAATTTTAAAAAATTATGGAATTATCCTTAAAATACACCTTAAAATGGGTGGCAGAAAGTGAAAAAAAAGTGTTAAGAATCAAAAAGAACGGAGGGAGTAGAATTGAAGGGAAAATATGATTCTATTAAAAAAATTACAAATAAAAGAATTATAGTTATAATATGATTTCTAATTTTATTCTATTTTTTAAAAAGCAACATAGAATTCTAGGGAAAATATGATTTTAAGGGTGAAACCAAAATATAATGCGAACCGTGAAACCAAAATATAGTGTAACCAAATTTTTAGGTACCATTAAAAGAGGGTTTTACTTATTAATAATAACTAGAAGATAGCCCGTGCCAAGCACGGGTCGAAATAATTTATTAAAATTGATCATTTTTTTTATTAAATTTTATAGGAAATATTATATTTATCATTAAAAAATACTATAAAAATGATAAAAGTACAAAAGAAAATTACGATATTTATGGAACTTAGTAGTTTATAAAGAAGAATTGTAATTACATCAAAATTCCAATATTTCTAGGAGACACAAATCTAGAAGTAAACATCATTAAAACGTGATTTCACTTACAAATAAGAAATTAGATGATAAGGGTCCGAGAAAATTTAATTAAATTGATCATTAATTATTATAAAAAATTACGTTATTTATAAAGAATTTGCTTATTAATAAAAGTCATTTTATATATTATTTATTTAAGTTTATTTAAGAAAATCGAGAAAAAAAACTAAATGATTCCGATATATACGTAAAATGTACATGATTATGATAAATACGTTATTTGTGAACTGAATAGAGTTATAATAAAAATTACAATTATAATAGTATTAACAATTTATTATTTTAATAAAAAATAATATAGAATCCTTGGAGAAATAGGAATATTATGGGTGGAACCAATTTTTGGTACCGAAGTACCATTAAAAATTTATTTCGTTTGTTATAGATAAGCATGTCACCGTAGATTAACATTTGTATTTGTAGTCTTTTTTTTTTATTAAGTTGTAATAAAAAAAATTATAATTGTAATATAATATATTTATTTATTTTATAAAATAACATATAATTCTAGAGAAAATAGGAGTCTTGGGGTGAAACAAAAATATGGTACGAACCAAATTTGGTATAAAATAGTACATTAAAAAGGGGTTTTGTTATTAATACACGTTATAGATATAGATTTATTTATTATTTATTTAAGATTATATTTTAAACAATCAAGAAAACATAACATACATGGTTCTTGTTCTAATATATACGTTGTTTGTACAATTCAGTAATATTATAGTAAAAGAATTATAATTATAACAAAATTCCAAACAATTGTTTTAGAAAATAATATAAATTTTATGGGAGTAGGAATCTGTGATAAAATAAGGGTGAAACCAAATTTGTTACGAAAATATCATTAAACAGAAATTTATTAATAAAGGTTATAGATTCATTAGTGTTTTATCAAATGTTATACGATCTGGCTACGTATTCGTTGGTGTTTTACACTCTTTTTTTTGGTGATTTTTGATCGTTGGTTTTTTCAAGTTAAAAAAATTATAAATAAAAGAATTATAATCATCATAAGAACTCGATTTTTAACTCTTTTTAAAGGAACATAGTATTCTAGGGGAAATATGATTTTTTAAAAAAAACTACAAATAAAAGAATTATAAGTATAATAGGATAATAATTACAAAATGAATTATAATTATAATAGGATTTCTATTTTTATTCTATTTTTTAAAAAAACAACATAGAATTATAGGAAAAATAGGATTTTATGGGTGAAACCAAAATATAGTGCGAACCAAAAACGGGTAAAACTAAAATATAGTGCGAACCAAACTTTAGATACCTTTAAAAAAAGATTTCAATTATTAATAAAGGTTATAGATGGTTATAGATTTCAACATCTTTTCATATGCTAATAGATATACAGATATGCAGAGGGGCCACCTCCTTTCCTTGACCGTACCAAAGCACGTGAAAGTTCGCCTCACTCCTCCAACAACAGCTCTAAATGGTGAGGTGGCACACGTGGTCCCACCACTTCTCAGAAAGAAAGTCTTCAGATTTTCTGCATATCAAATCAAAAGTTAACGACCATAAACCAAACCAAACATACCCAGTATATTCCGTTCAGAGCAGGGTCTGGGAAGGGTAAGATGTACGCAGACCATACCCCCACTTTTTACGACAGGGAGGCTGTTTCCGTGAAGACCCTCGGCTATGTGCACGACAAATACGGTGTGTGAAAAATACAAATAATACCAATTGATTACGAAAAAGTTCAAAGAAATACCTGAGCCCATGGCATTCTCCACATGGGACCTACCCACCTGCTTGTCATTGAATTACTCCTTACCTGATACCCTGACGGCCTGAGAGGATAGCTCCTGACGAACCCCCTGCATAATAAACCACAAGCAAACGACAACAGACCAAGAAAACCGAGACACACAATCCCAGTCTACCCCGCGTAGAGATAAGACCTGAAAATAGAAGACAATAAAAACGAGAAAAGAGAACGAAAAAGCCTAACTTCTAAGATAAAGCTAACCGAGACAACCCAACTCTGAGGCTCTCTACAATAGAGCCGCTCCCTAAAAGAGAATCCACCACTCTGATATGACGCCTCCAAGAGCCCCTGTCAACTGTCATGGTCTCATTCAAGTTTAGGGCCTTCAAATCCGCCCTAAGCTGTTCTTCCCACGACCTCCTCGGTCTTCCTCTCCTCCTCACCCCAACCACCGAAAGACTCTCGACCCTCCTCACTGGTGCTTCTGCCAGCCTCCTACGGACATGGCCGAACCATCTCAACCTCCCTTCCCTGACTTTCGCCGAAAGAGGCGCCACTTCAAGCTCGCTTCTAAACACTCCGTTCGGGATTCTGTCTAACATCGTGCGCCCACACGACCACCGAAGCATCCTCATTTCAGCCGCTTCCAACTTGCCTTCGAGGGCCTTCTTCACCGCCCAACACTCAGAACCGTATAGCAACGCAGGCCGGATTGCCGCTCTATAGAATTTTCCTTTCAACTTTAAAGGAACCTTCTTGTCGCACATCACCCCTGACGCTGCCCTCCACCTTAGCCACCCAGCCTTGATACGATGTTTGACATCGTCATCAACCTCACCTTCCTTCTGGATGATCGAACCTAGATACTTGAACTTATCCGTACTAGGTACGATCTGCTCTTGAATCTTAACCTCCACTCCTTCCTCGATGGCCTCACTACTGAAGTTACACCATAGATACTCGGTTTTAGATCGGCTCATACGTAAGCCTTGGGATTCCAAAGTAGATCTCCATAGCTCCAGCTTCTCGTTCACCTCCCTCCTCGACTCCGCCACTAACACGATATCATCCGCGAAGAGCATGCACCAAGGGACGGAATCTTGGATACCTCGTGACATGACATCAAGAATAAGAGCAAAAAGAAGAGGACTAAGGGCCGACCCCTGATGAAGCCATACCTCAACAGGGAAAAAACGGGAGTCACCCACTGGGATCCGGACGCAAGAAGTAGCTTGGGCGTACATGTCTTGAATCGCCCTTATGTACGACGACGCCACTCTCATCTCTTCAAGGCTCTTCCAAATAGCTTCACGAGTGATGCTATCATAAGCCTTCTCCAGATCAATAAACACCATATAAAGGTCTTTGCGCCGCTCCCTGAACTTCTCCATAAGGCATCTTACGAGATGGATGGCCTCGATCGTCGATCTCCCAGGCATAAATCCAAATTGATTCTCTGAGATTTCAGCTTCTCTTCTAATCCGACTTTCAACCACTCTCTCCCAAAGTTTCATAGTATGACTGAGTAATTTAATACCCCGGTAGTTACCACAACTCTGAGCATCGCCTTTGTTCTTGAAAAAAGGGACCACGATACTACGTCTCCAATCCGCTGGCATCTTATCACCCAAGAGGAGATCATTGAACAGATCTGCTAGCCATTGGACGCCAACCTCACCCAGATAAAGCCACACCTCGATTGGGATCTGATCCGGGAAAAATGCTACAGTCACCAAATTAGTTCCCAAATTTTGACACCAAATGACATGGTACTAATTTGATTGGTTATAACAATAATGGGCTCGCCAGGGCCATCCAATTAAAATATCACAAAATACCAACTAATTAGTGCCACATCATTTGGTGTCAAAATTTGGTACCCAATTTGGTGGCTGTAGCATTAGGATTCCAAGCCCTTCTCAACATTCCAGGCTCTGTCTACACATGTGTGGGAAGCAGTCGTCACTCGTGCCAGGCAGCTCAAGCCGGAGGACTGCAATTTTTGCGCCATCGTGTCGGAAAAGGGTGGACCCTCTTCGGAAACATGCTCCAGACCGTATTCACTGTCACTGCAGCTGGGTTGTTGCTAGCCAATCCTCCAGAGTTTGGAGCAAAACTTGTGCAACAAGTAATTGTCTCCCTTTATCATGCTGGAGAGTGTAATTTGATACCAAAATTCCGATTTTACCCTTCCTTAATTTAACAGAAAATTACAAAGGGGTGCAATTTGCATTCAAATTACAAGTTAAGGGTAGCAAACTGTTTATTGTAAAGTTCTGGTACAAAATTGATTTTGAACGAAAGTTAGAGGGTGCAAAATGCAATTACCTCTACAATTTTCATTCCATTCCTACACTATTCCATTCTTTCCAAGTGAACAAAGAAGCAATTAGAGCAAGTCCAACAATGTCCAAAATATTGTCCTAAATCAATATTTAGGATGTTTAGTCATTTTTTGTGTTCCAACAATGTCCTAGTGGTGTCTTAAAATACTAGGACATCTATCTCATGCCCTTTTTTAAGGCATCTTTATACTTGTTCTAAATCATTTTTAACCTCTGTTCTAAAAAGCGGGTTAAGCGGCCGCATAGGCGGAAAAAGCGGGCTAACCGACTCGATTTTCTACTAATCGGACTTTTAAGCATTTTTTGTAATTAAGCGGAAATTAAGCGAAATTAAGCGGGTTTGACCGGAATTAGGCGGGTTGACCAAATTTTGAACCTTATATATATATATTAAATATTTTTATTTATTTATTTATTTTTTCTTTAATTATTTTTCAAATTTCATATTATAAATGAATATATGTATTAAAATTTAAACTTGTATAATTCATAACCTCTAAATATATAATTAAATAATTAAAAAATATATATGTATATATTCACAATCCGCTTAACGTCCCGCTTATAAATCCGCTTAGGCGCCCGCCTAACCCGCCTAGGCGCTAGAAGGTCCTCCCACCGCTTAGAACCGCTTTCCGCTTTTTACAACACTGTTTTTAACAATAAAAAATTGACTTATCTCCTTTTCTACACTTCTCTCTCCTCACTTTTTTCTCTTTCCTCCAAATGTAATTAAAATTTATTATTATTTTTATTTATAAGGCACAAGTATAAGGCATGTTGTTGGAATTGATACACAAAAATTATGACCTAAACTACTAGAACGTTATATTTTATTATATTTTTAGGGCACATTGTTGAACTTGCTCTGGTCGTTGGTAGGAACTGTCTAAGAAGTAGCCAACAATTTCTCAGGCAATTTGCTAATTCATACTCCGAAGTGCTAACAAATGAATTCCTAGGATGCTACAATTCATAATTTTTTTTGATTGAAAGTAATACAGGACAATGTAAAGAATTTGAAAGACAACATTCCGAAATAATAATCATCCACTAACATTGGGCAATGAATGATATCAAAATCCGACATCCCTAAACATTCATGTGCGGCGAAGAATAAATTATTAATAGTGCAAACGACAGGTGATGTAGTATTTATCATCTACCTAGCAATTTACATTTTCTGTATCTAGACCTATCGCAACTCACAAGCCAGAATGCTAGATACCCAATGGTTAAGGTGTGTTGGTGCTGCTGGAACTACGTGTACCATTCCGATAATTCTTATTTTCTTATGATACGTTGATGAAGTTTAAATTTTATTGGCTCTTTGCTATTGAAATAATTTTCGCTAGAAAAACAAATTAAATGATCAATGATAAGTTTCCTGTTTAGTTATCATCTATCCTTAATTCATTTCAATGTTTTATACGTAAGTGCGATTAAATTGGAAGTAATACGACACCATGTAAAGGTTTTGATGGATAATTTTTTCGAAAGGAAAATATTAGAGGTACAAAATTAATATTCAAAATATTCTCGAATGTCACATCAAGTTAAACATTTCAAACTATTAAATTGGAAGTAATACGACACCATGTAAAGGTTTTGATGGATAATTTTTTCCAAAGAAAAATATTAGAGGTACAAAATTAATATTCAAAATATTCTCGAATGTCACATCAAGTTAAACATTTCAAACTATCACATCATTCATGTCACCAATCCGATTGAAGCAATGTTCGACTCATCGATTCGTTTGAATTTGATTGCGGCCTTACTTGGGTTATATGGACTTGATTGAACCCTTAAATAAATAACGCATAATGGCCAAAAATATTACTCCGTACAAGTAAATTTACTACTACTAAAATATTGGGTTACTTTTAGGAATGAATATGGTGCGATTTGCTTCGACTTTGATCGAAAACTAGATCATAGTTAATAATATGTGGGCTAAAATTTAAAACTAAAATTAAACCAAGTACGATTTATGTAATATCTATATAAATAATAAATCTTGATCCCTTTTTCATGCACTTTTTACACCCCCTACCCCAAGACTTGATACAAAATTACTGAAAATGCCATTAAAACTTGCACCATGTTGGACACTCATACCCCCTTCAATTAAATTTTTATTCTACTGCTGCCACACGACATTAATAATAGATTTGTCTTCATTTGCTGACTTTCTCTCCACTTACCCATTTCATTCGGACAACAATTTATGTCCAGAGTACGTCTGCTGTTGTTACTACCGATTTAGGCTTCCACCACATTTTCTCTCCAAAATTGGTAAGGAGACAGTATGGATGGTAATTCAAAAACTGTACCATCAATCAGGTAATTCAAATTTGAGTGCAGAGTTCATTTCAAAGTTCTACAATTGGTTTGAATTCTGTCTCATTCTCACCATATAAACAGCTTCTTCCTCTTCCCTTTTGGTGTTCATTTTTTGAAAATGAAGCAGGTTTTTTTGTTTTTGTTTTGTATATTTTAAGAGTATTTGTTTTTGTTATGAGACTAATTCGTAATTTCTTTTTTCAGGGCCAGTTCAATCATCTAAGGCTGGACAATTTCTCTTCTTTGTGCTCTGATTATGGTGATTTCACATCCCTTATATCGTTTATTGGAATTCCTGTTTTGTTTTGGCTATTTTGTTTGTCCTTAATTAGAAGATTTTTGGATAATCTTCATGAATCTTTGTGGTGTTGTATGTTTAATGGATTTCCCAATTGTGTTATGATTGTGTTCGATGCCTCTATTTTTGAACCTGGTTGTTATATTTATATAGATGCTCTGTTTTGTTTTTGATTTAATTTTTATGTTGTTATATATTTTAGGTTTTAATGTGAAAAGAATTCGAAAAAGGAATGAAGCAAACAAAGAAAATACGATTGACACTCCAAATTATCTTAGTAGTATGTGTGGTAGTGTTGTTGGAGTTGGTGGTTTTTCAATTAGGAGTTCAACTTCTGCTCCCACCATAAGATGTCCCCTTTCAAATATATCCAACTCCAATAATGAGAAATCAGGTTCTTCTTAATGCAAACTTTTTGCACTGATATTTCATGAATTATTGCTTTGTTTTTTTAGATGATTTGAATGTTTTTCTGCAAATTATTTTGTTCTCATGTACTATTGTGCAGGCTCTTCTAATGTGGATTTAATAGAAGAGAAATTGGGAATATCCAATTCTGGGAAAGCAAATAAGTATCAGAAAGTTGTAAAGGATGGGACCAATATCTTAAGAAATTCTTCGCATCATAATTTTGGAGTTGATGGTGATCTGACATGTCCTCCTTTATCATGTGTGACAACAAGAGTTCCTTTATCAAATATCTCCAATAGAAGACCATCAAATGAAGGTAATTTTTCGACAAGTGCAGATTTCTGTAACTATTCATTTTCTCATTGTTTAAATGATTTTATTGAAGCAACATTATGTTCAGTTGCAAGAGGAGGACAATTTGGCTCATCATCTTTGCTAAAGAAGAAAGAAGCTAGGATTATTGACAAGTCAAAGCTATCAGAATCAAGTAGAGAATTATTTGGACTTCCTAAAGAAAGAATCTTTGAAGAAGAGACTGATGTTGACTACAATTTAGGTAATCACTTTGATTGTGCTTATATATAATAGTTGAATTTCAAATCTCTGATAATGTTCAGTATTTTATTGCTGACCACCATATAGATGTTGCATCTGGTCAAACTGCCTTCTTGGAGGAAGATGATGAAATGTTTTATGATGGTGGTATGGGGTTACTTTCATTAATGAATTTTATTATTGTTTGTTGTTGATTAGATGTTAGATTATATGTTTTTGATTAATGAGGGATGCAAATTTTCACATCACAGAAATGCTGTATGGAACTGATAGTGATGAAGAAGATATTGTGTTTGGTGAAAAATGGTGTCTTACAAAAGAAGGCATATAGTTGGATTATTATAATGAACTTGATATTGTCTGATAGTAATATCTTTATTTATATAGATGTTTAATTTTTTTTAATATAATAGGTTATGCCAGTTTGGGTCCTCCAAGTTCAAAGTGTTCGAAATGTGATGCGATAATGTGGAAGGAAGAGCGTGTCAATAAACAAGTTACAAAAGGAACCCCTGAATTTTCATTATGCTGTGGTAAAGGTCAGATTAAGCTCCCAAAAGCTCCTTCCACTCCTTCTTACCTGATGCAGTTGTACAATGATCCTCATAAGTGTCATAAGTTCAAGAAAAACATTCGTTTATATAATACCATGTTTGCATTTACATCTATGGGGGGTAAAGTTGATCACAGCATTAATACTGGGAGGGCTCCTTATATCTATAGACTAAATGGACAGAACCATCACGTTTTTGGCAGCCTTTTACCGAACGACAACGAAACTCCAAAATTCTGTCAATTATATATATATGACACAGAGAGTGAGGTAGAGAATAGAATGAAGTGGGTTAATGTTGATAATGGGGAGGAAGTTGATGTAAAGATTGTTCAGAGTGTCCATAACACTCAAACACTAAATATTCACCACCTTTCAGAGAATAATCCAAGTATAAGTTAGACATCCCCTTGAAGGCTCCTCTTTCTTTGTCATATATCACAGGAATTTTATAACCGTTCCGCGAGCTGAGTACAAATTCATGTCCCAAACGTTCCACGTAGTTTAAGTGTATATTTTCAGGAAGCTTCTATAGGAAAGATAAAGAACAAATTCAGAAATAAAATACAACACTAAAGTAACCACATAATTTAATAACATAATAGCTTACTGACCAATGTGCTCCAGTGGTATTAGCTATAACGGTTAGTTATATTTAAAAATATGTTATTTTACTATTTTTCAAATTCTAACGATTATATTTTTAGATATTATTTATTTATTGTGGATAAAACTCATAACTAAACTTTTTCTAAATTCAATAAAATAAAAATTTTGTATAAATATGTATATTAAATAATTAATTTAAATAACTTTATTTTTTTAAAATATGTTATTTTACTATTTTTAAATTCAATAAAATAAAATTAATTATTATTCTTGAACAATTCTCAAATTTTTAAGAATAAAAACTCTAATTATATATGTATATTTTTTTTTAATATAGGATTTTGAAAAAAAATAAATAGTGATAAAATCAAATGAAATATAGAAAAAATCAATAAAACTAATTACATTTAAAAAATGAAGTAGGAATTGAACGGCAGAGATGAGCTGGATGGATTTAGATAATGGACAGGCAATCAACAAATATAGCGGATCATTTCTGAATAGGTATAATTATAGGAGGGTATGGTTGGAGTGCTGAAAATTGTAGAGAATAGCTAAAATGAGTCCTATTTGAGTGCCAGCTGGACATTATACCTAACAGGTCCTAAAGGTTGGAGATGCTCTTATAAAGGTAAGAGGTCAGACAATAAATAAATATTATAATTATTTTAATTAAATATAATACCTTCAACCATTTTCCAAAATCGTTTGAAAGTTAAATTCAACGTTTTCTTAATCCTGTATATCAATCTTACTATCATTTCATTTTTTAAATTTTTGATTGAAATTTTTATTTCTCTTTTTTGATTTCCGATGTGTGTAAATGTGCGTGCATTTTTGAGCAATAATATACAGGCATATAAAATTTAAACCAACTATATTAAAACAAAATTTATTTAAGTCATTTTTTATTTACAAATGTATTAATTCAAAACAATTTTTAAAATTATGAAGCCCATGCGTAGCGGGCATAAATACTACTCCCTCCGTCCCATTTTATATGACCCTTATTCCTTTTTGGGACGTCCCAAAACGAATGAACCTACTTTACTTACTATTTTTGAACACTACTTTTCACTATTACACCCACTACTTCTTCATTTTATACTCTTTTTTATATTAAATAAACACTATTACACCCACTACTTTCCTCCACTATCTCAAATCTATTATTAAATATTGATAGGTCCCACCATTTTACCCACTTTTCAATTAACTTTACTCTCTTTTTACCACATTTTCTTAATCTCCGTGAAAGTCAAACAAGCTCATATAAAATGGGACGGAGGTAGTAGTAAATTATAATATGGATTTTTTTATTGTGTGTCTAAGATCATACTCTAATAACTACTTTTTTACGAGTCGATAATTTTTTACTCCATTGATTAAGATTTTTGTATAAACAGAAAGATCATTATTATTAATGAAAATAAACCAATCACAAACTCTGACAACTAAATTCTTATTTGTGTGTCAACACACATTACAAAAATCTTTATTATATTAGTAATTGCGAGGTGGGTTTGAAAGGATTCAGTCCCGACTTTAAAATCAAAAACAAAATAAGAGCTATGTGAATTGTGAACTGCTCCGCAAATGACACACAGTAGAATTAAGTTGTTTTTCTTATTGTAAAGAAATTTTAAAACATTTTGAGAATGTGTTAATCGTGTTTGTTCATCGATCTGTGAATAATGTTGTCCATTCCGAAAATGTGTTATGTCAGATGAGGTATTAGGGACAAGATAGAGCTTTGCTTCTCCTTTACTGTAGGCGGCGAAAAGTAGTGGACCACAACAAGTTGTTCGGTGGTCATCACACAAGATCTTCGCAATTATTGTTTAACATCATTTTCATCTTCATTTGTTTTTTTTACCTTTTATTTTTTGCATTTTTTTTTGTCTAATTAAAATTAAAAATGACAAATTAAAAACGCAATTATAAATGATTTGCAATTGAAATGAGTAGATTAACTTAATGAAGGAGGGTAAAATGGGAACCAAATAAGGATAGAATTGAGAAACAAATTAGATGGGATACATCATCACAAATAATAATTATAAAGAATGTTTAAATTTTTTTGCACTCCAATGTTACATTATTTTCAAGAAAAAATTTGGCCAAACTCTTTATATTGACTATATTTTCATATATTGCCATATTAAAATAATATATATATATTCTATTTATAATAATTTGATATAATAATAATATATCATTTTTAAATTATAGTCAATCATTATAGCAAACTATATTGAAACACAATATCTTACAGATTTAGTAAATTATATATAATTAATATTTTATATCATTTTAACCAATCATTTTAATCAATACCATTGAAATGCTGTTAAATAATTAAGATTATTTAGGGAGTGGTATTATATTAAGACTTTTAATGATTTTTTTGAGCTCGATGACTTTCAAGGATTTTACCTATTTTTAGCAACTTTCACGGAGTTAATGAAATTCAACATGATTTTTATAAAGTTATTAGAAGTAACGTCAAATCTTATGAAAAATGTCATGACTTTTTTTTCAAGGGATATAATTATATTTTTTGTTAAAAATCATTCTCACTAAAAGTCATTGACTGTTTTGAATAACACGATACTTATAAAAAGTCTATAAATATCTAAATTCAATACCGCCTTACTTTTAAATATTTCTTAAAAATCTTAATTCAATAATATCATACTTTTTTTTGGAAAAAATAATATCGTACTTTTAAAAACTCTTTAAATATTAGAATTAAATACCTCATAATTTTTAAAAGAGTATAATGTTCCTGAGATTACCTCGGGGACTTACCTGAGATCCTTTGCCTAAATTCTTATAAAATATGGGGTGGGCATTTTTGTAAAATCAGAAATTTTTAATTAGCCCTGCGGGCCCAAGCAAATTTAAAGTATATTTTGTAGGTATCTCAGGAAAAGTTCCCTGAGGTTAATCTCAGGAACCTTTTTCTCTTTTTAAAATCATTGAAAAATTTTAAAACTCTTAATACAATACTCCCTCCATCCCAAAATAATAGTCTTGTTTAGGAAAAAAAATATCCCAAAATAATAGTCATGTTTGGAATACTCTTTGTTCAATACAATTAATGTGAATATTTCCAAGGTTGACTACTACTATTATTGAGTTTGTGAGTACTACTATTGTTGAGTTTTTATAGGAGTGCGTAGTATTCACTTGCTCCTAAATAACTAATCAATGCATAATGTGTAAAATGGGTCTTAATATGATAATATAATCAACACAATTAAATTTTCTTAATATGTGTGTTTTTTTCAAACAAGACTACTCCCTCCGTTTCAATTTAGGTGTCCTGTTTTGACTTTTGGTACTGTTTATTCTAAGCGATTGACTACTAATTTATACATAATTTATAATACCAAATATAGTCATGAGTGATCTTGTTGGATTCGTATTTATGAGTATTTTAATACAGTGAAGTTTTTATATTTAATACTAATACGAAATTGAAGATATTAACGATTAAAAGTGTGTGTTGACAAACGTGTCCAGAAGAAACAGGACACATAAATTGAAACGGAGGGAGTATTATTTTGGGATGGAGGGAGTACCAATTTTCAATTACAATGCTAGATTTGCTCGATTAATTGACTACTCGAGTATGTGCCTCTGATAGGCTTGACCCTCTTTATTGTGGCAGGTTATGTGGTTTTTATCATGTACTGTAGTTTACATTTTCTTTAGTTTTCCAATTTCTCACAGAGATTCCCGTTACCTGTTTGGGCCGGGAATAAAAAATAATTTCCGACAAGAATCGGGCCATCTATTCGAAAATGTGTAATTGGTATAAGAATTCAAAAATGCCTGGATAGTTTGTGTGATGTGTGAATTGTCTAGCATCATTTTCATGTTCACTTGTTTTTGTTTTTGTTTTTTTGCTTTTTATTTTTTCGCATTTCTTATATATGTCTAAGTAATATTCGAAAATGGCAAATTAGAAAATCTTAAATTATAGGAGAGCATTAGTAAACATATTTGTGTCATTCAATTATGATTATTCATTTATAAATACCAAGTTGGAGGTTCGATAGATTTTCAGAGCAGTCTATTCGTATTACAATCCCTAGTCGATTTTTTCCTTATAAAATAATTAAATTTGTATGCTTTATAAATGAATATTTATTTTAATATATTTCAAAAGTTATATGTTGAGAATAATTTAACTAGCTCTTCGCCATTCATAAATTCAATAAAAAAATAAATAAAATAAATTCTAGGCACCCATTATAAATTTTCCACCATTGAATAATAAATTTCCGAGTTCTATGCACAAGGTGCGATTTAGTATGGTAAAAGAATCCAAATGCTCAGGTACACTAAATTAACAGTTCACAATTACTGTGGAGGCCGGTATGGTTGCCAAGTACTGTTTAACCAACATACTATTTTAGAGTTGTTGGATCGTTGATCCAGCGGCTCTGATTTAAAAAAAAATTGCGTCCATCACTGCGTCTCAAGCACAGAGTGGCGCGTACGTATGGGAGCTGAAGAACCCCCTCTACTTCAAGATCGTCAAGCACCTCAAGAGGCCTTGCCTGATGAACCACGACATAATCCACTTCCAGCTCAGGTTCAACCACAACCTCAAGAAGGAGCTGGGGATTCACAAGTGTTTTCTGAACTTCACCCTCTGGACGAACTTACGTCCTCAGACTTGGAGTTTCTTGAGGGTTTGTAATTACCAGATTTCCAAGTACTTAGATCAGCTTGGAATTATTTCAATTAATAATGTACTTTTAGCCGTTAAGAATTTTATTTACAATGTATTAGATGGAACGATCGATGTGTAATCAAAAAACATGATATAAAATTCCTCGTTTATTGATGATAAAATGTAATTACATTATTGATGATAAAATGTAATTACACGTAAAATACAACTAAGTCACAACCTAGACTGAGTATTTTCGAACTCCTCGTTCAAGGGTTTGAGCGCACACTCCTTCTCGGGGCAGGTCGCGGCGTGTGACTTCATGTATCCGAAGATTTCGTCGGTGGTCGTTGTAAGGGCTCGGAGGAATTTGATGAATTCCTCCGAGCCAGAATCAACGCAATCAGCTGCAAGGTGAAACATGAAATGTGCATAGTCCCCCGCATAATATTTGTTCACCAGAGTCACAAAATTCATCGCCGTCGGATGAATTGTAAAACTGGATAAATATTTATATCCGGATATGTAAATACCCGGAGGTGACCAGTAATTATGAAGGGACGATATGATTGGTTGGAATAAATTAAAGTAAAGTGTAATGATTAAAGGTGATGTGGGTGAATTACTTTTACCCTAGGTAAAAGTAGGAGTTGACAATTGACATAAAGTGGACTTGATGTTTAACCGAGGGTTAAATGTTTTTAACCTGGGTGAAAGTAAAGATGCTTTAACCTTCGTTAAATGTTTTCTACCCAAGGTAAAATGATTTCAAAATATATTTGGAAATCACATAATCACCTTCCGAAATTAAATCTTTAGGGTTACAGTTCAGGGTTTAGAGTAAAAAAATATTTAGGAAAATAACAAATCGGTACTTTTTCTGAATGTAAACGATGTAATAAAAATTATGAACTAATTTTTTAAATTTAATTTCGAATATTTCGGATGTTTTCTAATCGGGATCCTATCATGCGCATAATTCCTGGAAAAATATTTATTAAGGTATATATTATTCTATTCAAATTTAAGCTCTTTTGTCCCTGGTCTTTTCCTTAGTACCTGATAAAGTTCAAATTTTGATACGGAGTACTACAGAATTTGGACGAGTCAGTTGACCACAAAGGACTACATCACACATTTTCTATTCTAGATATGGGAACATTCTCTTTTGCAAAATTGCTAAAGATTTCTCTGGTCAGTCAAAGGGACATGGTTTTGTGGAATATGACAGTGAGCATGGTGCGCGAAAGGCTATTGAGCAGATGGATGGTATGCGGATAAATGATAGGCAAGTGTTTGTAGAACCTTTCCTTAGCAAGCAGGAAATAGAGATGGCTGCAGATAGGTTTAAGTTTACCAAGGTCTCTGTGAAAAATCTATCAGAAGCTACAACGGAGGAAGTTTTACACAACAAATTTGGTAAATTTGGAAAAATAAATAGTGTTGTTGTGATGAAGGGAGGTGATGGGAAGTCTAAGTGCTTTGGGTTTGTCAACTTCAAGGATGCTTATTCTGCTGCTAAATCCGTACGAGCTCTTGATGGAAAAATAATTAATGGAAAGAAGTGGTATGTTGTTGGTGAAGCATAAAAATGTTGGAATTTAATCTAAACAAATGATATAATTATCTAGTTTATAGAGCTGGAATGGCCTAGGACTTGGTCCAACTTGTTAGCGTTAATTTAGGATCTTGTCTATCACTTTCCTTGTTTTACTCATTCTGTTTGATACTTTAGTAAGGCTATAAATATAGCTTGTATTCGTTCCTTAAGTTTTACTCCCTCCGTTTCAAAATGTTAGTCTTATTTGCCATTTTCACACATATTAAGGTATCTTAAATGTGTTTATTTTTCTTTTTATTTTCATGTGATTGTAAACCTTGAAAATCAACTGCATTTAATAAGATTAACTATAGTGCTTTGAAAAGTGTATGTATATATACATATAGTGATGTGGTTTTATATAGAACAATGATGTGGCATTAAATATTTATTACAACTGGTCAATTTTGGAAAGACAATTTCAAAGTTAAGTTTTGAAAAGTTGTATTGAAAAAAGAGTAGGACACATATTATGGGATATTTTTTTTTGATAAATAGGACTAACATTTTGAAACGGAGGGAGTAATAAACTAAGAAAATACAATGTAGACTTAACAGAAAATTCCCTCTGTACATATTTGTTCATCTCCTTTGTCATAGCTTAGCTTAATTATCTTTATATCTTTAATGTTCAAATCTCAACATGGTATCAAAGCCTCCGATCTTAGGAGGCCCAACAAATTAATTCATTTTATTCTTATTATGTTTCGTTGAGTCGTTGAGTTCTTTCGTTGCTCCGATCGATTTGATAATTGTTTCGAACTGTCTTTCATGTTTTTTTTCATCAGCAGATTATTGTTAATGGAGTGCAGTTGTTATTGATTGAAAACTGAGTTGAGAAGGATACAAGTGAGTCGGAGCAGTGAAGGAAAGCAACAGAGGCAGCTGATTCTATGCTCTCAAGGTGTTTGACGGAATGCCATTGAGGAAAAATATGAGTTTGAGTGTTATGGGTTGTGAAGAATGTATGAAATAATGTAAATACTGTTTATGAAGCGAAGGGTGTTAACGATTTGGATCGTTTTCAAGAAGAGGGAAATGGGTATTGGCTAAGTTGGGTGTCGTCATGGAGTGTAGTCCGAAAAGTTAGAGATTGCAGTAGTGGGATGGTACTGCAGGGATTGTTACAAATCGAGGAGTTGTTTAGATTGTCTTTCAAGTTGTGGTAGTGTAGAGTGCAGAGGAGTATGAACTTGTTGAGGATCAGCTGTTTGTTAAGCTATTGGTGGTGAAAGGAAATTTTTGAATGCTGTGAATGGAGCTGGTACACAGGCCACAACTATCGGAAGGTAAAGATGTTCACGAAGTGGCCTTAAAGTGATGCAAGGAAGAGATGAAGTGATTAAAGGGATGGTCTGCCATGTGTTTGAGGTGCTCTTGCTGATTTTGTAAAGAAGGTTTTAAAGCCGCCTTGGGGACAGGGTAACATGAGCAAGGAGGCTTTTAAGACCATTATGAAGAAGACTGTAGATAAGGTTTCCGGAGTCTAAAGTAAACCTTGATGGTGGAAAGCAATTTAATTTAAGCCTCATGAAACCTCTGAAGAAGCTATTTCCTTGAACTTGAGCTGCTTCTTCTCGAGTCCTCACAGATTCAGCAACAGAAGAGATTAATAATTCGACATCTTTGTCAGAGATATTTCTCGCAGACGATATTTCTTTGCGATCAACGCTGTAATTTTTTGAAGCACCAAGACTGTTTCCAGACAGATCCCGACAAAGATGCATCTCTTGACTCTTGTCTTCATCATGCTTACGCACTGATTTTTCCATTTTCTTTGGACTAAGTTGAATGGTTTGATACTTGCTTCTGTATCCCCTCGAGATATCACTCTTAGTAGAGTCACTGTGTGAATAGCGACAATATGCCCCTCGATAACACTTCCCCCGTTAATAGTCAAAGCAAACTGGACCAGGAGCTTTATCACGTCTTGTTCTGTCACTGCCATACTGAGCCCCGTGCCTGGATGGAGATCTGCTCCTGCTTCTTGGTTTCTTTGGCGACCAGCTGCGTGAGCAACTACGCCTATGTCTTCTTCTCTGTGGGCTTATGTGATCTTGTCTTTGTTCTGGATGAGCTTGAATCAAAAGTGCCCCATCAGAGGAGGGGCAATTGTAATGATAATTCCTGGAAATTTAAAGTAGGCAGTAAAGACGTTATAAAAGGAAATAAACTTGACATGACCTTATTGGTTGTTTGGAGGAAAAGTGTCAAGCTCTCCTTCAGTTATGTGCGACTGGTTCGGTTGGTGCATTGTGTTGATGCCTTAGTGATTGCAGATTTTCTTCTAAAAAAGGAAGTCAGTTGTATGTGGGGGATCATATGGTCGGATTTCAATGATCGTTTGGTGTTGTCTTGCATATTTTACTCAGACTTTTTCTGTTGGGATGTACTCAAGATTGTCAATGGGTTCCTTTATTGGATAAAGGATGTGGTTGCGTCTGGTGGGTTTTGCAATGCTCACTGTAGGTTCGTAGAGGCTGAGAAAGCTGACTCTTCTAAGAGCTCTGGGCACAATTGTTGGTCCTGAGAGAAGTTTCGATGGGATTCTTGACAAGCAGAACAGGATGGTTATTGCAGGTCGTGGCAAATGGATGCTCTTGGATATGGATTGTGCCGAGGGTAAGCTTGTTTGGAAGTGTTCAATTAGTTTGTTTGGTGGTTGGGCCTTATGTCGTTGATGATTTTACTTATATGATTTTGTTATTATGTAAGTATGATGTGACGATTTTCAGCCAGATTATTAGAAGTGGGTCTTTGGGTTTCGCTGCCAAAGAGGTGCTCATCTCTGAGCAACAAATGTTTTTTTTTATTCTCTTGGATTTAGAGTGTGTATGCAGTTGAAGTGCTTGGAGCATGACGCTGTGTTGAAGATTGTCAGACTATTGTGCGGCATAAGGTCTGTAACTCTATGTGCAACCATATGTTGCGGATATGCAGACATGGTCTTGGCTTGTTTCAAGTTTGAACTTGTTTTTCAGGCTTTTCTGTATAATGGTTGTAATGTAAAGAATGAGATGCTGCGGTACTTAGTTGTGCATTCTGGTACTAATAGGAAATGCTGGTCGCTGGTCGTTGATTATGATCTAGTCTAGATTTGGCTCGTTGGGTTTGTTTGGAGATGCCAAGGCATGTGGTCATAATCTGTTTGTTCGCACAGCTGTTTCTGGTCCGAAGGAACAGAATTGCAAGTCTAGACAGTGGTGGTTTGGAAATTCTGCTGGTAATCATGGAAGATTAGCATGTCTGCTGGTGTGTGTTCGACTTATTGGTCAAAGATAAGTGGCAACGAGTCAAGTTCAGGGATAAAGGTGCAGATGGGAACAGGGTTGTTAGTGCTGAATATAATACCGACTTTGTTTGTACAGTGGCACAGAGATGGTGTTATAGAGATGCTGTTGTTCCGTGTATGTATCGGGGTAGTGATTAAAATTGGAGTTAATCACCCGATAACTTGGGGCGTGTATGCAGAGTATGAGACTCTGCATGTGGTTGCATTATTTTTGGTATTTGCCTGCAGATTCAACAATAGATTGATTGTGAATCAAGAGTTTCCATGTGTTGGGAGCTAGCTCTTGGGTTAAAGCATCTTGGAAAACTAGTAGCGCAGACGGCGCTAGATGCTAGTTGCGCAGATGGCGCAGATGATTGCATGAGTGCAAATATGGATGCTGAGGACAAGCGCAGAAGTTGTTGAAAAGGAAACAGGCAAGGCAGAAGAATGCAAGAGTTTGGCCTGTTTCCTTTTCAACAACCTCTGCTCTTGCATTCTTCTGCCTTGCCTGTTTCCTTTTCAACAACCTCTGCTCTTGCATTCTTCTGCCTTGCCTGTTTACTTATTGTCAGTCCATATATGCATTGGACAATTGTGTTGATTAATTTTTTGCAAGTTTAAATTTTTTAAAGTGGTTTAAAACCTAACCCGCCCAAACCAAACCGTTATAATTTGGACGGGTTTTTTTTAATACTAACGGTAACGGTTATGGTAACGGGTTGTTAAATTCCAAAGCCGTAAAATATGGATTGGGTGGTTTAGTCCCTTCAACCCGACCAACCCGACCATTGCTCGCCCCTAATTGTGAGTGTTAATGTTAAACAACGTACCAAGTATCATTCATATGAAACTTATCTGTTAGAAAATAGTGGATGCATTAACTTGACAGAGAATGCTTGTTATATCGTATGCAGTTATACTATGTTGCATTTGTTAGATTTAAATAAATAATCACAGATCATCTTATGCGATATTATCAAGCTTACACGATAAAACTATAGTAAGGAAGCGTACCTGATTCCATGATGGTAGATTATGTATACGGATTCGGGACTTGATCTTCCACAGACTTATTGATTCGCCTCTAACCATATCTCTCTCTGACTGATGGGAATAGAGGAGTAGAGGTTGTGAATAGCCTTGGGGACCAAGACCCTATTATGTTATTTATATAATACTCTAATTAGACCCCATTAACTCTAATCAGATTACTATTAGGTATTACACATTACAAAGCCGATACCGAATAAGATGTTATTGGACCCTTTATTTTAGACCACTTTATTAGTCCAAATAGAATAAACATTAAATATAATTGCCTTTAATTTGTAAGCTCATAAATTATTATTAGATTATAAAAATAATCTAACAATCTCCCACTTGGGCTACAAATTGTTCCAAACAACAATTACATTCAATAACCTTAAGTGCGCAAAAAATTGTTTATTCTTTAAAAAACATCTTCCTTAGTCAATCTGGTCCATCTCATATATAAACATGAAACCAAAGCGACCTTCGTCACATTGTCGTAACTGGATCCTCAATGATCACCACATAAATATATTCAATGACATAGATCAAGTATGGATGTGTAACTGGAAATTACATGCAATGTGATCTCAATCATGCCTATTTCCAATTGGTCCTTAATACCTTAGTGAGATCAATCTTTATTCTTTCAAACTTTATGTCAAAATCACAATTGAAAGAAATAGCTCGTATAGAGCAATAGATAGAATAAAATAAAATAACTTTATTCTGCAGAATACTCAAAAACAAAATATCACCATAGTGTCAATAAAAGCTGAGTACCGAATACAAGAACAAAACAAAAACTCCCACTAAAACTGAATATCCTCCAATGAGACAACACCCATATGAGCAGTATGCCCAAGAAAACTTATGGTGTCAAAACTTTAGTAAGTGGGTCTGCTAGCATAGATTTTGTTCTTATATACTCAATAGACACTAATTGATATTGCATTCTCTCTATAATTTTGATATTTAATGTCTATATGTTTAGACATAACAAAAAAAACTTAACCATAAGTAGATTTTTTTGTATCTACACAAGCAACGAAATCAGAATTGGAATATATAATGATCTCCAAATTTTCCGAATTCTGATAAACGAGCATGTAATATTTTGTTCCTTCCAAGTACCTTATAACCCATTTAATTATAATCCAATGATCCATTCCAGGGTTACTTGAATATCTGCTTAACATACCCACAATGAATGCCAAAACCGGCAGGGTACTAAACTTGACCATACATAAGACTCCCAACAGTCGAAGCATATAAAATGTTCAACATCTCCTTTCATTCATGATCATTCTTAGGACACTGTTTGAGACTAAACTTATCTCCTTCAGCAACATGAGTACTTATTTGTGCACAATCTTTAATATCAAACTTAGCAAGCACCTCGAGAACCCAAGTATACCTCGAGAACGGTCTCGATGTATCTTAATTCTTAATACAAAATAGACGTCACCAAGATCCTTCATTTCAAAATGAGAAGTAAGAAATCTCTTGGTTTTGTGCAATAAGCCTATATCGTTGCAAGCCAATAGTACATCATCGACATAAAACATAAGGAATATAAATTTACTCCCACTGAACTTATGATATAGCCACAAGTACCATTATTGTCTCTAGTGGATCTACTAAGTGGTACTTCCTCTTAAGTTTGTTGAGTTTGCTCTTCTTGAGCATCATCTTGATTTTGAGTAGGAAACTGTACAGGTATATCCACATTGTTATCTTGAACTACATGAGGCAAAGAAACTGATTCTTACTCAAAGACAACATCCCTGACTTTATCTTCCCCCTCAAACTCAACATCCTCAAGAAATCTAAAGCAAGATGCTTTTCAAGCTCATCAAGGAAATCTTTAACAGATACCTCATTGGAGTCATTAGACATACCGCCCCTGAATGCTTTACGAATACTGCGCTTTATCATCATTAGACTTAAACGATTAGAACACTCCCACTTCTCAAAGTTCAATTTCTCAATATTAGAACTTTCATCCGTAAGAAAAAAAGAAGTTGTTCTTTCCTTATAGCATAGTCTAAATCCATGCAGCCGAGAACTAACAGAACGTTCTCTTTCCAGCTCTTAAAGTTTGTGCCGTTAAGCACAGGAATGGAGTTCGTGTTGGCAGTTATATTAGCGGCAAATGCATTAACTAGCAATTTTGAACAAAAAAAAAATATAAGCTCGCATAATAGAAATTCATGTCATATGCAAACATAATAGCACACAAAAAAAAACATGAATTTAAAACTATAGTGTGTGTGGGCCCATTCAAACAAGATATCTAGCACAACATTAATATTTAGTTTTTGGACAGAAATATTAACTTGCAAGTGGTACTCTCCACGCAGAAATCAAATATTAATAATAAATTCGGTCAAGCAATAACCTTCATTTGGGCTGATTTATTACTCACATGAAAAATTTATAATTATTACATATTTATTCCCGCACGTATATCCATTATTTGGCCATTAAATAATCTTCCTTTGGGCAGATTATTACAACGCATAAATAATAAACATACACATCCTAGTATTTCAAAATAAATAAATTTACACATAAATATCACTTTGGCAATATTTTGCTTCAACTTACTTATTCGCGAAATAAAAGGACAAGAATAAACTTATTTTTTTCTTTTACAAAAAAATGTGCCCAAATCCCTATTGTCATAAAATATTAAATTTATTCACCTAATATTTTAATATTGTACAACTAAATGAAATAAAAAAAATCCATATTGACAGAATTATTAAAAAAAACTGTCCGAATCAAAATTTTGTAGCAATCATATACCACGATTGAGCTTTTATACGCAATTTCAAGATTCAATAGAAAAAAAAAAAACGCATATTCTTTATATCATGATCATATAATGTTAACAACAAAAAACAAAAAAAAATACATAAGCAATAGACAAAAAATCTTTGTCAATTGTTATACACTCGGCATGGCCGCATTCAATCTAATCATGCTAATCAAAATTATTTACATCATCTAGTTGCCGTATGATGATAGTAAAAAAAAAAATTAACTCAACCAAATGTCAAACCAAGTTGACATTCACGTACCTTAAGCTTTATTCCCACAAAAAATATGTGATTCAGATTGCTTACTTGCACTCGCATGGATCATCCAGACCATATACATCATGTATGGATTATCTCTTTAACATCATATCATGTATATTAAATCGAAAAAAATATATACAGGTGCCCTTAATACAAGCAAGTGCTAATGTAAATATCACGATAAAAGATGAAAGCGAGATATACAATAATCAACGACATTCGCAGCATGTTAAAATCACAACATATAGTCATATAACATGATTAATCCGGATAAAATCAAAAAAACAATCATATATGATAATATATGATCAACCCTAATAATTCAACATAAGATAGATTCGAATACCAATTGTTAGATATAAATAAATAATCAGAATCATCTTATGCGATATTATCAAGGTTACACGATAAAACTATAGTACAGAAACGTACCTGATTCCATGACAATAGGTATGATTATGAATTATGGGACTTGATCTTCCACAGACTTGATTCGCCTCTCTAACCGTATCTCTCTGTGACTGATGGGAATAGAGGAGGAGAGGTTGTGAGTAGTCTTGGGGACCAAGACCCTATTATGTGCTTTATATAATAATACTCTAATTAGATCCCATTAACTCTAATCAGATTACTATTGGGTATTACACATTAAAAAGCTCATACCGAATAAGATGTTATTGGACCTTTATTTTAGACCACTTTATTAGTCCAAATAGAATCTATACTATTATATAAAAGCCGAAACATTAAAAGTTTGGTTCAACGGTACCTATTGAATTTACCTAATTATCCTTACTCAATTACAGATCTACTAACTAATCAATTTCCTTTTTCAGGTTACACATATTATCTTTTCTATTTTCAAGAACTAAATAATTTCCTTTTCCATGTAAAATACACTATTTTTATATTTTATCTAACTAAAATTTCTCATTTATTAATCAATTTCCTTTTTCAGTTTAAACATATAACCTTTTCTATTTTTTAATAACTAAATAATTTCCTTTTTCATTTAAAATAGAATATCTTTTACATTTTATCTAACTAAAATTAAAACAAAATTACTATTAATTACAAAATATTATTTACTAAAACACAATATTATTTTATTTTATATTTATAATAATAAATATTATTTACGTGTTTAATAAAATAACATAATTATATATAATTACTATTAACTAATCAATTACCTTTTTGAGTCAAAACACATTACCTTTTCCCTTTTCTCTAACTAAAATCTTTCTTTTTCCAATTAGATCATGGACAGTTAACTTTTTCAGCAAAACACGTTACCTTTTTTCTTTCATCTTACTAAAACCTCCATTTTTCTAATTATATTACAGGCGTTTCTATTTAATAAAAAAAATAATATTATAATACTAATAATTAACCAATTACCTTTTCAGCTAAAAATAACATAATTATATATAATTATTATTAACTAATCAATTACCTTTTTCAGTCAAAACACGTTACCTTTTCTCTTTTCTCTAATAAAAATCTCTCTTTTTCCAATTATATCATGGACAGTTATCTCTTTTCAGCAAAACACGTTACCTTTTTTCTTTCTTCTTACTAAAACCTCCATTTTTATAATTATATGTTGAGTATTGAACACAAAGAAAGAATACAGAGGGGGGGTGAATGGATTCTTGAACTTTTCGTGCCTTGAGTCTGTGTAGCAAACAAGTATTGTGTGTGCAGAGATGTAGATGCGGATAAAGAACAGCACACAACACAATATCACTTTAATCTAATGTATTATTAGATAAAGGTTGCTGCAATCTGTGAATACAAATGATAGTATTCTCAGCTTCGTTTTTCTCAGAGAGATATAGCTTACAGTATATGAAAAACTCGACTCACACAAAAGTTACTAAGTTATGAAGTGAGGCTGTGTCCTTATAGATCATGGATACAGCCTGCTTACTGCAAATAAGGTAGCTAAACAAATTACTTTCTAGTTTGTCTATCTTTTTTGAGTAAGTGTCCAAACGGTTACAGATTTGACTTTGCAAAGCCTGTTTAGATCCACTTCTTTAGCTCCTTGTCTCTTCTATATCTCTCCAAGCTTCCTTGTAGGCTTTCCAGAGCACGTTACAGATTGTGGTCCATAAAGTGCATTGGCTTGTTACAGGTTTCTGACTTGTACAATTTCTTCAGTATTTTGTCTCCAAGAATGTATTCGAGAAGTGACTAAGTAAGTGATTCGAGAACTAGAATTGACTTGATCGATAACTCTGAGTTCTCGAACACTGTTATATTGACATATCGAACCACTTCTCGAATAGCTCTTTTCCATCAGGATTCCTTGAGTTGTCGAATAGAACATTTGACTTATCGAATCCTCGAGATATCGAATAGCTTTCTGAGTCCTTGAGATATCGAATGGAACTTTGACTTGTTGACTCTTTGAGAACTCGAATACCATCTTGACTTGTTGACTTCTTGAGTTCTCGAATAGAGTAGTAGACATATCGAATCTCTGAGATATCGAATGAGATATCGAACAGTGTATTCAGAGATATCGAATAGTGTCTTGAGATATCGAATCCCTGACTTCTCGAATGCTGGACTTCTAGAATAGACAAATATACTTCTCGAATTGGTACTTAGGCAAATTCTTCATTTCTTCAAATCCCAACTGTGATTATTTGACAGTCTTTAACTCCTTGCTTGAGGCATGAACCTTGGAACTTCTTTCAAGCATTATTCTAGACTCTATTTGTACAATTACACAACTAGGATTTGATGCCTACTACAAGTACAATACAAACAGAAACTCTACAACTAGAAGTTCCCTCAGTTAAGAGGTCATGTAAGTAATGCAAAGCATTACAAACAATTAGGCTTGTTATTAGATGTGTACAGGCATGCCTCTGTAACTAACATTATATTACAGGTGTTTCTATTTAATACAAATAAAATAATAATATTATAATACTAATAATTAACTAATTACCTTTTCAGCTAAAATATATCATCTTTTCTATTTTTTCTAATTGCATTCCCTTTTTTACTAGAAATATAACGGGGTTAATTTTTCATTTTCTAAAAACTATGAACAATTTTATTTCGTAAAAAATTATAATTACTATAAACTAATCAATTACTTTTTCACTTAAATCATGCACGTTACTTTTCTATTTTCTCTAACTAAAATCTCTTTTTTTTTTCAATTATATCACGGACGGTTCTATTTAATAAAATAAACTAATAATATTATAATCTATATATACTATTATATAAAAACCGAAACAGTAAAAGTTTTGGTACCTGTTTTTTTTACCAGTTTTTTGGTACTTCGTAAATTTACTTATTTATCCTTCATTATAAAGAAAAATAAATTAATACCTTATATATAATAAACATAAGGGAGATCTTATCCAAATTTTTTGTCGTCGTCGCTGTACTACCAAAAGCATATGATCCGTTGGATTGAAAGTCATCCGTTGGATTATAAATTATATCCTTATATATTTATTTATAATTTTCACTTTGTTAATTTACTATAATACCCTTTCTTCATGGATTTATTTTTTTTCTTCATCATTATAACTAAATTTAATTTAAAAATATCTTTAATTTATTAAACAAATAAAATATTTATAAACAAATAAAATCAACTATAAATAAACAAATAAAAAAGATGTCTACAATGAATTGGAAAAAAATCCTAATACAATAATAATTACATTATTCTATCAAAAATCTACAAATACAAGGGAAAAAATCCTAATACAATTATAATTACATTATTCTATCAAAAATCTATATATGAACTAAAGGCGAAGGATTTATATGTTTGTCTACATGGGAAACATTATGCGAGGGCTCAACCTCCTGAAGTCGGTATCATTTTAAAAAGCCATGGAAGAGAAACATACATTATGCCAATAGATTTGGAGTATGTACACTGTTCTTTTGTTGATGATACGTGTATATCATATTAAAAAGGAAATTATAATTTAAAAAGGATATAATTTAGCAGAGTCGTATTAGAATTGAATTTTAAAAAGAAAATTATAATACGAAAAGGATATAATTAAAAAATGATACAACTAAATTTTATTTTATTAATATTAAAGTTTTAATTGGAAAATAATTTTTAAATTATCAATAAATTAAAGATTATTTTGTTAATTTCATGCGTGCTATAAAATTGTCAAAATCAAATTTTAATAATTCAAGATAGAGCACAAATTATATCCTATTATATAATAAGAGTAAGAGAATTAATAATAGGTATTACCACAGGTCAAAACTATACTAGAAGAGTATTTATTGATCTGCCTCCTATTCCCACCAGTAGTCCAATACAATACATTATGTAATATTAATGTATAATCTCTCGCTTAATTATGAGAAAATTATTATAATATTAAAGTATTTAACTCCAGCTTTAATTAATATGTTCCATGTTCGTAGATGTGACCTTTTGGGGCTCTGTGTACGTCTAAAAGATAGGAAACTAAGAAGCTTTTAGCACACCATAATTAATATTTTTTTAAAATATTTTAATTCATCAAATTTAATTAGTATTTTTAATAAACAATTTTATAAGTATTAAATTCTTCTAGATTATCTCAAAATCTATATGATTTTCAATATTTTAATTTAAAAAATTTTATATATAATAATTGTAAAAGATATCTTATCCAAAATTTTGATACTATGATAATTTGTCGTTGCCAAAACAATCTCAACCGTTGGATTTTTTTTTTTTAAAATAGACGATCAAAATTATACTATATAAAAAATAGATATTTTATAAAAAGATTATAAGTTAAAAGAAGTTATATCATACATGAATTTAAAAAAAGTCTAATATAAAAAAAGGTTATAACTTAATAAAGAGACCAATTTAATTATTATGTAAATAACATTAAATTTCTATTATATATCAAAATAAAAAAGATCGTCAGGTCTTAAAATCAAAAGATGGAAATCGTTATTTTCTAATATTAAAACCTGTATTTGGTTGTTAGTATAAGTATATTCAATACTGAAAACGATTTTGATAAATTCAACCAAATATAAGTAAATTTTCTAAATCGAATAGAATTTTGAACGAAAAAAATCGTCAAATTCTTTTAAGGCCTAATAGAATTTGGTTGAATATTCAACAAAATTTTCAATAGAATTTTCAACGCAAAAATCAAATAAATTCAACATGTGTTTGATTTTGCGTTGATTTGATTTGAAAATAATAATTAAACCATCAATGAATTAAACATTATTTTTTTAATTTCACATGGACTGTAAAATCGTTCAAATCAAATTTTAAGAATTCAAGATAGAATACAAATATTAAATCGAACGTATAAAATCTTATATATATATATATATATATATATATATATATATATCAATTTTTTAACAAAAAATTGATATGTAAATTAATAACATATAAAATTTAAAATTTTAATATGATTATAGATATTAAAAAAGGAGCCGTGCGTTGCACGGGTTATAAGCTAGTAAACATTAAATATAACTAGCTTAAAACCCGTGCGATGCACGGTTTTTTTTAGTATTATATAAAAATTTTCATTAATTTTTTAAAAACATGATTTTTGGAGGTTTAAATTTTTAAATGAGATTATTTGATGATAATTATATAAATGTTATCCATGATATTTCTAGAAAATGAGGAATTTTAGTTAGAAATTTTGAAAAGATGATGGATTTTGGATGAAAAAAGATAATCGGTTAATTATTAGTTTTTTTTTTTGAATCAAGCCATGCAAAACCTCAAATAATAGCAAGGAATAGTGATTCAAGATACAATCCATAAAGATACAGACCAAACATTACATCCAATAATTGCATGACAAGCACAAACTCACACCCAAGTTCTGATTGCTAATCACAACTACAAGGTGGGCCTATTCGTAATGCTTTTATTGCCTTTCCAAGAACATTGGAGATAGACAATAATAAGCTGCTATGATCCATACAGATGCAAACCAGAACATCATTTAATTCAAGTAACAAGAAGATTTCCTTTGCTGCTACATGTAATTATATCATTTATTTTTTTATTTTAATTATTAAATAGAATGCTCCTGATATAATTGAAAAAATAGAGGATTTGGTTAGAGAAAATTAAAAAGTCAACATGTTTTAGCTGAAAAAGGTAATTGGTTAATTTATAGTAATTATAAACTAATTATGTTATTTTACTAAATAAATTTGCATGTAATATTTTTAGAAAAAGAGAAATTAATGTTGCCCATGATATTTCTAGAAAAAGAGATATTTTAATTAGAAAATATAGAAAAAATGATACATTTTAGCTGAAAAAGTAAATTGATTAAATATTAGTATTATCATATTATTGGTTTATTTTATAAAATTGAATTACCCTTAATATAATTGAAAAATGAGAGATTTTAGTTAGAGGAAATAGAAAATATAACGTGAAATTACTCCTAGTGTTTTTTGAAAAATGGAAAATTTATGATGCCGTGATATTTCTAGAAAAAAAGGAATTTAATTAGAAAAAATAGAAAGATGATACGTTTTAGCTGAAAAGGTAAGCGGTTAATTATTAGTATTGCAATGCACGGGTTTCTTGTATTATGTTATAAATTTTATTTAATATAATTATGTTTTTATATAATCATTATTTTTAATAATTTCTTAAATTTTAATTTGATATAATTTAATATACTTATGTTTACGGATTATACTAATGTTTCCTTATTATAAACAACGTATACGATTTTTAATATATTTTATTAATAATTGAAAATTATGGTGTGATATTTTCGGGTATATATTAATGATCACAATATTTATTGTAAATTAAAAGGCCAACGCGTTTTATTTAGAAAGGAAATATTAATGATTGAAAGATTTTACTTGAAAATTAAGGTGTGATATTTTCGGGTATACATTAGTGATTGTAAGATTTGTTTTAAATTAAAAAAGTAACGTATTTTAATTCGAAAGAAAATATTAATGATCGAAAGATATGATACGATTGATGTGTTTAGGTATTTATAAGAGGTAATATCTTCAACTAAAGTTAAATATGAAAAGGAAATCGACTGATTACCATAAATTTTATTATATTAATGTAAAAAAGGTAATCGACTAATTAACATTAATTTTATTATGTTAATTGACTAATTACCATTAATTTATTTTAGGTGTTATATTTTTCTTGAAAATTATGGTATGATATTTTTGGGTATATATTAATGATTGTAAAATTTGTTTTAAATTAAAAAGGTAACATGTTTTAATTCGAAAGTAAATATTAATTATGGAAAGATATGATACGATTGATGTTTTTAGTTGTTTATAAAAGGTAATATCTCGACTATTTACCATTAACTATATTATGTTATTATTTATTTTAGGTGAGTAACGTGTTTTAATTAAAAAGGAAATATTAATGATGGAAATATATGATGCGATTGATGTTTTTAGGTGTTTATAAAAGGTAATATCTCGACTAATTACCATTACTTATATTATGTTATTATTTATGCGATGCACGGATTTTTGTTGATATGTAATAAATTTTATTTTATGTTATAATTATATTTTTATATAATCATTATTTAAAATATTTTATTTTAATTTTAATATTAATAATTTAATATAAATTTAATTAATGATATGCATGGTTTAAAACTTATATTATGAAATTTAAAATAAATATGTCGTTAATAAAATTTGAAACATGAAATTTTAGTAAATTAATTTAATCATATAATATATTTAATAATTAGATCTAATGATTCTGATTTTTTACTAAAACTTTAATGGTCATTATTCGTAATAAGAATTTCTATTATATTTTGTTACTGATTACATGATATGGTGTGATATTTTTGGGTATATATTAATTATTGCTAGATATGAATTGATTGGAAAATATGATATGATTGAGGTTTTTAGGTATTTATAAAAGGTAATATCTTCAACTAAAAGTAAATGTGAAAAAGGCAATCGACAAATTACCTTTAATTGTATTATGTTATTATTTATTTTGGGTGTTTTAATAGTATAGATATTTAATAAATTTTCTTTATAATGAAGGTTAAATAAGTAAATTCACAAAATACCAAAAAACATATACCAAAAAATAGGTACCAAAATTTTTAATGTTTCGGGTATCATATAATAATAATTAATTTTAATTTAATTTTAATATACTCATATTTACGGATTATAATAATGTTTCTTTATTATAAACAACGTATGCAGATTTTTAATATATTTTATTAACAATTGAAAAATATGGTGTGATATTTTCGGGTATATATTAATGATTGTAAAATTAGTTTTAAATTAAAAAGGTAACATGTTTTAATTCGAAAGAAAATATTAATGAAGATTAGTTTCAAATTAAAAAGGTAACGGGTTTTAATTCGAAAGGAAATATTAATGATTGGAAGATACATTGATGTTTTTAGGTGTTTATAAAAAGGTAATATCTTCAATTAAAAAGTAAATGTGAAAAAAGACAAGCAACTATTTACCATTAATTATATTATGTTATTATTTATTGTAGGTGTTTTAAAAGTATAAATATCATATATTTATTTTTCTTTTTAATAAAGGGTAAATAAGTAAATTCACGAAGTACCTAAAAATTGGTACCAAAAAACAGGTACCAAAACTTTTAATGTTCCGGAATTTATATAATAGTAAAATATTAATGAAGATTAGTTTTAAATTAAAAAGGTAACGTGTTTTAATTCGAAAGAAAATTTTAATAATTGGAAGATACATTGAAGTTTTTAGTTGTTTATAAAAAGGTAATATCTTCAATTAAAAGTAAATGTGAAAAAAGGCAAGCGACTACTTACCATTAATTATATTATGTTATTATTTATTATAGGTGTTTTAAAAGTATAAATATCATATATATATTTTTTTAATAAAGGGTAAATAAGTAAATTCACGAAATACCAAAAAATTGGTACCAAAAAATAGGTACCAAAACTTTTAATGTTCCGAAATTTATATAATAGTATAGATAGATTGTCTTTAATTTATAACCCATAAATTATTATTAGATTATAAAAATAATCTAACAGCATTATGTTACTTGTCTTTTATAGTGAAGTTAGTATTAGCTTTACCATACTCATAATTTTTTAAGTCTGGGTGGTAGGATTATGTCAGCCAACTTTATGCACTGCATACCTTTTCGTTTAAAAAAAAAAAAAAAAAAATTCTTGGTTGCATCACTGAGTTCTCTTCAGTAGGAGTACAAGGCCACAAGGTAGTAGATGCACAGTAGTGCTAACATCTGCTTCTAATCTTTAATTTTAAGAACGAGAGGATCACTGAACAGTATTATTATATTGAATATAATTAGGGCTTCTCAATTACAATTGTCTTTCTCTTTTGCCTTTTATTTAATTTTTAGGATTTAGCTCTTCATGTATCCCTAAAGTTTTCTTCTTTAATTATATATCCTATCTTCCGGATAATTTGTATTTTAAATTGCCTCAATTTGTTAATATCAGGCAATACATACATGTATAGCATATATAACTTAGAAGTTAAACATGTTACACAAAGCTTACAATTGTAGGGTTTGATACAGTAGATTCATTTGTTACCCTCGAAATCATGTAGACTATGCATCGTTTATTGATTCATTTGTAAGCCTAGAATTCGTATAGACTGTAAATCTTGTTAATCTTGTTTAATCAAAGTGAGTAGCGATTTGAGTTTTGTAAGCCTAGAATAGACTATAAATCTTGTTTAATCAAAGTGATTAGGGATTTGAGTCGTTATTTCTGATTGAATGTATGTATATATTCTCTTGTGTCTTTCTTAATAGTTGTCTTATTGTTGTAACCTTTATCTGATTGGGGCTCTTTTTTTAATCAGAAATTTATAATGTCGGGCTGTAGTTTTAAAGACGTCCTCTTGGGGTCTATAAAGCCAATCACTCTCAATGTAACCCCCGGAGATGAGGTTATTTTGGAGAACATTATTTTAGACGAGGACGAGAGAGTTGATCCTTCTCTCGTCAAGGTTGTTCATAACTAACCCTTTATATCTTTCTTTTTTTTCTGATTTTTTCTACTTCACCTTTTCTTTTTAATTATATGATTCATCTTTTCACATTTTAATTCATTTGGACTACCTTTATTTACAGGGTTTTCATGAAGAATTTAAAGATAAATCTGTGTGCATATTTTTGCTCCCTTTGTCTCCTGGTCATAAGAATTCTATGGTTCTTGATACTATGAGGTTGTGGGATGTTTATGAGCAAGTTAAGTCTTTTGGTGGAAAATTTAACGTCATTTGTGTGCCTACACATGTAGTGCATAATAAAAATGATTTTGAATACTTCAATCCGTACCAAGAATACTTCCAGATCCAATGTTGCACATCATTTCATTGTATTCATATCGATGATTCTGCATGCTTAAAGCGAGTGGAGAGTATGATTGGTATCCCGAAAGATCCGGAAGCAACCTATGTTATCCTTGGCCCTATGAATGGTTTGTGTAGAAAGGTTGTTACTATACTTGATAGTGACTTTATCAAGTGGCATGGAGCCGAAGCTTTTCCATTTACCACAGAAAAGATACAACAACTGGCACGCGAGGATGAAACTTTGTGGAGTGGAAAGCATGACCTGGGAACTCTTTTGTCATTACCTGATCGTGATTTTGTTATCTCAAATAACTACACAAAGGTACTTCCATCCCCTACGATAGTTGATAGTGATGTGATGTTCCATGTGCATGAATTTAGAAATTTGATTGAGGTAAGAAGCTTAACATAAAATAATATTGGGTTTAGCCTTTGCTCCAATTAAAACTTAACACGTGTAAAAACTTGAATAAATAGAAGCAAGTTAAACTTAAGTGGAGTCATGATGATAACAACTCTTAGCAGCCATTTGTTTTCAACTTAATATAACTATTTAAATATTTTGTTTTTGAATATAGTTTTTAAAGAAAGAACGACTCATTTATCCTATCTAAGAGCCTGCCCTGATTTGCCTAGTTTCAGATTAGTTGCCCTTTGTACCGACTATTCACGTTAATTCCACAGGCGTGTCTTGACAAAGTAAAAAAACATACCATTAGATATACATCTATACAGCACAACACAATTCTGGTCCTTCTTCCTTCTATCTGCCTACTGCCATCAAGGCATACTGCATACACCTATGACTTACCACATCAGCCTCACTTCCTCCCAATGTATACATACAATTAGCATATATAAACTCAATTTTTCTTGTTTAAAGTAAGATATATACACAAATTCATGATTAAATACCTAGATAAAATGAGAACCCTAGGCTGATACCCTTCTTGCAGCGTGTGTTGAATATACGTCGGGGGGGGGGGGTACCACGTGTCTACACAATACGTTGCTGGGTGAAATGTATCACGTCTATTGTTGTCAAAAATTAATAGTCCTCGACATTTCTTCATGATACGTCGGTCTCTGAAGCGTGTCTCGACGCTCTTGCCTGAAGCATATAACCTCTGAATCAGGGTAAAAAAATGAACAGGTGCAGATACGTTGGAGAATAAAGCATCTATTAGTGATAGTGATACACTCTTGTCAGCTGCGTGTTGCATAGGCATTTTAGTACATCAACACCGCCACTGGGTATTTTGGCATTAAAAGTTTGAAATTTGGTTGTTAGGTCATTCACCCGTTTTTAAACTTATGTATGCATATCGTTCCATATTTTTGATACTTAAAGGTAAGTGTCTTTTCTTATCAAATTCTATATTAGGTGCTCTTTTATTATAACATTATAGAGTAATGTGGTGATTAAATTTTTGTCATATGCATTAATAAAATAAAGAATATGTATATCATTTCTATATTTATCCAATATTCTTTTCTAGATAATGACATTCAGATAATATGTCTATCAATAGTATTAGACATTTAGAATGAGATCGTCAAATGATTAAGTTTGTTTAGAAATACTAATCATTCAGAATTTATTATTTAGCTTTGTACGACTCCTTTGTATCCTTGTAAGAACTTGTGTGGTGCAACTATGCGCAATAGTTTACATATTCTTTACATATTATGCTATCTTCATACAGTTTAATTAATCGAATAAATTTAGGTCCCTATTTCCGATCTACATCAAAGGACTGTTTGCCTCTTATTCTATGAAGATACTTTGGAGTGCAGAAATTGGACAGAGAAACTTAAGAAACTTTACGTAGCACGAAAAGATTTTGAGGTGGTGGTTGTCTTCTCCATTACTTTTGGGCATGATCAGTCTTTGGAAATCAAGAATCAGATACGCCTCTTGAAATTCTGGAAGGTGTTTGATGAAATGCCATGGTTGGCAATCCCTCCCGATGACCCCAAATGTAGGCAGCTGTGGCGCATTTTCAATAAACTGTGCAGTGATACACCAAAGTTGCTCATAATTTACTCTGGAGGAAAATACTTCGAGGAAAATGGATTTAAAGTCCTGGAGGAGACTGGATTTAAAAACTATCCTTTTATGAGAGAGGAAGTGGTACGGACTTCAGTTGCAGTAAGAGAAAAGAACTTGTCCTCATTTTTGGGACGAAATGAACTTATTCGTGGTAGGGATTTGGGTTATGTTGGACGGGTCAGTTCTCTATATCGATCATGAATATAATAATTTTCCTTTATGTTACTATTTGCTTGTTAACACAGTATTTGCATGTGTATTTGCCCCTGCAGGAGAAATTTACAGTCTCCAAACTCTTGGGGGGTTCAGTTGTCCTCCTTTTTTTGGGAGTACCAGGCTTTAGAGGCTTCAGTGACTTGCTGGCTGGTCTACATTTTAATCATATAAGTTCCGCCAGGGCTGTTGAAAGGTTTGAGATAGTCTACATTCCAATGACGGAATCTCCCCCCGAGATTGTCCCTGAGTGTGACTGGATGCTGGTTAGCCCTTGCAAGGAGCACTTGATTCCTTTTTTCCGTCACTTTTTTGAGGACAAAATTATTCAAAATCCAGGAAAACAATTCACCATGGCGATGGTTAGTTTTGGACAGTTTGGACATTATAATGATCGTGGAATCATCTATACCAACTGTTCCAAATCAGCATATAAATTATTTTTGGATACCTTCCCGTTTGAGGGCAACGAAGAGAAGGAATTCTTCGAGCTTCTATATAGTGCTGCAATAAACAGACCAAGAAAGAAGACGGATGATTAGTTGAATTCTGATGCCTGTCTAGTGAAGAGTCTTCGGTACTGATCGATCAAATATAATCTTAAGTATTTTTGTTTTGTTTAGTGTTTAAAACAAAAAAAAAAGTGCCTCTTGTATTATTTGGCTAAGTGCTGATGACTTTTTTTTCTCTCTACTTTGTCTCGTACAGAGAATTGCTTTTACCTGGTTATGGCGCATGTTGCAGGGCTTAAAATGGTGTTTAAAAATCATATGATCAGCTGGGACATCATGGTGATGTACAAGAAAAATGTGGGACATTTAAGTTGTGATTAGGATGTACATGAAGCAACAATATAGAAAATTTCAAGACGCGTGCAACTTTGTCATTTTATTTTGCATTTAGACTTTAGACGTTTAACGATATTTATGACGATGTAATCGAGAGAGTCTTGGTACTACTTTTAGATTGGTCGTATTGATGTACCAAAGTACTGACTGGAAGTATTTGTCATGTAACAAATTATTTTGGTGGATTTGTAATTAAAACAAACTAGTCATGCTTGATTATTTTTAGAAAAACATTGTTATTGCCTATAAAAATATTGCCTTTTATTGTCATTTCTGTTATTAAAAGCATTGCTATTGAATAAGAATTGTTGCCAATTTTGATTTAATTTGTTACCCTTACCCACATATTCCACATATTGCAATGCTTAACAAAAAATTACTAAAAAAATAGTATTGCAAATGCAATAGGCTATTGCAATGACTCATTAGTGTTGCCATAAACACAAAATCATCGCAACAAATGCTTTTTGCAATGATTTTAGGTGTTGCCATATGGTACTAAAATCGTTGCTACATGAACATATAGTAACCAGACCAAAGTTAACTGCAGATTTTGGCAAAATCATTGCTGTAGACTCTACTGCAATGATTTTAGGCCCTAAAGCAACATTTTTAATTGGTTGCTATATGCAATTTATGGTGTAGTGGACTGTGCATCATTTCAAGCAGAAATTTACTTTTAGATTCCAGGTTCAATTTGACAAAATATTCAACTCTCCGCAAGTCCTAGGAGGCCCAACAATCTGAAAATATTGACTCGGAGCTCTGTCCTCCAAAAGATTAAACATTCCATTACATATATCAATCTGAATACAGTAAGTTACAAGCTTAAGTTTAGAATCCGAGAGATTAGAACAGTACATGCATTAGTTTAGAATCTCAGAGAGGGGGAGGGGGAGCAGAAAAAAAGGTCAGATACAGGATGACTTCAAATAGCACAATCATATACGGGTTTTCCTCTTTCCTTGCTTTAACAAAGCTAGCAGCAGACTCAAAACCTACAGGAAAAAATTGTTTATTTTGTAAGTCGAATATCCTCATAATGCACATTTTTTCATAATAAATCAAATAGCATATACAATATTTAGGCGTAGGCAGATTATTGTGCATCAAATGTATCAATAAATTAGCTAATCATGTCATCTGGAGGTAGAATGATTGCTACACAAATGCAACTCTCCTGACATCTTCAGTAAAAGGTAAAAATTTTCACTAAATAACGTCAAATTTTCGGTAAAAAAGATAGACAGAAAACTTTGATCACAGACTAATTTTTCACTTCCTTGCTGATCTTTTTGGCTTCCAGCTTGTTTTAAACCACCAAACCAAACCGTGATTCCAGGAAATAAATGGTTCATGTCATGTATATTTAATTAGGGTCCTGTTAACAACAGCCCTTAGGGCTATGTTTAAGGACTAATTTTTGCCATGTGGTGGATTTTTATTGGATGATTTATTTGAATGCATGGGGGCACATACTTTTTTGCAAGTGGGCCACAACTTTGAGCCAATTAAAAACTACCACATAACACCTTAACCATAGCCCTAAGGGCTGTGGTTAACATTTTCCATTTAATTAAGTTCATACATGGTCATCACCGAGGAAAACTATTCAAGCAAGGGATATCATCAATTCATCATAAACAAATGCATTGACCCAATAAGTTTGCTAATAAATTGCAGGAAAAATTTAGAAGGGATTCATATCATGTCCCCACTACATGGACTAAACATTTTGTACCGTAATAAGCATAGATATGTTCTGAACTTTGACAACTTAGATTTGCCTCTACAATTAGTTTCCAAGCATCATTAGTATTTTGCTTTTATTCAAATCATTTCCCATACACCGACTAAAAATCAAACACATTTACAGAAAGTGCAAATTTCTGAATTTCCACAACTTAATTTTTGCCCTTTACTTTTCCAAGATTCATTCAGATACACACACAGTATCATTAAAAAAAATATACAGCCATAATGTCTAAAAATCACAAAAACTTACCAACTAGTACAAAACACTTTACTCGCTCATTTTCGCAAAGATGGGCATTCAATTGTCAAAGAAAATAAGTTAAACAATGATTAATATATATTTTCGGAGTTCATAAATCACACATAGCTGTTACCAAAAATAAGTGTTAAAGTTGCACGCAATCTACTGAATAGCCACATGTATGTTTATGTCGAACAGGGCCTGAGGTAACAAATTTTAGTCTTCAAACCGTTGCCAATTTCATGTCCTGTGAATTAACACTGCTAGAAAGATTCCAGAATTAGTTTAACAACATAAGCGTTGTAAAAAGTCAACCATATTTAAACTCTTTGTTAGCCTCACAAACTGGTTAATCGACCTAACATCTAATGCCTTCATTTCCGCTGCATCCATCTAGTATTAGGCTTCAACAAAACACAAATTCATATCTGGAAGTTAAAACCAAGAGAAAGATCAGATATGCAAACTACAAGTCTACAATAAATTCATAATTTTACACCTATTGTAGAAAGGGAACATACCAGCTTAGAAATTGAAACAAGCAATTAAATTACTAATACCACATGTATAACCAATTAGCCAGAATCAAAGACATAACATAGATACTCAAACTAATGAGAACTTATATTTACATCACCCTGTGCTATGCAGCAAGCAAAAGAGCACATTTAACTAATAATGCTTTATACTGGTAGTTATGCTGGTAGTTAACACATAGAAAAACTTATTCATTAAAAATGCAATGACTGACTCGAGTGTATATTCAAAACTAAGCATAACTGCATGTAATAATCAGGATAAGTAGAACTATATACGTGCAGAACAGAGATTAGTAGCTCACACAATCACTTAGAAACAAAAAGATCTGAAGATAATTACTTCTTGTCAGCGAATGCTTTACGAAACATTGGGTCCAATGACTGGTATTACAACATTCTATTGATACCACCATTCTGACAGTAACTTGATATCTCGATTAAGTTAGGCAAAAGAGCTAATTGCATATAAAGTATACAGCATTTCTATGGCTATCATAATTCATATACAAAAGGTTAGTGCTAATGTACCATGACCTATGTAGATGCGTATGTAAATATCACCACGCATAGCATTTTAGCATACGTAATTGTTGTTAATAAGGATAAGTGTTATAAAAATCGTTGATTCACGTGATTTATCAGAAGTCGGTGAGCTGTAGATAAAATATACCAGAATCGGTGTATTAAACGCTTTTCTACAGATCAGGTCAAAATCCAGTTATAACAGGTCAAAATCGGAACTGTTGAGCAAAAAATCGGAGTTGAGAGAGAGTATTCAGATTAGATGATGAGTTGATGTGGTAGGTGGGAGGGAGGAGGGTAAAATTACTTATCTTCAATTCTTCATGTGTGTACCGTGTACGTCTATTTTGTTTAAATTAATCCTTATCAAAAAGTTGAAAATAAATATCCTGAGGTTAACCTCAGGATCCTTATTCTCAATAAATATATGTATATATAAATTATTTAAAAAGATTATATAAAAAAACATACAATTCATGCTCCGATTTATCCTTCCGATGACTCCCCGATTTACCAATAAATCGTAAATCGGTACGTCGACCGAATTGGTCAAATTGATAAGGATAGGAGGCTAACAAATACATGTCAGATCTTCTTTTAAACATCAAGCTTAAAATGATCTCTTCAGCCAACAAAAATTGCAAAGAAAGCTTAAATTTAACGATATTGAGATTCAAATAAGAAACATATAACTTCAGTATAACCTTTCATCTAATTACTAAGAGTACCACATTAAGAAGGATTCTACTGGTCATGTACCTTCCAAAAGACCTCATAATTGCTTCGTTGCTTCCTGTATTGCACTAAAGATGTAACGCCGATTCAAAATATTTAGACAACAATGCAGTCCTGCATGATTGATTCAAATCAGATAAAAGTCATAGTCATAAAACATACATCCATTATAGAAAGATATCCAGAACTATAGCACGGTAGTGTAAGGCAGCAGAGAGAATACGAAATGTACATATCTACTTGTGGTGACATGTTATATTTCCAACTTTCTCTACGTGTACATAAATGTTATATGCAGTATGAAGAAGCCAAAAGCATTTAACCCAGATGTACAAGCCATGAAAAGTGATTCAATTGGCCCAAAGTTGCAATGAAGGATCTTTAAAACCATTAACTACAAAATGCACCTCATAATTTGCTCAAATGCAGTTCTTTAGTAGCATTAGCAATTAAAAGTAAAAGTCTGTTTTGGAGAGGTAGTATCGCTTCTGTCAAGTAAAAGGATATTTAGTCAGGTTCAGTTCACATAATGAAGCACTCAACAAATTATTATATACTAAGAACTGTAACGATTCAAGCATGCTGAACACGTACGAATTTCATGACAACAATCTTACATCAAAGTTAATGACTGGAAGTACCTGTTCATCTTCTTATGTTTGGTTTTTTTTGTTTTTTTCTTTCTTCCTAATCGACTCCATTCCCTCAATGGTAACTAGGCTCTCTGAGTGACTGTAAGACGCTACCCAACGTGGTTTCAAATTTTCGATTCCAGTAAGAAGAGTCACAAGATTGGTTTTGGGATCATAGAGGTACGAGCCCCGATCATCGTGTAACAGGTCCCCAATAACTATCAGACCGGTTTTAAAGCATTGTCGAGGTTGATGAAATTGTAAAAAAGGAAAAGGCCCAATAGAATACATCTTTATCAAACTAGTATCGTCGTCATCCAGCACATACATATCAATCATGTGTTTCTCAACTATTCAAGCAGGGGATATCATCAATTCATCATAAACAAATGCATTGCCCCAATAAGTTTGCTAATAAATTGCAGGAAAAATTTAAAAGGGATTCATATCATGTCCCCACTACATGGACTAAACATTTTGTACCGTAATAAGCATAGATATGTTCTGAACTTTGACAACTTAGATTTGCCTCTACAATTAGGATCCAAGCATCATTAGTATTTTGCTTTTATTCAAATCATGTCCCATACACCGACTAAAAATCAAACACATTTAAAGTTGCACTCAATCTACTGAGTAGCCACATGTATGTTTATGTCGAACAGGGCCTGAGGTAACTAATTTCAGTCTTCAAACCGTTGCCAGTTTCATGTCCTGTGAATAAACACTGCTAGAAAGATTCTAGAATTAGTTTAACAACATAAGCGTTGTAAAAAGTCAACCATATTTAAACTCTTTGTTAGCCTCACAAACTGGTTAATCGACCTAAAACAGCTGTTTAGCACCTATAACGGTAATACACTGCATGAGCACCATTAAAAACAATATCAGACTTGAGGATCTTATTCTTAATTTCTGATTTTTTTTTTAAAACTTGACCTAATTGCCTTATCAATTATAAAACGAAAAAACATTTTCTCCTATTTGTCACCAAACATTCATTCTAAATCTGTGCTACCCAGAAACACATTATCAGCATTATTTATATAAGACCCATATCAGAAAAACCTAACATCACATTCTTACACTTGCGCTTGGGTAAATTATCGAAAAAGTAAAATGTTCTTGGTTCACCTCTTTAAGCAAAAAAATACTTTCATATAACTTAACAATTACAAGAACGTAACATACCAATAAACACAAATTAGTAGAAAAAGTAAACATAAACCAATTGTACCTCCGTCAAGACGAGCTTTCTTTTAATATTGGGCACTTACGTTTTGCAGTACACTGTCGGACTCCATAATTAAATTATGGAGTCGACAGAATACTGCAAACGGTATGTTATCAATTGCCTTGAGAAAGTCCAACAGGGTACTCTGTATAGATACATTGATATATATATATTTTTGTTTGTTATGTACCTTCAATTTTTACCATTTGCCTTTGTGCAATTGCATGTTAGAGGAGATAATCTTTTGGGTTCCGTTCTGTGGAAGGTATAATAACGTTTGAAAGTCTGCTGAAGATGATTAATGCAATTCATACATGTATGGTAATTGTATAAATTGTTAAATGTACCGTTAATCACTAATTTAAACCACAAAAATTGCATTAATCATCTTCAGTAGACTTTCAAACGTTATTATACCTTCCACAGAACGGTACCCAAAAGATTATCTCCTCTAACATGCAATTGCACAAAGGCAAATGGTAAAAATTGAAGGTACATAACAAACAAAAATATATATATCAATGTATCTATACAGAGTACCCTGTTGGACTTTCTCAAGGCAATTGATAACATTAACATATGCAAACTCAAGCAAAGTTTTTTTTTTTTTTTGCCAGAAAAAACAAAGTTTATTTAATATAACTGTAAAAATGCAACCTATCTGCAAAGCACTAGTTGAGATTATATTATATTATAATATTAAAATATTAAAGCAAACTAAAACTTTAATAAGAAGGGGGAAAAATTCAAATTAAAAGTAGACAACCCAATTCCTGTGTACAAAAACTCTTAAACAAAAAAAGGAATTTAACTAAACATAAAAGAAAAGTTTAAGTAAAAAGAATAAAAGAGGCCTTAACAGTACATCAACTCTTTATAACCATTTTTAACCACATACTCTTACCTTTTAGGCCATATTTATCATACTTTCAAACTTTCAGTACCCAAACATACCCAGTTATAATACCACTCAAAGTAGTGTCTGGGAAGGGTAGATGTAGAAAAATATTCAGAGAAAAAACACACAAAAAATACCACCCAACACTAAGTTGCATGTATTTTTCTCTCCTTATGTTTTGATTTTACATTGATATTGAACACTCGAGAAGATTGCAACAACTATTTTAACTCAGTTTTTTCCTTTTGACAGATAACTCTTCAGTTTTAAGTTTTAACAATACCCCCATACTGAACCGAAATGTTACAAAAAAAATACAACCTGGTTAAAACTTATTCTTGTCATCTTTTTGGTGTCATCACAAAAACATAGACCACAAACCAAAGAAACCAAGACAAAATCTCCAAGGAAGACCATGGTATTTCTCAACTCAAATACATATGCATGTAAATAGCATTCTCGTGAAGTCCTGCATCAACCAATGTACATGATAGGCAACACATAGCATGCTTGAATTGATGTCGAATGGAACCAAAACATTCGAGATAACTAGAAAAGTATATTTCATATACTTTATTATCCTACTCAATTGCAGGTCACCATAGCATAGCCACCTAAACCTACAATAAAACACAAAATTTCAAGTTTGCAATTTATTCTTATTGCTCAGAAGAAATAACACAACCAGATTGCAGAAAACAAATTTTTCTAATCCAACTACATTAGACTAAATTGAATCTGACATATAGGGATAGCTGCGAGTAGACTGGATAGAACATATATATTATATATATCCAGAGAAAACAGAAATAAGATGTTGTATATATTAGAAGTTCCATTAGGTTTTTAAAAAAATGCCTTGAATGCTTAAGATTGGGCTGCAAAATGATAACTAGCATTCAACCTTGCGAGTCTGGCCAAACACTAAAGCTGTGTGTCAATGTCCTTAATGGCTTTGGCCTAGTATTTACGACTCAAACATGCCATAGGGAAAAACCCAAAGGCAGGACTCAGAAGAAGGTTTAGTCTAGCAACAGGGTGACTTGGGGAAAACATAAAACCAAAGTGTGCCTAATTATCAATAGCTACAAGCCTACAATCATGTCGTTTCAAAGTTCTAGCGTATCTAGATTATAAACCACAGTACATGAAAGGAAAGATCGTGGTTAAGAAATATCATGCAAATCCAACCTTCTTAAACTTATTTTTGTCATCTGCTCCGGTGTCATCCCAACCACACAGTCCATAACCAAAGAAACCAAAAAAATATATTTAAGACAAATACAGTCTAAATATATTACTACTCAATTAGAGATCAGTTCATCACCATGATCTAGCTATATGCACCTACAACATAACACAATTATCTAGTTCGCAACAGTCCACAAACCAAAGAAACCAAAAAATATATTTAAGACAAATACAATCTAAATATATTACTACTCATTTAGAGATCAGTTCATCACCATGATATAGCTATATGCACCTACAACATAACACAATTATCTAGTTCGCAACAGTCCATAGCCAAAGAAACCAAAAAATATATCTAAGACAAATACAATCTAAATATATTACTACTCAATTAGAAATCAGTTCATCACCATGATCTAGCTAAATGCACCTACAACATAACACAATTATCTAGTTCACATAGCTACTAGACACAAAGGGTCTTCAAAGCAAAATGCCACTTTAGGATGAAGTTTGCAATTCATTGTGATTGCTAAGAAGAAAAAGCACAACCGAACTGTAGAAAGGAAATAGTTCTTTGGTCCAACAACAGTTAAACAAACTTAGAATCTAACAAATATGGAGCGCTACATGATTCAAGGGAGAGACCTTTCCACACAAAAATTAATGACACGAGTATAGATATGGATTCTCATATATTCAAGGAAAACAGGAGCACTGTCCTCGATACTTAAAATCATATCAGGATTTTGAAAATCTGTTGCCAATTTAACGGTTAGGAAAAACGATAAATAGCGTTAAACCTTGCAAGCCTGACTAAATACTAATGCTGCCTGCATAATTTCCTTAATGGATTTGGACTCCTATATACAACTCAGACACGGCAAAAGACCTACAGAGGTGACTACAAAGAAGATTAGTTCTAAGAACAGGGCTGAGTATAAAAAAAAATAGTTCAAACTTCAAACAACAGGGCTTACTATGAAGAAGTTTTAGTTCTAACAACAGAGCTTAATTGGGGGAAACATCTAAGAGCGCCAAGGGTAAGTATGTATAAATTTTTCAAAATACAAGATTTTGAATAGCTAGAAGCCTGCAATCATGCAGTTCCCAACTTACGGAACATCTGGACCTTAAATCACTGGTACATAAAAGGGAAGACCATTGTAGTTACTGAAAATTATCTTCCATATTAGACTAAATACTTGAGTGGTGAGGAGTATAACTGAATCACCAAGTTTCTTCAACCTACGTTCTTGTATACATAGCAATGTGCTATCAACATCCAATATTATTTTAAGTTTTAAGACAACATAGTACCCAAAGCTTAAATATTCATATATAGACAGCAATTAAAAGCATAACTAACGACAATATAAAATTGCAGCTACTTGTCACCAATTTAACCCACACAATTCATCATCATCATAACATATAATGTCAATTACAAACACAACCATACAAGGTGACAAACTACGATCCACTAGTAACAAAACCTAACCTTAACCACCACACAAATAAACTCATTGCATTCCAACTTCTCCAATTCAAAACACCACTAGCAACGAAAACAACACATAAATAAGAAAACAAGCGTACGCAATCAACCCACGATGCTCATCCCCACACGAAGCCAACTCAACCAAAAGCCTCGTACAAACCCTTGTACTCCACACAACAAAAACACCCGTAACCGCATAAATAACCATCCCATCTTGCGGAACAAACAATGCCAAGGCAGACAATATCACAATCGGCAACATACAATAACCGATCAAACTCAAACACCGGTAGAAGTCCAAATTCCCATTACGACCCGCTAACATATTAAACACAACATAAAGAAACAATGCAGATACTGTAACCCAACCCACAATAATCCCGAAATGTAATTTCCCAGCTAGTAACTGAAACAATCCGAATGCCATTACGAAAATAATCGGGCCCCAAAGCTCGGCGTGTTCGTGTAAATCAGTACTACGTTTTTGTTGGCCACATAGTAGTAACAGTATTCCCCACATCAACATATTATAGGTATTTCTTGTGGCACACTATTCTCTCAAATTTGCTTATCAAATTTGCTTATCAATTACTTTTTGTCAGTGAATGCTTTAAGATACATTAAGTTTAATCAATGGTATTACAAAATTCTATTGATGCTACCGTTCTAACAGTAACTTGATATCTCGATTAAGTTGGGCAAAAGAGCTAATTTTATATAAGACTAGACAGCAATTTAATGGCTGTCATATATCATATACAAAAGTTTAGTGCTTATGTACCATGACCTCTGTAGGTGTGTATGTAAACATCACCACGCATAGCATTTCAGTACATGTGATTGTTGTTAGGAAGGGTAGGAGGCTGACAAAAATAAATATCAGATCTTTTAAACATCAAGCTTAATTGCTAGAGAACTTCACTTCTATTGACCATAAGACCTACATTCATAGTAGATTTGAGCCTAGTGGACATAATGAAAACACAAGTCGTCATTAACCGCACCCTTTTAATCGCATGATTTTAGAGGCTCTCACCTTTCATGTTCTTCATGTTATACAACCAAATTGCCTTAGAACTGGATAAATGCAAAGTAACTTACCCATTTCATACTTCTCTGGTTGTAATGGTTGTAAATGAAATGCACGAAGAGCAAAACAAGATGCGGTGAAGATTATATTAACATTTAACACAGGTATTTAAATTAGCATAACAAAATTTAGCAGATAATGTTAACTAACCTAGAATTGAGTAAACAAGAACAGAGAATTGTAATGAAACCTTCAATACCTTTTTATTAAAATAGTTATTGTTATAATCATTGACTGGCCACCTCAAACAGAAAACAAAAAAAATAAACAACTATGTAATAAGCCTCAATATAGGTCACGGATTCCGGTGCTTTTGAAACTTACAAGTAGCGAAAGAAAGCACACATAATCTAAGTGCTAACATTCATTCTAAATCTGTGCTACCCAGAAACACATTATCAGCATTATTTATATAAGACCCATATCAGAAAAACCTAACATCACATTCTTACACTTGTACAATTCTAACATCAAATGTGTTTCTGAGTGTTAATCACCATTTTACTATAATACAAGCTCTTCTAACTAAAAACAAACACCAACATACAACACTATTAACAAACCAGTATGAGGAACCTTGGCACCAATGGTTACAAGACTGTATAGCAAAATTTTGCTCTGCCTTTTTGTAACAAATAGACACAACATCCAACCTCTTTAAGCAAAAAAATACGTTCATCTAACTTAAGAATTACAAGAACGTAACATACCAATAAACACAAATTAGTAGAAAAAGTGTACCTCCATCAAGAAGAGCCTTTCTTGGCTAACGTCGCTATACATTTTTTGGCCGCGGCCTCTGCTTCCGCCGCTTTAGCTTCAGATTCTTTGGCGGCAGCTTTTGATTCCTCCGCCGATCTTGCTGCTTTTTCCGAACACGAATTGTATAATTACCGATCCCGGACCTTTAGATGCTCAGAAGGAACGGGAGAGCGCTTCTTCAGAATGGTACAATTCGTGTTCGGAAAAGCAGCAAGGTCGGCGGAGGAAGCAAAAGCCGCTGCCAAGCGTTAATCAAATTGCATAGAAGAATTGTTTTCATCTCATGGGTTTTAAAACCCTACCACGTGCCCACATGGTATATTTTAGTATAGATTCTATATTTTCAATTAACATGTGTTACTTGTTAATTGTATTATTTGGTAGTTTTAAGTGATGAAATTAAATATGTGCCAAAATGTTAGTGTATTTAAATAGTAGAGATTTTTTAATAAATAAATTGTTAAAAGTAATTTTTTGCAATTTTACTTCTGTTAAGAATAGTTATTTACAAATTTATCATCTTATTTGCAAAAATACTTTTTTTTTCAAAAATAACAATTTCTTAATAAATAATATTAATAAAAAAATTTATCAATGTGGGACCACTACCACATCAATTAACACATCACCTGACCAGTCAACTACCACGTCAGCAAGGGATGGGATCCACCTGCCATGTCAGCAGGGTCCCCCACCTGCCAAATTAAACTATAAGTTCGAAACACTTTTTTTTTTTTTGTCAGAAATAACTTTTTAATTAATGAATTGTATCAAGGTACAATATCCGTATAACCGGAGAAAGAGTTTCTTTCATTCAAGAAAACTTATCATCTAACCGAAAAGCACGCAAGTTGCTTCCGGACGCTTAGACAATATAACTTTAATGTCTGAAAACCCACCAAATAAGGCCTCGTTAAAACCCCGCAAGAGTAAAACCCTATGGGACAAAAACTCAGGGGGGAAAGAGAGTCCTACAAAAATACATCATGTTACAAAAGCCTAAAAATCAAATGACTAGAAACTTCTTGATTCTTCAGCTTGATTTATCCACTACAGTAATCCATAATCCCGGCTTCATCCATCTTCTCATCCTAAAATCCAAAATTCTGATATCATCCATATTCTCTTTACACTTCTTTCCACCCACGGAAACTGAAAAAATAAAAATGTGTCAAAGAGCCATTAATCGAATATACACTAAATAATTATTATACTCAGTATACATAATAAAATTGAACAGTTTTATATATCTAACCAAAGGGGTCCCCTATGGTTAGACATATAAAAATCAATTTCTCATAAAAGATCTAATATAAAGTCATCTAAAATGACAACAAATTCAACTGACGACAGATTACAAAAACCAAAAAATGTCCCAAACGCCTAAAAAATATGGTACACCCTTTAAAGGCACAAAATCCATAAAAAATGGCACTATATGTATTATATAAAATTTTGGATATAGTAATACTTTATTTAAGTCTCTTTATTACAGCAAAAAATTTAATTAGGCGAGTGGAAACTTAGTAAAAAATTTACTACAAATTTAGCTACAATTCAAAAATAACTGAAAATATTAGACTAAAAATTAACTATGTAATAGACCATCCATCAAAATGACACATTATTGCCTCTTAAAAGCCCAAAAAAGCCATCAAACATGGCCCCCAAAAAAATGGTACAAAAATACTTAACTTTTAGTCGTAAAAAAGTTATCAATTGATCAATTAAATAGGAACAAACCAAATCTTCATAAATAAATGCATTAAACGCACTAAAAGATACAAATTCAAATGAAACTACTATCTAAAATAAATTCCTCAAAAAACTGAAAATTTATTGACTACATTAAGGAAAAACAATAAAACCAGTAATAAAATATGAATAAATATTAATATAACCACATTCAAACCTATCAATCATCAATCAATACCCAATCACATAATTTTGAATTTTTATCAATAAATAAATTAAGACAAAAAACAAATCATTAAGAAAAGTCTGCATTACTATAATAAGAAATACACATTAAAATAAACACGGTAATCAGAGCCTTAAAAGACTTATCAAAAGGTATTCAGAGCACACCATTTTTAATATAAAGCAGCAACCAATACATTAATTTTAATACCTTAAAACCACACCACATATAATTTATAGTAATTAATATAATATTAATATATACATGAAATCAAAACAAGACAAAATATATAAATTAATTATGGAAATCAATTGCCATCAAATAATTATGCATATCTCATGTAATCAACAACTCATAAATACATAAATTTAATAACATTTTAATTATAAAAACAGAAACTTCCATTCTAAAAAATAAAGGGTTAATTGGCTAATACATAACTGAACTCGTGCCTAACTTGCAGTTGGGTAACTGAACTCAAAAAACTTGCAGTCAACTCATTTAAGTAATAAAAACTTGCAATCGACTAACTACCGTTAACTCCATCTAACGTCCCTGACGGAAATCTGACGTGGCACGCTTATGTGTTAAAAATTTACACGTTGTCTGCCGAGTTGTTGAATCCGACCCTAACTATAGTACCCAATTACTTTCCCGCATCTGACCCGATCCAACTACAACGGATACTATCTATAAATTCACTAAATCAAAATATAATTCATTAATTCACTAAAATTGTGAGATATGAGTTCTTCAAGTTCAAGCAACAGCAACTCATACAGAAGGTGCGTCGATCATGGAATGAAATGTAAGTGTGGGATAGCAGCTCCTTGCTGGGAAGCCTGGAAACATGGAACTAACGATCCCGGAAGAAGGTTCTACGGATGTAGCAGATACAAGGTAAGTATATGGGTACGGATGGAAAAATGTTTTTGTTTCTTTTTACAACCCATAAGATGCAAGGTAACATTCTCGCAATTTCTTTGCTTTTTAGGATCCGGCCTTGAGATGCAATTTCTTCCAGTGGGCTGATCCCAAGTACACAGAGAGAGGGCGCGAGGTTGTTGAAGAATTGAGGAATAAATTAAGTATAAAAGATGATGAACTCTTAAGTTTGAATGATGATTTGAATCTTGCTGAAAAGGAGGTTTCCATCTTAAAGGAAAAGTTGTTTGTAGCTGAGATGAAGAACAGAGAAACAATGGAAATGTTGATGAAGAAGGACAACGACTTGGCAAAATTTAAAAAATTGTTCATTTTTTTGGCACTTATGTATTGTGTGTTGCTCGTTAAATTTGGTACACAATGATGTAAAATTATGTTTTTACACCACGAAATTAAGTTGGTTGAGTGATATTTTAGTTGCAATTCTACCTTGTACAATCACTTTATACAAGTTTTGCCTGCAAAATATGAAGTTCTTCGATCAAGATTTTGATTTTGTAAAGCCACAATAAAAAACGTCAAGAGTAAAATTAAGAATGAAAGAGTAAGATTTAGAACTTACATTGGTTCTTCATTAACATCGCTCGAAGGAGGATTTTGAACTTTCGTTGCCGGTGGTTTCATCTCTGTTTAATTTGTGTGTAAAGGTGTGTGTATAATTGGGGTTGTATGTAATTGGGGTTAATATATGGGTTATTATCGGGTCAAGAGTAGTGAGTTTATGTTATTTTCGATTTAATTTTAAGTTAAAATACTGACATAGATTCATACGTGGCAAGAGATAACGGGGCACCGTCAAAAGTCAAAGCGATTTAACGACGTTGCAAGTTTTCTCGTATTTAGTGGTTCAATCGCAATAAATTATTAGTGTACTTACCTATTTGCAAGTTTTTTTAGTTCAGTTACCCAACTGCAAGTTAGGCACGAGTTCAGTTATTTATTAGCCAATTAACCCAAAAAACAAATAAAGCCCCAACAAAATGAAAAACAATTATGGGAATAATATCAATGCTAATAATTAATCCTATTAAACACACCGAACGTATATTAAGCACTAATTATGTAACCGACTATTAAAAGACAACTTGACCACTTTAAACAAAAAATTAAGCCCTCTCACTCACACATTTAAATAACCAGCTTTAAATAATTAATGTCTCTAACTCACATTTTGTAACTCTCAAGACATATAATTTCAAATCTGCACATAGAACTGTCCATAAATTCCTAAATGAGATATACTATGAATAATATCAAAACTAGCGCATTCAAAATCTTAACAAATACTATTGATAAGTGGAGTTTATATCCACTTGGAGCATTCTAAATCGGCTTAAATTGATTGTTTTGGACTCAAGTTTCTGGTAGTTTTGATGTGTTTTGCTTAGTTGTGCAGATTTACGAGAAGGTTGACTAAGGTGGATGCTTCTATTAGTTTTTGGGAATTAATTGATCAAAATTCGGATTTTTAAGAAGGGTTGCGCAGTCTACACTGTTTGGGCCATATCTTGAGTTCTATAAGTCTGTTTTCAGCCCGTAAGCAGTCCACGCGAAGATAACGAGATTTTCTATCATTCTAAGGTGGTCCAGAGGTCCAATTACGTTTGGAATGTTCCAGAAAAATTGAAGAAAAGTCAGCCACGAATTTTCCTTAAAAACAGAATCAGTTTAGGAAACGTCTTTTGCAGAAATTCTGTTTTAACTCTATTTTGGGTACTTTCTTGCTGGGCAAGACTTTTAGAGCCTATTTAAACACATCCTACCATTGTAATAGATGTATACAGATTATCATAGCATTATTATTGTAACCAGCTAAGATCTGCAAGAGAGAAAAGGAGAGAAGGGTTCAACGCTCGTGACAAGCAAGGATCCAGATCTACTTCATCTTTTGTATACGTTGGATTATAGATTTGTTTTCTCAACTCTTAGTTCTAATAATATTATTACGTTTTTCTTCCATATCTTGTTTTACATCATGTTTTCATCAAATCCCATGACGATGAACGGTTCAATTATGGGCTAATCGTTGTCGTGGGATCCTAGTGGATTTATCTATGTAGCTTAGTAGTTTGCATGCCTTAAAGATTTGTGTGTGGTGTATAATTGATATCCTCGTATGGTTATGCTTAATAGATAGATGCGTCGCGAACATCTAATTTGTTAATCTCTTGTGAAGTGAAAGTGGATCTTGAGATTTAGAACTTGCCATGCTAGCATAGGTTCATAATTGTTATCAATATGATTGTGGTGTGAGATGAAAATACTTATACCGCCCTATGTGATCTTTATGGATAACTTGTTCTTCAACCGTTATGTTTTCAAATTCTATAGACATATAGGGTCTAAGCATAATTGGTGTCTATTCATCTTCTATCTCTTTTGTGGATGTATGTTTAGTTTGGTATGCGTATGCTGACAGGTAGCGTATACTTGTTTCGTGTTGTCCGATCAGATATCAAAACCATTGCACATAGTGATTAAAGGCTGCAACTCTAAGTGAAGTAGATGATGAAACTAGGATTCCATGTTTATTCTCATATAAGTAATTCGATTGTTATTCTCGTTAATTGTTTAATTCTTAGTTTATAATTTGCACTTAGTATAATTTAGATAATCAAATCTCAAATTTGTTATTTTTCTTAGCAGTGAATTAAAACCATACATTGTTGCATAGGCATATTTACTGAATAGAACATAACCAGATCTCTGTGGAACGAACTTTAATTGTATTTTTTGTGACTACGTGCGCTTGCGTGAAATTAGCATAACAAGTTTTTGGCGCCGCTGCCGGGGATCATCGGTGTTTTTATTTTAGTTTATGTGCTTGTCATCAGTGGTCGTTAGCGTTCACTGACTCGGATTCTTACTTAGTGTGTTTGTTTTGTGGTGTGTCAGGTACTTGAGTTTGTATGCGAACACGCTTACAAGCACGTTTGGAAGAACTGGCAGAAGACAATCTTGTAGAGAATTTGGAGAATAAGATAGAAACTGAGACTACTGTAGAGATGGGTGACGCAGCAGCAGCAGCAGTCAAGGCTTTGAAGGACTATTCTCAGCCGAAGCTCAATGATATTCAGTCTAGCATTATCAGGCCAGCTATTGCAGCGAACAACTTTGAGATCAAGCCGGGCACAATTCAGATGGTGCAGAATTCAGTCCAGTTTGGGGGAGCTTCTACGGAGGATCCTAACATGCATGTTCGGGACTTTATCGAAATCTGCGACACTTTCAAGTGTAATGGTGTGACGGATGATGCTATCAGGTTGAGGCTTTTCCCATTCTCTCTGAGGGATAAGGCTAAGAGCTGGCTACACTCTTTACCACCTGGTTCCATTACTACATGGGAAGATCTTGCTCAGAAGTTCCTTACTAAATTCTTCCCTATGGCGAAAACTGCAGCAATAAGGAACCAGTTGACTCAATTTCAACAGCAATCTGGTGAGTCATTATGTGAGGCTTGGGAACGCTACAAGGAGATGCTAAGGAAGTGTCCTCATCATGGCATGCCTGATTGGATGGTTATTAATGGATTCTACAATGGGTTGGGAGCACAGTCTAGACCTTTGCTAGATGCAGCATCAGGTGGAGCTCTTTGGGCAAAGAGTTATGATGAAGCTTATGATCTTATAGAGATGATGGCTGCTAATGAATATCAGAATCCAACCCAAAGGCTTTCTCAAGGCAAGGTGGCAGGAGTTTTGGAAGTAGATACAGCTTCAATGATTACGGCTCAGTTGAAGGCTCTTGCTATGAAAGTGGATTCTCTTGCTAATTATGGAGTGCAACAGGTGGCTAGTGTTTGTGAGTTATGTGCGGGCGCACATGAGACGAATCAGTGTGCTATCTCTTCTGAATCAGCACAGTTCGTGAGTAATTTCCAGAGACCTGCTGCACCAGTTCCAGCCACTTATCATCCTAATAATCGGAATCATCCCAATTTCAGCTGGAGCAACAATCAAAATTCTCAACAGTCGTATCAGCAAGCGAAGCCATTTAATCAAGGTTATCAACAGCCTTACGCTCCAAGGGCACCATATCAACCTCCTGGATTTCAGCAGCAACAACCTCAGGCTCAGGTAGGGCAATCTTCGAATGAAAAATCAGAAATTGATGATTTGAGGATGATGGTGAAGAATCTGCAAGCTTCTCAAAAGATCTTCGAGAGCCAGCTGGGACAGATTGCCAGTGCCTTACTTAGTAGACCACAAGGAACTCTTCCTAGTGATACAGAGACTAATCCAGGTAGGAGAGACAACAAGGAACAGGTGAAGGCCGTAACTTTGAGATCGGGAAGGGTTACAAAAGATCCTAAATCAACCGCTAAAGAAGATGAAGAAGTGCAGAATCAGCAAGTGGAAAAATCTGCAATACCTGAATTTGAAAAATCTGACTTAGTAGCGGATGAGCTAGATGGTGATAAAGAGAAGAGCAAGGAACCTGTTAAAGCTTCAGTGAATCAGTCTACTCAGATCTATCCTCCTCCTCCATATCCTAGAAGACTCCAGAAGCAGAATTTGGATAAAAAGTTTGCTAAGTTCCTCGAGGTGTTCAAGAAGTTGCACATTAACATACCTTTTGCGGAAGCTCTTGAAGAGATGCCAAGCTATGCCAAGTTCATGAAGGGAATTCTCTCTCGTAAGTTGAAGCTTGATGCATTAGAGACCGTTGCCCTAACGGAAGAGTGTAGTGCTGTTCTGCAACAGAAGTTGCCTCCAAAGCTAAAGGATCCGGGTAGTTTTACTATTCCATGCACTATTGGTAATCTATTCTTTGAGAAGTGCTTGTGTGACTTGGGAGCTAGCATCAATCTCATGCCCTTGTCAGTTTTCTTGCAACTTGGTCTACCGGATCCAAAGCCAACTAACATCTCGTTACAGTTGGCCGATCGTTCAATTACTTATCCTAGAGGCATAGTGGAGGATGTCTTGGTGAAAGTTGATAAACTCATCTTCCCTGCTGATTTTGTTATCTTGGATTTCGAGGAAGATAAGAAGATTCCCATAATCTTGGGAAGGCCATTCCTAGCTACGGGTAGTACTTTGATCGATGTGCAGAAAGGAGAGCTCACCATGAGGATACAAAATCAGATTGTCACCTTTAATGTGTTCAATGCTATGAAGCTTCCATCTGATGAAGAAGAATGTTTCAATGTTGATTTGGTTGATTCCGTGTTAGCCAAGGATCTTGATCATTTGTTGCTAACAGATTCTTTGGAAAAAGCATTAAGTGGGAACTCTGAGGTGAAAGATGAAGATGAAGTGATGCAATTTCAGATGTTGAATGCAAATTCGTGGAGGAGAAAATTTGACATGCCTTTTGAGTCTCTTGGGTTAAAGGAGCTGGAAAAGTCACAAGTCCGTCTTAAACCATCTATTGAGGAGGCTCCTACACTTGAACTCAAACCTTTGCCTAATCACTTGAGGTATGCTTTTCTTGGTGATACCTCTACGCTACCTGTTATTATTTCTTCTAATCTATCAGATATCGAGGAAGAAAAGCTCTTGCGTATTTTGAGGGAGTTCAAGTCAGCAATTGGTTGGACGATAGCAGATATCAAGGGAATCAGCCCTTCTTATTGCATGCATAAAATTCTGCTAGAAGAAGGAGCTAAGCCGACTGTTGAACATCAGCGACGACTTAATCCTATTATGAAAGAGGTGGTGAAGAAGGAAATTCTAAAGTGGCTTGATGCTGGTATTATTTATCCTATCTCAGACAGTTCTTGGGTGAGTCCGGTTCAATGTGTGCCAAAGAAAGGAGGCATGACAGTTGTTGCTAATGAGAAGAATGAGCTCATCCCTACTCGGACAGTCACGGGGTGGAGAGTGTGCATGGACTATCGGAAGCTCAACAAGGCCACAAGAAAAGATCACTTTCCTCTTCCTTTCATTGATCAGATGTTAGACAGGTTGGCTGGGCACGAGTATTATTGTTTGCTTGATGGTTATTCCGGTTATAATCAAATTTGCATTGCTCCGGAAGATCAAGAGAAGACCACATTCACATGTCCTTTTGGCACTTTTGCTTTTCGTCGAGTTTCTTTTGGACTTTGTGGTGCTCCTGCTACTTTTCAAAGGTGTATGATGGCTATTTTCTCAGATATGATTGGCACTAATGTGGAGGTTTTCATGGATGACTTCTCAGTTTTTGGTACTTCATATGACGAGTGCTTGCATAATCTTGGCTTGGTATTAAAACGTTGTGTGGAGACTAATTTGGTTCTTAATTGGGAAAAATGTCACTTTATGGTGCAAGAAGGAATTATTCTTGGGCACAAGGTATCTAGCAAGGGGCTTGAAGTGGATAGAGCCAAGGTGGAGACAATCGAAAATCTTCCTCCACCTATCTCTGTTAAAGGAATTCGCAGTTTTCTTGGTCATGCGGGATTCTATCGGCGATTCATTCAAGACTTCTCGAAAATCTCTAAACCTTTGTGTAATCTGTTGGAGAAGGATGTTCCGTTCAAGTTTGATGATGAATGTCTTGCAGCTTTTGAGCTCTTGAAGAAGAAGCTGACCACTACACCAGTCATTACCGCACCCAATTGGGAGGAACCGTTTGAGCTAATGTGTGATGCTAGTGACTATGCTGTTGGAGCTGTGCTTGGGCAAAGGAAGGATAAAATTTTTCATGTGGTTTACTATGCTAGTAAAACCCTCAATGATGCTCAGCTTAACTACACCACTACGGAGAAGGAGTTGCTAGCAGTTGTCTATGCTTTCGAGAAATTCAGATCTTATTTGCTTGGTACGAAGGTGATTGTGTATACGGATCATGCTGCTATTCGATATCTCATGTCGAAGAAGGATTCAAAGCCTAGATTGATTCGTTGGGTGCTTCTTTTGCAAGAGTTTGATGTGGAAATCAAGGATAGGAAAGGCACGGAAAATCAAGTGGCGGATCATCTCTCACGCTTGGAGGACCATGGTATGGATTCACATAACAAATCTCTTATTAATGAATCTTTTCCAGATGAGCAACTTTTTGTAGTGCAAGATGAAGAGCCATGGTTTGCAGATTATGTGAACTATTTGGTGAGCAATGTTATTCCTCCGGGTTTTTCGAGTGCTCAAAGGAAGAAGTTTCTACATGATGTGAAGTGGTACCGTTGGGATGAACCGTTTTTGTTTAGACAGGGAGCAGATCAGATGATCAGACGATGCATTCCGTATAGTGAGACGGAGAGTGTTTTGAGAGATTGCCACTCAACTGTGTATGGTGGTCATTATGGTGGAGAAAAGACAGCAGCTCGTGTGCTTCAAGCAGGTTTTTATTGGCCTACCTTGTTCAAGGATGCTCATCAGTTTGTAATGAGTTGTGATCGATGTCAAAGGGTTGGCAATATTTCTAGAAGGAACGAGATGCCTCTTAACATGCTTCTTGAGGTAGAGATCTTTGATGTTTGGGGAATTGACTTCATGGGACCTTTTATTTCTTCATGCAATAATCAGTATATCTTGCTAGCTGTGGATTATGTGTCAAAATGGGTTGAGGTGAAAGCCTTACCAACCAATGATGCTAAGGTAGTGCTGAATTTTCTTCACAAGCAAATTTTCACACGTTTTGGAACTCCACGTGCTATAATCAGTGATGAGGGGACACACTTCTGTAATCGTCAGTTTACTACGTTGATGGCAAAGTATAATGTGACGCATCGTGTTGCCACTGCATATCATCCCCAAACTAATGGTCAAGCGGAGGTCTCGAATCGTGAAATCAAAAGAATTCTGGAGAAAGTGGTGAATCCGTCTCGTAAGGATTGGTCATTGAAGTTGGATGAAGCTGTGTGGGCGTACAGAACTGCCTACAAAACTCCTCTAGGTATGTCTCCGTTTCAGTTGGTTTATGGTAAAGCATGTCATTTGCCTGCAGAGTTAGAACACAAGGCATATTGGGCATTGAAGAAGTTAAATTTGGATATTAAGGCTGCGGGTGCAAAACGGTTGCTTCAATTGAATGAATTTGAGGAATTTCGTGAGCAAGCTTACGAAAATAATAAAATGTATAAGGAGAAGGTCAAGAGGTGGCATGATAAAAGGTTGAAGCCCAAGGCATTTTTACCGGGACAATTAGTGTTGCTATTTAATTCTCGCCTCAAGCTTTTTCCGGGAAAACTCAAGTCACGGTGGTCGGGTCCGTTTATTATTAAGACGGTGTATCCTCATGGAGCTATTGAAATTTATGAAACAACACCGGATCATACTTTCAAAGTAAATGGACAGAGGTTGAAGCATTATTATGGAGGTTCGTTTGATCGCGAGAAGGTTTCCGCCATTTTGGCGTCGACGTGAATTATCAGAAGAACGTCAAGCTATTGACGTTAAACGAGCGCTTCGTGGGAGGCAACCCACGCTTTAGTTTAGGGAAAAAAAAAAAAAAAAAAAAAATCGAAATTGGAGCAATTTGCAGGGCTGTAACGCAACCTGCATTGGCGTTTCTGGAAAGGGGGCAAATTGCGGCCCTATAACGCAGCTAGCGCCTGCGTTTCTGGAAGGGCAGCAATTTGCGGCCCCAAGGCGCAAACAGCAACTGCGTTACTGGAAGTGAGGCTGTTTGCCTCCACTCGCGGCACTTTGCGCGTGATCAGAATGGTTTGACAAAAAATTCTCACAGCCTGTACACTGTTCTGCCGTGAGTTTTGTGTTATGTATATTAAATAATAAATCTTTCACCCCAATTCTTTTTATAACCCCATCTTTCCCCTAAATCTTTTCCTATTTTAATTCCAAAAACCCTTATCTCCCCTAAAAAAAATTCCAATTCCTATTTCTTTTCTAATTTTTTTTCTTTTATCCATTAAATATTTTTTCTATCCTATATCAAATTCCAATTTCCACCCAAATTTTTTTCCTTTTCACATTAAAATTCTTATATTCATCCTATCACTCCATGGCCTATATATACCCATACATACACACCCAATTCATTATCTTCCTCCTCTACATCTCTTAAAAATTCAAGTTTGGGGGAAAATTAGTTCAAGTTCACCTCTTTGATTCGTAGTGGGAATTCTTTTCTCTATTTTATTTTATTACGAATTTGTGTTCTTGTAAATTGGGGTTTTTGTATTATTCTTGTTACGTGGGTATTTTTGGTGTGATTTGGTTTGGTGGTTTTTGGTGGGATTTTTCTTGGTGGTTTTTGGTGGTGCTATTGTTGAGTGGGGTTTTGATTATTATGGCGCCTAAGCGAATGAGGGGTGGTGCTATTAGGGTGGAGAGATTTTCTTCTCCGGATGCGGAGGTTGAGTATAATAGGTTGTTGTCTAAGTCGGTGGCGAAAGAAAGGGGGTTTTTACCAACTCGTCATTATGGGTTGGTTGATGTGATTAGTGAGTTACGTTGGGGAGAGATTTGTAAGGCACCTGTTCCAGTTCCGGTGAATATTGTTAGGGAGTTTTATGCTAATGCTAAGGGTGAGCCGGATGAGGTGTGTGTGGTTCGAGGTAAACAGGTGGAGTATAGTGTTGATGCTATTCGTAAAATTTTGGGACAACCACCGAAGCTTGTGGGGGATGAAGATTGGGCAAGGAAGACTAGTAAGGATGTGGATTTAGAGGCAATTGTTCGTGAATTATGTGTTCCTGGTACGGTTTGGAAGTATAAAGTGGGAACCAATGCGCCGGTTAATTTTCTGTCTTCTGCTATGAATAAATTTGCACGTGCATGGTATGCATTCCTTTGTGCGAATATTATGCCTACTTCTCATATAGGTGAGGTCACAGTTGATAGATTGATTCTTCTTTGGGGCATTCTAAAGGGGAAGTACATTGATGTAGCCTATATTGTTCATCAGAATATTCTACGGTTTTTAAAGTCTCATGCGCTATCATCGATGCCCCATGCTTCTGTTATAGCTGGTTTATGTAAGGAAAGTGGTGTTATCTGGGGTGCGGATGAGGAGTTGCAGTCACCTTTGCCTTCCATTACTGATGTGTCTATTGATCGTATGCCTGACTGGCAAGGTGGGGTTCCAGATCCGAGGGGGCTTGGTTATATTGTTGATGATGTTGATGCTAGTGGTAATGGAGCGGGCGCTCAGCCACAGGGTTCGGAAGTACCAAGAGTTTTGGAGGCTCACTTTAGGCGTTTGTATAGGCGGATGGATGCTATATATGCTTGTAACAGGGAGTATGCTCAAGATATGGCTACAGCTTTGAGAGATGCAGGTATTCAGGCGAGGTGGCCAGTCTATGGAGCTCGTACGCAATATCCACCGCCAGATTCTGAGTCCTCCGAAGAGGAGGACGAGTAGGTATGTTTCTGCTATCCCTTGTATTTACTTCCATTCAATGCGGACATTGAATATTTTAAGTTTGGGGGTGGTTTGAGGGATTAGTAGTTGTTGTATTATTTGTTCATGTAGGATTTCATGCTTTGCATATTAGTAGTATTGGATCATGCACTTATGTTCGTGTTATCTACGTTTGTTTCATATAGGACATTCTGTGTTTATGTTTGTATATCATGTGAGTTCATAGTAGTTGCATTTGCACCCATGCTTGATAGGAATTTTGTGTTGTTGACGCTTTTGATTGAGAAGTGATATGCTTTGTTCTTGTGCACACACATACACTAGTAAGTTGAAGCTAGTAGACTTATTGAATGTTGTAAGTGATTAGAAGGACATGAATATGTGCAAGATGATTTAGTTTGCATGCTTTGAATACAAGTTGGTGCGTTAGAGAGATTTTTGCTTGGGATTGAGTATGTTTTTCCACCAAGTGAGCTTTTGAGCCATATTGCATATCTGTTGCAATCTTATTCGTTTGCTTGAGTGTCCACGGATTGTTTGCATTGCTAGCAGTTGTTTGAGGTCTTTCTTGAAACGCATGACATTATTTGACGATTAAAATGATAAAGGCACTTAGGAATAACCACATATTTTCCCATATTACCACACCATGTTTACATGATCAATTAGTTAACCCGTTGAGCTTAATCCTATTTTTTCGGTGACATACCACATTACTTGCCTAGACCTTTTTCTTATATTGGCCTTACATTAATTTGAACCCATATTGTCAAAGGCTAGTAGAGTGCTTAAGGGAGTAATAAGGTGTGCAAGGAAGGGTTATTGTTGGTCTTACTTTTGGGGGAAATATTGAAAATTGGGTTTGGTTTGTTTACTTGATAGTCGACATATGTAATAAATTCATTGGATCATTGTTATTGTTTGTGTTCTATTTAGCTCTAGAAAAAAAAAAAAAAAAAAAAAACAAGAAAAAGAAGAAAAAAAAAAAAGAAATAGAAAAAAAAAAGAGAAAGAAAAAAAAAGAAAAAAAAATATTATGAGAGCATGTTTGTGTTTGTTGTGATCCTATTTCAGTCGACTAATCGAGTGTTTGTAATAGTAAAATTATGTGGGGGGGGAAATATGGTGTTGTGTATGATTTATTATGGTACTTACTAGTTTTTTGACACTTCACCTGTTTTGGCTTATTTGACATACCTTGTCCTTAGCCCCATTACAACCCAATTAAAGACCTTTTGATTATCGTCATTGATGTATGTTGTGTTAAGAGTTAGATTGATACCAAATGTCAAGCGTGTTTATGATTTTGTTGGAATTGAGTGATACACTTACCCTTGTTCTTGAGTGAAAATTCTTTTGTGAGTGGATTGTGAGTGTTTGCTTGTTTTTGCGTATGAGATCCCGAGTTTTGTCTCAAAGATGTACTCTTGTAGGCTTAGCATGTTTACTAACTTATTCTTACACTTGACATGGACTTGTGAGAACTTATGCATGTTCATTGAGTAGACTATGTGAATACTTGCACTTTCGACACCAAGACATTGCGTATTTACTTTGATTCTTAAGTTGATATGGCATGAGAGGAATTGAAGGTATGGTAGGATATTAATTGCATTTTCATATTAGTTGCATTCATGCATTGCATTGCATTGGATTTTGTGGGTACATTCGCTATAGGCCCTCACGAGACCTTACTCGTCCACTAGGGCTGCCTAGGGGTTTAAAGGGCTTGTTGCATATGCCAAATGCAACCGTGATCACCTACGGAAGTGGTACTAGTTAGTTAGTTGTAATTGTTTATGCTTGAGGACAAGCATCGGTTTAAGTTTGGGGGTGTGATAAGTGGAGTTTATATCCACTTGGAGCATTCTAAATCGGCTTAAATTGATTGTTTTGGACTCAAGTTTCTGGTAGTTTTGATGTGTTTTGCTTAGTTGTGCAGATTTACGAGAAGGTTGACTAAGGTGGATGCTTCTATTAGTTTTTGGGAATTAATTGATCAAAATTCGGATTTTTAAGAAGGGTTGCGCAGTCTACACTGTTTGGGCCATATCTTGAGTTCTATAAGTCTGTTTTCAGCCCGTAAGCAGTCCACGCGAAGATAACGAGATTTTCTATCATTCTAAGGTGGTCCAGAGGTCCAATTACGTTTGGAATGTTCCAGAAAAATTGAAGAAAAGTCAGCCACGAATTTTCCTTAAAAACAGAATCAGTTTAGGAAACGTCTTTTGCAGAAATTCTGTTTTAACTCTATTTTGGGTACTTTCTTGCTGGGCAAGACTTTTAGAGCCTATTTAAACACATCCTACCATTGTAATAGATGTATACAGATTATCATAGCATTATTATTGTAACCAGCTAAGATCTGCAAGAGAGAAAAGGAGAGAAGGGTTCAACGCTCGTGACAAGCAAGGATCCAGATCTACTTCATCTTTTGTATACGTTGGATTATAGATTTGTTTTCTCAACTCTTAGTTCTAATAATATTATTACGTTTTTCTTCCATATCTTGTTTTACATCATGTTTTCATCAAATCCCATGACGATGAACGGTTCAATTATGGGCTAATCGTTGTCGTGGGATCCTAGTGGATTTATCTATGTAGCTTAGTAGTTTGCATGCCTTAAAGATTTGTGTGTGGTGTATAATTGATATCCTCGTATGGTTATGCTTAATAGATAGATGCGTCGCGAACATCTAATTTGTTAATCTCTTGTGAAGTGAAAGTAGATCTTGAGATTTAGAACTTGCCATGCTAGCATAGGTTCATAATTGTTATCAATATGATTGTGGTGTGAGATGAAAATACTTATACCGCCCTATGTGATCTTTATGGATAACTTGTTCTTCAACCGTTATGTTTTCAAATTCTATAGACATATAGGGTCTAAGCATAATTGGTGTCTATTCATCTTCTATCTCTTTTGTGGATGTATGTTTAGTTTGGTATGCGTATGCTGACAGGTAGCGTATACTTGTTTCGTGTTGTCCGATCAGATATCAAAACCATTGCACATAGTGATTAAAGGCTGCAACTCTAAGTGAAGTAGATGATGAAACTAGGATTCCATGTTTATTCTCATATAAGTAATTCGATTGTTATTCTCGTTAATTGTTTAATTCTTAGTTTATAATTTGCACTTAGTATAATTTAGATAATCAAATCTCAAATTTGTTATTTTTCTTAGCAGTGAATTAAAACCATACATTGTTGCATAGGCATATTTACTGAATAGAACATAACCAGATCTCTGTGGAACGAACTTTAATTGTATTACTTGTGACTACGTGCGCTTGCGTGAAATTAGCATAACAACTATTAATAAATCAATTAAATACATTTAGAAATTAGCCAAAGAGAAATACAAGTTTCAAAATTTTCATATGTTCTTAAAACACGAAAATGCAATTATTCCTAAAAAAATAGCCCATTTTAAGAACCTAAAACCAAGAGTCTTCAAAACTCCCTAATTAGCTCATTAATAAATCCAATATTGTGGAGTAGATCATTAATCCCTTAAAAAGAGCAATTACATTAATAATTATTGACCACACCTCCAAATTCATTAAAACCAAGTTAATAGTAGACGATACCATCGGAAATTGCTAAACTCCGGTGACAAACACAAACTCCAACTAAGACAAAAACTATTCAAAAATTCTCACAAAAACAATTTCAATTCCGATTTTCACAAGATGGCCCGCATAATCATCTTTGCAACTAATCACCAAACAATAAAAGTCAAGTTCGAAACACTTTTTGATCATAAGTTCGAAACACTTTTTGATCTACTTTCACACTCTTTTAGTAGCTTTGTAATATTATAAGTATATCATTTTCAATAAATCGTGTGATTATATCTAAAAAATTGATTAATCAACTATTGTTTCTATTTACGTTTGATTCGACTTGATTATATTTGTAGATGTCGTATGATTTATCATTAATGAATTAAATTTTATTAAAAAAAAACAAGCAAAATATAATGTGTATGCGGGACACGCCTACACATGACACAAGTCCAAGACAAATCGTACCTTGTGCATAGAACTCTGAAAATCTTTCTATATATAATGGAAGAATATATAATGGAAGAACACGTTCGGTTATCCTGAGCAAATTTATTCATTCCAAGCCTACTTCCAAACCTAACATGAAATCTTTGAAAAAATAATGTGTACAAGGATTTGAACCCAAGACCTCACATAGGTCAATTCATCCCTCCAACCACTTGAGCTACATGAGCATTTTAGATAAAAATAAAATTCATTAACTACATACATAAATGTTTTTTTTCTTTATGTTCTATTTCACTATTTATTTAAGATGGATCAAGTGTTTCACTAAATTTCTAGCCGATTGAGCTATGTGATCACTTGAGTTAATACTAAAATTCATCAACTACATACATAAATATTTATTTATTTATATTTTATTCAATATTTTATTTTACAATTTATTTAAGATAAAACAAGTGTTTCAATTAAGTTTCACATATTATTTGCATGATAACTTGTGTGCATTGATTCTCTTTATAATCATACTAGCTTAGAATGCGTATTGCACGGGTGATTTTTAATATTGCTTATCATACTACTTGTGTTGTAATATTTTATTTTAATTATATTAGATTTAGATTTGTGTTTTAATTAAATAAAATAGTTATATATGTTGTGATTAAAATAATTAGTCATGTTCAAATAGAATTTTAATTTTAGCCCCAATATGTCCAAGATGTTTAGTTAGAATGGATTTTTAGTATAATTATATAAGTCTGGTTAAAATATGATTCTAACTTAGGCCTAATAAGTCCAAGTATCAAACTTTTTATATTCTCTCAAGTATTGTATAGATTTATTTTGGGTTTAAGAATATGTTAATTAAGTCTGATCCAAGTATTTATTAATTATTTTTACTTAAGAATATGTTAATCAGGCCTGACCAGAGTACTGACCGGCTACGAAACTTTTAATGTTTCGGTTTAATAGTAGTATGGATGTAGGTCTATAATTATTCTTTGTGATAAATTATTTACTTTTGTTAACAATATCATAAATGGAGCGCATAATTGTTTGTAACTAATTTTGGTATGACATTTTTATATGAATTAAACTATATTAACTATTTTTAGTGAAACTAGAAACAACTAATATATATGAATAGTACGTATTAACAAAAGTATGAATAGTAAGAAAATGATCCAAAATATATAATATACAAATAAGCTTGGATAACATAACCATTATTCATAAATAATTACATAGAATATGTGGTTTATTTATAAGTTGGAATTATGAGTTATCAATTATTGGCTAAATACTTGCATGAAATAAATAGTTGAATTATAAGGATATTTTACAATAATATATTGGAATAGTTGTATATAACATTTGACAAAGTATAATGATGAATTCAATGTCAAAGTATAGGGAAATGAGACATGAACAATTTTAGCTCATGATGTTGGAAGCACGAAAAATATCTATCGAGACGTAATTCATCAATTCTCAAGCGCATAGGTCAAAAGAATGATAAGTTTGTTACGCAAGGTAGATCTGTTAAGTCAATTATTCATAACTGAATTTTCTGATATCTTGAAAGATAAATAGATGTCGAAAAAGAAACAAAGACAATGAATTCTTAAATATCAAGAGATTAAAAGAAAAGAGAGGGAAAAGTTAGAAAAAGAGCTTTAAGAAATTAAAGAGCAAGGTCTGGGTAGAGTTTCAAAGGATTGTTATTAAAATCAAGACCAGAACTTACATTTTCGGAATGGAATAGTTTGAAGGATTTTAGATTTTACCTTAAAAATGGTTATAAATTTGCTAAAGGGATGCACCATTTTCGAAGAACCAATGGTTAGAATTGTAAGTGTTCTGAAAAGTCATCTTAAGTAGAAAGCACCCACCGAATACTCCAATCATATTCTATGATCCACAACAAATTAAAAAAATGTTATGATTGCTATCAGTACTACTCGTATCAAATTTCAAATTATAAACTTGCACATACTTAATTAAGGACATTAACATAATTTGATTTATAAATATTTTTAAGCTACCGGCCCGTGCCTTGCACGGGCTTTTATGCTAGTTATTATATAATGATGGATCATAATTATACGGAAAATTTATAATAGATGCATACATTTTATTTTATTTTATTTTTTAGCAAAAAATATAATTTTCAATATTTCATTCCCTAAATTTGATAAAACAAATGTTTATTTATAAGTCATAAACACCTAAATATTTTTGTTTAAAAAAATCGATTTTGGGTCATAACACAAACAAATTGCTCTCACATCCATCCAACCTTGAACTTGGTATTTCATTTTTCCTAGTGATTATCAGAATGTAATTTTTTTTTTTTTTTAAGTTTCTTCTTCGCTACATAACTATACCACATATTCTATTTTTTTTAATTTGATAATTTGTAGAGTATTGACGAATTATTGTAACTAGGAAACTTATCCGCGCTTCGCGCGGTTCATAAATTTTATTTTAAAATATTGAAAATATATGATTTATATTTAAAAATTTATTGGTCTCTTAAATTTTTTTACAAAAAATTGAATCAAAACAATTTACTTGAATTATAAGTTTGAAAATACTCTATTTATATATCTAAAATTTTCATAATTTAAAAAATATCATAAACATAAAAAGTAACAATTATAATACAAACGTAACCAAAAGTTAAAAATATTATATATAATAATACTTTTTAAAGCCGACGCCCCTCTCATAACATACATGTTCGATAGCAATGTAAGAATTTATTTAAATAGAATGTTAATTTATTTCAACACAACATAATGAACAACGGGTATATAACTTTTTAACTATTTAATCTATCAATAAAGTTGGGTTTTTTCAATTAAATTGCTTTGGTCATAACCCATGTGTAATTTATTCATGTGTAAAAATAAAAACTCTTTGTATTATTTTTATTATAGGTATTAAGCGAAAATTTATATACTTCTATAATTTATTACGATCATAATTACTAATATTGAAGATTGCTTGAGAAGTTAAGGGTCATCTGTATTACAATTATTCGAAAAAAATTGGAGTGTTATTCAACAGAAAATAAAAAAGATGCAATGTAAATAATTTTCAGTCGTCATTTTACCTAAAAATAAACTTAATTATAAATGTAATTACTTTTACTATTAAAATAATAAATATAATGCTCAAATAAAGTTTTATAATTGTTTAATTAAATAAAATAAAATAAAATAATTATATATTTATTAGGTATAATTAATTACTAATTAATATGTCATTAAGAGGTGTTTAATGCAGGAAAATAATTTTAATAAAAAAAATTAAAAAAACCAAAATTCAAGAAAACCATTTTGAACGCTTCTATTAACTTTCCAATCTCCAGTCATTGTAAGAAAGCCATCTAAAAAATATTCAATATTAGAGTAAGAATTTATTTAATTAGAATATTAATTTATTTCGACATAATATAATGAACAACAGGCCTAAATTTTTTATCCATAAATCCGCTGAAAAAATAGTTTGGTTGGTTCAATTTAATCGGTTTGGTCATACTCCATGTATAATTTATAAATGTGCAAAAATAAAAATAGTTTGTATTTTTTTATACAAATTTCAAATGTTAAGCGAAGATCTATATATTTTCATAATTTATTACGATTTCTAAATGAGTTATAATCAAAATTGTTTGAGAAGTTTAGATCATATTTACTACTTACGATCGTTCGAAAAGAAATTAATGTAGTCTTATAAGGAATGAAAAAGAATGCGATATAAACAATTTTTGGTCATTATTTTACCTAAAAATACACTTAATTATAATTATATATATATATATATGGGTCAAGTTCTATGGAGTACAGTTTAATTGGAGTACGTTGGAGTACATATACGTTCTGCACTCAAAATATTTTAAAATTTATTATTTTGCAAATCTTATTACATGAACATCTTTATTTCATCGAGAATCTTGAAATTTTTGTATGTTTTGCTAACAAAATATTGCAAAATGAATTGTTCTGCAAAACACATTTGGGTTGCAAAACATATATGTTCTGATTGCAAAACATAAAGGATTTTCAAGATGAACATATTGCAAAATATACATGATTTTCAAAATTATTAATGAAATTATGATATTCATATAACAAGGTTTGCAAAACAATAAATTTTAAAATATTTTGAGTGCAGAACGTATATGTACTCCAACGTACTCCAATTAAACTGTACTCCATAGAACTTTTCTCTCTATATATATATATATATAATGTTGAAATAATAGTTATATGCTCAAACAAAGTTTTCTAAAATTTTAAAAATGTGAAATAAAGTAAATTTTATATAGATTGAATAGGTGTAATTAATGACTAATTAAAAGGTCATTAAGAGTTATTTAATGCAAGAACATATTTTTAATAAAAATTCAAAAAATTGAAAATTCAAGAAAAATATTTAAAACGTTTCTGGTGCATTTCTGATCTCCTGGCATTATAATATATATAGATTGGGATTTGAACCAAATTCAACTCATTTATAAATAAAAATTATTTTGTATCGAAAATGAAGATTTAGGATCTCTTGTTATTTTCCACGAACATCAAATTTGACATCGTGAAATCCAGATATCTATTCAAGATCAATATTCGACTCTAAATATTTCTAAGATATATTATAGACAGTAGATGTGTTTTAATATATTCGCACATCCCACCGCAGCTGGCCTTTAGCATCTAGTTTTATACAACCAGTCCGAGTTCGAACCCTTCTTGATCAATTTTTTTTAGCTAAGTGAAGAAAAATCTAATAATTGGGATTCGAACTTCTTGCAGCATGTGGGTGCAACCGTGCAACCTGCAAATTAATTATCTATACATATTAATGCAAAACCACATTGGCTAGGACATGGAAGTGTTCTTATAATACTTCTTAAATTTTAAAGTAATTATCAATTAACTCATATTGAATATATTTAAATTATTAATTTTTCCACCATATATAAAACTTTAAATTTTTGAACCCCTCCCACAAATGTAAATATTAGTTTTCCCTATAAGCACTTCAATTCCCCTCAATAATATATTTTAGTTAAAATTTTATATTATGTATTTTTACCATATTATTATTAAACAAATAAACTAATTCAAGAATTCCAAGATTCAATTCTCGTTAATAATATATTAAATTTAAAAAATTATTTATTTATTTTCAATATACAAGCAAAAAACTACTCCCTCTATCCCATCCATTTCCACATAAAAAATTGTGTAACTGACACGCATTTTAAGGTACATTTTAAGGATAGTTCTATAACTTATTTTTGATATTTTTTTTGTATAAAAATATGATTGTTATATTTTTATACAAAAAAAGAAAATATCAAAAATAAATTATAGATCTATCCTTAAAATGCACCTTAAAATTCGTGCCGAAAACTGGTCCGCAAATGTAAATAACTCAATGGGACGGGGGGAATATCATTTAGAATACTATCAAATACGTATTATTTTATTTGATTATCTTCTATCATAATAACAATATATTACAAATCAATTACAAATAACAATTTGTTTGTAAGTATAAAAAAAATATGATGAATTTCTAGAACTGTTTTTGAATCTCATAAATTTTTGTGAATCTGTTTTTGAATCTTAGTGAATTTTTTTTGGAAATTATATATAAATCCCTTTTAATATGTAATTAAGGATACAAATTTTAATTTTAAAAATAACATAATGAATATTAAAATGTGTTATGCAATTATTTCGTGAAAATAAATTAAAATATTTAGAATCTAGTTTCGAATTCTCAAGTTCTCCCTATAATGTTTTTTTTGAAGGACCCTATAAACTTACTCTAATTTTTTTTTTGTGTTTAATAATTCCCACGGCCGATTAGAGGTTTCCGATTACTGTTCTGAGCACTGTTCCGGGGATGCTTCACCTGAGTTTGGGTATCTGCAAAATAATGCTTGCCCGGGGGTGGTGGCCGTCAAGCACCTCCGGTGTGAGAATCAGTAATCGGAATAATAATAATCAAACGGGTAAGAATGTATCTGTGTGAAGGGAGATAATGAGTAGTAAGTTTGTGCTGCTAAAAAATTGTGTGTTACCTTATGTGTAGAATGAGGGTATTTATAGGTTGGGTCTTCCAATCACTGTTTACCCACTTGGTTGCCCACTTGTTATGCCGTTAAAGCTACAGTGAGCCACTATTAGAACAGTGATTGGTGTCCCCTCCTGACATACCTTGATTCTAGCACCAAGCCGCTTTTGCTACAGTTGAATGTTTTTGTGTCCCCTGCCTTATTGAGCAAGATACCAAGATATTTTGTACAAAAGTATTTTTATAATGATATTTATTGTCAAATTGAGTAACTTGGGGTAAAATAATATCTTATGACACGTGTATATGAGAAAAGTACTGTTGTGATGTTTTAGCAGCGGGTGCCCGCTGTAGGCTTACAGCGGGTACCTATCATTGCCCCTCACTCCCTCTATGCGCTTTAGCGGGTAGGGGGAGTAGAAAGAAACAAAAGTGCGAAAATATGCAAAAATATGTAGTGACTGTAAAATATGTAGTGACTGTGCCCCCCAAGTGTTGGCAGACAATAGCTTGAGGTAAAAAATGCTTTGGCAATTTGCCCCCCAAGTGTTTGGCGGACAACACTAGGAGTTAGAAAATATTTCATGGCGGGTGCTATTTGTTGCGGAGTGTGGTTGATTGTTTTATAAGATGAATCATTTTTGTTTGATATGCGTAATTACTTTGAAATAAATGCTATTATTAGTAAATAAATGAAATTTGAAATGAATGAGAGAATAATATTTAATGGCAATAATGCGAAAATGATATGTAATATTGTGTGTGTATGTGAGCTGTCATTTTGTTGGAAAAAGTAGATGTACTTTTTTGGTAGCGGGAAGTTAATATGTTGTGGAAGGTTGTTTTTGACCGAGGCGGTTGTTGTGCTGGAAGCAGACGCGGGCTTGTGATGGCATGACACGTCATGGGGAGGTTAATGCCTTATGGATCACGCGCTGCACTCTAGGAATGTCAGATATATTTTCAAAATTTTGATTTCATAGCGGGATTAAGTATGGGTATGTCGTACGCGGGCTTGAACGTTGTAAAGCTATATTTTAATAAAGGTGTAATGTTGAGGACATAATTTAATATAATTGTAGGAATGGTACATAGAAGCAATGCAGTAGATGGTTTGATATATATGAGGCATTCGTGTGAATTTTTCAGGAAAAAAGACAATAAAATAGGATTTAAAAGGAAATTATGACAAAGACGGGATTTACGTTTCGCTGTAACGCCTTGCTAAAGAGCAGTACGGATAAAAACATATATATGTGGCAGTTTAAGCCGGTGTAAGTGGCTAGTAAGTTAACCAAAAATAGAGCGGTGAAAAGAGAGCGGGAAAAATAATTAATGAGGTGGCGGGGTTTTTGACGTAGCACATAAGTTCATGAAGAACACTAAATGTATAAGAAGTTCAGTTTTGTAGAATAAAAGTGTCAGATGCTTTGAAGTTGAGGTGACGGGTCGGGTATGGTGGTACCGGCTATCATACTAGCACTTGATTCTTTTGCTTTTAATAAAGAGTTAAGGATATGCGTACGTGAAAATAGTGATCGACGACAGGGTTTGTTGGTGGCGTTAACGGGGAGTAGTATAAATGAAGATGGGGATAACGGGTAGATGGCGGTGTTCCAAGTAAAGGTGGTGAGCTTGTAAAACATAAGATCATGAAAGAATAATAAAGAGATGTCTATTTTATTATTTTGCAATGAGCATAACTTGTACGATTTGTAACTTTGTAAAAGAGAGTTACTCGTTAAAGGGTTGTGTAATTTGTAATTGTACTCAGTACGAGGGTTGTCCGCTATGGACTTATGTAGGTGGAGTTGGCGAATGCTGGTGTCAAATTATAGGTGGTTCAATAAACATAGATCGTAAGAGTTCTGAGTAAAAGTGTTGACTGGCGAATAGATTGTTTGAGGTAAGTGAATGAAATGATATTTTTTGAGGTAACAATAAATGAAGTGATATATTCGGAGGCGAATAAATGAAGTGAACATTTGTTTAGAAGTTTTTTAAATAGAGTTGTAAATTAATAATTGTAATGTGTAAAAGTTTGAAACAATATACATGAAGTAATTAAAATAAAAGCTTGGCAGTTGAGTAATTGCTTAAATAGTAAGTCAGTATAAACAGAAGACAGATGCCAGAAATGAATTGCTAGTGGGCTTTTAATGTGGTTGTTATTGTAAAAATAGTTGTGTAGGCAGCGGGCACATAGCACAAAATAAGGTGACGGGTGGAAAGGACACCGTACAATTTAATAAAGTGATGGGTGGCAAGGTAATATGTACATGTTATGTGTGTGTGTGTTATGTATATGTAAGTGTGACATGAATTAATAGTGTTGTACATATGTTGCAAGTCAAGGTGGTGCTGTGAGACAGCGGGTTGCTAGTTGTGTTAGCTGGTGTTAGTAGATAAAAAGAGTGAGTGCTAGGTTAAAAATGAAGTCATGTGTGCTAATGTTGAGACACATGCTATATACACATAACTAGCAGGCGTAATTAATATGCATTAGTAGACATGTTAATGAAAGTGAGAAACAAATAGTAATGGGATATGTAGATAAGATTTTGCGAGTATGTCATGATATTTTTCCAAGTGATAGCGTATAATAATGAGAGTAAGAACCTGTAATCGCATATTGTGTATTTGAAGTAGACGAATTTGTTGATGCATCAAAGAAAATAATTGCTATAGTTGCTTATTGAGAAAACATGTGTGACTTTGATGCCATTGTGGAGATATAGCCTTTGATGCAATTATTTTTGAGAGAGTGAAGAAGACCACGTGATATGATGTTCTTGTGAGTTTGTAGCATTGTTATGGATGTTGCCTTTGTGAATTCTTGATGATGCATCCTTTTTGATAGGTTGCTTGCAAGCGTTGTTGATGTTTACAGCCCTTCTTTGATTTCAAATAACCTTTGATGGATGACCCAAATCAAAGTTTATGGGGACTTAGAAAATTTTTCACATCTTGCATGTAGCACATCTCCGTTGATGTTTGTTGTCCAACTTTGATGGATGACCCGGATCAAAGTTTGTGGGCACTTAGAAAAATTTTCACATCTTGCATGTAGCACTTCTTTGTTGATATTTGTTGCCCGCTAGGGGACTTAGACAAATTTTTCACATTTTGCATGTAGCTGCTTCTTTGTTGATATTTGATGCCCACTAGGGGACTTAGACAAATTTTGCACATCTTGTGATAGATAACTTCTTTGTTGATATTTGATGCCCACCAGGGGACTTAGACAAATTTTGCACATCTTGTGATAGATAACTTCTTTGTTGATATTTGATGCCCACCAGGGGACTTAGACAAATTTTGCACATCTTGTGATAGATAACTTCTTTGTTGATATTTGATGCCCACCAGGGGACTTAGACAAATTTTTTAGATCTTGTGATAGATAACTTCTTTGTTGATATTTGATGCCCACCAGGGGACTTAGACAAATTTTGCACATCTTGTGATAGATAACTTCTTTGTTGATATTTGATGCCCGCCAGGGGACTTAGACAAATTTTTCAGATCTTGTGATAGATGACTTCTTTGTTGATATTTGATGCCCACCAGGGGCTTAGACAAATTTTGCACATCTTGTGATAGATAACTTCTTTGTTGATATTTGATGCCCACTAGGGGACTTAGACAAATTTTTCAGATTTGCATGTACCGCTCCTTTGCTTTTGTAGGTGGTTGTGTTCCCGCTATGGGGACTTTGCTTTTGTTGGTTGCTATTGTAGAATTCTTTGCTTTTGTAGTTGGTTGCTTGCCCGCTTAGGGACTTTGCTTTTGTAGTTGGTTTCTTGCCCGCTTAGGGACTTTGCTTTTGTAGATGGTTGCTTGCCCGCTTAGGAACTTTGCTTTTGTAGTTGGTTGCTTGCCCACTTAAGGACTTTGCTTTTGTAGTTGGTTGCTTGCCCGCTTAGGGACTTTGCTTTTGTAGATGGTTGCTGGCCCGTTAAGGGACTTTGCTTTTGTAGTTGGTTGCTTGCCCGCTTAAGGACTTTGCTTTTGTAGATGGTTGCTTGCCCGCTTAGGGACTTTGCTTTTGTAGATGGTTGCTTGCCCGCTTAGGGACTTTGCTTTTGTAGATGGTTGCTGGCCCGTTAAGGGACTTTGCTTTTGTAGTTGGTTGCTTGCTCGCTTAGGGAATTTGCTTTTGTAGATGGTTGCTTGCCCGCTTAGGGACTTTGTTTTTGTAGATGGTTGCTTGCCCACCAGGGGACTTAGACTTTGTTGGTTGCTTTCCCACCAGGGGACTTTAGACTTTGTTGGTTGCTTTCCCACCAGGGGACTTTAGACTTTGTTGGTTGCTTGCCCACCAGGGGACTTAGACTTTGTTGGTTGCTTGCCCACCAGGAGACTTAGACTTTGTTGGTTGCTTCCCCACCAGGGGACTTAAACTTTGTTGGTTGCTTGCCCACCAGGGGACTTAGACTTTGTTGGTTGCTTTTGTGTGTATGTTGCTATTGTAGGTTGTAAGCGTACCAAGTTATAGGCCAGGTATTGGGTTTATTCCGTGTGCTGTCGGTGGTGGCCACCACTGACTCGACAGACCTGCCCCTTCCCATTTGCACATTTGGTTGCTTTGTTGCATGATGTAAGTTGTAAGTTGCTCGATGTGAGTTGATTGATATGAGTTGATGCCCGTTAGGGACTTGTAGGTTAGATGTCCTTTTGACAGCGGGCTCTTTGACAGCAGGCTCGATGTTGAATGTTGTAAGAGTTGAATGCTCATTTGATTAACGGCGAACATTTTGTTGTCAGCGGACATTTTGTTGACAACGGACATTTTGTTGTCAGAGGACATTTTGTTGACAGCGGACATTTTGTTGACAGCGGACATTTTGTTGTCAGAGGACATTTTGTTGACAGCGGACATTTTTGTTGTCAGCGGATATTTTGTTGTCAGCGGGCTCTCATATGTTGGTTTGCTCAGCGGTAAGATGGTAGAGTAGGTGGAGGCTTTTCTTAAGGAAAAAGCGCCCTCCGTCTAGCGCCAAATGATAATTCCCACGGCCGATTAGAGGCTTCCGATCACTGTTCTGAGCACTCACTACACCATATATGACCTATTGCAACACCGATATGTATAAGTGTTACAAAAAGTGTTACAATAGACACAAAACTTGGTAGTCTATTGCAATATTTTTTACAGTGTTGCAAAATTACCAAAAGTGTTGCAAGCAAAATGATAATTTTGGAATTTTATAACAATTGCAACACTTTTCGCACTTTACGAAAAATGTTACAATACACGACCGAAATATTCTAATTTTTTGTTCGTGGGCTTGCCAATAAGCGGGATATTCTAATTTTTTGTTCCCGGGCTTGCCAAATTTTTTTCGTCCCAAGACTTTATTACACAGAAATAATGTTTTATCACATGAAAACAGAAACAACAGATCTCTCATCTCTCTCTCTCACAGACCTCTCTCAGATCTCACTCTCTCGACTCTCTCGACCATGTCTCCCTCATCTCTCTCTCTCTCTATATATCTCTCTCTCTCTCTCTCTTTCTCATAATATCGATTAGAGCAAAATCCCCAAATTTGATTGAGCTTCAATAACCAATTAAAGCTTCAATTATAGAGGTAATCACCCATATTTCTCTGATTATATAGATTTATACATATATATATATATATGTGTGAATTTTTTTGATTATATGTTGAATTAAAGCTGGTATTAAATGTTAATTTGTAGATTTGTGTTAATTAGTAGGACTTTTGTGTTAATTAGTAAGATTTTTTGTTAATTTTGTTGTAATTCTGATTTTGTTATATTTCTAAGCAAAACCCCCAAAACTGATTGAATAGGCTGATTTTGTCTCTGTTAGTAACAAAGTGCTACAAACTGTTAGTAGAATGTTTCCAGATGTGCAAGATTTAGGTGCCATCATGTACAAACTGTTAGTAGAATGTTCGATTGGATCTCGATAATGTATTTTATCTAATTAGCTTTCTTCTTTCAGTTGTTTGTTGCTATTTTTTAATGAATTATTTGATCTGTGTTCTTGCTTTTTGTAGGTATATTATTCCGATATGAATTCCTAGGTGTGTATTTGACTTGTTATAATCCTAGTTTTCATTCATCTATATTTCTTGTGTTTTGCATTAGCACGATCAGAAGCCACTGCTTTTTCGTTGCTACTTTCACGTCTTGTTTCAGCTTTCCTTGACGTAGTCATAATGTTTTGCAGAGCAATCCATGTTGGGGATTTGATAAGAAATGTCGGTTCATGGATAAGCTTGTATGGGGGGTCTCACAGCAGCACAAATAAGCTTGTCTAATAATCCGAAGGAAATGTGCTCATCCTTTTTGTTGGAGTTTTACTAGTCGGATCTGAGGTAAGTGAGCTGCTAGGTACAGAGATCATTATTGTGCTCTATTCCCTTACAACATGTTACGTACAATAACACATTTCGTATTAACTTAAATATATTTCAAATTTGTAATGCTACTGTGTGGCACTTACTTTTGCTGTCATAAGTTGCAAGCATGTGTTGCTCAAAGAAACGTGTTTGATGTGTATGATACAAGTTTTCTGATAATTACTTGGCCAATATCTTTTTGCGATAACATTTGTTCGGGATGGACGATTACAAATTATAACATGCATTTAAATTTTTGTTTGTGTGTGTATTTTTAACATGAGTGATTTACATCTCCTTAATTATTTATCAAAATCTTAGCAGCTTTGCAAGTTTTACTCGGTGGCCAGTTTATATATGCTATAAACTTCATTCGTAAATTTTACCGATCTTGCGTTGTTTTCATTGCTGCCTGTTGGCCTGTTAAGACATCGGAACATTTATTGCACAGCCAGCTTGTATATGCTATAAACTTCATTTCATAAATTTTACCGATCTTGCGTTTATAATTTCTATTGCACAGCCTGTTAACTTTAAATGCTGAATATTAAAATTGAGAGAGCATATTGTAAAAGTTTTAAGTGATAGGCAAGATGAACGGGGCAGGTTGGGGTATGTATATTGGCATATTTTAAGAACACGAGTACCTAGAAATTAGGCATACAATGAGGCCAAATAGCACAAGGAATTGTCACTAGTGGTGTAATGCAGTGACATGATCGGTTGTCCTTGAATGTGCTGATGGAGCAAAGACCCATGTAAAAGAATACGAGCACTTGGAGGAATAGGCTCCAGGCAAAACCCTTAAATGTATATATTTGGTTGTTCTTGTCCCAGGAGATTTTATTGGACAAATTAAATTGTGAACAGTGGTAGGTTAATGTTACATAGTTCTTCCGTTTTGATTCAGAGGTGGGATTCAAATGTAAGCTGTAGCTTGTTGGTGCGAAGTTGTGAACCTTTTTTTTATGTACACAAGACTTGTATCTAGTTAACAAGGAAAAGATGATCTGAATTTCTTGATGGCATCGTTTCATGCAATAAACTAACAGTGAAATTTTGATAATTGAGATGATTATATTAGGCCTCTAGTTATGGCTAGCTACCTAGCTCCAATTTTGTACACTGGACAAAGCGCAGTTGTTCTTTGCTTATTTTTCACCTTTGATTAGTTAGGCAAATCAAATTTTTGAATTTGTGCACTCAAATGGACTTTGAGTCGCTCCAAAGTAAGAAGTAACTTTGTACTTAAAAAATTAACACTTTGAATATGATGCGGTTGCTATTCATCCAGCCATCACTTGATCTTAGTTTTAAAGACTCTATCTTGTTTCCAAAATAAAAGCTCAATGTGTGCGAGTGTGTGTTTTATCTCTGACGAGAAGTTATCACATTGCAGTTAGCATCATCCTAATATAAATATAATCATTATTAAGATTAGAGATAACTTCTTCCTGATACTTGCCATGTGACTGGATAATTTTTTTAGATATGTCCTTAATACATTGAATAGAAATCTGCAATTTGCAGTTAACTGGATATGTCCTTAATACTATGGGATGCAAAATGGGAGTTTTGATTTTTATTCTACTTATATGGTCGTCAATTAGAAAATTAGTACTTTCTTCTGGTTGAAAGTTCATTGATGTTGGAAGTAGTACTTAAGAGTAAAATATATGATTTTACTACTGGAAATTTAGGAAGCAATATTTTAACATTGTGATGCCACATATATTATGGTTGTACTATAAATTTTTTTGTTTTAAATCTTTAACCACTCAAGTGTTTTGATATTTTAATTGATGTTATATTGTTTCCAAGTTTGATTTTGGACTTCCAATGTGTTCAGGCTTTGGTAATGAAAATGTTGAGGAAGATTGATCGATCTGAGCAAAAGGTAAATTTAACATTTTGTTAGTTTGTTTACTCTACAAGTAAGTTCTTATTGTCTGAGAAAAATATTTCTGCACTTTGTAGTACACCTTAGCCATGATGGGTTATGCTGATGAATATGAAAAAACTGTTCTGGAGTTGACATATAACTACGGGGTGACAGAATATACCAAAGGAAATCCCTACGCACAAGTAAGATATATTTTTGTTGCAAAATTAGTAGAAGACTTGTCCACTTTGGCGTTGTACTTGTACATCATCTCTATCTACCACACTTGCTAGATATGATGCATGTGAAATTTGTTTATAGATTGCTATCAGTACCGAATATGTTTACAAAAGTGGCGAGGTTGTCAATCATGTGACCCAAGAGCTTGGAGGGAAGGTTACTCGGCAGGCAAGACCAATTCCTGGAATTAATACTAAGATTGTAGCTTTCTTGGATCCAGATGGTTGGAAGACAGTAAGTCCTCAACTTAACCTTGTTTTATATTTGCACAAAACTAAAAGTGGACAGATTGCTTAGCATGCATTGTGGAATTTAAGGCCTTAGGGATTGATGAGTGCATGGAATGGCTAGATGTGTTTGGAGTTTGGACATGAAAATTTATATTTCCTTCTATTTTTGAAGCTGAAAATTGTCATTACCATAGTGAAGGAACTGACTTATATGGTTAATGCCTAACTAATTAAACCCCTCAGCTAAAATTAACAATAGGAATTACATCTTGATCTCTGTTGACCGGATTGAATTCCTTGAACCAATGCCATGTTCTAGTTGACTTGGGCATGGAGGCTTTGCCTCTTGCATGATTATGAGGTAACAATTTCTGTTTTGTTTACTTGTGTGGTTGCAGGTTATGGTCGACAATGAGGATTTTCTGAAAGAACTGAAGTAGAAAGAGTACTTAATGTTATAGAGAAATGTGTGTGGTATGTCTTGCATCTGGTGAAGAAAGTGAGGACGACGGTGATCAGGAGCAGGAGGACGATTATCGCGATGATGACATTGCTCACGAGGCCGATGACGAAAATGATGCTTGATGATCAGTACTTAAGTATTGTTTTCTATATGCGTACTTTTGGTGGTTTGTTAATTGGTACCTTAACTATTTAGACTACGCGTTAATGTTTAATGTAGACTTTTGGTGTAAGTCGACTTGTGTTTCGACTTTAGACTTAAGCAGATATTGTCCTAAAAGCTGATTATGTTTGGCCTTCATTGACATTGACATGTGTTTGTTGGACATTAATGAAATGTCATTTCTGGTTTGGTATATGCTTTGATGCATGGTATATTGAAATTTCAAATAGGAAATTGCAATGTGAACTAATAAAAGTGTTGCAAATAAGTGTTGCCAATAAAATTTAAAAGTATTACAATAGTAATTAAAATGTTGTAGAGAAATGTTGCAAAAATATCAAAAAGTATTGTAAAAGGTTCCAAAATGTTGCATATAAATGTTGCAAAAAAAACCGAAAGTATTGCAAAATGCATAATAATGTTGCAAAAATATGTTGCAATAAACTCACTTTGTAACATTTTTAAGTCAATTAATGTTGCAAAAAAGTGTTGCATTCTTCCGTTATAACACATTCAAAATGTTGCTAAAACATGCAAAAGTGTTACAACAAACTACACCGAACTCTTTTTGTAATACTTTGAAAAGCGTTGCAATAAACACAAAAAGCGTTGCTATAGAAGGCTATTGCAACGCCGGCAAATGCAACACCGAGTTTTAGCAAAAGTGTTGCATAAACATCTATTGTAACACTTTTGGGACCTAATATTACACTTTTTTGGTGTTGCAACAGCCCATATTTGGTGTAGTGACTTTTCCGGGGATGCTTCACCTGAGTTTGGGTATCTGCAAAATAATGCTTGCCCGGGGGTGGTTGCCGTCCGGGGGTGGTGGCCGTCAAGCACCTCCGGTGTGAGAATAAGTAATCGGAATAATAATAATCGAACGGGTAAGAATGTATCTGTGTGAAGGGAGAGAATGAGTAATAAGTTTGTGCTGCTAAACAATTGTGTGTTACCTTATGTGTAGAATGGGGGTATTTATAGGTTGGGTCTTCCAATCACTGTTTACCCACTTGGTTGCCCACTTGTTATGCCGTTAAAGCTACAGTGAGCCACTATTGGAACAGTGATTGGTGTCCCCTCCTGACATACCTTGATTCTAGCACCAAGCCGCTTTTGCTACAGTTGAATGTTTTTGTGTCCCATTTTAGCAAAAAAAAAGAATGTTTTTGTGTCCCCTGCCTTATTGAGCAAGATACCAAGATATTTTGTACAAAAGTATTTTTCTAACGATATTTATTGTCAAGTTGAGCAACTTGGGGCAAAATAATATCTTATGACACGTGTATATGAGAAAAGTACTGTTGTGATGTTTTAGCAGCGGGTGCCCGCTGTAGGCTTACAGCGGGTACCTATCAGTGTTGGAGTTTGTGGACGAGGTTAGAAGCTTCTCATGCGTATGTAAATCATGGAAAGTTGCGGTTTTCAAATCGGAGCCATGGCTGCACTCTACCATGCTTGCTCCTTGCAGAAGACACTGGATTAGATTTAGTTGAAGCTAAGGTCACTAAGCTTGAAGTAATGTCTAGTGAGATGAACAATCCTGTTCCAGTTAGGTGTCCTAAAGAAGACGAATTTATTTGGGAATCTATGAGTTGTTCAGAAATACTAGCAGTATTCGTGGTTGGTTCAGTCTTGCAACACAAAAGATGTATAATCTTGATTTACCAGAGGCGATGGACAAATTGATATTAGGAACAAATAACGGATGGTTAGTAACATTAGGCAGAGATTTCGAAGCCAATCTTTTGCATCCATTGTGCAGACAACAAATTCCACTTCCTCCTATGCTCAAACCATTGCCTCCGCTCGAAAGTTATGGTGATTTTCAAGAACGTCACTCCAAATTTATCACTAAAGTTGTTATTTCTTTAAAAATACCAAGAGAGTGGGCATTACAACATCAACATAATAGTCATCTTCCCATTATAATGGCCAGTTACACAAAAGATGGGATATTGGGTTTCGCAAGATTTGGAGACAAGTTTTGGACAAATGTGGAATTCGATATTGTTTACCACAAGAAAAAGTTCTATGCAATAGATTTTTGTGGTACAATTTTTATGTGTAACATTGATAACAATGATGAAAAAGAGCGGCAACATAAGGCTAAGATGATCACATCAATTCCCTTTGAACAGGATAAGACTGTTAAAACTTAAAAGTTATTTGGTTGAATCATTATTTGGGTCTCACATTTGGCTAGTGTTGCGTTTCAGCGATGGAAAAATTTAAAAAGAAGATCAGCCACTTAAGTATGGAGAACTTTATTACTATACAATGAACTTTAAGGTTTTCAAATTGGAAATACATAATTCCAGTTCTAGTTCTGATAGTATTCCGACATGTGTTTGGACACAGGACGTACAAGATTTGGGAAACGAGGCATTATTTATCGGAAGATCTTCATCACTATTTTTAGTACCATCGAAATTTATACGATCAAATAGTATATATTTTACGGATGATTCACATTATGTTTTCGACGTAGGAGGAGGACATGATGCCGGTATTTTTGATATGAAGACAGGCAAAATTGAACCTCAATTTCAAGGGAAATTTATCCATCATTTCTCTCCATCACTTTGGTGTATCTAAGTAAAATCTGCGCTTTTTTTTTTTTTTTATAAATATTTCCCATCTACTTAAGAATTTTTATATCTGTATTTGCTTCTGGTTCCAAATTATAACTAAATGCATACAATTACAAATTTGCTATGCCTTTGTTCCATATCTATTACATGTTCTGATACTTCTCGATTGGAGACGATGAAATTCATCATATACCATGTATTAAAAATTATCAACACTAACGTTAGAATGATAGTTAGTAGAACACCCCCACCTTCGATACTCAAACTCCTAATATTATAGATGCTGCATAGTCTCTAACTAGCCAAAACACATCCTCTTCTGAAGAAATTTCATCACTCATCGCCACAAATCGCTTTTCCCTTCTTCGAATTCAATGATTCAATGTCCTCACGCTTAACTGTACCAAAAGAAATTTATAGATTGAGCCAAAAACAACTCCAGCAAGACCAGGCATATAAATAATAAAATAACAATCTACTCTGACAGGGTTAAGTAAACTGGATACAAATTAACTCCTTAAAGAAAAATTTATCGCATTGTACCAAAAATGAACTACAAACCCGGTATTAGTAAAATAAATACCGATATTACTCCTTAATCCTGATCATCGAGTACTTAAGTAATGTAGAAAATACAAACCCGATATTAGTAAAATAAATCTACTTACGAATTACGATCACTCTGACACTAACCACATCATGATCATGTGAAATTTGTATTGAACAAGATTTACGAGTACATTTTGACGAACACTAGGTTTGGTTGAGGCGTTGAGCTGATAAACTGAAGTGATCAAAACTGATGGAAAACTACATTAACTTGCAAACCACTAAAAATCCTTTAATCAGAAAATTTTTGATGATATCGAATGTATTTTTAAATACAAGTTTAATTTTAACTTTTAAATCCACTAAAAATTAAGTTTTGTTATTAGAAATTTATTGATGATGTCGAATGTATTTTTCAATTATTTTTGTTGTTTCTTTTCTTATTCATTTTATTTTTCTGGTGAAAATTGTGAAGGTAAAACATAAAATAATTTCTTTACATTCTTTCACTTGTTTTTACTTTTTATAGAAAACTCGAGTACATGAATATGAATGTGTCTTACTTATTTTGGGAGTAAGGTGTTGTAAGCCTTAACGAGGGAGATTGTAGTTGCTGCTGGTCTGTGCACAATTTGGTTAACCCGTAACGAGAATCTATATCTATATATATTATAATGCCTGGAGATCGGAAATGCACCAGAAGAGTTTAAGTTATTTTTTTTGAATTTTCGTTTTTTTTATTTTTTTATTAAAATTATTTTCTTGCATTAAATAGCTATTAATGATATTTTAATTAGTCATTAATTACACCTATTAAACATATATTAAATTTCTCTATTTAATTTGTTTAAAGATTAGCAAACTTTATTTGAACATTATAGTTATTATTTCAATATTAAATATTAATTATATATAGTTAAGTTTATTTTTAGGTAAAATGATGACTAAAAATTGTTTATATTGCGTTCTTTTTTATTCCCTATTCAAGATCACTGTAATTTCTTTTCACATTATTGTGGTCAGAACTTCTCGAGCAATTTTTATTATCAATGATTGTGAAAGTCGTAATAAATTATGGAATTACAAGATCTTTACTTAATATCTGGAATTTGTATGAAAACAATATAGACAAATTTTTAGTTTTGCACATGAATAAATTATACATGTGTTATGATCAATCGATTAAAGTTAACAAACCCAACCATTTTATCGGAAGATAAAATGGATAAAAAAGCTATACACCCATTGTTTCATCATATTGTGTCGAAAAAAATTAATATTCTAATTAAATAAATTCTTACATTTTTATTGAATATGTACATTATGAGAGAGGTGTTGGCTTTGAAAAACATAATTAACCTTAACTTCTTAAGCAATCTTTATTATCAATGATTGTGGAAGTTGTAATAAATTATGGAAGTACACAATTCTTTATTTAATATCTGAAATTTGTATAAAAATAATACATACAGATTTTTTAGTTTTGCACATGAATAAATTACACATGGGTTGTGACCAAACTAATTAAATTGAACAAACCTAATAATTTTATCGGAAGATTAAATTGATAAGAAATTTATAAACCCGTTGTTTCATTAAATTGTGTCAAAATAAATTAATATTCTAATTAAATAAATTCTTACACTATTATTGAACATGTATATTATGAGGGGGCGTCTGCTTTAAAAAAAATGTTATTAAGTTATTTTCAATATTTGTAACTTTTGATTGTAAAGATTATGTTCGTATCGTAATTTTTATTTTTTTATGTTTGTGATATTTTTAAGATTATCCATACTTTAGATATATAATGAGAGTATTTTTCCAACTAATAATTCATGTAAATTGTGTTTATATCAATTTTTTTAGGAAATTCATAAGAGACCAATCAGTTTTTAAAAATAATAGAAATTAATTTATCTGTTTTCAGTACTTTAAAATAAAAAATTTATAAACCACGCGAAGCGCGGATAAATTACCTAGTATATTATAATAGCAGGAGATCGGAGAGGCTTTCACTCAGAAGCTTCAAAATAGTTTTCTTGAATTTTCATATTTTTGATTTTTTTATTTAAGTAATTTTCTTGAATTTAATTAATCATTAATTGTACCTATTAAATATAGGTTAAATGCACTTTATTTCATATGTAATATAAAAGTTTAGCAATCTATATTAGGATATTATAATTATTATTTTAATATAAAATATCTATATATATATATATATATATATATATCTATATCTATACTATTATATAAATTCCGAAACATTGAAAGTTTTGGTACCTGTTTTTTTGTACCAATTTTTTGGTACTTCGTGAATTTACTCATGTACCCTTCATTATAAAGAAAAATATATATTAAAACACCTAAAATAAATTTTAACATAATATAATTAATGGTAATTAGTCGATTACCTTTTTCATATTTACTTTTAGTTGAAAATGTTACCTTTTATCATATCTTCCAATCATTAGTATTACCTTTCGAATTAAAATACGTTTCCTTTTTGATTTAAAACTAACCTTACAATCATTAATATATACCCGAAAATATCATACAATATTTTTCAATTATTAATAAAATATATTAAAAATATACTTTGTTTATAATAAGGAAACATTAGTATAATCCGTAAACATGTGTATATTAAATTATATTAATTAAAATTAAAAATTATGTAAAAAATAATGATTATATAAATTGGTACCAGTTTTTTTGTACCTATTTTTTGGTACTTCGTGAATTTACTTATTTACCCTTCATTATAAAGAAAAATATATATTAAAACACATAAAATAAATATTAACATAATATAATTAATGGTAAGTAGTCGATTGCCCTTTTCATATTTACTTTTAGTTGAATATGTTACCTTTTATCATATCTTCCAATCATTAATATTTCCTTTCGAATTAAAATACGTTTCCTTTTTGATTTAAAACTAATCTTATAATCATTAATATATATATATCAGAAAATATTGTACCATATTTTTCAATTATTAATAAAATCTATACTATTATATAAAAACCGAAACATCAAAAGTTTTGGTACCTATTTTTTGGTACTTCGTGAATTTAATTACTTACCCTGCATTATAAAAAAAATAAATACACCTAAAATAAATAATAACATAATATAATTATTGGTAATTAGTCAAGATACTACCTTTTATAAACAACTAAAAACATCAATCGTATCACATCTTTCCATCATTAATATTTCCTTTCGAACTAAAAGTCTAAAACACGTTACCTTTTTAATTTAAAACAAATCTTACAATCTAAAATAAGTAATAACATAATATAATTAATGGTAATTAGTCGAGATATTACCTTTTATAAACACCTAAAAACATACTCCTCTATAACTTATTTTTGATATTTTATTTTTTTGTATAAAAATAGAACAATCCTATTTTTATACAAAAAAATAAAATATCAAAAATAAGTTATAGAACTATCCTTAAAATGCACCTTAAAATCCGTGCCAGAAACTGGTCCGCAAACGTAAAGAATTCAAAGGGATGGAGGGAGTAAATCGTATTATTTCTTTCCATCATTAATATTTCCTTTCGAACTAAAACACGTTACCTTTTAATTTAAAACAAATCTATACTATTATATAAAAGTCGAAACATTGAAAGTTTTGGTACCTATTTTTTGGTACTTATTTTTGGTACTTCGTGAATTTAATTATTTACCCTTCATTATAAAAAAAATACACCTAAAATAAGTAATAACATAATATAATTAATGATAATTAGTCAAGATACTACCTTTTATAAACAACTTAAAACATCAATTGTATCATATATTTGCATCATTAATATTTCCTTTCGAACTAAAAGTCTAAAAGACGTTACCTTTTTAATTTAAAACAAATCTTACAATCTAAAATAAGTAATAACATAATATAATTAATGGTAAGTAATCAAGATATTACCTTTTATAAACACCTAAAAACACCAATCGTATCATATCTTTCCATGATTAATATGTCCTTTCGAACTAAAACACGTTATCTTTTTAATTTAAAACAAATCTTACAATTATTAATATATACCCGAAAATATTACATTAATATAATAAAATTAACGGTAATTAGTCGATTGTCTTTTTCATATTTACTTTTAGTTGAAGATATTATATTTTATAAACACGTAAAAACATGAATCATATCATATCTTTCGATCATTAATATTTCCTTTCAAACTAAAACACATTACCTTTTTAATTTAAAATAAATCTTTCAATCATTAATATATAACCGAAAATATCACACCTTAATTTTCAAGTAAAATGTAACACCTAAAATAAATAACAATATAATATAATAAATGGTAATTAGTCGATTGCATTTTTCATATTTACTTTCAGTTGAAGATATTACCTTTTATAAACACCTAAAAAGATCAATTGTATCATATTTTTCAATCATTAATATTTCTAATTAAAACACGTTACGTTTTTAATTTACAACAAATCTTACAATCATTAATATATACTCGAAAATATCACACCAAAATTTTCAATTATTAATAAAATATATTAAAAATCATATACGTTGTTCATAATAAGGAAACATTATTATAATCTGTAAACATGAGTATATTAAATTATAACAAATTAAAATTTAAAAAATTATTAAAATAATGATTATATAAAAACATAATCTTAATGTTAAATAAAATTTATAACATAATACAAGAAACCCGTGCACTGCAATACTAATAATTAATCGATTATCTTTTCAACTAAAACATATCATCTTTCTATTTTTTTCTAATTAATTTCCTTTTTTTCTAGAAATACAACGGACAACGTTAATTTCTCATTTTCTAAAAAACACTAGGAGCAATTTTAATTAGTAATTGAACATAATTAAATTATAATTAGTATAAACTAATCAATTACTTTTTTCACCTAAAACATGTCACCTTTTTAATTTTTCCGTTTTCTTTTCTATTTTCTCTAACTAAAATATCTCATTTTTCAAGTATATTAAGGGCAGTTCTGTTATAAGAAATAAAATAGTAATATGATAATACTAATAATTAATCGATTAACTTTTTCAGTTAAATCATATCATTTTTTCTATATTTTATAATTAAAATCTCTCTTTTCCTAGAAATATCACGGGCAACAATAATTTCTCTTTTTCTAAAAACATTAAAAGCAATTTATTTAGTAAAATAACATAATTAACTTATAATTACTATAAACTAATCAATTACCTTTTTCACCTAAAACATGTTACCTTTTTAATTTTTCTAACCAAATCCTCTATTTTTCCAATTATATCATGGGCATTCTATCTAATAAAAAATTATTTTATAATTACTTATAATTAACCGAATATCTTTTTCAACAAAAATCCATCATCTTTTCAAAAATTTTAACTAAAATTCCCCATTTTCTAGAATTATCACGAATAACATATATATAATTATTATCATATAATCTCATTTAAAATTTTAAGTCTCCAAAAATCATGTTTTAAAATAATTAATTCAAATAATTAAAAAATTTAATATAATATTAAAAAAATCCGTGCATCGCACGGGTTTTAAGCTAGTATATTATAATGCCTGGAGATCGGAAATGCACCAGAACAGTTCAAGGTATTTTTCTTGAATTTTCGTTTTCTTGATTTTTTTTAGAGATCGGAAATGCACCAGAACAGTTCAAGGTATTTTTCTTGAATTTTCGTTTTCTTGATTTTTTTTATTAAAATTCTTTTCTCGCATTAAATAGATATTAATGACATTTTAATTAGTCATTAATTACACCTATTAAACATATATTAAATTTACATATATTATAATAGCAGGAGATCGGAGAGGCTTTCACTTAGAAGCTTCAAAATAGTTTTCTTTAATTTTAACATTTTTGATTTTTTTTATTTAAATAATGTTCTTGAATTTAATTAATCATTAATTGTACATATTAAATATATGTTAAATGCACTTTATTTCATATTTAATATAAAAGTTTAGCAATCTATATTAGGACATTATAATTATTATTTTAATATAAAATATCATTATTTATATAAAGTAGCATTATTTTAAAGTAAAATAATAAAATAAAATTTTTTATATCGTGTTATTTTAATCGTATTCAAAATTATGGCATTTTTTTCGATAACAATAAATAAATGATTTTACCTTTTTAATCTATATATATTATAATAGCAGGAGATCAGAGAGGCTTTCACTCAGAAGCTTCAAAATAGTTTTCTTGAATTTTCATATTTTTGATTTTTTTATTTAAGTAATTTTCTTGAATTTAATTAATCATTAATTGTACCTATTAAATATAGGTTAAATGCACTTTATTTCATATGTAATATAAAAGTTTAGCAATCTATATTAGGATATTATAATTATTATTTTAATATAAAATATATATATATATATATATATATATATATATATATATATATATTATAATGCCTCGGAAATGCACCAGAACAGTTCAAGGTATTTTTCTTGATTTTTTTTATTAAAATTCTTTTCTCGCATTAAATAGATATTAATGACATTTTAATTAGACATTAATTACACCTATTAAACATATATTAAATTTACTCTATTTAATTTGTTTAAAAATTAACAAACTTTAGTTAAACATTATAGTTATTTTTTCAATATTAAATATTAATTATATATAGTTATGTTTATTTTTAGTTAAAATGACGAATAACAATTGTTTATATTGCGTTATTTTTTATTCACTATTCAAGATCACTGTAATTTTTTTCGGATGATTATAGGGTACACGACCTTAACTTTTCAAGCAATTTTTATTATCAATAATTGTGAAAATCGTAATAAATTATGGAAGTACAAGATATTTATTTAATATCTGGAATTGTATACAAACAGTACAGATAGATTTTCAATTTTGCACATGAATAAATACATGAGTTATGATCAAATCGATTAAATTTAACAAATCCAGTCATTTATCGGAAGATAAAATTGATAAAAATGCTATACACCCATTGTTTCGTTATATTGTGTTGAAATAATTTTTTATTGTAATTAAACCAATTCTTATACTATTATTGAATATGTATATTATGAGAGGGCTGTCTGTTTTAAAAAACATTATTAACCAACTTCTCAAATAATCTTTATTATCAATGATTGTGGAATCGTAGTAAATTATGGAAGTACATGGATCCTTACTTAATATCTGAAATTTGTAAATAAATCATGCGCATACACACATGAGTTATGACCAAACTAATTAAATTGAACAAACTCAACTATTTTATCAGAAGATTAAATTGATAAAAAAATTACATGCCCATTGTTTCATTATATTGTGTCAAAATAAATTAATATTCAAATTAAATAAATTCTTAAACTATTATTGAACATGTATATTATGAGATGGGTGTCGGTTTCAAAAAACGTTATTAAGTTGTACTCAATATTTATAACTTTTGATTGTAAATATTACGTTCATATTGTAATTTTTATTTTTATATGTTTGTGATGTTTTTAAGATTATCAAAATTTTAGATTTATATAATGAAAATATTTTTCCAATTAATAATTCATGTAAATTATTTTTAAATTAATTTTTAATAGAAAATTCATAAGAGACCAATCAATTTTAAGAATAATACTCCCTCTGTCCCATGTGATTCTTTACATGGGGCTGGGGCACGGAGATTAAGGATAGTGGATGTAATATTGTTAAAATAAATGAAGTAGTGGGTGTAATAGTAATTTTATTATTAAAGTAAGTAAAGTAGTGGGTGTAATAGTATAAAGTGTTGAAAAAGTGGAATGAAGTAGTGGATGTAATAATATATTTTATTGTTAAAAGTTACTATTTTTAGTAATGTAAAGAATTGGTGGGACGTCCTAAAAAGGAAATTGTAAAGAAATGGATGGGACAGAGGGAGTAGAATTGAATTTATCTATTACAGTACTTTTATATAAAAATTTATTATAATAGCAGGAAACTGGAGAGACTTGCACTCAGAAGCTTCAAAATATTTTTCTTGAATTTTCACATTTTTATTAAAATAATTTTCTTGCATTTAATTAATAATTAATTATACCTATTAAATATATATTAAATACACTTTATTTCATATTTAATATAAAAATTTAACAATTTTATTAGAACATTATTATTATTATTTTGTTATAAAATATTAATGATTATATAAAAATACCGTTATTTTAAGGTAAAACAATAAAATAAAATAATTTTTATCGTCGTTTCTAATCCTTATTCAAAATCATTGCAAATTTTTTGGCAATAATTAATAGACGATTTTAACTTTTCGATAAATTCGTAATCAATGATCAGGAGAATCTTGATAAGATACATAAGTATATATATTTTTCGATTAACATCCACAATTTAAATAAAAGTAATATCGTAGAATTTACATTTATACCTGAACAAATTATACACGGGGTATGACCAACTCGATTAAATTGAATCAAGTGGACCCTTTTTTCGTCAGTTAAATCAATAAAAAAATTACCCATTCGTTGTTTGATTATTTTGTGTTGAAAAAATTAATATTTTAATTAAACACATTCTTATACTATTATTAATCAATTAATCATGCATTTATGTTATGAGATGGGAGACGGTGTTTAAAATCGTTAATTAGTTATATTTAATATTTACAAATTTTTTTTATAGGAATTATGTTGACATTGTAGTTTGGTATGGAAAAAGGTAAAAGGTGTTTAAGGAGTTGATTTTCGCTATTTTAAACAAATTCTCACTTTTTAAGCATTAAGTAAGGGTGTTATAAAACGAGCATCGGCTTTAAAAACAATTATATGTACAAATTTATTATAAAATTTAATAAAAGAATATTAGAATATGTGAGTATCACTTTGATGTGTCCATGAATTTAATTTTAATGTTACAAACAAAACAGTTCTTATAAAATGCTCTGAAAAATTAATTAAATGTAGAGATACGGATGTCGGTTCATTCCAAAAAAACATGAAGCATGACTTACAATATGCATTTGAATTCTGCTTTTTTCGTCATAAAACCAAATATATCGACAAGTAAAATCAATCACACCTCTCATCACATTTACATTCTAATTCTTTTCATACAATCAATTTTACTAACAAATTAAGCAATCACGTCTTTTATGATGTCATCGACAATAGAAAAGATTCACAAATATTATTTTTACTTATTCAATGTCAAACTTTGCAAATGTTTGTCAATATTGGATTTCAAAAACATTTTTTATGCGACAAAATAGGTTCGTCAATATCTTCAAAATTATTATTATTATTATTAATATTCAAGAATTTAACTGAAGAGTAACATGTACCTGAGGTTGACCTTAGGGTGCTAACTGAGGTTATAAGTTTTTTTAATATGAATGCAGGAGGGTAGATTTGTAAATTCAGGATGAGTCATTAGTATTTACAAAAATGCCATTAAACTTATATGGGAAATAGATATAACCTTAGGGGAGTTACCTGAGGTCATCCTCAGGCCCATTTTTTCTTTAACTAAAACATGTTTTTTTTCACCTAATTCTTTTCTCTTTAATTTTTAAACTTTCAAATTTAATTACATTTCACATAATTTTTAATTTATCATATTAACTTTCAAATAATAAAATTTAACAAACAATAATGTTACTAGAATTATAGCCCGCCATGCTGGGCGTTTAAGCTATTAAAAAAATATATTTTGGTTGATTTATGCATTGAAATTGTTGGGAAATTGGTTATATAAAAAGGAGTTATTCTTCGTTAATAATATAATTCATTACAAAAAACAAATACTTAATTGTAGAATTCGAGGGCAAATAGTAAGCAACTTAAATTTTAGTCTTCATTTTGCATGTATCCTTGTAATTTGATTGAAAATTTAAGTTTGACATTGGTTGTACTTAATATGTCTAATACTAAAATAGCTATTTATTTATGAAGACTAATAACCACGAATGAAAATTTAAAATTATGAATGTATAAACACTATTAGTAATTTTAAAATCATAAATTAAACTTCTCAACACCGCCTCCGGCGGCACCTCGACTTTTTTACAAACAATTTTTTTATTACAAATATAAAATAATGAAATAATAATTTAACTTTTGAATTTAACTTTTGTATTATATCTAATATTTTCAAAGAAACTGACTGAGACCTCAAACCATCAGTTCCATATCTCAAGGAGCACATTGATAGTATATTTAACACACACAAACTCAAAAACAATGCACAATTTATAGTGAAGGAATAAACATGTTCATTTTTCTATTACTATAACTTTATGACATAAGTGATACAAATGGGATCACATTACAAAAAAAAAAGCAATCAAAGCATCCACTTATGCATCAAAACAAATTTGCAGTCACCTGGGAGAACAGGTTTGCAATAGCAAGTCAACATAGAAGCTAAGTTTATAAGAGTTCTAATATCAAGATAAGAAAACAACCAAAATTATAAGTAAGATCTTCTAAAACTGCATGATCATGAGTGATCTCCAAGAGTCTTCATAATTACTGATGCTTCCTCTTTCAACTTTTAAGAGATATGAGCAAATCAAATGGGCGATTTTCCAAATATTCAAGTCAAGCGTAGAATGCTTGGAAGCCTTTTTAGCCCCAGACAAAAAAAATCACAATATTTTTCATTCTTCATTTTTAACCTTCATTTTCTAAACCAATATAATTTTATGTCTCCATATCTCTAGAGTTGTATACATATAACTCTAAATTCACATCGCATGCCAACACCAAACAAACATTTATAACATTAGGTTTTTTCCTCTGCATGCTGCTTATGTATATTTTGCCTTCTCATTTTGTATCTGTAGACAAAGATAGATATAGCAATTCAATTTTAGTTTAATATAAGAGAAAATCATTTGGTAATGAAATTAGGTTTGAATTTAAAAATTCAAAATAGGATAACATTGAAAAGAGTAGTGCAGAGAGATGGGCGGAAAGACAGAAGCTTTGGAGAGAAGCTTTATCTATCAAATTTGAATCTGTAAAGCTTTTACTCTATATAACATTTAATAGTAGAAATTAGAATGAATGGACACAGCAAGAGAACTTTGAGAAGTAACAAATCTAATATATTGTCAGTACAGTTTGTAAATCAATATAAATTCCTCAAACCTTATTCAGAATGGATATGTCCGGATATTTTCTAGGTCTGCCACATTTGTTTGACACCAAGCCTTTAAATGGTCATAAATCAAAGACAACAACACATGGAGAAAAGCATTAATACATGACATATAAGAGACTGTCAACCATAAAACTACTAAACATAACTGTACTGAAAACATAGAATAAAGCAAAACTCACTTATGTTTGGCATATCAAGAATCACTTGTGAAGAAACATTGGTTTTACCAATCACCTACAAAAAGATAAACAATGCTGTGTTGAGCGACCAATCACAACAGTACCTGCACATAAGCATGGTTCAGAATTTTGAGAGACATAAATAGGTGACGGCATGTTGACATTCAAACAACGATTAATAGGCGACAAATCAAACAATGATTAGTAGGCGCAAGGAGACTGAAATATGAAGATATTAAAAATAGACCTTGAATGATCAGCACCTGTCTCTTTTTGCACTTTAATAATCTCGTCGGAATTCTTCCACCTGAGATTGAAAAATTAGCACTAGTGGAAATTCTTGATGTCAACACTAATCAATTGCAAGGACAGGTGCCTGATTCTTTTGCTGAACTAAGTAACTTGCAGACACTTTCTGTTTTTACACTTGTAGCACAACAACCACAATCATCACAATAATGATTAAAACATTCAAATCAATATGGAAAATACAATTTCTGAAAGAACAAAACCACCCTATATAAATTGCATACCTTATTTCGCCATAAAAACATAAATATATCGCCTTGAACTGGTGCAGCGGGTGTGCCTCTACGAGCACTTCTTCTCAATACCATTGGAACAATTACTTGGCATTTAAATGATCTAACCTGAAAAAATGCACTGAAAGGAATACATATCACAAATTATTATATCTATCAAAATAATATACATATCACTATTAACAAACGAATTCATTAATCTATCTATATCACTATTAACAAACCGAATTCAAACAACATACAGATACATACATATTAATGCAACAATCGGACATCAAACAACACATAGATAGATAGAGAGATACATACATACATAACATACCTCTAAAATGAGTAATTATCAAGTTCTTTTCTCTTGGACAAAACAGCAAACACTTCATCAGCAAAAGGTCGAACTGCAAATACAATAAAAAAAAATTTATTATGATTGTGGATTTTAGTCATTGAATTAATAGAATCAGAAGACTGAAAATAACAAAAGCAGTAGTGTTTAAATTGAGGTGCTAAATGAAAATACTTCATCAGATAAAGATCTGTGGAGAGAGAAGGAGTGTTTGCTAATAACAAAAGCATTAATAGAAAAGATGACTGAAATGGAGAGAGACGGAGTGTGGTAGTGTTTAAATTTGAAATTGAATTCAATTTGAATTCTTGGAATGAGAGAGAAGAGAGAAAGGCTGCAAATGTAAGAATTGAAGAAGCTGCAGAATTTTCAAAATCTTTAGAAGATTCAAATAAAGCGTATTGAAGAAGTTGCAGTTAGATATGTGTATGCAGTGGCAAAGAATTGATAAACATTCAAATTATATCAGTTGTAAAAAAGTTTGAAAGAGAAAGGGGGGAGAGAGGGAGGATGTAAATCTAAAGTTTAATTTTGAATTTGGAAGTTTGAATTAGCACAAAGCTTCTTTGAAATTTGAATGTAAAGCTGTAACCTGTAAACATGCATGTAGTGGCAATCTTGAAATAAACATGAACAGTAGGGGTAAAGACCTAAATTGTAAAATTTACTGTACAAAACACGCAACAGACACTATAATATAGATAGATGTATATAATTTTTAAAAATATTTTTGTACCGCGCATAGCGCGGCTTTGTTACCTAGTTTAATTATTTTAAAACAAACGTGTAAGTAAAAGCTAACATGTGTCTTCTTAATTTTATTTTTCACCATAATTTTTATGGTGAAAATTATGGTGAAAAATCAGGGGAACCTCGTTATTTCCAGTAACTAGGAATGTATGTATGATGAAAAAGAATTTATGTAACTAGTATTTAAACCCAATTCAACTCATTTGAAAATTAAATTTATATTTATCAAATATTTAATTTTAGAGGTATCGTTTAGTCTCCGTGCACTCTAGCGCAATAGGTCCTGGTACGAGTTCGAAACCCTTTTCCTTTTTAGATCTACTTTTTACATAATTTTTTTCCACATAATTAAAATTTAAATTTTGAACTCCTCTCACAAGTGTTTTTAGGTCCATCATCGTTCAAATACGTATTGCTAGATAAAATTGACTTCAAATATCAAAAATGCCGCTAAATGTCAAAACGTGCATTAATAACTTTATCTTTATTATTATTTCAAAAAAAAAAAAAAACTTTATCTTTATTATTGATAGAAATTATCAAAAATACAAGTATGTACTATTAAATAAAAACCTTAGCGAGTACATACTGATGGACTTCAAACATCACCTCCCCTACGGCTTACGATAAACCGCAGGAGTGCACATAAGGAAACATTCCTACGGCAACACCATGGTGATAGCCCCTAGTCTTATGGGACTTCGACCCTTGAAAATCTGGGAACTCCCCCCGGTCCCACCTATCGTCTATAGACTTGCTTAGGCACTCATAGACGAGTCCAAATCTTCTACATCACTTTAGGTGTGCCACTTCATGTGTAATCTTAGGTGGTTGTTTTTGATTGGATGGTTGATGTAAATGCAGGGGGTCCCATTTATATTAATGAGAGATGAGCCAATAAAAAACAATCACCTAAGATGACACATGGAGTATCACACCTAAAATAGTGTAGAAGATTTGGACTCCTCAGAGACATGCATTGTCACCTACAATAGGGACACGTATAAAACTATGGAAGGGTAACACAATGACTCAGCAAAAACAAGTCGAACTGTAAAAGGGCCAAAAAAGGGACTAATGTCAAAAATTCACCTAAACACAAAAAGATCATCAAACCTCTTTTATACAGGAACTTAATCTTAGACACCAAGATGATTGCGATTATCACTAAAATCCCTACGGCCATCACATACATAAATGATAAATTATTTGTAAATTTATACCATTTGAACAATTGAACTTCTTCCAGACAAAAAATTTTTTTTTTTGTCATTTCCGTAAATTGATAAAGAATTTTAAATTTGAAGTACCTATCTCGACAACTTGCATTCAAGGAGCCGAATATGTACTGTATTTAACTATCTATATATCCGAAAATGGGAAAAATAAATTAGTATATAGTAAATTTCTATACATTAATATCATTAAGATTAACAAATTTTATTAATTTATCAAGACTAAAGTTATATTATTACTATTATGTTGGAATTAAATATTGCATTTAAAATATTAATTTATCATGATATCGAATATTTTTAACCAAAAATTACCTAAACCGAAAAAGGAGGGACTCGTCCATTTGCTACCATCACCCACACATGACACATGTCCAAGACCAATCAGTCAATCACGAACAAAAGGAAAAAGTAGCTAAGTAAAAAACTGTACCTAGGAGTCAAACCTGGGTTTTAGGCGAGAAAAATAAACCAGATACCAGCTGAACTGCAGTTACAAGATTCGTTAACCATGCATCTATTTAATTTATATCCGAACCCTGCGCGGGTTTAACACTTTTAAACATGGTTCTAAAAATCCTCGATTTAGCCGATTAATCCCCGATTAATCCTCTGTAAGGTGGCTAGCCGATTCGATTTTTGAAATCCGATTAATCATGTAAATATATTTAAAATGACAAGTTTAATTGAAAATTAGACTAATATATTAAATATTATTATAATATCCGATTAATCCCCGATTACCCGATTAATCTTAAATCGATAACTCAACCGATTTATACCGATTACCGATTTTTACAACCATGCTTTTAAATGGGGAGGTCTAGGGATGGCAAAAAAATCCGACCCGACGGATACCCGATCTGTTTGGATATACCCGAACCCGATTTTTTGGATTTGGATCTGAATCTTATTTTCGGATCCGAAAGAGTTTGGATCTGGATTTGGATATTAGGTATCCCGATCCGAAACCTAACCCGAAATCCGATCCGAACCCGAAACCCGATAAAAACCCGGTATATATATAGACATAATTTACATACATTTTATTACTAATTAATATTTACATACACTTAATGCAAATTATTATTTATTATATCATTTTATTATATATATTTACAATTAATAATCAAAGATACAATTTCTCTTTTCTCAATTCTTTAATTAATATTTACATACACTTAATGCTAATTATTATTTATTATATCATTTTATTATTAATAGTTAAAGAGTCAATTTCTCTTTTCTCAATCATTATTCAAGTTACACTTTTGGTATTAGGATTTAGATTTCTTCCATTTGTTGAACTTTTGTCTGAATGAGTTGTAAGTTTATATAAAGGAGTCACGGAGATTTAATTTAATTTTATTAATTTAATTTTAATTTTATTAGTAATTCAGATTTGGATCTCGTGTAAAATCCAATCTGATCCAAACTTTTGGGTTTCGGTAAAATCCGATCCGATCCAAAATCCATTGAATCATGTTCGGGTCTTAATTTTTGGGTTTTTAATTTTCAGGTCCGAGTTGGGTCCGAATCTTATCAAAAATCAAAATTTTTTGGACTTAAATATTGAAAAATCCGATCCAATCCAAACCGTTATTATCCCTAGGAAGGGCATGGACCCTTATCCCCATACAGGATTGGAAGAAGTGCTATATGAGGAATTAGAATATGTTTCTTTCCATTCTAATAATCATTTGGATTCTTGTACCAAATCGCTCCTTGTGCATAGAATTCTAAAATTTATTATTCAATCGTGGATCATAATTATGCGAGAATGCACACATTTTATTTTATTTTATTTATTTTTCTATTGAAATTAATAAATGACGAAGAGCAAATTAAATTATTTTCAATATAATATCCAAAATTTATTAAAACAAATACTTATTTGTAAGTCATATAGAACTAATTACTAAAAAAAGAAAAAAAAAATCGACTTGGATCGTAACACAAAAAAATTGCTCCAAAAATCTATCAAACCTTCAACTTGGTATTTCATTTTCCCAAGTGATCATCAAAATCTAAATTTTTTAACTTCTTTTTCGCTAAATAACTATCATATGCTCTTTTTTAGTTTGACAGTGTGTAGAGTGCAAACTAATTATTGTAACTAGGACATTGCATTCTTTGACATTGAAACAACTGGAGAATGCCACGGGCGAAATGTAATGCACTCTGTTTGTTTACAACTGTTAATCGTGGCATGAATTTATTGGTTGAAATAGTATACCAGCTGACTTCGTGATGTATAATGTGTAATATAGGTAGCATATTGCAATGGTATTGTAAAATATAAGTAGCATGCAATGGTATTGTATAATATAAGTAGCATGTTGCAATGGTATTCTATGGAAATCAATCAATTTAATTGTATATCAGGTTGGAAAATTCGTTCAGCTTACATCAACATTATTGGAGGCTTTGTGATAGCCTATACAAGAGGATGGCTCCTTGCACTAGTCCTAACTTCGTGCATTCCTGCCATTCACATTGCTGGTGGATTTATGGGAATGATAATGGCCAAAATGTCAAGTCGTCGTAGTCAGGTTGCTTATGCTGAAGCTGGAAATGTAGTTGAACAAACAGTTGGAGCCATTCGAACTGTATGCCACCAGTACAATGATTCTATTTATTTATATTTGATCATCTATAGTTTATAAAGTATATACTGATTAATTATCTTGTTTTCAGCAGGGCAGGCTGCAGCCTATAAAATGTTTGAGACAATCAATCGTAAACCAAATATTGATGCATACGATACTAGCGGAGTTGTATTGAATGATATCAAAGGCGCTATTGAGCTGAAAGATGTGTATTTTAAGTATCCGGCAAGGCCTAATGTGCAAATATTTTCTGGTTTCTCGTTAAACATACCGAGTGGTGTAACTGCTGCGCTGGTTGGGCAAAGTGGAAGTGGGAAATCGACAGTCATTAGTCTTCTGGAAAGATTTTATGATCCGGACTCTGGTCAGGTCCTTATTGACGGGGTAGATTTGAAGAGATTCCAGCTTAAATGGTTAAGAGGGAACATGGGGCTTGTGAGTCAAGAACCTATTCTGTTTGCAACAAGCATTAAATCAAATATTATTGCATATGGAAAGGAAAATGCTACTGAAGAGGAGATTAGAACGGCTACTGAACTTGGCTACCTGAGGTATGCCAAGTTCGCATGCTTTATTTTCATCTTTTTCCCCTAAAAAAATTTTAAGTTCTGAATTTTAAGTTGCCAAGTTGTAGGAATATACTTTACAACAAGAGAAGTGTGTATTTCTCCATGTTGGGACATTTTCAGAATAGGCTTTTGAATGTCTAAAAGTTACCATTACCATAATATGTAGAAATACAAACTATGAACTTCTAGTACCTGACCAAAGTAATACCTTTGGTTAAACAACCTATATGTGTTACTCTCTTCCCTACGGGGCCATGCCCAACAGTGGTTAAGCAAGCTATCCAGCAGTAGTTAAGCAAGCTATCTAACTGTAAGTCCACCGTTGGTCCTCTCTGAGACTGCAAAATCTGGACCACCTGAACCTTGAAATAAACCTAGGGGAGACATGGTCATTGAGGACCTATTGAGGATCTCTGGATATCTGGAAAGTGTGCAGTAAGGAAGCAAGAAGCAAGCGACTGATTTAGCTGGCACACCAATAAGAATAAGATCTAAAGAGACTACATTAGGGACCATTCGATATCACACTCCATTGTTAGTTAACAGCCCATTACATTACCTATGGCACTAACATGACTTATAAGTTAATATTTGTAACTGCATACAGCATCCAAACAGGGCTTGGACACAATAATACGTGAACATGGAACTCAGATGTCTGGCGAAAAAAAGCAAAGAATTGCAATTGCAAGGGCTATTCTGAAGAATCCTAAAATTATTCTTCTTCATGAAGCAACAAGTGCTCGATCTGGATGCGGAATCAGAAAGTGTTGTGCAAAATGCACTTAAAAAAATCATGACAAACAGAACGACCGTTGTTGTTGCACACCGCCTCACAACCATCAGAAATGCAGATATTATAAGTTGTGCATGCTGGGAAACTAGTAGATATTAAATTTTTGCATACATTCTCATGTAAAACATCTACTGTCTTTGTCAATATTTCTTGTGTTTGATTAATAGGAACTCATGATATGTTAATTAAATATCCAGAAGGTGCCTACACTCAGCTTAAAAGATAATCTAACCCTCGGCTAGAGAAACAGCACTGCGACAAATTCCCAAAAGCCAGCCTCACATCTTCTTCTGCAAAGGAAAATCGCATCAAAAACACTAATGATAAAAATACATAAAACAAGAAAGTTACATAAAAACATACCACTACGTACACGAAAACACCACACCAAGCTCCAAGGGAAAGCGCAGAGAGATTAGCCTGTTTGGCTTCTCGAGCTTAAAGTCAAAAGTGACTTTAATGAGATTTTGCACCGTTTGGCAAACTTACTTAAAATCCGGCTTTAAGTTAAAAAACTGCTTTAAGTCATAAGTTCAATTTAGGTACTTTTAACTTATGACTTATGACTTATGGAGTTTTTTTTTTTTTTTTTTCAAAATTTTTGTAAAGTTTAAATATTATGAATTTGAAATTTTTTTAAGTCAAATTTCATTTTAAGTCAAAATTATTAAAACCCCATTTAACTTTAAGTAAAATTACCCAAACACATTCATTCAACTTAAAGTAAACAACTTTACTTTTTCCTTTAAGTTAAAAACACCTCCATTAAGTCAAAAGTAACTTATTTTAAGCAATGCCAAACACCCTCTAAGCTTCGTATCGTCTAATAACTTGTATCCTTTAAAACGCTAACATAAAAAAAAATAATTAAAAAAGAAAAAAAGCCAATTAGATTTATTATACAGCATATGTACATATACATACAAAAACATATATATGTTTACAGTTTATACGTGATTACCTTCCCCAGATTAGCAGATGCCGACTTCAATAATCCCATCTTTCCTCCTTTCGCAAACCTCAAATCCTAATTTATTATGACATGCATGCGTGTTTGGGAGCGAGCTCCTTATAAGAGCTTAAATGGGCCAAAGCCCATTTCCACTCAAGTGTCCTGTTTGTACTACTTTTTTGCATTCAACTTCTAGGGCTGCTCAAGCTCATGGGTTTTAAACCCCAACCCACCTCTTATTTCGTTTGTCTAATTAAATTTAAAATTTTTATTTATGTTAAGTGATAAATAAAAAATTTAAGACAAATTTAGCAACAAAAAAAAAAATTTAAGACAGCTGTTTGGGTAGTTTTATACTAGGAAAAAGAGTATCTAAAACAGACAATAGAGAAGTTCTCTATTAGTGTGTCTTAAAATATGATAAATTATTTATTATTTGAACAATCCAACCGTGCGGATGTTGAATTCATACAAAAATACATGAATGTACAAATTTTCGTGTAATTTAATTATTTGGAACTACAAATTTATAGCAATAAGATTCCGATAAATCCGTGTCATTTAATATATATAGAAAATAGTATTATTATAAAAGTGATGCTCCACTATTTCAAATCTATCTATTCTATTATATTAAAGCCGAAACATTAAAAGTTTGGTTGGTTGGTACCGATTGATTTTACTAATTTACCCTTACTTAAATATAGATAAAATATTTTTTTTATATTTTATCTAACTAAAATTTTTGCTTTACAAATCAATTTCCTTTTTCAGGTTAAACATGTTACCTTTTCTTTTCTTTTTAATAACTAAGCAGTTTCCTTTTTCAGGTAAAATATAGTATCTTTTATATTTTATCTAACTAAAAAGCATATTATAATTACTATTAACTAATTAATTAATTTTTTCATTCAAATTATCTTTTCTCTTTTCTCTAACTAAAATATCTCTTTTTCCAATTATATCACGGGTTACCTTTTAAAAATCTTCTTTTATATTTTATTTAACTAAAATTTTTTACTTTACTAATCAATCTACTTTTTCAGGTTAAACATGTTATCTTTTTTTTTTTAATAACTAAACAGTTTCCTTTTTCAAGTAAAATATAATACCTTTTATATTTTTTCTAATGAAAAAACAAATTATAATTACTGTTAATTAATAAATTAATTTTTTTATCTTTTCTCTAACTAAAATGTTTTTTCCCAATTATATCACTATTTAATAAAATATATTAAAAATCCGTATACATTGTTTATAATAAGGAAACATTAGTATAATCCGTAAACATGAGAATAGTAAATTATATTAAATTAAAATTAAAAAAATATTAAAAATAATGATTATATAAAAACATAATTGTAATTTTAAATAAAATTTATATAATATAATAAAAAAACCTGTGCATCACACGGGCATTGAAAGTTTGTCTGTTCGATCTTCAGCACGGTCATCCTAACTATTAAAATAAATATTAAAATAATATAATTAGTGATAATTAGTCGATTGCCTTTTTTTAATTAAAAGAGGTTTACTTTTAATTGATTGATGATATTACCTTTTATAAACACCTAAGATATCATATCTTCCAATCAATAATATTTCTTTCTAAATAAAACACGTTAACTTTTATTTTAAAATATAATCTTACAATAATTAATATATACCCAAATAAATAGCACTATATTGTCTAATCACTAACAAAAGATAATAGACATATATATACAACGAATAATGACCGTTATATTTTTAGTAAAAAATCAGAACCATTAGATCTAATGATTAGATATGTTATATGTTTAAATTAATTTACTAAAATTTCAAGGTTCGAATTCTGTCAGGCATATTTTTTAAAAATATTTTATAATATAAATTTTAAACCAATAATTTGCAATCATTAATGTATACCGAAAAATATTAAACCATTTTACTGTTAGATTTTTAGTAATTAATAAGAACCGTTAGATGTAATTATAAGATATATTTTATGATTAAAGTATTTTACTAAAAATACAAGTTTCGAATCCCGTCAACAACATATTTAACTTAAAATCCTATAATATTGTAAATTTTAAATAATGATTAACTAAATTTATATTAAATTATATTTAATAATTTTTACAAAATAATGATTATATAAAAATATAATCAATATATATATATAAAGGAGGATACGCGGGAGCTTATGTGGCGCTCTAAGATCGTATCAATCTATTTTTTTAATTTTCTAGAATTTTAGAATTATAAACACTAATAAATATAAAAATATCATTTAACATATTAGAGGTAGAATAGGTGTTCGAATTTATAGAGGAGAAGATTTCAAATTTATAGGTAAGACATATGATTAGAGGTTCTATTGCATTGCAAGTAGAATAAGTATTTATAATGCTTATTATTAAAATTCTATTTGAAGTATAATAGGAGTTCGAATTTATAGACAATAAGAGTTCGAATTTATAGAAAAAACATGTAAATAAAAGTTCTATTAGAAGTAGAAAAATATCACTGAACATATTATAAGTAGAATAGGTGTTTTTAATTTTCTAGAATTTTAGAATTATAAACACTAATAAATGTAAATATATCATTTAACATATTAGAGGTAGAATAGGTGTTCGAATTTATAGAGGAGAAGATTTCGAATTTATAGGTAAGACATGTGATTAGAAGTTCTATTGCATTGCAAGTAGAATAAGTATTTATAATGCTTATGATTAAAATTCTATTTGAAGTATAATAGGAGTTCGAATTTATAGACAATAAGAGTTCGAATTTATAGAAAAAACATGTAAATAAAAGTTCTATTAGAAGTATAAAAATATCACTGAACATATTATAAGTAGAATAGGTGCTCGAATTTATAGAGGAAAAGAGTTCGAATTTATTGGGAAGACATATGATTAGAAGTTCTATTGGAAGTAGAATAAATTTTTATAACAAATATGATTAAAAGTTCTATTGGAAGTAGAATATGAGCTCGGATTTATAGAGAATAAGAGTTCGAATTTATAGAAAAAATGTATAAATAAAAGTTCTATTAGAAGTAGAATAGGTGTTTTTAGCATATTAGAAGTAGAATAGGTCTTCGAATTTATAGAGAAGAGTTCAAATTTATAGGGAAGACATATGATTAGAAGTTCTATTAGAAGTAGAATAAGTATTTATAACGCATATGATTAAAAGTTCTATTGGAAATAGAATAGTAGTTCGAATTTATAGAGAATAAGATTTCGAATTTATAGAAAAAACATATAAATTAAAGTTCTATTAGAAGTAGAATAGGTGTTTGAATATATAGAGCAAACATATAATTAAATATTTTATAGAAAGTACGATATTTTTAAATTATATTTTTTATGTAAGTTAATTACACTTTTATTAGGAAAATTTATTCATAAATCCAATACTATTGTCATAAAAAAGTCATCGTTTTTTATAAAGAAAATAATTGATGTATTAACATAATAAAAGAACATTATCATGTAGAAATCCTAAATAAATACAAGAGTATCTAAAATATAAAGAGAAAAAAAGCTGTGTTTTTATTATCTAAAACCCCATAATTTTTAAAAAGTCTAGAATAAGTATTAATTGGATTTCGCTCTATTTTTTAGGTTTTGATTTTAAGGAGTAAGTTGTTATGTAAGATAAGTATCATCAATAATATGTCATGAAGTTGGAATTTTGATCCAAAATGAGAGCGGCTCGAAACGTGTTTATCGATAAGACGACTCACTATAAAAGATTGTATTAGCTATTAAAATATCATATTGATGTTATAAATTTTATTTTATTTTTAGGATTTGATTTTTATGGATAAACATTATCATACAAGTTATATATGTAAAACTTAGATTTTTGATTTTAACGAGAAAGCGGATCAACAGTAACAACCGTGTTTAACGAGAAAGTGGTCCATTAGAGAGTACCGTACAAAAATGTTTGAATATATAAGAAATGCATATAAAAAAAAATTTATTTGAAATAGAATACGAGTACGGTGGAGATATCTTATACAATTTTTTAAAACTCTATATTTTTTTCTTAAAAATCCTTTATTTTAATTTTTTTATACAACTTAGTTATAATTGCATTAGAAAATATATCCATAAATTTAAAATTATTCCCGTAACGAAAAGTTTTTGAATTTTTTTTGATATGTTAACATAATAGAAAGACATTCTCATGCAGAAGCTGTAAGTTTAAAGAATATAAAAATTGGGATTTACTCTCTTTATATAATGTAGTTAGAATTTCGATTCTAAATAAGAGCGACTCGAAACGTATTTAACGGGATGACGGCTCACTAGAAAAGATTATATTAGCTATTAGAATTTGATACTGATGACATTTTTTTTTATGGTTCAATTTTATGTATAAAAATTATTATATAAGTCTTTATAATATATGTTAAAATTGAGACATCAGTTTTAACGAGAGAGCGGCTCAATCGAAAGAATCATGTTTAACAAGAAATCGATTCATTAGAGAAAATTATTTAATTATTAAAATTTAATATTAATATTATAATATAACATAAATGTATTGAAGTTTTTAAAAAATATTGTAACGCCGCCGCGAAGCGCGGCTTTATCGACTAGTTATAGCATAAAATAAAATTTAAATAACATATTAAAAGAAACCCGTGCATTGCACGGGTTATATGCTAGTACTATTATATAAAAGCCGAAACATTGAAAGTTTTGGTACGTGTTTTTTGGTACTTCGTGAATTATTTATTTACCCTCATTATAAAGAAAAATAAAGACACATAAAATAAATAATAACATAATATAATTAATAGTAATTAGTCGAGATATTAAATAACATATTAAAAGAAACCTGTGCATTGCACGGGTTGTATGCTAGTACTATTATATAAAAGCCGAAACATTGAAAGTTTTGGTACGTGTTTTTTGGTACTTCGTGAATTATTTATTTACCCTCATTATAAAGAAAAATAAAGACACATAAAATAAATAATAACATAATATAATTAATAGTAATTAGTCGAGATATTACCTTTTATACTTAAAAACATCAATCGCATCATATCTTTCCACCATTAATATTTCCTTTCGAATAAAAACACGTTATAATTAATGGTAATTAGTCGATTAACATAATAAAATTAAAGGTAATTAGTCGATTGCCTTTCTCACATTTACTTTTAGTTGAACATATTACCTTTCATAAACACCTCACGTATCATATCTTTCGATAATTAATATTTTCTTTCAAATTAAAACATGTTACATTTTTAATTTAAAATAAATCTTACAATCATTGTGTACCCGAAAATATCACACCACAATTTTCAAGAAAAATATAACACCTAAAATAAATAATAACATAATCTAATTAATGGTAATTAGTCGATTACCTTTTTCACATTTACATTTAGTTGAAGATATTACCTTTTATAAACACCTAAAAAATCAATCGTATCATATCCTTCAATCATTAATATTTTCTTTATAATTAAAATACGTTACCTTTTTAATTTACAACAAATCTTAAAATCATTAATATATACCCGAAAATATCATATTTCTCAATTATTAATGAAATATATTAAAAATCTTATACGTTGTTTAATTGCAGAGGTTTCGTGTTGGATGGTATCCAGGGAGCGACAAGCTACTCGTATACGAGGACTCTACTTAAAAACAATACTGAGACAGGACATTGCATTCTTTGACACTGAAACAACAACTGGAGAGGTAAGAGGTTATTGGGAGTATGTCTGGTGGCACCATTCTCATCCAAGATGCCATGGGCGAAAAGGTAATGCACTCTGTTTGTGTTTGGCAGAATAACCATGGAAAACGAGGTTCTGTATAGTGAACAAAGGATTGCAACTGTTAATCATGGCATGAATTTATTGGTTGAAATAGTATACCAGCTGACTTCGTGATGTATAATGTGTAATATAGGTAGCATATTGTATTGTGTAATATAAGTAGCATAAATCAATTTAATTGTATATCAGGTTGGGAGATCCATTCAGCTTACGTCAACATTTATTGGAGGCTTTGTGATAGCCTATATAAGAGGATGGCTCCTTGCACTAGCTAGTCCTAACTTCGTGCATTCCTGCCGTTCTCATTGCTGATAATGGCCAAAATGTCAAGTCGTAGTCAGGTTGCTAATGCTGAAGCTGTTGAACAAACCGTTGGAGCCATTCCAGTACAATGATTCTATTTATTTATTTTTGATGATCTATAGTTTATACGTTATACTGATTATCTTGTTGATTTCCTAATGTATTTAGGTGGCTTCCTTTACTAGGGAGAAAGATGCAATTGATAAGTATGATAGCAAGATTCATATTGCGTATGCCACTTCAAAGCACAGCGACACAGCCTCAGGATTAGGAATGGGCGCAGTAATATTGAGCCATATGGTACGGTTCAAAACTTATCATAGGAAAAGGGTATGATGGTGGAAAGGTCATGAACGTACACATATCTATGAGTTTGGTACATACATATAATATTCCCAGTTTTACTTGCAAAATTCTTAATTTGTTCATGGCTAATATATGCTTGTTTCTTTCTTTTTTTGGGACCAATTCATTAGGCCAAGCACTGCCAAGTTTAAGCGCATTTTCAGCAGGGCAGGCTGCAGCCTATAAAATGTTTTAAGACAATCAATTGTAAACCAAATATTGATGCATACGATACTAGCGGAGTTGTATTGAATGATATTAAAGGCGCTATTGAGCTGAAAGATGTGTATTTTAAGTATCTGGCAAGGCCCAATTGCAAATATTTTCTGGTTTCTCGTTAAACATATCGAGTGGTGTTACTGCTGCGCTGGTTGGGCAAAGTGGAAGTGGGAAATCGACAGTCATTAGTCTTCTGGAAAGATTTTATGATACGGACTCTGGTCAAGTCCTTATTGACGGGGTAGATTTGAAGAGATTCCAGCGTAAATGGTTAAGAGGGAACATGGGGCTTGTGAGTCAAGAACCTATTCTGTTTGCAACTAGCATTAAATCAAATATTATTGCATATGGAAAGGAAAATGCTACTGAAGAGGAGATTAGAACGGCTACTGATCGAGCTTGCCAATGCTGCAACATTCATTGACAAGTTACCTGAGGTATGACAAGTTCGCATGCTTTATTTTCATCTTTTTCCCGGAAAAAAATTGTAAGTTCTGAATTTTACTACGAATATACTATACAAGAGAAGTGTGTGTTGGGACATTTTCAGAATAGGCTTTTGAATGTCTAAAAGTTACCATTACCATGAATATGTAGAAATACTAACTATGAACTTCTATTACCTGACCAAAGTAGTACCTTTGGTTAAACAACCTATATATGTGACTCTTTCCCCTACGGGGCCATGCCCAACAGTAGTTAAGCAAGCTATCTAACTGTAAGTCCACCGCTGGTCCTCTATGAGACTGCAACATCTGGACCACCTGAGCCTTAATATAAACCTAGGGGAGACATGGTCATTGAGGACCTATTGAGGATCTCTGGATATCTGGAAAGTGTGCAGTAAGGAAGCATGCGACTGATTAGCTGGCACACAGTAAGAATAAGACCAATTGAGACTACATTAGGGACCATTCCGTATTACACTACACTGTTAGTTAACAACACATTATATTTACCTATGGCACTAACATGACTTACAAGTTAATAGTTATAACTGCGTACGCCATCCAAACTGGGCTTGGACACAATGGTAGGTGAACATGGAACTCAGATGTCTGGTGGACAAAAGCATAGAATTGCAATTGCAAGGGCTAATCTGAAGAATCCTAAAATTATTCTTCTTGATGAAGCAACAAGTGTTCTGGATGCGGAATCAGAAAGTGTTGTGCAAAATGCACTTGAAAAAATCATGACAAACAGAACGACCGTTGTTGTTGCACACCGCCTCACAACCATCAGAAATGCAGATATTATAGCTGTTGTGCATGCTGGGAAACTAGTAGAGAAAGGTGACTCTCTATATCAGTTTGACATTACTAATTTAAATTTTTGCATACATTCCCATGTAAAACATCTGTTGTCTTTGTCAATATTTCTTGTGTTTGTTTAATAGGAACTCATGATATGTTAATTACAGATCCAGTAGGTGCCTACACTCAGCTCGTCCGAATGCAAGGCGTGGGTACTAATAAGGGTGAAGAAACTAGAGATGTGGAAACAGAAGAGGATGATGAAAACATTAGCAGCCCTTCTAGCCAAGTACTCACCACAATGAGATCCTTAAGCAGAGGATTAGGTCGATCTTTATATCTAGTTTCTGTTCCAGGTTTCAACCATATAAATGAATCAATTGGAGGAGATGTTGAGAATAACAATTCCAGAAGAGAAAACATAGAAATTGGCGAGCGGAAAAATGAAATTTTTATATGGTTCCGGTTGGCCTATCTAAACAAACCGGAGCTTTTGGTTTTAATCCTTGGCACAGTTGCAGCATGTATTAGTGGTGTGATTTTCCCTTTGTTCGGTTTATTTATCTCAAAGGCCATCAAGATCTTCTTTGAACCTCATTCTAAGTTGCGAAGGGATTCCAGATTTTGGGCACTCATGTATGTTGGTCTTGGTTGTGTCACCATTGTAGTCATACCAGTGCAGAATTATTTCTTTGGAGTAGCAGGTGGAAAATTAATCCAATGAATTCGCTCATTATCATTTCAGAAGATTGTGCACCAGGAAATCAGTTGGTTCGACGGCCCTGCAAACTCTAGGTACATACGTTCTTTTTGAACTGTGCACATATCATTTAGTATCTTCAACTATCAAAGATTTATTTTCCTGCGAATAAGCAATTCTACCTCTTTGAAGTACTAAAACAGATTCTTGTGCATGCGTTAATACTTGATAAACAAAACAATTTTCTCAGATTAAAAATTGTTCTTGAATGCAGCGGAGCAGTTGGTGCACGATTATCTACTGATGCTACAACTGTCCGGAGTACTCTTGTGGGTAATGCATTGGCGTTGATTGTCCAAAACATGGCAACAATAGTAGCTGGAGTTGTCATAGCATTTACTGCTAATTGGATACTTACACTGGTGATCCTAGCTGTACTGCCTTTGATGCTTGTGCAAAGACTCCTTCAGACGAAGTTTAATAAAGGGTTTAGCGCTGATGCCAAGGTCTGTACACATGTTTGTCCAACTTGTAAACTGAAGTGGCTTAAATATTTTGCAGGTGTATCTTACCGGGTACCCTAAATGTGTTACCATATAAGGAAGCAATATCTCAAAAAAGAACTAGTAGTTAGTAGTCATGAAAACTCAAGTATTTACTGATCTTCTTTGGTGCAGGTGATGTATGAACAAGCCAGTCAATTGACAGCATCAGAACTGTTGCATCATTTTGTGCTGAAGAGAAAAAGATGGATATGTACCAAAAGAAATGTGATGGCCCAATGAAATCAGGAATTAGGCTTGGAATTGTGAGCGGTGTTAGTCTTGGCGTGGGTTCTTCAGCTCTCTTCTTGGTTAACTCTTTCATTTTCTACATTGGATCAGTCCTGGAAAAGCATGGGAAAACTACTTTTGCTTAAAAATCTAGAAAGAAACAATATTACCGGTTTTTACTTAAAAATTTACAAGAAACAAAGCACTATTACGGGTTTTTACTTGACAAATTACAAGAAACAAGTCTAGTATGCCCCGGGAGGGTTCTTTTTGTTTACTGAACTTGCTACTTATGGTTGCTCAACCTTAACTATCAAGCTGATCTAATCTGAACACATTAGTGCTGATCTTCATTTTCCTCTCTATGTTAAAAGTTGTATCTTATACTTGAATTACTACCTAAAATACATAGAATATGTTCACAATCACTTTTCAATAAAAGAGTTAATCTTGTTTGAATCTCTGAATTAATTTCCTTGGCGAGAGTGGAAGTGGAAAATCTACACTAATTAGTCTGATTGAAAGGTTCTATGATCCTGATCATGGAGGTCAAATCTACCTGGATGGCATAGAACTTCAGAAATTGAAGCTAAACTGGCTAAGGCAACAAATAGGATCCATACGTGACAAGATTCTCAAATGCACATGACTTCAGATCGGCATTACCTCAATGCTATATTGCTATTGTTATTTTTTATAGAACGTGAAAGAGATATAAAAGTAAAATTTATGCTATCTTAAATCCCTATCAAAAATGGTCTCTCAATCTCTCCCAATCTCTCCCACCCTCGCAAACAATCACACTCCCCACACCCTCCCAAACCCTCAAACACAACCCCCCCCCCCCCCATAACCCCTATTCTCCCCTCTAATCTGATCAGTGTTCTGTATCCTGGGTTGACTAACTCAAACACCCTGTTTTTTTAAATCAGCTTATAATCTTCAGGTTATTGTGGGAGAACATGAGCCTGAGGAGAAGCTGATTGGGAGGTTTCGAAGAGAGGTTTTGAGGGCTGGGATTATTCAGGAGTGTAAGAGAAGGAGGTATTTTGAGAATAATCAGGAAAAAAGGAAGAGGAAGATTCGTGATGCTACGAGGCGGAATCGTAAAAGCTCTGGTGAAAGGCGACGATTCTATCTAAAATAGCTTCATCTTGTGGGACCCATGAGAAAATTTTAAAGATCCTAATGATATCGATGTCAGTAATCATATGTTCTATAATTCAATTTCAATATATATTAGGTAAGGACCGTGTGTATAGACTCCACGGAGAAGGTGATCTTCCTAATCCCTATGATAGATGATTAATATGCTACGATATGTGAAGATTCTGTATGATCATAGTTGTTGTTCATTTGTATATTTAACATAATATATGCTATGATTGCATAGATGATAATTTGATCATTTTCTTCTAAATGTATTCTTTTATCCGTTTTACTTCAAATTCATGGTTACATGTAAGTGGTGCTGTGGTATTAGTCTTCGAAATCTAGATAAGTAGTTTATGCAAAGTTTATGAATAGTAGTTGTTTTTTAGTTTCGGTGTTCATCGGAAAGTACTCCCGTTACTTGCTAATTTGGAGTTTTGTGTTTTCGATTTTGGGTAATCGAGTTGTTATGTTATAACAATATCTTTTCCATAATCTGTAAATTAACTGCATCCTTCTAAATTATGGTGAGTATTTTGATCGCACGTGCACAGCACGAGCACGTGTATTAGTAATTCTTTTTTTCCGGTGTATTTTTTCAACTGAAGTTTAAATTTGGTAATAGTGCAAAGATATTGAATATGTGTTAATGTGTTTTAATTTTGTTAATTGGTTTTAATGGACCATTTACTTTTTAGTTTAGTATAAATGGTATGTAATTAGGATTTCAATTTTTGATTCATTAAATGTGTTTATTTATTTTGAAGTTTTTTTTTAAAGAATAGGTGCCTTGATTTTTGGTTATGATTTTGAATTAGTTTAACATTTTTGTTTTAATTTTGTTTTAAGTGATTTCTTGTTAGATTAGTAATTAAAGCCTCTGTTTTGAGTTATATCTTAAAATTTGGTAACTGCATTTTTAATTGTAGTTATAAGTTATATCTTAAAATTTGGTAACTGCATTTTTAGTGGAAGTTTTTGAGTTATATAATTGTTTGATGATTGATAGTGTTTCAATTGGTGGTTTTTATTGTGTTTTAAATTGCCAATTTTTTGCCTTTAAATCATCTAATTAGCGACTAATAATTGGTTGATGGTTGATTGTGTTTAATTAGGGGTTTAATGGGCTCTAATTTAATTATTTTACTTTTATATGGATTATGTCACTTTATATGGTTGTGCCAATTTAGTTGTCTATTATTGTGCCTTCAGAGAGTGCCGTATTTGATGGCTTTTTGGACCATATCGGGGTTTGTCTTTTTTTGATTGATTTGTTATCGGTCGTCCGTTTGACGAATATTTTTCGGTCGTCCGTTTGATGAATATTTTCGGTCGTCCGTTTGACGAATTTTTATATTTTGTACATTATCTTTTTAATATATCGTAGTTTTTATTTTATATTTGGCTGGATTTTAAATCTATCTTATTTATAAATTTTTATTTTCAAAAAAGTATTACAATTTATTCAATTTTAATTATTTTATTATTTTCATCTATATATAATAATGACTCTTCTCTAAATTTTCAAATTTTTTACTTTATATGTTTAATAGAGGTCTAACCAAAGGGATCCCCTTTGGTTAGATTATATATATACTTTGTTTTTTATTAATATCTTATCAAAGTATATATATTTTATTATTAAATAATATAATATTATATACTTTTTGTTTTTGCTAAAACTTATGTCCCTGTATTAACTTAGTTTTTTATTTGTATCTGGTTTTGGTGACTTTTCAGATTTTCATGGACGGAAAAGGAGATAGTTGAAGTCAGGAATGGGATTGCTATAGCAGAAGAATCAAGAAGAGTCAAGCCTTTTGTTTAGTTAGGCATGATGTATGTAAAATGATGTACTCTTATTTTAGTTGGGCACTCTTTTTCCCCGCTTGAGTTTTTTCCCAAAGGGTTTTGCTCATGTGAGGTTTTTTAACGAGGCCTAGTTTGGTGGATATAAAGGTTTTTTATTATCTAAACTTCCGGAGGAATCTCTTTCTTATGGGTCGTACGATCCATGGATTGGTTAAGCATACCTTTCGGTTAGATAATAAGCTTTTATTATCTTTGGGATGTATTTCCTAACTTTTCAATCAATGAAACGAGTTTTCGCTTTCGCAAAAAAAAAAAAAAGTAAAATACTTGTGAAAAAATAATGTTTTTTTTTATAGGCAAACCATTGCATTAAGAAGCCCAACGGCACTTACAATAACAGAAAGCAACCGAACTAAGAAAAGATGAACAGACTATGGGACAAGGCCATTGCCTGGGACTAACAACTGCAGACTAAAGCTAGAACTGACTAGAGGCAACTACCAACTACTAATCAGGTTGATAGCATACTAGGAATGGACCACTACATCAAGAAAGGTGAAATCTTGTTTTAAACCCAAGCACCAATCAGTTTTGCTCTTTGTTTCCCCTCTTTTGCAAGCCTGTCTGCCTCAGAATTGTAGACTCTTGACACATTAAGGAAATTAATTTCCACTTGAGTAGAAAAAAGATGTTGCAAATCTCCATATAACCTTCTATGTATCAGAATATTTACAGCTTCTTGGGAATCCGAACAAGACAACACTTTCGAAATACAATGGTGCCCGGAATGTATCACCTGTACTATGTGCTCAAGTGCTTTTATCTCCGCACCTAATACGTTAACTACTTGTACGGAGCCAGAAAAGATATATCTTAGAGTACCAGTAGTGTCTTTCACTACACCACCTATGCCAGCTTTATAACCGTTAGCAGAATCTTCAATGAAAAATCCATCAACTGAGCACACTAGGTCATATTTAGATTGAAGACTTTTCCAAAAAACAAAAAATTTCTCAAGTGCATTGAGTATAAGTGCACCAGTAGGATTAACGTCCCAAAGCTTAGTAAGTTTCTGACTCAAAGAACCAGTGGCCTCAAACCATTTGAAAGCACGAACTTTAATCAATCTAAAACAAACCTCCTTTTTCATTTTTGAACCTTGAAAAATTAATTCATTGCGTCCCAACCAAATTGTCCACATTACTACTGTTGTTAAAACTTGCCAGTCCGCAGTGGAAAAAATTCTATTGTTGTAGATCAAAAGACTTCTTAGAGAAAAAGGAGAAGAGATACTGAAAGGGAGATTGCAATCACACCAGGATTTTAAGAACGACCAGCACCATGTAGCAAGTTCACAACGAACAAATAAGTGATCCAAAGATTCCTCCCCATGTCCACACCATTTACAACATGCTGCGTTGTCTGTCAGATGCAGTCTAGTACTCAACAAGAGATTCGTGGGGAGGATTTTGTGTTCAATTTTCCAAAGGAAAATCAGTATCTTAGGGGAAACTTTTATATTCCAGATAAGTTTCCAAGAATCAGAGTGACTAGAAGAGGTGGTTAACGAGACGTAAAAATCTTTAGAAGTGAAAATTTTACTGTTATGAAGCCACACTAGCTTGTCTTCACTACTGCCAAGATCGATTTAATCAACTAAAGAACCTAGAGTATTAGAATCAATCTCTTCCCAAGCTCTAAGGGGGCGCTTCCAGATACCACACCACTGATTAGTATTCGCCAACCAAAATGATCTAAACATTAGAAGATTAGAAAATTTCAAGCATGAGAGGCCATACAATCTAGGAAATTCTTCTTTCAAAGGTTTAGAGCCACACCAGTAGTCTTCCCAGAATAGAATTCTCGACCCTTGACCCACTGACCATCGAAAAATATGAGAGAAACAACCTTTCTCGATGGAGGACATACCAAACTCAATAAAGCTTTTGAGAATATATGAAGAAGCATTGTCATTGAGCAACGATGGCAATCTAGTGAAAAAATCTCTACCATATTTATGTTGCAAGAGTTTATTCCAAAGTTTTCCTTTCTCCTCACAACACTTCCACCACCATTTGAACAAAAATGCAGAATTTCGACCTTTCAGAGAAGATAATCCTAACCCTCCACAACTCTTTGGTTTACAAATGTTTTCCCAGCTGTGCAGGTGTAGTTTTGGTTTCTCTCCGTCATTCGACATATTAACCCCCAGAAAAAAAGCTTTCAAAGACAGTCAATTTGTCTTTCCACAGATTTTGGCATGAGATATAGGTTAAACCAATAAGCTGGCATACTATCTAGAGATGCTTGAAGAAGAATTGTCTTACCAGCTTGGTTAATAAACCTCCCCTGCCACAGAGCTAATTTCTTGCGCATTTTAGCCATAAGAGGGTCCCAGAATTTGACAAATTTAGGAGACGAACAAATGTCTGCACCAAGGTAGTTGACACACTACCTCCAATATCACATTTCAGAATAGAGGACCAATGAATCATATCTTCTCTATCTTCATTAAACCCAAATAGTTGGCTTTTCTGAAAATTTACTTTCAAGCCCGTAAGGATGAAAAAACTTTGAAGCACGCTTTTTATGCCTTCGATTGAGGGTGTATTATTATCTAAGAAGATAATGATATCATCAGCATATTGAAGGTGTGAAATGGAAAAACCTTCACTCCCGAACGAGACACCTTTGATAATTCCTACTTCCTCTGCCTTTGTAAGCATAATGTGCAGCACTTCTACCACTAGATTAAATAAGAGTGGAGAGAGTGGATCTCCTTGACGTAGACCACGTTTAGGAGAAAATTCCTTCGTAGGGGACCCAATAATCAGAATAGAGATCCTAGTGGAATGAAAGATGGATGAAAGCCAACCAATCCATTTTTTTGGAAAGTTCATTGTTTCCAACAAGTGAAAAAGAAAATCCCACTTAACAGTATCAAAAGCTTTTTCGAAGTCGATTTTGAGAACCAACCCTTTGACTTGCTTGCTTTTGATACTACTTACCACTTCACTAGCCATTAGAATACTTTCCGAAATGTTTCTTCCTTGCATAAAGCCTGATTGTTGTTCATCAACCAATTTTGGCAACACCCTTTTCAACCGTTCTGCCAGCAGTTTGGTAACTAACTTCATGCACGAGTTGATTAAACTGATCGGACGATATTCTGTAACATTTAGAGGGTTGGGTCCTTTAGGAATGAGGGTTATGAAAGAGGAATTTAATCCTTCTGGGATAAACCCGCTGCTATGAAAATTTTCTATAAAAGAAAAAACATATGCTCTCATAAAAGACCATAATTTTTTTAGAGAACCCATGCTCAATCCATCTGGACCGGGTGCCTTATGAGAGGGGCTGATCTTGAGTGCTACATCCATCTCCAACATGGAAAAATTCTTGGCTAACAACTCAGAATCTTCTATTGAAATTTTAGGAATAACTAAAGCTCCTAGAAAAAAGCAACTAGGAGAAGAAGCAAGTGACAAGTATGAACTAAAATGAGTGAAAAATGCTTCTTTGATCTGATTAGGGGAAGAAACCCATCCACTGAATGCCCAAAATTTGATTTTTTTTTTCCCACTTGTATTTGACAATGCTATGAAAAAACTTGCTGTTTTTGTCTCCGTGCAATTGCCACCTCAATCTTGCCTTTTGCTTTAGCATTTGACTCTTCATCTGATATTGCATATCTAACTTACTGGAAATCGATGTTTTTATGGCATCTGATAAACCCATTTCATCAGCTTTGAATTGTTCATTCTCTAGCTTCTCTATATTTCGATCAACGTTGCCATTAACCTGAGAATTCCAATGCTTGATATTGTAACGAATCTCCCTTAGTTTCGAGTGTAGGTTTAGAGTCCCTAAATTACTCCATGCTTCCTCAAGAGAATTTCTCAAATCATGATCCTCCAACCAACAATCAAAGATTTTGAACGGCTTAAGTCCCCAATCAGACTTGTTAACTGATAAAATCAAGGCTCTATGATCTGAATTCTTCCTATTCATCACCTTGACCGACCAATCCCCTTGATCAAACCATTTCCAGTTGAGCAACACCCTATCCAGCTTACTTTGCTTGCCATCTCTACCACACCAGTGAAATTTGAGTTCATAAACTTAATATCAAAAAGTTCACACTCCTTAATAAAGTCATTAAAAACCGTGGAATCATTGTCTCGATAAATACAATTAACTCTTTCTGTGTTTGACCTTACACAATTAAAATCGCCTATGAAGCACACTGATTCATCCGATCAAACTTGTAGACGAGAGCTAATGAGGTTCCATAAATCTGTCTTACCGGGAATATCTTGAGGAGCATAAATGTTATAGATGAAAAAACTCTTGTCATTTGGTATAAAAACACCTTTGATACATAGCCAATTTCTTCCAGTCTCTACACTTGAAACTGAAATGATAGAAGGGTCCCAGAACGTTACAATACCCCCTGACTGACCTACAGGAGCCACTTCTGCCCAGCAAGAATTGTCATAGACACCCAAAGTTCCTTTTTCCATTACAGAAAAATTGCCACACATTGTCTCTTGCAAGCATACTATACCAGCCTTAAAGGATTGGACAAAGCTCCTAACATTCGCCCTATTGTGAACCAACGCCAAACCACGCACATTCCAACTCATAATAGATAACCAATCCATAAAAACCACTATAAATTGAATGAAAAACTGGAATGCGGGAAATTAGTCACGCAGTTGCCTTACTATGTCTGCCAGAGTCTCCTCTTTGCTACCAGCAGGCTCGAGCCCCATATGTAAACTTGAATCCAACACTCTTCCTGCTTCTATGATCAAATTAGAGCTTTTGAATTTAATAGCAGATTTTCTTTTTGATCTCTTGGGTAATTGGAAAGCCTTAATAATCCTATTTGTAAACTTCCTAGGTCTACCTCTCTTTTTGGCAACTTTGAGTTTATCAAAATTTTGAATAACCGAGCCAAAAGAGTTACTTGAATTAATCCCAGTGTTTGACATAATTGAAGTAATCTTCATGGAACCTTCCTTGCTAAAAGAGGGTAAAGAAAATTCAGATGGATCCCTTGGTTTCCACACCGAGATGGGAGTATGTTCCACCAAGTTTTCATTGACACAGTTGGTCGGAAATAATTGAACCTCTTTATCAATGGAGATTGATGGAGTGTTATCGACCAAAGGGTCATTCACTAAAACAGGTGACTGAGGTGACTTTTGCAGAACTATAGGTACTTCCCCATCTTGGCAGCTTCCTGGGGGGGTGGATATAAAAGACGACTCATCACAAGAATTAAAATCTTCTGCATTCTTGTGGTGAAGAACAGGACCTGTTTCCATTTCAATATCGTGCTCTCCCCTGCTACAATCTTCTAAGAAGTCTTTACTCACTACTTGACTCAGGTCTTGTTTACCTACTTCATTTAATTGTACTTCCAGAATTGTATCCCCAATCTGCACTTTGTGTTTAGAACACAATCGCTGTTTGTACGAAGTATAAAGCCCCACTACTGGATTGTTAAAAAAGAACTCTTCATCTAACATATTGGACAAACCTACAATGCTCCCCCATTCTTTGGTGAGTTTGGAGAAAGTATCTAAACACCATGAGGTAATCGGAAGACCTACAATCTCTACCCAAGCTATCCTTTGGAGCAGTAAGTCCTCATACCTCACTGCATTACAACTAAGAAAACCAAGACCTAACAGATCTAAATCCAGATTTTCAAAATCGGTTTTATTCATAAATGTGAGTAAGAACTTGGTTCTTGACAGTCCTCTAATTGTAATATTATCAAAACCCAGAGCATCTATCTGATTCATAACATCAAACACCGAGCTAGAGTTTAAAGTGTCAACTACCACACTATTTTTCAATTCATGGACCAAGGATGAATTTTGAGATACCTGCTTGCACTCACCAGCTTTGTTTAGATGAAACACTGAGTTCGAAGCCCTATCCCCATCCAAAACTTTAGAAGGAGGTTGCCCAATCTGTTGAGGAGGTGGATTGATATTTATTGACTTCTTGATATGAGAATCAGCTCTTGTTTGACTCTTCCGAAGAGCAAAATCCAGTTTCAGGACGCTCCCCTCAAAGGCCTTACCCTGTAGCGTACGGATCAATAAGGAAGCTTCAAATTCTGAATGAAGTTTAACAAAGCCAAATCTCTTATCATACTTATCCATCTTTGTAGGGAGGATAATATCCTTAATCTTGCCAAATTTCTTGAAAAAAGACCAAATATCTTTAACCAGAGCATATTTTGGAAGATTGGAGACAAAAATCAAGTTGTGAAATTTTTGCTTCTTGTCTCTCACAATAGCCGGAGATGACTTAGCATGAATAACCGAAGAGGTTTTTGAGAGAAGGATGTCTTTGTAAGACTTCGAAGGAATACTGCATTCTTTGTTAGGCGGAGAGAAATTGACCTCGCTTGCTTGACCTTGCTTTTGTGAACTGTCCAAAGACCTGGAATGAATTTGAAAGAGGGCCCTATTGATATAAAAATCTTCACCCTTTAAAGCCTCTCTCAAAATCCACTTGTCCACCAAATTGCTATTGGCATTAATAAACTCAAATTCTGCAAGCTGTATGTAAGAAGACAGCTTCCTCTTGTTGTTGTCCTCAACATGATTAGACTTCTTCTTTTGGGATGTCCTTACTATTCCTGCTAGTTCTTTTGCTTGCCTGTTGTCTTTTCCGAGTTTTCCAGCTAATTCTTTTGCTTGCCTGTTGTCTTTTCCAAGTTTTCTATTCACGACTTCTTTCCATCCTTGACCATCCCTAACCTTCTGATTTTCTTCAATAGTTGTTTTCCTCAAGGTCTTTAAATCTCTCGACATTTTGATAGAACCGTAATGAATCTGGTTAAGCGCCATACGTATCCCTTCATTATTGTGATTCTCAACCATTTTGACTACATTAGGATGTATCATATGTTGTTTACTTAAAATGAAATGGATGAGGTCATTCTCCTCCTCGAGAAGACGTTTTTCATGTTCCTCTCCATAAAAGTAGCCCACCGATTTAAGATTCAAATTCCTGGCTTTCTCCCACCAACCTTGATTCATAAAGAACCAGCGAATTTTGCAAAGCGCTTCTTCATCCCCCGAAATGCTTAGATCCGACAAACTCGGATCTGCAACCTTTTTAAGGAAGTTAATCCTTCCCCACGCAAAATCCAACAAATCATCTCTGCCCTTGCCTAAAGCATCCGCTAGTTCCTTGTCAAGAAGAAACCAATACTATAGTGCTTGTTCAATGGCTTCCCATCTGCTATCTTCTTCATCCTTCTGTGGATTCAACGAGATCTTTGTGAATTGGAAATTTGATTTTTTTTGAAATTTCTCTCTCCTCATTAGCCTCTGTTTTTTTTTATGTGAGCCTCTATTCCTTGTGAAAAAATAATGTTGACATTATTTAAAGAGATACAAAAGTAAAATACTTGTGAAAAAATAATGTTGACATTTGAAATAAATACATTTTATTCATTTCAAGGGTTTTATACAATAGCCAAATCCCTAACTAAATACATGATATGTACCTAAAATCCTGCTACATTTAAAAAACTAACAACAATTATTATCCCTACAAACTTGGCATAAGTTGACCCAATATTTAGATAATTCAAAATTTAAAATACTAAGCATTATTCTAACACCCCTCCTTACTTTAATATTACCACTAAAATAAAAATATCTTCTTCATGTTCCACGGTAGTAACCTCTTTCGCCTTATCATTCTCCTGGGACTTGCAAATTCTCTCCACATGTCCAAATTGTCCACATCTGTTACACTTCATATCAAGCTCTCCACCAACACTTTCTTTGAGGATGATTAGTCCTTTTGCAGTATTCGCATGCTGAATATTTGTTGTAGTTGTTAACTCCTCCTACATTGTCAACCTTTGCTCTAAGAGCTCCTTCCACTCCTTCATTTCTCATCATCCTACGCTACTCTTGTACCTGCAGTGCATTTATTAATTCTATCAAAGATATTTTTGAAAAATCTTTGGTATTTTCCAATGTAGTGATAACTGCTTTGTATCTTTCTGGTACTGTCACAATAATTATTTGCACAATTCTTGATTCCGGAAATTCGAAACCAAGAAGTCTTACTTTATAAGCAATATCAAGAAGTCTCTCAGAGTAGTCCTTGATCATTTTACCATCTTTCATTTTTTGTATCTTGAATTCCCTAATTAAATTAAGGACCTTGATACCATTGATTTTTTCATCTCCTTCACATTCCTTCTTGAGATACTCCCACATCTTTTTTGGTGACTCTAGAGACATGATGCTTGTAATTAAAGATGTTCGCTGAAATTGAAACAAATAAACAAGTTTTTGTCTTGGATTCTTTGATCTTCAAATCTTTATGTACTTCAAGTTGTGCCACAGTAGAATTTTCAGGTAGTGTTGTATCATATTTTTCTTCCACCGAATCCCAAAGATCGAGCGCTTCCATATAGGTCTTTTTTCCTATATATTTTCGTAAGGACTACCAAAACATAATAATTATTTCCATCAAACACGTTGGGAGCATTGAAAAATTGTTGGTTTCGTTTTTCATGGATATGATTTATGTTGTTATAAATGGGTTATGATTGTGTTTATATGTAACAGCCCGACTTTTCGGACTATTAATTCTAAATCGAAAACTAAAATAAATTACAATTTTATTAATCAAAAAGTCTATTACAAAGGTACTTATTACAAAAGTAGCTAACAATGACAATCTACTCCGAACCTAAGATCCTTGAACGTCTGACGGCTCAAATTAATATTTTTATATTTTACAAAAACACGATTTTCACATGTAGCACATAACATTTATGACACAGTTTCACACAACATACTTAATAACAGTTGCGGCAAAAATTCACACAATACATTCTATAACAAATATCAAATCGATGTACACCAGATTATCAATAACTCACATAATCTAAATTCTGAATCGAACAAACAAATCTTAACATCAAATTCTTATTTTAATTCCCACAGTTACAGTTCTAAATTACGGCCACACTATGCCAGTGACACGGCTTCTATAGTTCGATGGTTCGATGGGGGCCAGTTTACGTCCCTCGTTAAGTCTTACTCAACAAGGTATCTATGTGTTCCGGAACGTGCGTAAACTAGTTCTATGATTCGATCTGTCACACTATCCAGTGACCGGATTCTATGATTTGATACGCAACTTAAACTGGGGAATCAAAACAAAGTTCTTATCTAATCAATCACATATCAATATCATTTTTTCGATAACTAAAACAAATATCTAACAATATGTAATCAAACAACATAAACCACGCTTCAGATTAATTCAGAGCAACAGAAAGTTACTTACAACTATACGGAGCAACAGATAATTACTTACACAAATATTCAAGATAATGTAATCAAATAATATAAAGCAGGCTTCAAATTAATATATACGGAGCAACGAATAGTTACTTACCTCAATTACGCAAATCAAGAATTCATATAATCACATAAGAACACATATAGCAACCCCTCAGAAGCAAAACATCTAAAATCTTGAAAGACTCCATGATTACAATTCTGATCAGATCTGTGTTTAGCTTTTTTGGTCATCTAAACGATGTTTTCATGAAAAACCCGAAGAACGAAAGTTGTAGAGAACGAAAAGACCTTTCCGAAAAGTCCAGAATCAACGAATTCTGACTTACGATGAATTTTCTACGAATTTTACAAGACTGCTGAATTATGTGGGAAAAAAACCTACGAATTTTATTAACAAAGATGAGGAAGGAGAATATGACGTATTTATAACGTTACAAGACCCTATGTCCAAACCTACAAGTTATCTGTATTCAAATCTGATCCATATTTTAGGCCCAATTAAGCTAAATCAATTTTAAATCCTATTTATTATCTAATTTTAATCTCTTTTATTCTCTTATTCTTTATTATTATTATTCTAAAAATTACGGGATATTACATTATATATTGTGGGTGTGGTTGTTGTTATAGTTGTTTTGATTATAGTATTTGGATATGATGTTTTTCAATATGTCCCTTAAGAATAAAGCTTAGATACCATGTTGTTTTTTATAGAACGTGAAAGAGATACAAAAGTAAAATACTTGTAAGAAAATAATGTTGACATTTCAATGAGATACATTTTTTTCATTTCAAGTGGTTTTATATAATAGCAATGCTAGGGATCCCGAAAGGGTTCACGAATGTCAAGTGGTATGATTTGATTTGTGCTATTGATGTGCATATATGAGGGTCGTTTTATTTTTAAATTTAATATCCAATCAAGGATTGCCAATTCATCATTCGGGAACAAATTTGGGAACACTTTCGGGGTCCCTAGCATTTCTCTTTATATAATAGCCAAAATCCTAACTGAATACATGATATATACCTAATCCTGCTACATTTAAAAAACTAATAACAATTATTATCCCTACAAACTTGGAAAGTTGACCCATTATTTAGATAATTCAAAATTTAAATGAATATATAATAACAATTTAAATTTAAATTTATCAATTTAAAGTTGTTGTCAATGAATATCGAACTCTAATTATATTTAGGATATATAATAACAATTTAAAGTTGTTGTCAATGAGTATCGAACTCTTGACCTTTTGTAGTACTCAATTATTATCCCTCTTACTTTTATTATATAATAGAATATAATGATTATTTTTGTTTAATTCGATCTAAAATTTGTAAGACACAAAATTTGTATAATTATTTTTGTTTGGTTTGAAATAAAATTTCTAAGACACAAAATTTGTAAGATTAAAATTTTAAATGGTATAATTTATATACATGTATATGTTCGTTCTGAGAAGCTTTCTTAATTTACTTATAAAGACTACCATGGTATGCCAATACACTCCCCGTTCCGAGAAGCTTTACAAAACCATCCGTGTAAGAGCATTCAAAGATTTTGTCTTCTTGTTGAAATATGTAGTAGTTAACTTCACGATGAGTTGATACCACAACTTTCTGTCCAACAATGCTAGTCAAAAATACGCTTCCATACCTATAACACAATTATAGAAAGTGTCAAACTAACAAAGATCAAGATGGTAGATTTATTTTTATTTCGAAGCTACGAAATTATGACATTTAAGTGTGAAGAATTACCTTGAGACTCTTTTCTTGATGAAGGGTGGGATATCATACAAACAATATGGTGTAAAGAACTGAAGGGTGTCTCCAATGTAAGGTAAGCTAGTTGAACAGGGTAAATTGCCTTTGCACTTGGAATGACTTCATTGGTATACTTTGTAAGTTACAGCTTATCTATAAAACAAGTATAGTTGTCAAACATTAAACTGTTAAAAGTTTCATATATTGATCTGCCTAGTACTTTCAATGTATTTAGCTGGAGGATTCGTTATATATATATATATATGTGTGTGTGTGTGTGTGTGTGTGTGTGTGTGTGTGAAGACTGACAGCTGTTGTTAGCTACGTACAAGTTGTCAATTTGGCTCATCAAAGGTTAAAAAAATAATAGAATTTTCTTAATTACTCATTTAATTTACTGCATTTAGTAAATTGAAAAAATTTCCCCAAATATTCTGAATGACCTCAACATGAGTATACCAGTTCAAACGTTGTACTAGCACATTGCCCAATTTACAAATATTTTTTAATATTATACTAGTTCACATGACGTCGTTTGTTTATGGGCTTAACACTAGTTCACACGGCGTCGTTTGTTTATGGCCTTAACACTAGTTCACACGACGTCATTTATTTATGGAGAATAATAATACAGAAGTGAAAAGGGAAAGTGGTGGAAAGCTAACAGAGTAGCTTCAAAGGAACTCATTACTCATCTCATCGATAGCTAACAGAGCAATTTCAAATGAACTCATTTCTCATCTCATCTGTAAGTAAGTAATAATGTATATATTGAGTTGATTAACTTGCTGATTATGCCATACAGTTTCAAATCACGTTTCAAATTCAAGTACATCCCGCAAGCTTTACAGTTCACCGCCAATTTTCAAAATTCAAACTTACCACTCTCTCTCTCTCTCCTCTCTCATTATAATTTCTCCATACACACACCTCCTACATGCACTGTAATAATATAAAACATAGACACATAGACATCAAATCTTATTGACTAATGGCTGCAAATCACAAATTGTTTGTTGGTAGATTAACTGGAATTTCTAAAGAAAGTGTTTTCCAATGTTTTTCTCAAATGTGATCTATTTGTGGATATTAAGTTTAAGACCGGATGAGCATTTTGCACTTTCTCCGATGCTTCGATCGTCGAGAATATACTGAGGCAAAGACATGTGATCGAAGACAGAGTGGTCACTAATGGCTGCAAATCACAAATTGTTTGTTGGTAGATTAACTGGAATTTCTAAAGAAAGTGTTTTCCAATGTTTTTCTCAAATTTGATCTATTCATGGATATTAAGTTTAAGACCGGATAAGCATTTTGCACTTTCTCCGATGCTTCGATCGTCGAGAATATACTGAGGCAAAGACATGTGATCGAAGACAGAGTGGTTTGATTATACATATTTATTTGATATTATCTGTGTAATTGATTGATTACTTGCCTCTTTTATGTTTTGTTTTTATGTTACCTGATTGATTGATTTGTATGTATTCTGTTATATTTTTTCAGTTGACTCTCTAATTGATTACTTGATATGTGTGTTTTTTTTATGTAATTGGATTGATTATAGGGACAGAGGGAGTAATAAATGCCAAAAAAGGATGCATCGGTAAATTCGTTCCCCTAAAACAATATATTAAATATTAAATATGTAACACACTCTAATGATAATAGATTTTGCGCAAAATATGTGCAACTAATGTGTAATTTATGTGCAACTTATGTGCTTTTATGTATAATGAATACTAATCTATTATGTGCTTTATGTATAATGATTACTAACCTATAATCCGTGCGATGATTGCTATTGATTGTATTAAAAAATGTACTAAATTATCAATCAAATAAAGACTAATGTATTAATAATAGTGTAGTACAGATATAGACCTCAATTCACCCATGCAATTTATAGTTGATACTATTTGTTATGAGATCGTTAATGTAGAGGCTTTGGACCACAAATGTCCTCAAATTTCATTGGATATTTGTATTCAAATCTTTAATTGTAATACTAATTGTTATAGTTAACAATCCCGATAATGATAATCTATTCAATCATGTGATGAATAAAATAAAATAGTGTAAGCAGTGACGGATTTAGGGGGCGAGAGGGTCCAGAGCCCCCCCGAATTTGGAACAATATCTAGGTAGTATGTAGTATAAACGGATAGTCCTTGTAGTCCAGTTGGTAGTTGGTAAGTTGTTTTGTCACTTTTGCGGTTGATCTTTTCCTTCTTTTGTTAGTTTTATTACTCTTTTTCTGTGTGTGATTATTGTGTACACGTGTATGAGTGGTGTATTTTTTTAGTGATTCTTAGCTAATATATTGATTATTGTTATGCATGTAAATTATAAATTTTATATATCAACATGTTAAAAGTTTAAACTTTTTCATTATCTTTTATTTTTTTTTCAAAATTTAATCACAATAATATTCATTATACTTGAAAATTCAACTTAATAAGATTATATGTAAAGAACTCAATTTGAAATCTTTAAGAATTTTCTTTTCTTTTTGTTTATGTAGTTTAATTACAAAAAATATCTATATATATACTATAATTATTATTATTGTAATTACAATAATTAAATGAAATAATAATTTTTTTTTATTTTTTCAGCCCCCCTAAAATTTATTTCTACGTCCGCCACTTAGTGTAAGAGCATCTCCAATCATACACAACCCTTAGCAAAAAATAATTAATACATATTATAAATAAAAATAATAGAGATTATGTAAAAAAAATCAACTCCAATAGGACATTCCCCTTGTCTATAATTTTAGCCAATCTCCCGATGTTGTATATATTTGTTGAACTTCTAGAGACCTGTAAGAAGATTCCACGTCATCATTTACCATATTTAAATGAGATTTTCTATTTATAAATTATATAATCAACTTATCATAACTATAATATACTATTTTTAAAATATAGCCAATCAGTACCATCGAAGCATAAAATTTTACAGGTTCAACAAATTTTACATAACTGGTATAATCTATTATTTTAACCAACCATTTTAATTAACCCCGTTGGAGATGCTCTAAACAAGACAAACTCGAAATACCCTAAATGTGTGGCCTACTTATTTTTAAATAATACTCCCTCCGGTCCATTATATAAGGCATTTGATCTTTTTGCACGTAACTTTAGGTACTTTGACTACATAGCTAAAATAATTATTTTTTAATTTTTCTTTTTTTGAATAAAAATATAATATTTTAATTTTTATTTAGAAAAAAAAATTTAAAAATAATAATTTTAACTATGTATTCAAAGCACCTAAAGTTACGTGCAGAAAAGTCAAATGTCTTATATAATGGACCGGAGGGAGTATGACGCATAAAACATGCATCCATCATATATGGTCAAAATCCATCTAAAATGGCATCAACTTGTAATGACCGCATGTGACATTAGACTTGTACGTTATCTTAAAAAAGTTTAAAGAAGAACAAAATCTATTTAATGCGGATTAATACATGCCTTGAAATGCACATAAGGAAATATCAGTTACTCCATAAACCACTTTGAAAAGAACTATAATCAAATGCATTTAATTTATATTAATACATACATTAACAAGCACATAAAAGGAGAATCGGAAATCCAATCTAAACACAATAATGAAAATTAAAAACATTTCCCTAAAAGAGTAGTGCTAGAGACACCAAAATTTGGTACAAAAAATTGTCACCAAATGACATGGCATGGCTGATATGGCAGTATGGATCTTTTTAATTGGTGTTGTTGGTGTGAATACATGGGGCCCATTTATTATTACAACAAATCAGGATTGGCCACATGTATTTGGGGAAAATTTTGGGGACTAAATTTGGTGCCCCTAGCATTATTCTCCCTAAAATGGAAGCTACAATTATATGTCATAAAGCATATATCTATCACATAGCATTTAAGTTTCAATTTTCATCACTTTTCTTAGCACAATTTATATGAATTGTAGCAAGGACACATGGCATTAAGCAATGAAAAACAAGAGCTAACGACAAGAATGAAAGATGATAAGGACACATGTATGTTACAAGGTAACATACATGGACACCAATAATAATTAAGGAGTCTCAAATTGCTCAAATTAATAACACTCAATCACATGACACATATAAGCACAATTTCAATCCAATAATCAACTCGTACAATGAATCAAACAGAGTTGAAAATTTGAAACCAGAGGACTTTGTATGGGATGGGTTAAAATACTGACTAGAAGATTAATCAACATGATAAAGGGCAAGTAAGCTTGTAGAATGCTTTGAACATTTTGTCATAAACACCCGAGCTTGCTGCCTAGTGCCTTCAGATGGTAGAGTTTCTCCAAAATCTTGCCGGAAGGCCATGCATGGGAACTGGAAATGGTCCATACTGGATCCCTGCTTCAGATCCATGACTTCCCACCTGCACCCCAAAACAGCACAAAACATAATTACTGCATATCCCTCTAATCATTAATATAATAATATCAGTGTCTTGGAATTTGTACAGGATGTTAGAAAATAGTTTAATGCCTATTTTGATATTCTTATCTTGACACTGCTAGAGCAAGGCTTGCGGTTAGCAATTAGTGTAATTATAATTTATTGCACTCAAGTTTAACTTTGTATGTCTCGTATAATCTTGCTTAATCAGAGAACATCTTAGCACCTTGACTAAGTGAGAGCACTTCAATGTTAGTTCATGATATGATTTTCTACCCTCATAAATAACAACTTTTTGTAACGAAGTTAATTTTTCATTGGCTATGGTCGAATACAATTAGAAGATTGATGATTCCATTCAGTAGGATTATTTTCTTAATTGCAGGAAACTTTCTGCCTAAAATTGAAAATTTAGTTCGGTCGTGATCTTTGCTGCAGCTATTTCTCCTTTGCCATATTCTACTTCCATACAAAATTTTAAGGGAAAGCTAAATTCGAATCAAACTTGAATTACAAGGATTTTTATGCAATCTTAGACTCAAAAAATCTTACAAGACTTTAAGCTTTGTGTGTGTTTATGTCGAATATTCCTGCTCAGTAGACCTAGCCCACCAATTCGTACTGCATATATTTCTTTTTGAATTTCCAGTTACATTTTTGTGGAGTCTATATTGATTATATGCAGTAAGTTGACTTGCATACTTGCAAAATGCAAATGTGGACCAACTTTTGGTCATTATCAAGGCATGTGTTTTAGTCTGTATCTGTTTTAGGAACTTGTAAATAGCAGCAAGTCTGGTAGCTAGAGAATGATACCTGAATTTTGACGAGATGATGAATCAGCTCATTTCGCGGACAGGCATGTTACCCCCCACTGCCAAATGGCATGAATGTATTAGGTTTAATTAGGTGGATTCTGCATGAAATTAAGATATCTTAGAATAACCACAACTCTACAAGAATACTGTTATCAGATATTATGTTACACATGAAACTAGCATACATGTATATACAATTGCAGATAACAAGGGTTAGCCATACCTCAAATCTTGAAGGGTTAAACTCTTGAGGGCTGGTGAAGAATTCGGCACTGTGATTAATATTCCAGAACAAAGGCAGAACCCTCCAGCCTTTTGGAATTAGGTACCCTGTTATCATTTAGAAGTATCCATGTCGAACACTTTTAACCCGCAAGGAGGGGGATGCCGAAGGCAGATTTTTGTTATAGCTATTGCAGCATCCACAAATCAGCCCTTCCCGTGGGTTATTGCTTTTTCGAATTTACGCCCAATCATTCCGGATAACGCTTGCATCCAATATAGATAATAATTAAGCATTTACTTATGAGAGTTGACCATCACCTAATTGCAAACGTACTTATTGTCGTAGTAAGCAAAAAACTATTATGGGTTGCCTTAATACAAATGAAAAATGGGTGATTATAACTTCATGGGGAAAAAATCCGTCAAACGGTTGAACGAGGCAAGATAGATATGGCCCTTCAAGAATGCGTTTCGACAAAGAATCAGGTCTTGCACATTCTGATTTGACACGTAAAAATTAAAGGAAAAAAGATAGTTCTCACTTAAAAATTAACAGGAACCATGCACATCTGCATATACTCAAACACAACGACCTCTGGTTATATATTGTCAATCTCTTGCATGCATGCCCCGGATAGGAGCTTTACAAGTTTGCAACTTCAAACTTAGAGCCAGATATTCATTGCATTTATCGCTTGTTGGCTATTGCAGGTGGCCTGGACATTCCAGCAGCAAGGTGCTATATGCCCTGCAAAAATATGATATGTGTGCAATTGGAAATATTAACCGACAGTTAGATGTATTATGGGGCCTGTCGAACAACGGACATTTTCTGTCCAAATTGGCACACCTCATTTTTCAAGTGTCTATTAATTAAGCCAGACAAGGATATTGCTTACACATCCTCTGGGTATTGGCGGGGAAACACCTCTCGAGAAATTGTGCAACGATCCACACTATAAGAGGCACACACTGCTCTGCAGACAAGGATATTGCTTACACATCCTCTGGGTATTTTCAATTTCATCATAATGTTTGGATGCTCTGCCTCATTTCCAGCATGAATAGATCCTATAGTGAACGTCTCTTTTCGGAGATTGTTGGTTCTTTATGGTTGTAATTAATTAAGCGTTGTAATATTATTATTTAACACAATAATATTAATATAAGTATTTTAAAATAAAAATACATTTAAAAACACAAATATAAAAATAAAAATTATTAAACAAGTAAAGAAATCAAGTAAATAAGAAATAAATTGACATGAAAGTTTGTTGTTAGCACTCAACTTTTCAATATACTCCCTCCGCCCCATAATTCTTAATTGCATGTCTTGTTTGATTTTTAAGCGTTTTTTAAGGTGCTTTAATCGCATAGCTACATAAATTATTTTTAAAATTTTCTTTTTATGAATAAAAATAATATTATTGCGTGACGTGCATGAAATGGAAATGATTTTGTTGTTTTTAGAAAAAAAATGTTATTAATTTCTGAAAAATGACTTTCACTTTCTAAAAGAGAAAATTATTCTTTAAATTGAACTAATTTTTTTTTTTTTATAGTTTTTTCATGATAATCAAATGTTAGAAAATATTATTCCAGAATGATTTTCAAAAAATATTTTGTCAAGATCAAGTTATTTTGTCACAACAAACGGAGTTTTTTTTTAAGCACACAACAAACGGAGTTAATAATTATATGATGGCCAAAAATTTCAACCAAAAATATTTATAATAATTTAGTCTAAAATAATGAAAACTCCGAAGCTCTTATATTCTTAATTGAGTGGGGGCTAAGTAACATATGTTTCTGGCTTCAAAAAAAAAAAAAGTAACATATGTTTCTTGAAATCAAATAGGAAACATAACTAGTTTCGTTCAATATATATACAGATTTACCCCTGATAATTCCATTCACTTTCACCTTATACAATCCATGCTTCAATTCTAAAAAATATGTATAAGCAACAATCTAGTCAAGTCCTATTTATCATTATTACTTATTTATCATTATTACTATTATATATAAAAGAATGAAAAAGTATGTTAATAGATATGAAATTAGAAATTTGTTCGATGTATCACTTATTTATATTGTTATGGTATATAAAAGATCGAAAAAATATGTTAATAAATATAAAATAAGAAATTTACTCGATGTATTACTCATTTATTATTATTATGATATATACAATAAAGTAATTAAAAAATTAAATAAAATCATGAGTAAAAGAAAATTATCATTTTTTATTTACATTTTTCAAATTTTTATGAGTAAAAAAATTATAAAATCAACGTTTTCTATGTTACATATATTTCTAATATTACAGAGTTGAAGCACGTTTTCCACATTGGGGCTCAAGTTAAATTAAAACAACCTGGCTGGCTTGTCATAGATTTTCCAAAATCTAATAGGATCCGTATTTTATTAATTTTGTTCGCTAAATTTTCTATATATACACACCAACTCCTCCATAATCATATTCACTATTCAGCTTATGCACAGACATACTTACGCCCCCATACATAATGTCTAAACAGCAAGCCCTTGTTGTGTTTTGTCCATCCAAGAAACACTACAATGAAGCCATTGATTTAAGTTTACGATTAAATTCTATTAGCAGTACTAGTAATGATATGAATTTCAAGAACCACAACAAGAGAAAGATGTGTACTTATGAAGATGGTGATCAAGAAAATTCGGTATGTGCGAAAATACTCAAGAAATCCAAGAAACACTACAATGAAGCCATTGATTTAAGTTTACGACTAAATTCTAGTAATGATATGAATTTCAAGAACCACAACAAGAGAAAGATGTGTACTTATGAAGATGGTGATCAAGAAAATTCGGTATGTGCGAAAATACTCAAGAAATCCAAGAAACACTACAATGAAGCCATTGATTTAAGTTTACGATTAAATTCTAGTAATGATATGAATTTCAAGAACCACAACAAGAGAAAGATGTGTACTTATGAAGATGGTGATCAAGAAAATTCGGTATGTGCGAAAATACTCAAGAAATTCAGGTTTTATACGAAGGAGGAAGAAGCTGAGGAGAAATTCAATGGGGTTTGTACTATACTCAAGTTGTATGATGATCCTTGGAAGATCAAGAAAGTTCTTCAACAAAGTGATGTGAATAATAATTGTAGGCTTATGATCTCGAAAAGACTGGTGGAGCAACATATTGTTAAAGTGTGGGAAAGGGCTGGGAGATTTGAGAATGTATGGGGACTAGGTGATAGGGATGGGGTTTCGGTGAAAGTGTGGGATTGTGATAGAGAGAAAGAGTTTGTGTTGACAATGAAGAAGCATGATTCTTCTGAATGTTATGTTTTGTTAACTAATTGGAGTAGGCAGTTTGTGTCTGAAAGAGGACTTAAGAAAGGTGATGAGATTGGCCTCTTTTGGTGCAATTTTTCTGGTAGATTTTTCTTCTCGGTTCTTGCTCGCGCCAGGTTATAATTTGGAGGGGTTTTGAAAGTTTTGATGGTGTTCGAATCTCTTGGTGCAGTAATTTGTGTAGAAATTTCGTATTCTCGATTCTTGGTTCTTGATCAGCCTCCTGTTTAATATATAGATGATTCAACGATATGTGTAGATGGACGGTTCTTACTTCTAATGAATTTAGCAAGAAAGCCGAGTAGTACTAGTTTAGAAGTTCAGTCAGTAGAACCTTCTGTTCAGAGAGTTTATATGTGTTTGGTTATACTTTCTCTTGTTCTTAATGAAAAGTGTTGTCTTGGTTCTATTATGTTGTTTAATGTTTAATCTTGTTTTAATTAAAGTAATTAGTACAGTTTCTTCCATTATGTATCTATTGCTTAATTGCTAGATTTGCTGCAAATTTCAAGTAAACATATGCATCTGCAGTTTTCAGTTGTAATGGGGCCCACAAAGATCTGCTTTCATTGGGCCCAGAGAATAAACAAACTTTTGGATACTCCTAGTTTAAGTACACTGACAGGGCTTTGTGTAGTTCGTTCAAAAATTAAGGTTTTTTCATCACTATTTTGTCCTTACTCTCTTTCTCAAACCCCTCCCATTTTCCCCTCTTTTGACTTTTAATTTAGGGTTTTTTCATTCTCAATTAATCTGTTCTGTTCAAAGTTCTGTTCTTCAAGTCTTGAAGTTTGCTTACATTCTTGAATTAAAAACCTTCTGTTTAACTCTACTTGTCTTGCATTTGAATCTTTTCCCTTTATTAACTCTAAAAAATAGTTTTTCTTCTTTACCCAATTTCCCATGTTTTATATTAATCCCATCAAGATCCTTGTCAAGATTTTGGTTATAACATCTGGGTAAATGCAGCCTAATAAAAAACATGGGTGTCGCTTGTAGTGTTGGTATATGCCTTCTGGTGACCAAGAAATAAAAAACAGAGGTAGGCCTAGGAGATGTAGTTTTGACTTTTGAGGCATTGTCTTCTATGTCATCTGATCCCTCTCCAAGGTCGATTTCTCCGGGGAAGAAGAAATATAGAGGATGGCCAAAAGGGACTGGAAGGAAACTGAGATTAGGTCATTTTCCTTGTTCAATTATGTTTCAACTTTATTGATTATTTGTAGTTTGATTAAATTCAGTGATCATGTGTGTTTTGGTATAATATATCCTAGCTTTGGTGTAGAACTTAATTTGTGTATGTGACTTCGAGCCAGTATAAATTATGCTTCCTATATGGATCTTCTGTATTACTTTAGTACGCTGGAAAAATTATCGATTGTGTACATGTTTAGTTATATTAGATATTTGTATGTATTGTAACTGTACATTGCAGTATTGTGGTATTTGACAGTCATGGTTGAACCTCAGAACCAGATTTACATAGCAGAATATTCTTAAACTTATGTATCAGAATAATGATCATTTTTTAGTTTTTTAAAACAATATTCTTCAACCAACATAATTGCTTACCCCTTAACGTTGTGCAGGTTTCATGCATTTACCGGCCTTTCAAAATAGATCTAGGAGATTGGCTAAATAATCTTAACTCTTAGAATATAGCTTATCCATTGTTCTCTTACAAGGAGTATATGTTGCTTTGCACATTTTTTTCGCCCAGGTGTGAGTGGATGAACAATTCTGCAGGATCAGCTTTTACGCCACATATCATTTATACTGGAGCCTGAGAGGTATAGAACTATGGGATGAATCTCTTAATTGAAGAATAGGAAAAGTATATCCTTGTTGAAGATTTCCCAGCTAAACTGATAACCCTCACATGTCTAAGTTCTCTAAGAGACATTGTGAGTGCTTTCTTTTTCAGTTTATAGAATTTCTGATAATGCATAATCCCTTATTGGTGTATAGGATATGAGGCAACCTAAAGTTAATTCTACATGTAGAGGTTTCTTGCTTGCATACATTAGGACTGATGGGAAAAAAGCTAACTGTGAGTCACTGAAAAAAGTGGTTGCTATATTATAGTCAACATGGCTGTTCTCTACATGTGAGGCGGGCTGAGAGGACAGACCATACTCCGAATTCTTTGGTGGCCGTGGTTTGCTAAAGCCGTTGCCTAGAATCTGAACCAGATCTGGGTACACTGAGGGGATTTGCGCAAGGAAGTATATCTTGCTTATTTAACCCTCGCTTCTAGCGGTGAGCTTGATAATACGGGAATTATTGATCAAATTCTGAAGACTAGATTGGAAAAGGCCAAGCTTCTAGGCTATAACAACTATGCTGAGGTATGAGTCTGATTCTCCTGCAGTACTCCTTCTGAGACATGCTTATAAGGTGAATGTTATTAGGTATCTATGTCAACCAAGATGGCTGCTGTTGCTAAAGCAGAAGAGCTCCTTGAAAAGCTTCGTGCTGCTTCCTGGGATGCAGCTGTTAAAGGTATCATGTAGGTGTAGTTTTCATACAATTCAACAGTTTAGAGTTTATGAGTAGTTACGGGGAAAACCCCCAAATAGAGTTAGATGTTGTATAACAATGCAGGCTGCACCATTTTTAAGTAAAGTTTTTTTCACTTTAAGCCAAAGCCTCTTCCATTTATGTGGTAGTTTAGTATATAACTATCAGGAGAAAAACCCTATATAAGGTTAGCTGTTGTAAATAGCAGTAGAGAGTAAGTTTATGTGTAATCCAGTTTCATATTTCTACCCTCTGTTACTCTGTATAAGCTTTAGTTTTACGTCATTTTAAGTAGAGTGCTTCACAAGTAGAGCTAAAACCCTTGCCAATTAGGTAGAATTATCTGAGAGGAGCATAGCTACTGACTACTAAATCCCTTTTTTGCTTTGACTGTATTGATTTAAGTTTGCAAATTACAGAGACCATTTGCAGCTAATGCTCACTCGCCAGCAGATATAAGATTAAGATTATAATCTGTTTGGTATTATGATATCATAACTTTACTCAGCAGTCAACATAATTCAATAAGTCCTTGTAGCTTGTTCTCCAATTTTCGTAACCTTCAGATACATTGTAAAGTTGTCTGGTCATCATTGCTAGATGCCTAAGAAAGACCCACAAACTCGCTTGATGTAGTGTACTCGTATGATTTATATTAAAAAGATAAAATAGATATAAATGCTTTGTTTTATCATCTTGATATTAGTTTATGTAATACTGTTTCATCTTATTTGTTATAAACGAGTTCTAAATTTCTTTTTATTTTGACTATGCTAATAAGAAGGTGGTCCAAAATGTAATTATTTTTATTCTTCTCAATTAATATGAATCTTTTCCAACGTGATAGAGAGTAACAACAATCCTATGAAACAATAGTACGACTCAGCTGCACTTTGTGGCTATCATAATCAGAATGGAAAAAGAGAAATTATTGTGTGATTATTTCTTTTTCCAATGATCTTACCTTTGTATTCCACATCAGCCACAGCTTCTCCAAATTTAAAATATTACAATGCTTGCCATTCTCAAGGTCTCTGAAATCACCTGCAAATTGAAGCTACATGTTATGAAAAGAGAGATTTTTTACTGTAATACATTATCATTGTTTTTTAGTCTTGAACCCCTGTATTGTTTACCTTGTGATTTGTGAGTAACAGGCATGTTTCTTGTTTGAACCCATGTCAACTGAGAATCACTTTCATTGTTTGACATGTGAATTGCCATCTGTTCAGCCTGCATGTTGTAATACATTATTATGACCATGTCCTTCCAATGCTCTTCCTTTGTATTAAATATACGATAACTGTCAAATTTTAATCTCACCATTACCATCTTCAGAAGCTTTGGATTATCATAGAGGCAGGGGCGGAGGCACGCTACCGCGAGCATAAGCGGCCGCCTACCCTGAAATCTGATCACTAACCTTTTTTTTTTTTTAAGTTTAGCTGCCCAGCCCAATTGCCAGCCACAATATCTTTTTTTTTTTTTTTTTATATTGTATTGATTTGAAAATAATACAATAGGAGGAGTAGTCTCCAACTAGCAAAGACTACGAATGAAGTACCACACAGCATGCAAGTGGATAATTAATGTCTTGGTTATGACATTAAGCCTATATCCTGATCCCTAGCTCAATATGTCTCACTTGATAGCTACCAAATTATTCCCAGCAGTTATTTCCGTAGTTATTTCCACCTTAGAGCTGCCTTGTTCATCTGAAGAGACTCTCTATCAACTCCTTGTCTTGTTCTGCACTATCTTGATCAAATCTTACACCCAACCTGCTATAATTGCATCACGAAGCATCCCTTCTTTAGCTAAAATCACCTCCCCCCTTCCTTTTTAAAGCTGCAAATCACCTGTAAATTTGCCTTTGATTTTCTTTTTGTTTTTGTTTAGTAATAAATTAAATTAGAATTTATAAGTAAGGAGTACTCTGATTGTGAAATTTGCTATCAATATAATAGTTTAGAGGTCCACTAGTATCAATATGAGCAAATTTACTGTTCATTGTAATTTTTTTGCTTCTTTTATTTTAAGTTTAATCATTATTTCAGTTTAATTTTTTGCATATCATGTATTTTGACTCCCCCTGAAATCTCATTCTAGATCCGCCACTGCATAGAGGTACTTGAGGATCCAAGTCATGACGCTGGCAGTGGTGTCCTGAGCCGCAAAAAGAACTCCTATAATGTTATCAGCAATTTGATCTTCATATAGGAATCCCATGTGTCCTCTTTTCTTTTCTTTCACAAATTATCTCATTGAGAATTTCACTTAACCTCTTCCTCGCCCAAGTAAACAAAAAATAGAGTAGACTGTAGAGTCACTTAGAAAAAGCCATCTTTAATAAGAGACTAAGCGCACACACTTGATAAAAATCTAGCTTCAAATTATAGTCTAGCTAGAATATAACAAGCTTGTGGAGTATTATACAATGTTTGCTTTACCATTAGGGCCTTTTTGTACGGAGTTCCTGGTAATTTGGAAGAAAACGAATTGTATCCTCCATCCACTATGCTGCAATTTTTTCAGCTTATGCTTGTAATGAGTCTCCAAGTGGCCAAAAATAGCGAGTATTCCCACTTCAAAAGAAGCCTAAAATGGCACAAATTTAGAAAGAAAATATGATGTAGAAAAATAAAATGAAAATGTTGTGATAAAGTTTCCGCTCATATTCCAGTTTAAAGGGAAGTCCTCTTTGGTAAAAACAGGTAAACAAAAGAAAAGACTACTGATTTGCATGATGAACCTAACACCAAATAACAACAGACACCTCAAACCAAGCTTTTCCATATCAGTGAAGGTCCTAATGGCATGAGTGCTGGCCCATGAATCAAGGGCAGAGATTGCAACAGCTCCTATACTGGATACCACGTTTCGAATTGCTTCAGGGGATAGAGAGCTCTGAACCAGCTTCTGAAGACGAGCATGATAGTCTCCTTGGTGGAAAAACAGTGCTGATGGAGTGATGGTCCAATCAAGCTTTCCTTGCTCTTGGGATAAGTTGGCTTGAACAAATGAGCCTGAGTAGTTAGCACGAGCCGAGACGCCTCCAGGCTAGCCAGCATGATACAGGGACAACCAAGTAAATAAGTCTTGAAAATTTCACCATACCTGAAAATTTAGAAGACTTTAACATCTAGTCATGACATTTTACGCCTAGCTAGGTAAATGGTGAAGAAATGGAGGTTGTACACTTGTACCTTTTCTGTTTGTTAGAAAAGAAAACCCTTCGATCTTGAGAGTAGAGATGAAGAGTCTCACCAATACATGGCTATCCCATTGAACCAGGAGGAAGCTTTGTTTTATTACTGCCATCTCTCTTATTTTATCTCAAATATTATGTAAGAGAGCAATGCAAGGAGAATGCTAACACCTAAATATAAAAGAATTTCACCACTTACCATTTTTCATTTTTCTCAATTGACTTGTTTATTTCTTGTGGTACAATGCAGGATTTTGATTTCAAGTCATGACAGGGAGAAGATGGTAGAGGTTCATTTATATAGGGTAAGGGGAGGGGTCACTGCAATTACAGCTATTTTAAAATCAAGATTATCCAAGATTTCATCTTTACTAATTGTGAGAAATTTAATCAAGATACCCAATGTGACAAGCCCTGTATTTTCAGCAAGCCCATTACAAATTTCAAACAAGACCCTGTTTTTATCTGATTATTTGGCAAGGAATTATCATGATGGGAGGCCCAGAGGAAGCTTATTGGGAAAGAAGCAATATTTGTGATACTGGGTTTAAAAAGATTCAAGGATGATGAAGAGAAGCTGGGGAAGTTTATAAAAAGTCCTGTTTTGAGATTGTTGAAAATGGATATGGTGGCTGTTCTTAATGAGCTTGAACGTCAAGAAGAGACTTGTTTGGCTGTAAAGGTTTATCTTTTTTACTAAATCTCTCCCCCCCCTCCCTCTCTCTCTCTCCCTCTCCCTCTCTCTCTCTCTCTCTCTCTCTCTCCCTCTCTCTTTCTCTCTCTCCCTCTCTCTTTCTCTCTCAGAGGTGCCAAACTTGTATGAATTAAGTACTGACTGAACATAGTGGAAGTGAAAAAGGGATTTAAAAAGAAGCAAAATTATTAAGTCGAAGAACTGTTAGTGTTGGTTTTGGTTGTGGTTGAAGTCGAACTAGGATATGATTTATTTTAATTATCGAATCCAGTGTGTCATACTTGAATTTGATGTACGAGTATTGTTTTTGCTGAACATAAGGGATTTTTGTTAGGACTTCTGAAAGTCACTGATGGCATAATAGTGTGTAACCCGAGATGTTAATAAGAATACTTGGGACTGGTATCACTTCTAACAAAATGTACGAAGATAAAACCTAGATGAACTATGAAAAATGTGGATTCTACTGTAGATCTATTTTTGTTTTGGTTATAGCAGTAAGGCTTTTATTTATCTTGTATGCATGTGTAGACTGTAGCCTAAGAAATTAGATATTGCGTTTGCAGAGAGGCTACATCTTTTGTATTTGATTTGTAGTAGAACATAACTGGCAAGGTAAGCATTTTCTTTGTACAATTGTGAAGTAATATTCTGTGAATGAGCACTAGTCCAAGCCGAATTATTCTTAAAACATCACAAGACAAATTACTTGAGTTCAGCTATCATATAAAAAGAAAGAATGACTGTCAGTTATGGACAAAACCATGGAAGATGTACTTTGGTAATTATTTGTAGAATTGAAGTCCACAAAGCCCAAAAAGAAAAAAAAAGGTTGTGAAGTAGGATAGTTGGTTAGATGTTCTTAAATGTTAGTTTTGCATGGTAATGCTTATACTACTTTGTTCTATAAATTTGCTTGGTATCGTTCATAGTCATCAAGTTGCAAGGAAACAGAATATATGAATATATGATACTCGTTACGTTGTCAACATTTCTACTATTTGCATAATTAAATGATGGTATGGGAATTACATTTGTGCTTTGTGTTATTATATTTCAGATGTTTTGGGTGATTAAAACGCAAGATTGGTATAGGCCAGACGTTTATCTGTACAAGGACTTGATTATTGCATTAGCTAAAAGCAAAAAAATGGACGAGGCAATGCAGTTGTGGGATAGCATGAGAAAGGAAAACTTGTACCCTGATTCTCAAACGTACACTGAAGTCATACGTGGCTTTTTGCGGAATGGGTCTCCTGCAGATGCCATGAATATTTTTGAAGACATGAAACAATCTCCAGATCCACCGGAGGAGTTGCCTTTTAGGATTCTCTTGAAGGGATTATTGCCACATCCTCTTCTGAGAAACAAAGTCAAACAAGATTTTGAGGAGATTTTCCCTGATCAATGTATATATGATCCACCAGAAGAGATATTTGGACTGCGGTGAGGTCCGTCTTTAAATTCGGACGTTCTGTCTATCATTATATATCTGTATTAAAATTGCATCAAGTATGAATTGATAAAGTATAACTCTTATAGAGGTAGATTTTATTTATAAAGGTAGATTTAATTTATATGCAACAGTAGTTCACTCCCTAGACTTCCCCCAACTTTCATTTACTTTTCGTATTGGGGAAAATCCAGAACAAGGCATTACTGTACTAATTAAAAACAAATCATTTAGGTACAAATACATTTAGCAAATAATTAATATGGTGAGGAGAAAACATGACACAGAATTACACTCGTATTTCACCAGACTGGTGAAGGCTACTAGATATTCTTGACTGCTCTGGTGTCCAAGTAAAAGACCAAGTCTATATATAGTAGAGGTTGAGAGAGTGTGTTTTCTGTGGAAGAATAATTTCTTATCTCATTCAGTGTGTTTTTCTCCCTTCTGTAGGTTGTTGGAGGTTGCCCTCCGACGCAGCAGGTTCACCGCTATTCATTAAGGTTTATCTAGGAGTCCTCAGAGGACAGGGTCACATGGAAGTGGAACAAGTCACTTCTAAGGTGGAAGGTAGACAACTTATGCGTATTACCAAAACTAGTAAAGTCCCACAAGGGCCTCTGTATTGCTGATTGCAGCTAGCCCAGTTCAGTCAAGTGTATGATTTAACTCCCCTCCTCACCTTTCCTCCTCGCCGGCCCTAGCACATATGACAAGCGAAACACTCCTGATTTTCTTAGTCTAAACAATGGTCTATTTGTAGAAAATACATTGATCAATAGTAACAGTACATCTCAGTTTGAGATTTCTTATAGAAATTTGTTTGTATGCTTTGAAGAGTGGACTTGACAGACAGGAGAGATTAGGTTGTAGTTTCAATGCTCTTGGCTTGATGCAGTTCATACATGGCAACCGTACTGGTGCTTTATCGTAAGGATGCAGTTGATACATGGCAACCCTACTAGTGCTTCATAGTAGGGAACTGATGCATCATGGTCTCATATATTGCATCATACTATCTAATGTGTTTCGTAGTTCTATGACTTTGGAAGTAATTAAATCGGTTCACATATATTACTTATCCACAATAAGTGTGGAATGAGAAATTATCCAGTTTTTTTGTAGTAACTTAAGTTTTCACTGTATATTGATTGCATCAACTGTTCTTTCTCAATGTTTGCTTGCTCAAAGATCAATTGCCAATATAACGTTAGGTTTACAGCCTTCATCGTATAATTTATCGGGATTATTTTAAAGAGAAAAAGTCTTATTTCCCCGGCTGGTCTAGTAACAGGCTGAAGCTTTTCCTTCAGGTACGAGACACCCTTTAGCTTTCAGGCTTTTATAGGCTTTGCTCAAGATCATGGCCACCAACTCCATTTTGGTGGGAAAGGTCATACACTAGTCATTTCGTAGCATTTTACATGATTCAAAAGTGTTTTTTTAGCTAATTATTCATGATTCAAAAATTTATATTGCCAAGTATCATGTTGCTGCAATCGCATTAAGATTCCAGAGAAAGACTTGTAAACTTTTTACATAAATACGTACAATATTTGCATTAACAAAACAATTAAATTTCAAGATATTGGAGAAGACTAATAAAAATATTATATTATAATTTCGCAACCTGATTGCTAAATTCTTGAGGAAATTCTGGAGGAATGTTGCTGTCTTGCCCCTAATTTCCAAAACGTCACACATTTGTTTTCCTTTTTTTTTTTTTTTGCTAATTAACATCTCTTCAAAGGTACCTTTATTTCGAAAAATTGAATTCCCTGTTTATAAATTTTTTGGTAAAAGTATTTACTATATGTTAATTTATTTTTACTTTTCTTTTTCTTTTAAAGTCTTTTTCCTTAAATGTAATGAAAATTTTATCTATAATTATTTCTCTTCTAGTCTAGATTGCATTGTGGAAGGTCAGATGTCCGGAAACTTGGTATAAAAAAAATTATCAATTTTTCTGGTATAGTTACACTACAAGAAAACAAGGTTAAATATGACCAAATCAATTCGACCGCAACTAAATATGACCGAATTCGGTCGAATTTAGCCGCGGTCGAATTTAGTCCCAAATGTGACCGATTTTTTTTTCGGTCAAATTTAGTAGCTTCGGTCGAATTTAACCGCGGTCGAATTTAGTCCCAAATGTGACCGATTTTTTTTTCGGTCGAATTTAGTAGCTACTAAATTTGACCGATTTTTTTTCGGTCGAATTTAGTAGCTACTAAATTTGACCGATTTTTTTTCGACCGAATTCGATCATATTTTGTAGGGGAGCGGGAAAATTACCGCCCATTTTTTTCCCCAAATGTTGCCGAAATTTGGTCGAATTTATAAATATGACCGAATTCGGTAAAATATTAAATTCGACCAAATTTGGTCGAATTACCCGCATTAAATTTAACCAAATTCGATCGAATTTAATAAATGTGACTAAATTCGGTTGAATTTATTATTTTCAGAAATTGAAAATATATTATTAAATATTTAAATATTTGTACACATCATGAAAAAATATTTATAAATACAAGGATAACGTTATTCATATGTATAAATTTAGTTTGTGCGTAAAAAAAATTCATATTATAGGAGAAAGTTAAATTTTTATTTAGTAGATTTTTTAAATAAATTAAATAAGTATCTAATTAGTTTGAAAAATTATTATTAAATATTTAAATGTTTGTACACATCATTAAAAAATATTTATAAATAGGAGGATAACATTATTCATATGTATAAATTTAGTTGTGTGTAAAAAATAATCATATGATAGGAGTAAGTTGAATTTTTATTTAGTAGATTGTCTAAATAAATTAAATAAGTATCTAATTAGTTTGAAAAAATATTAAAAAATTATGAGGGTATTGGAAATACATACAGTATATAACCTAATTTTTTTAACAAAAAATAAAGAGTAAGTTCAACCAAATTTAGTCGAATGTAATAAATGTGACCAAATTATTATTTTCAGAATTGACTAGTAATAGTAAGTAGTGCTTCGTCTCAGATTGTTGTTTTACTAATGTTATCACCACCTCTTATCCACTTGTACATTGTGTGTATACATCTACACACCTTCCTCGCTTAACCATTCTTTCGTGTTACCAAATTGACCAACACTCTTGTTAGGTCCCGAAGTATCGTAGATGGGGGGGGTTGAATACGATACTACCAAAATATTTCGATTTTCAAGAATTTTGCGGATAACAATTTTTCCGATCTTGAAATCAAAATAACGAAACACAATTCCAGGAATAAATCTTTATTGATAATAAACCCGAAGGGGTGTTACAACTTCTAATCCAATGGATTAGCTTCAAAACCGGAACACTCTTAAGGATAGTTTAGGCACGAGGACCTTCTATCCGACACTTCCTGAAAGCGGGCTAAGCCGGCTTTCCTACTAGATGGACTGTCTAGCAGCTGATACAGAGAGGATATAAGAGAGAGAAGAGAGAGTTGTGTGTTGAGGTGTGTTTTGAAATGAAATACAACAGGCCTATTTATAGGTTTTAGAAAGTCACTATTTGGCACTATTCCAACAACCCCCAAATAGTAACCAGACACTATTTCACCAACCCCAAATACTATTCCAACAACCGCAGTTACTATTTCAACAATCGCAGTTACTATTCATATGAATAGTGATTTTGGTTACTATTCATATGAATAGTAATTTTCACTTCTTTTTCTGGTCGTTCCGCTCTGTCGTATGAATAGTAATTTCGGATACTATTCATTTTCCTCTTAATTTGACATCCTTAAATATTCAGCTTCCAACTAACTAGATGTTAGTCACAGAGGCATGCCTGTATACATTTAATAACAAGCCTAATTGTTTGTAATGCTTTGCATTACCTACATGACCTCTTAACCGAGGGAACCTCTAGTTGTAGAGTTTCTATCTGTATTGTACTTGTAGTAGGCATCAAATCCTAGTTGTGTAACTGTACTTATAGAGTCTAGAATAATGCTTGAAAGAAGTTCCAAGGTTCATGCCTCAAGCAAGGAGTTAAAGACTGTCAAATAATCACAGTTGAGATTTGAAGAAATGAAGAATTTGCCTAAGTACCAATTCGAGAAGTATATTTGTCTGTTCGAGAAGTCCAGCATTCGAGAAGTCAGGGATTCGATATCTCAAGACACTATTCGATATCTCTGAATACACTGTTCGATATCTCATTCGATATCTCAGAGATTCGATATGTATATGTACTCTATTCGAGAACTCAGGAAGTCAACAAGCCAAAGTGGTATTCGAGTTCTCAAGGAGTCAACAAGTCAAAGTTCCATTCGATATCTCAAGGACTCAGAAAGCTATTCGATATCTCGAGGATTCGATAAGTCAAATGTTCTATTCGACAACTCAAGGAATCTTGATGGAAAAGAGCTATTCGAGAAGTTGTTCGATATGTCAATATAACAGTGTTCGAGAACTCAGAGTTATCGATCAAGTCAATTCCAGTTCTCGAATCACTTACTTAGTCACTTCTCGAATACATTCTTGGAGACAAAATACTGAAGAAATTGTACAAGTCAGAAACCTGCAACAAGCTAATGCACTTTATGGACCACAATCTGTAACGTGCTCTGGAAAGCCTACAAGGAAGCTTGGAGAGATATAGAAGAGACAAGGAGCTAAAGAAGTGGATCTGAACAGGCTTTGCAAAGTCAAATCTGTAACCGTTTGGACACTTACTCAAAAAGGATAGACAGACTAGAAAGTAATTTGTTTAGCTACCTTATTTGTAGTAAGTAGGTTGTATCCATGCACTATAAGGATACAGCCTCACTTCCTTAGTCAAGTGAACTTAGTGAGTCAAGTTTTTCATATACTGTAAGCTATATCTCTCTGAGAAAAACGAAGCTGAGAATACTATCATTTGTATTCACAGATTGTAGCAACCTTTATCTAATAATACATTAGATTAAAGTGATATTGTGTTCTGTGTTGTTCTTTATCCGCACCTACATCTCTGCACACACAACACTTGTTTGCTACACAGACTCAAGGAAAGAAAAGTTCAAGAATCCATTCACCCCCCCTCTGTATTCTTTCTTTGTGTTCAATACTCAACAAGTGGTATCAGAGCAGGCTGTTTATTCAAAAACAGAAAAACGATCATGAGTTCGAATACACCAAAGACTACAGGAACGGTGAAGGTCCCTAAGTTTGACAAAGAAAACTTCAACCTCTGGAAGATAAAGATGACGTTGTTCATTAAAGCCTCTCATCCCTTGTATCCTGAGATTTTCAAGAATGGTCCTTTTGTTCCACAACAAGAGATACCAGAAAAGACTGTTGGAACCACAACTATCCCAAGATCTTATGAGGCCAAGGATCCATCAAAATGGACAGAATCAGAAAGGGAGAAGGTTGCTCTTGACAGCCACCTCATGCTGCTTATCATTGATTCCATGGACATGTCAATGTTTGCAAACATTGCATCATGTACGTCTGCCAAAGAAATGTGGGATCACATTGAGGTGTTGTGTGAAGGAACTGATGAGGTTAAGGAAAACAAGAAACAAATACTGGTCACACAGTATGAAGCTTTCATGGCACAGCCCAAGGAAAGCATTACTGAAATGTTTGAAAGGTTTCACAAGCTAGTTACTGAGTTGCAGATGAATGGCAAGGTTTACAGCACCAAGGAGTTAAATATGAAATTTCTGTTATCTTCACCAAATCATCTAGAGCAAAGAGTCATTTCTCTAAGGGAGAGAGATTTGAACAAAGTCACTGTTAGGTCCAAATGTGTTGTAGAGGGGGGGTGAATACAACTTTTCGAATATGATAAGCAATAAATACGATGCAATAAATGAACACGCAGATTCAAGGAATATATTTCTTATATATAACTTGAAAAGGTTGCTACAACATTCATTACAAAGTATAACAGAAGTTCAGAGAGAAGTGAATGATTCTAAGCTCTGTGAATGTACTATCTCTCTTTTTCTTGTGTTTTCTCAATATTGCTCACTAACTTAAAAACATTACACAAGTGCTTCTATTTATACTACATGTAATCTATGTCTTGTAGTCTTCAAAGACTAAGATATACGTGGCCCAATGATGTCCACATAAATCTTGCCTTATCTTGAAGCTTGGAAATCTGCCAATCCGAAGATGCCATGTGTCATGTTGAAGCTGCACTCTAAGTAGAACTTCTACTTGAGAATTTCTACTTAGCCATCTCGAATTTCTAAGTAGAACTTCTACTTAGAAATATTCTACTTGGTCATCTAGAATATTTAGTACTTAGAAAATATTCTGGTCTTCAACTTGAAACTTCAATGCACATCTTGAGCATGTGATATCTTCATGTCTTCTTTATTCTTCAGCAAGCTCTTGAACATGGATCTTTATTACTGACATAAACTTGCTATCAATGTCCTGACACTTGATGCACTGGTCTGGTTCATAAATGACTAGTCTTGATAGTGTTTCTGCTTCTTGAATAAATTACCATATTCACTTAGTAACTTGGCTTTCCAATATTCGCTTTCCTTCTTGTTCACTTGAAATCAATTGGTCTTGTTGATACTGATAGTTATGATCTTGATTCTCGATTTCTCAAATCACTGAGGCATGAACAACTTTGACTTGAACTTCTCTCAATGATTTCTTCTTAGCTTGATCATAGTTAACATGTTCAATTGTATCAATTACCTTGTCTTCATTTAGTGTTGATTTATTATGACTTCTTGTTCTTGATTGTCTTCTGGTTAAGTATCTTTTCCTTTAATTGAGTTACATTAGTTATAGTGTTACAAGTTTATACACTCTGCCTTTCAATCTCCCCCTATTTGATTGTCTAACAATGACATTCAAATTAATGAAGGATAACTCAACTAAACAATGAGACGAGAAAAGATAATTAACATTACAGTCTTGAATAATATGCAATTGAAAAATACTTGAAAACAATACAAAGAACTTAAACTAGAAACAGAATTCGAACCTCGAATTAAAGATCATTTGAATGATTCCTATCACCTGGATTATTTCATATCTTTTAGTCAAACTTATATCACCTTATTGGATTCACTCTAAGGTGAATTTTCCTCAAGTGAGTTAAAGCAACCGAAAGACATGAAGTTTTTCCAACTTCAAGTTCACACCACTCTGACCTTTAACCCTAATTCCGTTTCCTCTTCCTAGCTTCAGCAGCTTGGTCTTTCTCTTCTTTCTGCCTTCTGCGCTTCTCCTTCTGCTGCTTTTGTTTCTTATATACTGGATCATGAAGCTGCGTCCACCTAGCATTCAACAAACTTACTGCTTCCATTTCTAGAGGATTCTTGGGCTCTGGGTAAGGATGTTTGAAAAGCCTTCTGAGTTTGTCCACCTCCTGAGTAGTCCTGATCTTTGGAATGTCCTCAAATTTCTTCATTATAAGCTGAGGTTTCCAATGAGCTTTATCAGCTTTAAACTGACAATAGATCATTTTGGGATAGCCCTTGACACGGTTAGTATTGTGGACACTAGCCGCATCTTGCTCCATTCGCTTCTTTTCCACTACTACATCAGACAGGTAACTCATGAGTCTCTGCTTTTCTTCCACATGCTTATCTTCCACTTCGTCCCATTTGAACACATATAACACTTTCTCCAGAAATGCAGCATCTTGAGTCTACAGCAGCCATTTTCTACTCATATGCAAGAGTGTTTTATTCTGGTCTGCATCTATGAATACTAAGGCATCAGCTGTATCATCAACAAAAGAGTGTATCCAGTATACACTATCTCTTCCTGGAACACCAACTGACTCCCTTATCTCTCCTTGTTCCAGTTCTCCAGAAGGAAGATTCAGAGCTTCATCTACATTCTTCATAGCTTGAAGAATATTCCATTTCTTTTCTATCAGCTCCGGCTCAATCTTCACGTTATCAAGAGGGTTTGGAGCAATGATATCACACTTCCACACCTCATTGCTCTTCTTGAATATGACACTTTCAATGATCTTCAATGATTTATCTTTAAGCTCAGAAGCGAATCCCTTACTCATCATTTGTCTACAGACGGCCTTAAGAGATTCCACTGAAAGTTCCATTAAGTCCTTTTCCTCCATGCTAACCCTCTTCAATTTACTGTCAACTACCATCCGGACAACATTAGGATATGCTGAGAATTCTGGACCCTTGTCCTCTGCTAGCTGCATTAACTGATCCCTATACAGAATGCTTAGATTCTCAGAATGAGAGTGTTACGACCAAACTCAACACGCAAGTGCACGTGATCTCAAGTAATACAGATAGCAAATAAGGTTCGTTCCTACAGGGACTCGTTGTATTGTTTAGCTAATTCACTCACCGTTGTATGATTATTATTCGATGCTAAGACAAATAACAAATTGGATTTGGTTTATCACTAAAATTATTCTAAGATTTAAAGCCAATTATCAACTACTTGAACTAAGAATTATATCGAATTACTTATGCAAATAAAACATGGGATTTTAACTTCATTAAACAATCCATCTATAGTCTCCAATTCTCTAGCCTTTTCATGTGATTTATTAATACCTGATTGAACACACAAAACTGATATAAACCAACTTTCGTTGCGCAAATACCATCCTAAGTCATATCCACAATCAAGATAGAAATCACTTAGTCTCCCAATTATGCTTAGTCCCTATATGTCTATAAAGATTGAAAACATAATGGTTGAAGTACAAGCATTCAATTGATCACATAGTCGTCATAAAACGGTTAGAGTTATGACACTAATTACGAATGATATTATCACGCATAAACCTATGCTAGCATGGCAAGTTCTAAACTCTTATATTCACTTTCGCTTCAACAAGAATTAACCCACAATTACAGGAGTTAGCTACTCTCCTATAACGAATTTAAACAACCATGATAGGATATCACATCAATCACACTATAGGCATCGAGAAAATTCAACAAATAAACTTCATGAATAAATCCGCTAAAACCCCATGACAACGAATTAGTTCATAATCAAACTAATCGTCACCATGGGTTCCACTGTAAACATGATAGTAATAAGTTCTAGAATACTAATAACGATAATAGAGTAATAAGGTTTAGAAACAAAGCCCAAAACGAGCATCCAAAGTATCGCCTAAAAAAAAGAACACATAGATAAGATGAAACTAGGTCTTCTTCGTAGCCGTCTCGTTGCTCTCCACAAGTGGTTAGGTCTTTTCTCTAATATCTCTGATGTCTCTAATTGTTGTTATGTCTATTAGAAGTATATATAAGCCTCCGGTGGACTGGGCCTCAGAAATTAGCCAAAATCCAATCAGAAACACAACAGGAATGCTTCTCCAAAACTTAATCAAAAATAATCTGGAATGTTGCCCTTGAAACCACTTTAAAAAGATAGGAAATTTCGTTAGCTTCGCGTGGACTGTAAGAACGTCGAAAACGGACTCCTGGATCAAAAGTTATGGCCAAAACAAAAATCAGCTTTTTTTTCCCGAAATACCGGCGCCGCAGCGCCGGCTGATAGTACAAAAACGGCGCCGCCGCGCCAAGGTTACTGTTCATTTGCTGATTTTGATCTATTTTCTTCGTTTTAACTCCGATTTTCATTCCGTTTCTTCCGGCACTCTCACAAATTGATGTACTATCATTCTTTAAGCTCAAAACCCACCAATTAAACATGGAAAACATCATCCCACATCCGACTCTTATTCCTGCACAAATTCACTACAAACACATCAAAAATACAACAAACTTGAGAACAAGGCAATCAATTTAAGCCGAATTAGAATGTTCCAAGTGGATATAAATCCACTTATCACACCCCCAAACTTAAACCGATGCTTGTCCTCAAGCATAAACACTTACAACTAACTAACTAACTAGTACCACTTCCGTAGGTGATCACGGTTGCATTTGGCATATGCAACAAGCCCTTTAAACCCCTAGGCAGCCCTAGTGGACGAGTAAGGTCTCGTGAGGGCCTATAGCGAATGTACCCACAAAATCCATCTAATAATGCAACTAACAATGCAACTAACTATATGAATGCAACTATATGAAAATGCAACAATCCCCTTTAAACTGACCAAAACCAACTAGCAACCAGCTGCCTCATAGAATGCAACTAAATCCGAATAGAGCTCGACTAAGCCCCCGTATACTAACAATACATGAACAGAAACGTGTGTGTGTGCAATGCTCATCAGAAATGCTCCCAACACTAGGTCAAAAATCATACCTATCCTTCGCCAAGACAATCACAGGTTTATAAACAGAATAGACTGTAGACACTTCATAACCTAGGAACACCACCATCCTTATTCAAGTTAACCAAGAACTCATGCTTTATTACTACGACACTAAATACTATATACACTACACATGCTTATTTAACCGTGCAATGAGTGAGACCCCAAAAGGCTTATACAATAATACCCATGTAGCGAGTGTTAGGTCAGCAGGATCCCAGACTATAAAAGCCTTAGGTCACTAGGACTAAGTCCCCTCAGACTTAATAACTCGAGTATTAAAGAGCTCACTCTGGTTAATTTTGCATTTAACTTATTTACATGACTCTTTTTTTTTCTTTTTTTTTTTCATTTTTTTTCATTTTTTCCATTTTTTTTTCTTTTTTTTTTTTATGTATGCAATCTGGAACGAGAATTCTCAATTCCAACCCTAGACTACTCATATAAAAATGAGCCGGCTACTAGCCGTTTGACGCCTAGCCATTATTGACCAAAATTAACACTAGCATGAAATTCCTGGTTTCCCCCAAACTTAGACTTTAGAGTCCCTACGTTATCAAGGGAATAACGAAAATTCTAAATATAATCAAGTGATTAAATCTCAAAACAACCAAACAAGCATGACCTCAACCTAGCCCAAAAGCAAACAATGAGACTGTGTAAAGATTTTGTTTCTGAAGCATGTAAGTCAATTTCATAAGAACTATAAATCAACCCTCTATTTATCATTACCACACTCAATTAGACATCTACCTACCAATCAGAATTAGCTCGTTCTAAGGGATCATGAAAAATGCTATGCAACGCAAATGCAAATGCAACTATATGAACATAAATATCACAATAAACAGAATGTCCTATATGGCATACAATTATGCAACAATATTATGAACGCAACTAAACTAACACATGCAATATATAATATATAATTCCTACATGAACAATTGGTACAACAAACACTACTAATACTCAACCACCCCCAAACTTAGAATCTTCAATGCCCCCATTGAAGGTAAAGAATAGTATAGAGAACATACCTAGTTAACGGCAAGATCACCTTCCTCGGGTGGTAAATAATGAGATCCAAACACTGGCCAATCAATCAAACCTTTATAATGAGGAACGCCGCCTGACCATTCCTCCAATCTCTCAAAAGTAGCTTTAACAAAATCTACATTAGGTGGCCGAATCCGCTCGTCATAATCCCACCTCCAGCGATACATCAAGGGGTTAAGCTCAAAAGAAGGAGCTTCTTCAAAAGAAGATTTAAGCCGCACCCGAGAATCCCAAAGATCGACCAAACCAAGCGACTCATGCGAACTATCACCCTCTGCAATCTCACTTATATAACCCAAATTTCTGTGATGAGAAACGCCGCCGGGCCATTCCTCCACTCTCGTAAGAATAGGACTATCAAAGTCAACAGAAGTATGAACAATGGACTTCGAACAAATAGCGTTCAACTCATTTAACATCTCACACTCTAACAAAACATCTTCCTCGAGAAAAGAATCAATTTCATTATCCTCAAGAATACGAAGTTCTTTATTGCTCCCATATTCTAACAAAACATCTTCCTCAAGAAAAGAATCAATTTCATTATCCTCAAGATCCATCAGCAAAACATCTTCTAAAGAGTCTTTCTTCAACAGCTGATCAAACTCCTTACTTTGTCCTTTATCAACCAATTCCACCCTAAAACACTCTTCATCCAATGGGAGCTTCATTTCTTTGAACACATTAAAAGAAACAGTCTGATCTTGCACTCTCATTGTGAGCTCTCCTTTTTGCACATCGATCAAGGTTCTACCCGTAGCCAAGAACGGTCTCCCCAAGATTATGGGAATCTTCTTGTCTTCCTCGAAGTCAAGAATAACAAAATTGGCTGGAAAGATAAGCTTGTCGACTTTCACCAAAACATCCTCAACTATCCCTCGCGGATAAGTAACAGAACGGTCAGCAAGTTGTAGAGTCATGGTAGTGGGCTTTGGCTCTGGAAGACCAAGTTGCATGAAAACTGATAAGGGCATGAGATTAATACTTGCACCCAAATCACACAAACATTTGCTGAATGAGATGTCTCCAATAGTGCATGGAATGGTGAAGCTTCCCGGATCCTTCAACTTAGGAGGCAACTTTTGTTGCAAGATGGCACTACATTCCTCCGTCAAGGCAACGGTCTCTAGCTCCTCAAGTTTCAATTTCTTCGAGAGAATACCCTTCATGAACTTCGCATAGCTCGGCATTTGCTCAAGAGCCTCCGCAAATGGTATGTTAATCTGCAGCTTCTTGAATACATCCAAGAACTTAGCAAATTGCTTGTCTAACTTTTGCCTTTGAATTCGTTTTGGGAATGGAGGAGGTGGAAACACCTTATCTTCTACTTCTTTTTGAGAATTAACACTCTTGTGAATGATAGGAGTTGAAGGAGTAGCATTAGGAAGCAAATCAGAACCAGAATCGACCTCAACTGAAAAGTCACATTTTTCCTCCAGAGAGCACGGCGACGCGTCGCCGATTTTATACTGTGAGGCGGCGCCGCGGCGCCGTAGTGCCTGCTCAGGATTTTCAATTTTTTCCTCGGTTGCTTTTTCTTCGTTCTGACCTTGTAGATTTCTTCCTGATCGTAATGTTATTGCTTGAACTTGTTCCTTTTGATCTTTCTTGCCTGGATTCACCTCTGTGTCACTCGGAAGCGTTCCTGGTTGACGGTTCAATAATGCATTGGCTAGTTGGCCAATTTGATTCTCCAACGTTTTTAACGACACCGCCTGACTCTTGTACATCATTCGAAGCTCTTCCAACTCAGACTTCTCAGACTGATTTAATGAATTCCCTTGAGGTGGCTGAAATCCTGGTGGATTGAATGGTTGCCTTGGAGCATAAGGAGGTTGTTGAAAGTTCTGATTATACGGCCTTGCATTGAACTGCTGATTTTGTGGTTGAACACCACCCTGATTGTTGCTCCAACTGAAGTTAGGATGATTCCGATTGTTGGGATGATAAACATGGGGTACTGGCTGCTGAGCTCTTTGAAAATTACTAACAAACTGTGCAGATTCAGCTGAGATAGCACACAGATTCGTGTTATGAGCCCCTGCACACAATTCACACACCATAGCAACCTGGTTAGTCCCAAGATTAGACAGGGAATCTACCTTCATCGTCAACGCTTTGAGTTGAGCAGCAATAGCAGTTGCTGCATCCAAATCAAGAACTCTAGCCACTTTTGCAGGTGGCAAGCGCTGAGTAGGATTCTGAAACTCATTGGCCGCCATCATCTCAATAAGATTGTAGGCATCTTCATAGCTTTTTGCCCATAGCGCACCTCCAGAAGCTGCATCTAACATAGGCCGGGACTGAGCTCCCAACCCGTTATAGAAATTGCTGATTATCATCCAATCCGGCATTCCATGATGAGGACAACGTGCCAATATCTCCTTGTACCTCTCCCAAGCTTCTCCCAAAGATTCCTGCGATTGCTGAGCAAACTGAGAAATAGCATTCCTATAAGCTGCTGTCTTTGCCATGGAAAAATACTTCGTCAAAAACTTTTGAGCACAGTCTGCCCAAGTTTTGATAGAGCCTGATGGCATAGAATGTAACCAACTCTTGGCTTTGTCCCTAAGAGAAAAGGGAAATAGCCTCAATCTGATAGCATCGTCTGTAACTCCGTTGAATTTGAAAGTATCACATATCTCAAGGAAGTCCCTAATATGAGCATTAGGATCTTCAGCAGGACTACCCCCAAACTGCACTGTATTCTGAATCATCTGAATGATGTTTGGCTTAAGCTCGAAATTGTTAGCCCCAATAGCTGGACGAACAATACTGGTATGAATGTCCTCCACTTTTGGCTGAGAGAATTCACTCAAAGCCTTCGCTGGTTGTGCTTGATCTGCCATAACTTCTTTTGATTCAAGATCGTCTTCTAAACCGATGTTCTCAAAGTCAAGTTTTCTCCTTGTTAGTTCTTCTCTACGTGCTCGAGCTCGTGTACGCATACACTCTCAAAAAGTACCTGAAATTCACCAACAAGAAAATTGGTGAGAAACGTCCTAGTCACCGAACTTTAATGACCACTGATGGCAAATACTGAAACTAAACAAATAAAACCGCGTCCCCGGCAGCGGCGCCAAAAACTTGTTACGACCAAACTCAACACGCAAGTGCACGTGATCTCAAGTAATACAGATAGCAAATAAGGTTCGTTCCTACAGGGACTCGTTGTATTGTTTAGCTAATTCACTCACCGTTGTATGATTATTATTCGATGCTAAGACAAATAACAAATTGGATTTGGTTTATCACTAAAATTATTCTAAGATTTAAATCAACTACTTGAACTAAGAATTATATCGAATTACTTATGCAAATAAAACATGGGATTTTAACTTCATTAAACAATCCATCTATAGTCTCCAATTCTCTAGCCTTTTCATGTGATTTATTAATACCTGATTGAACACACAAAACTGATATAAACCAACTTTCGTTGCGCAAATACCATCCTAAGTCATATCCACAATCAAGATAGAAATCACTTAGTCTCCCAATTATGCTTAGTCCCTATATGTCTATAAAGATTGAAAACATAATGGTTGAAGTACAAGCATTCAATTGATCACATAGTCGTCATAAAACGGTTAGAGTTATGACACTAATTACGAATGATATTATCACGCATAAACCTATGCTAGCATGGCAAGTTCTAAACTCTTATATTCACTTTCGCTTCAACAAGAATTAACCCACAATTACAGGAGTTAGCTACTCTCCTATAACGAATTTAAACAACCATGATAGGATATCACATCAATCACACTATAGGCATCGAGAAAATTCAACAAATAAACTTCATGAATAAATCCGCTAAAACCCCATGACAACGAATTAGTTCATAATCAAACTAATCGTCACCATGGGTTCCACTGTAAACATGATAGTAATAAGTTCTAGAATACTAATAACGATAATAGAGTAATAAGGTTTAGAAACAAAGCCCAAAACGAGCATCCAAAGTATCGCCTAAAAAAAAGAACACATAGATAAGATGAAACTAGGTCTTCTTCGTAGCCGTCTCGTTGCTCTCCACAAGTGGTTAGGTCTTTTCTCTAATATCTCTGATGTCTCTAATTGTTGTTATGTCTATTAGAAGTATATATAAGCCTCCGGTGGACTGGGCCTCAGAAATTAGCCAAAACCCAATCAGAAACACAACAGGAATGCTTCTCCAAAACTTAATCAAAAATAATCTGGAATGTTGCCCTTGAAACCACTTTAAAAAGATAGGAAATTTCGTTAGCTTCGCGTGGACTGTAAGAACGTCGAAAACGGACTCCTGGATCAAAAGTTATGGCCAAAACAAAAATCAGCTTTTTTTTCCCGAAATACCGGCGCCGCAGCGCCGGCTGATAGTACAAAAACGGCGCCGCCGCGCCAAGGTTACTGTTCATTTGCTGATTTTGATCTATTTTCTTCGTTTTAACTCCGATTTTCATTCCGTTTCTTCCGGCACTCTCACAAATTGATGTACTATCATTCTTTAAGCTCAAAACCCACCAATTAAACATGGAAAACATCATCCCACATCCGACTCTTATTCCTGCACAAATTCACTACAAACACATCAAAAATACAACAAACTTGAGAACAAGGCAATCAATTTAAGCCGAATTAGAATGTTCCAAGTGGATATAAATCCACTTATCAGAGAGTATTGAATTTTTGTTGCTAGCAAGAACAACTCTGATGCAGATCTTCTCGTCATGAATTGGTCATCCACATATAGGAAAGACATTGGGACTCCTTCTGTCAAAGACAATATAACCTGCCACTCCTTAAGCGTTGCATTGTATCCAACCCTGACTTTAGAAATTAATCTCTTTAATGCACTCATGTAGTCCGCAGTCATTGGATTCTGCAAATTTAGGTTGTAGAACAGATCATCTGCCTCCTTGTTATGAACTCCTTTCGCACAGGGTCCCATCATTATCTTCCTTGCTTCATCCCACTTCTGCCCTAACCTTCTCTTGTCCAGATCCACTTGAGGATCAGCTAGCCTTGCAAGCTCATGATCGTACTGCTTCCCTTGTAGCTCCACTTTCTTTTCTAGAAACACAGCACGTTCTTGCATTGCCTTCATTTTAAAGAACTCAGCTTGTTCCAAGGCTAACTGTTGAGACTTAAGGGTTTCCTCATCAACAGTAATTTCTTCAGGCATTCCGAAAGGCATTCCAGCACCTCCACCTTGATCCTTCAAGGATCTCTTTATAGCATGTTCCAAAGGTATGTCTTCCATATCGGAATCTGAGTCATGTACCTTCTGTACTGTTTCCTGATGACTCAGGTCAACGAATGGCTCATCTTGCTCAATCGCTATTGCCTTACCCTTTCTCCTCCTCAGAGCCTCTTCATCAATAGACGGCTCAATTTCTATTTCTTTGACAAGATTTGAATTTCTTCGATTTGAACTCCCTGCTGTCTCGTCTCCTTTCCACTCTCCCCCTTAGGTGAGTTATCCTGAACTCCACCTTGGTCTCCAGATCCACCAGCTGCATAAGAATCTTCAAAACCAGAACCATAGGCTCCTGCTCCACTAGCAGCACCTGTACCAGCATCGGGGGGAGGTTGTTGCGGCTCGAAACACTCAGGGGGCACAAAACTTCTGATTGCGAACATCACTCTACTGATCTCCACAGCCAGAGTATCCATTGTAGTCTCCATTGCTCCCATCCTGTCATTCAGAGTGTTTCCCAAGACACCACCAGCATGGCCCAAGTCATTTACCTTGTTTGTCAAAACATTAAAAGCTGTAGCTTGACTTGCCATTCGTGCTGCGTAGTCATCAAGAGCCCTTTGATTATTTCCAATGTTCATCCCTAACTGCCCCATTGTCTACCTAAACTGCTTCATCTGATTTTCCATAGAAGTCATACGTGTATCAAGATTTTCAATGTTAAGGGACGGTGTTTGGTTTAGGTGTCATCGCTCTAATACTCGTTCTGTTAGTATTTGGCGCTCGGTTTCGGGCCTTAAAAATGAAGGTCCCTCTCTCCCTAACCTCTCACACACACTCCCTGTCTCACGCTCGTGTATGTCTTCAATAAGTGATCCAAAATATGAAGCAGTACCTGCAGAAACTGGATAAGCAATATAATTTGCAGTTATGGGATCAATTGCTGTTGGTTCCTGAGTTGGAATCTCAGGCTGAGAGGCTACAAAGTGTTCTTGTACTACATCAGAACCGATCCTCTTTGCAGCATCAGTACGTACCGGTGAAGGTACGGCTGAAGCTTTTAAAGCTTCATGTCCTTTTGAAGCAACAGTATCTTCAAGAGGTACATAATCCTCATCAAAATCCCTATGTGCAGATTGTTCAAGGGGAGAACCACTCTCGTGAGGTGGAGTGGTTGCGTGTGACATTCTAGGGTTTGACTGAGTTTTAGAAGTAGCAGCATGAGAAAATTTGGCTTTCTTTCGAGTAAGAGGCTGCTCTTCGGGGTCACCCTCCTCATCATATCCTATATCTACATGTGCTGGCTGTTTGGATTCTGGTGACAGGGGTGAACGAGAATAAGAATGTATGACAGACTCAGAAATATGGCTCGCACCCTGGGATAGATCCTGCGGGCTAGCAGTCTCTTGGGTCTCGGAATCAGATACATAGGAAGAGGAATGAGTAGTATGCAGAGAGAGATTACCTGATTCATTACCTTGTTCGTCATCGCTTTGCTCATCAGGAATCTCTTCAAATGCCTCAGCATGAGCAGACCGATTCTGAGCATATGATGAAACTTGCGATGATGCTGCCAAAGTGGTAACTCCCTCATCATATGTAAGCCACGTTTATAAGGTATCAGGAACTGACATCGGTTTTCCATGATGTTTATCCTGATTATCAATTGTTGAAAGTGACTTAGTGCCCATCCCAAGTGGTGCAGATGTTGGACTTCTGGCAAAACTCTGTCTAACTGCAAGAGCATCCTTCGGTATTAAATAATTAATCAGCATCTGTAAAAACCGAGGAAACCAGCAGACAACATCTGTTATGTTGAGGTCTCTGCTTGCAGGAGATCCCATTACACCCACTATCTCAGAGAGAACTATGCGTCCATAATTTATATCCAGTTCTCTTGCTAGGGCAATTCCAAAGGTTTGCATGGGAATGGAAATTTGATGGAAATCGCATTCTCGTGCCCAAAAACATCTTGTGATAGCCTCGAAAAAGTAATTCCATTCCACATGAAAGAATTGTTTTTGGATGTTTCCAGTGATCCGGCCAGACGGAGGATAACATCCTATTTCTTCAAAGAATCTGAGGCGTTCTGCAGCTGTAGGTTCTGGATCATAAGCATCTTTTATCGGGAACCCCAGAACCCTGTTGACAATTTCTTCAGTCACCTCATATTCCTGACCCGCTAAGGTAAACCTGAAACCGTAGGGGGTTGATTTGCTCCCAAAAGAAACCGCACTAGTCCATAATTGCTGTAAAGCATCATGTACTAGTGTAGGTTTAGCAGTAAAAGCATCGCTAGCTTTGGAATACAAATTGAGAAATCGTATCCAAGACTTAAAGCGCGGGAGTTGATCACCAATTTCCGTAAAAATATTATAAAAATTGTTTTTAGCAAGTGAAAATTGGTGAGCCATTTTTTTTTTTTTAATAAAATGTTTTTTTCTTTAAAAATTGTGATATTTGTTGAAAAAACAATCAATTAACAAAACCAAAGTTATAGTCCTTTTAATTTCGTTCGTGAATACCAGAAGTCACTTGAGAAATTAAACTACGGAATATCAACAATGATTAAGTAGAGGCGAAAATTACAATCCAATTACCAAATCTGTGATATACAATGAAGATGTATATTTGTGTGTGTATACCAGTGAAGTCGAGTTATGAACAGACACACAAGCACAAACACACAAGCACTTGATGTTTGTGTGTATATATATATATATACGTGTGTATATGAACGGTTACAAAACACACAGACACAAAGATTTATGATAACACAGATAACAGTAGTCTAAAATCGGGCATTAATTCGTGGTCTGTATGAGTTTAATCACAAAAATCACGAATAGTAGTTTGTAAGTCGAAATCGCCTGTATGTATATGGAGGCTGCTGTAAAACGTAATTAGGTAAAAGTGAATGAATTGATCGAGTTAGAGATGTATATATAGGCATGAATGTGAAATGACAAAAGTGTCCCTGTTAAAAAGAATGAAAACACCAAGTACATACAGGGAGAACCTAAGTCGAACTCTATCTCGAACATTTTAATTCGAAGTTTATCTCGAAATGTTGTCAAGTCGAACTTCGAGATAAATTTCGAGATAGGTTAACTTGAAAACTTGAACCATTTAATCATTAAAGACCATTTAAACAGCAAAAACCACCAACATTAATAGGGAAACCTATCTCAAAATTCAAGTAGAAATTCGAGATAAGTTTCGAGTTAGGAGTTAACTCGAAAAATCCCCTTAACCAACTGAGAACTCTATCTCGAACATCAAGTCGAAATTCGAGTTGAGTTTCGAGATAGAGACTAACTCGAAGTTATTGACTAACTCGAAGTTATTCTCAGTTCTTTTCAAAATATCCCCAAAAATGTAACCTTATCTCAACCTTCGAGATAAAGTTCGAGATAGACCTTATCTCGGATATTTTGAAGATAAATAGGCACTCTGGTAACTCGAATTCGAACTCTAAGTCGAATTTCGAGATGAATTTCGAGATAGAGACTAACTCGAAATTCTTCCCAGACTTAGAATTTTCAAAACTTCACTCTGGAAGCTCAAATCGAAATTCAACTAGAATATCAAGATGAGTTTCGAGATAGTGACTAACTCGAAATTTTGAAGATACTTAGAATAATTTGACAATTCTCTTTGAAAAACTCAACACTTAATATTGCCAAATTAATATAAATATCAATTCAAGGATTTTAATATATGACATAATTAAAACATTCCTTGATAATTCTAAGGCCTCTAATTACATGAAAAACACAGGTAAATTCATCTAAAAATCATGCAAAATTTAGAATATTATGAATTTAACTCCCCCTATGATCATGCAATCTAACAAGCATAAATTCAAAGATTTGTACTATTAAATACACTTAAAACACAATGAATTCATGTCAAATAACACTATATGCAACCTATAACAATCATTAATTAGGCATTTTAAAGTCTAAGCACATAATGATTAAATAGCTTGCATATACAAACATAACCATGGATTTTACAGATAGAATGCTTTACTAACTTGTGTTAAGCATTCCCAATTCACCAACCAATCTATTGAATGTTACTTCATCAAGAGGTTTGGTGAATATATCTGCAATTTGTTGCATTGTGGGCACAAAATGTAGCTCCACAGTCCCCTCCTCGACATGTTCTCTTATGAAGTGATATCTGATGTCGATGTGCTTGGTTCTTGAGTGATCTACAGGATTGTTGGTTATGGCAATGGCACTTGTGTTGTCACACATAATTGGAATTTTCTTGTGCTCCATGCCATAATCCTTCAATTGGTTCCTCATCCACAGTATTTGAGCTACACAGCTTCCAGCAGCAATGTACTCAGCTTCAGCAGTAGAAGTAGATACTGTATGTTGCTTTTTACTTTGCCAGGACACCAATCTTCTGCCAAGAAATTGACAAGCACCAGATGTGCTTTTCCTATCAATCCTGCAACCTGCATAGTCTGAATCCGTATAGCCAATTAGATTAAAACCTGTATCTCTTGGGTACCAAATCCCTAGATTTGGTGTGCCCTTGAGATACCTAAAAATTCTTTTGACGGCTATGAGATGTGATTCTCTTGGATCCGCTTGGAATCTTGCACATAAACAAGTTGCGAACATAATATCAGGTCTACTTGCAGTTAAATAGAGGAGTGAGCCAATCATACCTCGATAGCTTGTGATGTCAACTGATTTACCTGATTTGTCTTCATCAAGCTTCGTGGCTGTTGCCATGGGAGTCTTAGCTGCTGATGCATCTTCTAGATTATACTTCTTGAGTAAATCTCTGACGTACTTGGATTGACAGATAAAGATACCATCTTTTCTCTGACTGATCTGTAATCCAAGGAAGAAAGACAGCTCTCCCATCATGCTCATCTCGTATTTCTCTTGCATTAGCTTAGCAAATTTCTCGCACAAGCGCTCATTAGATGACCCGAAGATAATATCGTCCACATAGACTTGAACAAGTATTAAATCATTCTTCACATTCTTATAGAACAATGTTTTGTCAATTACTCCCCTAGTAAAACCACTTTCAATTAAAAATACGGATAGGGTTTCATACCAACATCTTGGGGATTGTCTGAGGCCATAGACAGATTTGAAGAGAAGATACACAAAATCTACAAGTTCTGGATCAATGAAGCCAGGCGGCTGTTCCAGATACACCTCTTCTTCTAACTCTCCGTTCAGGAAGGCACTTTTCACATCCATCTGAAAAACCTTGAAGTTCTTATGTGCTGCAAATGCCAAGAACATCCTGACTGCCTCAAGTCTTGCAACCGGTGCATAGGTCTCATCATAATCAATTCCTTCTCGCTGAGAATAACCTTTTGCAACCAAACGAGCCTTGTTTCGAGTTACAAGTCCGTTTTCATCCATTTTATTTCTGAATACCCACCTAGCTCCAATTACTGATTTGTTCTTTGGTCGGGGTACCAGTTTCCAAACTTTCTGCCTTTCAAACTGATTGAGTTCCTCTTGCATTGCAATCACCCAATCAGCATCACCAAGAGCTTCTTCTATTTCTTTAGGTTCAAGCTTGGATAAGAACCCAGAATATAAGCAAATATTAGCCAGGTCAGATCTTGCAGTTCTTCTAGTAGACACACCAGCATCTGGATCACCAATAATTAATTCAAACGGATGGTCTCTATTCCATACCCGTTCTCTTGGAAATTGTCTTGATGATTCAGCGTGACTTTCTGAGTTGTGGTGCTGACTACTTTGATTACTTTCACTAACTCCCCCTGAGTTAGTGCCAGCTCCTACAGAACTAGAGTCAACTCGACTCGAGCCTTGAACAGTAGTCCTTGAGCTGCTATTTACTCCCCCTGAGTTGTTGCCGGTTCGTACTGAAGAAGTCTCTCCTGATCTTGTAGGATTAGCTTGTTCACTAGACTCAGGTTCTTCACGTACACTTGGAACATTTAATGGGACAACCAACTCAGGTTCATCTTCAAGTTCTTCTAAGTCCAGATTCTGAAATTTTAGGGACTCGGGTTCACTAGAATCTCTTGAAATTGATGAGAGTTTGGTATCGTCGAATCTGACGTTGTAGCTTTCAGTCACTTTTCGATCATTTACTAAGAACACCCTATAAGCTGCTACCACATCTGTGGAGTACCCAACAAAGATTCCTTCACGAGCTTTTGCTGCAAACTTGCCTAGATTTTCATCATCTATAAGTACATAGCATTTTGCTCCAAAGACATGAAAGTATTTGATTGTTGGTCTTCTGCCGTTCATTAGCTCACATGGTGTCTTTTCTTTATCTTTTATAATCAAGGATCGATTTTGAGTGTAACACACGGTACTCACTGCTTCTGCCCAGAAGTACAGAGGAAGTTTCGAATCATACAACAAAGTTCTTGCTGCTTCAACCAAAGTTCTATTCTTCCTTTCAACTACTCCATTTTGTTGTGGAGTTCTCGGGGCTGAATACTGACGACATATTCCCTTAGATACACAGAAGTCATTTAGCACTGCATTTTTGAATTCAGTGCCATTGTCTGATCTAATCGTCTTCACAGTAAGTGTTGAAACATTCTCAATTTGAGTGATGTGATCAATGATTAGGAAAGGTACTTCGTCTTTCGTCATTGCGAACAATACCCATGTATACTTGGAGAAGTCATCCACGATTACTAATGCATATCTTTTCCTAGACAAAGATAGGACATTCACTGGGCCGAACAAATCCATATGAAGAAGTTGCAGAGGCTCAGTAATACTAGAAATTTCTTTGCTTTTATGCGATGCTCGTTTCGACTTTCCCATTTCACAAGCTTCACAGAGTCCTTTCGGAGCGAACTCCATTTGAGGTAGATCTCTCACCAATTCTCGCCTCGCGAGAGCATTCATCGTTTTGAAGTTTAAGTGAGATAGCTTTTTGTGCCATAACCAGCTTTCATCATCCGAGGCTTTGCTGTAGAAACAGGTGACCTCATTCTGATTTGCTGAATCCATGTCTGCAACAAAAAGATCTGCCTTTCGAACTCCTCTCAAAGCCAGTGAGCCTTCCTTGATGTGAGTGATTGATACACCTTTCTTGTTGAAGACAATTTCGTAACCTTTGTCACATAATTGACTGATACTCAACAAATTGTGCTTTAATCCCTCAACATAGGAAATATCTTCAATGATGACATTGCCAGTTTTCAGTTTGCCATATCCCTTTGTCACACTTATGCTGTCATCTCCAAAGGTAACATAAGGGCCAGCCTTCATAACCAACTCTGTAAGCAGGGACTTGTTTCCAGTCATATGTCTTGATGCTCCACTGTCTAGCACCCATATGACTTTATTTCTATTTTGCTTAATGCCCTGCAATGACAGATTGGTTAGACTTTCTTCGGAACCCAACTTTGATTGGGCCCGGCTTTTCGATAAGATCGAGAATCAACAGATTTAACAACAGAAGATGCACTTTTCTTAACATTACTAGAGCTTTCGACTTCCTCCTTTCCTTTCTCAGACTTGACATGTTTGTCAGTCCTAGGAGAAGGTTTGTCACTCCTAACTTTAGGAGGACTGATAGTCTTGGCTCTCACATACTTTTTCTTGATGTTTGAACTAGCAGCAGTATTTGAGCATGACTGGCTAGATGCATTCATTAAATTCACAAAAGTTTGCATGACGTTAAAAGTGCATGGCATACAATTAGGTTGACCACACTGTGCATGATTCGGATGCAGTTTATTCATTGTATGTGTGGCAGGCATGGCATGTGCAGCAGGAACATTTATGTTAGCTTTACATGCATAAGAAAGATGTTCAGTAGATTTGCAGTGATAACATGCTTTCTTTAACCGTTCAGCCTTAACCTCTTTTATGCCTTTCTTCCCTTGTTGTTTAACAGCCTTAGCTCCTAATCCTAGTCTAGATTCATCTCTAGGAAAATTGATTTTAACTTGTTTGATAGGAGTTATGGGTTGTGCTTTCTGGCGATCTTCCATCTCAATCTCATATCTAGCTATCAATTCAGTCTCTTCTTCTTCTATTCTAGGAACAAGGTGTTTGTAGATGGGTTTGACAGAAGATTTAAAAATGCTAGGAATTTCATTTTTAAGGTCACTGGAACTAGTGTCGATAGGTCTCTTCCCTTCTTTCTTAGAAAGGTTAGAATAATCAAGTCCTACACCTACTCCAGTTATCTTCTTAAATATGTCATTATCTACATACACTTTACTAGCAGCTAGTTTGTAAGCTTCGCATTTAGTTTCTAACTCAGCTAGTTTGTTCCTAAGACATGCTTCTACTTCTTCCTTAAGGACGAGCTTATGTTCCAAAGATTGAATAAAATCTCTTAGGGAAGTATCTACAGTGCAAGCAGCCTCTAACTCTTCCACTTTTACCTCAAGCATTCTGCTTTTGGCGACAAGTGTTTTCTGTTCCTTTTGAGAAGTGTCTAGGCTTTTGCACAACATGTAGATCTCTTCGCTAAGAGCCCCGTTCTGTTCCTTATAATCATCAATAGACATTTCTACTTTAAGGGTTAGAACTGGTACCTCTGGTTCCTCTGATGTCTCAGCCATGAGGGCAAAGTTTGCTACATGAGTAACATCTTCCTCATCTGAATCATCCCAAGCTCTTCCTTCTGTTACTAATAAAGCTCTTTTTCCATGTCTTTCCTTCACCAGCGATTCATACTTGCTTTTGAGGGCTTCAAATGTCTCTTTTGGATAAGTCTGTTTAGACTTTTTGCAGTCCATAGCAAAGTGTCCAGCTTCTCCATAGTTATAGCATTTGAACTTCATTTTGAAATCCAAAGGAGATTTGTAGCTGGTATTCTTGCCTTTACCTTGGTAGCCTGACGAACTACCACCACCCCTAGCAGCCCGATAGTAAGATGAAGAATTTCTCTGTGGTCGGTTGCTATTTCTGAATCTCATGTTGCTGAACTTCCTTGCCATGTATGCCACGACACTATCGTCCATGTTGTCCAGCTCTTCTTGGGTGAAGTAGTCATCATCACTGTTAGATGCGCACTCGTCATCATTATCAACTTGATGTGGTGCAAGTGATGATTTAGGCTTTGCTGCAACCATTGCCTTCTTAGACTCTTCCTCATCAGCAACTAATCCTGATGCAGTTTCTTTTCCTTTTGAATCATTGTCCCATGCTTGATCTTGAAGTGTCTCCAGCTCATAGGTCTTCAGAATTCCATAATATTCTTCCAGAGAAGTTGTATGGAAATCTCTGGTTTCTCTTACTGCGTAGACCCTATGTTCAATGCTCTTTGGATGGTTCCTCAGATATCTCGTATTGGTTTCAACCATGGGGAGAGTTACACCTCTCAGATTCAAATCCAATACCAACTGACTGAATCTTAGATAGACGTCTGTTATGCCTTCTCCTTTTCGTATTCTGAAGGTGTCATACTCCATCTTGAGTATGAGTGTCTTGTTACTTCTAACCTCTGCAGATCCTTCCATGACAACTTCTGTCTTGTCCCAAATCTTCTTTGCTGTATTCAAACCTTTGACTATGTTGAACATTTCATGATCAAGGGATTCCATCAAGGTTTGTCTTACAGAAGTATCATAAGCTATTTGCTCCTTGTCAGCATCCGTAAAGTCCGCTGCCTTTTTAGGCTCAGACCGAGCAGGTATAACCTCCTCTCCTTCCGTACGCTCAGGAATAGCTTTCATTGGAACGAATTTACCCTTTTCAAGGACTTCCAGATATTCAGGGTTAATTGTCTCTAAGTAAAGTCTCATTCTGAAAACCCATTCTTCATAGTGATCTCGGTTGAACATTGGGATCTTGAAAGAATTTTTAGGAGCCATTTCAAATCTGGTCACTAAAAGTTTCTAAGTACCCAAGACTAGGCTATGTAGAATATCTATGTAGAACTTTTGCCTAAGTCGAAATTTCTCTAAGTAGAAATTTTGCTCAAGTCGAACTTCACTAAGTAGAAATTGTCCAAGTCGAAATTCTATGTAGAAAATCTCAAGTAGAAATTCTATGTAGAACTTTTGTCCTTAGAATAAATTTTCTGCTGATTTCTTTAATATTGAATAAACAATATTATCTCTTTAACAACTTTTTGACTTTTGATACTTTACTCACCGAAAGCAGCTAACCCACTTGCTAGGTACTGAGTTTGTATTGTTTTGCTTTCGGCCAAGGAATAATTATCAAATCAAAAGTACAAAAACACCTTTTTGACTATCTTATCTGTTTGAAAAAGGAGATCAAAAAGTTGTTGGGTTGTCTTCTTTGATAAGAACAGATGATGAACACTCAAGAACACCAAATATCAATGAACCCAGATTAATTCACAAAAATTAATTAAAATACACCCAAGCTAAATAATCACACCTGGAGTATTTAAATAATTTTTCGGATGAGTTTTCACTACCAACGAATTAAAGCACACTTTTCGAGAAAATGAAAAGTAGATCTAGAAAATGAAAACTCACGATTCTTCTACCAAACACAAGGATCTATGTTTTGTATGTTAAACATCCGCTCTGATACCAATTGTTAGGTCCAAATGTGTTGTAGAGGGGGGTGAATACAACTTTTCGAATATGATAAGCAATAAATACGATGCAATAAATGAACACGCAGATTCAAGGAATATATTTCTTATATATAACTTGAAAAGGTTGCTACAACATTCATTACAAAGTATAACAGAAGTTCAGAGAGAAGTGAATGATTCTAAGCTCTGTGAATGTACTATCTCTCTTTTTCTTGTGTTTTCTCAATATTGCTCACTAACTTAAAAACATTACACAAGTGCTTCTATTTATACTATATGTAATCTATGTCCTGTAGTCTTCAAAGACTAAGATATACGTGGCCCAATGATGTCCACATAAATCTTGCCTTATCTTGAAAGCTTGGAAATCTGCCAATCAGAAGATGCCATGTGTCATGTTGAAGCTGCACTCTAAGTAGAACTTCTACTTGAGAATTTCTACTTAGCCATCTCGAATTTCTAAGTAGAACTTCTACTTAGAAATATTCTACTTGGTCATCTAGAATATTTAGTACTTAGAAAATATTATGGTCTTCAACTTGAAACTTCAATGCACATCTTGAGCTTGTGATATCTTCATGTCTTCTTTATTCTTCAGCAAGCTCTTGAACATGGATCTTTATTACTGACATAAACTTGCTATCAATGTCCTGACACTTGATGCACTGGTCTGGTTCATAAATGACTAGTCTTGATAGTGTTTCTGCTTCTTGAATAAATTACCATATTCACTTAGTAACTTGGCTTTCCAATATTCGTTTTCCTTCTTGTTCACTTGAAATCAATTGGTCTTGTTGATACTGATAGTTATGATCTTGATTCTCGATTTCTCAAATCACTGAGGCATGAACAACTTTGACTTGAACTTCTCTCAATGATTTCTTCTTAGCTTGATCATAGTTAACATGTTCAATTGTATCAATTACCTTGTCTTCATTTAGTGTTGATTTCTTGTGACTTCTTGTTCTTGATTGTCTTCTGGTTAAGTATCTTTTCCTTTAACTGAGTTACATTAGTTACAGTGTTACAAGTTTATACACTCTGCCTTTCAGTCACCTATGATGTGCTCTATGGAGTCCTAAAGACTCATGAACTTGAGTTGCTTCAGAAGAGGGCTATCCAAGCCAACCAAGGTAGAATGATAAACACATCATGTGCCTTGATTGTCAACAAATCTATTCAAGACCTAGAAGCATCTACAAGCCAGCTAAGGATAGAGGAGGTAGCAGATGATGAAGAAACTGAAGCTGAGGTATGTGAACCTGTTGAGGAAAAGGAGGAAGAGGAAGAGTTTTACACTCTTGAAGAACTTGATGGGATGGAAAATACTTCATATGCTTTCATGGCCAGGAAATTTCCAAACATCAGATTTAAAAGAAATCAACCCTTCAAACCCAAAACTCAAAACCATTCGGTCAACAAGAACAAGGCACCTGTGAAATCAAACAGAAATAAATTCAAAACCAGTTATGTGGATAGGTCATCTGTAAGGTGCTATAGATGCAATGACCTAGGGCATTTTGCCAGTGAATGCAAGAAGCCTAAAAAGAAGGATAGGGATTATCTTGAGCTCGAAGCTAAGTATGAGGCCCTTCTGAAAAAGCAGACACAAGGTAAGGCCTACATAGCTGAAGAGAAGTGTTGGGATGATTCTGAGAGTGATGGAGAGGAACAAGAATTCTGCAATTATGCCTTGATGGTTAACTCCAAGGATGACCCATCTCCATCTGATTCTCAGGTACCATCTCTCACTACTATAGATATGTCTGTTTCTCAGTATAAATGCATGATTGAACAACTATCTGTTGAAATGTTTAATATTCATACTAGTATGACTGCTGCTAATGAGGAGATTGCTAAACTGTCTACTAGAAATGAAATACTAACAAAAAAGAATGAGGAACTTGAGCTAACTGCTATGCAAGTAGAAAACCTTAAGAAAGAAGTTGAATATTTGCAGAATAAGGTTTTATGTGCTAGTCAAGTAGAGAAGGCTCTTAGGGATGAATTAGCTGAAAATGAATTCAAACTGAAAACTTTCAAGAAATCATCTGGTCTAGTGCAATCCTACTGTGAGAAAATTGAAGCTAAACCCCAAGCAGCTATTGGACTTGACTATGACTCTCTCAAATAGAGGAAAGGCTATGCTGTCATTGAAGAGGACACAGCTGTTCATGAGAAAGTGCCTCACATATTGAAAAAGACTGAAAATCCAATTTTTAAGGAATCAACATTTGAAATTGATGAGGATGCCTTACTCATCAAACAAATGTTGAATGATGAGGATGAGGCACAATCTAGTGAACAACAAGCATCCTCCAAGAGTGAGAGTGTCAAGTCAAAGACCAAGGAACCAGTAGTTGTTAGGCCAAGACCTAAGAAGTTTGTTAAGTTTGTTTCAGCTGGAATGAATGAATCAGAAAAGAAAGTGACTAAGAAGAAACAGAACAGAAATGGCAAGTTAGGGATTAACAAGGATAACAATTATGCTTATATGCCTAATGCCCCTAGGAAAACTTGTCAGAACTGTTTCAGTACCAATCACTTAACTCATGCATGCAAGAAACCTGCTGGTAGTGGATCTAAACCTTTCTATGATTCTTCTGTGCCTCTAAGACATAGAGATGCACCTTTTTGTTATAAATTTGATTGTATGCCATGCAATATGAATATTATGACTAGCTGTTTCAATCTGAGAAGACAATTCATTGATGGATGTATTAGTCACAATTCTCACACACACTACACCAGGGCAAAGTCTTTAAGTCCTCCTAAAGCTAGGAAGGTACCTCTGTCACCTAAGTCTGAAACCTCAGGTTCTAAGACTTCTAACAGTGACAAGAAGACTAATGCCAAAAAGGTTGATAAGCATGCTGTTTATGATAAAACTGTTTCTAAGTCACATAGACCCAAACTTGTTTGGGTACCAAAGGCAAAGTAATACCATTGTGTTTGCAGGGCAAAGAAAGTGAAAAGAAGGTCATGTGGATTTTGGATAGTGGATGCTCAAATCATATGACTGGTGATATGGCCCTGCTATCACAGTATGAAGAAAAGGCTGGCCCAATGGTTGCTTTTGGAGATGACAGCATGGGTAACACATTGGGATATGGCAAGTTGAAAGTTGGTAATGTCATCATTGAAGATGTAGCACTAGTCAAGGGGCTCAAGCATAATTTGCTAAGTGTTGGTCAGTTTACTGATAGAGGATTCAAAGTGAATTTTGACAAAGATGAATGTTTGATCACCCATAAGAAGACTGGTGATTTTGCTCTATCTGGAGTAAGGAAGGGAAACCTATTTGTAGCCAATATGGACTCTACAAACAAGGACAAAATTTGTTGCTTTTACTCAAAAGCATCAAATGAAGATTGTTGGCTGTGGCACAAGAAACTATCACACCTGAACTTTAAGGCCATTAATTCTCTAGTCAAAAGAGAGTTAGTGAGAGGCATGCCCACACTTGAATTCTGCCAAGAAGGAGTGTGTGAGGCTTGTCAAAAAGGAAAGATGAAAAGATCAAGCCACAAGTCAAAGACAGTGACATCAATAACCAAGCCCTTACAACTCATTCATATGGATTTGTTTGGGCCTGTCAACATTATGTCACTTGGAAGAAAGAAGTATGCCCTGGTAATGGTTGATGATTTTTCAAGGTATACATGGGTGGAATTTCTGGCATTAAAAGATGAGGCTCCACAAGTAATTATTGAGCATATAAAGAAAGTTGACAAGGAAGCAAAAGCAAACAATGCAAGTGTGATTGCACTGATAAGTGATAATGGAACAGAGTTCAGAAATACCATACTTGAAGCATTCTGTAAAGAGAATGGTATTTCTCAGCAATTCTCAGCTCCAAGGACTCCACAACAAAATGGAGTTGTTGAGAGAAAGAATAGAACTCTAATTGAGGCTGCTAGAACAATGTTACTTGATGCAAAAATGCCTACATGTTTTTGGGCTGAGGCTGTGAGTACTGCATGCTATATTCAGAACAGAACCCTCATCAACAAAAACACTGGAAAGACACCTTAACACTTGATGACTGGAAAGAAGCCTACTCTAAAGTATGTTCATACTTTTGGAAGCAAATGTTTTGTACTGAAGGATAATTCTGAATATGTTGGAAAATTTGATGCAAAAGCATTTGAAGGAATTTTTCTTGGCTACTCTATGGAAAGAATTGCATACAAGGTTTATGTCATCAGTCAAAAGAAAGTTATGGAAAGCACAGATGTAACATTTGATGACAGCAAACTACCTGGACTAAAAGAAGCCAATGATGAAGACAAAGATCCATTAAGGTTTGATAATCTAGATGATTCTGATGAAGAGATTGAAACTGGAGTTTAAACTCAAGTTCAACAAACTCAAGTGAATAATGATACAAGAGAAGAATTTGTGCCAATCGATAGTGGAGAAACAAGCATCCAAGACACACCTGTGAGTAATGGCAACTTCACAAGGGGAGGAAATGAGAATGACCATGATGTGGATGATGAAGCAACATCAAGAATGAGAAGTCAGGCTGAACACTCGAGGAAATGAGATAGATCACACACTGCAGAGCAAATCATTGGAGATCCTAATGCAGGAGTAAGGACTAGGAGAGCAACTCAAAATGAGTGCCTCTATGGATGTTTTCTATCACAAGTTGAGCCTAAGAAACTTGATGATGCACTGTTGGATCCAGATTGGATTATTGCTATGCAAGAGGAGCTGAATCAATTTGAAAGGAACAAAGTATGGGAACTTGTGCCTGCACCAAAGAATAGAACCATTGTTGGAACAAAATGGGTTCTGAAGAATAAGATGGATGAAGATGGTGTAATAATAAGAAACAAAGCAAGGCTGGTTGCAAAAGGATACTCTCAACAGGAAGGCATTGATTATGATGAGACATTTGCCCCTGTTGCTAGATTGGAAGCCATCAGAATATTCTTGGCATTTGCTGCTCATTCAAACTTTAAAGTTTATCAAATGGATTTCAAGAGTGCATTTCTAAATGGAGAGTTGGAAGAAGAGGTTTATGTGCAACAACCACCTGGCTTTGAGGATCCACATTTCCCAGAATTTGTCTACAGATTTCTTAAGGCATTGTATGGACTTAAGCAAGCTCCAAGAGCATGGTATGATACCTTATCACAATTTCTTCTTGAAAATCAATTCACTAGAGGCACATTGGACAAGACATTGTTTTACATGAAGCATGGTGATGATATTATCCTAGTTCAAATTTATGTGGATGATATCATTTTTGGGTCTCCAAATGAGAAGTTGTGTGAGAAATTCTCCAAACTCATGCAGAGCAGATATGAGATGAGTATGATGGGAGAGTTGACATTCTTTCTTAGGTTGCAAGTCAGTCAAAGGAAGGATGGTATCTTTATCAGTCAGACCAAGTACATCAAGGATCTATTGAAGAAGTTTGACTTGGAAGACTGCTCACCTGCAAAGACACCCATGGCCACTGCAACTAAGTTGGATGAAGATGCTAAAGGCAAGAAAGTAGATATCTCAGTCTACAGAGGCATGGTTGGTTCTCTACTCTACCTCACTGCAAGTAGGCTAGACATTATGTTTGCTACATGTCTATGTGCTAGATTTCAATCAAATCCAAAGGAATCACATTTGATTGCAATAAAAAGGATCTTTAGATATCTGAAGGGCACTCCAAACTTGGGTTTATGGTATCCTAAGGACACAGGGTTCAATCTGGTTGGTTATTCTGATGCTGATTATGTTGGATGCAGAGTGGATAGGAAAAGCACCTTAGGGAGCTGCCAGTTTCTTGGACAAAGGTTAGTTTCTTGGTATAGCAAGAAGCAACAATCTGTGTCAACTTCTACAGCTGAGGCTGAATACATAGCTGCTGGAAGTTGCTGTGCTCAAGTGCTTTGGATTAGAAATCAACTTAGAGATTATGGACTTGTGTTGGAAAGAATTCCAATCATGTGTGACAACACAAGTGCAATCTCTATAGTTGCCAATCCTGTCAATCATTCTAGAACAAAGCACATTGACATCAGATATCATTTCATTAGAGAACATGCAACTAATGGAACCATTGAGTTGCATTATGTCTCTACAGATAAACAACTAGCTGATATATTCACTAAGCCATTAGATGAAGCCACCTTCACAAGGTTGGTAAGTGAGATTGGAATGCTGAATTCTTCAGATTCTGGCTAAGTGAATACAGCATCTAGATTGTTGCAGCAGTAAACAATTACTTTATCTAAATTCTCAATATTTTTGGAGTAAGTGTTGGCTGAAATATGATTTATAAATATTTCAAATCTATTGCATATGTTGAAAATCATATTTTTATTAACTTGAAATTTCTATGAAATTTTGAGAAAATCACTATTTAATTTGCTAGAATATTCTTCAATGAATATGGCTGGTAAATTTTAAAAGATAGTGAAAATCAAATTTTTATGAGTGATGGGTATAGTTCGATAAGTCAAACTTCTCTAATGATTCAATATTCGACATCTCTAACAAGTCTCATTAGAGTACTCTTGAGTTCTCGAATAGAGTCTTTCTGAGTTATCGAATAGAGGTATTCTTGACTTCTCGAATATGGTAAGTGAGTTCTCGAATGACTGAGTTCTCGAACACTATATTTGAGTTCTCGAATCATTTGAAAAGGCTGAATTCTCGCTGAATTTTAACCGATTTTGGACTTTTGTCTAAAAGTTTAATTCACTCATAAAAACACATTTTATTTAATTTAGAATTATTTCTAAGTTAGATAACTGCCAGTTGTGAGTTACTATCTGCTTGAGTTATCGATTAAGCCTTTCTTGACTTCTCGAATAGTTGTTTTCTACTTCTCGAATGCCTGACTTGTCGATACAAAACATACTTCTAATCGACAATTCAAGTACTTCATACTTATACAATTCTACATCTATTCGATTCATTTCATTCGATTTCTCAAGCATCTACACTCTCTAAACCTCTGAAACCCTACATGCGAAAAGCCAAATTTCTTCTTGAACCATCAATTTCTTTCTTCTCTTCATACAAATGGCAACAGTAAAGTTCAACACCAATTTCATTGCTCTAGCTAGTGATGTGGAAGCACCCAACGCCAATTTCAAGTGTTTTGTGAAATGGATGGCTGAGTCATACATCAAGGATGCACTCTCTGCCAACCCAACTCTATATCTAGATATCCTGGAACAGTTTTGGGCCACTACTACTGTGGAGGTTGTAGCCCTGGAAAACGCAATCACTTTATATATCATCTACTGCAAGATTCAAGATCAGGAAATCACTATCACTACTGCAGACATGAACCAAGCACTGGGCCTACAACAAGAGTCATTCGACACACTTGCCACGAATGCAGAACTAGAGGAATTCTATGAGTTCATCAACTATGCAGATAGAATCAGTCTTGGGCACTTGAACAGGAAGCATTTGAGAAAGGAGTGGAGCTATGTGTTTGCAACTCTTCTTCAAGTCTTCACTGCCAGGAAATCAAGCTTTTATCAAATTAGTGCACCTGTGCAGCAAATTGGCTATGCATTGGCCTATGACAAGAAGATAGATGTTGGCCAAATCATCCTACAGGAACTATATGGGAGACTTGGTAAGAACACAACCAAGAGAGGTACTGATATTTTCTTCCCTCGCTTTATTCAATCTGTACTTAATTTTAAAAATACTCAATTGATTGAATTGCCTGGGATAGATAAAAATAGAATAGGCTATCCTTGATCCATGACTAAACTCATTTTTGGTAATTTGGAGACTAGGAATGATGTGGATGTAAGACTTAACATAACTCCCCATATGGAGAGTTTGTTTAGAACTTACCCCCACAACATGCCAATATTTGAAGCAAAATCTCAGTTAGCACAGCCCAAACAAGTAGAACAAAATGCTAACCCAGGGCCTGCTAACCAACCCTCTCAACCAAACACTCTACCACACACTGAGCCAACTGCATCATCCTCTCAAAAGGGTGATGTTAGTAAAAAGAAGAGAAAGGAAGTAATGTCTGCACCACTGAATATATTATCTGAAGCAGCATTGGCTGTGGAACTAGGGCTAGAAAGTGAGGAACCTGAGTCACCCTTACAAAGGCCAAAGAAGAAGAAAACTAAGACCACCTCTTCAGTCACACAAATGGCTGAAGTTGTAAAACCAGGGGCACACAGCTCACTAGGTGTATCCTCTCAACAGGGTGCACCTATAGAATCAAGCATCCTCCCCAATGCACCTTCTTGTACAGAGTCAGCACATGGGAGTGATAAGGCTGGCACAACACTGAGTGGAGAGCACATCACACTTGAAACTCCCTCTATTTCTCAGGGGGAGTTGCCAAAATCTACTCTACACCACACTTCTCTTCCAGAATCTTCATCTCAAATTTCTTTGGAGCCTGTAATTCAAGAAATTGAAGAGCAAGGCATTGATCATCAAGAATTCTTTTCTCTTGGTGAGATAATGGACTCAAGTGACTTAGTGCATGACACTTTGCTCACCACCCAGGACCCACATTTAGATGGTGAGGGAATGCATGTTGGGGCATCTCCTGATGACACCATCACAAACACAGAGGTTCCACTAGTTGTAACTAGAGACTCTGTGCCTGTGTCAACTACTGGTGTAACTCATCCCACTTCTGTGGAGACACCAGTAGTAGTGTCAATTCATCCGGTTGCAGAAGTTGCATCTGTAACTGAGGAGTCTAGCTTGCCTAGCTCTAGCTCTAACTTGGCTCAGGCCACCCTGTCAGAATGGTTGAGACCTGTGCAACATGACAGTGTCTTGGGATCATCAACTGTTCCACCACTATTGACGGATGAAGCACTTCACTGCTTAAATGTGGAACACCTTGATGAGATCTCTAAAATAGCTCAACATCTCCTCATAGCCAATCTACCAAATGCTGACTATGAAGCCATCTTGCTCTGTCACAAAGAAGATGTTGAAAAACAACAAGAAAAGATAGCAGATGAGGCTGAGAGAGATGGGAATGTAGATGCATGGATGAGCACTATAAAGGATTGCACCCTGGCTGAGGCTCTGCAATACTTGAGAGAAGAATATGTGACTGCTCTTGGCTCAAATGCTAAAACTCTCTCACCTGCTGAAATCTATGAAGCCATAAATGAATCCTACAAGGGAAGTCTAAAGGCCATTCACTATCTTGGGAAAGGGATGAAAACTGAACTAGGCAATATCTGCAGAGATACATCCAAAGAAGTGAGTGCGCTCAGAAGTAAATTCATCTCTGAATTCCCTCCTCTCACATCCACACTCAGAGAGATTAGGGAATGCAAAAAGACTTGCACCTCTGTGGACCTGGAGCTACCCTCCCTGATAGACAATGTCTCAAAGCTCACAAGTGAAATGGCCACTCTCTCTTCTCAAACTCAGGATGCCAATGCCCTTATCAAGGTTATGTGGCAGAATCAATATGGAGATAAGGTCATTTCTGAGGTACCTGTGCAAAACATGAGCAAGTATGAAGTGGAAAGGCTCCAGAAACAATCACTCTCCTCTTTCAGAGCTGAACATCTCAAACACTCAATGGATAAATTGGAAAAGGAAGTGTTAGACCAAAAAGCATTCAATGCTGAGCTAAAAGAATCTGTCACTCTGCTAAATGAAAAGTTAAACACTCAAGCAACTGCTCATGCTGATGTTCTTCTCACTCAACAGCAAATGCTGACTGCTATGATGAAGCATATGGGTCTCCCTCTACCTGATGAATCTTCAAACCCAAAGGTGATTTCTACAGCCTCTGTGCTTGACAACAAGCCTAAGGGGGAGAAAAGATCAAGGAACTCAAATACAAAGGGGGAGAAACATAAAGAAAAAGGGATAAAGATAAGTGAGGGTAGTCACCAAAGGACCACTAAATCTCCAACTCATGTGCCAGGCAAAGGCAAATCAAAGGTTGATGAGCCTCCATCTTCTCTGCCAGTGGTCACTTTACCACCTGTGCACATCACTACTCCAAGTGGCCAAAAGCAATCTGTCACCACTACAGTGGTGGCAGGATCCATGCCAAGTGTTCTAGTCCAACCTTCTAGACATGAAGCTGATCCAGTGGAAGTGGATGTGGTTACAGAGGCCAAGCTGATAGAAGTAGCAAACTCAGAAGTTTATCATGATGCTGCATTCTTGAAGTTTCTACAAGCCTCTAAAGCAAAGGTTGGAGGAGATACCCTGCTATACAGAAGGAGCCTGAAAGATCAAATCCAGTATCTAACAGTTATTCCAAGAAAGCTCAGTCAGATCTACCTCAAGGAAATCATAATGGTGACAAAAGGCAAGATATGGCACATATCTATTGATACCTTGACAACACTAAAATTCACTGAGATTGATGTCATCTTGGAACAAATTGAGCAGAAAGGGGAGAGCAATCAGAGTCTGTATACTGAACTAAGAAATGGTCAACAAGCCAGACTTCTTGAAGTGTGCACCAAACTAAGAACCATCCTCTATCAGTCTAGTACCAAAATTCAAGATGTGAATCAATTGGTTATTCCCAATGATCTCACCTCTAAGAACCACAGACTGATCATTGCCATAGTTGATCAAATGCAAAAGAAGAAGGGAATAAGGTCAGCTGAGGAGATTGAGATATTACACATCCTTAGAGAATTCATTTCAACTGGTTCAATTCCAGAATTGGCCAAGCCCAGGATAAATAATGATGAAGATAAAGATGATGACAAGAGTGATGGAAGGAGAAGACATCACAGGAGTGATAAGGGTGATGAAGATGAGAAGAAGAAGAAGAAGGATGTCAAGAATAAGAAAGATGGTGATGACCATGGAAAAGTCTATGAAAAGAGGAGTGGAAAACAGCAAGCCATGAACATTACTAATGACACTCCTACCACAACACAAGGCTCAATGTCTAGGGTGGATGTCACTAGTAATGAAACACCAAAATCTACATCTCTGGCCTCTGCAAATGTTTTACTACCTCAAGAAGAGAAGGAGATTCAAGTCAAGAAACCATATGTATGTTTCAAAAAGCAAACTGCTAATGGAACACTACTATGGTCAGCCAACAAAGGTCAGAAGTTTCTGCCAAACAATCCAGTGAAAAAGTTTAAACTCAAGCATGTTGCTAGGAGAGTAAAGCCATCCAGGTCAAGGGCCCTAACAATCATTCCAGGATTGAAACTCCAACCACTTGATGAAGACTTTGATGACCAACTGCAATTCTTAAGAGCTCAGAGAATCTACCATGTTGCCATTGTTGATGACTGCCTAGAAGTCAAATACACTGATGGAAGAGAGGAGAAATTCAGACAAGGGCAGTGTCAAAGGTATGCCAAGATGGATGACATAGAAAGGATGATTTCACTGTTGGATGCTAATGACAAAGTGGAAATGGTTTGGAAACTGGAGCTAGCTGCTTTTGTAAAAATGAAAAGAGATCATGATGAAGAAATAAGGAAGGGATGCCTTGAGAGATGGATAGAAAGGGAGAAGGAAATTGATAGACTAGAAGCTGAAGCAGAAAAGCTAAGGGCAAAAGGATTGTGTAGAGTTCAGTTCAATCCCTATTTGGTGAAATATATGAGGAGAAATGGGGAGCATGTCAGTATAAGAATGGACCTACTCAATCACTATCCTGCCACCATCCTGAAGCCAGTACTTGAAGATTTCAAGAATTCTATTCTGCTTGAAGAGTTGGATGCCTTAGCTGAGATCATAAAGGCCATGGATGAGAATGCAAGAAAGGAGAAAGAAAGGAAACAGAAAGCATATGATGATCTACAAGACAAAGCAATGGAGATGCAATCAAATGAAAATGGCTAGTATTTCATCATACTGTAAGATTATCTATCTTATAATTTCATTCATGTACTCAATCAATCTACATACCTGTACTTTTAAGGTTTTATCTTTATGTATGTTAGGCTTGTTATCAGACATGAAATTGTGACTAAGGGTCTTACTCACAATTTGGGGGAGATTGTTAGTCACAGAGGCATGCCTTTATACATTTAATAACAAGCCTAATTGTTTGTAATGCTTTGCATTACCTACATGACCTCTTAACTGAGGGAACCTCTAGTTGTAGAGTTTCTATCTGTATTGTACTTGTAGTAGGCATCAAATCCTAGTTGTGTAACTGTACTTATAGAGTCTAGAATAATGCTTGAAAGAAGTTCCAAGGTTCATGCCTCAAGCAAGGAGTTAAAGACTGTCAAATAATCACAGTTGGGATTTGAAGAAATGAAGAATTTGCCTAAGTACCAATTTGAGAAGTATATTTGTCTGTTCGAGAAGTCCAGCATTCGAGAAGTCAGGGATTCGATATCTCAAGACACTATTCGATATCTCTGAATACACTGTTCGATATCTCATTCGATATCTCAGAGATTCGATATGTCTATGTACTCTATTCGAGAACTCAGGAAGTCAACAAGCCAAAGTGGTATTCGAGTTCTCAAGGAGTCAACAAGTCAAAGTTCCATTCGATATCTCAAGGACTCAGAAAGCTATTCGATATCTCGAGGATTCGATAAGTCAAATGTTCTATTCGACAACTCAAGGAATCCTGATGGAAAAGAGCTATTCGAGAAGTGGTTCGATATGTCAATATAACAGTGTTCGAGAACTCAGAGTTATCGATCAAGTCAATTCCAGTTCTCGAATCACTTACTTAGTCACTTCTCGAATACATTCTTGGAGACAAAATACTGAAGAAATTGTACAAGTCAGAAACCTGCAACAAGCTAATGCACTTTATGGACCACAATCTGTAACGTGCTCTGGAAAGCCTACAAGGAAGCTTGGAGAGATATAGAAGAGACAAGGAGCTAAAGAAGTGGATCTGAACAGGCTTTGCAAAGTCAAATTTGTAACCGTTTGGACACTTACTCAAAAAGGAAAGACAGACTAGAAAGTAATTTGTTTAGCTACCTTATTTGTAGTAAGTAGGTTGTATCCATGCACTATAAGGATACAGCCTCACTTCCTTAGTCAAGTGAACTTAGTGAGTCAAGTTTTTCATATACTGTAAGCTATATCTCTCTGAGAAAAACGAAGCTGAGAATACTATCATTTGTATTCACAGATTGTAGCAACCTTTATCTAATAATACATTAGATTAAAGTGATATTGTGTTCTGTGTTGTTCTTTATCCGCACCTACATCTCTGCACACACAACACTTGTTTGTTACACAGACTCAAGGAAAGAAAAGTTCAAGAATCCATTCACCCCCCCTCTGTATTCTTTCTTTTTGTTCAATACTCAACACTAGAGAATATCAACACCGCTCTAAACTCAATCATACCTCTTAACAGTTTTTCTGAGTTAGATACTTCGATTCCTTTATGAAGTGTTGACGCCTAGTGCAACTGGTCTGGTTCACAGACAACTAACATTCACTCGTGGTCTTCGTATCATGTCTTTAAGAACACTGCTAAGAATTGTGCAACCATAAAAACTTTATCACTGGAATCTTTTGGCCCTTCAACTGAATCATCTGTACATCTTATTTTGTCACTGAGGCTTGATCATGTTAATAAACTTCTTTCAGCGACTTGATCCTTTTTTATGCCTGTTCTTCAAATTTCACGATCCTGGTATAGAGTTAATATTATTTATCTTTTATCCTAGTTGAGTTATATATGTCCTCTATTACATATTACATTACATTATGCTTTACAATCTCCCCATATTTGATTGTTAGGGTTTGACAAGCCAATTCCTAGAAGATAACTCAACTGATACAAGAAAAATTAAATACAAAGATAAGTACTATTAAATCACATTCTGGATCACATATACATTTTCCAGATTTCTAAAATTTGAACAAGTACAAGACAAATTGTTCCTCTAGACTGAACATATCTTCAAGTTTGCCTTGTTTGCTTTCCACAGAGCACTAATACTCCCATTATCTTTTCCTTTCCCAAAATAAAGTTAAATCCGTGTCAACAACCTTTTCCTTGCCCTTACGCCTAGTAGATTTTTCTTGATCATCCACCTTCTCCCCCTCAGTTGGGTTATCCTCCAGATTAGTAGGATGTTGAGTTGGTAAATTAGACGAAGATGGCTTTACCAAAGAGTTGATTGCATGACTAAACTGGGTTGCCATGGAACTTAATTGAACCTGGAATGCATCATGTTGAATAAGTTGCAATTTTTTGATTTCTCCAATGGACTTACAAATATTGACAACTCTTTCTCCATTGTCTGGACCCGTGTAAGTAGTCTGCTATATTCCTTTTTGGTTACAAGTGCATGTGGTTGAATATGTTGCTCACTTGTACATTCTGCAGGTGTTTCACTCAACACTCTATATTCACTCGGTTTAGTGGTTTGGGTTACACTTACATGTTCTGTTGGTGTTTCCCTCAACTTTCCTCTAGAGCTTCCACCGATATGTGTACCTGCAAATGAAATCATCCTAGCCCCTTGTTTAGAGGTCACGGATGGTGCAATGAAAGTTCGTGAGCTTCTGTCCTCGCGTGAAGCGAGTTGCCGACCACTGGTAAAGAGTGGTAAATCTCGAAAGAGATCCAGAGATTTTCTCTCTGGGAGGTTAAACTTGAATCGATTAAATGGCACAAAACCCAAGTTTCCCTCGTACGTCTGTGAAGACACTTGGTTCATAAAAGAACCTCCTACCGATGGATCTTTTCGTAAAATGGAAGATTCACCAGCAGTTATTGAGGTAGTTAATTCCACCTCGGATGCCTATGAAGGCATTTGATCTTTAGAAAGATCATCAACCACTTTTATGTTCCGTGAAATGGAACTCAAGATAGTTGCTCCCGTCAGTTCAACCTTATTTACATTTTCACTCATTGGATAAGAAAGAATTGTTTCGCTAACAGTTGCCGTTACCTCAGGTTCATTGGATTTACTCCGTTATTAATGAGGTAGAGCGGCTGATGTAACTAACTCCTTATGTGGTGCTGCTGAGGCACTATCTCCCTCAAAAGTGTTGATGGCTGGTCGTTTAAGTGACAATTGAGGTGTAGAAGTTTGTTGTGTTTGTGTTTGCATTTGTAGAATGGGCTCTTCGACCTGTGTTAGAGTCGGTGGGATTTCCTGCTCTTGGTCGGGTAAGATGGCCACTGGGGGCTATTGAAACTGTATTTCCTGTGACACAATAGGGAATACAGAGGTTGGAATAGCAGGTATTGAAATATTACCTTGTCGTGTACCTGCTCTCACTGGTCGTGGTAACAACAGAAGTGGGACATTCTTTAGATATTCAGTTAGGACTGTAGGCACATCCGTATATTTCTTTTTGCTTATGTAATTAATTACATTCGTCTTCATGGAAGAACATTCCACCTTTTGACCATTTTCCAAGCGTACCCTGTCTTCATCATTCAAAAAATCATTTAATATTAGCTGTAGAAACCTTGGATATAGACATTTGACATTGTGAGTCTGAACATCTCTTGTTCCCAAGTGTTTCATCTTTAAAATTATTTGACCAAGCACTATTTTTCCAAAATTAATCCTCAAATTATTGGCGACCGCATACCCTATTATTTGAATAAATTCAGGTATTTGATCTTGATTTATTCTATCTGAAGAAAAAACATGGTTAAGAGTGTGAAAGAAGAAATTCCAATACTGGGTTAGAAACGTTCTAGATAGATTACCAGTATTGAAATTTCCATCTTGGTACCTTATAAAACGAAATAACATTTCAATCTGTTCGGGTGTAGGATCAGAAATGAGATTTGCCATAGGAAAATGAAGAATTCGATTAACATCTCGTTCAGTGACCCTAATCGACCTACCAAATAGTCGATATGTGAATTCACAATGAATTGGTAGTACATTTGCTACATAGATGATACTATTGTATCTGAGTCTATCCCTTGTAAACCTAGAAGGTACTGACGCTGCTAGTAAGTAAGAGTTATTATAACTTTGAATGGGGTCAAGTCATTCGACGAGATGGTTGCAGTACATCTCTGGAGATGCCCAGCTAAGCGAATGTAATTGTGTGGTCGCAATTAGAGGAAAGGGTTATTCCTTAAAGCATTCGACGAACAGGATCGAGACAAGACCATTAATGTCTCAAAGTCGTAGATTGGCACCATAGCCTTTGACTTGTCGTCGTCTATGGAACATGATTACATCAAACAGATTAAGATTCAAGGTGAAACATTCCATTGGAATCCGGTAGCCATCGAAGTAGGGGACTTAGGAGGGTTCAAACCTGGAAGGGTACCGACTCTGAAAAACAAGTCATGATGGAAAACCTGAAGCATTTCTGTATGGATTTATGGGGGATTGTTAGAAAAATATAGTTTTTAGAGCATAAGTATTTTATGTTCTTGATGTTAATTCCGAATTTTAACGATTGGAAATTGTTCCTTGCTATGAGGACTTAAATTTTCGTATATGGGTCTAAGTAATTTTCTTAGTGAAATCCATAGAGAAATAGAGTTGAAGTAGGTAGCTTGAAAGAGCTTGAAAATGAGAATGTGTATTTGTCCCACATTGAAATAAATAAAGGGGGTTGTTGGTTTTATATAGAATAACACACATGGGTAGTGTACAACTACTAAGGTGTATGATGGTGCATGGTGTTACTGTGTGCTCCAGACACGCCACGTCTCGACTCGACTCGACTCGGGTCGGCTCGGTCGAAGGGCGATTTGAGCGAATGTCTCGGCGTCTCGCGTACGCGAGGCGACCTGGGCGAGGGATTTTATTTCTGTGTTTAAATATATTTTAATTAGAATATATACCAAGTCCTGATGAAATCCTGAAGGTACTACTAGATCCTGATGCTTGATCAAATACTGATGGACCTCAAGTCCTGACGGTACCAGACATCAGTTCCTGATGTTGAGTCCTGAACAGAATTTGATAATATATATATTCGTATAATTAAAATAAAACTGATATGTGTGGATAAAATATAACGTAATAGTTACGATTTATTAAATCGGCCGTTTTGATTTTATTAAATCAGCCGTTTCATTTTATTAAATGTAAATCGGCAGTTACAAAATTAATAGGCCGGTGGCATCAGTTACGCTTAGCCTCTCCTATAAATAGAGAGCTAGGCTGATGATTTTTATATACCACACCCTTACATTCTATCTTCTCATCTCTACACTCTGTATTCCCTCCATATACTGCTGTAACTATATTGATAATGGGTTTTTTCCGGCGACTGAGGTGCCAGTCGAAGTTGAGTATTCTGATTGCTGTGATCACATTACTCGGAGCTGTTTTATCCTGGGAGAGGTGTTGCAAGCATCCCAACACAGTTGTAAGTGAGGGCAATTATCTCTTCAAGAGAAGTCAGGACTTCGAGCAAATCCTGACGACTCAACTGTTGTTTTTACTTGTTTTATATACTGATATAGCTATGGCTACTGGTATGTTTTCTGACTTTCCTTTGTTCTTTAAGTTACTGATATGCATGTTTTATACCTTCGTATTTTGTTTTGTTAATTGTTTGCTTGGCCTTGGCTTGTTAAATACGATATATAATTGCCTCTATGTTGCTGTATTAGTTAATATTTCCAACAATAACATCGGTTTTTACCAAGAAATCGATGTGTATGTCTTCCTATACCTTGTATGTTCTATGTTTATGTTAATCTAATGCACATAATAAACGATTATTTAAAGGGAAATACTGCACATAATGAAGCTTAGACATCAGAAATATTTAAGAAACTAATGTCTAAGTCGATAATAGACAACGGCTAAAAACCGATGTCTAAAATTTTTGACATTTCTCTACACTCGCATAGACATCGGTCAGATTTTTTTTAACAACGGCCAGAAACCGATGTCTAATCCACTTTTTCTAGTAGTGATAATTGCGATTCTAATCAAACAGAGATATTAATTAACAATAAACAATTTTTTTTTAAAAAAAAAGAGGGCTTCATTTAGATGTACTCTACTCTTAATTTTATTTTGTAGCATCTCAATGTTGTTTTCAATGATATAGTAACATATTTGGATAAGTTGGGCAGAGAGTAACATTACATGTAAATGTCATATTTTTTTCTTTTCGCATATTATTTTTGTTTCGTGTACAAAAAAAAATTTGCGTAGTTTAGTACCCCCTCCATCCTATTGAATTCTTAACATTTGAGATATAAGACTCGGTACACATTTTAAGGTGTATATAAAGTAGAATTCCATAACTTATTTTTTTAATTTTTTTAAAAAATATAAGTTTAACATTAAATTTTTATTCAAAAGAAAAAAATAATATTAAATAATTAATGAAACTATACTTTACAGAAATCTTAAAATCCGTGCTGAATCCTTTGTCCAAAATGTTAAGAATTCAAAGGGACGGAGGGAGTAACATTTTGTGTTCGAATCATGGGTACATAAAAGAATTTCATGTCATTTTCATGCAAGACCCCAAAGACACATGGCATGAATGTACACTACACATACGATTTTCCAGATCTTCGTAATCGCTTTATTTTAATATATGTCGGAAAAATATACTCACTGTTAAATGAAAAATGAATTTCATGTTTTTTAACCCGATAATTAAATTACAAAGACACTTATATAATAATGTGATTACGTGTTTATATATTTAACATTTGATTTTAGTTTCATGTATAGTTTTCTATTTTAACATGTTAGTCGAATAGAAAAAATATAGGCGATACTCATTTCAAATGTCTTATTTTACGCATATGGTTGACAACGGGTTGGATTTGATCCAAATTTTGTAAAATCCAAACCCATATCCAAATATTTTTGGGTTTTAAAAATAAATCCAAATCCAAAACTAAATATCTAAAACAAAATCCATCGGATTTCGAAATAAATTTGGTTTAATACATATCCTACAATTATTAATATATATCCAAAAATATCATATCATATCTTCTAATCATTAATAATATATATATTAAATATCCTTATACGTTGTTTATAAAATTTTAGAAAAATTAAAATATTAATTAAAATATTATAATAAATTTTAAAAAATAAGTGAAGCTAGATTCTCGTGATTCGCACGGACTTTTAATAATTAAAGAAGATTTTTTCAACAAAGCATGCATATACAAAAATTACTAAGGGAAACAACAATCTCATTCAAGTCATTTATCTATCTGTTCACTCCAATTAATATCTTTGGATGAAGCTGTATTTGAAAAAAGAAATAGTGAATGTCAAAGCACGAACATAAGGATGTGAGGAAGTTCAACTTAGATGATAGAAGTAAAAATAATATTCTCAAGCATGATAAGCCTGTTACACAAGATAGATTCACTAAGTCAATAATTCATAACTGAATTATCTGATGTTTTGAAAGTCAGACGAACAGAGGAAAAGAAATAAAGGCAAAATATGCTTAAACTGAAGAGATTAGAAGAAAAGAGATGAAAGAGTTAGAAGGATAGTTTTAAAAAGTGAAAGCATAAGGCATGAGTAGCATATTAGAAGATTTACAAAGGCTTTTTATTAAAATCAAGAGTAAAATCTGTACTCACAGAATGCAACATCTTGAAGGCTATTTAGTTTCAATCTTGAATATTGTTGGAGATCAAGTTAAATAGATTTATCAGTTGGAAGAACATTTTAGAATTGTAATTGTTTTGAAAAGTCATCTTAATTAGATAACACCCATAAAACACTCAATTCTATCTATAACTCACAAAAAAATGAAAAAAACGACATGATTACTATCAATATTACTCGTAGCTTTCAGATTACAAATTTGAACATATTCAAGTAAGTAGACAATAGCCATAAATGTCATCAATAAACAAAACTCTATTAAAATCAATCATACACTTCAAACGACATTGATCATGCATAGTTTAATTTAAAAATAAAATTTAAGTTAGCGGCACGTGCCTCGAACGGTTTTTATGTTAGGTACAAAAAAAAGTGGAAACTACTCTTTTGCCCTTACCGGATTTGTTGATATAAACATTTTGGCCAATATGAACGAAAATAGGATTGAGTACAAAGGACATACTTAAGGGGAAATGAGGTACGCATTTTTTCTTAAAGTGTTCATGAAACTTCGAGGGCCAATTTCTTAATAACCCAATGTTTTTAGGTCTTATATTGTATGATTATGTAAATACATGTATTTGTAAAATATAATAGTCGTTGTGGTTATTTAAAAAAGCACTGACACTTAATAACCCTCCATGTCTTTCTCCGTCAAAACCCTCACATTATGTTTCTTTATTTTTCTTGAAAATTGTATGTATACTTAATGTAATGTAAATTAAAAAAAACAAATAGAAGCAGTATAAAACTGTAGAGAATGATGGTATGTGTGAGGAAAAAAATAAGGTGCCTAATTAAATGCGATATATATATATATATATATATATATATATATATATATAGAGAAAAGTTCTATGGAGTACAGTTTAATTGGAGTACGTTGGAGTACACATACGTTCTGCACTCAAAATATTTTAAAATTTATTATTTTGCAAATCTTATTACATGAACATCATTATTTCATCGAGAATCTTGAAAATTTTGTATGTTTTGCTAACAAAATATTGCAAAATGAATTGTTCTGCAAAACACATTTGGGTTGCAAAACATATATGTTCTGATTGCAAAACATAAAGGATTTTCAAGATGAACATATTGCAAAATATACATGATTTTCAAAATTATCAATGAAATTATGATATTCATATAACAAGGTTTGCAAAACAATAAATTTTAAAATATTTTGAGTGAAGAACGTATATGTACTCCAACGTACTCCAATTAAACTGTACTCCATAGAACTTGACCCTATATATATATATATATATATATATATATATATGCCTAGATTTCAATTTTAAGATCCAAATAGGAAATGGAATTAATAGGCAACCAGAATAAAAAAATAAAAAATAACATTGGAACGCGAATAAAATATATTTGAATTTTTAAAATCAAAAATCGTAACCCCAATTGAATCTTCGATTTGATTTAAAATCTCGAATTGGTTTTTACCGATTTGGTTTCAAAATCTAGAATAATAAAATGAGAATTTTTTTATAAAATAAATAAACAAAACTCGATGGGAAAAATAATTGTAACATGAGCAATACATTTTGACATAGCTTTGAGTCCTCAGATTTATATATAATATGCTACATAAACATCTTACTAGCTACGATCTAGAGACACACATTGCATGTTTCATATCATCATCAAGTTAAAAGAAAATCATAAAAAATTACTTCACCGAAAATCCCAGGACACCAAAGTCGAAATTAATGTTGCAGTTGTACTAAACTGTTCCGAGTTTGTATTCAACAAACAAGGAGCAGGTAATTTTGTACAAAAATTATTATGGTAATAGTTTCTTAAATATTAAATTATTTCGATTAATATCTCCCATGCGCTAACCGCTATTTACATTCTTACGCAAGAAATGCTCCTCGCTATGCCTTTATGATGGTCTTTTGCCCTTTTGTACTAAACTACGTCCTAGACGAATCCAAAAGGGTAACTATGTACCTTCATAATTAGCAGGACTTAATATAGATATATAGACCTCAATTCACACTAAAAATCAAAAATCAATTTCGCACATCCCAACCCCACCCTAACAAGCTACTACTAGTTTATAATTTTCATTTATACCAATGGTAATTTATAGTTTATTCTTTTTATGATTATAAGACTATATTAATATAGAGGCTTTTGGGCCGGGCCTCAAATTTCATTAATTTTATTATTTGCATCCAAATCTTGTGATGCTGCCATTTTAACAACTCACCCTCGTATAAAAGAAAGCAAAACAGGGTATTGGCATTAATGCGTCCCCAACCACGTATGCTAGAATATAGTATTTGTGTTTTTTTCAAACCTTTGATCACATTACGTCTCATATTTCACTATAAATCATGTTGAATGCAAAAATCATAAGCACAAGCCATGCTATTTTTACGGTAAATTAATGATAACGTCTCCATTTATATAAAGATATCAACCATTTTTATTTATACAAAAAATTCACTAAATCAAAAAATTAGGAAGTACAAGCCACATATGGTGATTTATTCTAGGAGAGTACTATTGTGAAGATTTTATGGGACCATTTAACATCACTATTGTCCATGTATGGATAGCGTGCAGTTGTAATTTTAAAAAAAAATGAAGATGAAAATAAATGATATTAACCTATCATCTTCACAGTTCTAGGAAGTGGGGACGGTGAACATATGGCAATTTATCTTGTCCCTAGGGTAAGAATCACATTGTAGCATGTATATATAGAGAAGATAACAATGTCGACAACAACTGTAATATTTAAAATGTGATGTTGAAATACGCGTTGCATCAAGCTCTTATTATGCTATCCTAATCCATGGACAATGCAATTAATTTTACGACAGTGACTCAAAGTTATTATTTATTATTTATTTATGGTGATATAAAGGAGTGTAACTATTTTTATGGTAAATTAATGATAATGTCTCAATTTATACAAAGACATCAACCATTTTTATTTGCACAAAAAATTCACTAGATCAAAAAATTAGGTAGTACAAGTCACAGATGGTGATTTATTTTGGGAGAGTACTATTGTGAAAATTTTGTGGGACCATTTAACATCATTATTATCCGTGTATGGATAGCGTGCAGTTGTGATTTAAAAAATGAAGATGAAAATGGAAGATATTAACATATCATCTTCACAATACTAGGAAGGTGGGACTGTGAACATATGACAATTAATCTAGTCCCTAGGGTGAGAACCACATTGTAGCATGTATAGAGAAAATAACACTACACACAACAACTGTAATATTTAAAATGTGATGTTGAAATACGCGGTGCATCAAGCTCTTATTATGTTATCCTAATGCTTGGACAATGCAATTAATTTTACGACAATAACTCAAAAATTATTATTTATTATTTATTTATGGTGTGTAGCTATTTTTATGGTAAATTAAAGATAACGTCACAATTTATATAAAGACATCAACCATTTTTATTTGTACAGAAAATTTACTAGATCAAAAAATTAGGTAGTACAAGCCACATATGGTGATTTATTCTTGGAGAGTATTATTGTGAAGATTTTGTGGGATCATCTAACATCATTATTGTCCGTGTATGGATAACGTGCAATTGTAATTTAAAAATAAAATAAAAATGAAGATGAAAATTAATTATATTAACCTATCATGTTCACAATACTAGGATGTGGGGACGGTGAACATATGGCAATTAATCTAGTCCCTTGGGTGAGATCCACATTGTAGCAAGCTCTTATTATGTTATTCTAATCCCTGGACCATGCAATTAATTTTATGACAATAACAGAGGTGAAATATGAAATATGTGTGTGTGTGTGTGTGTGTGTGTTTGGGAAAGATGAAAGGAGATGGGGAGAGGGAGAGAGATACTGGTGTTGATGAGGAGGGAGTGCTTGTTGCTTGGGTAAGAACTACATATTGTAGCGTGTATATATAAAAAAGCATGAAGACAACACTGCAGGCAACAGTAATATTTACTTCGTGATGTTGAAATAATATTTACTTCGTGATATTGAAAAGTTAACATTGCATGCAACTGTAATATTTAATTGGTGATGGTGAAATAGGCGGTGATCATTTGTAAAAAAAAAAAGAATGCAATTGAATTATTATGTTATCTTAATGTTTGGACAACGCAATTAATACTCCTACAAAAACTCAAGAGTTATTGAGTATCAACCAGCTATTGAATTTCATTTCATTTTCCTTTCCAAATACATCCTTCTCGTAGAAATAGCTACTTAATTGTCAATTAATCTTTTTGTATTGATTCAACTTCCACAAATATGTCGAGTAAATATCTCAAATATTCTGTTTTTTAATTTATTTTAATCATTTTTGAATTATATTTGGACATATAAAAAATAATACAAAAAAATAAAGGAGAAAATTCACTAGATCAAAAATTGTGGAAGTATAGCCACAGATGGTGATTTATTCTGGGAGAGTACTATTGTGAAGATTTTGTGGGACCATTTAACATAATTATTGTCTGTGTATGGAGGATAGCGTGCAATTATAATTTTTAAAAAATGAAGATGAAAATATTAACCTTTCATCTTCACAGTACTAGGAAGTTAGGAAGTGGAGACGACGAACATATGGCAATTAATCTAGTCCCTAGGGTGAGAACTACATTGTAGCATGAAGATAACACTGCAAACAACAACTCTAATATTTAAAATGTGATGTTGAGATACGCGGTGCATCAAGCTCTTATTATGTTATCCTAATGCTTGGACAATGCAATTAATTTTACGATAATTACTAAAAAGTTATTCTTTATTATTTATTTATGGTGATGTAAAGGAGTGTAGCTATTTTTATGGTATATTAGTGATAACGTCTCAATTTATACAAAGACATCAACCATTTTTTATTTATACAAAATATTCACTAGATCAAAAAATGAGGTAGTACAAGCCACAGATGGTGATTTATTATGGGATAGTACTATTGTGAAGATTTCGTGGGACCATTTAACATCATCATTGTCCGTGTATGGATAGCCGTAGTTGTGCAGTTGTAATTTGTAAATCAGAAGAGACAAGTATGTTGTTTGTTTGTCCCAGTTCTATCCTTTATGTTGTTCAATGTGAACCGACAATTGAAGGTTGCCATGGAATAAGAGATAAAATGATCATTGGCAAAAAAATCAGTCAAGCTATGAGACAATTTTGAATTGAATCTTAAGTAGTCTTTCAGCGGTACTAAGCGGCTTTGCCCTTTTTCAGTAGAGGAGCAAAAGGTTAGACCTTCGAAAGTCAGCGAACAATGGTTCTTCTATGTAGATATGGGATATCTTTGTTAAACTCAAATTCCTTAGGTACCAATTGCTGGTGCATTTCATCTTAAAATTATTTATCCCAACATATATATCTGGGTACCATCAAAGTAGTTTCATTATTTTAAAGGCAATCAAATTGAATCCTTGACTTTGTGTATACAAGGACAAGGCTAGGACCCTTTTGTTGATGGTTTGCTTTTAGGCCTTTTTCTTTATGTTTCATCTATGGTCCAATGGTGGTGTTGTTGTTATGTTAGTCCTATGGGCTTTGTTTCTTTTGATCTAGATCTAGTAGTGGTCCTTTCAGGATTGTATTTTGACATTTCTGCAACTAATAATGAAATTTCTAATTATCAAAAAAAAAAAGATGCGCATTTACAAACTAATAAGCAATTTTTTAAAAAATTAAACTAAATTCTAAATACTGGCTAAGAGAGAGTAATTTTTTTCCCATCAATTGAATTTTATGTCTGACAAGATCAAGGAATCGAGTAGGAAGACTGTGGCGAAAAATGGGTCATCATATACTTTCTTGGGGAAACTTATTCAAGAGGAAGAACGTGCATAGCTACACGGATTTAGAATTATAAATGTGTATGCTGCCTAATTAGCATGTGTGTATTTGCAATTTGCACTTAAAATAAGAAAATAATATTTACGATACAATATATTGTCTAGTTGGTTAAGTGTTTTGCGATATCTTAAAAATAACAAAAAACACAAAAATCTTAGCCGATTCTTTAAAAATCTTTCTTATGTTTTCATGCTCTTATGTTTTCTGAGCCGATACTATATTTGTTGCTAACGTAATGTTATTTGACAAATTTAAAAAGGAGAGAAAATTCAACTTATATGTACTCCAGAGTCCAGATACAAAGGCGAATAGCTACGGTTGTACAAAGCCTATAATTTTTTTTTTGAGTAATGAGATAATTCAGTAACAAAAAGTCGTACGTCATCTACATAAACAGTCGCGTCGAACAAACAAAATAAAGAAACAATCACTGATATTAAGCCATCCGGCATCATGTGATTTGTTGAAAATGGTATTTACACAAACTTCGCCACTTTCACTTCCAGTTTGAGTTATCGACCGAGAATGCAAACCTCTAACAACTTTTATTACTAAATCAATCACCGTACTCACACAACTGGTGAGAAAATACCAAAGCTCACACACAATGGTGAGAAAAGAACCAAACTCACACAAACGGTGAGGCATCAAAAAAATCAAACTTACAACTGCTCAAATAAAATTAGCTAAAAATCAAGTCAATCCTTAGATCTGGGGAACAAAACCACAAGAACAAAATAACTCGGACCACTTTCGAGAGCAAAATCACTGGGCAGAACGAGAAATTCGGAGCTCCGAGGAATTGAGATCTAACAAATTGAAGACCAAATCGGAAAAGGCTTTGAAACCTTAGATCCGATAATACAAACCAATACCAAATCTAAAAAACACACACCAATCTTACCCAATAAGGAAGATTTTTAGGGAAATCAAATATTTTAAACAAAATTTATTAAGAAAGGAAAGAAAAAACAAAGAAAATGAGAAATTTTGTTTTCGCAACTTTACATCTTCAAAGACAATAGTTATAGTGGTTGATTAAAAAAAATTATATTAGGAAAAAGTTAAAAGCTCACATAAGAGAACAATTGGAACTCCAATGAAATTAGCTAAAACGACAATTGTGTATAATTTTTTTTAAAGAAAAAATTAGTTAATGAACTATGATTATCTATAATTTTTGTTAAGAAAAATTGTGCATTGGAGTGGAATTTTTTTACATGTTATCTATATGACTATATCATGTACCACCTAGAATATTATTATTATGAGCTCTTCTTCATTGGAAATGCTCTTATTTATTTTCGGACAACGTAAAATATAAATTAAATTTACACTCCAACAACAACAAAACAAATGTCCTAGCGGAAAATACTCACTCTTTCGACAAATGCTCTTATTTATTTGGGTATTAGTTTGATATGTCCCAAACTAACAAGTCAATTACAAATATATCCTTTTTTATATAACATTTATAAATATGTCCTATGGTTAGATTTAATTCATATATAACTCATGTACATATAAGTTTAGATATATAATGTATTTATTAAGACCATAATACCCAAACTATATATATTTATAAAATCTTGGCCCCGCAGGGGCATTCTTAAATCACTTCTATTATCTAATGAAATCAGCTCTCTCCTCTATAGAAGAATCAGGCTTCTATTTTTAAAAATTGTCCACAGGGGCTGAAGAGGCAAAGAAGCCGATCTAGGAGTAATAAGTTCAAAAAATGCATTATTCTACTAGCTATTAGTCCATGTGGTTTCTGTTCAAGCCCTTGTAGTGGAATATTCTAGTGGCCTTGTCTAGCGTTAAGGCAAATATTATTAGTATGTTTAGGTAGTTTTCCCCCATGGGACTTAGTCTCACTCTTCGAATAGGTCTTTCAAAGGGTGTTTGGCGAGACCTGATTCTATTAATAAATTTGCTTTCCAAAAAAAAAAAAAGAATTAATCCAATCATAATATAGGAAGAACTATCAATATTTACATAGGTGTTCTTTGTGAAATCTGGTGGGAAATATGTGAGGGTGAGTGATGTTGTTGGGATTGTTAGGAGAGGACAAAAGAGCCTTTTAATAATGTATAGTTAGTGAGTTAATCATGGTTATAATTAAAAAAGGGATATATTAGAAAAATGGGATATATTTATAATTACAAATAAATATGGGACACAATTATAATTGAACTTTTGAAATGGGACATATTAGAAAAAAACCCCAAATATTATTAGTATGTTTAGGTAGTTTTCCCCATGGGACTTAGTCTCACTCTTCGAATAGGTCTTTCAAAGGGTGTTTGGCGAGACCTGATTCTATTAATAAATTTGCTTTCCAAAAAAAAAAAGAATTAATCCAATCATAATACAGGAAGAACTATCAATATTTACATAGGTGTTCTTTGTGAAATCTGGTGGGAAATATGTGAGGGTGAGTTTTTTTTGAAATAAAACTGAACTTCCAATTAAGAAACAAGAGAAAGTACATCGATAAGAAAAGACGGGATGGTTAACCATTCCCTACAATCAGACATAGAAGAGGCTTCCCTCGCGATCACATGAGCCGCCTCGTTCGCTGATCGTCTAACAAAGTAAAGCTTAAAGGATCTCAAATCCTTCATTATAGAACAACAATCTCGAATAATAGAACCAAAGTAGGATAAATCCTCCTTTGTATTCTGAACTGCTTGCACCACTCCTAATGAGTCAAGCTCAATAAAGACATTTGACACTTTCAGCTTCTTCAACCAGGAGAGGGCTTTCTTCAGAGCCATTGCCTCTGCTATCTTCGGATCTATAGAGTCCAATAACTTACCTCCATAACCAGCCAAAAAACTTCCCTTATCATCCCTTAGCAAGCACCCAAAAGCACAACAGTTCTCCTTCTTGTTAATCGCAGCATCCACATTGCAAGTCACCCACCCCTTAACTGGTTTTTGCCAAATCAAAACCCCTTCTCTCGGATTGACATACTCTGAAAAATTGCTCTGAACTTGAGCTCTCTGCCATTGGAACAGAAGGGAGCTCGCCCCATTAACTACTGTATGCACCCCTTGAAAAACCTTTCGCCAGATTACTGAGTTCCTGTGAGACCAGATGTTCCACGCGATAACACAAAACAATTCTAAATCCTGGCCTGTTAAAGACTCAAATATATACTTCAAACACTGAGCAGCTGAAATGTTTGATTGGATCTGCAAGTTGATTTTCGAAGACTCCCAACACTGCATAGAAAACGGGCACATGAAAAGAACATGCTCCAGAGTTTCCTCCGAGGTTCTGCAGACTGAACAAAGAGCATCCACCTCTACCATTCTTCTCTGCAAGTTATCTAGAGTTGGCAAACAATTGTGTAAGACTCTCCAGATAAAATTTTTAACCTTAGGGGGGACAGGTAAAGCCCATAATTTCAGCCAATTAAACGTGAAGGAAACATTCTGCACTCGACCCTTCATCTTACAGAGTAACCTATAAGCACTCTTAACTGAGTACTTACCCTTATCATCTTCGATCCAAAGCCAAGAATCACCTGTATCAATTGAATTTAGGGGAATCTGGAGAATATTCTTAGCATCTTGATCATTAAAAATATCTCTAACTATATCTGCGTCCCATTCCTTTAAATCCATTTTGAACAGGCCGCTTACTTTTGCTTCTTGAAGTTCAGGGATAATAGGAGTAGTAATGTAAGCACTTGTTATATCTGGAATCCACGGATCCTTCCATATCCTAATAGAGTCACCCCTGTTAACTTTTATCCTACACCCCGCCTTAAAAACATCTTTTGCTGCAATAATACTCCTCCAAATAGTGCTGGGGTTACTTCCCAGTTTAGCATCCCAGAAGGATGTTCGAGCGTAATATTTGGCTTTTAATAATCGAGCAACAAGAGAATTCGAGTCTGTCAACAAACGCCAAGCTTGCTTACCCAATAATGCCATATTCATCTCGCTAATTTTCCTAAAACCCATGCCTCCAAATTTCTTTGGATAGCACAACTTGTCCCAACACATCCACCGGATTCCTCTTGAATTCTCCATATTAGAAACCCACCAGAACCTATTCATCAGATTCTCTATATCTTCACAAAGCTTTTTGGGGAGCATAAAGACGCTCATCACATATGATGGAATGGATTGAATTACCGACTTAATTAGAATTTCTTTGCCTGCCCTGGACAGAATTTTCCCCTTCCAACTTTGCATCCTATCCCAAACCTTATCTTTAACATATTTAAACACCTCCCATTTGTTTCTCCCAACTGAATTCGGTAAACCTAAATATGGCTTAGATCCATCACTCAACTGAACTTGGAGAGTCTGCCTAACTAGCTCACTCATATCACTTGAGGTATTCCTACTAAAATGAATGCAGGATTTTTGAAAATTTACCTGCTGCCCTGAAGCTTTTTCATAAATCCGCAGGCACTCTTTAATAGTTTGAGCTTCTACCAAGGATGCTCGGAAGAACAAATAGCTATCATCTGCGAAGAATAAGTGGGTGACTATAGGAGCTCTTCTTGCAATTTTACAGCCATGAAGGGAACCAAGATCTTGTTTTCTCTGAATTATTGCTGAAAGCCCTTCTGCACACAATAAAAATAAATACGGAGAAATAGGATCTCCTTGGCGTAATCCCCTGGTTGGAGTGATTGGCCCCACTTCTCTTCCCGAAACAAGAAAATTGTACTTCACCGTTGTCATACACATGGAAATCCATTGAATCCACTGTACTGAAAACCCCATTCTCTGCAGCATGCCCCGAATAAAATTCCACTCGACTCTGTCATAGGCCTTGCTCATGTCTATTTTCAAGGCTGAATAACCCACTTTGCCTTGCCGTTTCCGATTCATCCAGTGATTGATTTCAAAGGCTGCAATCACGTTATCCGTTATCAACCTGCCCGGAACAAAAGCACTTTGGGTTTCAGCAATGATACTCGGAAGGAGAAGTTTTAACCTGTTTGCAAGCAACTTCGTTATCACCTTCATCAAGATGTTGCACAACGATATAGGTCTCAGATCTGAAATTGACTCTGGATTCTGCTTCTTTGGAATCAGCACCACAATTGTGTCATTCAAGGTACTAGGAATGTTGCCCGTAGACAAGATTTGAGTGCATTCTCGGTAAACATCTTCCCCAATAATACCCCAAAAACGTTGATAAAAAGTCGGGTTCATGCCATCCGGACCTGGACTCTTGTCCTGGTGCATAGAGAAAATAGCCGATTTTACCTCCTCTTTCGTTACATCCTGGATTAGGATCGCGTTCTGCTCATTACTGATGCGGGTCTTTATACAGTCCAAAACTTCTTGCATATCACACCCCTGGGATTGGAACATATTATCATAAAAGGACCCAACAAGATCCTCCAAACCATTCGACCAATTCCTCCACACTCCTGCACTATCTTTTAACTGAAGGATTGAGTTTTTCTTTTTCCTTGCTGAAGCATAAGCATGAAAATATTTGGAGTTGATATCTGCGGCCTTCAACCAATGTTGTTTTGCCCTTTGTTTCCAAAAATCCTCTTGCTGAGCGAGTAATTTCGAATAATCTTTCATCGCCTCCTGATAGCATTGATTGGAAAAGACATCAGTCCTTCCTCTGAACTTGTTTATTCTATCTCGACACTGATTCAACCTCTTCTTGAAATCCCTTGTCAATCTTTGACCCCATGTTCGTAGCTCCCTTGCACAACTTTCAATCCTTCCACAAAACTCCTGGGTTGTACTATTTTTCCAGCACTCCTCTACTATCTGATTACACCCTTCTTCTCTAAGCCAGGAATTCTCAAAACGAAATCGGAAGCCCTTAGACATAGGTCTCCATACACTAACTTGAAGATAGATCGCAGAATGATCTGAAGTAGGAGCTACCAGGTTCATCACCTTATTCAACGGAAATAGAGTACGCCAACTTTCACTTACACAAACTCTATCCAGACGTTCCTGTACCCATCTTTCCGTCCCCCTACTCCTCTCCCACGTAAACGGATAGCCCTCCATTTCCAGATCTGTGAGCTCACAATCATCTAGCGCCTCCCTAAAACCCCTTACCAACCAGTTTGGATGCCCATGTTTTCCTTTCTTCTCACTGAGTCTAAGAATATCATTAAAGTCGCCTATCACTGCCCATGGAAGGCTTGATTGAGACGCCAGTAACCTTAGTAAATTCCACGATTCCCTTCGTCTGGTTCTGTCTGGCTGACCATAATAACAAGTCAATCTCCAAAGAGTCATATTCTCCAATTTTATTTCAGTATCAATATGATTTTGGGAAAAGGATTTGATGCTCATTGTATCACTATATTTCCATAAAATTGCTAGTCCCCCTCCGTGACCCGGTCCAGCTACAGTAAATAAGCCCTCATAGCTCAACTTGGACCTAATTGCTTCTAGTCTACTATTATCACTCATGGTTTCCATCAAAAAAATAATCATGGGCTTTTTCATTTGGACAAGGTCCAACAACACTTGAACTGTAGAAGTTTTGCCCAATCCCCTACAGTTCCAAGCTAGGCAACTCATTGTGGCTGGCGGGCCTGCTGAACAGGACCCGCCAATGCCAAGTTTTTTTGGTTCTGGTCTATTCCGTCTGTCATCTCCATGTCAAGCCCAATATGAGGAATTATAGCTTTGCCCGTCTCAATAAATTCTCTATCATCCCCTTCTATTCGCGCCCGTTTTTGTTTTGAAATGGGTAATCCCATATCATGGGACTTCATCCTATCATCATCCCCTCTGATTGTGGAACCAGCCGCTACAATCTCCTGATTGCTCCCTTTTCGCTGCGAATCCAACGATTCTTGGGGTTTTGTTACAGTTACCCCGTGAGTTTTGCTCCTTCCCTGATCCCCTTCCTCTCTCCCTACCATCTCCGTACCCAGCTTTCCTCCGTCCGCTCCCCGTAACCATCGATTTATACTGATTTCTTGTTGCTTCCCCAACGGAGCTCTCAACGACCCATCATACTTCTTATTACCTGAATCTTCCTTGTCGTCGAAACGAGCTTCACAGAACTTTTCCGAATGGCCGATCACCCCACAATAAAAACAGAATGAGGGCAGACGTTCATATTTAAATTTAATCCACATCCAATCTCCCCCTGCTTTTTTAATACGCATTTTACTTTTCAACGGCTGATAAACATCAAGAGCCACCCTTATCCTTTGATAATTTCTCCATAAGCTATTATGGTTTTTTGGGTCTGAAGCTAAGAATTTCCAACATGATTGCCGATAGATTTAAAAATAAACTCTGAATTAAAACCAATAGGCAGGTCAAATACCTGCACCCATATGTATATCTCCGAAAGTTTGATTTCAGATAGCTGCTCGTTTCCTTCCAGTTTCTTTAGAAGTAACACTTGTTGGTTGAAAGTCCATGGGCCATCTTCTAAAACCCTCTGCATGTCCAGATTATGAAAGAACCTAAAGATGAACATATTCGGTAAATTTGTTTCCTCCATATAAACCCCCTTTACCGGTTTCCAGATTGAAGCTAAAGTTTCCTTCATCGCCATGAAGTTCACCTTTCGATTTGATAAGAAACTTCCTACCAAACAATGGGAATAATCCCCCTTCTGTTGATCCTCTTGGGGTTCCTCCAAAATCAGACCCTCCTCCTCATCGTCATTAATTGAGAGATTTGCATATGCTTCAGTGACATTCTTCGCACGTGATGAACTCGCCATACTAGAAAACTTAGAGAATAGAAAATAAAGGAACTAAGAAGAAAAACATGATAAGAGTTTATTTGGAACAAAACACGTCAAAAGACGCGACAAAAAACCGAAAAAAACACGTCAAAAGACGAGACAGGCCTCTTATAATAATAAGAAGGAATATCTAAAAAACTGGGAGACCCATGAACTCTACTTTCCAGGGCACGAGATGGGGAATATTAGGGTGCAGAGAGCAAGAAAGTGGATTGACCAGCACGGTGACCGATAGGCATGAGAAGGCTAGGAACCTGCACGCCTTTGAGACTGAGTTGACTCAGTTATTTCTTCTACTTGTTGTATGGCATAGCCTCTCTACTGAAATGTTAGGAGAGGACAAAAGAGTCTTTTAATAATGTATAGTTAGTGAGTTAATCATGGTTACAATTAAAAAAGGGATATATTAGAAAAATGGGATATATTTATAATTACAAATAAATATGGGACACAATTATAATTGAACTTTTGAAATGGGACATCTATACTCTATATTAATGTGCAAAACCATGTTTTAATGGTACATGGTACACAATAGTACCAAAGTACCAAATTTGGTTATCACTTAACTCGGGGTTCGATTCCTTCCAACTACATAATTATACAAGATTTATCTATTTAATTTAATTTCTTTAATTTCACCCGTGTTCGATTTCCTATCACCACATTATTAAATAGCATTTATTTGTTATATACTTTTATCATTCAATTCTTTACAAGTTTATATTTAAATAAAACTTATTAATTATATTTTTTTATTTATCTATTTTAATTTTTAATTTTACCCGTATTCAATTCCGTATAATTACATAATTTAATAGTATTTATTTATTACATATTTTTATCATTCAATTTTTTTACAAATACATTTTAAAATAATATTCATTAATATTTATTATCAATAATTTACACGTGTCCGTCCGGCCCGTGCTTTGCACGGGTTACCGGCTAGTATTAGAAAAAAAACCTATTTATTTACACTCTCCATTGCTAAAGTACAGTAATTAATGCACCCGCAATGAAATGGTAGAGTAAGAATAAAAAGCTAATTTTATTACTCCATAGCGTCCTAGATGAATTCAAAAAGGTAATGTAACTTGCATGCATGGGTATATATAGGAAGACTGATAGCTTGCAACAACCAACAAGTTATGAATTTGGTTGATCAAAGATTAAAAAACAATAATAGAATTTTCTTAATTACTAATTTAATTTACTGCATACTACAAAATTAACAAATATAGGAATACCACCTAAACAAATGTTGGTAATTCTGCATAGGAACCTAAAGGGATCAGTCATAAAAAAAATTCATATTCATGTTTAAAATAATTTTATGCCAAAAAATCAACATCATCATTACTTTACATAATTTTGTATTGAGAATATTATATTTAATAATAAGATTTTTTTTTCAAATTAAAAAAACGAGTGATTAGTAAAGAAGATATTACCTTGATAAACTTACTTAACGGCCTATATTTTAACTAGGAAAATCTAACATTAATGAAAAATTTAATGCTCTTCACGATGAAAATACAGGGGGTCATTTAGCCAAAAAAAATAAAAAATACAGGGGGTCATTTTTCTTAAATGAACGCACGCTTAAATATAGGAGTACAAGATTTTTTGTAACAAAAACAACACCAAGGCAAGACAAAGAACCTGCAAGCTGCAGCTCGGGGTTGGAATTTAAAGTAGACTGGATATAGTAACATTATCAGTTTTATCAGACAATATTAGTATCTGGAGCTGTGAAGGTGGCGGCTCCGGCTCCGGCTCCGTCTTCACTTGTATTCTTCTTCTTCCTATTACTCCTTTTAGTTATGGTTATGATTTCCCTCACTACATAGTAGAAGATGCGGTATACAAGAACCAAAACGGAAAGGAAAATCAATGTAATCCATGCTACTATCCCAGTTACAAGTGTAAATACTGTAGTGCCAGGTTTATTATAATCTTCAGGTGATGTGGTGGTGGCTGCAACTGCACATGCATAGGCGAATGTCATTGATGAGAGAGTTATCCACATGCCCAACCGTATAAGCCAAATAAAGAACCTCCCTTTCAGACTTGCACCGCTTACATAGAGAAAGATCACACCTAGCGAAGCAATAAACGCGATTGTGTTGGTTATCCAAAACGTATTACTCAATTCTGAGTAGAAATAAGCCAAGAGAGATTCTGTAGGTAGAAGATAAGAACTTGGTGGGCTAGATGAAGGGGGAAGTTTGATATTATATTCATTGGCATCCAATCCAGCAATACCACCGGGAGGGCTTATAGCTGCTTGGTAAGCCATTGCAGCTATTACAGTTGCTGCCACCAGTAAATTCTTGTCTTCCTTTTCTTGTTTCTTTGGAAACAAGCTCTTTGTTTTAAACTTCTTCACCATCTTTACCAGCTTGTTACCATCTTCATTTGATGCTGCTCCTTCTATGTTGTGATCAGCTACCCTTGCAGGAATCAGGTGGCTAGTCGTTTTAATTTCTGTAACCCTTGAAGTACCAGCGGAGATGAGAAGCTCCTTAATTTCCATGGTTTTTACATCTTTAGGCATCTGCTCTATTATGTCCAAAGCTGTGAGTCCGTTTTCATTCACTGCATTCACGTCCAGATCTGCACTTCTTCTCATCACCAGGTGTTTTATTATCTGGAGTAAGCATAAACCCATCATTATGCAAATCCATCATTAATTACAAGTGTAAAATTAGATTAACCGGTGCGTGCATAGATAACTACATTTTATTTTATTTTAGATTAATTAGTGCCCGTTTGGCAATTCTTAATAAGAACTTATAAGTTATTTATTTCGAAAAAAATTTCTTATTTACATACTTTTTATTAGAGAAAAATGTGTATGAGGAGTTAAATATTCGTTATCTTGCAAAAGTAAATTACTTATTTCAGAAAAAATTGAAAAAAGTACATATTTCTTAACTTTTTTCCATAATAAGTAACTTATTTCTGAAAAATAAGATTTAACAAACGGACCCTAAATTCCCTAGGGTCACCACCAAAATAATTTGGAATTCGAGATCAACTCAATAAGTTTGAGTTTGCTAATTTGCTTCCATTACTATTAAGTCAAATTTTAATATCTTACAAATTAAACTCGAATAATCTGACTGAAGCATGACATATCTGTTATTCATGCTATTTGGTCATCATTTTCCACAAAAAAGGCACCATGCACTCAGATTGTTTGTGGAAACGAAATGATTAAAAGCATGCATCTTACGGCCACACCACTACTGAATTAAAGCACATTACTTTTATGTTTGTGTAGTATAGCTGGACCGCACAAACCATAACACAAATCATAAAATTGCGGAAGACAACAGCGGGTTTGTTACTATGCGGATCTCAAGGCTATTACTACAAAATTGGGTATAAAAATACTTACAAAATGATGTGTCATGAATGATCTATTCATAAAAAATATTTTTATTGATTAATATTAGTGTGAATGCATGGTTGTAAAAATCGGTAATCGATATAAATCGGTTGATGTATCAATTTAAGATTAATCGGGTAATCGGGGATTAATCGAAGCATTAATCGGATATTATAATAATATTTAATATATTAGTCTAATTTACAATTAAATATATCATTTTAAATAAATTCACAGGATTAATCGGATTTCAAAAATCGAATCGGTTGGCTACCTTACAGAGGATTAATCGGGGATTAATCGGTTAAATCGGGGATTTTTAGAAACATGTGTGAATGTAATAATAATTATATTTAATTGAATCATAATCAATAGACACACGTATCATTTTGTAATTTTTTTTGGTATTTTTAATATTTTGAGCAAAGAATATATACAGAGTTTACCTCCAACCGTCTCAAAGCTGTCGCAGAATGTAAAATAGTGTTGCCTTTGTCATATTTAATATTTGACAAATTCTGATCACCGGATTCTAAAATAAGAACAAGAACATCCAAACGATTATACATAACACACAAGTGCAGTAATGTCGCTTCCTGATCATACGACGACCTAGGGTTGACTTTTATCAACTCACGAACAGATTCTTGTTGACCATTCATTACAGCCAAATGGAGAGGGGTCCTTCCATCCTCGTCACGAACTTGGCACATTTTTTGATCGTGAAGTAACAACAGTCCAACGATGTCAGCGTATCCGTTTGCAGATGCCAGATGAAGAGGAGAACGACCTTGCGAATCTAACCTGCTTGCAAAATCAGGCTTAAAAGAAAGGAGAGATTTAGCAAAAGCAAAGTGACCTAACATGCAAGCTAAATGCAAAGGTGTTTGGTTAAAGCAAGAAGATAGTGAAATTCGAGCAAGAATAAGTTTATCTTCTCTCATCAACGCCTCCAACATCTCTACATCTCCTTCCACACATGCTTCGTTTAGTTTCTTCTCCATCAACTCCATATTCATCATGTGTAATTATTTAGACAGGCTTTTTTATGACAGTACGAAGATATATAGGGGTTTGATATCAAGTGAGAAGTACATGGAGCTGAAAAGAGTATTCACAATTTCTAGTTTGTAGTTTCGTAGAATGACTTAGTTACTTATCTACTAATTTGGAAATATTGTGGTTTGGAAAAATAGAACATGTTTGGCTTAAATTCAAATTATTACACTTAAAGTTGCTTAAATAAGTGAAAAGTAAAAATTTTAAGTCAATACCAGTTTGAGTAATTTTATATTATGGATAACTTATTCATTATTAAAAATGTTAAAATAAAAATGAATTTGATAAATAATTAATTTGGATGATGTTAGTAACTTTTATCAAATAAAAACATCAAAATAAAATTATTCTTTCAAAAAAATACCTCATACCAACTTCTGTTTTTAAGCTATTTTTTAACTTTAAGTCATTTTCTAACTTATTACGTTGGGTTGTTTGGCGGTGACTTGTTTTAAGTATACTTATGGACTTATTTTTGGGTAAAAATTTCATATTTTAATAAAAAAAATTTAATATAAGTATTTAATCCATGTTTGAGATTCTATAAGTTGCAAAAAAAATTAACTTTTTCAGAAAAAAAGTTAGGAATCTATAACTTTTTGTCAAGTTGACTTATTCTGAAAAATAAGTTTCTCCAAACACCCCGTTACATTTTTCAACTTAAAGTAAAAAAATATGCAACTTGAATAGTTTTGAAAAAACCCTAATATCTACAATCCTTAATTTTAGAATAGAATCTTTAATTTTAGGTTTCATATAAATCATTTAATCATGATATTCCATCTCAGATTCTCAGGCTCTTAAAATATTTTGAATTTCGATCGATATTATAAGTTACAGTATTTTCCGATTCAAGCACTCGAGTTCCAGCCTATTAGCCAGACTCGAGATCCAATAATTTGACAATATTCGAATCAGCTCGATCAAACCGTGCTCACTGTTATACTTGTCACATCAGTATAGGCTTAAATAATCTTCAGTGTAGAATGCATTATTGATAGGTCTGGTTTGTTATACAATATTAATTCTAATATTTGGGTATACACAGTGTACTATAATTATAATTGAAATTTGTGAGTTTCTCGTTTTAAAATCTTTAATTATAGGTTTCATATAAAATCATTTAATCATGATATTCCGTTTAAAATCTTTTGACCTACAATCCTTAAATTTTCCAATATCTACAAAGAAAGATAATGAATCTATAAACCAAATAAGCAAAATATTGTTATAAATAAGAGAAATGGGAGTGTACTATTTTACAATTGCCTTGATGAATCGTACGTATTAGCAAGGACCTAGGAGTCGTATATTTTCAAGCCTTAAGGGATATTCACATAACGTCATCTCATCTTCTCAAACTCTATATATATCTCTCTTGTCGTGTATCTTTAACATCCAACAAAAAAGAAAGAGAAAAAGTTTAAAATATAACCATGGGAACTCAAGGTACAGAAGAAGAGGTGAACAAGAACATCCCAAGAAAGCACTTGGAAGAAAAGAGTGTCTATTGGTCACTTTTGATCTTCCTTGTATTGCCTAGCTATTTCTATAGCCAAAAGTTGATGATTTACAAATTAAGGGGTTGCTGATTATGATGATCTTGTTGTGAAAATGAAACATGGGCTTGCTGTTGTTCCATCAACTTGCTAATATCATTCCACAGCTGACCAGGCTAAAAGATGGTGCGGCGGCCACTTAGATGGTGCGGCGGCCACGTATCACTTCATCAACTCCTGGGTCAGAGGGGCCACCTCCCATTTCAGTCACTCCTTTCCTTGATCGTACCAAAGCACGTTACAAGCGCGTGAAAGTTGACTTCACTCCTCCCGCAGCTCAAAATGGTGAGGTGGCACACGTGGTCCCACCACTTCTCAGAGAGAGAGAGTCTTGAAATTTTCTGAGTACACATGTGTGGAAAGCAGGCAGCTCCAGCCGGAGGACTACACTTTTTTCGCCATCGTTTCCAACTGTCGGAAACATGATCCAGACAGTATTCACTGTCACTGCAGCTGGGTTGTTGCTAGCCAATCCTCCAGAGTTTGGAGCAAAACTTGTGCAACAAGAAATTGTCTCGATCGCTTGATGCAAACGCCATTACCAAATGTAATGATGAATGGGAGAGCAACCCTAAAATCTTCCAATACAATGCTGGAGTGAACTGGCACTGCGTCGTAGTGGGATCCTCACTTCGATTCTTGACCGAACTGCGTCATGTATACGAACTGGACTTTGGTTATGGAGCACCGGAGAGTGTGAGGAGTGGCTCAAACAACAGGTTTGATGGGATGGTGTTTTTGTACCAAGGAAAGAGCGGAAAGAGAAGCATTGACGTTGACATAAGCTTGGATGCTGGAGCAATGGAGAATTTGGAGGACAAGGGGGTTGTGTTTGTTATGTTACTTCATTCCTCTGTTTCAACATGGTGCATATTGTATGTTAAATTGTGGGATGGATCTTGTATTATATTGCAATAACTTCTTTTGGCCTTAAATTTAAGTCTTGAATTTTGGTTTCGAAGCTCTATTAAATCGCTAGATTTGTTTAAATTTAAACTGCAAAAGAATATGGAGCCGAACATGCATGTTTAAGGTAAGATTTTTTAGCAAATCCCATGTAAAGCCCAAGACATCATTAGGAAGAAAAGTTTGTTAGCTTATTACATTTTATCTTCCTAATTACCTATGGGTGTTTGATTTATGCACACTTTATTTATGTACAATATTAATTCTTTGGTTTACTAGGTCAGAAAGAGAACGAGACTTGAGTGTAATGGTATCATTATATTATAATTTTTTTTCCTTTTATCATTATTATAAACAAAAAATTTAATAAAAATAATACAAATTTTCCAAAATAGACAAAAATGGCTCACATTTTTTCTTTGACCATAATATGGTCACACAAGATCGGTTTTTTTTATTTTCACGTCATTAAGTTTGAACAATTTGTCAGGATCGAATTATTAAAAATAATGTTGTTCTTCATAAATAAATTTTTTATATATAAAAACTTTAAGTAACATATATCCATTCAAAAATCTATCTATTATATAAAGAAAATTTCCCGGGAGTTTGGTGAAGCTCTAGAATCACTCGATTCATATTTTTCTAATTTTCTAGAGCTTCTTGGTTTTAAATAATTAAAATTAAACTTCCTTCTCTATGTCCTATTTTTTAGAAAGGAAAGGCAAAACTTCCCTTTTCAACATTAACAATAACATCTTCCAAATAGAAAATGTTTTGAATTTATAGGGAAGAAGAATTAAAATTTACATATTCGAAATAGAAAAGAAATTTTACCTTCTTTAAATTTTGTGATTTATAGAAAAGAAATTTTATATTCTTATATATATACAATTATTTGATCAAATTTTATCGTCAAGTTTATAACTCTTTTTTTGCTTTTATTTACTTTTGTCTACATCTATTTTCTTTTAGTGGTTTTTATTATTCTTATTTTGTTAAATTCTTAATATACATGACTATATGTGTGCGCCACTAATTGTTTGTGATTTTCAGGTTTTTTTTTGTTGGTTTTAAGATTTGAATTTACTGATTTAATATTGATTTTTCCTTTTTATTTTTATTTTAGTTATAATTATGGATTATTAATAACCATTGATTGTTCTTTACTTTGGCTTTTTGTGTTTTTTTGTTAGTAATCTCGGTACAGAAACACCTGATTATATGGACAAGAATTATGAGATCTTTCTCTATTTTAAAAAGTAGATAAACTATTATTTTATTATTTTAGTATCTGTTCTGAATAATAATAAAAGTAGATAAAATAATAGAATCAATGTGGCAAAAAAAAAGTAGATAAACTTAGCACAAAAGATTTGAACTTTTATTATTATCTCTTTACTTATTTATTGTTAATTTTTAGTTTGTCGTTATTATCTTCTCATTATTCTTGATCATAATATTTCAACATCTTTTTTAATTAATTCAATCAAATCAGCTTTTTTATTTATATGTATTTATTACAACGGGTGTCGGCCTAAGAAAACGTGACACAAAATCGATGTAAAAAGTAAGTATATAGTTTATTTTGTTGTCTATATATTGTGTTCACTAATTTATTTATATATATTTTCTTTTTGATTTCTTTCTTAGATAGTCTACAATTTGAAAATTTTTAAAAAAATTACAAGGTTGCCCTGAAACACGACTAATATGTGTGTTGGGATTTATGGGTGATGGAATAGACAACTTAACTAGTTTTATGGGTATACTTAGTTTTTGCTAAGTAGAACATACTGTCATAGCCTGAAATGTATTCTTGTAATTTAAATAAATACTGTCATGTAATAAGTGTAATTCTTGGAAGAAGTTCGATTATGTTCAAGCCTCAAGAAATACATAAGTTCGACAGAAGGAATAAATGTTACTGTCAAACTCTGACAGTAAGGTTACAAGGAAACAACATGTTGCCTAGGTCGACAGCAAGTTTCACGAAGTCTACAGCAAGTTTCAACTTGACAGCAACATTGGCGGAGATTCTAATGACAGCAACTTTGATGTACAGTTTGCGACAGTAAGTTTGGAATTCCTGACAGCAATCTCTGCGGGAAAAACATGCTGTCAATCAAAGCACAATTCTTGACAGCAATCTCTGCGGGAATTCATACTGTCAACCAAAGCAAAATTCTTGACAGTAATATCTGCGGGAAAATTCATACTGTCAACCAAAGCAAATTCTTGACAGTAATATCTGCGGGAAATTCATACTGTCAAACAAAGCATAAATCAATTGACAGCAAACTTTGTGGCAAACATACTGTCATATAGAATCAGCCTGATTTAGGAATTTTCTAAGTCAAATTAATCGACAGAGTACATGTTCAAAAGAAGCAGGCGTGTTGTAATATTCAACCTTTACAGCAAGCTTGGAAAGTCTATAACTGAAGCTCGAGAGATCACATGGAACAACCTGTAAAGTCTAGAGCAGATAAAATTGAATACGGCTAGATCTGGGTGGCTCAAATGTGGAAAGTATCTTAAAGTTACTTTGTGATGATCACATGGGAATAAATCATGGAATGAGCTGCAAAAGGAATATAACAGCAACTCAACAACCCATGATGATGATGATAGTACCGTAGATTATCACACTATAAATAGAGCACTCTATTTATACAATAGATAACTCAACAACTGTAATCTCTTGAGTATTTGTAGCTTGAGAATTATTTTGTTCTCAAGGTTGTAGCAAAACTTTGCAAAATAAATAAAACATTTATTTTGTGAAATCCTCGTATTTGATTTTACTTGTGTTTGCATTTCTTCTACTAGTAAATCACAAATTCTATTTAAGTTGTTGAAATAGTTTTTGAAATTTATTAGTATTGCATTCAACCCCCCTTCTGCAATACTTTCCTGGACCAACAACTGGTACCAGAGCAATTAGATTAATACACATATCTGAGATCCAAATGGCAAGTATTCAAAGGTCAAGTAATATCAAGATTCCAGCTTTTGATAAAGAAAACTACAACATATGGAAAAAGAAGATTATGTTATTTATCAAAGCTCAGAATCCACTATTCCTAGGTATTCTGGAAAATGGCCCCTTCATTCCTCAAAAGGAAATCCCAGCTGCTACAGTAAATGATGTAGTAATCCCAGCTCATTGGGTTGCTAAGAAGCCTTCTGAGTATAATGACTCAGAAAAAGAAAAGGTAGCACTGGATGATCATCTGCAACTTATTCTACTAGATGCACTTACCCTGGACAAAGCTATGAGTGGAAATATAATAGCATGTAACTCTGCCAGGGATATGTGGAAAAAGATAGAACTGTTATGTGAAGGAAGTGAAGAGGTCAGAGAGAATCAAAAACAAATACTGGTGTCACAATATGAAGCGTTTATGGGCAAGCATGGAGAAGAGCTAACCCACATGTTTGAAAGATTTAGCAAACTGATAGCTGAGCTTCAAATTCATGGAAAGTTTTATGAAAAGAAGGAAGTCAATATCAAGTTTCTGCTAACTCTTCCAGAACATCTTGAGCACAGAGTAATAGCCATAAGAGAAGGGAGAGACTTAAATTCTGTTTCTCTTGAAACATTGTATGGAGTTCTAAAATCCTATGAACTTGAATATTATCAAAAGAAAGCTATACAAAGTGGATCCAAAGGATTGATGGCAAACATGGCTGGTGCTCTAGTTGCTCAAGGACCATCATATTTTCAAGCAAGTGAGCAAATTCAAAATGATCAACAACCTCAATTTTCATCTGTGAAAATTGAAGAGGTGGTTGAAGATGAAGAAAAGGTTGTCCTTCAACTAGAAGATGTTGAAGATGAAGAATTCTTCACTCTAGAAGAAATGGAGAAAATGGATAATCCAACCATGGCATTTATGGCAAGAAAATTCAAAAATATAAGGTTCAGGAGGAACAAGCCATATAAGCCTCAAGGTCAATTTCCAAAATATAACCAAGGAAGCTCATCAAAACCTGCTACTGGCACCAAGGGAGGATACAAAACAGGAATGGTAGATAGGTCAAAGTTTAGATGCTACAATTGTAATGAACTTGGTCACTTTGCTACTGAATGCAAAAGACCAAAACAAATACAAAGAATGGAGAGAGGAACTGGGAGTCAATTTAAGAAAGGACAAGGAAAAGCCTATGTGGCTGAAGGAAAATGCTGGGATGAATCTGATAATGAAGAAGAAGAGGAATTTGTGAATTTAGCCTTGATGGCTAGAGAGGATGAAGAAGCATCAACCTCGTCAAGTCAGGTACCATCTCTAGTATTACTAGATATGTCTTTAAATGACTATAAGCAAACCATTGAGGAAATGAGTACTGAAATGTTTAATATTCATACTAGTTTATCTGCTGCAAATGAAGAAATTGCTAGATTAACTAAAGAAAATGAAGTACTCAGATCCAACAATGATGTGTTGTTGCTCAAGACCAGTTCTATTGATTCTTTAGCTCAGGAAAACGAAAGACTAAAAAATGATTTAATCTGTGCTAAAGAGATAGAGGATTATCTAAGAAAAGAAATTTCTGAGAATGAATTTAAGCTAAAGGCATTTAGAAATTCCTCTAAATTAGTTCAAGAGTATCATGAGAAACATACTGAAAGTAAGAAGATAGGCATAGGCTATGATTATAGCAGGAGACCTGGTAAAGAGGCTATTATACAGAAAAATGATGATAATAATACTGTAAGACCTCACATCCTCAAAAATGTGAGCAATCCAATTTTCAAAAGTACAGAGTTTGAGGTTAATGAAAATTCCCTAATTATTAATCAAGAACTCTTTGATGAAGATGAGAGGATTGACAGCAAATCTAAGAAAGAAAAAGATTCTGTCAAAATGTCTATGACAGAAACAGTCTTAAACAGTCCAACCAAGTGTTCAAAAGATACTGTCAAGAAGTCATCCAAGACAGTAACTTTCAAACCTACTGTCAAGACAGCAAGTACAAAAGATGCTGTCAAAAATAGTTCGACAGCATCTTCTGAACAGATTGTCAAGATAGTTGTCTCCAAGTCTAAAAACAGAAATGGGAAGCTAGGCATTGATAAAAAGAATAATTATGCATATGTTAAGCAGGCACCAAGGAAACTTTGCAATAATTGTGGCTCCTCACATCATTTAACTCATGTTTGTAAGAAATCAACTAGTAGCATATCTAATGCAACAGAGTTGAAAGGGAACTTACACAGAACCCCCATTATGCAAAAAGAATTGGTAGTTTGTAATAACATTGATTGTATGCCATGCAAAATTACTGCTATGAGTACATGTTTTACACTAGTACAAAACTGGCTTTTTACGTCGGTTAAATAGATCTTATACGTCGGTTAAATGGCGACGTATAGAAGGGCGACGTATAAAGTCAGGAGTCTTTTACGTCGGTTAAAAAGGCGACGTATAAAGTTTAATATACGTCGGTTAAAAATGCGACGTATATTGTCGAAGAAGGGCGACGTATAATGTCGAAGAAGGGCGACGTATATTGTCCAAAAAGGCGACGTATATAAATTATGCTTTATACATCGCCCATGTGGGAACCGACGTATATTGTCCACAAAAATTTAAAAAAATATTTTTTTTTGTTTCTCTGTAAAAAACTCCCAAAAACCTGTTAAACAATCAAAATAACTTGCTTTAACAAAATTTTGTACAATAAAAAACCTACAATAATTAAAATTTCCCAATTCAATTTGAACAAAAAAAAAGATTAAAATACATAATTACTGTTATACAATAGAAAAAATACATCCAAAATGTTCACAAATTCTCAATCTAACTGGTACAAAGGATCTGCATGCACCACATTTAATCTTACTGCAGTTCTGACAACCACAGTGCCTATCAATGGCAAGGCAATGTAACGAGCAACTATAATTATAATACCAATAACCATGGATTTCTGGACTCCTGATGCTCGTAAACCTGAATGGGGATATATAATCAGAAGCATCAGAGGCCTGGTTCATTCATAGATATTTCAGCCTTATGTAGGTCCAGTCCCTTGTTACCTTCTAGGAGGTTTACTCCTATAATCAGAGTGAGAACAGGAACAGCTGCATCCCTGCAGGTCAAGGAACAATATTTATAACTTGCTAAATTCTAATTACTTAAGTTCAGATACATATTTACTGCATAGTAAAGTTAGACACGGAGTTACAAACCATAAATTCACAGAAACGGTTGCAATCTCTTGCCATCATAGACAGCCACTTTTTTGTTGTTTCCTCGACTCTAGTCGCCACTCTTGATAGCTGATTTAACCTGTAAAGAGAAATATCGTCACGTCAAGAGAATAAATCATTGAACTCGAACTTAAGTAATTAGAATAAATCATTAACAGTAGTTAAAGTGTACTCGAACTTATATGGTGATGCATTACATATTACAGTAAAAATGTGCAGGGGGAAGTGAGAGAGAGACGCAGAAGCATATTAATTTATGCCTAAACCATTTAAACAGTAAGAAAAATGTAATTGATTCTGCATCAATTTCAGTACTTTACTAGGCCATCTCAAATGGCTCTAAAGGTCTATACAGAACAATTCAGAGGAAGAAGATCTGATTAATGGTTAAAGTTTATGAGAGGATGTTTCATAATATCTTGTTTACTTGATAGGTAAAGAACTAATGATCATTTAAGTTTGTTTTAGCTTATCTGAAAGTCCTGTCTTAAGGCATACCAAATGTAAGGTAATCGATCTCAGAAGCTGAGCAACCAAATCACTATCAGAAGCTGAGCAAGGATAAAAATTACAAGGTGAACTATAATAAGAGAATGGACTTCTCAATGAACCAATGGGCTTGAGCAGGGCCCTGTGGATGACCATCATAAATTCGAGTAAGATAACATGCGATACATTATTTTGTTATTTAACAAGGAGAAGAAAACACAGTCCTTCTATAAACATGTTCTGCAATCCACTTCATGAAGGAAAAAAGTTATGATTTGATTTGTAATTTCTTATTGATTAAGAGGGTGTTTCCAACTAACTTCTTCACCTATAAATTATAATGCACTGCCCCATCAATATCTTATATTACATTCCAAGAGCACGACCAGTTGAGTACATAGCGAATATTTATATTACAAGATAACACTGGGCACCAAGAATACATACTTCTAAACACTAAATCATTGTCAATATTAAAAAATGCACATATTACATTTACAAGCCTAGCAATGTAGTAAACAACCCCTTCAAGGTTCTCACATAATCATCAATTATTATCTACATTAGTTTTAGTATACTAAAACTATATTAGTTTTAGAGCCAAACCATAATACAGCCATGTTGCTTCCTTTCAAAAAGACAATTAGTTCACCGAAACCAAAAATTGATAAGCCAACCGAGAACAAACCTGTATTTTCGAGACTTGTAGTTGTAGGTAGCATTGTTCCATCAAACGCTACTTCAGTACATCTGTGTAAGTATTGCACGAAGCCCATTTTTGTTGGAGTGATTAAAAATCTCAAGTTCAAAATAGCTGCAAAAACAGAAATGCTCTGATTCATAGGTGTTCTAAATCACTTAAGATAGTAACTAATTATCAAGAAAAATAAAGTAAGAACTAATACTCAATTCATTACAAATACACACAATTAAATAAATACACAATTCTTCTGATGTGGGATGTTGGGTCAACTGATGTTGAACTAATCTCTACAATCCATATAGCAGCCCATCTCATGAATAACAAGCATGTCAGTGATGCTTTCTATCGTTCTATTCCAGGTTCAGTCTTGTGTTCATCTTCTGTTTTACTATTCTTACCCAGAATCATGTCAAATATTCAAATAATTAAATGAGTGTATGATCTTCTTAAAATTGTCACAATTAATTCGAATGTTACAGATTTAAGATTCCTTAGATTTAGTTATAATTACTGAAGGATTTTGCTAATGCACTGAAACTCTATTCCAAATTTATTGATTTATTTTTCTAATTTTAATTAAGATGCTTACCTGCATAACAACAGGACCCAATATTAAGGTAAAAATTTATGATGTTTAATGGAGATGAATCGGCCCCAATATCGAACCAGCTTGCATCATCTTGGCTTCTAATGAGAATGATAACAAAACAAAACAAACCCAATTACCAAAAAACCCACAATTTCATCCACATCAATTCAGAAAAAAAACCCCATCAAACCCTAATGAACCCTAATCAACTAATTTCACATAATTCAAACATAATAAACTCAATTCACAACAAACACAATCATTCAATTAACAAACTAAAACAAAAAATTAAACAACAAACAATAATCTAGGGTTTAAAACATTACTCCTTGAAGCTCCAGAAGAACAGCGTCGCCGGGCCCACCGTTCGAAACAAACTCGTCGTGAATCTTGTTGATAACATCTTCGATGACTTGGATGTACACGCCGCTCGTCGCCGTCGAACTCGCCATTTTTCCTGTTAATCGGAGTGAAATTGTGAACGAAATTGAGAGAGATGAAGAGAGTACAGATCTTGTCGAGGAGAGAGTGATCTTAATCGTGGTGAAAATGTTTGGGGAGAGTAAGCTAGCGAGAGAGATTTAGAGACAGACGAGAGAGATTTAGAGACAGACCATTGAAGCAACAGCCGGGTGAACAATGGGTTTAAAATTACATTTTTCGTTAATTAAAAGTTTTATACGTCGGGCATAGGGCGTAAAAATTGATACTTTATATGTCACATAATACAAATCCGACGTATATAGCATTATATACGTCGCCCTTTCTCTTAACCGACGTATAAAGTAGTATTATATACGTCGTATTTTCTCAACCGACGTATAAAGTAATATTATATACGTCGCCTTTTTCTCAACCGACGTATAAAGTAGCATTTTATACGTCGCCTTTTCTCAACCGACGTATAAAGTAGCATTATATACGTCGCCTTTTCTCAACCGACGTATAAAGTAGTATTATATACGTCGCCTTTTTCTCAACCGACGTATAAAGTATCATTTTATACGTCGCCTTTTCTCAACCGACGTATAAAGTAGCATTTTATACGTCGCCTTTTCCTCAACCGACGTATATTATGACCTTATACGTCGGCGTTTTCTTCAACCGACGTAAAAAATGTTAAAAATTGACCTTATACGTCGCCTTTATGCGGAACCGACGTATATGACTACTTTATACGTCGCCTTTGTCCAGAACCGACGTATAAGAGGCGACGTATAAGGTCAGTTTTGTACTAGTGTTAATTTGCAAATTTCATCTAATGAATTATGTTCTTATATGCAAACTGCAAAGACTTTTGAATCCACTAAAGAAAGAAGTCTGCTCTCACTAAGAAAAAGTCAAAGTCTAAAACTAAGTGGATAATAAAAGAAGTCAAGGAACCATCTTCTGATAATATTGTTTCAAATATTGATAAAGTTTCTGATGATACTGAGTATGCAGGACCCAACAAGACTTGGGTACCAAATGCAAATTAAACTCATTCTGTCTTGCAGGGAAAGAAAGGTAAACAGGTCATGTGGATAATCGACAGTGGTTGTTCCAAACACATGACTGGTGATATATCCCTGCTATCACAATATGTTGAGAAGGCTGGCCCAACAATAACCTTTGGAGACAACAGCAAAGGTTACACTGTGGGATATGGCTGTTTAAAAGCTGGAAATGTTGTCATTGAAGAAATTTCTCTTGTGGAAGGTTTGAAGCATAATCTGCTCAGTGTCAGTCAATTCACTGACAAAGGATTCAAAGTAAATTTTGGCATGATGGAATGTACAATCCACCACAAGAAGGATAGAAGCCTATCTCTGAAAGGAGTAAGGAAAGGAAGCCTATTTGTTGCAGACTTAAACTCAACAAATGAGGAAAGAATATTTTGCTTCTACAGCAAAGCAAGTGTTGGAGATAGTATGCTTTGGCACAAGAAGCTTTCCCATCTCAACTTCAAAACAATGAACATGCTGATGAAGAAGGAATTGGTGAGAGGACTACCTCAACAGGAATTCTGTCAAGAAGGACTGTGTGAAGATTGTCAAATGGGAAAACTGAGGAAAGCAATGCATAAATCAAAGCAAGTCAACACTAACACTGAAGCACTCAAGTTGATACACATGGATCTTTTTGGACCAGTGAATGTTCAATCACTATCCAGAAAAAGATATGCACTGGTCATGATAGATGACTATTCTAGGTACACTTGGGTGAAATTTTTAGAATCAAAGGATGAAGCTGCTCAAGAAATCATTGATCACATAAGGGTACTTGACAGGACCCCTGAAGCAAAAGTTCAATTTCTAAGAAGTGACAATGGAACTGAATTCAGAAATGCAACACTTGGAAACTTCTGCAAAGATCAAGGAATTGTTCAACAATTCTCTGCTGCAAGAACTCCACAGCAAAATGGAGTTGTAGAAAGGAAAAATAGGACTCTTATTGAAGCTGCAAGGACTATGTTGAGTAATGCTAAATTACCAACATATTTCTGGGCAGAAGCCATCAACACTGCTTGTTACACACAGAACAGAACACTAATCAACAAGGCTCATGGCAATACTCCTTACTATCTTTTGACAGGAAAGAAACCTACTGTCAAGTACTTTCATATTTTTGGAAGCAAGTGCTTTTTGATGAAAGACAACCATGAAAGAAAAGGCAAGTTTGATACTAAAGCATATGAAGGAATTTTCATGGGATATGGGATAGAAAGGACTGCCTACAGAGTCTATATCATGGAGCACAAAACAATTGAAGAAAGTGTCAATGTCATGTTTGATGAAACCAAGTTTCCAGGGCTACATGAGGATGGTCAAATGCAACCCTTCAGATTTGAAAATCAAGGATACTTGGAAAAGGAAGAATATGTTGATGAAGAACCAAGTCTCACTCAATCAATGGGATATGAGAAAGAATCTGTCAATACTCATAATCTAAATCAAACTTCAGCTCAATCACAGATAATTTCAGGCATCAATCAACAAGACTGTGAGACTGGAGAAAATGAGCTAAATGAGCAAAACAATGAAAATGGTGGAGAATCAAATCCTCACACTGATGAAAGACAATCTCATCAAACAAGTAGCTTGCCTCAATCAACAAAGTGGAACAGAGATCATACCAGTAATCTAATTATTGGAGATCCCACTACTGGTGTAAGGACAAGGAGGAATATCTCTGCTGAAAGCATGTTTTCATGTTTCTTATCTCAAATGGAACCAAAAATAGTTGAAGAAGCATTGTTGGATTCTGATTGGGTGATGGCCATGCAGGAGGAGCTCAATCAATTTGAAAGAAACAATGTTTGGAAACTAGTTCCAAGGCCAAAAGGAAAATCAGTCATTGAGACAAAATGGGTTTTCAGAAACAAGATAGATGAAAGTGAAAATGTGACAAGAAATAAGGCAAGGCTAGTGGCCAAAGGTTACTGTCAACAGGAAGGAATAGATTATGATGAAACATTTGCTCCTGTTGCCAGACTTGAAGCCATAAGAATTTTCTTAGCCTTTGCTGCACACTGCAAATTCAAGGTATTTCAAATGGATGTTAAAAGTGCCTTTCTAAATGGAGAATTAGAAGAAGAAGTGTATGTTGAACAGCCTCCTGGATTTGAAAATGACAAATTGCATAATTTTGTCTACAAGCTGTTCAAGGCTCTATATGGCTTAAAGCAAGCACCAAGAGCCTGGTATGACACTTTATCCACTTTTCTCCTGGAAAATCAATTTATAAGAGGTATGGTGGATAAAACTTTATTCTATAAATACCATGGCAAAGACATCATTCTTGTGCAGATATATGTTGATGACATAATCTTTGGCTCAACAAACGAAAAATTGTGTGAAAAGTTCTCATCTCTAATGAGAAACAAGTATGAAATGAGCATGATGGGAGAATTAGCATTCTTTCTTGGTCTTCAAATCTATCAGAAGAAGGAAGGGATCTTCATCTGTCAATCTAAGTATGTCAAAGAACTTCTCAAGAAATTTAACTTAGAAGATTCATCACCTGCCAAGACACCTATCTCAACAGCCACCAAATTAGAGTTAGATCCTAAAGGCAAGAAAGTGGATTCTAGTACCTACAGAGGCATGGTTGGATCATTGCTTTACTTAACAGCAAGCAGGCCAGACATAATGTTTGCCACATGTCTCTGTGCAAGGTTTCAGGATGATCCAAAAGAATCACACTTAGTTGCAATTAAAAGAATCTTTAGATATCTCAAAGGCACCCCAAATCTAGGTCTTTGGTACCCTAAGGAAACTGGATTTGATCTAATTGGATATTCTGATTCAGACTATGCTGGCTGCAAAATTGACAGAAAAAGTACTACAGGAAGCTGTCAATTTCTTGGGGGGAGATTGGTGTCATGGTTCAGTAAGAAGCAACACTCAGTTTCTACATCAACTGCAGAAGCTGAATATACTGCAGCTGGAAGTTGCTGTGCACAAATTCTTTGGATGAAGAATCAGTTAATGGATTATGGACTAAAGTTGTCAAAAATTCCTATCTACTGTGACAACACAAGTGCCATAGCCATATCAGACAATCCAGTTCAACACTCCAGAACAAAGCACATTGATATAAGGCATCATTTCATCAGGGAGCATGTTGAAAAGGGAGATGTAAAATTGGTTTATGTTCCAACAGACAAGCAACTTGCAGACATATTCACCAAGCCATTGGATGAAGCAACATTTATCAGGTTGGTGAGTGAATTAGGAATGCTAAATCAGGTATGATCATCTAACCGGTTTATCAATTCACAATTGCAGCTCATGACAGAAACTTTCAAGGTACTGTAAAGGTACTGTCATGAGAAGTTAAGGTTCTATGTGTTACTTGTTCAGATATCATGTTTGCTATGACTATGCTAAAAGGATTTTTAGATATCATATTTGCTATGACTATGCTAAAAGGATTTTTAGATATCATATTTGCTATGACTATGCTAAAAGGATTTTTAGATATCATGTTTGCTATGACTATGCTAAAAGGATTTTTAGATATCATGTTTATGCTAACATAGTTTTACATGTCTGACTTAATACGATTTTAAGAAAACATGTGTCCTTAACTTAAGTTATGTGTGAACAGTGACAGCATGATCTTATGATAAGTTTACTGTCAGATAAAACTTACTGTCACTCATGAAGCTGATTGACAGAAATGTTGTAAGCGCACAAGTTGCTGTCAATGAAAGTTGCTGTCACAAGAAATTGCTGTCAGAATTGGTAGAGAAAGAAAAGCGCACAGGTTACTGTCAATGAAAGTTGCTGTCACGGGAAGTTGCTGTCAAAGATAGTGGAAAAATATATATATATATTAATTTATATATATATATATATATACGGATATTTCTATTCACCAATCCACGATCTAATAGCAACTGCCACGTAATATAGCAAGTGGAGTTAATGGGTAATATCATTATCACACGTTCAATTAAGAAAGGTTAAATCGATTCATATTAGAAACTGAATCTACCGTTTAATCTACTATCACTTTCATTTGCAAAAACCTCTCAACCTTCTGCATCCAAAAACCGCATTTTCTCTCTCATTTTTCAAAGCATTCAACAATGGCACCTAAACAAAGTGTTGTTCAAACCAACTTTGCCGGTATCTTTTCTCCTAGTGATGCTGGGGAAAACTTCAAAGGACTTATTTCCTTCTTAAATAAATCCTACCTAGGTCATGCAATAACCTCTTCCCCCAAAATTGATGCTGTTAGAATTGAAAAATTCTGGAAATCAGCAAGTGCTCAAGGAACTGGAGAGAATGAAACAATTAAGTTCAATATAGATGATGCAAGTCATTCTCTTTCAGTAAAGAATATCAATGAAGCTTTGGGTATTGTGTTGACAGTGAAGAAAGCTTTTTTTTTTTACCAAGAAGGAAGATGATTCCATTAATAAATCAAGTCATTCATCAATACATCGATGAAACCCGGGTGGTTATCACACACCCGCCAAATACGATCAGCTACAGAACAAGTAGACTTAGCTAAGTAGTCAGCCACCTTGTTCGCAGACCGTTTAACAAAATTAACACTAACATTCCTGTCCTTTAACTCTTCTAGGAGTTTCTTGCACTCATCGATGATACGTCCGAAGTAAGAGAGGAGTGCACCAGAGCCCCTCAATGCTTGAACTACGACGAGACAATCAGTCTCCAACACCACGTCCATGTACTCCTGTGTCTTTATCCAGCTCAGAGCCTCACGCACGCCAATGGCTTCTGCACTATCTGGACCTGCCTGTCCTAAACAGCACCTTGATTTAGCATAAAGCAGTTCACCCTTGGAATTTCTTGCAACCAGGGAATAGCTGTAGCAGTTTGAAGCTTCGAAAATTGCAGCGTCAGAATTAACTTTAACCGTATTTTCCATTGGTAATGTCCATTGCTCAGAACCATCCGCACTAGTCATATGACTAAGAGAATTATCGAATGTTTTGTCTTGAGCTTGATGCCATTGGTTAAAGACCACTCTTGCTGAAACCACAACCTCTACTATATCTGCACCTCGCTGATTCCAAACCAACTCGTTTCTGCATTTCCATAAGGCCCAACACAGCATTGATGCCTCCTGCCTCTGCTTTACGTCCCAACCATCGAAAGTACTTGACAACCAGTCCAAGAACGACTCCTGTTCTCCACCATCTGTAGTACCCCTCAACTTATTCCAACATTCTTTAGCAAAAGAACAAGACAACAATGCGTGTGCTATTGTTTCTGGTTCCATCTGACATTGCGGGCACATAGCATCTATATTAACATGTTTAGTCTGAAGCTGAGCTTTAGTAGGTAAACACCCCGTTGCAGCACGCCACATTAGATGCTTAACTTTAGGGGGAAGTTTTAGAGCCCACATTCTTTTCCAGCAACGTTCATTCGTACTAACTGCAGAAAGATTCTTCTGCTCTTGTAACATTACGTAAGCAGACTTAACTGAGTAATCACCAAGCCTTTCTCTTCTCCAGTACCACACATCCGTTTCATTATGATTTAAGGGAATCGAAAGAATTAAACTAACATCCCTTTCCTCAAACATGTTGAATATCACTTCCTCATCCCATCTATTTTCCCCTTCTACTAACAAAGATGACACAGACATACCTTCCAACGCTGCATTCCTAGTAATCACGAAGGCATTACTTACATCAGGTAACCAGGGATCATTCAAAACATTAATGGACTCACCAGACCCCACTCTACAAATAGCTCCAGCTTTAATAACATTCTGAGCTTCCAACACACTTCTCCACACAAAGCTTGGGCTACCACCAATTTTAGCAGCCATAAACGTACTATGAGGGTAATATCGAGATTTATAAACTCTTGCCACTAGACTATCTGGTTTCGTCAATAATCTCCACCCTTGTTTGCCCAACAATGCAACATTAAAGTCATGTAAATTCCTAAACCCAAGACCCCCTGCTGATTTAGGTTGACACATACGCTCCCACGCCATCCAGTGAATACTTCTTTTCTTTTTAGCTGACGTTCGCCACCAAAACTTGCACATCGACCTCTCCATTTCTCTGCACATTTCCAACGGGAGCAAAAAAACAGACATTACATAATTCGGAATCGTTTGAGCCACTGTTTTTAAAAGGATCTCCTTCCCACCTTTCGTTAACAACTTCCCATCCCAACATTGAACCTTTCCCAGAACACGATCTTTCAGATAGCCCAACATAGCCGATTTCTTCTTTCCAATGCAACTGATGATACTCTGAAGAAGTTCTTTCTGAAGATTGGGTACTCTGGTTCTAAACTTGAAGAAACTTCTGATAAGTGGTATCAAACAGGAGAAATGGACAGGAAATTTCTGAGAAAAGAGTGGAGTATGATTTTTGATGTAATGGTGAAGGTATTCTCTACCAAGACTACAGGATGGAATGGAATACCATCATATATCAAGAAGCTCACTCATTCATTAGTCCATGGATACAAGGTGAACATTGGAAAACTGATCATGGCACAGTTGAAAAGCGCAATAGGCAAGAAGGTATCTATCTATCCTCGCTTCTTAACTATGTGTATTAATAATATTTGTGGAAATATTGAGGATACTTCTGATTTTGAAGAATGTCCTGTTTTAAAGAAAAACACTCACACATCTCTTAACACACAAAATTTGAATGCACATATTCCACTATGTTTCACACAACACATGGTAAATCAAGTGCCCAACCTTGATTTTCCATTTCCAACAGGTTACACTGTTTTCACATTAGAGAATGAAGCTGAATTAGACCCAAATTCAGTTAACCCACATTCTACACCATACATTCCACCTAGGGACTCTAGACTACCAAAAGCCCTTAAAATGGCTAAATAGGAATCCAAGAAAAGGACCCTAGAGAGTGCAACTGGTGATCAAGTTGAGAGTCAAGAGGGAGTCACTGCACCTAGTGCAGCAAATAAGGTTGGTAGTGAAAAAGAACCCACAGTAGCCCCTTCTGAGCCTAAGAAGAAGAGAGCTAGAAGGGCCAAGGTTACTGTCAGCCACCCTACAGTTTCCTAAAAGACTGTAGAGGATGATAGGGAAATAAACTCACCTCTAGGTGTCTCTTCTCAACAAGGGACATCTATTGAAATTGGCCTGTCTCCCAAGGCACCTTGTAAAGAGTCTGCACAAACTCAAGAACTCACTCTTGAGGAACCTGTATTTGAAGATACACACATTGAGATAGAGCACAGTGAGGAATTCATTCATACTATTGATGTTCCACAATCTTCTTCTGTGGAACAACCAATTAATCAATCTGAAATTCAATCTTCTTCTTTCATTCCTACATCTGTTGTTTCTTCTAAACAACCTAGAGAGGGGGACAGTACCAACCCCTCAGGTTTTGATCATCCATCTCAAATCTTGGATGAGCCCCCATCTAGTGGTCCACAAGAACCCATTTCTCAAAGTGAAATGGATACCACCCCATCAAACACTGGATTAAATCAAGATGCAAATTTGTCAGAAATTGAAACAGCCAGCATCTTGATCGATTCCCTCAAAGCATCTTACCCTAGGGAAGTTGCTGTCACAGCCAAAGATGCTGTCAATGACAAATCAGAAGGTGCTGTCAAACAATCAAGTGACAGTACCATTCCAACAAAAGATACTGTCAAAAGTCCTTCAAAAGATGCTGTCATCACTGCTCAATCACAACTCCAGGAAGGATTAATTGAAGACATCTCTGATGATGACATGCCACTCTCCAGGGCTTTTAAGGTAAAATCTAAGTCATCTTTTTCTTCATTGCATGCTAGTACTGCTCATACTCATGCATTTAGGGTGAGTGAGGGAGAGCAAAAGAAAAGAGAGATAAAAGAAAAGAGAAGTGAGTATAAAAATGAGAGGCAGCCAAATGTGCTGGCAAAAGGAGAGGGACTTGAGCATGTCCAGAGTGAACTTGAGGGAGCCAGTAAACAAAAGGCATTAGGTCTTGAGGGAATTTCTGTGAGAGATGATGAGATCATCTATAAAAACACTGAGAGTGTGAGAACCCCAACAGCCTCCATGCCCCAGACTTATCCCTTACCTCCTAAAAGGCTTAGGTCTGGTGGTCCTTCTACATCTACAAATGACAGGCTCCAAGCACTTGAAAATCGATGTGCTACAATGGAAAGCAAGCTGGACAACCTGTCATCTACTGTGAAGACTGGTTTTGCTGAAATTCAAGCCACACTACTGTCATTCTCTTCATTGATTCATGCTGCAAACTTAACTAAGGGGGAGAAAATAAAAGATCAGAAGGAGGCTGAGCAACCAGGAAGAAAGGTGGAGTTACAAGGGGAAGCTAGACAGGGGGAGCAAAGGAGTAAGGGGGAGTTACAAGGGGAAGCTAGACAGGGGGAGCAAAGGAGTAAGGGGGAGCAAGAGAGAGTAAAAACTGCAATAGCCTCTGGAACTGGGGAGCTTTTTGAAGCTGAAGTAGATGGGGAACAAATGCTAGTATCTAAGGAGGTATTAAGATAAATACAAGGAAATAAAGCATCCTCAATCAAAATCAATGAACCAGTTCCTGAGAAGAAAGAATCCACATTGGAGAGGCTATGGAGAGAAAAAGAGGAATCAAATAGGATGGGTAAAGGCAAAAGCAAGTTGCCTGAATATGTGTTTCCTTCAGAGCTTATCACTTGGACTGATGGAAGTACATATTCCCAAGAAGAAGCTGACTTAATAACAGTAAGCCATATGGAGAGCACCTTGAATAATAAGGATGAGGAATTCAACAATCTGGTGAATGAAGCAATCACAGTGACTAAAGGAAAACCTGCTAAGTTGGCAGAAGCTTTGAGAGAAAAGATTGTAAATCTGTCAGTGAAGATTAGCTCAGAGAAGAGGTGGGCAGTTGAAGTGTACCTGAAGAGTGGGCATTCAATATTCATAACAACTCAACTGTTGGAAACTTTCTCTGCCAGAGTGCAATACATCCTTGGGATTCTAGTGAAGAAAAACTCTACCATCTTTGATGAAAGTCTCTATATGCAACTGGGCACAATGGTCAACAATAAACTTCCAGAAGTAAGTCTCCAGCCATATGGTGTAAGCTTCAAACAGACAACAACCAAAGGAACTAAAGGTCTGGGATTCTTAACACTTGAAGGCAAAACATCTCTAAAAAGCAAAGTTATCATGGAAGTACTTAAATTATTGTTGAAAGCACCCATCACCAAGGAAAGGATTCAGGCAGTCAAAGATATTCACAAGATATTGGCAAAGAGAGAAATGGAGTACAGTGCCAAAATTAAAAAGCTCATTGCCAAAGCAAACTCAAGCAGAAATGCTCAAGGTGGAAACTGCACTTTTGACGACACCTTGGAAAAAGATGATGATGACAATCAAGATGGAGGTGAAGCTGGAGGATCTAAGAGAACAGAACTGAGAGACTCTTCAAAAGAGCAAACTCAAGTCAAAGAAGCAGAATCAAAGGAAACCTCTGAAAATACTAGCACAAGCAAGAAAGTTCATGAAAAGAAAGAGGAAGAAGTACTTGAAGCATTGGAAGGAAATCAAGAAGAAATGGAAATTGACAGTATACAACTTGAAAAAGATACTGTCAACAAAGATGCTGTCAAGGATGTCAACAAAGATGCTGTCAGTCAGGATGAAGTTACAGTCATTGAAGATACTGTCAAAGAGGACATTGTCAGAAGCCCTATCAAAGATGCTGTCAATGATTCTACTGTCAAATCATCCAAGACAGTAAGAATCAAAAGAAAGTCAAACAGGCCAAAAAGGGGAAAGACTGTCTATTCTGGTCAAAGAAAAGCTACAGGTCTAGGGCTTAAGAAACCAATCCTAAGCAGAAGAATGAACAGCCTGGAACAACTTCAAGAAAAAGCCAAAGAATCAATCACCTCTGTATCCATAGAATTTGATGGACCAAAAGAAGAAGTTGCAAGATACATTCTATGGCAAAACAATGAAAGGTTGATTACAGTGGAATCTGACTTCACTCAGATAACAAAATCAAAGGTGATCTCCAAGAAACTCATTCAAACTTTTGAAACAGTAAAACGAAGAATTGATTTCTTCTATCTGGAAAGGATGGTTGAGCTACTGCAAACCTATGATAATGTTTCAAAGAAGATCATGGATCAAGTTCTCAAGTACTATGAAGCTAGACATGTTGAATTTATTGAGAAGTTTGGTGATTGGACACTTCACAATGATGATGATGTCTATCAAATCCTTGGTTTGGAGTATGAAGAAGACAATCCTATTCCTGATTATAACTGGATTGAAATGCGAAAACCTTATTCAGCACATGAAATGAAGATGTATGAAGCAGAGCAGAGATTCAGAGAAGAATTAGCATCAAGAAAAAAATCTCGTCAACAGATAGAAGAGGAGATTGAAGCTCAAATGAAGGAAAGTTACAGTAAAATCAATAAGATTAACAGTGAAGAATCCAACTATCAGCCATGCGTACTGGACAATCCTTTGAGAATCAAGTATGGAAAAGAAGAAATTTATGCAGATAGTTTCTCTAAGTTGAAGACCAGTGTGTTAAAAGAATTATACTGGCAAGTGGTTGGATCAACTAACAGTCTTGAAACACTGTGTTCTTGGGAGCTTGATATGATTTTTGATCAGAGGAGAGGAGAGGATCCCAGTCTGGACAAACAAAGAAGGGAAACTCTAAATCAGCTTCCTGGCAGGAGATTCAAGATGGAGGGAGATGTGCTAAAATTCAGATCAATTGTGAAGCAAAACGTTTACTGGATGGAACTCAGAGATGCATTAAACACTGCTTCCTCAATGATCAGAAAATACATTGTGGAAAATGAAGATGATGCACAGTCTCCTGAAGAAAAAGAGTTAATTGAAAATCTTAGAAGAGCTCTAAGGGAAAAGGAGCAAAGTGAAAAGTTCAAATCAAGATAAGTAATTTTTTTTTAACTTTTGTGATATATTGTTTGAAAACAATTCAGTTTAATTATTGGTCAGAAATGAAGAGTTTATTCTTTCTGATCTATGTTAGTTAAGTTGTCAGCATGATATTTGTAAATTTGTCCTTATTGTCCATAAAAACAAATTGGGGGAGATTGTTGGGATTTATGGGTGATGGAATAGACAACTTAACTAGTTTTATGGGTATACTTAGTTTTTGCTAAGTAGAACATACTGTCATAGCCTGAAATGTATTCTTGTAATTTAAATAAATACTGTCATGTAATAAGTGTAATTCTTGGAAGAAGTTCGATTATGTTCAAGCCTCAAGAAATACATAAGTTCGACAGAAGGAATAAATGTTACTGTCAAACTCTGACAGTAAGGTTACAAGGAAACAACATGTTGCCTAGGTCGACAGCAAGTTTCACGAAGTCGACAGCAAGTTTCAACTTGACAGCAACATTGGCGGAGATTCTAATGACAGCAACTTTGATGTACAGTTTGCGACAGTAAGTTTGGAATTCCTGACAGCAATCTCTGTGGGAAAAACATGCTGTCAATCAAAGCACAATTCTTGACAGCAATCTCTGCGGGAATTCATACTGTCAACCAAAGCAAAATTCTTGACAGTAATATCTGCGGGAAAATTCATACTGTCAACCAAAGCAAATTCTTGACAGTAATATCTGCGGGAAATTCATACTGTCAAACAAAGCATAAATCAATTGACAGCAAACTTTGTGGCAAACATACTGTCATATAGAATCAGCCTGATTTAGGAATTTTCTAAGTCAAATTAATCGACAGAGTACATGTTCAAAAGAAGCAGGCGTGTTGTAATATTCAACCTTTACAGCAAGCTTGGAAAGTCTATAACTGAAGCTCGAGAGATCACATGGAACAACCTGTAAAGTCTAGAGCAGATAAAATTGAATACGGCTAGATCTGGGTGGCTCAAATGTGGAAAGTATCTTAAAGTTACTTTGTGATGATCACATGGGAATAAATCATGGAATGAGCTGCAAAAGGAATATAACAGCAACTCAACAACCCATGATGATGATGATAGTACCGTAGATTATCACACTATAAATAGAGCACTCTATTTATACAATAGATAACTCAACAACTGTAATCTCTTGAGTATTTGTAGCTTGAGAATTATTTTGTTCTCAAGGTTGTAGCAAAACTTTGCAAAATAAATAAAACATTTATTTTGTGAAATCCTCGTATTTGATTTTACTTGTGTTTGCATTTCTTCTACTAGTAAATCACAAATTCTATTTAAGTTGTTGAAATAGTTTTTGAAATTTATTAGTATTGCATTCAACCCCCCTTCTGCAATACTTTCCTGGACCAACAATGTGTTTATTATAACGGGTGTCGGCCCAAGAAAATGTGATACAAAATCGATGTAAAAAATAAGTATATAGTTTATTTTGTTATATATATATATATATATATATATATATATATATATATTAAAATTTGTACAATATTGTGTTCATTAATTTATTTATAAATATTTTCTTTTCGATTTCTTTCTTAAATTTATATTTTGAATTTTTAAAAATAATAGAGTTTTTCGCACTTTGCACCCCTTATCTTTGGGTGTTTTTTCGTTTTAGTCTCATACTTTAATTTCTTGCACTTTGCACCTAAAACTTTAAATATCCTAAGAATTTGCACCCTTTTGACTGACAGACGTTAAATATTGGGGGTAAAACAGTCTTTTAACCAAATACACAACGTATGTATTGTACATGATCAAGAAAATCGATCATTTCCCCCCAATTTGCTATTTAGCTTTCCCCACCAATTCCCAAATTCTATGTATTAGTAAAACCCTAACCCCTTTTTATTTAGTTGATAATTTGAAGATACCACAAAAAAACTAAGTCGATTAACAATGCGAGGTCGTTTAAGAGTTGTTTATGGTGAAAGTATAACTTGGAGAAAAGTTCCAGATGAATATTGGAAGGAAATACTTGAGGATGGAGCTGACACTACGTCAAAAAAGGGCTTTAGTCACACTTTTGAACAGTAATCTCTGCCACATTTTCTTCAAAAAGCATAACTAAATATAAATCTCATGTGTTTTGGTTACACGTTTAATATTTGTGTAACTAATATTACAAACTTTTATACCTCTAGTCACTCTTCACAAATATAGTAACAAATAATGGCCATGTTAATAATTATCGTAACCAAAAAAATGCCAACTGCTACGCTTTTCCTTTTCAGGGACATCTTATAGCTACATTTGTCGAAAAAATTGTGACTATTTTTTGCCACACAAAATAATAATGACCAAATGATTTGCCGATGATTGAAGCTCCTACCCTTTCTGCTGGGTCCGATTTTCCAAATTATGGAGGTAAATACCCTTTCTTCTTTGCTTCATCGTATTAGGGTTTGTGATGTGAGTTGCATGCATGTATGAAATTGATTTTTTTTAATATTGTGGATTTGTGGTCCATGTCTTGGTTGTTTAATATTGTTAGGTTAATGGTTAAAATTAGTTCGGTCCATTATTTTTTTTTGTGTGACACCCTCCAAATCCGGGGTCTAGATCCGGGGGTCACCAACCAATCACAACTAATAAAATAAATCAGAATGCGCAACTGATCCCGCCAACCAAAGATCACAAACAGGTTATTGTATGAAACCAAGCAGTTATAACCCAAAAGTAACCTACTCACTTATTACAAACCATAAAATAAACTCAACCTAAGTCAGTCTAGTAACGTTTTATTATTACATCCCATTTTATTTAAAATTCTATCTAGCACCAACAGTAACCCGCAAATACCTGTAAGGTCTGGGGTGTAGACACACAGCCACTCTACCCCTCTCTAATATGGTCCGAACGGCTGGTCGGAAACATACTGCTCCTCTGGAAAGGTTTTGTGAAAACAAGAGTGAGCCAAAGAAATGCCCAGCAAGTATATATAAACAATTTTATAATAAATAGGATAAGTGCTGCATGATATCAACTGAAATGTAAAACAGTTTATAGAGCAAACTGAATCAACAACTGTGATATAATTCAAACCATAACTGAAATCATTTGGCATGTCATAAAAAAATGAATCATCTGCCAACTCACAATATATAATAGCCATTCTGGCGATATGGATTGGATATATATAACTGAAACACCATTGCCCCCTGATCAGGTTCAAAAGCAACGGGACCACTTTATACAACCACCGAATACCTTTCTATCCGCGTGGGTATAACGAGGATTTCTGGGGTACCCAAAATAGGCAAGTAATGTTAGCCTATAGGAAGATGGAATGGTTACCATATCCTCCTTAAATATAGCTGGACCAACTACTCGATGTGGCCTCCTACGCTTTACCATTTTCCATTCCAATAGAGCAATTTCCGAATTCAAAAGGAAATGCTTAGTTTTAAATACAGGTCATATCCTATTATTACTACGATAATAAGGATATGAAGAGTTTTTCTTACACAATTCCCCACATCAAGGGTACCAATATCAAGCAACTGTCTTCGCACAAAAATATTTAAGAATCACAAATAACTCTGAACAATACTATTTGTCATGATATGAATAAATGAAACAGAAAATAAAAAGTGTTTAGGATGATTAAGAAAATACTTGCCTCTGGTCCTTAGCTATTGGGTAACACCGAAGTAATACAACTATCTTTTCCTTCTATCTCACGTCATCATGTCCTCTGTTTTAATCATGCTTTGGTTTACGCTTCAGTGGTTGCCACGAGCCTGATCCGTCGACATTGAGCCCGCGCGTCTACTTCAATATCTCTGTCGGAAAAATAATTGGAAATGTCCCCTTTGAACATAGACGTTTTCCCGGTGTTAAAACACCTCCCAAGCAAACTAGCAATTTCACAAACAATACTTTCATATCCAACCTTCTTTATTACCATCCACAAAGAATATTTCATCCACCTCCAACTTCCTTTATTGAACATCTACTTATCTCCGCTGACAAACCTAAGTCAATATTCAACAATTAATCCTTGAAAGATTTATTCTAATTCTCGATAAAGAAATAGAAATATAAATATAATACTTAACCCTCGAAACAAACACTTTGTCCTCAAAATAAATATAAATCTGACAATCCTAGTCAGTATTTCAAAGAAAACATCATCTACTCTTAGCGACATCTTATAACATAAATCATATAAACAATTAATCACCAATTATATATATATCGGGCAAAACTCGAATTATATCATAACTCTCGATACTTAATACCTTAATAATTCACATTGCACGTAAAGAGACTCAATAAGTAGATCACATAGCACGTTGATCAGATCATGAAAAGATTTTATCCAATATTTTTAAAACAGAAAACGGGTCAAAACCCTGATTATCGGATATAACCAACTCAATAAAAAGGTTTGGTAAAAAGTCGATCCACATTTAAAAGTTGAATTTTAACTTTAAACTATTTTTATAAGAACCGGGTCGTTTTTCTGATTCCAGAAATACTTTTCTCGTTGAAAACGGACAAACGGTTTAATTAATACGTAATTAATAAGAATAATTCAATTAATAATTCAATTAATTGAATATTCAAAATAATTATTTATTAATCAACTTATAAAAATAATTAATATTTTATAATAAAAAGATTTAAATTCAATGAAGTCAATTATATATTTAAATAATAATTAATTAATATAATTAATCAATTAAATGAATTAATCAATTAATTAAATCAATTTAATTATTATTTAAAAATAATTAACTAATTAAATTAAATTTTTAGAAATTAAAATAATAATACATAAAAGAAATCTGAATTTTAGAAAAAAATTCTAAAAATTTGACCCAAAAACATTTTTCAGAAAATTGTTTTAAGATTTTGAAGATCAAATGGTACTATTCATCACCATCTTCACACATTCATCGTATGAATACTTCAAGAACATTCATCAGCTTTAATGGCAGCTCCCCAGATTCCGGCGAGCGACCCAGAATTCGGCGAACTTCCGGCGACCATAAAAACGCTCCTTTCGCTACGATTTATATACGAAACTTACTCTAAATTAGCTGCTGATTATAACCATACCAACCATTACACTAACCAGTTAACCAATCTTAAAATCTGATCAAAATATAGAAAATTCCGGCGAGCTCAAGGAAATATCCGGCCAAAATTCGTTCACATTTTGTATTTCCTTTATAGAGGACAGTACTTTGTTTACACTTAAAGTTCACTATGATAGAGATTTCGATACGAAACTGGAGAATTACGTTGGTGGGCTTATCTCGTATTTTGATAATTGCTCAGTTATGCATTCGAATCTAGTAGATATTGAATCAATGTTTAGTGAACTAGGGATATTCAAAGGGTCAGTTGACATTTGGTTTTGCATTCCTGAGATGAATTTTGATAAGGGCTTGTGTCAGATTGAAAGTAATGAAGATGTGTCAAGAATGGTAGATATGATATTATACAGTCACTGCGTGAATTTGTACACCACAAGAAGGATACTTTCTGTAACGCCCCCAAATCCACCCTGACAGGGGACCCGGGTCGTCACATTGTCTCAATATCCTGCAGAACACGATAACGCAATAATAAAATAAAATATTTATTTCAACGGAACATAAATGTCCCACTCCGCAGTTCCAAGATCGTCTCACAAAATAATACAATCCAACTTATTTCATCTCTGGATAATATCTTACATAAGTTCATAAAAATAGAAAATAAAGGTTCCAGCGGGATATTCTAATTCTTGTCAGCATAGTCTGAAGCTTTTCCCTTTCCTCTGGATTTCAGGCTGGACGTCTCGCATCTTTCCATCTTGACAGCTGAACAAAATGTTTTAAAGCAAGAATGAGCAACTATAGTGCTCAACAAGTTCTTTCATTGCTCGGGGTATAAATATAATAGTATTTACCGAAAGAAATACTCAAAATTTTAATGTAGGATATCACAATCTGAATTGGCTCAAACTCATCTCGAAAATAGCATACTTGAAAGACTCAATACTCATCTCGAAACAAAATACTCGAAAGAATCAATACTCTTCTCGAAACAGAATACTTGAAAAACTCAATGCTCATCTCGAAACAGAATACTTGAAAAACTCAATACTCATCTCGAAACAGAATACTCGAAAGACTCATTTGATATAGCTCTGATAACTCATGATTTAAGAATAAACTGGTCTTCCACCTCACGGTATCTCGGTGGGGCGATCAACTATCCGACCGAGAATGCCGCCTCCAATGACACCGCACTTCGCCCGATCACGGCTACAATACGATATCAACTATATATATGTATGAATGCTAGCATCATAATGGTTATCAATTCAACCAAGGCAACAAATGCCTAATTATTCTCGGTCCATATAACGGTACACGAGTCTCTAGTTCTCTACAAGGGGCCTCTTGCCCAAAATTGACCAGTAGAATACAGAATTCCCGAATATTTGGGGTACAGATAACTTGAAATAATTTATCCAGAAAATATTTACAAATCTGGCGGACTGCCAGTCTGACTCGATTTTACCACCAATCCGAACAATGGACTGATGTAAATTCTCAGTAATAATAATTTATCGGTTGACACGAACAAAATGCCAAACCTTTACAATAAAATCAACTATCTCGAAATTATGAGAATAGTCTTAAAATTGAAGTAATTGGGAGTCGTACTGAACAAATAGTACTTCTCAATAATTATAATACTCAACATTGATGAACGTTTAAATAGAATATTTTTCACTTGATCGACGAATAAAAATCTCTAACAATTATAATTTTTAAACTCTTATCGGTTAATTCGAACGAGGAACTAACTAAAAGATAATCAATAAATAACGGTTGAATTTGTAAAATAAATTCAATCGAAAAGAATGAAGGTAACTATCTCAGACGAATGAGATTAGTTTCACTGAATCAAAATAATAGTCGTCTCGAATTAATGAGATCGACCCGATAGCAATTAAATTATTTATACGCTTATAGAGATTATAATTCTCAAATAAACTAAATTAACAATATAATAATATTTAACGAGAGATAATGTTCAAAAGAAATTATTGCATCATACGGAGCAACAGATAAATCTCAACATATAATATCTCGAAAATAATTAAGGAATTAACTAACACGAACAGAAATTCATAGTTTCCAAAGGTTAGGGTAGGAATGAACTTGCCTCGATCTCGAAGTGCAAATAAGTGTAGATAAAATTTGTACTCTACCCGTGAACTCGACTTCGGTCTATGGCTCGGAATTTATTCTCTAAAAATGGCAACCAGAAATACGTGAGCGCTTCGTCAAAATAAAATATTTCTCAACTAATAATATAATATAATAAAATATCTCTCGAAAATCTCTACGATAAATAACGGAAATTAAATCCCGGATAAATAAATCTCTCTTCGAACTCAGAAATTAAATCTTGAAAATCAATCCTATTTTTAATATCCGTAAATTCGACTTAAAATGAAAATAGGGTTACGACAATTAACGACAATACTCTATTTTTAATCTCGTAAATAATTAAATATTACTCCGATTTTAATCTCTAAAATAAATTAACTCGATCCGGTTAATTAAATAATCCGGAAACGATAAATATAAATCTCCTAAAATAAAACCGCTTTTTAATCCTATTTATTCACAATTATTCCTCTTTTTATCACAACTCAATACATTTCTAAATTATGTCCAAGAATCACAAAACATTTCTTGTTAAATATTTAACCAATTATACCATTTCTACTAAATTATTTATTTCTCACAATTTTTAATAATATTCCAGTTTTAACAAAACTAATTGAACCTCTTTTATTTATTTCCCGATTAAAACAGTCAACTATCAATTTATCATTACGTTATTATTTTATTATTATTATAACTGCACAGTACCGTCGAACCCACCTGCAACTACCACCACGCGCCACCAGCCACGCGCCTGATTTCTCTCTTCCATCTCCCCCTCATCCGTTCTCTCTCTCCGGTTCTCTCTTTCTCTTTCTCTCTCAATCTCGCCTCTCTCTCTCCCCGCTCATTTCTCTCTTTCTCGCAGCAACAACTCTTGTCTCTCTGCCCTTTCTCTAAATCACACCACCACCAATCACTCTCCCTTCGACATCAACAACAACGCCAACCAACAACGACAACAGCAACTCCTCTCTCAATCCGCACAACAACAACAACGACGACCATCGACCTCCTCCCCCTTGCTTCTCTTTCTCTCGTTCTACCCTCTCCTCTCTCTTCTCTCTCTACGCCACCACCACCATGTCGAACACAACAAACATCACCACCATAGCGGTGGTGGTCGTCTCCGAATCAACCCCAATTCGCCCCAAACAAACAACAACCACTAATCACTGTACAAACTACAACCTAACCCATTTACAACCCCCATCTCGAGTTCAATTACCACAATCATACGAAGATAACCCACACGAAACTTGCACACCGGCATAAACAAGGAATCGATAAACATAAACAAAAAAATCGGAATTAAATGAAATAACTACCTGCAGTTTGTTCTGTACTCTGTTGGTATAAATAATATGGTCGAGAGTTTTGGCTAGAGAGAAAAAATAAAGGGGTCAGTTTTGTTTTGATTGAAAATAAGGAGTGTTGATGTGGTTTTGGTTTTGAATGAAATAGAAGTAAGGTCTGACTTATCTTTATAAAACAAAATCCACCCGTTTGTAATAATAACGAGACCACTGATCAGTAGTGACAGTATTAATTAAATAAAAAGAATTAAATGATGGGGAACAAATGTGGTGACAAAATGATTAAAGCATGGTTAGTGAAAATTAATTGCTCTCTCCATTATAATAATATAATCCCGTTTTCTCCCGTGCTGGCTAATTAAACGAGACTCTAATTTCGCTTCCTAAAATAAATTTGACCCAAAAACTCAAATTCTATTTTCCTAAATTTCTTAATTTTAATAAATACCAAATAAATATAATTAAATAGATATAATATAATATTTACTTTCATATAAATAAAATCTCAAAATTTCACAAAAACACGTTAATTAAATATACCAGTGTATCGCTCTTAAATAAAATTAAATATCGAGTAGGAAAAATTTATTCGAAAAATTCGCGGTTATTACAGTCTTCCCCCCTTATAGGATTCCGTCCTCGGAATCAAAATTATGCACTAAACAATTTAGGATATTTATTTCACATTTCGCTTTCTAATTCCCACGTGGCTTCCTCAACTTAGTGGTTTCTCCAAAGTACTTTCACTAAATTTATCTTCTTAGTTCTTAACTCTTGCACTTTGTAATCTAGGATCTCTATAGGCTTTTCTTCGTAGGTCAAATTAGGGCGTATTTCCACTGGTTCGTAGGTTATAACATGCCTGAAATCAGAATGGTACTCTCTTAACGCAGAAATATGAAACACAACATGGATATGCTGAAGGTATGGAGGTAGGGCCAACTGATAAGCTAGTGGTCCTATCTTCTTGAGAATCTCAAAAGGTCCTATATCTCTATGCTCAACTTGCCTTTCTTCCCGAATCTCATTACTCCATTCCAAGGTGAAACTATCAGTATCACTTTATTTCCCTCTTTAAATGCTCTGTCTTTTCTCTTTTGATCTGCATACTTCCTCTGTCGATCCTGAACTGCAACTAACCTTTTTCGAAAAATTTCGATTGCTTATTTGGTTTGTTGAAATAGTTCTGGTCCTTGTATTTTCTTCTCTCCTAATTCATCCCAGTATAGTGGTGATTTACACTTCCTTCCGTACAATGCTTCATATGGTGTCATACCTATGCTAGAGTGGTAACTATTGTTGTAAGCAAACTCAACCAGGATAAATGATCATCTTAACTTTCTTTGAAATCAAGTACACAGGCTCTTACTATCACGGAGAGGAAAGAAATGAGGCTGCTCCCGCGCTTTTCCGAGGTTTTTAATATTGTCCTTTCACTTTGTCCGTCGGTCTGTGGATGATATGCAGTGCTCAGATTTAACTTCGTGCTAAGACATTCCTGAAAACTTTTCCAAAATCGCGAAGTAAAACGGGCATCTCTATCAGATACAATCGAAACAGGCACTCCGTGACGAACCACAATCTCCTTTAGATATATGCTCACCAATCTCTCAACGGAATACTTATCACTAATTGGTAGGAAATGCGAAGATTTAGTGAGTCGGTCGACAATAACCCAAATAGCATCGTGGCTGGCTCTAGTTCGGGGCAATCCTACGACAAAATCCATGGTAATATGTTCCAACTTCCACTCGGGTATCTCTAAAGGTTGTAGAAGTCCACTTGGTCATTGATGCTCTCCCTTCACTTTTTTTGACATGTCAAACACTTACTTACACATTCTGCAATCTCCCTCTTCATGTTAGGCCACCAATAATTCAACTTGATGTCTTGATACATTTTTGTGCTCCCTGGGTGAATGGAATATCTCGAGTTATGCGCTTCACTCATAATTTCTTCCTTCAACTCTGTAACATTAGGAATCCATATTCTTGATGCAAATCGCTTAATTCCCTTATCATCTTTTGAACTTAGAAATTCTTCTCCGGTCAACTCTGATATTCTTTCTTCAATCACTTGTTCCTGACAACGTCGAATCTTCTCGAGTAACTCCGGTTGAAACTGAATGCTGTAAACTCTTTCATTGTTTTGGACTGGGACCTTGACTTCTAATTCCATCTTCTCAAATTATCTAACCAATTCTTCTGAGGTTGTCAACAGGTTTAGTCTCTCCTTTCTACTTAATGCATCAGCTACAACATTAGCCTTCCATGGGTGGTAGTTTATCGAGCAATCATAGTCTTTGATCAATTCCAACCATCTTCTCTGTCTCATGTTTAATTCCTTCTGCGTGAATATATACTTTAAGCTCTTGTGATCCGTGTAAATCTCGCACTTCTCTCCATAAAGGTAATGTTTCCAAATCTTGAGGGCAAAAACAATAGCAGCAAGTTCCAAATCTTGAGTAGGGTAACGGGACTCATACTCCTTCAGTTGTCGAGAGGCGTAAGCTATTACTTTTCCGTGTTGCATCAGAACACATCCTAAACCCTTGTGAGAAGCATCGCTGAAAATCACGAAATCGCCTTTCTCATCGGGTAAGGTCAACACCGGGGCAGTAGTCAATCTCTTCGTCAATTCTTGAAAGCTATCTTCGCATTTGGGGTTCATTCAAACTTTTCACTCTTTCTGGTAAGTCGAGTCAATGGCGTAGCTATCTTTGAGAAGTCCTCACGAATCTACGATAGTATCCGACCAATCCAAGGAAACTTCTAACTTCGGTTGGAGTCTTGGGTCTCTCCCACTCTGCTACAGCTTCTATCTTTGCGGGGTCTATAGAAATCCCTTCGCCGCTTACAATGTGTCCCAAAAATTGAACTTCTTTTAGCCAGAATTCACACTTTGAAAATTTCGCATATAGCTTTTCCTTTCTCAGCGCTTCCAGTACTAAACGGAGATGTTCAGCATGTTCCTCATGAGACTTCGAGTATATCAATATGTCATCAATAAATACAATCACGAACTTATCCAAGTATCTCTTGAGCACACAATTCATCAAATTCATAAAAGCAGCTAGAGCATTCGTCAATCCAAAAGACATAACTAAGAATTCGTAATGTCCACATCGAGTCCTAAAGGCGGTTTTAGGAATATCCTCAGGCTTGATCTTTAGTTGATGATAGCCGGATCTCAAATCAATCTTTGAAAAATATATAGTTCCCTTAAGTTGGTCAAACAGATCGTCGATTCGAGGTAGAGGGTACTTGTTCTTGATAGTCATGTTGTTCAATTCATGATAATCAATACATATTTGCATAGATCTGTCCTTCTTCTTTACAAACAATACTGGAGCTCCCCACAGGGATACACTTGGTTTGATTACACCTTTTTCTAGCAATTCTTGCAGTTACGTTGCCAATTCCTTCATTTCCACTGGTGCCATTCTGTACAGCGTGTTTAAGATTGGTGCAGTTCTTGGTGCTACGTCGATTGCAAATTTATCACTCGATCCGACGGCATTCCAGGCAACTCGTCAAGAAAAACATCTTCAAATTGATTAACTACAGGGACTTCTCCAATCGTAGGGGTCTGTTTCTCGGTCTCTATCACATGAGCCATATTGACTTGATATCCTTGCCGGAGTAATCCTTTAGCTCGAATTATTGACAGAAAATCCTTAGTCGGTTTCCGTATGTGAAAAAAAATTCTTATACCATTAGGTTCACTTAAGCTAACTCTCTTCCGACGACCATTTATTTGGGCATCATAGCGCGCTAAACAATCCATCCCTAGAATTACGTCAAATTTCCTTAACTTAAAAGGAATGAGGTCTGCATCGAAACATTGTCCATGTATCTCTATAGAACAATTTGGACACAATTGGTTTACTAGTACGATTTCCTGATTAACTACTTCTATGCTCAGAATCTCTTCTAAAGGTACAGATTCAAAATTCGAATAGAACACATGCATTCTCAAAATTCACTAGAAGCATAATCGTAATCACATTGCTATCATTAATGGCATCTCTCATAGTCATGTTAAGAGTTCGCGCTGTCGGCTTGTTATTAGGAGGTGCTGTAAATCAAGGCACTGGTTTCTCCTTCAAAGGTTGTCTGAATTCTCGGGACACGGGACCTTATGATCCTTGATAACATCTGTCATACTCATATAAAAAAAATGTATACTTGGCTTGTCTTCTAGAGGTGTAGCCAATCTTATAACTGTGTTTTCTCTCGGGTTAATAATATTTTTCGTCCAACTCTCCATTCCTTCCTCATTTGAAGTAGGAATATCCTTCTTCACGTAGTTTAAATAATAATACTGACCCTCTCCAAAAATATATATATCCTGCTCATATGGTCTTAGATGCTTTTGATTTAAGGAGCTTAATCCTCCTATGATTCACAACATACTTAAAATAGTACTTGTTAAGTATCAACTCAATAATTCTAACTTAAGATATCACCATCGTGCATTTAATAGTTCTCTTTTGCCTTCCACCAATTATTTTATTTACCATAATATATTAACAGAGATAGTCCTAGCTTATTCAACACTATACAAAGAAAATATTCTACATTCCTCTCAACCATGTTCTCATTTCTTTTCCTATATGAAAAACTATCATTCTTTCATCAACAAGTAATATATCATCAATGTATACTCAGTATCGACTCGCTTCTCACTTTTAAAGGATTGTTCCGCATTCAAACCAAATTCTTAGTACTTTAACACACAACCCTGAGACACTACATAGGCTTTCGAATATCTGACCTGCGAATAATTAGCGTAATAGTCTATTTATAATTAGAAATTGGCACTCAAACTCGAGTTGTTGAAATTCTCTTTTCTGGGAGTAACGTTTCATCACATTCAAATTTCAGTATACCTCTTTGAATTTCTTATACACCGATCATTTTAGGATCCATAAGAACATTGAATAGAGATTTCCCATAAAGGAATTAATGTTAAACAACAACAGGTGAACACTCAAGTTTTGATAGTGAGAATCTTAACAAGGAATTAACTGAGAGATCATGATGATCATTGAACATCTGTTTTGTTGCATGTTTCATTAGGACAACCGTCATAGTACACAAGGTGGCCAGCCTTTAGTACTCTAATGACAAACAACATTACAAACGGTGGCGTCCCACCAGACTTCAATCACAGAGACTGATAGTCTTCCCCTATAAATAGGGTTGTTCATCTCAATATCTCAAAGGGTATCAAATATAGTAATGGATATTAAAGGGATTTGTATTTATGAAAGTACATGATGATGGATAACTTAACCTCAAAACAACGTAGGTCTTTTTTCAAATATGGTAGAAATTGCCTGAATAAATTCGAATGGTAAGATTTATCGATAATCGTTGCTAACGAAGTTATTTAAAGAACGATTTTCCCGCACAATATAAGCTCTCAGGAACAACTATTGATTCTCGAATAAAAGCGACACTTGCAAACTTCGGTAGCTCATCAGGGAAGAAAATCTCAAAAAGGGGATGTATAAAAACACAATACCGTAGAAAACTATTTCAACCTCTATAAGGTATATCTTTAGAAAAAATAATGTCGATCACGAAATCGTTTAAGAATTTAGCCTCAAACTTGGAACACATAATTGCATCTCTCTTTAAGTCCACCTCTGGTGCACGTACCTCGTGATGATCCAACTCCGACTCTGGTAAGGGTATTGATAACATCTAAAAAAATGTGGAAGCTCTGTAAGGTAACATCTGATCTTAATTATAATGGGAAATTAGGCATCCTATCTTATATTAATCAGGAATTAGGGGTCCATGCGAATGAGGCGTAGAAAATCTATCTCGAGCAGAACGAAAGTTAACAGATCCGGAAATAAACATCGATAAAGGTACTAAGAGTTTCGGTCACAAACAGGTTCTAGTCGACTATAAACGCATATAAATATATAAGGGTGTAAGGCACTTAGTACTTAAAATCTCAACATCTTATTAAATCTCTAAATTCTCACGTCGTGTCATATTCCTAGGCTCTCACGTTTCCTAAAAATATAACTACTGCTCTGATACCAAAACTGTAACGCCCCCAAATCCACCCTGACAGGGGACCCGGGTCGTCACATTGTCTCAATATCCTGCAGAACACGATAACGCAATAATAAAATAAAATATTTATTTCAACGGAACATAAATGTCCCACTCCGCAGTTCCATGATCGTCTCACAAAATAATACAATCCAACTTATTTCACCTCTGGATAATATCTTACATAAGTTCATAAAAATAGAAAATAAAGGTTCCAGCGGGATATTCTAATTCTTGTCAGCATAGTCTGAAGCTTTTCCCTTTCCTCTGGATTTCAGGCTGGACGTCTCGCATCTTTCCATCTTGACAGCTGAACAAAATGTTTTAAAGCAAGAATGAGCAACTATAGTGCTCAACAAGTTCTTTCATTGCTCGGGGTATAAATATAATAATATTTACCGAAAGAAATACTCAAAATTTTAATGTAGGATATCACAATCTGAATTGGCTCAAACTCATCTCGAAAATAGCATACTTGAAAGACTCAATACTCATCTTGAAACAAAATACTCGAAAGAATCAATACTCTTCTCGAAACAGAATACTTGAAAAACTCAATGCTCATCTCGAAACAGAATACTTGAAAAACTCAATACTCATCTCGAAACAGAATACTCGAAAGACTCATTTGATATAGCTCTGATAACTCATGATTTAAGAATAAACTGGTCTTCCACCTCACGGTATCTCGGTGGGGCGATCAACTATCCGACCGAGAATGCCGCCTCCAATGACACCGCACTTCGCCCGATCACGGCTACAATACGATATCAACTATATATATGTATGAATGCTAGCATCATAATGGTTATCAATTCAACCAAGGCAACAAATGCCTAATTATTCTCGGTCCATATAACGGTACACGAGTCTCTAGTTCTCTACAAGGGGCCTCTTGCCCAAAATTGACCAGTAGAATACAGAATTCCCGAATATTTGGGGTACAGATAACTTGAAATAATTTATCCAGAAAATATTTACAAATCTGGCGGACTGCCAGTCTGACTCGATTTTACCACCAATCCGAACAATGGACTGATGTAAATTCTCAGTAATAATAATTTATCGGTTGACACGAACAAAATGCCAAACCTTGACAATAAAATCAACTATCTCGAAATTATGAGAATAGTCTTAAAATTGAAGTAATTGGGAGTCGTACTGAACAAATAGTACTTCTCAATAATTATAATACTCAACATTGATGAACGTTTAAATAGAATATTTTTCACTTGATCGACGAATAAAAATCTCTAACAATTATAATTTTTAAACTCTTATCGGTTAATTCGAACGAGGAACTAACTAAAAGATAATCAATAAATAACGGTTGAATTTGTAAAATAAATTCAATCGAAAAGAATGAAGGTAACTATCTCAGACGAATGAGATTAGTTTCACTGAATCAAAATAATAGTCGTCTCGAATTAATGAGATCGACCCGATAGCAATTAAATTATTTATACGCTTATAGAGATTATAATTCTCAAATAAACTAAATTAACAATATAATAATATTTAACGAGAGATAATGTTCAAAAGAAATTATTGCATCATACGGAGCAACAGATAAATCTCAACATATAATATCTCGAAAATAATTAAGGAATTAAATAACACGAACAGAAATTCATAGTTTCCAAAGGTTAGGGTAGGAATGAACTTGCCTCGATCTCGAAGTGCAAATAAGTGTAGATAAAATTTGTACTCTACCCGTGAACTCGACTTCGGTCTATGGCTCGGAATTTATTCTCTAAAAATGGCAACCAGAAATACGTGAGCGCTTCGTCAAAATAAAATATTTCTCAACTAATAATATAATATAATAATTTTCATTCACACAACTACTGTTAGATCAAAGAGAATAAATGGTAGCTGATATAATGGACGTAATTGAGGAGTATGAACCAGTTAATGATGAGGGGGAGGTTGATGAAGGTAGACAAGAAGATGATGATAACATCAGCTTTCAGGGAGACTCTTCTAATATGGATTCTAGTGAAAGTGAAGTTGAAGTGACTATAAAGAAGAAGAGAAGGATTCCTCCACCAAATCCTCCATATAGGAATAGAAGAAAGGGCATATATAGTATGCTGTAATTGCATTTTTATGTTTCTTAATTAATTGCACCTCATTTGAAGCTCATGTAAATTGATCTTTGTCTTATGACAGGGCCTCTTTAAGAACACTGAAGACACCCCTGTTATATTAGATGATGTTGATGGACCTCCGAGCAGTCAACCTACTCAAGATGACATTGTCCAAAGTAATTGTAGAAAGAAGAAAACAGTTAAAGGTAAGAGAAAAAAGGGTGAAGAAGGGTGTTTCAAATGCAGATATGATGGCAGAGGTATTAGAAGAAGATGAGGATGTTCAGAAGGGTGGTAAGGGGGTTGGTGATAAGAAAAAAGGAAGGGAGAAAAAGGTTGTTGATAAGAAAAAGGTTAGGGAGAAAAAGGTTGTTGATCACAATGTTGATGATGATGCCAGTTCAGAGGGCATGTTTAACAGTGATGATGAGAGGATGGTTATGTCCTCCTGTGATGAAGATGAAATCCAATTTCCAGAGTTTAATGAGAGCATTGATATGGGGGATTCTCAATTTGCACTTGGTATGCTATTTACAAATGAAAAAGTTTTTAGAGAGGCTGTAAGGAAACATGCAATACAGCACCAGAGACCTATAAAATTGAAGAAAAACTTGTCAGACGAGATAAAGTGGGTGTGCAGTGAGGGATATGAATGGAAGTGTTATGGAATAAAACAACAAAGGTCAGATACAATTCAAATCAAAGCACTTCAGAGGCATCATACCTGTAATCCAACTTGGGAGCAAAAACAAGTTAATTCCACCTGGATAGCCAAGCTTTATGAGGATGATATCAGGATGAATCCTACCTGGCCAGCAAATGCATTTCAGTCGAAGGTGATTAATGACTTGAAATGTAAAATTTCAATGTCTATGATTTACAGAGCACTGGCAAAAGCAAAGGAAAATATCAGTGAGAAGCATGAAGCTGAGTATGCTAAGCTCTGGACTTATGCAAATGAAATCAAAAAACAAATGACAACTTCCACAGTCAAGTTGATGTCAGAGCCAGATGGAGAAGGAGAAGTGAGGAGGTTCAAAAGGTTTTATGTGTGCCTTGGTCCATTAAAGGAAGGCTTTATGGATGGATGTAGACCATTGATTGGGTTAGATGGGTGTCATCTAAAAGGCCCTTTAGGTGGAATTTTGTTAACTGCAGTGGGTACTGATCCTAATGATGGGATGTATCCACTAGCATGGGCTCAAGTGGAAGCAGAAAACAATGATGGCTGGGACTGGTTCCTTGGCTTATTGAAAGATGACTTAAGGATGGACAACACAGGCTCTAATACATTCATCTCTGATCGACAAAAGGGCTTAGTGAATTCACTGGAGAAGCAAGTACCTAATGCAGAGCATCGTTTCTGTATGATGCATCTCTACAAGAATATGTATAAAGAACATAAGGGAATTGGTGTAAGAAGGCTATTATGGTGTGCTGCAAAGTCTACTACGGACTACTATTTCAACAGACACATGAATGACATGAAAAAGGTATGCAATCGTATCTTTATAAGAATATGCAATAGTCTTTTTTCTTGTGCACTGTCTTATGTCTATAATTTCATGTTTATAGATAGCCCCAAGAGCATATGATTGGTTAGCAGCAAAACCAAAGTCCCAGTGGTCAAGGGCTTCCTTTAGAGACATATGCAAATCTGATATGTTCGTTAATAACAATTGTGAAGTGTTCAACAATGCTATTAACAAATTCAGGGACATGCCAATTATTAGCATGTTTAAGAACATTCATATCACATGTATGGAGAGAATACAAAGGAGAAAAACATAAATGGAGCAGAAAAACATAGATTACTGCAGTAATGCATTGAAAAATCTACAAAAGTAAGTCTTTATCTCTTTTTTTACCTTTTAAAGCTGTCTTTGTCGAAGTCTTTATCTCTAAATCACCATGACTTTGAAACAGGGGAATGAAGAATGCTTGTAAGGCTAGGCCAATTTGGAATGGTGGTCATAAGTACCATGTGACCATGAAAGAAGGGGGTTATGAGATTGTGGTTGACCTGCAAAAAAGAATTTGTGCTTGCAGAAAATGGCAACTAACAGGTATTCCCTATTTTCACGCTTGTTCATGCTTATTTTTCTAGAAGAAAAATCCTGTTGATTACATGCATGAGTGCCACAAGAAAGACATGTATTTGAGGGTATATAATGCCTGTTTGGGATTTCTGATAAGTCTACTTATATTGATTTAAGCCCATTTCAACTTACTCTAAAGTGTTTGGCAGCAATGTGAAGTGGGCTTATTTATCACAGTTAAGTCCATCAGAAAAAAGTACGTGAGCATCTACTTTTCTTCAACTTATCATCTGGACAGCAGACTGGCACCGAGCCACTGACGCATTCTTTGTTATTAAAATATATTCTAAAATTATATAAAGTAATTTGTAATTGTAATATACTAAAATTATATAATTATATTTTTATGAGATAATATACGAATTAAAATTATATAGATAATAATATGTAAGTGTACCATATATGTATATAATTTTATAATGTAAATTCATATATTTTATATAATTTTATTAAATATAATAAATTTTCATATCAGGTTCGAAGATTTTGATTTAATCCGAAATTTGTTCAAATTGTTTCGGATAATATTTTTCCCAAACACCTTTAACTTATAAGTCATAATTGCCAAACACCTTTAACTTATAAGTTAAACATCCAAACACGAAAATATAAGTTGTAAGTAACTTATTACTTACTTCATATAAGTTACTTACTTCATATAAGTGTTAAGTAACTTATTTTAAGATTTCCCAAACGGCCTCATAGTCATTTTATTGAACCCATGAATGGGGAAGAGTTTTGGGAAGAAACAGAAGCAACTCCACTTCTACCACCTTTATTTAAGGTTGGTCCAGGCAGGCCTAAAAAAAGGGACAAGAAAACAGATATTTTGCAAACAAGAGCAAATGATCCAACAATGCTGAAAAGGGCAGGTACAACTCTTCACTGCACTTACTGTAAGGAAGCTGGGCATAATACTAGATCTTGCAAGTCAAAGGTAAATGACAGCACAAATTTTGTTTATAGTATTGTGAAGGACACAATTTTTTTATAACTTGTTGTATTATTTTAGGTGGTTGATCAACAAACTAACTCACTCCCAACTGAGAATCCCTCAACTGAGAACACACCAACTGTGAAGATCCCAGTGACATGTTCTTATTGCAAGGGTGAGGGACATAATACAAGAACATGTCCTAAAAAAGTAAGTATGGCTACATTTATACAAGTTCATTAGTATTAATGTCATTTTACTGAAATCTTTTTTTAACTGATTCCAGAAAGCTGACCAAGAGAAGGGTAAAGAGCAGTCAAACCCTTTTATAAAAAAGAGCAAAAAGCTAGCCAATTCAACCCATCCACCAGCTGAACAACAAAAGAAAAAAATTGAGCAGAAAAAATTAGCTTCACTGAAGAGAAAAGCAACTCCACTTCATAATGCAAGTCCAAACAAAGCTGTCAAAAAATAAGCTGAAAGTACTCATGGAGGGATCATTAAGCCTTTCAAAGCACCTGTTCAACATGTTTTGGGTGTGGATTCAGTCAGAGGTCAGAAGTACACTTCTTTGAAGAACCTTGATGCTGCCAGATTGAAGATGCAGAAAAATTTGGGAAAGAAAAGCTAATGAAAGAAGTTTTTACGGTTATTTTGAAGAAAAATTAGTAGGCGACATTATGATTTTTGGGTACATTTAATATTTGTTGCCATTGGTTGTTGGCTAACATTAGTTATGGTTGGTTTTTGGGTACTCTTTATGTTGTGTAAGCCTTTTGGATGGTTGGTGTAAGACTTTTGAATGCTTGATTTATGACCGAAATTTATGGACTAATTTATGTTGTGTAAGCTATGATGTATTGTAGGTTAAAAGACTGTTTTACCCTCAATATTTAACGTCTGTCAGTCAAAAGGGTGCAAATTCTTAGGATATTTAAAGTTTTAGGTGCAAAGTGCAAGAAATTAAAGTATGAGACCAAAACGAAAAAACACCCAAAGGTAAGGGGTGCGAAAAGCTTAAAATAATATTACAAGGTCGCCGCGAAGCGCGGCTTAGTCGACTAGTATATATGAAATATAGAAAAGTACAAATCCAAAATCATTAAAATTTGGATCGGAAAGTTTTGTATTACCATGTACAAGAATATTATTTTAGAATTATAATAATAATTATGAAATAATTAGATAAATTTGTTTACATTGGTTAACTTTTTTAAATTAAAAAGGTATCAAAATAATTAATTATCAATGGGGTTGGAACATAGTGAATCAATAAATTTTATTTATTTTATTATATTTACTTTCACACATTGCTTCCAGAAGAATAACTCATTGTTTTTGTGGTAAATAATTAACTATATTTGAACTAAATATTCATTTTCATAATTATCTATTACTAGTTAATACTCCCTCCGTCCCGATAGGTTCTTAACATGGGGATCGGGCACGGAGACCAAGGATAGTGGGTGTAATATTGTTAAAATAAATGAAGTAGTGGGTGTAATAGTGATTTTATTGTTAAAATAAGTGAAGTATTGGGTGTAATAGTATAAAGTGTTGAAAAAGTGGAGTAAAGTAGTGGATGTAATAATGTATTTTATTGTTAAAAGTTACTATTTTTGGTAATGTAAAGAATTGGTGGGACGTCCCAAAAAGGAAATTGTAAAGAAATGGATGGGACAGAGGGAGTAATTGAATTGAAAATTCATGTTTTGGAATCCGAAGGCAGCTTAGGGGGACTCCCCTTCAAGCCGGCTGTATATGTCAGAATGAAAACGAAAAACGAATGTACTATTATTTAAACGAAGATCTGCTATTGAGACCATTCTCACTATAGGCCGTACTTCTCCTAGAAGTTGTTACTCCCTCCGTCCTAAAATACATGTCCCTTTTCTAAAACAAATTTGTCCCAAATTACATGTCCCTTTTCTCCTTTCAATGCAAATTTAAGTGTAGTTTTACAAAACTATCCCTACATTTATTGTATCAAAAATTTGACTTTTTTAAACTTAACTCTATTCTCATTTTCCAATGTATTAAATAAGGGTATTAGTTGGAAAAATTTATTCAACTAACTTTATCTTAATATGTGTGCTTTTTAGAAAAGGGACATGTAAATTGGGACGGAGGGAGTAGTTGCTAACTAGGAGTATTTTCTTCTTATTTAACTATTTTATTCTTACTAGCTTATAACCCGTGCGATGCACGGATTTTTATGTAATAAATTTTATTTTATGTTACAATTATATTTTTATATAATCATTATTTACAATGTTTTATTTTTATTTTTATTTTAATAATTTAATATAAATTTAATTAATGACATGCATTGTTTAAAACTTATATATCTATACTATTATATAAAAGCCGAAACATTAAAAGTTTTGGTACCTTTTTTTTGGTACGTAGTGAATTTACTTATTTATCCTTCATTATAAAGAAAATTATATACTAACCTATACTATTAAAACTCCTAAAATAAATAATAACATAATATAATTAAAGGTAAGTAGTCGATTGTCTTTTTTCACATTTACTTTAATTGAAGATATTACCTTTTATAAACACTTAAAACATCAAACGTATCATATCTTCTAATCATTAATTTTAAATAAAAAAGGTAACGTGTTTTAATTCGAAAGAAAATATTAATAATTGGAAGATATGATACGATTGATGTTTTTAGCTAATATGATGTGATATTTTCGGGTATATATTAATGATTTTAAAATTAGTTTTAAGTTAAAAAGGTGAAGTGTTTTAATTCGAAAGAAAATATTAATGATCAATATTAATAATTTGAAGATATGATACGATTGATGTTTTTAGCTAATATGATGTGATATTTTCGGGTATATATTAATGATTGTAAAATTAGTTTTAAGTTAAAAAGGTGAAGTGTTTTAATTCGAAAGAAAATATTAATGATCAGAAGATACTATTGATGTTTTTAGATGTTTATAAAAGATAATATCTTCAATTAAAAGTAAATGTGAAAAAAGGCAATCGACTACTTACCATTAATTATATTATGTTGTTATTTATTTTAGGAGTTTTAATAGTATAGCTTCTTATATATTTTTCTTTATAATGAAGGATAAATAAGTAAATTCACTACGTACCAAAAAACAGATACCATGCCAAAACTTTTAATGTTTCGGCTTTTATATAATAGTTTAGATTATAATATTATTATTTTATTTGTATTAAATAGAAACGCCTGTAATATAATTAGAAAAATGGAGGTTTTAGTAAGAAGATAGAAAAAAGGTAACGTGTTTTGCTGAAAAAAGGTAACCGTCCATGATATAATTGGAAAAATAGAGATTTTAGTTAGAGAAAAGAGAAAAGGTAACGTGTTTTGACTGCAAAAGGTAATTGTTTAGTTAATAATAATTATATATAATTATGTTATTTTTTAGATGAAATGGTATTTGGTTAATTATTAGTATTATAATATTATTTTTTTTAATTAAATAGAAACGCCTGTAATATAATTAGAAAATGGAGGTTTTAGTAAGAAAAGGAAAAAGGTAATGTGTTTTGCTGAAAAAGGTAACCATCCATAATATAATTGGAAAAAGAGAGATTTTAGTTAGAGAAAAGAGAAAAGGTAACGTGTTTTGACTGAAAAAGGTAATTGATTAGTTTATAGCAATTATATATAATTAAGTTATTTTTTTAAAACAAAATTGCTCGTAGTGTTTTTAAAAAGGAGGAATTTTAGTTAGATAAAATGTAAAAGATATTTTATTTTAAATGAAAAATGAAATTATTTAGTTATTGAAAAATCGAAATTGTTATATGTTTAAACTGAAAAAGGAAATTGATTAATAAATGAGAAATTTTAGTTAGATAAAATACAAACGATATTGTATTTTACTTGGAAAAGGAAATTATTTAGTTCTTGAAAATAGAAAAGATAATATGCGTAACCTGAAAAAGGAAATTGATTAGTTAATAGATCTGTAATTGAGTAAGGGTAATAAGGTAAATTCAATAGGTACCGTTGAACTAAACTTTTAATGTTTCGGCTTTTATATACTAGTATAGATTAGCTGAATTGCCACAAATATGCATGGTTCTAAAAATTTCCGATTTAACCGATTAATCCCCGATTAATCTTCTATAAGGTAATGAACCGATTCGATTTTTGAAATTCGATTAATCCTGTGAATTTATTTAAAATAATATGTTTAATTGTAAATTAGACTAATATATTAAATATTATTATAATATCCGATTAATACTCCGGTTAATCATTCCGATTAATCCCCGATTACCCGATTAATCTTAAATGATACTTCGACCGATTTATACCGATTGCCGATTTTTATAACCATGCAAATATGTCTATTCACATTAGCACTTCTCCTAAAAATTGCTAATTACAAATTATTTTATTCTTTTTATTAAATTTAATTGCCACAAACATGTTTAGTAGTAATTTCTTCGCACCTCCTCTCTAATACAGTAATACTCTGATTATTCATAAAGAGGTTTGCTTCCCCCACCGATTTTGTATTATTTGTTGGAGTATTTGTATTCAAATTTGTTTCTTTTATGATTTTATACGATTTAAACATTCGACTTTATATATATAAAGAAGTGTCAAAATCGTTTTTTTTTTTTTTTGTAAAGTGTCAAAATCGTTTCTAATTTGATTAAATTGATCATTTTTTTGACAAAATTAAATTGATCAATTTGAAATTAAGAAACAAATAGTATTTTAGAAAAACTGTTGAAGTACACTTTAAATTAATTTATCACTTAAACCAACTTATCTATCAGGTTTGCAATAGTTTGTACTGTTGAGGTGCTGCGTGTGAAGTGCGAACTGTCGATGTGATGCCTTGAAGCTGGCGTGGCAAGAAGCTCTTGCACTGTGAAGAACTTTTTAAAACCGAACCGATTTTTTAAAAAATTTGATTTGACTCGAAAGTAACCAAATTATCTAAATTATAAAATTTGTATTTACCTTAATCAAACAAACTATTGTTTTCTTAGTACAAGGAAACAAATCTACCTCTATTAACTTGTACATCATAATTATAAGTTTACTTTTCAATTTGAAGTTGGAAAGAGAAAGTGCTAGCTTTGCGTATTTATTTTGGGTTAACAAAAATTGTAACTTTTCGAATCTGTATTGGAAAGAGAACTTGCTAGGCTTTGCATACTCCCTCTGGCTTTTTTTATATTTTTTTATATGATGTTTGACTTTTTGCACGCAAATCCAAGTGCTTTGACCAGGCACTTATAATTATTAGATCAAAACACTTGGAAATGTGTGCAAAAAGTCAAACTTTATATAAAAAAATCTTCCTATAGGCTAGTATCAGTGTTGAAACAATTGAATTACACAATGAGTGATCAAGATGTCTGGAAAAATCTTCCTATAGAGCTTGTTAAAGTTATAGCACAAAGGTTGGAGTTCGTGGACGATGTTAGAAGCTTCTCATGCGTATGTAAATCATGGGAACTTGCGGTTTTTGAATTGGAACCGGGCCTGTTTACGAATTATCCCTGCTTGAAAAGATTTAAGTGCAGTTAAGGTCAGTAAGCTTGAAGCAATTCTTACTGAGATGGACAATCCTGTTGATCTAAGTAAGTGTTCTAAAGCAGACGATCTAATCCGTGGTATCGATGATTTGTTGTCACTAACAGGAGTAGTATTCGTGGCTGGTTCAGTCTTGCATCACAAAAGTTATATAATATTTACTTGCCTGAGGCTACAGACAAATTAATATTTGGAACAAGTAACGGATGGTTATTAACATTAGGTAGAGATTTTGAAACCAATCTTTTGAATCCACTATCGAGGCACCAGATTGCACTTCCTCCTATGCCTATATTGCCTGAACAAAAAGAATACAAGTATGATGATTATCAAGAACTCCACATCAAATTTGTCACTAAAGTTGCTATGTCTTCAGATATACCAAAAAAAACTACGTTACAACATCAGTCTGGCAGTCGTCGTCCCATAATAATGGCCAGCTACACAGAATATGGAATATTGGGTTTCACCAGATTAGAAGAAGACACGTTTTGGACAAATGTGCATTTGGAAACCCTTGATTGTTACTTCCAAGATATTGTTTACCACAAGGAAAAATTCTATGCGATAAATTCCGATGGTAAAGTATTCATGTGTGATATTCATAACAGCGATAAAAAAGAAAGGAGGCCAAAAGGTAAAATGATTACATCAGTTCATATTGAGAAGAAGGATCGTAATCAAAGTTATTTGATTGAATCATTATTTGGATATCATGTGGCTAGTGTTGCGTTCCAGAGAGGGAGAAGTGTTTAAAGGAGAAGATTCAGCATATATTCATGGAGAGTTTTTTTTATCATACAGTTAATTTCAAGGTTTTCAAGTTGGAAGTGAATTATTCCAATTCTAATGATATTATTCAAACATGTACTTGGATACAAGAAGTAAAAGACTTAGGAAACGAGGCATTATTCATCGGACAGGCTTCATCAAAATCGGTGGTATCATCAAAATTTATAAAACCAAACAGTATATACTTCACTGATGATTCTCAATGTATGTGCAACACAAATGGTAGTCATGATATGGGATAACCTGGAGACCAGGAAAATCCAGCCTCATTTTCAAGGGATATCCATCAATCCTTTCTCTCCTTCACTTTGGTACATCTAAACAATTGTGCATAATAGTTCATTCTCTTCTGCCTGTTTCTTTTTCCTCTATTAGGTAGAAAAAAAATTACACAGATCAAACTCCTGAAGAGCATCAGATTTATAGTCAAGCATCCGATTTCAGAAGAATTTCAATGGTAGTAATTTAAAATCCGCTCCAGTAGGAATATTCGTGCATTATATGAATTAGTGTGGAGTCCCTTGCATTATACAGGCTTTCATGTAGTTACTATATAATAGGGAAAATAAATTATTTCATCCTTAAACTATATGCTATTTTTGGTTTAGGTCCCTGAACTATAAAAAAAAATAACTAAATACCTAAATTTTTAAAATTTCTGATTGACATCCTTCCGTCAGTTTTTGACTAACGGACGTTAGTCAATGATGACGTGGCAATGTCGGAAAAATCGAAATTTCACGGAATGAGGTGAAAAATTAACATTTTAATCTACGAGTGATTATAAGAATATGGGTGGTGAAAGTTTTCGATTTCGAATTTACTAACATATCGAAATCTGCACTTTAATTTCAAGAACACAAAAAAAACTTACTAAAATCTGCTGATTTCCATATGTTAGTGAACTCAAAATTGAAAAACTTTCACCACCCGTGTTCTTGTAATCAGTCGTAAATTAACATGTCAAATTTTTACTTCATTCCGTGAAATTTCGATTTTTCCGACATTGCCACGTCATCATCGACTAACGTCCGTTAGTCAAATACTGACGGAAGGATGTCAATCAGAAATTTTAAAATTTTAGGTATCCGGATATTTTTTTTTAAAGTTCAGGGACCTAAACCAAAAATAGCATATAGTTTAAGGACAAAATAATTTATTTTCCCCTATATAATATTATACAAAGTTATTAAATGTAGCCATGTTTGTTCCTATAATGGATCATCTTGCAGCTGGTAGCGTTTCCAGATAGAACTGGCATTAATATAACGATGAAGGTTTATGTGTTTTTGAAAGTGTTGAGATTGTCGTGTATTATATTTGGTACCGATAGTCGATAGAACATTGATGAATTGCGAGTTTGGAAACCAGGACAGGTCTTGGTATCCCCTTGAAATCGAATTTTTATACACAAGGTGTTGTGCTAGTGTATTTATCACAAAACCTTTCGGTGGTGTACATCTACTTGATGTATGGATTAATAGAGTGATTGTTTGGTTTAAGATCTTACTACAAGTCTACAACCTGATACAGAGAATGAGTCCCTGATGGCCTGATGGGATTCTCTTACCTATTTGAGATAACAATTTGGAATTGCAAACCATGGTGGAGTTTCACAGTCAGTCTCTTACTGATCTCTGAAAGACCATAAATCATATGCATAAACAAATTTACTATATAATTCTCTTCAGAGTCATAATTACAACTAAATCTTTGTGTATAATTTATAACAGTAGGAATAATCAGTTGTCAGTTTCATTAAGTTTCTTTATCTTTAGCTGGTGTCTTTTCCAAAACCATTTCTAGGCAAAGGTACCCATATGGTTCATTTAATATTATTATGTATGTGTAACCCCCCAAATTCAGTTTATTCAAAATATAACTCAAGCTAGGGTTGTTACACTACAATACTTATCAACTAATACTCAAAGTAGTACATATAACATTAAAACGCTTACCATACCTCAAGGGTCACTAAGCAGTTGCTCTCATCGCTAAATAAGACCTCCAAATTTTACTATAACCTTACTCGCGTTCCCTGTACAACCTTCCCTATACTGACTCCAGCTATCTCCTGCTTAAATTCTTTAACTGGCCAGGTAACAAGAATTTTAAAAAGTGAGCTAATGATGCCCAACAAGTTCACTACCAAAGAATTTATTAGATTACCAAGGGATCCCCGAGAGAATAAAAACACCCACAAATGAATATAATCTCAAAGAATGTATATCTTGAAACAATGAGAGATACCGAAGGAAAAGAAATGAATACAATCTAGAACGTGAGTATTTCATCACATGGTTGAATTAAGGCTCCAATAATTATATCCACAAAGAAATGAATAAAACACCAATAAAGACAAGTGACACATTATAACAACAATGCGACAGATTTCTCAAAATAGTACTCAATAAAATCGCCATGTTTGGTATTTCAATAAAAATAGAAACACTGAAAAATGTTGAATTAATGTAATTGAGTCAAACATTCCCCAGTTTGCACTATCGGTGATCAGCAGATAGCAAATCCCCCCATTGCATGCAATGTAATAGGTCCCCCGACCTAACAGCCAACATTTGGGCTGAACAGCTTAATAACACGGTTATTTCTCCTTTGTTCAACTCAATTTACTCAACACATTTACAAAACCAAACAGAATAATATAAATATGATGTACATCTCAAGCTCAAATAGAGAGATACAAGATGACCAAAATGTGCAAAACACTGGCACTTGAGAATAGAATATTCAGATTTCAAAAATCCCCAAGAATTTTTAAACACGTACTCCAAATCAACGGAAAGATATAAAATTCAGAATGATTAATAAGAAAATGATGATGTCACATTTACCAAGGATTCGAAAGATATGGAGTTTAGCTAGTATCCAAACAAATTTGAGAAAAGTGCTTTAACAAATCAATTTTCTTGTTCTGGACAATCATGAGTATACTCAGGTTCAGGAGTAATGTGAATAAGAAACGCCAAAGTTGTCAAGTTGTGAAATGTCATTGAAATAGAAAGGAAGGAAGAAACAAGCGTACTTGAAGAAACTATAAAATGCCACAGTCTCAAAAGAAAGAAAAGATAAAGGAGATAGTAGACTTGCAGCACACGATATAATTTGCTGTGGATGCAATGTTCAAATAAGATATGACTCCATGAGCAATTTAAGATCACTACTCCACCAAGGATTTAATGAGTTTTAATTCCACAACATTTTCACCAAGTATAATTTACACCAATAGGAAACTACGTCAAGCACAATTTACATACATCACACAAGAAAGTATAAGGAGTTAAATATGACTGAACAGATCAAATTCTTTCTCCAGGATATATCAAAACGAGTATAATTATATTGAGTATTTCCAATCGTGAATCTAAAACCAGCATGGAAACAAATAAAGTTGATAATAAGAGCGATTAGAGTGGCACAGGTGTACAAGGAGATAGTACTAAAAAATAAATTATGAACAATATAGTAGGTCTGACGTCAAATTAAGAAAAAGAAGGTAGGAACTTGCCTGTTTTCTGAATTAGCACGAATTTATAGATGTCATGACAGGCTTTACTGTTTCATTCACCTAGAACTCTTAACTTGATTCAACCACCATAGGTGCTAGATTCCCTAGTCACCTTAAGCAGCTCCTCAAACCAGAGCATGATGACTGCATACATGGCTCGCCTCACCATCAAGTATGATCACCTCACATTATCGAATCAAATCACATTCTTAATATATAGAAACTGTGGACCTGACCTCATATTTTAAAGGTTCTGACCCATTCACAAGAATTATCACTCCCATTGATGCCACCTTGTCCCTCTTGGCGCCCATTGGTTGTCAAATCCTCCACTCGAACGCCAGCTAGAGTAAAAGCGGCCACTTTCTAATCATATTTGAAAGGAATAAATTTGATTGTTTCATAGCACCAGTTTAAAGTTCACACTTTAATACTACGTCAGTCATTCTTTCTTTAAATCTTTAATTACCACATTCAGGATCAAAATTATAGATCTAAAAAGATCTAATCTCCAGAATATTGTTACGTCTCCATGTCCCATCATTTGAACCACTATTAATTCTACTTCGATAACTCCTTCAGTTATTAGACCAGGAGATTTCGCAATTACTAATCCAGAATTTCTTCTCTGCATCCTTCCTATATATTGCCACACAACGAAAGACCCGATTACTACTATATTTCAAGACACAACATTCGTTCATGCGTGTGATCAAACATTTAACATGCATAGTTACCATAAAGTCACTAACAAGCTTTGCCTCAACAACACATGTACTCCTCTATTCAATACCACCATATTAAACATAAATTTTGAATCAATAACCACAAAAATTGGATCCCTTAATCAGAACTTGCAATTAACTAGATAGATATATTATTTGGAAAGAAGAAAACCAGAAACTCATATCTACCCTATTGCAATAAACTCATATCTAAGTTCTAACCTTGTAAACCAAATATATTAAAGGTGCATGTAAACCCCTCTGTGTCTTCTTCGATCTTTCTCCGAGTTTCCTCTCCCTCCGATTGATAAATATTCAGTATACACTGTAACAAATGGACTGGTCTCAGCATATACTCCACGGGCTGATCTTGTTATTGACCCACAACAACTTGGGCCAATTACTTAATCCAGATTAATTACAAGCCCAGCTGATCCCACCTTGGTAAGTGTCCTACTATATATATTATGGTCAGAAACGAGGGCAAGATTATCGAAGAAGAAACTTTATTTTTACGTTTTCATTTCAGCCTTGTATTTTCATTTCATTCCAGTTATATTTTGTTCTTCAATTTTGGCTTTTCGTTCATTTACTTTCGGTACTTGATCTTCATTTTCAGTTTATTGAATCTATTTCAGTTTGTACTTGATTTTCATTTTCAATTTATTAAATCTATTTCAGTTTGTTATTATATCATGAGTTATCCTATTCAAGACCAATTTAGCTATACATGTTACAATCAGAACTTTCATAATGTTGCTGAAGAAGTAGTCCAGGTTGATTACAATTGGTATCAGTCCTTCCTCGGATGTGATGGATGTGTCTCCATGTCGATCTCTGCGATTGTCAATCGTCGATTCCCCAAACTCATGTTGGTACCCCTAATCCGTATTATACACATGAGTATGAACCACCTCCGGTGTCACTATCGTTTACCCACAACTCACAATTGTTGGATGAAAATCGTAACTATTCTGCCTATAAGGTGTTTGCGGAAAGTCCTATTAGTTCTAAAAGGTATCAAAGTTGTTCGGTTCTCGGAAAAAAGTCCTATTAGTTCTAAAAGGTATCAAAGTTGCGGAAAGTCCTATTAGTTCTAAAAATAGACTGGTCTCAGCATATATTCCACGGGCTGATCTTGTTATTGACCAATAACAACTTGGGCCAATTACTTAATCCGGATTAATTACAAGCCCAGCTGATCCCACCTTGGTACATGTCCTACTATATATATTATGTTCAGAAACGAGGGCAAGATTATCGAAGAAGAAACTTTGTTTTTACGTTTTCATTTCAGCCTTGTATTTTCATTTCATTCCAATTATATCTTGTTCTTCAATTCTGGCTTTTCATTCATTTACTTTCAGTACTTGATCTTCATTTTCAGGTTATTGAATCTATTTCAGTTTGTTATTATATTGTGAGTTATCCTATTTGTGACTAATTTAGCTATACATGTTACAATCAGAACTTTCATAATGTTGCTGAAGAAGTAGCCAACCCCCAGGTTGGTTACATACACCATAGTATTAAATATTAACTATATACACCGCCTCATTTATAAAGACTTTGACCACCTCCACTCACACTAAACTCTTTATAAAAAAATACTTTAAATGCTCACACAAACAAGTTTACTCATATGTATGTATACATCCATAATTGTTCGGGTTATTACAGTATATTTCCTCCTTACTATCAAGTTTACAATATGTTGCCTTCTAAATATTGGAACATCAATGAATCTCTTTTGTACATTATATCTCTGTGCTAATTTTTGAATGACATGAACGTTTACTTCGTTGCACTTTTGGGCAATCTAAATTGAAAGTTGGAACAACAATCAGTATGTTGCTTCCTCTATGTAGATAATTTGTTATGCTAGAAATAATTGGAGAAATATGATAGTTTTGTTTCGGTTCTCACTGCAGTAAACCATATTTTGCTGACTAAAGTTACTATCAGCCCGCCCAACTCATGCCGTTGTATGATAGTAATGTTCTAGTCTCTTATAAGTTGTCAGTATATTACATTGTCCTCAATTATTTGGATCGGTTATTTTTCTTTTAAGAAGACGAAACATGTGGAGTTATATGTTTTTGTTGTAAAGGCTCGACTGGCTTATAAATTCAATACTGCAAGACAACACTAGTCTCAGGAGGAATATGCAAATACTAGTTTCAGGAAGAAATAAAACAAGATTCATTATGCATCTACCGGCAAACCAAACACTTTCGTAAACAAGAGACCAGAGTTTGCAAATACTAATGCAAGTCAAACCTCACATAAACACTGAACTAAACACTACTTAAATCATGAAGAACACTGAAACAACTTGCTTGATTTTTTAACACTAACTAAAACAAGAGACCAGAGTTTGCAAATACTAGTGCCGGAACTGTATGTAAACCAGCTTACTACATCCACCAACGGCGCTTCGTAGCCGAACTAGAACCCCCTCCATCATCCAGCACTTCAAAGAAAGTCCTAAGTTCCGTTGCTGAGATTGGACAACCACCCACCTCATCGTAGTCATAGAATTCACCGGAACTAAGATCGATATCATAAAACTCCTTACCTGTAGTCTACAAAAAAGTAACAACCATGAGAGAAAGAATAAACAGTACAAAAGGATGTAAGATGTTTGAGAAATATAAAACTTACTGTTTCGACCTTCCATCCACGGGAGAAAATGCAATCAGCTGGTTCGAACATAGTTGAGCTAATCTCCATCAAAGAAACGAAACGCCTACTATCACTAAGTTCTTGACTTAAAGGAGCTTTACCACCGGAAATCATGACTGCACCAACACGCCCGCAATCCTTGCACTAACACAAACCAAATCATAAGTTACAAAATTGAAAAATAGAATAAGCTTAAAATTGCAAAAGAAAATGGACAAACCTTCATCATGTTAGTTGGAGCTTCTTTCATGTCCGACCACTTGAAATCCGGCACCACGATGATCATTTTGGTTTGCAACTTGTTGCAAGCAACAAACTGCATCGGTAAAAATACAAAAACAAAGAAAGCATAGAAAGATGAAAACAAAACAGAGTATCAACGCAAACACATACATATTATATATATACATACGCGAAATAAACTAAAGAGTATGTTGACCTTCAAATAGAGACCAACATTATGATTGTTGGCTCCAACATCAAGCTCGAGCTCACTGATATTCTCGAGATGAGCTAAAAAATTTAGCACATACTTCATCTTCCTTTGTTCCTAACTCTCTGTTGTGTGTATATATTTTTCCGTGTGGGTTGTGTATTACTGTGCTTTTAAGTAGGAGTTTTAAGTAGGAGGACAAGCTGGACAACTGCCTCTTTGTCTTAAATTCTCACAAGCCAAAACTTTAAAAATTAATTAATTTCATTTTTATATTCTTTTCGGTGGTTCTCAATTCTACCCATTATTTGGTTCTCGTTTTTATCCTTCCTTTACTAATTCAATCTATCCATTTCAAATGTGAATCATGTATGTATTAGCAAAGTTGTTTCCACTTTTTAAATTATTTTATAATTGTGTTTTCCTTTGGCCATGTACTAATTCTCTCCTACGTATAATTATTAGATACTAGCCGATAATCCGTGTGAAGCATGGGCACAGAATGAACACGCCGAGATTAAATATTAATATTAATACACTATTTAACTATGTAGTTATAGAAAATGAAATCCAAGATAATGTTAAATAAAATTAAGTATATAATAAATCTTGTATAATTATGTAGTTGTAAGGAATCGAACCCCGGAATTAGTGATAACTAAATTTGGTTTTTGGTAATATTACGTACCACTAGCTTACAGCCCGTGCAAAGAATAGGTTATTTTTAAATATTTTTAAAATTATATGATTAAAGAAAATAGAGTATAATAATTTATTATGGATATAATTTAACTTTGTAATAATAAGTAATAAAATAATAGTAATAATAATAGTTATTTAATAAATGACATGTAATGTTTAGAACTAATAATATAAAATCTTAATATAAATTTGTTGTTGACGGGATTCGAATCTTGATTTTTTAGAAGAGGGGTTTAAATATAGAAAATTTCTTATTATTAGATCTAACGATTATCATCTATTTATTAAATATCTAACGGTCACTATTTTTTTAACGGTTCAACTATTGAACCAAACTATTAACAATTATACCCATGTTTGCGTATTATAGTTTAGTATAGATTTATTTATTAGTTCATTTATGTTTTTTCCAAATGTTTTTAGATTAGATTGTATTTCATTTGACAGTATTTTGAAACAATTAATATGAATATTAAATAATATTAAAATTTGTATTCTTTTTTGTTCCTGAACCTAATAATTTAAGTATTAGATATTAATATATAATTGCTGATATTCAAATTTTATAAATAATGTTAGTAATTTTGGAGTTATAAATATTAGATTCTATATATGTTGTTGATTTGATTCGAACCTTTAACCGATACTTTATTTGTCTCAATCATTTCTTTACACTTTTCATTTTTGGATGTTATTCCTCCCAACTTGTTAGTTACAGAGGCATGCCTGTATACATCTAATAACAAGCCTAATTGTTTGTAATGCTTTGCATTACTTACATGACCTCTTAACTGAGGGAACCTCTAGTTGTAGAGTTTCTGTTTGTATTGTACTTGTAGTAGGCATCAAATCCTAGTTGTGTAACTGTACTTATAGAGTCTAGAATAATGCTTGAAAGAAGTTCCAAGGTTCATGCCTCAAGCAAGAAGATAAAGACTGTCAAATAATCACAGTTGGGATTTGAAGAAATGAAGAATTTGCCTAAGTACCAATTTGAGAAGTATATTTATCTATTCGAGAAGTCCAGCATTCGAGAAGTCAGGGATTCGATATCTCAAGACACTATTCGATATCTCTGAATACACTGTTCGATATCTCATTCGATATCTCAGAGATTCGATATGTCTATGTACTCTATTCGAGAACTCAGGAAGTCAACAAGTCAAAGTAGTATTCGAGTTCTCAAGGAGTCAACAAGTCAAAGTTCCATTCGATATTTCAAGGACTCAGAAAGCTATTCGATATCTCAAGGATTCGACAAGTCAAGTGTTCTATTCGACAACTCAAGGAATCCTGAAGAAAAGAGCTATTCGAGAAGTGATTCGATATGTCAATATAACAGTGTTCGAGAACTCCGAGTTATCGATCAAGTCAATTCAAGTTCTCGAATCACCTACTTAGTCACTTCTCGAATACATTCTTGGAGACAAAATACTGAAGAAATTGTACAAGTCAGAAATCTGCAACAAGCCAATGCACTTTATGGACCACAATCTGTAACGTGCTCTGGAAAGCCTACAAGGAAGCTTGGAGAGATATAGAAGAGACAAGGGGCTAAAGAAGTGGATCTGAACAGGCTTTGCAAAGTCAAATCTGTAACCGTTTGGACACTTACTCAAAAAGGATAGACAGACTAGAAAGTAATTTGTTCAGCTACCTTATTTGTAGTAAGTAGGGTGTATCCATGTTCTATAAGGATACAGCCTCACTTCCTTAGTCATTAACTTTTGTGAGTCAAGTTTTTCATACACTGTAAGCTATATCTCTCTGAGAAAAATGAAGCTGAGAATACTATCATTTGTATTCATAGATTGTAGCAACCTTTATCTAATAATACATTAGATTAAAGTGATATTGTGTCTTGTGTTGTTCTTTATCCGCACCTTCACGTTTGCACACACGAACACTTATTTGCTACATAGACTCTTGACAAATAAAAGTTCAAGAATCCATTCACCCCCCCTCTGTATTCTTTTACCGTATTTAATACTCAACAAGTGGTATCAAAGAGGGCTATTTATTCAAAAACAGAAAAACGATCATGAGTTCGAATACACCAAAGACTACAGGAACGGTGAAAGTCCCTAAGTTTGACAAAGAAAACTTCAACCTCTGGAAGATAAAGATGATGTTGTTCATCAAAGCCTCTCATCCTTTGTATCCTGAGATTCTCAAGAATGGTCCTTTTGTTCCACAACAAGAGATACCAGAGAAGACTGTGGAACCACAACTATCCCAAGATCTTATGAGGCCAAGGATCCATCAAAATGGACAGAATCAGAAAGGGAAAATGTTGCTCTTGACAGTCATCTCATGTTGCTTATTATTGATTCCATGGATATGTCAATGTTTGCAAACATTGCATCATGCACATCTGCCAAAGAAATGTGGGATCACATTGAGGTGTTATGTGAAGGAACTGATGAGGTCAGAGAAAACAAGAAACAGATACTGGTCACACAGTATGAGGCTTTCATGGCACAGCCCAAGGAAAGCATTACTGAGATGTTTGAGAGATTTCACAAGCTAGTTACAGAGTTGCAGATGAATGGAAAGGTTTAAAGTACCAAGGAGTTAAACATGAAGTTTCTGCTATCCTCACCAAACCATCTAGAGCAAAGGGTCATTTCTCTAAGGGAAAGAGATTTGAACAAAGTTACATATGATGTGCTCTATGGGGTTTTAAAAACTCATGAGCTTGAGTTGCTTCAGAAAAGGGCTATCCAAGCCAATCAAGGCAGAATGGTAAACACATCATGTGCCTTGATTGTCAACAAATCTATTCAAGACCTAGAAGCATCTACAAGCCAATTAAGGATAGAAGAGGTAGTAGAAGAGGAAGAAACTGAACCTGAGGTAAGTGAACCTGTTGAGGAGAAGGAGGAAGAAGAGTTTTACACTCTTGAAGAACTAGATGGGATGGAAAACACTTCAAATGCTTTCATGGCCAGAAAATTTCCAAACATCAGATTCAAAAGGAATCAACCCTTCAAACCCAAAACCCAAAACCATTCATTCAACAAGAGCAAGGCACCTGTGAAACCAAACAAGAATAAGTTTAAAACCAGCCATGTGGATAGGTCATCTGTAAGGTGCTATAGATGCAATGACCTAGGGCATTTTACCAGTGAATGCAAGAAGCCTAAAAAGAAGGATAGAGATTATCTTGAGCTCAAAGCTAAGTATGAGGGCCTTCTGAAAAAGTAGACACAAGGTAAGGCCTACATAGCTGAAGGGAAGTGTTGGGATGATTCTGACAGTGATGGAGAGGAACAAGAATTTTGCAATTATGCCTTGATGGCCAATTCCAAGGATGACACATCTCCATCAGACCCTCAGGTACAATCTCTCACTACTATAGATATGTCTATTTCAGAGTATAAATGCATGATTGAACAACTATCTGTTGAAATGTTTAACATTCATACTAGTATGACTGCTGCTAATGAAGAGATTGCTAAATTGTCTACTAGAAATGAAATGTTAACTAAAAGGAATGAGGAACTTGAGCTAACTGCTATGCAAGTAGAAAACCTTAAGAAAGAAGTTGAATATCTGCAGAATAAGGTTCTATGTGCTAGTCAAGTGGAAAAGGCTCTTAGGGATGAATTAGCTGAAAATGAATTCAAACTGAAAACATTTAAGAACTCATCTGGTCTAGTGCAATCCTACTGTGAGAAAATTCAGGCTAAACCCAAAGCTGCTATTGGACTTGACTATGACTCTCTTAAGCAGAGAAAAGGCTATGCTGTCATTGAAGATGACACAGTTGTTCATGAGGAAGTGCATCACATTTTGAAAAAGGTTAAAAACCCAATTTTTAAAGAATCAACATTTGAAATTGATGAGGATGCCTTACTCATCAAGCAAATGTTGAATGATGAGGATGAGGCACAATCCAGTGAACAACAAGCATCCTCCAAGAGTGAGAGTGTCAAGTCAAAAGCCAAGGAGTCAGTAGTTGATAGATCAAGACCTAAGAAATTTGTTAAGTTTGTTTCAGCTGGGAAGAGTGAATCAGAAAAAAAAGTGACTAAGAATAAACAGAACAGAAATGGCAAGTTAGGGATTAACAAGGATAACAACTATGCTTATATGCCTAATGCCCCTAGGAAAACTTGTCAGAACTGTTTCAGTACCAATCATTTAACTCATGCATGCAAGAAACCTGTTGGTAGTGTGTCCAAACCTTTCTATGATTGTTCTGTGCCTCTAAGACATAGAGATGCTCCATTTTGTGATAAATTTGACTGTATGCCATGCAACATGAATGTGATGACTAGTTGTTTTAATTTGAGAAGGCAATTCATTGATGGTTGTATCAGTCACAATTCTCACACACACTACACAAGGTCAAAGTCTTCAAGTCCTCCTAAAGCTAGGACGGTACCTCTGTCACCTAAGTCTGAAACTTCAGGTTCTAAGACTTATAACAGTGACAAGAAGACTAACACTAAGAAAGTTGACAAGCATGTTGTTTATGATAAAACTATTTATAAGTCACATGGACCCAAACTTGTTTGGGTACCAAAGGAAAAGTAATACCTTTGTGTTTGCAGGGCAAAGAAAGTGAAAAGAAGGTCATGTGGATTTTGGACAGTGGATGCTCAAATCATATGACTGGTGATATGGCCCTGCTATCACAGTATGAGGAAAAGGCTGGCCCAATGGTTGCTTTTGGAGATGACAGCATGGGTAACACATTGGGATATGGCAAGTTGAAAGTTGGTAATGTCATCATTGAAGATGTAGCACTAGTCAAGGGGCTCAAGCATAATCTACTAAGTGTTGGTCAGTTTACTGATAGGGGATTCAAGGTGGATTTTGACAAAGATGAATGTTTGATCACCCACAAGAAGACTGGTGATTTTGCTCTATCTGGAGTAAGAAAGGGAAGCCTATTTGTAGCCAATATGGACTCTGCAAACAAGGACAAAATTTGTTGCTTTTATTCAAAAGCATCAAATGAAGATTGTTGGTTGTGGCACAAGAAATTATCACACCTGAACTTCAAAGCCATTAATTCTCTAGTCAAAAGAGAGTTAGTGATAGGCATGCCTACACTTGAATTCTGCCAAGAAGGAGTGTGTGAGGCTTGTCAAAAAGGAAAAATAAAAAGATCAAGCCACAAGTCAAAGACAATGACATCAATAACCAAGCCCCTACAACTCATTCATATGGATTTGTTTGGGCCTGTCAATATTATGTCACTAGGAAGAAAGAAGTATGCCTTGGTGATGGTTGATGACTTTACAAGGTATACATGGGTGGAATTTCTAGCATCAAAAGATGAGGCCCCACAAGTAATCATTGAGCACATAAAGAGAGTTGACAAGGAAGCAAAGGCCAACAATGCAAGTGTGACTGCACTGAGAAGTGACAATGGAACAGAGTTCAGAAATGCCATACTTGAAGCATTCTGGAAAGAGAATGGCATTTCTCAGCAATTCTCAGCTCCAAGGACTCCACAACAAAATGGAGTTGTCGAGAGAAAGAATAGAACTCTAATTGAGGCTGCTAGAACAATGTTACTTGATGCAAAGATGCCTACATGTTTTTGGGCTGAGGCTGTGAGCACTGCATGCTATATCCAGAATAGAACTCTCATCAACAAAAACACTGGAAAGACACCTTACAATTTGATGACTAGAAAGAAGCCTACTCTAAAGTATGTTCATACTTTTGGAAACAAATGCTTTGTATTGAAGGATAATTCTGAATATGTTGGGAAATTTAATGCAAAAGCATTTGAAGGAATTTTTCTTGGCTACTCTATGGAAAGAATTGCATACAAAGTTTATGTCATCAGTCAAAAGAAAATTATGGAAAGCACAGATGTGACATTTGATGACAGCAAACTACCTGGACTAGAAGAAGCCAATGATGAAGATAAAGATTCATTGAAGTTTGATAATCTAGATGATTCTGATGAAGAGACTGAAACTGAAGTTGAAACTCGAGTTCAACAAACTCAAGTGAATGATGATACAAGAGAAGAATTTGTGCCAATCAATAGTGAAGAAACAAGCACCCAAGACACACCTGTGAGTAGTGGCAACTTCACAGGGGGAGGAAATGAGAATGACCATGATGTGGATGATGAAGCAATATCAAGAATGAGAAATCAGGCTGAGCACTCAAGGAAATGGGATAGATCACACACTGCAGAGCAAATCATTGGAGATCCTAATGCAGGAGTAAGGACTAGGAGAGCAACTCAGAATGAGTGCCTCTATGGCTGTTTTCTATCACAAGTTGAGCCGAAGAAACTTGATGATGCATTGTTGGATCCAGATTGGATTATTACTATGCAAGAGGAGCTGAATCAATTTGAAAGGAACAAAGTATGGGAACTTGTGCCTGCACCAAAGAATAGAACCATTGTTGGAACAAAATGGGTTCTAAAGAATAAGATGGATGAAGATGGTGTAATAGTAAGAAACAAAGTAAGGTTGGTTGCAAAAGGATACTCTCAACATGAAGGCATTGATTATGATGAGAAATTTGCTCCTGTTGCTAGATTGGAAGACATCAGAATATTCTTGGCATTTGCTGCTCATTCAAACTTTAAAGTTTATCAAATGGATGTCAAGAGTGCATTTCTGAATGGAGAGTTGGAAGAAGAAGTTTATGTGCAACAACCACCTGGCTTTGAGGATCCACACTTCCCAGAATTTGTCTACAGATTGCTTAAGGCATTGTATGGACTTAAGCAGGCTCCAAGAGCATGGTATGATACCTTATCACAATTTCTTCTTGAAAATCAATTCACTAGAGGCACATTGGACAAGACACTGTTTTACAAGAAGCATGGTAATGATATTATCCTAGTTCAAATTTTTGTGGATGATATCATTTTTGGCTCTACAAATGAGAAGCTGTGTGAGAAATTCTCCAAACTCATGCAGAGCAGATATGAGATGAGTATGATGGGAGAGTTGACATTCTTTCTTGGGTTGCAAGTTAGTCAGAGAAAGGATGGTATCTTTATCAGTCAGACCAAGTACATCAAGGATCTATTGAAGAAGTTTGACTTGGAAGATTGCTCACCTGCAAAGACACCCATGGTCACTGCAACTAAATTGGATGAAGATGCTAAAGGCAAGAAAGTAGACATCTCAGTCTACAGAGGCATGGTTTGTTCTCTACTCTACCTCACTGCAAGTAGGCCAGACATCATGTTTGCTATATGTTTATGTGCTAGATTTCAATCAAACCCAAAAGAATCACATTTGATTGCTATAAAAAGGATCTTTAAATATCTGAAGGGCACTCCAAACTTGGGACTATGGTATCCTAAGGACACAGGGTTCAATCTGGTTGGTTATTCTGATGCTGATTATGCTGGATGCAGAGTGGATAGGAAAAGCACCTCAGGTAGCTGCCAGTTTCTTGGACAAAGGTTAGTCTCTTGGTATAGCAAGAAACAATAATCTGTGTCAACTTCTACAGCTGAGGCTGAATACATAACTACTGGAAGTTGCTGTGCTCAAGTGCTTTGGATTAGAAATCAACTTAGAGATTATGGACTTGTGTTGGAAAGAAATCCAATCATGTGTGACAACACAAGTGCAATCTCTATAGTTGCCAATCCTGTCAATCATTCTAGGACAAAGCACATTGACATCAGATATCATTTCATAAGGGAACATGCAACTAATGGAACCATTGAGTTGCATTATGTTTCTACAGATAAACAACTAGCTGACATATTCACTAAGCCACTAGATGAAGCCACCTTCACAAGGTTGGTTAGTGAGATTGGAATGCTGAATTCTTCAGATTCTGGCTAAGTGAATATATCATCTAGATTGTTGCAGCAGTAAACACTTTATCTAAATTCTCAATATTTTTGGAGTAAGTGTTGGCTGAAATATGATTTATAAATATTTCAAATCTATTGCATATTTGGAAAATCATATTCTCTTGTTAACTTGAAATTTCTATGAAATTTTGAGAAAATCACTGTTTAATTTGCTAGAATATTCGTGAATAAATATGGCTGGTAAATTTTGAAAAGATATTGAAAATTGAGTTTCTATGAGTATAATTCGACAAGTCAGACTTCTCAAGTGATTCACTATTCGACATCTCTAACAAGTCTCTTTAGAGCACTCTCGAGTTCTCGAATAGAGTCTTTTAGAGTTCTCGAATAGAGGTTTTCTTGACTACTCGAATATAGTGTTTTAGTTCTCGATTGACTGAGTTCTCGAATACTATATTTGAGTTCTCGAATCATTTGAAAAGACTGATTTATCGCTGAATTTTAACCGATTTTGGATTTTTATTCAGAATTCAGAATTACTCATAAAAACATATTTTACCTTAGATTTACTTCTAAGTTAGATAATTGCCAGCTGTGAGTTACAACCTGCTTGAGTTATCGAATAAGCCTTTCTTGACTTCTCGAATAGTTGTTTTCTACTTCGAATGCCTGACTTGTCGATACAAAACATACATCTAATCGACAATTCAAGTACTTCATACTTTTACAACTTCACATCTATTCGATTCATTTCATTCGATTTCTCAAGCATCCAAACTCCCAAAACCTCTGAAACCCTAACTGCAAAAGCTAAATTTCTTCTTCAACCTTCGATTTCTTCTCTCTCTCTCACACACAAATGGCAACAGTAAAGTTCAACACCAATTTCATTGCTCTAACTAGTGATGTTGAAGCACCCAACGCCAATTTCAAGTGCTTTGTGAAGTGGATGTCTGAATCGTACATCAAGAATGCTCTATCTGTTAACCCAACTCTGTATCTCGACATTCTAGAACAGTTTTGGCAGTCTGCTACAGTGGAAGTGGTGGCTCTTGACTCTGCAATATCCTCGTACATCATCTACTGCAAGATTCAAGACAAAAATATCACTATCACCACAGAGGATATGAATGAGGCACTTGGGATGGGTACCAAAGGAGAGGTGTATGACCCACTTGCTACAAATGCTGAATTTGAAGACTTCTTTGATTTCATCAAATATGCAGACAGAATCAGTCTTGGGCACTTGAAAAGGAAGCATTTCAGGAAGGAATGGAGTTATGTGTTTGCTACACTTCTTCAAGTCTTCACTGCAAGAAAATCCAGCTATGACCAAATCAGTACTCCTGCACAGCAAATAGGCTATGCCTTAGCTTATGGAAAGAAGATAGACGTTGGTCTCATCATTCTGCAGGAGCTGTATGGGAGACTTGGTAAGAATTCAGCCAAGAGAGGTAATTAAATTTTCTTCCCTCGTTTTATTCAATCTGTCCTTAATTTCTTAGATGATAAATTGATTGAATTAGATGGGATTAATAAAAATAGAATAGGCTATCCTAAATCCATGACCAAACTCATTTTTGGTAATTTGGAGACTAGGAATGATGTGGATGTAAGACTTAACATAACTCCCCATATGGAGAGTTTGTTTAGAACTTACCCCCACAACATGCCAACATTTGCCTCTAAGTCTGAGTTAGCTAAGCCCAAGCAAGTAGAACAAAATGCTAACCCAGGGCTAGCTAACCAACCCTCTCAACCAAACACTCTACCAATCACTGAGCCAACTGTATCATCCTCTCAAAAGGGTGATGTTAGTAAAAAGAAGAGAAAGGAAGTAATGTTTGCACCCTTAAACATTCTATCTGAAGCAACATTAGCTGTTGAACTAGGTCTAGAAAGTGAGGAACCAGAGTCACCCTTACTAAGGCCAAAGAAGAAGAAGAAAACTAAGACCACCTCTTCAGTCACACAAATGGCTGAAGTTGTAAAATTAGGGGCAAACAGCTCACTAGATGTGTCCTCTTAACAGGGTGCATCTATAGAATCAAACATCCTCCCCAATGCACCTTCTTGTATTGAGTCAGCACATGAGAGTGATAAGGCTGGCACTACACTGAGTGTAGAGCACATCACACTTGAAACTCCCTCTATCTCTCAGGGGGAGTTGCCAAAATCTACTCTACAACACACTACTCTTCCAGAATCTTCATCTCAAATTTCTTTGCAGCCTGCAACTCAAGCAATTGAGGAGCAAGGCATTGATCATCAAGAATTCTTTTCTCTTGATGAGCCAATGAACTCAAGTGACTTGGTGCATGACACCTTGTTCACCACCCAGGACCCACATTTAGATGGTGAGGGGATGCATGCTGGGGCATTTCCTAATGACACCATCACAAACACAGAGGTTCCACTAGTTTTCACTAGAGACTCTGTGCCTGTGTCAACTGCCGGTGTAACTCATCCCACTTCTGTGGAGACACCAGTAGTAGAGTCAATCCATCCGGTTACAGAAGTTGCATCTGTAACTGAGGAGTCTAGCTTGCCTAGCTCTAGCTTTGACTTTATGTCACAATGGCTGAAGCCTGTGCACCATGACAGTGCTTCAGGATCAGGGTCTGTTCCACAACAATTGACGGTTGAAGCACTTCAAAGCTTAATTGTGGATCAGATCCCTGAGTTCACAAAGATTGCACAGCACCTCCTGTGCCATAAAGAGGATGTGGAGCAACAACAGGCCAAAATTGTGGATGAGTCCGAGAGAGAAGGCAATATAGATGCCTAGCTTCAAGGAAAGTATGACATTCCTCTCTTAGAAGGCCTACAGTACCTCAGAGAAGAGTACATCACTTCACTAGGGTCCAATGCCAAATCTCTCACCCCTAGTGCTGTGTATGAAGCAGTCAATGACAGTTACAAGGGAATTCTCAAGGCTGCACACTACCTTGGCAAGGGTCTAAAGACAGAAGTCACAAAAGTGTATACAGCCACAACCAAGGAGGTGCATGAGTTAAAAAGGTCTTTTGATTCCAAATTCCCTCAACTGGAGACTGTGGTCAAGGAAATTCTAGCCTGCAAGTCTAGCTGTATCAAAATGGACAATGGCTTGGCCCTTCTCAAAGATACTGTCACAGGGCTGGGGCATAAGTTTCAATCTCTGCCTGATCAAACCACAGACTCAAATGCCATGCTGAGAACAATGTTCAAGAATCAATATGGGGATAAGCTGGTAATTAAGGTCCCTGTTCATGACATGACCAAGTATGAAGTCCAAAGACTCAAGGATCAATCACTCTCTGGCTTCAGGGCACATGAGCTATTCACTAAAGTGGATACTCTTGAAAAGGAGGTGGCTACTCTCACTAAGTCCAATGCTCATCTTACAGACAAGGTTTCACTTCTCAATGATCAGTTGGACACTCAAGCAACCACTACAGCTGATGTTCTTCTGCATCAACAATCTATGTTGGCTGCTATGATGAAGCATATGGGTCTCCCTCTACCTGAAGAATCTTTAAACCCAAAGGTCAATTCTAAAGCCTCTGTGCCTGACAACAAGCCTAAGGGGGAGAAAAGGTTAAGAAACTCAAATCCAAAGGGGGACAAACCTAAGGAGAATGGCATACAGATAAATGAGGGTGGTCACCAAAGAGCTTCAAAATCTATAACCAATGTGCCAGGCAAAGGAAAAACAAAGGTTGATGAGCCTCCTACCTCACTGCCAGTTGTTACTCTACCAACTGTGCATGTCATTACTCCTGGTGGTCAGAAGCAATCTATCACAACCACAGTGGTTGCAGGGAGTATGCCATCTGACAAACCTCCATCCTCCATATCTGAAAGTGTCAAGCCTATAGAAGTCAAAGTAATTACTGAGGCCAAGCTACAAGAAGTTGCTAACTCAAATGTTTATCATGATAAAGCCTTCTTGGAGTTTCTGAAAGCCACAAGGGAACAGGCTGGTGACACTCAGTTCTATCTGAGGGAGTTGAAGGAGCAGATTGACTACATCACTGTCATCCCCAAGAAAGTCAATAATCTATGGTTCAAGGAGATAGTGATGATATCCAAATCAAAGATATGGCATCTAACATACAAGACTCTACAAGCCCTAAAACACTCAGAGATAGATGCCATACTTGAGCTTATTGAGAAGAGAAATGAGAACAACAAAAGTCTGTTTGATGATTTGAGGAATGGCCAACCTTCAAGGCTGCCAGAAGTGATCAAGAAGCCATGGACAATCATCTATCAGTCTGGCACCAAAATTGAAGACAACAAGCAATTGGTCATTCCCCATGATCTCACTTCTCGAAATCACGGACTGGTCATTGCTATCATTGATCAACTACAGAAGAAGGTTGGAACCAGAAATGCTGAAGAAATTGAAGCACTGCACATTCTCAGATCTTTTATAGCAACTGGTGAAACTCCAGAGAGGGCTCAACCTAGGAGAAATAAGGATGATTACTCTGAAGACAAAAGTGATGGGAGGAGGGACATCACATGAGAGATAAGGGTGATGAAGATGAGAAGAAGAAGAAGGATGACAAGAATAAGAAAGATGGTGATGACCAAGGAAAAGTCTATGAGAGGAAGATTGGAAAACAGCAAGCCTTAGGCATCGCTAGCAGTATAACCTCACCACAACACAAGACTCTGAGTCTATGGTGAATACTGTTAGTAATGACCTACCAAAATCTGATTCAATGGCTTCTGCAACTGTTTTACCACCTCAAGAAGAGAAGAAGATTCAAGCCAAGAAACCATGTATATATTTCAGAAAGCAAACTGCTAATGGAACACTACTATGGTCTACCAACAAAGGTCAAAGATTTCAGCCAAGCAACCATGTAAAAAGGATCAAATTCAAACAAGCTGCAAGAAAACCAAGGCTATCCAAATCAAGGACTCTGACAATTCATCCAGGATTGAAACTCCAACCACTTGATCAAGACTTTGATATAGACCAACTGCAATTCCTAAGAGCTCAGAGAATCTTTCATGTTGTCATTATTGATGATTGCCTAGAAGTCAAATATACTAATGGAAGAGAGGAGAAATTCAGACAAGGGCAGTGTCAAAAGTATGGCAAGTTGGATGACATAGAAAGGATGATTGCACTGTTGGATGCTAATGACAAAGTGGAAAGGGTTTGGAAACTGGAGCTAGCTGCTTTTGTAAAGATCAAAAGAGATCATGATGAAGAGATAAGGAAGGGATGCCTTGAGAGATGGATAGAAAGGGAGAAGGAAATTGATAGACTGGAAGCTGAAGCAGAAAAGATAAGGGCAAAAGGATTGTGTAGAGTTCAGTTCAATCCCTATTTGGTGAAGTATAGGAGAAGAAATGGGGAGCATGTCAATATAAGAATGGACCTACTCAATCACTATCCTGCCAACATTCTGAAGCCAGTACTTGAAGATTTCAAGAATTCTATTCTGCTTGAAGAGTTGGATGCGTTAGCTGAGATCATAAAGGCCATGGATGAGAATGCAAGAAAGGAGAAAGAAAGAAGATAGAAAGCATATGATGATCTACAAGCCAAGGCAATGGAGATGGAATCAAATGAGAATGGATAGTATTTCATCATACTGTAAGATTGTTTACCTTGTAATTTCATTCATGTGCTCAATCAATCTACATACCTGTACTTTTAAAGTTTTATCTTTATGTATGTTAGGTTTGTTATCAGACATGAAATTGTGACTAAGGGTCTCACTCACAATTTGGGGGAGATTGTTAGTTACAGAGGCATGCCTGTATACATCTAATAACAAGCCTAATTGTTTGTAATGCTTTGCATTACTTACATGACCTCTTAACTGAGGAAACCTCTAGTTGTAGAGTTTCTATTTGTATTGTACTTGTAGTAGGCATCAAATCCTAGTTGTGTAACTGTACTTATAGAGTCTAGAATAATGCTTGAAAGAAGTTCCAAGGTTCATGCCTCAAGCAAGAAGATAAAGACTGTCAAATAATCACAGTTGGGATTTGAAGAAATGAAGAATTTGCCTAAGTACCAATTCGAGAAGTATATTTGTCTATTCGAGAAGTCCAGCATTCGAGAAGTCAGGGATTCGATATCTCAAGACACTATTCGATATCTCTGAATACAATGTTCGATATCTCATTCGATATCTCAGAGATTCGATATGTCTATGTACTCTATTCGAGAACTCAGGAAGTCAACAAGTCAAAGTAGTATTCGAGTTCTCAAGGAGTCAACAAGTCAAAGTTCCATTCGATATCTCAAGGACTCAGAAAGCTATTCGATATCTCAAGGATTCGACAAGTCAAGTGTTCTATTCGATAACTCAAGGAATCCTGAAGAAAAGAGCTATTCGAGAAGTGATTCGATATGTCAATATAACAGTGTTCGAGAACTCAATGTTATCGATCAAGTCAATTCAAGTTCTCGAATCACCTACTTAGTCACTTCTCGAATACATTCTTGGAGACAAAATACTGAAGAAATTGTACAAGTCAGAAACCTGCAACAAGCCAATGCACTTTATGGACCACAATCTGTAACGTGCTCTGGAAAGCCTACAAGGAAGCTTGGAGAGATATAGAAGAGACAAGGGGCTAAAGAAGTGGATCTGAACAGGCTTTGCAAAGTCAAATCTGTAACCGTTTGGACACTTACTCAAAAAGGATAGACAGACTAGAAAGTAATTTGTTTAGCTACTTTATTTGTAGTAAGTAGGGTGTATCCATGTTCTATAGGGATACAACCTCACTTCCTTAGTCATTAACTTTTGTGAGTCACGTTTTTCATACACTGTAAGCTATATCTCTCTGAGAAAAACGAAGCTGAGAATACTATCATTTGTATTCACAGATTGTAGCAACCTTTATCTAATAATACAATAGATTAAAGTGATATTGTGTCTTGTGTTGTTCTTTATCCGCACCTTCACGTCTGCACACACAAACACTTATTTGCTACATAGACTCTTGACAAAGAAAAGTTCAAGAATCCATTCACCCCCCCTCTGTATTCTTTTACCGTATTAAATACTCAACACAACTTTTTACATTTCAAAACTTTCCAAAATTAGTAAAATTTTATAATATAAAAATTAATTACATCCACTACTTTCCTACACTATACTCACTTGTTTCCATCACTTTACTCACTTTTCTTACTATTCTCCACTAATTTATATTTTTTCTTAACCTCCGTGCTCAACCTCCTCAATGTAAAGAATTGGATGGGATGAAGGAAGTATTAGTATATTTGGAATTTATGAGAGTCAACCGTCCCATTCTTCCATCGATTCTTCCATAGATCCCCACCTACAATCTTCTCCACTACCTCCATCCTCCCATCAATCCCTCATCCGTGTCAGCGCATATTCTAAACCCCTCTTTCTTGTTTTTAGTTCTTTTCCTTCTACAAATCGAGCTTTAAGTCCCGAAAATTCCTTTCGAATTTTTACAGATCTGCTTTGGATTAGAGCTCGTTTTTGCAAATAAACACAATTTTTAGATTCAAAATCTCTTGCTTAACATCATATCAAAATTTGGTCTAAATCCGAGATCTTTGACTTTTGAATTTATATCGCTTTGAGCAGTAACGTATTATGCATCGTGTGTTGTCCGTTTTATTGTTAGTTTTATCGTTCTGTGCGGGTGCTCCCTTTGCTACGTTATTGAAATTGAATTATATGATTTATTGGGAGATCTAGATTTACCATATCGTTGACACTTCCAGCATGTCTGGTTTCTAACATGTAGATAGTTGGGGTACGTTTGGGACGGTGGTGACAATCGCATGTGCTCACCTTTCACAACAAAAGTTTATTCATAAAGTTTCTGCAACTGAGTCCTCTGAACACTGCTATATCCATGGAATTATTGTGAGGGTCAATTGTGAAGCTACTAGTTTTAGGAATGATGCAGGCTAGATTGCTTGGACGGCCATGAAAGTCATTTTTAATTTTAAGAATACTTGATTCAGTTGTTTAAACAATTCGGAAACAAAGCGGCTAATTATTTAGCTCGTTCATTTGTTTTTCAATTGTTTTTCACTCTGTTTGTACACGGTCAATTGGGAAGTTGTCTCGACTGAGCCTCTTTCAAGTTATTAATGAAATCTGTTTTTAATTTATCAAAAAAAAGTATATTTGGAATTTTAAATATTAAATTAAAATGTGTTGTTAATAAATTTCGCGCCCTTGATTTTCGGTAATACTTTTAAATTATCTATCTAATAGCTTAGAACGTGGAATTCACAAATCCTTTTTAAATATTTTTTATGTATATTTTATAAATTTTTCTAAATATTATGTGTTGATAAGGTTCGATATTTGAATTTATGAAAAAGTAATTTACATATTAAAAAATAAAATATTTCAATGTATTAGATTTAACAATTTTAATCTTTATTTTAAGATTTAACAATATTTATTCGTTTTCGTATAAAAGAATAAGAATTTCATCTTCTATTTTTGAATAAAATTTTTATTACGATTATTATATATGATGATATAATATTATATCCTCATATAATAAATATGACTAAAAAAGATATTATAAATATAACTGTAATTATGAATTAAAATAAAAATAATACTTTGTTATGTTCATAACCTTTGTTTATTTCGAATTTTATTACTTAATTAATACACAACTAAAATTTTACATCTTAGTATTTTACTTTAAATTCTAATAATATTTTATTAATTCGTTATTGATCAGCTTTGAAAGTTGAAACCCACTTAAAGTTCCACTTAACCGATAAAGTGTTGTGCGGCTGAAACCCTGAAACAATGGTACAATCCTACATCGGTGAATTCAGTAATAAAGATTATGTTAAATATATATTTTATTAACATAATATTAAGTGTTATTATATTTTTAATGAAAGTTGAACCTTGAAATTTGATATTTTTAAAGATATAAATATTAGATAAAAATTTGTTGCTAGTGAGTATCGAACTTTTGACCTTTAGTACTACATATACAAATTTTATACCTTTGATAGTACTCACACGTACATATACCAATTTTAGATGTGCAACATCTAACTAGTTGTAATGTATCGAGAATTTTAGATGTGCAACATCTAATTAGTTATAATGTATAGAGAGGTTGCTAAACACCGAAACCAAATCGAATTTTTGATGGCAGATTAATAATAAACTCAAATATACGATCATGATAATTAATATCTTAAAGCACATATAGTGGGAAGAACATAAAAATAAAAAAAAATAAAAAGAAAAATTAAAGAAACATCAAGGGATTGGTCACTCGAACAACTCGGATGTTACTCGAACAAGTATTGGGATACTAATAATGAGTATTCGAATATTTGAACAAGAATATTTTCAAAAAAAATATTATTATAAAAATCGATCAACTTTGATTTTACTCTAACAAGTATTCAAATACTAAAAATGAGTACTAATGTAGGGGTGAACAAAAAATCTAATTAAAATTGAAATCGAACCAAAACTGACAAAAACAAATAAAAAATGAGTTGAATAAAATTGATCCAAAACCGCAATAAAAAATAAAATACTGAATCGATTTAAATTGTTCGGTTTCGGATTGTAGCTTCCAACTGAACAAAAAAAAATCGGACCGAACCTTCTATAAATAAATTTAAAAAAATTATAATCCATTTAATTATATAAATATATACTAAGCAACCCTACTGTGATCTTAAAAAGTACTACTACATTTAATTTCCAAGATCAAAATTCGGATGACTTTACATACAGAAACATGAACTCTTTCTCTCGGTATTTGCTTCACTAGATAATACTTTTGACATTGGCCTCACTTGCTTAAAAGAAGTTCTTCGATTCATTCTTCTTCTTTTTGTTTGCAAGTTTAAGCTACTGCTGTAACAAACTTAAGATATTTTTAGCAATGAGGCCTGTCATTATTTAAAATCTTCTATAAAATTGGATAATATATAAATAAATTAATACTTAAGCTCGTTTATTTAAGTTGTAATTTTTTTGTTCAATTTTATTTCGTGCGGTTTTAAAACCGAAATCTAATCGATAACCACCGAATCGAGAGTTTTGAAATCGAAACCGAAACGACAACTCGATTACGGTTACAATTTTAAAATTTTAAAATTGAAAATAATCAATTGCAATTTCGGTTTTTACTGAACCGATCCGCGCTTTCCTAAGTAGGCGATTTGAACGAGAATTTGAATTTTGACAATGAAAAAGAAACTAAAGAATAAATAAAGAATACTGCCCTTTTGCTTGTTTCACTACATAACCCCAATACTGTATTTTTCACCTTTTTATCAACAAATTATGTATACAAAATGATTGGTCAACAAATTTTTATGTAAGCGATTAATGACTCATGAATTGAGTGGAGAGAAATTTTTGATAAATAAATTTAATATCATAATTTATAAATCTAATTAAGTCGAGTTGAATGTCGGGCTGATCATTCGATCGATTCGGTTAAAAATCGAACCGAATTACAAAAACCGAATAACCAAAATTCTGTTTTTGTCTAACCGAGCCGAACCGTTTAACATACAAAACCGAACCGAAATAAAATGGATTGATTTGTTCGGTTCGGTTTACTATAAAACCGAAATTTAAAAGAACAGGAGCAGCTTTTGTCAAAAAAAAAAACAGCAGCAGCTAGGAACACATGCATTTTGAAACATGAATACATGATGTCATGCAGTCTACTTTAAATGGCTTATGAAACTCTTCATGGCGAGATTCCCACCTGCTCCGCTAGTTACCATTGTTTTTTTTTTTAAACTAGTTACCATTGTTTCTAATTTAGATAATTTGATAATTTAAATGGCTGTGTCTTTATAATTGTCTCCGTGAATTTTGAGTCGGCCAGTAGGTTATAGTACTGTGATGGAATCATGGAAAGTGAATATTGCATATTTGAATAACAGATTATTCATTATAGTAAATTTAGTATTATACAAAGAATAATAAATATAACATAAATATATAATTAAAAATATATGTATGTATACTTTGATTAATTTGGTTTAACCGAATCGATATTCTGACAGACCGAACCAAATCGATTTATTGTTTGATTTAAATCGAAAAACCAAAATAACAGGATTTTTTTGAAAAACTCAATCGTCCAAGCCAAATGTGTCTATACAATATCAATGAGGAGTTTGTCAATTGAAATATTAGTCCTTTTGTTTTCAATGAGGAGTTTCCGAATGAAATATGACATGATTTTATTCATAAAATTATATATATGTAGGAGTGATTCATCTCATTTATATGAGAATAACAATTTTGACAATTTAATATTTAGGAACCGTTTAGATAGTTTTACATTGTATAATCAAGTATTTTATTTAGCAGGCTAAAAGCAACCCCAATGCACATAACCCCTTACCTATATTCCATCCAGCTGTACCCATTTAGGGGTTTTGCTTCAGTTTGCATTCTCCAACGCTGGTGCCCTATATGTGAGCCCCTATATGTGAGGAAGCAAATTTGCTCCCTGATATGGGCTAAAAGTAAGCCCAAAGGACACATTTAATATGGCATTAATTAGACCCGGAATGGTCCAAACGTGGGGCCCACCAGATGGGCCCAATCCCTAATTAAAATATTAATTTCGTAATTAATATTAGGGGTAATAAACAGGTCAGCAAATAAGAGCCAAACAAGAATATGATTCTTGCCTGACTTAGCCTCCAAGATACATATTCTAACATGGAAACTGATTCATACATGGAAGGAGACTAGAACCTTCTTCTAGTCGGTGACTTGCCCACCAAGTCACCAAACCCTACCGCGATTTTAGGGCTTCTCAGCCTATATAAAGGGTCTGACCCCTCATCCTAGAACTACGTTTTCTTGGCTTGATTCTCTAATACAGAGATACGTAGGCATTCTGTGAGGACCGTTTAGTCTCGAACGCAGAAGCAGCCATAAGAGCACGAAGCTCCCGAACCCTAGCCGTCATAATCATAACCTAGTTTTTATTCCATAACATTTGGCGCCGTCTGTGGGAAAAAGACATCAACCATGGTTCAAACACGAAGAACTGCACCAAGCACTACAGAGCCAGTCGCTACCGAGGCTCTACCTCTTAGCTCTGCTCCGCCCCTTACTGAACAAGTACCTCCGACATCCGGGACTATCATTCCGTATCAAGTTTCTCAACCCTTAGGGACGACTACCAATGTTGAGAGTACGCTACCTCCGATCGTCCACACAGTTCCAGGGACTAACCCCCTCCAGGTGGGGATTTCTTCCCTGATTGTAGACCCAAACAACCCTACACGAGGGGTTCAGATCCACACTACGGATCTCCCCATAAACACCAATCCAATGTATGGGATGCCCAATTACGGAGCTAGACCGAGTGGTCATGCCCTGTATATTCGAGATCGAGATTATCGCGATTTTTCTGGTCCTTATTCAGATGAATCATCTTCTGGCGATGATTACGAGCGTGACGAAGCTCCAAGGAGGCGACGTGCAAGTAAAGAGCCTATGGGAAGAACTCGAACTATCCATGATGGACTCCCTTCAACAGCTGCTGAGAGGATTAAGGCTTATGAAGCCGAGATCTTAAAATTAAAAGAAGATATGGCCAGGGAGCAAGCCAGATCAAATCAAACTTTGCCACCTCCCACGTCAGGACCGATTCCCTTTATAGATTTGGAGAGGCCTCCAAGAAGGCAAAGAAGGGCTACCGTCCCAACTGGAAGAACTACAAGGGTGGAAACCCCTAAGAGCAACCCTAAGGATCTGATGCCACTTGGGGATCCTGATGATCCCACGCCCCCATTCACTGAGGAGGTGATGAATGCCCACATATCAAGGAAGTTCAAGATGCCGACAATTAAGGCTTACGATGGAACGGGTGATCCCGCAAATCATGTTAGGACATTATCGATCGCACTGTTACTACAGCCTGCAAGTGACGCCTTGAAGTGTAGGGCATTCCCTCAAACCCTGTCGGGCATGGCTCAAAGATGGTATAGCCGACTTCCTGCAAACTCAATTGGCTCCTTTAAGGAGTTAAGTGATGCTTTTGTTAGTCAATTTATCAGCGGGAGAGTTCATGAGAAAAGTTCTGCATCTCTCATGTATGTGGTACAAGGGAAGAATGAGAATCTGAGAGATTATCTTAAGAGGTTCACCAAGGAGACATTAAATATTACTGATTTAGAGAACAAGGTGGCCATGGTAGCCCTGGAGCACGGCACCACTGATCTTTACTTTAAAAGGTCATTGGCAAAGCACCCACCCGAGAATATGGCTGAGCTCCAACGAAGGGCTGATAAGTATATCAAGGCCGAAGACAGCACCATGAAGGATGTCGTGATAAACAATGGCAAGGGCAATAATGAAACAAAGAAGCGAAAGCAAGACCAAGAGTATGATGCTAGGGACAAATATCCCCGTACTGGAAAGGATTCTGAATCACCACCGAAGAAGAGTTTGGGACCAAGATTCAACGACTATGCAAGACTGAATGCTCCTAGGAGTCAGATCTTGTTAGATATTGAGAAAGACAAAGATTTTCGATAGCCGAAGCCACTTAGGGGTGATCCCACAAAGAGAAACAAGGATCAGTACTGTAGATTCCACCGCGATGTGGGGCATGATACAGATGATTGCAAGCAACTCAAAGATGAGATCGAGTTCTTGATCCGTAGAGGGAAATTGAGCAACTTCACTAAGGGTGAAGATCGTGTTAATCAAATTAGAGATTATAACATAAGGGATGACGATCATGATCGTAACACACAGCCCCGAGGGCCAGTTATCAATATGATCTGGGGAGGCCCGACAGCGGCTTGTACAACTCGAAACTCTCGAAAGGCGTACGCCAGAGAAGTGATACACATCGTGGGAGAGGCCCCGAAGCGGGCTAGGACTGAAATCACACTTGGTTTTGATGATTCTGATCTTGAAGGGGTGAAGTTCCCCCATGACGACCCGTTGGTCATAACTCCTGTAATTGGAAACTCAGAAGTGAAGCGAGTCTTGATAGATAATGGAGCTTCCGTTGACGTTCTATTTCATGATGCATTTGTGAAGATGGGTTACAATGATTCTCAGTTGACCCCCAATAACATGCCTATATATGGATTTAATGGAGTAGGATCTAAAGTTGAAGGGACTATTCAATTGCCTATGACTATTGGACAGGAGCCCAAGAAGGCCACTCAGATGTTGAACTTCTTGGTAATCAAGGCGGTTTCAACGTACAACGCTATCCTCGGAAGGGCTGGACTTCATGCATTCAAGGCTGTTGCCTCAACTTATCATATGAAGATCAAGTTCCCAACCCGGAATGGTGTTGGAGAACATAAAGGCAATCAAAAAATGGCACGAAGCTGTTATGTAGCTGCATTAAGGCCTGACGGAGTCGGAGGGCAGGTCCTTTCGATTGAAGACATGGACATCCGCAGTGATAAAGAACACCAAGAAAGTCCAGAAGAGGACATCACACATAAGCCTCGAACAGCCATCAAGGCTAAGGCGTCAACTGACTTCGTGGTTGAATGTAACATTGGCAACCAAGAAGTCGGGGGGCAGGAGATAGTACCCCAAGAAGAAAGTGAACTTCAGAAGAAGAATGAGGAGACTAGAACGAGTAGTAGGTGCTCTATTTTGATGGAGCATCAAAAACAAAATCAAGCCATGCAGGCCTAGTCTTGCAAAGTTGGACTTAGCTTCATATTTATCTAGTAGAAGTAGAAATAAGGTTCGATGAAACCATGCAGAGCATGTCGCTCTGAGTAGGACAATAGTACTCTACGTAAGGGTTGAACCCATTTATGTTATTAATGCAAGTTTGCTTTTCGTTCTATGATTCTATTTATGTACCAAGCACCTGATGTGTGTAAGTCAAAGATGACCAAGTACCGAAAATAAAAGAATATATGAATGGAAACAAACAAACGCATAAATAAAACTCTGAAGGGTCGAGAGTTAGGTTACAACACAACCAAATAAGTGTTTCAAGTCCTTGAAGGATCCGGGATAAAAGACATCTGGCAATCAAAGCCATGCAAGGCTGTGGAGGCTAAAGACTAGCCACTTTTTAATGTTTTCAAAAATGACTTGGATGGAGAATCTAAGGTAGAAGACCAATAGAGAACCTTAAACAATGATCAAGAAGTTCAAGCAAACTCTCGTTTTAAAGAGTTTAAAAGGCGAGAAGCCCACATGATTGTTTAATTTGAAATCTAATCGAGGAATCAACATTGAATCCTTGAATTAGAATCAAGAAAAACAAAAAAAAATGATGGAACCAAGACAAACGTTGAAGTCCTGATGGACCACCCGTTGAAGAAACATATTGCATAGCCCGAAAGCCAATTGAAGGAACCCCTTGAAGGGCAAGTTGACAGCATTATTACAAGAGAATAGTGATGTGTTTGCTTGGACAGCAGCTGATATGCCAGGGATTGATCCCCAGCTCATAACTCACAAATTGAATGTCGATCCTAAACGAACGACATTAAAGCAGAAGAAGAGGAATTTCGCTCCAGAAAGGCAAGAGGCCATTAAACAAGAAGTTGGCATGCTCTTATAAGCTGGGTTTATTGAAGAGATTCAGTTCCTCAAGTGGTTGGCTAACCCTATGATGGTCAAGAAGGCAAATGGGAAGTGGAGGATGTGTATAGACTTCACTGACTTGAATGATGCATGTCCTAAGGATTGTTTCCCTCTACCAAGGATAGATACGTTGATAGATGCCACAGTTGGGCACGAGATGCTGAGTTTCATGGATGGTTTAGTGGATACAACCAGATCAAGATGCATAAGGACGACATCCCTAAGGTATCTTTCATAACCGACTTTGGTGTTTTCTGTTATCTTGCTATGGCATTTGTGCTAAAGAATGCAGGAGCTACTTACCAACGATTGGTGAATAAAATATTTGCCCATCTAATTGGAAAAACCATGGAGGTCTATATTGATGATATGTTAGTCAAGAGCCTATTCACGGCAGATCATATTAAGCACCTCGGAGAGGCATTTGAAGTACTGAGGCACCACGAGATGATGTTGAATCCAGCTAAGTATGCCTTTGGCGTTGGATCTGGGAAGTTTTTAGGACTGATGGTTTCAAAAAGCGGTATTGAGGCCAACCCTGACAAGATCAAGGAGATCTTATACATGAAGCCACCACGCTCTATAAGAGATGTGTAGAAGTTGACAGGCCGAGTTGCGGCCTTGGGGAGATTCATCTCCAAATCTGGTGATAAATGTTTGCCGTTTTTTCAAGCATTGAAGAAAGTGAAAAATTTTGAGTGGACACCTTAGAGCCAGGAGGTCTTTGAACAATTGAAGAAGTACATGGCCGAAGCCCCGTTGTTGGATAAACTAGTCCCGGAGAGACTCTCTACCTATACTTGGCAGTATCTGAGCAAGCACTGAGTGCCGTTCTCGTTCGAGAAGAAAGCAAGGTTCGGAAACCCATCTACTATGTAAGCAAGGTGTTGCATGGGGCTGAGTTAAATTACTCTACCAACGAGAAGTTTTCCTTGGCATTGATAACGGCCTCGAGGAAGCTACGACCGTACTTCCAGGCGCACAAAATTGAAGTCCGGACGGACCAGCAGCTGAGGAACATATTACATACCCCAAGGCCAGTGGAAGGCTAATCAAGTGGGCCATAGAACTTGGAGAGTTTGATATCAAGTATAAGCCTCGGACATCCGTCAAGGCTCAGGCATTGGCTGACTTCGTGGTTGAATGCACCATTAACAACCAAGAAGTCGGGGGGCAGGAGATAGTAACCACCCCTGAAAGTGGAGATAAAGATGAAGAACTTGTAGCTGATCAGAAGGGATATTGGGTGTTCTATTTTGATGGAGCATCAAAAACAAAATCTAGTGGTGCAGGATTAGAAATCTAATGAGGGTCATGAACCTCAAGATCTGCGGAGACTCAAGGCTTGTAGTATTACAAGTGAATGGCGAGTTTGAGGCCAAGGATGAAACCATGGCAAAGTATCTAAAGATTGTAAAGGGTGTTATAACCCAATTTGAGGAGTGCTATGTGGAGCACATTCCAAGAAATGAAAACGTTAAGGCTGATGCCCCAGGAGGTCTATGTTGTTGAAAGGCAGAGTGTATTAACTTGTAACACTATAACTAATGTAACTCAATTAAACGAAAAGATACTTAACCAGAAGACAATCAAGAACAAGAAGTCACAAGGAATCAACACTAAATGAAGACAAGGTAATTGATACAATTGAACATGTTAACTATGATCAAGCCAAGAAGAAATCATTGAGAGAAGTTCAAGTCAAAGTTGTTCAGGCCTCAGTGATTTGAGAATTCGAGAATCAAGATCATAACTATCAGTATCAACAAGACCAATTGATTTCAAGTGAACAAGAAGGAAAGCAAATATTGGAAAGCCAAGTTACTAAGTGAATATGGTAATTTATTCAAGAAGCAGAAACACTATCAAGACTAGTCACTTATGAACCAGACCAGTGCATCAAGTGTCAGGACATTGATAGCAAGTTTATGTCAGTAATAAAGATCCATGTTCAAGAGCTTGTAGAAGAACAAAGAAGATATGAAGATATGACAAGCTCAAGATGTGCATTGAAGTTTCAAGTTGAAGACCAGAATATTTTCTAAGTAAGAAATGTTCTAGATGGCTAAGTCGAAATTCTCAAGTAGAAGTTCTACTTAGAATTTCGAGATGGCTAAGTAGAAATTCTCAAGTAGAAGTTCTACTTAGAGTGCAGCTTCAACATGACACATGGCATCTTCTGATTGGCAGATTTCCAAGCTTTCAAGATAAGACAAGATTTATGTGGACATCATTGGGCCACGTACATCTTAGTCTTTGAAGACTACAGGTCATAGATTACATGTAGTATAAATAGAAGCACTTGTGTAATGCTTTAGTTAGTGAGCATATTGAGAAAAACACAAGAAAAAGAGAGAGAGTATTCACAGAGCTTAGAATCATTCACTTCTCTCTCAACTTCTGTTATACTTTGTAATGAATGTTGTAGCAACCTTTTCAAGTTATATATAAAAGAAATATATTCCTTGAATCTGTGTGTTCATTTATTGCATCGTATTTATTGCTACTCATAATCGAAAAGTTGTATTCACCCCCCCCTCTACAACACATTTGGACCTAACAATTGGTATCAGAGCGGATGTTTAACATACAAAACATAGATCCTTGTGTTTGGTAGAAGAATCGTGAGTTTTCATTTTCTAGATCTACTTTTCATTTTTTCGAAAAGTGAGCTTTAATTCATTTCTAGTGAAAATTCATCCGGGAAAAATTATTTAAATACTCCAGGTGTGATTATTTGGCTTGGGTGTATTTTAATTAATTTTTGTGAATTAATCTAGGTTCATTAATATTTGGTGTTCTTGAGTGTTCATCATCTGTTCTTATCAAAGAATATAACCCAGCAACTTTTCAATTTCCTTTTCAAAGAAATTATAGTCAAAAAGGTGTTTTTGGTACTTTTGATTTGATTATTATTTCTTAGCCGAAAGCAAAAGAAAGTGTACTCAGTGCTTTGCAGGTGGGTTAGTCACTTTCGGCGTGTAAAGTAATCAAAAGTCAAAAAGGGTGTTTTAGTGGTGATATTGTTTATTCAATATTAAAGTAATCTGCAGAAGAAAATTATTCTAAGGACAAAAGTTCTACATAGAATTTCTACTTAAGATTTTCTACATAGAATTTCGACTTGGACAATTTCTACTTGGTGAATTTCGACTTGGACAATTTCTACTTAAGAGAAATTTCGACTTGAGCAAAAAATTTCTACTTAGAGAAATTTCGACTTGGCAGAAGTTCTACATAGATATTCTACATAGCCTAGTCTTGGGTACTTAGAATTTTTTTGTGACAAGATTTGAAATGGCTCCTAAAAATTCTTTCAAGATCCCAATGTTCAACCGAGATCACTATGAAGAATGGGTTTTCAGAATGAGACTCTACTTAGAGACAATTAACCCTGAGTATCTGGAAGTCCTTGATAAGGGTAAATTCGTTCCAATGAGAGCTATTCCTGAGCGTACGGAAGGAGAGGAGGTTATACCTGCTCGGTCTGAGCCCAAAAAGGCAGCGGACTTTACGGATGCCGACAAGGAGCAAATAGCTTATGACACTTCTGTAAGACAAACCTTGATGGAATCTCTCGATCATGAAATGTTCAACATAGTCAAGGGTTTGAATACAGCAAAGAAGATTTGGGACAAAATAGAAGTTGTCATGGAAGGATCTGCAGAGGTCAGAAGCAACAAGACACTTATACTCAAGATGGAGTATGACACCTTTAGAATACGAAAGGGAGAAAGCATAACAGATGTCTACCTACGATTCAGTCAGTTGGTATTGGATTTGAATCTGAGAGGTGTTACTCTCCCCATGGTTGAAACCAATACAAGATATTTGAGGAACCAGCCAAAGAGCATTGAACATAGAGTCTACGCAATCAGAGAAACCAGAGATTTGCATACAACTTCTCTGGAAGAATATTATGGAATTCTGAAGACCTATGAGCTGGAAACTCTTCAAGATCAAGCATGGGACAATGATTCAAAGGGAAAAGAAACTGCATCAGGATTAGTTGCTGATGAGGAAGAGTCTAAGAAGGCAATGGTTGCAGCAAAGCCTAAATCATCATCTGCACCACATCAAGTTGATAATGATGACGAGTGCGCATCCAACAGTGATGATGACTACTTCACCCAAGAAGAGCTGGACAACATGGATGATAGTGTCGTGGCATACATGGCAAGGAAGTTCAGCAACATGAGATTCAGAAAGAGCAACCGACCACAGAGAAATTCTTCATCTTATTATCGGGCTGCTAAGGGTGGTGGTAGTTCGTCAGGCTACCAAGGTAAAGGCAAGAGTACCAGCTACAAATCTCCTTTGGATTTCAAAATGAAGTTCAAATGCTATAACTGTGGAGAACCTGGACACTTTGCCTCGGACTGCAAAAAGGCTAAACAGACTTATCCAAAAGAGACATTTGAAGCCCTCAAAAGCAAGTATGAATCGCTGATGAAAGAAAAACATGGTAAAAGAGCTTTAGTAGTAACAGAAGGAAGAGCTTGGGATGATTCAGATGAGGAAGAGGTTACTCATGTAGCAAACTTTGCGCTCATGGCTGAGACATCAGAGGAACCAGAGGTACCAGTTCTAACCCTTAAAGTAGAAATGTCTATTGATGATTATAAGGAACAGAACGGGGCTCTTAGCGAAGAGATCTACATGTTGTGCAAAAGCTTAGACACTTCTCAAAAGGAACAGAAAACACTTGTCGCCAAAAGCAGAATGCTTGAGGCAAAAGTGGAAGAGTTAGAGGCTGCTTGCACTGTAGATACTTCTCTAAGAGATTTTATTAAATCTTTGGAACACAAGCTCGTCCTTAAGGCAGAAATAGAATCATGTTTAAGGAACAAACTAGCTGAGTTAGAAACTAAATGTGAAGCTTACAAACTAGCTGCTAGTAAAGTGTATGTGGATAATGATGTGTTTAAGAAGATAACTGGAGTAGGTGTAGGACTTGATTATTCTAATCTTTCTAAGAAAGATGGGAAGAGACCTATAGACACTAGTTCCAGTGACCTTAAAAATGATATTCCTAGCATTTTTAAACCTTCTGTCAAACCCATCTACAAACACCTTGTTCCTAGAATAGAAGAAGAAGAGACTGAATTGATAGCTAGATATGAGATTGAGATGGAAGATCGTCAGAACGCACAACCTATAACTCCTATTAAACAAGTTAAAATCAATTTCCCTAGTGATGAATCTAGACTAGGAATAGGAGCTAAGGCTGTTAAACAACAAGGGAAGAAAGGCATAAAAGAGGTTAAGGCTGAACGAATAAAGAAAGCATGTTATCACTGCAAATCTACTGAACATCTTTCTTATGCATGCACTGCTACACATGCCATGCCTACCACACACACTATGAATTATCTGCATCAGAATCATGCACAGTGTGGTCAACCTAATTGTATGCCATGCACTTTTAATGTCATGCAAACTTTTGTGAATTTAATGAATGCATCTAGCCAGTCATGCTCAAATACTGCTGCTAGTTCAAACAACAAAAAGAAGTTTGGGAGAGCCAAGACTGTCAGTCCTCCTAAAGTTAGGAGTGACAAACCTTCTCCTAGGACTGATAAATATGTCAAGTCTGAGAAAGGAAAGGAGGAAGTCGAAAGCTCTAGTTATGTTAAGAAAAGTGCATCTCCCGTTGTTAAATCTGTTGATTCTAAATCTTATCGAAAAGCCGGGCCCAATCAAAGTTGGGTTCCGAAGAAAGTCTAATCAATCTGTCATTGCAGGGCATTAAGCAAAAGAGAAATAAAGTCATATGGGTGCTGGATAGTGGAGCATCGAGGCATATGACAGGAAACAAGTCCCTGCTTACAGAGTTGGTTATGAAAGCTGGCCCTTATGTTACCTTTGGAGATGACAGCATAGGTGTGACAAAGGGATATGGCAAACTGAAAACTGGCAATGTCATCATTGAAGATATTTCCTATGTTGAGGGATTAAAGCATAATTTGTTGAGTATAAGTCAATTCTGTGACAAAGGTTACGAAATTGTCTTCAACAAGAAAGGTGTATCAATCACTCACATCAAGGAAGGCAAACTGGCTTTGAGAGGAGTTCGAAAGGCAGATCTTTTTGTTGCAGACATGGATTCAGCAAATCAGAATCAAGTTACCTGTTTCTACAGCAAAGCTTCGGATGATGAAAGCTGGTTATGGCACAAAAAGTTATCTCACTTAAACTTCAAAACGATGAATGCTCTCGCGAGGCGAGAATTGGTGAGAGATCTACCTCAAATGGAGTTCGCTCCGAAAGGACTCTGTGAAGCCTGTGAAATGGGAAAGTCGAAACGAGCTTCGCATAAAAGCAAAGAAATTTCTAGTATCACTGAGCCTCTGCAACTTCTTCATATGGATTTGTTTGGCCCAGTGAATGTCCTATCTTTATCTAGGAAAAGATATGCATTGGTAATCGTGGATGACTTCTCCAAGTATACATGGGTATTGTTCGCAATGACGAAAGACGAAGTACCTTTCTTAATCATTGATCACATCACTCAAATTGAGAATGTTTCAACACTTACTGTGAAGACGATTAGATCAGACAATGGCACTGAATTCAAAAACGCAGTGCTAAATGACTTCTGTGTATCTAAAGGAATACGTCGTCAGTACTCAGCCCCGAGAACTCCACAGCAAAATGGAGTAGTTGAAAGGAAGAATAGAACATTGGTTGAAGCAGCAAGAACTTTGTTGTACGATTCGAAACTTCCTCTGTATTTCTGGGCAGAAGCAGTGAGTACCGTGTGTTACACTCAAAATCGATCCTTGATCATAAAAGATAAAGAAAAGACACCATGTGAGCTAATGAACGGCAGAAGACCAACAATCAAATATTTTCATGTATTCGGAGCAAAATGCTATGTACTTATAGATGATGAAAATCTAGGCAAGTTTGCAGCAAAAGCTCGTGAAGGAATCTTTGTTGGTTACTCCACAGATGTGGTTGCAGCTTATAGGGTGTTCTTAGTGAATGATCGAAAAGTGACTGAAAGCTACAACGTCAGATTCGACGATACCAAACTCTCATCAATTTCAAGAGATTCTAGTGAACCTGAGTCCCTAAAATTTCAGAATCTGGACTTAGAAGATCTTGAAGATGAACCTGAGTTGGTTGTCCCATTAAATGTTCCAAGTGTACGTGAAGAACCTGAGTCTAGTGAACAAGCTAATTCTACAAGATCAGGAGAGACTTCTTCAGTACGAACCGGCAACAACTCAGGGGGAGTAAATAGCAGCTCAAGGACTACTGTTCAAGGCTCGAGTCGAATTGACTCTAGTTCTGTAGGAGCTGGCACTAACTCAGGGGGAGTTAGTGAAAGTGATCAAAGTAGTCAGCACCACAATTCAGAAAGTCATGCTGAATCATCAAGACAATTTCCAAGAGAACGGGTATGGAATAGAGACCATCCGTTTGAATTAATTATTGGTGATCCAGATGCTGGTGTGTCTACTAGAAGAAATGCAAGAGCTGACCTGGCTAATATTTGCTTATTTTCTGGGTTCTTATCCAAGCTTGAACCTAAAGAAATAGAAGAAGCTCTTGGTGATGCTGATTGGGTGATTGCAATGCAAGAGGAACTCAATCAGTTTGAAAGGCAGAAAGTTTGGAAGCTGGTACCCCGACCAAAGAACAAATCAGTAATTGGAGCAAGGTGGGTATTCAGAAATAAAATGGATGAAAACGGACTTGTAACACGAAACAAGGCTCGTTTGGTTGCAAAAGGTTATTCTCAGCGAGAAGGAATTGATTATGATGAGACCTATGCACCAGTTGCAAGACTTGAGGCAGTCAGGATGTTTTTGGCATTTGCAGCACATAAGAACTTCAAGGTTTTCCAGATGGATGTGAAAAGTGCCTTCCTGAACGGAGAGTTAGAAGAAGAAGTGTATCTGGAACAGCCGCCTGGCTTCATTGATCCAGAACTTGTAGATTTTGTGTATCTTCTCTTCAAATCTGTCTATGGCCTCAGGCAATCCCCAAGATGTTGGTATGAAACCCTATCTGTATTCTTAATTGAAAGTGGTTTTACTAGGGGAGTAATTGACAAAACATTGTTCTATAAGAATGTGAAGAATGATCTAATACTTGTTCAAGTATATGTGGACGATATTATCTTTGGGTCATCGAATGAGCGCTTGTGCGAGAAATTTGCTAAGCTAATGCAAGACAAATACGAGATGAGCATGATGGGAGAGCTGTCTTTCTTCCTTGGATTACAGATCAGTCAGAGAAAAGATGGTATCTTTATCAGTCAATCCAAGTACGTCAGAGATTTACTCAAGAAGTATAATCTAGAAGATGCATCAGCAGCCAAGACTCCCATGGCAACAGCCACGAAGCTTGATGAAGACAAATCAGGTAAATCAGTTGACATCACAAGCTATCGAGGTATGATTGGCTCACTTCTCTATTTAACTGCAAGTAGACCCGATATAATGTTCGCGACTTGTTTATGTGCAAGGTTCCAAGCGGATCCTAGAGAATCACATCTCATAGCCGTCAAAAGAATTTTTAGGTATCTCAAGGGCACACCAAATCTAGGAATTTGGTACCCAAGAGATACAGGTTTTAATCTAATTGGCTATACGGATTCAGATTATGCAGGTTGCAGGATTGATAGGAAAAGCACATCTGGTGCTTGTCAATTTCTTGGCAGAAGATTGGTGTCCTGGCAAAGTAAAAAGCAACATACAGTATCTACTTCTACTGCTGAAGCTGAGTACATTGCTGCTGGAAGCTGTGTAGCTCAAATACTGTGGATGAGGAACCAATTGAAGGATTATGGCATGGAGCACAAGAAAATTCCAATTATGTGTGACAACACAAGTGCCATTGCCATAACCAACAATCCTGTAGATCACTCAAGAACCAAGCACATCGACATCAGGTATCACTTCATAAGAGAACATGTCGAGGAGGGGACTGTGGAGCTACATTTTGTGCCCACAATGCAACAAATTGCAGATATATTCACCAAACCTCTTGATGAAGTAACATTCAATAGGTTGGTTGGTGAATTGGGAATGCTTAACACAAGTTAGTAAAGCCTTCTATCTGTAAAATCCATGGTTATGTTGGTATATGCAAGCTATTTAATCATTATGTGTTTAGACTTTAAAATGCCTAATTAATGATTATTATAGGATGCATATAGTGTGATTTTGCATGAATTCAGTGTGTTTTAAGTGTCTTTTATAGCACAAATCTGTGAATTTATGCTTGTTAGATTGCATGAACATAGGGGGAGTTAAATTCATAATATTCTAAATCTTGCATAATTTTTAGATGAATTTACCTGTGTTTTTCATGTAATTAGAGGCCTTAGAATTATCAAGGAATGTTTTAATTATGTCATATATCAAAATCCTTGAATTGATATTTATATTAATTTGACAAAATTAATTGTTGAGTTTTTCAAAGAAAAAAATTGTCAAATTATTCTAAGTATCTTCAAAATTTCGAGTTAGTTACTATCTCGAAACTCATCTTGAAATTCTAGTTGAATTTCGATTTGAGCTTCCAGAGTGAAGTTTTGAAAATTCTAAGTCTGGGAGAAATTTCGAGTTAGCCTCTATCTCGAAATTTATCTCGAAATTCGACTTAAGGTTCGAATTAGAGTTACCAGTGTGCCTAATTATTATCTTCAAAATATTCGAGATACAGTCTATCTCGAACTCTATCTCGAAATTCAGATGAGAGTTCCATTTTTGGGGATATTTTGAAAAGAATTGAGAATAACTTCGAGTTAACCTCTATCTCGAAGTTCAACTCGAAGTTCGACTTAGAGTCCAACTCGAAGTTCGACTTAGAGTTCGACTTAGAGGTTTGACTTAGAGTGAGAATTCTCAATTGGTTAAAGGGAATTTTCGAGTTAACTCCTAACTCGAACTATATCTCGAATTTCGACTTAGAATTTCGAGATAGATTTCCTTGTTGGTTGTGTGCTGTTTACATGGTCATTTACAAGATAAATGGTAAAGGTTTTCGAGTTAACAGCTATCTCGAACTCTATCTCGAAGTTCGACTTAGAAAGTTCGAGATAGACTTCGAGATAGACTTCGAGATAGAATTTCGACTTGAGTGTTCCCTGTATGTACTTAATGTTTTTCACATTTTTTAACAGGGACATTTTAGTCATTTCACAGTAATGTCTATATATACATCTTTAACTCGATGTTTTTCTTTCACTTTTACCTAATAGAGTTTTACAGCCGCACATAAACATTCAGGCGATTTCATAGATACAACCATTGATTCGTGATTTTTGTGACAAATCTCATACGGACAACGAATTAATGCCCATTTTTTTAACTGCTATCATTTGTGTGTTACTATTAATCTCTGTTCTTGTGTGTTTGTTGGTTCATCTTTCTTGATATATATATATACACACGTATATACACACAAAAGTTAACAGATCTGTTCAAAAACGGTTTTACACACAAACACTTCACTGTTAAAGCAGATTTGATTAGTGGTTCGAAACTTGCCATCCTTTAACTGTTTGTTGAAGCCCGTAGTTTGATTTTTCAAAAAGGAACCTTTGTGTTCTTGATAAATTAAAAGGGTTATCACGGTTAATTGTTAGATTAATTGTTTTTCAGAAATTAAAATTAAAATTTCACATTTTTTTTTAAAGAAAAACTTTTAATTAAAATGGCTCACCAATTTTCACTTGCCAAAAACAATTTTTATAATATTTCTACGGAAATTGGTGATCAACTCCCGCGCTTTAAGTCTTGGATACGATTTCTCAATTTGTATTCCAAAGCTAGCGATGCTTTTTCTGCTAAACCTACACTAGTACATGATGCTTTACAGCAATTATGGACTAGTGCGGTTTCTTTTGGGAGCAAATCAACCCCCTTTGGTTTCAGGTTTACCTTAGCGGGTCAGGAATATGTGGTGACTGAACAAATTGTCAACAAGGTTCTTGGATTCCCTGTTAAAGATGCTTATGATCCAGAACCTACAGCTGCAGATCGCCTCAAATTCTTTGAAGAAATAGGGTGTTATCCTCCGACTGGCCGGATCACTGGAAACATCCAAAAACAATTTCTTCATGTGGAATGGAATTACTTTTTCGAGGCCATCACAAGATGTTTTCGGGCACGAGAAAGCGATTACCATCAAATTTCCATTCCCATGCAAAACCTCGGAATTGCCCTGGCAAGAGAGCTGGATATCAATTATGGACGAATAGTTCTCTCTGAGATAGTGGCTGTGATGGGATCTCCTGCAAGCAGAGACCTCAACACCACAGATGTTGTCTGCTGGTTTCCTCGGTTCTTACAGATGCTGATTAATCATTTAGTACCGAAGAATGCTCTTGCTGTTAGACGGAGTTTTGCCAGTGGTCCATCATCTGCACCGCTAGGGATGGGCACTAAGTCACTTTCAACAGTTGAAAATCAGGATAAACATCATGGAAAACCGATGTCTATTCCTGATACCTTACAAAAGTGGCTTACATATGATGAGGGGGTTACCACTTTGATGGAATTCTCGCAAGCTTCATCACATGCTCAGAATCGGTCTGCTCATGCTGAGGCATTTGAAGCGATTCCTGATGAACAAAGCGGAGACGAACAAGGTAATGAATCAGGTAATCTCTCTCGACACTCTACTCATTCCTCTTCCTATGTTTCTGATTCCCAGACCCAAGAGACTGCTAGCCCGCAGGATCTATCCCAGGGTGAGAGCTATATTTCTAATTCTATATCATCCCAGTCACCGGAATCCAAACAGCCAGCACATATAGATGTAGGAAATGATGATGAGAGTGAACCCGAAGAGCAGCAACTTATTCGCAAGAAAGCCAAAATTTCCCATGCTGCTACTTCTAAATCTCAGTCAAACCCTAGAGTGTCACACGCAACCACTCCACCTCACGAGAGTGGTTCACCCCTTGAACAATCTGCACATAGGGATTTTGATTTTGATGATGATTTTGTACCTCTTAAAGATACTGTTGCTTCAAGAGGACATGAAGCTTTAAAAACTTCAGCCGTACCTTCACCGGTACGTACTGATGCTACAAAGAGGATCGGTTCTGATGTTGTACAAGAACACTTTGTAGCCTCTCAGCCTGAGATTCCAACTCAGGAACAAACAGTATTTGATCCCATAACTGCAAATTATATTTCTTATCAAGTTTCTGCAGGTACTTCTTCATATTTTGGATCAATTATTGAAGACATACACGAGCGTGAGACAGGGAGTGTGTGTGAGAGGTTAGGGAGAGAGGGACCTTCATTTTTAAGGCCCGAAACCGAGCGCCAAATACCAACAGAACGAGAATTAGAGCGAGGTCACCTAAACCAAACACCGTCCCTTAATTCTGAAAATCTTGAATCTCGTTTGTCTTTTATGGAAAATCAAATGAAGGAGTTTGGGCAGTCAATGGGGCAGTTAGGGATGAATGTTGGAAATAATCAAAGGGCACTTGACGACTACGCAGCACGAATGGCACTTCAAGCTTCAGCTTTTACTGATTTGAAAAATCAGGTAAATGACATGGGCCATGCTGCTGGTGTCTTGGGAAACACCCTGAATGACAGGATGGGAGCAATGGAGCTTACAATGGATAATCTGGCTGTGGAAATAAGCAGAGTTATGTACGCAATCAGAAGTTTTGTGCCCCCGGAATGTTTCGCGCCGCAACAACCTCCCCCCGATGCTGGTACAGGTGGTGCTAGTGGAGCAGGAGCCTATGGTTCCGGGTTTGAAGATTTTGATACAGCTGGTGGATCTGGAGACCAGGGTGGAGTTCAGGATAACTCACCTAAGGGGGAGAGTATAAAGAAGACGAGACAGCAGGGAGTTCAAATCGAAGAAATTCAAGAACATGCTGATCTTGTAAAAGAAATGGAAGTTGAGCCGTCCATTGATGAAGAGGCTCTAAGAAGGAAAAAGGGTAAGGCAATAGCGATTGAGCCAGATGAGCCATTCGTTGATCTGAGTCATCAAGAAAAAGTACAGGAGGTACTTGACTCAGATTCCGATATGGAAGACGCACCGTTGAAACATGCTATAAAGAGATCATTGAAGGATCAAGGTGGAGGTGCTGGAATGTCTTTCGGATTGCCTGAAGAAATTACTGTCGATGAGGAAACCCTTGAAGCTCAACAGTTAGCCTTGGATCAAGCTGAGTTCTTTAAAATGAAGCAAATGCAAGGTCGTGCTGCGTTTCAGGAAAAGAAAGCGGAGCTACAAGGAAAGCAGTACGATTATGAGCTTGCAAGGCTAGCTGATCCTCAAATCGATCTGGACAATAGAAGGATAGGGAAGAAGTGGGATGACGCAAGAAAGATTTTGATGGGACCATGTACAAAAGGAGAGCATAACAAGGAAGCAGATGATCTGTTCTACCAACTAAATTTGCAGAATCCAATGGCGGCTGACTACATAAATGCTTTAAAGAGATTAATTTCTAAAGTCAGGGTTGGATACAATTCAACGCAAAAGGAGTGGCAGGTTATTTTGTCTTTCACAGAAGGAGTCCCAATGTCTTTCATGTATGTGGATGATCAATTCATGACGAGAAGATCTGCATCAGAGTTGTTCTTGCTAGCAACAAAAATTCAATACTCTCATTCTGAGAATCTAAGCATTCTGTATAGGGATCAGTTAATGCGGCTAGCAGAGGACAAGGGTCCAGAATTCTCAGCATATCCAAATGTTGTCCGGATGGTGGTTGACAGTAAATTGAAGAGGGTGAGCCTGGAGGAAAAGGAATTAATGGAACTTTCAGTGGAATCTCTTAAGGCCGTCTGTAGGCAAATGATGGGTAAGGGATTCGCTTCTGTGCTTAAAGATAATTCAGTGAAGACCATTGAAAGTGTCATACTAAAGAAGAGCAATGAGGTGTGGAAGTGTGATGTCATTGCTCCGAACCCTCTTGATAATGTGAAGATTGAACCAGAGCTGATAGAGAGGAATTGGAATATTCTTCAAGCAATGAAGAATGTTGATGAAGCTCTGAATCTTCCTACTGGAGAACTGGAACAAGGAGAGATAAGGGAGGCAGTTGGTGTTCCAGGAAGAGACAGCGTATACTGGATACATTCTTTTGCTGATAATGCAGCTGATGCCTTAGTATTCATAGATGCAGACCAGAAGCAAACACTCTTGCATATGAGTAGAGACTGGCTGAAGCAGACTCAAGATGCTGCATTTCTAGAGAAAGTGTTATATGTGTTCAAATGGGAAGATGTGGAAGTTAAGTATGTGACGGAAAAGCAGAGACTCGTGAGTTACCTATCTGATGTAGTAGTGGAAATGAAGCGATTGGAGCGAGATGCGGCTAGTGTCCACAATACTAACCGTGTCATAGGCTATCCCAAAATGATCTACTGTCAGTTTAAATCTGATAAAACTCATAGGAAACCTCGGCTTATCATGAAGAAATTTGAGGAAATTCCAGAGATCAGAACTACTCAGGAGGTGGACAAACTCAGAAGGCTTTTCAAACATCCTTACCCAGAACCCAGGAACCCTCTAGAGATGGAAGCAGTAAGTTTGTTGAATACTAGGTGGACGCAACTTCGTGATCCAGTATATAAGAAACAAAAGCAGCAGGAGGAGAAGCGCAGAAGGCAGAAAGAAGAAAAAGATCAAGCTGCTGAAGCTAGGAAAAGGAAACGGAATTAGGGTTAAAGGTCAGAGTGGTGTGAACTTGAAGTTGGAAAAACTTCATGTCTTTCGGTTGCTTTAACTCACTTGAGGAAAATTCATCTTAGAATGAATCCAATAAGGTGATATAAGTTTGACTAAAAGATATGAAATAATCCAGGTGATAGGAATCATTCAAATGATCTTTAATTCGAGGTTCGAATTCTGTTTCTAGTTTAAGTTCTTTGTATTGTTTTCATGTACTTGTAATTGTATATTTTTCAAGACTGTAATGTTAATTATCTTTTCTCGTCTCATTGTTTAGTTGAGTTATCCTTCATTAATTTGAATGTCATTGTTAGACAATCAAATTGGGGGAGATTGAAAGGCAGAGTGTATTAACTTGTAACACTATAACTAATGTAACTCAATTAAACGAAAAGATACTTAACCAGAAGACAATCAAGAACAAGAAGTCACAAGGAATCAACACTAAATGAAGACAAGGTAATTGATACAATTGAACATGTTAACTATGATCAAGCCAAGAAGAAATCATTGAGAGAAGTTCAAGTCAAAGTTGTTCAGGCCTCAGTGATTTGAGAATTCGAGAATCAAGATCATAACTATCAGTATCAACAAGACCAATTGATTTCAAGTGAACAAGAAGGAAAGCAAATATTGGAAAGCCAAGTTACTAAGTGAATATGGTAATTTATTCAAGAAGCAGAAACACTATCAAGACTAGTCACTTATGAACCAGACCAGTGCATCAAGTGTCAGGACATTGATAGCAAGTTTATGTCAGTAATAAAGATCCATGTTCAAGAGCTTGTAGAAGAACAAAGAAGATATGAAGATATGACAAGCTCAAGATGTGCATTGAAGTTTCAAGTTGAAGACCAGAATATTTTCTAAGTAAGAAATGTTCTAGATGGCTAAGTCGAAATTCTCAAGTAGAAGTTCTACTTAGAATTTCGAGATGGCTAAGTAGAAATTCTCAAGTAGAAGTTCTACTTAGAGTGCAGCTTCAACATGACACATGGCATCTTCTGATTGGCAGATTTCCAAGCTTTCAAGATAAGACAAGATTTATGTGGACATCATTGGGCCACGTACATCTTAGTCTTTGAAGACTACAGGTCATAGATTACATGTAGTATAAATAGAAGCACTTGTGTAATGCTTTAGTTAGTGAGCATATTGAGAAAAACACAAGAAAAAGAGAGAGAGTATTCACAGAGCTTAGAATCATTCACTTCTCTCTCAACTTCTGTTATACTTTGTAATGAATGTTGTAGCAACCTTTTCAAGTTATATATAAAAGAAATATATTCCTTGAATCTGTGTGTTCATTTATTGCATCGTATTTATTGCTACTCATAATCGAAAAGTTGTATTCACCCCCCCCTCTACAACACATTTGGACCTAACAGTTGTCATCCCGTACCTAAAATGTCTAAGGCCCCAAGAGGCAAAGGAAGCACTGGAGGAAATTCATGGAGGGATCTGTGGGCAACACTTGGGGGGCAGAGCCCTCGCTCCCAAGATCACCCGCTTGGGATTCTATTGGCCAGAGATGCTGGCTGATGTACAGAGCTATGTCAAGAGATGCGGTAGATGCCAAGAGCACACACCGGTTGTGAGGCAGGCACCTGAGATGTTAACATCGATTAACTCTCCTATCCCATTTGCAATGTGGGGAATGGACATGCTTGGTCCCTTTCCCGTAGCTTCAGCACAAAGGAAGTTTCTGATAGTGGCCATCGACTACTTCACTAAGTGGATTGAGGCTAAGCCCTTAGCCAAGATAACCACCAAACAAATTTCCCAGTTCTTTTGGGAGAGCATCATCTGCAGATAGAGAATCCCCCGAATCCTTGTGACGGATAATGGGACAAAATTCAACAACGAAGAGTTTAAGAAGTACTGCAAGGAGAATGTTATTGAACTTCGCTTTTCTTCAGTAGCTTACCCTGAGGCTAATGGACAAGCTGAAGTAGTAAATTGAATTATCCTTGATGGACTGAAGAAGAGGGTCGGACGCTCAAGAAACACTTAGGTGGATGAGTTGCTGCCTATACTTTGGGTATACCACACCACCTACAAAGTGATAACTGAAGCAACCCCATTTTTGCTGGCTTATAGAGCCGAGGCAGTTGTGCCCCCTAGAGATTACACATGCATCGCCAAGAGTGGAAGCATATGATCCCAAGACCAATGAAAAAGGCGTGAGGCTCGCCCCCGATCTGATTAACGAGGTTAGGGATGAAGCGAATGCTAGAAACGCAGAGCGTCCGAAGAGAGCATCTTTTCACTGCAACCAAAGGGTTAAGGAGAAGTTCTTTCGACAAGACAACTTGACTCTGAGGAAGATAGAGGCCTCTAGAGTTGGCCAGAAAGGAAGACTATCCCCCAATTGGGAAGGGTCGTATCGAGTCAGGAAGACACCAGGACGAGGATTCTACAGGTTGGAAATCTGGGATGATGAACACATTCCAAGATTAAGGATTGAATCCTTGAACTTCAAATCTCAACACAACATTAATTAAGCCTCGATGGCCAACAAGGCTGTCTGCCTCCAATTGAGCTTGTCGTTTGAGTTTAAGGACTCGAACCAAGAGTTGTCAATCAAGTTGAGACCTAAGAAAGGTTATATGAGCATAAGAAAATAAGGTTGGAAACCTAGAATCAAGCTAAAGGGTTGAAAACCAACAAAGGCATACCAGGCCTAAAGTCAAGTGCTAAGGAGCAAGTGAACTACCTGAATGATCAACCGAGAAGGAAGACCTCCTCCATGAGAAACAAAGATGAGGTAAGAACTAAAGAACTTCATCACAAGGATGAGAGTCAAGGGTTGATGATAACCAACAACCACGAATGAACTCAAGGTTCAAGACCAAGCTCCGAGGAGGGCGTCAGCCGACCAAGACTGATTTTCAGTCCTACACGGACTGTTGACGTTGTTTGGGCCATATCTTTAGCTCCGGGTATCAGATTTGGACGATCTTACTGTCCACGTGAAGATCTCTGAGTTTTCTATAGTCTTGGAGACCCCGGCCGACCAGGTCTTGGCCGACCAGCTCCTTTTAAGGGGGTCCAGCCGACCAAGACTGATTTTCAGTCCTACACGGACTGTTGACGTTGTTTGGGCCATATCTTTAGCTCCGGGTATCGGATTTGGACGATCTTACTGTCCACGCGAAGATCTCTGAGTTTTCTATAGTCTTGGAGACCCCGGCCGACCAGGTCTTGGCCGACCAGCTCCTTTTAAGGGGGTCCAGCCGACCAAGACTGATTTTCATTCCTACACGGACTGTTGACCATTGTTTGGGCCATATCTTGAGCTCCGGGTATCAGATTTGGACGATCTTACTGTCCACGCGAAGATCTCTGAGTTTTCTATAGTCTTGGAGACCCCGACCGACCAGGTCCCGGCCGACCAGCTCCTTTTAAGGAGGTCCAGCCGACCAGCTCTTGAACCTGGATCCGACCGGTCTAGGTTCAGTACTTGGTCCTGGATCCCAACTTTTTCAGTGAACTTTGAATAGTTTTCAAACCTAAATCTCGACTTTTTCAGCAAATCTTGGATTATTACCAATGCTAAAGGGAGGCCAAGGTTAGCCATGAAGTCACGAATGACCAAACTGACGACTCGTGATCAAGATCAAGATTCTTGATCCTTAGGATCACGGACAGTTTTAGATCCTAGATCCATGATAAAAGTTTAAGATCAAGGTCAAGTTTCTTGATCCTTAAGATAACAAAGTCACGAATGACCAAAATGGTGATTTGAGATCAAGATCAAGGTTCTAGATCCTTAGGACCACGGATGATTCTTGATCCTAGATCCATGCTCTCTTTTAAAATCACGAAGGGGTCTAGGTTCAGGTTTTTAAGGCCAGCTTCCGACTGACCAGCCCCGGAAGAGGGGTTTCAGCCGACCAGGTCCCGGAAGACCAGGTCCCGGCCGACCAGCCCATTTTAAGGAGGCTCAGCCGACCAGGTCCCGGAAGACCAGGTCCCGGCCGACCAGCCCATTTTAAGGAGGCTTAGCCGACCAGGTCCCGGAAGACCAGGTCCCGGCCGACCAGCCCATTCTAAGGAGGCTCAGCCGACCAGGTCCCGGAAGACCAGGTCCCGGCCGACCAAGTCATTTTAAAGGGGTTCAGCCGACCAACTTCTGAACCTGGATCCAGCCGGTCCAGGTTCAGTTCTTGGTCCTGGATCCCAACTTTTTCAGCAAATGATTTCGGACATGGTTCTCGACTTTTTTAGCGAATCTCGGATGATTATCAATGTTAAAGAGAGGCCAAGGTTAGCCATGAAGTCTCAAACGACCAAACTGACGATTCATAATCAAGATCAAGATTCTGGATCCTTAGGACCATGGATGGTTTCTGATCCTAGATCCACACTCTCTTTTAAAATCAAGAAGGAGTCTAGGTTCAAGTTTTTTTTAGGCCAACTACTGACTAGTTAGCCCTAGAAGAGGAATTTCAGCCGACCAGGTCCCGGAGGATCAGGTCCCTGCCGACCAGCGCTGTGTAGTGCCGTTTAACACTGATTAGTGTCGTTCAACATCGTCGTAAATGCGCCGGTCGCTCCACGCTTTACATCAAGATGATATTGTTGAAAATGCTCGCTCAAGAGTAATAAACCCTGACCCGAGTCTCGAATAAGGCCGTTATAACTTCCAGGAAAACCTGATCAGTTTTCCTAGAAGTTGGGGGGCAAATGATATGGGCTAAAAGTAAGCCCAAAGGACACATTTAATATGGCATTAATTAGACCCGGAATGGTCCAAACGTGGGGCCCACCAGATGGGCCCAATCCCTAATTAAAATATTAATTTCGTAATTAATATTAGGGGTAATAAACAGCTCAGCAAATAAGAGCCAAACAAGAATATGATTCTTGCCTGACTTAGCCTCCAAGATACATATTCTAACATGGAAACTGATTCATACATGGAAGGAGACTAGAACCTTCTTCTAGTCGGTGACTTGCCCACCAAGTCACCAAACCCTACCGCGATTTTAGGGCTTCTCAGCCTATATAAAGGGTCTGACCCCTCATCCTAGAACTACGTTTTCTTGGCTTGATTCTCTAATACAGAGATACGTAGGCATTCTGTGAGGACCGTTTAGTCTCGAACGCAGAAGCAGCCATAAGAGCACGAAGCTCCCGAACCCTAGCCGTCATAATCATAACCTAGTTTTTATTCCACAACACTCCCCTATACTTGACATGTCATCACCTGCACATCTCTCCCGCCTTTTCCTTTTCTTTCTTCGGTTTTTGTTCTTCATATATGGTGCATCTAGATGTGGAGGGGACGGGGATTGATGAATGTGCTTTATTTATTTTTGTTTTAATTAGTTAATGATTTAAAATTTAATGTTTGATAAAAAAGGATATATAAATAGTTAGAAACAATCACATAAATTGTTGGTGATTTCTAGTATTTTATAAAATTACATTTCAAATTTTTGAATAAATAAGTGCGGAAATGAATAAATTCAAAAGTGATTAAAAATGAGAATTTTGGTCAATTTTATAAAATCAGTAAAAATATTTTCGGGAAAGAAGCATTTTTGTTCCCTTTGTTAATTTTAAACTTGATTTAATAAAAATAATTTTGGACACAAATTATATTTTAAATAGCATGTAGGAATATAGTTGTTAAAATATAACCTTTATAATATGGTTGTTGGAATTTCAAATTTCAAAATTTTAACTAAATACTACTTTTGAAATATAAGGAAGCAATATAGGATATACCATTGGAGCGAAATAGTTTTTAGATTTCCTATATTTTAGATAATCATTAATTTAATATATTTTAGGGACTGAAAATAGGGAATCCATTCGAGTTCTTCTGATCAGTGATCAATCCACTGCTATGAGCCCGCATATTTAGAAATCAGAAGGGTACAACATGGTGTCGTTTTTGTCTAATATCCTTTGTTTCTCAATTCTACCTTTTATTTGGCTCTCATTTTTACCCTCCCTCTACTAATTCAGTCTACTAATTCTCTCAAACATTCAGTCTACTATTTCTCTCAAACATGCTCCTTTTTCTTTTGACAGCATGTAAATTGAAAACGAATTCATATAACTAGAATTTGCACCAAAATTCAACGCATGATCTGAAAATAAAAATTATTTCATATTAAAAATGAAAATTTAGGATTTTTTTTGTTTTTTGTTTTGCACGAACCTCAAATTTGACATCATCCTTTGAAAATCTAATTAAGCTTTAAGATGTGCCTCTTAAGATAAATGCACTCCAGCGCAGTTGGTCCTGAGCATAGTGGTTTGTACACCCCGTTTGAGTTCGAACCCTTTTGTTAAACTTTTTTACACTTTTTCAGAACCTACACTTCTGAAGAAAAATCTATCAAACCCCCAACTTGGTTATTTCATTTTGTCAATGATCATCTCTATTTTTTCGTTAATTACTAGGGAGTATACAATATGTTAACTCAAACGTACTCTTTTTTTTTTTCTCTAATTTGTGTGTAGAGTGAAACGAAAATATAAAATCATGCTTTGTGCACATTTACAAAAGAAGGGAAGTGTACACAAAAATATTAAATCTTGAATAGGTTGAAATTGAATGTATGCTTGCCAAATTTACTTTAGAATTGGCCAATATATTTATTGGAGAATAGGGTTTGTAATTCGAATCGAGTTGGGTGAGTTCGAGACAGACATTAATTTGAGCAGAGCTCTTTTTCACGAGTCGAGCCGACTCATTTAACTAAACGAGCTTAATCTTTTGCCCGAATTCGACTCGTTTAATTTCACGAGGCGAGCTGTCTCGCTTAACTAAATGAACCTATTTAAATGAGTCGGGCGAGCCTGTTAGTGTAATATTACATTTAAATTAATCTAATTTTTTGCCCGAACTCAACTCATTCTATTTCACGAGTACATTTAAGCCGACTCATTTTATTCATTTTTCCCAATTGTGCCCCTTAATCCGTTCACAATTTATCTTCCTTTATCAATTCACTCTAAGGGGGGTGTATTCAACTGGGATTTTGAATGATTTTCGATAATCCATGGATTTTAAAGAATTTCTAAAATCTACGGATTGTTTAAAATCTACAAAGATTCTACAAAGAATTTGTAAATTTGATGCAGAGTCTTTGAGATTTGAAAAGTTTTTTTAGAAATCCATCAAAATCTCATTGATTTTTGCAAGATTTCAAAACTTACAAAAACAACTAGCAAATCCACCAAAATCCATGAATTTTAATAAATCTAAAAAATCCATGGATTTTTGAATACCATCAGATTTAAATGGATTGTTTTAAATCCAGATTGAATACACCCAGATTTTAAAAGACTTTTTGAAATCCTAATCGAATACCCTCAGATTTCAAATGACATTTTGAAATCCAAATTGAATACCTCAAGATTTTAATGGATTTTAAAAAATCCAAATTGAATACTCCTAGATTTCTAAAATCCCTCAAAATCCTTCAAAATCCCAATTGAATACACCCCTCTAAGTTTCGATATCAATTTCAAATGTTCTCTTCATTCATATATCAGTTTCATATGTAGAACATCTAACTACCAAGTCGAATTTTAGATGGATAGATTGAAATACAAGATAAATAAATTTAAGCTCAAATATATGATCTTGATAATTACTAACATTTTAAAACAATCTAAGAACTTAAAAAGAATTTAATGAAATGCCAAGAAATTAGAAATTGCGAAGATATTTTGGGACCATAAGTTTTTATCATTTTGTTGATAATTCGGTGTTCGGGTCAACTTGCGTGCAGCTCGACTAATCCAAAAGACATACCAGCACACTCAGGAAATCGAGCTCGTGATCTCAAGACATCAAACCTTAAACGCTATTGCCCGACCATCTGAGACACCCGTGGGAGTCATAAGTTTTTATCATTATTTCAATTAAATGGAATATAAATGTTGATCTATTACTACTTACTAGTACAAAATATACTACTCCCTCCGTCCCAACCAATTCTTTACATTTCTTTTTATATTTTCTGGCACGCATTTTAAGGTGTATTTTAAGGATAGTTCCATAACTTATTTTTAAAATTTTCTTTTTTTGTATAAAAATATAATATTTAAATTTTTATACAAAAAAAGAAAATTTTAAAAATATGTTATGGAACTATCCTTAAAATGCATCTAAAAATGCGTGCCAAAAACATCATTTTGAAACGTAAACATTTACATGGGACTGAGGGAGTACTAACTTCCTCTCTGACATTGATATGCATTGCCTATCTGGACTCCAAAGAGCGATCTTGTTTTTAGTGCTCTAGACTTGCTCGACTTAATAATATTCGAACGATTGTTTATAAAATGATTTGTTTCCCATGTTGTAAATAATAAAATTATGTGGATGTCCTTAGGCCTTTCATGTACAAGACTTTTGACATTTCACTCCTAGTCTTTTGGCTTTTCAATTCTAGACTTTTAGCATTCTAAACTATTGTAACTTATGTCATGTAAAGCCTATAAATAGGCATTGATCTTAAGGATGTAAGCACACAAATATATGAATAATATAGAATGATCTCCCTTCTCTCTTCTATCTAACTTCTTCTCTTACTCTATTACTCTCACTATATTATATATATAGCACGTTATCAGCACGACGACGCTCTAACTGAGAAGAATTACAACTAATTTGTGAGAAGAGCAATATCGGAAGAAAAGGAGGTGCACCCACTGTTTGGAAAATCAAAGATCACATAAAAGAAGGTTCATCCATATACCTTTCTATAATATCATGATATTTGTCTTGTATGTTTTCTTTCTTATCTTTATAATTATGTGCATCTGATTTGTTATATGTAAGTGGACTTTAATATCACTAGTTGATTCAAAACTTTTAGTACGTATAATCTTATTAGCATTAATTTATAATATGCAGACTAAAGACACATAAGATTGAATTCAACCTACTGTGTTTTCTGTGTCTTTATAATCAATCTATATTTACGGTAGATTGAATTCGATCTACCATATCACTACGATACACTATGAATATTGATTGCAAAACTTATTTCTTATTAAATTCGTATCTGATTCGTTGTTTGTCGGAATATTATGATATTTGCCTCTTTGGAAAGATAATTTGATTATCTTCGATTTCCGTTCTTTAAGTTTTCTGAAATTCTGCTTGCAAGTATGAGTTTTCTGCAATTTTTGTTACATGCCAGTTTAATTTCGAAATTGTGATATCTATCTTTGAAAAATCGTAGTAAATCGAATAATTATCTGAAAATTGTGAGTAATATCATTCTGGAAAGGTATTTTCATTATCTTTGATTGTAGTTCATATTCCGGTTGATATTATGTTGTTAAACATTCCAAAATACCATATTACTAAACTGATCAGGGGCTGATCAAAACTTCTGATCAGGGGCTGATCAAAATTTGTTGTTAAAAACTTCTCCGTTTTTAACGAGTCTTATCATTCTAGAAAGGTCTCGGAATCCTCTACGAGTTCTGTGTTTTATACTTTTTCATTTGAGTTCATCTTTACAGAGCAAATTACTATTCTTTGAGATTGGTCAGATCTGAGATCATAGTGTTTGTCTATCTAATTAAAAGTAGACAACGTATTAAAGCTAAGCTTATAGCGAAATGGATTAATTTCATATGTGCGCTCAGTGAAAATTACTAATATTAATATGCCTAATTGTTAATTATGCATGCTTTTCTTGATGGATTAATGTTATCAACTTATATGTGCTCATGTCAATATTATGTTTTTGGTAATATTTGTTGCATTATGCTTATTTCATAAATTGACACTGTTTGGAATTATATTTTAGTGATAATGTCGAATCTTACAAAACTCGAGTTCAATGCACTTGATGTCACCGGCAAAAATTATTTGACATGGATTCTTGATGCTGAAATCCATCTTAGTGCTATGGGTCTTGGTGACACCATAAAAGAGGAAAATAAAACCTCCGAGTAAGATAAAGCAAAGGCTATGATATTTCTCCTCCATCACCTTGATGAAGGATTGAAAACGGAGTATTTAACTATTAAAGATCCATCAATTCTTTGGAAGGATCTCAAAGAAAGATATGACCATAAAAAAAAACGGTGATACTCCCAAAAGCTCGCTATGATTGGCTACACTTGCGATTGTAAAATTATAAAAGTGTGAGCGAGTATAACTCAGCCATGTTTAAAATTACATCTCAATTGAAATTATGTGGGTGATAAAGAAATGTTGGAAAAAACATATTCCACTTTCCATGCCAATAATATGCTCTTGCAACAGCAATATCGTGAACGTGGATTCACAAAATATTCCGAGCTAATTTCTGTACCTTGCTGAGCAAAATAATGAACTTTTGATGAAAAATCATCAAGCCCGTCCAATTGGCTCAACACCATTCCCTGAAGTGAATGCGGTGATTAATAATGAATATGGAGATAATAAGCCATTTGGACGTGGGCGTGGTCGTGGATATGGACGAAGACGTGGACGTGCCCGTGGTCATATTTTTGGGCATGGTCGATGTCATAATCATCAAAATTTCACCAACTTTAAAAGGAAGCCTCACCACCAGAAGTGGATAAAAAATGAGGAGAGACCCAAGGGAAGTACGATGATTAAAAGGGATGAAAGTATTTGTAGTCGTTGTGGAATGAAAGGTCATTGAGGCGTACATGTCGTACCTCCAAGCATTTTGCTGACCTATATCAAGCCTCTTTGAAAAATATTGAAACTAATTTTGCTGAACAAAATGATCCTTTGGGAATTGTTCATCCTAAAGCACACCTTGGTGGTGCAGATCCAGTTGATCCTTCGGGTCTCACTCACATGGAAGTTGGTGATTTCTTTGAAGACGTGAATGAAGAGATGGCCAAATTTGTTGATGGAAATAATTAAGCCATATGTTGAAACTTTGCTTATGTTATGTAATCTCTTTTATTATGAATGAAATGTCTTGAAACATTTTCTAAAATTTAATATTTCCTTTGTGAAGAAATATGGCCAGAAGCCTCTCACTAAATGCAAAAGATGAGAAATTATTTTGTTTGGCGGATAGTGCAACAACACATACAATTTTGAAAAATAAAGAATATTTTTCGCATTTCATATTAGCTAAAGCTAATGTAAATACAATATCGGGTGCATCAGATATTATTGAAGGCTCCGGAAGAGCAAGTATAGCATCCACCCGATCAAAAAGAAACCTTTTGAGTTTCAAAGATATACACCATAATGGCTTTCATATTGAGACAACAAAAACATGAGCCATCCAAAGGGGGAGTATTGTATATATTGGATGTCTCGTTACATTTTCTATATTAAATACTCTAGACGAGCAGGTATATTATTTCATGGTATTGAGTGGAAAACAATTCTAATATTATTGATGTTATTATACTATCCTAAGTGAAAGAGAATTGAATATGCGGTTATGATATATCATATTACACAGAAAAACCGTTGAGATATGAATTAAAGTAAATCAGAAGTTTACTGATAACTTTATAATTGGTATGACTAAACCATGCCAAAATTATAAAAGATGTGAATATTAATTGAAATTTCTATGGACGTTTATCGAAGAACTAGAAGATTCTTCTCAAAATATATGCTAATAAAGCAAATTGATCATGAACTATATGGTTACATGTCTAGTTGTTATATACTCACAACCTGAAGTTTGTGAGCCTGATTAATCAAATCAAGAATATGCATTTGGTGAGTCTACTACTCAAGTGCTCAATGAAATTTATCGTCCATTGAAAATTGTTGAATATATTGTGGTTCATTTTGATTCACATCTAGCTATCTAATTAATCATAATTTCTCCCCGTATTGAACAAATTTTTGGTCAGCTCGAATTGTTCCACCACAACACTAAAATTGATGGTTAAATTGGATATACATTATAAATTAGTGGTTATTAGTTTGGTGCCATCTATGTGTATATGTTTATGACTCGATCCAATGTGTTTGTTTTCCCAAAATCAGGGGGAGAAGCTAAATAGCTGGTAATATTTTGGTTATCATTGCCTCGTCTTGATCCTCATAGTAAAGAATATGAACAAGAAGTTCATTTTTAATTGTTGCCAGACATATATATGCTGACATGAAAGAATGACTATAGTACATATACCAGCTACACATGCTCCAAATAAATATGTCCCAGAAGGACAACCTCAAGAAGCTAATGTGTCTAAAGAACGCCTGAAGCATGATAGACCAGAGGGTTCCATAACAAATTATATATATCCTTAAAAGTAAAATGGAGCAGTGATTGATGATGGCTAAATCGAATGTGGTAACTTTTGAATGATCTCCAGAAGAGATTTTAGACATGCAAAATATGATGAAGGTACCTGAAAAATTGTGAGATCTTAATACGTTGAATCATGTTTAGAATAAATGGAACCATTACTCAAATTGATGTCGACAATATGATTTTTAATACTTGAGGTTATGGTTAATAACGAGGATCAGAAAATAATCTCTTTTGAATTTAGAAAAGATTGGCCAAAGATATAAGAAAAATGATTAAATTGAGGTAAAATCTCTTACAAAGAGAAAAAAAAATATTTGGACCTGAAGTCCGCACACCTGAAGTTGTGAATGCGGCACTGTATAAATATTATCTCTTAAAAGTAGAGAAATATTTTTGGAACTGCAGTTTACCTAACAATGTCATGTCAGTGGGATATGAGTAGATATATGTGTGAAAACGAAAGATAAGCTCAATGATCTTGTATTGATTACGAAGAAATATTATCTTGTGGTGGATATAATTATATGATGGGTAAAGTCTGGCAATATAAGATTGAGTATGTGAATATTTTACAAGACCCACTTGACATAATCCTGGAAGGATATAAATTGCTGGAAGCAGTGAATAAAATTCTCGAGAGCTAATCAAAATGGATATGGACCAGAAGTCCAATATTAAATTATTCCGGAATGAGATGTTTTATGTATTCTAAAATTATAGGTGATAACTCATAAAAATCTTTGGCCAGAGTGGATGGAAATTAGAATGTGTTTCTAATTGACATTCGAATAAGTTTCACCTCATAAACAAAATACATAGAGATTATTAGTTTGTTTTCTAAGTTGTGAAGTTGATCTATTACTTTAGATTTAGAACTAAAGTAATACACATTTTGTGGGAGAAACATAACTTCTTTCGTGAAGGAAGATTAGTCACCACTGAGGACTTGAAAAGAAAATTATTGGTCCTGAAGTACCAACATATCATATTGAAGTAAGATACTAATTTATCTAGCTAATTGTACATGTCCTAATATAATTAATTAATTTACTAGAAGACTTTAAAGCATGTCCGATTTGAAGGAATGAGAATCTGAAAGGTACATAAAGAAAAATTTGATCTCCACTAACCTAATGATTAAACCGATTTTGGAGGTGCTAAGGGTTTACTCTGATTCTTATAATTTTGATCTCATATTAAATATGTACTATTATATGGTGGAGATATTATTATTTTTTTGGCATGCTATGAAATTAACAATTGCAGGTACTTATTGAAATGATATTGTGATTCTAAAACTTATGAAGATTGGTCGTATTGGAGATTCGATAAAAGACAACAAGGTGTGATTTATTATGGATCGAAGCTCTACAAACTTGATAATGTGATGGCTACACAACTCAAAAGATTCATTGGTCAAGGCGTTACGAATAAGTACATTTGAGAAGTTTTTAACTCATCAACTCAAAGATGTAATGCAATATTATCATGAGGGGGAGACTATGCGCGCTGCACTCTTTTTTCCTTAACCATGGTTTTTCTTATAGGGTTTTCCTGGTAAGGTTTTTAATGAGGCAGCTTCACGTGCGCATTATGGAATAATGTTCTTGTTTCCTTCACTTGGTTTTTTACCCACCGGGTTTTTCCAGTAAGGCTTTAACGAGATATTATCTCATATTACGGACATCCAAGGGGGAGTGTTGTAAATAATAAAATTATGTGGATGTCCTTAGGCCTTTCATGTACAAGACTTTTGACATTTCACTCCTAGTCTTTTGGCTTTTCAATTCTAGACTTTTAGCATTCTAAACTATTGTAACTTATGTCATGTAAAGCCTATAAATAGGTATTGATCTTAAGGATGTAAGCACACCAATATATGAATAATATAGAATGATCTCCCTTCTCTCTTCTATCTAACTTCTTCTCTTACTCTATTACTCTCACTATATTAATATATATAGCATCCCACTGATTTTGTGTTACCTGTTGGAGTTTTATTCAAACTAGCTTCAATTCCCGTGCAAGGCACGGGATTGCTCTATTTTATACTGTAATTGTTATTTTTTTCTCGTTATGTTTTGATATTAATATTAGCAATTGATATTGTGATGTCTAAAATTCTTTTCAGTTTATCGCATTTTTTTTAACCAACATTAATTTTGTCCCATTTTCAAGATCTCCCATTTTGATTAAAACATTTAGATGTGCTTTTTATTTTTCCAAAGTGCTTAAATCATGTATATGTTGTATTTGATATTACAGATTGTCAAGTAATGCACCGGAGCCAAGAAAGCATAAAAAAAATATTGTATTAGACACATTTCTATAAAGTAAAAATACTAAATTACAGTACACAAAATTAATTTATTCTGTAAATTGTATAGCAAAAATATATATGCTGTTAGCAATCTGAAGTTAATGTTCCAATATTATTTTTTCAATAATGTTAGATCACTTATAATGAGTTGTAAGGCTCTTTACTCGTGCGACACACAAATTTCTTCGAGTGGTTAGTTAATTGCAACATAACAAAAGTGTTATAATTAAGTAGATAGTATTAAATGATGTATAATAATGAATATACATATTAAATACGAATTTTAATTGATGTGCATTAATGAATGCAGAGGTCAAAATAGTAATTTAAGTTGGATTAAAATGGTACATGTTGTGGCATTATATATATAATAGAGGGTCATTAATTATTTTATTAAATCGAATAATTAAAATATCTAGTTTCACTAAATACAATATATCACTCATTTATACTAAACTATAACATAATAAAATATAAATATGTAAATGTAAAACGAAGAAAAATGATTAAAATATTTTAGAAATCAAAATACCAAAGATTCTTCATTCATCACCCAACATACATAGCATATTTTATGACTTATAACACGTGTGATGTGTTAGCCTAGTGGTATGGTGATGTGCAAATGAACCTAAAGACCTAGGTTCGATTCTCATGAGCAACAATTTTTTGAAAAAAATTTAATCCATAGAGGGTCAAAATAGTAATTTAAGTTGGATTAAAATGGTACATGTTAAATACCATATATCACTCATTTATACTAAACTATAACATAATAAAATTTAAATATGTAAATGTAAAACGAAGAAAAATGATTAAAATATCTTAGAAATCAAAATACCAAAGATTCTTCATTCATCACCCAACATACATAGCATATTTTATGACTTATAACACGTGTGATGTGTTAGCCTAGTGGTAAGGTGATGTGCAAATGAAACTAAAGACCTAGGTTCGATTCTCATGAGCAACAATTTTTTGAAAAAAATTTAATCCATAGAGGGTCAAAATAGTAATTTAAGTTGGATTAAAATGGTATGGCATTATATATATAATATAATAGATAGATTTGTTTCGTTTATAATTTTACACTATCAAACATTCGATTATATATATAAATAAGTGTCAAATTCGGGTCTAATTTGATTAAATTGATCAATTTTGAGTTAAGAAACAAATAACATTTTATAATTTTTTTGAGAGTTAAGAAGTGTATCCAGTGTTGTAAAAAGCGGGAATCGGACTTAATCGGTAGAGGCTGTCCAGGGATTAATCGAGTAGTTGAGGATTAATCGGAATGATTAATCGAATAATTGGATTATTAATCAGTTCGATAACCCATGTAACAGGGATTAATCGTGATTAATCACCGATTTTTAGAACAGAGAGTGTATCCCACTAAAACCAAACCAAACATACCCAGTATATCCCGCTCAAAGCAGGGTCTGGGAAGGGTAAGATGTACGCAGACCATACCCCTACTTTTTATAGTAGGGAGGCTGTTTCCGTGAAGACCCCCAGCTTAGTGCACAACAAAACAGTGTGATTTACGTAATCAACCAAACCTGAGCCCATGGCCTCATGGGTCTTACCTGAGCGGGAACACCTCTCCTGAAATAACCTCATATCCTGCTCCCTGCATCTGCAAGAACCAGAAAACAAAAGACAAAATGAAAATGCAAAGCCAAACTCCTAAGATAACGCTAACCGAGAAAACCCAACTCCGAGGCTCTCAACAACAGAACCGCTCCCTAGAAGAGAATCAACGACTCTAATCTGACGCCTCCAAGAACTCCTATCGGCGGTCAAGGTCTCATTCAAGTTTAGGGCCTTCAAATTCATCCTGAGTTGCTCTTCCCATGTCCTCCTCGGTCGGCCTCTCCTTCTCACCCCAACAATCGCAAGTCTCTCGACCCTCCTCACCGGGGCTTCCGACAACCTCCTACGGACGTGGCCGAACCATCTCAACCTCCCTTCCTGTTGAGTATAGTGTATGTGTGAGTTGGCACCACCTGGCAACTGTGTCCAGCTGTCATGAGCGAGCTGGCTAGTAGCTGGCAACTCATCTTTTAGTCTATAAATATACACTCTGTTCAGTTGCAGTTAGTTAGCAAATACAAAATGTAGTCTTCATTCTGTAAACAAACTCTGAGCTCATTATGATGAGCATTGTAAACTCTGTTTCTTTATCAATAACAAACACATTTCTTGCTTCATTTCTCAAAGATTAAGATGGATCAGAGCGGGTTTTAATGGCGGATCCAACCTGATTCGTAATCGTCTTCGTCTGTGTTGTCGTCGTCGTCTTCTTTCGTCGATCGTCATCTTATTCAGGTGTTTTCGTTCATTTATCTCTTTTTCTTCAACGATTTCTGTATCGTTTTGCTGTTGATTCTTGCGACGTTGTGTTGATTCTTGCGAAGTTGTTACTAAAATCATTTCGTAATCATCTGTATGCATCGATTCTATATCGTACTCTATCTGTTTGATAAATTGTCACAATGAGTTTATCTACAATATTTGATCTCTGACCTTCGCAATTGGTTGAATGTTACTATCCTAAACCAAACTTGTTGTTATCTCACCTTGTTGATTGATTCTCGATCTATTTTACAAATTTCAAACACTAAACTTCTCTCCGAATTCCTAAACTCTTTTGATTCTAAACTCTACATTTTAGAGTTCTAAACCTTGTTCTGATTGTTTCTCTGAAGAAGTGTTTCTCTGAAAGGTTGTGATTGTTTTTTTTTATTCTAAACTCCTTGGTGAGTTCTAAGCCTACTTTGTTAGGTTCCTAAACTGAATTCTGAACTTGATGATTACTTTGTAATCATTTTTCTAATATGGCCGTTCGAGTCAAGATGTGGCTCTGCGAGGTCATAATTTCTAAGCTCCATTGCAATAAGGAAGAATTTTCAATGCTGTTGGTGATATGTGGTAATTGTATGTGAGCCGCAATGTGTGGTGAAGTCTGTTTTGAGAAAATGATGTGTAGAATTGTTTGGTGGAGCATACTGATGTCTTCACTGCATTCTACTTCATTGAATATAGCTTGATGAGTTAGCTTGTTGATGTTTAGTTTGGTTTGCCTTTCTTGTCACACTCAACAAAATGTTTCAAGGCTGTCTTTTCTGGTGTGAGCTGGAGAATTGGTCAGTGATTGTAGGATTAATGTTCAGTTCTGGAGAATTGCAATATTGTACTCCTTTGTCTCATGGTGGTCATTGTTGCTCCTATGTGAGCTTACCTTACCCTAACACTTCCATGTGGGTTGTTCTGATACTTCCAGAATGATTGGCTGTTTTATGGCTCATTGTTTGAGCTCTCTCATCAAGTTTCAAGACTGTTATCTTTCATTTTGGATGTTGCTGTCAATACAACAATCATGCTTTTTGATGCTTTCTGATGTTTATATTTTCAAGTTGAAGTTCTGGTGCTGTCATGACTTGTAAAATTCTGAGCGTTGTTGCTTTCAAGTTCCAATAATGTAGTCAGGACATCTTCAAGGATGTGTGATCAGTTGATGCTACTAAAACTTGATCATTGTTGCTGCTGCACTTTGTCTTTTCTGTACTGCAAGATTGTACAAGTTGAAGGTTTTCAGATTCTTCCAACCTCCAACTTGTGGGGGGATGTTGAGTATAGTGTATGTGTGAGTTGGCACCACCTGGCAACTGTGTCCAGCTGTCATGAGTGAGCTGGCTAGTAGCTGGCAACTCATCTTTTAGTCTATAAATATACACTCTGTTCAGTTGCAGTTAGTTAGCAAATACAAAATGTAGTCTTCATTCTGTAAACAAACACTGAGCTCATTATGATGAGCATTGTAAACTCTGTTTCTTTATCAATAACAAACACATTTCTTGCTTCATTTCTCAAAGATTAAGACTTCCCTTACTTTCGCAGATAGAGGCGCCACCTCCAACTCGTTCATGAAAACCTCCCTTCCCACTCTCTTCTTCAAATCAATGAAAATAACTTAAAAGACAAATGGGACCTGTAAATAAATCTTCCTCCAACTCGTTCCTTATAACCTCCCTTCCCACTCTCTTCTTCAAATCAATGAAAATAACTTAAAAGACAAATGGGACCTGTAAATAAATCTGGCCGTCTCTTTCTGTTTTTCTTGTCTCTACTTTCCCATTAATTTCTTTTCCACCCATTAGCTGGCTTCAACTTTTACATACAGCAGTAACAATTTATATCTACGTAACTGCTACAAGATTCGTTCCGATTTCAAAATTTATTGATTTTGAAATGAATTTAACTTCTGATAAGATTGCTCTAAATTTCTATCAAACCTTCAACTTGGTTATTGCATTTTCTCAAGTGATCATCAAAATCTAAATTTTGTATTTTTTCTTTTCGCTAAATAACTATACTAACCACATATTCTCTAAAAAAATGCTCTTTTTTCTTTTGACAACATGTAAAGTGAAAACGAATTCATGCAACTACAATTTGCACCAAAATTAAACTCATTTGGAAATAAAAATTATTTTCTATTAAAAATGAAGATTTAGGAACATTTTTTTTGTTTTGCACGAACATCAAATTTGATATCACCTTTCGAAAGTCTAATTAATATGTGATTCATACCATGAGCACGAACATCAAAATTGACATCACCCTTGAAAATCTAATTAAGATTTAATTCATACCATTATTGCTTTCTAGGCTTTCTAGCACGGTTGGTCTTCAGCATATAGTTTTGTACAACCTGTTCGAGTTCGAAACCCTTTTTGATGAATTTTTTTACACTATTTCACTAGCTACACTTCTGAAGAAAAATCTAGTGGTTAGGACTCGAACTTCTTGCAACCTGCAAGTATCTATATGTACATGGTCATGTAAAACCACATTGGCTAGGACTTACAATTGTTCTTTTGATACAACCTAAATTTTAAACTAATTAGTTTAAAAACCGTGCGATGCATGGATTTTTTTTTATATTATATGAATTTTGAGTTAAGAAACAAATAACATTTTATAATTTTTTTGAGAGTTAAGAAGTGTATCCCACTCTCTTCTTCAAATCAATGAAAATAACTTAAAAGACAAATGGGACTTGTAAATAAATCTAGCCGTCTCTTTCTGTTTTTCTTGTCTCTACTTTCCCATTAATTTCTTTTCCACCCATCAGCTGGCTTCAACTTTTACATACAGCAGTAACAATTTATATCTACGTAACTGCTACAAGATTCGTTCCGATTTCAAAATTTATTGATTTTGAAATGAATTTAACTTCTCTACGTAACTGCTACAAGATTCGTTCCGATTTCAAAATTTATTGATTTTGAAATGAATTTAACTTCTGATCAGATTGCTCTAAATTTTTATCAAACCTTCAACTTGGTTATTGCATTTTCTCAAGTGATCATCAAAATCTAAATTTTGTATTTTTTCTTTTCGCTGAATAACTATACTAACCACATATTCTCTAAAAAATGCTCTTTTTTCTTTTGACAACATGTAAAGTGAAAACGAATTCATGCAACTACAATTTGCACCAAAATTAAACTCATTTGGAAATAAAAATTATTTTCTATTAAAAATCAATATTTAGGAACAATTTTTTTTTGTTTTACACGAACATCAAATTTGATATCACCTTTCGAAAGTCTAATTAATATGTGATTCATACCATGAGCACGAACATCAAAATTGACATCACCCTTGAAAATCTAATTAAGATTTAATTCATACCATTATTGCTTTCTAGGCTTTCTAGCGCGATTGGTCTTCAGCATATAGTTTTATACAACCCGTTCGAGTTCGAAACCTTTTTGATGAATTTTTTTACACTATTTCAGTAGCTACACTTCTGAAGAAAAATCTAGTGGTTAGGACTCGAACTTCTTGCAACCTGCAAGTATCTATATGTACATGGTCATGTAAAATCACATTGGCTAGGACTTACAATTGTTCTTTTGATACAACCTAAATTTTAAACTAATTAGTTTAAAAACCGTGCGATGCACGGATTTTTTTTTTTTATATTATATGAATTTTGAGTTAAGAAACAAATAACATTTTATAATTTTTTTGAGAGTTAAGAAGTGTATCCCACTCTCTTCTTCAAATCAATGAAAATAACTTAAAAGACAAATGGACCTGTAAATAAATCTGACCGTCTCTTTCTGTTTTTCTTGTCTCTACTTTCCCATTAATTTCTTTTCCACCCATCAGCTGGCTTCAACTTTTACATACAGCAGTAACAATTTATATCTACGTAACTGCTACAAGATTCGTTCCGATTTCAAAATTTATTGATTTTGAAATGAATTTAACTTCTGATCAGATTGCTCTAAATTTTTATCAAACCTTCAACTTGGTTATTGCATTTTCTCAAGTGATCATCAAAATCTAAATTTTGTATTTTTTCTTTTCGCTAAATAACTATACTAACCACATATTCTCTCAAACATGCTCTTTTTTCTTTTGACAACATGTAAAGTGAAAACGAATTCATGCAACTACAATTTGCACCAAATTAAACTCATTTGGAAATAAAAATGATTTTCTATTAAAAATGAAGATTTAGGAACATTTTTTTTGTTTTACACGAACATCAAATTTGATATCACCTTTCGAAAGTCTAATTAATATGTGATTCATACCATGAGCACGAACATCAAAATTGACATCACCCTTGAAAATCTAATTAAGATTTAATTCATACCATTATTGCTTTCTAGGATTTCTAGCGCGGTTGGTCTTCAGCATATAGTTTTGTACAACCCGTTCGAGTTCGAAACCCTTTTTGATCAATTTTTTTACACTATTTCAGTAGCTACACTTCTGAAGAAAAATCTAGTGGTTAGGACTCGAACTTCTTGCAACCTGCAAGTATCTATATGTACATGGTCATGTAAAACCACATTGGCTAGGACTTACAATTGTTCTTTTGATACAACCTAAATTTTAAACTAATTAGTTTAAAAACCGTGCGATGCACGGATTTTTTTTATATTATATGAATTTTGAGTTAAGAAACAAATAACTTTTTATAATTTTTTTGAGAGTTAAGAAGTGTATCCCACTCTCTTCTTCAAATCAATGAAAATAACTTAAAAGACAAATGGGACCTGTAAATAAATTTGGCCGTCTCTTTCTGTTTTTCCTGTCTCTACTTTCTCATTAATTTCTTTTCCACCCATCAGCTGGCTTCAACTTTTACATACAGCAGTAACAATTTATATCTACGTAACTTTTACATACAGCTCATCAAAGAAGCGCTCAGTTGGTGTAAGGAAGAAAGGTGGCATCGGGTTCAGATAGAGTCAGACTGCTTGGTCGCTGTACAAGCAATTAGAAGCAGTGTGTGCATGACATCTCCGTTTGGTCAGGTAGTGATGGAATGTCGCAAAATGCTCAGTGAGTTAAACAATATTACATTGTTCTTTGTGAAGCGATCTGCTAATATGGCTGCTCATGTCTTAGCTAGACAGTCGTATTCTTATCCAGATCGAGTGTTTAATAGGGGGGATGTCCCTGTTATTGTCTTAAATGTAATGGCAACTGATTTGTTAAGTTAATAAAATCCACTTTTGTTTGTCAAAAAAAAAAAAAATATCTACGTAACTGCTACAAGATTCGTTCCGATTTCAAAATTTATTGATTTTGAAATGAATTTAACTTCTGATCAGATTGCTCTAAATTTCTATCAAACCTTCAACTTGGTTATTGAATTTTCTCAAGTGATCATCAAAATCTAAATTTTGTATTTTTTCTTTTCGCTAAATAACTATACTAACCACATATTCTCTCAAACATGCTCTTTTTTCTTTTGACAATATGTAAAGTGAAAACGAATTCATGCAACAACAATTTGCACCAAAATTAAACTCATTTGGAAATAAAAGTTATTTTCTATTAAAAATGAAGATTTAGGAACATTTTTTTTGTTTTACACGAACATCAAATTTGATATCACCTTTCGAAAGTTTAATTAATATGTGATTCATACCATGAGCACGAACATCAAAATTGACATCACCCTTGAAAATCTAATTAAGATTTAATTCATACCATTATTGCTTTCTAGGCTTTCTAGCGCGGTTGGTCTTCAGCATATAGTTTTGTACAACCCGTTCGAGTTCGAAACCCTTTTTGATCAATTTTTTTACACTATTTCAGTAACTACACTTCTGAAGAAAAATCTAGTGGTTAGGACTCGAACTTCTTGCAACTGCAACCTGCAAGTATCTATATGTACATGGTCATGTAAAACAACATTGGCTAGGACTTACAATTGTTCTTTTGATACAACCTAAATTTTAAACTAATTATCAATTAACCCGAACTGGATATATTTTAAAGGGTAATGCTAAACATTGCCTTAAGAATGAATGTAAATGAATAAATGCATTTAATATGTCAGTTTTACACCGAATTCATCAATTTTGCACTTATCTCAATATGATTATTTAGCAATTTGGAAATTTTTATTAATGGAAATTGATGTGAATACATGGGGATCCACTATTATTACTTGGAAAATTAAATTAATGTTATAAAAAAGCATTGGAAAGCCAAAAGTTAATTAAATAACCAAGGCTAAATGTTGAAAACATGAAAATATTTAATGCTTAACCATAGCCCTTAGGACTATAATTAGCATTTCCCTATTTTAAAATATTAGTTTTTTCACATAAATAAAATTAAAATTTTTGAACCACTCTCACAAATGTTTCTAGGTTTGTCCATGTTCAAATGCGTATTCGTATATAAAATTGACTTTAAGAAATGAGAACCATTAATTGCAAAAATGCATTATTGGCCTTCATCCTTACTATTTTAATAGAAGTTATCAGAACTAACTACAGTCTACAAGTATGTATATATATATATACTCCCTCCGTCCCGATAGGTTCTTAACATGGGGATCGGGCACGGAGACCAAGGATAGTGGGTGTAATATTGTTAAAATAAATGAAGTAGTGGGTGTAATAGTGATTTTATTGTTAAAATAAGTGAAGTATTGGGTGTAATAGTATAAAGTGTTGAAAAAGTGGAGTAAAGTAGTGGATGTAATAATGTATTTTATTGTTAAAAGTTACTATTTTTGGTAATGTAAAGAATTGGTGGGACGTCCCAAAAAGGAAATTGTAAAGAAATGGATGGGACAGAGGGAGTATATTATTTGTAAATCCATAACATTTTTATTTAGTAATTCCTGTTGATCCATAAAGAATTTTAAATATCAAAATACGACAACTACGAATTTTTATCTTGAGAATTTTATTTAATTTAGAAAATCTACTTATATTTGATTTAAATTATTAAAATTTATTTTTCCATATTTGAATGTAATTATAATATCAATCAAATAAACTCATTTTCAAATATTGGATCTAATTTTATTCAATTTAGAAGATCTGCTTATATTTGGTTAAGATTATTAAATTTACTTTTTGGTATTTGAATGTAATCCTACTATAAATCAAACAAACTTTTTAGTATTAGATCTAACAAATCACATCAATCTATTTTGATATATACTCTTTTCATTGACAATTGTACTAAAAAAACTGGATAGCTCAGTTGGTTGAGTGTTTACCTCTAATCTACTAAGAGGTTCTGGGTTCGATACTCGCTTACTACGAGATTTGTCAATGAACAGCTACTCATCGTAAAAGGCTATAAGCCATAATATTCATTAAAAAAAAACTCACTTATTATATATAAGAACATAGTAATAAGCAAAAGGGTTACATGTTGTAATTTGATTAATTCCTCATTTTTTGTTATATCCTCATTTTTTGTTATCATCATTCACAACCGTAAATTTTCAAATCAAATAAATGTTGATCATTAGATACAACAATACTAAAAAAAAATTATATACAGACATCTAAGGTTCGATTCTCTCCAACAACATATTAATTTATATTAAATACTAAAAATTATCATATAAAAATATGTAAATTTCGAATTTTTCCAAAAACATATTAAACTTAATATTTATAAGATTATATTACATTATAAGTAAATTATAAAAAATTAAAAATAAATGTACTTTACACGAAGTATAAGCTAATAATTATAACTAGATAAATGAATTACAAAAGTTGATTATGATGGTCAAGCCCCATATTGGTGTACCTGAGCATTTGGATTCTTATCGCACTTGTGCATAAAACTCTGAAATTTATTATTTAACGGTAGAAAATGACTAAAAGCAAAAATTTTATCATGAATGTGTATTTGTTTTTCTAACGAAATTTATCAATGGCGTAGAGCCAGTCAAATCTAAACTTGATCAAATTGTCTTAAGAAAACTAAATTAACGGAACACTTTAATATAGTTCCAACACCAACACAGCTCAACTATTCAGCATCTTGCATTCTGGTTTCAACTATTCAACATCTACCATTGCTACACGATGAAGATCACATCAACTGCCATGATTAAGGAAGTATCGTACATCAAGTGAAGTGAAAAACTTTACACGAAGGATAAACAAAACTTGTGCGAGTCCTAGCGGTGCAGTCAACAACACTTTAATTTCATGGGCATTTTTAACAAGTGATTAACAATTTAATTTGCTAAACTACCTCAAGTAAAAGTGTAAAACCGGAGGTATCACTTTAACACTTTAATGCGTTTGGGATAATAAAAAAAATATGTTTGTGAAAAGAGGGTTATCAGGTTGAGGACTTTAGTACTTTGTCTAACAGGAGTGACTAAAATTGATACTCATAGTCAAGATATCATCAAGATAGGGAAAAATGTCGAATCCAGCTTCCGTAATCTGTGAAGAGTTAAATGATGATCGTATCCCGGCTATATGCATCGATAAAATACTTTAGCTAATAGTTAGTAGATCATAGATGTATAGACACATCAACATTAATAGCATTAATAACCATGAGATCACAAACTATCTGTGACCATAGGCTGAAACCTTTATGCCGTAGCCACTGAAAGCTTCAAGTGCACATTGTAGTGACTAGCGTGCTTACCATGCAAGTATATGACTTCTATGACATCATTTGCGGATTAAAATATAGATAATACTCCGTCTGAATATCTGTTAGAAGTTAATGAACGCAAATATCATAAGGAAGTCAATCAGGACATGCTTTTATAGTGTAAATGATTATCAAACTATCAACAAAAATATCGCGTGTATGATTGATGATCAAATTTAACTTGGATGTGACCAGGTATAGTTGATATACGAGTAATAAAGATTAACAAAGTTGTAGCAGTATTTAACTGATCCAAGAAGATCAATCATAACCACACGAGAGATAACCACATCAGATTAAACCGTAGCCGTAGGCATAAGCGACCGTAACGGACTACATATATTGGTTCAATTCAAACCGTGGCTGCAGGCAAACTCAGCCGTAGTAAACTACAAATGTGAGTTCATCGATGCGTTGATGTTTTCGAATCAAACACTATTTGACATTAAGTCAGCTGACATGTCAGGCATCATTCAATGCTTTTAACCGAAGTTGAAATTGTTAATATTCAGGAGAGGAGAAGTTAAAAAGAACACAACGTCCGTAGGACTAAATCCTAATAATTATATTCACCAAACTCAATAAACCCAAGACTGATGTAAACAAGCTATATTTAGTGAGAGAAAGAAAAATAATGTCGATAGAGAAACGGGGCAGAAACCACCAGATATGATTGATATAGCTGAAAGTTAGATTAGTCCAGTGATCCTTACAGTCTATACATAATAATAACCACTTTCCTCTTGATGCTAAAGGCAATTCAACGCGTAATAATATGTTTGTAAGATATCTCATTAATGTAATTAAAAAAGAAATTTAATTATGTAAACTAAAGTTAGCAGAGCCGAACTTAAATGAGAAGTATCTCGCTCGTACCTTTGCCATGTTGCAGCGATTCGTTTGGTGCAAGTTGATCAATCCATGAATTGGCGGCTCAGTCATGTTAGTGCAACACTAGCTTCGATCTTGTTATCTAGCTAACATCGTGATATATTGTATAAGAAGAGTTATGATGACCATAACAAAAGTGTGAAATTCTTTTCCTAATCAAGTAAAGAGGATCGAAGAGATTCTCTGCCATGATTATTATAGAAGAAAGAATAAAAAGGTTTGTGCAGAAAACGAAAAAGTCAAAGGAGCACCACCATCTAGAGTTTTTCACGGAAACTGGAAAAGCAAAAAGGGCTGCGGTGACAACTAGTCTATTGCCGGAAAATAAATGCAAGCATAGGCACCTGTAGTTTACTTTGAGAATCAGATGAAACCGTAGCTGCCGGAAGCTACTTGTATTGGTTATCGAGGATACAATGAACACTAGAATGTAATAAACACAACATAATATGTAGAAATATAAAATCTTGAAAATAACAGAAAACCTACAGAATTTAGAACATGCAGAAAGCTAAACCTGTTGATTGCAGAACTTGCAGAATTCAGTCTTGTAGGGATCAAACCGTATATGTAAAGTAATAATTCTTATACACTATGTTGGTTCTGCACCTCATATATGTTCATCTCAATTAGTATATAGCGACTGGTATTGAAAGTAAAAGATGACTAGAATTATGGCAACACATAATTGATATAAGAATACAGCGATATACTAGAGCCATAGCGATTTTTAATTGGTTTTAGTAAGGAAACCAATAACATCACAGATGAGAAGTGCCAATGAATTATTTAAAAACAGAACCGGAGCCAATAATGGGAAGATCAATTCAAACCGTAGTTGCAGGCACATAGGGGCCGTAAGGAACTACATACATTGGTGTTTTGATGAATTGATATCTTCCACAATTATCGGCATGGTATGAAAACAGACTTTCTTCTGGAAACAAAAATACATGTAATTCAGCAATTTAAATAAAAACATGAAGTTTAGAAGAAACTTTAATGTTAATCATAGAATCTTGGTGAAGAAACGCTTAAATACGCAATGATTGATGCTCTAGCAGAAGACACACAAAATATTAAATAAATTCCGTAGACTACCAACCAAGATTTAGAGCGTTTAAATATGATCATAAAAGAGCTCAATGCAAATGTACTTTAAGCCAATGCAAACTCGAAGCATTAGTGATCCTCGAGATATGATAGCAAGATGAGGGGAGGGAGGGAGATCCAAAAAATACTTCTTTTGTCCCCCAAAAATTGAGTGTAATCTTTAGGTTACACCATAAGAAAAAAGGTTTTCTAGGTGCACAAGTATATGATTGATATAAAAAGTAAAAATCAGTTAAAACCGTAGTCGTAAAGGCTATTTGTGTTGATTTTAATATGAAGTGATACTTTATATAAGTCCAAATCAAGCCGTAGCCATAAATTCAGACTTTTTATGATAACAGTGACTATAACTACGGTTATGATTTGAATGATGGCCGTAGTTGCCCCTAAAATTTGATGTAATTTTCAGGTTGTAATGACATAAGTAAATTTACTATAGTAAGGTAACTCACGAGTTGTAAGAATTGATAACTTAAATAATTTAAAGCATTTATGTAGCGCCCAAAGGGCTTACCAAGGCACAAGGACCGACAGGGAACAGCTTTTGAGCTTGAAAGCAGCTAGAGCTTATATTGGATGCCAACTGAACCTGCACAAGGTACAAAACCAACAAGGCATAAAACCGACAACTAGGGCCGAGTTTATGTGAACACTAGAATCTGAAATAGTAACCTAGGAAGCACGGACCATCAACAAGGCACATAGGGGCTACAAGCGCTGGCCTTTTAAAGGAATGTTTGAGATATGAAGAACCACAATATACCGTAGCGGGTGGGACGCTACGGGTAGTGAACAAATATACTCATAAATAAAAAGAATCAAATTCGTAAGTAATTAACTTCTTCCTGTCTAAACAGGGGACTGTAACCGATTCATGCCGTAGCCTCATGGGAGCTACATATGTTCGCTCTTGAATGAAAGGGTGTTTTACTGGAAATCAGTCCATGCCATAGCCTAGATAGAGCTATATAAATTGGCTTGTGAATGGAAAGATTACCCAACCATGCCTGTAGCGTAAAATAGAGTTAGATTCGTAGCCGTAGGGAAGCTACATACGACGTTTGTTTAAATAAGCAGTTGAAATCGTAGCCGTAGGGAAGCTACATACGACGTTTGTTTTGTTGTTTGTTGTTTGTTTTTTTTATTTATAAATCCCCTCTCATTGGCATAAGAAAATCTCTCGTAAGGGAATTATTAGGTCTGACATTGTTATTATCTAACTGATTTTGTTTGTTTGTTTTTAAACTCTTAGAAACAAAATAAACGTATAATAAGGTAGGTTGATGAGAGTAATACCTGGAAAAGGATGGAAGTGTTGGATGTCAAAGTGTTGGGGAGTGTTGGATATCAGAGTGCTAAAAGTGAAAACAGGGTCTGTATCTCTTTCCACCATCTGTCTCTTTAGGCACAATACATGCCTCTCTGCTAGGATGAACACGGACAAGACTTGAAGCATCAGAGAGATTTATTTAATCCAACCAGGTGGCCAAAATATGACACCTGTTTAGTATATAACCCCAAAATATGACAAATATTGGCTAACAGAATCAGACGCCTGCCCAAAGACCCCATTTATCTAGCAGAAATTTTGCACATATTAGTTTTGCAGGCACGCAAGAACTATAGAACTGCTCCCGGTACTTCCCAACTCTTCCTGGCAACGGGCAAAACAAATTCAGGGCCTTAGAGGTGAATGGGATGCCTCAGTATCAGATTTTTGGTTGCCAGCGATCATAAATATTCAGAACTGCTGCTGCAAATGCTAAAATCGAAGGTAGATGATTCACGACCCCGAACACAAAGTCCTCTGACCAGCTGACTTTCCTCATTCTGTTCGAACTATTCCCGTTATCAGGGCTATCAGTTAGAATGAAGTCCGAGATTTTAATTGCTGGCTTTGAGGAGTGGTCTGGTGCATCAATCTGCCAAATTGTGAACTTCACGGTAGTATCAAGCAACCAGTTAGCATTTTGTTTTCAGCAATGTTTCTGAAAGGTTGTCCATCAAGAAGTATCACCCTTGATCTTCCATCATATTTATGGAGCTATTATGTTCTCCATATTTCAACAAGCTGTGTAGACCTGCAAGCCTAATTTTGGTGTTGATTCTGGAATTATGTACTGCACAGTCTTGCTTTATCTCTCACATGTTGGAATGTCCTCATTGTTTCTGCATCAAAACCCCCTGCAAACTGATGTACCCGGAAAGCGAAACTTACTCCTTCAATTATCAATTCTTCTTTTCCAGAGCCACCGCCTACCAACTCAAGTTCTGTCAAAACTCTTTTCATGTAGTTCATTGCTAATTTTACAGATGCCAGCTTAATCTGACTTGTAAATCCAGACTCTCGCATCCAATCTAGTGGAATTTGGAACCCTTCATATCGTTGACCAGCCAATTCCCTAGTTCGCGAGAGACTGTAAGCTCCGTTCTCTAGTTCTCTAGTTCTCTAGTTTTTTAACAAAGCACTTGGGGATCGTTGCTGAACGAAGATGCCCTTCGCTCTTGAATATAGCCCTCATGCCGGCTAAACGCTCTAGCAATACAATTCCAAGACCATAAACATCGGTTTTTGCTATTAAAACGTTTAGACCATAATATTCTGGACCAATGTAGCCAACTGTTCCAGCTGCCTTCATAGGTTTATAGTCATGATCAGGCTACGTAGCATGTAATGACAATCCAAAATCAGAACTCTTGCAGTCCAATTAGCATCCCGGAGTATGTTAGATGACTTAATATCTCGATGAATTATAGGAGGAACAGCATAATTATGAAGATACTCAATACCCCGTGCGGCATCCAATGCAATTTTGATCCTCATTTTTCAAGAATTTAGTAAGCTGCCACTTTTCTCCACATTGTTCTTGTCGTGTAAATGATTATAAAGTGCTCCATTTTTCATGTAATCATAAACCAGGAGCCTCTCATCTCCTTCTCCACAGCACCCAACAAGCCTAACCAAGTGTTTGTGGTGAAGCCTAGACAAAAAAGAGAATCTCAAACAGAAAGCACTCTCTTTTTCTTGAAACTTCTTCAATTTCATACCAGTTTCTCCCCTTCCATCTAAACAATCTCCAAAACTTATAACTCCTATTAACTTCAGTGCAAGTACTATTAATCTTCTTTGACATAATAACTTCATCATAGAACTTTTCTGTTTCGAGATGATCAGTCTTCTCATTTTTTACCAAAAATGAAACTCTACTGACACTTTTAATCTGGGGGTGATAGCTGAAAATAGGACAAACGATGACGAACTTGTCCTCATTCACCTTGGAGATTGCTTGTGGAAAGAAAGAAGTGAAATAATTGCTGCCCATACATGCTACTTAGTCGCAGAAGCAAACTTTGAGCACACCAAGGAGTACTAGTTGACACAATGTCCTCAAGCTCATGGAGAAAACCCCAGTAAAATTGTTTCGACCAAACAACAGACCCTGTAGTGAAGTGAGATTCGAACGCAGGTAGAAGCATCCTGACAATCTGCTATCCAGTAAGGTTTAACCCTCATACAACAACAACGAGAAGCACATCCACCTGAGGGTCATAAAGTCCAGCTGCACAACCCATTTTACCAGGCCACACCCCCAACAAACAACTTCACAGCTGTGCCTCTTGATTCTGCAAGCATGAAACTTTCCCCCCACAATAGCAAGCATCGGATTACTTGGAGCAAGTCAACGTTATGTTGGAGAAATTGGCCGACAATATGCCTCTTCTGCACCCAAACTCGTTCCTCGACAATATGCTCGAGAGCTAACTCCCTCTAAAAACCTGCAAACATCATACCCGCCGAATGCAATTTTCTGAAACCTCTTCTTAGGAATTAAACTGATCACTCTACTACTAGTCTCATCACCCCAAAAAAAAAACACTTGTATTCTGCACGAATAGTCCACAATTAAACTCCGAACCAGCTGAAATAGACTTAGTTTGCCCATCAAAAACATGGTTCTTAGGCACATTATAGCCCCAACAATCAACTAGAGAAACATTTCTATGTTTACCCTTTAAAGGTACTCTCAAACCTCATAAATGTTGACCACCTGCAGTAATTTCCAAGTAGTGTGAACCTTCAGACATTGGTTGTGGAACACCTATGCCGATGAAATTACTATTTCCCCAACAATAAGGTTGGTTTGATGACATTAAAAGTCCACAAACAAACCCACTACCAGCAGTAAGACCAATAAATAAATTGCAAATTTGAAGGAGTTGCCTAGAATATAGCCGGATTCGACCCAAAACATTTCAGAAGATGAGACCCATCTCCACAATTCAAGTCCACACAAATTGTTCTTGTCGAATACATTAACAAAAAGCCTACAAACCAAAGCAGCAATAATAACAATCATGCAAGAAAAAACTAAAGGACAGCCCACTTACTAAACTTTGTCATTTTTAAACTTGTCCGGAAAATCTTCCTCCAAATAAGGATCATCATCATGACACTCACTTTCTTCCTCTAAACATCCAGAATTCACTCTGTTTCTCCCCTTCCATCTTAGGCACTTGAAATCACTGAATAGAAACGAATCTTTTGAGAATATCTTTGTGGCAACTTGGCGCCAAATGATGGACAACGGAGTTATAAGATATTTCCGTAGCCTTCATCGGAAGAATTTTGTCTCGTTTCTTGTCTTTCTCTGTTTGTGTGTGTGTGTGTGTGTCCTGAGCGAAAGATCAGTCCTCTAAAATATCTCCATCCCTCTCTTTTTATCACATGCGTTTTAGATATTTGTAGCATACTGTAATTGGGCTGGGCTTGCAAATATAATTGGCCCTGCTACTTCTTTATTGGGCCGTGCATATTTATGGTCCATCATCTTACCAATTCTAGTATTAAAGTACACATTTCAAATACTTTTTTTTTTGCCATAAATAAAAGTGTATTCCATTAACATCTGATCATACAACCTGGTTGGAAAACAAATAAACAGACTAAATAAATAGTCGCATTGTTTCCAGATCGTTTAACACATAGATCCTGAATACAAGGATTTTTTAAAATAAAAATGACTTTGAAGGCCGCCCGAACAATCCAGCCTACATCATTCCTGAGAATAGTAACTTCACAATTGACCTTCACAATAATTTCGTGGATAATGCAGTGTTCAGAAGACAAATGCCTCAATTTATGAACAACTATTTTTTGTGAGCGGTGAGCACATGCGATTTTTGCTACAATTCCAGATGTACCCCAGCTATCTACTTGCCGGAAACCAGCTATAGACTTGCCGAAAATGCTATTGACGCAGGAACTCCCGATCCCCAAAACCACCAACCAAATCATTATCAGAAGCCCCAAGCAACAAACAATGATTAACATACTAATACCAAAACAACAGCCACACCAAGCCAAAAAACTAGACGAAACACCAAAAATTCAAAGTTCTCGGAATTACCCCAAATGTTAGTATGAAGTAAAGGATGAGAAATTGAATCCAATGATAATTTTTATTTGCGAATTCGAGAACAAAACCGAAATAGATCTGAGAATTAAGATGAAGAACAAAGATCGATTTTTGAACTAGATCTCGATTTTTATTGGAAAAAGAAAAGAAAAGGGGAATTAGAGTGGTGGGTGAAGGGTCAGAGAGAGATTGGTGGGAGGAAGGGGAATTGAAATGGAGAAGAAGAGGGGGGAGACGGTGGACTCTCAAACCGGCGAGAGAGAGAGATAAGAGTTTAATTTTTTTTTTATTACTAAGACTAACATGTTAAAATAGAAAACTCTACACATTTCAAATACTTAGTCATGCAATAACAACTCAAATTTAATGAGAATCTATTGACATATCTATTTATAAGCTTTAAGAAAAGTACTGATACCGGACAGATGTAATCTCATACTAGGATCAGTAAAACAAGGAATAATGAGCAAAATGATCAAATTGACAGATTTTGAAAAATCTGGTAGCAAGTGAACCAACCTTACGGAGGAGGTGCACCACAACAATTGCTGTCAACCCTCAAAGGACCTTCTTCCAGACACCTTGAGGATAGAAATAAGCTCTTCCGTGAAAATGGACCTTGCAGCTTTCGATGATCTAAAGAAATACGCAGTGCAGTTCAGAAATGAACTATGGGTCTAAAACAAAATGTGACACGATTTTTTTGACCTAGTGTACTTAAACTAAGCCCCACTACAACAAAGTTTTTTAAATTGCAAATATAACATGTAAATAACGTTTTATCTGGTTTCTTTATCTTTACAAACTTAGCTTCGGTGAATGACAATGTTTCGCAACCTTTTTCCATCATTCAGTTATAACAGATCTGAGATATCATGCAAACCGGAAGAGCTTCATACGTCAAAATCAAAATATAAGCTATACTACTCGATCACTAGGAGGCAGCAGTAGCAGCAAAAAATAAAACTCAAGTCAGACTTTTCAAAAGCAAATATCAAAATCTAAAATTGGGCAGAGCCTCCCTGTTCATCAAAGTAAGCAGATTCTACTATCAAACAAATGTCTTCAAACATAGTCCTTGAAAAGGACATATTGCATATAATCCTTGAAATACAAACATAGTCATAGATGATGAAATATAACTTTATGTGCACTAAACATAGTCCTTGACAAGAACATATGATTATGGTATGCACAAATGCGGTTACTTTTACAAACACAAAAAATTAGTGTCTTATGCTTCCATTTTTTGTCGCTATTCTTTCTGTGCCAGCTTAGAATTTCCTCCATTTGTCATTGTTATTGGTCATTATCTAGTTTCTGATGTCCCTTTTTTCTCCATCTCCATATTACGCAGTTTTTTTTTTCGAATTTATACTTGACTATAATACCGAAAATGTGTTTGGGGAACAAGGACATTGACTTGTGTGATATCTGAAAAACAACACTGAAAATGTATGCAAGTAGAATAAGCAATAACACAAGTGTAAATGTTGATTAAGCATAGCAAACACACAAGTAAACATAAATGAAACTATATGGGAAATTGAGGATCCAGCAAACATAAGCCCAAAACAAGCCATTTCATGTATTGTTAGCTATGCAACAAATATAATAAAGCATTTATCTAATATCAAAAATCACTGCAACCCTTAATTGCCCGATTCAAACCCTAAGTTTCCAAATCAAAAGCCCCAAATTAGACCATACACAATAACCAGAATTTAGTTGAAAAACCCAACTCGGGCCTTTCTTCCAAATCCAAATTATTTGGGCCCAGCCCAACAGTTGGATAGGTCTTTATCTGGCCCATTTTAAATATAACCCAGCCGTCTTGTTCCATCAATTCATTTTGGTCTATGATTGATACTTTCTGATATTCGGAAAATTTCTTTTTTTCTAAAATTCACAAACTAGTCCCTTCGTTTTTCAGATTCTGATTTGCATCAAGAAAAAGTTGAAGGAATAATTTTAATTACTAATGTACGAGAACATGGTGTCTGTTTTTTTCTTAGATATATTTTGGATTAATAAGAGTCGAAACCATAACCTATTCTTTTTACATTTATTTCGGGACTGGACGACAAAAAATAAACCTTTATCATTGGATTTATTCGATTCATATATTATCGTGTTTAACAACTCATAACTAAATAAAAAGAACTCCGAATATATCTGAAAAAGAGTTTACATTTTTCTATTCAAAAAAATATATTGATATACACTTGATTTTTATTCCAAGTGTCAAATTTAGTTACTAACTTCCTCTAGTATAACATTATCTGCTTTATATCATTGTTGTTTGAATAATATTTTACAAATTAATGTATTACTTGTTCATTTCACTAATAGAACACTTCGTTGTATGACTACTAAAGTGTTTCGGTAATTGTTAGTGAACACTTCGTTGTATGATTACTATGGTGTTTTAGTAATTATCATGGATCCTAACTAAGGTAACTGATGTAGAGTGTAGACAAATATGCAATTCCACTTTTACTCTGCATAATATGATAATTATAATATGATCTAAGTATGATGAAAGCCTCAGAAGCAACAAAAGACAAAAGTCAAATTAGGGAGTTATAATAGAAGGGTGGTAATATATGCACACCCTTAATTGATGGTTGTACACCCTATTAATATACTTTGTCTAAAATGCCTTTCACTTACTTATTTTTTACATACTCTAATCCTTTATCAATTATTTGTTCAATTATTTTAGTACTTTCTAAAATCCCACAATAAACCATGTTCTAAAGTCTAAATGAACGGATAGTAAAATTGCAGATGCAATGTACATTACTTGAATTCTGAAGATACGTTACAATAAAAAAATGTAAATAATTTACGTAGAAGAGTATAATAAATTAAGCTCTAACTTTATTGATAGTACATTTTCTTAATATGTTATTTTTTTATCTTAATACATATTAATTATAGCCTTTTCTTTTGAAGTAGATAAAATTTACTTTTAAATTATGGAGGTTGTTATATAATTTTTGTTGATTAAACTCACTAATTATGGTATATCCTGCATAAATAACAAGTGAAAAATTAAACATGTAGAATATATATGCACAATATCAAGTGTAATTGAAATATTTAATACCTACCCTTTAGATTAACATCTTTAATTACTCTTCTGAAAACTCCGGGGACGATATTAGCCAACCGAAGTGTTTCATTGATCACCTAAATGTAAACCAGGATCTATATTAAAACAAAACAAACAAATCAATATATACTTACATTTCAAAGATTTGATTATACCAGGAATACGTATAAAATTCACGAGGTCGGAAAAAAAAAATAATAACAATGAAATTTACCATGTGTGTAAAAGTCATACTGGACTTGTATTCTTTCCATGTTATTCTAGTATCTTGTTCGCTACGGTTTTTGAGGATGTTACGATGCTCCTCTGTTAATTCTTCTAGCACGTTGGGATGATCAGCTAGGAATTTAATGGCCATTGTAATAGATGTAGAACTTGTTTCAAAAGTAGCAAATAGAATCACAAACACCAAGTCTGCAGCAACCCATTGATTGAGAACTGTATTCTTGTCGTTATTAATTCTTCGATCAGATAATTCAAGAAATCTTTAGGCTCATTAGACTTGTTGATGTTTGTCTCTCGATGTAATCACTTTTATTACGTTTTTTATCCCTACAACATTATATTGGATTCAAAATCAGATTATTCGAACAATCATCGATGAAGAAACACATAAAATAATTATTAAGTTGTACTATATATTCTTACTTGTAGACATGCATGAAATATATCGTTCCCGGAATATTAATAGGAAATGAGATGAGTCTACACATAAAATCTCCAAAACTTCCTTTGAGATTCTTCTTCTTCTTCAACATGGTTTCATCGTAACTCATCAATGATTTGGTAACATAAGCAAATACAATTTGCATGTTATTTACATAAATTGATATTTTGTAGAAAATTTCAAACTAACAAAGATCAAGATGGTATATTTATTTTTATTTCGAAGTTACGAAATAATGACATTTAAGTGTGAAGAATTACCTTGAGACTCTTTCCTTGATGAAGGGTGGGATATCAAACAATATGGAGTAAAGAACTGAAGGGTCTCTCCAATATAAGGTAAGACAGTTGAACGAGGGGGTAAATTGGTTTTGCTCTTGGGATGACTCCATTGATTTACCTTATAGTTTATCCATAGAACAAGTATAGCTATCAAACACGAGACTGTTAAAAGCTCCATATATTGATCTTAGTATGTGTATATTGGCCTCATAAGAATATTGATAATTATTTGAGTAATTCTTGTTAACTTGGCCAAAGCAATTTATATACATCTTATATATTATATACACGACTCAATGCAAAACTAATTCGGAGTTAGTTTAGGTAACCTAGGCACGGGGAGGACTCCTAAAAATACAGAGAGGTTGGACTTTGATAGTGTGACCATTAGCAATGCAAAATTCCAAGTCCAATTCTTTTTGGATCCTATTTATATTTTGTCACAACAACAAAACTAGGTTTTGAAATTTGGCATGCCTAGTACTTTAAGTGTATATAGCTAGAGAATTTGTGTTGTATAAAACTCTCTTGCTTGCATGAATATACAGAGAGTATAAAATTGATAGGTACATACAAGTTGTCAATTTGGGTGATTAATTGTTAGCAAATTAAACATGTTGGAAGATGGGAATTATCCAATGAAATTTATAATGTGATAACTCCCCAAATGCAATTTATATCTGTATACTATTTGTGATAGGATATATTTATAGAGGCTTTAATTTGGACCACAAATTATTTCAAATTTCATTAAATACTATGATTTGTATCCAAATCTTTAATTATAATGTTAGCATGTTGATGTTAACAACGGAGGAGCTATGTATTTAATTATTTATGTATCTCTATGTTCGTGGTTGGATCTGCTGAGAATAAATTTGTTGATGTCTTGGGGGATCTGTAAAGATTGCATCGAAGTTAGGACGGTGAAGATTATTGCAAAAGCTCACCACTCACAACCAAAGATGGTTCATCATTTTTGGAGGTTTTCACTTTCGGCATGTCTATAGCTGGTATCTGGCATGTAGATAGCTGGGGTGTTACTCATCCTTTGGGGGTTTCCATGTTCGGCATGTCTATAGCTGGTATCCGGCATGTAGATAGCTGGAGGGAGGATTCTGAATACTGGGGTATCAATGGTTCTTATGTGATGTGGTCAATTGTGATATCGTTGTTTTCAGGGATTTTTATGCAGTTTAGATCGCTTAGGATGTTTTCGAATTTGTTTTTAGTTTCAAGAACTTTTATGTTCATCTTGCTGAACGATCAGAAAACAATTTATTTGTTAATTACCCTGATCGTGTTGACAGTCGGGGGTTTGTCCCGCTGTTATATTGAGTTGTTTGATTCAGTAATATAATTCTATGCTTTTCGTCAAAAAAAAACAACGGAGGAGCATCATACACGTATAAATGAATATGTATGGCTTAGATTGGAAGCGTATATATATATATATATATATATTGATCTGCCTCATACTTCTTTGAGAGTGTATCTAGCTAGAGAATTTGTGTCGTAAAAAAACTCTTTTGGTTGCATGGATATATAGGAGTAGGATCAAACAAAAACTTTTTTAAAATACAAACCTACAAACTTTTTAGGACCATTAGATCAAAAAAGATCCAAAGGTGTGGGTTATTTTAAATTTATATGCGCAGGGTTATTTTGTTAAATTTCTGTTTAGTTTTATTAACATACATGTTAATCACAGACCTATACACACATCTATACACACACCCACACACATCTCTCTTCTCTGACTCCTCATCTATCCAGGGTTTTCAATTCTCATCACCTGATCTATGGCCGTCAATGAGCCTCTCACTCCTTACCGTCTTGCTCCACCTTTCATCCACCGTCAATTACGTCGAAGAATTTTTTTGTTACGATGTTATTTAATCCGATGATAATTTTCTATTTATCATGTATTGATATGAATTGCAACTTATTATTGAATAATTTAGAGAATAAAGGTATGAAGAATTATATAGTTGTATTGGTCTATGTATTTTGTAAATTTTATTTGAGATCTGGAGAAAGTGTAGCTAAGGTGTTTGATGAAATGTTTCAGAGATGGTGAAAGCATATTCTTTTGATAATTCTTCGTAAGTTCAACACGACATATAACTAATATTCAACTCCATCATTTATTGAATCTAAATTATGTACGTGTTGAATATGATGTGTTATATTGACATGTATTGCAACTTGTTGGCGAATAATTAAAAAATATAGATTTGAAGAATAAATTAATGGTTTCGATCTATTTATTTTATAAAATTTACTTGAGATTTTAAGAAAGTGTAGTTAAGGTGTTTGATGAAATATTTCAGAGAATGTAAAACTATTATTTTGACATTTGGTTTAACATGTTCAACATGATACATAACTAAGATTCAACATGATTTGTCGAACTTGAGTTATGTATATGTTAAATCTGATTTGTTATATAAAGATAATGAAAATTGATAAATGATAATAATAATACTTTCACATATGTGAGATCTGTTTGTATAAGAGTTGAAACTTAAAAGTGTACTATTAGCATTTTGCAGGGTAGCTAGCCTCATTTTTGTTTGGTAAGTCAAGCTAGTCTCTTCTTGTCTAATGTTTTTGATAGTTATATTTGTTGAGCACTGCAAAATTATTATTTCTAAATAAGTGCTGGGGTTTTTTTCTAATTAATTATACTTAAATCTCAACATAAACGTCACTTGTAGCAGTCTTTCTCAATATGTTTCTCAATATGTTTCTTAAAAAATATAGAAATGGACAAGTCTGTCTAAATTAAAACCAGTGCATTAGAAACTCCAATACATAATATGTTTCTTTGTAAACAACTAAGTTGCTTACATTTATTATAAATATTCATCACTCTAACCAATCGAATGGCAATCAGACATAGTTTTGGATTAATATTTAAAACTTTGTAATACTAGTTCTTCCATTTGGTGATGCTGCTGCTGCTACCATGACGGTTCCATTTTTTCCCCTTGGCATCTTAGACTGCTTTGAAGACCACACAAGATTTGGATATGACCATGGACAGGTTACCCATTTCATCATAATCCTCAAGTTCTTCAGCCAAGAGATCAATATGCTCATATGTTACTCCTTCAACCTACACAAATAAATTACAATTAACAGCAACTTGAAAATTATATAAGTCATAAAATAAAAAACACATAAATGTCTTACTGTTTGGGCTTGCCAACCCGAGCCAAAAGTGCATTCAATTGGAGTGAATCCAACACACTCAATCTGCATTAGTGGAACATGTATCCCTTTGATACTATGTTCTTCAGCGAGTGGCTGGGTAGTATCATCAACAACTATTACTCCTCCATTTTAAACACAAGCATGACACGGTAAGAAAAAGAAATTATTATTATGGGATAGAAAAATATAAAATATATAATAAAATCTCTATCTTACAAATTCAATAGCAATATATGTACCCTTATCTTTGAAGTATGTGCACATCTAAAATTAGGCCATTTTTTTCACAAATCACGATAATAGTCTTCTGTTGAATTGCACCACATTTTTCATATTCCACCTAATAAATCAAAAACCATGAACAAGTTAATATCTTATACATTTTATTTGTATGCATGAATTTATAATATAAAAAATATGTGCTAGTAGAAAGTGTGAAGTGAAATTTTGGTAAAAGTTAGAACATCCCATGATGCAATCCACATCCTTGTTTTCACTTGTTCTTGATGGTTGAAGCTCCACAATGTTTGTTAGTTGGGCAGTTACACATTTTTAGAGACATATATAAAGAAAAAACAACATACAAGAAGAGAGTGAAAATTTAAGGAGGAAGGTCCAACAATTGAGAAAGGTCTATACTAAAATCTCTATCTTACAAATTCAATAGTAAGCAAGATATGTACCCTTATCTTTGAAGTAGGTGCACATCTCAAATTAGGCCAATTTTTTCATAAATCACGGTAATAGTTTTCTGTTGAATTGCACCACATTTTTCACATTCCACCTAATAAATCAAAAACCATGAACAAGTTAATATCTTTTACATTTTATTTGTATGCATGAATTTATAATATAACAAACATGTGCTAGTAGAAAGTGTGAAGTGAAATTTTGGTAAAAAATTAGAACATACCGTGATGCAATTCACATCCTTGTTTTCACTTGTTCTTGATGGTTGAAGCTCCACAATGTTTGTTAGTTGGGCAATGAACATAACATCATACTTCACCATTGTTGGACCTTCCTTCTTAAGATTTGACCTGTAAGTCTGACTGGCTTGCTGAAATTGACCTGTAAGTCTGACTGAGATTTTCCTGTAAAACTTATAACAACTTGTTGATCATATAATAAATATGGAATTTAGCTATCTGAAATATAGTAAGACTAGTACAAAGATAAACTATCAGCTTGCCGTATATAACATAAAAACACACTAGGGTAACAGTTAGGTTGCCCATTTCATCATAGTCCTCAACTTCTTCAGCAGAGAGATCGATATTCTCATAGGTTACTCCTTAAACCTACACAAATAAAGTACAATTATCAGTAATTAGCAACTTGAAAATTATATAAGCCATAAATAAAAACCACATTTATGTCCTACTGTTTCGGCTTGCCAACCCGAGCCAAAAATGCATTCAACTGGGGTGTATCCAACGCATTCAATCTGCATAAGTGGAACAAGTATCCCATTGATACTATATTCATCAGTTAGTGGATGGGTAGTACTGTCAACAACCATTACTCTTCCTGTCTGATTACAAGCATGACACTATAAAGAAAAATAAGTTGTTGTTATGGGATAGGAACATATAAAATTCATACTAAAATCAGAATCAATAGCAAGATTACCTTTATCTTTGGAGTAGGTGCAGATCTCAAATTAGGCCAGTTTTGTTCACAAATCACGGTGATTGTTTTTTGTTGAATTGCACCACATCTTTCACATTCCACCTAATTAATTAAAAACCATGAACAAGTTAATATAGTTTACATTTTATTTGTCCCAATGTTCATACAATATATGCATAACATAGTTCCTAAATATGTAAATAAGTCAGATAGGATTAGAATGATAAACATAGTTGCTAAACAAGATGGTGCAGTTCAATGCATAGCAGTTCCCATGCTACGAGTAATCACTTTCTAACCATACAAAAATGGAGATGCAACCAGCTCAAAGAAGTGTAAACATGTTGACTTGCACTTTTCTTAACCATTGTTATTCGAAGCAATTTTTCCATAATTTAGAACTACAGGCAGCTTCAGGTAAGATCATTGGCAGGAAAGAATTGGAAAACATAACTAGCTAACTACGATATGGGAATAAAACTATTGTTTAGAAACTACTCAACTTGATATAAGATTTGAACCTTTGAAGCCTAAAGAAGCTTCTAAGTTAGGGATGACCAGATAGTTGAACATTCAAGCATATGCATATAAGGATTAACACTAACAGATACTGATAAAAAAAATCAAGAGAGAGTTTCCGTCTTATTATTTAACTAATAAAGTTGGAATCCAAGTCATGGTCCAACAAATGAAATTTGTTGCTCATTACCATCTCTTTTCCCCACCTCTTAGACCAAAGGTAGAAAATCATGAATACTACTATCAAGCAGCTGCAGGGTCTATTTGCTAAATAATCTTAGAATATTTAAATTTCATGAATCTGTTTACTGTGCACTCCAATGTGTATAACATGAATCCTACAGTCAACTAAATAGTATTCCACAAGCTACATGGTTCAATCTTTTAGTTTACAGTTATTACTTTGATGTTCATTACAACATATATTGTATGTTTAAGCTGATAGGTTTTTATTAAGGGATTTCTCTATCATAAAATCTGTAAAAATGTCCCTGTCTGCCATAAACATAAGTTCTTGACTTCTTGCATATGGATTGCACAGCCTAAGTAGCAATCTTTGAAATATTTTAATTCTTTTGTTTGCTATCTTGATGAATTCACCCATAGAAAGATAAATATGCATGAATTTATAATATAACAAACATATATGTGCTAGTAGAAAGTGTGAAGTGAAATATTTGGTAAAATTTAGAGCATACCATGATGCAATCCACATCCTTGTTTTCACTTGTTCTTGAGGGTTGAAACTCCACAATATTTGTTAGTTATGCAGTGAACAAAACATCATACTTCACCATTGTCAATGGACCTTACTTCTTAAAGTTTCACTCTCTCTTTTTGTATGTTGTATGTAGTTTTTTCTTTCAGCTCTATGTCTCTAAATATGATAGGAGTATGGATGAGTTATATGGATAATTAATTGTAGCAGCTATGTGTTTTTCATTATTTCAATTATATCCTGGCTGTCTCACTCCTTTGCACTTCCTTTATGATACTGATATGCGTTGCCCATCTAGACTCCAAAGTGTGATCTTGTTGTCTTGAATGCTCTAGACTGGCTCGACTCAGTATTCGAACAATTTTTCATAGAAAATTTGTTTCTCCAGTGATTTTGTATTACCTGTCGGAGTATTTGTTACATCGATTCATTTTGGTCTATGATTAGTACTTTCTGATATTTGGAATTTTCCTTTTTTTTTCCTAAAATTCACAAACCAGTCCCTTCGTTTTTCAGATTCTGTTTTGCATCAAGAAAAAGTTGAAGGAATATTTTTAATTACTAACGTCATGTTTGTTTGGAAGTATAATAATTCCAGGATAATAATCCTAGTATAGTAGTCCCATCATTTATAATCCTTAGGATTATAATCCTTTAAATTATCATATTCCATGTTTTTTTTGAAGTTTTAAGTTTAGGATTGGACTATAATACTTTTAAAAAAATTAATCCTTTAAATTATCATATCTCATGTTTGTTTGGAGGGATAACCTATGGATTATACTATTATCCTTTAAAATTTCTAATCTTATGTTTGTTTTAGGAGGGATTATAGTGAAGAGACTATAATTTTTTAAACCTATGTTTGTTTTAGGAGGGATACCAAGTATTAGAGACGATTATAATCATACCCTTATCCCAACCAAACAAACATGAGATTTCTATTTTAAAGAACTATAATCCTCAATCTAATCCCAAATAAAATTTTTACAAACAAACATGGGATTAAAATTTTTAATGGATTATAGTCACATCCCTTCCTTACTTAATCCTATCAAATAAACATGGTCATAGTGTATAATTAAAGACTGAGTGACTTATAGCAACTCCAATAGGCACCTTAAACAGCCTCTTAAGTCAAATTATAATTAAACTACTGCAAAACCAACTCCAACAGGCTCCTCAACCCTCCCCAAAAAGGGTTTTTAAACATAGCGTTGTTGTTTCTAGGTGTTATACAACGGCGTCTAAAAAATGGGGCGTTGTCTTGCAAGCTGTTGGAAAACGGTTGTGGAACGGTTGTGTTACTTTCTTCTAGTAATGGTTGAAACCATTGTTTGATTTCAATCAGACCACTGCCCGATAGACCACAAAAAATTTAGATGTCAAACAACGATGCAAAACTGTTGCATGATCTTGTTTTTCTTGTAGTGAGCTGTTCCAACCTTCTCAATATTAAAAGTCTCTCTCCTCTCTTTTTTTCCATTATTTTAATAATACACTGGGAACCAGCTCAGCTCTTTCAAAGTATTTCAAACATGCTGCCGTGACTTCAAGTCAAGTCACGGGTGCACTGCCGTGACTTCAAGTCACGGGTGGGGTGGACCTTTTTTTTACAGGTGGACCATTTTTTCGGGTGGACAGAATTATAAAATAACTTGGATGTGTGTGTATCATTAATCTAACTTCATCAATATTGAATGTACCACTGTGTTAATATTGATATCGTTCGTCATCATCCACACTTCCTAATAAAAAGTATGTATAGATATAGTTAATTAGTAAAAAATGAACAAGGAGTAAGTTTAGCAGAATTATTGGAGAAAATGTTTGATTTTTACCTCCTAAATAGTTAAGAGGTAATTAATTACATAATTTATAGGGAGAATGCAAGGAGATTGTTGGAGTTGCTCTTAGCCATCCCTAATATGCATGAATGTTGACCTTCTACATTCTAAGTCGCTATTATCGTGTTCTTTTAAGGGACGTATTCATTTGTCATTCTGTTTGATTTTAATGGATTTTCAAAATTAGCAGGTATTCATTTGGGTTTTCAACAATTTTTTAAATTCTGTAAGTATTCAATTCAGATTTTAAATAATCTTTCTAAATCTGTGGGTATTCAATTGAGATTTTTAAAAATCTTTTAAAATCTGTAGGTATACAATCCCGATTTTAAAAAAAAACCAAAAACTCATGGTATTCAAATTTCAACAGATTTGCTAAAGTCATGGATTTTGAAATATTTGTTAAGATTTTATATGTAAATATAAATCTATCAACGTAAAATTTGTTCTTACTAGACAATATTTTGAAGGATTAGTGAATTATAATGATCAAATTTTTTAAGTCAACAATAACAAAGGACCGAAGCTAATACTTAGAGAGCTAAGATTGCTAATGCATGTGAAATGATAGGCCTCGTACCATAATAAATGAAGAAGATGATGATGATGAATACGATGAGAACGAGGAACACATGAATGACGAGAACTAGATGAATAAGCATTTTTTTTAAAATTTTGTTCTCAAATCTTTAGTTTTTTTTCTGAAATATTGTCATTCAATATTTTAAAATTTTAACTATATTGATTTTGGACTATTTATTTATAAATAGTTATCTTTAGTTGATATATAGATATTATAGAAAAAAATATTAAGAAATCAAACTCTTAAAATTTGTGAAATTTTATTTATTCCACAAAAATCTAGATAAATCAACCCTTCAAAATCCATCAAAATATGTACGGAATTAAAATAATTTGTGTAGAGTCTATTATAGATTTTAAATAATCCATAAATTTATACATTGCATTCAAATCCATGGATTATTATCAATCAATTGAGTATACCCTATTAGTATAATGTATAAACCAGTAAGTAGTATTTTTTTTCTTAGATTTATTTTGGATTAATAAGAGTCGAAACCATAACCTATTCTTTTACATATATTTCGGAACTGAACGACAAAAAATAAACCTTTATCACTGAATTTTCGAATCATATATTATCGTGTTTAACAGCTCATAACTAAATAAAAAGAACTTCGAATATATCTGAAAAAGAGTTTACATTTTTCTATTCAAAAAAAATATATTGATATACACTTGATTTTTGTTCCAAGTGTCAAATTTAATCACTAGCTTCCTCTAATATAACTATTCTCATACTTCTCTCATTGTTGTTTGAATAACATTTTATAAATTAATATCTTGCTTGTCCATCTCACTAATAAAACACTTCGTTGTATGATTACTATTGTGTTTAAATAATTACCATGAATCCTAACTAATGTAACTAGCATAGAGTGTAGACAAATTTGCGATTCCACTTTTACTCCGCATAATATGATAATATTGACTCAGAAGCAACAAAAGACAAAAGTCAAATTAGGGAGTTATAATAGAATCTTTATAATGCATATTTGCTAAATTATATTTTCGAGCTGAAACGGAGTTGAAACAACGAGAAAACATCGGGAAAAAATTAATATTCTAGAGATAAAACTAGAATATAATACTACCAGTTGTTTACAACATTGGCTTTTACATATACTTGAAGTAAAATCAGAAGCATAATTATGTAAAAAACAAGGTGTGGATGTACATTAAAATATCAAAAAGAACATTGTCTCCAACTATTTGCCATAACTAGCTGCCTTGAACAATTGCTGAGAAAAGTTTCTGGTTGATATCCTCCGATCCTGAATCAGGTTCATCATCACCTGCATATGAGCAATATATATCTGTGAGTAGAAAACAATAATATCTCCTTTCCATGTCATCATGTACGTGAGCACTTGAAACCTTTAAACAACTAGATACATTTCTTACCTTCAAAAATAGACCGCGAATGATATATGTAAAATGACGAGCAGTGACAAGTAGGTTTTTAACTTGTATATTGATCTGAATTAATTAATATTGAAATGCCTTGCAATGACAGAATATTTCTTGTCCCATCGGATAATTATAAACACACTCAGACCATGCTAATTGTACTTTCTACCTTTACGAGTTATTAACAGAACTATCAATTTGTAGTCTGTAATTTCTCACAAACTTACACTTCAAGCAATAAATCCCCATCTACTACATTGCACTTGCACATGCTAAAGAATTCTATGTAAACTGGCAGGAGCGCTAGGTTACTTACTCATTTTGGATCTAACGTGTACCGTCCATTCGTCAATGATCTGCAAGAGTAATAAAAATATAATTATATTCATCCAAGAAAACAATGTTCCACGCAGAATAAGAAAAGATTAAGAGAACATATATAGCAAGGGCAGGTTTCTTGCATTAGTAAGCACCATAAAACACCAGAGCTACACAATACTGCTTTATAAAGCTCACAGAAACCTCGCCATTTATAATTTAGGTTGCTTGCTGGCAAATGGTACAACATCTTCAGACACCATTTGGAATATAGACAACCTTTAAGTACAACAAAAATATGAAAACAGTTCAGTGGATACAACTAATGGTTACTAAATCCTTTTATTCGTAGCTGTATATAAGCAGCTTTCATCATTAGAAAAATCTTTTGCTAAAAGACTATTTGAGCTTAATAGTTTGATAAAATTTTGTTAAATCAACAGGGGATGGTGTGACACTGAGCCACTGAGGTCCAAGACTCTAAGCAAATGATGTTTCACATGGAATAATAAAAGATTTAGTCATTTGGAGAACAAGATATATAGCGAGGCTGGTTGCTTGCATTGGTAAGCACCATAATACACCAGGGCTACACAATACTGCATTTGTAAAGCTCACAGAAACCTCGCCACTTATAATTTAGGTTGCTTGCTGGCAAATGGTGCAACTTCTTTAGACACCATTTGGAATATAGACAACCTTTAAGTACAACAAAAATATAAAAACAGTTCAGTGGACACAACTGATGATTGCTAAATCCTTTCATTCTTACCTGTATATAGGCAGATTTCATCATTAGAAATAAATCTTTGCTAAAAGATTATTTGAGCTTAATAGTTTGATTAATTTTTTTAAAAATAAACGGGGGATAGTGTGACACAGAGGTCCAAACAGAAGCCAATTAAAATAAAGTTTCCTCTACAAGTTGACTCATTATAATAGCAATATGATTTGTCTGTTACTAATCAAAATCATATGCATAACTTATCACGTAAGCAGATTTCAAGATGCTACAATTTCATTTCGTAAAACATGCAAACTTGAAATGGCGAAGGTCTTCTGGAGTATAAAGACTATGTTTTTCATACAAAATAAAGTTAAGAGTAATGACTATACAAAATCAAACCAAATAATATCCTTCAACTGATATATAGCCTGTGTCTGCATTTATAAGATTACCTGGTTGAAGTTGTTGTATGCAGGATCATCAGAATCACTTGTGACAGGAACACCTGTAGATGCTTGCAACCTCTGTATGGATAACCTATTCCCAACTAGAGTTGTCCTAGCCTTGTCAATCAAATCCTGCAAGTATATCGTGCAACACCTTAAACATTCAATGGTAAATATATTAGCAACATAAAAGATAAGAATCACAAGTATTATCAACTTGGTTGCTGAGACTGCAATATATATAAACTACGAATAAGCAAGAGTATTGTACATAGAGAAATGTATCTGAAACTCTTGGACTTAGAGCAAGTCCAATGCTAGATGCTAAATTGCTATTGCTATAATATAGAACCAAAAAGTGAATTTTGGTGCTAAAATAAAACTCACCCTCCAAAGCTAGTTCTATAACTAGTTTCAAATTTAACCAACACTTTTGACTTTTACCTAATTCTTTTAACTTCTATTGAATATTCTCAACAAACTCATCTCATTCTAGTTAAATGATGATGTGGCATGGATGCATAAATGCATCCTTGGTTTCAAATTTAGCACCAAAGATGCAAAATATAGCAATAGCATAAAAAATGCATCCAACTATAGCACCCCTTTGGAGATGAGTTCTTTAGCACTTGGTGCTATAATATAGCAATAGCACAAAAAATAACATTGCATTGGACTTGCTCTTACATCTGGCTCGTAGGAATCTTCAAACTAATCGATCCCAAGTGATTAATTAAGTTTAAGTAAACCAAAAAGAGTAACTTAGACTCTCTGAATATAAACTGGATGTCTTCAACTAAAGCTATTTAAGTCGGAATGCCTTAACTACGCAAACTTATCCAAGTCTCCTAGAATGTACGTTGGACGTCATCAATAGACACACTTAAACTTGTCATAAGAAACTGAATTACATTCTCATTTGCAACAAGTAAAAACTCAAACAACTAATAGAAATTCCGAATCCACTATAATTGTGTTTGGTTGGTTGGATTATATTGAATCATTAGTGTTATATTGAATCACTACACTAATTTTTTGACATTATTGCACAATCCTCATTCTAAGTCTCGTCTTTCCTGATTGAATTACCTCAATTAAACTAATTTATTTCACACTCTTATGAGTTACCTCATTACAATTCCAACAAATTACGAACAAATAGCACACCAACAAGGAATAACAGAGCACACAAGAGAGAGGGGGAGAGAGAGAGAGAGAAGAAAGAGAGGGAGAGAGAGGGAGAGAGGGAGAGAGAGAGAGGGAGGGAGAGAGGGAGAGAGAGAGAGGGAGGGAGAGAGAGAGAGAGAGAGACCTGTTTGGCAGCAAGTAGATGACCACACTCTTGCTTAAGAAACACCAACTCATCCTCAATCTTCTTTATCCGAGATACCAGCTCCATTGGATTCACCTAGACAAACACACACATTACTCCCAAAAACACACACAAAAGAGACAATTGAACAAATTCAAAAGAAATGAGAGTTTAGAACATACATTTTGGGGATACATTTTTGGAAACTCTTTCTCGAGTCGATTCTCGACAACATTGAGATCGTGATTTGCAATTGTGAAGAGATTAAGGAGATTATCTACTGCTTCGTGATTCATCTTCTTACTATGTGTGTTCTGCAGTTCTGTATTTCAAAATTTGAAACCCTAGATTTTACTGCTATTTAAATTGACGCCTGTTTGGATAATTGGATTTTATTTTAAAATTTTCGGGTCGGGTCTGTCAAGATTATGTGTAGTTTTATAATGTAGAAATGAAAAATGATAATAGTACTAAAAAGTTGCCTACTTTAATAGTTAAATATGTTAATTTCTTGAAGAATGTGAGGTGTTTTGATATTTTAAATTACAAATTAGTATAACAAATTATTAATACAATAATCAATTTTAGAAAGATCAAAAAATTGAACATTGTAACATTATTTTAGTAGTGTCAACTATATCATGTTTTATAACTGTAGTAGATAAAAAGAATAAATTAAAACAATTAAATCATAATACGGAAAAAAATGAAGTTAGTATGCTCTCACTCAATTTAAAGTTAAATTTTAAGTAAATACATTAAAGTCAAGGAAATTATAATTGATAATTGTTAGAAAGGAAGTAATTTTTGGAAACAAAATAATTCGTGTTTTGTCAAGGAATTTTTTTTTGGCAAGAATGTTTTAATTGGATGGCCCTGGCGGGCCCATTATAATTATAACCAATTATTTGGCATTAATAATAACAACTGCCAAGAAAAATTGACAATTGTTAGAAAGGAAATAATGTTTGGCAAGAAAATAATTTGTGTTTTGTGAAGGAAATAATTATTTGGCATTTTGGAATATTTTAATTGGATGGCCCTGGCGGGCCCATTATAATTATAACCAATCAAAATCATTTGTTAACAATTTTTGGTATTATCAAGGAAATAATTTTTGGCTGGTATTATCAAGGAAATAATTTTTGGCAAGAAAATAATTTGTAGTTTGTCATGATGTGTATTTTATATAATATCGGGTCAATATATTTTAAAATATGGATCATATCATATAACTGGATGGGTAATATAAATAGATCCCGAACCTTATCAAGGAAATAATTTTTGGCAAGAAAATAATTTGTAACAATTTTTGGTATTATCAAGGAAATAATTTTTGGTAAGAAAATAAATGTGTATTTTATATAATATCGGGTCAATATATTTTAAAATATGGATCATATCATATAACTGGATGGGTAATATAAACGGATCCCGAACCTAATCCTAAGCATAAAATTTACTACTATACTGGGTCATGGATATCTATCAAACCTGAATATGGATACCGAACCATAGGTAAGGGCCATCCAGCAATTTATAATATATAGATTTTTCCTTTTTTTTAGAACTGCTTCTTTGCTCATAAAAAAATCCTTTTTTTTCTTTGTAAGGGTTTTGATCATTAAATTTTCTGATGCAACATAACTCATGAATTATTAAAATAAAATAAGAATATTAATTAAGGAAAAAGTTCTATGGAGTACTATGTAAATCGGAGAACTGGATCTTAACCGTTCAATTTTTTTTATCTAATGATCCAGATTTTTTTACTTTTTGTTTATAATAAAAATAAAAAGGGTGGTTTTGTAATTTTATGTATAAAAAGACGGTTTTTATTTCAGATAGAGTTTGTGTTTATCAGGTCGTTACTATTTTTGAGGGATGCAGTTGTGGTCGTACATTGAAACAACAACGGATCTCGGATCTCAGATGTCTTCTCTTCTGGATACTGCGTTTATAGATCAATTATGTTGCATATTCTTGCCTGACTGTTTGTAATATTCGTTGAACTCTATATTCTACAGTAATATGAGTATGGTCGGAGAGGATTCAGGTAATGTCCTTCATTTTGTTGCTTTGTCATGCAAATGTTCTGCGATGTGGCACTGTTTTTTTATATATTACTGAATGCAATATTTTTCATGGCAACATAAAATGAGATTGTTGAGAAAGGGATTCCTGTAAAACTAAAATCATGCATGTGATGTCATACTCGAATCATATATTCTAAGAAGGAAAAACTAAGAAAAACCTAACAGATGTAGAAGCATATCTTTTGAAAATCAGCTTTGATTAGGACATTGTTAACACAAAATTACGCAAGCGCACGTAGTCACAAGTAATATAATTAAAGTTCGTTCCGCAGATATCTGGTTAAGTTTTACTCAGAAAATATGCCTATGCAACATTGTATGGTTTTAATTCACTGCTAAGAAAAATAACAAATTTGGTTTTGATTATCTAAATTAAACTAAGATGCAAATTATAAATCTAAGAATTACCTAATTGACAAGAATTAAAATCGAATTACTTATATGAGAATAAACATGGAATCCCAGTTTCATTATCTACTTCACTTAGAGTTGCAGTCTTTAATCAATACATGCGATGGTTTTAATATCTGATCGAATAACACGAAACAAGTAAAAGTTACCTCTCGGTATACTAGTACCAAACTACTCATGCATCCACAAAAGAGATAGAAGATGAATAGACACCTATTATGTTTAGACCCCATATCTCTATAGAATTTGAAAACATAAAGGTTGAAGCACAAGTTATCCACTTAGATCACATAGGGTAGTATAATATCTCTATTAAGACCACAAATCATGATGTTAAAACATCAACCTATTCTATGCTAACATGGCAAGTTCTAAATCTCAAGATCCACTCTCGTTTAACAAGAGATTAACAAATTAGATGTTAGCTACGCATCTAAATTCATGAAGTACAACCATACAAGGATATCAAGAATTCATCACACATAAATCTCTAAGGCATGCAAACTACTAAGCTACATAGATAAATCTGCTAGGATCCCACGACAACGATTAGTTCATAATTGAACCTTTCGTCACCATGGGATTTGATGAAAACATGATAATGAACAAGATAACAAAGATAAATAAATCAATAATAACACAAGGTTTAGCGAACAAATCCGTTAAAGTAACAAGCATCCAAAAGATACGCCTAAACAAAGGAACACAAGAAAACTATGTCTAGATCTTTTTGTCGTCACAATCCTCGCCTCGGCTTCTCAATCTCGTGCTCTGAACGATTTTATGGTGTGTAGATGATGATTTTTATGTCCCTCAAAGTGTGTATTTATAGCCCCAAGTTGCCTCTCCTCCAAGTAATTACCGTCTTTGAATTAGAATAGAATTACGGCAATTTCCGATTTTGAATGAAAATAGAATTGCAATTCCATGTATAAGTCTGATTCTAGAATCTTCTGGTCATCCAAGGTAATTCCACAATGATTAGAATTAGAAAACAATGCAATTTCCTTGTCAGAATGGGTTTCCAAAAGTTCTGGAATTTTATGGCAGTGTCACGTGCTCAAGACCACTTTAGAATGAAAGAGAATTCCGTTATCTTCGCGTGGACTGTAAGATCGCTCAAAACGGATTTGTAGAACTCAAGATATGGTCAAAACAAAAATCAGAAATTCTGGCTGATTTTTCCCGCACCGCGCGCGCCCGCGCTCCTGTTCATTCCCGCGCGTGCCCGCGTCCGAAATCAGTATAAATTAGGCGCGCCCGCGCCCGACCTACTGTTCATTTGCTGATTTTGCTCTATTTTCTTCGTTTTAACTCCGATTTTCATTCCGTTTCTTCCGGCTCTCTCGCAATTTCATGTACTTTCATTCTTAACCTCAAAATCCACCATCTTACCATGGAAAACATCACCCCACATCCGACTCATATTCCTGCACGAATTCATTAAAAACACATAAAAAACACAACATACTTGGGGTCAAGCGATCAATTTAAGCCGATACAAGGCGTTCCAAGTGGATATAAAATCCACTTATCACACCCCCAAACTTAAACCGATGCTTGTCCTCAAGCATAACAATTATAACTATATACAACTAACTAGTACCACTTTCGTAGATGATCACGGTTGCATTTGGCATATGCAACAAGCCCTTTAAACCCCTAGGTAGCCCTAGTGGACGAGTAAGGTTTCGTGAGGGCCTATAGTGAATGTACCCACAAAATCCATTTACCCTAATGCAATGCAATGCATGAATGCAACTAATATGAAAATGCAAAGATCCCCTCAAACTCACCAAAACCAACTAACAAGCAAATATCTCAAAGAATGCAACAACAAATCCAAGCAGAGCTCGACTAAGTCCCCGTATACTAACAATACATGAACAGAAACGTGCGTGTGTGCAATGCTTATCAGAAATACTCCCAAAACTAGGTCAAAAATCATACATACTTTCCGTCAAGACAATCACAGGTTTATCAACAGAATAGACTGTAGACACTTCATAACCTAGGAACACCTCCACCCTTATCCAAGGTAGACAGAAACTCATGCTTTATTACTAAACTACGACACTATATACAATACGCATGCTTATTTAACCGTGCAATGAATGAGACCCCAAAAGGCTTATACAATAATACCCATGTAGCGAGCGTTAGGTCAGCAATCCCAAACCACAAGGGCTTTAGGTTACTAGGACTAAGTCCCCTCAGACTTAATTACTCGAGTATTAAAGAGCTCACTCTGGTTAATTTTGCATATAAACAGTTAAAAATTGACTTTTTTTTCTTTTCTTTTTCTGATTTTTTTTTTACAAATGCAATCTGGAATGAGCCTTTCTCATTTCCAACCCTAGACTACTCATATAAATATGAGCCGGCTACTAGCCATTTGACGCCTAACCATTATTTAATAATTATTACAACTAGCATGAAATTCCTGTTTTCCCCCAAACTTAGACTTAAGTGTTCCTACGCTATAAAGGGAATAACGAAAATTCTAAGAATAAAGAAGTGATCAAATCTCAAAACATCCAACATGCATGACCCTAACCTAGCCCAAAAGCACCCAATGAGACTGTGTAATTAGTTTTGTTTTTATAGCATGCAAGTCAATTTCATAGGAACTATAAATCAGCCCTCTACTCATCATTATCACACTCAATTAAACACATACCTATCAATCAGAATCAGCTCGTCCTAAGGGATCATGAAAAATGCATGCCATAAAAATGCAACTAAAATGAACTCACATGATAAAACAAACAAAAATAACAGAATGTCCTATATGAAACACACGTAGATAATACGAACATAAATGCATGAATTACGACTAATATGCAACGCATGATATCCTACATGAACACAATGACTCATAAAATAACTAATGCACACTACTAACATATATATATATATATATATATATATATATATATATATATATATATATATATATATATATATATATATATATATATATACTACTTGTCCCCCTAACCAACCCCAAACTTTAAAGATTCAATGTCCTCATTGAATGAAAGTAAATACGAGGGATAGTAGGAAACATACCTAAAAATACCGAAACACATGGGTTGCCTCCCACGAAGTGCTGTCGTTAACGTCATTTAGTCGAACATATATGATTCAAATCATGGTGGCTTGAAGATCGCATTCGACATGTCCTTAGCAGAAGGACCATTCTCCCATTGTTTGACAATCTTCTTGCTATCTTCCCACATCTTTTCTAAACCAAAATTCTCTTTGCCTCTTCCTCCAATCGACTTTTTCTTTTTCTTCTTCACACCTCTAAGGTGTCTACCCCTTTCAGTTGACTGAACCACACACTCTTCTATCGCATCATCAACTATCCACCTTCTTAACACATTATCGTGACCCTCTTCAAAAATCACTAACTCATCATTCAGAAGGACATACTTCAAATGGGATGGAAGTTTTCCTAGCTTAACATTCGAGAGATCTCGAACTGAAGAACTGTCAATGGAATCACTGATGTGATGCTTTAGCATATGTGTGTCCGACTTTTCACTCAACAACTGATCAAACTTCTTTCTCTGACCCGTGTCCACCATTTCCACACTGCAACACTCTTCATCTTCTATCAGAAATTTCATGGCCTTGAACACATTAAAGGTGGCATTCTGATCTTGCACCCTCATTGTAAGCTCTCATCTTTGCACATCGATCAAAGTACGGCCCGTAGCTAGAAAAGGTCTTCCCAAGATTATGGGAATCTTCTTGTCTTCTTCGAAATCTAGAATCACAAAATCGGCAGGAAATATGAGCTTATCAACTTTCACCAAGACATCCTCTACTATACCCCTCGGATAAGTGATAGATCGATCAGCCAACTGCAAAGAGATGTTAGTTGGCTTTGGTTCCGGTAGACCAAGTTGCTTGAAAACAAACAAGGGCATAAGATTAATACTAGCTCCCAAATCACATAAGCATTTGTCAAAAGACAACTTCCCAATGGTGCTTGGAATTGTAAAGCTTCCCGGATCTTTCAGTTTAGGTGGCAACTTCTGCTGCAACACCACACTACACTCCTCCGTTAATGCCACTGTTTCAAAATCTTCCAACCTTATCTTCCGTGACAAAATATCCTTCATGAACTTAGCATATCTCGGCATCTGCTCCAATGCTTCAACAAAAGGATTGTTAATGGACAGTTTCTTGAAGACATCCATAAATTTCTGAAACTGTTTCTCTTGACTTTTCTGCAAACGTCGAGGAAATGGAGGAGGAGGATAGATCTGATTATTCTTTATAGACTGCTCTGGAGTAGACTTTGCAACTGATTTCTTGCTCTTCTCGACTTCACCATCTAGCTGATCAGCTACTAAGTCAGATTTTTCAATTTCTAGCACTGCAGATTCTTCAACCTGCTGATTCTGAACATCTTCATCTTCTTCAGTTGCTGATTTAGGATCACTCGTGACTTTTCCAGATCTCAAAGTAACTGCATTGACCTGTTCTTTACTTTCCCTTCTGCCTGGATTAACCTCCGTATCACTAGGAAGAGTTCCTTGTGGCCTACTAAATAAAACACTTGTAATCTTTCCCATCTGGTTTTCCAAGATCTTCTGAGAAGCTTGCAGGTTCTTCATCATCATCCTCAAGTCATCCATCTCTGATTTTTCATTAGAAGATTGCCCCGCATGAGCCTGGGGCTGTTGCTGCTGAAATCCCGGAGGTTGATATGGTTGCCTTGGAGCATAAGGTTGTTGATAGCCTTGATTGAATGGCTTCGCTTGCTGATAAGGTTGTTGTGCACTTTGATTGTTGCTCCAGCTGAAGTTGGGATGATTCCGATTACTAGAATGATAAGTAGCCGGAACTGGTGCAGCAGGTCTTTGGAAATTACTCACGAACTGTGCTGATTCAGAAGAAATAGCACACTGATTCATCTCATGTACGCCCGCACATAGCTCACAAACACTAGCCACCTGCTGAATTCCATAATTTGCCAGAGAATCCACCTTCATAGTCAAAGCCTTCAACTGAGCTGCAATAGCTAAAGCTGTATCCACCTCAAACAAACTTGCTACCTTGCCTTGAGAAAGCCTCTGGGTTGGATTCTGATATTCATTAGCAGCCATCGTCTCAATAAGTTCATAAGCTTCATCATAGTTCTTAGCCCAAAGAGCTCCTCCTGATGATGCATCTAGCATAGGTCTAGATTGTGCTCCCAACCCATTGTAGAAACTATTAATTACCATCCAGTCAGGCATGCCATGATGTGGACACCTACGAAGCATCTCCTTGTATCGTTCCCAAGCCTCACACAACGACTCCCCAGATTGCTGCTGAAATTGAGTTAGCTGGTTCCTTATTGCTGCAGTTTTTGCCATAGGGAAGAATTTAGTAAGAAACTTTTGAGCAAGATCCTCCCATGTAGTGATGGAACCAGGTGGTAGAGAGTGTAACCAGCCTTTAGCCTTATCCCTCAAAGAGAATGGGAAAAGCCTAAACTTGATAGCATCGTCCGAAACACCATTGAACTTGAAAGTATCACAGATCTCGATAAAGTCCCGAATATGCATGTTAGAATCCTCCGGAGGAGCACCCCCAAACTGAACCGAATTCTGTACCATCTGAATAGTGCTCGGCTTGATCTCGAAGTTATTAGTCGTGATGGTCGGCCTGATGATACTCTACTGGATATCATTGATCTTCAGCTGAGAATACTCCTTCAAAGCCTTAGCTGCTGCTGCATCTTCCATCTCTACTGTAGTTTCAGCTTCCTCGTGATTATTCTCTAAATTCTCTACACGATCGTCTTCCGCCAGTTCTTCCAAACGAGCTTGTAAGCGTGTTCGCATACAAACTTAAGTACTTGAAAAACCACGAAACAACAAACTACGTAAAAAAAAAAATCCGAGTCAGTGAATGCTAACGACCACTATTGACAAGCACATAAACTAAAATAAAACACCGACGATCCCCGGCAGCCGCGGCGCCAAAACTTGTTAACACAAAATTACGCAAGCGCATGTAGTCACAAGTAATATAATTAAAGTTCGTTCCGCAGAGATCTGGTTAAGTTCTACTCAGAAAATATGTCTATCCAACAATGTATGGTTTTAATTCACTGCTAAAAAAAATAACAAATTTGGTTTTGATTATCTAAATTAAACCAAGATTCAAATTATAAATCTAAGAATTAACTAATTGACAAGAATTAAAATCGAATTACTTATATGAGAATAAACATGGAATCCTAGTTTCATTATCTACTTCACTTAGAGTTGTAGTCTTTAATCAATACATGCGATGGTTTTGATATCTGATCGAATAACACGAAACAAGTAAAAGTTACCTCTCGGTATACTAGTACCAAACTACTCATGCATCCACAAAAGAGATAGAAGATGAATAGACACCTATTATGTTTAGACCCTATATCTCTATAGAATTTGAAAACATAAAGGTTGAAGCACAAGTTATCCACTCAGATCACATAGGGTAGCATAATATCTCTATTAATACCACAAATCATGATGTTAAAACATCAACCTATCCTATGCTAGCATGGCAAGTTCTAAATCTCAAGATCCACTCTCGTTTAGCAAGAGATTAACAAATTAGATGTTAGCTACGCATCTAAATTCATGAAGCACAACCATACAAGGATATCAAGAATTCACCACACATAAATCTCTAAGGCATGCAAACTACTAAGCTACATAGATAAATCTGCTAGGATCCCACGACAACGATTAGTTCATAATTGAACTTTTCGTCACCATGGGATTTGCTGAAAACATGATAATGAACAAGATAACAAAGATAAATAAATCAATAATAACACAAGGTTTAGCGAACAAATCCGTGAAAGTAACAAGCATCCAAAAGATACGCCTAAACAAAGGAACACAAGAAAACTATGTCTAGATCTTCTTGTCGTCACAATCCTCGCCTTGGCTTCTCAATCTCGTGCTCTGAATGATTTTATGGTGTGTAGATGATGATTTTTATGTCCCCCAAGGTGTGTATTATAGCCCCAAGTTGCCTCTCCTCCAAGTAATTACCGTCTTTGAATTAGAATAAAATTACGGCAATTTCCGATCTTGAATGAAAATAGAATTGCAATTCCAGGTATAAGTCTGATTCTAGAAGCTTCTGGTCATCCAAGGTAATTCCACAATGATTAGAATTAGAAAACAACGCAATTTCGTTGTCAGAATGGGTTTCCAAAAGTTCTGGAATTTTCTGGCAGTGTCAGGTGCTCAAGACCACTTTAGAATAAAAGAGAATTCCGTTATCTTCGCGTGGACTGTAAGATCACCCAAAACGGACTTGTAGAACTCAAGATATGGTCAAAACAAAAATCAGAAATTCTGGCTGATTTTTCCCACACCGCGCGCGCCCGCGCTCATGTTCATTCCCGCACGCGCCCGCGCCCGAAATCAGTACAAATTAGGTGCGCCCGCGCCCGACCTACTGTTCATTTGCTGATTTTGCTCTATTTTCTTCGTTTTAACTCCGATTTTCATTCCGTTTCTTCCGGCTCTCTCGCAATTTCATGTACTTTCATTCTTAACCTCAAAATCTACCATCTAACCATGGAAAACATCACCCCACATCCGACTCATATTCCTGCACGAATTCACTAAAAACACATAAAAAACACAACATACTTGAGGTCAAGCGATCAATTTAAGCCGATACAAAGCGTTCCAAGTGGATATAAAATCCACTTATCAGACATCTCGGGCATCCATAATGAATTCAGAGTATTAAACTCACCAAAGCAAGAAATAGTACCACATTTTTCATGGTCAAGATACAACTAAATGGTTCTACTACGACCACAGAGCAATGTATGAACAATGCTGGGCATGATGGCGCAAAGTTGGATTCAGTTATAAATGGATTGCAGTCAATCAATGCTTCGATTAATTACTAAAAGTTCTGAGCAACATGTGACTGAGGGGAGCACTCACAGAGCAAATAGGTTCATTGGCCCGATGCGTGAATCTAAAATTTCTATTCAGAACCCAAACATAAGCAGGAACAATGGTTGTGGAAGCCGCATAAAGAGCAGTCGAGAGATTTCTATTGAATCAGGGAATGGAAGAAAATGTGGTCGTTGTGGAAAGTCAGGCCATAATACGAGAACTTGTAAAGATGACTTGAACGGTGGCAGCAAATCATAATTTTTCTTTAATCTACTGTCATTCCATGTGTAAACTTAGACTGAGCTTTGTTGCCGTTTCTTATTTTAAGAATGTTGTTTCTAAATTTAAATTATGCTTACATTAGATAAAGTTTGTTATCAACCTTATTCTAATATATTTTGCTCTATATTCTATCCGGGGATTGTTCGTTGAAGAACATCAGTTGCAGGACCCGTACATGAAAACATCAGATGCAACAACAAGTACGTATTATTGAATTTGCCTAAATACACTTAGTGTACTTGTGTGTTTGCCAGGGGAAACCCTTATGAGCCATTTTAACTCTGAAATCCCAGCTGCAATCATCACTGATCAGTAAATATCAATTTACGAGACACAAGTACATATAATAGACTGAAAGTTCTTGAATAGTAATGCAACTGATGACCTTGATAATTGTTATAGGGAGAAATTGGTATAACAATGTTTGCGGAGGTTTGCTGGATTATCGGAGCAAAATACGGATATTTTGCTATAAGAAGAAGAGTGATTAGGGTTTGTGTGTATGAATGTGGCTGAGCTTGATAGGTGATTTCAGGTAAACTGTTTTCTCATATCGTATCAAGATGCCTACGTACCCTATTTATAGGGATCAAGCCTGACGTAGTTCTTGGAGAACAAGATACCTAGGCGGGCTAGGGTTTTAGGAGATAAACCAAAGTCCAAGCCCATTCATTTAGGGCTGACGTGGCAACAAATCATCAACCCTATCCATGACCTATAGCCCAGATGTGGAAGCCCATAGTCTCGAATGGATAGAACTGACCAGTAGAGAGCGACCTTGCATGCGACCTCGAGGGATCTGGCCATGCGAAGCGACCTCATGTATCCAGCTACTTATGCGACCCTAGATCTGGCCATAAGTCTTCCAGCAGTAAGTGAAATAGCGATCCCAATATAGATATGATAATGGAAGTGAAGCGATCCCTTGATGAGAACCACTAACGAGATGCTCACGAAGCGAGGCGGCCTCTCGCGAGGTGACATTTAGCGCGGTGGCCTCGCAGTGGATATGGGCATGTTGGGCTGATTCCAATAATGGGCTTTTAGTGACCCAATCCTCATCTTCGAGGCCCATTGTAGATAATGAACCATTAATTTAGCTAATCAAATATGGATAATTATTATGCCAGATACGGGCATAACAACTACCCCCCGAGTCCATGTTGTTATTGAAAATGCGAGGTGGACTCGAAAAAATCCAATGTATCCATTCGCGAAGTGGAGCCGTGATTTTATCACCGATACAGCCGTTGTAACCATTGCGACCCCAACCCAAGAATTTGAAAGGGTTTGACAGTTGTCATGTCTCGAGATACACACTGAATGGTTGAGATCTCAACACGTGTTCCATGCCTTTCTCTCTCCTGATGTCTATATATACCCCTGTCACAATCATTTCCTTTTTCACTTTAACAAACACATTGCTGAAGTGCTGCCAGTTTGCTCAAGGATCAAAAGCAAAAAATTCCCGAGTTCCATCTGTAGCGATCTCCAAGTTTTTCAGATTTCTTCACCTTTCTTACGAAAAGTAAGTCTTCATTTCCTCCTGGATATTGAATATTTTTCATACTCATCATGTTGCATGCTTAGATAAATTTAATTATATGCGATGCGATCTCATTAGACTGCGATCCCATACAGCCAATTTATGCGTGCGACCCGTCTTCGTTTAGCTGAAATAGGAACCCTTTAGCTTTAAGAATAACGATCGTGAGCGAAGCGAGAACACATAGATCCTCTGTCTATTTATTCTTTTTTCCTCTGTCCTCCCTTTGTTTTCTGTAAGGGCACACACTGAATTACTCAACCTCTTTTGCAGATGTCGACTGACAGTTCAAAGACACCTTCTATTCCAAACATACGAATTAGCAGCGAGGCTGCTACTAACATCGCAAAAGCAACAAGTACAAGTGAAAGCTCCTTCAAACTATATTTTGACCCTCTGTGGTCACATGAAGAATATACCAGGGAAGTGCCCTTAGACAAATGGCGATCTAAGCGTCCATCGAGCTCACGAGATCAATCTTTAGACATACTCCCAGCACAGAGCGAGCCCCAACTTGAAAGAACACATGATCAACAAGAGATAGAGGCTCTCATGAAGAAAGGAGAAGCCTTCAGCTCGCAAGTGGTACATATTCTCAGTAACTTACCTCCAACCAAACCCATCTCTCCCATAACCATTATTGACTCTCTAGTAGATTCATTAGGCGAAGCCTATTATGACATCGAAGGAGGTGCAGACAACGAAGCTAACTCTGATGACGATGATTATGAAGAACCATCCTCAGATGATGGTGGTTTCGATGAGGTGTCCAGGGTTGTCAACTTTAAAGACTATAACTACATCCCTGAGGCATCTCCTACACCATATGTACCAACTCCTCAACCAGAACTAGAAGGGGTTATATACATTGATGGGCCTCGCCTCGAAGATATCGAGCCTGGCTCGAAGATTAAACCAGGCAAGCCTCGCATCCTCGCGTGTCGCGACATGTCTTCTACCCTCACTGAGAGGACAATCAGAGAAGGGGTTGAGAAGTTCCGCCCTGAGGGTAAAATCATCTTACCCAAGAAGAAAATGCGATGCTACCGCTTCAATCATGAGGAGAATGGTGGCAGGGTACCGAGGATGGTTTTAACTGTGCCCTTGATGAAGATTGGTGTCTCTTCGCCCCTTCATCCTTTTATTCGGGATGTCTGTGAGTCATACTACCTCGCACCCATCCAAATCAGCACTAATGGGTACAGGTCCATGATTGCCCTTTACATCCTCTACCACAAACTGGGATATCCGCCTATGGATGCGAAGACTATGGGTTACTTTCTCCAACTCAAGCGATGCGGAGAAAAGGATTTTGGCTACGTCTATTTCTCCGTATGGCCTGATTTCAACAAAAAGAATCTCTTGCCTGGAGGAATTAGCAACGCTGGCTCGTGGAAGGAACCCTTTCTGTACGTTCACGAGGTCCCCAGGGTGAAGACAAGTTTCAACTACTTGCCTGGTGAGACATCTCTTCAAATAACGAACTTCATTATTATACATTAAATATTCGAATTTAACAACTCCTTTGGCATCGCAGTTGGTCCAGTTCGCACCGTTCTAAAGGGCGAAGAGAAGCGCCGTGCTGATGAAGTGTTAACTAAATCCACCCCCGCAGAAAGAAATATTCGAACCCTCCTATCCTTAGAGAACCTTATCGAATGTGGGTTTCTTAAGGAAGGTGTAGGATCCACTCCCGAAGCGGGGCCTTCTACCGCGAGGCGGTCTTCGCGAAAGAGGAAAGCGCAAGAAGAGGCCTCGTCTTCTCATGTGGAGATAGTAGATGAGGGTATACCTGATAGCCATAGGACTTTGGGATCGCATTACTTGTTTTATTTGTGCAACTGTATCATACTTGTCCTCGCATTTATTTGATTGAACTGTTTACTAACTTGTCTTTGTCTCACTGTTTAGGTATGTCAAATCAAAGCAGCCCAGTTCCTCCATTCCTTCAGCCGAAAGGCAAGAAAGGTGCGGCGGCCAAGAAAAATTCAAGTTTGAAAACTCCTCCCACCAAATCCATAGCTCTTCCTAAGGTGGTTAGCGATCCTCTAGTTCTACCTAACACTGCTAGCGATGCTGTTCAGAATTCTCCTGACCACACGCCGTTGAAGAGGCCCAGAGTAGATGGGCAGAAGGATGGACTCGTTCGACCTCCTTCTGGAATTGTTCCTGGGACCGCTGGTTAGCATCTCTTCGCTTCTCTGGGGACCAAATATGCTGACGAGGCTGAAACCTCTCACTGGTGGAAGGCAGCGACCCCTGAAGAGAATGCGGCTGCAATTACAAAGTGCCTAGCCGAAGCCTTCATTCGTCAATCTGCTCACACCAGGGATTTTTTGAGGCTGGAGAACAAGGTCAAGGTCCTTGAGTTCCAGAAAGCGGAAGACAAGCGATCCTTGGAGGAAACCTTCAAAAAACAACTCTCCCACGATACTGCTAACCTCCGCACATAGCTCAAAAATGCCCACCGGGAAAGAAATGAGTTTGAGAAATCTTTTAAAGATTTGCAGCAAACAAGCGAGGTGGCCCTGAAGAAGAAGGAGGAGGAGATCGCAAAGTTGAAGAACGATCTGACTGCCGCTCAAGCTTCCTTGGACAATGCTGAAAGCATATTCCTTGCCAAAGGCCAAGTTACCTTCATGAAAGAATTCATCCGAACAATCCCAGATTTTGATTGGGATCAACTTGGGCCTGGGAATGCTGATTTCGCTGAGACCCTCAAGAAGCAAATAGCTGAAGAGGATGCTGAGGAGGCAAGGCTCGAAGAAGAATCCAGGGTCGCTGAGGAGGCGTGGATCGCAGAAGAGGCGGCAAAAACTCATCAAGACAAGGCTGCTTGAAGCTTCTTTATGTTAATGTCTTTGAATTTTTGAACCAGGGATGCGGGTACCCTTTGAATACCTCGCACGATGTAATATTATTTTATCCACTAACTCTTGAACTTCTTTGGGATCGCATGGCGACCCTTGAACTATGAATTATTGTTGCTTTAACTTCGAAATTGCTAGTCTGTGAATTCCTTTTTTCTTAGGGTAGGGTATGGCCCTGCAATTGATAAAGTAGGGGCAAGGCCCTATAATAGGGACAAGGCCCAAAAATTACATAAAATATGATCCTTGCATCGTTGAGATGGCCTGGATTTTATTAAAATATAAATGCTAAAAAGCAAGCAAGTCTATTTTATACGCAAAATAAGAATCAACTTCATAAAGTAAGCGGACTCATATGAAAATAAATGGGGCGAGGCCCAGTTTTATTGATAGGGGCGAAGCCCAATTCTTTTTAATAAGCGGGGCGAGGCCCGTAAAATGAAGAGTGGGGCGAGGCCCAATAACAGAAACGTGGGGCAAGGCCCAAAGATCATCACATCATAAAGGGAAGGTGTCTATATGATCACTACCCCCCAGTATTTTGTATGAATTTATTCATGCTAAATAGATAGAAACTGCCAGGGGCGAGGCCCTTACTGATAGTATTTGCGCAGGTGTTCCGCATTCCAAGCTCGCGGAATTTTCTTGTCCTTCATATCCTTGAGATAATAGGTTCCTTCTGTCATAGTAGCATAGATTTTGTAAGGACCTTCCCAGTTAGCACCAAAAACTCCATGACCCGGGACCTTAGTGTTAGGCATGACCCTTCTGAGCACTAGGTCACCTGTCTGTAGGGGTCGTGCTCGTACTTTCCCATTGTAGTACCTTGCTGTTCTCTGTTGATAAGCTGCGAGGCGTAATTAGGCCTCGCTTCTAGTTTCCTCTATCATGTCCAGATAAAGTCTATGATTTACTTCGTTCGCATCGGGATTGTAATGCTCCCTCCTAAATGACCCCGAGCCTACTTCCACTGGTATCATGGCCTCGCAACCATAAGTCAAAGAAAATGGGGTTTCCCCAGTAGTGGTCCTTGGGGTCGTGTTGTATGACCACAAGACCCTTGGTAACTCCTCAGGCCAGTTGCCCTTGCTTTCCTCTAACTTAGCCTTTAAAGTATGCTTGATGATTTTGTTGATGGCCTCAGTTTGTCCATTTGTTTGGGGATGGCTTACAGCTGAAAAACTCTTTTTTATCCCCAGATTCTCACAAAATTCTTTCATCTCCTTACTGTCAAATTGTTTCCCATTATCTGAAATGAGCTGATAAGGGATCCCATAACGACACACAATAGCTCTATACACGAAGTCCTTGAGTTTTTTCGCAGTGATGGTTGCAAGTGGCTCAGCCTCGGCCCACTTGGTGAAATAATCAACAGCCACAACTGCATATTTAAGTCCTCCTTTACCTTTTGGGAGTTCTCCAATTAGATCAATGCCCCACATAGCGAAGGGCCATGGGCTCGTTAGCGAGGTGAGCTGAGAGGCAGGGGCGTTACTGAAATTTGCGATCCTCTGACAGGCATCGCATCTTTTTGAGAATTCAAATGAATCTCTTTTCAATGTAGGCCAATAATACCCTTGACGAAGGATCTTTTGTGCCAACGAACTACCCCCCGAGTGATTGCCACATATTCCTTCATGCACCTCTCTCAGAATATAGGTGCATTCTTCACCGTCTACACATCGCAGCAAAGGGGTATTGAACCCTCTTCGATACAGAACCTCATCGTAAATAACATAGCGAGCAGCCTGATACTTGACCCTCCTCGCTTCTCTTTTATCTTGAGGCAAAATTCCACTTTTCACATATTCCCATATTGGAGTCATCCAAGTTACCCCTGGGGTCGCTACTTCCATGACAAATTCTTCTGGCACACTGGGCTTTGTTTGAATCTCCAGTGGTATAATTCCAAGTAAGGTGGCCTCGCGGCGCGACCCCAGTTTTGCCAGTGCATCTGCCCCCTGATTCTTCTCTCTTCTAATGTGAACCACCCTGATATTATTGAACCGTCTAACCAACCTTTGTGCACATCGCAGATACAGCTCAATCTGCTCCCCCTAGCTTGCCATCCACACCAAAGTTGATATGTTACCAGCATAGAATCGCTATAGGCTGTGAGGTTTTCAACCTTCATCTCCAATGCAAGTTTGAGACCAATGATGAGGGCCTCGTATTCTGCTGCATTATTAGAAGCTTCAAAGGCAAAATGTACTGCACTCTTTATCCTGTGGCCTTCTGGAGTTACCAACTCGATCCCAGCCCCAGCTCCTCCTTTGTTAGATGCCCCATCCACATACAATTCCCACCACGAGGCGGAATTTTCCTTTTTGGCCTCGCTAGGTGTGTCCACTGGTGTCGCCACAATAGCTAAGTTATCTTCCTCAGATTGGGAAGGAAATTCCAAAATGAAGTCCGCAAGTGCCTGCCCCTTTATAGGACCGCGAGGTCTAAACTCAATATCAAATTGGCTGAGCTCCACTGTCCATTTTAACAGTCTTCCTGAAGACTCTGGCTTGTGCATTATTTGTCTCAATGGATAGGCTGTGCGAACCTCAATGCTATGAGCCTGAAAGTAAGGTCGTAATTTTCGCGAGGCCAAAATCAAGGCATAAGCTAGCTTTTCCATGTTTGTGTAACGAGTCTCAGCATCTAACATTCTTCTACTGACATAGTATACAGGATATTGGACCTTTTCCTCCTCGCGAACCAATACTGCACTGACCGCATGTTCTGACACAGCGAGGTAGAGAATGAGTGTTTCTCCATCCTTAGGCTTAGAGAGTACAGGTGGAGAGCCCAACTGTTCCTTAATATTTTGAAAGGCTACCTCGCATTGAGGGGTCCACTCAAAGTTTTTTCCAATTCTTTTAATTGCCTTGAAGAACTCATGGCACTTATCTGATGATTTAGAAACGAACCGATTTAAGGCTGCGATCCTTCCTGTTAGACTCTGAACTTCTTTCACACTTCTTGGGGATCGCATATTCATCAAAGCCTTTATTTTTGCAGGGTTCGCCTCGATTCCCCTATGGTTGACAATGAACCCCAAAAACTTTCCTGATTCGACCCCAAAGACACACTTTTGGGGATTTAGTTTCATCCTGTATTTCCTTAATATATCAAACATCTCTGCGAGGTGAGAGATGTGATCCCCAGCCTCCTTAGACTTGACCAACATGTCATCTACATAAACTTCCATTGTCTTTCCAATTTGCTTTTCAAACATCATGTTAACGAGCCTCTGGTAAGTGGCCCCAGCGTTGAGGAGGCCGAAGGGCATCCCTATGTAGCAGTAGAGCCCTCTATCTGTGATGAACGAGGTGTGTTCTTGATCGGGACCATACATGGGTATTTGATTGTACCCAGAATAAGCATCCATAAAGGAAAGGAGTGCGTGCCCAGCCGTTGCATCCACTAACTGGTCGATTCTTGGTAGTGGGAAGCTATCCTTGGGACAGTGTTTGTTGAGATCAGTGAAATCCACACAAGTCCTCCACTTTCCATTTGGCTTTTTCACGAGGACAGGGTTCGCGAGCCAATCAGGGTAGAATGATTCCCTAACGAGCCCGACTTTGAGTAGCCTGTCCACCTCATCTTTGAGAGCCTGAGCTCGCTCTCCACTAATAGGTCGTCGTTTCTGTCTGACTCCCTTCTTGTTTGGATCCAAATTTAATTTGTGGCACATTACATTGGGATCAATCCCCACCATATCTTCATGAGACCATACGAACACATCAAGGTTGGCCTTCAAAAATGCGACAAGCCTCTTTCTCAAATCAGGACTGAGTTGCGACCCTATCTTTAACACCTTAGAGGGGTCTTGTTCATCAACGAGGATATGAATTGTATCTTCAGCTGCCCCGGCTCGCTCCACATGTTCTGGGATGCGAGGATCAATGTCTAGATCATATTCACGAACCTGACTTGATTCCGCTTCGCCAGAATTGGTATTTGCTTGCCCATACTCAGTAACAACAGTTGTCGTATGTGTAATTCCATTTGGCAGTTCTGACAAAGTAGATGTTTCCTTTCGAACCCACTTTCCCTTACGAGCTCGCACAGCGACCTGCTCTGGGCTCTCCTCGCTGTCACTATCGGTGGCTTCTTCAACGATCCCTTCTTGGAGAACCATCACTGGCTGCGAGGTCCCCATCATCAAAGCACCTGGTACTGGTTCTACTTGAATTCCCATATCGTTAAAATAATCAGCTGGGAGTTCTTCAATTGTGATTATGTTACAATCTGTTGGAGGTACAAAGGTTGTCTTACGAGGTCTGTTTTCCTCTTCGCATTCCATTTTATCGATCATAGAATTACTTCCTCTTTCTGCTGACTTGAGGGCCTTGTTATAGCATTCACGAGATTCATGTTGCAACCCTTTGACACATCCAACCCCATGCGGAGTGGGAAATTTCATAGAGAGGTGGTAAATAGAAGTGACCACCCTCATTTCCTTTAGAATCGACCTCCCCACAATAGCATTATAGGCTGAAGGTTGATCAACCACCATAAAGTCTGCGAGCTGGGTGGTGATACAGGGCTCGTCCCCTAAAGTAACGGGGAGCCTTATGAGACCCTTGACATTAACTGAAGCTCCAGTAAAACCATAAAGATGCCCCACTGTTGGGATAAGGTCTTTGTCCACATACCCCATTTTCTGATAGACCTCGTAGGTCAGGACATTCACTGCGCTCCCATTGTCCACAAGGACTCTGTAAACATTCTGTGACCCGATACGAATTCGGACAACGAGGGCATCTGAATGGGGGTGATGCACCCACTTTGCATCCTCTTCAGTAAACATGATATTTGTGTCTTCCCCCTTAAAAAGCTTTGGGGGTCGTTCCTGCAGGTGGTTGACATTGGTGAGGGGTCGCTCCTTAGCTTCGCGAGCGTACCTCTCTCTGGCCTTATTGCTGTCTCCCCCAATATGGGGTCCTCCAATTATCACATGAATACTTCCTCCTCGCGTTTCTCTTTCATTGATGATTGGATTCTGTTCGGGTGGTGGTGCTTGATTGTAACCGAGGCCAGACTTGGGATTGTGTTTCTTTACCTCGCGAACAGCCCACTCAGTTAACTTCCCATCTCGAATTAATTGATCCACCTGTTGCTTGAGTTCCCTGCAAGTCGTTGTATCATGCCCTGTTTGTTCATGAAAGGCACAATACCTGCTAGTGTCCGCAGTCCCCTTTGGGCCCATCTGTGCAGGCTTCCTGAATATCTCCTTGCTTGCATTGACTGCATATATATGATCAATTGGGGCCACCAGAGGGATGAATTTGTCTTCGCTCCTAGCAGGGCGAGCTCGAGGCGGGGATCGCCTAAGAGGATCGCGCTCTCTTCTTTTTGGGCTGGGGCTTCTACTTCGATCCCGCCTTCGTTTAGGACTTCTGGAGTCCTTCCTCTTTGTTCCCCTGTTTTTATTCCAATTACCTCTTTCACCATTCTTCTTAAGATCTGCGAGCGACTTTTCAACACGCTTAAAGGGCTCAGCGACCTTATGTAACTCTGAGAGTGTGTTGGGGGTTTGCTCCTGTAATTTCTTCCAAAAATCAGTTCCTTCTTTTACCCCAGCGATGAGGAAATTCTTCACAGCCTCGTCATTTGCACCTCGCACGCGGGGTACCTCTGCATTGAACCTTTTGAAGTAATCATGGAGAGTCTCTCCTTCCCTCTGCTTTATGTTTGCCAATGTGGACACAGGAGGTGCATAGAGCATTGAGGATTGAAACTGTTTAATGAATATGTCCACGAGCTGCTCCCATGAATCAATGACAACCAGGGTTCCTAGCTTTGAGAACCACTGTTGTGCGCTTCCTCTTAGCGAAGCCGCAAACAACCTACATCTCGCGAGCAGTGAGACCTGATACACATCCATCTCGTTGTTGAATCGAACCACGAACTCCGCTGGATCAGTATTCCCATTGTAGGTCATATCAGAGTGATGACCTCGGAATACTATGGGTAATGGAGCGGTCCGAATTTCATGTGTAAAGGGCGAAGTAGAGCCCATTGTACTAAAAATTCCTTTCTCACTATCCATTGCATCTAGGGCCTTTTTCAACTCTTCCAGCTTATAGTCACCAATCCTGCCCTCTTTGTCCCCATCCTTCTTTCCTCCAGTGCTTGCATGATGAGACTGAGTCTTTTTAGGGGCACTAGACTTTTCTTGATCATTTCTGCGTTCCTTATTTTTGGGGTCTCCCTCGCGATGTGGGGATCGTTCTCCTTCTCGATTGAAAGGGGGTCTGTCTTCGCGATGATGAGACCGCTCGCGCTCTCTGCGAGGAGAGGGGGGTCCGTCATTGCGACGATATGACCGCTCACGATCTTTTCGAGGAGATAAAGGTCGATGAGAGCCTTTGCTTTTATTTTTAGATCCTCCATCTTTATTGGTCTTAAGCTTTTCTAACTTGAGACGGAGATCGTGCTCGCTGAGTTTCTTTCCGACCCGGTCAAAAACACTAACAGACCTCCCCTCAGACGAGGCGGGCTTCGCCTGTGACACTTCCTTATTCAGAGTGGCCTCCTCATCGACCCACGCAGGGTTCGTTTGGTCTGTTACTACATCGTTAAAGTCCCCAATTAGCTTCTTGGTGGGACCCTTGCTACTTTCTGCTTGGTGGGTTCGATCCCCTGTCCTCATATTCCTCTTGAAGCCTCTAGAATTATGTCGCTTCTCCATTTTGGCCACCGAGGCCCTCACCTCGATCATTTGATCGCCAAGGCCTTTCAAGAACGACATGACTTCGCCAGGTAAGGCTGTCTGTTGGACAACAGGGGGTGTTTGCTCCTTTTCAGAATCATCCCCAAACTCTTCCACGATTCCTTCTCTACGGGCCTCGCTTTCTGATGGGTTCTTCTTCTGGGGGTCGTCTTTATTCCTCCTATGCGACCCCGGGGTTTCCCCCTCTCCGTTCCTCTTCTTGTGAGATTTAGTCATCGTTCTCCCAATCAATGACTAGGCCCCTCCTTCTAGCGCCAGATGTTATAGGGAGAAATTGGTATAACAATGTTTGCGGAGGTTTGCTGGATTATCGGAGCAAAATACGGATATTTTGCTATAAGAAGAAGAGTGATTAGGGTTTGTGTGTATGAATGTGGCTGAGCTTGATATGTGATTTCAGGTAAACTGTTTTCTCATATCGTATCAAGATGCCTACGTACCCTATTTATAGGGATCAAGCCTGACGTAGTTCTTGGAGAACAAGATACCTAGGCGGGCTAGGGTTTTAGGAGATAAACCAAAGTCCAAGCCCATTCATTTAGGGCTGACGTGGCAACAAATCACCAACCCTATCCATGACCTATAGCCCAGATGTGGAAGCCCATAGTCTCGAATGGATAGAACTGACCAGTAGAGAGCGACCTTGCATGCGACCTCGAGGGATCTGGCCATGCGAAGCGACCTCATGTATCCAGCTACTTATGCGACCCTAGATCTGGCCATAAGTCTTCCAGCAGTAAGTGAAATAGCGATCCCAATATAGATATGATAATGGAAGTGAAGCGATCCCTTGATGAGAACCACTAACGAGATGCTCATGAAGCGAGGCGGCCTCTCGCGAGGTGACATTTAGCGCGGTGGCCTCGCAGTGGTTATGGGCATGTTGGGCTGATTCCAATAATGGGCTTTTAGTGACCCAATCCTCATCTTCGAGGCCCATTGTAGATAATGAACCATTAATTTAGCTAATCAAATATGGATAATTATTATGCCAGATACGGGCATAACAATAATTTTACTATCCATGCAGTAGTTCTGAACTACTCACTTTTTATTGTTATTTGTCCAATTTAAAATGCCAATATGAAGCTTGGTATTGATGAAATCATAACGAAGAACATATGCAATCATATAGTTTTGGATGCATTATATGAACATATCAGAATTTACATTATCGTTTTTTTCTTGATTATCGAATTTTTTTTCTTCAACAAGTTTTTGTTTGTTGTATACAAGTACAGTGATCTTTCTCTTGTTATGCATCTATTTTTTGTTTGATGTATAAGTTGTAGTCAAATTCTTATTTCTCCTTTTCCTGAACACCAACTTGTATGGTAAATTTATAATGCTTTTCTTATATCTGGATGTTCTATGACTTTAAGTACTCCTAATTTCTTTTTAAGGTTAAGTTCAATCCAGTTGACACTTCGACCTTCATGAATCTGTTTAGGCAATTGATGCAATGGTGAATGAATACAATATGTACTCTTACCTATTTTCAGGAGACTTTGCCGCATCAATGATTAAACTTGTAAATATCAGAGTTATTATAGTTCGTTAAAATGAGGCATCCCATGTGGTTCTGTTAACTACATTTTTTCTTCTAATGATGAAGTGTTGGACTTAAAACTCGTACAACACTGAAGTCTATGTGTATGTGAAACTGTGGATATATTGGTAGTAAAGTTGTCATTTATTTAGTTGGAGTCTAAAAGCATGTTTTGTCCTGATTTTAGCTTAAATGTAACATATCATACCACCGTGATAAATAAGACACCCTACTTTAATGAGGTACTCAGGTACATGTTGCCAATCAATAATTATGGATAGATCTGAATTTAAATACTCAACTTGACTCATCACTGATCACTAAATATCAATTAATGATTTCAACGAGGAAAAAACAGAGCACGCTGAATAAATATTGTAAATAAATGTCAACTTCATTTATGCTAGGGCATATACGTTTAGCAAATATTCTTAGTCACGATGCAAATGCTAATAAAGATACTGAGTCGCTACATTTTGTCACATGTCCATCACTAATGCCTAAATACATTTATTAATCTAAATCAATTTAAAACAAGGATTTGTTGCTTGATGCCAATTGTGCTGCAGATTCTAGGATTGCTCTTCGGTTGTCATTGCGGCACCATATCAGTATTTTGTGCGCGTAAATAACTCTTAACTTGTTTAGCAATGTACTTTGGTTTTCCTGCCAAAGTAGATTGCATATTCGTTAATTATTGTCTTACACTTTCATATAATGCACTTTAATTGTAAGGACTGAAACAACATTTCTCCACTTACTTTTTCAGTGCGCAATCCAACTTTCCATGAAAGTAAGCATCCCATGTAGGTCTCCAAGTGTCGCATTACAAATATCCCACAGTCCACCATATTACTCTCTATTTGTCATCCTGTTCTGATAAGTCTCGGTTTCAGCTCCACCAATTCTTTGTATTTCGGTATGTTGTATATCGAGATCCATTGACAGAAGCACGCATGCTGCGCATTAAAATCAAGGCAAGTCATGTAAAGATCATATTGTATCTGGTCTAAGTTTTTATGTTTATTATACAGTGAAAAACAGTCCGTACCAATCGAGATGGGAGATCACCATATGTCTCCTCTACACAGCAGTGGGAACTCTGTTGTCAAGGATATCCCAACGCGGTTTCTTTGTATTGTAACATATTACAAAATGATGTGCTTCTTGATAAACCGGGAAGAAAAACTACGTATGCGACAAAAGTTTTTATTATGTGGACAAACGGAAAAATTCATTTTCTTAAGCAAAGTTGTTAATCATCATAACCAAGTAAGCTTATCTTCTTATATAATTGTCAGGTATAACTTGGCTTAAAACACCACAATAATAAACAATAATTCGCAAGTATTTTTTTTTTTTTAACATGGGAACCCGCAGCCGCTACCCTTCGGGTGCGCTCTGGGTAAACCCATGGGCTCACGCAATAGCCTGCAAACCACGTGATCCAAGGCAAACCGCACAAGTGCGACAGGCTCTGCCCCAGGATGGCATAATCACAAATCCGCCTCCCATGGGAGTCGAACCTGTGACCAAGAGGTAAGGTGGCCTCTCTTTAACCAACTGAGACTAACGAATTCATACTCAACACACTACATAAGGTATTACCAGGTCATAATTATTTTTTATTGTTAATGGAGTACCACGGTATTTGACCTAAGGTAATGCACTAATGTAATAGTAGTAATCAAATTTTGCAGAGCAAGCTAGAATTGTAGGTGGGAAACTTTAAACTACTACATCAAATACAAATAACACTGCAAATAAAATCAACTGCTGGAATTTATCTAATGCAGAACTCAAATACTACACCAAATACAAGCAACACTGAAGAAATAAAAATCAAATAATCAAAATTCTCTAATGCAGAACTCAAATCAAATACAAGCAACAATGAAAAAATAAAGATCAAATAATCAAATACAAGCAACACTGAAAAAATAAAGATCAAATAATCAAATACAAGCAACATTGAAAAAAATAAAAAATCAAATAATCAACATTCTCTAATGCAGAACTCAAATTATATAAATAGAAAATAAGCATCACTTTGGTTCTGTAATCAACATCACTATTTTCAGTACCCAAATTATTGTTATTTTCCTTTTATTGTCCTAATTCACAAAATCAGTTCACATCAAAAACATGATGCAAATAACAAATCAATTCAATTAGAAGTACTATACTTTCATACATCCCAAATATTTAAGAAATAAACACACATCTATTCTCCTTCTATATTTCAAAAAAACTCACATGCAATACATAAAACAGGAGTTGAAAAAAAAAATAAGCGCTTACAAAACCCATTACAAGATACATATTACAAGAAGATTTCGAAACCCATTATAAAAAGATTTGAATGCCCATTACAGGTGGGAATATTATGTCAATTTATTAAATTAATAAATTACAAGGACTAAGAGAACCCAGTTACATACCTTCACAGACTCATGATTCGATCTATCGTAGTTGCGAGTTTGAACTTTCTTATGCTAATTGAATTGTAATGGACTGTATAAGATCCTGTGTTACCATTAATATCGGTGGTTGGATGTGTTTAAAATTTTAAATGTTATTGTTCTTGTGAGAGTGCTGCGTTTTTTGTGGCTTTTCTTCCGGTACGTTTCTATAATTAAATTCACTTTATAAAATGTCTATTATCTTTTTAAGTTGTAGTACTTTGCCCTTCATTGTTTATTTATTTACATAATTGCCATTAAAAACAATTAAATCCTGACCACAAGATCTATTTTAATCGGATGGTGATGGTAGAGTACTCCATGTACTTCAATTTATAAGTACTCTAGAGTTGGACTCATTAATTAATATGAAAATTTTTGTGAGGGATAGAATTATTAATTTTACAAACTATCATGTACAATTCTTTCATCAAGTATGACAAGTTTAAGAATTGAACGTTAAATCGTGTTTAAATTTTGGACTGATTTCAATATAATTTGAACACTTTTCAAATCTATACTATTATATAAAAGACGAAACATTAAAAATTTGGTTGGTTGGTACCGGTTAATTTTATTTATTTACCCTTAACTAATAAAACATGTTATTTTACTTAATTATTATTTATAATAATATAATAAATAGTTATTAGTCGATTGCCTTTTTAACATTTTTACTTTTAATTGAAGAAATTACTTTTTATAAACACCTAAAATTGTACCATATCTTACAAACGCTATATTTGTTTTCTAACTAAAACATGTTACCTTCAAATTTAAAACTAATCTTGCAATCACTAATATAAACCCAAAAATATCACACCGCATCTTACAATCATTAATAAAATATAATAAAAATCTATATACATTGCTAATAATAAGAAAACATGAGGATAATCCTTGAAAAAGAGTATATTAAATTATATTAAAAATAAAAAAAATTATTGAAAATAATGATTGTATAAAACCTAATTATATTATTAAATAAAATTTATAACATATCAAAAGAAAAGTACCTCTTTATTTTACTTATTTATCCTTAACTAATAAAACATGTTATTTTACTTAATTATTCTTAATTAATTATTATTTATAATAATATAATAAATAGTTATTAGCCGATTGCCTTTTTAACGTTTACTTTTAATTGAAGAAATTACCTTTTATAAACACCTAAAATTGTACCATTTGTTAACAACGCTAATATTTGTTTTCTAACTAAAACATGTTACCTTTAAATTTAAAACTAATCTTGCAATCACTAATATAAACCCAAAAATATCACACCGCATCTTACAATCATTAATCAAAATATAATAAAAATCTATATACATCTATAATTAATACCTTATATATAATAAGCATAAGGGAGATCTTATCCAAATTTTTGGTCGTCGTCGCTGTACTACCAAAAGCATATGATCCGTTGGATTAAAAAATTGGAATAAAAGTCATTCATTGGATTATAAATTATATCCTTATATATTTATTTATAATTTTCACTTTGTTAATTTACTATATAATACTCCCTCCGTCCCTTTTGATTATTAACATTTCACTTTTTCAAAACTTTCTGGCACGCATTTTAAGGTGCATTTTAAGGATAGTTAAATAACTTTTTTTTAAAATTTTCTTTTTCTGTATAAAAATTTAAACATTAAATTTTTATACAGAAAAAGAAAATTTTAAAAAAAAATATTTAACTATCCTTAAAATGCACCTTAAAATGCGTGCCAGAAAGTTTTGAAAAAGTGAAATGTTAAGAATCAAAAGGGACGGAGGGAGTACCTTTTCTTCATCGATTTGATCGATTTGTTTTTTTCTTCATCATTAGAACTAAATTTAATTTAAAAATATCTTTATAAGAAGGATCTTATCCAAATTTTTGGTATGGTCACTGTACTACCAAAATTATATGATCCGTTGGATTGAAACTAAACGATCAAGATTAGATCACATAAAAAAGAAATTATAATCTAAAAAGGAAATAATTAGAAAAGGTTGTATTAGACGTGAATTTTAAAAAGAAAATTATAATCTAAAAAGGATATAATTAAAAAAGGTTGTATTATAATTGAATTTTAAAAAGAAAATTATATTCTAAAAAGGATATAATTAAAAAAAGTTGTATTTGAATTGAATTTTATTTTTTATTTATTAGTATTAAAAAATTTCATATTTACTATTTAATTGGCCTCTATCTTGAGATCTAGAAATCAGATTTGAATGATTTTACAATCCATCCGAACCTGATAAAATTATCTTTAATTTAGTGATGCTTTAATAATTATTATTCAAATAGAAACACTCAGAATATCAAGAGAAAATATAATTACGAATTTTTACATTAATCCTAATCTATGTAGAAGTTCTACATTGATAATGCTATCAATTGTAGAAAACCTAATTGTATATGATTTAAATCATTGACATATACATTTTCGTAGTTCAATATAAATATACTTTTTATTTTATAACATATTAAAATATAAAACATTTTTTATGCTAAATCCAACGATTTTCATCTATTTATTTTAAGATCTTTATCGTACGGAAGAATAGACGATTATCAAAATTTTGGACAAAATCTATCTTATATAAATATACGGAGTACTTTTTAGTTTATAACATATTAAAATATAAAACATTTTTTATGCTAGATCCAACGGGTTTCATCTATTTATTTTAAGATCTTTGTCATACGGAGGAATACACTACCGATTATCAAAATTTCAGACAAAATCTCTCTTACACTTATTATTAAAATTGTATTTGGTTGTGAGTAGAACTATCTTTAAATAATTATAAGGATATTTTGATAATCAAAACGAATTATAAGTAGAATTCATAAATCAAAAAGAATTTTTAACTTAAAAAATCGTTAATCTTTTTTGTTTCTGTGTAGATTTAATTATATTAAACCATCAATAATTTAAAGATTATTTTGTTAATTTCATGTGGGCTGTAAACGTTCAAATCAAATTTTAAAATTCAAGATAGAGTACAAATATTAAATCGAACATGTAAAATCTTATATATATCAATTTTTAAACACCAATTTGATATGTAAATTAATAACTTATAAAATTTTATAAAAGTAATATAATTGTAGTAGATATTAAAAAGGAGCGTGCAAGGGGTTATAAGCTAGTATGTTTAAAGACTAAAACCTCTTGCAGATGCTAATTTTTGACGACATTATCATTGACCAAGTTCCAGTTGATAAGAAGTTCCTTTGGTGATCGCTTGAACCGCAGTGAGGATTTTAAGTTGCATGATAACCAGTTAGTTCATGTAATGCGTTGAATAAACCAAATTGCAATATCTTCAGGCTCATTTTCATTACCGGTAAGACCCATGACAATTAAGTTAAACACGTATATTTTTATTTTTTTTTTGCTAAACTAAACACGTAAAGTTTCTACAACTAAACCAAGAAATTCACATGGTACTTAAAAAACTCTTGAATTCATAATTTTTTTTTTTTTTAGTAGATGTTTATGTATAAAAAGGCAAAAGATTTTTCTATGCTCCTTTATTTTTTTTTTTTTTTGAAATACTATGCTCCTTTATTTTTTATAAATATAATCTCGACACTTGGAAGTTGGAATATGAATGTCCCATCCTGTTCCTCAGGCAGCTTCAGACTTCTTGTTTTGGCTTTACCAGCATTTCTTCCTTTGGCTTTTTCTGAATTAAATGCTCGAGGTCGAGGACATTGGTTAACACTGAAGTAGAGCTCAAAGATGCCCGCAGTAATTTATAGGCCTGCAAAAAATGTGAAGGATATCATCTGAAGACACAGAGTATTGGATATCTAGGACCATATCTTAAAAATTCAGAGCAAACAGGTCAATAGTATGAAAGAAAAGTAGGCATAATTATTAATTGTTAAACATTTGCTTTTACCTCTTCTATTCCAATGCTTATCTCCTGCTCCTCAATATCACTTGGATGAACCTTCAACCTGTGGAGATATGTTATACAAGACATCGACGACAATGGTGTCACAACCAAGTCATCAGACACCGTAAACATTGTTTGTTCCCCTCCAAATCCTCCATTATTTGGGCTTACAAGCCAAAATTGACGAGCTGAAATGCCTAAAGTCATATAGAACCCATGAAGTGGGTACGGCGAATGTTTACCGTACAAGCTATTGCAAATAATTTTTGGAGGTGTATCTTCTTTAAGAGGGAACATTTGGTTCCGGCAAAGATAATGCATAGGCAGCTTATGATCAAGTAGCATTTCTTTCGTTTCCTTTGACTTAAAGTATATGTTAACATTCAAATCTGATACGCTCTGTTGTATATTTTCAACACTAGTCGTTGGTGCACGATAGTTACCCAGTAAACTCATGACTCTTCCTAAAGGAATGGTTAGAAGGCTAAAAAGGAAGTCTACAAAATCAGTGTTGGTTTGCACCATCAATATTTTTTTATTAGACTTCTGAAAAAATACTTTCAGTTGCATCTTACTTTGATTGCCGATGCCCCCTGTACTTATCTGAGACTGAAGCGTTGGCAATGCAATGTTCAAGTTAATGTCCTTTTTACCAAAAACCATATCAGCTAGAGGAGTCTTCGAGACCAAAGAGTACTCGAGCAGCTGAAGTATCTGCAAACACATAGGAGAGATAACGACGAATGCCCATATAGTTAATTTAAGAATTTGATGTTGAGAAAATATTACCTCACTGCGACCAAGTTGTAGGATCTTCTCTTCAAGAACTCCAAAGTCCGTGATTCCACTACTATTTAGTATTTCGAGTGTTGAACCCAAAAGATGAGGAATTACATGAAGATCATCTCGAATTAAAAAGGAAGTGGTCTCCTTAACAAAAGCTCCTTCACTACCATTACTTGCTCCAGTTGGGCTAGGTTTAAAAGATACAGGCCAGTTCATGACCTTCTGGCAAATTAGGCAATTTGCAGTACGGTAAGTGCTTAAAGAGGGCCTATTACTCTTTTCTGTACATTCCAGATCACTACAGATGAAATAACTATAAGGCTCAGTATCATCAATGTTGATCAAAAGCTTTCGACACTCGGCTTCTGCGGAATTCCTTACCTTTTGCAGCATATATCTACACCGTGGTGTTGCAAAATGCTTGTCACCAAGATTGGCTATGCTTTCATGCAAATTTTTAAAGCTCCCAAAATTTACACGGGGTTTTGACTGATCAGAACGACTAGACAAGAGTCTGACAATCGTCCCCATGGGCAATGTAAGGAAGCTGAACAGAACATCAACAAAATCACTATTAGCTTCAGCAAAAACTACCTTTTTACTCTCTTTATCTATCACCAATTTCAAGGGAATTCTTACAGAACTTGAGAAATCCATTTCAATTATCACAAAATGAGAAATCTCTCTATCTCTTAATGGTGAAGCAGAGGTTCTTGTTACTCCTATATATACTTAAGAGTATGAGATGATGAAGAGTTTTTAGAAGTCAGAAGAGTTCTTTCACAAGAACCAAAATCAATGTACTTGAAGCTAGTAATTAATTCATTTACATGTGAACCGAACAGTCATTTTATTTTTTTTGCCAAAAATGAACCGAACAGTCATATTAACATAGTAATGTCTAAATTCATCAGAAATAAATTAGAATGTCTCTGTGATAGGATAATCTAGTGGTTAAAGATTTATCCTATGTAGTTCGGATTCCGTAACCCATTTATAATAACGGGTTGGCTAACCTGTGCCCTCAGGACATAGGTTAATGTGTATTTATTGCTCCTCTTTGTTTGTTAACGGCTATTGTGATAGTAAAATATTATTACTTTTTACGTTTAACTAAGTTGCTAAATATTATTATTAAATGATATTGATGTAAATGCAAGGGGCCTATATATATAAAATAGTTTTATTAATTTATATATATTGATGTGAATTCATGGGGCATTATATATTCATAATAATATATATAATGCCCCATGCATTCACATCAATATAAAATATTAAAAATATTTTATATATAATGCCCCCGTGCATTCACATAAATATCAATTAATAAAAATATTTTTTCTATCACATCATTTTGTAATTATTTTATAAAAGATATTTAAATAAAATCTTTTATGTTTGATTAAAATAGTTAAATAAATTTTTATAAATACTTACTATTTTTATTTTAAAATAACATTTTTATTTTTTATGATTTGTTTTTAAAAAAAAATTAAAATAAACAAGAGTAAAAAAGTAACAAAAAACAAATAATTAAAAGGTGATAAAAAAAGAAGAGTAAATAATAAACTTGGTTAAATGTGAAAAGTAATAAATATTTTGTTTAAACATCAGCTGTTAACAAAAAAAGAGGAGCAATAAATACATTCACATTAGCTTTTAATTAGAAAAGAACAGCAATAAATACACATTAACATGTGCCCTGAGGGCACAGGTTAGCCAACCGGTTATAATAATAAATTTTAAATGACTAATTCAAATGCTTAACATATACGTAGAAAAAAAAATTGAACTTCGGTATTTTTTTTTACGAGCATCAAACTTCAGTTATTACCTTATTTCGGTGTTGATTTATTATTATTATTTTTTTAACCGATTATTATTATTACAAACAGTTAACCGTACAACAAAAAATGAAATTAATATGAATTAAAAACATATAGAAATTGGAATTAATATGAACTAGCATGAAAGCTCGTGCAAAGCACAGCCAACATTTTAATTCATATAATTCGATTTTTTTTTATTTTTCAAATATATGACTCGTAGTTTTGAAACATTATATACTGACGATGTGATTTATTTGCGAAAAAATATATTTTTATGAAAACTGATATTAGCTTAAACTTCTTACTTAAATTTCATTTATGAACATGACAGCATAATCATATCTAATAATTAAAAAAATAATAATTTCAAAAGAGTGAGAGACTAAACAATTCGCAGTTTCTAAAATCTAACCGTGAGCTAGTAAATTCACATATGTTATATATTTAGGCAAGTGTTAAAATAAGAACCTACACTGAAATGAGAACTGAAAACTAATTTGAGACTTTTATATTTTATATTTATATTTAATCTCAGCAACACATTCAAACATAATTTACGTTTCCACCTCCATCGCCATGCCCCTTCCAATTTCGGCGACCAATTACACCATCACTTGTAATACCCAACTATTATCACCACCTTTTTATTTGTTTATGTATTCCATTTATCAACGGCATTCATGATTACACACACACACACACATATAGGGCTGAGTTCTAGTAAAAACTTTCTTAAATGCAAACATACAAACTTTTTTTGTCCAACACATTTATAACTTTGGTTTAACATCATTTGTAAAATAATAATTAAGATTTTACTAAATACACATAATTGAAATCAGAAACATATTTATAACATTTTATAATTTATTGAAAACATATTTGCAACATTTTTTACGAAAAATTGAAATTCTTTTATAATGGATGTTCAACAGATATAATGATATATAACTTGAGTTCAACATCATCTGTTGAACAATAATTGTACTTGTGTTGAATCCAAATATATAAATAATTTTACATTGGTATAATTAAGAAAAATGTATTAAATTAATAATATTTCATATTTCTATACCCTAATTGGGTATTGGTGAACCCTAGAAGGATAGTTAAGAATTTTGTAATATCCGTTCAACAAATTTTGTACTACGATTCAACACACCTCATATTAAACAAATAAAATTTCATATATCTATACCCCTATTTTGATATTGGTGAACCCTAAAAGGATTTTGAATAATTAAATTATGTGTATTAAATAAAATTTTAATTATTGTTTGATAAATGATGTTGAACCGAAGTTATAAATATGTTGAAAAAAAAAGTTTGTAAGTTTGTATTTAAGAAAAGTTTGTATTTGATCCTGATCCTATATATATATAGGCTAGTGATCAAATAGAAATCAAAAATTAAAATAGATACCAAAACTAATTTAAGTCGGCGCCCTAGAAACACCACACACAATTAAAATACACCCTCCTATACATAATCCCTTTTTTATTTAAAAAAAGGTTTTATTATATGATATTAATATTATACTCCCTCGTCCCACTCATTTCTTTACAGTTACTATTTTGGACCGTCCCATCCATTTCTTTACATTCCAAAAATAGTATATTTTTAATAATATAAAACACTATTACACCCACTAACCTCCTCCACTTTCTCAAATCTACTATAAAATATTGATAGGTCCCACCATTTTACCCACTTTTCATTACTTTACCTACTTACATATATATATATATATATATATATTGGTCTCCGTGCCCACCAAGGATGTAAACAACCTGGTGGGACGGAGGGAGTAGTAGAATTTTTTTAAAAAATATTATTGAACATATTTTGAAATCTAACTACACTATTTTTTCCCATCTCCCAACAATCAGTTTTCATACCGTATGTGCTATATTCCGACGCGATTTAGAAATATTTTTATTTTTGTTTCTATTCTAAGAGTGATTTCTATTAGAATAAAATCCTATATATATAATATGTGTGTTTGTGAAAAAGAGAGATATGAAGTGTGTGTAATCAATTTGACTTACGAATATGTTTATCATTAAATTCCAGCCACATTCCTAATCACGCCTCCTCTAACTCAATCATCTCCTACTTTGTCATCTCTCAATAGATATGAGTTTGTAGCGCCCATCGAGTCATTTTCACCCACTCTATCATCATCAATACCATTGTCAAAACCTTCAAAGTTGAACAAATTTTCAAATCTGGAATATTTTATTAATTTGTGTTCAAAATTTTAGTGACTTGGATTCAAATTTGGGTAACATGAGTTGAATTTTTATTCATTTTGTTTTGGTTTTAGTGATTCAGATGGTGTTAATGTGGTTGCAATCAATATTTTGGTAACTTTGGTTGTGGTGCGTAATCGTGATTGTCTGCTAATGGTGATATATCAGTGATGGTAATGATGGCGGTGTTAGCGATGTGTTGTTAGGGGCAGTGTTGATAGTGATATTGATATTTTTTTACTACAAAATGATGGATTTATATACCATACATGATCCTATATTTTATTTCTTGAAAGAAGCTCTACAGGCAATCCAACAACTATATATATATATAACATTTTTCTCATATATATATATATATATATGTATATGAATATTAAATGCAATTTTATTTTAAAAACTCACTTATATTGATCTAAAATAATATATGTATACGATGTATTATTTCTAGAATCTATCTTCTTAAATCCAACAATTTTTACATTCCCTAAATTCAACTTATCGGTTATTATAACTTGTGCATTATATATAATGCAATATTTTTTTATTAAATATCTATCTTTCATCAACATAGTTATACATTTTAATCTTAAAATTGTTTGTATTGCATCTATAATCTCATTTACCATGTTACACTCTAACTAAACTATGTATCTTTTCAATTATATAATTGAATCAATACGATGTCTACATCTCATATATAAATTATTTCATTTTTTCTTATGTTAAAAATAAATTATCCTAGAGCGATTTCAATGCAAATGTACTTATATAAAATGCAAAAATTCACTAAAATTTTGGCATGCAACTTTGTACAATATGCTATATTTATCTAGTAAGTATCATATTCCAATAATATAGCTAGACAATTTAAATCTCTAATTTTTTTATATAGTCTATAATCTATTTTATAATATTTCTAGCATAACTATTATTTAAATATCTATCAGTTAACCTATATGAAGTTCAAATCTCATGTACAACAGATTTTGTTTTTTTCTTAAAATTATTTTTTTTATTCAATTAAAATATTTTACCGGAAAAAAGAGAGAGTAGGGGTGTAATCAAGTTGAGCCGAGTCAAACAGGTTAAGACTCGAGTTTGACCTCGACTAAAATGTTCAGTCGAGTTCGATCGAGCTTTAAATTTTAAGCTTGAAGATTGGTTCATAAAAAGTTCGATACGTCCGAACTCGATTCTAAAACTCGAACTAATTTTACCCTTTTTCGGCAAAAGAATGATAAACATGGTTCGATTCGGGGTCTATTCAAATAAAAATATTAAATATTTGTGCTGCAATATATATATAAAAAGTCAAAACGATAAAATCTCGATTAGGCTCGTGAATCTTAAGAGCCGAGTAATTTGAAGTTCGAACTCGACTCAGTAAAGTATTTAAGCTCGAGTTCGACTCGAAAACTATTGAGCGAAATTCAAATATTTTATGAGCCGAGTTCGAGCAACTTACGAACATTTTGATTCATTTACACTCCTAAATGAGAATAAAAATTATAAATCAGAGGCATATGTTAGTATTTTCATAGTTGGTCAAAATATCATATTGGCCTACATTATATAAAAAAGATAGATAACATAATTCATCTGTAATACTAAATTTTTGAAGAAATTTGTGATAACGTTTTTCAATATTAGCAAGCAATGGATATGTTGATAATTTTATCTTGATTATATTTTAAAATGAATGTAAAATAGAATATAATAATTGAGGTCTTAGAAATGTAGTTGATGATTTTTAAAAAGTTCCATAAAATATCTTTGGTGTAGTGGTTAGTGATGTGAACTTAATTCATCTCTAACATGAACGTCATGGGTTCAATTCCAATGACCAACATTTATTTTACATTATCATAATAAAAGGGTAAATATGTGATTTACTAAATAACCATGAAAAATCTTGTTGGCATATAATAGATATAATGGATTTTAGTCAGAAATTGTACTCTCTCTCTCTCTCTCAGTATCAGGGGCGTAGCTAATGTATCACTAGTGGGTGCAATCGACCCCACTAAAATATTAAAAATGAAATTTTTATATGTATAAATTTTTAATAAAAAAAATTATAGTGGAAAAATTCAAATTTGACCCCACTAAAAAATTACTTTTATAGTAATAGATATAAATTTGACCACATCGAATTATGTAGGTAGTTAGTTTTATTTTTAATAATTCAAATTTTAAATTAATATATTTATCCTTTTAAAAAAATTACACTATATCATTAAGTGAGAAAATTTTTTGACCCAGCTAACTCAAATTTTTGGGGGTGTTGGCCCCCTATAACACAATTTGGAAAAAAATGGCCCCAAATATCACAATTTGAGAAGTTGGCCCCATATATCAGTATATCACTCTAAAACACTACATCGTGTAGCGTTTTCATTTCTTTTTTACTGTAAACGCTACTTTAAGTTTGGTTTTGGGCTAATAACACAACTTTAAGTTTGGTTTTGGGCTAGTAACGGTAATTTAAGTTTGGTTTTGGTTTTTTTTTTTGGGTAATTTCTAAAACCCAAAATGGAAACGTTAAACCCCAAAAGTTAATTGTTGAACCCCTAAATTTAGTTAAAATTGTATTTTTTTTAATTTAAGAATTTAAATTAAAAAATTAAATCCGACGGCCTGATTTTTAAACCCTAACTTATCCTGATTTTTAAACGCGTTAGGGTTGTAAACAACCCTAAACTCTAAGTTCGTATATGGTTTATTCGTCGTTCTAAATATTTTTAAACCCAAAATGGAACTGTTGAAACCCCGAGGGAATACATATAAAATTTATAAATTTTAATTTTAAATTTTAATTAAATATTTCTAAAATCCAAAATGAAAACGTTGAACCCTAAAAGTTAATTATTGAACCCATGAGAAAATGTAAAAAGAAAAAAGAAAAAAGAAGACCAAAACGCCACATAAAGTGGCGTTCCCACCCCTAAGACACTTCTTTAACTAGCGTATCAACCAAAACAATACTTCAATTAGCGTTTAAAAAAAAGAGTAAAGACGCTACTTCAAGTAGCGTTGTTCAAAAAAAAAAAGAGTGAAGACGCTACACGAAGTAGCGTTTTGACCGAAAAAATTAAAACGTTACACGATACTATGTTTTGGAGTGATATTTGGGACCAAGTTTTTGAACTGTAATATTTGAAACCATTTGCTTTCAAATTGTGATATTAGGAACCTTTATTCAATTTTTGGCTACATCATCAAAAGTTAGAATTGTACTTTCAGTTTCATGTCTAAGCCAGACATTGCGACGCAAACACTCTTTTTTTTTTTTTTTGAAACAACGCAAACACTCTTGTCTTTGATTTTTTTAATTATTACTGTACGGATATTATACATGTAAAAACATGAGATGTTCAAGTCAATTTTATATACTTCTATATCAACTTTCAAAGCCTAATCAAACCCTACTAAATATCAAACAGTTGCATGGTTTTATAAGCAAGACACATTTATCATGCGACCTGATGGCCGGCGGATTTTTATGGTGTTGCCGACTTGCCGTAGCCATTATCGGAAGAAATCGTTATTGTTTTTGTGTTTATATTTTGTGTCTGTGTTTTTGTGTCTCAAAAAATATCTCCTCCCCTGTGTGTTCTCCTTTTTTTTCGTATTTAGAGCAAGTCCAATAGTCTCCTAGCATATCCCTTATAAATTGTTGATGCAAAATATGGACCCGATCCTGAATGAATATTCAACTAAACCCAATATAATTGGGAATATAATAAACGAGGAAACTTAACATCTATAGGTGACTTGCTCCTAGAGAATAAGAATATGGGCCTAAACCAGATCCGATACCGAAAAGAACTACGTGGATTTGATTCCTTATAAAAGGATACGTAGGTACCTTGAGAAGTGATCCCCGAAATTCTACTATCTCTTAGAATTAACTCTCTCAAGCTCAGTCCCAAAATTACATAAACCCTAATTCTCCCCCAAAATCACATGGATATCAAATTCCTAATTTTATAGCTCTATACGAATACCCGATTATAAATCTAATCTTGAAGCTTAGTCCGTGACGAAAATTGCCTTCAACATAAATATTATAAAATATTCAACTCCTAAGAAGTTAGGACATTGTATTGTATATTTACTCCAACAATCTTCCTTATTATAGATCCTTATAATTATTAAATACTAAATTTAAACTCCACCATGTATTTGAAAGGGAGGGAAACAATTAGGAAAGAGATGGAAACTAATATTTTATTGATAAATGTAATATAAGGGAGCCCTTAAAGATAAGGGGTGACATGATGCTCTTAACTTTTTAAGGAAAAGTTAAGAGCCTATTGGAGCACTAGTTTTGACACAATCCCTTATAATTTGAGTTAGGAGCCCATATAAGGGATCTATTGGACTTGCTCTTATCCCCTTTCTTTCAATGTTTATCCTCCCCCATAGTGGAATGGTGACTCTTGTTTTTTTAATAAGAACAGATGGCTCCCTCTCCTCGAACTCTAGGTTGACTAATGTAATGAAAATTAGACAGCTGTAAAGTGGGTCCACGTGGCGTCTTTCTGTAAGCCACAAACATGCAGGTTGCCTACGGGCTACGACACTTCCGTAGAGGTTGCTACATGAATCTAGGCATGACAATTGTGAGTTGAACATTTGCTGTTTGGGCCACAGGGGAACCTCCCGTAGGTCCGTAGGGAATATAAGGTCGTAGGGAATATATGTGAATATTATTAGTCCATCAGTTGCCCCCCTGTAGAGATGGGCTTTCTTTAGGAAGCCATAGGAGCAAAACCAAGACTACGTGCTGATCCAAATGGGAGAAACAAAATTACAACGATTCATATTCGGCAATTCGAGAGCAATGCCTCTCTCTTTGGGGGCATTTAACACTAATAAGTCATGAGCAAAATGAGCCTGGTTCGGGATAATCATATGAGTACTTAAAACTGAATAAGAGAACTCAAAACCCTGTTTGAGATGATTATAGCATGCAATTCATTGTAAATTTGTAATAGAAGATATCGATCTTTCTGAGACCAAGTACAGTACGAGTATTAAAGTGAGTCATCAAGGTTTCGGCTCTTGCCTTGATTGTTTGGACACAATCAGGAGCTGAATTATAGGTGAAATGCTTTAAAAGAATGAAACACTTTAAAAGAAAACACAAACATTATCGTAAATTTACAATTAGGCAGGGTTGGCCCTGAGGGCAAGCAATACAAGTCATGTCATGGGACATCCAACACTTAGGGGGCAAATTTTTTTAAAAAAAATTTAGAGAGTAGTTTGAAGACCTCTTACATGAATCTTGAAGAATTTTAAAGCATGATTTTGTTTCTGATATTGATGGAAATGTCCTGTTTCTTAAGTTAAGAATTATATATAAAAGAATGCTTACATTTGATAACGTGTATTTTATACACGATTTTGTATTTCTTTATCTTGATTTTATTTTAGTTTCATGAGCATTTTACTTATATTTGCTTTGTTTCCATTTGTAGTGCCACTTGCTTAATTGTTGAAATGTTGGCTTATTATGGTCTTGGAAGGCAAAGATGATTCAAGAGGGAAGTTAGAAGATGCAAGCTCGTGATGCCGGGAGGTGTTTAATGCATTATATTGAAGATTTTATCTCGTACGGGCAGCTGTACGACCGTTCGATAGGCCGTTCAAAGGAGCAGTTTTTCTGTACGGGTTGCTATACGGCCGTTCAATAGGCCGTACAGAACCTGCTGTGTATTAAAAGACTTAAAGCTAAACACATCATATCTTATCTTCATATCTCTTAATCACTTAACCTAATATCTAACCTAACACCTTCATCTTCATCTTAGCCTCTTCAAGAACACAATTAGGGTTAGTAGGAATTAGAGAGGAGACATTAATTACTTGTAATCTAGCATTGATTATGAGTAACTAACTCCATTTATTTGGCTCAAGGAAGGATTTCTTGTACAAAACCCAATTCATTTTAAGTAAGATCTATTTCACTCTATCTTGAATACTTGTGATGTATTGTTTATGATTTTGCTTGAAGATTTGTAAGTTGCTTCATCTTGCTCTTCTTGTAATTTCAATTGCTAATTGTTTGTGCTAATACGTAATCGTTAGTTCATTCATTATAGTAGCACAAGGTTTGGCGTGCCTAAACTTCAAGATTCAAGTACAAATACCTAGGTTGAGCTTCTCATTCTTGGGTTTGTCCTAGCCTCTCTTTGTTTAATTCCTTGACTTGGTTAAATTGATAGTGCTTCATTATTGGTTGCTAATGTCAAGAGATCTAATTTATGTGCTTCACTAAATTAGTGTTTTTAGAAGTGAAATAAGAGATTGTATGCTTCACCAATTATCTTGGTTAGGTAGAGTTGGATATAATTTTGCTTGTTTGTTGGGTTGAAGTGCTTGAGTTTCTATTATCATTGGGTCAAATATCTCTATATCTTGTTTATTCATTCATTGTGTTGTTGTGTTGGTAAAATTGGATGATTGCCATTAACTTAGTTGTATATCTCTAGCATTTTATTTCTTGTAGGCAAGGTGTTTGATAAAACACCTCAATCAAACTCAAAATCCCCCATTTTCCACACTTCTAGACTGTAAGAGATAATATACTTGAAATAAATATTGATAGTCCTTCCCCGTGAACGAACTACGAAAAACACTACCTTCAAATTGGCGCCGCTGCCGGGGAAGGCAACAATATTAATTTTGAGTTAATTGTCTCTTATATTTTAGATTTTATCTTTGTATATAGTTTTTTCTTTCTTTGTTTGTTTGTTTTTATTGGTGTGTCTTCATGTTTATTGGATATAGACATGAACTAACTATTTCAGGAGACGATGGAAAATTATTTTGGTTGGAATAATGCTCAAGATTTCACTCACGATCAAGAACGATATCAAGATTTTAATTCTTTTCAGAATTTTAATGCGTATCAGGTGAATTCTTTATATTCTACAAACTCATGCTATGATCCTTACCCTCCTAACATTGATTATTCATTTGCTTTTGAAAATCAATGTTATGATCCGCAATATAATTCCCAAGACCATCAAGGGTCTTCTTCATCTACATTGTTATCACTTGAAGAAATGATGAAGCAAATGGCGGCAAACAACCTCCAATTTCAAAACACCACTTTTCAAAGTATATCCAACTTGGAAAAGAACACTTCTCAATTTGAAAATAACATTTCTCAAAGCATATCCAACCTAGAAAAGCAAATGAGTCAACTAGCCGAAACCGTGAATCAATTAGCGGAGGTCAACTCTCCTACTAATCATGATTCTTGTTTTGTAATTGATGAAAATTTTGTGCATGATGAATTTGCTTGTTTAGTTGATGATTGTCCTATGCTTTATAATGATAAATTGGATGTAGTTGAGGATCTACCAAATTTAGAAAATACCTTTGAGCTTAATGAATTGGTAGATGAGATAAAAATTGATGAATGTCCTATTAAAATTGAGGAGGAATTAAAGGTTGCTGAAATTGAAATTTTTGCTTGGGTATATAAGGATCCAATTTGGGAGCATTTTATGAGTCGTACTTATAAAGATTATTCTGACAATTTTTCTACCTACTTTGATTTTTCAAAGTCTCTTGAAGATGTGAAGATCATAATTTTTTTTTTATATTTTTATGGATCGAAGGTATATTTGCACACCTTATTCTTATTATTATTCGTAGGTATGTGCATTTATTTGCTTTTTCACCTCATTAGTTATAATATTTGTATAAATAAGTCGAGCCAACGACAATAAACAAAGCGCTTTTTGGGAGGCAACCCAATGTATGCATGTATTTATATATTTTTTTATGTGTGTGTTAGATTTTGTTCATCGCTTGCATTTATGTGTGGTGTTATGCATATTGATCTAAATATTAGTGAGTGGAGATTCCTTTTTCATCTATTTTAATTCATAAGAAAAATAACTCAAAATATATAATAATTAATTATTATGTATTTTTGTGGTGTGACTAATGAATTTTATAATAGATTCTAAAAAAAATGTAATAATAATGTCCCGCTCAATAATATTTAGTCTCGTTAATTATAGTTTTTATAATTTTTATATTTGTTCCACTCGTACCTTGATTTGTTTGTTTCACGTTTTCAGGAATTAGTATTCTATTCAAGCATTCAAGGATTTGTGGGAATTTTCTGTAAAAAAAATACAATTTTATAAAATTTTATGGCCGTACGGGCTGTCGTACGGGCTACAAACCGTGCAACAAACCGTATAGCAGGCCGTTCACAATTTGTCTAGTTTTGCCAAGCTTCTGTGAGTGTTTGTAGTTCAAAATGAGGGAAATTTCAAACCCACAACCCACTTGTTGAACGGGCTGTGCAACTCTAAAAAAAAAAAGAGAAGTAGAAAAACAGAGCAAAACAATCCCTCCATTCCTCTAAACAAACAAACCACCAACTCCACTACAAATCCTTTCGTCCATTTCTCCTCACCTCCTGCAACCACCATAGCCATCTGTTCCGTTCACCTTCCACCTCCCTGAACTGCCCATTTCAATCTCCCAAAACTCGCCATTCAACACCAAAATCCCATCTCTCTCCTTCATTCAACTACCACTTCAACACAACACAACCTCCGCAGCAACCAATTTCTTCACACTCCTCCACCCATCTTCTTCTCCCCAGCAACGCTACCACATCTCCACCGCGTGCAGCCTAACCCCCACCTCGTTCATTCCTTCTCCGACACACAAATTTACCCATAACCTCCATTCCGCGCCAACATTTCCCACCTCCACTAACATTCCCTTTCCACTCCCCAGCATCACCTGCAATTCTACCTCCCCGATTTCTCCTCTGTCTTTCACTTCTCTTTCACCTCCCACCGTTCCCCGCTGTCCACCGTTTTATCTCCAATCCACCACTGCCTTTCACGTTCAATTCGAGCAACCCTCCATTCCTCCTTTTTCCCTCTCCCTTCACACACCATCTCACCAATCTTACTTCCTCGTTCATTCTGTCCTCCACAAACACACTCCACACTCACCACTTCTTCAACCGCCTCCACCTTGTTTCTTTCATCCCCTTCACGCCTCTGTTTCTCAATACCTGCACATCGTCCTTCAACTCCGATCAACCATTCATTCTCCACCCATCTCGCGACTCCAAATTCGCAGCCTGCCCACACGCCGCCCATCGCTGTTCACCACCCATTTCGACCACCACTCCTTTCTCTCACCCAGCTGCTTGTCTTCTTCTTCACCACCTAATCCCATCCGCCCACTGCTGTTTCTCTTCTAAATCAACCTCCCACCTCCTTCTCTCCCTTCAATTCGCAAAAGCCCTCTCCCATCTCTTCAATTGCCAATCGCCACCTTCCCCTCCATCTTCCAGCCTCCCCACTGTTTTTCTAAACTAAACAGTTACAGCCCCCCTCCCCTGTTTTAACTTTTGTTTTAATTTTGTTTTTAGTTTTTTTTAATTTTATTTTACTTTTGTTTTATTTTTGTTTCAATTTTCATTTTGATTTTCATTTTCAGTTTTAATTTTCTAACTAAACAATTTTTATAAAGTTGAGAATCAAATTAAATTCACTTTAAATTTGATTTTTGATTTTATTATTAATTGGTTAGTTACTTTATTTTATTTTTAGTTTTCTAACTAATTATTTTTTTAAAATTCAAGAGTCAATTTAAATTTACTTTATTTTGATTTTTGATTTTATTATTAATTGGCTAGTGATTTATTTTATTTATTTTAGCTTTTTTTTAATGAAAAAAAAACAACAATTTTTTTTAATTATTTATATATCCTTCATTAGTGTTTTGTAGTGGCTTTGAAGGGTGTTGAATATTGGATTGGAGGTTCTTTTTGTTGGGATGATTGTGATTGGTGGCATTTATTCAATTCTTGACGTGTAATTTCAGAGTTGGATTTTGTATTTATTTTCAGGGGAGTTCTCTTTCACTCTTATATCTACTTCGTTTTATTTGTCATGCATGAGGACATGCCATGTTTTAAGTGGGGGAAGGATTGTTTTTGTTCTCATTTTACTATGTAGATATTATTAGTACTATCTTTTGTTTCATTCCATGTCCGTCTCGTTTGCATTTGGGAACAAGTTTTGTCATAAAGCTTAATTACTTGTTTGTAAAATTAAGACATTGTGAGCTTGTAGCCTTGTTTTCTCCTATTTTGTGCCTAGCATTACCAATTTGATGTGAATCTATAAGTTTGATGCACCTTATTGCGCACACACACACACTTGAAATGGCATGAAAAGTCTAGATTGTTGTAATTAAATTGTGACATGACGATTATCTCTTAGCATGCATGGAATCAAATCGAGAAGATGTTATTAAAACGTAAACCTTGTGAGGACTTGAACGATGATTTCTTTTGCTTGTGTGTTGCTCCCTCTTTATGTGTGTTTTTGCTCTAGGACTTGCATTAAACCTTCATTTATGGATGCACCATAATAAGGAAATTCTTTTTAGGATAGTTTTTTTGTTGACCTTTTTAGCTTGTAAACCATGAAAATAATCCCTAGTTACCCCCTTTGAGCTTATATCCATGTTTTTCTTCATCACTTTCCCCTTTTATACATGAATCATAGCCAAATACTTCACTCTCAACCTAGTTGAGCTAGTTGAGTCTTGGAAAGAATTGATTGATGAGCATGTGAATTTCAAGAAGTTGTGAAGATGAAGGATTCTATTTATTGTAAGTGGGAACTAGTTTGATGCATGTTTAGATGTGGTTCAAGCTTCTTTGTAATATTTATATATGTAATGCTTCCCCTTTGCTAAAAAAAAGAAAAAACAATAAGTGAAGGGGTATGTAAAAAAAGCAAAAGAAAAGAAAAGAAAAACAATAAATCTTTGTACTTTATTTTGTTTCAATTTTCTTGGTAAATGTGGTTGTGTTTTGTAATTGTAAATGAGTGGAGATCTTCTTTAGTTCGAGAATTTGGTGTATGAAGTGAGCAAGCGTCATTTTGACTCAACTAGCGAGACTTTTACACCTTCCTTGAACATAAATTTTCCTACCTTCGCCCAAGCCTCGTTACAACCCATTTTATGAATTCCTTGTTTTTAGTGCAATCCGGTATTTAGGTGGACATGCAAGGTCAAGTAGAGCGCATGCATTTAGACTTGGAGTTGAGTGAAATCTCTAGCCCATACTTGTGTGATGCATAATTGAGAGATGTGAGATTTTACACCATACAATTTCATCTTCTTAATGCGAAGCCATGTATGCCTTGTGATAATCTTGTCTAGTGTTCATGATTGAAGTGCATTCATTCTAGCTTTAATGTCATGGTTACATTTTGCACAAGGTGTGTTATCTTGATTCTTGAATTGGTTGTTAGCTCGTTAGAGTGGATGACAAGGTGAATAGCTCCATATGTTTGATTTTAGTTACAAGTATATATAGCACCATGCTTGGCTTGTTTCCTATTTGTATGACGATTCGGACATGTGAGTGTAGTAGTTAGTTTAATTAGTGGGTATGGTTAGTTTTTTTTTGTTTATTGGTGATTTTTGTGATTTTGTAGGTACATCATCTGTAAACCCTCACGAGACCTCACTCGTCCACTAGGGCTACCTAGGGGTTCCAAGGGCTTGTTGCATATGCCAAATGCAACCGTGATCACCTACGGAAGTGGTACTAGTTAGTAGCATATGGTTATGTTATATTCAATTTGCTCGGGACTAGCAAAGTTTAAGTGGGGGAATATTTGATAACGTGTATTTTATACACGATTTTGTATTTCTTTATCTTGATTTTATTTTAGTTTCATGAGCATTTTACTTATATTTGCTTTGTTTCCATTTGTAGTGCCACTTGCTTAATTGTTGAAATGTTGGCTTATTATGGTCTTGGAAGGCAAAGATGATTCAAGAGGGAAGTTAGAAGATGCAAGCTCGTGATGCCGGGAGGTGTTTAATGCATTATATTGAAGATTTTATCTCGTACAGCTGTACGGCCGTTCGATAGGCCGTTCAAAGGAGCAGTTTTTCTGTACGGGTTGCTGTACGGCCGTTCAATAGGCCGTACAGAACCTGCTGTGTATTAAAAGACTTAAAGCCAAACACATCATATCTTATCTTCATATCTCTTAATCTCTTAACCTAATATCTAACCTAACACCTTCATCTTCATCTTAGCCTCTTCAAGAACACAATTAGGGTTAGTAGGAATTAGAGAGGAGACATTAATTACTTGTAATCTAGCATTGATTATGAGTAACTAACTCCATTTATTTCGCTCAAGGAAGGATTTCTTGTACAAAACCCAATTCATTTTAAGTAAGATCTATTTCACTCTATCTTGAATACTTGTGATGTATTGTTTATGATTTTGCTTGAAGATTTGTAAGTTGCTTCATCTTGCTCTTCTTGTAATTTCAATTGCTAATTGTTTGTGCTAATACGTAATCGTTAGTTCATTCATTATAGTAGCACAAGGTTTGGCGTGCCTAAACTTCAAGATTCAAGTACAAATACCTAGGTTGAGCTTCTCATTCTTGGGTTTGTCATAGCCTCTCTTTGTTTAATTCCTTGACTTGGTTAAATTGATAGTGCTTCATTATTGGTTGCTAATGTCAAGAGAGCTAATTTATGTGCTTCACTAAATTAGTGTTTTTAGAAGAGAAATAAGAGATTGTGTGCTTCACCAATTATCTTGGTTAGGTAGAGTTGGATATAATTTTGCTTGTTTGTTGGGTTGAAGTGCTTGAGTTTCTATTATCCTTGGGTCAAATATCTCTATATCTTGCTTATTCATTCATTGTGTTGTTGTGTTGGTAAAATTGGATGATTGCCATTAACTTAGTTGTATCTCTCTAGCATTTTATTTCTTGTAGGCAAGGTGTTTGATAAAACACCTCAATCAAACTCAAAACCCCCCATTTTCCACACTTCTAGATTGTAAGAGATAATATACTTGAAATCAATATTGATAGTCCTTCCCCGTGAACGAACTACGAAAAACACTACCTTCAAATTGCCTATAGAAGTGAAAAAGGTGATTGATATGTTGAACTTTTTGAAGAGCATGGAAGGTTACTATTTGACTGCCACAAATATTGCCTACAGAATATTATTAACCATTCCGGTTACAATGACTTCTGCAGAACGGAGTTTTTCAAATTTAAAATTGATTAAGTCGTATCTCCGCTCTAGGATGTCATAAGAACGATTGAATGGGTTGACTATGTTATCCATCTAATTTCGAAGGCTTGATTGATGATTTTGCTAGCAAAAATGCGAGAAGAATAATTTTTAAGTTATGAATTATCATTTTTTTGTTGATAATTACTAAATTGAGATTGCTAATTTTATTACAAGGGCAAAAAAATTTTAGGGTCGCATGGGCATCTTCCAACCCAGGACCGTCCCTGCAATTAGGTGGACATGACATTAGAACTTCCATCACAGGCTGTACTGAAGTATGTATGCCTATGGATAATTATCGATCACAGGAAGGTGTACATGATTTTGATATAGCAAATAAATTTTCGGTATAGCCGTAACCGCACATACTTCATACTTGATTAACAAGAATTAACTAGATGAGTAAACAAAATCAACTAGAGACAAGGCATACATGACTGTTTTAAAAAAAGGGAAAACTGATTACAACCACAAAATTGATTCAAGTCACAAGAGGTGCCAGTGGGTTATAAACAATCAAGATGTACTCGAGAGACCAATTCAAACCGTAGCTGTAGGCAAAATGAGCCGTAAAGAGCTACACATATAGGTTCTATGATGAATTTGATGTCTTCCGGTCAATCTTCTTTGTAGCAAGAGGATACAGGAGAAACATAATATAAAAAAAAAAAAAAAAGACCATGCGGAATGCAGCAAATAAAACAATAGAGATTATGTTTTATATTATGAAGCAATGTGGAATGCCTAAATTAAATAATGCAGAATGCATAGAAAAATGTAGATGAACATAGCGGTTTTAATGCAGAATTATAAAGAATCTGCTGAACATAATAAGCTGTAAAATGTAACAGATAGAACATAATCTGTAATCAAAATAGAACCTTGAGCCGTAGAGCCGTAGATTTATGATTTACTATCCATCACGACCCATTTCATGCTACTAGAATCGTAAGATCCTATGCAATAAACAATGATCTTGTCTCTGCACGCAACCTGTTTGATGAAACTCCCCAGAGAAGTGTTTACCTTTGGAATATTATTATTTGAGCTTATGCTCGTGATAATAAGTTTTATGATGCAATGTGGCTGTTTAAACGAATGCTTTGTTCCGAAACAAAGCCCGATAACTTTACGTTTGCTTGTGTGGTGCGATCATGTTGTGAGAATTCTATGTTGGAAGGATTGAGGGTTGTGCATGGAGGGGTTGTAGTGTCGGGGTTGGGCATTGATTCTGTTTGTTGTAGTGCACTTGTGACTGCGTATTCGAGAGTGGGTCTCATTGATGATGCTAGTAGCGTGTTTTCGGTTATACTTGATCCTGATTTGGTATTGCGGAATTCTATTATTTTGGGTTATGGTTGTTGTAGAAAGTGGGAAGAAGGGTTGAAAATGTTTAGTATGATGAGGAATACGGGAAATCAGCCCGACGGGTATACGTGTTGGGGTTATCACGGGTTTGGCTGATCCTGGTTTGCTTAAAACTGGTCAGAGGATTCATGGTTTTTGTTTAAAAAGTGGTGTTGATTGTAATTCTCATGTAAGTAGTGCGATTGTGAGCATGTACTCAAGGCTTATGTGCATCGAGGCTTTGCAGGCTGGTGGGGTAAAGAAAAAGAGGATTCTCTGTCAAACTTCCTACGCTTTGAAGCACCAACCTCCAAAATAATACTCCTTCTGTCTCTAAATGATCTTCCCGTTTAGAATGTCGATCATGTTCATAACAAGAGACAAATTACTAATTTACGTCTAATCTATAAATCAAAATATAGTCATGAGTGATCTTGTTGGATTCGTATTTATGAATATTTTAATACAATGAAATTTTTATATTTAATACTAATACAAAATTGAAGATATTAACGATCAAAAGTGTGCATTGGCAAACGTGTCCAACTCAAATGAGAAAAGTATTTAAAGACGGAGGGAGTAGAGAAATTGTTGACGAAAAAACTGGCGAGAAAAATTATTTTTCTGGGCTCTTCCTTTGTAGACCATCAGGACAGGGGAAGTCGATGCTTATTGTAAGGTTTGGAACTGTAGAAACAGATGAAGAAGCAAGAAACAATGTAAGAGAAAATGTAACTCTTGTATTGCTATATGAAGCTTGAGATATTACATACGGGAAGCAACTAATTTATACAAGAAAGAAGAACAAGAAAGTCTATGCTATTAATTACAAAGTTGCAGAAAGTCTAAGGTTGGTGTCGAAAGTCTATATAGCCGAAAGTCTATATAGCCTAAAGTCTATATAGTAGCTGTATTTTAACACCCCCCTCAAACTTAAGATGGTTGAAAAATCAATTTGAGTTTGCAATCACGAAATGAACCAGGAGGAAGAGATTTCGTGAAAATATCTGCAACATTATCTGCACTAGAGATAGCATGAAGACGAACCGTTCCTTGTGCAACCTGTTGACGGGTAAAATGACAATCAATCTCTATATGTTTAGTGCGTTCATGAAAGACATCATTGTGAGCAATGTCCCTGGCACTTTTGCTATCACAGTAGATAATAGTGGCTGGAGAATGAGTTATAGTCATTTCTTCAAGTAACCATCGTAGCCAAGGGATTTTGAGGCAAGGGATTGTTTCTTACTGCGCCAAGAGATAAGAGAGTCACCCAGAAAGAAGCAAAATCCTGTAGTGGAACATCTGGTAGTGGGATCACCACCCCAATCAGCATCAGAATATGCATGTAACTCAAGCGATGAGTTGTATGCATAATGTAATCCATGAAAGATGGTGCCCTTGACATAGCGAATTATGTGAAGGACAGCTGTATAGTGAGGAGTGCGAGGACACTACAAGAAAAGGGTCGATAGACATCAGTTTATGGCCGATGTCTATGTTATTTTGCATGTGATGTCTTTGTCAGAGATGTCTATTCTAGACATGGGTCAGAAACTGATGTTTGTGCTAACATAGACATCGGTATTTCCTTCAATACACATCAGTTGTTCTACAAAATAGGTTAGATATAATTAATTTTATAAACAAATTACTTGCATTATATTCTAGAAAACATATAATAAACTAAGTGATTTTTCACATACAAATCGATTTCTTTTTTTGAAAGTGATGTCTAATGTAAGTATAAACATCAGTTTTTACAGAAAAAAACTGATTTATATGTGTCTCTTAAACATCAGATTTTATAAATAAAAAGTGATTTCTATTTGTTTTTTAGACATCAGACATTATATAAAAAATGTGATGTATATCTTTGTTTTAGACATCATTATTTGGTAAAACTTTTGATGTAATTGTTACAATTAAACATTAGTTTCTGAGCCTATATTAGATAAATCATTGTCCTTCAATGCATACAAAAAATTAAAAACTGGACCATTCACAATATATATCCAATCACCAACACATCATCCATCAACATTCAATCCGTCAAAACACAATAAATAAGTACAAAGCGTAGAACTAACTACCAACTAGCAATTCAATCCGCAAAATAAATCTATGCAATTACTAGCTATATCACTTAACAAGCAGAATTACTACATCACGGACTGTCTCCAAAAGAGCAGAACTACCGGGTTGACATTTCTTTCTTGACAGCATATGAACCTCATTTACTCTTTAGTCTTTAACATGAATAAATTGAGTAGAACAATGCACTAGAAAAGATACAAACTCCTTTCCATTTAAAAATTTTCTTTGCACAACTTTTGGACGAATGACATACACAACAAGTTGTTTCAACCGCTCTCGCTTCTTGACATAAATTGGATCAAGATCGTCATCCTTCAAGTCACAAAGCTTTGTCCGCTGAAGATGAGGCTGTTTGCAAAGTCGAATTAGATGAAGCAGGTGACTTTAAACAAATGCAACTATATTGGTTCCAAAAAGAAGAGTATAATAGCAGATGTGATGTACATAATTACTGATAGTAGCAAAATTTAATTAAAATGAAATAATAAGTACATAATTAATATTCCAAAAGATCCACAACTTAGCAGAGCATAAGCAGCACTTTTATAAAACAATGATATATTGTATTCACAATGGGCCAATGGTTGATCTCCATGAAGAAACATCCTTACTGAGGAATGGTTCTTGTCAGAGTTGGCTAACCAAATACTAAAAATTGAAAGGAAGATAAAACAAAAAGGAACTTGCCCAGGATATATTCAATTCTTCTAAGTTTTAAATAGATCCTTGTTTTCTATTCACACCATTAGATCTTTCACATTAATGTTGCCTAACGTTATTTCTGCTAAATAAAACATTTTACTCCCTTGGCATCAACTTTTCTCTCATATTTTAAATAACTAGACAGATATCAAAAGGATTTTTAGGACTACTTTTTTCAATATAAAAGTTTAAGGAATATTAGATGAATAACCTTGATATATGACATATATTTGGCACCATCAAGCTTTTCTCCTATTCTGTGTCCTGGTACTACTTTGACACCATCTGATGCATTATCATATGTATCCTTCATAAAACCTTTTCTGCAGATGCTATCACCAAAGAAACAAATAAACTCCAGGTCGTACCACCAATAAAACAAAAATAAACTACACAAATACTCCGTTCATCCAAAAGTAAGACCAACTTGACATTTAAAAAGTCTCTCTCTCTCTCTAGCTCAATCACATAATTAAAAGTTCACTTACACTTAGTTTCATTTGTTAATATCATCAACCATTTAGAGTATAGAAAAGCAAGATTTGTTATTAGATACTCCCTCTGTTTCATAATAAGTTTCCTCTTTTTAAAAACACGTTTGCCAACGCACACTTTTGATCGTTAATATCTTAAATTTCGTATTAGTACTAAATATAAAAACTTCACTGTATTAAAGTACTCATAAATATGAATCCAACAAGATCACTCATGACTAAATTTTATCTTATAAATTATGCGTAAATTAGTAGTCAATCGCTTATAATGAATAGTAACAAAAGTCAAAATGGGAAACTTATTATGGCACAGAGGGAGTAACTTTTATGGATCAATGTTAAATGTGCATGTACAATTGGGTTTTCTTAATTCAATATGGGTAGTTCTTTCTAAAACCGAGGGACTGTTAACTTGTATGAATCCATCAAATCATAACAGGCACTTCTGCGTAAAATATAATATAAGAAAAAAAAAGAGTACAGGAAGAGAGCTATACTTTAAAATTTTAAAAATTAGTTTAATATTCCCTAAGCTATAAAAACCAGAGTGACAAAGCAAACATAGACTCTTTTAACCACCTAACATTTAACTCTTTGAACCACTTCATATTAAATACCAAATATTATAATAAATCAACTAATTCTAGCTAGACTATAAACCACAATTTGCTAGTCAATAATTTTAGCCAAATTGCATAGTTATGTGCACATCCTTTTATAACATATATTTTTAAGGTTATTGCAACGTAATAGAGTCATCCACCTCCATAAATTATGCTCACTATAATTTTCAAGATCCTTTTGTGACCAACTCTCTTTCAGAATTTGTAGATCCCTGATCATGCTGTGACAAAACAAAAAACATGCTTAAAGACCTTATAAGTAATAAATTGGTCAGAACACAATGTCGAGCAAGAGCAAAGAGACGGAGCTTTAGTTAACATACTCGTAGTGGTAGTTTTGTAGCTCTGAATAGTAGGTCTTCTTACTAGCTTTTAAAAGTCGCTCCTTGTTAAGAACAATATCGGGATGAAGATAACCTGAACAAAGAGAAGCACCCCTGCAAATTTAATAACGCAAAAGAATAATCAGCTTAATATCCAAAAAAGAACCAAATGACGCTTAGTATTTGCAACGGCTGGACAGCTAGTCGTAGAAGCAAAGCCTATCCTCACACCTCATATCTCTTCATAATGTTCACATTTTATAAACTTCCAAGCATAATAGTATTTTACACAGGCCAAACAAATTTTAAAGCAATTAAATCCTTTTAAATATTTCTTGATTTCTGCTTCATCAATCTTCTTATGAACATCATTTGTGACTCAATATTTAATGCCAACACATCAACATATGATCATGAAATACAATTTAAGTTGAAGCCAGCATGCTGAATAACAAAGCAATAACAAGAGATACCCCATTTAATGAGTGACATATAGTTTCCTGCCCCAGAGAGATGCATATATTGTCACAACTGTGACATTGCGTCTGAAACAACCATGTTACAAGGCGAACCCTCTGTTATATATTAATCAGATGTGATAGTTTATTAGTATCACCAGAGAATCAGAAATATATGGTTAAGAAGGAAGAACAATATGCAATGCCTTTAAATTTTAATGGCCTTATTTTAGAATATGTACTTGCAAGATTGAGAAGGATTCAAGAGAAAAACCACTAGGATACATGTTTAGTATACTCCCTCCACTCCACTATAAATATGAAAATTATCCCTTCGATTTTCATGTGTGTCCTTTACATGTCACAATGTCACACAAGCCTTCACATGTCACAATGCACACATGAACTTCATCAGATTGAATATAAAATTATACTTGAAGCATACATTAAACTTCATATATGAATGTGAATCAAGCAAACCTCATCCTTTCAATTTTATAAGGCTCCACAAAGCATACCTGTTGAGTGGCTCGAGCCCGTCAAAACTTTGTTCCTCTTGGACTATCCTAGTGAACATCAATCTACAAAAGGACAAATCACTGTTACAAATTAAATAGAAATACAAACAAAATCAATTAACGAAACAAAGATACAAACCAGCAGTAGATATAAACCAAATCAGTTGACAAACACATATACAAACCAATTTAAAATTAACCTAATTAAAGCGATTAATACTGATACAACTAGTTCACAAATATATATATAAAAACCCATTTAAAATTAACCTAATTAAATCAAATAATATAGACACAAACCCAAACAAAGTATATACAAACAAACCCAATTATAATTAACCTAATTAAAGCTTAAAAATCGAATAAATGGAGCAATTACATGATTTAGGTAGATACTACTTACTAACTGAAGAGCAAATCGAGCAAAGAGAATAGCAAATCGAGATGTTCTTGGCAAGTTAGGGCCTCGAGCTTTTCTTCGTGAGTTAAGTATTGAGGAACAAATCGAGCTAGGGTTCTTCGTGAGTTGTATTTTGATGTGTTGTTCTTGTTCGATTTAGGGTTCTGCTTGTAAGAGTGTGTGGGTTCATTTTTGTGAAATGTGTTTGTCGAACAAATCGATTTATGATAAGAGTTTTTGTGTTTTCGATTTAGGGTTCTTAGTGAGAGTTTTGTGTTTTAGATTTGTGTTTTGAGTTTTTGAGGTGAGTTGTTTTTGTTTGTCTGAAAACGGGGGAAAAATAAAAGGGGGGGGGAATATTTGGTACAAAGGGGGGAAATTTTGACTTAGAGGTGAAAATTTTAGCTGAGGGGGGAAACAAAAAGAAGGGCGCGCGTTTTAATTTTTAAAGGCGGACTTTAGACATCGGTTTTAAAAATAGTGATGTTTACGAAAAGTAAAGACATCAGTTTAATTAGGGGTGATGTTATTATATGTTTTAACATCAATGGCATTTACAACCGATGTCTAAAGTGTGATGTCTATTGAACTTTTTCTTGTAGTGGGAGCTGACATAAATTGACTAACAATGTGAACGGCATGAGCAATGTCAGGACGAGTGACAGTAAGGTAGATCAGACTTCCTACCAACTGACGATACAATGTAGGGTTGTCAAGTAGGTCACCATCTTTGGAGTTAAGTTTGACCCCATATTCCACACGTGTGATCTTAGTGTCGCTAATTTCAGATTTCAACAGAAGATCAGATGCATACTTAACTTGAGAAAGGGTGTAACCAGTAGGTACAGAAGAAACCTCAAGACCCAAAAAGTAGCTTAAAGAACCAAGATCTTTCATTTCAAAATGCTAACTGAGAAACTGTTTGAGTTCAGAGATACCTGCACTATCATATCATCTACATAGAGGAGGAGAAGAACAATTCCTCGATTTGTCCGTCGAATGAAGAGAGCATGATCATATGGACTAGAAGAAAATCCTAGCTCACTAATGACTTTGCTAAATTTCTCGAACCAAGCTCGAGGTGCTTGTTTTAGGCCATAAAGTGCCTTGTTAAGCTTGAGCACTTGACCTGGAGAGAGATCAAAACTGGGAAGAGGTTTGAGATAAACTTCTTCATCTAAGTCTCCATTAAGGAAAGCATTTTTGACATCCATTTGCCACATATCCCACTGTTTTGATGCTCCAACAGCGAGTAAACTTCGAACCGAAGTAAGACGAGCAACTGGTGCAAAAGTCTCCTCATAATCAATGCCATATTCCTGGGTAAAGCCTCTAGCAACTAGACGAGCTTTATATCTCTCAATAGAGCCATCAGCATTTGTCTTAATTTTATAGATCCATCGACAACCCACAGCTGTTTTTCCAGGAGGCAAGGTAACCACATCCCAAGTGTGATTTTTGTCTAATGCCTGAAGTTCTTCTGCCATAGCCTCTTGCCAAAGAGGGTTAACACTTGCCTCACTATATGTTTGAGGCTCGTGCAATGATTCTATAGCAGAATATACATGATAATCAGTAAGACGAACAGAAGGTTTTCTTACCCGAGTATATCGATGAGCATGTTCATCTGAAAGAGATGGTGGAGTGGGAGAGACATCACTAGAATCCTCAAACTGAACTTCTGTTGGAGGAACATTCGTAGCTGGGGATGGTTGTATGAGCTCAATTGGAGAATTTGTAGGAACATTTGTCCGATTTTTGTAGGAGGATGATTGTAAATATATTTTTGAGCCTTTTAATAAATCGAGTTTTTGTAGATATGGATTTTATCCAAGCTATTCAAAATTTGTTCAAATCCGATTTTGTAGTGTTGGCTTATATGCATTTATTAATTTTTATTAACAAATTATGAATAAATAAATTTTTGAGCTTATAAAAAAAATTAAAATTTTGAAGGTATGGATTATCCGAGTTATTTAAAATCTGATTTCAAATCCGATTTTTTCAGATTTTTAGTTAAGTTAGATTATAATTATTTAATATCGATTATGATTGTACAATATAGATTATAGAAATTATATGATAATATGATAGTGATTGACTTTATATTAAAAGAGTGGTTGATTAATGAATGATTAATTATGAAATTTAATTTAAAATATATATAGTATATGATTGATTTAAAATTAAAATTGTGATTTTCTAGTAAATATTTTTTTGATTTAAAAAATATGTATTTATGGATATGTTTAATAAAATCAATATTGTATTTAATTTCTTTTATATGAAGTTATTAATTATTTTATTAACAAATTGTGAATAAATATATTTTTGAACCTTTCGGAAAATCGAGTTTTGAAGATATGAATTTTATCCAAGTTCTTTAAAATTTGTTCAAATTCGATTTTGTAGTGTTGGCTTATGCATTTATTAATTAATTTTATTAACAAATTATGAATAAATGTATTTTTGAGCTTATAAAAAATCAAAATTTTGAAGGTATGGATTTTATCCAAGTTATTTAAAATCTGTTTTCAAATCCGATTTTTTCAGATTTTTAGTTAAGTTAGATTATAATTATTCAATATCTTATAATTGTACAACACATCTATACTATTATATTAATTCCGGAACATTAAAAGTTTTGGTACCTGTTTTTTGGTACCATTTTTTTGGTACTTCGTGAATTTACTTATTTACCATTTATTAAAAAGAAAAATAAATATATGATATTTATACTTTTAAAAAACCTATAATAAATAATAACATAATATAATTAATGGTAAGTAGTCGCTTGCCTTTTTTCACATTCACTTTTAATTGAAGATATTACCTTTTATAAACACCTAAAAACATCAATGTATCTTACAATCATTAATATTTCCTTTCGAATTAAAACACGTTACCTTTTTAATTTAAAACTAATCTTCATTAATATTTTCTTCCGAATTAAAACACGTTACCTTTTTAATTTAAAACTAATTTTACAATCATTAATATATACCCAAAAATATCACACCATATTTTTCAATTGTTAATAAAATATATTAAAAATCTGCATACGTTGTTTATAATAAGGAAACATTAGTATAATCCGTAAACATGTGTATATTAAAATTATATTAAATTGAAATTAATTAATAATTATATTATACCCGAAACATTAAATATTTTGGTACCTATTTTTTGTTATATGTTTTTTGGTATTTCGTGAATTTACTTATTTACCTTTCATTATAAAGAAAAATATATATGATATCTATACTATTAAAACACCCAAAATAAATAATAACATAATACAATTAAAGGTAATTAGTCGATTGCCTTTTTCCCATTTACATTTAGTTGAAGACATTACCTTTTATAAACACCTAAAAACCTCAACCATATCATATTTTCCAATCAATTCATATCTAGCAATAATTAATATATACCCAAAAATATCACACCATATCATATAATAAAATATAATAGAAATTCGTATTACGAATAATGACCATTAAATTTTTAGTAAAAAATCAGAATCATTAGATCTAATTATTAAATATATTATATGATTAAATTAGTTTATTAAAATTTTATGATTCAAATTTTATCAACGATATATTTATTTTAGAATTTTATATTATAAATTTTAAAGCATTCATATCATTAATTAAATTTATATTAAATTATTAAAATTAAAATAAAATATTTTAAATAATGATTATATAAAAATATCATTATAACATAAAATAAAATTTGTTACATATCAACAAAAATCCGTCTAATCAATTACATTTTTTAGCCAAAACATGTTAGCTATTCTCTATTCTATAACTAAAATATCTCTTTTTACAAATATATCACGGGTGATTATATTTAATAAATAATAATATTATAATACTAATAATTATCAATTACTTTTTTCAACTAAAACGTATCATCTTTTTCATATTTTATAATTTAAATTCTTTTTTTCTAGAAATATCACGGGCAACATTATTTTCTCACTATCTAAAGACACCACGAACAATTTAAGTTAGTGAAATAACATAAATTAAATTATAATTACTATAAACTAATCAATTATCTTTTTCACCTAAAACATGTTTCCTTTTTAATTTTCTCTAACTAACACCTCACTTTTTTCAGTTAAATCACATCATTCTATTTAATAAAATTAAATTATAATTTTATAAGTACTTATAATTAAACGATTACCTTTTTGAATACCTTTTTCAGCTAAAACGTATCATATTTTCCATATTTTATAATTCAAATTCTTTTTTTCTAGAAATATCACGGACAACATTAATTTCTCACTATCTAAAGACATTACGAACAATTTAATTTAGTCAAATAACCTAAATTAAATTATAATTATTATAAACTAATCAGTTACATTTTTCACCTAAAACATGTCATCTTTTTAATTTTCACATTACATTTTCTATTTTCTCTAAATAAAATCTATCTTTTTTCAATTTTATCACGGGCGTTTCTATTTAATAAAATAAAATAATAATATTATAATGTTAATAATTAACTGATTAAGTTTCAGCTAAAATGGATCTGTTAACTCGAATAACTTGTAGAAGGGGGGGGGGTTGAATACAAGTTATATAATCCTGTCTGATTTTTGCTTGATTATAAAAACAAGAATAAACGAATGAATCAAACTCTTGTTTGTATTAATAAGATCAAATACAAACTCTACCAAAGGTGTACAATACCTTTAGCAGCTGCTGACAATACAAATATCTCTCTGTTTGTTTCGAACTTCTAGAATACAAACCTTATACAGAGCTACGCACACGAACTCACAATTTCGTCTCACGCCTCACACTCTTTACAATGATATTGAGAGAGTATTTATAATGCTACCTATCAACTAATAACAGAAAGATAAAATCTATACATGACAATGTTCTGCCTTCTAGTCGATAGTTTCCTTCAATAGAAAACTCTTTCCTTCATAATATCTTCTTGCTTGTTCTTCAAACAACGATCCTGTTTTATAGCACTTGCCAGTTTCTGTAGCATCCATAATGACATCATCAGTAACACGACTGATATCAGGATCTGCACACTGCATCAGTATCTGATCAACCATCAGTATTGGACACGTCATCAGGATTTGCTCTCTGTTCCTGACATGTAGTCTCCGATACACTGTTCATTCCTGATTAAACTATACAGATAACTGTTTTACACATAAAACCTATATACAGTGCTAAATCCTTTATAAGATCAGGATTACAAGAAGTATAATGTGTAAATTCTATTCTTAACATCACAACTTATGAATTATTCCTAACAATCTCCCCCTATTTATACTTTACAATCTGAAGCATAAATCTAAGTTGTGGATGTCAAAACATATAACAATACAACCAGAATAGAATTTATGAATGTAGAATTATGAAGTTAAGTACCTCCTTCACAGATGTAGACGTTTATCTAGTACTTAGAAGAAAGAATTTTAACTATTAATGCTGCTCTTCCTTTACCTCTTCCTAGCTGAGATTCACCACTGTCACTCCTGGTTCTTCTTTTTACTACCATTTGTCTGATCTTTATCTCCCCCAGCTTTAGATTTATCTTTATCTCCTTCAGTCTGGTAGTGTTGTTGTTGTTGTCGTTGAATTGTCTTTATCTCCCCCTTTTTGACATCAGCAACATTAACTCCAAGAGATTCAGAAACAGAACAAATGAGATTCATAAGAACTGCTTGATTTTCCATAATTGTGACTTGGTTATCTTCAAGTGATTGAAGTCTTGTTTGAATAGCAATTTGAGAATTCTGAATATCTTTCAAAACATCAGAATGAACTTCAATGTTGGAAGTGCTTCTAGTATCTTCAGTATCAGAATCAGAAAGAACTTTATCTTCAAGTCTTGTAGAAGAAGTTGCTTGAGTTGTATGATATTCAAGTAATAAAACCTGATTAGAAGTATCAACATCTTCATCTTTCTGTTCTGGAACTGAAACATGATCATCATCTCCTTCACCAGTATTCTGTGTACTAACATCTTCAAATCCTGACTCCTCCTTAGAGTGATCAGAGACTGTTGATGTCTCAATTCTAGCTGATATTGGAAGTACATACAAAGGAACACTAGGATCATTAGGATCTTCATCTGGTACATATGTATCAAGAAATTGCTTTATCCTGGCACCTCTTCTGTTAATGATTTCAGCAAGCCTCTCCTTTTGCTTCTGAGCTTTAACTTCTGGCTTTGCATTGTGATGTGCTAGGTCATTCTTCTGATACATTTTGATGAATGAATAAGTACCAGCATCCATACCCAAATTTTCAGACCAAGATTCAGGAAAAACCTGATCCCAGAAATCAAATGAAGGTTTCCTAATTTTCTCTCCCTCACTATGGAGTTGATCATCCATACCCTCATTCTCACTTTGACTTTCTAAAGTCAACACTCTTTCTACCTCACCTTTTGCCTGGTCAGGAGCCAGCCGCTCAAATTGTGGATCTAAGTCCATCTTTTCAACTGTATCACTCAAATTTAGATAAGTGCTCTCATGACCTACAGAAAAATAGAGTTTAGAAGGAGTTTTTATACCTGAACTCACATGGAGAGAGGGTTCCTCATATGGCATGTGGCTTGAGGTTTTCTCCAAGGAGTGAGCTGCTATAGTCTCTGAACCCATACAATCATCTTCTTTCCTTTCAGAAACTACAGGCTCCAGTATACCACTTTCAGGTTGTTTACTAGACTGTGATGTCTTCAGTAATACTTCATTAGACACCATAGTTAGTATATCACCGTCTTTAAGTGTTGTTTGCTGAGACACACCCTCAAGGTGGATAGACTCTGACTGAACAAAATTTGTTTGATCTTCAGAAAAATCAACCAAAGTCATTCCTCCCATATCATAGGGTATCTCACTTGCATTCTCAGTCATCACAGAAGACCTTTCAACATCAGCTATCACAGCTCCTGAGTCATCCTTCCTCTGACTAGATGGTTCTTGTGTTACAGTGACTGTGATCTGATCTTTCCTACTATTCACCACTGGTGCAATAGTATCTTCTGTTGACTGCATTCCTCTATCTACTTCCTCCAGTTGTTCACCTTGAGCTGAAGCATCTTCAATAATTACATTCTTGTCAAATAAATATGCATGAAGTGATTGAAGTGCAACATGCTTCGAGAGTCCAAATTTCTTGACTAATTGTCTTCTGACAGATACATAGAAATACATCTTCATTAAGTCAAGTCTTTGATGTAGAAGTCCATATTCATCTGGAAATAAAAGTTTTGGTACTTTTTCAACCAAAAAGTCTAGAACAGGCCTTGACAACTTCACTTTGAGAGAAATTAGTCCCATAGCCAGTCTGTATGATAATGTAGTTTCCCATGAAGAATCAATATCCAGATCTCTCTTGTCAAATACTGACATAGATGTAGCTTGATTTGTAGAAACCTGCATGATATTAGTTGGACTAGACTCTGTGTGTGTAGGTGACAATTGAATCTTTCTCCTTGTTCTCCTGATATAGTGAGCAAAAGATTTATCCTGAGAAGACTCAAGAGGTGTAGACACAGAAGTGATCTTGGGATGAGATCTTTGTTCAATAGACACAGTCTTTTGAGAGACAGTATCCAGTAACTGTTTTCCCTTTTTAAGAACTACAGCCTTTTGAGAGACTGCAGCCTGGCTGTGACTAGGTTTTTCATCTCTTTGTACGAACACAGAAAGTTGAATTGCAGCCTTCAATTCTGCTCTCTCTGCAAGAGTTAAATCATCATCATCTTCACTAGAATTACTACTACTACTTGACACAACAAATCTTCTCTTTCTTACAACTGATGTCTTTTGAGAAACACCAGAGGTTGGTTTCTTTGAAACAATAGGCTGTGGATCAAAATTTGGTTCTTGAATTGTTTCAGAGACTATGATGTTTTGGGCTACTTGGGTAGACACAGGTGGGTTCTCCTCCAATTGAGATTCCTGAGCCATTTCACCACAAAAGAAAGAAGAATTGTAGATAGTAGGAAGATGAGTGTTAAGAATTACCTGAAAATGATGTGGATAATGAATTGCAGGTATTTCATCTAGATTCTTTTCATTGTCCTTCTTTGTAATATCAGAGAAAATTCTCTTTTGCTGTTCATAAGAAGAAACACAATGTTCCCTACCAAATCTAGCTTCAACATCAGGAATAAAATGGTTAATAAACAATTGCATAAATCTATGATAATAAACCATTTTCCTGTTTTGATCTCTTGACCCAAGTTTAATACTCATCTGACTTAAGATAATATGACCAATGTTAATTACTCTGTCATAAAGCAAACTATAAGCAATATGTGATGTAACAGAAGTAATTTGTTGAAAAGAACTACATTTGCCAGTAAAACATTTAGCAATTTGATCAAAGTAAAAAGACCATTCCTTTCTAAGAAAAGTTCTATTCAACTGGCTCATGTTATCTAGAGGTCCACTATAACCTAATTCAGACAACATAGTTCTTATATTATCATCAGATGGTACATTCTCATAACTATCAGTAACAGGTAAGCAGAGTACTGAACTAACAACAGATTCAGTAATGTCAAATAAATCTTGTCCTAAATGTAGAACAATCTTACCTGATTGACTCTAAGTAGAATCAATTACCTCAGCATTCTCCCAAGCTTGTGAAACAGCTACTTGATTAATCTGTGGAGATGCTGTCAATGCATAACTTAATGGTCCATACACCAGAAAGTCCATGATTGAATGAAAATCAGATGACACTCCTTCCTTGTTGGTAATAGCTGCAACATGATTGTTTGTCATAAAATCAAAGTCACCAAACTTGAAGGCTACTGATTTAGGTAATCTTCTCTGAGCTGCCATTTTTGATCTGAAAAGAAACTTGAAAAATTCTTGAAATGGATTAGTGATTTTGAAAACTCAAGAGTGATTTTTGCTTTAGAGAATGTAAGATTAGAGAAAGCAATTGCACGATTAGAGTTTTAAAACAAATATATTTCACAAATCTTTCAGACCACTATCCCACGTTGACACGTAGTTGACAGGTGTCAGTCCCTGAAAAATGCGGTTACCCACGATTTTTGGAAAATAAAATCCAAAATTGATTTTCATGAAATAAATCAGGGTATAAGCAATACTGATCAGCTTCCTTTTCCTGATGACCTCTCATCAAAATAATCACAAGCAATGATTTTCACATCCTGATGGTCACATATGAAATCCTGACCAATATAATCAGCGACCTAATATGGAGTTTTTCACGTGGCATTTTTCTTTTATCTGAAAAAGAAAATAAACAATTAATCTGAACAGAAATCAATTGGTTAGATATTTTCAATATTTCTTGAAACAAGAAATACAGTCTCATGCAATAATTAGCATTTGACTTCATTAAGACTTCCAAGTGACTGCTCAGCTTCTCACGTCTTTCTTTAAAAGAACCAAACGCCTTATGCCATTCTCCATAACCTTTCAATTTCTTTTCTTCTCAACAATGCTTCTCAACCCAAAAATCCCTTCAAACCCATTTTCCAGATTTTTGATCGATGAATATCCTGTTCTTGATCATCTCTTTGAAAAAACGACTCTTCTCATCGAACTAATCATGAATGGATTGGTTTTCGATAATATCCAGAGGTTTCTCCTAGAACATCCATCTGTTGGATACAATCTTCCCCTAACCTCCTCAAAACTTGAGGATGAAGAATTTGGCCGAGATTCTGAGGTTGATCTTGATGGAGATGCTATTCATTTAAGTTCGCTGCTCTCATTCAAGTCGCCCAGACAAGGAATCCAAGAGCAAACGAGGCTTTCATCCCCTGATGGATTTCTTGAGATGCTCCTTGTCCTGTTCCTCAGAGTTCATATCAAAGACAAGTATAGAATAGAGATTTAGACAAAAAGATGTTGTATTTCATTTCCATGTAATGATTTTTATTAATGAAAATACAATTTCTTGTTATCTGCTTGTCTTTTGATTTCTGAATGATGTATAAATTATCAGTATGCAAATATCAAAACTTGCTAGCATAGACTTAACACATCACAGAATCAGATTACTACACAAAGTAAACGTCAGGATCTGAAACAATTTTCATAATCCTGATACTGACACAATACTGATGACGTCAGCATCCTGATAACAAATCTAATCCTGATGATTATTAACAAGTCTATCATACTGAAATTTATCAAGGCAATGTGTTATAGCTAAAACATTTAATCAATCAAATATAGATCCTGACAAGAATATCAAGTCTATAAGCTAAGAACAACATACCTTGCTACTTTTGCAGATGTTAAAGATCTAAAAATTTAACATTCCTAACTCACTTACTATTCTACTGAATGTAGTCTCATCAAGTGGTTTAGTTAGAATATCTGCAAGCTGTTTGTCAGTAGGAACAAAATGAAGTTCCACAGTACCATTCTCAATATGTTCTCTAATAAAATGATACCTGACATCAATGTGCTTAGTCCTTGAATGTTGAACTGGATTTTCTGCAATTTTAATAGCACTAGTATTATCACAAAACATAGGAATATTACTAAGTGTCATACCATAATCCATCAACTGATTTCTTATCCAAAGGAGCTGTGCACAACAACTGCCTGCTGCTATGTACTCAGCTTCTGCAGTTGAGGTTGAAACAGATTGTTGCTTCTTGCTTGCCCAAGAAATCAATCTATTTCCCAAGAATTGACATGTACCTGTAGTGCTTTTCCTGTCTATTTTACACCCTGCATAATCAGAGTCTGAATAGCCAATTAGAAAGAAATCAGATTCTCTAGGATACCACAAACCAAGATTTGGAGTTCCTTTGAGATATCTAAAAATTCTCTTCACAGCAATTAAATGAGATTCCTTAGGATCACCTTGGAATCTAGCACATAAACAGGTAGAAAACATTATATCTGGCCTACTTGCAGTTAGATATAACAAAGAGCCTATCATGCCTCTATAACTAGTATTATCCACACTCTTCCCCTTAGGATCAGAGTCTAGTTTAGTGGCTGTTGCCATAGGTGTTTTTGCAACTGCACAGTCTTGAAAGTCAAACCTTCTTAAAAGATCTTTGATATACTTTGACTGATTAATGAAAATACCAGTCTCAGTCTGTTTGACCTGCAAGCCTAAGAAATAATTTAGTTCACCCATCATGCTCATCTGATACTTAGACTGCATAAGCTTGCTAAACTTAGCACACAACTTTTCATTAGTAGAACCAAAAATAATATCATCAACATAAACTTGAACTAAAAGCAATTCACCTTTTATCTTTCTAAAGAATAGAGTTTTGTCAATTGTACCTCTTGTGAAGCCATTTTCAAGAAGAAATTTAGACAAAGTCTCATACCATGCTCTTGGTGCCTGCTTTAGTCCATAGAGTGCCTTGTCAAGTTTGTAGACATGATTTGGAAACTTTGGATCAACAAATCCAGGTGGCTGTTCTACATATACTTCTTCATCAAGTTTGCCATTTAGAAAAGCACTCTTAACATCCATCTGGTATACCTTGAATTTTGAATGAGCTGCAAATGCAAGAAACATTCTGATTGCTTCCAATCTTGCTACAGGTGCAAAGGTCTCATCATAATCAATGCCTTCTTCCTGAGAATATCCCTTGGCCACCAGTCTTGCTTTGTTTCTTACAATCATACCAGATTCATCTAGCTTGTTTCTGAAAACCCATCTTGCACCAACAATAGATCTACCTTTAGGTCTTGGTACCAGTTTCCAAACTTTGTTTCTCTCAAACTCATTTAACTCCTCCTGCATTGCAATTACCCAATCAGGATCCTGTAAGGCTTCTTCAACCTTCTTAGGTTCATTCTTTGAGAGAAAGCAACTATACAAGCATTCATTTTGAATTGATCTTCTAGTTCGAACACCACTATTTGGATCACCAATTATCAAATCTTCAGTATGATCCTTTGTCCATTTTCTAACAGGTGGTAGATTAACTCTGCTAGTCTCTCCCCCTAAGTTAGTGGTATCTTTTGTTGAAGAATTCTCTCTACCTTCAAAAACTCTCCTTTGATCAATAGAATCAGTAGATTCCATATTGCTGCTAGTTACTGATCTTTCCTCAGTAGACTCTGAAAGGTCAGTTCCTGATGGAGTAGACTCTGAAACGTCAATTCCTGATGGAATAGACCCTGAAAGACTAGTCTGCTCCTGATGATCACTATGTTCTCTCTGATTTATTTGCTCCCCCTCAACAGTAGCATTCCTTTGAGAAGCAATAGAAATTTCTTCTGGAGAACCTTCATCATCACTTGAGAGTATCTCAGAATTCTTCAGATTTTCAAATTCCAATTTGTCATGGCTTTCATCAGTTTGCAAAATTCCAAATTTCTTATCATCAAATGCAACATGAATTGATTCCATAACAATGTGAGTTCTGAGATTATAAACTTTGAAGGCCTTAGATGCTGAATATCCTAGAAAAATTGCTTCATCCGATTTGGCTTCAAATTTTCCAAGTTGTTCTGGATGAACTTTTAGGACATAGCATTTACATCCAAAGATGTGAAAATATTTCACACTTGGTTTCTTTCCTTTGATCATCTCATAGGGAGTCTTTCCATGACTATTTACCAAGGTACAGTTCTGAGTGAAACATGCAGTGTTAATAGCTTCTGCCCAAAAGTAGGTTGGAAGTTTTGCATCTGCAAGCATGGTTCTTGCTGCCTCTATGAGAGTCCTGTTCTTTCTTTCCACTACACCATTTTGTTGAGGTGTACCAGGTGCAGAAAACTGTTGAGTGATTCCATTGTCTGCACAAAACCCCTCCATTGTAGAATTCTTGAATTCTGTACCATTGTCACTCCTAAGTACTTTGACTTTGTACTCAGAGTTATTATGAATATTCTTGATGAGTTCAATGATTTGCTGAGGAGCTTCATCCTTCTTGTGTAGAAAGAACACCCATGTAAACCTTGTGAAATCATCCACCATAACTAGAGCATATCTTTTCTTGCTGATAGACATAATGTTTACTGGACCAAACAGATCAAGATGTAGCATGTGAAATGGTTCAGTAATTGAATTTTCAGTCTTGCTCTTGAAAGTGGTTCTTCTTTGCTTTCCAAACTAACATGCATCACAAAGTCCATCTTGCACAAAATTCGCCTGAGGTAGGCCTCTCACCAAATTGTGTTTAACAAGTTGATTAAGCTTCTTGAAATTAAGATGTGAGAGCTTCTTGTGCCAATTCCAGCTTTCATCATTTGTTGCTTTGCTGTAGAGACATCTAACAATTCCTTTAGATGTATCACTTAAGCTGGCTTCATATATGTTACCATGCCTTTGACCAGTTAGAACAATGTCTCCATTTTGCATATTCAAGACTTTGCATCCTTCTCTGTCAAAGATTGATTTGTAACCTTTATCACCCAGTTGACTTATGCTTAAAAGAGTATGTTTCAAGCCTTCAACCAGTGCTACATTTTCTATGATGACATTCCCCAAAATAATTGAGCCATATCCCAGAGTTTCTCCTTTGTTGCCATCTCCAAAAGATATTACTGGGCCAGCTTTCCTCTCAAACTTTGTAAGCAGGGACTTCTTTCCAGTCATGTGTCCAGAGCATCCACTGTCCAAGATAACTGAATGCTTCTTTCCTGTGCCCTGCAAACAAAAAGTAACTAGTTAGAATTTTTTAGGACCCAACTTTGATTGGATCCTTTCTTACTAGATTTAGAGACAACAGATTTTGAAGATTTTGCCTTTATTTTACCTGTTGCAGAGTCAACTTTAGATTCTGATCTCACAAACTGTTTGTGACTAGGAGTTTCAGATTTCAAAGAATAATAGTCATAATACAGTTCATGATATTCTCTACACATGTAAATGGAATGAAGTAAACTACCACAATGATAACAAGCTTTTTGTGGTTGGTATTGAATTTTCTGAGTCTTGGGGAATCTGGACTCAGTTTTCCAAGAAGGTTTTTGATTGCAGTCTAGGGCCAAATGATTATGATTTCCACACTTATAGCATTTTTTCCTAGGTGCATCAGGTACATTCTTGTAATTATTCTCTTTGTTAATACCTTCTTTTCCATTCCTATTTCTCTTGATCTTGCTAGACTCTGAAAGACAATCTAATCTCTGTTTCAACTGAGACTTAGACAGAAACCCTATGTTTACATTCTTAGGTTTCTCTAACACTTTCTTATCTGAATAACTATTGTTAATTCTCTTGTGTACAACAGGGGTACCTTTTGAATCAACAAATTTAACATGATTAGGTTCAGAAACAATTTTCTTACCTTCAGATTTAGATGTGTTAGCTTCTACCTTACTATCATTATTGACAATAGCTACTTTTTCTTCTTGTCTAGCCTTATCAAAACCTAAACCATTAACCTTACCACGAATTCCACTCTCAAAGATTTCTATTGTCTTCTTACTGGAATTGTTAATGGTCTTAATCACATCTCTCTCTTCTTCTAGTTCTTTTCTGACATAGTCATAAGCCTCAAGAATTACACTATAATCATGCTTAGCTTTATCAGAACTCAACTTGTATTCTTCCATTTGAATTAATTCAGATTCAAGAAAATTATTTCTATCAACTAATTTATCATTCTTAACCTTAAGTTCATCTCTTTCACAAGTAAGAATTCTAAAATTAGTCATAAGATTCTTAAACTCAGCATGGATAGATCTAATTTCATCAGAATTTAAGCTATCAAATGAATCAAGAGAGTGAAGTGATACCTTATCAGAGGATGGAGAAGTTTTCTTTGGAGATCCAGGTTTGTCTGAACTATTGGCCATCAATGCAATGTTTTCATAATCCAATTCATCTTCAGAGTCACTGGAATCAGCCCAATCCTTCTGTGTGACCATAAGTGCATTACCCTTTCCTGAATTCCTAGGCTTCTTACACTCACTAGCAAAGTGTCCAAGCTCGCTGCAGTTAAAGCACTTGATCTTGGCCTTATCAAGCTTGACAATTGTACTTTTGCTCTTGTCACTCTTCTTCTCCTCCTTCTTTTGAAAAGGTCCTTTGCTAAATCTTCTCCTGTTGAATCTGCCTTTCTTGAAGGCTTTAGCAAACATAGCAAAGAGTTCTTGCATCTCAGATTCAGAATCATTGTTGTCAGAGTCCATATCAGTAGTCTCTGACTCAGAACTTTCTTTGCTTTTCTTCTTCCTCGAATTCTTTACAGCAATCTCTTCACGCTGTTCTTCAGGAAGCTTCTTTACTTCAGATTGAGCAGTAAGTGCAATAGTCTTCATCTTTCCTTCACTCCTGCTCTTCTTCTGCTGCTTGTCAAGTTCATAAGCTCTCAATTTTCCATAGACTGCCTCTAATGAAATCTCATCCAGATCATTAGCTTCCTCAATCGCAGATATCTTCTCATTGTAAAAATCAGGCAAAGCTTTCATGAACTTTGTATTCATATCCTCCAAGTCATAATATTTACCATGCATGACCATCTCATTGATGAGTTTTGTAAACCTATCAAAGGTATCAGTAAGTGACTCACCAGACTTGGATTCAAAGTACTCATACTGTTGTATAAGTAATGTCCTCATATTCTTCCTGACAGGCTTAGTTCCTTCACAGTGAACCTTAAGATTGTCCCATATATCCTTAGCAGTTTTACAAGAGAGAACATAATTAGTGAGAACAGAATCAAGACTATTGAATAATATGTTTCTCACTTTAGCATCTTTAAGAACACTCTCCTTGTCCTTATCTGACCATTCAGATTTTTGCTTCTCTGCTGTATGTTCTGGAACAACCTTACCATCAACAGTTGCTTGTCCAACGACCTTTGTTGGAACAAAAGGTCCATCTCTGATTCTGTCAAGATAATCAGGATCTGTTGCTTCCAGATGATGCAACATCTTTACTTCCCATAGAGTATATTCGTTTCTCTTGAGCATAGGAATCTTAGTATTCCCATCCTTGTAACCAGACATGATTGCAGATCTTTATGATTATTCGAAATCAACCCGCTCTGATACCAATTGTTAACTCGAATAACTTGTAGAAGGGGGGGGGGTTGAATACAAGTTATATAATCCTGTCTGATTTTTGCTTGATTATAAAAACAAGAATAAACGAATGAATCAAACTCTTGTTTGTATTAATAAGATCAAATACAAACTCTACCAAAGGTGTACAATACCTTTAGCAGCTGCTGACAATACAAATATCTCTCTGTTTGTTTCGAACTTCTAGAATACAAACCTTATACAGAGCTACGCACACGAACTCACAATTTCGTCTCACGCCTCACACTCTTTACAATGATATTGAGAGAGTATTTATAATGCTACCTATCAACTAATAACAGAAAGATAAAATCTATACATGACAATGTTCTGCCTTCTAGTCGATAGTTTCCTTCAATAGAAAACTCTTTCCTTCATAATATCTTCTTGCTTGTTCTTCAAACAACGATCCTGTTTTATAGCACTTGCCAGTTTCTGTAGCATCCATAATGACATCATCAGTAACACGACTGATATCAGGATCTGCACACTGCATCAGTATCTGATCAACCATCAGTATTGGACACGTCATCAGGATTTGCTCTCTGTTCCTGACATGTAGTCTCCGATACACTGTTCATTCCTGATTAAACTATACAGATAACTGTTTTACACATAAAACCTATATACAGTGCTAAATCCTTTATAAGATCAGGATTACAAGAAGTATAATGTGTAAATTCTATTCTTAACATCACAACTTATGAATTATTCCTAACAGGATCATCTTTTCTATATTTTCTAACTAAAATATCTCTTTTTTTTAAAATATCACGGGCAATACTAATTTTTCCTTTTCTTAAAACTTTAGGAGCCATTTTATTTAGTAAAATAACATAATTGAATTATAATTACTATAAACTAATCAATTACCTTTTCCACCTAAAACATGTTTCCCTTTTAATTTTCTTTAACTAACGCCTCACTTTTTTTAAGTTAAATGACGGCATTCTATTTAATAACATTAAATTATAATTTTATAAGTACTTACAATTAACCGATTACCTTTTTGAACTAAGATATATTATCTTTTCAATATTTTCTAACTAAAATCCCTCTTTTCACAGAAATATAACGGATAACATTTATATAATTATTATCAAATCATCCCATTTAAAAATTTAAACCTCCAAAATTCATATTTTAAAAAAAGTAAATCGAATTAATAAAACATATCATATAATATTAAAAGAAATCCGTGCATCGCACGGGTTTTAAGCTAGTATTATAAAAACCAATTTAATTATAATGTATGATAATAAGATTGTGACTGGTTTTATATTAAAAGAGTAGTTGATTAATAAATGATTAATTATGAATATTAAACTTATTTTTGCAAGATAACGAATATTAAACTTCCCATACACATTTTTCTCTAAAAAAATTATGTAAATACGAACTTTTTTCCGAAATAAGTAACTTATAATTTTGACATTAGATTTGCCAAACGGGGACCTTAACTCCGATCATCCTCGGTTTCTTCTCTGACTTTCACTAGCTACACCATATATGGAATGTTGCAAGTCTTAAAAAAGCGTAAAAATTCACAAAAAAACAGAATATTGCTATAAGCACATGAATGATCTCAGCTCTCAGGTAACACCTTTATCAAATTTGAGGATGTTGGTTTTAATTCGCTTATGGCCATAGGATTTTTGTGCAACACTTTTTCTTACAATATTCATTGCACCATATACGTACGTACTTATAATGTTTTGGCAATATTTAATTACAAATGCTGAAATGCACAACATTATATTGGAACCTTAATCTCCAACATTACTTTAATTTTAAAAAAAATACTACTCATGAAAGATGTCAACCACAAGCTGACAAGCATGGTTGCAAATCAACTTAAAATCTTACCCAAACCATAACATTATTCTTAATTTATTACTCACTCTGTCTCGAAATGAGTTGCTCGTTTGAAATGTCGGGACTGTTCATAACATGAGACAAATTATTAATTTACGTTTAATCTATAAGACCAAATATAGTCATGAGTGATCTTGTTGGATTCGTATTTATGAGTATTTTAATACAATGAAGTTTTTATATTTAAAACTAATACAAAATTCAAGATATTAACGATCAAAAATGTGCGTTGGCAAGTGTGCCCGGTCAAAACAGACAACTTATTTAGAGACGGAGGGAGTAGCAAACCGTAATCATAACCCAAACCCCACGCTTAATATTTTTTTTTTTTGAACAAATCGTACTTGCATTACTTAAAAATTATCAATTTCGGGTACATGATCAAAAAAACAGGAGGAGTGACAGACCACTCTCCATAGCCTGACATAATATTTATGCAGCATTTGCAAGCAAAAGAACCACATGATTCGCAGACCAATACACGAATTACTAGCACTTGATAATTGTGCTTTAATGATTTTTGTAATAACCGCGAATTTTCGAATAATATTTCTACTCGATATTTAAATTTTATTTAAGAATGATGCACTAATATATTTAAATAGCGCATTTTTGTGAAATTTTAAGATTTTATTTATTCATAGGTAAATAAATGTTATATTATATCTATATATTTATTTATATTTATTTGTATGTATTAAAATTAGGAAATTTAGGAAACTAAGATTTAATTTTGGGTCGAATTTATTTTAGAAAGCGAGGTTAAAGTTCCGTTTTAATTAGCCAGCTGGGGAGAAAACGTTATTATTATTTATTTTTTTTTTTATTTTTTTTTTGACTACTCATTGGAGAAAGAGACAGCATCCACTTTCACAAAATTCGGATGAAAACAAGGTCCTTGTTTTCAGGCACCTTATTTTGTTCCCCCACGTTTTTGTTTCCTAAAATGATATAAACAGATACCACACCCTTATCATCAATCAGAAACAAAACTTACTATATCTATATTAATACCAACCGAGTATGAAACCAGTGTATACATTTCCTCTTCTTGTTAAACACGAGTACAGACCATCTCTTTTTCAATCAAAAACACTCGGCAAAAACAAAAACCATATACATACCATTAGGGCTGTCAAAAAAATTCGGAAAATCCGATATTCGTCCGAAATATCTGTATTCGTATTCGAAAAAAAACGGATATTATTCGTATCCGAGTTAAATCGGATATTATCCGTATCCGGATCCGAAGCTTTCAATATCCGACGGATATTATCCGTATTCGTATCCGAAAATATCCGTATCCGAAATTAATTAATTAATTAATTAATTAATTAATTAATTATTATTCATAATATATTTTATATTTTATGTATGTACTTATGTAAATTGGCAAGCTACGTGTTTCATTCAGCAAGCTATGTGTTTCACTTATAAAACCGGAAAATAAACATTCAGCAAGTTATGTGTTTTGTCACGGATTATTGTTTCTATTTTTTAAAAATATTTTTGAACGATCCAATTGTATGGATGTCAATATATATCTAATATAATGATATTCCCAAAGTTTCAGAAAATAAAAAATTAATTTGATCGGAGATCTTAGTAGATCACTACTATTTTTAATATGACTCGTAACTAGTGCTTTGTCACGGATTATTGTTTCTATTTTTTAAAAAATATTTTTGAGCGATCCAACCGTACGGATGTCAATATATATCTAATTTAATGATATTCCCAAATTTTTAGAAAATAAAAAATTAATTTGGTTGGAGATCTTAGTAGATCACTACTATTTTTAATATGACTCGTAGCTGGTGCTTTGTCACAGATTATTGTTTCTATTTTTTAAAAAATATTTTTGAACGATCCAACCGTACGGATGTCAACATATATCTAATATAATGATATTCCTAAAGTTTCAGAAAATAAAAAATTAATTTGATTGGAGATCTTAGTAGATCACTACTATTTTCAATATGACTCGTAACTAGTGCTTTGTCACGGATTATTGTTTCTATTTTTTAAAAAATATTTTTGAGCGATCCAACCGTACAGATGTCAATATATATCTAATTTAATGATATTCCCAAATTTTTAGAAAATAAAAAATTAATTTGGTTGGAGATCTTAGTAGATCACTACTATTTTTAATATGACTCGTAACTGGTGCTTTGTCACAGATTATTGTTTCTATTTTTAAAAAATATTTTTGAACGATCCAACCGTACGGATGTCAACATATATCTAATATAATGATATTCCTAAAGTTTCAGAAAATAAAAAATTAATTTGATTGTAGATCTTAGTAGATCACTACTATTTTCAATATGACTCGTAACTAGTGCTTTGTCACGGATTATTGTTTCTATTTTTTAAAAAATATTTTTGAGCGATCCAACCGTACGGATGTCAATATATATCTAATTTAATGATATTCCCAAATTTTTAGAAAATAAAAAATTAATTTGGTTGGAGATCTTAGTAGATCACTACTATTTTTAATATGACTCGTAAGTAGTGCTTTATCACGAATTATTGTATCCGAAAATATCCATATCCGAATTAATTATATATAATATATAGTATTTAATTATTATATATATATATATATATATATATATATATTTGGAATGTTGTTTTTAGTTAATATAAAAGCCACCCATAAAATGAAAAATAAATATATTAAAAGTTTAAAACAAGTTGAAGACTTCAAGTCACCCCACCCCCATTTCTCTCGGTCAAACCAAACACCCCTCCTTTTCTCTCACATCTCTCTCCTCTTTCTTTCTCTGTCATTTCTCACTGTCTCTCTCCCGAATAAACACACACATACATACATATATATATATATATACTCAAATCAAATCACCTCATACATATACTCAAATTTATCTACTCATCACGATCTACAACTTGAGACCACTTTCAATCGATTTTGAGAAAAAATATTTTCTGGCCAAAAATTGTTCTTGATTTGTTCTTGATGATTGGCCGGGTTTCTTGTGTTATTGATGCAGTATGGTTGTAGCTCGGGGGTTGTAGATGGTTGGTTTAAGTTTTCCGGTGACTGAAATATTTTGTATTGTAAAAAATACGGATTCGGATATTATCCGTATCCGGATAATATCCGCCGGATTCGGATGCGGATATGATTTTTCCGGATATTCCCGAATTCGGATACGGATGCAGTTTCGAATTTTCGGATTCGGATATGATTGTATCCGGATCCGTTTTATCCGATCGACAGCCCTACATACCACACTCAGTTTTGTCAGAAACAAAACACACCACTTTAATATCCCTTCGTTGTTAACAAAACAAAAACAAAACTCGAACCATACATACAAACCGACTAATAGTATCAGGTAGTAGTTTTATTTCTGTTAATTGTTTTTAATTTCCGTTTTGTACCGGTATTGTTCGGTTTTGGTGATTGTTTCCGGTTGTGGGGGGTTGATGATTGGTGGAATGAAATCGGTGTGTTAAGGGTCGGGATTGGGTGTTGCCTTCGGAGGAAGGGAGGCGGTGGTTGTGTGTGGTGTTTGAATCGGGGATGAGATAAGAGGGAGAGAAAGGAGGGTGAGGGAGATGGTAGAGAGAGATAGTCGGGAGAGAGATTGAGTTCAGGAGAGACAGGGAGAGAGATAGAGAGATTGATAAAGAGAGGAGGAGATCGCGAGTGTAGAGAGATGGGAGAGATGTGCGAGAGAGAGAAGCAGGGATAGATAGTAGAGAGACGATAGAGGATTTAGTGATAGAGAGAGATGGCAGGGAGAGAGAGAGATGATAGAGAGAGATGGCGGAGAGAGAGAGCAGGGGAGAGGGGAGACACGACGGTGGTGATGGTTGGTGGGTCCCACGAGCAGTTGTATCAGTCGTATATTATTGTGGGGATTGTTACAACCGGGATTAATTTGGAGTATATTTGTTAATTTGGAATAAAAAAAAATGTGGTTGATGATTTAATTTAGAATATTTTCAAGTTAGAATATTATTTAAAATGGTTGATCATGATTAATAATGTGAATAAAAATGTTATAATTGATTTATTAAAAAGAAATATTATGTTATTATTGGACATAATTTAGAGATTTATTAATGAGTCGATAAAAAGAGGAATAATTGTGAATAAATAGGATTAAAATGTCGTATTATTTTAGAAGATTTATAATTGTGTTTCAGGTTTATTTTAATTAACCAGATCGGATCAAATTATTTAGAGGCTAAGATCAGATTATTATTAAATTATTTAAGAGAGTTAAAAATAGATAATTGCCGTTATTTTCGGTAACCTTATTTTCGTTTCAAACGGAATTTACGGATATTAAATAGTATATATATTTTCTGAGTCGAAGAAAGATTTATTTATCCGGGGATTATTTCAGAGATTTTTAAGAGATATTATATTATTATTAATATTCCCTATATTTAAATATTATATTATCGGATCGGGAATATTTATTTTGACGAATCGCTCACGTATTTCTGGTTGCCATTTTTAGAGAATATTTCCCGAGCTGTGGACCGAAGCCAAGTTCACGGGTAGAGTATATATTTTATCTTCATTCATTTGCACTACGAGATCGAGGCAAGTTCAATCCTACCCTAAATCTTGGAATTTCATATTTCTAGCCTGGTTAATTCATTCGTATTTATTTTCGAGCTATCAAATTATGAGATTTATTTTGCTGCTTCTTATACTACAATGATTCTTTCGAACATTATTTTCTCGTTGCAATATAATTTTACTGTTAAGAGTACTTCATTTGCAAATTATATTCCCTATAAGCGTAGAAGACTTTCAATTGCTATCGGGTCGATCTCATTAATTCGAGACGACTACTTGATTTGATTCAGTGGAACTAGTCTCATTTGTTCGAGCTAGTTAAATTCATTCTTTTCAGTCGGATTTATTGTTCAAATTCGACAATATTCATTGATTATCTTTTAGTTGGTTCATCGTTCGAATCAACCAATAGGAGTTATATTATTTAAAATCGTTAGAGTTTTACTCATTTATCAAGTGAAAAACATTCTATTTATCGTCCTTCGATTTTGAGTATTAAAATTATTCGAGTAGTACTACTTGTTCAGTACGACTCATTTTGTTTCATTCTAAGACTATTCTCATTATTTCGAGATAGTTGCCTTTATTGTCAAGGTTTGGCATTTTGTTCGTGTCAACCAATAAAATATTATTATTGAGAGTTTACATCAGTCCATTGTTCGGATTGATGGCACAATTGAGTCAGACTGGCAGTCCGCTAGATGAACAAATATTTCCTGGAAGAATTTTTATCAAGTCATCTGTTCATTAAATATTCGGGAATTCTGTATTCTACTGATCAATTTTGGGAAAGAGGTCCATTATAGAGAAAGAGAGACTTGTGTACCATAATACGGACACAAGAATATTTTGGCATTTGTTGCCTGCTCAATTTTGGGAAAGAGGCCCATTATAGAGAAAGAGAGACTTGTGTACCGTTATACGGACACGAGAATATTTTGGCATTCGTTGCCAGAGTTGAATTAATAACCCATTATGATGCTAGCATTCATACATATATATTATATTGTTGATATCGTATTGTAGCCGTGATCGGGCGAAGTGCGGTGTCATTGGAGGCGGTATTCTCGGTCGGATAGTTGATCGCCCCACCGAGATACCGTGAGGTGGAAGACCAGTTCATTCTTAAATCATGAGTTTTCAGAGTTATATCAAATGAGTCTTTCGAGTATTTTGTTTCGAGATGAATTTTGAGTCTTTCGAGTATTCTGTTTCGAGATGAATTTTGAGTCTTTCGAGTATTCTGTTTTCGAGATGAATATTGAGTCTTTCGAGTATTCTGTTTCGAGATAAATATTGAGTCTTTCGAGTATTCTGTTTCGAGATGAGTATTGAATCTTTCGAGTATGTTATTTTCGAGATGAGTTGGAGCCTATTCAGATTGTATATCCGATATTAAAATTTTAAGTATTTCTTTCGGTAAATATTATTATATTTATACCCCGAGCAATGAAAGAACTTGCTGAGCACTATAGTTGCTCATTCTTGCTTTAAAACATTTTGTTCAGCTATCAAGATGGAAAGATGCGAGACGTTCAGCTAGGAATCCAGAGAAAAGGGAAAAAGCTCTAGACTATGCTGACAAGAATTAGAATATCCAGCTGGAACCTTTATTTTCTATTTTTGGTGAATTTATGTAAGATATATCTTAAAATGTACTAAGACGTATTATAATATTTTGTGAGACTGATCTTGGATCTGCGGAGTGGGACTTTTATGCTCCGTTGTATTAAATATTCCGCTTTATTACGCTAACGTGTGCTGCAGGATATTGAGACAATGTGACGACCCGGATCCCCGATCATGGCGGATTTGGGGGCGTTACAATTTTGTACAAACAAGAACTGGTTTTTTGACAACAGCTCGCACCAACCTGATCTTCCCTCCCATCCATATCAAATGTACATAGGAACTTGTATTATCGCCTCTTGAATTGTTGGCAGGAGTCAATGGGAAATTCAGTAAATGTCATATATAATAATTATTATAATTATAATTATAATTATAATAATAATAATAATAATAATAATAATAATAATAATAATTATTATTATTATTATTATTATTTGATTGGATTTGGCTATGTTTGTATTTAAAACTTAATACAGTTGATTTTGTCGAAAAATTCCATGGATCCATGGCAATAAAACTAAATTTGATTGAGCTATTTTCGGCTTAATTAAATGTAGACCTAAAATGGAAGTTTTTTTTACTTTGCAAAAACGTACTTTCTTATATTATTATTTTTTTTGAGTAAACTTTCTTATATTATTTTTAAAACTAGCTTATAGCTAATTATCAAAAAAAAAACTAGCTTATAGCCCGTGCAAAGCACGTGTAACTTTTAACTTTTTTTTAATTTACTTACAGTATAGTTACATAATCTATCTATACTATTATATAAAAACCGAAACATTAAAAGTTTGGTTGGTCGGTACGTATTGATTTTACTTATTTACCCTTATTTAATTACATTACAGATAAATCTTCTTTTATATTTTATCTAACTAAAATTTTTACTTTACTAATGAATTTCCTTTTTCAGGTTATACATGTTACATTTTCTTTTCTTTGTAATAAATAAGCAGTTTCCTTTTTAAGGTAAAGTATATTATCTTTTATATTTTATCTAATTAAAAAGAATATTATAATTACTATTAACTAATTAATTAATTTTTTCATTCAAACTATCTTTTCTATTTTCTCTAACTAAAACACTCTTTTTCCAATTATATCACGGGTTACCTTTTAAAAATATAAGTAAATTATAAAAAATTAAAAGTAACCCGTGCTTTTGCACGGCCTATAAGCTAGTACTATTATATAAAAACCGAAACATTAAAAGTTTTGGTACATGTTTTTTGGTACTTCGTGAATTTACTTATTTACCCTTCTTTATAAAGAAAAATATATATGATATCTATACTATTAAAACACCTAAAATAAATAATAACATATAATTAAGGGTAATTAGTCGATTGCCTTTTTCACATTTACTTTCAATTGCCTTTTTCACATTTACTTTCAATTGAAGATATTACCTCTTATAAACACCTATTGCCTTTTTCACAATTATTTTCAGTTGAAGATATTAACTTTTAAAAATATTTAAAAAATCAATCGTATCATATCTTCCAATCATTAATATTTTTTCGAATTAAAACACGTTACCTTTTGATATAAAACTAATCTCAAAATATCACACCATAAATTTTAATTATTAATACTATTATATAAAATCTATCACTAACAAAATATAATAGAATGGTTTCATAAAATAAAAATATAATAGAAATCCGCATACTACGATATAACAAAAATCCGTATACTACGAATAATGACCATTAGATTTTTAGTAAAAAATTAGAATCGTTAGATCTAATGATTAAATATATTATATGATTAAATTAATTTACTAAAATTTCAAGGTTCGAATTCTATCAACGACATATTTATTTTAAAATTTTATAGTATATATAAGTTTTAAACCATGCATATCTTTAATTAAATTTATATTAAATTATTAAAATTAAAATGAAACATTGTAAATAATGATTATATAAATATAATTTTAACATAAAATAAAATTTATTACATAGAAATCCATGCATCGGGTTATAAGCTAGTATTATAAATATTTCACTTTTGTATATAACAACTTTTAGTATTAAATTTAAAGTAATATTATTTTAGATGTATTTATTTTTCTTTAGAATGAAGGGTAAATAAGTAAATTCACGAAGTACCAAAAAACAGGTACCAAAACTTTTAATGTTAAGGATATTATATAATATAGTATAGATTCTTTCGAATGAAGGGTAAATAAGTAAATTCACGAAGTGCAAAAAAACAGGTACCAAAACTTTTAATGTTTCGGCTTTTATAAAATAATATAGATTAGTGAGTTTAAATTTAATTTATAAAATATATGTTGTTGTGACGGTACTCCTTTATTATCCCTCTTATACTCTTATTATATATACTAGGTAACTTATCCGCGCTTCGCGCGGTTCATAAATTTTCATTTTTAAATATTAAAAATAAATAATTATTTTTTATTATTTTTAAAAATTGATTGGTCTCTTAAGAATATTTTTAAAAATTGATTCAAGAAAATATACATAAATTATAAATTTGAAAATGCTCTCTTTATATATCTAAATTTTTCATAATCTCAAAAATATCATAAGCATAAAAAGTAGCAATTATAGTAAAAACGTAGTCTTTACGATCAAATTTTATAAATATTATATATAATAACACTTTTTAAAGCCGACGCCCCTCTCATAACATACATGTTCAGTTGTAGTGTAAGAATTTATTTAATTAGAATATTAATTTATTTTGATATAATATAATGAACAACGGGTGTACAACTTTTTTATCGATTTAATCTACCAATAAAACTGGGCTTTTTTTAATTTAATCGGTTTGGTCATAACCCCTGTAATTTTTTCATGTGTAAAAATAAAAAACTATTTGTATTATTTTTATTACATGTGTTTTGCGAAGATTTATATACTTCTATAATTTATTTTGATTTTCATAATCACTAATCATAAAAATTGATTGAGAAGTTAAGGATCGTCTGCCATGTTTAAAAATAAAAAACTATTTGTATTATTTTTATTACAGGTGTTTTGCGAAGATTTATATACTTCTCTAATTTATTTCGATTTCCATAATCACTAATCATAAAAATTGATTGAGAAGTTAAGAATCGTCTGCAATGCAATTATCCGAAAAGAAATCGGAGCAGTATTCGATAGGGAATAAAAAAAGGACCCAATATAAACAATTTTTATTCGTCGTTTACCTAAAAACAAACTTAATTATATATGTAATTAATATTTTTATTAAAATAATAATTATAATGCTCAAATAAAGTTTTATAATTTTGTAAATAAATAAAATAAACAAATTTAATACACATTTATTAGGTATAATTGATGACTAATTAATATGTCATTAAGAGGTATTTAATGCAAAAAAATAATTTTAATAAATAAATCAAAAAAATGAAAATTCAAGAAAAACACCTTGAACGCTTCTGGTAACTTTCCGATCTCCGGGCATTATAATATATATAGATAGTAGGATATAACTAACTTATAACCCGTGCATAGTACGGTTATCTTTACATTTTTTAAAATATATATGTATAAATGAAATAGAATATAAATATTATAGTTTCAATATAATATCTAACAATTTTAATATTTTATGGAATAATTTTAAATATTATATCTAACAATTTTAAAAAAGCTACAAATTATACGCCTTATTATTATAGTTTAATATAGGTATCTAGAATTTTTACAGAAATAACGAAACACATTGATAAATAATCGGGTTTATGTTAAAATTTGAAGAATGATTACCAAATTTTAAGCCTTTTTTCCTTTATTTAATTGAATATTATTTAATTCAAATTATTTGTTTTTTGTTGACATGTTGATTTTTCTTATTTGTTCAAAATACTTGTTAGATTGGATTTTCATCAAAAAAAAATCTATTATTTTTATTTTTAAAAGATTTAGGTTTCAATTTTTGTAATAAATTTCTTAATCGATTAATTTTTTTTCATATTTAGCGGAAATTTTATCATTTAATACAAATAATAATTTGTTGAGAATGTTTCATAAATTATATATATATATATATATATATATATGAATATTATGTGAGTTTATTAACATATTAATTATAATTATATTGTGTTATGGTTGATTTTTAATAAATAATTTTTAACATTTTATTGGAGGTAATAAATTCCTATTTTTAAAAAAAGAAGAAAAAAAGACATGATCAAATTATAGTTAAATTGATATTTATTATGGTTTAGACACTCAATTTATCATTTTTGTTCTATCTTGAGTTCAAAAAATCAAATTTGAACGATTTTACAGCTCATGGAGAACTCACAAAAAATTTTTAATTTAGTAATTGTTTAACAATTCTTTTCTAAATATAACTACCCCGAAAATGAAGAAAAAAAAAGTGACAAATTTTTTACCATAAAATTCTATTCGATTTAGAAAATTTACTTAAATTTAATTGAATTTATCAAAATATCATTTTTAGTATTGAATATATTTCGACTAACAACCAAATACAGTTTTTAATATAATAAAATAATGATTTAATTTTAAGATCTAACGATCCTTTTTATTTTGGTATATAATAGAAATTTAGTGTAAGTATATTAATTAAATCGGTCTACTTATTAAATTATAACTTTTTTCATTTTAGACTTTTTTAAAATCCAGGTCTAATGTAACCTATTTTAACTTAAATTCATTTTAGATAATAATTCGTTTATATATATATATATATATATATATATATAGGCCAAGGTTCTAGAAAGAACACCCTTAAAAAGAGAACGAGAGAACACATCATCTAACCATTGAATCTATTAGATCTAATGACCCCGCCAGGGGCACCCAATACAAAAAAGTCTTATAATTCTACCCTCTATTCATTCATAAAAAAAAAATCAAATTTTTTTTCAAAAAACCTGTTATGACGTCACAGTGACATCATCATCATCAACATTATTTTTTTAAAAAAAAATTATATTTTTTTCTAATGAATGGATAGAGGGTAGAATTATAAGACTTTTTTGTATTGGGTGCCCTTGGCGGGGCCATTAGATCTAATAGATTCAATGGTTAAATGATGTGTTCTCTCGTTCTCTTTTTAAGGGTGTTCTCTCTAGAGCCTAACCCTATATATATATATATATATATATATATATATATATATATATATATATATATATATATATATATATATATATATATATATATATATATATATATATATATATAATCTTGATAAAAAAACCAAACCAAACATACCCAGTATTTCCCGCTCAGAGCAGGGTCTGGGGAGGGTAAGTTGTACGCAGACCATGCCCCCGGTTTTTAAGACGGGGAGGCTGTTTCCGTGAAGACCCCCGGCTAAGTGCACGACAAATACGGTGTGTGATGAAGGCACATGAATCTTAAAGGTACGAGAATGTTAAAAGCAATACCTGAGCCCATGGCGTTCTCCACATGGGACCTACCCGCCAGCTTGGCATTCTGATTTTCTGATATTGAGGTCCTGATCCTCTCCACTTTTTCAACTTGAGGGAATATCTCTGGTTGGGTCCCCTGCAAAATACACCACACGCAAACAACAGCAGACCAAACCAACCGAGTCATACAAAACTTTACCGAACCAAGGCAGTCAAAAGATAATAGACGAAAAATGATACAATAAAAAGCTGTACTTCTAAACTAAAGCTAATCGTGACAAATCAACTCTGAGGCTCTCCACAACGGAGCCGCTCCCTAAAAGGGAATCTACTACTCTGATCTGACGCCTCCACGCGCACCTGTCAGCTGTCATGGTTTCATTCAAGTTCAGGGCCTTCAGATCCAAATTAATCTGTTCTTTCCACGACCTCTTCGGTCTACCTCTCCTCCTCACCCCATCCACCGAAAGACTCTCTACCCTCCTCACTGGGGCTCCAGCCAACCTCCTACGGACGTGGCCGAACCATCTCAACCTCCCTTCCCTGACTTTCGCAGAAAGAGGCGCCACTTCAAGCTCGCTCCTAAACACCCCATTCGGAATTCTATCTAACAACGTGCGCCCACACGACCACCGCAACATCCTCATTTCAGCCGCTTCCAGCTTCCTTTCGATGTCCTTCATTGCCGCCCTACATTCCGAACCGTAAAGCATCGCCGGCCGGATTGCCGCTCTATAGAATTTCCCTTTCAACTTTAAAGGGACCTTCTTGTCGCACATCACCCCTGACGCTGCCCTCCACCTTAGCCACCCAGCCTTGATACGATGTTTGACATCGTCTTCAACCTCACCCTCCTTCTGAATGATCGACCCTAGATACTTGAACTTATCCGTACTAGGTACGATCTGATCTTGGATCTTAACTGCTACTCCTCCCTCGCTCTCCTCACCACTGAAGTTACACCAGAGATATTCGGTTTTAGAACGGCTCAACCGCAATCCTTGGGACTCCAAAGTAGATCTCCAAAGTTCCAACTTCTCGTTTACCTCCCCCCTCGACTCTGCCACTAGCACGATATCATCGGCGAAGAGCATGCACCAAGGGACGGTATCTTGGATCTCTCGCGACATGACATCTAGGATAAGGGCGAAAAGAAGAGGACTTAGGGCCGACCCCTGATGAAGCCCTATCTCAACTTGGAAAAAGCGAGAGTCACCCACTGGGGTCCGGACGCAAGAACTAGCTTGGGAGTACATGTCTTGGATCGCTCTAACGTAAGATGACGATACTCCTCTCTCTGTAAGGCTCTTCCAAATAGCTTCACGAGGGATGCTATCATAAGCCTTCTCGAGATCAATGAACACCATATGAAGGTCTCTGCGACGCTCCCTGAACTTCTCCATAAGGCGTCTGAGTAGATGGATGGCCTCGGTCGTTGATCTCCCCGGCATAAAGCCAAATTGATTCTCTGATATAACAATTTCTCTTCTAATCTAGCTTTCGACCACTCTCTCCCAAAGTTTCATTGTATGGCTGAGTAATTTGATGCCCCTGTAGTTAATACAACTCTGGGCATCGCCTTTGTTCTTGAAAAAAGGGACCACGAAACTATGCCTCCATTCAGTAGGCATCTCAGCACCCAAGAGGATATCGTTGAACAAATCTGTTAGCCATTGAATGCCAACCTCACCCAGACAAAGCCACGCCTCGATCGGGATCTGATCTGGACCAACCGCCTTCCCTCTTGCCATTTTACGCAGGGCACCCTTGACTTCCTCCTCGCTGATACGCTCACAGGAACCGCTAGAAAGCAATGACGAAGGAGGGACCTCCAGTTCCACTCCCGAATCACTTCTCCTCGGCTCATTAAAAAGATCATGGAAATACGAGCTCCACCTCTCCTTGATAGCCTCTTCATTCAATAACACCTGGCCTGAATCATCTTTAATAAACTTAACAGAACCCAGGTCGCGCCTCCCTCTCTCCCTTGCTTTGGCTAGTTTAAAGATATCATTCGCTCCTTCCTTGGTTTCTAGCCGCTTGTACAGCCCCTCATAGGCTTCCTCTATGATTATTATAATCTTGATAGTCTATTTTAAAAAATATTATATCCACCGATTTAGATTGTTTTGGCGACGACAAATTATCATAGTACCAAAATTTTGTAGAAAATATCTTTATCGCTTATTACTAATAAAATTATTTTTGAAAAAAATACTTATAAAATTAGGATAAATTTGATGAATTAAACTATTGTAAAAATTATTAGTTATGCTTGGTAAAAGCTTCTTAAGTTTCATATCTTTGGTACACATCGGTACATGACACGGTACATAGTAGGGGTGAGCAAAAAAAACCGAAAAACCGAAACCGGACCGAAAAACCGAAAAATCATACCGAAAAAAATTGAAACCGACAAAAACCAAAAAAATCCGTAACCAAACCGAACCGACGGAACGGTTTGGTAACGGTTACGGTTTTATCCCAATAACCGAACCGAAAAACCGAACCGTTTATAGAATATTACATTTATTTATTTATTTATATTTATATCAATATAATATAATTATATAATAATACTTTATTTACTATACATAATGACATACGTTCTAGTGGTCCGATCATATTTGATATAGTCAAACTTGAGTTCTTCAGTGTGCTATGAATGTACTGAGTCGTGGCCTAATTTTTGTACTAGATGTGAGGTTACAAAATTCAGAAGCCTTTATTTCTATGATTATTATAAGCCTGGTACTTTTAAGTGCACCTCGGGACCTCTACATCTCCTCACCGTCTTTAATAATTTGTCATTGAGAAAAATAGCTGCAGAGTCTCTCTTTTGCTTGATGATTTTTTGTGCCTTGTAGACGTACTGATTCAGGTTAGAACAACATTCTTTTCCATCTAATTCTGGGACTGAGATGTGTAAGAAATCGAATTGGTTTCCCCTTTACTTCTCGGCTGTAGAAGCATCAATCATCTCAACCACTATAGTTACAAGTTTGTAAGTTTCTATCTTTTATTGAAGTTTAGCCTATAAAAATAGACATATTACTATTTAATTTATACAATATTTTTAAATTAGATAGAAAATAAATTATCGAAAAAAAAACCGAAAAAACCCGAAATCGATAAATGGTTAACCGAACCGAAAAAAACCGTTCCGAACGGTTCGGTTACGGTTAATAGGTGGAAACCGAACCGTACCTAGTACATAGAGCCTGAAGGTCACGTCTATATGGAACGCATAAATTAAAGGCTAAAGTTTGAGATAATAAATAGTTTAATGTTATTAAATCTCATAATTAAGCGAGATATTATACATTAATGTTATTGTTACCTATTACTGTAACTCGTAGAAGTAGGAGTCGGGTTTCTAGGATAGTTCTTATTTTTATTGTATAAAAAATACAGTTATATAAAAATTATATTTAATATGTTGTTTGCGAGAATCGATCCTTGACCTATGGTAGTACCTTCTTTTTATCCCTCCTACTCTTATTATGATGGGAAATGAGTTCACCAAAACAGACAGAGAACAAAGCTTGTAGTTAGCTTGATCTCTCAATCTTCTCTCTCGTATCAACTCTAATAACTAATAATCAATCAAGCAAGACAATATATGAAATCTAACAAAAGATATCAAGCCAAATAACACAAAAACGTTTTACGTGGAAACCTTCCCGGTGTAGGAAGTAAAACCACGGGACCGATTTCGGAGTCCACCCCAAATCTCCACTATCAACAAAGAAGGATTACAAGAGTGTTTCTCTAGCTAGAACTAGAGCATACATCACCAATAAGCTTATCACAAAGTATGATCCTCTCTCATACAAAACTAATCTCTCTCTCTGATGATATTGTGGAACTCACACACAAAAGTACCGTAAGTTGAAGTTACGGGTAAACTTAACTCTTAATAAAACACCATAACTTGAAGTTATGGTTTTTCCCCAAAAACACCATAAGTTGAAGTTATGGTGAAAAACAAAACTCATGATTTTGTCTTGCTTTCGGCTATGTTGCTCAACACATAACCCCATGCTAATCATTCTCAATACCCGAATCCTATGTTTTAATTTGGGCTTGATATTGGGCTCCCACAAAGGAAGGACCCAACAAATCTCCCTCTCATGACAATGTGGGAGGATTCGCCATACCGGGGCGGATCGCCTGCAGTACTCAAGCTTTCCTCTGGGCAATACCTTTGTCATCATATCTGAACCATTATCATATGTATGAACTTTATCAACCTCCATGAGCTTAGCATCAAGAACATCTTGAATCCAATGATACCTCACCTTAATGTGTTTCGATTTAGAGTGAAAGGATGAGTTCTTAACGAGGTGAAATGCACTCTGATTATCACAGAGTAGTACATACCTATTCTATTCAAACCCTAGTTCTCTCAAGAACTTTTTCAAGCATAGAAGCTCTTTACTTTCTTCTGTCACTGCAATGAACTCAGATTCTGTTGTTGACAGAGCAACACATTTTTGCAGTCTTGACTTCCAGGAGACAGCTCCACCACATAACTTAATCAAATATCCAGAGGTGGATTTTCTTGTGTCAATGTCTCCAGCTAAATCTGAATCAGAATAGGCCACTAACTGAACATTTTCCATCCCAAAACTGAGCTTTAATTTAGAGGTTCCTCGTAGATACCTCATAATCCATTTCACTGCATTCCAATGCTCTTTACCTGGGTTTGACAGAAACCTGCTCATAACACCAACCGCATGAGCCAAATCAGGTCTAGTACACACCATGGCATACATGAGACTTCCAACTGTAGATGCATATGGAATGTTTGCCATATCTCTCTTTTGATCATCCGTTGATGGACACTGATTCTTACTCAACTTGAAATGACTAGCTAGTGGTGAACTAACCACTTTTACTTTGTCCATCCTGAATTTTTGAAGGACCTTTTCAATGTTTTCTCCTGTGAAAGAAACAGCTTCTTTGAATCTCTATCTCTCTAGGAAGCAAGGATTCTCCAGTTTGTACAAGAATCACGTGTGGGATTCGGTGGGATTCGGGGATTCGGGGATTCGGGGACGGGGTGCGTACGGGATTCGCCACCTGGTGTGTCCGAGAATTTTGGGGAAGGGGTGCGGCGGGGTGCGGTAATGGGGGTGCGGGAAGGGCATTGACCGTCATTTTTTGTCAAACTTTTAATAAAATGATACTTGCATAACTTTTCAGCAAAATACCTAATTCAGACCTCTTCTTCTCTTGAGCGGCGGATCTTCAGCGACATCTTCCTTTTTTTCTCTTCGTATCATCTTTGTAAGTATAAATATCTTCCGATTTGCTATATATGTATGTGTATAATTATATATGGGTGTATAATTGTCTTCCCCAATTTGCTATATATGTGTGTGTATAATTGATAAATTGTATATATGTGTGTATAATCAGTTACTGTGTCTCTTTTTTTCAGTTTATTATGGAACCAATGTCTTCTTCTGCCTCAATTACAAGTACAGCAGCTACCCTAAATCAACAACGTGATGCTATTTTCTGGAGCCATGTTACTAAAGTGGCCAAGTCGAAAGAAAGAGGAGGAAATACAAAGATAAAATGTAACTTTTGCAATAATGAATTTGTTGGTTCTTTATCATGGGTCAGAGCACATCTATTGAAGATTAAAGGGCAGGGAGTTGCAGTTTGTACTAAAATCACTGCAGAAGTTCTAAGGCAGATTAAAAGAGAATTGGAAGAGGTAGAAGAGAGAAACAAATCAGTTGACATTCCACTACCTCCTTCTGGTCAAACTCAATCAAGTGCTTGGGGAGGAGTTGAAAAGGTGCAAATACCGGGAACCAGGAAGAGGGCATCTGACTCGAATCCTATCAGCAAAGCATACAACATGGAAGTGAGAGCACAACTGGACAGTGAGATTGCTAGAGCATTTTATTCAGGTGGCTTACCTTTTCATTATGCTAGAAACCCTTATTACATTAGCTCGTATAATAAAGCTGCAGAGAGTGGCATTTCTGGGTATCTTCCTCCTACTTATAATGCTTTGAGAACAACTTTGTTGCAAAAAGAAAGAGCACATGTTGAAAGTTTAATGGTTCCAATAAAGACAACTTGGAAGGAGAAAGGTGTGACCATAGTTTCTGATGGGTGGAGTGATAGTCAAAGAAGGCCACTAATAAATTTTATGGCTGTTACAAAAAGTGGTCCTATGTTCTTGAAAGCAGTTAATTGTGAAGGAGTAATCAAAGATAAGTTTTTCATGTCTGACTTAATCAAATCTGTAATCATGGAGGTGGGACCTCAAAATGTGGTTCAAGTTATCACCGATAATGCTCCAGTTTGCAAGGCAACAGGTATGCTCGTTGAGACTCACTTTCCTCATATTTTCTGGACTCCATGTGTAGTGCACACACTTAATTTGGCATTAAAAAATATTTGTGATGCTAAGAATCTTGACTCGAATGTGGATGTGTATGATGAATGTCATTGGATTACGGAGGTGGGTGAGAGAGCACTAATGTTTAAGAATTATATTCTTAATCACAACATGGTTAATACAATGTTTAATCAGATTGCTCCTTTAAAACTTCTTACTGTTGCTGAAACAAGATTTGCATCTGTGATTGTTATGCTCAAAAGATTTAAACTCCTTAAACGTTCTCTTCAAATATTGGTGCTTTGTGAGGAGTGGAGTAGTTACCGAGAGTGTGATACCACGAAAGCGCAACTGATCAGGAGTACAGTGCTTGATGACATATGGTGGGATAAGGTTGATTATATTCTTCAGTTTAGTGCTCCTATTTATGATATGATTCGATTTGCTGATACGGATATGCCTTCACTTCATATGATTTATGACATGTGGGATGAAATGATTGAGAGGGTGAAGACTATTATATATGCTTATGAACATAAAGAGCTCACTCAAGAGTCCACATTTTATGATATAGTTTATGCGATTCTCATTGATAGATGGACTAAGAGTTCTTCACAACTTCATTGTTTGGCTCACTCACTCAATCCAAGGTGATAAACTGACCTCAATTTTTATTTGTTAATATGTACAGTTTAGGTGCTGTAGTGAAACACTGAAACATCTATAAACTGAGCTCAATTTTTCTTTATTATTTTGTTTAGGTACTACAGTGATGCATGGCTTGGTGCGGCTCCAGGTCGTATACCTCCACATCAAGATATTGAGCTATCCGAGGAAAGAAACAAGTGTCTCAAAAGATACTTTCCAGCTAGTGAGGCAAGAACAGCTGTGAATGTTGAATTTGCTCGATTTTCTGGACAGATGGATTCATTTGGTTCTGCTGATTCAATAGAAGATAGAGGCGTTATGGAGCCAAAGATGTGGTGGCTTTGTCATGGAGCTTCAGCACCAAATATTCAGAAAATAGCTTTGAAGCTTTTGGGACAACCTTGTTCTTCTTCTTGTTGCGAGAGGAATTGGAGTACATATTCCTTCATTCACTCAATTCGAAGGAATAAGATACTTCCAGCTCGAGCGGAGGACTTGGTGTTTGTGCACAACGGTCTTAGACTCTTATCCAGAAAGAATAAACACTACTCGACAGGAGAGTCAAGGTTGTGGGATATTGGTGGCGATCAATTTGATCCACTTGATGGTGCGGAGGAGCTTCAGATTGCTAGTCTGTCACTTGATGAGCCTGAGTTGGAAGCAATGATTATTCAAGATGAATAGATGACTGATGTTTTCAAATGTTTATTATATATTCTCAACTATCAAGGATTTTGTCATAAATTGAAACTCTTGCAATTTAATGAATTTTGTTGCATCTAAAATCATTTGTATACATATATAATATTTTAAATATTTTTATATATGCCGTATCCCCCCGCACCCGAATCCCCATATTTTCAAATTTGTCGAATTCTCGAATCCCCGTACTACGCACCCGCACCCGTGTCCCCGCACTTGTGCTTCTTAGCTATCTCTAGTAATTTGAATGCCAAGAATCTGCTTTGCTGGCCCTAAATCTTTCATTGCAAAAGATTTACTTAATTGCTTCTTCAAGGAATCGATTCTTGAAGTATCCTTTCCAACAATAAGCATATCATCCACATAGAGTAAGAGAATAATAAAATCACCATCAGCAAATTTCTTCACAAATACACAATTATCAGAAGATGTCTTCTTGTATCTTTGCTCCCTCATAACTGACATAAACTTCTTGTACCACTGTCTGGGAGCTTGCTTTAAACCGTATAGACTCTTCTTCAATCTCCAAACATATTCTTCTTTTTCTTCAACCACAAAACCTTCAGGTTGTTTCATGAAAATTTCTTCTTCCAAATCACCATGTAGGAATGCAGTTTTTACATCCATTTGCTCAATCTCCAAATTTTGGCAAGCTGCAATGCCTAGAACTGCACGAATAGATGACATTTTCACAACTGGGGAGAATATTTCATCAAAATCAATCCCCTTTTTCTGACCAAAGCCTTTGACTACCAATCTTGCTTTGTATCTAAGTTGCAACAAGTTGTCATCTTATTTCAACTTATACACCCATTTATTCCTCAGGGCTTTTCTTCCTTTAGGTAGCTTAACCAACTCAAATGTACGATTTTCTCGAAGTGACTCCATCTCATCATTCATTGCATCAATCCACAAATTTTTACATTCACCATTAACATCCTCATTATAGCACTCAGGCTCACCTGCATCAGTTAGCAAAACATAGTGATCATGAGTATACCTAGTAGAGGGTTGCCTGTCTCTAGTAGATCTTCTAACTGGAACTTCTTCAGATTGTTCATCATCTTCTTCAACCTCTTGTTCATCCATAAAGTCATGGTCATGATCACCATCATCATGAATGTGAGATTCTCTTGAGGTAGAGGTTTCTCCCTCTACAGTTTCTTCAACTTCTATAGGAACACGTGCAAGAGGAATGTGATTCAAATCAACTAAATCACTGCTAGACATAGGCTCCAAGTTCTGACCTTTTTCAATGTCATGAACTATTTGATCTTCTAAGAACACAGCATCTCTGCTCCTAATTAGCTTCTTGTTAACTGGATCATGAAATCTATAGCCTAAATCATCAAGGCCATATCCAATAAAAACACACTCTCTTGTCTTCGAATCAAGCTTGGACCTCTCATCTTTAAGAATGTGCACATAAGCTTTGCACCCAAAGACACGAAGATGATTATAAGAAACTTCTTTACCTGTCCAAACTCTATCAGATATATCTCCATCTAGAGGTACAGAGGGACTGAGATTCAAGACATGTACCACTGTATTCAAAGCTTCACCCCAAAAATATTTAGGGAGTTGTGATTGAGACAGCAAGCACCTCACCCTTTCCACTAATGTTCTATTCAATCTCTCAGCCAAACCATTCAACTGAGGGGTTTTTGGAGGTGTCTTTTGATGTCTAATACCTTGTTGTTTGTAGTATTCATCAAATGGACCAATGTACTCACCTCCATTATCACTTCTGATACACTTTAACTTTTCCCAGTTTGTCTCTCAACTGAAGCTTGAAACTGCTTGAAAACTTCCAATACTTGGTCCTTTATTTTTAAGGCATAAACCCAAACCTTCTTGGAGTAATCATCAACAAATGTAACAAAGTATGAACAGCCACCAAGTGTTTTGGTCTTGAAAGGACCACAAACATCAGAATGTACCAAGTCAAGTGGACTTGATTTTCTTGAAGGAGTAGAGCTTTTGAAAGAAACTCTATTCTGCTTTCCAGCCAAACAATGTACACATTTCACCAAATGGTTTTTATGTATACCTGGAATGTACTCCTTCTTCCTCAATATGGCCAGCCCCTTCTCACTAATATGGCTGAGTCTTTTATGCCACAAATTAATCATTTCTTCATCATTAACAGCATTTATTCTCTCAGCAGGTACACTTGCAGACATAATGTAGAGAGAAGAACATTTCTTACCTTTAGCCACAACCAATGAGCCCTTGTAAGCTTCCATATTCCATTCATGAAGGTATTGCAATAGCCCTCATCATCTAGCTTCCCTGTAGAGATCAAGTTTAATCTCAGATCAGGTATGTGTTTAACACCTTTCAAAAATAGTCTTGCCCCCATGGTTGTTTCTAGACAGACATCACCAATGCCAATCACCTTTGATGTCTCATTATTTCCCATCTTTGCAGAACCAAAATCACCAGGGGTATAAGATGAGAAAAAATCTCTTCTAGAGGTAACATGAATTGTAGCCCCACTGTCAATTACCCAATCACTATCATCAGTCACAAAATTCACAGCATCATCACCAAGAACAATGAAGTAGCTTTCTGAAACTGCAGCAATTTGTTTATCATCACCACTATCATCACTTTTCTTCTCCTTGTTCTTTTCTTCCTTGCCCTTGTTATTGTTTCCAGAACTATTCTTCTTTCTTAGCTTAGGACAGTACTTCTTAGTATGTCCAAACTCATGACAATAGTAGCACTCACAATCTGCAAATTTATTAGACTTGCCCTGACTCTTGCTTCTGCTTTTACTTCGAGTTTTTCCACCTCGATTTTCACTTCTACCACGTTTTTCAACTACAAGAGTTTCTGAATGTGAAGAGAAGCCAACTGTCTTTCTTCTCATATCTTCATTCAGCATGCTACTTTTAGCCAATGCCATAGAAATCTTACCTTCAGGAGCTGAATTAGAAAGGGACATTCTGAAAGTATCCCATGAGTCTGGCAATGAACCAAGTAACCATAATGCCAAAACCTCATCCTCAAATTTGATACTCATAGCTGCCAGCTGATGTATCATTCCCTGAAAGTTGTTCAAGTGATCTGTTAAAGATGATCCATCTTGATACCCCAAATGCATCAATTGTTTGAATAGAAATAGCTTGTTGTTTCATGTCTTTCGAGCATATAACTCCTCAAGTTTGTTCCACAAAGTCCTAGCATGTGTTTCTTCTATAACATGATTCAACACATTATCATCAACCCACTGTCGAATGAAACCACAAACTTGTAGATGAGTTATCTTCCATTCTTCTTCTGACTTGTCATTTGGTCTTTCTTCACCAAACACTGGTAAGTGGAAGCCTTTAACATAGAGAAGGTCTCTCATCTTTGCCTTCCAAATGTGATAATTTGAACCATTCAACATCACCATCCTGCTTGTATTCACATCCATATTTGACACAAGACAGATACACAACCTCAAGCACTGATACCACTTTGATGGCATGGGAAATGAGTTCACCAAAACAGACATAGAACAAAGCTTGTAGTTAGCTTGATCTTTCAATCTTCTCTCTCGTATCAACTCTAATAACTAATAATCAATCAAGCAAGACAATATATGAAATCTAACAAAAGATATCAAGCCAAATAACACAAAAACGTTTTACGTGGAAACCTTCCCGGTGTAGGAAGTAAAACCACGGGACCGATTTCGGAGTCCACCCAAAATCTCCACTATCAACAAAGAAGGATTACAAGAGTGTTTCTCTAGCTAGAACTAGAGCATACATCACCAATAAGCTTCTCACAAAGTATGATCCTCTCTCATACAAAACTAATCTCTCTCTCTGATGATATTGTGGAACTCACACACAAAAATACCGTAAGTTGAAGTTACAGGTAAACTTAATTCTTAATAAAACACCATAACTTGAAGTTATGATTTTTCCCCAAAAACACCATAAGTTGAAGTTATGGTGAAAAACAAAACTCATTATTTTGTCTTGCTTTCGGCTATGTTGCTCAACACATAACCCATGCTAATCATTCTCAATACCCGAATCCTATGTTTTAATTTGGGCTTGATATTGGGCTCCCACAAAGGAAGGACCCAACATATTATATATAAGGATATAATATGATTTTTTTAGAGTAAATTATAAAATGATGATTGATCTTTATTCATATTTAGGAATAGCCTTGAATCTTGAGAATGAAAATGTCGGAATTATATTTTGATGGTCGAAATTTAAAATTTACAATATATTGACCACCTTTTGCATTTCAAAAACAGGTCACGTTTTCACCTACTTTTTTCAAATGACTCTTAGCCACTATTTTAAAATGTAGATGTAAGGTTTAATCCATATATTTGTAAATTTCAAATTCACATCACTAAAATGTAAATCTAGATTAAATGTAACCACAACTCTATAATTTATTATTTTTTTGAATTCGAAAAAGTTTCATCATCAAACTAAACCTTGATGGAAAACTGCTAATCAAAGTGTAAGTAAGCTTGATGCTGAAATTAAGTGAAATAATACAAAGTTTGTATTACTTCTTCTTTGAAAGTACGTATATAAAAAGAGTTTTAATTTTTGTAAGTTATTTTTTATTTTTTCTTAAGTAAAAAATGTTATCAGTTTGGCCGGTACCTATTTGATTGTCCACTAAATGTAAGTTTTCTTCTAGACCAAATAATATAATGCAAGCAATAGTATAATATCCAAATTTTTATATAAAAAAAATTGAAAAATAAGTTGTAGAATTATCTTTTTCAAATATCTTAAAATATGTGTTAAAAATTAAATTGAAGACTTAATAAACCTGGGTAAGTATATATACTAGTACTAGTATTTATAAATTTCATAAACTTTAGGTACCTTTCATATATTTTTTTAATTTATTTTTAATCTTTATCATAACAAGATAACCAAAATTTAGATTGAGGTTAAGGATGCAATATTATATTACAGCACTTGTTGTTATCTTCTGGTTTTTTTTCCAAACGTGTTGTCTCTGTTATTAGCATACATTTGCTTAGAGCATTCACTCTGGTTACCCCATCCTCGTTCCAAAAACTTATTAAAAATAATAAATCTTCAAATAAAAATAGTAAATCCTTAAAATTATTAAAAAAAAAAATTACATTCCATTCCCCATTTTCCATTTCCATATCCCTATATTTTTTTTATATTACTTGTTTCTCTCTCTTTTACTTACAATTTTAACTATAACTATAATTAAATATTATTTAAGTAAGAGAGAGACAGTGGATAAAAAATTTTATAATAAAAAAGGGGTTGAGGGCTCACAGTATTCCCCCAAATATGGGGATTGAAGTTTGGTCCCTATCCCTAAATTTCAAAATGGGGTATCCGATGGAGCACTAATTTTACTCCAAAATTGCAAATTCCTCTAAAATATAGTATATGCATATCCGACTGTGAATGCTCTTAGCTTAGGTAAGTAATGTTTATGCTTGTTCACAAAATAAAAATTAAATGATTAAGATGCAAAAAAAAAATAAGATAAGAAATTATACTTGTTGTGGAATAAAAACGAGGGTTTGATATTGCGGCTAGGTTTCGCGTGTATTTAATGATAGGGTTGGTGAGCTTCGAGCTTTAATGGCTGTTCTTGCGTTTCGAGACTGAACGGTCCTCACAAGATGCCTACGTATCTCTGTATTGTTAGAGAATCAAGGCAACGTAGTTCTAGGTTGAGGGGTCTGACCCTTTATATAGGCTGAGAAGCCCAAGAATTATGGTAGGAGTCAGAGACTTGGTGGGCAAGCCACCGCCTTGAGGAAGGTTCTAGACCCCTTCCTTGTAGGAATCAGTTTCCTTGTATGAGTGTATGCCTTGGAGGCTACTCCTTGTAGAGATAATTTTCTTGTCTGACACTTATTGCTGAGCTGTTTATTATCCCTAATATTAATTACGAAATTAATATTGTAAATAGAGTTTGGGCCCACCTGGTGGGCCCCACGTTTGGACCATTCCGGGTCTAATTAATGCCACATTAAATGTGTCTTTAGGGCTTACTTTTAGCCCATATCAATACTGTAGTTTTTTGTCCTTATCCAGTGTTCAATCAAATCAACTATACATAAACATTTACTTATACATTTACTTGTCGAACTAAAATGATTCTATTGTGTCACTATTATTGCATGAAATTATTTTTTTTTCACAATAATTCTATTATTTTAATATCTATTTTGATGAGGGAGAATGAGCCTTAATGGTTCCACAAAGTATAGTCCTCGTTTACTATATGAGCTACACCATGACATAATTAATGCCAGTAGAGGCCTAATTAATTGTTAGTTGACTTGTTCACATTTTCAAGAAATGCAAGTTATTCTTGCGTGTTCAATTTTCTTAAATTTTCAAGAAACACAAGTTGTTTTTGTGTGTTCGGTTTTATTTAAAAAAAAAAAAAAGATTTTGATTCCCACCCCACCCCCCCACCCCACCCCACCCCACCAACACATATAATGCATGCGTTATCAAAATATTTTGTAAAAAAGGCATTCCTAAGGTGCGTTTTCATTAGGGCTGTAAATGAGTCGAACCGAGCCGAACTCTTAACTGTTCGTGTATCAGCTCGTTATAAATATATCGAACTCGAACTCGAGCACGAACTTTAATCGAGCCAATATTTTTGTTTGTGTATCGACTCGTTAAGAAATTTTTTATTCACGAACATGTTCGCGAACAGTTCACGAACATGTCTAACGAGCTACTATTCACGAATATCTCATGAATAGTGTTCATGATTTCTTGTTCATGAACACCTCAACCTGTTTTTTCTAGAAAATTTTTAATGCAATTGAAATAAAAATAAAATTGGGGATGAAACATTGAAAACTTGAGAAATGCTTCAAATTTAGACTTATCAACGAATCAAATTTGGATCAAATTTAGTTAATACATAACGAACTAATGTTATAATTTATAATGTAACATATGTATAATTTAATTATTATTAATTAAAAAAATTATAAATTTAAACAAAGAAAATATAACGAATAGACAAAATAAACTAACATATTATTTCGTTACACTTACTTATACAATTATTTACAAGTTATCGTGAATTCAAAAACTCCCGTTAAATGTTAATGAAATATGTTCAAGAACATATATATATATATATATATATATATATATATATATATATATATATATATATATATAAAGTTTGTGAACAAACTTATTAATGAACCATATTTACGAACAAGGTTCACGAACTATATTAACGAACTTGCTCATGAACTATATAATCGAACTTGTTTGCGAACTTTCGAGCCGAACTATGTCGTGTTCGGGTTCAACTCATTTACGAGACGAACCCCAAAATCGTGTTCATGTTCAACTCGTTTACAAATCGAACCGAACTCGAATCGAACTTTTTTCGAACCGAACACCGAACTGTTCGTGAGCGTATCGACTCATTTACAGCCCTAGTTTTCATGAAATGCAAATAAAAAATACGTTTTTATATAATAACGAAAGGTCATTTTTTCGAGTTGTTATATTTTGAATTATTTTACTCCAAATTTTGATAAAAAGGATCATTGCCCAAATGCCCACTATTTTCACTATCAGGTTTGTGGAGGATAATTAAAAACATTAAAGTACATTGAACAGAAATAGAGAGGGATCATATTAGTTAGAAATCAATTACAATATTTCAGCAGAACTAAGCCCTTCTTTGGATCATTTTGGAAAACTCTCATCTTTCGGAAACCTTGTGTTTAGATACCTGGATTAAGAGGGATGCGATGGGGACAGCATTCACCGGCGACAATTGACATGTATTAGTATTATCTAAAGGATGGACACGCTTTCTGATGACTACCCACTCATATCGACAACTTCTATAACCCACATCACTTCAAAACTTGAAGCTAATAAAATTTCTAGAGAGCTCTACGACCTCCGATTTATACAGTTGAAATACTCTAAAGCCAGCCATATTCAAGCTAACTACCCGGAGATATAATAAAAGAATCACCAAACAGAATGGTAGAGATATTGTAAAAGAATCACCAAGCAAAATGGAAAAAAAAATATGTATACCCACTCATTAGGAGCACAAGACTTCTAACATTACTGATTATCAAACAGAGTATCAATGAGTTCGACATTTATACCATATAACTCTGTTGGACTAGCTTTCTAATCAAAGAAATAATACCGACAATCAATAGACTGCACTATTAACAATCTAACTTACAGTTCACCAGTTTGAATCACTCAATAACTTCATTTTGATTAAATTGCAAGAGTACACAAGGTACATATATAACGCTAAGGTTACGTAACATAAGAGTCAAATAAGAGCCCTGCATAATTACATTAACCTTCACAAAAAACCTAGTCCTTTCATCCCTCGTCTTCACTACTTTCAACAACAAGATTCTTGGCAGATTTTAGCTTCTTAGCATGACTTCTTCCATGCTCCTTCTCTGGTGGATAATCTGCAGAATGGTCCAGCTTCTGGTTCTCAGACTCGTATCTCTTGATTTCTTCTAATATCTTACTCCCATACTTTTCAGACTTTAACTTTCCGATAATGTTTTCTAACTGCAACAAACAGAAGATATACCAAAAGTTAAGTTCAATATATCTCACAAGCAATAGAGACTACATAAGATTCTAAGCAATAAACTGCAGTCCTCATACGTGGAATGTATCATCTAGAGCTTTCCGCATAACAATACTATGACCTGCTTCTTATGACTAAGTATTTAAGAATTCTCTTGTTTGGAGTTCGGACCACTTTTATGAAGAAAGATAAAAATATAGAAGCTTACTGCTAATTAATTCAAATGAAGCTGCTGTCTTTAACATACATATATATAACAAAGAATTACAAAAGTGCACGTAAAATCATTTTGATTGGAGAATCAAGGATTGCAAGGTGCTTTTAGTGCTCAGAATATATCAACTTACCTAAAAAAAACATATTATTCAAACCAATAAATTCATGTATAGCTAAACAAAAACTTCACCTCAGATGTTTGATTTGAATAGGGAATTGATAACTTTACCGCTATAACCTACTTGCCATTAATTTGGGAAAGAATGGTGTGGGTTACAAAACAACATAATTATGTGGGGAAATGTGGAATCCCCTATCAAACCATGACGTTTTTTTTTTTTTAATTTCTTTATGATTTGATGCTAGTATTAGGGCAGTTACCTCTTTCATCGTAATAGGTCTTTGAGAGCTAAGTCTGCTGATCTGTTGAGTAGATAATACAGAATGAGGAAATATTCCTCCATGAATCGCGGATAATTCTTTACGCAATTCGTCAAGGTTAAGTTCCAATTCTGAAGACCGGTTACGCTTGGATGCTTTCACCAGTTCCTTGCTATTCTTTTGTACACTACTTACAATCTTTACAATCTTCTTCCCTGCATGTAAAAATCAGAATATATAAAAAGCAACTACAGATTCTCATTGTCTTTAAGGCATAAATAGCATCCTTGACTAAGGAAAAAGAAAAAAAAATCAGAGTAACACCAGCTAGATATATCTGCCACCGAACACAAACCAAGTGACACATCAGACAAAGGAAAGTGGATAATGTAAAACATATTTATTCGACATTTGATAGTGCACCATTAATCTCCTTACAAAATCAATTTAACAGTCGTAGCTGCTCCATGACCCTACTTTTAATATAAAATTAACACAACAGATAATATTTGCCTTTCAATTATAGTGTAAATATATATATATATATATATATAGAGTCTTGCTCCATTGAGAACCATCTTATTATGAGAACTATGAGAACCCACGTCATGATGATGTCATAAATATAAATTTTTTTTAAAAAAAATTTTGAAAAAAAATATAATTTTCAAAAAAAAAATTTTTTTTTTGGGAAAAAAAATCTGGGAAAAAATTCTGACGTCATGCTGACGTCATCCTGGTGATTTTTTACAAAATCTGGTGCTTTTTTACAAATCTGGTATTTTTTACGAAATCTGGTGATTTTCCAGATTTTGTAAAAAATCACTAGATTTTGTAAAAAATCACCAGAATTCACCAAAAATCACCAGATTTTTTAAAAAATCACCAGGATGACGTCAGCATGACGTCAGAATTTTTCCCCCCAGATTTTTTCAAAAAAATTATTTATGACATCATGATGACGTCATCAGGGGGTGGGGTTAGTGTGTGTGAGGGTGTAGGTTATTAGTGTGGGTGCCCCTAGCGGGACCATTAGATTAGATTAAAATGAAGGGATGAGATTAGATCTCATATCTCACCAAAACAAAAGGTTCTCACTTGAGCAAAAACCTATATATATATATATATATAGCCAGGTTCCACTACAATCTATCATTAAAAAGATCTTCAAAGAAAAACAGATATGGCTTTTTGTAAGTGAAAAAAAAAATACGCCAGTAATAACTTCTATTGCCAGTCTTGTGGTACTCAACAAAAGCATAAATGAACTGATAATTTATCATACAAGAAGCACATGTACCTTGCAGCACTTGTTTTGCAAGTGGCCCTACTGTCACATAAGCATTTGTAGAATAAGCTGTATGCTGAAATTCCTCCTTCTGCATAATTCCAAATTTTTTGGGTTAAAAGCAAAATATTAAAGATCTTGGAAGTAACAAATAAAGGTAGCAGCCAGGCAGAGTAACGTGTTATATTTTTTACATCGAAAGCTGAATGGTGCAGAGAGTTACATATTCTCTAAGTACGCCCAGGAAGTTGGGTTTGGTCTTTGGTGTAATTTATCAAAATACGACATACTATGAAAAAGATTTCGAAATTTTCTGGATTTGGCAGTGTCCCGTAATTGCCCTCTGTAGTTTCTTTTACTTTATATTCTGTCCAAGTGTAAAGAGCAAAGACTTATACAATAGTGACATATACTCTAAACAGATTAACCCAAAACAAGCTGCTATTGATAACAATCATGCTTGCACCGTAGCATCCATTATTTTGTGAAATACAACGAGAAACTTTGAGGCTCATAACAAATATCCCTTAAATTAGAACTTTTGATCTTTCATTAAAGAAGTTACAATGGTGATTTTTCTTACTTTGAGCATTTTTTCTCGTTATCTCAAACTAAACTCGGCTTACGGACTGAGGATATGTTAATCATTTAACCATCATGTATATGGCATTTGTGATTCCAAGGAGTTAAGCTCTCTAGTACCGAACATGCAGTTCCTACTGACCTGATTAATTATTACAGGGATGTCTGATACTTTCCATATGAACTATTTACTTACCAATACACGATCTAATATAAGCTGAACCACAAGTTGCTCTAATTCATCCTTCTTTAGCTCGGGATCTGTGTCATGCAGGCAGTGGCAATTATAATATTAGATACTATGAACAACTTGCACAAAAATAAAAGTGCAATCCTAGGTATAAACTTGCTTGAATGCCATAACCAGAAATGGAAAAATCATTTTTAGTCCACAGATAATGACCCGGGCTAATGAGTTACCTGCTCCCTTATTCTTAACTTTCATCTTATCCACTAGTTGTAACATTGTTACTCTCTGGTCATTCTCTTGAATATCTTGTAGCAAGGATACCATAACTTTTGCATGACCTGAATACCATTCCATTATTAAGTATGCAGGCTAGTCAGTAAAATCATAGTTTTACAGTTTAAAACAAAATAACACAAGACAACTAGGCAATAACTACTGTAGAAGCAGCTTGTAAAATATAAGCATGACCACTTTCAAAAACAATGAAAGAGAGGTGCAGATTATTAAAGTCAATGAATGGACAGAATAGATTGTACTTGAACCTATCTTCAAAAGGGTCAGTAGAAACAAGATGAAACACAAGACTCTACTCTTAAAAAACTCTTACTAACAAAAATGAATACTTATAATATATACATAACAAACCCTCTCCGCAAATCATCTATGGGCTCCTAGACATTCTCCAAGATCATGCAACTACAAAGAAATAGGCTCATGATTGTTATCTCTTACCCATTATAACTACTTTCAACATTTTTTTAACAGAATACAAAACATTTTATTAAGAACTATTTTGTTCCTCCCGTCAGCTACTAGTTTCACTATATCAATTATTCTTTTTGCGTACACGCTATATATTTCAATACAAATGTTTTAAATGCCAGCACCAGGGTTAAAAGCCAAAACCTGGAGATCTATTTCAGTTCCAAGAACATAAGCAATGAGTATACAGTGCAGGTATGCATAGTGTAATTAACATCATGAGCTTAAGCAGAGCTGTTTACAAAAGATTAACAAAATACTATTTTCCTACGTGGTCGCAAGACGTACCAGATACATCTGTTTCCTTGATCTCGTCCGCAAAGGAACAGTTGTCGCACATTTCTGAAAAATTCAACATTAGTACAATGTAAGTTTACCATTGCATGAGCCAACAGTGTACATCAAAGGATTGCAATTACAGATGACCACGAAAAATGCAACAAACTAAATAAAATACCATTACAATCTTGCAAGGGCTCCGCAAAATGTCGGAAAAAAGCACTTCGACGGCATTCTGTTTTAGACTGCAACCAAAGAAGTATTGAAACTGTTACGCAGACTAAAATAGAAAAAAATTGACATGAGTGCATAAAGATAAGAAGTGCTGCCTAAGAAGACATCATGCATAATAGATACTTTGAATTTGATGACAGGGTCCTATGAAGTGAGAGATGGGATTAGAAATTACACCTGACAATATCGAACTATGCCATAAAGATTCTCCAAACCACAATTCTCATAGAAGACCATCGAGCTCTGAGTGAGAAATATATTACAAAATAATAACAGCATATATATAAAATTATAACACAACTTCTTAAACAAATTTTTACCTGCCTCTGAGCATCGGCAGGCCTAAAGTACAGTAGACATTCTGACGGAAGTCCATCTCGTCCAGCTCGACCACTTTCCTGTAACCAACTAATGTAAGATCGAGAGAACCTATTTTGACCACTTATGACAAAAACATATATAGTGAAACACAGCAAAGACCTGATAGTATGTCTCCATTGATTTGCTGAGTGTGTGATGGATGACAAACCTGACTAAAAGGAATCATCATATACATGTTAAAAAAGTAAAATGGGAACAGCAAAATAACAAGTAATTTCTGACTTATTACTTCTGATTTAACAAGAGGCACTGAAGTCGGTTTTGGCAAACCAAACACTAGAATGTAGCCCTTGAGATTGTTGATGGTGTTTTTAAATGAAAGTAATCTAGTAGATAATATGGCTACCTAGACGAGGATTTTTTTTTTTCTTTTGCAATGGTTTTGATAATTATGTATATATATATATATATATATATATTCTTCCATCATTATTGTGGCATGTTAAAGGGAAAAAACATGGCAACGCTGGTGTGGATCCTGATTGTGTTGATTTCATGGCAGATGAGGCTGTGCTGGAGAGTACGGCGTACGGTGGTCTAGTGCATGTCAGATGTTTGTTTTTTATAGAACAAGTAAAACGTTAGAGAGCGAGAGAGAGGGGGAGGGATGAGAGACACCAAGGGGGAAATTAAATGAGAGTATGAAACACCAAACAAAATAGTTTAACGGCCAAATACTTTAAAGTATTTATTGACAAGAAACATCATCAGTTGCAAAGGCAATGTCTTTTTAAAAAGCAGTGCACAGTAACTGTAAACTAACCATCTGGTTTGTTAATTCCCATTCCAAATGCTATCTGTGAATAAGGTTTTTAGTCTCAACAATTCAACATGGCAAACGATAGCATAAAAGCAATCAAAGAACAGCGACAAAAGTATACATACCGTACCAACAATCACCTGCAACTTGCCACTGCTCCACCTATATCAATTTAATGTATAAGAGACCTCAGCAAGCCCAAAATATGATAGACTAATAAAACTCAGCTGCTTGATTGGAAAAAAAGCGACAAATTCAATTGGCATATGAGGTGAGTTGTTCAGTACAACGTACGACGTAAATCTTCAGAAATCATTAAAAAAGAAGATACAACAGGTAGCGTTTATAGAAAAAAAATAAAGAACATAGAAAATATAAGATACTGGACACATAGGCATGTACTACTTGCATCTCAAATCAACAAAGCTTACCGCATATGAACCTTCTCACGAGCGTTTGCATCCATATCTGCATGATAATAATTAGCTGATATTCCTTTCTCACGTAGTTCCGTTGCAACCTACAATTTTGATAATATAAGAAAGGGAAACAATGTCTGACATGGTAGTAATTAAGAGGGATCTTATAAACATGGTTTTTTCTTAAAGTTATTTTTTAGATTGAAAAAACAATTTTGACGTTAATGAAATGAAGCAATTGCCTACCTGTTCACAATCTATCCGTGAGAAGCAATAAACTATCCCCGATTCATTGTTTGAATAAGAATGGCGAATGAACTCAGCAATTTCATCAATAACCATTTTCGCAACAGACGGTTTTTCTCGTACCTATGAGACGACCTTGTTTTAGCACTAAATTTGTCAGCAGAAAAAAAGAGATGTACACAAGCTGAAAGTTTATACCATATAAAAAAGATTTGGCCTATTCACAGTGCTAACATATTTGACACATTTCGGAATGCGAAGCATCTCAATCAGATCTAGTTGGACTTTCTTCGTTGCTGTAGCCTGTAAATGATCAAAAAATAAAAGTATTATATATGGTGATCCATAATAGATGAAATTTACTAATTTGGGAAGGATTCCACACTCACTGTCAAAGCAATTACAGGGATGCTAGGAAATTGTGTCTTCAAAATACCAAGATTCTTGTAATCTGGACGAAAATCATGTCCCCACTGGCTACAACAGTGTGCCTCCTTCACAAACCATTCCATTATATTAAACACAAACCAATAATCACTTTTAAGTATAGAATCCACGTAAGAACGAGAACATATTGAGAAGAAACGTCCGTACTCACGCTAATAGATTTGCAGTGGCAGATACTTGACTTTTAAGGTATTACCATCCGAAAAAAAAAACAAAAATCAAATCATTGCAGGAAAAACACAAGACAAAGTGATGAACTCACATCGATAGAAATCAGAGAGAGACGGGAAGCATTGTAACACTTTTCAAGTTTTGACATAAATCTCTTGCTCTTCGATATCTTTTCTGGTGTGACATACAGTATTTTAAGCTCTCCTTCACCCTTTTCAAGAGCCTTGTATATAAATTTTTCATTCACTTTACTGGTTGTTGAGGTTAACATGTATGCTGGAATGCCTAAAGCAGCCAAACCCATTACCTGAAATACTGATTGTTATCAGAAACCTATAACAATAACTGTTTCGTACTATAAGAATATTGAATATATTAAGCACCTGATCCTGAATAAGAGAAAGCAAAGGACTGACGATAAGAGCAACTCCATCCCGCATAATAGCAGGAAGTTGGTAACAAAGGCTCTTACCACCACCAGCAGCCATAATAACCAAAACATCCCTTCCACTCATGATTGCATTTATAATCTGGCCATGTAAAATCGCCACAATATAAATTTATGAGTATCATATGATATTTTAATTTCTAATTAAGACTTTACAGAGTATATGCCAAATATAATTATATAAGTATCTATGCAGATCAGTTCCTTAGAGTATCATATTGCTGAGTTTTACTTGTTAGATATAAATTAAGAAACAAATTGAATGATTCAGAAACAAATAACTTATAACATCATACGAGAACTGCCAGACCTAAACCAAATAACAACTGCATTCTTATAATCTAATTAACAACAAACAGAGACCAAGAAAAATGGTTTCTGAACCCAGAAATCACATATAGGGATCTTCATCACATATTAAAAAATATAAATGAGCACATTACATAAGTTGGTCGTAAGGATTCATAAACTAACTAAAAGCTAATGTAGCAAAACAGCCTGAAACAGGATTGACCTCTCGCTGATTTCAATTCAGATTGTCTATCATACAACTTCTCTTGCCGGTCCAAAAATATCTTTATCTGGTCTGGACAAGTAACAAAAAATAATATACTATAAGAAGCATACAAATAATCCGAGAATTACACAATTGAAGTTAATAATGTTTCAACAAAGGTGGCATACTTCCTGTACAGTCTTTCGCATTATACCAACTTTCCGCAACTTCTCAATTAATTTTAAAAACTCTCATAATATTCCAAATCATTTGCATATATTTCAATCAAAGTCCTGATTCATGAATCAACTTCTCCGCACCTAGTACTACGAATAAGGTGTGCGTACATTTTACCCTACCTGAGTTAAACGCATTTATCATCATCATTTAATCATCATTTAAACTAAAAGTTGTTTCTAGTTACCAAAAATACTTCACATACTCCTTCTTTATAACACTAATAATCCGTAGAGCAATATTCGAACGTATCACGAAATTAAACACAAACCGAATGAGTATCACCAATACACTACCGCATTAATAATTGTTTTGCTAAAAACACATTTATACATCGAACAACAACACACATTTAACTGTATAATCAACAAATACAACAATCAAACATACACAACCCTCACATTTTGCGCTACGCAGTCAATTCATTACTCGAAAACGCAATCGAAACCGCGATAATCAACGTATTTCACATCCTCAACTGATAATCAACATATCAACATCCACTAATCACTATCAATCATCAATAATCAAACAAAAAACAACAATGAGACAAACAATCAAATTAAAAACATATAAATATATAAAACGGAATTAAATTAAAATATAAATAATAGCACATTGAACGTCTTGAAGCTCCGCCACAACGCTAAGAAGCTCTTGTAAAATTTCTTCAGTATCTGCCATTTGTATTTTTTATTTTTTAAGAAGCTGTCAAATTGTTTTATGCGTTTTGTAATTTTTATTATGGGCCGGGGTTTTGGAATTTCAGTGGAGTGGGGATGAGCCCAGTGGAATTATGTAAAGGCCCATTGAGAATTGAGGAAATGAGGATGTTTGGGCTTCGTGTTCTTAGGGTCCATTTGAGTTTGAACAATTAGATTTTTTATTTAGAGTTCGGTTATTTATGATGGTCATTGTTCTATGGAGACCCATTTTATATGGAGTCCAATAGAGACTCAATCTGGGCCATTTAATCTAAATCACATCATCGCCTTAAATTAAATCTTAATTAAAACAAAAAAACTTATTACAATAGTCGTTAAGTTAGTTTTGTGTGTATAGGTTATACACTCACTTTCTTTCTCTAACTCTATCTCGTCGGCCGTTTATCTCTCGTATCGTTCTTGTAATTATAACCACTACGAGATGCGTCTTCTTGAAATTAAGTTTTCTTGTTCCTCAAATCTAGATCAGTGTTCCTCAATTCAAGCTTAAGTTTACGATTTTGTTGATATTCAATTCTCATTAGGTTTTAATTCGATTTTATTATTTCGATTTTGATGATTCTATATCCAAATAAGTGTTCACAGTATGAGATTCAGTTTTGTGTAGTTTTGATTCTTTTAGTTGTAATTTACGGTTCATTGTAGCTATTTTTTGTTGAATTGTTTGTAGTTTTGCAATTCAATTTGTTATTACTAGTTTCCTTTTCGATTTTGACAATTTTGTTATTTACGGTATAACTTTTGTATTTTTGTTGGTTCTATTGTAGAATCGAAACAATAATTTTCTTAAGCATGTAGTTTTATTATATAATTCTTATTTAATTTTGCGTTATAGTTTTGGTTCCACTGTAGAATCAAATTAGTTCCATGGGAAGAAGTTCTGATTGCATAGTATATACTTTTTAAATTACGTATTTTATTTGGTTATGTCATAGAATCAAAACATTTGAGCTAATTTGAGCATTTATAGTATTTCTTGTTCAATGATTATTACGTCTAATATTGAAACAAAGCTTCTCCTCTGATATTGTGGTAGTGTTAATGAAACTCTGTTGTTTTGTTGTTGTTTTATAGTATCTAAGATTTGTTGTTATATTTGCAACTTTTACTGAATTTTTTTTGTTTCTATTATAGAATCACAACAACTGTTTATACAAAGTTAGTTGCAATGATAATTCTCTCCTGGATTTTTTATTCTACCGTAGAATTTTTTAAATTTTAAATTATTTTTACGTTATTCTGTGTTGTAGTTTTGGTTTTACTGTAGAACCTTCTAGTTCCAAAATTTTAATTACAACTTATGTACTTTTAAATTTTTTGGTTTCACTGTAAAATAAAAAATAGTACAATAAAATACTTCAATGTTTTTTTGTTTTAGTTAGAATGTAAAAAAGGCGATGATAATTTAATGGCTTCTTTGATGATATATTGTTCAGTTTACAGGGAGATCTAGCGTGTTTCATTCAATGAGTCACAATGGAACTCATGGCTCATTGCGGGACATTAGATTATAGTTTGAGTATTTCAGACAGAAATTTGAGAACTATAGTGTGTTGTTCTTACAGGTTCCGAGTACTGGGTGCATTTGGTGTGAAAGCCTCTTATCGTGTTTTTTGGTGTTGCTCTTTAACTTTGGTGTATCAAAATTTGGTTTTCTCATGGCTTATGGCATGCCTACAATTCCTTATGGTACAATCTCTCCATTCCAATCATCATCTATGCGTTCATTTCTCAACCGGCTCTTGTAGTTAGAGTTTCCATATTTCCTAAGGCACATAATTCATTATGTAGACAAAAATTTGCAAATAAAAGCATTAGAATATATCATTTTAGGATAAACTTTATCCATAACAAAAGCACCTCATAAATATAACTTGTTGCAGGAAATTTATGGGTTTGCTTTCACATTTTCCGGTTTCTTGAGACTTTTGCACAAGACTACTTCAACTACATTACGTATGGTGGTATATTTCAGAGGTGGCGGAATGAACAAAGAATGTGGATAGCTAGATATGTTCAGACTCACTGAATACATATCTAAACACTAGAAGATTTGAATGCAAGAGATATTAAGGAGATTTTTAAGTAGCAACTGGTGACTGGAAAACAAACCTTTTAATTCTACTGTATCCATATAGTAGTTTTTTCTTTCTTTTGATTCTATACTAGAATCAAATTACTAGTATTTCATTTCTACAATTGTACCAATCCATAAATTAGTACTAGATTAGTTAAGTAAATCAACTATTAATTTGGCTCTGCTATGAAATTAGTAAATCTATGAATCTTTATTTCTGATTGTATTTTACAACGATATTAATATCTAGGTCATTTTTATAATTGTATTCCTATAGAATTTATGCTTCCGGGATATATGCTTGTTATTTATTTTTATTTTTTTATTCCATAGCAGAACCAAGTTAGTTTTTAGTTCATTTATTTAATTGTATTCCAATGGAATTTATGGCTCTGGGATACAAGCTTAAGATTTTTTTATTCTTTTAATTCTATAGGAGAACCAAATTAGTTTTTACTTCATTTACTTAGTTGTATTGCATAATTTTCTTTTATTCCATAGTAGAATCTTAATACATTTAGCCTTTTTAATGGTTTTTTCTAGATTGAAATGTAGAATAAAATTGTTTTGCATTATGACACTATTCTTAAAAAAATTAATTATAAAGTATGATGAAATTGATTAATATTTTATTTGTTATTCTTTATTAAAAATTATAGTTAAAAAAATCATTCTCGATTTTATTGTAGAACTAAGTGTATATTTAGTCATTTCTTTTAATTGTTGTGTAACATAATTTTTGGTTCTACGAAACAATCAACACACCCTAGAACTACTAACTCAAAAAAAAGTTCATATACAACCTTTAAATCTACCGTCGAAACATAATTATATTTAGTCATATCTTTTTAATCATAGTGCTCCGTAATTTTTCATGACAAATATAAATTTGATTCAGCACTAGAATAAAAAAATTATAAGTAGAATATTGTAAAAGAAAATACTTATTATATAAACACATAAAGTGTAACGATCGGGAAAATTACGTGTAATTTATTACATTAAAATATTTTTTTAGTTGATTTTATTGTGTGTTAGTTTATTTTTAATGCATTTAAACGCATTATGATTTTTATTAAATAGGAAACTTATCCCATACGTGTTATGTGACTTCTGTGCATCATAGAATATTTTATTCTATTTTTCTGTAATTTTAATATTTTTAGAATACAGTTATTTCACATTTTAATTTTCGGACCCAGCCCCTATATTGTATTCGAGGCCTTGTTTTTGATAAAATTATTTTTATATAATGATAGGATATTTAAAAATGCTTTATTTTGTAATTTTTGTAATATTCATAATTTTTTGGGAATTTGGACATTTATATTATATTTGCTTAAAAATAAAAATTTTACATTTTTATCCCATAAAAATTATTTTTAAGGCTTAATGATTTTAATTAGGGGTTAAAAATATTTTTGGGGTATTAATTTTGATTTAATATAAATAGCAACAGATTTATTTTTATTTATTAAAACAATCAGAAAATCAGATTTTCTGATTTAATTTTCTGGAATTCTGGAAAAAAATTGTTCTTGGTGTTCTTGAGAATCAAATTGACTTTTGAAGGTGATTCCGATATCGGATTTTGGTGTTCTTGTACTCGAAGCGAAGCTCTTGGAATCTACTTTCTAAATCGTTCAACAAATATCAGTTTTGGTAATTTTTTGATTTTATATGAATTTTTAAAGAAATCTGCGTTTTTGTATTTCTAGGGTTCTTGAATGGAAATTGAGGATTTTTGTTTGGTTGATTGTTTGGTGATTTTGATGCTTCCTTTAGCTTTATTAAATTGTTTAGAGTCGATTGGTGTGCTTAGTTGCTTCTATTGGTTCCGGTTTGATGATGTTCAAGTTTGTTAGTTTTGACCGAAAATAAGAATCATTCGTTCATAGCTTGTGTTGATTGTTTGTATGTAAGGTGTTAGGGGTTAGATTGTACGAGTTATGGGCTTCGTTTTGTGATGTAGAACACATGATTTGGTTTAGGATTTAGGAATAAGCAAAAACGATTTTTTGGCCGGAAATTTTCTTGAGCTCGCCGGATTTTGTAATTGGTGGGTTGTTTTGGTCGGATTTTGTGATGTTATTGTTGTGTGGTTATTGCCCGGTTGATGGGCAATGATTTTGTGTTGTTTTGGTATCGATTCGGAGAGCAAAGGAGGCTCACCAGTCACCAGAGTGTTTATGGTCGCCGAAACATTTCCGGATTCCGGCGAACCTCCATTAAAGGTGGTTAAGTGTTCTTGGTTTTCTTGGTGATGAATGTGTGTAGATGGTGATGAATAGTGTTGTTTGATCCGTTTTTTCTGCATAACTTTTCAGAAAAAAATTTTTGGGTCATATTTTTATAAAAATTTTCTAAAATTCAAAATTCTTTTATGTATTATTATTTTAATTTCTAAAAATTATATTTAATTAGTTAATTAGTTTTAAATAATAATTTAATTGATTTAATTAATTAATTAATTCATTTTAATTTGATTAATTATATTAATTAATTATTATTTAAATATATAATTGACTTAATTAAATTTAAATCTTTTTATGATAAAATATTTGTTATTTTTATGAGTTGATTAATAAATAATTAATTTGAATATTCAATTAATTTAATTATTAATTGAATTATTATTATTAATTGCGTATTAATTAAATCGCTTGTCCGTTTTTGACGAGAAAAGTATTTTTGGAATCAGAAAAATGACCCGATTCTTATAAAGATGGTCTTAAGTTAAAATTTTACTTTTAAATTTGGGTCGATTTTTTACCGAACCTTTTTAATAAGTTGGTTATATCTAGTGATTAGGATTTTGACCCGTTCTCTATTTTAAAAATACCGGATAAAATCTTTTCATGATCTGATCTACGAGCTATGTGTATTATATTCTTATGTGCTGCAAGTCAGGGCAGTTATTTTCTTAATAGTTTGGGTGTTGCAAGTCAGGGCAGTTCAGTTAATTTTCAAATTGAGTTATTTGATCTATTTTGTGAAAGTTACTTGCTTAAGTGCTATTCGTGCTATGTGTTGATTGGTTACGTGACAAATATATATGTATTTAATTCGAGGATTAATGGGTAAGTATTGATTTAGGTTTGTCAACGGAGATAAGTAGATGTCTAATAAAGGAGGTTTGAGATGGATGCAATATTCTTTGTGGATTATAAGGAAGGTTGGAGATAGATGCAGTATTGTTTGTGGATTGTAATGAAGAAGGTTGAAGATTAAGGTATTGTTTGTGGAATTGCTGGGTTACTTGTGAGGTGTTTTAACACTGGGAAAACGTCTATGTTCAAAGGGGACATTTCCAATTTTTTTCTTCCGACAGAGATATTGGTAAGTAGGGTTAATATGTTCGAATGGAGTTTGTAAGTGTTTATAAAAGTAGAACTTGATGCCTGAAGACTGAAGTACCAGCTTATGTTTGACTATAGAAGTAGACGTGCGGGCTCGATGTCGACGGATCAGATTCGTGGCAACCGCTAAATCGTAAACCAAAGCATGATTAAAATAGAGGATGTGATGACGTGAGATAGAAGAAGAAGGTAGATGGGTTACCTCGACTTTGCATAATAGCTAAGGACCAGAGGCAAGTATTTTCTTGATCATCCTAAACACTTTTTATTTTCTGTTTCATTTATTCATATCATGACAAATAGTTATTGTTCAGAGCTATTTGTGGTTCTTAAATATTTTTGTGCGAAAACAGTTGCTTGATATTGGTATCTTGATGTGGGGAATTGTTTAAGATAAACTCTTCATATCCTTATTATGGTAGTAAATAATAGGGATGTGAACTGTATGTGAAACTGAGCATTTCCTGTTGAATTCGAAAATTGCTCTATTGGATTGGAAGATGGTAAAGCGTAGGAGGCCATGATGATTTCATGGTCCAGCAATATTTAAGGAGGATATGGTAACCATACCATCTTCCTATAGGCTAACATTACTTGCCTATTTTGGTACCTTAATTGAAATCCGGGTTATACACACGGGTATAGAAATGTATCGGTGGTAGTATAAAGGGTCCCATTGCTTTTGAACCTGATCAGGGGGCAATGGTGGTTTGTCTTTCTTTTTATAGATCCAATCCATATCGCCCGAATGGCTATTATATATTGTGAATTGGCAGATGATTCATTTTTATGACATGCCAAATGATTTCAATTATGATTTGAATTATATCACATTTGTTGATTCAGTTTTTGCTATAAACTGTTTTACATTTCAGTTGATTTTATGCCCCACTTATCCTGGTTTTATATCAAAAATTTTATACGCTTGCTCAGCATTTCTTTCGCTCATACTTGCTGTTGTAAATTCTAACATTTCAGTAAGGTAGTTTGACGAGACTTATCCGCACAATTCAGAAAGAGAAGAAGCGTGATGCTATTGCGAAGATGACTTGGCTCAGGATGTCTGGATTTAGTGTAAGATCTATTTTATATAATTGAGTTCTAATATTTATTAATATTATATGCTGGCCTAGTTAGCCTGGCGTACTTCTTATCGAAGCAACACCAGTGGTTTAAGATTTGATCAAAGAGAATGTTGTAAAGAAGGAATGCTTTTTATCTAATGGAATTTGGATTCTTGTTTCTAGCCCTATAACTTTAAAAGATCTTGGTATGTTTGGGGTCACAGATGTTATATTTCCAGTGTTGGTCAATCACATGTGAATGATTATTATTAAACAGATATTTAATTTTGAGGATTTTCGCGTGACAACCAAATCTTCTGACCCCGGATTTGGGGGGTGTCACATAAAGATGCTTCTAAAGTTCAAAGAACACTAAGCATATCCAAGAAATAAGAACAAATTCCGAAGTACATCTAAAAATAGTGCTTCACTGATATAAGTCAAAAATGCTTCTCAAAATTCTTTTACAAAAGAACATCAACAGACAAATTTCCCAAGAAGGTTCATATTATACCATAGATAACAAGAACCAGTACTGCAATTTTTTTTCATTCCAATGTAAAATCAACGCATCCACTTTCAAATACTATTTTGTCATTGTTCGCACACAAACTTTATCTTTACACCATAAACTTGACGGGCTTTCTCTAGCTTCTTTTTCCACTCAGTCCCCTGCACCAATAATAGATAATCTGATTATAACTCAGAACAACCCTATTATTCAAAAGATACTTGCGATATCAAAAAGGAATTAAGATGGCACAAATTATATATTAAGGTAGGCAGACAAATCTAAACATGATCTCATTTCAGAGCACATTAAAACAAGAAAAACACAACAATTCAAGCATTAGAAATCTCAAAAAATCATATTCCCTACATATTAGTGCCACTTGGAACACAAACCTAATGAAGGTCCTTCATTATTCCCTACATACTAGTGCCAACTGGGCAACATTTATATTTGTAACTTTCCCTAATTTTATATATTTTCACTTCCCTGTCATCTATATTTTTTTATATATCGTAGCTCAACTTTCTTTCATTTTTTTTGTATAAATGTTTGTTGTTTTTGACAAGGATAACATATGAGAACTTATGGATTGAAAACTTAAAAAGGCCAACACCTAGATTATATAGTTGAAGATAAATTGATAATGAGAAGAGTCCACATGAAAAAAAAATAAGAAAACAATTGGGGATTTTGGATTATGGGATATCAATCTCATACTAAAGTGTTGTTTGGAAGAGGAATGAGATTAATTTGGTTAAAGTCCCAGGATCCAAAAGGCATCTTACTATGACTATGAGATTAACATGAGTCAAATAGCTAGTATATAGAAATGATCTAACAAAAGGGTTAAAATCTTGTTTTCATCTAAAATGAAATCATAGTAAGAACACTAAAAATAGGCCAGGTTAACACAAAACTACAAAATCAAAAGTCTAAAGTTAAGCTATGGCAACTTCTACCAAATTAAACTATAAAAGTAAAAATGTAATAGACCAGATTAACACAAAACACTAATTTCATCAGCTCTTCCGCATTTCAACCAATCAAAGACCACTTCAACCAATTCTACTTGTCAAATTCATGATCGAATCTATATTGTCATGTTGTTAGTGCTTCATCGATAATAAATTCAAATGAACCAAACATATATTCAATGAAAATTAAATTTGATTCTATGATAGAATATATATAATAACTTATTCTGATCCTAGTGCGGAAACCTTAATAGTTAATCAAATCCACTAAATACATATATAAAGTTCTTATTTAATTTTTTGATGATATACAATAATATCATTATCATTTATATTAGAGCTTTCTCTCAACAATCTAATTTATAACTAAAACTGATTCTATATAGCTGACAAAATAAAAGGCATCGACAATGAGTTTTTGGTGGACCATATCATGATATAATTTAGTTATTAGTTTCTCTTTAGAGAATAAGATAGTGAATTCTTTGTATGAAAGGCATATAATTCATAGTTCTACGTCCCCAATGCTTTACTTGCAAGGGACCAAAAAAAATTATCATAACCGAAGATCAACTGGGACGAGTACGAATGAGCACATCTTTAACATGTAGGGATGACCACATCCTTAAATTAAAACCTTGTAAAAACCCCTATAATACAACATGACATATTAAATATCTAAAAATACTATTTAGCAAAAAAAAAAAAAATATACAAAAGTAACTATAACTTATTTTGGGATAATTTCGAAATGGTAAACCAATACCTAGAAGTACTACATAAACAGAGCACAGTCCCATGTACATAAGTAACTACACCCAATTTCGAAAATGAACCCTCAATAAATATCATTACATTAGCGAAGACGAATACTCAACATGGGTAATATACCAAATCTCAGTGGTTTTACATAGTTCTAATATGAACTGCACTTTCTATATCAGTAATAGTGAAATAAGATTAAATGAACATTGAATTCGTAGATACTTACTGGGTTTGTTATATCATATACAATTATAGCAGCTGCAGCTCCCCTATAGTACATTGGAGCTAAGCTACGATATGTCACTTGACCAGCAGTATCGCATATTTCAAATTTTACAGTTGCGTCATTCACGACCACTGTTTGTGAGAAGAAGGCAGCACCAATTGTGGATTCCTGTATGATCATATAATTGTCAAAATCAGAAGTAGATAAAACGAGAGACATGTAGATCTACATTGTTTTAATTATTACTAAATAAATAAGTTAAACTATCTAAACATGAATTAAACTATTAGCATTTACCAGAAATTCGCCAAACTACCCTTTGACAAAACGCAAAATCAGACTTGATTTTACAGCACCAACATCCCCAAGAACGACCTGAAGGACATTTTGAAGGTTGATTACTTTTGCAAGAAACACATATCACAACAAAAAATAAGACGCTATTAGATAGACTTTAATATGACTAAACATCACAATAGGAGAGAAATATGTTTAATGAGTATTGAAACAAATGACCAAAATGAAAGATATGGTTCAAGCTTCCAGGAAAAAGAATTATTTTCAATTTTTAATCAACAAGTTGGACATATCTCAGTCATTCAAAATAAGTTATGACCATCAGGCACAACAACTTTAACCATGGTACCCCTTTTCACCTAAAACGTCCTTTCAGGTTTTATCATCATATACGTTTAGCGGGAAAAAAGATTTAAGGTTGTTCTTACTTGATAGAACAAAATGGTCGTTGAATGGAACAAAATTTTAAATATGCAAAAATCATGATTCTATTACAGAACCATATTTACAAAACTTAAATTTGCAAAAAAACATGATTCTACTACAGAACCAGTTCTATTAAACTTAAATTCAAAAGTTAAATATGCAAAAACCATGATTCTATTATAGAATCAGTTCTATTAAATTTAAATGCAAAACTTAAATATCCAAAAATTATGATTCTACAACATAACCAGATCTACAAAACTTAAATTTGCAAAAAAAAAACATGATATATAAACAAATTACACATTAAATATATAAATAGCGGTTCTACTGTAGAACCAAATCACATTACACAGTATATAAACAAAAATTTAAAGTAGAGTATAGAACCAGAATTTAACAAAACCGGTTCTATTTCAGAACTACAATTTATATCTTAATTTTATACACTAAAACTGATTTCATAAAACTACCTTAATGCTTCTTCTACTTTAGAACCACAATTTTACAAATAAATCAAAAATTTAGGTTCTATTACAGAACCAGAAACAAATTTTCAAATCACAACATCAAAAATTTAGGTTAACAAATCTATGAAATTAATAAATCTTATAAACAACCTAATATCCATGTATAATCAGATATATGAAATTGATTCAATCTTAGAAACAACCTAATTTACATAGAATCAGATCTAAACAAAATCGAAATTATAGATGTAGAACCAGATATACGAAATTAATATTGCATATACACATACACAATTATATTAATCAAAAATTACCTTTTCCGAAGATGATGCTCGCGATAATTCTCTCCTTTTCTCTCTTGCTTTCTCGCTCTCGATCTGATCTCTTACTAAGTGCGTGTTGTTTTTAAATTCTTTTTATTTTTTTATTCTTTTAATCCTGGTCGTTAGTTATTTTAATGGTTAGATTATGGGTTTCCATGGTACTCCATATAAAGTGGGTCTCCATAGAGTGTGACTCTATTTATGATTACTAGCATAATAACCCGTGCGAGGCACGGGTCATCCTCTAGCAATTGCTATAAATTCTGTATAGTTTTACGATTTAAGGATATTTTTTAATATAATTGCATCTTTTATGTTCATACATATTATAATATCAGTATTTTAATTTTTGTATTATTTTATTTATGTATAGATCATATGAGCACTAAAAAGAGGATGTGAATAATACTCGTCATACAATACTTTCTAGATAAAATTCGAACGCTTCTTAATATTTATTTCTTTAAATATCTCATCAAGATATAAGTCGCATAGAATTATACTCCGAAATTACGAGAGGGTTGATTCCCAACACTAACATAATTTCATATATTGTTTGCATAAATATTAAAAGGATGGTACTTTTGTAATGTTTAAACATAGAGGGATATTATCGTAAGTTCACAACCATTAAAATGACACTTTTTGCACTTGTGTTGTGGTTTAATATATAGTAATAGATAGAGAGATTGTGTACCATATTGTGAAACCTAAAATGTGACATTTTTAAAATAATATGAGTCTCCATTATTTTTACTCAAAAATTAAAGTAATAGTAAAAGTAAGATAATGGAGAGGTCGAGTTTGTTTAAAAGGCTTATTAACTCAAAATAATAAAGTCTGTGCAACACAATGGTTAGTAGGATAAATTGTGTGGAGGAGGCTCTTAGTTCGATTCACCATAAGAATAAAATTTACTCATTTTTTCCATTTAAATGAGAGTGACATTTCATGTAATTTTATAACTTGTAAGGGTATAACTGTAATATCATAGATGATTTATTGGCTCAACATGCCCCTAAAAATCCCCTTGTTATTTTATTATACGTAGAAAGAATGGATGGATGTGTATCATATTGTGAAACCTAAAATATAATATTTTTAAAATTGTACGGTTTATAAATTAATAGATATAAATTTGTACGATCGTAGACTCACGACTCGTACAGTCGTACTAAATTTAAGATGTATAAACAGGTGAGTCACGAGTACTAAATTATGAATTGTTGATCCAAATTAATTTGAATTTTGAGTCTTTTCCAATTATTCAAACTAGCTTTGATTGGAACTCAAATTTAATTGTTGTTTAAAATTATCATGATTTCATTGCGATCGATAATAATAAATTGCAATATTCGGGACAATAATATTTGAATCATTACTTAACAAATAATATTACACAATGACGGGATAACTTATTAATTGGTGAATGAAAATACGTACAAAGATCAAGTAAAAACAAGTGCATTATCATCAAACAAAATTTACTGCATTGTCACGCAAAATTACATGAGCTATGTTCAGTAAAAAAAACTTATAATATTTGAAATATTATCAGCATGATAACCAAGAAGAACAAGAACATTAGAGGAGGTTCAACCACGGATTTGAGGAGAAAGGTCTAAGACAATATTTCTTATTCGTAAGAATCTTAAAAAGTCATTGTCAGCAAAGGTTTATTTGTTATAAAATCCTAATATTGTAATCTAATAAACACTTCTCACTTCTGTTAAAACAAGATTCATGGTTGGATTTTCACAGATTATATATAGAGTGTAGACTGATGCTTGCATGAGAATTTAAACGATTAATTTAAACAATATTTCTTACTAGTTATATTTGATTAATTTAATTAAACAGTTTAAGTTTCAAATCTTTTACATTCAGTCAATATCAAACCATTAGTAACCTGTGTAAGGAACTCCACAAAACCGACCTCGGCCTACAACTATTATCAGATCTCATTACAGTCCTCGGTCTTACTGTTTACCCAGCCAACTATAAAATTAATACCAATAAATTTAATCCGACAACACAATTAATACCAGTTATACATAGAGTAAAAAGGAAAATGATGGTACACTTAATTGCAAAAAAGTGACCGAACTTTTAGATTTTCATTTAAGTGGCCACACTTTGTTTTTGATTTTTAAAATAGTGAACAGGCCTCAGCTACCAATTCCCTTCGTCGCATCCCCTACTTCATCCTTCCTGCAAAAGTCCAACATCTCACTTGTGGGGAGATATTTATTAAAAAAAGGGAGGGAAGTTGCAAAGGCTCAAGTTTTTGCATCCATATGAACTACTATCAGTCTAGCCAAGTCACTGTATCTGACCTACGACCAGTTTCATTTTTCCATCCTAAGAGTACAATTCTAATTCCTTAACAATTACTGGATTGTCTTTGCTTAATATTGACTGGTAGAAAATGTATATTAGGCATCTTTAATTGAATAAATGATACATCAGGGAGCCTGATATAGTGTCAATAAATCATGTAAATGGTTTACCAAAGCGTATGAATTAGATTGATTGAATATATGTGGGAGAGAGAGCGAACCTGCCAAGAACAGCATTTTCCATCTGATAGAAAATCTATAATTTATAGCATTTTACAGTCTCTTGATTTGACAGAGAACATAACCAGCAGAGTATTATTTGGCCACCAGATACAATATATCCTCTACGGGTAAATTACAAAAGATCAATAGTCTACCATGCATCGTAGATTAAGAACCGCATCCCAGTATACGGCTTTCTTTGATGTGTCTATTATTAGACTTTCCACTGAGAAATGTCAAAACACCATATTTAGATATTAAGCACTTCCATTATGCCCACAAGTCAAAAGAGAAATTAAGAAGACCTTACTCCTACATAGCTTCAAATATGAAGGCATTCTGGTCAATGTCATTCAGGTCTTCTGAAAGTGGATCATTTCCGATCAGCATATCCTAAAGCAATATGAACTTAACATAGAAATACAGAACCAGTTATCTTTTATGCAATAGTTACAAATTTAACTCTCTAGTCAATGCGAGAATCGTCAATGTTAGCAATACCTCAACATTTCTGCCACATAACCAACTAAAAGAGACAAAATGATATAGCTGCTGTTGTCCAGGTGAACCCTCAGGTACAGTCTTCACAATGCAATTCAGGCACTCATCCCAGTTGCACAGTAATATTGGATATTTCCAAATAAGATCAGCAAGAGCATTATGCATACCAGATGTAAGGTTGAAGACTTGGTGTACCTACAGAAATGAAAAAAAGAAGGCAATAAGTCACTTACATGACAAAAATAAAGAGGTGGCGTTAAGAGTTAATCATTCACTCCTATTAGAGCCAAAGCAGCAATGATCATATCATCATGGTATGCAGGATTTTCATATTCTTTAAGGTCATGTATATGTCTGCAAGGATTATAACCTGGGAAATCCAGCATTTGCACTCTATTTGTTCTACATAATACTTGAAAAGAACATTTGAACTAATTTTAGTCACTTTCTAGTTCATATTTGGGAATCTTTTAATCCTACTCTCTCCCTATTAATTCCATGCAACTAAACAAAAAAGACGTCTACTGATGGTATATCTTAAGAGATGAATTTATACTAAATTTAGAGCAAATATGCCAACAGTTGGGGAATGAATAATCCCATGAAACGAGAAATAGAAGGCATATGGATCTCTCAATTATCAAGGGTACATGCATTCACTGTTGCAAGGTACAATAATAAAATTACTTCAAGTTCTCTAAAATCAAGAACTCGTCAAATACTATCATTTGATCATTTGTATCCCATCACTTTAAGCTTCTACACCAAAATCTTTAATTATACATTCATGTCTTACTTTTGAAGAGGATGAAGATGAGAACAATCACAAGGACACATATAAGATGTAGATAAAGCTGATGATTTAACAGCAACAAGTTAAACATGCCCATCTGGGAAACTGATTACCATAAGAGAAATGCTTATGGTAGAAGATGATAAGAAGGAACTTAATAAACAGATATAGCACTGAAATCTAAAAATCAGACTTGTGCTTTTGGAGTAGAAACTGGGTAGTAGGGTCTAGTTATTCGTCACAATACAGTTCAATGAGAGTATCAACTAATCTATATTTCATGTAAAAGAGCCAGCCTTTGTAAAAAAGGGCATCCACTCTCCATTGTACGACTAATATTCTCATTTTCTCCATTGTATGACTAATATTCCACAGAACAGATGCCAAATTCTACTACCATTCTAAAATATAAAAATTCGAAAGCATTTACTTTATCCTTCTTTTGCCACATCACATTCTCGTTCAAGATAACAACAGAGTCATATGAGTCATGACTCATAAGTCATATTTATAATAGTTCTCTGTGACTAGCACAGTACACAATAAGTAACGAGTAAATTACAAAATGATGGCCATATTTTACACCAATTTTCAGAAAAATGGCTAAATTTTTAAATTCGCAAAATAATGGCCAAATTTTATTTCCGTCTTTTAAAAGAATGGCTCACGCTAATTGTGAACGTGAAAAGGAGCCATTTTTTATTAAAGTGGAAACAAAATTTAGCCATCCTTTTAAAAAAAAGTTAGCGGGAGCCACTCTTTTAAAATGCGGGAACTAAAACTGGCCATTAATTTGCTAACTTGAAAGTTTGGCCACATTTTTGAAATTCGGTGTAAATACGGCCACCACTCTATAATTTACTCATAAGTAACATAGGCAAACAACCAACTTTCATGAAAATATCTAGCATTTGCAATTATTTCATAATGCAGCACTGTAAATGACTAAATGGACCAGTGAGTATATATTAGAATACATAAAGCAAAAAAAAAAACATAACATATTAGAAAATAGTACAACATATGAAGATCTGTAATAATAAAGCCCATTTCGGCCGTAATACCCTTTGTTGCAGAGAAAATGTTAAATAGGGTATCAGGTAATACCCTTTGTTGCAGAAGAGAAAATGTTAAATAGGGTATGAGGTTGAACAGGGCAAGGATCATATCTTCCCAGCACACGAGAAATAGTGTCAATTATCACTTGCCCATCTTTGTAGGCACATACCACCTAAGGTCAATTATATTACAATAATACTACATTTATATAATGAACTTCAGCAAACTATGAAAACTTAATATGTCTCCACTGTCCAGACTACAACACTAGCCACACAATAGAACTACATTACTGCTTTACCATCCAAAATAGGAGCTTACCCGAGACTGTTTTAACCAATTAACATTATCTGGAATTAGTAATCATTATTGATCTTGTATCTCCTTAGAAGATTCATATGAGCAATTGTGCTATGACCAAGTCAACTACTTTATAATGCATGTCCATGTTTCACAGTTTTGAAAGTATCGCAGATCTTACAGAGTCTCACACTTTCCATTATAACTGAGTGCAGCAAGACAGGTTTCAGAAAAATAAAATAAAAGTAACACGTAAGTTACCACCCCCGATTGCAATATTCCCATGTATACATACACAAATATGTACCTGTATTCCAAGAATTTCATCAGCATTCCCAAGCTCAACTAATAAGTGCCTCAATTTCGCCTCCACATCAAATGAACAGGCGTGTTGTATATCCATCGCACATTTGATCTTGGGCCATAATCAATGTTGCTGAAAGCAGCTTATTTAACAGTTACATAAGCTTAGCAGGAGGCAAGGATCACAAAAATAAAAACCTCTAATGCAGCACAGACTTACCATTATAGAACAGATTAAGCGAACAGCCTCATGACATCCACATAGTTTATGTGAACCTTCATTATAGATGAAAGCCCTGAACTGATGTCGATTATTAGTTAGACTAGTTAACATCGCAGAGAAGCACAAAAGGATTTCTTGAATACCTCTAAGTAGATTGAGAACCCGACTGAATATCACAATATAACTGGCAAAGCATTAACCTGCACATAAACTTTATGAGGATCTTGGCTATGGCAAAGAAAACAAAACAAAATGGACAACAGGACAAGTATAATGAGACTGATACAAAAATAAATTATTACTGTTATTATGCAGCTGATCTTTTTCTAATCTCCAAATTATACGCAATTTCTGCACTTAGTCATTAAAATTTTCTTTCACAGCATCTAGTACAAACTTTTGCAATGCTATCTGATCTGAAAATTACTTTGTTTGCCAAATTAAACTGATATTGCAAACTACAATATCAAGGACAAATGCATGGACATTGTGGTTTATGCAATAAATATGAAAAAAGATCTATGGTCTGGAAACTAAAGGTGATATAACTTATCCTTACAGGATAAAAGCGACGAGATTCCTTCTGGCTGAGCGTCAAGCTTACCTTCTTAAGTTTTGCTTTTTCCTTCTAAGATTTCAAGTGTTCCTCGATAAGAAAAAAACAAACTAAATTATGATCCCTTGCATATATATTGAACACAGATGTACTTTGTAAATTTTCACTCACATCTTCCCTGGAAGGCGCTGAATTACGGAATCAGAGCTGTTACCTCCACTGCCTCATCTGGCAAGTCCATGCGAAATCTAAATCCCATTCCGCAAGGGCAGACAGAAGTGCCACATGATCACCCTGCCATTGACATCTTAGCTATTGATGAGCTACTTGTGGTACACTAAGTTTTTAAAGTGACATGCTCAGTGGATCTGCAATAGTGAAAGATAATACTATCAAAGCACTATTTCAATCTCTCAATTCATTTGAAAGCAATAGAAATTATTAAAACTCGTTTCATTACTTAATCAGATAAAGAGAATTTTTTGTGAAAGGGTAATGGATGTTCAAAATATCAAACACTGAAAGCAGCTCTGCGAGGATAAGTTCTAGTGGATTTCCCCCCCTAGAAACTATACCTTGGTTGCAATAATCAACATGATGAGAAAGTACCTTCCAGTTGTGTAGATGTCTTAATTCCTGAAGTTATTCAGGTAAGAAATCAGGCTAAACACACGAAAAATGTGTCAATAAGTTCTAGATGTCTTAATTCATTCATTTGTGTCCCATCACTTTAAGCTTATACAGTAAAATCGTTAGGAATAAATTCATATCTAACTTTTGAAGAGGATGGATATAAGAACAATCACAAAGACACATATAAGATGTAGATAAAGCTGATGATTTAACAGCAACAGGTAGACATGACGATCTGAGTAACTGATTACCATAAGGGAAATGCTTTTGGTAGAATATAATGGTAAGGAACTTAATAACCAGATGTAGCATTAAAAACTGTAAACGAGACCAGTGCTTTTGGAGTAGACAGTGGGTTGTAAGGTCTAGTTATTTGTCACATATACAATCTAATGAGAGTATCAACTTATCCATATTTCATGTAAAAGAGCCAGCCTTTGTGAAAAAGGGCTTCCACTCTCCATTGGACGACAAAATAGTCCTCTAAGACACTGCCACCAACTTCCTCAGAAAAGATGCCAAACTGTAATACTATTTTACAATATAATAACTATGAAAGCATTTACTCCATCCTTTTGCCAAATCACATTCTCGTTCAAGATAACAACAGAGTCATGAATCATAGGTAAAATAGTTCTATGTGACTAGCACAGTACATAATATAGTAGCATAGGCAAACAACCAATTTTCATGAAAAAATCTAGCATATGCAATTATTACAAAATGTAGCACTGTAAATGACTAAATGGACCAGTGAGCAACTGAGCAGTGAGCATATATAAAAATACATAAAGCAAAAAAAATAATCATAAACTACAACAAAGATATGAAGATCTGTCATAATAAAGCAGATTTAGTATTGATTACATACCTATTGTCAACCAGCCAATGTACCATTCCGGCTGTAATACCCTTTGTTGCAGAGAAAACATTAAATAGGGTATCAGGTTGAAGAGGGCGAGGATCATATCTTCCAAGCACACCAGCAGCAGTGTCAATTATCACTTGCCCATCTTTGTAGGCACATACCTAAGGTCAATATTATATTGAATGAAAATGTATTACAATAATACTACTTTAACGTAATGAACTTCAGCAAGTTATGATGACTCAATGTCTCCCAGACTGCAACACTAGCCACTTGATAGAACTACATCACTGCTTTGCCACCAAAAATAAGAGCCTACCCAAGACTGTTTAAATTAACATTATCTGAAAATCGTAGTCATTATTGATCTTGTGCGTCCTTAAAAGATTCATGTGAGTAATTGTGTTGACTAAAGTCAACTACTTTATAATGCATGCAATCACATGTCCATGTTTCAGAGTTTTTAAAGAATCACAGATCTTCATGTTTCAGAGTTTTTAAAGAATCACAGATCTTACAGTCTCTTTCACGTCACGTTCCATTATAACTGAGTGCAGAAAGAGAGGTTTTCAGAGAAATTAACTGAAAAATAAAATGTAAGCTACCACCACCGTTTGCAATATTCCCATGTGTATATATATACATATGTATGTACCTGTAACCAAGAATTTTATCAGCGTTGCCCAGCTCAACTAGTAAATGCCTCAATTTCGTCTTCACGTCAGAATGAACAGGGGTGTTGTATATCCATTGCGCATTTGATCTCGGGCCATTATCAATATTGCTGAAAGCAGCTTATTTAACAGTTACATAAGCTAAACAAGAGGCAAGGATCACAAAAATGAAAGCCTCTAATACATCACACACCTACCATTGTAAAACAGATTCAGTGAACAGCCTCATGATATCCGCATAGTTTATGCGAACCTTCATTATAGATGAAAGCCCTGAACAGATGTCGATTATTAGGTAGAACAGTAAAATTAGTTAACATCACAGGAAAGCACAAAAGGATTTCTTGAATACCTTTCAAGTAAATTGAGATCCCGACTGAAGATCACAATATCACCTAGAAAAGCATCAACCTGCACATGAACTTCATGAGGATCTTGGCTATGGCAAAAACGAAACAAAATGGACATGTACAACGAGACTGATACAAAAATATATTATTACTACTATAATGCAGCTGATCTTTTTCTAATCTCCAAACTAATACTAAATTTATGTATTAATCCTTAAAACCATTCACAGCATCTGATACAAACTTTTACAATAGGCCATCTGATCTAAAAATTATTTTTTTAGCCTAATTAAACTGATATTGCTGATTTCAATATTCATGGACCAAATGCATGGACATTGTAGTTTGTGCAAGAAGTCGGAGAAAGACCTTTGGTCTGGAAACTAAAGGTGATGTCACCTATACTTACAGAATTGAAGCGATGAGATTCCTTCTAGCTGAGCTTCAAGCTTTCCTTCTTAAGTTTTGCTTTTTCCTTGTAAGATTTCAAGTGTTCCTTGATAAGAGAAAAACAAACTATATTATGATCCCCTGCATATATAGCGAACATGGAGGCTAATTTCCTGGAAGGCGCTGAATTACGGAATATCAGAGCTGTTACCTCCATTGCCTCATCTGGCAAGTCCATGCGAAATCTAAATCCCATTTCCGCAAGGGCAGATAGAAGTGCCACATGATCACCCTGTAATTGACATCTTAGCTATTGAAGAGGTACTTCTGGTGCACCAAATTTAAATTGACATGCTCAGTGGATCCGCAATAGTTAAAGGTAATACTATCATAAGTACTATTTCAAACTCTCAATTCATTCGAGAGCAATAGAGATTATAAAACCTTGTTTCACTACTCTTGCATAAAAAGAGAAAAATTGTTCAATGGGTAACCGATGTTCAAAATATCAAACACTGAAAGCAGGTGTGCGTGGATAAGTTCTAATTTTGGAGCAGAACTGGGGATATAGAGATGGATTCTAAAACAGGTTTGCAAGGATAACCACGTGGCTTGGCCTATAGTTAACTTGCAAACTAAATCTGCACATTTTACCCATTTAGATAGTTCATCACATGAAAAACTAGCAAATATTTTACACTGCAGAAAGTGAGTGACAATCAGACAGTAATATATTATAAACCATACGGCAGATACCCGGGTTTTAGGAATTGATAATGCTTATAACACGATTAAACAAAGCCCAAATTAAGTCCCGAATTATGCTCAACTTTATGAACCAAATCATGTGATGAATATTTTCTAGGGGCTTTGTAATCTTCTAGTATATCTGCAGACACAAATTTCTCATTGCTTCTTATCTTGGTACAAAGATTACCAACCCCAACAGAAGCTAGGAACATTTTTGCTAAACCTTGTTTCATAGAACTCGTCAATAGGTTAGTAAGACCAAAATCAAGCAAAATTGGATGATTGTATTATCATATTCTCTCTCTCATACAAAGACACAAAGACAGAGAGAGACTCATAAACTATCATTTTATACAATGAGGCAAATATATGAAACTGATAAATCAACCAAAATATTAACACAAACAAACAGTTCAAATTAATGCAACTAGCTAGTCCATACATAAAAACAATCAAGCACACACATGTAAACAAAATTAAAAAGTAAATAACGGTGAAATGTTGAGAGACTACAGTTTTTTACTGATGACGGTGATAAAGAAAAAAAGTGATCCGAAACGGCGATCTAGATACGAGAGGTGGAGTAAACCAAACCAGTCTTGAAAGTGTTGTGTATTAGAAAAAGAGGGACACGTGATGAAGAGATAGATGGTCACAAGTATTGATTGACTATTGTGCTACGATACGACGACAACAAGGCTCCGAACCGGTTCTAAGGTTTTAGGAACGGATATGGATCATTCTAAATGCAATTGATAATCTCTTCCTCCCAATTTACACACGTACTATTTGATTTTTGATTAGTTTAGAGCGGTGTATTGAACTGAGATTTTAATGAATTTATGATAATTCATGAATTTTAACGAATTTTTTAAATCCACATATTGTTTAAATTTTACAAAGAATCTACTAAAATTGGTGTAGAGTCATTGAGATTTGAAAAGTTTTTTTAGAAATCCATCAAAATCTCATTGATTTTTGCAAGATTTCAAAACTTATAAAAACAACTAGTCGATAAAGCCGCGCTTCGCAGCGGTATTACAAAATTTTTAAAAATAATTTCAATATATATTTGTCTTATATTATATCATCAATATTAAATTTTAATAGTTAACACGATCCTCTCTATTGAGCCGCTCTCTCCTTAAATACGATTCTTTCTATAGCTCTTTAGTTAAAATCAAAACTCATTTTTAACATATATTATGAATATTTATATTATAATTTTAATCCATAAAAAACCGAAACTTAAAAATAAAATACAATTTATATCCTCACACCTATTCTAGTCGACAAAATCGCGTTTCGCGACGGCGTTATAAGTTTTTTTTAAAAAAATCAATATATAATTATCTTACATTATTTTAACAATTAACACGATAGTCTCTAATAAGCCGCTCTCTCGTTAAACACGATTCTTGCTATGGAGCCGTTCTCTCGTTAAAACGAAACTCATTTTTAACATATATGATGAACATTTGTATTATAATTTTAATTCATAAAACTGAAACCTAAAAATAAAATAAACTTGTACCATAATTATATATGATTGATACTCATCTTATACAATAACTTATTTCCTTAAAATTAAAAATTAGAATGAGAGTGAATTCAAATTTTTACTTTTTCTAAAACTTTATAATATGTATGAAATTTCGAAAAATGAAAATACATCTTACATTCACTATATATTACAAAAACTCCTGTAATTATTTTCTTACCTAAAATTTAAAACATATAAATAAAGTAAATTTAATATTTTATATTAAATTTATACTAAAATTAAAAAAGTTACTATAGTATAATTTTTAGAGGAACTGCCTATAAATTCTTTTATATATATGCACACTAATATATATATAGTATGATATTTAATTTAAAAAAGATATTGATATCATTTCCTATTAATTTGAATTCCTTTTCTAACTTGAATATGTTAAAATAAATTTTAGTTACATGTCTACACTATAAACTTGAATTTCTCCTTTCTTGTAAATTTGTATGGCTTTCAAATTCCCATCTTTCTATAAATTCGAATGCATACCAAAAGAAAAATTTTATATTTCCTGCATGGTAATGTCCTTCTGTAATGATAGCATCAATTTATTTTTTCAATGTGAAAATTATTCAGCATGGGAATAATATTGAATTTATGGATATTTTTTACAAATGCAAGTATAATGAACTTGTATAAAAAAGTTTAGAATAAAGAATTTTAAGAAATAAGATAATCAAGTTTAGAAGATTGCCACCTCACAGCCTTCTTATTCTACTTCCATTAGAACTTTTAATTATATGTGTTCTATTTTGAATAAAACTTTTAATTATATGACTCACAAATATATATTCCAATTTCAATAGAACTTTTTTTAATTATATGTATTCCTTACAAATGTGAACTTTTTCATCTTTATAAGTTCGAACACCTATATTATTTCTAATAAAACTTTTAATTATATGTCTTACTTAAAAATATTAACTACTCTCGTTAAAAATTCGAACACATAATTACTTCCAATAAAACATTTAATTATACGTCTAACCTATAAATTCTAACCTATAAATTCGAACACCTATTCTACTTTTATTATGTTAAAAAATATCATTAAATTTATTAGTATTTAAAAATTCTAAAATTCTAAAATTCTAAGAAATTAAAAAAAAAACAGATTGAGACGATCTTGAGGTGCCACCTAACCTTCACCAATGACCATAATATCATGATCACTTGAAAATCCCTTGAAACACATTATCATTTATTTTCTTCAAATACAAAAAGAATTCATACATCTACTGTTACTAATATTACTACAAGAAATAGAGCCATTTCCGACCGTTTGAACGGTCGGTTTTAACCGACTGACGGTTGGTTTTAATTGGTCAATTTTAGCCTAGTCGGTTTTGTACCAAAACGGTCGGTTTTAATCGTTGAATGCCATTGACCACCAAAGACCTCTGTGCCACGTGTCGTGGGGCCCAGCTGACGTGGCGGTCGCACATCAGTGACGTGTCACTGCCACGTGACCGGGTCCCACGACACGTGCTGTGCATTAAATTTAATTGTTAATTATTTTTTTATTATTAACGATCGGTTTTATTGGTCGGTTTTATAACCGACCATAAAAGTCAGTTTTATAACTAACCGACCATTACGGTCGGATTTATTCCAGAAGGTTTTACTGGATTTTTTGCCTTTTTTGTAACCGACCAAATAAAACCGACCAATATTTGGCCTGGGAGTGAATGGTCAAAAACGGTCGGTTTTGCTCCTTCGGTCGGAGTAAACGGTCGGTTTTAGTCTGCAATTTTTTTTTTTTTGGCCTGCAGTTCTGGTTCCCCTGTACACTATTGCCAAAAACACAATCAAAACCAAGAACAAGATAAAACAAACATCACCACCAATCCAGTACCAACAAAATAAACACATTTAATTAACCAAATAGCATAATCCATGAAAACCAACTACATACATTAAACCGCGAGTTTTCCAAAATATAGCAAACTTAATTTACATGCAATAATTTTAAAAACTAACAACCGGCTACTCAAACGGTCCCTCAAAATGTAATATTCCATCATCACGGTATCCTCCATCATCCTGTCCATCGCCCTCTCCTCCATTGCCCTCTCCTCCTCCATGGCCCTCTCCTTCATTGTCCTCTCCTCCATCGTCCTCTCCTCCATCGTCCTCCCCCCATCATCGGCACCACCTTGAGCCCTCCTTATCGCCTAAATGTAAGAGGAGGCGAGACTTAATTCCTTTTCAAAATTACACTAACATTTATAATAATAACTAAAGTAAAAAGTGACTTGAAAAATTCCTATTTACCTCCGCATTTGCATTTTCATATTTGTTATAAATCGATTGGAGGATTTCTCCAACCAATCGAGTTACCTCAGCAACAATAGCATTAGAAAATGCTTGTGAACCCATTTTCGGGTTCCTTTGCATTTCTAAAGCGGCATTGGCGATATTTGAGACTTGTGCGAAGGTTGGCGGAGTATGGTAGGCGCCCAGATTTGCTTGTGCTTCATTCAAGACATTCCTCACTACATTGATGAATAGGGGATCCAGAATAACCGATCCGCTGCCTTGATTAGCTTGGCTTGAAGAACCTGCACCACCAACACGTTGGGCCCGATAATTTGCAGCAAGATCCAGGATGAGAGTGGACGCCGGGATCCGTGGAAAACCAATAAGCTGATTTCTCGGGGGTTTTGCACACCCCGGGGCAGTTGCTTCAAGCCACCATTGTAGAGGATGAGTGGCTTCTTCCTCCCCGCCGGGTTGACTCGCAAACCAATCCCGGTTTCGTTCGACTATGTCCGCATATCGAGCCTATAAAAAATAAATTAAAAGTATTATAAATAGCATATATATAGTATATTAGGAAGGAAAAGGTTTAAATTTATACCGCAATCAATCGACTTTCCTCGGTCATGTAATCCGAATCACATGGAAGCTCATCTATCTCAACACGTTTACCATTTTTCTTCAAATGAGTCTTCTTATACCACCAAGGTAGGGGGTTTCTTTCCAACCTTGGCAACATATTCCTATAAATCACAACAAAGAAAAATTACAACAAAACATGAAAAAGTTAATAAAGATAACCAAGAAATGACAATACATACATCTTCCATCTCCGTAAATGACTTTGCACCCGCACTATGCAAACTCTTTAGCTTTTCTCGGTTCTTGGAACCAACTCCGGAGAGATGACCATGGGCTTCGCCATTCCAATACTCCACAAGCTCCTTCCAAAAGTCATCATCAAATATGCCCGGGTTAATTTCAAAAAGGGTTTTGTTCAACCTCTTCGCATCTGCCTTGGCCTTTTTTTCGTCTCATTTAAGGTGTGCTTAATTTCACTTTGAACATGCTTATAAATATTCTCATAAGCACCCTGGTCGGTTTGTTCATCCTCCTTGTGTGTGTAATAATTCTACAAAACAAGCATCGTCATAATCACACACACACACACATATATGTATATATATATGTATATATATTACTATTATCTAAACTTTTTACTAAATCGAAAAGAAAATAAAATAGTATTTGACTTACATTGAATTCGGTTATCACATCCGTAATCCATTTTGGGTTCCTAGCCACAATATCCCTATAGGTAAACAAACCACGTGGCCACGTTGATCTCATGATTTGTAAGATCGTTTTTTTAGCCAACGGATGCTTGATACTACAATAAACAATAACAATGACGAATTAAGTGATGAGAATAAGGCAAAAACTATAAAACTAGCAATTTCAAGTTTTTTTTCAAATTCCAAAAATATTTCTAAATATAGTTAATTAGAAAAAACTAACTAGAAAGGCCTTTTTGAACCATCAACTTAAACATTAAGAATGTATTTGATATTTTTCAAATTACAGGGGTCTATGTACTACTTTCAATAGAAATTTTTATTTATTTGTTTTTTCTATAAATTTAAATTCTTATTGTCTATAAATTCGAACTCCTATTCTACTTTCAATAGAACATTTAATCATATGCTTTATAAATACTTATTCTACCTCCAATAGAACTTTTAATCATATGTCTTCCTATAAATTCGAACTCTTCTCCTCTATAAATTCGAACACCTATTCTACTTCTAATATGTTAAATGATCTTTTTATATTTATAAGTGTTTAAAATTCTAGAAAATTAGAAAAATAGATTGAAAAAAAATAAAAAAATAATAGATATATATATTGATATACTTTTTCTATAAATTCGAACTCTTATTCCCTATAAATTTGAACTCCTATTCTACTTCCAATAGAACTTTTAATCATATGCTTTATAAATACTTATTCTACTTTGAATAGAAACTTTTATTTATTTGTTTTTTCTATAAATTTAAACTCTTATTATCTATAAATTCGAACTCCTATTCTACTTTCAATAGAACATTTAATCATATGCTTTATAAATACTTATTCTACCTCCAATAGAACTTTTAATCATATGTCTTCCTATAAATTTGAACTCTTCTCCTCTATAAATTCGAACACCTATTCTACTTCTAATATGTTAAATGATCTTTTTATATTTATAAGTGTTTAAAATTCTAGAAAATTAGAAAAATAGATTGAGACGATCTTAGAGCGCCACCTAAGCTCCCGCGTATCCTCCTTTATATATATAATAGACTAGTCGACTAAGCCGCGCTTTGCGGCGGCCTTATAATATTTTTTTTAAAATTTTAAATAAAGTTATTTAAGAAAAAAATCGACAAAAATATATGTATAATATCAATAAAGATTGGCGAACAAAATATTATATAAATTAAATATACACAGATAATTTATTCACATATTTTTCTATACCAATTTTGTAAAACTATTTTTTAGGCCGACACCCGTTGTGTATATTATAAAAAGCGTAAACACTAATAAAAATTTAAATACTAAAATTCTCTTTGACTTTGATGTGAGATTTTCTTCGGATTTAATTAGAATTAGGAGATAATATTGTAAAAGAAAAGGCTAGAACTTCCTTTTTGTATAAATTAAATATACAGAAATAATAAGATGTATTATTCATATATTTTTGTATACCGATTTTGTCTCACGGTTTTTAGACCGACACCCATTGTATATATTATGAAAAGCGTACACGCTATTAAAAATTTAAATGATAAATTCTCTTTGACTTTGCTTCGATTTGCGTGTCAATGAGATTTTCTTAGGATTCAATTAGAATTGGGAGATACTTTACAATGTAAAAGAAAAGTTAGAACTTCCTTTTTATATCCTAACTACAATATAATTAGTGGAAATTCGAAAATCTTTTCTATTTCGATGATATTAATGTTAAAAAGGAAGTTTTGATTTTTTTTCTAAATAATGGGGATTAAAGAAGTGAATTTTAATTTTAATTATTTAAAATAGAGGAACTATAGAAAAATAGATAAATAGAATTCAATAACTTAGAATTAGGAGATATTGTTGCAAGTCCATCTTAGTTGTAGGTGTTTTGCCTACACTATGATTATTCTAGAATTGTTGCATTATTTTTATCCTTATTTTTGTATCGAATTTGTACTAAATATTTGATATTGATACACTTATTTACTATAAGATTGACATCAACAAACAATACATGATATAAAACAAATTATATTACTTGTCATTATCGTACAACCTGAATGTGAAAACTCCTTTTTTTTTTTATAGAATCCTTAATGTGGTAACTCGTTGTCATTATTTTTTAAAAAAATATAGATTATTTAAGAAAGAAATCAAAAAATAAATATCTACAAATATATTTAGTGAACACAATATTGTACAAATTTTAATATATATACAGAAAACAAAATAAACTATATACTTATTTTTTACGTCGATTTTGTGTAATGTTTTCTTAGGCCGACACCCGTTGTAATAAATAAATATAGATAAAAAGAGCATATTTGATTGAAATAATTAAAAGAACACGTTGGAATTTTATGGTCAAGAACTATGAGAAAGATAAAAACGATAAATTAACAATTAACAGTAAATAAATAAAGATGAAATGGTAAAAGTTCAAACCTTTTGTGCCAAGTTTCTCAAGTACTTCTACTTTCCAAATAGAGAAAGTTCTTCTAATTCTTGTTCACACGATCAGGTGTTTCTATACCGAGATCAGTAACAAAAAAAATATGAAAGTCAAAATAAAGAACAACCACTGGCTACTAATACACTACACCACACCACAAATGGTCTATGGCAACACCCAAAAAAAGTGTTAAAAATGCTGAAAAATGTTACCATAGGATTTAAGGCAACACTTTTGTCAATTTTGCAGGTGTTGGGAATTTGCATGTGGGCCTAGAGGTTAAGCCAACACATTTTGTCACACCTATGCCAACATCAACAACATGTTGCCTTAGGCACTTATGCCAACATTTTATGCAAAATAGCAACACTAATTCCGGTGTTGGCATAAAGTTTATGGCAACACTGTCTAATCAACACCAACACCTTTGCGATGTTGCCATATAACCTATTCCAACATCAATATAATCTACAGCAACATCACTTGATTTAACAGTTTACATTTTTGCCAACATCCTAACATGTTATAGTAACACTTTTTAGATAACATTTTTCAAGTTTTAGCAACATCTTTATAGGCTATGGCAACATTTTTGTAAAAAAAAATTAACAGCAGCTTCCTAAATTTTTAACACCATCTTTAACCATAAATAAATTTTTAACAACATGCTAAGTTTTAGCAACTGATCAACATAAATAAATTATCCAAACTCAAGGATTACATAACCAAATCAAAGTCAAACATCGTTAACAAGTTACTTAGCAAAAGATCTTGTCAAACATCGTTAACAAGATAGACATAAAGAGAAGCACCTAAGTTCATAATGTCTCAAAAGATTTCATAACTACTAGCTAATTAAGACAGAAAGATTTCAATACTAGCTAAGACAGAAGCATCAAGAAGCTGTGTCGGCTTCACTTGCATCACCATTGTTAGGTGGTTGTGCCTCCATAGTACTTAACTCGTCAATATCAACCTTGAGCACCTCCGGACACTTATCTGCCAGTTTGGATATCACCATCTTAACATTTTCTCGAACCTTCTTCTCCATTTTTTCATCCATCTCCTGCGCAATTTGATCCCGAATCTTTTCAGTCAAACTTGCCAAGTGCTGATCTGAGAGAGCTGAAGTGCTGATCTTTTCAGTTGCAGCTCGTGTTGCCAATTTTCCCTTTGCTTCCTTTTTCCGGATAAGTCTCCCAACTAAATAAGATCGGCTGTGCTCTTTGCCACCATAAACAAGCTTATTAGCATCGTCCACATTTCCCTCCTCAAGAACTTTCTGAACATCTTCCTGTAAAAAGAAAAGTTAATACAATAAATAATAATGCATAAACAATGCAGAAAAGAACTTTAATTACTAAAACAAAACTTACAATCTTCTTTGTAACCACATCAGTAGGTAACTTATACTCTCTGGTTTCCTCTCTTTTGCGTGTTTTAATGTAAATATCAGCATCTGATATTGGTGCCGGTGGTTCATCAGGTTTAGCACGCTGCTCCCTCTCAATCACCTTGCATAAAGTAGTAATAGAGTTATAAACATTACCCTAAAATCAAACTCAACATTCGAGCAGTTGGGTCCAAACCGCCAAAAGAAAAAGTACACAATATTGCATTTTAAACCTCTACAATATTGCGAGTTTATAAAAAATGTTCACTTACCATTTTATGGCAGATTTGGGCGAAACTATTAGGCCCAGCAGTATGCGTTTCTGTTATCTTGCTTCGAGCTAGAGCATTTTTTCTGGCTCTCTCCTACAAAGGACAAAATATAGCAAATGCGTAAACCGGGTGATTGATGCATTGACATATTTGGTTAATTACCAAACAAATTTATTACCTGCACTTTTTCATCAGCCCAATAGTTTAAAAGGATCTTAAAGTCTGTCAAAGGAATGTTCCTTGGCCTATTTTGCAGCCTCTGCTCATCATTAGGATACTTAGTGTAATGATTACTCTTGATTGTAGCTTTGTGTGTCCTAAACTGATCACGCATCGTGAGCATTACATACTCATAACCCTCCTCTTCAATGATGTACTTGTCCTAATTGTCAAATATTTACAGGTAAAGACAACATTAGCAAAAGTAATCTCAAATATGGACAAGTAATTAACCACAAAAAAAAAATTGTTACCTTAACATACTGCCATAAGATACCTTTTTCAGGAACCTCAATCCAACTACGACATGTTAAAGATACAAAATCCCTTACCACAGTTCCCAAAAAGTTGCTAAACTCACGTAAGAAGTGACTATCATCTGATATAGGTTGGCCATCTTCCGATAGCTTGATCTCTGGCTTCTCACCTCTTGTATGGACATTAGACAGTTTTGACTTCCCTCGAACCTTTCTCTTTTTGGCTCCTAGAGGTGCATCTGATGTATAACATCAAATCAAGATTAAAATGACTCAATGCATTCTTTTACAAAGATCAATTAGAAAGATCAATACTAACTATATCAGTTCGAGATTACCCTGATTCGGTTGGGACTGCAAATTTTTAGGTTGGGACTGTGATTGTAGGTTCTCCATTTCAGCTTGCTTTTCACGCTCACGTAACTCTAAGTATGCAGCCATTGAACCAGGAGCATTGTTTTTGAGTAACTTCAGCATCTCAACTGTAGGAACTTCTGATGCATCATTTGCCTACAAAATGAAATGGATAATAAGCCATAGCAGGAGAAAGTGGTAAACAAATTAACAAATAGTACCAAATTTACAGACCTCAGCATCAACTGTGTTCACTTGCTTATCAGCTGGAAGTGACATTTTAGATGCTCGGGAACGAGTTCTTGGGCCATCAGTCTTCACCACAACTCTCTTGCCTTTATTCTTCTTCTGCTAAAACAATATATACATGTCAACAGTAAATAACTACTAATTAATCTAATCAGACTTGGTTATATTCAAATTTTTATGTTATCATGTATTGACATTAGAAATTCAATATAATGTACCTTTGACGAAACAATATCCTCTTCAGCATTACTTTCTCGGTCTTCTTCATTTTCCTTGGCTAAACCAAGTTCCCTCAGTTTTTTTTATTTTCCTCAACTCTCCTGTTTCTATTCATTTCATACTCATTTCCGCCACCTTCCAGAAATTCACCACCTCCTTCCACCAAGTTCTCATTTTCAGCAGGCTTCTTCTCGAATCTTTTCATATATTCCCCCAATCCCATTTTTCCATCATTTGAATTTTCAGCAGGCTTCTCCTCGAATATTTTCATATATTCCCCCAATCCCATTTTTCCATCATCTGAATTTTCAGCAGGCTTCTCCAACCCCGTCGAAGGCAATTTCGAAAATTCAACAACCCCCTTTGCAGGACTTGCAACATTAGAACTAGGTTGCATTTTCTTCTGTGAGTTGATCATCTTTCGTTGCTTCTCCTGATTGATATCTTTTAGAGTCACAAACTGACGCTTTTTTGGATTACTCTCTTTGGCTTGAACAGGGCTTTTTTTGGGCCTTACAATAACGTGAGGTTGCATTTGTGGCATTGGCTCTATCGTGCGGTCAACATTGCAGTCAATGAACAAGTTCAAATCATCAGTCTCGCTTATTATAATCGCCTCATTCATATCAGCATCATTTGTCACCAAAACCCAACCATCGTTCTCGTTTCTCACATAAACTCCACCAATCTCTTTATAGCCAAGGTCTTTGACCCACTTTATGAATTCTGAAAACGAGAACTTGTCAAGGTCCATGTCCTCGTAAGTCTGTACTAAGCCGCCAAGGTACTTGTCTTTGCTGAACTCCCCATTATAGTGCACCCGGAAAGTCATAGTGTTGCCTTCCATCCTGTAAATACAAGATTAAAAATACAATTACTTCATATTACATAAAAAAAACAGGTACTGTAATATTTAAAGGCACTACGAATGCAGCTGTAAAGAGAAGACACTAATTTAAAATAAATAAAAATGAACACTGAGTTAAATATTAACAGTGAGGACATATTTAACACAAAAAACACAAGTCATTAATTTAAAATCTTTTACATAATTATATAATCTAATTACTCACTATCGTATGTCATTAATTTAACTTAGCCTAGAAAATTTTTTAGAACCAGGATACAAGGGCTTTTTTCCGTTTTCAAGAACGCGAAAAAATTTACTTGCATCTTCATTCGGCCCCCTATTTGCGTAAGTAACATTCAACATCTGGTCCAGATTATCTTCAAACCCGATATTTTCTTCACAGTCCATCATATTAGCATCACCCTTCAAATTCGAGACATCATAAATCCAACTTGCAACTTCCAGGTAAGGACCCTTGCAAATAAGGTGATTATAAACATCTTCTGGACCCCACCACAACTTACTTTTACATCGACTACAAGGACATTTTAATTCATTTTCGACGGAAAAATTAAGCATGGCATTTTTGACAAACTCTTTGACCCCTTTCATAAACTCTTCACTTGATCTTGGAAGATTTATCCACATCTGGCCTTTATGATTCATAACTACAGTTAAAACATTGCGAAAACGATTACTACCTTTAGTTCTTTTTTATTCTATACCTAACAAACATATATAAATATATATATATGCGCTTAAATATATAGTACGTCCGGCCTAATTCCTAAAACCTAACTTATCAGTGTTTATATTTGTGTGTATTGAATTTTTAACAATGGAATTATTACGATTCGACCTGCTAGATATCGGAAATGCTCAGGTCTATAGAAAAAGTTTAGACTTGCTAAATACCTGAATTTTAATTGAATCTCTTGAAAGGCATATGACTCAGCCTATTTGTAGTTCGAGGATCCAACTCAACTTAAAGTAGATTGTAATAAGTAAATAACATTAACTGTCACAGGAATCTCAGAAGATGCTATCTATCAGAAGGAACAAATCTACAAGTCAATCTATAGTTTTGATATTTTACACTGGAAGAAGTTCAGTCTACTGATCAAGCCTCAGTGTGGTATTCAAAGTCATGGATTTAATTCAGAAGGACAGAGATTTCTAAAAGTGACAAGAGACAGTATCAGTACAGAATATTTGAAGAAAGGTGTCAGAAGAAATTGACCACAACTTAAAGTCAAAATGAAGAACAGAAGTTGAAGTTAGTCGTTCATGAACCAGACCGTGCATTGAGCGTCAACAAATATTCAGTGGAGGTTCTTTATTTATTTCAGTGGTTTAAAAGTGAAGATTAGACTATCAAATGAATTATGTTAATTCTCTATTAATTAATTTAAAGTATTTAGTTAACTTAATTAATAAATTAATTCTTCAAGAATTAATTTATTTATTAAGTTAATTATTGAATTAATTAATTTAGAATTAATATAGATTGCTGAAAGACTATCAGAAGTGTTTTAAGACTATGGTTTTATTGTTAAAAGACTATTTGAGATAGTCTAAGTGATAGTCTGCTAAAGAATTCGGTAGTCTGCCAAGAAGAATAGTCACACCGGTTGTCTGTAAAGAATTGATAGTCACACCGGTTGTCTGTAGAGTGTTGATAGTCACACCGGTAGTCTGATGAAGAAGGAAAGTCACACCGGTAGTCTGAAGCAAGACAGATAGTCACACCGGTAGTCTGTGTGTCTCCTGGATAGTCTGCAAGCCTTTTAAAAACAGTCTGTGGATAGTCTGTTGAAGTAAAAAAGAGACAGGAGATATTTTAAAGATGTTAACTACAAAAGAGACAGTAGCCCACATTCACAGACACACGAGACAAGCTGAAAAAAAGACAGGAGCAAAAATATAACATCTCTCTCATCTTTAAGAGCTACTGACCATCTCATTTAATTCACAGAAAATTAAGTTCAACTCATTTGTAATATTTGATCCAATAGAACTTAATTATTTGTGACTCTTGTATTACTAGCGAATTAAGTTTCCTAGTTCTTATCTCGATTTTTATTAACTAAATTAGAAAAGTTCATGTCGAATTTTCTAATTAGTTTTTATTAACGTGATAATACTCTGTACTGATTTTGTAACAACCATCAAGTTTAATATATCGTTATATTTAACTTGAATTTTGTTTCAATTAATTCCGCACAAATTTGTCTAAACTAAATTTTATTTAACGGACAAATTTCGATAAAAAGATAAGGATTGTATTCAACCCCCCCTTCTACAATCTTAACGGACCTAACAATTGGTATCCGAGCCGTTTGATTGATATACAAATCAAGATCCTATTCTTATTCAATTAAAAATCAAGCTCGAATTTTTAACTCTCTTAAAAATTCATCATGACTTCTAAAGCCATTGTTAAGATACCTATCTTTGACAAAGATAATTATGATATGTGGAAGAATAAGATGGAGTTGTTTCTGGAATGTACAAACGTTAAATATTTGGTTGTTTTGAAAACCGGACCTAAAACTCCTATGGTCTATGAAGATGAAGTTGAAGCTGAGGGTAAAATTGTGATTCCTGCTAAATCTTATGAAAAGGACCCTGCTACCTATACACCTGATGAAAAGGAGGATGCAGGGCTTGATAAAAACCTCAGACTCATTCTAATAGATTCCCTGGATGCTGTGATGTACAGCCATGTGATGAATTGTAAAACTGCCAAACACATGTGGGAAACTATTGAAACCATTAATGAAGGAACCGATGAAGTCAGGGAGAACAGACTTCAAATCTTAACCTCTGAGTATGAACACTTCAGAGCTGGCCCTAATGAAGGCATTCAAGAAGTGTTTGAAAGGTATAATAAAATAATCAACAACTTGCAAATCCATGGCAAGAACTATACACAGAAGGAGATTAATCTGAAGTTCTTACTGACTATGCCAACTCACCTGGAACACAGGATAACAGCCATAAGAGAATCTCGTGACTTGAATAAAGTTAGTCTTGAAAAACTCTTCGGTGTTTTAAAAACCTATGAGTTGGAACAAGTCCAACAGAAAGAGATTCATGGTAAAGGTAGAGTTGCAAGTTCATCTACAGCATTAGTGGTTGAGGCTCCTAAGGAAGTGGAAGCTAAGGTTGTTCGACCTTACAGCTCAGACAAGGAGCAGACTGAAGTGGAACATGGTCAGACACCAGCTACTCAGGATGGAAGTGAGTTTTACTCATTAGAAGAATTGGATCAGTTGGAGGATGAATCCATGGCACTCATGGTTAGACAGTTTGGCAACTTTAGATTCAGGAGAAATCCTAAGTTCAAGTTCAAGTCTAACAACAGATTCCAGAGAGGAGGTTCCTCATCCTCCAGTAGCAGAGGTGGCTACAAAACTGGAACTGTTGATAGAAGCAAAATTCGTTGTTATAATTGCAATGAACTTGGACACTTTGCCACTGAGTGTCAGAAACCTAAACAAGCCCAGAAGAGAGATTATGTTCCTGAAAAGAAGAAACCTGGAAAAGCCTATGTGGCTGCTGGTAAAAGCTGGGATGACACAGATAGTGAAGATGAAGAATTTGGAAATCTTGCACTAATGGCAAATGGTGACATGCTCACTGATCCTAAACCACAGGTAAAACTTACTGACTCTGAGTTGGTTCGTCAGTTAGGTGGTTCCTTGGCTAATGCACAAAAACACATTGCTAGATTAAATCTGTTAAACACTGAACTTGAAAATGAAGTGTTAGAACTAAAAAAGGTGCATGTTAATCAAGATCAACAAAAAGAGGAAATAGCACGACTTAATAGAAGAGAGAAATCCATTCTAGAAGTAGTGACTAAACAACTTTCTAAAATTGCTGAACTTGAAACCAAGGTTAGTGCTTGCTTTAATTCTGTTAAACTTTCTAAAGAGCATTTCAATAAACAAGCTATAGAACGAACTGTAGGAATAGGGTTTGGTTATAACGAAGCTGTTGGTTTGTTAGGCATAAATACCCCTAACCTTGTTAGTGCTAAAGAGAGGGGTATACCACATGTGCTTAAGAAAGTTGAAGATCCGCTCTTTAAGAAGTCGATTGCAGAACCTCCAAACTTCACTTCTATCATTATTCAAGAAGAGATGCGTAATGAGGACAGTGCAAATGGCATAGTCCTTGATAATGTTAAATCTGTTAAGAAACCAGTTAAGGTTGTTTATCCAACGAGTTCATCTAAAACTGGGTTAAGTGGTGATAAGTTGAAAAAGAACAATAACATGTCTAACATACATACCATGCCTACCATTGATATTTATCATAAAGCATGTGGTGTTGTCAATTGTATGTCTTGTGCTTTTAATGTAATGTCTGCTTACTTTAGTGGTAATCAAGCATGTGCTAGTAAGACTGCTCCTCGACAACACATGAATAAGAATAAAAATGTTAGATCAAAGACTGCTAGTCCTCCTCAAGATAGGAGAGAGACATTTGTATCAAAGCCTAAACAGACTTTTGGTAAGGCTGTTTACAAGGTCAAATGTCCAGTCAGTGAAACAAATGTCATTGCTGCTAAAGAAACATGGATACCCAAGATAAAACAGAAGATTGTCAAATCTGTTTATAGGGTTAAATGTATGTTGGTTAGTGGTGAAGATGGTGTCAATGTTAAAAATGTTGTTTTGCCTGATAAAGGCCAATTCTTTAAGTACTCTGGACCCAATCAGGTTTGGGTTCCGAAGAAGGTTTAATCTATTTGTCATTGCAGGGTGTGAAACAGGTTGATCGAGTGACCTGGATCTTGGACAGTGGATGTTCAAGGCATATGACTGGAGATAGAACCCTGCTGACAAATGTGGTTGAGAAAGCCGGCCCAGTGGTTACCTTTGGAGATAACAGCATTGGTACAACTGATGGATATGGCAGATTGGAAGCTGGAAATGTTATCATTGATGAAGTGTCTTTTGTGAAAGGACTTGAGCACAATTTGTTAAGTGTCAGTCAATTCTGTGACAAGGGATTCGAGGCTTACTTCAACAAGAAGAATTGTCTAATCTCACACAAGAGACATGAACAACCATCTCTTACAGGAGTCAGAAAAGGAAATCTGTACGTGGCCAATATGAACACTGGAAGCACTGAAGAAATCAACTGCTTTTATTCTAAAGCATCTACAGATGAAAGTTGGCTATGGCACAAGAAACTCTCCCACCTTAATTTCAAGACAATGAATTCTCTAGTTAAAAGAGAACTGGTGAGAGGTTTACCTTCAATGGAATTCACTCAAGAAGGACTCTGTGATGCCTGTCAAAAAGGCAAATTGAAAACAGCAACTCACAGGAGCACTGATATATCATCAATAACTGAACCTCTACAACTGTTGCACATGGATCTGTTCGGTCCAGTTAATGTGATGTCTATGTCAAAGAAAAGATATGCTCTCGTGATTGTTGATGACTACTCAAAGTACACATGGGTCTTATTTCTGAATTCCAAAGATGAAACTCCACAGCTAGTGATTGATCACATCAAGTTGATTGAAATGGAGTACAAGAAACCAGTTAGAGCAATAAGGTCAGACAATGGAACCGAATTTAAGAATGCAGTTCTAAATGATTTTTGTACTGAAAAGGGAATAACTAGGCAGTACTCAGCCCCAAGAACTCCTCAGCAAAATGGGGTAGTAGAAAGAAAGAATAGAACCTTGATTGAAGCTGCACGTACTATGTTAAGTGAAGCAAAGCTTCCCTTGTACTTTTGGGCTGAAGCTGTTAACACTGCATGTTACACCCAGAATCGAACTTTAATCAACAAAGACTTGATGAAGACACCCTATGAAATTATGTATGAAAAGAGACCAACACTCAAGTACTTTCATGTATTTGGAGCAAAATGCTTTGTGCTTAAAGATGGAGATGATCGTGGTGGTAAATTTGAGGCCAAAGCACATGAAGCAATTTTCATTGGTTATTCAAGAAGAGCTTACAAGGTGTATGTGATTGATCATCAGACAATGCTTGAAAGTGTCAATGTATCATTTGATGACACTAAACTTCCTAGTATCCAAACGGAGGATTCATCTGAAAAGTTATCTTTCGATGATATGACAGACTCCGATTCAGATGGTGACAACCAACCTGATGTTGCTGCTAATGATAACAGTAATAATGATGATAATGATCAGGGTGGTGGTGGTGGAAACAATGATCAGACTGGAGATACCACTGACACTCCTGAACATTCATCTAGTCAAACTGGCAACAACTCAGGGGGAGGTGATGAAGGATCAACTGGTCATACTCAACATCATAATGAAGATCAAGGCGAATCATCAAGGTCAAATCTTCCCAGACAGACTGTGTGGAATAGAGCTCATCCTTTTGAGTTGATCGTTGGTGATCCAGATGTTGGTGTAAAAACTAGAAGGAGCTATCAAAATCAATGCAATTATTCTGGGTTTCTGTCTGCAATAGAACCTAAGAAAACAGAAGAAGCTCTCTCTGATCCTGATTGGGTGATTGCTATGCAAGATGAACTCAATCAATTCAAACAACAAGAAGTATGGAAGCTGGTACCCAGACCTAAAGACAGGAAAGTAGTTGATACCAGGTGGGTATTCAGAAACAAACTTGATGAAGATGGCATTGTAACTAGAAACAAAGCAAGACTGGTTGCTAAAGGTTATTCCCAAGCTGAAGGAATAGATTATGATGAAACCTATGCACCAGTGGCTAGACTTGAGGCTATAAGGATATTCTTGGCATTCGCAGCACATTCAAACTTCAAAGTTTATCAAATGGATGTCAAGAGTGCCTTCCTGAATGGCAAGCTGGATGAAGAGGTATATGTAGAACAACCCCCTGGCTTTGAAGATCCAGAATTCTTGGATTTTGTCTACTTTCTCTTCAAGGCAATTTATGGTCTTAAGCAAGCTCCAAGGAAATGGTATGACACTCTTTCTGAATTTTTACTTGAAAATGGATTTGTTAGAGGTGTCATAGACAAAACTCTCTTTACTAAGAAACATAAGAATGATACTATATTAGTCCAAGTCTATGTGGACGATATAATATTTGGGTCTACTAATGATCTTCTGTGCAAGAAATTTGCTAAGTTAATGCAGGGTAAATTTGAGATGAGCCTGATGGGTGAGCTGAAGTTCTTTCTTGGATTACAAGTAAGTCAAAGGACAGATGGAATTTTTATTTGTCAATCTAAGTATGTCAGAGAGCTCCTCAAGAAATATCAAATGGAGGACTCATCTTCAGCAAGAACACCATCATCAACAGCTGTGAAATTTGGAGCTTGTGAAAATTCTGCTAAGGTAGATATCACAAGCTACAGAGGTATGATAGGTTCATTACTTTACCTTACTGCAAGTAGACCTGATATTATGTATGCTACATGCTTGTGTGCAAGGTTCCAAGCGGATCCTAGAGATGTGCATCTCATTGCTGTTAAACGAATCTTGAGATATCTTAAGGGTACACCTAACTTAGGTATTTGGTACCCTAAAGAATCTGGTTTTAACCTTGTTGGATATACAGATTCAGATTATGCAGGAAGTGTTGTAGATAGAAAAAGCACCTCTGGGAGTTGTCAATTCCTCGGTGGTAGGTTGGTCTCCTGGTACAGCAAGAAACAACAAACAGTTTCCAACTCAACAGCTGAAGCAGAATATATAGCTGCTGGAAGCTGTTGTGCTCAAATCTTGTGGATTAGGAATCAGCTACGTGACTATGGCTTTGTACTTGACAAAATTCCAATTCTGTGTGACAATACAAGTGCCATAGCAATCTCCAACAATCCTGTGCAGCATACGAGGACCAAGCACATTGACATTAGGTATCATTTTATCCGAGAGCATGTCATGAATGGTACCGTGGAGTTACATTTTGTACCCACGGAAGAACAAACAGCAGATATTTTTACTAAGTCTCTTGACGAATCCACATTCACCAGAATTGTTGGTGAATTGGGTATGTTAAATAGTCCTAGTAATTAAACTAGTTAATATCTGAGGTTTGATCTTGAATAATTTGCAAGTGATTATCTTGTTAATATTTGTTGATTAAAATCACTTGTATAATTATTTTATCAACTTACCTTGTTACTTGTGAATGTTCAAATCATTGCTATTATCATTTTAATATATCCCTACTTACTTCTTTTCAATGTTAACATAATTCTTTTTCCTTAAAAATATTTTTCTCAAATTTTACAAGTTGTAATTTATGAGAAACTTATTTTTCTTGAAAAATTATATTTATGATGGTTAAATAAATCATATTTTCTTTTTAAATAATTTTCTATTAGAAAGTTATTTTATTAGAAAATATATAGATTTATTAATTTACCATGAATATTTATGTAAATTATTAATACTTAATATTTTGTAGTGTTTGTCTTTCTATTATTAATGTTTTGTTTTCATGTAAATAATCTGGTACATATTCTGTTAATATTGATTGTTAGAATAGTTATATTGGTCCTCATCTCGAACTTCGAGATAAAGTTCAAGATAGTTATCTCGAAAATTTTGAAGAATCTAAGCACTGGTAACTCGAATCCTAAGTCGAACTTCGAGATAGTAGAACTTCGAGATAGGCAGTTTCGAGTTACACTTCGAGATGATGAGTTTCGAGTTGAAGTTCGAGTTGGTCACTAACTCGAAAATCTAAGTCGAATTTCGAGTTAGAGTTCGAGTTAGTCACTAACTCGAAAGTCTTCTCTGACTTAGAGTTTTCAACTTCACTCTGGTAGATCGAATCGATATAGGACCTAATATTTGTGTGGTGTTGTTATTATTATTGTAAATTAATAGTCTATACTTATAGTCTATAGTCTACATAGTTAGTCTCTAATTGTCTCTTAGTCTATTTTGTCATTAATTAATAGTCTGTATTGTAAATTAATAGTCTGTAGTTGTTTAATTAGCTCTAATAGACTATCTTTCAGACTATACAACAATAGTCTGTTGTAGTTAATTTTCTTTTATTTATTTTAGACTATCGGTATTGTTAGTCTAAATAGTTTAATTAATTTAGTCTAGACAGTCTATTTTAGTCTAATTAGACTATCAGATAGACTATCAGGTATAGTCTATTAGTCTATAGTCTAATTCTCTTTTTAATTCTATTTTTAGACTACCGTTAATATGTATACAGATTTGTCTGTAGACTATCGTTAGTCTATTGTTTGTCTGAAACTCACGAGTTAAGTCTCTGAGTCTTTTTCTCTGTTTGTTTATATACACACAATACACACAACGAACCGCCGCCCGATTTTCTTCAAAAATCGACCGTGTTTCTCAACCAAATCACAATCTGAAAACACCTGTGTTCTAATCTCTTCAAGCTCTTTGATTTGACTGGTTAATTATTCGATTTGGTTCAGTTTTTAGTGATTGCGTTTTTCGAAAATCAAGAAATACGATTTAAAATTCAAGAAATTTGGGTTCGATTCTGCAAAAACTAAAAATAGTGGTGTGTTTGTGTGAATTCAGAGATCAACATACATTAATTTCAGAATTTTCTGTGAAGTGTCGATTTTATTGATTTTTCTGGTTAATTGAATTAATTGTTAAAATCCCTAAAATTCGAATTTGGGTAAATTAATTCAGTGTGTTGAAATTAAAATGGCTGGTAATATGGAGATAATAAATCATAATTTTGTTGGTCATTTTAATCCCGATAATTGTACTCTCGAGAGGGTTAAACCGTGGATTCGATTTTTAAATGAGCATTCTCTTATTCGTCATGCCTTGATTCTCGATGCTCCCTTAAAAGTTGATTCACTGTTGGCAATATGTTCTACATTTGTTCTCTCCACGGACTCAACATCTTTTACTTTTACTGTGGGAGACGCACCTTATGTTGTGAATGACTCAACTGTTAACACCGTTCTACGACTTCCAACAAATGACTTTGTTGATCTTCCATCTGAAGCAGTACTGACACAATTTTTCAATGACATCCATTATCAAGGAGAAGTTGATCTTTCTAAGTTATCTAAAAGTAACTTCATGGCTGAGTGGGATTATTTCTTTGACACAATTGCTAAGGTGTTTGCTAACACTAAAAAGAATAATTTTCACAATATTTCTACTTTGCTTCAAAGAATTGGTTATGCAGTTGCTAATAATCAAAGGGTTAACTTTGGTAAATTGATTTTTGATGCCATAGTAAATCGTCTCACAACTTCCAAGAACGATCATGATTTGGGTAGTAAAGTTGATTGTTACTATCCAAGGTTTTTAACTCTCATATTTAATCATGTTGTTTCTGATGTTCATCAAAGATTGTTTGCTAACTCTCGTACTGAAGCTTCAGGAAAAACACATAAAAAATTTTTCACCAGGTTAGCAACAATGAAGAAGTATACAAATGTTTCAGTGGTCATTACTCAGTATATGTCCAACTTCATAGAACTGCCAATCATACAAGAACAACCACCACAACAGCAACCTGAGCATGCTCCTGAGCAACCAGAACAAGAAGCAGCAATTGCTCCTGTACCTGAACATCAACTTCAAGTGGCTCAACTCACTATTGCTGGGATTTCTGCATCTGCTACTGAACAGGTATTATCTTTCCCTGAAACTACTTCTGGAGCCCAAGTGGCTGATAGGTTAGACCAAGAGGTTGTAGAACCACAACTTCTATCCCAGGTCTTAGAGCCAAACACAGTGTCATCTAAAATCTCTAAACCCAAAGCCAGAAGTAAATTAACAGTGCAAAGACGTAAAGTAAGAAGTAGTGATATGAGTGATCCCACAGCTCTGCCTCCACTAAAGAAGCGAAGAAACTTTCTAATTGAGGCAACTGTCAGCCCATCCATATCCTCCCAAAAGGATACGGACACTGAAATGGCACATGAACAGTTACTGGAACCATTCTCTCAACAGGATGAGTCCATTGAAATTCGCCAGTCAGCCATGGCACCTTGTACAGAGTCAAGCACACCCCTATTACTCACAATGGGGGAAAACATAACTGTAGAATCTGATGTGGCTAGGTACAATGAGCAAGGAGAGCACAATAGGGTTGTTACTGAAACAGTGCCTACCATAGTCACGGTAGAAGAGCCTTCACAGGTTAATGAGGGAAATCTTGACTCTCAGCCACAAATAATAGAGTCATCATCTCCCCTCCCAGGAGGAACATTCCTGGCTCCCTCAAGGGATTTTCCACTCGCAGTTTCAACTGGAGAAAGTGGAAGGCAACTCAATCTTTCTGTCACTGAAGAAATTCAGACATCAATTCCAAATGAGATGACAGAAATGACTGAGGAAAGGGATTTGCGAACTCCCATTGCACCACCACTGACCTTCCAAGAGGAGGCTAGGGTGATTTTATCTGCAGGTACACTTTCTGGAGCAGCTAAGGAATTAGTGAGGAGTGATGTGAGGAACACCACTAAACTGAGTGAAACACATGCACGTCAGATGAGTGAAACTCAGAGTGGTATTCAGGTGAGTGCACACACTGACACATACACTCGTTCATTGGAAGAAAAGATTAAAGCTCTAGAAAAGGAACTTGAGGCCAGTAAAGCTGAAGCAAAATTACTTCGAGCACAAGTGGATGAACGGTCTTCTTCATCTACCTCTGTCAAAAATCAGCTTGCTGTGATAAAGAATGACATCACCAAGATGAAGACAACTTACACAAACAAGTTCAACACTCTCGAATTATCCTTTGAACGGGCACTTGATGATGCTGGAGAGGTTACTGTGACTCAAGATAAACTTATTTCTGTAATCTCCGACAAAGTTGAAAATCTTCAAACAGCATTAATCAAGAGTCAGTTGTCTACTGAACGCCGTCTTGATGTGATTGAAAGGCAGAATGCACAACAAGGTAAGGGGATCAAATATTTGTTCAACATGATCAGCAGAACTCACACACCCACAGCAGAAGAAAGGGAATTCTTTGTAGAAACAGGTGGAGATGGTGATGAGCGTGACCCTGGAGATGGTGCATTTCACACTTCGGTAGAGGATTCCTCAACTAAGGGGGAGAAGCCAAGAGAGGGAGCTACTGAACAAGGAAGAGATAAGGGGAAGAAGATAGCAGATTCTCAGAAGAGTGCAGAAGACACTGAAGGGTATTACTACTCAGGTGAACCAGACAACTTTGATGTTTTTGCTGATCTAAAGTTCTCTGATGAGGGTGAAAAAATACCAGAACCAGACTTTAGCAGCTGGGAAGATGAAGTGCCAGTTGACCATGAATATGAAGCTGAGCAAGCAAAACTGGATTTTGAAGCTGAATTAGAAGTTGAAAGGCAAGAAGCAAATCTCAAATTGCGAGATGAAAAGCTTCAGAGAACACTAGATATGCTTGCACACAAAGAAAGACTTCAAAAAGAGGAAGCAGAAGCAAGGCAACGAGAACATGTACTTAAAACTCAAGAGAGAAAGTTATACGTCAAGTTTAAGAGTGGTGAGAAATGGGATCGGGCTCAACGAATGATAGACTCACATCAATCTCTTGATAATGATGATAGACGACTTCTTTCTATTTTTGAAAGACTCAAAGAGCTTAACCCAACACACGACATGTACATGAGAGCTCTAAGAACAGAAGTTGTGAGAATAACAACTGCAGGTGAAACGAAAACAGATGAGCTTTTAATATTTGTTGATTGTCATGAGTTTGGAACACAAAGAGTTTCAATTCAGTTCTTCTATGACAAATCATTGACAGAAATCTGGGTTCTTAGGCCAAAGGTAAGAACTTCTTCTGAGTTGGGTGTACTACTTCATGAGAAATTCAAAGAGTTTGCTGAAAGAGCTGGTCCTGAAATAGTTGAATTGCCTAGACAATTGAAATTCCTTAAAGGTGAGGTGCTTCATACAATCAATCTTGAGAATGAAGAATTGTTCACACACTCTGCCAAGCAGCTGGTCTATATTGAACATGTTCTGAGAAATCAAGGATTTTCTACTAAAGAGAAGTTAGAAATTGCTGATCGTATTAAATCCTATGCAGAAGTCAAATTTTTTAAGGATTATGAGAAGTTCAAAGGTCAGCTGAGAAAGGCACTTGGAATTCCTCTTGTTCGCCCTACAGGATTCTCATCAAGAAGAGAGTTGCTAGTTGATGCAGAACTGCACAAAAATCTGCCAGAAATTGATGATCCAGAAGATGGAGAAATAAGGAAGGAAGACAGTCAGAAATGAAGAACAACTCTACATGTAATATCTTTAGAGTTAGATAGATCAAGATAGGATAATGTTTAATATGATCAGGCTAGAGGATCATCTATCTTGTATTTATCATTATGTTTGAATCTGGAAATTGTTATAAATACCAGAACTTTTTCATTATTTACTTTGCAATTACAGTTTTATCATTTACTAGTTTAAGTTGAGTTAGTTGAGTTATCCTCTAGGAATTTGCTTGTTAGTTTATAACAAACAAATAGGGGGAGATTGAAAGGCATATGACTCAGCCTATTTGTAGTTCGAGGATCCAACTCAACTTAAAGTAGATTGTAATAAGTAAATAACATTAACTGTCACAGGAATCTCAGAAGATGCTATCTATCAGAAGGAACAAATCTACAAGTCAATCTATAGTTTTGATATTTTACACTGGAAGAAGTTCAGTCTACTGATCAAGCCTCAGTGTGGTATTCAAAGTCATGGATTTAATTCAGAAGGACAGAGATTTCTAAAAGTGACAAGAGACAGTATCAGTACAGAATATTTGAAGAAAGGTGTCAGAAGAAATTGACCACAACTTAAAGTCAAAATGAAGAACAGAAGTTGAAGTTAGTCGTTCATGAACCAGACCGTGCATTGAGCGTCAACAAATATTCAGTGGAGGTTCTTTATTTATTTCAGTGGTTTAAAAGTGAAGATTAGACTATCAAATGAATTATGTTAATTCTCTATTAATTAATTTAAAGTATTTAGTTAACTTAATTAATAAATTAATTCTTCAAGAATTAATTTATTTATTAAGTTAATTATTGAATTAATTAATTTAGAATTAATATAGATTGCTGAAAGACTATCAGAAGTGTTTTAAGACTATGGTTTTATTGTTAAAAGACTATTTGAGATAGTCTAAGTGATAGTCTGCTAAAGAATTCGGTAGTCTGCCAAGAAGAATAGTCACACCGGTTGTCTGTAAAGAATTGATAGTCACACCGGTTGTCTGTAGAGTGTTGATAGTCACACCGGTAGTCTGATGAAGAAGGAAAGTCACACCGGTAGTCTGAAGCAAGACAGATAGTCACACCGGTAGTCTGTGTGTCTCCTGGATAGTCTGCAAGCCTTTTAAAAACAGTCTGTGGATAGTCTGTTGAAGTAAAAAAGAGACAGGAGATATTTTAAAGATGTTAACTACAAAAGAGACAGTAGCCCACATTCACAGACACACGAGACAAGCTGAAAAAAAGACAGGAGCAAAAATATAACATCTCTCTCATCTTTAAGAGCTACTGACCATCTCATTTAATTCACAGAAAATTAAGTTCAACTCATTTGTAATATTTGATCCAATAGAACTTAATTATTTGTGACTCTTGTATTACTAGCGAATTAAGTTTCCTAGTTCTTATCTCGATTTTTATTAACTAAATTAGAAAAGTTCATGTCGAATTTTCTAATTAGTTTTTATTAACGTGATAATACTCTGTACTGATTTTGTAACAACCATCAAGTTTAATATATCGTTATATTTAACTTGAATTTTGTTTCAATTAATTCCGCACAAATTTGTCTAAACTAAATTTTATTTAACGGACAAATTTCGATAAAAAGATAAGGATTGTATTCAACCCCCCCTTCTACAATCTTAACGGACCTAACATCTCTTGACCACGTTCTTATTAGTTAGTAGCTTAAATTATGTTACGGACTTTTATTAAATAGCTTAGTCACTTAAACGTGTTTGCTACACACTTGGCAGAACTAGACAACTCTAATTTGTATGTTGCTAGCATCTCTATAGAGGTTCAGCTGCAAACTTCAGGCTCAATATCATTTCACCATAAACAACTTCAACACAAACTATCAATTATCAAGTTCTACATATACACAAACATAGCATCTATATACATCACATAAACCCTAGAAACCAAAATTAAACATCAATTCAAACAAACATATTTCACAATCAGCTAAAAAACATACTTATATTGCGATAAACATGTCACGCAAAAAACATATCATGTCACATATATTACAAACTGGAAGTAATTTATAACTAATTGGTATTTGCGACATACCTTATATTTACTGCTTTGCTACTACAGAGTATTGTTTTAAAAAACTTCACCCCTCCCTATAAGATCCTCACTTCCAACAAGAACCTCACCTATAGAAACAAAACAAACAGAATAAAAATACTGTTGAAGATAGTCACTGTATTCGGTATAAAATCAACTGCAAATAAACTGCTGCCATTGCAAAATCTTACTTTGTCAATAAACACAATCAAGTTAAAAACACAATATCAATACACAGTCAATAGAACACAATCAAGACAAACACAATCAAGCATAAACTAAACTTATCAAATATCAATACTTCAAGTTAAAAACAGTGGGCTTCATGAACAAATTTTAATAGGTGCCTCGAGGTCTAAAATAGTGGGCTGTTTCAAGAACAAATCTATAGAACACAAACACTTCAAGAATTCAACAAACCCCCAAAAACAGTCTCAATTAGAAAAAAACCCCAAAAATTAGGGTTTGTAAACCCCCAAAATTAACAAAATAAAAACCCCAAAAAATTAGGGTTTGTAAACTCTAACAAAAACTTAGAAACAAAAAACTTAGGGTAATTCAAAGTAAAAACTTAGGGCTTGCAACTTTAACAAAACAAAAACCCCAAAAATTAAATCAATTAGAAACCGAATTGAGAGAGAGAGAGAGATAACCGAGATGAGAGATGAGACGCCGGAGATGAGAGATGGACACCGGAGAAGAACAATACGTCGGAGATGAGAGGTGAGAGGTGAGAGATGAGCGGAGAGGAGAGGAGAGATGAGAGTGAGACTGAGAGCGATAGATCTGAGTGTGGTTTCTTTTTTTGTTTTATTTTGTTTTCTTTTTTTGTTTTGTTTTATTTTGTGAGCGGGCAAATTGTCAATTTTTAGCCGCTCTTTTTTTCAGTAATAGCGCCAAAAATTTTAACAATTTTTCAGGTGTGTAAGGCAACACCAACTCATGTGTTGGCATTGAGGAATAAAATTGCATCTAAGCCAACATGAAGGGCAACATCCGGTTATGATGTTGGCTTATATCTAATTTATTCAATTTTTAGCATCTAAGCCAACATTTTACGTGGCAACATCGATTTTCAGTGTTGCCATAGACCATTTGTGGTGTAGTGATAATCCATGATTATAACTAAAAGCATAACAAATTATAAGTTTAAAAATAAAACGAAGAAAACAAATATTAGATCAGTAAATTCAAACCTTACACACCAACAAAGAAAAGCAACCTGAAAATCACTAAACAGAAACCATGTATACGGAGAATTAAACAAAAGGCAAAATAGAGAACAACCACTGGTTACTAATAATTCATGATTATAACTAAAATCATAAGTTTAAAAATGAAACGAAGAAAGCAAATATTGGATCAGTAAATTCAAACCTTACACACCAACAAAGAAAAGCAACCTAAAAATCACTAAACAAAACCATGTATATGTAGAATTAAACAAAATAAAAATGAATAAAAAAATTAAAAGAAAATAGACGAAAGCATAGGAAAAGAAAAGAAACACAAATATATAAGCAAAACAAAATACAAACGAACATGAAAAAACGTGGTATGGTTTGGTTCATAACAAAGTTCAAAAGTTGTGTACCGTGAGTGTCTCCAATTTCTTGTCCAAGTAGTCAAAGTTTCCAGCGCTGGAGATTTATTTGGTTGCTCCTTAGATACTTTGTTGCCGGTTTGTAATTCTTTATGTTTTACTTAAGCGATGATCGTATATATAATAATACAAAAATTCCTTTTTATTTTGAATATGTAAATTAAAATTTTTTTTTCAGATAAATTTTTAAAAAAAATATTTTGAATATGTTAATGTTAATGTTAAAAAAAGAAAGTTTTGAATTTTTCCTACAAATTCGAAAACCTTTTCTGTTTCAAATATTTTAATGTTAATGTTAAAAAAGGAAGTTCTGATTTCTTTTCTAAAAATAGGGCCTAAAGAAGGAAGTTTTGATTTTAATTATTTAAAATAGAGGAGCTCTAGAAAAATAGATAAATAGGATTCGAGCGATTCTAGAGCTCCTGGGGGTTTTCCTTTATATATATAATAGACTAGTTGACTAAACCGCGCTTCGCGGCGGTCTTGTAATTTCTTTTATAAAAAATTCAAAATATAAATTTAAGAAAGAAATTGAATAGAAAATATCTATAAATAAATCAATGAACACAAAATTGTACAAATTTTAATATATATAGACAACTAAATAAACTGTATACTTATTTTTTATGTCCATTTTATATCACGTTTTATTTGGTCGACACCCGTTGTAATGCCGCATTTCGCGGATACCTTGTAAAATTATTTTCTTGTTTGGATATCTTAGTTTGAAAATTGAGGTAATTTATAAAATTAAATAAATAGCTATCGAGTCTTTAAAAAATCTATTAAAATCTATTTATAATATCAATATAGATTGGTGAACACAATATTGTATAAATTAAATGTACATGATGATAAGATAAATTATTTATATATTTTTATAAACCGATTTTGTCTAACTATTTTTTAGACCGACACCCATTGTATATATTATAAAAATACTAAACGTGCATGATAATAAAAATTTAAATACTAAAATCCTCTTTGAATTTGATTATGGTTTGCACACCGCTAAGATTTTCTCATGATTCAATTAGATTTTGTTGTAAAACAAAAAGTCAGAACTTGTTTTTTATATCCTAACTATAATATAATTTAGTGGTGAGACTTATGTTTGATAACAATAGTTATTTCCTTGATTCCATATTTTTTATTTGAAAACTGAAATAATTTAGAAAGTTAAATATTCATGTATATGGAAAATCTTAATTATAAAAAAATAGTTAAATATTCAAAATAAAAATTTAAGAAATAAATCGAAAAGAAAATATCTATAAATAAATTATTGAACACAATAATGTATAAATTTATATATATATATATATATATATATATATATATATATATATATATATATATATATATTTGACAACTAAATAAACTATGTATTTATTTTTTATGTCGATTTTGTATCACGTTTTCTTAGGTCGACGCCCGTTGTTCTTAAATATTAGTCATATTTGTTGTGGCTTCTAATTATAATTATAATTATAATTTTATTTATGTAAATAAAATAAATGAATAAATCATTTAGTGCACGGGTATAAAATTAATATAAACAATGAAACTAAATGACTACATATTATGAAGTTTATAAAATAAATCGTTGGACGAATTTATCGATTTTCGGTCATAATTTATAGAGATATTAACTATGACTTCCAATTTAAAAGCGATTATGATTACTTTATTTATATTATAGATTTTATATATAATCAATTACTAATAAAATTTGATTAGATTTAAAATAGAAGTAAGAAAATGGTTACAAATATGGTGATAAAATTGATCGTTAGAAATAATGATTGTTTATATATATGATTATAAAATTTCTTTTTTTATTTCAAATATGTAAATTTGAATTCTTGTTTCCTACAAATTCAAAAGCTTTTCTATTTCGAAGATGTTAATGGTATGCTAATAAAAAGAAGTTTTGATTTTTTTTAAATATGAACTAAAGAAAAAATTTTTGGTTTTAATTATTTAAAATAGAGCAGTTCCAGAAAAATATATTTTAATATAAATATATTAAACCTACGTAATGTAAAATATATTTTAATGATTTTTATTCATATATAAATAAATTATAATTAAAAATTTTATAACAAAAAATATTAAAAATAACTTGTGTATTGCACTAAATGTAAAGCTATTAAATATAATAAATAGATAAAAAGATGCTTTGTAGGTATCCAGCACCAGCTCAACTTATTACTCTTTTTTGGATGTGAAACTATCGTGATTTGTAAGAAATCAAGTTTTTGGGATAGTTGTTTCAAAAAAAAGTTTTTAGGATAGTTTGCTCCGATCCCCTAACAAAGTTTATTTCCGGACATTCTTTTCTTTTTTGTGCCACAATCAAAATCAGGATAACATATGACATGCACACAAATTTTAAATAAAAAATATCTAACATTAAATTACAATATATGCAACATATCAAAATCTAAATAAAGCTTAAGAAAAAAACGTCATCTCTATGTTTTTAAAAAAAATATAAATAAATGGCATGGATTCTGCCTGAAATATCAAAAGCAATAGTATACTACAAAGAAACATGCATAGAAGTTTTTGTCCACGAAAAGAAAGATGAAAGTATACATACCTTTTTAACATCAGATTTTTTGTGTGATAGAGAGATACTCTAATATATTTTTATTTTTATCTTGTGTGTACCACTTCCAGTCGATGTACATGGGTGTCGCATGATCTAAGTAGCTGATAGCTTGTTAGCTTGTGATACGAATATATTTGTAACCTGTAAGATGAAGAAGAAAAAAGATTAAAAAATTGTTCAAATATCCACGAAAGCATAGCACTCAATAAAACAATAATAAAACAAAAACTCTCATGGGTTATCCTTTATATAGTACTGTTTTTTCCTATTTCGAATATATAAATTTGACTTAGTTAACTGATTGATTGATGGGTGTTGAAGATCTAGTGAGACATGACTAATCTTTACATCAAAGACGATGAAGCTTTGCCTGCAGTAGATAATTAAAAGTTTAGAATGATAAACCCTAAAATAAAAATCGGTAAAGACAGTAACAAAGGTTATTATTTTTGCATGCATGTTGCGGAATAGAATGAATGAGAATGCTGCGGAAAAGAATGGAAGAGAAGTTTTTGTAAAAAAATTATGTACGAACAGATTATATAGAAAAGAAAAAATTCGAAAACCTTTTTTATTTCGAATATATTAATGTTAATGTTAAAAAAAGGAAGTTTTGATTTCTTTTCTAAAAAATAGGGTCTAAAGAAGAAGGAAGTTTGATTTTAATTAAATATGAATCGAGCTCCTGCGGTTCTCCTTTATATATATAATAGATAGATAGATAGACTAGTTGACTAAGCCGTGCTTTGCGGCGGCCGTATAACAATTTTATTAAATTTAAATACAGATTATTTAATAAAAAAGTCGACAAAAAAATATCTATAAATATCAATAACAATTAGCGAGCACAATATTGTATAAATTAAATATAAATTGATATTAATATAAATTATTCATTTTATACTGATTTTGTCTCACAATTTTTTAGGCCAACACTCGTTGTATATATTATAAAAATACTAAGCGTACAAAAATAATAAAAAAATTAAATACCAAAATCCTCTTTGATTTTAATTTCGGTTTGCACGCCAGTGAGATTTTCTTGCGAAATATTGTTGTAAAAAAAAGGTTAGAACTTGTTTTTTAAATCTAACTATAATACAATTTAGAGGTCAAACTTGTTTTTAATAACATTAATTATTTTATTAATTGCATATTCTATGTTTGAAAATCGAGATGATTTAGAAAATTTGATAAATAGTTTTTGAATGATTTCAGAGCTCCACCAAATAAAATAAGTAATTTTATATATTTTTCTATACCATTTTGTTTCACAATTTTTTAGGCCAACACCCGTTGTATATATTATAAAAATACCATGCATACACAATAATAAAAATTTAAATACTAAAATCCTCCTTGACTTTGATTTCGGTTTGCATGCCAGTGAAATTTTTTAGAATTCAATTAGAATTAGAAGATATTGTTTTAAAAAAAATGTTAGAACTTGCTTTTTATATCCTAACTATAATATAATTTTGAGATGAGACTTGCTTTTAATAACATAGATTATTTTCTTGATTGTAGTATTATATTTGAAAATTGAGATAATTTAAAAAAATAGATAAATAGATTTCAGAGTTCCATCAAACGTACAAAGAATTTCCTTCATATAAAATAAAGATTTACATATACCTTAATGGGGACGCAAATATTGAAAAATAATAACTTACAAAATAGATTCACTAAAAAAGTAATTAAACGAAAAAACACATCAATTATGTGCTTATCGGGGAAGAGCCGAAAATGAAGGTCCGAATGCATGTTTTTTGTTTTGTTTTGTTCGGTACTGAGTGCCAGTTTGTTGAACTCTCTTTGGTTGACAAAAATTAAATTATGTGTATGTTCATTGCCTGATTTTGTGGAACTATGACTTATTGAATGCTTGCATATTGAAATTAATGAACAAATAATTTAATCAAATAAATTATATATAACAATTTAAAAAGAAATATCTTTATTTACAAAAGAATGTACTTTTTTTAAACAAAAGAAATATCTTTTTTACAAAAGAATGTAACATCACCGGAACTACATCAAAAGTAAATGATGGACTTTCTTTTTCCTTTGAACAACTTTGTATCCCTTCCAAGAAAAAAAAAGATATCAATACATATCAAAAAGTTTCAATAATAATATTCAAGAAATAACAAAAGTTAAAACATGTAATAGCAACAACTTACATGAATTAAAATATTAGTATTTTTGACTTTGTAGCATGAGTTAACATCCACAGAGGTTAGCGATGGATAAACTGTTCTTCATCTTTCAAAATAAGAATGAATAAAAAAAATTAAAAGAAAATAGACATAGACAAAAGCAATCAGAAGAAAAAAAAAGTTACAAACATGGTGATAAAATTTGATTGTTAAAAGTAATAATTGTATATATATGAGAATATAAAAACTAAATTGAAAAACCTTAAAAACTAACAAAAAAACTAAATAAAATAGACATTAAAAACATAACCAACAAACATTAAAAACCTTAAAAACAACAAACTAAATTGAAAAACCAGTAAATTTAAACATTAAAAACCAACAAACTAAATTGAAAAACCTTAAAAACTAACCAAAAAAAGTAAGTTGAAAATCACAAAAAAAAAATGAGAGGGACACCCACATAACCATGTACATTGAGAATTAAATAAAATAATAATGAATAAAAAAACTAAAAAAAATAGAAGAAAACAAAAGCAAACAGAAGTAAGGAAAGGATTACAAACATGGTGATAAAATTTGATCCTTAAAAGCGATGATTGTATATTTATAAGAATATAAAATTTCTTTTTATTTCGAATATGTAAATTGAATTCTTTTTCCCTACAAATTCAAAAACATTTTCTGTTTCGAAGATGTTAATGTTAAAAAATGAAGTTCTGATTTTTTTTCTTCTAAAAAATAGGAATTAAAGAAAGAAGTTTTGATTTTAATTGTTTAAAATAGAGGAACTCTAGAAAAATAGGTAAATATGATTTGAAAAATTTTAGAGCTCCTAGAGGTTCGATAAAGATATATTAATTGTAATCGTAAAATACTCCAGTATGAGAGTACAACTGTAATATCCGTGTTTTTTTTTAAATAATAATAATATTTCTTTTAAAAGAATATTGGTTATTTAATTGAATTACTAAGTACTAATTAGAAAAGAAGTCGATAATTGGGCTAGAGTCGATAACTTATACTATATATTATTTCTCACACATTAAATAACCCTAGCATATTATTATTTTGGAGAGAGCCTCACGGAAGGAAAAGAAGTAGAGTACACGAGCAGGCGATTTTTCTTTCCTCCTCTGTTTTACCATCTACTGATTGTCATCTGGTACATCACTTGTTAATCTATTAATTGTCCACTATCACAAACTATTACTAATATTACGTGCTGCAATTTTTTAAATAATCTAGTTGGTTTTAAATAATCTAGTTGGTTTTAAATGGGTATAATATTACGTGCTGCAATTTTTTTGTGTACAGGTTTGGTTTTGCAAGTCAGATTATGAAAGCATTAAGAGTATTGTTTTAGAGTAAATAATATGATTATTGTTTTATATTTTATATTTAATTATTAAGTTAGTTATTGTAATAATTCTAGGCTGTCATGATTTTTGCGGAGGCATGTACTCCTGTGAATGCATATGTACATTTTACTTTCATACTAGCATGTCACTGGAACTTGTTTTTAAAATACTTTTTATAATACTTAATATCCAAATTATAACATCATGTTAACTAGTATTTTCCTTTAAGTCCTTGTCGTGGAATAAAAACTAGGTTATGATTATGACAGCTAGGGTTTGTGAGCTTCAAGCTTTAATGGCTGCTTCTGCGTTCGAGACTAAACGGTCCTCACAGAATGCCTACGTATCTCTGTATTAGAGAATCAAGCCAAGAAAACGTAGTTCTAGGATGAGGGGTCAGACCCTTTATATAGGCTGAGAAACCCTAAAATCGTAGTAGGGTTAGATGACTTGGTGGGCAAGTCACCGCCTCAAGGAAGGTTCTAGACTCCTTCCTTGTAGGAGCCAGTTTCCATGTTGGAATATGTATCTTGGAGGCTAAGTCAGGCAAGAGTAATATCCTTGTTTGACTCTTATTTGCTGAGCTGTTTATTACCCCTAATATTAATTATGAAATTAATATTATAGACAGGGATTGGGCCCATCTGGTGGGCCCCACGTTTGGACCATTCCGGGTCTAATTAATGCCACATTAAATGTGTCTTTAGGGCTTACTTTTAGCCTATATCATTTGCCCCCCAACTTCTAGGAAAACTGATCAGGTTTTCCTTGAAGTTATAACGGCCTTATTCGAGACTTGGGTCAGGGTTTATTGCTCTTACGTGAGTATTTTCCACAATATCATCTTAATGTAAAGCGTTGTTGACAGTATTTTTCAATGTATAAGTTCGTTCGCAGGGAAGGACTGTTAATACAAGTTCAAGTTTTAATCTCTTAATATCTAAAAGTGTGAAAAATAATTGGTGTGTTTGTTATTAACTAGAGTAAACTAATTTTAAGCAAATAAAACTAAAATTTATTGATGAGGAAAAGCAACCCGAGAACTAGGTTTCTTCAATTGGTTTAATAATGTTAATGTGATGCTATATTTATCTCTCGTACTTTGCTAAAAACAATCCTTCTAAATTTTATAACGTTCTCTCCCAAGATACAATATAATGTCTACAATTACAACTCAAAAGTCACTCACATGATCTCTTGAAATATAATTATAAATTATTAAGACCCAAAAATTATAAGTTTCATAGTCCTCTTATTAATCTCCCGATTCAATAATTGAACTATGTCTATCAAATCATGAACAAGAATTATGACACATTTCCCAATTTATCATAATCCCTATGAATACAATTAAAGGTTAGCTACTCCCTTAATTGGGTTAAGCCCTCAATGATAGATTAGCAAAAATAGAGAATTAGCATCACAATTAAACAAATATATATCACCAATGAATACTACCTAATTCTCGGATTATAAAATTAGTTAATCATGCTAGATAAAGAAATAAGCATATATGAATGGATAAACATATTATTAAAAGAGTTTAGAGTGAAGAAAATACAACTTTGAAGAATCTCTTAAAGCTTGGAGTAAATCCCCTCTATCCTTGCTCTCCAACCGGAATAGAAATTACAGTAAATAAAAGTGTATACTTAAAACTAATATTACGAAGGAAGCTGAGATAAAGTACTGGAGAAAATGAATGTTCAGTGGAGGATTCTCAAAACTCAGCTTTCAACCCCTTTTAATCTTCCTGCAACCATTGTCTTTGTAGGACAAATGAGCCCACCATGTAGGAATAAAGAATTCAGCTGAAGGTAGCAAAATCGGACTGGAAATTAGGCTGCCAACCTTTTACTTTTGCAAAATCAACTCTGATGACTTTGAATTTTGCATTTTGTAAACAACGTGGGCTGCTGCTAATACTTTTGAACGGGCTCCGTAGAAATGCTTTTTAACCCGCACAGCTTATAATCTTTAATTAATAAATACTTAATTTAATTCAGAAATTATAAAAATAGATATCTAATATTATTAGATATTTATAAATATAATTCTCTAATTAAATTAAAATATTTATTAATAAAAATAAATCCTTAAGTCCTAAGCTGCGGTCTCTTGAGGACTGGAACCGGACTCCTTTTGCTTCCAAAATTATCCTATAAACATAAAAATTATATTAGCATCCAATCCAAGTTAAAATGCTACTAACAATGCTAATCAAGGACAAAATTATTACAAACTAAAGATAAATGAGAGATAACATGCTATAAAATGTACACAAAATTAGCATGTATCAAATACCCCCCAACTTGACCTTTACTCGTCCTCGAGTAAACCAATATAAAATAACTACTTACGAATACCACTTCCGTAGGTGATCACGGTTGCATTTGGCATATGCAACAAGCCCTTTAAACCCTTAGGTAGCCCTAGTGGACGAGTGAGGTCTCGTGAGGGCCTATAGTGAATGTACCCACAAAATCCATCTAGCTCGTGTTAAAAGATCGAATGCCAACACCACACATACAAGTCCTCTCATGCCACATCAACTTAAGAATCAAAGTGAAGAATGCAATGTCTTGGTGTCAAAGGTGCAAGTATTCACATAGTCTACTCAAAGAAGATCATAAGTTCTCAAAAGTCCATGTCAGATGTAAGAATAAGTTGGTAATCATGCTAAGCCCACAAGAGTACATCTTTGAGTCAAAATTTTGGAATCTCATATGCCAAAACAAGTAATAACTCACCTTTCACTCACAAAAGAATATTCACTCAAAAACAGGGGTAAGTGTATCACTCTATTCCAACAAAATCATAAGCATGTTTGACATTTGGTATCAATCTAACTTTAACGCAACACACACCACTGATGATAATCAAAAGGTCTTTATTCGGGTTGTAATGGGGCTAGGGACAAGGTATGTCAAGTAAAGCCAAAGAAGGTGAAATGTCAAAAGCTAGTACCCAACAACATAAATCATTCAACTCCCCATCTATCATCCCCAGACTTGAATTCTTTTCCAAATAACTTGATTAGTCGAACAAAGAAGGATCACACAAAAATAAGTATGCTCTCATTATTATTATTATTATTATTTTTTTTTTATTATTATTATTTTTTTTTTCGAGAGCTAAATATAAACAAGTACAATGATCCATTGATATTATTACAAACTTCGACTAACAAGTAACAACCAAACCCAATATTTTCCAAAAGTAATGATCATCAATAAACACCCCCTTTTCACACATTATCACTCCCTTAAGCACTATACTAGCCTTTGACAATTGGGTTCAAGTCAATGTAAGGCCAATACAAGAAAAAGATATAGGCAATTAATGTGGTGTGTCACCGAAAGAATAGGAATAAGCTCGATGGGGTAACTAATTGATCATGTTTAAATGGTGTGGTAATATGGGAATTATGAGGTTATACCTAACTGCCTTTATCATCTTATCATCAAATAATGTCATGCATTTCAAGAAAGATCTCAAACAAGTGCTAGCAATGCAAACAACATGCGGACACTCAAGCAAACGAATATGAAATGCAAAAGATATGCATATAGGCTCAAAACTCACTTGGTGCGGCAAAGCATAATTAATCCCAGGTAAAAGTCTCTCTAATGCACCTACTTGTACTCAAAGCATGCAAACCAAATCATCTTGCACATATTCATGTCTTTTTAATTACTTACATCGTTCAATAAGTCTACTAGCTTCAACTTGCTAGTGTATGTGTGTGCACAAGAACAAAGCATATCACTTCTCAATCAAAAAGCGTCAGTAACACAAGATTTCTATAGCATGCATGGGTGCATCAAGCTAACTTACAACAAGTAATCTTTACAAGGCTAGAATTCTTTTTGTAATTTTTTAATTTTTTTTTTTTTTTTTTTTTAAACCAATAAGGTTCTATCTAGATGAACATACCCCCCAACTTATCATGTTTCTTGTCCACAAGAAACAACCACTAACCACATATAACCTAAAGAAACAAACTATATATATGTAAATAACAACACAATGGACTAAAATGCGAGGAAGAAAAGAAAGAACTCCCCTGAGTCATGGTCGAGGTGGTAGTGTATCATGATTGAAGCCCTTGATCTTTGGTTTCTTTTGCAATGCCCCATCAATTTTTCACTTGCCACATGCTTTCATTTCCCTAGCATAGTCCAAACACACAAGAATATTATTCAAATCAACAAAATTCCTTGGGTTGCCTCCCAAGCAGCGCTTGTTTAACGTCATTAGCTCGACGCCTCTCGTGATGAACTTAAGTTTGCGGATTGGAAAGAAGCCAATTGACTCCTCTTGGAATGTCATCACCAATTAAATATGGCTTGAGTCTTTGCCCATTCACTTTAAACACCTCGGACCCGTGTCTAGTGATTTCCACAGCACCATACGGATGCACCTTTACAACTTTAAATGGGCCAGACCATCTTGACTTCAATTTTCCGGGAAAGAGTTTCAGCCTTGAGTTGAACAGTAGAACTTGTTGGTCAACTTCAAACTCTTTAGGTCTAATGTGCCTGTCATGCCATTTCTTTGTCTTCTCTTTATAAATTGCAGCGCTTTCATAGGACTTAAGTCTCAACTTATCAAGTTCACTTAGTTGCATCAACCTGTTAAGTCCTGCAGCTTGTAATTCCATGTTCAAGAATCTTGTCGCCCAAAGTGCTTTGTGCTCCACTTCCACGGGTAAATGACATGATTTTCCAAACACCAACCTATAAGGAGACATACCAATAGGTGTCTTGAATGCCGTCCTATAAGCCCATAAAGCATCATCAAGCTTCCTTGCCCAATCTTTTCTGGAGCTGGCCACTGTTTTCTCAAGAATTTGTTTAAGCTCTCGATTTGAAATCTCCACTTGCCCGCTAGTTTGAGGGTGATAAGGTGTAGCAAACTTTTGAGTCACGCCATACTTTCGCAAAAGATCTTCAATTAATTTATTGCAAAAGTGAGACCCTCCATCATTGATGATGGCCCTAGGCACTCCAAAACGTGTGAAGATATGCTTCTGTAAGAACTTTTTAACCACTCTCGCATCATTTGTAGGACTTGCAATCGCCTCTACCCACTTAGATACATAATCGACTCCCACCAAAATAAATTTGTTCCCATAAGACGATGGGAATGGACCCATGAAATCTATCCCCCAAACATCAAAGAGCTCAACCTCAAGAATAGATTGCAATGGCATCTCATTCCGTCTTGCAATATTTCCCGTTCTTTGACATCGATCACAAGTTGCAACAAAGTTTCTAGCATCTTGATACATTGAAGGCCAATAAAATCCAGACTGCCAAATTTTTGCCACCGTTTTTGCGCTACTATTATGACCACCACACTCTAAAGCATGACAATGATTCAAGACATCGGGAATTTCCTCGTGTGGCACACACCTCCTCATGATACCATCAGCACATTCCTTGTAAAGAAGTGGCTCTTCCCAGAAGTAGTGTTTTACATCAAATAAGAATTTCTTCTTTTGTTGATAAGTCAATTCACTTGGTACAATGCCACCCACAAGATAATTGACGAAGTCTGCATACCATGGTGTAGACAAAGATACAGCAAGAAGTGTTTCTTCCGGAAAGGCATCATTGATAGGCATATCAACTCCTACCACTCCATCTCCCTGGTCCAACCTGGATAAATGATCAGCTACCAAGTTTTCCGAACCTTTCTTATCTCGAATTTCAAGATCAAACTCCTGGAGTAAAAGAATCCAACGGATTAGACGTGGCTTGGCATCCTTCTTTTTCATTAAGTAACGAATCGCAGCATGATCCGTATAAACAATCACCCTAGACCCAACAAGATAGGATCTGAATTTGTCAAAGGCAAAAACCACAGCAAGTAGCTCTTTTTCAGTGGTGGCATAATTGATTTGTGCATCATCAAGTGTCTTGCTTGCATAATATATCACATGCATGCGTTTTTCCTTCTTTTGTCCCAAAACTGCGCCTATAGCATAGTCACTAGCATCACACATGAGCTCAAACGGCAAGCTCCAATCAGGGGCTGACATGATAGGTGCAGAAGTAAGCTCCTTTTTTAACCTGTTAAATGAAACAAGACAACTCTCATCAAAATCAAACACGCGATCCTTTTCAAGTAAATTACACAGAGGACGAGAAATTTTAGAAAAATCTTTGATAAAACGGCGGTAAAAACCGGCGTGTCCAAGAAAACTTCTAATCCCCTTTACAGATGAGGGTGGAGGTAATTTCTCAATAACTTCAATTTTTGCCCTGTCCACCTTGATGCCTTTACTAGAAATCTTGTGCCCAAGCACAATACCATCCTTTACCATAAAATGACACTTCTCCCAGTTAAGAACAAGATTAGTGTCTTCACATCTCTGCAACACTTGAGACAAACTGGTTAAACATGAATCAAAGGAAGAACCATATACCGTAAAGTCATCCATGAAGACTTCCATGGTTTTTCCTATAAAATCTGAGAATATGGCTGTCATGAGTCGTTGAAAAGTAGATGGGCCATTACACAAACCAAAGGGTAGTCTACGATATGCAAACGTACCATACGGACAAGTAAAGGTTGTCTTTTCTTGATCCTCGGGAGCAATAGGAATCTGAAAATATCCCGAGAATCCATCTAGAAAATTATAATACTCATTACCCGCAAGTCTTTCGAGCATTTGATCAATAAATGGGAGGGGAAAGTGATCTTTACGAGTAGCGTTATTTAACTTCCTATAATCAATACAAACTCTCCAGCCTGTTACAGTCCTAGTGGGGATTAATTCATTTTTTTCATTATGCACGACAGTCATCCCACCCTTCTTAGGTACAACATGTATTGGACTCACCCATTTACTATGTGGAACAGAGTATATAATGCCAGCATCTAACAACTTAGTTATCTCTTTCTTAACCACATCTTGCAAATTAGGATTCAATCTTCTTTGTCCCTCAATCACAGGTTTATGATTATCTTCTAATGAAATCCTATGCATGCAAAGAGCGGGGCTAATTCCCTTGATATCTTTAATTGTCCAACCAATTGATGATTTAAATTGCCTAAGCACATGCAACAATTTATCTAGTTCATCATCATGGAGCAAAGCGGACACTATCACAGGATATGTATCATTAGGACCAAGAAAAGCATACCTTAGATTAGAAGGAAGAGGTTTGAGTTCTACCTGAGGTGCCTCTGATATTGAAAATGCCATCTCAATTGTCGGCGTACCTGTTTCTTGCATATCAAGTGCAAGTGATTCTTCCACTTCTTTATCATCTAAGGCTTGTTCCACTCCTGCTAAGTCTGCATCTTCAAGACTTACAATCTCATCCACTATGTCAACAGTGAAACATGTAGCATCAAATGAAGGCATCTTCATTGCTTTGTTGAGATCAAATTCAATCTTTTCATCACCAACATTTAATGTCAATTTTCCAGCTTTGACATCAATTGTTGTTCCAGCAGTAGCCAAAAATGGCCTTCCCAAGATAATGGGCATCTCAACATCTTCATCCATCTCCAACACCACAAAATCACAAGGGATAAAGAATTTATCCACTTTGACAAGTACATCCTCAATAACCTTCAAAGGATACTTGATAGTACGATCAGCCAACTGAAGTGAGATTCTTGTTTTCTTGAGCTCTCCAAGACCAAGTCTTCTACAAATGGAGTGTGGCATCAAACTCACACTAGCCCCTAAATCACACAAGGCTTTAATATTCTCCATTATTCCAATAGTGCATGGCAAAGAGAAGCTTCCAGGATCTTTTAACTTCTGCGGAATTGATTTTTGTATGACTGCACTACACTCCGCATTTAGAGTAATAGTTTCCACATCCTCAAGTTTCCGCTTTCTAGACAACATCTCCTTCAGAAATTTGGCATAGAGTGGCATTTGGGCCAAAGCATCAGCAAAAGGAATATTTATATGCAATTGCCTAAAAATTTTCAAGAATTTCTCGTACTGTTTCTCCAATTGCCTGTTATGAAGCCTTTGTGGGAAAGGAATTGGAGGCACATATGGTTTTACTGGTACTTTTGGTGCGACCTCTTCTTCTTTTTGCTCATCATTCACCTTCTCTGAAATTTCTGCTTCAGCTTCTACTAACTCATCTTCTTTTGCACGAACCTTTTGTCTAGGTTTGATAGCCTCAATTTCTGGCAATTCTCTTCCGTTCCTTAGAGTGATGGCCTTGCAATGTTCTTTACCATTTAGGTCTGGTTGACTAGGAAGTGATCCTTGCTCACGAACACCAACTTTATTAGCAATTTGGCCAATTTGCGTTTCCAACATCTTTTGGGATGAAGCCATCTGATCAAGCCTCGACTCGACCTTCACAAATTTGGTATCTATGTTGGCAAACGCCCCAGTAGTTCCTTGTATCATTTTATTGAGCGCAACCTCCCAATCAGCAGGTTCTTTCTTTGGCGGTGGTTGAAACTGTTGCTGTGCTTGATACGGTGGTCGTGACTGAAAACCAGGAGGTTGATTTTGCTTAGGAAATGCATATGATGGGTTAGCCGCATGATTGCTACTGTAAGAAAGATTGTTGTTGGGTCTCTGATTTGGATTGTAGTAGGAGTTATTCTGAACAGGCCATGACTGTCTTCCCTGAATAAAAGATGCTTCCTCTGGAAATTGTGGTAGATAAGAATTCTGATTGGCCCCATGGTCATTGTACCCTTCCATAGGAGAAGAAATAGCATTGACATTCGCCCTTTGACCTCGCACTTCTTGAGTAAGAGTGTCCAATTTAAGAGTCAGCAAGTTAATCATCTCAGCGTCTTGTACTGATTTAGCGGAGCTCGTCCCACTAGGTGCCCAAGAATAATTATTTGATGCCAATTGCTCAAGAAGTGCCTTTGCCTGTATGGTTGGTGTCTTCTTGAAATCTCCACCAGCTGCCACATCCAAACTCAAACGAACATCCGCATTCAAAGATCCATAGAAAGTACTCAGGATCATCCATTCCTCACAACCATGATGTGGACATTTTCTCAATAATGCCTTGTATCTCTCCCATGCCTGATACAAGCCTTCTCCTGGCTGTGTTTTGAAGCTCAGAATCATAGTCCTCAACTGTTGCGTTTTATCAGAAGGATAATATTTGGATAAGAATGCGGTAGAGAGACTCTCCCATGTAGCAACTGCAATTTCTGGAAGTTGTTGAAACCATTCCATAGCTCTTCCTTTTATAGAGTAGGGAAACATGTGAAGACGAATCTGATCACTTGTAACTCCATTGATCCTGAATGAACCACACATTTGCACGAAGCGCTCTAAATGACGGTGTGGATCCTCTCGCTCAATGTCTCCTTCAAAAGCTGAATTGCTCACCATCTGTATCAAGCTCGGATTGATGTTGTAATGAGCTGCGCTAATCTGAGGAGTCTTGTACATGCAATTTGCAGGATTGGGAGTCTCATGATCCCAAATAGAGGTCTCATCAAGAACTGGTGGGTCAGGAGGATTAACCACTTGACGATCTCTTGGTTCCTCCATATGTTTTCTTTCTTTCCTTTCTTTTGTCTCTCGCCTTAAAGCTCGAAAAGTGCGTTCAATTTCTGGATCAAATTTTAAATCTTCCGCACTTGTAGAACGTCGCATACAAGAGTTATAGCACCTGAAAAGAAAACATCAATAAGTTAGATCTTGAAAATTTAATAAAATCTAAACAATAAAACTCCACAATACATAATATTCGACAAATCTTTTATTTATTATTATTTTTTTATTTTTTTTAGTAGAAGTACGTGCTCTTTAGTAGAAGTACGCGCTCCTCCTTAATTTTTATTTATTATTATTATTATTATTTTTTTAAATAATAATATTATTATTTTTTTTATTTAATGGGCCAGAAAATCTAATGGGCTTGGAACAGATTGATAAAACAAAACAACAAATAAAAGTGAAAAGAACAAAAACTAAAGTGTTCTAAAAATTCTAAAGATGAATTAGAACTAGTTTATAAATTTTTACTATTTAATAAAAAAAATCTAATTTAAACTAATTATAAATGAGAAGAACAAAACTAAATTAATCTAAAAAAAAATTATAAGTTAGAATTGATATTTATTCTAATTTTTTTTTTTATTAAATTGGATATTATTTACAGAAAAATCAAAAATTCAAAACTCGGAACAGTAAAACTCAGCCACGCAGCAACGTACTAACGAAACTAAACCAGTAGTTGTAAAACAAACTACAGTAATAGAAAAACGGATCGCAGTACTACACAGCAATATTCAAAACAAGAAACAATGATCATTCCTTAAAACTCAAAACGAAAATCGAAACTCGACAGCACACTTTTGATAATCAAAAACTCAGTCCACATTATAAGCTCAACAACGACTCGATTCGACTGCTGAATACACAACTCCTATTCAACTCGCATAAATCAACAACCGCAAACTCAGCAATTGCACATTCGAACGAATCGGCGGCTGCAAACAACGACAAGAACTCGACTAGAGACCACAATGACTCAGACCACAAGAACTCCCAGACGCAACCAGTGACTCGTACTCAGAAAACTGGCAATCGACTCAAGCATTAACGCTGCGAACTCAACACAGAAAACGGAACACGCGAACTCAATAAACTCAAAAACGAAATTAAAAACGACGCAGTTAATCAGCTAATTAAAGAAACTCGACTCGAAAACAAAGTGAAGAAGAACCATGTGGACTCGATCTAAACAAACAGGAACTCAGACTTAGCAAAACCAGAACTCGCAAGAACTTGCAAAACACTCTACACAGACACAATAACTACAGGATGTCGACTCAGCCAGTTTACTCGACTATTCATGCAAAACACAAGGACTCGACCAATTAACTCGCAAATGCACAACACCCAACTCAAAACGCTTCAAGGAAGACTCAGCAGCAAAATACAGAAACTCTAAAACTGAACTACACAACAACTATAACTCGAACAATGACGACTCAGCAGCAACTCGAGTCAACTCGACGAACAGAACAAACTCAAAAGTCCGAGTCAACTCAGTAGGAACATAATTCACACACTCGAGATAATAAACAAAGTAGCAGCTCAAGAATAATTTCGACAGCAATTTACGAAACACTCATCACAGTGATTCACTCGACAAGAACAACCAATTCGAAACGAAAACTCAATTCTTGCACACAAACACAGGACTCGAAACTCGTAATGGTGACTGGCTTTTGTGGGTTGTTCGAACAAGGAGAAGGGAAAGGGAGATGGAGTAAGGAGAATGATGGTTCGAAGAAGAAGAAGATGGTGCCAAGAGTGGTGTGGTTGAGGAAAGATGATAGGTGGGGATGATAGATGGAATTGGATGGACGGTGTTTAAGGTAGCGGGTGGATTGTGGGTTGCAGCGGCTGGAGTGGCCGGAAGTGTGAATGGAAAAAGGGGAGGAGGCTAGGCGATCGATGAATTGGGTGTTTTGTCTGAGAAAATAGGGGACTTGCAACTGGGTTTTGTTTGTGTGTAAGGAAAAATAGAGAATAAAGCTAATAAAACAGGGGATGGGTTTCTTCGAATTAAACAAAAAAAAAGACAGAAAATACGAACTGAAATGAAAATTAAAACTAATATTTTTGTAAATTTTTTTTTTTATACTGAACAAAATAAAATCTAAACTTTAAGAAATAATTAACCTAAACTTAATATTGATGCCTTCCCCGGCAGCGGCGCCAATTTGTTGACAGTATTTTTCAATGTATAAGTTCGTTCGCAGGGAAGGACTGTTAATACAAGTTCAAGTTTTAATCTCTTAATATCTAAAAGTGTGAAAAATAATTGGTGTGTTTGTTATTAACTAGAGTAAACTAATTTTAAGCAAATAAAACTAAAATTTATTGATGAGGAAAAGCAACCCGAGAACTAGGTTTCTTCAATTGGTTTAATAATGTTAATGTGATGCTATATTTATCTCTCGTACTTTGCTAAAAACAATCCTTCTAAATTTTATAATGTTCTCTCCCAAGATACAATATAATGTCTACAATTACAACTCAAAAGTCACTCCCATGATCTCTTGAAATATAATTATAAATTATTAAGACCCAAAAATTATAAGTTTCATAGTCCTCTTATTAATCTCCCGATTCAATAATTGAACTATGTCTATCAAATCATGAACAAGAATTATGACTCATTTCCCAATTTATCATAATCCCTATGAATACAATTAAAGGTTAGCTACTCCCTTAATTGGGTTAAGCCCTCAATGATAGATTAGCAAAAATAGAGAATTAGCATCACAATTAAACAAATATATATCACCAATGAATACTACCTAATTCTCGGATTATAAAATTAGTTAATCATGCTAGATAAAGAAATAAGCATATATGAATGGATAAACATATTATTAAAAGAGTTTAGAGTGAAGAAAATACAACTTTGAAGAATCTCTTAAAGCTTGGAGTAAATCCCCTCTATCCTTGCTCTCCAACCGGAATAGAAATTACAGTAAATAAAAGTGTATACTTAAAACTAATATTACGAAGGAAGCTGAGATAAAGTACTGGAGAAAATGAATGTTCAGTGGAGGATTCTCAAAACTCAGCTTTCAACCCCTTTTAATCTTCCTGCAACCATTGTCTTTATAGGACAAATGAGCCCACCATGTAGGAATAAAGAATTCAGCTGAAGGTAGCAAAATCGGACTGGAAATTAGGCTGCCAACCTTTTACTTTTGCAAAATCAACTCTGATGACTTTGAATTTTGCATTTTGTAAACAACGTGGGCTGCTGCTAATACTTTTGAACGGGCTCCGTAGAAATGCTTTTTAACCCGCACAGCTTATAATCTTTAATTAATAAATACTTAATTTAATTCAGAAATTATAAAAATAGATATCTAATATTATTAGATATTTATAAATATAATTCTCTAATTAAATTAAAATATTTATTAATAAAAATAAATCCTTAAGTCCTAAGCTGCGGTCTCTTGAGGACTGGAACCGGACTCCTTTTGCTTCCAAAATTATCCTATAAACATAAAAATTATATTAGCATCCAATCCAAGTTAAAATGCTACTAACAATGCTAATCAAGGACAAAATTATTACAAACTAAAGATAAATGAGAGATAACATGCTATAAAATGTACACAAAATTAGCATGTATCAAGCGTGGAGCGACCGACGCATTTACGACGATGTTGAACGACACTAGTCAGTGTTAAACGGCACTACACAGCGCTAGTTAGCCTTAAACAACGTTTAAACAATGTTAGACGATGTTAAATGGCATAAATTGGCACTAATCTGTGCTTAATCGGCACTAATCTGTGCTAATTGGCACTAATTTGTGCTAATCTCGACCTCTTTTTAGCATTAACAATCATCCAAGATTCGCTGAAAAAGTCGAGATTTAGGTTTAAAAAGTTTACTGAAAAAGTAGGGATCCAGGACCAAGAACTGAACCTGGACCGGGGGGATCCAGGTTCAGAAGCTGGTCGGCTGGACCCCCTGAAAATGACCTGGTCGGCCGGGACCTGGTCGGCTAGAAGCTGGTCGGCTGGCCCTCCTCCAGGGGAGCTGGTCGGCCGGGACCTGGTCCTCCGGGACCTGGTCGGCTGAAATTCCTCTTCTAGGGCTAACTAGTCAGTAGTTGGCCTAAAAAACTTGAACTTAGACTCCTTCTTGATTTTAATAGAGAGTGTGGATCTAGGATCAGAAACCATCCATGGTCCTAAGGATCCAGAATCTTGATCTTGATTACGAATCGTCAGTTTGGTCGTTTGTGACTTCATGGCTAACTTTGGCCTTCATGACTCATCTTGGCCTTCATGGCTAATCTTGGCCTCTCTTTAACATTGATAATCATCTGATATTCGCTGAAAAAGTCGAGAACCATGTCCGAAATCATTTGCTGAAAAAGTTGGGATCCAGGACCAAGAACTGAACCTGGACCGGGGGGATCCAGGTTCAGAAGCTGGTCGGCTGAACCCCCTCAAAACAACCTGGTCGGCCGGGTTCTGGTCCTCCGGGACCTGGTCGGCTGAACCACCTTAAAATGGGGTGGTCGGCTGAGACCTGGTCCTCCGGGACCTGGTCGGCTGAGACCCCTAGTGCGTCACGGTCGATTGCTTCTTGGCTAGCTGGTTGACCCGGACGTGAAAATCATTCGTGATCTTGAGGATCAAAAACCTTGATCTGAATCTCAAGTCATTATTTTGGTCACTCATGACTTTGTCATCTTCAGGATCAAGGAGCTTATCCTGGATCTTAGGTCGTCAGTTTGGTCATTCGTGACTTCCGACGATATTACTCATTTATTATTCAAACATCAGTTATTTCTTCTTTGGCATATTTGAATTTTAACGATCCTTTCTGTATAAAACGAGCAATTTCTTTCCTGTTTTCGTATTTAAATGATAGATGACCTGTAAACGCGAACAAGGCTGAAATTCAACCTATCACAGCAGGTCATGCTTCTTTTATAAAAGAAGTGAGGTAGCTTTCATTTCATTCACTTCTGAGTTTTCAAATTCTTAAACTCTTCTAGTTTTCAAGTAGCAAGATCAAGCTCCAGCTTTGTGATCAAGATGTCAGAAGGTAATCGCCCAGTTGCTCCCCCTGTCTCTATGATGGAGGCTATGGCAAAGAGGAGTAGAATGAGGACAGCTAAAGGTAAAGAAGATATTAAACCTTCTTCATTCGTTGAGCATAAATTTGAATCCTTACTAGATCTTCTTAATATTATGAGGGACACATTCCCAAACTGTGCTAGTCTAGATTCTTTTGGAAGTCCCAGCAAATTGAACGAAAAAGATGTCCAGAAAATAAAGGACTCATATCACTTTCCGAGTGCTATCAAAGTTCGTCTCCCAAAACCATCAGACAGAACCTGCAATTGGCATCCCGAGAGGCTTTGTGTCTACTGGGGTGCCCTGGATGCTGGGTTCAGATTCCCCGTTGATAACTTCATCATTAGATTGCTGGCAGAGTATCAGATCCATCCCTGTCAATTGTATCCCAACTCTTGGAGATATATCTCTGTATTTTTAATAAGATGTCGTCAATTGGGGATTCACCCGACTACTACATTATTTCGAAGTATCTTCGTAGCCAGTAACTCTTCCGATCAAAAGAAAGGATGTGTCAGTCTCAAGCACAGGGCCAAAATTCCACACATGGTGAACCCCTATTCTTTACCAGATTCCCAACATTTCTGGGAGAGAGAGTTTGCAGTTCTTGAATGGAAAGGCGGTGATTGGGGTAACTTCTTCGTAAAGAGATTCGGAATTGTAGAAGATAGCAAACACTTCGTTTGCGACCTTAATGATTCAGAGTTACAGGATCGAGATTGGCTTCTTGCCGATGATGGCTGTACCCATTATAAAACTTTTCTGAGCGAAAAGAACCTTATTGAAGCTGGCCTTAGCTTTCTTTCCGTTGAGGGTAATTTCCTTACTTGAACTTCTTATGAACTCTGTTTGTTCTTATACCAATGTTTTCTCTTTGTATTTCAGCTGCGGAGGAGATTGACAACCGTCCTCAGAACCAGCCTATAGTGACTAAAAGAATGAAGAAAAAAGCTGAGGAACTTCTGAATCCCGCTAAACCTCGTATTCCCAACTTCTTGGAAGGTTGCTCTCCAGGCGGGAAGAGATCCCGTAATGTTGATGGAAGTATCAGAACCCCCTTTATGCCATCCTGGGGTATATGCGAACAAGACTCGGTTTCTGGGAGTCCTGAACTATCCCTAGACTGGTCGAAGCTTTCTGTTACTCCTCCTGATAGACTGTCCTTACTTGCTGGGGACAAAATGAATGAGAATCAACTTATGGGCTCCCAAGCCTTGTATCAGGTAAGATACTTTTCCTACCGATTCTGGTATGACTTAGCCCTTTCACATTCCTTATGCTTTGTGAACTTTGATTGTAGGCTAATGCCTTCTTCCAAGCTGTCTCTACCCAAGGCCTGGCTTTCAGGGATGAGAATATATCCTTGAAGACTGACTCAGCTAGGTTCAAGGAAGAGATTGATGACCTGCATTCTCAAGTTGCCCATGCCGAAGCGGATGCCTTATCCTCCCGAAGGCAACTTGCCTCCTTGGCTCAAAAGAAGATGAATGATGCTAACAAATTGATTAAGGCTTATCATAAATCTGAAGAGTTTCTAAAGTTCATTGATGATCATGATGATGAGGTGCGTCCTTACAATATGTCTGTTGGTTGGGACAAGGCAATCAATGCTGTGAGTAGCAAACATCCCTCAGTGGTTATCCCCTCTGATTTTCCTTGCCCTTTCTGGACTGCGAGTGGCGAGAACCGTGCAAACCTTGCCTCTGGATCGGGAACCAAGATTGTTCCCCAAGCATCAGGTTCAGGCTCTAAAGGTAGCCGTAGATCTTCGGGATCCAAAAGACATCCCCCATCTGCTGGTCAAGACTCAAGTTCTTCGGGATCTCGTGGAAAAAATCCACCACTGGCCAGAAAAATTGGAGTAATTCGACAACCGATCCCAGGCAAAAGGACTATCCGGAATGAGGATAGTTCGAGCTCATCTTCTGGAGAGGAAGAAACTGAAGTTGTAAAGACTACCGCACAACCGATGGTAGTGGTCGAACAAGGGGGTGCCGAGGAAGAGACTTCTTCAGGTGATGACTCGAGTGAGGAGGAGGATTCAGGTGATGAAGAATCGAGCGAGGAAGAATCCCCGGCTAAGTAGGATGGGTTCCCTTATGGCCTTGCATGGCCTTTATCTAGCCGTTTGTGGCTTAATTTCATCAGCTTTCAATCAATGTCCTTCAGGACTTAACTTTTATTCGTGTGTTGTAGCCTAACTCAAACCATGGCCCTTCGGGGCGTTTTATTTATGCATCTGTTTCCTCTACTCATATGCTTATTTACTTTCAGTACTTGATCTTTCCAGACTTGCACTCAACAGGTGCTTGGTACATAAACAAAACATAGAATCATAGAATGGAAAACAGATTTGCATTGATAACTTGAAAGAGGGTTCAACCCTTACATAGATACTACGGTCCTACTCGGGGCACTAGTCCCTGGAATGGTTTCATCGAACCTTATTTCTACTTCTATTAATAAATAGCTAAAAGCCAAATTCTTACTAGGAAGGCTTATACATAATAAATCTTCAAGTTCAGAGCATGCCAAGTTCGGGGCACTTCATTCCCATCTAATGTCTCCAACTTGTATGATCCTCGTCCTAGCGTCTTTTTGACTCGGTACGGTCCTTCCCAGTTGGGGGCTAATTTCCCTTTCTGGCCAACTCCAGAAGCTTCGATCTTCCTGAGAACCAAGTCACCTTGCTGAAAGAACCTCTCCTTAACCCTGTGGTTGTAATAGAAAGACGCTTTCTTTTGATGCTCCGCATTTCTGGCATTTGCCTCATCTCTAACTTCATCAATCAGATCTAGAGCGAGCCTCATGCCTTCTTCATTAGTCTCAGGTTCATATGCCTCAACTCGAGGTGATGCCTGTATGATTTCTAGCGGCACAACTGCCTCAGCTCCATAAGCTAGCAAAAACGGGGTTGCTCCGGTAGTTACCTTACAAGTAGTGCGATAAGCCCAGAGTATAGGTAGCAGCTCATCCACCCAAGTGTTTCTTGAGCGCCCCACCCTTTTCTTTAGTCCATCCAGGATGATTCGATTGGCCTCCTCGGCCTGCCCGTTCGCTTGCGGATGTGCCACTGAGGTAAAACGAAGCTCAATAGCATTTTCCTCACAATACTTCTTGAATTCCTCATTGTTAAACTGTGTCCCATTATCTGTCACAAGAATTTGCGGGATTCCATACCTGCAAATTATGTTCTCCCAAAAGAACTGGGAAACTTGCTTGGTGGTTATCTTGGCTAAAGGCTTAGCCTCAATCCATTTAGTGAAGTAATCAATGGCGACAATCAGAAACTTCCTTTGTGCTGAAGCCATAGGGAAAGGGCCAAGAATGTCCATCCCCCACATTGCAAATGGAATAGGAGTGCTGATTGAGGTTAATCTCTCAGGCGGCTGTCTTACAACAGGAGCGTGTTTTTGGCATCTGTCACACTTCTTGACATAATCCTGGGCATCCGCCAACATCTCTGGCCAATAGAATCCCAGGCGGGTAATCTTGTGAGCTAAGGCTCTGCCCCCCAAGTGCTGCCCACAGATCCCTCCATGAACTTCCTCCAATGCTTCTCTTGCCTCTTGGGGCCTTAGGCACTTCAAGTACGGGATGACAAACGATCTCTTGTATAAGATGCCTTCAATCAAGGCATATCTCAATGCTCTTACTGACAATTTTCGTGCCTCCCAGGCATTGTCAGGGAGCCATCCAGTTTCTAGATGAGCTTTAATAGGATCTATCCAACAGCTTCCCACATCGACAGGTGCTACCAACTTGGAGTTGACGGTCGGGGCCTTCAAGACCTGGAAGTAAACACTACCTGCATAATTCTCTATCTCAGAAGAAGCGAACTTAGAGAGGGCATCGGCCTTAACGTTCTCTTCCCTAGGAATGTGCTCCACATAGCACTCCTCAAACTGAGTCATAACAGCTTTCACGACTCTGAGGTATTTTGCCATAGTTTCATCCTTGGCCTCGAACTCACCATTCACTTGCGAGACTACCAGTCTTGAATCTCCACACACTTTGAGATTTTTGACCCTCATGACTCTGGCCAATCCCAATCCGGCTATTAATGCTTCATACTCAGCTTCATTGTTGGTTGTTGGAAAGTCCAACTTCAAAGCGTATTCAACTGTGAACCCATCGGGGCTTTGCAAAACCAAACCTGCACCGCTAGATTTTGTTTTCGATGCTCCATCAAAATAGAGCACCCAATACTCTTTCTGGTCAGCTATAAGTTCTTCATCTTTATCTTCGTTCTCAGGGGTGGTTATCATTTCCTGCCCCCCGACTTCTTGGTTGTCAATAGTGCATTCAACCACGAAGTCAGCCAATGCCTGAGCCTTGATGGCTGTCCGAGGCTTATACTTGATATCAAACTCTCCAAGTTCTATGGCCCATTTGATCAATCTTCCACTTGCTTTCGGACCGTGCAATATGCTTTTCAACTGTTGGTCTGTCAAGACTTCGATTTTATGAGCCTGGAAGTACGGTCTCAATTTCCTTGAGGCAGTAATCAATGCCAATGCAAACTTCTCAATGGGAGAGTAATTCAACTCCGCCCCATGTAGCACCTTACTCACATAGTAGATGGGTTTCTGAACCTTCTTTTCTTCTTTGACAAGAACAGCACTCAATGCTTGTTCGGATACCGCCAAGTATAGGTAGAGAATCTCTCCAGGACTAGGTTTGGCCAACAACGGGGCTTCAGCCATGTATTTCTTCAACTGTTCAAAGGCCTCTTGGCTCTCTGTGGTCCATTCAAAATTTTTCACCTTTTTTAATGCCTGAAAGAAAGGCAAGCATTTGTCACCAGACTTGGAGATGAATCTTCCTAAGGCCGCAACTCGGCCAGTTAATTTCTGTACATCTCGTATTGAGCGGGGTGACTCCATATCCAGGATAGCCTTAATCTTGTCCGGGTTGGCCTCTATGCCTCTCTTGGAAACCATCAGCCCCAAAAATTTTCCCGATCCAACACCAAAAGCACACTTGGCTGGATTTAGCATCATCTTATGGTGCCTTAGCACTTCAAATGCCTCTCTGAGGTGCTTTATGTGATCTGCCTTGAGTAGGCTCTTGACTAACATGTCATCAACATAGACCTCCATGGTCTTTCCAATTAAATGGGATAATATCTTATTCACCAACCGTTGGTAAGTAGCCCCTGCATTTTTTAACCCAAAAGCCATAACAAGATAGCAGAAGACACCAAAATCAGTTATGAAGGATACCTTAGGAATGTCGTCCTTGTGCATCTTAATCTGATTGTATCCGCTGAAACCATCCATGAAACTTAACATCTCGTGTCCAGCTGTAGCATCTATTAGGGTGTCAATCCTTGGTAGAGGGAAACAATCCTTTGGGCATGCATCGTTCAAATCTGTGAAGTCGATGCACATTCTCCATTTTCCATTCGCTTTCTTGACCATGACGGGATTAGCCAACCATTCAGGGAACTGAATCTCCTCAATAAACCCAGCTTCCAAAAGCTTATCAACTTCCTGCTTAATGGCCTCTTGCCTTTCAGGAGCAAAATTCCTCTTTTTCTGCTTTATTTTCTTTCGTTCAGGATCGACGTTCAACCTATGAGTTATAAGTTGGGGGTCAATCCCTGGCATGTCCGCTGCTGTCCAAGCAAACACATCGCTATTCTCTTGCAAGAACGCTATCAATTCGCCCTTCAGGGGTTCCTTCAGAGATGCTCCTATGTATGTAACCTTTTCCGGGTCGCTCAGCTCTAGAGGGACAGGTATTAAATCCTCTGCTGGCTTTCCTCGCTGTTCATCATCACTACGGACATCCATGTCTTCAATTGGGAGTACCTGCCCCCCGACTCCATCAGCTCTTAGGGCGGATACATAACAACTTCTTGCCATCTTCTGGTCGCCTTTCTGTTCTCCAACCCCGTTTCGGGTTGGAAACTTAATCTTCATATGATATGTTGAGGCAACAGCCTTGAACGCATGAAGTCCAGTCCTTCCCAAGATCGCGTTATAAGTCGAGGCTGCCTTAATTACCAGAAAATTTAGCATTTGAGTAGCTTCCTTAGGTTCCTGCCCGATTGTCATGGGTAACTGGATAGTACCCTCGACCTTGGACTCAACCCCATTGAACCCATAAATGGGCATGTTAGTCGGAGTTAGCTGAGAATCGGTATATCCCATCTTCACAAACGCATCATGAAACAGAATGTCAACAGAAGCTCCATTGTCTATCAAGACTCGTTTTACCTCCGAGTTCCCAATCACAGGGGTTATAACTAATGGGTCATCATGGGGGAATTTCACCCCTTCCAGATCAGAGTCATCAAAACCAATCACGGTTTCTGTTCTAGCACGCTTCGGGGCCTCTCCCAGAATCTGCATCACTTCCCTTGCGTATGCCTTTCGACAATTGCGGGTTGTACCGGCCGCTGTCAGGCCTCCCCAGATCATGTTGATAACTGGCCCTCGGGGCTGCGTGTTACGGTCACGATCGTTATCCCTCCTGTCATTGTTTCTCCTGTTGTAATCCCCTCTTTGGGTTCCATGATCTCCACCCTTTGTGAAATTACTCAGCTTTCCTTTACGGATCAAGAATTCAATTTCGTCCTTCAACTGCCTGCAATCATCCGTGTCATGTCCCACGTCTCGGTGGAACCTACAGTATTGATCCTTGTCTCTCTTTGCGGGGTCACCCCTGAGTGGCTTCGGCCATCGGAAGTCTTTATCCTTCTCGATTTCTAACAAAATTTGGCTCCTAGGAGCATTCAACCTTGCATAGTCAGAAAATCTTGGTCCCATACTCTTCTTTGGCGATGAGTCGGAGTCCTTGCTAGTCCGGGGATATTTGTCCCTAGCATCATACTCCTGCTCTTGCTTTCGCTTCTTTGTACCATTGTCACCCTTACCATTGTGTATCACTATATCCTTCTTGGTACTATCCTCAGCCTTGATATATTTATCAGCCCTTCGTTGGAGTTCCGCCATATTCTCAGGTGGGTGCTTTGCCAATGATCTTTTAAAGTACAAATCAGTGGTGCCATGCTCCAGGGCTACCATGGCCACCTTGTTCTCTAAATCAGTGATATTTAATGTCTCCTTGGTGAACCTCTTAAGATAATCTCTGAGATTCTCATTCTTCCCTTGTACCACATATATGAGAGATGCAGAACTTTTCTCATGAATTCTTCCGCTGATAAATTGACTCACAAAGGCAGCGCTCAATTCCTTAAAAGAGCCAATCGAGTTTGCAGGTAAGCGGCTGTACCATCTTTGAGCCATACCCGACAGGGTTTGAGGGAACGCCCTACACTTCAAGGCGTCACTTGCAGGCTGCAATAACAGTGCATTTGAAAACGTCCTGACGTGATTTGTGGGATCACCCGTCCCGTCATAAGCCTTAATAGTTGGCATCTTGAACTTCTTGGAGATACGAGCATTCATTACCTCCTCAGTAAATGGGGGTGTAGGGTCATCCGGATCTCCTAGTGGCATCAAATCTTTGGGGTTACTTCTGGGAGTTTCTACCCTCGCTGTTTTATCAGATTGGGTATCAACCCTTCTTTGCCTCCTCGGAGGTCTCTCCAGATCAACAAAAGGGATCCCTCCAGAAGTTGGAGGTGCTAAAGTCTGATTCGATCTGGCTTGCTCCCTGGCCATCTCTTCCTTTAATCTTAAGATCTCGGCTTCATAAGCCTTAATCCTCTCAGCGGTTGTTGAAGGGAGCCCATCGTGAGTAGTTTGAGTTCTCCCTCGAGGTTCTTTACTTGCACGTCGCCTCCTTGGAGCTTCATCACGCTCGTAATCATCGTCAGAAGATGATTCATCCGTATAAGGACCAGAAAAATCACGATAATCACGATCTCGAATATACAGGGCATGACCACTTGATCCAGCTCCGTAATTAGGCATCCCGAACATTGGATTGGTGCTTATGGGGAGATCCGTGGTGTGGATCTGAACCCCTCGTGGAGGGTTGTTGGGGTCTACAATCAAGGAAGAAATCCCCGCCTGGAGGGGGTTAGTCCCTGGAATTGTGTGGACGATCGGAGGTAGCGTACTCTCAACATGGGAAGTCGTCCCTAGAGGTTGAGAAACTTGATGCGGAACAATAGCCCCGGATGCTGGAGGTACTTGTTCAGTATGGGGCGGAGCAGAGCTAAGAGGTAGAGCCTCAGTTGCAATCGGCTCTGTAATTGCTGGTGTTCTTCGTGTGTTAACCATGGTTGATGTTGTCTTCCCACAGACGGCGCCAAATGTTGTGGAATAAAAACTAGGTTATGATTATGACGGCTAGGGTTTGTGAGCTTCAAGCTTTAATGGCTGCTTCTGCGTTCGAGACTAAACGGTCCTCACAGAATGCCTACGTATCTCTGTATTAGAGAATCAAGCCAAGAAAACGTAGTTCTAGGATGAGGGGTCAGACCCTTTATATAGGCTGAGAAACCCTAAAATCGTAGTAGGGTTAGATGACTTGGTGGGCAAGTCACCGCCTCAAGGAAGGTTCTAGACTCCTTCCTTGTAGGAGCCAGTTTCCATGTTGGAATATGTATCTTGGAGGCTAAGTCAGGCAAGAGTAATATCCTTGTTTGACTCTTATTTGCTGAGCTGTTTATTACCCCTAATATTAATTACGAAATTAATATTATAGACAGGGATTGGGCCCATCTGGTGGGCCCCACGTTTGGACCATTCCGGGTCTAATTAATGCCACATTAAATGTGTTTTTAGGGCTTACTTTTAGCCCATATCAGTCCTTTAAGTATTTTAGGCATCAGGTTAGTTTGTTAATGAATTTATTTTAGATGTGTGTGGCTACTGCACTTGTAGGTACTCAAGTTGTCCCATATTTTCATTCTCGAGTCTATTTAATAATTTAATAGATTATCCGAATCATCTATGTTTTGTTCAGTAATATTAAATATTATAAAATACTTGAACTAATATTAACTATTACTGATAGTGGTTATTTGATTTTATTAGAAGCATATAACTTAATAAATTATAATTTTGTAATTAGATCGCGGGTAATGAATTTAACGGATTAATTACGGATTTCGTGAGTGTTTGAGATCGTTGTTTTTGAGGTACGGATTCTCTCCTTTTATTCAGCACTATTCTTAATTCTGAATTTTTATATCTGATTCGTTTTACCCTCAAATCTGTTTACTCTGTTTATATCTGATTTGACTGTTTTGACTCTGAAAAATATTTTAAAAGAAATATGTTTTGAAAAATATTTGAATACATGTTCTGTGATTTTTAAAAAGATTTTGTATTGAAATATCTGTTCGGAAATGTTTAAAATATCTGTTTGGAAATATTTGAAATATTTGTTTATGTGATTTATAAGATTTTGTGAAATATTTATTTGAACCCTTAGCGATATAGGGTATACCGAGTTAACCAGCTGTAGGGGTACTACAGCCATGTCATTGCGGCACCAGTGACATGACACTTCCGTGGCAGTGTGATTGGTCACGGCGTATCCTTCTGATAGCTCAGGTGGCGAGCTTTTGCGCATTTTGATATTTGTTTCAGGATACGTGGGTGCACCCAGATTTGATTTGATTTGTGATTTGATTTGACGGTGACGTGTATATGCCGTACACGTTATCCGATTTGTTGCACACATTAGGTACCCTATGATGTGTGTATTTGTATCTGTTCTGTTCTGATCTCGGTATGAAATATCCTAACCCCTCGTTGCTTCAGCCATGCTGTAACGACCGGGAAAATTTCGTGAATTTTAATATGTTAAAATATGTTTTTAGTTGACTTTATTGCGTTTCAGTTTATTTTTAATGCATTTAAACGTGTTACGATTTTTATTAAATAGGGAAATGATCCCATACGTGTTATGTGACTTCTGTGTAGCTTAGATAATTTTATTCTATTTTTCTGTAATTTTTATATTTTTATAATACAATTATTTCGCATTTTAATTTCCAGATCCAGCCCCTAAACTGAATCTGAAGCCTTGTTTTTGACAAAATTATTTTTATATAATGATAGGATATTTAAAGATGCATTATTTTGTAATTTTTGAAATATTCATAATTTTTGGGAAATTTTGACATATATTTTGTATTTGTTTAAAATTAAAATTTTTACATTTTTATCCCATAAAAATTATTTTTAGGGTTTAATAATTTTAATTAGGGGCTAAAAATATTTTTGGGGTATTAATTTGATTCAGGATAAATACTAACAGATTTTTATGTAATTAATCAAAATAATCAAAAAATCAGATTTTTTGATTTTTATTTTCTGTAAAATCTGGAAAAATAGTTCTTGGTGTTCTTGAGGATTAACCGGACTTTTGACAGTGATTCCGGCATCCAAATCGTTCATGTGGGTAACCAAACTGAAGCTCTTGATCTCTACTACATGTTTATGTGTGTTTTAACATCCTAAATTGCTTGAATCGAAAATTCATAATTTTAGTTTAATAATCGAAATTTCATGAATTTATTGTGAATCATACAGTGATTTGTTGTTGATATGGTTAGTATCTATAGATTGTATATAATCTCAGGAGCATCATGATAATTTTTGTTTGATTTTTAGTATCTTAAAACTCAAAATCGAATTTTTGTGGGGGTGATTATAATTTTCGATTTTTCGGATTATATGATGATTGTTTGATGTTCTTGATGATTGTTATGAGTTCTTGAACTCATGGGCTTCGATTTGATATAGAGAACGTTGGATTTGGTGACCGATTTCGAGTTCACCGGTTTTAATTTTTTGAAGGTCGCCGGATTGTTCGGTTTTGGCCGGATATTTGATTTGGTAAATTCTGGGTTCGAATGGTTGGTATGGTTGAGTTTGGAATGTGATTTGGAGTGTATTTGGTACTTAAAAACGTAGCAAATGGTACGTTTTGGTGAAGGCCGGAGTTGGCCGGATTTTTGTTCCGGTCGCCGGAATCTGGGGAACCTCCATTGTTGGAGGTGGTTGTTCTTCGAGCATTCATACGAAGAACAACGAAGATGGTGATGAACAGTACCCGTTTAATCCTAAAAATCTGTTAACAATTTCTGAAAAGTGATTTTGGAATTAATTTTTTTACTTTTTACCAATTATTTTTACTTTTATTTACTTTTAATTACTTTTATTTACTTTTATTTAATTTTATTTACTTTTATTTACTTTAATTAATTTATAATTCTGAATTAAATTATTAATTTCAGAAATTTTATTTTCTGAAAATGTTTTATAAATCTAGAATTTATTTCCGAATTTTATTTTAATTATTTCTTTATTTCTTTATTTATTTGTTTTTAATTCGGAATAATTAAGAATTAAATTCTTTTAATTATATTAATTAATCTCAAATAATGATTTAATTAATTTAATTATCTGATAAATGTAATTAATTATTAGATAATTTTATTAATTAATTATTACTTGATTCTAATTAATTTATTTAGGATTATTAACCAATTTTCTGTTTAAAAGTGATTTAAAATGAAATAAAATTGTTTTAAATCCTAAAAATAATCCGGGAACGGTAAAAATAGTTTTAAAATTCTAAAATTATTTATAAACCCAGGTTAGATAATTATAAAAATATTTTGGTGATCCAATAATTACTCAGAGAATTTATTAATGATCCTTTTTGATTCGGGAAGGGTTATTTAAATCTTTTAAAATTCTTTTAATTATTTTGAAAATACTTTTAAACATGATAATAATAATTTGAGTGCTCCTTTGTCTGTAAAACGTATGTGCTATGTGATTATGTGTGTGAATGCCCCGTACATGTTATTAATTGTATTAAATATTCATTCGATAGTGATACAACGTACGGGTAGACACTAAAACCGAGGTATGATTTGTTTATGGTCTTATGCCTACCTAGCTAGATGTTTAAAATAGCATGTTTTAATGTAGAAGTGGGAGGAACCCTAGCTAGTGGGCAGAGTTACCTGCAGTATTCGTAGAAGTGAGGAAACCTTAGCCAACGAGTATAGCTTACCAATCACATATTCAGGCAAGTATTTTTTTTCCCTTGATCATCTTATACACTGTTTATTTTATGTTTATTGATTCATATCATGACGAGTAGCTATTGTTCAGAGCTATTTGTGATTCTTAAATATTTTTGTGCGAACACAATTACTTGATTTTGGTACCCTTGATGTGGGGAAATGTTTAAGATAAACTCTTCATATCCTTATTATCGTATTAAATAATAGGGATGTGAACTGTATGTGAAACTAAGCATTTCCTGTTGAATTCGGAAATTGCTCTATTGGATTGGAAGATGATAAGCATAGGAGGCCATGATTGCTATCATGGTCCAGCAATATTTATTGGGAAGCGTAGGAGGCCATGGTTGCTACCATGGTCCAGCAATATTTAAGGAGGATATGGTAACCATTCCATCTTCCTATAGGCTAACATTACTTGCCTATTTTGGTACCCTCATGAAATCCGGGTTATACACACGGGTATAGAAATGTACCGGTGGTAGTATAAAGGGTCCCATTGCTTTTGAACCTGATCAGGGGGCAATGGTGTTTTGTCTTTATTTTTATATATATCCAATCCATATCGCCAGAATGGCTATTATATATTGTGAATTGGCAGATGATTCATTTTTATGACATGCCAAATGATTTCAGTTATGGATTTGAATTATATCACAGTTGTTGATTCAGTTTCTCTATAAACTGTTTTACATTTCAGTTGATATCATGCAGCACTTATCCCGTTTTATTATAAAATTGTTTATATATACTTGCTGGGCATTTCTTTGGCTCACTCTTGTTTTCACAAAATCTTTCCAGAGGAGCAGTATGTTTCCGACCAGCCGTTCGGACCATATTAGAGAGGGGCAGAGTGGCTGTGTGTCTGCACCCCAGACCTTACAGGTATTTGCGGGTTTCTGTCGGCGCTAGATAGAATTTTAAATAAAATGGGATGTAATAATAAAATAATACTAGACTGGATTTAGGTTGAGTTTATTTGATGGTTTGTAATAAGTGAGTATGTTACTTTTGGGCTGTAACTGCTTAGTTTCATACAATAACCTGTTTGCGATCTTTGGTTGGCGGGGTCAGTTGCGCATTCTGATTTATTTTATTAGTTGTGATTGGTTGGTGACCCCCGGATCTAGACCCCGGATTTGGAGGGTGTCACAGTTGGCATCAGAGCTGACAGGTTATAGTTACTGAAATAAGCAGAGATATAGCCCATGAATAATTAGGGAGATCACATGAGATAGGATTACGTTCTTATGTTACACGTTGCGTTTGACTTTAGTCTAAGCCTAAGTTGTGAGATGATTTGTGATATTATGTTACCGGGTTACGCAGGTTCCTGTTATGGTGACTACGCCGACTCCGGTGATTGCACCTCAGCCTATGCCGGCCCTAGAGCCAGTTACGCTACCATTATTTCCACCAGTGGACTTACCATATACCACCGCTCTTATGGATCCAGACCAACCAGTGATGGGGTTAGATTACTGGATGGGTTGGGAGTGTCCGATGGGGCTACTTGATCCTATACCACCAGTTCCCGTTCCGGAATTGATTCCTGATCAGCAGCAGGGGATCGAGGTGCTACCTGCTGTGCCTGAGTTGCATCGATCTGGTGCACTGGCAGCTATGGTAGGATTCCTTATGCCAGCAGAGTTCACGGATCAGTCCGATCCTACTGTGCAGGGTCCTTATGTACCTCTTCCACCAGTCATACCTTGGCACCAGATGCCACCAGGAGAGGAGCGAGTGCAGGCATTGATAGAGGAGGTTACAGGTGGAGCGGAGGCCCAGTCTAGCGGCCATATCGGTGCACCATGCACCGTTCCATTGAGTGAGTACCGTGAGCTTTGGGAGGCATTCGACTTTGTGAGAGGGCAGAATGTGGAGCTGCGTAGGATGGGAGATCATCGTATCACAGACTCCGAGCTTCGACATAACCTCCGAGAGATGATAGCAGCCGGTTCTTTTGAGGTGGAGGCGATGTTGCTGGGTGAGTCATCAGGTACTGTTGATTATCGTCAGGCATACCGCATCCTCCAGAGGATGTTGTCGGACCTTCAGGGGATGGTAGGGCCCAGCTGGGACTAGATACTATGGGATAGAGCCCTGGGAGAAGGATATGCTACATGTGTTTGTTTGGTTTCGGTTGTTTGTAAGATATTATGTGTGTACTAACAGTAGTTTGTTGGTAGAATAAGTCGGGAATTTTGTTGTGTATAACCGACAGTGTAGTTGGTATGGTCGGGTAACCGTGATATGGTGTTAGATAACCCGACTAGTAGTCATGTATAATTATGAGTGTGGAATTATATATCAGTAGTACTTTTGTAGTGATGCGAGTTTTGGTTAAGGGAGGTACAATTCTTGGGGCACGTTGTCACCAATGAAGGAATTAAAGTGGATCCAGCCAAGATCGAAGCCATTATGAATTGGGAGCAACCGAGAACACCAACTGAAGTTCGAAGTTTTCTGGGATTAGCTGGTTATTACAGGAGATTTGTTAAGGATTTTGCTAAAATAGCGGCATCTCTAACCAAACTCACCCGGAAGAATGAGAAATTTGAATGGAACGAGAAGTGCGAGCAAAGTTTCCAGGAATTAAAGAAGCGATTGATAACTGCACCAGTGCTAGTTCTACCCAACGAAAGTGGAAACTTTGTAATCTTCAGTGATGCATCTCAGAAGGGATTAGGGTGTGTGTTAATGCAGGACGGCAAGGTAATTGCTTACGCATCCAGGCAACTCAAGATTCACGAACGAAAGTATCCTACGCATGATCTGGAATTGGCAGCAATTGTTTTTGCACTAAAACTTTGGAGGCACTATTTATACGGAGAGAAGTGTGAAATCTTCACGGATCACAAAAGCTTGAAATATATTTTCACTCAGAAGGAGCTAAACATGAGACAACGACGGTGGTTGGAGTTGATCAAGGACTACGATTGTACCATTAGCTATCATCCAGGCAAAGCCAACGTAGTGGCAGATGCACTAAGCCGGAAGGAAAGGTTAAATCTCTTAACCTCAACCGAGGAGTTACTCAAGGAATTCGAGAAATTGGAGATAGAGGTCCATACATCAGAAGCAGTCAGTGAAGTATTGTATGCCATGACCTTTCAGCCAGTATTATTAGAAAAGATCCGTAGATGTCAAGAACAGGTAATGGAGCAAGACAAAGCAAAATTAACCGGAGAAGAAATCAGGAGTCAAAAGGATGATAAAGGAATTCTAAGATTCTCTTCACGTATATGGGTACCTAATGTTATGGAGCTGAAGGATGAAATCTTGCGTGATGCACACAACTCCAGGTATTCTATTCACCCTGGCAGTACAAAGATGTATAGAGACTTGAAGCAACATTTTTGGTGGCCCGATATGAAGAAAGATATTGCAGAATACGTCAGCAAATGCTATACCTGTCAGAGAGTTAAAGCCGAGCATCAAAGGCCAAGTGGATTGCTACAACCTTTGGAAATTCCAGAATGGAAATGGGAACATCTTGCAATGGATTTTGTAGTAGGACTCCCGAAGACTCAATCAAATCACGATGCAATCTGGGTGATCATTGATAGGTTGACCAAATCAGCACATTTTCTCCCCATCAACGAAAGATTTTCGCTAGAGAAACTGGTTCAACTATATTTGAAAGAGATTGTAGTACGACACGGAGTTCCTGTATCTATAGTATCTGATCGAGATCCTCGTTTCAATTCAAGATTCTGGAGACAATTTCAAGAATGTTTAGGAACCAAACTAAATATGAGTACGGCATATCATCCTCAAACGGACGGACAAAGCGAGAGGACAATTCAGACCATAGAAGATATGTTAAGGGTATGTGTCCTGGATTTTAAGGGTAATTGGGATGAGCACTTACCGTTGGTGGAGTTCTCATATAACAATAGTTATCATGCCAGCATTGGAATGCCACCATATGAAGCCCTTTACGGCAGAAGATGTAGATCTCCGGTGTACTGGGAAGAAGTAGGAGAACGCACCATCTTGGGTCCAGAATTACTGCAACAGACGAAAGAAAAGATCGGATTAATACAGAAAAGATTAATCGCCGCTCAAGATCGACAGAAGAAATATGCAGATCAAAGCAGGAAGGACCAGAATTTTGAAGTCGGAGAATTGGTATTGCTGAAAGTATCACCATGGAAAGCTGTAACCAGATTTGGGAAAAGAGGTAAACTCAAACCAAGATATGTGGGACCGTTCGAGATACTGAAGAAGGTGGGGAAGCTTGCTTACGAATTAGCTTTGCCGCCACACATGCAGAACATCCATAATGTGTTCCATATATCGATGCTGAGAAAGTACAATCCTGATCCAATGCACGCAATAGAATATGAGCCTGTAGATATTCAACCTGACTTATCTTTTGTTGAGCAACCAGTTGAGATATTAGATCATAAGGTTAAGGTATTAAGAAATAAGACCATACCCCTAGTTAGAGTGTTATAGAGGAATCCCTTGGTGGAAGAATCAACATGGGAGGTAGAAAGTGAAATTCGAGCTCAGTATCCGCACTTATTTTCTTAAGTGGGATTCTGGGGGCAGAATCCTTTTAAGGGGGGAAGGATGTAACGACCGGGAAAATTTCGTGAATTTTAATATGTTAAAATATGTTTTTAGTTGACTTTATTGCGTTTCAGTTTATTTTTAATGCATTTAAACGTGTTACGATTTTTATTAAATAGGGAAATGATCCCATACGTGTTATGTGACTTCTGTGTAGCTTAGATAATTTTATTCTATTTTTCTGTAATTTTTATATTTTTATAATACAATTATTTCGCATTTTAATTTCCAGATCCAGCCCCTAAACTGAATCTGAAGCCTTGTTTTTGACAAAATTATTTTTATATAATGATAGGATATTTAAAGATGCATTATTTTGTAATTTTTGAAATATTCATAATTTTTGGGAAATTTTGACATATATTTTGTATTTGTTTAAAATTAAAATTTTTACATTTTTATCCCATAAAAATTATTTTTAGGGTTTAATAATTTTAATTAGGGGCTAAAAATATTTTTGGGGTATTAATTTGATTCAGGATAAATACTAACAGATTTTTATGTAATTAATCAAAATAATCAAAAAATCAGATTTTTTGATTTTTATTTTCTGTAAAATCTGGAAAAATAGTTCTTGGTGTTCTTGAGGATTAACCGGACTTTTGACAGTGATTCCGGCATCCAAATCGTTCATGTGGGTAACCAAACTGAAGCTCTTGATCTCTACTACATGTTTATGTGTGTTTTAACATCCTAAATTGCTTGAATCGAAAATTCATAATTTTAGTTTAATAATCGAAATTTCATGAATTTATTGTGAATCATACAGTGATTTGTTGTTGATATGGTTAGTATCTATAGATTGTATATAATCTCAGGAGCATCATGATAATTTTTGTTTGATTTTTAGTATCTTAAAACTCAAAATCGAATTTTTGTGGGGGTGATTATAATTTTCGATTTTTCGGATTATATGATGATTGTTTGATGTTCTTGATGATTGTTATGAGTTCTTGAACTCATGGGCTTCGATTTGATATAGAGAACGTTGGATTTGGTGACCGATTTCGAGTTCACCGGTTTTAATTTTTTGAAGGTCGCCGGATTGTTCGGTTTTGGCCGGATATTTGATTTGGTAAATTCTGGGTTCGAATGGTTGGTATGGTTGAGTTTGGAATGTGATTTGGAGTGTATTTGGTACTTAAAAACGTAGCAAATGGTACGTTTTGGTGAAGGCCGGAGTTGGCCGGATTTTTGTTCCGGTCGCCGGAATCTGGGGAACCTCCATTGTTGGAGGTGGTTGTTCTTCGAGCATTCATACGAAGAACAACGAAGATGGTGATGAACAGTACCCGTTTAATCCTAAAAATCTGTTAACAATTTCTGAAAAGTGATTTTGGAATTAATTTTTTTACTTTTTACCAATTATTTTTACTTTTATTTACTTTTAATTACTTTTATTTACTTTTATTTAATTTTATTTACTTTTATTTACTTTAATTAATTTATAATTCTGAATTAAATTATTAATTTCAGAAATTTTATTTTCTGAAAATGTTTTATAAATCTAGAATTTATTTCCGAATTTTATTTTAATTATTTCTTTATTTCTTTATTTATTTGTTTTTAATTCGGAATAATTAAGAATTAAATTCTTTTAATTATATTAATTAATCTCAAATAATGATTTAATTAATTTAATTATCTGATAAATGTAATTAATTATTAGATAATTTTATTAATTAATTATTACTTGATTCTAATTAATTTATTTAGGATTATTAACCAATTTTCTGTTTAAAAGTGATTTAAAATGAAATAAAATTGTTTTAAATCCTAAAAATAATCCGGGAACGGTAAAAATAGTTTTAAAATTCTAAAATTATTTATAAACCCAGGTTAGATAATTATAAAAATATTTTGGTGATCCAATAATTACTCAGAGAATTTATTAATGATCCTTTTTGATTCGGGAAGGGTTATTTAAATCTTTTAAAATTCTTTTAATTATTTTGAAAATACTTTTAAACATGATAATAATAATTTGAGTGCTCCTTTGTCTGTAAAACGTATGTGCTATGTGATTATGTGTGTGAATGCCCCGTACATGTTATTAATTGTATTAAATATTCATTCGATAGTGATACAACGTACGGGTAGACACTAAAACCGAGGTATGATTTGTTTATGGTCTTATGCCTACCTAGCTAGATGTTTAAAATAGCATGTTTTAATGTAGAAGTGGGAGGAACCCTAGCTAGTGGGCAGAGTTACCTGCAGTATTCGTAGAAGTGAGGAAACCTTAGCCAACGAGTATAGCTTACCAATCACATATTCAGGCAAGTATTTTTTTTCCCTTGATCATCTTATACACTGTTTATTTTATGTTTATTGATTCATATCATGACGAGTAGCTATTGTTCAGAGCTATTTGTGATTCTTAAATATTTTTGTGCGAACACAATTACTTGATTTTGGTACCCTTGATGTGGGGAAATGTTTAAGATAAACTCTTCATATCCTTATTATCGTATTAAATAATAGGGATGTGAACTGTATGTGAAACTAAGCATTTCCTGTTGAATTCGGAAATTGCTCTATTGGATTGGAAGATGATAAGCATAGGAGGCCATGATTGCTATCATGGTCCATCAATATTTATTGGGAAGCGTAGGAGGCCATGGTTGCTACCATGGTCCAGCAATATTTAAGGAGGATATGGTAACCATTCCATCTTCCTATAGGCTAACATTACTTGCCTATTTTGGTACCCTCATGAAATCCGGGTTATACACACGGGTATAGAAATGTACCGGTGGTAGTATAAAGGGTCCCATTGCTTTTGAACCTGATCAGGGGGCAATGGTGTTTTGTCTTTATTTTTATATATATCCAATCCATATCGCCAGAATGGCTATTATATATTGTGAATTGGCAGATGATTCATTTTTATGACATGCCAAATGATTTCAGTTATGGATTTGAATTATATCACAGTTGTTGATTCAGTTTCTCTATAAACTGTTTTACATTTCAGTTGATATCATGCAGCACTTATCCCGTTTTATTATAAAATTGTTTATATATACTTGCTGGGCATTTCTTTGGCTCACTCTTGTTTTCACAAAATCTTTCCAGAGGAGCAGTATGTTTCCGACCAGCCGTTCGGACCATATTAGAGAGGGGCAGAGTGGCTGTGTGTCTGCACCCCAGACCTTACAGGTATTTGCGGGTTTCTGTCGGCGCTAGATAGAATTTTAAATAAAATGGGATGTAATAATAAAATAATACTAGACTGGATTTAGGTTGAGTTTATTTGATGGTTTGTAATAAGTGAGTATGTTACTTTTGGGCTGTAACTGCTTAGTTTCATACAATAACCTGTTTGCGATCTTTGGTTGGCGGGGTCAGTTGCGCATTCTGATTTATTTTATTAGTTGTGATTGGTTGGTGACCCCCGGATCTAGACCCCGGATTTGGAGGGTGTCACACATGCATATTTTAAAATAAATGTTTTATTATAACTGTCAAATATACTTATCTGTTTTTCTGTTTTATAAATTGTACTCCAAATCCGTACTGGGCAATTGGCTCATGCCGTATTCTTTTTCTGGCAGGTGCTTAGGGGGATCTGGGATTGTGTGATGGGGAGCTACCCTTATTCAATTGATTAGGACTTATGAACTTCTAGCATTATTTAGACTTGAAGACTTATTTAGAGATTTTAGTTTTTCATATTTATTGGCTTGAACTATAATTTGGAGCTTTAATACTATTTGGAGGTTATTAGACTATTTAATCATTATTTTAGTGCTCCGTTGCATGTTATGGATTTTAAGTAATATCTCCTCCCGAAGGGGGTGTTACAACAACCAATGAATCAAATCGACCCGTAATAAAAATTATCGTGCAAAACAGTCAAATTGTATAATATTCGAAAAAATATTCAAGATCATGTCATCATCAGGTGACAAATTAATAGTGATACATGCAAGGTTTTAAAACATCCATAATTCTTTTTTTAAGTATAAAACATAACTTAGAAGAAATATTTAGTACTATTATTAAATTAAACTTGGTTAAGAACCAAGATAAAGAAATAGTAGTTTAACTAAAATATTGAAAGGAGCAGTACATATGTATATATAAAATATAAAATATATTTTAATTGTTTACATATGATGATATGATATTTCGAACTTATATCAAGCCATGAAATCAAAGAAAAAAATTAAAAATTGTGGATACCTGATCTCTGGATTCTTGGAAAACAGGAAAAGTATAGCATTAAAAAAAAACTCATCGTTGGTATATAAGAGAATTTACGTTTAAAAAATTTGCTTACAGTTTAGGCCTCAAGACTCGATGTATATGAAGTGCCGAGAGCTACATGTTTGCCCCTCCTCTGCAAGTCACAGTCTGTGCATCAAAAAGTTGAAAAAATGAGGGAACTTGCATAGAACCATTACATACATAATGAATTACATACATGACTAACATATATAGCCCTACGTGAATTTGACCAACCTTCACAATAATTTGTAATTCGAAGAAAAATAATGTCCGCCAAATACTTGAATAGTTGAATAATTTGTAATCTCTGGTGTTTCTCAAAAGACATCAGTTGTAAGGAAGAGAAGATTTGCTGTGTCAAGTAATAGTAGTAATTCTAGTGAAGATGATGATGATTTAACTCTTGCTGAGAGAGCAGAATTGAAGGCTGCAATTCAACTTTCTCTGTTAGCTCAAAGAGATGAAAAACCTAGTCACAGCCAGGCTGCAGTCTCCCAAAAGACTGTAGTTCTTAAAAAGGGAAAACAGTTACTGGATACTGTCTCTCAAAAGACTGTGTCTATTGAACAAAGATCTCATCCCAAGATCACTTCTGTGTCTACACCTCTTGAGTCTTCTCAGGATAAATCTTTTGCTCACTATACCAGGAGAACAAGGAGAAAAATTCAATTGTCACCTACACACACAGAGTCTAGTCCAACTAATATCATGCAGGTTTCTACAAATCAAGCTACATCTATGTCAGTATTTGACAAGAGAGATCTGGATATTGATTCTTCATGGGAAACTACATTATCATACAAACTGGCTATGGGACTAATTTCTCTCAAAGTAAAGTTGTCAAGGCCTGTTCTAGATTTTCTGGTTGAAAGAGTACCAAAACTTTTATTTCCAGATAAATATGGACTTCTACATCAAAGACTTGACTTAATGAAGATGTATTTCTATGTATCTGTCAGAAGACAATTAGTCAAGAAATTTGGACTCTCAAAGCATGTTGCACTTCAATCACTTCATGCATATTTATTTGACAAGGATGTCATTATTGAAGATGCTTTAGCTCAAGGTGAACAACTGGAGGAAGTAGATAGAGGAAAGCAGTCAACAGAAGATACTATTGCACCACTGGTGAAGAGTAGGAAAGGTCAGATCACAGTCACTGCAACACATGCAAGAACCATCTAGTCAGAGGAAGGATGACTCAGGAGCTGTGATAACTGATGTTGAAAGGACTTCTGTGATGACTGAGAATGCAAGTGAGATACCCTATGATATGGGAGGAATGACTTTGGTTGATTTTTCTGAAGATCAAACAAATTTTGTTCAGTCAGAGTCTATCCACCTTGAGGGTGTGTCTCAGCAAACAACACTTAAAGACGGTGATGTACTAACTATGGTGTCTAATGAAGTATTAATGAAGACATCAGAGTCTAGTAAAGAACCTGAAAGTGGTATACTGGAGCCTGTAGTTTCTGAAAGGAAAGAAGATGATTGTATGAGTTCAGAGACTATAGCAGCTCACTCCTTGGAGAAAACCTCAAGCCACATGCCAAATGAGGAATCCTCTCTCCATGTGAGTTCAGGTATAAAAACTCCTTCTAAACCCTATTTTTCTGTAGGTCATGAGAGCACTTATCTAAATTTGAGTGATACACTTGAAAAGATGGACTTAGATCCACAATTTGAGCGGCTGGCTCCTGACCAGGCAAAAGGTGAGGTAGAAAGAGTGTTGACTTTAGTAAGTCAAAGTGAGAATGAGGGTATGGATGATCAACTCCATAGTGAGGGAGAGAAAATTAGGAAACCATCATTTGATTTCTGGGATCAGGTTTTTCCTGAATCTTGGTCTGAAAATTTGGATATGGATGCTGGTACTTATTCATTCATCAAAATGTATCAGAAGAATGACCTAGCACATCACAATGCAAAGCCAGAAGTTAAAGCTCAGAAGCAAAAGGAGAGGCTTGCAGGAATTTTTAAAAGAAGAGGTGCCAGGATAAAGCAATCTCTTGATACATATGTACCAGATGAAGTTCCTGATGATCCTAGTGTTCCTTTGTATGTACTTCCAATATCAGCTAGAATTGAGACATCAACAGTCTCTGATCACTCTGAGGAGGAGTCAGGATTTGAAGATGTTAGTACACAGAATACTGGTAAAGGAGATGATGATCATGTTTCAGTTCCAGATCAGAAAAATGAAGATGTTGATACTTCTAATCAGGTTTTATTACTTGAATATCATACAACTCAAGCAACTTCTTCTACAAGACTTGAAGATACAATTCTTTCTGATTCTGATACTGAAGATACTAGAAGCACTTCCAACATTGAAGTTCATTCTGATGTTTTGAAAGATATTCAGAATTCTCAAATTGCTATGCAAACAAGACTTCAATCACTTGAAGATAACCAAGTCACAATTATGGAAAATCAAGCAGTTCTGACGAATCTCATTTGTTCTGTTTCTGAATCTCTTGGAATTAATGTTGCTGATGTCAAAAAGGGGGAGATACAGACAATTCAAAGACAACAACAACAACACCACCAGACTGAGGATAATAAAGCTGGGGGAGATAAAGAGCAGACAAAGAGAAGTAAAAAGAAGAACCAGGAGTGACAGTGGTGAATCTCAGCAGCTAGGAAGTGGTAAAGGAAGAGCAGCATTAATAGTTAAAATTCTTTCTTCTAAGTACTAGATAAATGTCTACATCTGAGAAGGAGGTACTTAACTTCATAATTCTACATTCATAAATTCTATTCTGGTTGTATTGTTATATGTTTTGACATCCACAACTTAGATTTATGCTTCAGATTTTAAAGCATAAATAGGGGGAGATTGTTAGGAATAATTCATAAGTTGTGATGTTAAGAATAGAATTTACACATTATACTTCTTGTAATCCTGATCTTATAAAGGATTTAGCACTTTATATAGGATTTATGTGTAAGACAGTTATCTGTATAGTTTAGTCAGGAATGAACAGTGTATCGGAGACTACATGTCAGGAACAAAGGGCAAATCCTGATGACGGTCTAATACTGATGGTTGATCAGATACTGATGCAGTGTACAGATCCTGATATCAGTTGTGTTACTGATGATGTCATTATAGATGCTACAGAAACTGGCAAGTGCTATAAAACAGGATCTTTGTTTGAAGAACAAGCAAGAAGATATTATGAAGGAAAGAGTTTTCTATTGATGGAAACTATCGACTAGAAGGCAGAACATTGTCATGTATAGATTATATCTTTCTGTTATTAGTTGATAGGTAGCATTATAAATACTCTCTCAATATCATTGTAATGAGTGTGAGAAAAAGTGCGAATGTGCGTAGCTCTGTATAAGGTTTGTATTCGAGAGTTCGAAACAAACAGAGAGAGATATTTGTATTGTCAGCAGCTGCTAAAGGTATTGTACACCTTTGGTAGAGTTTGTATTTGATCTTATTAATACAAACAGAGTTTGATTCATTCGTTTATTCTTGTTCAAATAATCAAGTAAAAATCAGACACGATTATATAACTTGTATTCAACCCCCCCTTCTACAAGTTATTCGAGTTAACAAATTGAATAGAAAATATCTATAAATAAATCAATGAACACAAAATTGTACAAATTTTAATATATATAGACAACTAAATAAACTGTATACTTATTTTTTATGTCCATTTTATATCACGTTTTATTAGGTCGACACCCGTTGTAATGCCGCATTTCGCGGATACCTTGTAAAATTATTTTCTTGTTTGCATATCTTAGTTTGAAAATTGAGGTAATTTATAAAATTAAATAAATAGCTATCGAGTCTTTAAAAAATCTATTAAAATCTATTTATAATATCAATATAGATTGGTGAACACAATATTGTATAAATTAAATGTACATGATGATAAGATAAATTATTTATATATTTTTATAAACCGATTTTGTCTAACTATTTTTTAGACCGACACCCATTGTATATATTATAAAAATACTAAACGTGCATGATAATAAAAATTTAAATACTAAAATCCTCTTTGACTTTGATTACGGTTTGCACACCGCTGAGATTTTCTCATGATTCAATTAGATTTTGTTGTAAAACAAAAAATCAGAACTTGTTTTTTATATCCTAACTATAATATAATTTAGAGGTGAGACTTATCTTTGATAACAATAGTTATTTCCTTGATTCCATATTTTTTATTTGAAAACTGAAATAATTTAGAAAGTTAAATATTCATGTATGGGTCGGCTGGGCTTCTAGGTTCACCTAGAAGTATTACCAACCTTGATTAATGGAAAATATTAATTATAAAAAAATAGTTAAATATTCAAAATAAAAATTTAAGAAATAAATCGAAAAGAAAATATCTATAAATAAATTAATGAACACAATATTGTATAAATTTTAATATATATATATATATATATATATATATATATATATATATATATATATATATATATATATATATGTATATATATATATATATATATATATATATATAGGGTTAGGCTCTAGAGACAACACCCTTAAAAAGAGAACGAGAGAACACATCATTTAACCATTGAATTTATTAGATCTAATGGCCACGCCAAGGGCACCCAATACAAAAAAGTCTTATAATTCTACCCTCTATCCATTCATTAGAAAGCAATATAATTTTTTTTTAAAAAATAATAATGATGATGATGATGATGTCACTGTGACGTCATAACAGGTTTTTTGAAATTTTTTTTTGAATTTTTTTTTTTGAATTTTTTTTTATAAATGGATAGAAGGTAGAATTGATATGGGCTAAAAGTAAGCCCTAAAGACACATTTAATGTTGCATTAATTAGACCTAGTATGGTCCAAACGTGGGGCCCACTAGATGGCCCAAAAACCCTAGTTAAATATTAATTTCATAATTAATATTCATGGCTAATTAACAGCTGGGAAATATAAGTCAAATAAGGATATTACTCCTGCCTGACTTAGCCTCCAAGGTACCTACTTCAACAAGGAAACTGATTCCTACAAGGAAGGGGTCTAGAACCTTCCTCAAGGCGGTGGCTTGTCCACCAAGTCTCTGACTCCTACCATAATTCTTGGGCTTCTCAGCCTATATAAAGGGTCAGACCCCTCAACCTAGAACTACGTTGGCTTGATTCTCTAACAATACAGAGATACGTAGGCATCTTGTGAGGACCGTTCAGTCTCGAAACGCAAGAACAACCATTAAAGCTCGAAGCTCACCAACCCTATCATTAAATATACGCGAATCCTAGCCGCAATATCAAACCCTCGTTTTTATTCCACAACATTTGGCGCCGTCTGTGGGAAGAAGACATCAACCATGGTTACCACTCGAAGAACAACACCGGTCTCAACCGAGCCCACCTCTGGCACTGTTATCCCATCAGTTTCTGCTCCTCCATTGACGGAGCAAGGGACGAATCCTCATACTCAGATCTCTCAACCACTAGGGACGAATCCCCATGCAGAGGGATCTCAACCAAAAATCGTCCCTCCAGGACAGGAGACTAACCCGCTCCAGATGATAGTCTCTCCTCTCCCTTTGAGTAGTCGCCCGCCTCTTCATAGCCTCTCCACTTCTTCACTCCCTGTCAACACCAACCCACTGTATGGGCTGCCTAACTACCCCCAGGATCCAAGGGATCCTGGACCAAGCGGTCATGCTCGGCTGATCCATGGGCAACAACAACCCCCTTATCTTAGAGGCCCGGCCCCTCCTGAACCAGGATACTATGATTACTCTGGTCCTTATACTGAAGATTCGTCGTCTGAAGATGATGATCGAGACGAAGCCCCAAGGAGGCAACGCGCTAGTAAGGAACCTCTGAGGAGGAATCCAGCAAACCGTGATGGTCCTTTAACAATCACAGAGAGAATTAAGGCTTATGAAGCCGAGATTCAGAAACTGAAGGACGACCAAGCAAGGGAGCAAGAAAGACAGAACCCTAATCAGACTCGACCTCCTCCGACTTCAGGAGGGATTCCCTTCATAGATTTGGAGAGCTCTTCAAGGAGACGCCGAAGGGCTGAAGCCCCAACCAGAGGGACTACAAGGGTGGAACTCCCCAAGAGTAACCCCAAAGACTTGATGCCACAAGGAGATCTCGATGATCCGACCCCTCCGTTCACTGAGGAGGTGATGAACGCGCATATCTCCCGAAAGTTTAAGATGCCCACAATAAAAGCTTATGATGGAACGGGGGATCCCGCAACTCATGTGAGAACGTTTACGAGCGCATTGTTATTGCAGCCCGCTAACGATGCCCTTAAGTGTAGGGCGTTCCCCCAAACCCTGTCAGGCATGGCGCAACGTTGGTATAGCCGTCTACCTCCAAATTCAATTAGCTCTTTTAAGGAATTGAGTACCGCTTTTGTCAGTCAATTCATTAGCGGAAGAATTCATGAGAAAAGCTCTGCATCCCTTATGTATGTAGTACAGGGGAAGAACGAGAACCTGAGAGATTATCTCAAGCGATTCACTATGGAGACCCTAAACATCACTGATTTGGAAAATAAGGTGGCTATGGTAGCCCTGCAGCATGGAACCACGGATCTCTTTTTTAAGAGGTCGCTGGCAAAACATCCCCCTGAGAACATGGATGAGCTCCAACGAAGGGCCGATAAGTACATTAAGGCTGAGGATAGCATGAAGAAGGAAGCCACGTTGGGCAATGGAGGCAACGGGAACTCCAAGAAGCGAAAGCAAGACCAGGAGTATGATGACCAGGAATATGATGCTAGGGACAAGTATCCCCGAACTAGTGAGGACTCCGACTCTACCCCTAAGAAGAACCAAGGACCATGGTTCACTGAGTATGCAAGGTTGAACACTCCCAGGAGTCGAATCCTATTGGACATTGAGAAGGATAAGGATTTCCGATGGCCGAAGCCACTCAGGGGTGATCCCACAAAGAGAAACAAAAATCAGTATTGTAGATTCCACAAGGATGTAGGGCATGACACTGATGATTGTAAGCAACTCAAAGATGAGATCGAGTTCTTGATCCGTAAAGGGAAGTTGGGCCACTTCACTAAGGGTGAAGATCGTGGTAATCAGAGAAGAGAGTATGATAGGAACGACGACGATCGGGATCGTACCCCACAGCCCCGAGGGCCAGTGATCAACATGATCTCAGGAGGCCCGACTGCGGCCGGGACGACTAGGAACTCTCGGAAGGCTTATGCCCGAGAAGTGATGCATATTGTCGGAGAGACACCAAAGCGTGCAAAAACCGAAGTAACAATCGAATTTGGTGATTCAGACCTTGAAGGGGTGAAGTTCCCCCACGATGACCCGTTGGTCATAACACCCATGATTGGGAATTCCGAGGTGAAGCGAGTCTTGATAGACAATGGAGCTTCAGTGGACATTTTGTTCTATGATGCATTCGTGAAAATGGGATACAACGACTCTCAGTTGACCCTATCTAACATGCCTATATATGGATTCAGCGGAGTAGAGTCTAAAGTTGAGGGAACTATTCAGTTGCCCGTCACCATCGGACAGAAGCCAACAGAGGCCACTCAGATGCTGAACTTTTTGGTTATCAAAGCGTCTTCCACCTACAATGCCATCCTCGGGAGGACTGGACTCCATGCTTTTAAGGCTGTGGCCTCAACCTATCACATGAAGATCAAGTTTCCAACCAGGAATGGTGTAGGAGAACAAAAAGGTGACCAGAAAATGGCTAGGAGCTGTTATGTAGCCGCGTTAAGGCCTGATGGAGTCGGGGGGCAGGTCCTTCCGATTGAAGACATGGACGTTTGTAGTGATAAGGAACATCAAGAAAGGCCAGCAGAGGACATCACACATAAACCTCGGACAGCCATTAAGGCTAAGGCGTCAACTGACTTCGTGGTTGAATGCATCATTGGCAACCAATAAATCGGGGGGCAGGAGATTGTACCCCAAGCAGTAAGTGAACTTCAGAATAAGAATGAGGTGACCAGAAGGAGTAGTGAGTGCTCTATTTTATTGGAGCATCAAAAACAAAATCAAGTGGTGCAAGCCTAGTCTTGCAAAGCCCCGATGGGTTCAAATTATCCTAGTAGTTTTTAGCTTCATATTTTATCTAGTAGAAGTAGAAATAAGGTTCGATGAAACCATCGCAGAGCATGTTGCTCCGAGTAGGACAGTAGTATTCTATATAAGGGTTGAACCCATCTCAAGTTATTAATGCAAGTTTGTTTTCCATTCGTTGATTATGTGATTTTATTTATGTACCTAACACCTGATGTGTGTAAGTCAAAGATGACCAAGTACCGAAAATAAAAAAATACATGAATGGAAACAAACAAACGCATAAATAAAAACCCTGAAAGGTCGAGAGTTACTAAGAGTTTAAGTCCTTGAAGGACCCCGGATAAAAAACAAGAAGCAAAGATAGGTCTGAAAACCCTGAAATCAGAACTAAGATTCGAGACAAGCCGTGAAAGACATGAAGTCAAGTAAGGGATCCTAAAGACCTTTAGTTTGAAATCAATCCAAATGAAAGGTCGTGAATACTTGGTAGTCGACATATGAACACCAACGTTGAACATGTAAACGTCAACCTCGAATCCTAGGTTAAGGAACACGAGTTATTAGCCATGAAGGCCATGGGATAGCTATGAAGGCCAAACTTGAAGGGGGTCATGAACCTCCAGATAAGATCCAAAGGTTGAAACTTCAAGTCAAAGCTTGAAAACCAATCTGAAATTTTGAACCCTCAATCCAGAATGCCAACATTGAAATATCTGAACAAGCATTGAGTGCCATCCTCATTCGAAAGGATAACAAGGTTCAGAAGCCTATCTACTATGTGAGCAAGATGTTGCATGCAGCTGAGTTAAATTACTCTCCCATTAAGAAGTTTGCTTTGGCATTGGTAATAGCCTCGAGGAAGCTACGATCGTACTTCCAGGCACAAAAGATTGAAATCCTGACGGACCAGCAACTGAGAAACATATTGCATAACCCGAAGGCTAGCTAAGTGGGCGATAGAACTCAGATAATTTGATATCGCGTACAATCCTCGAATTGCAATTAAAGCACAGGTACTCGTTGACTTCGTAGTTGAATATACCATTGACAACCAAGAAGTCGGGGGGCAGGAAGGCACAACACCCCAGTAAGGGCAAGATGAGACACCCCAAGAGGGATAGAACTTATAAAGTTTAGAAGAAACATTGGGTGCTCTATTTTGATAGGGCATCAAAAACAAAATCAAGTGGTGCTGGTATAGTCCTACAGAGCCCTGATGGCTTCGCGATTGAATGTGCCTTGAAGTTGAATATTTTTCGACAACCAATAACGAGGCAGAGTATAAAGCCTTGAAAGCCGGACTAGGCTCGTCTTTAGCCATGAGGGCCAAAAATCTTAAAGTCTATGGAGACTCAAGGCTGGTGATAGCCCAAGTGAGTAGAGCTCTAAAAGCCAAAGATGAAACGATGTTGAAATATCTGAAAATTGTAAAATCACAGTTGGTATGGTATGATTCGAGGAATACCAACTTGTATAACGGCCGATGCCTTGTCCAAATTCGCCTCGTCTGAAATCGAGAATTACACTAGAAGTGTTTACTATCAGGTCTTGGAGACCCCACTATAGAGCGCAAATTGTTGGCGCCCATCGACGTTGGAAGTTGCTAGACAGACCCCCATCAAAGCTCATCTTGAGACTGGTTGGCTCCATGATAATGCCTTGGAGGCACGAAACTGTTAGTGAGAGCATTGAGATACGAATTCACCTTGATGGCCAATAAGGCCGTTTGCCTCAAATTAAGCTGGTTGTTTGAATTCAAGGCCTAAAAATCAGGAACTAGTGGCTAAATTCAAACCAAGGCAAGGTCCTACAAACAAGGTAGGAAATTTAAGGTCCTTGACTCAAAATCAAGAATCAAAGACCAACCAAAAAATTTTAGAACTGAAGCCAGGTGATGAAAACCGGGGGATTCCTTGAATAGAAAAACTAATAGGCAAGACCCCCTTGTTTGGAAACAAGGGGGGCAAGAACAAAATAACTTCATCACAAATCCCACATCCTAGAATGAAAGGTTGTTGATAACCAACAACCATGAATGAATTCAAGGTTTCGGGTTAAGGATTAAGCCCTGATGGTCACTCAAACATACACACGGATACTAGAAATCTTTTTTGGGCCTTTAAATAAAAATTGGGCTTGAAAAAGACACTGCCTAACGACGACAACAAAACCTGTTAAGGTTTAAGGCTTAAAGCCCATGACTACGGTCCAAAAGCCCAATAGGGCCAAAGATATAAGACTAAATTGCATTTCGCAACCCTTTGGTTCTTTCCAAAATCACTTTGGTATTCATAGTTTGCATAAATGCACTTTGCAACCCACAACTTAATTTGCCGGTTCAAATTGCACCTCTTTCGTCTGTTTTTGACCAAATTGCCCTTGATAATTAAGGAAAATTTTAAAAAATTAAGGAAAATTCGAAAAAATTAGGAAAAATTCGAAAAATTAGAAAATTTTTTTAAAAAATTTAGGAAAAATTCGAAAAATTAGAAATTTTTTTAAAAAAAAATTTAAGAAAAATTCGAAAAATTAGAAAAAATTAGGAAAATTTTAAAAAAATTTAGCAAAAATTCGAAAAATTAGGAAAAATTCAAAATATCGGAAAAAATTTCGATTTAGGAAAAATTTCAAAATTAGGAAAAATTCAAAATTTCGAAAAATAAAATATGGCATAACAATAAAAATCGAAAAATTTAGTACTTTTTAAAAAATAAAATATGGAAAATTGCAATTTTTTGAATTTTTGCTTTTTCCAAAATTTTGAATTTTTCCTAAATTTTCGTATTTTCGAATTTTTCCTAATTTTTTTTGAATTTTTCATAAATTTTCGAATTTTTGCTTTTTCCTACATTTCGAATTTTTCTTAAATTTTCGAATTTTCTAATTTTTCCTAATTTTTTTCAAATTTTCCCTTTTTTTTTTTGAATTTTTCTTAATTTTGTAATTTTTTCCTAAATTTTCGAATTTTTCCTTAATTTTTTTAAAATTTTCCTTAATTATCAAGGGCAATTTGGTCAAAAACAGACGAAAGGGGTGCAATTTGAACCGGCAAATTAAGTTGTGGGTTGCAAAGTGCATTTATGCAAACTATGAATATCAAAGTGATTTTGGAAAGAACCAAAGGGTTGCGAAATGCAATTTAGTCAAGATATAATTCTTGAATTCAGTTTTAGCTAAGACTAAAGGCCTGTAAAAGCCCAAGCTCAATTTAAGGCCCAAAAGGTTTGGAATGGCCCACTGTTACAGTCCAAAACCAAGGAAAGACCCGAAAGAAGATGGTATGAGGTTGGCACCTACGACCTCGTTTTGCAATAGGATTTCGAGCTCATCCACACAACCAGAAAATCAGCTAAAACATGTCCATTTGAGGTCGTTGAGGCGTGGTTTGAGATCGCAAACTCCAGCTAGAAATTGAACTGAGAAGTGTGAAAAATCCCCACAACCTGGAACCACTTTGAGGTCGTTTCCCTTTGTTGTGAGGTCGATAGCACGAGGTCGAAAATGACCAGGGAAAACCGTAAAACAGCCACGACCTGGCCCCCATTTGAGCTCGAAATTGAGCTCGAAAATACAATGATTTCACCTCGAAATTTCCAGGTCGAAAATGACTTAGGAAACAAAGAAATTGGCTGCGATCTGGAGGCAGTTTGAGCTCGAAATTGATCTCGAATTTGAGCTCGAATTTGGCCTGAAAAAAAAAGAAAAAAAAGAAAAGAAAAACATGCAATTTTTGGAAGCAAAATTAGTGATAAAATTTTAGAAAAATAAGTCAGGGGCTGCCGCCCCCGGACCCCCGCTAGCGCCGTTTAGCGTCGTTCAGTGCAGTTTAGCACCGTTTAACGCCGTTTAGCATCGTTTAAAGATGATTCGTGCCGATTAGCATCAAATTAACATTGTCGTAAACGCGTCGGTCGCTCCACGCTTTACATTAAGACAATACTCGTGAAACACTAGTGTAAAAGAATGAACCCTGACCCGAGTCTCGAAAAAGGCCGTTAAAACTTCAAGGAAAACCTGATCAGTTTTCCTAGAAGTTGGGGGGAAAATGATATGGGCTAAAAGTAAGCCCTAAAGACACATTTAATGTTGCATTAATTAGACCTAGTATGGTCCAAACGTGGGGCCCACTAGATGGCCCAAAAACCCTAGTTAAATATTAATTTCGTAATTAATATTCATGGCTAATTAACAGCTGGGAAATATAAGTCAAATAAGGATATTACTCCTGCCTGACTTAGCCTCCAAGGTACCTACTTCAACAAGGAAACTGATTCCTACAAGGAAGGGGTCTAGAACCTTCCTCAAGGCGGTGGCTTGTCCACCAAGTCTCTGACTCCTACCATAATTCTTGGGCTTCTCAGCCTATATAAAGGGTCAGACCCCTCAACCTAGAACTACGTTGGCTTGATTCTCTAACAATACAGAGATACGTAGGCATCTTGTGAGGACCGTTCAGTCTCGAAACGCAAGAACAACCATTAAAGCTCGAAGCTCACCAACCCTATCATTAAATATACGCGAATCCTAGCCGCAATATCAAACCCTCGTTTTTATTCCACAACATTTGGCGCCGTCTGTGGGAAGAAGACATCAACCATGGTTACCACTCGAAGAACAACACCGGTCTCAACCGAGCCCACCTCTGGCTTTTTTGTATTGGGTGCCCCTGGCGGGGCCATTAGATCTAATTGATTCAATGGTTAGATGATGTGTTCTCTCGTTCTCTTTTTAATGGTGTTCTCTCTAGAACCTTGGCCTATATATATATATATATATATATATTTGACAACTAAATAAACTATGTACTTATTTTTTATGTCGATTTTGTATCACGTTTTCTTAGGCCGACGCCCTTTGTTCTTAAATATTAGTCATATTTGTTGTGGCTTCTAATTATAATTATAATTATAATTTTATTTATGTAAATAAAATAAATGAATAAATCATTTAGTGCACGGGTATAAAATTAATATAAACAATGAAACTAAAATTGATTAGATTTAAAATAGAAGTAAGAAAATGGTTACAAACATGGTGATAAAATTGATCGTTAGAAATAATGATTGTTTATATATATGATTATAAAATTTCTTTTTTATTTCAAATATGTAAATTTGAATTCTTGTTTCCTACAAATTCAAAAGCGTTTCTATTTCGAAGATGTTAATGGTATGCAGTGTTGTAAAAAGCGGGAATCGGATTTAATCGGTGGAGCCACCGTCCAGAGATTAATCGGGTAATCGGGGATTAATCGGAATGATTAATCGGAACTAATTTAATATTATTTTTAAATATAATTATTATTAATATACATAATTATTTTATTATTTTGATTATACATGAATAATTATCATATATTTATACAAATATATTTAAAATATATAGCATTATTAAAGTAAATATAAATTTTAAGATCTAATTTTTGAATTGGGGTTAATATTAGAGAAAAAATTGATAAAATTCATGATTTAACCGTTTAAAATATTAGTTTCGTATATGAGAATATTATTTTTCCTAAAATTTATTCAATTTTAAACTTTTTGAATTTTTTTTTAATTTTTCTAAATAATTTTCAATTTTTTATCAATAATGCCGATTTTTGACCGATTAATCCGATTTTTGACCGATTAATCCGATTTTTGACCGATTAATCCCGATTAATCCCGATTTTTCGAAAAAACGATTTTTTGACCGATTTTTGTAAAATCAGTTCGGTTCCTTACCGAACAGTGATTAATCGGCGATTAATCCCGATTAATCGCCGACTTTTAGAACAGAGATGGTATGCTAATAAAAAGAAGTTTTGATTTTTTTTTAAATATGAACTAAAGAAAAAAGTTTTGGTTTTAATTATTTAAAATAGAGCAGTTCTAGAAAAATATATTTTAATATAAATATATTAAACCTACGTAATGTAAAATATATTTTAATGATTTTTATTCATATATAAATAAATTATAATTAAAAAATTTATAACAAAAAATATTAAAAATAACTTGTGTATTGCACTAAATGTAAAGCTATTAAATATAATAAATAGATAAAAAGATGCTTTGTAGGTATCCAGCACCAGCTCAACTTATTACTCTTTTTTGGATGTGAAACTATCGTGATTGGTAAGAAATCAAGTTTTTGGGATAGTTGTTTCAAAAAAAAGTTTTTAGGATAGTTTGCTCCGATCCCCTAACAAAGTTTATTTACGGACATTCTTTTCTTTTTTGTGCCACAATCAAAATCAGGATAACATATGACATGCACACAAATTTTAAATAAAAAATATCTAACATTAAATTACAATATATGCAAAATATCAAAATCTAAATAAAGCTTAAGAAAAAAACGTCATCTCTATGTTTTTAAAAAATATAAATAAATGGCATGGATTCTGCCTGAAATATCAAAAGCAATAGTATACTACAAAGAAACATGCATACAAGTTTTTGTCCACGAAAAGAAAGATGAAAGTATACATACCTTTTTAACATCAGATTTGTGTGATTAGAGAGATACTCTAATATATTTTTATTTTTATCTTGTGTGTACCACTTCCAGTCGAGGGCTAGCTCATAGATCCTTTTCGTCTATGTGCATGGGTGTCGCATGATCTAAGTAGCTGATAGCTTGTTAGCTTATGATACGAATATATTTGTAACCTGTAAGATGAAGAAGAAAAAAGATTAAAAAATTGTTCAAATATCCACGAAAGCATAGCACTCAATAAAACAACAATAAAACAAAAACTCTCATGGGTTATCCTTTATATAGTACTATATAAAGATAAAGATAAAAATAAAAATATAATTTTTTTTCCTATTTCGAATATATAAATTTGACTTAGTTAACTGATTGATTGATGGGTTCTGGTTGGTTGAAGATCTAGTGAGACATGACTAATCTTTACATCAAAGACGATGAAGCTTTGCCTGCAGTAGATAATTAAAAGTTTAGAATGATAAACCCTAAAATAAAAATCGGTAAAAACAGTAACAAAGGTTATTATTTTTGCATGCATGTTGCGGAATAGAATGAATGAGAATGTTGCGGAAAAGAATGGAAGAGAAGTTTTTGTAAAAAAATTATGTACGAACAGATTATATAGAAAAGAAAAAATTCGAAAACTTTTTTATTTTGAATATATTAATGTTAATGTTAAAAAAAGGAAGTTTGATTTCTTTTCTAAAAAATAGGGTCTAGAAGGAAGTTTGATTTTAATTAAATATGAATCGAGCTCCTGCGGGTTCTCCTTTATATATAATAGATACATAGATAGATAGACTAGTTGACTAAGTCGTGCTTTGCGGCGGCCGTATAACAATTTTATTAAATTTAAATACAGATTATTTAATAAAAAAGTCGACAAAAAAATATCTATAAATATCAATAACAATTAGCGAGCACAATATTGTATAAATTAAATATAAATTGATATTAATATAAATTATTCATTTTATACTGATTTTGTCTCACAATTTTTTAGGTCAACACTCGTTGTATATATTATAAAAATACTAAGCGTACAAAAATAATAAAAAAATTAAATACCAAAATCCTCTTTGGTTTTAATTTCGGTTTGCACGCCAGTGAGATTTTCTTGCGAAATATTGTTGTATAAAAAAGGTTAGAACTTATTTTTTTTTTTTGCTAAATTTAATATATATTAAAAAGAAAGAATTACAAAGGGATTAACCCATGACTATCTATAGACAATCTGATAGAACAGATTGTAAAAAGATAGCAAAGCAAGCCACCAGAGACAAAGGTGCAATGAAACAAGAACTTAAAAAAACAACAGTTAAAAGATTAAGTCGAATCTAGTGCAAACTATTTTTGAGAACCATGTTGAACTAGCAAGCTTTGCTCGAGTGTCATTAAGAATGATCTCCACGATGTTGTTTGGTTGCATAATAGCTACATTGTGCATCCGTGCATTTCGTTCACGCCAGATGAAGTAGGTGTAAACTTGAACTATTAGTAAGATCAGTTTCCTCCTTGCGCTGTCCAAAATGTGAGTAACATGGTGTTGGAAAGCAGGCCAAGTGTTACCAGCGATTTGCACGTTGAGCCTGGGTAGAAGAGAAGAAAGCACATATCGACTAAAGGGACAATGCAAGAACAAGTGAGTATCAGTTTCGCGCCCTCCCACACACAAGAAACAGTGATGATCTAAAGTTAAACCGAACCTTTCCAAACGAGCCAGGGTATTAAGACGCCCATGACTAAGCAGCCATTGATGATGTGCATTTAAGAACTGTCTTGTTTACCCAGGTGGCCCATAACGTCGGAGCCTTTCTAATGACTTTAATCAAGTGACTGATTATTTGTGCTTTGTTCCAATCAGCTAGGTCCTTTAGACCCAGACCCCCTTCTGTTTTAGGAAGACAGACAGTCTTCCAACTGATCTTAGCTCCCCCTTTGTCATTTATGTTGCCTTTCCAAAGGAACTTTGTAAGCATGGATTGAACGATATCATGAATTGCATTGGGAAGAAGAAAGTGGTTCGACCAGTATGCTTGAATAGCAAAAAGAACGGACCTAATCAGTTGCACCCTACCTGCAAAAGAAAGAAACAAAGAGGTCCAAGCATTGATTCTGTTGGTGAGTTTTTGGATAAGGGGCATACAGTCGTTGATGCACAGCTGAGATGAGATAAGAGGAACTCCTAGGAACCTTACTGGAAGGCTACCTCGAGGGATCCCATATAAGTCATCAAACCAATCAACAAGATCTGGACTGCAATTACAGAAGAAGCTTGTGCTTTTCTGCACGCTAGGATTTAGCCCACTGAGATCAGAAAACGCATGAACTGATTCCATAATGTGTGATATAGAAATCTGATCTCCATTGCTGAAAAATAAGACGTCATCGGCAAAGAAAAGATGTGTTAGGTCGAGTTCCTTGCAGCGCCAATGGTGTTTAAAACCAGCAGGTTTGGTCTTTAACATTTGAGAAAGGACATTCATACAAATAACAAAGATGTAAGGAGATATAGGGTCCCCTTGTCGTATGCCCTTTGTACCATTGAAGTAACCATGAACTATACCGTTTAGCTTGACTGAATACTTGGGAGTGCAGATACATAACTGAATCCAACGAACAAATCGTGGTGGGAAATGCATTTTATGTAACACTGCTAGGACAAAATCCCATCTCACGGAATCAAAAGCCTTGTGAAGGTCAATTTTGAGAGCACACCTTGAGGTTCCTGTCCCTCTATCAAACCCTCTAAATAATTCTTGAGCTAATAAGATGTTGTCCGAGATATGCCTACCCGGAATAAAAGCTGACTGAGCAATATCTATGACACCAGGTAGCACAGATTTAAGTCTCGAGGCTATGATTTTCGATATGCACTTGTATGCAATGGTGCACAACGAAATTGGACGAAAGTCACTCATATGCGTAGGAGTGTTAACTTTAGGGATTAGAGCAATGTACGTGGAGTTGATACCTGTGTGCATATTAAATTCGTTAAAAAAAGAACTCACCGCTTGACAAAAACAATCTCCAACAGTCCTCCATGTGGCCAAGAAAAACTCTATAGTAAACCCATCTGGCCCTGGGGCCTTGTTCTTTTTCATTCTTTTTAGAGTATTGTAGATGAGATCGTTGGAAACAGGAGCCTCCAAATTTGATGCTTGCACCTCCGAGATGGATGGACAAGCGATCCCCTCAAGCATATCAACACTGTCAAAATTGGTTGCAGGCCCACCAAGAAAATTAGTGTAGTACTCCACAGCAACCTGAGCACACTTTTTTTGACCATGAACTAGGTTCCCAGACTGATCAACTAGCGCCAAGACCTTGTTGTGATTCCAGTTTGACTTGCATTGGTTGTGAAAGAACTTGTTATTACCATCTCCCTTTGAGAGCCAGTTGACCCTTGATTTTTGAAGCAAGAGAGATTCCTCTTCTGTAATAGCCTTATTTAGTTGAAGAATCAGATCATTCTCCGTAGCAATTAGTTCAAGAGATGGAGCAAGTAAGAGATTATCTTGAGTGATAGCTAGAGCTTCACGAGCTTGCTGAACGTTAGAATGCAAGTTACCATGCGTTTTATTGAGGTCAACTAAGGCACTTTTAACAGCCTTTAACTTCCTGCATAGTATAGCCATTGGATCCCCAAAAAGAATAGTGGAACTCCAAACATTTGAGACAGTAGCCTGGAAATTAGGAATGTCGAGCATGTGGTTAAAGAACTGAAATGGCTTGCCAAAGCGATCAAGCTGCATAGGAATGGTTAAAAGAATAGGGTTGTGATCCATGATCCCCCTGTTTTTTACCACGACATACGCCTCAGTGTGAGTATTAATCCAATCTCCATTGCCCACAACCCTATCAAGGCGTTTGTAAATGGGTTCAAGTTGACGTTTATTAGTCCAGGTGAAAGGGTCACCCACTGTCCGTAGAGAGTCAAGCCCAGCATTAGAAAGGCAGTCTTTAAAAGCCTGCATGTCTGTAGTCCAGTGCTCCTTTCCCCCACAGACTTCATTGAGGTTGAGAATACAATTGAAATCTCCTAGACAACACCACGGCAAGGTAGTATTACTAAGGGAATTGATATCAGTCCATAAAGAAGTACGTTCCTGTCCCTCGTTAAAAGCATAGACAAAGGTTGCCAAAAATGTGATATTCTTCTCAAGGAAGGTGACATTGCAAGTAATTTGTTGTGCTGATTTGGAATGAAGAGAAACACGCCAAATCGTGGGGTTCCAACCCACCCAGACACGACCGTTATAGTGAGAGTCGTAGTTGAACAACCAATTCCACGACCTATTAATTCTCTTAGAGATACGCACAGAACGCCGTTCTTTCACTCTAGTTTCCATAAGACCAATAAGAGTAAGAGAATTAACAGAAATAAAATTAATGAGCTCCCGTTGGTGAGGGCTTTTATTTAAACCTCGAACATTCCATGCTGCGAGGTTCATTAAAGACGATTAGGTGTTGGCAAACCTGCCAACTTTCCTGTTTGATTTTGTAAACCCATCATCTTCCATATTTGCCTTAGTCTTTGTCTTTGGCGGTTTCTGAAAAGATGGACCAGCTTGAGAATTAAGGTCAATCACTATAGAATGAGTGATGCTTTTTGTGTGATGTTGAGCTTTATGAGACGGTAAGTCATTCTTCCTCTTGTTACCCGGAGAAAGATTATTATCTATAAACTTATTTTTAATATCTAACTATAATACAATTTAGAGGTCAAACTTGTTTTTAATAACATTAATTATTTTATTAATTGCATATTCTAAGTTTGAAAATCGAGATGATTTAGAAAATTTGATAAATAGTTTTTGAATGATTTCAGAGCTCCACCAAATAAAAAAAGTAATTTTATATATTTTTCTATACCATTTTGTTTCACAATTTTTTAGGCCAACACCCGTTGTATATATTATAAAAATACCATGCATACACAATAATAAAAATTTAAATACTAAAATCCTCCTTGACTTTGATTTCGGTTTGTATGCCGGTGAAATTTTTTAGAATTCAATTAGAATTAGAAGATATTTTTTTAAAAAAATGTTAGAACTTGCTTTTTATATCCTAACTATAATATAATTTTGAGATGAGACTTGCTTTTAATAACATAGATTATTTTCTTGATTGTAGTATTATATTTGAAAATTGAGATAATTTAAAAAAATAGATAAATAGATTTCAGAGTTCCATCAAACGTACAAAGAATTTCCTTCATATAAAATAAAGATTTACATATACCTTAATGGGGACGCAAATATTGAAAAATAATAACTTACAAAATAGATTCACTAAAAAAGTAATTAAACGAAAAAACACATCAATTATGTGCTTATCGGGGAAGAGCCGAAAATGAAGGTCCGAATGCATGTTTTTTGTTTTGTTTTGTTCGGTACTGAGTGCCAGTTTGTTGAACTCTCTTTGGTTGACAAAAATTAAATTATGTGTATGTTCATTGCCTGATTTTGTGGAACTATGACTTATTGGAGAAAATGCCCAAAATGCCTAGATTTGAGGGACAATGGTCCGATATACTGATCTGCGCGAGCTGTGGCCCTAAATGCCCACGGGATACGCAATTTGGACATGCGTATCCCACGCACTGTAGCTGCCAGAATTTTGACAAAACCAACTGGAAAACGAGAGCTATAACTATGGCGATTTTGACCGGAAAATGGTCGAGAGCTTCGTATGCCACCCTCCCGTCGTCTCCCACCCTCCAAAACATCACCACAGGACCAACTAATCGTCGTCTTCTTCGATCTGTTGTCCGTTTGTCTCAGCTGGCCCCGCAGGGGCGTGTCAAGGTCTCGTCGGAAACTCGAAATCGGAAAATGGAATGGTTTTGGGCGTTTTCAATCCGACAAATGAAATGGTTTGAAATTGGTGTAGATGTGTTGAGAATCAAGAAACGATTCGAATGGTGTATTGTATGTGTATGGAAAATTAGGGAAATGGACAAACTGAATGAAAGAAGAAAAACAGTCGGAATCGCCATTATCGCTGGTGCTGGAGACGACGAAGACGAAGGCAAATACGCATCTGGGAGATGCGTATCCTGGGATACGCATTCTCCAATTGCGTATCTCAGATACGCATCTGCTTTGACAATTCCAATTTTGTGAAATACGCGCCATTCATACATGCGTGTCTCATACACGCATCTTATAGATGCGTGTCCAGTCGGCAATTTGGGCCACTGCTCGCGCATATTGGCATTTCAGGCCATCTGTTTTGGAATATGGGCATTTAGGGCCATCACCCGACTTATTGAATGCTTGCATATTGAAATTAATGAATAAATAATTTAATCAAATAAATTATATATAACAATTTAAAAAGAAATATCTTTATTTACAAAAGAATGTACTTTTTTTAAACAAAAGAAATATCTTTTTTACAAAAGAATGTAACATCACCGGAACTACATCAAAAGTAAATGATGGACTTTCTTTTTCCTTTGAACAACTTTGTATCCCTTCCAAGAAAAAAAAAGATATCAATACATATCAAAAAGTTTCAATAATAATATTCAAGAAATAACAAAAGTTAAAACATGTAATAGCAACAACTTACATGAATTAAAATATTAGTATTTTTGACTTTGTAGCATGAGTTAACATCCACAGAGGTTAGCGATGGATAAACTGTTCTTCATCTTTCAAAATAAGAATGAATAAAAAAAATTAAAAGAAAATAGACATAGACAAAAGCAATCAGAAGAAAAAAAAAGGTTACAGGTGATAAAATTTGATTGTTAAAAGTAATAATTGTATATATATGAGAATATAAAAACTAAATTGAAAAACCTTAAAAACTAACAAAAAAACTAAATAAAATAGACATTAAAAACATAACCAACAAACATTAAAAACCTTAAAAACAACAAACTAAATTGAAAAACCAGTAAATTTAAACATTAAAAACCAACAAACTAAATTGAAAAACCTTAAAAACTAACAAAAAAAAGTAAGTTGAAAATCACAAAAAAAAAAATGAGAGGGACACCCACATAACCATGTACATTGAGAATTAAATAAAATAATAATGAATAAAAAAACTAAAAAAAATAGAAGAAAACAAAAGCAAACAGAAGTAAGGAAAGGATTACAAACATGGTGATAAAATTTGATCCTTAAAAGCGATGATTGTATATTTATAAGAATATAAAATTTCTTTTTATTTCGAATATGTAAATTGAATTCTTTTTCCTACAAATTCAAAAACATTTTCTGTTTCGAAGATGTTAATGTTAAAAAATGAAGTTCTGATTTTTTTTCTTCTAAAAAATAGGAATTAAAGAAAGAAGTTTTGATTTTAATTGTTTAAAATAGAGGAACTCTAGAAAAATAGGTAAATATGATTTGAAAAATTTTAGAGCTCCTAGAGGTTCGATAAAGATATATTAATTGTAATCGTAAAATACTCCAGTATGAGAGTACAACCAATGAATCAAATCGACCCGTAATAAAAATTATCGTGCAAAACAGTCAAATTGTATAATATTCGAAAAAATATTCAAGATCATGTCATCATCAGGTGACAAATTAATAGTGATACATGCAAGGTTTTAAAACATCCATAATTCTTTTTTTAAGTCTAAAACAGTAACTTAGAAGAAATATTTAGTACTATTATTAAATTAAACTTGGTTAAGAACCAAGATAAAGAAATAGTAGTTTAACTAAAATATTGAAAGGAGCAGTACATATGTATATATAAAATATAAAATATATTTTAATTGTTTACATATGAAGATATGATATTTCGAACTTATATCAAGCCATGAAATCAAAGAAAAAAATTAAAAATTGTGGATACCTGATCTCTGGATTCTTGGAAAACAGGAAAAGTATAGCATTAAAAAAAAACTCATCGTTGGTATATAAGAGAATTTACGTTTAAAAAATTTGCTTACAGTAATTAGGCCTCAAGACTCGATGTATATGAAGTGCTATATGTTAATACTGTAGCCGAGAGCTACATGTTTGCCCCTCCTCTGCAAGTCACGGTCTGTGCATCAAAAAGTTGAAAAAATGAGGGAACTTGCATAGAACCATTACATACATAATGAATTACATACATGACTAACATATATAGCCCTACGTGAATTTGACCAACCTTCACAATAATTTGTAATTCGAAGAAAAATAATGTCCGCCAAATACTTGAATAGTTGAATGATGAAATTCTTCTGCGATAAACAATAAACAAAAAGTCAGTAAAGATGAACTCTACAACGAATGTTACACAAATAAAACTAAAATTTTTAAACTGATTTACTCATGCATTACGTCGTAATCTATATATTAATATTTTTTATAAAAATTAATCCAGTTTAGATTTTGTTTTTACTAATTCGTTATTCAATTTAAACTAAAATCGATTTTTCTTTTCTATAAAATAGGGCCTAAAAAAGAAAGTTTTTAATTTAATTATTCGAAAACCTTTTCTATTTCAAATATGTTATGTTAATATTAAAAAAGGAAGTTCTGATATATTTTCTAAAAAATAGGATTAGAGAAGTAAGTTTGAATTTAATTATTTAAAATAGATAAATATGAATCGAGCTATTCTGGAGTTACTGGGGTTTTCCTTTACATATATAATAGATATATATATATATATATATATATATATATATATATATATATATATATATATATATATATATATATATATATATGACTAAGCCGCGCTTCGCGGCGGCCTTGTAATATATTTTTTTAAATAAAAATATAAATTTAAGAAAGAAATTGAATATAAAAATTTTATAAATAAATTAATGAACACAATACTGTACAAACTTTAATATATATAGACAACTAAATAAACTATATGTTTTTTATGTCGATTTTGTATCACATTTTCTTAGACCGACACATGTGGTATTAAAAACATATAAACCTCATTTTGCGACGGCACTATAATTTTTTTTTAAATTTTTTTAAAAACAATTTAAGAAATAAATCGAAAAGAAAATTTCTATAAATAAATTATTGAACACAATAATGTATAAATTTTAATATATATAGATAAATAAATAAACTAAATACTTATTTTTTATGTCAATTTTGTATGTCGACACCTGTTGTAATAAAAAACATATAATCCGCGTTTCGCGATGGCCTTGAAATATTTTCTAATATTTTTGAAAAATAATTTAAGAAAGAAATCGAAAATAATATCTTTATAAATAAATTAATCAACATGATATTGTAATAATTTTAATATACATAGACAACTAAATAAACTATATGCTTAAGTTTTTATGTCGATTTTGTATCATGTTTTCTTAGACCGAGATAAATAAATAAAAATATATAAACCACGTTAGCAACAAAAAAAAGGTTAGCACAAAAACATCAAACAACTTAAAAGATAATTAGCACATGGTCATTCCATTATCTATCAGATAACTATTATGCAGAGTCTATGGAGCTAACAAGAGAATTATTTAGAATCAAGATCTCAAAATTAAAATATAGTATTTCGATATGTAAATTTGAATTTTTCTTTCATAAAAATACAAAAATCTTATCTATTTTGAAAATGTTAATGTTAAAAAAATGAAATTTGAAATATTAAATTTCTTTTTTATTTTGTATATATAAATTTGACTTCTTCTTCCCTACAAATTTGAAAACCTTTTCTATTTCAAAAATGTTAATATTAATGTTAAAAAAGGAAGTTCTGATTTCTTTTCTATAAAATACGGCCTAAAGAATGAAGTTTCAATTATTTAAAATATAGAGGAGTTCTAGAAAAATAGATAAATATGAATTGAGCGATTCTAGAGCTCCCGGGGGTTTTTCATTTATGTATATAATAGAAAAAAAAAGACTGTTTGACTAAATCGTGATTCGCGGCGTCCTTGTAATATTTTTTTATAGGCCGACACCCGTTGTAATAAATACATATAATCTGTGTTTCACGACAGGCTTATAATATTTTTTTTAAATATAGAATATTTAAGAAAGAAATTAAAAAGGAAATGTTTACAAATAAATTAGTGAACACAATACTGTACAAATTTTAATATATATAAATATATATAGACAACAAAATAAACTATATGCTTATTTTTTACTTCGATTTTGTGTCACGTATTTTAGGCCGACACCAGTTGTAATAAATACATATAGATTAAAAAAAGTAGATTTGATTCAACCATTGAAATATTATGATAAAAAACAATGAGAAGATAATAACAACATATTAACAATTAATAATAAATATATAAAGAGAAATAAATAAAGTGCGATGATAAAAGTTCAAATTTTATGCCAAGTTTCTCAAGTACTTTTACTAAGATCTCCTAATTCTTATTATTTACACGATCATTATTCACACGATCATGTGTTTTTATACCGAGGTCAATAAAAATTATACAAAAGCCAAAGTAAAGAACAAATAATGGTTACTAATAATACATAATTATAACTAAAATCATAACAAATCATAAATTTAAAAATAAAACAAAGTATGCAAATATTAAAAGCAGTAAATTCAGACCTTAAAACCAACAAATTAAAAAAAACCTTAAAATCATAAAAATCAAGTGACGCAGACACATAACCATGTACATTAGAAATTAAATAAAATAAGAATGAATTTAAAAAAACTAAAAGAATATAGACGAAGACAAAACCAAACAGAAACAAAAGGGAAAAAATATGAACATTTGTTGTAAAAAAATATGAACATTTGTTGTAAAAAATTAAGTATTAATTTAAACTTTTAATAGTAGACATGCAAAAGGGAAAAAATATAAATAATTAAAAATTACGGTATTTGAGTATTATAATAAAAATATATTTATACACATATAGCTCGCTTAAGAACTTTAGAAAAAAATAAAAATAAGCCTGATTAGCATATTTTTTTCAATAATGTTAATTTACAATATTATTTCTCTAAAGTACAAAATATTCAAACTTCTAATAATGATTATTTGTTACTATGCTCATTTGCAAACCGCCTAAATTCAATGAAAATTCTTAAATATGGTTGGTCGTTAGATATTGACCAGTAGGTTTGCGAAGATTCATGTAAATCTATAACATGTTCCATTCTTCTGAGACACATGAATACATGATCATCTTTAATACTCCCTCTCTGTTTACTTCTTAAATAACATATAATCCAACATTCAACATCTTTCAAATTATATCTCCTGTGTAAAAGAGATTAGCCAATTTGTTATGTGTAAAAGAGATTAGCCAATTTGTTACATAACTTACATTCATGAGGTCCATATATATATAGTGTAATCATAAAATTGATACCTAAGATTGAAGGAGGGTGGTAAACAATGAGATTGAAGGAGCATGCTTTTTTTTTTTTTTTTTTAAAAAACCTCAAAATCAAGTGCAAAAATAGTTATTAAAACAATACAGATTGTATAATTAAATATTATGAAATCTCAACCAAATTTATAATTGTTAAACCTGTTGAAGTTTTTGAGATGGATAGGTGCGATTCCTCCGAGATTCAAATTAACCTTCTTTCTGTGATTAATTTGTTACTCCTGTATCATCGATAATCAAATAATAAGTAAACATCAACCATGTATAATCTTGATAACAAATCAACACAAATATGAATCATATAGTTATTACAAATTTGCAAGGACGGAAATCTATAACTTTCAACTTTCAAGTGATTAGTACAAAATTTTTTTGAAATATATAAATTTTACTTCTTCTTTTCTACAAATTTGAAAACATTTTCTATTTCGAATATGTTAATGTTAAAAAAGGAAGTTTTGATTTCTTTTCTCTTTTCAATTTCGAATATATAAATTTGACTTCTTCTTCCCTACAAATTTGAAAACCTTTTCTATTTCGAATATGTTAATGTTAAAAAAGGAAGTTTTGATTTCTTTTCTAAAAATAGTACAAATTTTTTTGCCTAAATTCAATGAAAATTCTTAGATATTGTTGGTCGTTAGATATTGACCAGTACGTTTGCGAAGATTCAATGTAAATCTATAACATGTTCCATTCTTCTGAGACACATGAATACATGATCATCTTTAATACTCCCTCTCTGTTTACTTCTTAAATAACATATAATCCAACATTCAACATCTTTCAAATTATATCTCCTGTGTAAAAGAGATTAGCCAATTTGTTATGTGTAAAAGAGATTAGCCAATTTGTTACATAACTTACATTCATGAGGCCCACATATATATAGTGTAATCATAAAATTGATACCTAAGATTGAAGGAGGGTGGTAAACAATGAGATTGAAGGAGCATGCTTTTTTTTAAAAAAAAACCTCAAAATCAAGTGCAAAAATAGTTATTAAAACAATACAGATTGTATAATTAAATATTTTGAAATCTCAACCAAATTTATAATTGTTAAACCTGTTGAAGTTTTTGAGATGGATAGGTGCGATTCCTCCGAGATTCAAATTAACCTTCTTTCTGTGATTAATTTGTTACTCCTGTATCATCGATAATCAAATAATCCAAGTAAACATCAACCATGTATAATCTTGATAACAAATCAACACCTATATGAATCATATAGTTATTACAAATTTGCAAGGACGGAAATCTATAACTTTCAACTTTCAAGTGATTAGTACAAAATTTTTTTGAAATATATAAATTTGACTTCTTCTTTTCTACAAATTTGAAAACCTTTTCTATTTCTAATATGTTAATGTTAAAAAAGGAAGTTTTGATTTCTTTTCTCTTTTCAATTTCGAATATATAAATTTGACTTCTTCTTCCCTACAAATTTGAAAACCTTTTCTATTTCGAATATGTTAATGTTAATGTTAAAAAAAGAAGTTTTGATTTCTTTTCTAAAAATAGTACAAAATTTTTTGAAATATATAAATTTGACTTCTTCTTTTCTACAAATTTGAAAACCTTTTCTATTTCGAATATGTTAATGTTAAAAAAGGAAGTTTTGATTTCTTTTCTTTTTTTCAATTTCGAATATATAAATTTGACTTCTTTTTCCCTAGAAATTTGAAAACCTTTTATATTTCAAATATGTTAATGTTAATGTTAAAAAGGCAAGTTTTGATTTCTTTTCTAAAAAATAGGATTTAAAGAAGGAAATTTGATTTTAATTATTTAAAATAGAGGAGCTCTAGAAAAATAGATAAATATGAATCGAGCGATTCTAGAGCTCCCGGGGGTTTTCCTTTATATAATATATATATATATATATATATATATATATATATATATATATATATATATATATATATATATATATATATATATCACCTATTCTACTTCAAATACGATACAATAAAAGATATTTTATTTTTTAGAGTTGTGTACCTGAACTTTGGCGATGACACCACTTCGCATACCATAGTTTCAAATCTGCCACGGGCAATACCGAAAAAGCTAATTACTTAAAGTTAGTGTACTGCCGTCTATCTGTCACTAATTCCGTTAAATAATTAAGGGTAAAATAGTCTTTTTCACATATAATTAAATTAACAATTAATTTAAAGATTAATTAATTAATTAATTAGTTTTTCTGATTTTATAAATAACTTTTGAATTTAAAAAAAATGTTTATTCAAAAACAATGTTTGAAAAATGCAGTTACCCAGATTCCGGCAATCCTTAGATAATTCGGCGACATCAATTCACAACCACAACACGCAGCTGAGTACACACAACCATAATCCCTACACACACTCACTACTTTGTATCACAGCCACACACACAAGGGATACACCCACCCAAATGGCTGCCTAATGATCGAATTTGAACACAACCCCAAGACATACAGAGGACCTGCGATTTCACATGGACTAACACAAACACCTGCTTGGAAATCGAAGTTAAGTAGAGGAGGAATAAAGGATTTGCAGCAAGTTTTCCAACAGAACCGTGAAGAACCCACATCGCCAAAACAGTTATACACACAGTGATTACTCCGGTACCCATCACGCATACCCACACATTACACAGTCACAACATCACACACCTACGGCTTTACAAGAAGAGCAGAGGGAAGAGAGTGGCGAAGTTCGCAATAGGAATCACAAATGATAGCTTCGAATTGAAGATTAACAATAACACTTCCAAAGCCCCGACCCCAATTCGGCCACAACGCAGCAACTACTGGTAGCAACACCCAGTAGTTCATCATACACACACAGCCATGACCACATACATACGGCATAACAGTTTTTCTCAAAAAAATGAATTATCGAGTACAAAATGTGAACCCGTGAGGAAGAAAGGGAATGAGTCTGACAACTCAGGAGAGATTGAGAGGGAGGGTTAAGAGATTTTTCGAGAGTTTGAGGGATAGAATCGAGAGAGTTAATCAGAGACCAAACAGTCAACAGGCGACCACTGCCATGGCTCAAAAATTAACTTAAAATACGCGTTAGACTCGATTTGCAGCAAGGAAAAATGGAAATGACTATTTTACCCCTGGGCATTTGACGCCGTTAGGGAAAATTAGATGGCGGTACACTAACTTTAAGTAATTAGTTTTTTCGGTATTGCCCGTGGCAGATTTGAAACTATGGTATGCGAAGTGGTGTCATCGCCAAAGTTCAGGTACACAAAGTGCACTTTACTCTATTCTTTATTAGTATTTAAAATTCAAAAATTCTAAGAAAATTATAAAAATAGATTAGACGATATTAGAACGCATCCTAAGCGCCCGCGTATCCTGCTTTATATATATATATATTGATATATATTGATATATATATATATATATATATATATAGACTAGCAAATCCACCAAAATCCACCATTTTAATAAATCTAAAAAATCTGTGGATTTTTGAATACCCCTAGATTTAAATGAATTGTTTTAAATCCAGATTGAATACACCCAGATTTTAAAAGACTTATTGAAATCCTAATTGAATACCCTCGGATTTTAAATGACATTTTGAAATCCAAATTGAATAACTCAAGATTTTAGTGGATTTAAAAAAATCCAAATTGAATACCCCTAGATTTCTAAAATCCCTCAAAATCCTTCAAAATCCCAGTTGAATACACCCCCTTAGTGAAATTGATCGAAGTTTATTTGAAATTTATATATATAACATAATTGGAAAAAAATGTTATATCACAAAAAAGTATATCTAATCTAGAGTCCCCTTCTAGAGAGGACCTCTCCTTATTTAGAGAATATGAGAGAACCATATATTTTTTCTGATTCTACAACAGAACCAACTTTTTTTACTTTTTTTTTCCAAAAATAATTTTCCAAATAAATAAATAAATTTGACAGCACCACGTCACTGCTAACGTGGCACTGCCACGTCATCACTATTGACGTGGTACTGTCACGTTGCACTGCCACATCAGCAGGGCTGATGTGACAGTGACACGTGACAGTGCCACGTCATCAGTGACGTTATTATTGATGACGTGACACTACCATGTCAGCAGTGATGACGTGGCAGCTGATGTCAGCACTGCCACGTCAGCAACAATGCCATGTCAGCATTGGTTCTGTTACAGAACCAATTTTTTTAATAGAACCAAAAAAGTTTGATCTTTTTTTTGTAGAACCAAAAATTAAAACTTTGATTCTACTATAGAATCATATAAAATTTGTAGTTCTCTACATAATGACCAATATATCTTATCATTTCGATGGAATTTACAAAATTTAAAAGGTTTAACTTTGGAGAAAGAAAATGATCTATCAGTTTTGCACTTTAGAAAAATAAGAACATGAAAATTTGATCAAAAAAATATTATAATAACTGAAACGTTTGTAAGAATGAAAGATGAGTGACACATAATGTGCCACGTCACGGGTTAGTGGCATCAAATTCGGTTCACTAGCATTATGTATACAAATAAATTATGGGATTTGCCTATTACTTACCACTACGTCCCAACGTGTATTGGTAGGTGAAATATTTGTACGTAAAGGTCTCATTATTTTTTGTAGTAATTTTTATTTGTAAGTAAATAGGTATATAAAAAACATGTTTTTATTTATAAATTTTTTTTATAAAACTGTTAGCCCTAAGGCATACACTAATTTCGATATACTCTTATGATTCTAAGTAGTCCTAACTAATTCAACAAATTCTTTTTTAACTAAACTTTTTTTAATGCTAAACTAATTCAACGAATTTAATATACAACATTGTTCATGCATGCACAGAATTCTTAGATTGGATTGTGAAAGCAAGGATCGGGTGACTCAACATGTGGAAGAGCACTTGTGATGGTTGATGTATATGATTTTGTAGATTAATACATCGTTATAGTGAAGAATGATAGTTTGGAGGATCACTATACGGGTTTTAACGACACTGATCAAAGATTGGAAGATCAGAGGATCGAAGGAGATTCTTGTTCGAGGGAAGGCATTGACAAATGGATGTCGATGGCTTGATTGGTTACCATTCAGTCCGATATGGGTATTGGGTTGAAGTGAAGGATTGTTGGGTTTCAACCCAATATGATGTTATGGGATTGGGTGGTTTAAGATATATATATATATATATATATATATATATATATATATATATATATATATATATATATATATATATATATATATATATATATATGGGTAAAATAATAATTGTATGTGTAGACAATTATTGTATATATGGTATGTCTTGACCACTAAGTTGGGTAACTAAGTGCCAAGAATTGGAAGTCTTGTATAACAAGTATGGTAAGACTTGTAGAACAAGTATGGTAACTTTCCAGTTTCAAAAAAAAAAAGTATGGTAACTGTTGGTGGCTAAGTTTTGGGTGGCTATATATACATAGTCATATTGTATTTGTTTGATGACACTAGTAGAAAACTGGTCTTTTACTTCGGTCAAATTGGTCTTTTACGTCGGTTAATTGGCGACGTATGGAAGGGCGACATATAAAGTACAAGCATTTTACATCGGTTAAAGAGGCGACGTATAAAGTCAATATATACGTCGCTAAAACCGACGTATAATGTGATAAAAAGGCGACGTATAATGTTAACAAAGAACCGACGTATAATGTCAATTAATGACCGACGTATAAAGTCCAGCAAGAACCGACGTATAAAGTCTGAAAAAGGCGACGTATATTGTCTGAAAATGGCAACGTATATTGTCTTCTATAAAATGACATTTTTACCCTGTTTATATTTTTATATACACCAGAATTTCTATTATTCAAAACAAAAAAAATAAATAAAACTTGAAATCTAAATTTCTAAACAAAGTGATTAATGAAATTAAAATAATTATTAATACATACTTGAAAATACATCCACAATATTAAATTTACAAACCCAAGTAACCATTTCATACATCTAATTCAACACATTTACATCATAACTATCATAAATCCAAAACATAATATCCATTTTTCGATTGCTGCAAGGTTCATATCATACTCCATCTTTTCAATAACACCTGCAAAAATTACGTGTTTGAACTTGTTAGCACAAAATACATATGAAACCGATTAATTATTAGTAAAGACTAATTAGTAATTAAAACCAACTGAATTGAATAACCTGTTCTCATAAATGAGACTGAGAACTCAAAATTCAAAAAGAGGAAACAATGTACAAGAGCTAATAAAATACTCTCTGAATATGGTGGGAAATTAAAGCACAATTCTTTTTAAAAAGTTGACTTACCCGAGGAATAAGGTTGTCACCAACTCTCCGTTTTCAGCTTCAGTTTGGCACTCTGTATCCTGACTTGAGGATGCATGTTTAACGGGAGAATATTCCCTTGGCACTTCGTGCTCATTCCTTGGCACTTCATATTCAAGATAGCCTGACACTGGGAGTGCATTTAACGGGAAAAAGCTTTGACCCTTCTTAAGCTGCAATCACATTAAGAACATGGAAACAGTAGATCAAGCAAAAATGATAATGTTACAATCTGATTTCAAAATTTATATAAGACATAAACTTAATCTGAATTCTTCTAAAAGATATCAGATTTACCCTTCTGCGTAGAGTAGAATTTTCCATTATGAGCTCCTGTTCCTGGAAGCAAGGGAAGTGGAAAAAAAGTAATAAGGGTTTCTTGATAAAGCAATACCTACTGTGGTTTTCATCAGTAGTAAAAGCCACGACATTCATGTAATACTAATATTTATCTTTCTTGCTGTCTTGCATCATGCTTCTTCTACATGTTGACACTAGATTTGCAGGATACTATTATTTTCTTCTAAATATTGCAGGATACAATTTCGTTCCATTAATCTATGAATTTGACTTACCAGTAGAAAAAAAAAATATAAATAAGATGCCACTTCTGTACATAACTAGAATTATCAGAATCATATTTTTGTCCAATCGTTCTTTAAGGTTAAATACATTCACATTATTTATTCTATCAAACAATTTGAAGCTAGTCATAACTGTATAGCTGATGAACACTGTAATTTTGTACCTTTTTCCTTGATAGGTCCAGTTCCTCCTTCAGTAATTGCTCCTGAAATAATGGAACATTCTGTTAAGAAAGCCGTCTTTCTGCACAAAACACTTCACAACATTGATAACACATAATTATACCTTCTTTTCTTTAACAGATAATAAACCTTCATTCAGAAGTTGCTCCAACTGCTGCAATTCTATTAAGCCCAAACCACTAAGGTCCTTCCCCAGTATTTGCCTACAAAAAGTGAAAAACATAACACAATAAGTATCTACTTCCAAATACAAGTGTTTAACTACTTCACAGCTAAAAGGAAACTTACATGTTCTTCAACTGGAGATCTGCAATCTCCTGCTTCAGACATTGTACCTTCTGAACCTCTTTTTTCTGAGACACATCAAGAAACATAAAAACTAAGCAATAAAAGTAAAGAAAACTAGAAGATAAGATTTAACTAAAATGAGCATCTCATACATTGATTTTATAGAATTGATTAACAGCTGGTGACTCTTTAGAGTAATACAAGAGAACAATAAGGAAATTACCCATCATTTAGAGTAATAAAAATGACCATGAGGAGCCCATCATTGTTAACAATGACACTGAGTTTTTGTAAATTGAGCCTCTAACAAAACCAATCTTATGAAGAGGCCACTGGGGCGTGAAGAGAAACTATAAGGAGTGTAATCAATTGGAATATAATCCCTAGTCCGAGTTTCAAAAAACATCCATATATACACACACTTACACTAATGGACCTAAAATTTACAAATATTCAAATAGATAAATCATAGTTTCAGGATACCAAAAATAACTATAATCATATCCATATTAGATGATTTTTCTATTTAAATAATTGGAGTAAAAATATGGAGGAATAAATGATAAGTACAATGATTTTTCTAGTAATGTACATGTTAATCTGATATTAGCCACTCTGTTAAAAGACAAGGAACCTGGAAAGTAATCAGGTATCATTACAATACCTCATCGATATAGAAATTCAGACTTCTCGGAAGTAACTAGACTTCCAACTCTTAACATATTCCAAGTAGTAAGAAATTATTACTACTTTCAAAGAAAAAGATGCCCTTGAACATCTATTAATACCATTTGCAACTCCTGGTACGACAGTATAACACATTGACCATCTACCAAACATTGGTGGCCTCAAAACAGCATATAGTACTATTAATAATTTCAATGACAAAAGATCCCAAACACCACAGTCCAAGAATTGTATCCCAGCAAAAACTCTGCTGCACCATAAGTTTTTTTCCGTATCATAGATTGACAAGTAGTTCACACAACACAAGATGAGACTCAAATAAGACTGACCCTATAAGTTGAATGCAGACCCTAAGTTTAGATCAAAGGTGACAGACTGACACATCCATACCATTCCTACCCATTAATAAAATCCATTGCAAATTACCATGACTGAACATGCAAAAGGTGGGTAGGTGACAATTGAGGCAAAATTATCAACCTCGACAAACTGAAAGGACATAATTCATATGGTACCATCGACATTACTCCGTCTCCAACAAATTACAAATATACAATTGGAATTGCTTGGAATTGTTTTATAAACAATTCAAGGTCCACTTCAGTATAAACAATTAAATGCCATCATTCCAAACACACTCATCAAACTCAAGAACAAGAATCAAAGTGTTTAAACAATACTAAAGCACATATTTTTATCAAAAAGAAAGAAAATTAGAGGGACATGAGCGGGGGAGAACAGGGGGAGATAGAGAGAGAGATTAAGTGAGAGGGAGGGAGAGAGAGGGGGAGAGAGGGAGAGAGGGGCAGAGAGAGAGAGAGATTAAGCGAGAGAGGGAGAGGGGGAGAGGGGGAGAGAGATACCTTCGAAGCGAGAGAGAGAGAGAGATAGAGAGAGATTAAGTGAGAGAGGGAGAGGGGGAGAGAGATACCTTCGAAGCGGGTGGTTTTGTGAAGAAGCGGTGGAGTAATTAGATGACCTTCACAGTACCAATTCGAAAACAACGTGATAGTTAGAAGTCCCCAATTTGATGTAAAGACAACGCGGTGTTGATTGAAGCCGGTGGTTTCACTAGGTGGTGTTGCTGCGCCGGTGATGTTAATTAGGTCTATGAGTTTAATTTGGGGAAACAATCAGAGAGACTAAAGTTATTTAAATTAAGTACAATTTTCTTTAATTTTTTATTTTAACTTAACAGCTTATACGTCGGGTAATATAATAGGCGACGTAAATTTGTTACATTATAAGGCGGGTGAAAAAAAACGACGTAAAAATTGACACTTTATACGTCGGTTAAAATAAGGCGACGTAAATTACAATTTTATACGTCGGCAACAAAGAAACTGACATAAATAGTATAGATCTTATACGTCGCCTCCTACAAAACCTACGTAAAAGGTATAGATCTTATATGTCGCCTGAAGAAAGCCGACGTAAAAGGTGCATCTTATACGTCGCCTTAGTTTAGGCGACGTATAAAAGTATTTTATACGTCGCCTTTACGCGGAACCGACGTATAAAGGTATCCAAAAACACAATATACGTCGCCTTTATGCGGAACCGACGTATAAAGGTGGAATATACGTCGCCTTTAGGAAGAACCGACGTATAATAGGCGACGTAAAAGACCAGTTTTCTACTAGTGTGAGATGAAAGCTTAATAGATGTAGTCTTAAGTATTGATTGGGAGATGCTTGAGCATTGTTGGCTCAAGTATCAGGGTTGAGACACCCACTACAAGAAATTGTACTTTTATCTACAAATAATTTACCTACTTTTAAATATTGGTAGGTAAACACTACTTTTACTTACAAATATTTAAATATAAAGATTATCCGTAGCTAAATGTTGAAAAAGTGAATAGTTGTACAAAATTTTATCTCCGGGCGACCGGGCCCATGTAAATGCTAGACAAACTTGTTTTGATTGAGGGCGGTCAACTTCCCGCCGTGTTTGTTTGAAATGTTACTTCAAATGTATTTGTGTGTTGCTAACGACTTGTTTTTAAAAATTAATTTGCTAATTTCAGGAATTATCTTGATGATTGTCACGTCATTCCATAACCATCACTACTTAGCACGATTTTCATGAAAACTTGTCATGTTTGCCTATTTTTTCCATTAAGATACTGTCAAAGATTTTTAGAAAACTAAAATTTTTAGAATAAATTACAAAACTAGTATTTTAAATTGAATTATGAATTTAATAATAAAAAGTTAGAAACTTAAAATACTTTTTTTATAGGCCAAACCTTTACTAAAATGAAACTTAATATACTTTTTTTATACGCCAAACCTTTACTAAAAAATAAAATATTGAAAAGTAGAATTTTAAAAATTTATGTTAATATAATTATTTGAAAAAATGATAATTATGATGATAAAAATATGTACCATAATTACTTAATTGTCTACCAACTTCCAAGTCCATTCGCCACGGGTTAAATAGTAGGATTTGTTTTACACATCATACGCATTATGGTCATGGGTATCACATCATACGCATTATGGTCATGCGTATCACATCCATGCTGGGCGGGCCGGTCCGTGCCGTGCCGGGTTACGATTTTTTTTTTTGCAATTCAGATGTTTTCATTGGGTCAAAATAATTAATAAATGAAATAATTTTAAATCTATGTTCCAAATCATATTTACAATACATGCATTATTATTCAAAAGTTAATTGATGATTTTTATTCCGAAATAGTAAGCAATAATGAAGGTCAAAGACAAGCATTGAGTTTTTTTCTGAAAAAATTATTTACATTTTATTCCTAAATATAGGTAATAAAAAATAATAACATAATTTTTGGGTCCATAAAGAATTATATATCAATATACTATTATATAAAGGAAAAGATGGGGAGGTGGCCCCTACATCACATGGGATTATTTTTTCTAATTCTCAAATTTTTGAATTAATAACTAGAAAAAAATTAATTACCTTATATTCTTCTAAAATTTCTACATAAATCAAATTACCATCTTAATATTCTCTTAATTTTTCTAAAACCCGAACAATGCTCTTATTGATTTTATAATCAACTTTCTTTCTAAATTTCAACTTTATTTTTAGTGTACATAAATATTTTACAAATTAATAAATTAATACTTTAAATTAAATTACAAATTCATTTTATTAGAAAAAAGGTAGAAACTATATATGTCAATCATTATTTGTTTTTTTTTGAAGAACAATCATTATGTCTTGTTTTATTACTTTAGTTGATAGCATAGCCTAATATTTGTAAGCCTGAAGGTAGTTAGCATTTCCATCTCGTTGTGCAGCATATTGAACCAATGGCTACTAAAGAATGAATGAAGAGATGATATTTAATTAAGATTAAAAGTATTACAATCAAATCTTTTGAACTACAATATCTATTATAATTAATAGAAATCAGTCAATATCTTCATAACCATCGGTCTCATCATCATCATCTTCTTCTTCTTCTTCATTTTCTTCACCTCCAATTCTTCTTCTTAAACAGTTAGCATCTCTTAACCTAAACAATGTAATTGCAGTGTATTGAATAGACAAGAGAGTTTGCCAGAAACGTTTGTATTGGCTTCACTTATTTCTCAAAGAGTTACAGCTATTTAAAGGAATACATATCAAACTAGGAAACTGCAAACTACTTGCTAAAATATCGCACACGAACAGGGTAGTGCTCCTAAACAAAAGCAACAACTAAGCAACAGCTATTGACTTATTCTTGTTCCTAATAATATGCTGAAAAAAACGATTAAAAACAAATAAACAAAATAAATAAACTTTGAGATTAAATTCAACATTCTCCCCCTTAATCTCAAAGTTGTCTTCCCAGATTCTTAACACCCAGCAAACGCCTCATTTTCTCGAACCTGATGGTGGCCATTCCTTTTGTTAGAACGTCTGCTCTTTGATCACTGCTACAGATATGTTTCAAAACCACTTCACCTCTTTCCACACATTCCCTTATAAAATGAAAGCGTATGTCGATATGTTTACTTCTTCCATGAAACATGGGATTCTTTGCCAAGTCTATAGCACTTCTATTTTCAATATATAAAATCACTGGACCAACCTTTTCAGTCGTTATCCGACTAAGTATGTTTCTCAGCCATATGCCTTGACAAGCTGCTGCTGTGGCGGCCATGAACTCGGCCTCACACGATGAAAGCGCAACACATTTCTGCTTTTGTGACACCCAAGTAATTGCACTCTCATTCAAATAAAAGATCATACCTCCTGTACTTTTCCTATCGTCCAAATGACCACCCAAATCGCTGTCCGAGAAGCCGGTTAGTACGTTGTTGCCGCTGTCCTTTGAATATACTAAACCGTACTGCATTGTTCCCTTTATGTACCTAAGGATCCTCTTTACAGCATCTAAGTGTTTCTTCGTGGGCTTTTCCATGTAACGGCTCACTACTCCCACGGAATAAGCTATATCCGGTCGAGTATGAACAAGATATCGAAGCCCTCCCACCATGTTTTTATATTCAGTCGCATTAACCAGTCGTATTTTGTTGGGTTGCAATCTGCCATACAAGCTTTCTCTAGAATTTTGCGTGCGTATCCTCCCTGCTTCAACTCAATATAGCCTTCTCCTTGTACAACCTCGATTCCCAGATAGTAGCTTAGTTTACCCAAGTCACTCATCTCAAACCTTGCCTGCATCTGCGTTTTAAAATCTTCAATAACATCATTGCTTGTACCTGTGATCAACAAGTCGTCCACATATACTGCAACCACCAACTTTTCCGCACCTTTCTTCCTGGTATACACAACATGCTCGTAAGGGCAACGATCAAATCCCAGTTCCAACAAACAAGCATTCAATTTTGCATACCAAGCACGTGGTGCTTGGCGAAGACCGTAAAGAGCTTTAGCCAATTTGTACACCAAGTGTTCCTGTCCCTTTCTTTCGAATCCCTCCGGTTGAGAAACGTACACATCTTCCTTTATATCACCATTTAAAAAAGCTGTCTTGACATCAAGGTGATGCACTGCCCACTGCTCCTTGGCTGCCAAAGCCAACAGTAATCTTACAGTCTCTATTCGAGTAACAGGTGCATAAACCTCATCAAAATCGATCCCATGCTCTTGTACATACCCCTTTGCTACAAGACGGGCTTTGTGCTTCACTACTTGCCCGCTTGCATCTTTCTTCAGTTTTTATATCCACTTCAGGCCTATGATTTTCTGATCAGGTGGTAATTCCGTCAGTCTCCATGTCTCATTTGCTTCGATGGAGTTCATCTCCTGTGTCATTGCAGCCCTCCACTTTGCATCCCTTACTGCCTGTGCGTAGTTAACTGGTTCATCTATACCCATGAGATGTAGTTCCTCATCATCCAAAGCTTGATATATTCCTCTGATTGATCTGAATTTCTTTGGGGTCGAGCTGTCATCGTAGTTATCTCGATCAATACTCTCTGTAGTGGACTGAGACGACGTACTTGGAGTCTGCGTTGGCGTACCTGTCTCTCTGGTTTCACTGTGACTTTCAGATTCTGAGTTGTAGTTGTACTCTCCAGATTCTGTGGCTGCGTGGTCATCTGAAATTTCATCTTCCCTTGTTTCAAACATATTTGGCACCAAGAATGTTTCCTGTGTATTTTCTCCTTCTGTGAGTGAGTTCCAGGGCCACTGTTTTGTTTCTTCGAAGATTACATCGCGGCTAACATGAATCCTATTCTCTATAGGATCATACAACCTGTATCCTTTCGTTCCTGTCTCACGCCCCAAGTTAACCATTCTTTTACTTCGATCGTCGAGTTTTGTGTTATGAACACTTGGCGTTTTCATATGCGCCAAGCAACCAAAAACACGCACATGACTCACTTCTGGTTTTTTGTTTCCCCATGCCTCATACGGAGTCTGATTTGTCAATGCTCGTGTAGGGAGCCTGTTGAGGATGTAGACTGCATTCCTGACTCCTTCGGCCCATAGTTTGACTGGTAACTGCATTTCCTTCAAGCTGCTTCTGGTCATTTCTACGACGGTTCTGTTTCGACGCTCTACAACCCCGTTTTGTTGGGGCGTGTAGGGTGTCGTGTAATTTCTCTGAATTCCAGCTCCCTCACAGTATTCTTTAAATTCATTAGAGTTGAATTCGCCACCTCTGTCGGTTCGAAATATTTTGATTCTTTTCCCTGGCTCATCTTCGACCAATGCTCTGAATTTCTTGAACGCCTGAAGAGCCTCGTCCTTACTTCGGAGGAAATATACCCACATATATCTGCTATAGTCATCCACCAAGAGAAAAAAGTATCTGTATCCGGAATTAGTTGTTGGCGAAATTGGACCGCACAGATCACCGTGTATGAGCTCGAGAGCCTTGGTTGCACTGAAATTAGTCTTTTGAGGGAACGCCTTTCTAGTCTGTTTGCCCATGAGACATCCATCACATACCTGACTTAGATTTAGTGTTTTTGGCATCCCTTCTACCATCTGGAATTTCGACATGAGGGCCATGGCCTGGTAATTGACGTGCCCGAGGCGGACATGCCAGAGCCTTGAGTTTTCTTCTGCCTTTGTCAACATACATTTGTGCTTGTTTGTATCGATGATGATTTTGTATAGGCGATTGGGAGATCGCTTTACTTTCATCACCAATCATTCTTGATCATCGAACACTCTCAGGAATTCACCCTTTAACTCCACTCTATTTCCTGTTTCAGACAGTTGACCCAACGATATAATATTACTTCGTAAACATGGGATGTAGTATACCTCTTGTAAAGTCTTCTCTTCTCCGTTTTTGTACAGCATCTGAACAGTTCCCTTTCCCTTTATTTCTACCACTGAGCCATCTCCAAACCGAACTTGGCCAGAAATGTTGTCATCCAGTTCAGTGAATTTGTTTCTTGCACCCGTCATATGGTTGCTCGCACCATTGTCAAGGTACCAGACGTTTGATTCACTTGCTCCTTCTCCATTCCTTGGCAATTGGTGTGAGTAGACTTTGTCTTCATTCAGTAGCAGCTTCGATTTGTCATGTTTAGCTAAAAGCAAGGCTGGCTCGTCGTCAGTTATAACAGCCATGTTAGCCTCCACTTCTTGTGTTCCTCTGGGTTTCCTTGGTTTCCTGCACTCCGAGGCAAAATGACCGTAAACATTACAGTTATAGCATTTGATGATGCTTTTGTCAAATTTCCCACGACCTCTCTGTTTCACAGCTCTTTCACCACTACTATTTCGTTTCATCCACTCTTCACGTGTGAGCAACAGCTTTTTCTCACCCCCTTCTCGTCTCGCCCATTCTTCTTCCGTTAGCATAAGCTGTTGTTCCTTGATGTATGTCTTACCCTTGACCCGTTCTTCATGCGTCTTGAGTGACCCTACGGCCTCCTCCACCGTCATCGTTTCCATATCGCCAAATTGCTCCAAGGTGGAGGTTATCTACACGAATTTTGCAGGAACTGCACGAAGTAGTTTCTTGACTATGTACGATTCCTCCATCACTTCTCCTAGTGCCCTGATATTTGTGACTAACCCATTCATTCTCAGGTGAAAGTCCTCGATCTGTTCGTTGTCATTCATGCTTAACATTTCAAATTCAGATTTCAATGTCTGAACTCGAGCTTTCTTAGCTTTGTCAGCCCCTTGGCAAAGCGTCTTAATCGTATCCCATGACTCCTTTGCTGTCGTCTTATTGGCGATTGAAAGTAGCACATCTTCAGGAAGGCCCTGGTAGATCATTGCTAGTGCCACCTTGTCAATCTTCTCCTCCACAGCTACTTTGGGATCACTTGGCTCAATTGCAGACCACACTCCTTGGGCTTGCATTACGACCTTCATCTTAAGTGCCCACGCTGTATAATTGCTCCTTGCTAGCAATGGGTAGCTTAAGCCATATGAGCCTCCTATCTTGAGTTTGTTCGCGTCCTTCGCGTCCATCTCAGCATTTGTACGTCAGCCAAGACCTCCTTTGCTCTGATACCACTTCTTAACCTAAACAATGTAATTGCAGTGTATTGAATAGACAAGAGAGTTTGCCAGAAACGTTTGTATTGGCTTCACTTATTTCTCAAAGAGTTACAGCTATTTAAAGGAATACATATCAAACTAGGAAACTGCAAACTACTTGCTAAAATATCGCACACGAACAGGGTAGTGCTCCTAAACAAAAGCAACAACTAAGCAACATCTATTGACTTATTCTTGTTCCTAATAATATGCTGAAAAAAACGATTAAAAACAAATAAACAAAATAAATAAACTTTGAGAATAAATTCAACAGCATCATCATAATACACCAGACACTTATCCAAATCATCATCTTATACAAGAAGTTCTGAACCCATTGTTTGATTTCGAGGGAGTAAACCACAACGATAACAATGATAACTATAAAAAATTCGAAATACAAAACCAAGGATCCATAAAGAAGAGGGAGATGGCGGTAAAGAGAGAGATAGAAGAAAAGGGAGAGAGGGGAAAGATAAAAGAGAGACCGAGTAGAGAGAGACAGGGTAAAATAAGGTTTGATAAAATAATAGGGATAAAATATGGATAGTTGGATTTGTGTTTCTTTGTTTTAGTCGACGGTGTAGATTGATTAAAGAAACACAATCCGTGTGCCGTGCTATGAAGTGAATAACACATTGACACGTGTCATCGAGTAAACAAGTCAAAGTCACATTCGGTATCATTTATAAAATATTTTACTTATTTTTTGTTTTTTCTTTTGGCTGCTCTCAAATTTTTTTGTCATCACACATAAATTATACAAATTATAATAAAAATAGATTTGCAATTTTTTGAACACAAATCATACAAATGTTTTTGGATTAAAAGAGGATGGTACCTCATATAAATTTTATTAAATAATTTTTTTTTACAAATGGTTGAGAGGACTCCTCTCTAAAAAAACGGAACAAACCGCATCAAACATATTTAAAAAATTACAAAGCAAACAAATCTAAAACATATGTAAAAAATAACAAAGCAAACAAATCCTAAAATACGAAATACAAATTCTACACACTATTTAATTTATCATTCTTCTTGACCCGATTTCGATGAAGGATCCTTTCTCATCCACGGATCGTTTTCTCCATCCGAGTCATCTTCTTTTTTTCCTTGTTGTCTTTTTGCGGCTTGATCCCAATCCTTTTTGCAAACACAAATTTTTATCACATCGGGTGGAAGACGTGATCTCTTCTCATCTAACACTCTTCTACTTGCATTAAAAGCGGACTCGGACGCAATGGTAGAAGCGGGGACTACTAAAATGTCCTTTGCAATTTTTGCTAAAACCAGAAATTGTATCTCATGATTCTTCCACCATGTTATTTTTTCAAAATCCTCATTTAATTCATAACTATAAGAAAAAAATTCCCTAATTATAGTAAAAGAAGAAGGAGTGACACTTCTAGAATCGTGTTCGACAATTCTACATTTTTGTTTTTTGGTTAATATAGATGTAATGGTAGTATTAAACCTACTAACACTACTAGTACTCTTTTTAGGTGGGTTTTGAGTTCTAGGAGTATACATATCTACAAGACCATGCAAAAAGCCTAAACAATTAATTATATATAATTTATAATTATATGAAATTCCTAACGTACTATAATAATGATCTAACATGTTTTCTAAACCTTCTTGTCTAACACCCGGATCAAGAAGACATGCAACACCATAAATATAAGGAAATTCTTTCAAATATTCGATCCACTTAACTTTCATATCATGAATAATACTACTAAATTGGGGGTTTTCTTCATAATTATGTAAAGTATTAACAATAAGAACACATTCAATAATAACTTGATGTACATTTGGTTCATAAACATAAGAAAAAACGTTAGTATCATGTGAAAAACAATCAAGAATATCACGTACCATAGATGCCATCTCCCACTCGAATTCGGTAATAACTGATTCTTGGTGATTTGGATCGGCATTATACAATTCAGTGATAATATCCTTATATTTAATTGCATCATTTAATAATTTATGAGTCGAACCCCATCTAGTAGGACAATCGATAACCCATTTTTTCGGCCTTAATCCATTATCTCTACACAATTTTTTGTACCTAGACCTATATGTATCCGCTAGACTTAGATATTTAATTACTTTCCTAATTGGTTCTAATAATGTAGTTAGATGTTTAATTCCTACTTCGGTCGTCAAGTTAATAACGTGAGCACAACATCTAATGTGTAAAAATGTTCCTTGTAAAATTAAAGGAATTTCGGTCCTAATGTAATCGATACATTTGTTATTAGCAACAACATTATCTACAGATATTGAAAATACCTTATGATACAAATTAAATTCATTTATCGTGTCTAAAATTTTTTGTTTTATATTATAACCGGAGTATGACTCGTCCATAATATCAAAAGCAATAATTCGTTTTTGTAACAAATAATCAACATCAATCCAATGAACCGTAACACAAATATAAGGCTCACCTTGACTCGAACTCCAACAATCACTAGTTAATGAAACCATACCATCAAATTTTTTGAAATGCTCAATTAATTGTGCTCGTTGACTTTTATATTGTTTTTGTGTGTGACGTTTAAGTGTGTTTCTAGGAATTTTCGTAAATGCCGACTTTAGTGAATTCTTAATCATGTGTTCTAAATTTGGACTCTCACCGTGGGAGAAAGGTAACTCATCTAATGTAACTTAACTAGCAAAATCTTTGATAATTCTATTTCTATTATAGGCTAAAGGCATACCTCCACCAGGAGACGAAGTCATGAAATCCCCGATTTGTGTTTGTTGTGAACCTTCTTGTGCCGCTCCACTTTCGTGATTTTGCTTCGTAATTCCATGATATCTAACCAAGTGTCGATCAAGTGTACCCGTACCACCCCCCTTCGCGTGAATAAAAGGAGCTTGTTCTCGACCATTTTGAATACAAAGCAAACAAAACACCTTAAATTTGTTCGGCTCGTCCGTTGCTTGTCTCGAATAATAAGTCCAAACGTGTGAATTATGTCGAGAAGAAGCACCTATAAAATAAAATATAAATCGATTAAATTCAAAATGAGTACATTTAAAATGAGTTAATTTAGAACGAGTTAATTTAAAAAGCGAATACTTTTAAAACAAGGAAACTACATTTTTAAAAAAAACGAAGTTTATTTCAATCAAATACTATAAAAAATGAAATTAAAACGAGTAAATTACCGGCTTCCATCGGTGGTGGCATCGAGGAGGAAGGTGCTGGCTTGAACCTTGAGATGATATAGTGCCCCTTCCTTCCATTTTATTTTTTGGATCTGCAATTAAAAAAACAAAAAAATTAACCAAAAATTCGATAAAATTTCATATGATTTAATAAACAACATAAAATAATTTAGTCTTAAATTGAAGACACACAAAACTACATGAGATTTAAGAATGCAGCGCCTGCAAACAGAGTCGAGACTTGGTTTTTTTTTATTTTTGCCAGAAGTCGAGACTTGCCAACATAAAATAAAATTGTAAGCTTGCTGTGAAAAAATAGAGACTTGCGAATTACAAGGAGAGAGAGAGAGGAAAGTCGAGAGATCGAGAGTAGAGAGGTGTGAGAAAGGAGAGGAGAGAGGGGTGATATTTATAGGTGTGAAAAATAGCCGTTCGAACAGAGCTGAACACAGAACAGAGCCATTGGCGCGTGGCTGAAACGCGCTAGCCGTTGGCGGGCCGGTTCAGCGTGCCGGGAGGGTTAACATACGCATTATGGTCATGCGTATCACATCATACGCATTATGGTCATGCGTATCACAGCCGTGCCGGGCGGGCCGGTCCGTGCCGTGCCGGGTTACGATTTTTTTTTTTTTTTTGCAATTCAGATGTTTTCATTGGGTCAAAATAATTAATAAATGAAATAATTTTAAATCTATGTTCCAAATTATATTTACAATACATGCATTATTATTCAAAAGTTAATTGATGATTTTATTCCGAAATAGTAAGCAATAATGAGGGTCAAAGACAAGCATTGTGTTTTTTTCTGAAAAAATGATAGAAAATTTCAAAAAAATTATGCAAAAAAAAGATTACATATAAAAAGTTTAAAATAATGGAAAAATTTGCTTTTAGAAATTGATTGAACCCAACGACATCGCATTGTGAAGAATGGAGTTTTTATTTTTTCCAAAAAAAATATCAATTCTAGAAAAGTGGAAGTGCTCACTTCTTCCTATTTCAATTTAATTTTTTAATTTATTTTACTTCTTCCTATTTGAATTTAATTTTTTAATTTATTTTACTTGTAAAAATAATTTTTATACAATTGTTTTTTTTAATTGTTTTTATACAATTTATTTGTTTTTATACCTAGTTCGTACCCTACTATAATTCTTTCATTGATCAGAGATAATTCTAGGATCATCTGCACCCTAGAATTATACTCCAATATCAATTCGTTTATCTGTTCTAGATGGCTTCTAGAACCTTCTGTTGGCAACTCGTAGGAACCTGGTACTCAGAAACCTCTGTCTAGGAACCTGGTGCTCAGGAACCTTCTTATTTCGGGACATATTGCTTAGGGACCTCATTATAGGTACTTGTACCTGCACAAATAACAAACTGGTTAGACTGGATAGCTCTTCTCATGCCCTCGTCATCTCAATGGCTGTTGCTATGCTAACTCGAACTCTTCGGCTGGGAGGAACCTGGCCTTCTAATACTCTGCTCAGCTTCCTGACCATTGGGAACCTCCTGATACTCATACTTCCTTAGTCATTTCTTCTATCTGGTCTTCATAACTCGCACTGGATCAATCTTCTGGCTCGTATGGATCGAACCCTATAGCTTAATGGGCCTAAATCTAGCCCATGGAGATTTTGGGCACAACAAGTACCCCCCGGTTCCTTGAAATCATGTAATGTGAAAGGAACCTATTCTAATTCTACGATCAAAAGTTCAATGCTTAACCGTTCTAGTAACAATACCTTGCTTCAACATTTTATATCCAAGCCTATATGAGCTAACTCGGCATAGGAAACAGGACATAGAATATTTTCAGCTTAATATTATCTTGAGTAAGCTTCCTTCGTACCAAGGAACCTGTTATCTTGCTATTTTCTTCTTCAGACCGCAGCTCTCGAAATCTACTCTATGTTTGCATTCAGCTCCCCAGGGAGTCTAACTTGTCACTCAACTCCACGTCTCTTTAAATTTAATAATTTAATAGGGGATAACGATTGGTAAGCAGGAGATAATTCGAAATTCAAATTCAAACTTATCACTTACCGGTGCTGCAGTTAATGCGTGAGTTCCCTAGGTTCACACGCCTCTCACGCGTGTACCTCTTCATTTTACCGCTCCAGTAAGGCTCTGCCACGTGTATGGGGCTGTTTCATTTACCTTGACTATTTAATCGCCATCTCACCCCCTCAGGTTCATTTTTACCTTTACCAAATTCTTGCAAAAAACCCTTGGAGAGAGAAGAAGAAGACCGACGATCCTCCGCTCAATTCAACTTGTTCTTCGCCGTCCTCTTCGATTCAAGGTACGATTCTGGTTCATTTTTCTCTGTTCTTTCATAATCTTGACTTCATTTCGTACTATCTGCACTTTTATGTCTTTCATGCCGATGTTCATCTTTTCTGATGTATTCACATGTTTTTAATTTGCGTAATTCCCATTGAGATCTCCTATAAAATTTCCTGCTTGTTAACGCATAACTGTTTGAGCATCTCAAAACCTTAGTATCTCTCTTAGGTTCCTGACCCTTCTTCGCCTGTCTTTGCAGATGTCTTCTGATTCAACACATTCAGACCACCATTCTTTGATAAACCCTGCTTTTACCAAATCAGTCAGCAATAGGACCAGGTCTAAAATCTCTATCCCAGATTTAGGTGAGCCTCAAAACATCCTTATTAAACTTCCGACCAAACAAAATAGAACTCTAAACTCCCCTAATTTGATTGACTTAGGAGACCATTGGCCTTCTGACGAAGAAGAAGTGTCAAAGCCTGATCAGAAAGTACTCCCTGAACCTGATTTTGACAATGAGATAACTATCGAGAGAGAGTCATATAAACAAGAGATTGTGCCTTTCTGTGAGAAAGTTGATTCGTCCATGACTTTAGCTAGGTTAGAGAAGTTGTGGGAAGAATGTGTCCGTCCAACCTGTCCAATCATTGTTCCAGAACCTGGTGAGAGGGCTCACAGGTTCGACACTAAAGTTCCTGAACGTGGTATTCCTAATGCAGTGACCTCTGCCGCTTTTTTTAGAGTGGGTGTCTACTTCCCCCTCCATCCTTTTTTGCTAGAAGTTCTCGACTTTTATGGCTTAGCCCCTCTCCAACTGACTCCCAATTCCTATAGGCTAGCCATGAGCACATATATTCTGTACTCCAGTCTGTTCACCACTCCTTTATCTGCACCTAAGTTAGGTTATTTCTTCAGATTGAAAGATACTGGAAAGGGTTCCAGTTGTTTTTATCTAACCGCCTGGCCTTGTCATCAAGGTCAGTGCATAAAAAGCATTAAACAAAACTTTGACCAATGGCAGGAGCAATTTCTTTATTGCTATGACTGTCCCCCTGTCTGTTTCCAATTTAATCGTCGTCCTCATGTTCCCAAACAAACATTTCTTTCTGGAGTCTGCCTTCAAAGAGCTGAAGAGGCTTTGAAACATTCTTCATCCCTTAGGGATTGTATGATTCTATTAACACCTGAGAATCTCGTCACCCTAGGTTTTCTCCCTGCTTCCCCTGGTAATGCTTTATTTTATTTGTCTTTACTGCATTCCTGTAACTATGTTCGTTTATCTCATGCTCTTTGTCTATCCTGACTTATTTTCTGACTCTGTATTCAAAGGTATGGCTCCCAAGGTTCCTTCTTTCGTAAAAAGATCCAAGAACGTTGACGAAATCTTCAAGGTTGAAGATAAGGAGGTTCCGCTTGCTGCAACTCCTATCAACCCAGTTCCCACTCCAGCTTCAGTCCAGCCATCTGGTTCCTCCAAGCGTAAGCTAGCTCAGACTAAACTTGATCTCTCTGGAAGCTCCCAAACCAGGTCCATGAAAAAAGGGAAAGCTGTGAAGATTGAATCGGCTGTGGCACAGAATCAATTCAAAGACTTGGTTGACACACACGTGCTTCCAGAAGCGGTTGCCAGCTGGGCTAAAATGGATACCACCGAAGCTATGCATGCCATGAGGTTCTCGGCTGCCCAAAATGCTTTCTTTACACTCCGCTTTTGCGATGATATTGCTGAGAAAACTCAATATGATCTCCGGTTACAAGGAGAAGTTTCAAGGTTGAAAGAATAGTTGACTGCTATGGAAAGTAAGATGAACATAGCCACTGCTGCTGTTCGAAAAGCAAAAACCGTCGATACCTCACTGAAGAATAGCATGGATGAGCTTCAGGGACAGGTGAAGAGTTTGCAGGATGAGAAATTGTCCATGCTAGAGAAAATCAATGAACTAAAAACTCAGGTTGATGCTTTAAATGCTGCTGCCGCTACTGTCAAATCATCCATGCTCGTCCAGGAGAAAGCTAGGTATGATGAAGGTTATGACGAAGGCATTCGTGACTACATGAGGTCCATGTGGGAGAAAATGCCTGAGCTAAACTGGTCTCTCCTAGGCGAGGACGTAGTGGGGATGATCAAGGAATTTGAGAATGAAGCTACTGCCGCCACCTCTGTACCTCCCGTGGAAATGGTTGAGAGGTCTCCAGGTGCCAACCCTGAGACTGCAGAGGTTCCTGCTCCTGAAGTTGTTCAGCCTATCCCTCCAACTCCTCCTGTTGCCACCAAGGGTTCCGATGAAGTTCCTCCTTCATAAACTCAACAAAATCCTTTAAAAGCTTTTATAATATGATAACTTTTGATGAGGTCGCGGGCTCCTCGTAACGCCTCACAAGATGTAATTCTAAATTTTGTTTCCATGGCCTTCGCGACAATAACTCTTTATGCTGGTTTCCCGGGTCTTTGGGCCTATAACCCTTTATGGTTTTTTATGACAATTATCTGCTTTTGCTGCATATCTATATCACATATTTGTACTTATATGCTCCCATAATTGTATCTTGCCTTTATTCCCCCTAGTAATTACTTAGTGTCCATACTTGTGCATTCAAGCTTACGTTGGCTAGCCCTTTGTAAGAAACAGAATATACTCGTACTTTCACTTTATAATTTCCTGAAATAAAAGGCCATCAAATCGCAACAACTTACTTGTAAGCTTAAACACGTCTTTTCCTATGCTTCACTCAACATTTTCAGAGTCGCATTCTGAACTAAAACCCTTTCTGATAACCTTAGATCCTAAATAGTTTGACCAGGTTCCTCGACCATTAAACCTGCAAAATAAACATAAAACAAAAACTAGTTAAGGTTAGTAAAATATCTCTTGTTTAATTCGGGTCATCTCTTGGAAAGGTTGCCTGCTTGGCTCCCAATCCTAATCTCTAGGCCCCAACATGCCTCGAGGCATGTTGGTTCCTTTTTGTACCTCGAGGCGATTCTGAGAACCTGTGCACCATTCTAGGAGTCCACACAGATTCCTCTTCTTCATGTGTCAGGCTAGACATCTTATGAAGATAAATGCTAAGGATTTTATCCCTTCTTCCCATGTGCCAAAGACGGTTCCACATGAGGGAGAGCTTATTTGGCTTCTCTTTAAGAACAAGTGTGCCGGTCTAGGCTCCACACAGGTTCCTTTAGGTGCCTTTTGTCAGGACTTTAGGTGCCTTTTGTCAGGACTTTAGTTCACGTGCTCAAGGAACTTGAGGCTTTTGGCAACAATGTCATGCTCAGTCAGCTGAGGCTTTTCAATCACATTTGCTCAGGAAGCTACCTGAGGCTTTTCTCGATGCCCAGGAAGCTACCTAGGGCTTTGCTCGATGCCCAGGAAGCTACCTAGGACTTTTTCTTGATGCGTGCTCGGGAAGCTACCCAAGGCTTAATTCATACTCAGGAAACTACCTGAGGCTTTGGTTCAAGTCAGTCATTCTCAATTTGCATACTTTGTCGAATCACATTCATACTTTCAATGCTACAGGGACCTGTAAGTCAGGGTGTCCTGCAAAATACAATACAATGCTACAGGAACCTGTTAGCCTAGGTAACCTGCAAATACTGTCAATACTACAGGAACCTGTTAGTCAAGGTAACCTGTTTCAAAATAAAAGTACTAAAGCTAGCACTTAAAAAGTTTCAAATTGGCATATGAAATATCAAATCATAGCATGCACAATACTGTCTAAGTAGGAATACTACCCCCCAGTTCTTTTGGGTAATTATTGTTACGTAAAAGAACTATTAAGGAGCTATAGCTGCAAAGAATGCACTTAAAATATTCAACGTAGAGCTATCTATCGCTCAATACTACCCCCCGAGTACATGCATAATTAAATACTGAAATCAAAATACTGGTCAGCTATAACTAATAAGCTGCCTTTATTCTTGGGCTGAAAGAGCCTTACTTTTCCTAAGAAAAACACATAAAAGAGTTACTGATAATACTTCTTGAGATGTTCTGCATTCCAAGCTCTCGGAATGAGGTTCCCATCCATATCCATCAAGTGGTAGGTTCCTTCCCAAATTGCTGACTTTATCTGGTAAGGTCCCTCCCAATTCGCTCCAAAAGCTCCATGTGCCAGAACCCTTCGAACTCTCTGTTGATATGCTGCTAACTTCACTTGCGAATCTGCTCTCAACTCTTCGACCATGTCCAAATACAGTCTATGATTGACCTCATTGTTTTCGGGGTCAAAATACTTTCTTCTCAAGGAACCTGTTCCAACTTCCATAGGTACCATAACTTCACAACCATAAGCGAGAATAAAAGGAGACTCACCAGTTGTAGTTCTAGGCGTGGTGTTATACGACCACAAGACTCCAGGAAGCTCCTCTGGCCAGCTTCCTTTCTTATCTTCAAGCCTTGTCTTCAAAATATGCTTGATAATCTTGTTCACCGCTTCAGTCTGTCCATTACTCTGTGGATAGTACACTGCTGAAAATGCCTTCTGAATTCCAAATTGCTCACACAACCCTCTAAGCTCTTTACTATGAAACTGCATCCCGTTGTCAGAAATCAGCTTCTGCGGAATACCAAACTTGCACATAATGGCTCTAAACACGAACTCAGTCAATTTTGTTGCTGTAATCTTAGCAAGTGGTTCTGCTTCTGCCTACTTTGTGAAGTAATCAACTGCAACCACTGCATACTTCACTCCTCCTTTTCCTTTCGGGAGTTCTCCAATGAGGTCTATCCCCCAAACGGCGAATGGCCAAAGACTAACAATCTGTTTGATAGGTGCTACGGGACGACTATCAAAATTTGCGAACCTCTGACAATTACTACATGCCTGTACGAACTTGAAAGCATCTGCTTTGATGGTTGGCCAGTAATATCCTTGTCGAAGGACCTTCATGGCTAAAGAATTACCCCCCGAGTGATTTCCACATACTCCTTCATGAATCTCCTCGAGGATATACTTGCATTGTTCTCCAGCTACACACTTAAGCAAAGGTTGATTGAATCCTCGTCTATACAGAACTCCATCATAGATTACATACTTGGCTGCATGATACCTCAACTTCCTGCCATCATCTTGACTGGGAGGTAGCTCCCCTTTATCCAGGTAACGATGTATTGGGGCCATCCAGGAATCTTCAACTGGAAACTCGATGTCCATCACTTCTTCTTTGAAAACACTAGGTTGCTCCTGAATCTCAAGTGGAATTACCCCCAATAATGTGGATTCTCTCTGAGATCCTAGCTTGGCCAATGCATCTGCATTGGTATTTTTTCCTCGAAGTATTTGATCTAGCTTCACCTCTTTGAACTTCGCGATCAACTCCTGGGAGTATCTCAAATACAAGTCTGTTCGTGGACCTCTCGCCTGAAAACCACCACGAATCTGCCAAACTACTAACATCGAATCACTGAACACTCTGATATTCTTAACTTTCATTTCCAAGGCTAGCTTGAGACCTGCAATCAATGCCTCATACTCTGTGTCATTGTTTGTAGCTCTAAAAGTAAAATGAATCGAGCTATAGAGTTGGTGTCCCTCTGGACTAACTAGCTCTATGCCTACACCTGCTCCACTACTGTTAGCAGCTCCATCTACATATAGTGTCCACCAGGGTGCACAGTTGTCATTCTCTGTCTGTTCTTCCACCACCTCTTTTGGCCCCTCCTGGCCAGTAACCTCCACATGAGGTGGAAACTCGATTAAGAAATCTGCTAGAGCTTGAGCTTTGATTGCTGTCTTTGGCTTGTATTCTATGTCGAACTGTCCTAGCTTCACAGTCCACTTTAACATTCTCCCAGAAGTTTCTGGCCTATGCATCACTTGCTTAAGTGGATATGAGGTTCTTACCTCGATCTTGTGAGCTTGGAAGTAAGGTCGCAGCTTCCTGGAAACCAGAATCAATGCGAAAACCAGCTTCTCCATTCCTGTATACCTCGTTTCTGCATCAAGTAACCTTTTACTAACATAGTAGACTGGGCTTTGCTATCCATTCTCTTCTCGAACCAGAACTGCACTAATGGAATACTCTGATACGGCCAAGTAAAGTATCAATATTTCTCCATCCACAGGTTTGGCTAATAGTGGGGGGGGCTCCCCAAATGCTCCTTTAACTTTCTAAATGCTATCTCACATTCTGCTGTCCACTCAAATTTGCTTCCTTTCTTTATAGCTTTAAAGAACTCCTGACACTTATCAGTGGACTTCGAGATGAATCTGTTCAAGGCTGCAACTCTTCCTGTGAGGGACTGAACCTCTCTCACACTCCTCGGTGACCTCATATCAATCAATGCTTTAATCTTGGCTGGGTTGGCTTCGATACCTCTATGATTCACCATAAAACCCAGAAACTTTCCTGATTCTACTCCAAACACACATTTTTGAGGGTTCAGCTTCATTCTGTACTTTCGCAAGATTCCGAACATTTCTTCTAAGTGCTTTACATGGTCAACAGCTTCCTTGGATTTGACTAGCATATCATCCACATATACTTCCATAGTATGGCCAATTTGGTCTTTAAACATCATATTCACTAACCGTTGGTATGTGGCTCCAGCATTAATCAATCCAAATGGCATACATACATAGCATTAATAAAGACCTCTATCCGTAATAAAAGAAGTATGCTCTTGATCAGGTTCATACATAGGGATTTGATTGTAACCTGAATATGCATCAATGAAGCTGAGGAGGGTATGTCCAGCTGTTGCATCCACTAGCTGATCAATCCTTGGGAGTGGGAAACTATCCTTCGGGCATGCTTTGTTGAGATCTGTGAAGTCCACACAGGTCCTCCATTTCCCATTAGGTTTCTTTACGAAAACAGGGTTTGCCAACCATACTGGGTAGAAAGATTCTTTAAACAATCCTGCATCCAATAACCTGTCGACCTCTTCTTTCAATGCTTGAGCTCTTTCTCCACTAACTGGTCTTCGCTTCTGTCTCACTCCTTTCTTTTCTGGATCAATATTCAACTTATGACACATGACCCTTGGATCTATTCCTTCCATATCTGCATGACACCATGCAAACACATCCAGGTTCTTGCCCAAAATGGTAATGAGAGATTCCTTTAAGGCCGGGTCGAGTTGAGCTCCAATCTTCAACACTTTTGTACCATCTTTGTCATTGACCTTCACATCCAAATCTTCACCAGCGGGTCCAGCCTTGACCATGGTTTCTGGCATTCGAGGATCTAAGTCTACCTCCATATCTGTGATTGAGTCCTCTTGAGGTTCCTGGACTGTAGACGGTTCCTGAACTTCGTGCATGACGTTCCTTCTCTTTGATGCTGGCTGACTGTCTTCATTGCTTCCATTATGTTTCAGTTTTCGGGATTTTTCTTCATCCAATCCTTCTGCCATACGCACATCACCATCCTTGTCCATAGGGGGTGCACTTTCTATCAGCAAGTAAGGGGTATTTGGTCCCCGAAAAACTGGAATCTCATCATGAGGTTCCTCTTCTATGATCTCTTCAATTCTTATAGCTCTACAGGATGCTGGTACAAAACCTTCCAAGGGCGGACTACGCAGGTCGAGCGTTATTTTTTCTGGGTTCTTTCCTGGAAAATCATCAGGAACCTCGTCCATGGGTTCAGGCAATTTAGCAGCCTTAGCAGCATGTTGCAAAGCTTTGGTGTAGCACTCTCTAGACTCATACTGGCATCCTCGAACTACACCAATTCCATTTGGTGTTGGGAACTTCATCGTTAGATGGTAAATGGAGGTTACCACCCTCATATCTTTCAAAATGGGTCTTCCCAGAATAGCGTTGTAATTCATATTCTCCTCTATAACAATGAATTCTGCCAGCTGTGTAATGCAACATGGTTTGTCACCTAGAGTTATTGGCAAACGAATCTTACCTTTGATAGGAACCTGATTATTAGTGAATCCGTACAAGGTATCGTTTGTTGGAGTTAAGTCTTTCTCCAGAAAATGCATCTTCTTGAAAGCTGAGTAAGATAACAGGTTTACAGAGCTTCCATTATCAACTAGCACTCGATGAACCTCATAAGACCCGATTCATGCCTCGACCACTAAAGCATCGGTATGTGGATGGTGCACCTAAGAAGCATCTTCTTCAGTGAAAGTAATATCTACATCCTCTCCTTCAAACAGCTTTGGGGACCTCTGTGACAGATTATAAATACTAGTCAAAGGACGTTCTTTAGCTTCACGGGTATACCTCTCCATGGCGCTCCTGATGTTCCCTCCAATGTGGGGACCTCCTATAATTGTGCGTATGCACCCAGCCTTAGGTGGTCCTTCCATCACAACAGGTTCCTGTTTCTCTGTCTTCTGAGTCTTCTCATCTCTATACTTTTTGCCTTCTTGTGCCACCCATTCACTTAACTGCCCTTGTCTGATTAGAGTTTCAATTAGGTCCCTGAGGTGACGGCAGTCTGCAGTATTATGCCCATTGTTATCATGGAAGTCACAGTATGGACGCTCATTCTTATTCCCTGGAGGACCAGTTCTGAAAGGCTTCTTAAACCACGAGGACTTCTCATTCACCGCGTAAATGTGATCGATTGGAGCTACCAAAGGGGTGAAAGTTTCATAGACAGGTTTTGGTAGCTTCCTGGGCATCGAGAAAAGTTTGCAGATTGGTATTTTCTGTGAGGGGATAGTTAATATCTTAAGAGTGGAAAGGATGTCAGGCAACTCTGATAGCGAAGCAACTCATTCTGAGCGACAGATTCACGATGGGAACAAATCTCCTCCCAAAGCACCGAAGGTTACCAAAGCAGCTATGATGGAAGTCTTAAAAATTATTGGAGAGCGATTGTCGACTTTGGAGCAGGCTTCAAGCAAAAAGAAGAGAAAGAAGACAAAGAAAGGTAAGAAGTCGAAGGTTACTCCGAAACAGTTGAACTTTGAGGAAGAAGAATCTGAGGATGGAGAGGAGGTTCCACAAGATGGTGAAGGACCAAAGCAGAATGATGGTGATGAAGAACTAGAGAATCCTGAGAAGAGTAAAACTGTTAGCAAGGGCCGTACAGGGTCCAAGGGAAAGACTAGAGGTTCCTCACAGAAAAAGAAGAAAGATAAAGACCCATCTATTGAGATAATTGAAGAAGAAAACACGGATTCAGACGAGGATACTGAAGAATCAAGCACTGCAGAGTCGTAAGAGGAGGAAGGAACGAGCAAAAAGACAAAGGCGGAAGCTACTGGGGAGGTGACAGCAGAAGATATCAAGAAAATTTTGGCTCAACTCAAGGACGAAAAGAATCTTGCTGTGAATCCTATAACTGCTTCTCCTTTCACCAAGAAGGTTCGAAAGTCGGCTCTGCCTAGGTCTTACAGGCCTTCGAATGAGTTGAAATTCGATGGAACTACTGACCCCATTGAATACCTCAGTCGTTTTGACACTGAGATGGATGTCTATCAAGTGAAGGAAGCCACCAGGTGCAGGTTACTGGCTGCAACTCTACAGGGTGGAGCCCATCAAAGGTTCAAAAGGTTACCTGCTGATTCAATTAGTTCTTGGGCGAGTATGGGGAAGCTCTTCGTCACTCGATCAATTTAGAGCATCCGTTGCATTCGCACCACCTACCAATACCTTAGCCAATATCAAGCAAAGACCTAGTGAGACATTGACGGAATATTTTAAGAGGTTCAATGCAGAGGTCCCAAAGGTTAGGAAAGCATCTGAGGAAACCATAAAGAATTTTTTAATTGCTGGAGTCAAAGGAGGCTCAGACTTTTGGAAAGCACTTCAAGGAAAAGAACCAGAGACGTTGGCAGATTTTTATGCCCAGGCAGAACCCTTTCGTCTTGTGGAGGAATCTCTGGCCGAGTTAAAGAAGGATCCAGATTTCGTAAGGCAAAGTGGAAGCAAGAGGTCGAGACCAAGAAGCCCCAATGGTCGTGACAATAAAAAGGTGGTTAGTCGTACATCTCAGGTGAAGCCTGAAGCTGTGAATCCTACTAGACCTGTCATGAGTCAGGTCCCGCCACCAGCTTCCTATAACAACAACAAACATGAGAGACCTGTCTATGAAACTTTCACCCCTTTGGTAGCTCCAATCGATCACATTTACGTGGTGAATGAGAAGTCCTCGTGGTTTAAGAAGCCTTTCAGAACTGGTCCTCCAGGGAATAAGAATGAGCGTCCATACTGTGACTTCCATGATAACAATGGGCATAATACTGCAGACTGCCATCACCTTAGGGACCTAATTGAAACTCTAATCAGACAAGGGTAGTTAAGTGAATGGGTGGCACAAGAAGGTAAAAAGTATAGAGATGAGAAGACTCAGAAGACACAGACACAGGAACCTGTTGTGATGGAAGGACCACCTAAGGCTGGGTGCATACGCACAATTATAATAGGTCCCCACATTGGAGGGAACAGCAGGAGCGCCATAGAGAGGTATACCCGTGAAGCTAAAGAACGTCCTTTCAACCTCTGGGCATCGAGAAAAGCCTCAGGTAGCTTCCTGAGCAAATGTGATTGAAAAGCCTCAGCTGACTGAGCACGACATTGTTGCCAAAAGCCTCAAGTTCCTTGAGCACGTGAACTAAAGTCCTGACAAAAGGCACCTAAAGTCCTGACAAAAGGCACCTAAAGGAACCTGTGTGGAGCCTAGACCAGCACATTTGTTCTTAAACAGAAGCCTAATAAGCTCTCCCTCATGTGGAACCATCTTTAGCACATGGGAAGAAGGGATAAAATCCTTAGCATTTACCTTCATAAGATGTCTAGCCTGACACATGAAGAAGAGGAATCTGTGTGGACTCTTAGAATGGCACACAGGTTCCTAGAATCGCCTCGAGGCACAAAAAGGAACCAACATGCCTCGAGGCATGTTGGGACCTAGAGATTAGGATTGGGAGCCAAGCAGGTAACCTTTCCAAGAGATGACCCGAATTAAACAAGAGATATTTTACTAACCTTAACTAGTTTTTGTTTTATGTTTATTTTGCAGGTTTAATGGTCGAGGAACCTGGTCAAACTATTTAGGATCTAAGGTTATCAGAAAGGGTTTTAGTTCAGAATGCGACTCTGAAAATGTTGAGTGAAACATAAGAAAAGACGTGTTTAAGCTTACAAGTAAGTTGTTGCGATTTGATGGCCTTCTATTTCAGGAAATTATAAAGTGAAAGTACGAGTATATTCTGTTTCTTACAAAGGGCTAGCCCACGTAAGCTTGACTACACAAGTATGGACACTAAGTAATTACTAGGGGGAATAAAGGCAAGATACAATTATGGGATCATATAAGTACAAATATGTGATATAGATATGCAGCAAAAGCAGATAATTGTCATAAAAAACCATAAAGGGTTATAGGCCCAAAGACCCGGGAAACCAGCATAAAGAGTTATTGGCGTGAAGGCCATGGAAACAAAATTTAGAATTACATCTTGCGAGGCATTACGAGGAGCCCGCAACCTCATCAAAAGTTATCATATTATAAAAGCTTTTAAAGGATTTTGTTGAGTTTATGAAGGAGGAACTTCATCGGAACCCTTGGTGGCAACAGGAGGAGTTGGAGGGATAGGCTGAACAACTTCAGGAGCAGGAACCTCTGCAGTCTCAGGGTTGGCACCTGGAGACCTCTCAACCGTTTCCACGGGAGGTACAGAGGTGGCGGCAGTAGCTTCATTCTCAAATTCCTTGATCATCCCCACTACGTCCTCGCATAGGAGAGACCAGTTTAGCTCGGGCATTTTCTCCCACATGGACCTCATGTAGTCACGAATGCCTTCGTCATAACCTTCATCATACCTAGCTTTCTCCTGGACGAGCATGGATGATTTGACAGTAGTGGCAGCAGCATTTAAAGCATCAACCTGAGTTTTTAGTTCATTGATTTTCTCTAGCATGGACAATTTCTCATCCTGCAAACTCTTCACCTGTCCCTGAAGCTCATCCCTACTATTCTTTGGTGAGGTCTCGACGGTTTTTGCTTTTCGAACAGCAGTAGTGGCTATGTTCATCTTACCTTCCATAGCAGTCAACTCTTCTTTCAACCTTGAAACTTCTCCTTGTAACCGGAGATCATATTGAGTTTTCTCAGCAATATCATCGCAAAAGCGGAGAGTAAAGAAAGCATTTTGGGCAGCCGAGAACCTCATGGCATGCATAGCTTCGGTGGTATCCATTTTAGCCCAGCTGGTAACCGCTTCTGGAAGCACGTGTGTGTCAATCAAGTCTTTGAATTGATTCTGTGCCACAGCCGATTCAATCTTCACAGCTTTCCCTTTTTTCATGGACCTGGTTTGGGAGCTTCCAGAGAGATCAAGTGTAGTCTGAGCTAGCTTACGCTTGGAGGAACCAGATGGCTGGACTGAAGCTGGAGTGGGAACTGGGTTGATAGGAGTTGCAGCAAGCCGAACCTCCTTATCTTCAACCTTGAAGATTTCATCAACGTTCTTAGATCTTTTTACGAAAGAAGGAACCTTGGGAGCCATACCTGTGAATACAGAGTCAGAAAATAAGTCATGATAGACAAAGAGCATGAGATAAACAAACATAGTTAGAGGAATACAGTAAAGACAAATAAAATAAAGCATTACCAGGGGAAGCAGGGAGAAAACCTAGGGTGACGAGATTCTCAGGTGTTAATAGAATCATACAATCCCTAAGGGATGAAGAATGTTTCAAAGCCTCTTCAGCTCTTTGAAGGCAGACTCTAGAAAGAAATGTTTGTTTAGGAACATGAGGACGACGATTAAATTGGAAACGGACAGGGGGACAGTCATAGCAATAAAGAAATTGCTTATGCCATTGGTCAAAGTTTTGTTTAATGCTTTTTATGCACTGACCTTGATGACAAGGCCAGGCGGTTAGATAAAAACAACCGGAACCCTTTCCAGTATCTTTCAATCTGAAGAAATAACCTAACTCTGGTGCAGATAAAGGAGTGGTGAACAGACTGGAGTACAGAATATATGTGCTCATGGCTAGCCTATAGGAATTGGGAGTCAGTTGGAGAGGGGCTAAGCCATAAAAGTCGAGAACTTCTAGCAAAAAAGGATGGAGGGGGAAGTAGACACCCACTCTAAAAAAAGCGGCAGAGGTCACTGCATTAGGAATACCACGTTCAGGAACTTTAGTGTCGAACTTGTGAGCCCTCTCACCAGGTTCTGGAACAATGATTGGACAGGTTGGACGGACACATTCTTCCCACAACTTCTCTAACCTAGCTGAAGTCATTGACGAATCAACTTTCTCACAGAAAGGCACAATCTCTTGTTTATATGACTCTCTCATGACAGTTATCTCATTGTCAAAATCAAATTCAGGGAGTACTTTCTGATCAGGCTTTGACACTTCTTCTTCGTCAGAAGGCCAATCGTCTCCTAAGTCAATGAAATTAGGGGAGTTTAGAGTTCTATTTTGTTTGGTCGGAAGTTTAATAAGGATGTTTTGAGGCTCACCTAAATCTGGGATAGAGATTTTAGACCTGGTCCTATTGCTGACTGATTTGGTAAAAGCAGGGTTTATCAAAGAATGGTGGTCTGAATGTGTTGAATCAGAAGACATCTGCAAAGATAGGCGAAGAAGGGTCAGGAACCTAAGAGAGATACTAAGGTTTTGAGATGCTCAAACAGTTATGCATTAACAAGCAGGAAATTTTATAGGAGATCTCAATGGGAATTACGCAAATTAAAAACATGTGAATACATCAGAAAAGATGAACATCGGCATGTAAGACATAAAAGTGCAGATAGTACGAAATGAATTCAAGATTATGAAAGAACAGAGAAAAATGAACCAGAATCGTACCTTGAATCGAAGAGGATGGCGAAGAACAAGTTGAATTGAGCGGAGGATCGTCGGTCTTCTTCTTCTCTCTCCAAGGGTTTTTTGCAAGAATTTGGTAAAGGTAAAAATGAACCTGAGGGGGTGAGATGGCGATTAAATAGTCAAGGTAAATGAAACAGCCCCGTACATATGGCAGAGCCTTACTGGAGCGGTAAAACGAAGAGGTACACGCGTGAGAGGCGTGTGAACCTAGGGAACTCACGCATTAACTGCAGCACCGGTAAGTGATAAGTTTGAATTTGAATTTCGAATTATCTCCTGCTTACCAATCGTTATACCCTCTTAATTTATTAAATTTAAAGAGACGTGGAGTTGAGTAGATTTCGAGAGCTGCGATCTGAAGAAGAAAATAGCAAGTTAAAAGGTTCCTTGGTACGAAGGAAGCTTACTCAAGATAATATTAAGCTGAAAATATTCTATGTCCTGTTTCCTATGCCGAGTTAGCTCATATAGGCTTGGATATAAAATGTTGAAGCAAGGTATTGTTACAAGAACAGTTAAGCATTGAACTTTTGATCGTAGAATTAGAATAGGTTCCTTTCACATTACATGATTTCAAGGAACCGGGGGGGGGTACTTGTTGTGCCCAAAATCTCCATGGGCTAGATTTAGGCCCATTAAGCTATAGGGTTCGATCCATACGAGCCAGAAGATTGATCCAGCTGTGCGAGTTATGAAGACCAGATTGATACATGATAAATGTTTCCTTTTTCTCAGAAACACTTATTCTTTTTGAGTGTCTGCATTAGCCAATGTACATAAACCAGGAAGGATAAACTCATACACATTTGCAATGTCGGGACAAGTTCAAGTCATTGAAGACAAGATCGAGGACTCGAGGAGCAAAAATTTATATTTCATTTCCTGAACTCAGAATATGTACTTGTCATTGTGTGTAATATAATTGATGAATTTTGTTTGTATAATTATCGAACTACTTGTCATGTACTGTGACAAACCTTTTGTAAAGTTATAACTCTTATGCCTGACATTTTTAATAAAATAATTTTATCACTTTTTGTAATTTGTCTAGTTTAATTTCTTTTCTTTTTTTGAAGTAATCTAGTTTAATTTCTTGATTAAATAATGCCACATTATCAAAAAAAAAAAACTAATGCCACATGAACTACTCTATATGTGCCACCTGGACCACTCACAAGTTACCACTTGGACAAGTTAAGTTGATGCCATGTGGACAAATTTTAGTGTGCCACGTGTACGAATAATGAAGTGCCACGTGGATCAATAATTTGGTGCCATGTGTGCTATTGATGAGGTGACATGTGGATTGTCCACATGAGCCAGGTTATGGCCATGTAAGCTAATGACACATATTCAATAAAGTGGGGTCCACATATATTTTTTACCTACCAATTTAGATATGTGTGGGTAAATACTCTTTCTTTACTAACTTTTACCTACCAATCCCTACCAATTTCATATTTGTAGGCAAATCTCTTTTATCTACTAATAATCTATTTTTACCTACATTTATGATTGGTAGGTAAAGGTCAAATTTCTTGTAGTGAAGGAAGTATGAGTATCAGGAGGTTCCCAATGGTCAGGAAGCTGAGCAGAGTATTAGAAGGCCAGGTTCCTCCCAGCCGAAAAGTTCGAGTTAGCATAGCAACAACCATTGAGATGATGAGGGCATGAGAAGAGCTATCCAGTCTAACCAGTTTGTTATTTGTGCAGGTACAAGTACCTATAATGAGGTCCCTAAGCAATATATCCCGAAATAAGAAGGTTCCTGAGCACCAGGTTCCTAGACAGAGGTTTCTGAGTACCAGGTTCCTACGAGTTGCCAACAGAAGGTTCTAGAAGCCATCTAGAACAGATAAACGAATTGATATTGGAGTATAATTCTAGGGTGCAGATGATCCTAGAATTATCTCTGATCAATGAGAGAATTATAGTAGGGTACGAACTCGAGTTTGTGCTCTACTTAGCCAACTAGTTCGTGGAAGGCTCTAAAGGAACCTGAGTCCTACACGAACTAGGTGACCGAATATAGCTATTCCAGTAAGAGACAGAATCATATTAGAACTACGTGAGCTTGATCCCTATATATACAAGGGTACGTAGGCACCTCAGGGGTAAGACGCATTAAGTTCTCTGATTTTCTCTAAAGGCACTTGAGATTATTGGAGACACCCTCGAGCACAACTCAACCCCCACAAACACAACCCAAACCTTTTCACAGAACAGTTGATCGCTAGCCTATATAACTACCCGTAAACCTCTCAGCAAGTTGTTACGAAATCCACTCATCAACATTGAAAGTAATATCTACATCCTCTCCTTCAAACAGCTTTGGGGACCTCTGTGACAGATTGTAAATACTGGTCAAAGGACGTTCTTTAGCTTCATGGGTATACCTCTCCATGGCGCTCCTGCTGTTCCCTCCAATGTGGGGACCTCCTATAATTGTGCGTATGCACCCAGCCTTAGGTGGTCCCTCCATCACAACAGGTTCCTGTGTATGTGTCTTCTGAGTCTTCTCATCTCTATACTTTTTGCCTTCTTGTGCCACCCATTCACTTAACTGCCCTTGTCTGATTAGAGTTTCAATTAGGTCCCTGAGGTGACGGCAGTCTGCAGTATTATGCCCATTGTTATCATGGAAGTCACAGTATGAACGCTCATTCTTATTCCCTGGAGGACCAGTTCTGAAAGGCTTCTTAAACCACGAGGACTTCTCATTCACCGCATAAATGTGATCGATTGGAGCTACCAAAGGGGTGAAAGTTTCATAGATAGGTCTCTCATGTTTGTTGTTGTTATAGGAATCTGGTGGCGGGACCTGACTTATGACAGGTCTAGTAGGATTCACAGCTTCAGGCATCACCTGGGATGTACGACTAACCACCTTTTTATTGTCACGACCATTGGGGCTTCTTGGTCTCGACCTCTTGCTTCCACTTTGCCTTACGAAATCTGGATCCTTCTTTAACTCGGCCAGAGATTCCTCCACAAGACGAAAGGGTTCTGCCTGGGCATAAAAATCTGCCAACGTCTCTGGTTCTTTTCCTTGAAGTGCTTTCCAAAAGTCTGAGCCTCCTTTGACTCCAGCAATTAAAAAATTCTTTATGGTTTCCTCAGATGCTTTCCTAACCTTTGGGACCTCTGCATTGAACCTCTTGAAATATTCCGACAATGTCTCACTAGGTCTTTGCTTGATATTGGCTAAGGTATTGGTAGGTGGTGCGAATGCAACGGATGCTCTAAATTGAGTGACGAAGAGCTTCCCCATACTTGCCTAAGAACTAATTGAATCAGCAGGTAACCTTTTGAACCATTGATGGGCTCCACCCTGTAGAGTTGCAACCAGTAACCTGCACCTGGTGGCTTCCTTCACTTGATAGACATCCATCTCAGTGTCGAAACGACTGATGTATTCAATGGGGTCAGTAGTTCTATCGAATTTCAACTCATTCGAAGGCCTGTAAGACCTAGGTAGAGCCGACTTTCGAACCTTCTTGGTGAAAGGAGAAGCAGTTATAGGATGTCACAGAGGTCCCCAAAGCTGTTTGAAGGAGAGGATGTAGATATTACTTTCAATGTTGATGAGAGGACTTCGTAACAACTTGCTGAGAGGTTTACGGGTTGTTGCATAGGCTAGCGATCAACTATTCTGTGAAAAGGTTTGGGTTGTGTTTGTGGGGGTTGAGCTGTGCTCGAGGGTGTCTCCAATAATCTCAAGTGCCTTTAGAGAAAATCAGAGAACTTAATGCATCTTACCCCTGAGGTGCCTACGTACCCTTGTATATATAGGGATCAAGCTCACGTAGTTCTAATACGATTCTGTCTCTTACTGGAATAGCTGTATTCGGTCACCTAGTTCGTGTAGGACTCAGGTTCCTTTAGAGCCTTCCACGAACTAGTTGGCTAAGTAAAGCACAAACTCGAGTTCGTACCCTACTATAATTCTCTCATTGATCAGAGATAATTCTAGGATCATTTGCGCCCTAGAATTATACTCCAATATCAATTCGTTTATCTGTTCTAGATGGCTTCTAGAACCTTCTGTTGGCAACTCATAGGAACCTGGTACTCAGAAACCTCTGTCTAGGAACCTGGTGCTCAGGAACCTTCTTATTTTGGGATATATTGCTTAGGGACCTCATTATAGGTACTTGTACCTACACAAATAACAAACTGGTTAGACTGGATAGCTCTTCTCATGCCCTCGTCATCTCAATGGTTGTTGCTATGCTAACTCGAACTCTTCGGCTGGGAGGAACCTGGCCTTCTAATACTCTGCTCAGCTTCCTGACCATTGGGAACCTCCTGATACTCATACTTCCTTAGTCATTTCTTCTATCTGGTCTTCATAACTCGCACTGGATCAATCTTCTGGCTCATATGGATCGAACCCTATAGCTTAATGGGCCTAAATCTAGCCCATGGAGATTTTGGGCACAACACTTATATCACTTAAAACCTCCGCCCCTCTTCATCAAATACATTTTTCACTGCTAACTACCAACATATCTTCATCAAGTTATCAAAAACTTATTGATAATTGTCCCATTTTTATGTGTATTTGCTTATTATGATAATCTTATTCGTAAACAAGATTAAATAAAGAAAGTTCCTAATTCAATATATGTTAATACTCTTTTTTTTGCAGGTTTGTGCATCATGGCACCTGGACGGCGAAGAAAAGAAGGCATCACTAGTTCTGGTCCTAAAGTTCCCCAAGTTGTTCAAAGCACCACTATTATTCAGGGTCATCAAGTTGAATCCACCACACAATTTGTTATACAAGGTGAAAAGAATAGTCCCAACATACCTTTTGGTGAACGAAATGTTACCTACAGACCACGTAAAGCCACTCGTGGCATAGCTACTTCTAAGATCGCCAGGGCAGCTTCAACAGGAAAATTGTTCGTAACTTTTGATGCGGATTGTCGTCAATCGATATGTATTAATGCTGAGAGATTTAATAATGAGATCAGATTTATCGTTCGTAATCATGGTACATTTTGTTATAAGGATTGGAGACTTTTTCCTGAGGAGGTCAGAGCACCACTACGAATTTATCTTTTGGTAAAATTTTATATTTTATTAATTTTAATTGTTTTTTGAGTTGCCTGGATTAGCACTAGTGTATTTTATTTTTAAGTGTTTCTTGTTTTAACATTCTTAGGAAATTTTGACATTGACTAGCGGGATAAAACAACTATACTGTGTATTGATGATCAAATGAAAAAAATATGGAAAACGCACAAGTACAAGTTACACTCGTACTTTAAACGCATTGGAGGTATAAAAGATGTTGAGATGGCGAAGAAAAAACGATATCCAGACTTGAGAGATGACCAACAAAAAGATTGGGAGTTCTTATGTGATCAATGGTGTTCAAACGAGAACCTAGTTTTTATAATCACTTTTGTTATTTCATTGATATTTATGATCCACCCTATCTCTTTAGGAAAGAGCCGCTAAAAATACCATTAATCGGTCCAAAAGACCTTGGGAGTCCAAAAATGGATCAGTGTCAACTGTACGACATCATATTCGATGTGGAATGGAATTAAACTTCAACGGGACAAATTGAAACTTGGCGTTTAAAGCATTTTGATGAAAATGGATGGACTGGGCCAGGCCTTCAAGATTTATATGTGAGTAATAAATATCTCTCTATTTTTCACTCAAAATATATTATAGTTACTTTCATTCATTCGAGATACTTATTATTAATATTGTGTAACAAGGATAAAATGATGAATATAAGAGAAGTTTATTTTCCAGAGGAAATGTCAGATAAAGAAATCTTGGAAGCAGTGTTAGGTCGTCATTCACTATACTTGCGAGGATGGGGACGATCTAGTGGCACAACCAACAATAATAAAGCTCATGGTACTACTATCGAGTCTGAAGAACCGAATTATCAAGAGTTAGTTCAACGACTTAATGAAGCCAATAATCGTCTTGATGAAGTTGTTAACATCCTGTGCCAAAACAAACTTATGCCACAACCAAAGATTTCTCCAACAAATGAAGATTTAGATGCAAATTTAGATAATTTAGAATGATTTATTTTATGCTTTTTTTTTGTAATTGTTGGAACTTTAAATTCTATGTAATTCATTTGACACTTTAGTTTCTACATTATTAGAAAATATGTGATTTACGAATTGTTTTTTAATAAACTAAATTTATTTATGGGAAAGTATATATGTTCTCTTCTATGATAAATTTCAACCATTGAGAAATTGCCACATGTCAATTATATAGGCCTCCATGTGCCATCCTTTGGAGGTGCCACATTTCACATTTTTGAAGCACCACATGGCACGATTTGTAATGTGCCACGTGGCACAACATTAATGTTCCAAGTGGCATGACAATGAGGCGCCACATATTCATGCAATCAGATGACACGTCGACATGCCACGTAAGCCAATGACATGTCATCTGATGACTTTTATTATTATGAGGTCCACAAGTTTTATTACCTACCAATATATAGATGTGTAGGTAATGAGTCTTTCTCCACCAACTTTTACCTACCAATCTTGACCAATGATGTATTGGTAGGAAATTCTCTTTACTTACCAATACCAAAGTTTTACCTACATTTACAATTGGTAGGTAAAAACCAAATTTATTGTAGTGACCGTTAAGGTGTTATTGTTTTGATGTATTATTGATTATTGATGGATTACTAATACAAGTTTGGGGCGTAGGTGTTTCCATGTCAAATATTGTTTGTGTGTCTTGTTTCTTTGGTGGATCTTGTCAACTAATCGATTGGTTGTGTGTGTGCTCTGTATTGGTTGTTTGTGAATTTCGGATTGTGTATAGTCCTTTAATCTAACATCAACTTCACCTAATAGTAACGAAAACCTAAATTCACAATCTTTCATTTAAGTTTAGAGTAAAGTGCACTTTGTGTACCTGAACTTTGGCGATGACACCACTTCGCATACCATAGTTTCAAATCTGCCACGGGCAATACCGAAAAAGCTAATTACTTAAAGTTAGTGTACTGCCGTCTATCTGTCACTAATTCCGTTAAATAATTAAGGGTAAAACAGTCTTTTTCACATATAATTAAATTAACAATTAATTTAAAGATTAATTAATTAGTTTTTCTGATTTTATAAATAACTTTTGAATTTTAAAAAAATGTTTATTCAAAAACAATGTTTGAAAAATGCAGTTACCCAGATTCCGACAATCCTTAGATAATTCGGCGGCATCAATTCACAACCACAACACGCAGCTGAGTACACACAACCATAATCCCTACACACACTCACTACTTTGTATCACAGCCACACACACAAGGGATACACCCACCCAAATGGCTGCCTAATGATCGAATTTGAACACAACCCCAAGACATACAGAGGACCTGTGATTTCACACGGACTGACACAAACACCTGCTTGGAAATCGAAGTTAAGTAGAGGAGGAAGAAAGGATTTGCAGCAAGTTTTCCAACAGAACCGTGAAGAACCCACATCGCCAAAACAGCTATACACACAGTGATTACTCCGGTACCCATCGCGCATACCCACACACATTATACAGTCACAACATCACACACCTACGGCTGTACAAGAAGAGCAGAGGGAAGAGAGTGGCGAAGTTCGCAATAGGAATCACAAACGATAGCTTCGAATTGAAGATTAACAACAACACTTCCAAAGCCCCGACCCCTATTTGGCCACAACGCAGTAACTACTGGTAGCAACACCCAGTAGTTCATCATACACACACAACTATGACCACATACATACGGCATAACAGTTTTCCCCAAAAAAAATGTATTATCGAGTACAAAAGGTGAACCCGTGAGGAAGAAAGGGAATGAGTCTGACAACTCAGGAGAGATTGAGAGGGAGGGTTAAGAGATTTTTCGAGAGTTTGAGGGATAGAATCGAGAGAGTTAATCAGAGACCAAACAGTCAATAGGCGACCACTGCATGGCTCAAAAATTAACTTAAAATACGCGTTAGACTCGATTTGCAGCAAGGAAAAATGGAAATGACTATTTTACCCCTGGGCATTTGACGCCGTTAGGGAAAATTAGACGGCGGTACACTAACTTTAAGTAATTAGTTTTTTCGGTATTGCCCGTGGCAGATTTGAAACTATGGTATGCGAAGTGGTGTCATCGCCAAAGTTCAGGTACACAAAATGCACTTTACTCTTGTTAGGAAATGATGTAAATCAAGACACACAATTTCCTTAACTCGAATTGTTAATAAGAAATTCGTATCAAACTTGTTTATCTTTAAAATTCAATTTGAGAATGAAATAATATATGCTTAATTATATAATGCTATTTGTTATGGTATTGTAATTGTAATAGTTTTTGCTAATTTCAAGTTTTGGGGATAATGTATATAATGGTATTCGGTTTGGTAACTTATGATTTAATGCATATAATTAAAATATATACTAGGCAGGAAGGTTGCATGTTGGTTAGAAGGATATGTGATAACATATGATAACTTTAATCGTTAGAAGATTTGTATTTTGGATTCAATAGAAAAATGTATTTATCTAATTTTCATTTTTTTTAAATTTTCTACTTCCGACGGAAGGTTTGTTGGAATAAAATATATGTATATATATATATTTTTTTGCTAAGTTGTGTATATAATAAAAAACGGAACAAAAACCGGGATGAACCCTTTCTATATGATATGCCATATAGGAGGACTATCTATAACCAATCTTTGAGAAAAGATTGGAAATAGAAAGCAAAATTAGCTATGAAGCCAGCTACTACTATCGGAATTACATGCCATATCTACAAACCAATTAGAGCTAGAAAGTCTAGATTTTACATCAGTTACAATTTCATCCAGTAATTTAAAAGGCCCTAAGCATCCCTTCTCGTGCATTCTACCATTTCTTTCTCTCCACAGGCGATAGCAGAAGACTTGAGCATTGAGCAAAAGGATATGTTTATGCAAGATGTTGCTAGTGTTACCCCAAGCATTTAACAGGTCGAGCCAAGTAGGAAAAGTAATCAAAATGTTTGGTCCCACCAAAGAAGCCAGATGTCTCACAACAAACGAGCTGTAACGGCAGTGAACAAAGAGATGGTCAAGGCTCTCTTGTCCCCCTACGCAAAAAGAGCAGTCCTGTAAAATATTAATCCTAAAAGAGGCCAGCCTTTGTAGAGTAGGTAAACGACCATGACAAGCAACCCACTCTTGGTGAGCATATCTGCTAATCTTTAATCTATGCCAAACAAAAGTGTGCCAGGGAACCTCAGGAAGCTTGAAGCGAATGGAATCCCAGATGTGTTTAGTACGGATCTTGTGGATATTGATACCATCACAAAGAATACCGTCTCTTGCATCCAAATTAAAATCTGGGAAGTCAAAATTCTGCAACCAGTGAAGAAGCGTAGTGCTAATGTGATGATGACGATGGTTGTATGTTGGGAGTTGCCAAGTCCCTGAATTGATAAGGTCATTAATCGAAGCATTGGCATTAGAGTGAACTTGTGAAATAATGTGGTCATTGGGAGAGCGAGCTAAACAATGACCATGCCACCAGGGATCGAACCAAAGGGAGGTATCCACACCATTGCCAATAGTATAAGAGATAAACTATAATGCCAGGGGGCGAAGTTATTAGATTTGTCGCCATATCCAAGAACAGTCATTACGCTCCAGCATGGTCCAGAACCGTTGTCGTTTCAAACTTTTGACAAAGTTTTCTGTCGGATATTTAGTTTAATAATATAATAAAGAAGGAGTGGGTCCCTCATTATCTTCCGACGCAATTGTTAACTTACGACGCAAATACGAACATTTAATAAGGATTGTCGGAAGGAATCATTCTTCCGACAAAAGATAGGCCAAAAAATTTGTTAGAAATACCTATTTTGTTGTAGTGTACCTTAGTATCATTATTCTCATTTATAAATTATATATAATGAATATATAATAATATGGTTTTATAAAATCTTCACTATTATATTAAAGACGAATCATTGAAAATTTTGATTTTCGGTCATTTTCAGTCTTTTATCCTTTTTAATAACTAATATAATTAATAGTAATTAATTAATTATCTTTTTTTTATTAAAATACGTATATTTTTAATTAAAAATATATACAATACACTATGTATTAAAAAATAAAGTTTGATAAACATAAAGTTTTTGCTACCACCTTTAGATTTGTTGCCTGTCGAAGAAAAAAATTGCATTACAAATCCAACGATTCGATATAATTGTGAGGTAGACGTATTTATAACGATTCATTCACAACCCTACATACATACAAGTATTTTCATGTAACTCATCCTCCTTATCTATGAATCATCACTATAAAATTTTCATAAATCTATGATTCTGAAAAATCATCACTCTAACTCTCGTAATGAGAGACAAACAAACTCAAAAGATGAGTAACGAAAAATCCAATTATTGGGTACGTAGTATGACTTTCAAAAAAGAGAGATCTAGATTATTAAATAAAAATAAAAGTTAAATAAAAAAAATAAAATAAGACTTATTACCACCTAAAATGGTTCATGATAGGCCCTAAATAATATATAGGGTTTAGAGCTTTTTCTAGAAGTGAAAAAAAGAAGGGAGAAGGAAATTGGAAGCTCATGTTGTTGTAATTTCGCTCATGCATGAAAGTCTTAAAGAAATTACTATATATATTATATAGAATGAATATTTTTCGAAATTATACATATCAACATTTGCACGTGAAGGATGATCGATGAGCATTCGTATGCTAGCAATTTGAGAAATGCAATCAATCCCTATGAGAGGGATGTGGTTGGATTTATGTAGTAACCGAAATAACATGGAGTCAGGTGAAAAATGATAGTACATGTTCCATTATGGTTCTGTTCGACTATTAGTGATTAGCTGTTAGCTAGATTGGAATGAATTGAATTATGAACAAATTGTTACTTAATTTAAGTGAGAGAATTTAATGAACTACAACTATAATTGAAAATGTGTTGCCCGTACAAACAATTATCGAGTTACAGTGATATCTAGATTCTAGAGGATGGTTAATTAGGACTTAAACTTGAACAATGATAAATAATGCATGCAAGAATAAACGACAGACTTACCCATTTTACACATTTTATGCAAACACATTTTTAATAAACGACTGCCTTCATGCATACACATTTTACATTTATTTACCAGGTGATATTTATGTGGTCAAATATAAACAACGTACACTGAAGGTGGCAACTGGCTATACATATTTTAAAATAATAAACGGAAAATAGTATTTTTATGACAAGCGCAGCATATCAGAATTCAGAAATTAGTGCTTGGAGAGGAATCTTAGACATCTTACGATCAAATTTAAGGTTATATGTTTTAAATGAGTTCTAACATGATTTTCTCACATAATTGCTAAAAAATACTAATATATCATGTTAACCTAACTAAAAAAATAAGTTTTTACATATTTAACATTAACATACTAATTTAATGACAATTTGCATGCACGATATAAATAAGAGAAGAGAAAGATTTAGAGGAAGAAGTTAGCATACCTGACAAGAGAAAGATTTTAAGTAAGAGAAAATATATGGCTGTTTTATGCTGGAAGCAAGGTGAGCACGGATCGGATAGGTTCGGTTTTAGGTTAAAATCGAACTCGAAATTGAAATTTTTTGGTTTTTAAAAATTTAAAATCGAAATTTACGGTTCGGTTTCGATTTCAAAATTATCGAATCGATTATAATTAATTCGGTTTTGGTTATAAAATTGCCTCAAATAAAAACGACAAAATAAATATGATTACAAGAATTTTTAAGCAGAAAAAGTCCATTTGTTGTAGGCTCAAGCAGGGAATACTAAAATAAAATTTGATTATTGATATAAGAAACATAATAGTAATTACACTGAGTTTGATCTAAAGTACATCACATTCTGAACTTTATTATTGATGTACTTCCGAATGTTAAATACTTTGGTTTGAGTCTAACTAAGAAAACAATACTCAGCTGGTTTGAGTCTAAATTACTAAATGTACCAAAATTATAATGACTAAATAATGCATAATCTGAAAGCTATTAAAAACCTCGATTTCTGAAACAAGACCCAATTAAGGACAATACTTTTTTTTTTTGCCAAATTAAGGACAATACTTAGATATTTTAAAAACATTGTTTAAAATCCATATATGTTACGTTTTGGGTGAGACTTGGAAAGAATGAACCGTAGACAATGTTGGGAGTAATAAAAATTGCTGGTTTAGTAGTGTAACACAAAATTCTAATGGCTCCCGGTCCCCGTCAAATGTATGCCAGAACTCTTTATCCAACATATTGTTTTTCAATCGTTGAATTAACGTACCATTCAACGGTCTGATTTTAAAAAAAAAAACTGTACCGTATCGCATAAATTTTCTGCAGTACGGAGTAATTACCAAAATACCTCATGTTTCACGTAAAAAATCTACTGTTCATCGTATCGCGGAAACTTTCTGCGATACGGTAAAATTACCAAAATGTCCTCCTGTTTTCATATTAGAGACAGAGGCATTTTGGTAATTTCTCCGTACCGTAGAAAGTTTATGCGATACGATGCTGATTTTTTTTAAATAAGAACCGTTGGATAGTTGATCCAACGCCTGAAAAATAGTATGTTGGATAAGGGGTATATGGCATACGTCTGTCATAGGCCGGACCCCAATCCTAATAGCTTACTTTCCAACAAACTAAGTGCCCGTTTGGCAATTTTATTTATCAACTTATAAGTTACTTATTTCGAAAAAAATTTTGTATTTACATATATTTTTTTAGAAAAAAATGTGTATGGGGAGTTTAATATTCGTAATCTTGCAAAAATAAGTTACTTTTTCAGAAAAAAATACATATTTCCTATCTTTTTTCTAGAATAAGTAACTTATTTCTGAAAAATAAGATTTCCCAAACGGGCCCTAAATGTCGTCCTTGCACTAAATTGAATTAATATATTCTTCTATTATATTCTTCTTTTTCACAATCACATTCACTAATTAAAACCAGGGAGCACAGAAGAACTTGGTCTTTATAATTCCTTTCATTTACTTACATGTGCCTTTTGTAGAATCAGATCATCAAATACACACAAACAATACAGCAAACACAAACTACACACACTTGAGTCGAAACTCGGTTTTGTATTTTATTAAACTGAAAGTTCTAAGAACAGAAATCCTAACTACTTCTACTTATAAGCTAAACATGATAACCAGAGATAAAATAGGAACGATTACTACTACTACCCGTTCCAACCTCTCAGCTACATCCTCTCCTAAACATCAGCTAACAACTACGACTAAGTCTTGCTGTCTTAAAACAAATAAGCTCAGCATTTATTTAATTAATCTAAATAAGGAAAAACAAAGTAACTAAGAACTAAGCAGAGTAACTCGAGTTTAGATTAAACTTCATATGACTCCAACAAGCTCCCCCTTAATCTGAACTCGATCGCAGGTTCTTCACACCCAGCAACTCCCCCATGCCTTCAAACCTTGCTCTTGACAGGGCCTTGGTTAACACATCTGCTCTCTGCTCACTGGTATTAACATGCTTGAGCACAATTTCACCTCGCTCCACACATTCGCGTATAAAATGATACCGAATGTCTATATGCTTACTCCTCCCATGAAACACCGGGTTCTTTGCTAAATCTATCGCGGACTTGTTGTCAATATAGAGAACAACTGGACCAGGCTTGATGTCAGTTATTTGCCTCAAAAGATTGTACAACCAGATTCCCTGACACGCTGCAGCTGTAGCTGCCATAAATTCGGATTCGCAGGAAGACAATGCAACGCATTTCTGTTTTTGAGAAACCCAAGTAATGAGATTTTCATTCAAGTAGAACGCCATACCTCCAGTAGATTTCCTATCATCCAAGTTGCCTGCCGAATCGCTATCTGAGTATCCCGACAACAAATAGTTCCCATCCCCTTTAGTGTAGACTAATCCATAGTCAAGTGTTCCACTCACATAACGTAGAATCCTCTTTGCTGCTTCCAGGTGCATTGAGGTAGGTCTCTCCATAAAACGACTAATTATTCCAACTGAGAATGCTATATCAGGCCTTGTAAACACGAGATATCTCAGCCCCCTACCATACTTTTGAACACTGTTGGATTAACTGCTTTACCACGTTCATCTTTATCAAATTTGACCATAGGATCCATAGGATAATTTACAGGATTACATCCCCTCATACCAGCCCTTTCAATCACCTTTTTCGCATACGCAGACTGCTTAAGTTCGATATAACCACTTCTTTGTTCGACCTCCATGCCCAAGTAATAAGACAATTTACCCAAGTCACTCATATCAAATACATTATTCATCTCCTTCTTGAACTTTGCTATATTCGACACACTGCTACCAGTTACAAGCAGATCGTCGACATAAACAACAACAACCAGAACCTCACCCCCTTCACGTCTTGTGTAAACAGCATATTCATAAGGACATTTTATGAATCCCAAATCCTCCAAACATTGACTTAATCGAGCATACCAGGCCCTGGGAGCTTGGCGTAAACCATAAAGTGCTTTCATCAATTTATAAACCTTGTATTCTTGACCCCTTTTCACGAAGCCCTCGGGTTGCACTACATCTAAGTGGTGTACTTCCCAGGAATTTTTTGCTGCAAGTGCAAGCAAGAGTCTTACAGTTTCAAGACGCGTAACAGGGGCGTAAACCTCTTCATAATCAACGCCATACTGTTGCACGTAGCCCTTCGCGACTAACCGTGCTTTATGCTTTGTGATATTACCATCGGCATCCTTTTTCACTTTAAATACCCACTTCAGGCCAATGGCCTTGTGGCCATGTGGTAGTTCTGTCAATTCCCATGTCTTGTTCCTCTCAATCGCATAAATTTCTGCCTTCATTGCCTCCTGCCACTCGTCCTCTTTCACAGCTTATTTGTATGTAGTGGGTTCCTCAATTGCTAACATCATTAGTTCATCATCTAGCTCAACTTCAGGTGCCTCATCATACACATCACTCAGCAATCTCATTCGTATAGGAGTAACCTTTTCACCTCGAGCAACCCTTTCTCTTCTATTTTCAATGCTTCCAGTCGAGCTATCAAACCCAGGTATACTTGACTCACTACTCGATCCAATTTCAGAACTCCCAGTAGTTGAACGATTGTGGCTGTCTGTATGCACTGGTGTAGTTTCTCCCCCCGAAATGCTTCCCGTTTCCATATCTGGTGAACCATCTGCTGTCATTTCAAAGAGTGTAAACGTGTTGAGGTCGTTATCAGTTCCCTGTGATTGCAATTTCCAGGGCCAGCCTTTTGACTCTTCAAAGACAACATCACGGCTCACAAGAACTGAATTGTCTGTTGGATCATACAAACGGTGAGCTTTTGTCCCTGGCTCACTTCCAAGATAAACCACAGCCCTACTACGGTTATCTAATTTCTTAGTCTGCACGCTTGGTATTTTCATGTGGGCGACACACCCAAAGACTTTGATGTGTTGGAGGTTTGGTTTCTTACCCTTTCGAGCTTCATAGGGTGTCATTCCTGTGATTACACGAGTAGGTAACATGTTCAGAATATAAACAGAGTGCCTCACGGCTTCTCCCCAGAAAATTGAAGGCATCTCCATACCCTTTAGAAAACTTCGTGTCATGGCCACCACAGTTCTATTTCGTCGTTCCACCACCCCGTTCTGCTGTGGTGAGTATGGAGCAGTGTAGTACTGCCTCTAAATTCCAGCCTTCTCACAGTAATCTTTGAACATATTTGAACAAAACTTTCCTCCACGATCAGTACGTCCGCAACACTTTTATCTTACATTCTGGACCTTTTTCAACCAAATTTCGGAAGTTTTTAAAGGACTGAAATGCCTCGTCTTTAGTATTCAACAAATACACCCACATGTAACGGCTGCAATCATCCACTAACAACAGAAAATATTTATTTCCAGCCGGAGTTGGTGGTGAAAACGGACCACAAATGTCCCCATGGATCAGTTCAAGGACAGTCGTTGCACTGAAATTTTCTTGAGTTGGGAAGGGTTTTCTGGTCTGTTTGGACATCAAACACCCCTCACACACCTTCTTTGGTTGCATCAACTTCGGTATACCATAGGCCATTTCCTCTTTAGACATAAGAATCAAGGCAGGGAAATTCACGTGACCAAGGCGAGAGTGCCATAGCCAAGATGTTTCTTCTGGTTTTGTCAACAGGCACACGGGTTTACTGTCCTCAATCATGATTTTATACAACCTATTATTTGTACGTTTCACTTTCATCACCAACCTCCCCTGATTGTCACGAATCCACAGAAATTCACCTTGCAAAACAACTCGGTTTCCCTCTTCTGATAATTGTCCTAAGCTGATAAAGTTATTACGAAGAGAAGGAATAAAGTATACCTCTTTCAGATGTCGAACTTAACCATTTTTGTAGTGTAGGGGTATTGAGACTTTGCCTTGAATTTTCACTGTAGACCCATCTCCAAACCGTACTTCTCCGGTTACATTTTCGTCCAAAACACTGAACTTTGCTCGATGTCCAGTCATATGGTTGCTCGCTCCATTATCTAGATACCAGACGTTCATATCAGCACCCCTACTTCCATCTGGTTTCAATTTTTTTACCACATTCTCTTCATTCAGTAGTACAACCACATTTTCCAATTTTCCACATTCAGTCAATAACAACGTGGGCTCATCCCCGTCGGTATCAGCCTGTGTCAGGTTGGCTTCAGTTTTCATCTCCCTTTCTCGCTTTGTCTTGTGGCATTCAGCTGCAAAGTGGCCGATTGTTTGACAATTGTAGCACCTAACACGGCTCTTGTCACGTCCCCAACGTCCCTTTGTGTTTGATGGTCCGTCTGTGGCTCCTTTTCCAGGCCGATTTCGCCATTCTTCCCTTGTGAGTAAAAGTTTCCCCTCGTTTCTTTCTCTTTTCATCCATTCTGCCTCTGTTAGCAACAACTGATCTCCACTCGTTCCAATATGTCCTTTTAATCTCTCTTCATGAGCCTTAAGCGACCCAATTGCTTCTTCTACCGTCATGGTCTCTAGATCTCCAAATTGCTCTATTGTCGAAGTGATTTGAAGAAACTTAGATGGAGCTGCACGAAGTAATTTCTTCACAACATAGCTTTCACTCAACGTTTCCCCCAGAGCACGAATGTTTGACACCAGACCATTCATTTTCATGTAGAAATCATCAAGACTGTCACTGTCCTTCATGTTCATCGCCTCAAACTCCGCCTTCAATGTTTGGATTCGTGCCTTCTTTACTTTCTCTGCACCTTGGCACATGGTTTTAATTGCCTCCCAAGCCTCTCTCGCTGTTTTCTTTTCTTCCAAAGACAACAGCACATCTTCTGGGATCCCTTGGTAGATCATAGCCAAAGCTACTTTGTCCGTCTTCCCTTCGACTGTGACTTTTGGGTCAGTGTTCTCAACAGCGTCCCACACTCCGTGCGCTTGCATATACACCCTCATTTTCATGGACCAAGCAGTGTAATTTTCTCTTGTCAATGTTGGATAACTCAATCCAATTGACCCTCCCTTAAGCTTGTTCACATCCATTTCCGCTGTCTTTCTCACACACAAAACAACGTACTCACGCCTGAAGCTCTGATACCAAAATGTAGAATCAGATCATCAAATACTCACAAACAATACAGCAAACACAAACCACACATACTTGAGTCGAAACTCGGTTTTGTATTTTATTAAACTGAAAGTTCTAAGAACAGAAATCCTAACTACTTCTACTTATAAGCTAAACATGATAACCAGAGATAAAATAGGAACGATTACTACTACTACCCATTCCAACCTCTCAGCTACATCCTCTCCTAAACATCAGCTAACAACTACGACTAAGTCTTGCTGTCTTAAAACAAATAAGCTCAGCATTTATTTAATTCATCTAAATAAGGAAAACCAAATTAACTAAGAACTAAGCAGAGTAACTCGAGTTTAGATTAAACTTCATATGACTCCAACACCTTTGTTGTTCCCTTAAAAAATTATAGCAGTAGAGGGAGTTTTGGTTCCTCGTTTCATTACTTTGCATGATTTGGAATATGCACCACAAATTGCAACATATTCATTTAATATACACGTTTGGACCAACGATACAATAGGCTTACCGTACAAAAAATCACAAAGCTGAGAAACCTATATATGAAGGGGTGGAGGCACAGCTAGGCTGTGGTGGGCTCTAGCCCGGGTAAAAACAAAAATAATTAAAAAATTTCTATATCCCAGCCAAAATAATTTAGAGTTAGCCCACCCCATCTAAAGTCAGCCCAGCCCATTACTTATGTGATAAAAAAAAAATTCCAGCAACGCAGAAGGCATACAGAGACACATAGTATCAAATAAACACAAGCACACACAAAAACAGATCATCGTTCAATTAGGGATTTGATCATCTCTTTGCGTATGTGCAATCAATTTGTACACAACATGGCATTGAAATTCCAGATATGAATGCAATGTACAAAAGTGCAACAGGTCGTTCATGACAGCAAAAAGATTCAATGACAATCTGTCAATATTATCATTTTGATATCTTTAATTCGGCAATAGACTTTCAGCGAGAGGAGTTAAATTCCAGGTTCAGTGATGAAGCAGTAGAACTCCTTGCACTAAGTTCTGCATTAGACCCGATAGACAATTTTAAATCATTTAAAGTTGAGAAGATTTACAAGCTTGCAGAAAAATTCTATCTAGAGGACTTCACTGAACAAGAAATGCATTACTTGAAATGTCAACTAGAGCATTATAAACTTGATGTGGTTCAGCATGACAACTTTCAAAATATGTCTTCTATCACTGAATTATGTTGCAGATTGGTCGAAACAAACAAGTTGCAACACTATAATCTGATTGACCGGTTGATTCGTCTAGTACTGACTCTACCTGTTTCTACTGCCACGACTGAGCGATCTTTCTCAGCTATGAAACTTGTGAAAACTGATCTACGCAACAAAATTGAAGAAGAGTTCTTAGCAGATTCTATGATGCTTTACATTGAACGAGACCTTGTTGAAGATATTGATTCAGATTCGATAATAGATGAATTTTATTCTATCAAGAATCGAAGGCTGCGACTTAAATAACATGTAAGAATTGCTTAAATTTCAATGTTTATTTGTAAAATTTATGCAATTCCATAAAAATTTATCACAAGAACACGGTCTAGGCCTGACTTTTATTTTATTTGTGCAGGTATAAGTACTTTACTACTGCTTGTTGCGGTGGCTGCTACTCTTTTATGTTGTTTTTTGGCTGTTGCTGGTCTTTATTAGGTACACTCTACTTTCACCTTGTTACTTATTATATGTCACTAGGCTGTAACGTTTTTTTCCTGACTCCGCCCCTGTATATATGTGCTTGAAAAGAACACTCCAGGAAAGGAAAAAGAACATGTGCTTAAAGTTGAAACTTCTTATTAATTTTAAAGTTCTATCCTTTAATTCCAACTGATCAATAATGATTGCCGATTACAGCTTATTCAGAGTTGCAAACTACACCAAGAACAAGTAATATTATAATAAACAAGTATTTTTTTGACTAATAGAAAATAATATATAAACTTAAGTATATATATATAATTTGTTTATTTATTTATGTTAATTGGACTGGCTCGATTTTTTTCAGATCGATTCCAACATATAACCGCAACTGCATAATCGGTTTCGGTTTCGGTTTTGCTTTTTAATTTTTCGGTTTCGATTTCGGCTCGGTTTTAAACGGTTCGTTTTTAATAATTTTTAGTGGTTTCAGTTTCGATTTTGGATTTTTTCGATTTTTTTCTCAACCCCGACTGAAAGTGTATATCACCTCGAAATTTTATAGAAATAGCATGAAAACTCATACGAGTCACGGATCATTTTTTATATATGTTTTAATTCTTCGCATATTCGGTATGCCTTTACATAAATGATAAATCGGTTCTTGGTGAACAAGACAATGCATATTACTAAAATGGTTTTTCTAGTGTGTGTCCAAATACACATAATAAAAGATAAATTATCGAATTTTGATTGATTCTTATTTAAATGGACCATATATACACAAAAAAAACCTCACTTATAAAAAAAGTCAACTCATAAAGTGCCATAAAAATAAGTGGGCGCAGAAAAAAAAACGGAAGAACTTTTCCTTACCGATCTCATATAAATATTTATGATGCTTGTCTGAGTAGGGGTGACAATTTCGGGTTTTGGGTCGGGTTCGTGTCGGATTAGATTGTATCGGGTTGTTTCGGGTTGATTTTTTCCCAACCCTAACCCTAACCCTAACCCTAACCCGTACCTACCGGGTTCGTGTCGAGTTTCGAGTCATTTCGGGTTTCAGCACCTCAACTCTTTTCTAGATCGATTGAAAATATACTCGTATTTATATATACTCCCTCTATCCCGATTTATAGGGAATGATTGCCTTTGTAGAGATTTTAAGAAAAAACAGTTCATTTCTCTTTCATTGCACGTAAAAGTTACAATTCAAATATATAATATGTACCGTACCCACTTTGTGAGGTGTTAAAAAGGGTATGACATATAGAAAATATTGTTATTACTATTAAATAATTATAAATTTACTAGCGAGTCTCTACCATTGCACGTGAAAGTTACTTTATTGCACTTAAATTTAGTAATTTTAAACATAAATTATTTCAAAAGCAGGGTTATAAAAAGAGGTTTCATTAATTTTCGGGTCATTTTCGGGTTTCGGGTTCGTGTCTGATTGTACCTGGTAGTTTCGGGTTGAATATTTGTTGACCCAAATTCGTATTTTTGCGGGTCGGGTTCGTATCGTGTTTCGGGTTGGGTCGGAAATTGCCACCCCTCAATCTGAGTGTCTTTACATATCAGCAATTAATGATACTAGTAGATTAAATAAATTAAATAAATATGTACAGGCAATTAAATAAATGTGTTAGACCAATTTGCTTTTTTTTTTTTTTGATAAAAAACCAGTTCTAACATGATTTCCGTAAATTTTATTTTTCTAGTAAATATTAATGTATCATGTTAACATAATTAACATACTAATGTAATGACAATTTGCATAATATAAATAGGATTTAGATGAAGAAGTTAGCATACCTGAGAAAAGAAATATTTTAAGTAAGAGAAAATGGCTGTTTTACGCGGGGAAGTGTATATTATCATCAGCTCGAAATTTTATAGAAATATATAACCGGAAAAAATAAATACCTACGCGTGTCATCAACTTTGTATTTCTTGAGGGTTGAGCAATCCCATCACCTTTGACATACACTGTCTCTCAAGTAAACATGGATATAAAATAACATGTTTTTACTTCTAAATAAATTTTAAGAAACTGTTAACCCTAAGGCGTACACTTATTTCAATATACTCTAAATAACATTCTAAATAAATTTTAACTAAACTTTTTTTTTTTATGCTATACTAATTCATCAAATTTAAAATACAACACTGTTCATGCATTCATAGAATTCTTAGATGGGATACGATCTTTTAATAAAATATAAATTATTATTTTATTAAATAAAATTTTAATAAAATTTCATTCTATAACGCAACTGTCCTATCATTTTCTCCTCCGTTCACTTTTAGAATTCGATTAAAAAGTTCGATATTTGAATTCAATCGAATCTTCAATTACAATTACAATTACATAGGAGGTGGATATAATTGAGATGCTCAACCATACCCGATCACCTTCCGACCCGCAGCAAGAGCGATAACCAATTTTTTTGTATTTGAAGTGCAATGACGAAAAAAGATCCCCAACTAAAGAATACGTTAATACACGCAATACTGCTTTATTTGACAGATGAAACAATCATACTACCGGGCTATGTGTAACTCGATTGTAAACACGGTTGTCGATTCCAATTCTAAAGAATTTAACATTGAAAATAAGTGGGAAATTCTTTCGACAAAATATATAATAAATTAGAATAGACGGGGTAGTTACGATTTTTGGTAGAAATTAATTAAAATGTTTCATGAATTTAGAAATTATCTCAAAAGTTATTGATCTCAAAAGTAATAGATAATAGATAGATGAGTAAACATTAAAGTGATGACCAGATTTTACACTCATTTTCAAAAAAAGTGGCAAGATTTGCCTTTTCCCTTTCAAAAAGGTGGTTACAGGTGATTTTCAGATTTTTGACAGGGGTAAAATGGGAAAAAAATGCTAGGGATCCTAAAAATTGTCCACAAAAATTCTCAAATTAATATATGTCACCATATGATTGGTTATATTCGTAATAATAATAATAATAATGCCCCCATGTATGCACATCAATTCACCAAAAAATCCACAAATATGAGTTGTCAAGATTTAATTAGTCAATTTATGTGCACGCATGGAGGGGGCATTATTATTATTATTATTATTACGAATATAACCAATCATATGGTGACACATATTAATTTGAGGATTTTTTGGATAAATTTTGGGGTTTTTAGCATTATTTTTTAGTAAAATAATATATTTTTCCATTTTACCCCTGTCAAATAAGCTGAAAATCATCTCCAGCCACTTTTTTGAAAGGAAAAAGGCAAGTCTGACCACCATTTTGTAAAATTGAAAATCTGACCACTTTTTTGAAAATGAGTGTAAAATCTGGCCATAATTTTGCAATTAACTCTAGATAGATTAATCCTGACTTTCTATATAAGTACATAGGTGGTCAACTAGCGCAATTAACTCTAGATAGATTAATCCTGACTTTCTATATAAGTACATAGGTGGTCAACTAGCAGTGACTAATTCTACAAATTCAGTATACTACAACATAATTCGTGCATTTATATTTTATAAAAAATTCGTGCATGCATAGGCGCTTTAGAAACCCTTCACAACATTTATGCAACTATCGAATGTGATCTGCTAAAAAAGGTCAAAGGAAAAGGGCACATCTAAAGTTTATATTAATGATCTTATTTATATTAATGAGAGGTGAGCCAATCAAAATCAACCACCTAAAGTGGAACATGGAGTGACACACCTAAAATGATGTACAAGATTTGGACTCAAAATGGTAGGGATTTCAAAATTTATTTCAAATATGAATTCAACAAATCAAAAAAAAGTTATGTAAATAAATTTATTTTAATTAAAAATATATAAATATATGACGTATTTAATTTTAAGAAATGGTAACAGTTATCGGATTCCTAGACATTTGTCCAAAATAATTTAAAAAGAATCTACGCGGCGAACAGCAACATCAACTCACCAAGGACCACACAACTCACATATAATATCACATACCTAGGACTAGGAGTATTTTGTACAAATAAATGGTCCCCTCAAAAGAATCTTGACAGTACCATACTCATAATTGTCTACAGTATTATTTTGCTTTTTGACTTCTTTAAACTATAACAAGGCACTCCGATCCCAATAATATAATATTAGTTGAACATGGACGACGTAACCTTGAGAAAACTTTTTAACTTGCAAGAGTTGGTCAAGGACGTACGCCTGATGAGTTGCTGGAATTGTGTTGTATGAATGTATAAGTTTGGTGAAAGGAGGATATGATATACAGTTGAAAATGAAAGTATTTCATCTGTTGTTTAAGTTAATACTCCCTCCGTCCCGTATTGTTTTTCTTATTTCATATGTTGGGATTGTTCATAAAATGAGATAAATTACTAATTTACGCATAATCTATAAGACCAAATATAGTCATGAGTGATCTTGTTGGATTCGTATTTATGAGTACTTTAATACAGTGAAGTTTTTATATTTAATACTAATACGAAATTCAAGATATAAACGTTTAAAAGTGTGCGTTGGCAAACGTGTCCAGTCAAAACAGGAAAAACATTAAGGGACGGAGGGAGTAGAATTTAGTTAACATGTACTCCCTTCGTCTCATATTAAGTTGCTCGTTTCATATGTCGGGACTGTTCATAATATTAAACAAATTACTAATTTACGCATAATCTATAAGATTAAATATAATCATAAGTGATATTGTTGAATTCGTATTTATGAGTACTTTAATACAGTGAAGTTTTTATATTTAATAATAGTACGAAATTAAAGATATTAACGATCAAAATTATGCGTTGGCAAACGTGTTCAACTCAAATGGTAAACTTATTTAAAAATTGAGGGAGTAGTGCTGGATCTTCATAAAGTCATATTGTTTGAATAAATGACATATAGGTGGGGGACCTGGAGATTTGGCATTTTTCTCTTAATGAGTATGGCTGTATGTTGTAAGGCCTGAAATACAAGGAATAGCCCTGACTAGTTTCTGGTTTTAGGAGTTTAACAGATCCTATTTTAGGAATGCATTAAACTACGTGAAGATATGTTCACATAAGGGGATGCTAGATACAGTACTCGTATATACACACAAATGCATGTACATGCATAACATCAAGAGGGAGATGCCTTGAATTCTCAACAAGAGTTGGGGTTGGGGGTGTGACCACAGATCAATGCTAGCTAAGGCCTGGTTCAGTAAAGTAGGCGCGGCTGCTAAGGGGCCACAGGTCTCAGCCTATTTCACCTGCTTACATGCAGGTGCCAGGCAAGCTTAGCTATAAGGCTAGCCAAATCAGGCTCATATACATAGATTGTAGATTTAATCTCCATAAATGAATAAATGAATCAACAATTTTTTTCCATCCAAACAAGACATCGTATTTTTGGCTTCGCTAAATAAAAATGCTTCGATCTCAAATGTATTCATGAATCATGGATTAGGTTGATGAGAGTACAATCTGTCAATATCAAGTTATAGACCCAATCATCAGTCAAACATCTTACTTTTATATAAGCACGCAACATCTTACTTCTATTTAAGTACACAAGCTCTACATCTTACTCCCCTGTCTCTCCTCACTTCCTCCCCAAGAAAATAAACACACACACACAGACAGAGACAGAGAGAGAGAGAGAAATGGTGAGGTATACTCTCCAGAATCTCACTAAGGTTCAACCTGCTTATGGCGTTGAAAGTCCTACTTTTGCTTACTACTTCAAGGTCTACTCTCTCGATTAATACGCTGTTTTTTCAATTTCATTTCCTGTACATACTTGTATACGGTCATTTTTTCAGTTCATGCTAGTTTAATCATCATTTATTTTGCTAATATAAGCTTTTATGTTCAACATATTATGGATATACAGTTGAGTTTCTATGATATGTGTAAGTTAGCTGAAAATCACTCGGATCTACATTGATCTACTCGTGTTTTGTCTTGACATAGTTGATTTTACGCACTTCTGTTACGTATATGTTAAACATGTGCTTTTGATAGTGAATAATTTCTGGAGTAGCTTGTTTTTGGCTTGAATCTGCCCCTCTGATGGAACTGGACTGCAACGGTTTCGATCCTGTTGCTCTTGGGTTTGGCTATGGTTGGAAGGCTAAATCTGTAAGTTTTCTGTCTGTACTTTGCCTATGGCCTCTTTTGTGAGATGTAGGATTATCAGATTGTGATGCTCCTTATGTATTTGCTGTATTTGCTTTACACTCTTTCCCCCTAACATGGAATCACTTAAAAAGATGGAAGGGTCTTGTTGGATTAATTTCTAGAAAGCACCAGGTAACAAATGCAGCTTGTGAGTGCACGAGTCTCTAGGATGAAATCATTTCTCAGCGTCTATAAATTCATGTACCATTGAATTTAGAAAGGAAATGCACATCACATGACTCCATGTATTATCTCATCAGATATTCAAACTGCAAAATCACATGTATGCGTACACAGGTACTGGCAGATCAATGTTTTTTAAAATGACACTACTTTTACAAAGCCTTGTTATAAGCAATTTAATTTTTCACTCTCTGTTTTCTTAAATTACCAATATCTATTTGTTTAGAAGCTGTAGGGCATTTGTGGGTATATAAAAGTATCCAATTGACCATCTCAGTTTAGTGCTTAAAGATACTATAGGAATACTTTGTTTGTGACCATATATGATTGGTTCCTTTGTGTGGAAGTTGGAAAGTAGTGAGGGAACTTGAAGATCAATCTGTTTTTTGTGACCATAGATATGTTCATGTAATTGTTCAAACACTAATTACGTAGCCGTTGCACATTTCATTATGGATCTATGCATCAGACTGAGCATTCTCTGGACTCTTATAGAAAATTTTTATCATAGTTAGGGGTAGCATTGTAAACTGTAATTATATAACATTATTACAACAAGCATGTATTAGGGTTTAAAAAGAGAGGGAACATTATTGCAACGAGCATGCATTATATCGAATATTACCTTGCCACATGGCCAAAGCTCAATGGTATGTATAAAGAATAAGATAAAATTAGTAAAACCAGATACCGGGGAGCTTGACAATTTTTTACTTTATTTTGTTACTTTAAATGTATTCGAAACAATTTAGCATTAATAAATTGTTGTGGTGGTTATGAATAAATTGGGTGCATGATAACCTCTTAAATTTTTTAAAAACTTGAGTCGAGTCCGTTAATTGAACGAGTTATATTTCGATTATTTTTAAATATGTCGCTCCTTACAGTTAAATAAGTTCAACAAACAATCTCTTGTCAAAAAAATAAAATATAAATGAGTTGACCAAATTTACTTTGATCGTGCAACGTCATAATTTTTTTAAAAAAAATACAAGTAAAAAACTTATTTTCAATTTTTTAAGGTATGATAATTTTTTTATAATAAATGAAATTAAGTTTGAGCAAGATTCGAATTTCCCATGTAAAAATAATTTTGTACAGATTTCTTTGGTGGTGAAAAAAGTGTAGAAATAAAATTTTACTAAATTGGTAACAATTATTCGTAATCTTGTGTGGATAGAGGAAGAAATTTATTATTATTCATCATCATAGTATAATTACTATATAATTATTGAACACTGAACATTCATAAATAAAACTAAGCCTAGCAGCGCGCTTCATTCTAACAGTATAATTACTATATTTACAAAAAAAGAAATAATATGATAAATATCTTGTGGAAACTAGGGTTAGATTAACAGAAATTAATGTAATAAAGACATGTGTAAAAACTAATTGGCGGTTGCACTAAGCCACTGCTAATTACACGCAGCGGGTTGCCCCTCCAAAAAGAAAGTGTTAATATATATATAATAAGCTAGGGTTTCAACCTAATATTCACCCCGCGCCTCCTCTCTAGCTCGGCCTTCTATCTATGGCAAATATGGCAAATAATGGTATGTATTTAACGAATCGAATCTTTGTATGATAATTTGATCTTATTGGTTTTCTTTACTTGTTTTTTATAATCGATCATGAGAACTAGCTAGTCATATATCTAAGCCTATTTATTTGCTTGATATATATGATTTAGGTAACAATGAATTCTTGATGGATGATGATTTGGCTTGGGTAAATGAGCTGTTGCAGTGGCCAATTTTTGACGATGTTATGAATGATGAGAATATTGGTAACCAGGGTATGTATTTTTGTTTTGCTTATATGCATAGATATAGTTACGTACATATTAACAATAGGCTATCAACGTTGAATTCTTTAAGTACTACAAATAATGAAACATATACTTGTTTAATCGAGTACTAGTTAGTGATCTGGAGCACAATTTGACTTTCCCGTTTCAGTGGCACCATTCAAAGAAATAAACCAATCTTCTTTGATCTCTATTTACATGACAAACAAAACCGAATCCATTCCTTCGGATATCTGGATAGAATAATCCGTGAACTTTTATTTGGATTCTAGACACACTAACATACATGTCTAATGAAACATATGAGATTTACAAAAAACATTAGTTACATATATATATATATGTAGGACTGGATTAACTGTAATTAAAATTACTCTCTACTGTTACAAAATTAGCATAGCAAGTATATTGTTTTCTGTTACATGTATAGTTATATTGGTTGTTAAGAGTTAGATAATAATTTTGGTGTGAATGATGTGGATGAGCAGTTGAAGATCTCCAACAGGCCGCTGCAGCAGTTTGTGGTGTTAATGCCCACCTCAATCTGCTGCATCAACAACGTGTCCTACCCCTATTGCAAGTCCATGCAGATCTAAATCCATTCCAGCGAATGCTTCGATGTCTTCTTGAGTGTGTTGCTACCAATCGGTATAGAGCTACAATTTATCAAAGGGTTTCGGATAGGTGCCAACAAGTTGTTACTCATGTATCGGTTGCGAACTTAACTGAAGTTGAATTGCGTCAGTTAGGGGCTAGGTCTAGAACAGGGACGATGGTGCGTCATTTTGCTATGCATTATGTAGATCCAGTTTTACATATGAGCGATGATGACTTCATGGCATGGATGACAGGCCCTAATATTGGTGTGACTGAGTATACTGCATTCAGGGTGAACGTGATTGGGCGCAGGAGGTACAACTATCTTCCTGCACAGAATCTCCAGTTCAGACATGCTCTGCGTAGGTTTGATTCCAATGTGACTACTCCTAGCTTTCTGGAGACCATTGACAGATTCCAAATATGGGATCATCGTAAAGGCATTGCTGCTTATATGATTTGGGAGTACATGCATTAGTGAGACCTGGTGATGGTATTGTCCAGCTTAGTGTCTGCACCAACCAGCACTGAAAGCACTTGTGTGTCTGCACGAACCAGCACATAAGGGATGATCCACCATTGATCCAGAATTTCTACTGAGTTTTCTCGTCTAATAAAAATTCTGAATAAACTTTGTCTGCCTTATTACTACCACTGTTTGGAATTCATGGATTTATATATATATATATATAGAGATACTTTTACTCTAATTTGCATGTGGTATCTTTGGTTTGTTTTGGAAAACCATCATCTTAAGCCCATATATCTTCTTCTTTAATCTCTAACAAATCAGATCTTTCTGATAATTTCCTTGCATAGCTTGTCAATTGTTTTTCTACTTTCTGTTTTAAAGATTAGAATTTGTAAAAGTACTAGTACACTTCCTAATTAATGTTGAGCTTATATTATCGGATATGTGTAAGTAGTTATGTTCCGTTGTAAATCCATAAAAGCTGGCAGGAGGCCTTGTAAAACCATAAGTTTTATACCAATGTTGGTTCCCACGATAAGAGAATTTGTAGATATAACATTTTTGGGAGCTAAAAATTTACCTTAATGGATACGAGGGCTTACATAACAATAATCAGAATAATGTTGCAGAGAACCATCACCTTTTGGGCGTCAGGAGGGACAGTCTTTTCGACCAGTAAATTGAGCCATAACCAACTCTTAGCATATAACCTGTGTGTACAAAAGTTTGGTTTAGCAAGATGATCTCTCTTGGAAGTAATTGGATCGTTGACTGCTGAAATGTGCCTTTTGGACGGATCGATTCTTTCTTCTTTTAAACTGTTTTATTTATGTCATGGTTAGTTTTTTTTTATGTCAATGTTGGTTATATTTTTTTTTCTTCATTTTTTGAGGTGGTAAACAAAGTGATCACTTGAATTTACATTACTGGTTGACCTTGTGAAATGTGGATTACATATGCTCACGGCTTAGAACCATATATAGATTCTCGACCAATGTATGTCGTATATATAAAAGAATAAAGAATATCTTATTTATTTTTGATTGCATCACTACTTTGAGTGTCATTTTATATTCGTATTAATTTGTTTTTAATCTTCATTTTACGGTTCTTTTTCGATCAGTTCGATTTACAAATATGGAGTTCAAGGGCAGTGCTAATAGAATTATGTTGTTGACTCAGTTCTAATATTTTTTTTTTTTGCTAAGTGAATTGCATGCAATTACTGAAAGCTGTAGATAGACGACAAAAGTTTGTGACCAGATACTTCCATCATTTGCATGCAGAGTCCCTACATTATATTCCCGGTTTAGTTTCGTAATGTTTTAAGCTAACAGAAAGATTATTTCAAATACAGTTAAAAATAATATTTGACTTATAAAAATTTTAAATTAATCTAAGTTTTCGTTAATTTTTTGATTTAATGTGTACAATTAAAATTTAATAATATAGCAGTAAATTACTGAAATTTACTAAATTAATGAGTGAAATAATATAGAAAACATAGAATTTAATAAAATTAATGAGTGAAAAATATAGAAAACATATATGAAATGTAATGATTCTAAAACTAGAAAAACATAAAATTTCTTGCAAAAAATATGGTAACAACTAAAATAATTAATTTTACTATTAATAAAATAAGTATCATCAATTTAGTGGAATTTAATAATATTATTTTGCAATTCTTGCATAATGAAAATAAAAAAAATAATTTATTAATAAAAGAAAACACATAAAAAATATTTATAAAGTATAACATGCATTGCATTAGTTAATAATTTTAACATCCATGGATCGTTAAGAAATATTCTTAAAAAATCTGAAACTCTAGTCAAAGACTAAACACAGACACACAGTACTCGTCAAATACCGATCGGGACCAATCGGGGGCTAAGCACTATAGTACTAGTCAAAACACTAGTTCATTGCTATAATATCAAACCAAAATTTATCAACTTTTTTCTGAAGTATTTGCAATATCATTCAAATACATAAATCTTGACAATCATATGCATGTATCATCCAGAAATTTTTACAAAAATATTGAAACACGTGGGAACACTAGTTAGAAGTGTTAGTTAAATATTTAGCTAACTGTTATCATGTAGAACCAAAAAAATTTATATTTCCAATTTTTTTTTTGAAATATCACTAATATATATGAAATGCTATAATCTCAATTTTTTTTATCTTTTTTTGAAATGTTTGAAATATCATTTAAATATATAAATCTTGACATCTATACGCTTAAATTGTCCAGAAATATATTTTCAGAAAATGAAACAAAAAGTCATGTGCTAACTTATGACGGATGAGTAGTGCTACAGGTACCAAATTAGTACCAAAATTGGGTAACAAATGACATGACACTAGTTAGTTGTCATTTTGAAATTTTTTTATTGGATGGCTCTGGCGGGCCCATTGCAACTATAACCAATCAAAAAATAACATATCATTTGGTAACAATTTTTTGGTACCCCATTTTGGTACCTCTAGCATTTTTCATGACGGATTATGGAATTCGTAGTAAAATTATTAGATTCCAAAATTTCGATAAAAGTTAAAATTACCACCAATTTTTGGGGAAAAGTTAAATTTACCACCAAAATTCTGGGAAAAGTTGAAATTCACGTCCACTAACTTATCACCGAAATTATGACGTATGTTCACTTCCAAACGACGTCGTTCTACTCTCGGAAAAAATATTTTTTTAAAAAAATTAAATTAAATTTCAATCAACAAACTTGCGACGGAAAATCCTTTGTATGTTCTCTCCTAAATGACGTCAGTTTCTACTAGGAAGAAAAATAATTTATTTTGTAATTAAATATAATTTTAATAAACAATTCTCCTAGGGAAAAAAACTTTATTTTGTAATTAAATTAAATTTTAATAAATAAATTAACGACGAAAATTTTGTCATATGTTCAATTCTGAACGACGTCGTTCTCTCCTAGGAAAGTATTAAATTTTTTTATGTCAATGTTGGTTATATTTTTTTTTTTTTTGAGGTGGTAAACAAAGTGATCACTTGAATTTACATTACTGGTTGATTTGCAATAAAACCATGTTGACTATTACTCGGGCCACTCTCCTCTTAACATTTTATTATGTGGATTACATATGCTCAAGGCTTAGAACCATGGAGTCTCGGCCAATGTATATATGTCGTAGAATAAATAATATCTTATTTATATACGTATTAATTTGTTTTTAATCTTCATTTTACGTACCGTTCTTTTTCAGTTCGATATACAAATATGCATGGAGTTCAAAGGCAGTGCTAATAGATAGAATTATGTTGTCGACTCAGTTCTAATATTGCATGCAATTACTGAAAGCTGTAGATAGACGACAAAATTTTGTGACCAGATACTTCCATCATTTGCATGCAGAGTCCCTACATTTTATTCCCGGTTTAGTTTCGTAATGTTTTGAGCTAATAGAAATATTATTTCAAATACAGTTAAAAATAATATTGACTTATAAAATTATAAATAATATAAGTTTTAATAAAATTATTGAGTGAATAGAAAACATGTAAAAAATTTAATGATTCTAAAACTACAAAAACATTAAATTTCTTGCAAAAAATATGCATGGTAACAACTAAAATGATAAATTTTAGGGGTTTTTCATAAATACTAAATATTTTTTTGCAAAAATTTTATTCCTAATATTTGCAAAAATACCGAGGCTGCAACCACATATTGCATATGTGCTTGCTCAACAGGTTGCATATGGAAAATACATTATTTACATGCGATAACTGTGGTGACTAACTTGCGCGACTTTTTCTATAAGGTCAAACGGGTCAACATATCTTTGACTAAGCTTCCTTTTCATACCAAAGCCCTTAGAAGACACCTTCAAGAACACATGATCACCAAACTTTCTATGTTGATCCGCATAACTATTTTGACGTGACCGAGCTTCCTTCAAGCTTGCCTTAGCCTTCTCTACCTTCTCATTAGTTGCTCTAACTAACTCTGGCCCTTCAATAATTCTCTCGTCAACCTCATCCCAACAAGAAGGTGCCCTACATCTCTCACCGAGTCACCGTACAAAGCCTCAAATGGTGGCATACCAATACTCGTGTGCCAACTATTATTGTACACAAACTCAACAAGATACAAATACTTATCCCAATCACCTGTCCACTCCAAAAGCACAAGCGCTCAACATATCCTCCAATATTGTCCATCAGTCTGCGAATGATAAGCAGTACTAAAATTAAGCTTTGTACCCCAATCTTGTTAAAATCCCTTTAAAAAACGCGATGTAAATCTCGTATCCCTGTTAGAAACTACAGGCACAAGCATACCATGAAATCTAACAATATCTCACTAAAAAATCTCTACCAACTCATGAAGGAATAGTCTCTCTAATAGGTAAGAAATGAGCAGACTTAGTAAGACTATCAACCACCACCCATATAACATCATTCTTCCTAAAAGTCCTCGACAAATTAATCACAAAATCCATACTAGATGCTGTAATAATCCACTAGGCCTCTGATATTTTATCTTCACCTGTTCACATGTAAGACATTTTCCCACAAACTCTGCTATGTCTCCCTTCATTCCGCTCCACCAAAAGTGATTCTTCAAATCTCTATACATCTTGGTGGAACCAGGATGAATAGAGAATGAAGAGCTATGAGCTTTGGACAAAATCTCTACACGAATCGTTGTGTCTGTAGGCATACATAATTTACTACCCAACCATATCACACCCTCATCATCAACACGAAAATATGTTCTTTTATCATCCGTCACCTCTGATCTAATAACTTCCTAGCTTGTATCATCTTCTGAGCTTCCTTAAACCTTGAAACCAGATTTGGTTTCACTCTCAAACTCGCAATGCTACCATCTGATCCTCGAACATACAACTCAATACCAAAATGCTCCAAATCTGAAATAAAATGCAATTGAGTAATGAGAGATGTAACACTCCCCAAGTTCTTCCTACTAAGAGCGTATACCACAACATTTGTCTTTCCTAGATGGTACTGAATATTAGAATCATAATCCTGAAGAAGTTCAAGCCATATTTGTTGCCTCATGTTAATTTCCTTTCGAGTAAAAATGTACTTAAGACTTTTACGATCAGTGAAGATATCACGGGTCTCTCCATACAGAGATAGCCTCCAAATCTTAAAAGCAAAGACCACTGATGCTAACTCCAAGTCATGAGCATGATAGTTTATTATCTCATAAGGTTTAAGCTGCCTAGAATCGTAATAAAATCACCTTCCCATGCCGCATAAGAACACACCTCAATCCTCTTTTAGAAGAATCATTGTAAACATGAAATCCTCTTCCAAGTATAGAAGATGACACCAACCTCTTCTTCAACTTTTAAAAACCCTGCTCACGATCATCATTCCACCCAAACATAACACCCTTCCTCATCAATTGAGTCAATGGAAAAGCTATGGATGAGAAACCTTTCACGAAGCGCCTATAGTCTCCTGCCAAACCCAAGAAAATCCTAACCTCTGTCACATTGCTAGGTCTCATTCAATTAGTGATAGCCTCGACTTTCGTAGAATCCAACTCAATCCCTCTAAAAGACATAATATGCCCCAAAAATGCCACATGCTCCAACCAGAACTCACATTTTGAAAATTTTGCAAATAACTTCTTCCCCCTCAAGATATCAAGTACAATACGTAAATGCTCCTCCCTGCTCCTTGAGTATATCAAGATATCATCAACAAAGACTACAATAAACTTATTTAGATAATCATGAAAGACCCAATTCATTAAATCCATAAACACTGCCTGTGCATTCGTTAACCTAAAGGACATCACAAGAAACTCATAATGACCACAACGAGTATGAAATGTAGTCTTCCGAATATCTTCCTCCCTCACTCGTAATTAGTGGTAACCCGATCTCAAATCTATCTTCGAAAAGAATATCGTCCCTTGCAACTGATCAAACAAGTCATCAGTGCGTGGTAAAGGATATAATTGTTTCTTATAGTCACCTTATTCAACTCCCTATAATTGATGGACAATCTCATAAAACCGTCATTCTTTTTCATAAACAATACTAGAGCACCCCATGGAGATACACTTGGCCTTATTAATCCTCTATCCAACAACTCTTGTAACTACACTTTCAATTCCTGCAACTCTAACGGTGCCATTCTATATGGCGCCTTAGAAATAGGCTTTGCACCTGGAACAAGTTCAATAATAAACTCCACCTCTCTCTGTGGTGGCAAACCTGGTAGCTCATCGGGAAAAACGTTTGTAAATTCATTCACAACTGGATAATCCTCAATGCGAGGCTTATTCTTAGACGTATCATTTACAAAAGCAAGATAGCCATCACATCCCTTAGACAAATGTTTACTCGCCTATAAAGCTAAAATTATACTAACCTCGCCCTTCGGTTGAGAACCCTTATTTATAAAATCTGGTTTATCTGCATCCCCAAAGATCACCCTTTTCCCTTCACAGTCAATAGTGGCATGACTCACTCAACAAATCCATACCCAAAATAATGTCAAAGTCATGCATCTCCATCGAAAGCAAGTTGACCTCATAATTTCTCTCCCCAACAGCTATCAGACACTCTCTGTACATTGGAAATTATAACAGAATTCCCCATATGGGGTAGAAATAGACATACGAGGATATAGTAATGAAGGCACAACACCAAGATGATGAACAAATGATAAAGACACAATAGAGTGAGTCGAACCATTATCAAATAACATGTAAGCTTCACGTCTACCAACAAGAAGTGTTTCTGAAACGGTACCTGAATGAGATGCTATTTGATTAGTAGTCAATGTGAAAACTCTGCCAGAAGTATTCAGCTGACTACCACTACCACCTTCCCCTCCACCAGTGTAGATGTCAAACGAGTAAAGCAAGATGATATGAATTAAAACTGAATACCTATCCTAACGTATACCCAAGCTCAAAGGTCAACTTAAATATGTTTTCTACAAGGAAGAACCTGAGCTCTGATGCCATCTTTGTGACACCCCCTTCCTAAAATGGAGGGAGATATTACTTAAAATCCATAAACCTGCATATAGATCTCTAAAATAGCCTCTAAATAATGATTAAATAGTATAATAATCTCCGAATAATATTAACATCCAAATTATAGTTCAAACCAATAAATATGAAAAACCAAATCTCTAAATAAATAATCAAGTCTAAATAATGCTAGAAGTCCATAAATCCTAAGCATTGAAATAAAAAGTAGCTCTCCATCACACAGTCCCAGATCCCCCTAAGCACCTGCCAGAAAAAGAATACGGCATGAGCCAACCGTCCAGGGGTTAAGATATTTCATACCGAGAACAGAACAGAACAGATACAAATACACATGTCATGGGGTAACTAATGAGTGTAACAAATTAGATAACGTGTACGACATATACAACATCATACCGCCAAATTAAATCACAAATTAAATCATAAATTAAATCAAAATTTGGGTGCACCCACGTATAAGCTCGCACACCTGAGCTATCAGAAGGATACGTTGTGACAAATCACACAGCCATGGAAGTGTCATGTCACTGGTGCCGCAATGACATGGATGTAGTACCCCTATAGCTGGTTAACTCCGTATACCTTATATCACTATGAATTCAAATAAAGTATTTGACAAAATCTTTAAAATCATAATAATTTTTTTTTCAATATTTATAGCAGATATATAACTTGCAAAATTCTAGAAAATTGTATAAACAGATATTTAAATATTTCAAATCAGATTTAAAAATCACATTCAAAGTCGATGAAGTAAAACATTTTTCAAAACCAAAATAGTCAAAACAATCAAAAATCAAGTGAACAGATTTGGGAACAAAACAAATCTAACATAACTAATCCTAACATGAGTAGTGCGTGCTGAATAAAAAGGAAAGAGAATCCGTATCTCGAAAATAGCAACCTCATACTCTAACAAAAATTCACAAACGATCCGCTAAACTCCCACCCCGATCTAAATACAAAATATATAATTTATAAATTATATACATTCTCTTTATATTTAATCATTAAACTCATTCCAGTTACTAATATATATCAATTATTTGCAACTTCGGTTGACATGTACATATACTAACCATTGCAGTCACCGATATCAATTCTGTAAAACCCCAAGTATTTTCTTTTGGAGCTATCTTAATATTAAATTAATATTATTAAGAGTAAATTATACTTTTTGTACTCCTACTTTACTCAATACACCACTTACAATATTATAATTAAAAATTGAGCACTTAAAATACTAATGTTTGTATTTTATTACACTTTATTGCATTCCTTAATTTGAGTTAACTCCATTAGTAATTTAAGGAGTAAAGTGCACTACTTGCACTTTGTGTAAAGTGCATTTTGTGTACTCGCATTTTACTCTAAATTTTGAACTAAAGTATTGCAAGCGGTGTCTTGAGTAAAGTGCGAGTACGCAAAATGAATTTTACTCCCTAAATTACTAACAGAGTTAACCTAAACTAACAGAATACAACAAAGTGTAATGAAATACAATTATTGATATTTTAAGTGCTCGATTTTAAATTAGAATATTGCAAATTCTGTCTTAAATAAAGAGCAAGTACAAAAAATACACTTTACTCCATTATTAATTACGGCATACATTTTAATATATAAAATCATTGTTTTAATCTACCTAGACCCACGCACATGACAACTACTCCCTCCGTCCCTCTTATTTCTTTATAGTTTCTATTTTGGGACGTGCCTCTCATTTCTTTACATACTATAAATAGTAATTTTTAACAATAAAATACATTATTACATCCACTTTTGGAATATTAATCTTAAACTTGTCATTTAATTATTGTTTTACTATTGTTATTTTGTTTAGTTAATGACTTGGTCGGAACGTCAATAGAGAAGTTGTAGGATCGTGAGAATAAAGCAATGTTGTAAAATTCGATAGGCGGGTCTAGGCGGTGAGCCTACCTTCTAGCGAGTAATCGGCTAGGCGGCGATTAATCGGAATGATTAATCGGAACATTAATCGGATGTATTAAAATATTATTTTTTATATAATTTAATTTTAAGATTTAAAAATATATTTAAAACCGCCCAATCCCGCCTAATCCCGCCTAGGCGCCGCCTAATCAAAAAAACGCCTAATGCCCGATTTTTACAGATTTTAGGCATTTAATGGCCGCCTAGCGCCTAGGCGCATAAGCGCCGATTAATCGGCCGCCTAGGCCGATTTTTAGAACACTGGAATAAAGTGGCAGAGAGTTTGTAGGGAAGCAGTTTAGCCCACTATTAGTTTTTAGTTACCACCTTTATGGTTAGTCTATTTATATTGTATGTGTACATTCTAATCAAATAAAACAGAACTCGTAGTTTACTCTTCTGGTGTTCTTTACTTGGTTACACCAAGGTCTTAAATTTCAACATGGTATGAGAGCTACCGATTCTCGAGGCCTAAAATGGTGAAGAAGTTGTTACCGATCTAGATGCTACAAGAAGAGGCAGCTGTATTAAGAGGTGTTTGCATCGATGCTCACCAGTTGTTTGATAAAAAGACTGAACCAAAGGTGATGGTTTTGGTGCTAAAATTATTAGTACCTTCGTGTTCGTGTGTTGTGTTTGCAGAGAAAGAGAGACGATGATGAACTGGGGTTTGTACGTGTGTGCACAACAACCATTGTGTTGTGCGAATCATAGGCGATGTGGCGACAGCGAAGATGTTGCTGTTGTCCTTGTGTTGTTACGTTTGCTGTTGATTTGGTGTGTGTATTTGGTGTTGACCATCTGTTTGCACTAAATCACGCAAGCGTACGTGGTCATAAGTAATATATGAATAAGTCGAGTTCGTTCCCACAGAGATCTGGTTATCGTTTTAATTCAGTTTTGTACCTATGTAACAATGTATGGTTATTATGCACTGCTAAGACAATTAACAATATTGGGTTTTGATTATCTAAATTAAACTAAGATGCAAACTATTAAACTAAGAATTACTTAACTTAACAATGAAAAGTTGTGTGCTGGAACCTAAACAATTCGAGAAAAATGGTCTCTCTTAAAACTTTCACATGGCTCCGTTCCGACCACCGTTGACTGCCTTTTTTCTCCACCTTTGCTCGCTGCACTCTCTTCACGCACCTTCTCTTCTTGTTTACCTCTCTCTCTTCTGTTAGATGCTGGTTGTTTTAAACTCGATATGTTCCTTATGGGCTCTATGAATTCTGAGCACTCTGGCTCCATGAACTCAGATGAGTTTTCTAACTTCATCGACCACAATTATGCAGTCCCTATGCTACCTGCGCTTAATTTTCATCCCCAACTTCATCTTAAGGCTGAAAATGTCGTGGGTGAGCCTCTTTCTCCCCAAGCCCAACAACGAATGCGAGAACAAATTCATTTGATTCTCAATGATGGAACTGAGTTACTAAATAGCGGTCCTACAGTTGCAGCTTCGTCTAAATCTAGCCATGATCCATTTGACTGCTCTTCAAGAAGATAAACAGGGAGCTATTTCAGTGGCTCACTTGGAGGAGGGTGAGATTGGTAATGATGAAATTAAGCATTCAAGAACGAGAGTTACTTGGAGCAATATTGTTACAATAAATTTGGCAAAAGAGGAACCTACGGATGGAAATGATGATATTTGTTACAATGAAGATGGTACTGCAACGGTTAAATTCTCTGATGACTTCTTTGTTAAAGCGCAAAAGCAATGGGAAACGAGCATTATAGAATATTTTATTGGAGGCTCTTTCGCCTTCAAATACATCCGGGAACAAGCTCAGAGATTTTGGCGAAATTGTGGCTTAACAGGGGTTTATTACAACAATAAAGGTTATTACACTTTTAGGTTTGCCACACTAGAGGAAAAGAATACGGCCTTAAGCTTGAATACAATTCAAATGGGGGGAAAAACTTTGTATTTGATGCCTTGGACAGATGGCAGAAAATTCAAACGCAATATTGTTGATAAAGTGCCATGCTGGATACGTTTGGTGGATGTTGCAGATATCTTATGGTTTAAAGAATCTTTGAGCTCGATTGCTAGAATAGTGGGAAAACCACTGAAATTTGATGCAGTCACAGCACGGTTTGAACCCCTAAAGTATGCTGGGATTCAAGTCGAACTTGCATACTCTGCTCCGCGACCTGATTTTGTAAGAGTCCCAATGCCAAACTCAACTGAAGAAGTGATGATTGAAATTTAGTATGGAGAGTTGCCATACTCTTGTAGTCTTTGTCAATCTTTTGGTCACTCTTTGGCCAGGTGTAATAATAATCCTGAAATAGTAAGTAAGAAACCTAGAAGGGATCAAAATACCACTCGTAGGGATGGGGCTGCTGGTTCGACTAGGTCCCCTGTTTCACCTTCTAAGAATGATTAACTAAATAACATGGAGATGGTTCCTTATACCATTGGCAAATTCTGCGGTTGTGATGTAGTAATGGATGAAGATGCCATATTAAAGGAGCTGGATAAAGAGGATGGAATGTTAGAAAAGGATTTCGGAAATGAATTGAATAATGGTGATGACAATTTGGAAGAATTTGATAGAATACCAGGTAGCTCAGATAACATGTATGAGGGCCATCAGGCTGATGATTTGTTGCCTACCGCTACTGATAATGGTCTTGGGGTTATCAATAATTTGGTTGTCGATTTTACTGACCCAAGTTACAAGTCTCCAGGCAAACATAGGAAACGTAGTCAATCTCCAATCAAATCATTGGTTATTAGTCGGTCATCTAAAGCTAATAGCAGGAAAAAGCTCGTTGATGAAGATGGTTTTACTCACGTTCCAACCAAGAGAAGAAGCAGGTTGGCTGGTACGCCAACAACCCTTCATCGTCTTGAATGAATTTTGCAATTTGGAATGTTAGAGGCCTCAATAAGAGTACTCACCAGGACGAGGTAGTTCATTTTATTTCCACTAATAAAATTACTTTAATGTGTTTAGTTGAAACTAAAGTTAGAGTTCAGAACTCGGTTGCTATCTCCAATCGAATTAACAAGAAATGGAATTGGATTTTTAATTATGATGAGCATGAGTATGGTCGTGTTTGGGTTGGTTGGGACCCATCAGTCTGGTCAGTTCATGCAATGTCAAAGTCTTCCCAACAAGTTACTTGTTTTGTTAAATGTAAGAACCCGAATTTTCGGTAGAATTAAAACTTTTTATATATTGATGAAAGAATGAACAGTGACTCCGACTACAAGGTATTAACTAGGGGTGTTCAAATAATCCGTCAAACCGTGAATCCGGACCGGACCACAACAATCCGAACCAACAAAAACCGAAACCGTAAAAACCGTTGTTAGTGGTTCGGTTAACCGGACCGTTTATGCATAAATGGTTTGGTTATGGTTTTCAATATTTTAAAACCGGTTAAACCAAACCGGACCGTTATATAATAATACACTAAAAATTCTAGTAGATAATTATAAGTTAAGATTATAACTTATAGTACGTAATGTATATACGTATATTTAATAAAAAAAATTAAATTACTTAATAAATCTAATATTGAGTTAATTATCAATATTTTGTAATTCTACACTAAATTAATTTGTTTACTATTTATATAAATTCAATTGAATTATATAAATGTAATACGTAAACAGGAGACTAAAGATTGATAAACAAATATTGTAATACATATATGTAGTGTATAATATTTATGTTTATTAAATTTTATTTATATTTATTTAAATTACAATTTCATTTTTAAGTTTAACAAAAATTAAAAAAAATAATATGGTATAAAGTTCAAACCGTGGTTCGAAACCGGACCAATCTGTTCTTCTATGGTCTGGTTTGGTTTGGTCTTGGCATCTAACTGGTCTGGTTTGGTTTTGATTTTTGAAAAACCGTTTATATTGGTTTGGTTTGGAAAAATCAAGAATCCGGACCAAACCAATCCGTGAACACCCCTAGTATTAACAATGAATGTGAATGGGTATAGATTTAAATGATTATATGTCATGAAGAATGCAATGGGTTGACAACCAAGATTAAAATAATCTATCTCCTAAGAAATAAGTTAGGGCACTCCAAAGAGGAAGGAGATATTCTTGTGTCATCCAAATCAATATCTGTTGTTAGTCCAGTGGTTCCGTAAAAGGTTTAAGGAATGCCCGAAAGAGAACAAGGACATTTTTTATAATTATAAGGAACAAAGAAATAATAAAGTGTGAATAGTGATTTGGTGGAAATGGGAATATTATTGGACGATGCTATATAAAAGTATTCAGAACGGGAATCTGAGTTCGTATTAGTGATCCAGGAGGAAATTAAGTGTATGTAAAAGCTGTCGGATTCAGAAAAATAGCACTTTTATTTTCTCCGAGATTCCCCTGGACACTGCCAGACTTGAGGATTTATTAAAGGGATTTAACGAATTTAAATTCGAGAAGTATTAAGAAAGATGGAGAATAGTATTAGAATTATTAAGAAGGTTTTCGGTAAAACCCTAATTAGAAACGAATGAGTTATTCCCTCGAACGATCAATGAATTGAGCAATAAACGGACAAAGAAACAAGCAGAGGGAGCAAGAGTCATGCATAAGCTACTAGAAAATATATAGTAACCATATGGTTACATAAGCAACCAACATACTTAGGAATCAACCAAGCACTTAGCAAACAAACCATGTAGTTAAGTTATTTGTTAAATGAATACTATTTGGATATTCATTTAGAATATTATTTGTTTAATGAATATTATTTGGATATTCATTTAGAATATTATTTGTTTAATGAATATTATTTGGATATTCATTTGGAATGTTATTTGTTAAATGAATATTATTTTCAAATATTCATTTAAGGTTTGATGTATTAAGTAAATATTATTTTAAATATTTTTTGAAGTTTAATTATTTAATGATTTTTATTTTGAATATTCATTTAAGAAGACATTTATTTAGTAAATAATTCTATTTATTCATTCGAGGAGTACTTACGAGCAATATTATGATTTAATAATATTCCGTAATTATTATTGACTTAATAAATATTCTTGGAATATTTAATTAAATTCTTTTGAATTTTTTTTATAATGATTTATATTATTCAAAGGTTATCCTTCACCTTCAGATATAAGGTAAAATATCTGGTAGTCTTTTATGACTATTTTATCAAGGGGAGGTTCCCAAAACTCTATTATCATTTAAATCTATCTTATAAGAAGATTTAAATACTCGCTCAAACCTCCAAAAACATATAAGGGGACCTCACTTGAGAGCTGTTATTTATTTGACTTCCCGGTCATGTTCTTGCTAAACTATCTTGTCATTCACATCTTGATTCTTTCAAACATGGATATGAATCTTGTTGGTTACCTCATCAACGCTCGAGGGGTAAGATTGATGGAACAAGTTTATATCCATTAACAAGCATCAGCTTGGGAAATATTGGTGAAATTTTCCTTTCCAATTAGATACGACTACTTTGTGGAGTCCTATCAACAAGTACTATACTTGGGGAAATGGGGACGAACTTTAGGTTTCAGAGTTATGGATATTATTCGAACTAGGAGACGCATAAGTGGCCGAGTGGCGCAGGTCCAGCAATGGCCCAACCGTTGGCCGGGGGGTTCCAAGGGCGGGCGATCCGTCGGTGCTTCCTTCTACATGTAGAGAACAAATGATGGGGAGCATGACATGCGACTGATCATCGTAAATGTTGTGGCTCCTGGCGCGGCAAGCTCCCGTATTAGTTCATCTTCCAAATTGGGAATTTATCTGCAACATTATCATTGTTGGCAGGGTTGAAAAGTGTTTGAACTGGAATTGCAATGTTCTTCCTACAAATTCCTCTATTATGAAAATTGATAATATCTTGCTTATCTTTGACACAAAAGATATTTCCATGGAACAATTATATTTTGAGTTACCTTGTAACTTCATCTTATACCTTATATTGGTACTACGATCATTAATGCATGGCATATGGTATCAAAGATATTTGAACTGCTATATATTATTACTGTTCATTTATATTCTCTTAGGTGGGCTATTGCTCACCCTTGCTTTATTTATCTATATCACAAAAACATATAGATCAGATGGTTGCGCAAGGTGTACCCAGCATAGGCAGGTATCAGTCGTTAGAGTATTAACCGCTGAGGTCATAGCTACCATTGCTGAAGATGCAGTTTCTGGTAGGCTAGTGTTAGCATTTGAACATCAAATGTATTTATTATATGGCATTTATTAATGGATGGCATAGAGTATGTAATGGTAAAATTGTAATTCTTTGGGTTGTAAGAACACAAAATTATGATTAATAATATTGATGGTTACTCTGATTTCATCTCTAGGACTATAACGGGTGTGTTTTTTCACTACACCATAAAAGACCTATTACCACATCTAGAGCCTATGTTGCCTTTGGATATGTTACCTTTGTTATGCATGTTTTTGGCTAATACAACATTATCATTTTTATGTTGCCTTAAGTAGCAAAAATATGTTGGCATAGAATAAAAGTGTTTGTGTGTTGCCGTAGGTCTGAAATTGTGTTGCCGTAATTCTGCAATGAACAAAATTTTATATTTTCTACTACAAATAAAATTTTTAACCTTTTTTCACATGAAAATTACTTTTTTGAATAAAAATAATAAAATTATTTTTATAAAAATCAAGAATATTCCATTAGAGAGTGAATATTTCAATAAAAATGTTAAAACCTCTGTTATAGAAATCGGCCGATTTTTGAAAAATCGCCGATAAATCGGTCAAAATTTTGGAACCGATTTGGCCGATTTTGCAAAAATCACCGATAAATCGCCGATTTTTCAACCAAATCACCCGATAAATCGTAAATCGGTACCTCAACATTTAAGATGCGTAACACTGGTTAAAACATTTAAGATGTGTAATTTTATTTTTATATTTATTAAATATTATTAAACAAAATTTTTAAATTTTTTCTAAATATATTTTAATATGTTATTAATATAAGAATATTTTCATATATGATTAAAAGTATTTGAATATATTACTTTAAATTATGTAAAAGGAATCATTTAGAAAAAAGAAAAAAGAAATTGAATATTTAATGAAAAAATGAATTATTTTCCTAAATAATTAAAAAATAAAAAAGTAACAAGGGGTTCTAGCATGGGATTTAGCAAAAGAAAAAAAAACAAAATCTGGCCTAAAAATTGGTGAGCGGCAAAAATACCGCCCAACCAATTTTAGACCGCTAAGTTCAGACCACTCTCTCTAAGTTCACTTTCCAAATTTCATTACACACAAACACTCTCTGGTCTCGCCTCTCTCCGCTCTCTGGTCTCTCCTCTCGCCGCTCACACACACTCCATACTCTCCTTTTTCTCTCTCCTCTCTTCCTCTCTCTCTTCTCTCTTTTCTCTCACATCCTCTGTTAGTATTTACACATGCATCTCTCAATTGGTTCTATTTGGGGCTTTAATTCACTAATTTGGGGCTTTTTTTCGTTATCAGGATTAATTTCGAGTTAGGGCTTGAAACGGGTCGTGTCTTTTTGGGACTTCAATCGGGTTGGATCCAAGGTTTTGAAATTAGGGTTTCATTTTTGTTCGATTTGGGAGTTCGACTGTAAGGTATTTCTATATCTTATGTTTTCCATGAACAGACCTTTTTTGTAAAATGATAGAGGTACATACTGTTGTTGAGTACTAATGTAACCCTGTACTGACATCATATCTTGTGGAGCTGCTTATGTTCTTGAATAGAGTTATCATTCTATTGTCAGAAGATTGTTACATGTTCTTGAACAATTAGGTAAAGGAAGTAGCAGACCCTTCTAACTCTAGATGTGTTCTGTTGTTACAAGGAATTGGAAGATTAACATGATTAGCACTTTATACTCATTTACAGTACAGTAATTGTGTCAAATCAATTACGTCTGTTTTCAATTAATCAAAGAATCACAACTACCATGAAAAATCATTCACTTTAATCTTTGAAATTTGCTGTGTATTAACTTTGGCAGGTCCTCTGTATAGCTTTAATTATTTATTATGGAACCCATTGTACAGATTTTGCCAGAGAAGTATAGCTACTATATAGAAGGTTGGATCAGGACATAAACCATATCACTGTTAGTGTTAGTGCCCAAGAGACAATGTGATTGTGCTTCTAGGAAATACTTTTGTTAATTAATAATTGTGTTCTATTGATTATTATATGTTAATTTATTATGTCTTAATTTACTGCGATATAAATGTTAGAATAATAAATGTCCTTGGAATATATAATACGTATTCTATATCTTTAAGTATGTGAATTAAAAAAATGAGATTATATGAATAGTGTTTATATTCCTAAAATATCCCTAATCGAGCATTGTTACTATAGGACAATAATAATGCATAAAGATTAGTATGTTTGTTGACTGATGACCACATCTCATTGGTCATAGGTATAGTGATACTAAAGTCAAAAACATAGGTGCATGTAAAATACTACATGGCACTGGATAGACCCACAGTGAGATTCTTCATGTTTAATAAAGTCATAAGAAAGTCTCACAGTGATAATGGTGTAATGATCCTCTGGCTTGAGATCATTATATTTCCATATGAGGATTAATATACTTTGACTACATTAAAAGTTACCTTTGACCGGGTGATGATAAAAGTGGACATCGGGTATATTATGAGTCGTATGAGAAATATGAATGATAGATAAAGGATTTAACCCTCCTATAATTAGGAGAGATATTATTGGCCTCTTGATTGAGTGAGACTATGAAATGCATGACCATGCTCAAATATTGATTTGTTTTTGATAGTCTACTCATTGATCAAGGAAACCCGGATTAAACGTTGAAGAGGATGACTAACAACATGCCTCTAGTTTAATCTATAATATTTGGTTAAAGGGATTATATTACACAAGAACATTAGTCACGAAAGGTTTAATCGAATCACCGATTTATTATTATTACTTGGGTAGCAATGATGTATTACTAGATGCCGCTCATTGTTTATAATTTTATATTGAATAATAAAATTATTGCCAACGTAATGATAACCTACAGGGTCACACACTAAGAACGCTTGAAGGATAATTGATTTAAATTATGAATTTAAATTAAATATTAATTTGAATTTATTTATGATATTAATTAAGTTAGACTTAATTAATTAATTAAATAGATATTCGAATTTACTAATTATTAGAATTCGAATTATATTAGAATATTAATTAAGTGTGACTTAATTAGTTATTTAATTAAGAATTCGAATTTGAGTAAAAGGCCAATATGATTGGGCCATGGAATACTGATTTATCTCTCTATATAAACATCTTAAAGTCTTAAATTAGATTTAGACTTTTTAGAGAAAACCCTAGCCGTTTGAGAGAGAAGATGGAGATGGAGAGAAATCAGTTTCCGGATGCTAGTACATCACTCCTTCGAAGATCAAGCATTCGTGTGGATACCGGTAGAGCGTAGATCGTGAGAGCGGGATGCGTGGTGATTCAATTAGCTAGGATCTCTGATGTTCATCCGTTATTAAAGCTTCTTTAAGGTAAATCATCAATCTCCGAATTAAATATCATGTTTTTGCATGGATCCTGCGGTAGGGTTTCGATAATTATTGGTTTTGTTTTAGTTTTTCCGCTGCGTTTGATGCTCGAAACCCTTCAATGGCATCAGAGCTACTTGCAAAAACGTTTTAATTCGGTTATATGTTACAGTTTTGATATATTAACGAGCATGTTTGATGATTGTCATGTATGATGCGTTGATTTTGATATATATGTATAAACTGTATGTTGATTATGATTGAGATGATTATATAATCTGTATATATATTGATATATATATATGTATATGATTTATGTTTGTTCTTGATATGGGGATTGTATACGATACGATTTTTGTATACGCTGCGCAGATTTGGTGAAATTTGTGTCCAATGTCCGATTTGCGCAAACGATATGTGTTTTCTGACTGGAAACGAGCGTCTGAACAAAACTGATAGCATAGCTATCATCGCCTGATAACTGGACAAGATTGGTTTTTCATTTTTGATTTAGAACAATGGTTGTTCGTTTTCATTGAATAATGTTACCTATGGGGTTGCACGTCTGTTTAATGGTTTATATGTTCTTGATCTTGATACTCCTGTCTATAATATAAGTAATAAACGTCTTAAGACAAATGACTCAAATCAAACATACCTCTGGCATTATCGTTTAGGCCATATAAATGAGAATCTTCGCATTTCCAAATTACATAGGGATGGATACTTGGATAAGTTTGATTTTGAATCATACGAAGTATGAGAACCGTGTCTCATTGGCAAAATGACTAAAGCTCCTTTTATCGGACAAGGTAAGAGGCCACCAAGCGATTGGAACTGGTACATAGTGATGTATGTGGTCCAATACGTACGATGGCAAGAGGTGTCTTTTATTATTTCATAACCTTTACTGATGATTTTAGTAGATACGGATATGTGTATCTTTTGAAGAACAAATCTGAATCATTTGAAAAATTCAAAAGAGTATAAGGCTGAAGTAGAAAAACAGATAGGCGACAATATAAAATTTCAAGATCTGATCATGGGGGTGAATACCTAAGCATGGAATTTAAGAATTTCATAAAAGAGTGTGGTATCGTATCACAACTCACTCCTCCTGGAACACTACAATGGAATGGAGTGTTTGAAAGGAGAAATCGTACCTTGTAGGACATGGTACGGTCGATGATGAGTCATGCGGATCTTCCAATCAGTTTCTGGGGTTATGCCCTAGAAAAGGCTACATAAACACTAAATCGAGTTCCTGCAAAAATGGTTTAAAAGACATCATATGTGATATGGACTGATAAACGTAATAGCGTGTTATTTATGAAAATTTGGGGATGTGAAGCATTTGTGAAACGTTTGGTCTCTGATAAGCTAGGATCAAAATCAGATAAATGTAATTTTGTAGGATACCCATTAGAAACTAAAGGTTATTATTTCTATAAACCTTCTGAGAACAAAGTGTTTGTTGCTCGAACGGCTATGTTTCTAGAGAAAGAACTTCTTTCTAAGAAAAATAGTGGGAGGACAATAGATCTCGATGAGGATCAAGAACTACAAGATAATGTTGAACCAGAGTTGGAACATGAGCAGAATGAGACTCAAGATGTTGAGAACAATGCTGCTCAAGAAACACAGGTCGTTCGTAGATCTAGTAGGATTCGCCATGAGCCAGAGAGATATTATGAATTTGTCCTGACTCAAAGTGACGATGTGATGCATATAGATGACGATGAGCCTCTCACCTAAAAGGATGCTATGAATAGTCCAGATTCTGAGAGATGGCTGGAGGCCATGAAATCTGAGATGGATTCCATGTATGAAAACCAAGTATAGACTTTGGTTGAACCACCTAATGGGGTAAAACCCATAGAGTGCAATTGGGTTTTCAAGAAGAAAACTGACATGGATGAAAATTTACAGACCTACTAAGCAAGACTAATGACGAAAGGTTTCAAGCAAATTCATGGTATTGACTATGATGAAACTTTCTCACCAGTAGCTATGGTCAAATCCATCAGGATTTTGCTTGCGGTAACTGCTTATTATGACTATGAGATCTGGCAAATGGATGTCAAGACCGCTTTCTTAAATAGGAGCTTAGAAAAGGATGTGTACATGACACAACCTGAGGGTTTTGTCGATTCAAGGTTTGCTAGAATGGTTTGTAAGTTGCGGCGATCCATTTATGGATTAAAGCAGGCCTCTAGGAGATGGAACATCCATTTTGATGAAACAGTCAAAGAATTTGACTTCATACAAAATGAGGATGAGCCGTGTGTTTATAAGAAGGTTAGTGGGAGCCATATGGCATTCCTAGTATTATATGTAGATGACATATTATTAGTAGGGAATGACATTCCTTCTCTATAGGATGTGAAGACTTGGTTGGGAAAAATTTTCTCGGTGATAGACTTAGGCGATGCTACCTATATCGTAGGGGTCAGGATCTATAGGGATAGATCTAAAAGATTAATCGGCTTAAGTCAGAGTACATACATTGACAAGGTGTTGCATTTTTGGGATGCAAGAGGCAAAGTGGGGCTATGTCCCAATGTCTCATGGGATAGCGATCTTAAAGGAAAACTGTCCTATATCATCAGATGATAAGGACTATATGAGTAAAGTACCATATGCTTTGGCAATTGGTTCTATAATGTATGCAATGATATTTACTCATTCTGATGTCTCGTATGCTTTGAGCATGATGAACAGATACCAATCTAATCCAAGTGAGGGTTACTGGACAGCTGTCAAGAATATTCTTAAGTACCATAAAGGGACTAAAGATTCGTTCTTGATGTACGGAGGAGATGAGAAGCTGGTTGTAAGAGGTTACACAGATGTTAGTTTCTAGACAGATAGGGATGATTATATGTCCCAGTCTGGATTCGTGTTTTGTCTAAATGGAGGTGCTGTAAGCTAGAAAAGTTCTAAGCAAGAGACAGTAGCTGATTCTACAATGGAAGCTAAGTATATTGCTGCTAGTGAAGCAGCCAAAGAGGCTGTTTGGATTTGGAAGTTTATTACAGGACTTGGTGTGGTTCCATCGATCGTAGATCTAGTTGATCTGTATTGCGATAATAATGGAGCCATTGCGTAGGCTAAGGAACCAAGGTCCCATTCCAAGGCAAAGCATATACTTAGAAGATATCACCTTCTTTGAGAGATAAACGAGAGAGGAGATATACATATATGTAAAGTGCATACTAATGATAATGTTGCGGACCCACTGACTAAGGCTTTGTCGTAGCAGAAGCACGATAGTCACACTAGTTCAATGGGTATTAGATACATTAATGATTGGCTCTAGTGTAAGTGGGAGATTGTTAGTGTTAGTGCCCAAGAGACAATGTGATTGTGCTTCTAGGAAATAATTTTGTTAATTAATAATTGTGTTCTATTGATTATTGAGAAAAAGGATCCTGAGATTAACCTCAGAAAAGTTTCGTGAGATACTCTTTAAAATTTATTGGGCCCGCAGGGCTAATTAATAAAATTTTAAACAATTCTTAATTTTACAGAAATGCCCACCCCATATTTACATATAAAATCTATGTATCTCAGGGAATTTACCTAACATATATCTTAGGCTCCCTACTCTTTTGATTATTATATGTTAATTTATTATGTCTTAATTTACTGCGATATAAATGTTAGAATAATAAATGTCCTTGGAATATATAATACGTATTCTATATCTTTAAGTATGTGACTTAAAAAAAATGAGATTATATGAATAGTATTTATATTCCTAAAATATCCCTAATTGAGCATTGTTATTATGGGACAATAATAATGCATAAAGATTAGTATGTTTGTTGACTGATGACCACATCTCATTGGTCATAGGTATAGTGATACTAAACTTAAGAACATAGGTGCATTAAAAATACTACATGGCACTGGATAGACCCACAGTGAGATTCTTCATGTTTAATAAAGTCATAAGAAAGTCTCACAGTGATAATTGTGTAATGATCCTCTGACTTGAGATCATTATATTTCTACATGAGCATTAATATACTTTGACTACATTAAAAGTTACCTTTGACCGGGTGATGATAAAAGTGGACATCGGGTATATTATGAGTCGTATGAGAAATATGAATGATAGATAAAGGATTTAACCCTCCTATAATTAGGAGAGATATTATTGGCCTCTTGATTGAGTGAGACTATGAAATGCATGACCATGCTCAAATATTGATTTGTTTTTGATATTCTACTCATTGATCAAGGAAACCCGGATTAAACGTTGAAGAGGATGACTAACAACATGCCTCTAGTTTAATCTATAATATTTGATTAAAGGGATTATATTACACAAGAACATTAGTCACGAAAGGTTTAATGGAATCACCGATTTATTATTATTACTTGGGTAGCAATGATGTATTACTAGATGCCGCTCATTGTTTATAATTTTATAGTGAATAATAAAATTATTGCCAACGTAATGATAACCTACAGGGTCACACACTAAGAACGCTTGAAGGATAATTGATTTAAATTATGAATTTAAATTAAATATTAATTTGAATTTATTTATGATATTAATTAAGTTAGACTTAATTAATTAATTAAATAGATATTCGAATTTACTAATTATTAGAATTCGAATTATATTAGAATATTAATTAAGTGTGACTTAATTAATTATTTAATTAAGAATTCGAATTTGAGTAATAGGCCAATATGATTGGGCCATGGAATACTGATTTATCTATCTATATAAACATCTTAAAGTCTTAAATTAGATTCAGACTTTTTAGAGAAAACCCTAGCCGTTTGAGAGAGAAGATGGAGATGGAGAGAAATCAGTTTCCGGATGCTAGTACATCACTCCTTCGAAGATCAAGCATTCGTGTGGATACCGGTAGAGCGTAGATCGTGAGAGCGGGATGCGTGGTGATTCAATTAGCTAGGATCTCTGATGTTCATCCGTTATTAAAGCTTCTTTAAGGTAAATCATCAATCTCCGAATTAAATATCATGTTTTTGCATGGATCCTGCGGTAGGGTTTCGATAATTATTGGTTTTGTTTTAGTTTTTCCGCTGCGTTTGATGCTCGAAACCCTTCAATGGCATCAGAGCTACTTGCAAAAACGATTTAATTCGGTTATATGTTACAGTTTTGATATATATATATACGAGCATGTTTGATGATTGTCATGTATGATGCGTTGATTTTGATATATATGTATAAACTGTATGTTGATTATGATTGAGATGATTATATGATGATTATATAATCTGTATATATATTGATATATATATATATGATTTATGTTTGTTCTTGATATGGGGATTGTATACGATACGATTTTTGTATACGCTGCGTAGATTTGGTGAAATTTGTGTCCAATGTCCGATTTGCGCAAACGATATGTGTTTTCTGACTGGAAACGAGCGTCTGAACAAAACTGATAGCATAGCTATCATCGCCTGATAACTGGACAAGATTGGTTTTTCGTTTTTGATTTAGAACAATGGTTGTTCGTTTTCATTGAATAATGTTACCTATGGGGTTGCACGTCTGTTTAATGGTTTATATGTTCTTGATCTTGATACTCCTGTCTATAATATAAGTAATAAACGTCTTAAGACAAATGACTCAAATCAAACATACCTCTGGCATTATCGTTTAGGCCATATAAATGAGAATCTTTGCATTTCCAAATTACATAGGGATGGATACTTGGATAAGTTTGATTTTGAATCATACGAAGTATGAGAACCGTGTCTCATTGGCAAAATGACTAAAGCTCCTTTTTCGGACAAGGTAAGAGACCACCAAGCGATTGGAACTGGTACATAGTGATGTATGTGGTCCAATACGTACGATGGCAAGAGGTGTCTTTTATTATTTCATAACCTTTACTGATGATTTTAGTAGATACGGATATGTGTATCTTTTGAAGAACAAATCTGAATCATTTGAAAAATTCAAAAGAGTATAAGGCTGAAGTAGAAAAACAGATAGGCGACAATATAAAACTCCAAGATCTGATCATGGGGGTGAATACCTAAGCATGGAATTTAAGAATTTCATAAAAGAGTGTGGTATCGTATCACAACTCACTCCTCCTGGAACACTACAATGGAATGGAGTGTTTGAAAGGAGAAATCGTACCTTGTAGGACATGGTACGGTCGATGATGAGTCATGCGGATCTTCCAATCAGTTTCTGGGGTTATGCCCTAGAAAAGGCTACATAAACACTAAATCGAGTTCCTTCAAAAATGGTTTAAAAGACATCATATGTGATATGGACTGATAAACGTAATAGCGTGTTATTTATGAAAATTTGGGGATGTGAAGCATTTGTGAAATGTTTGGCCTCTGATAAGCTAGGATCAAAATCAGATAAATGTAATTTTGTAGGATACCCATTAGAAACTAAAGGGTATTATTTCTATAAACCTTCTGAGAACAAAGTGTTTGTTGCTCGAACGGCTATGTTTCTAGAGAAAGAACTTCTTTCTAAGAAAAATAATGGGAGGACAATAGATCTCGATGAGGATCAAGAACTACAAGATAATGTTGAACCAGAGTTGGAACATGAGCAGAATGAGACTCAAGATGTTGAGAACAATGCTGCTCAAGAAACACAGGTCGTTAGTAGATCTAGTAGGATTCGCCATGAGCCAGAGAGATATTATGAATTTGTCCTGACTCAAAGTGACGATGTGATGCATATAGATGACGATGAGCCTCTCACCTAAAAGGATGCTATGAATAGTCCAGATTCTAAGAGATGGCTGGAGGCCATGAAATCTGAGATGGATTCCATGTATGAAAACCAAGTATAGACTTTGGTTGAACCACCTAATGGGGTAAAACCCATAGAGTGCAATTGGGTTTTCAAGAAGAAAACTGACATGGATGAAAATTTACAGACCTACGAAGCAAGACTAATGACGAAAGGTTTCAAGCAAATTCATGGTATTGACTATGATGAAACTTTCTCACCAGTAGCTATGGTCAAATCCATCAGGATTTTGCTTGCGGTAACTACTTATTATGACTATGAGATCTGGCAAATGGATGTCAAGACCGCTTTCTTAAATAGGAGCTTAGAAAAGGATGTGTACATGACACAACCTGAGGGTTTTGTCGATTCAAGGTTTGCTAGAATGGTTTGTAAGTTGCGGCGATCCATTTATGGATTAAAGCAGGCCTCTAGGAGATGGAACATCCATTTTGATGAAACAGTCAAAGAATTTGACTTCATACAAAATGAGGATGAGCCGTGTGTTTATAAGAAGGTTAGTGGGAGCCATATGGCATTCCTAGTATTATATGTAGATGACATATTATTAGTAGGGAATGACATTCCTTCTCTATAGGATGTGAAGACTTGGTTGGGAAAAATTTTCTCGGTGATAGACTTAGGCGATGCTACCTATATCGTAGGGGTCAGGATCTATAGGGATAGATCTAAAAGATTAATCGGCTTAAGTCAGAGTACATACATTGACAAGGTGTTGCATTTTTGGGATGCAAGAGGCAAAGTGGGGCTATGTCCCAATGTCTCATGGGATATCGATCTTAAAGGAAAACTGTCCTATATCATCAGATGATAAGGACTATATGAGTAAAGTACCATATGCTTTGGCAATTGGTTCTATAATGTATGCAATGATATTTACTCATTCTGATGTCTCGTATGCTTTGAGCATGATGAACAGATACCAGTCTAATCCAAGTGAGGGTTACTGGACAGCTGTCAAGAATATTCTTAAGTACCATAAAGGGACTAAAGATTCGTTCTTGATGTACGGAGGAGATGAGAAGTTGGTTGTAAGAGGTTACACAGATGTTAGTTTCTAGACAGATAGGGATGATTATATGTCCCAATCTGGATTCGTGTTTTGTCTAAATGGAGGTGCTGTAAGCTAGAAAAGTTCTAAGCAAGAGACAGTAGCTGATTCTACAATGGAAGCTAAGTATATTGCTGCTAGTGAAGCAGCCAAAGAGGCTGTTTGGATTTGGAAGTTTATTACAGGACTTGGTGTGGTTCCATCGATCGTAGATTTAGTTGATCTGTATTGCGATAATAATGGAGCCATTGCGCAGGCTAAGGAACCAAGGTCCCATTCCAAGGCAAAGCATATACTTAGAAGATATCACCTTCTTTGAGAGATAAACGAGAGAGGAGATATACATATATGTAAAGTGCATACTAATGATAATGTTGCGGACCCACTGACTAAGGCTTTGTCGTAGCAGAAGCACGATAGTCACACTAGTTTAATGGGTATTAGATACATTAATGATTGGCTCTAGTGTAAGTGGGAGATTGTTAGTGTTAGTGCTCAAGAGACAATGTGATTGTGCTTCTAGGAAATAATTTTGTTAATTAATAATTGTGTTCTATTGATTATTGAGAAAAAGGATCCTGAGATTAACCTCAGAAAAGTTTCGTGAGATACTCTTTAAAATTTATTAGGCCCGCAGGGCTAATTAATAAAATTTTAAACAATTCTTGATTTTACAGAAATGCCCACCCCATATTTACATATAAAATCTATGTATCTCAGGGAATTTACCTAAGATATATCTTAGGCTCCCTACTCTTTTGATTATTATATGTTAATTTATTATGTCTTAATTTACTGCGATATAAATGTTAGAATAATAAATGTCCTTGGAATATATAATACGTATTCTATATCTTTAAGTATGTGACTTAAAAAAAATGAGATTATATGAATAGTGTTTATATTCCTAAAATATCCCTAATCGAGCATTGTTATTATGGAACAATAATAATGCATAAAGATTATTATGTTTATTGACTGATGACCACATCTCATTGGTCATAGGTATAGTGATACTAAAGTTAAGAACATAGGTGCATTAAAAATACTACATGGCACTGGATAGACCCACAGTGAGATTCTTCATGTTTAATAAAGTCATAAGAAAGTCTCACAGTGATAATTGTGTAATGATCCTCTGACTTGAGATCATTATATTTCTATATGAGCATTAATATACTTTGACTACATTAAAAGTTACCTTTGACCGGGTGATGATAAAAGTGGACATCGGGTATATTATGAGTCGTATGAGAAATATGAATGATAGATAAAGGATTTAACCCTCCTATAATTAGGAGAGATATTATTGGCCTCTTGATTGAGTGAGACTATGAAATGCATGGCCATGCTCAAATATTGATTTGTTTTTGATAGTCTACTCATTGATCAAGGAAACCCGGATTAAATGTTGAAGAGGATGACTAACAACATGCCTGTAGTTTAATCTATAATATTTGGTTAAAGGGATTATATTACATAGGAACATTAGTCACGAAAGGTTTAATCGAATCACCGATTTATTATTATTACTTGGGTAGCAATGATGTATTACTAGATGCCGCTCATTGTTTATAATTTTATATTGAATAATAAAATTATTGCCAACGTAATGATAACCTACAGGGTCACACACTAAGAATGCTTGAAGGATAATTGATTTAAATTATGAATTTAAATTAAATATTAATTTGAATTTATTTATGATATTAATTAAGTTAGACTTAATTAATTAATTAAATAGATATTCGAATTTACTAATTATTAGAATTCGAATTATATTAAAGTATTAATTAAGTGTGACTTAATTAATTATTTAATTAAGAATTCGAATTTGAGTAAAAGGCCAATATGATTGGGCCATGGAATACTGATTTATCTCTCTATACAAACATCGTAAAGTCTCAAATTAGATTTAGACTTTTTAGAGAAAACCCTAGTCGTTTGAGAGAGAAGATGGAGATGGAGAGAAATCAGTTTCCGGATGCTAGTCCATCGCTCCTTCGAAGATCAAGCATTCGTGTGGATACCGGTAGAGCGTAGATCGTGAGAGCGGGATGTGTGGTGATTCAAGTATCTAGGATCTATGATGTTCATCCATTATTAAAGCTTCTTTAAGGTAAATCATCAATCTCCGAATTAAATATCATGTTTTTGCATGGATCCTGCGGTAGGGTTTCGATAATTATTGGTTTTGTTTTAGTTTTTCCGCTGCGTTTGATGCTCGAAACCCTTCAATCACAGACTGTGTCATTTACATGACAGCCATTGATTCTCTCAAAGTCCAAATGATTGCATGGTACTTTAGCAAAGCTATTTAGATTTTTATTAAAGGCTAAGAGAAAGGCACTCCCGCTTAACTAACCTATCAAAACCTGCATGAATAGGTGACTGATAGGTGGATTTTATATCCACTTGGAGCGTTCCATATCGGCTTAAATTGATTGTCTTGGACTCAAGTTTCTTGTAGTTTTGATGTGTTTTGCTTAGTTGTGCAGATTTACAAGAATGTTGATTAAGGTTGATGCTTCTATCGTTTTTGGAGAATTAATTGATTAAAATTCGGATTTTTGAGAAGGGTTGCGCAGTCTACACTGTTTTGGACATATCTGGAGTTCTAGAAGTCCGTTTTCAGCGATCTTACTGCCCACGCGAAGCTTGGGAGATTTTATACAATATGGGATAGGTGTTGCACGAGCAGGTTGCGCGTGGTAGGCGCAGCCTGCGTGACAAACAGACTGATGGGCGCAGGTTGCACGCGTGCGGTGCTGAAAAATTATAGTTTTTACTATTTTGGCCATATCTTGAGTTCTACAACTCCGTTTGGGGCCCGTAAGTAGTCCACGCGAAGCTAACGAGATTCTCTATCATTATAAAGTGGTCCAGAGGTCCAATTACAACTGGAATGGTCCAGAAATACTGAATAAAAGTCAGCAACGAATTTTCCTTAAAAAACAGAATCAGTTTAGGAAACGTATTTTTCAAAAATTCTATTTTAACTCTATTTTTGGTATTTTCTTGCTGGACAAGACTTCTAGAGCCTATATAAACACATCCAACCCTTGTAATTTGTATCATTAGGAGTAGAACCATTACATATCAATTACTTAGGTTTATTTGTATCTTTTCATACTTTGTTTTTATCATGGTTTCATTAGATCCCATGATGACGGGAGGTTCGATTATGAACTAATCGTTGTCATAGGATTCTAACGGATTTATTTATGGAGCTTTAGTATCTTGATGCTTTACAGATCTGTGTGTGATGTATATCTGATATCCTCGTATGGTTGTGCTTTATGAATTTAGATGCATAGCTAACATCTAATTTGTTAATCTCTTGTGAAGCGAGAGTGGATCTTGAGATTTAGAACTTGCCATGCTAGCATAGGATAGGTTGATGTTTTAACATCATGATTTGTGGCGTAAATAGAGATATTATGCTACCCTATGTGATCATTATGGATAACTTGTTCTTCAACCGTTATGTTTTCAAATTCTATAGAGATATAGGGTCTAAGCATAATTGGTGTCTATTCATCTTCTATCTCTTTTGTGGATGTATGTTTAGTTTGGTATACGTATACTGAGAGGTAGCGTGTACTTGTTTCGTGTTGTCCGATCAGATATCATAACCATTGCATATAGTGATTAAAGGCGTCAGATCTAAGCGAAGTATTTAATGAAGTTAGGATCCCATGGTTTATCTTGCATAAGTAATTCAATTTTAATTATCATTAGTTAAGTAATTCTTAGTTTTACTAAATTGCTTTTTAGTTAAATTAGATAATCAAAACCCAATATTGTTAATTGTCTTAGCAGTGCATAATAACCATACATTGTTGCATAGATACAAACTGAATTAAAACAATAACCAGATCTCTGTGGGAACGAACTCGACTTATTCATATATTACTTGTGACCACGTACGTTTGCGTGAATTAGTGCAAACAAGTTTTTGGCTCCGCTGCCGTGGATCATCGGTGTTTTATTTTTGGTTTATGTGCTTGTCAATAGTGGTCGTTAGAGTTCACTGACTCGGATTGCTTTTTCTCATCTATTCTTATATAGTTCGTTGGTGTTTCAGGTACTTGTTAGAGAGCGTTGACGTTGAAGATGGATTTTCTGTCTTACTATGGAGTTCAGCAGGTGGCTAGTGTTTGTGAGCTATGTGCGGGCACACATAAGACGTATCAGTGCTGGAGCAACCAAGGTGGTATTCAACAGCCTCAGCAATATGAGCGGTGTTTTGGCATTCATGATCCATCACAATATTGTTACTACGAAGGAGTTGATCCATATGTCACTTATGAGGAGCAACCATATTTTCAATATCATCCTCAACAGTACCAGCAAGATGTTCCGGATATGTCATATTTCTATGGAAGTGAAGAGTTTCAACATCAGCAACCTATTCCTACTTATCAGTCAGATGAGGTTCCTACTAGGGAGGAGATTAGGATGCTTGTGAAGAGTAATGAGGAGTCTCTCAAATCTTTGGCGATTCTAGTTGCTCAAGCTGTGAGAGCCTTGGAACAAGAGAAACAACAATGCATATTAGAGGCAATTCGAGGAAATAATGATGACTTGGAGCAGGGTACTGCATGCATAATTGAAGAAGACAAATTCCAAGAGGAGGTGAGTGTTCACAAGCCATGTGAGGAATTTGATCAAGCTAGTGAGGTGGATGATTTGGAAAGGGCACAATTTGAGACAGACATTGATGAGCTGCACAAATTTCAAGAATTGTTATGTGCATACCAAGAGGACACTGATGAGCTACGCAAATTTCAAGAATTGGTATGTGCGAACCAAGAGGTTGTAGAACATGGGAAAGATGCAGGTCTTCTACTTGTCTCAGAGTTTAAAGATGGAGGTAGCGCATTAGAGCCAATGGAGGAAGTTCTTTTTGAGGAACCAAAGGCTTCAGCAACTTACATTTACCCTCCTCCATTATATTCAAGCGAAGCCCGTGTGTTGTTCTACAAATTGACAGATTTTGGTTCAACAGATGAAGGCATTGGAATACAACATGGTTGTTACATGAATATGCCAAGCAAGGAGAAGGAGCAAAAAGTGTGCCACCGAGATGATGATGAAGTATTGCGAAGAGAGGACCAGGCGAATTATTATCATCCTTAGTGGAGGCTTGGAGGTAACGTCAAGCTATTGACGTTAAAGAAGCGCTTGGTGGGAGGCAACCCATGCCATTAGTGTAGGAAAAAAAAAATTTGAGTGTTGTATGAAAAAAAAAAAGAATGAGAGTATTGAAAGAAAAAAAAAATCTGTGTAAAAAAAACAATTCTGAGAGTTAAAAAAAAAAAATCGGATTTTTGGTGTGTAACGTAGGATGAGCCTGCGTTTCAGAGCAAATTGTGGTTGTGTAACGCAACTTGCTCATGCGTTACTGGTATAGAAGCAACTTGCGTCCCTAACGCGCAACTTGCGCTGGCGCAACTTGCGCTGGCCGCAAACTACCCCTCACGCGCGCAAGCTGCGCGTTCTCCAGTGGTACAGAATTTTTTTTTCAGCTTGTTTCTTCAGTTGTTGTGCGTCTGTGTTGTATATTATAAAAAAAGAAATTCTTTCCCCTCCCATTCTATTTATACCCCCATTCTCTCTAATTCTTTTCTTATTTTAATTCCAAAACCTCCCATCTCTTCTCCAAAAATTCTAAACCTATTTCTATTCTAATTCATATTATTATTAATATTATTATTATTATTACTATTATTTTTATTTTTATTATTATTTCATTATTATTATTCTTATTATTCTTATTATTTTTTATATTTATTATTATTATTATTATTATTATTTATTATTATTATTATTATTATTATTATTATTATATTTATTATTATATTTATTATTTTTTATATACCCACCTATACATACAACTCCAATTCCTCTTCTATTTTATTTAAATCTCTAAAAATTCAATTCTAAAGATGAATTAATTGCAAGTTCACCTCTTTGATTCGTATTGGGTAAATCTTTTTCTCTAATCTTATTTTTATTACGCATTTGTGTTCTTGTCAATTGGGGTTTTTGTAGCATTCAGGCAAGGTGGCCAGTCTATGGAGCTTGTACGCAGTTCCCTCCACCAGTTTCAACCGAGGAGGATGAGGACTCAGATGGTTAGGTATGTTTTCTGTTATTCCTTGTATTTACTTCCATTCAATGCGGACATTGAATATTTTAAGTTTGGGGGTGGTTTGAGGGATTAGTAGTTGTTGTATTAATTGTTCATGTAGGATTTCATGCTTTGCATATTAGTAGTAGTAAATTATGCATTTATGTTCGTGTTATCTACGTTTGTTTCATATAGGACATTCTGTTTTTATGATTCGTATATCATGTGAGTTCATAGTAGTTTGCATTTGCACCCATGCTTTATAGGAATTTTGTGTTGTTGATGCTTTTGATTTAGAAGTGATATGCTTTGTTCTTGTGCACACACATACACTAGTAAGTTGAAGATAGTAGACTTTTTGAATGTTGTAAGTGATTAGAAGGACATGAATATGTGCAAGATGATTTAGTTTGCATGCTTTGCATACAAGTAGGTGCATTAGAGAGATTTTTGCTTGCGATTGAGTATGTTTTTCCACCAAGTGAGATTTTGAGCCTTATTTCATATTTATTGCAAATTTATTCGTTTGTTTGAGTGTCCACGGATTGTTTGCATTGCTAGCAGTTGTTTGAGATCTTTCTTGAAACGCATGACATTATTTGACGATTAAAATTATAAAGGCATTTAGGAATAACCACATATTTTCCCATATTACCACACCATGTTTACATGATCAATTAGTTAACCCGTTGAGCTTAATCCAATTTTTTCGGTGACATACCACATTACTTGCCTAGACCTTTTTCTTGTATTAGCCTTACATTAATTTGAACCCACGTTGTCAATGGCTAGTAGAGTGCTTAAGGGAGTAATAAGGTGTGCAAGGTAGGGTTTATTGTTGGTCATACTTTTGGGGGAAATATTGAAAATTGGGTTTGTTTACTTGATAGTCGGCATGTGTAATAAAATTATGGGATCATTGTTATTGTTTATATTATTGTTTGTGTTATATTTAGCTCTCGAAGAAAAAAAAAGAGAAAAAAAAGAGAAAAAAAAGAGAAAAAAGAAAGAAAAAAAATATATATATTATGAGAGCATGTTTGTGTTTGTTGTGATCCTATATGTTTGTGTTTGTTGCGATCCTATTTTAGTCGACTAGTCGAGTGTTTGTTATAGTAAAATTAATTGGGGGGGGGGGGGAATAGGGTGTTGTTATGATTTATTATGGTACTTACTAGCTTTTGACACTTCACCTATTTTAGCTTATTTGACATACCTTGTCCCTAGCCCCGTTACAACCCAATTAAAGACCTTTTGATTATCGTCATTGATGTATGTTGTCTTAAGAGTTAGATTGATACCAAATGTCAAGCATGTTTATGATTTTGTTGGAATTGAGTGATACACTTACCCTTGTTCTTGAGTGAATATTCGTTTGTGAGTGGATTGTGAGTGTTTGCTTGCTTTTGCGTATGAGATCTCGAGTTTTGTCTCAAAGATGTACTCTTGTAGGCTTAGCATGTTTACACATGGACTTGTGAGAACTTATGCATGTTCATTGAGTAGACTATGTGAATAGTTGCACTTTCGACACCAAGACATTGCGTTAGAACTTTGATTCTTAAGTTGATATGACATGAGAGGATTTGAAGGTATGGTAGGATATTAGTACTAGATTATTTGCACTTTCATTTAGTTGCATTCATGTATTGCATTGCATTGGATTTTGTGGGTACATTCTCTATAGGCCCTCACGAGACCTTACTCGTCCACTAGGGCTGCTTAGGGGTTTAAAGGGCTTGTTGCATATGGCAAATGAAACCGTGATCACCTACGAAAGTGGTACTAGTTAGGTAGAGTTAGTTGTTTATGCTTGAGGACAAGCATCGGTTTAAGTTTGGGGGTGTGATAAGTGGATTTTATATCCACTTGGAGCGTTCCATATCGGCTTAAATTGATTGTCTTGGACTCAAGTTTCTTGTAGTTTTGATGTGTTTTGCTTAGTTGTGCAGATTTACAAGAATGTTGATTAAGGTTGATGCTTCTATCATTTTGGAGAATTAATTGATTAAAATTCGGATTTTTGCACGAGCAGGTTACGCGTGGTGGGCGCAGTCTGCGTGACAAACAGACTGATGGGCGCAGGTCGTGCGGTGCTGAAAAATTACAGTTTTTACTATTTTGGCCATATCTTGAGTTCTATAACTCCGTTTGGGGCCCGTAAGCAGTCCACGCGAAGCTAACGAGATTCTCTATCATTCTAAAGTGGTCCAGAGGTCCAATTACAGCTGTAATGGTCCAGAAATACTGAAGAAAAGTCAGCTACGAATTTTCCTTAAAAAACAGAATCAGTTTAGGAAACGTATTTTGCAGAAATTTTATTTTAACTCTATTTTAGTTATTTTCTTGCTGGGCAAGACTTCTAGAGCCTATATAAACACATCCAACCCTTGTAATTTGTATCATTAGGAGTAGAACCATTACATATCAATTACTTAGGTTTATTTGTATCTTTTCATACTTTGTTTTTATCATGGTTTCATTAGATCCCATGATGACGAGAGGTTCGATTATGAACTAATCGTTGTCATGGGATTCTAACGAATTTATTTATGGAGCTTTAGTATCTTGATGCTTTACAGATCTGTGTGTGATGTATATCTGATATCCTCGTATGGTTGTGCTTTATGAATTTAGATGCGTAGCTAACATCTAATTTGTTAATCTCTTATGAAGCGAGAGTGGATCTTGAGATTTAGAACTTGCCATGCTAGCATAGGATAGGTTGATGTTTTAACATCATGATTTGTGGTGTAAATAGAGATATTATGCTGCCCTATGTGATCATTATGGATAACTTGTTCTTCAACCGTTATGTTTTCAAATTCTATAGAGATATAGGGTCTAAGCATAATTGGTGTCTATTCATCTTCTATCTCTTTTGTGGATGTATGTTTAGTTTGGTATACGTATAATGAGAGGTAGCGTGTACTTGTTTCGTGTTGTCCGATCAGATATCATAACCATTGCATATAGTGATTAAAGGCGTCAGATCTAAGCGAAGTATTTAATGAAGTTAGGATCCCTTGGTTTATCTTGCATAAGTAATTCGATTTTAATTATCATTAGTTAAGTAATTCTTAGTTTTACTAAATTGCTTTTTAGTTAAATTAGATAATCAAAACCCAATATTGTTAATTGTCTTAGCAGTGCATAATAACCATACATTGTTGCATAGATACAAACTGAATTAAAACAATAACCAGATCTCTGTGGGAATGAACTCGACTTATTCATATATTACTTGTGACCACGTACGCTTGCATGAATTAGTGAAAACAGTGACACCATGTGACCATTTTTTCCATTCTGGTTTCTTACAAAGGTGGATGGATGTAAGATGGAGTGCCCAACCTGCCGACGTCCACTTCCACCAGCTTAGCAAGATGTTTTGTATTATTGCAACTTTAGTGACACAGCCCAACTTGTTAATTGTGGTATAACGCTTTTCACAACTTAGTAATATCTGATTGGCATCGAACTTTTATATCCTAATTTTTACTCTCTGATCAATTTAGAAAGCAACGACCAATTGGTGAAAATATCACTTATTTCAAAATAAAACACTAGATATTTTGCGCATGTATCTGATTTCACAACTTCTACATTATAGATTCTCCTACCAGTCTCTTGTTCAACTACATATCAGTGTCGTATAACTACATTATGGATTCTCTTACCCTGCTTTGGTAAGCATTTGCCAGTTTTATATTGATTCTGAAAACTGTTTTATGTTTCATAAATAAAATAGCATTTTCTGCTTGATTACCAATTGGTGAAGGTGGTGCTACTCGTGCTCCTATATGCACTGATCTAAAAAAAGATGCTTCTTTAAACAACAAATCAATTATATTGCAAATTGACAGTAAATCTCATCCAGTTTATGCAAGTATGTCTTTTGTCTACTTAACTGATGAATTGATTGTTCTCTAGTGACTGCCACAACCCATCGGGAAATAAATCCTTACAATGATTATGTTGTCAACTAAAAGCTTATGACTTTCTCATAGTATATTCATTATAGCCTAGACTAAGCAAAATATCAAGTAAGAATCAAGACAAGATTTATCTGAAACTTCATACAAGTACATGTTAGTCTCTATGGAGTGTTTCTTCTGCAAATCGGAAATGTCTATAATCTTAAATAGCATGCATCGATGGCCTATAGTTGTAACATGTGAAGTCTCTTTATATGGCCACATTATTTTTTTCCCACCAATAGTTATATAACATGTGAAGTCTTTGCATCTTCCCAGTTTAAATGGTAATATAACATAATATCAGCAGCACCCTTTTGTTGTACTTGAAATGCTGAGAGTAGTTAAAAAGTTTTAGTTCAGTAAATTTGACTTAAAAACAAGTGAAAATTGAAAATGTAAAAAAAACAACCAGGATGTGCCATTTTTTTTATATTTGTTACACTGCTACAACAATTAGTTGGAATGTATGCAGTATTGTCCCAATGTTTCATGGGATAGCGATCTTAAAGGAAAACTGTCCTACATCATCAGATGATAAGGACTATATGAGTAAAGTACCATATGCTTTGGTAATTGGTTCTATAATGTATGCAATGATATTTACTCGTTCTGATGTCTCGTATGCTTTGAGCATGACGAGCAGATACCAGTCTAATCCAAGTGAGGGTCACTGGACAGCTGTCAAGAATATTCTTAAGTACCATAAAGGGACTAAAGATTCGTTCTTGATGTACGGAAGAGATGAGAAGCTGGTTGTAAGAGGTTATACAGATGTTAGTTTCTAGACAGATAGGGATGATTATATGTCCCAGTCTGGATTCGTGCTTTGTCTAAATGGAGGTGCTGTAAGCTAGAAAAGTTCTAAGCAAGAGACAGTAGCTGATTCTACAATGGAAGCTAAGTATATTGCTGCTAGTGAAGCAACCAAAGAGGCTGTTTGGATTTGGAAGTTTATTACAGGACTTGGTGTGGTTCCATCGATCGTAGATCTAGTTGATCAGTATTGCGATAATAATGGAGCCATTGCGCAGGCTAAGGAACCAAGGTCCCATTCCAAGGCAAAGCATATACTTAGAAGATATCACCTTCTTTGAGAGATAAACGAGAGAGGAGATATACATATATGTAAAGTGCATACTAATGATAATGTTGCGGACCCACTGACAAAGGCTTTGTCGTAGCAGAAGCACGATAGTCACACTAGTTCCATGGGTATTAGATACATTAATGATTGGCTCTAGTGCAAGTGGGAGATTGTTAGTGTTAGTGCCCAAGAGACAATGTGATTGTGCTTCTAGGAAATTCTTTTGTTACTTTTGTTAATTAATAATTATGTTCTATTGATTATTATATGTTAATTTATTATGTCTTAATTTACTGCGATATAAATGTTAGAATAATAAATGTCCTTGGAATATATAATACGTATTCTATATCTTTAAGTATGTGACTTAAAAAAATGAGATTATATGAATAGTGTTTATATTCCTAAAATATCCCTAATCGAGCATTGTTATTATGGGACAATAATAATGCATAAAGATTAGTATGTTTGTTGACTGATGACCACATCTCATTGGTCATAGGTATAGTGATACTAAAGTCAAGAACATAGGTGCATGTAAAATACTACATGGCACTGGATAGACCCAAAGTGAGATTCTTCATGTTTAATAAAGTCATAAGAAAGTCTCACAGTGATAATTGTGTAATGATCCTCTGACTTGGGATCATTATATTTCTATATGAGGATTAATATACTTTGACTACATTAAACTTATTTAGATAATCATGAAAGACCCAATTCATTAAATCCATAAACACTGCCGGTGCATTCGTTAACCTAAAGGACATCACAAGAAACTCATAATGACCACAACGAGTTTGAAATGTAGTCTTCGGAATATCTTCCTCCCTCACTCGTAATTAGTGGTAACCCGATCTCAAATCTATCTTCGAAAAGAATATCGTCCCTTGCAACTGATCAAACAAGTCATTAGTGCGTGGTAAAGGATATAATTGTTTCTTATAGTCACCTTATTCAACTCCCTATAATCGATGGACAATCTCATAAAACCGTCATTCTTTTTCATAAACAATACTAGAGCACCCCATGGAGATACACTTGGCCTTATTAATCCTCAATCCAACAACTCTTGTAACTGCACTTTCAATTCCTGCAACTCTAACGGTGTCATTCTATATGGCGCCTTAGAAATAGGCTTTGCACATGGAACAAGTTCAATAATAAACTCCACCTCTCTCTGTGGTGGCAAACCTGGTAGCTCATCGGGAAAAACGTTTGTAAATTCATTCACAACTGGATAATCCTCAATGCGAGGCTTATTCTTAGACGTATCATTTACAAAAGCAAGATAGCCATCACATCCCTTAGACAAAAGTTTACTCGCCTATAAAGCTAAAATTATACTAACCTCGCCCTTCGGTTGAGAACCCTTATTTATAAAATCTGGTTTATCTGCATCCCCAAAGATCACCCTTTGCCCTTCACAATCAATAGTGGCATGACTCACTCAACCAATCCATACCCAAAATAATGTCAAAGTCATGCATCTCCATCGAAAGCAAGTTGACCTCATAATTTCTCTCCCCAACAGCTATCAGACACTCTCTGTACATTAGAAATTATAACAAAATTCCCCATATGAGGTAGAAATAGACATACGATGATATAGTAATGAAGGCACAACACCAAGATGATGAACAAATGATAAAGACACAATAGAGTGAGTCGAACCATTATCAAATAACATGTAAGCATCACGTCTACCAACAAGAAGTGTTCCTAAAACGGTACCTGAATGAGATGCTATTGATTAGTAGTCAATGTGAAAACTCTGCCAGAAGTATTCAGCTGACTACCACTACCACCTTCCCCTCCACCAGTGTTAGATGTCAAACGAGTAAAGCAAGATGATATGAATTAAAACTGAATACCTATCCTAACTGGTAGGAATAATTCATAAGTTGTGATGTTAAGAATAGAATTTACACATTATACTTCTTGTAATCCTGATCTTATAAAGGATTTAGCACTATATATAGGATTTATGTGTAAGACAGTTATCTGTATAGTTTAGTCAGGAATGAACAGTGTATCGGAGACTACATATCAGGAACAAAGAGCAAATCCTGATGACGGTCTAATACTGATGATGATCAGATACTGATGCAAGATGAAATCCTGATATCAATCGTGTTACTGATGATGTCATTATGGATGCTATAGAAACTGGCAAGTGCTATAAAACAGGATCGTTGTTTGAAGAACAAGCAAGAAGATATTATGAAGGAAAGAGTTTTCTATTGATGGAAACTATCGACTAGAAGGCAGAACATTGTCATGTATAGATTATATTTTTCTGTTAGTAGTTGATAGGTAGCATTATAAATACTCTCTCTATATCATTGTAAAAAGTGTCGTGTCGTAGTCGAACAAACGTGTGTTGTGAGTTCGTGTGCGTAGCTCTGTATAAGGTTTGTATTCGAGAGTTCGAAACAAACAGAGAGAGAGTTTTATTTTGTCAGCAACTGCTAAGGGTATTGTACACCTTTGGTAGAGTTTGTATTTGATCTTATTAATACAAACATTCGTTTATTCTTGTTCATATAATCAAGCAAAAATCAGACACGATTATATAACTTGTATTCAACCCCCCCCCCTTCTACAAGTTATTCAATTTAACAATTGGTATCAGAGCAGGGTGATTTCGAATAATCATAAAGATCTGCAATCATGTCTGGTTACAAGGATGGGAATACTAAGATTCCTATGCTCAAGAGAAACGAATATACTCTATGGGAAGTAAAGATGTTGCATCATCTGGAAGCAACAGATCCTGATTATCTTGACAGAATCAGAGATGGACCTTTTGTTCCAATAAATGTCATTGGACAAGCAACTGTTGATGGTGTGGTTGTTCCAGAACATACAGCAGAGAAGCCAAAATCTGAATGGTCAGATAAGGACAAGGAGAATGTTCTTAAAGATGCTAAAGTGAGAAACATATTATTCAACAGTCTTGATTTTGTTCTCACTAACTATGTTCTCTCTTGTAAAACTGCTAAGGATATATGGGACAATCTTAAGGTTCACTGTGAAGGAACTAAGCCTGTCAGGAAGAATATGAGGACATTACTTATACAACAGTATGAGTACTTTGAATCCAAGTCTGGTGAGTCACTTACTGATACCTTTGATAGGTTTACAAAACTCATCAATGAGATGGCCATGCATGGTAAATATTATGACTTGGAGGATATGAATACAAAGTTCATGAAAGCTTTGCCTGATTTCTACAATGATAAGATATCTGCGATTGAGGAAGCTAATGATCTGGATGAGATTTCATTAGAGGCAGTATATGGAAAATTGAGAGCTTATGAACTTGACAAGCAGCAGAAGAAGAGCAGGAGTGATGGAAAGATGAAGACTATTGCACTTACTGCTCAATCTGAAGTAAAGAAGCTTCCTGAAGAACAGCATGAAGAGATTGCTGTAAAAAATTCAAGGAAGAAGAAAAGCAAAGAAAGTTCTGAGTCAGAGACTACTGATATGGACTCTGACAACAATGATTCTGAATCAGAGATGCAGGAACTCTTTGCTATGTTTGCTAAAGCTTTCAAGAAACGTAGATTTAACAGGAGAAGATTTAGCAAAGGACCTTCTTAAAAGAAGGAGGAGAAGAAGAGTGACAAAAGCAAAAGTACAATTATCAAGCTTGATAAGGCCAAGATCAAGTGCTTTAACTGCAGCGAGTTTGGACACTTTGCTAGTGAGTGTAAGAAGCCTAGGGATTCAGGAAAGGGTAATGCACTTATGGTCACACAGAAGGATTGGGCTGATTCCAGTGATTCTGAAGATGAATTGGATTATGACAACATTGCATTGATGGCAAATAGTTCAGACAAACCTGGATCTCCAAAGAAAACTTCTCTATCCTCTGTTAAGGTATCACTTCACTCTCTTGATTCATTTGATAGCTTAAATTCTGATGAAATTAGATCTATCCATGCTGAGTTTAAGAATTTTTTGACTAATTTTAGAATTCTTACTTGTGAAAGAGATGAACTTAAGGTTAAGAATGATAAATTAGTTGATAGAAACAATTTTCTTGAATCTGAATTAATTCAAATGGAAGAAAACAAGTTAAGTTCTGATAAAGCTAAGCATGATTATAGTGTTATTCTTGAGGCTTATGACTATGTCAGAAAAGAACTAGAAGAAGAGAGAGATGTGATTAAGACCATTAACAATTCCAGTAAAAAGACTATAGAAATCTTTGAAAGTGGAATTCGTGGTAAGGTTAATGGTTTAGGTTTTGATAAGGCTAGACAAGAAGAAAAAGTAGCTATTGTCAATGATGAAAGTAAGGTAGAATCTAGCACATCTAAATCTGAAGGTAAGAAAATTGTTTCTGAACCTAATCATGTTAAATTTGTTGATTCAAAAGGTACCCCTGTTGTACACAAAAGGATTAACAATAGTAATTCAGATGAGAAAGTGTTAGAGAAACCTAAGAATGTAAACATAGGGTTTCTGTCTAAGTCTCAGTTGAAACAGAGATTAGATGGTCTTTCAGAGTCTAGCAAGATCAAAAGAAATAGGAATGGAAAAGAAGGTATTAACAAAGAGAATAATTACAAGAATGTACCTGATGCACCTAGGAAAAAATGCTATAAGTGTGGAAATCATAATCATTTGGCCCTAGACTGCAATCAAAAACCTTCCTGGAAAACTGAGTCCAGATTCCCCAAGACTCAGAAAATTCAATACCAACCACAAAAAGCTTGTTATCATTGTGGTAGTTTACTTCACTCCATTTACATGTGTAGAGAATATCATGAACTGTATTATGACTATTATTCCTTGAAATCTGAAACTCCTAGTCACAAACAGTCTGTGAAATTAGAATCTAAGATTGACTCTACAACAGGTAAAGTAAAAGCAAAATCTTCAAAGCCTGTTGTTTCTAAATCTAGTAAGAAAGGATCCAATCAAAGTTGGGTCCTAAAAAATTCTAACTAGTTACTTTTTGTTTGCAGGGCACAGGAAAGAAGCATTCAATTATCTTGGACAGTGGATGCTCTGGACATTTGACTGGAAAGAGGTCCCTGCTTACAAAGTTTGAGAGGAAAGCTGGCCCAGTAAGGAGAAACTCTGGGATATAGCTCAATTGTTTTGGGGAATGTCATCATAGAAAATGTAGCACTGGTTGAAGGCTTGAAACATACTCTTTTAAGCATAAGTCAACTGGGTGATAAAGGTTACAAATCAATCTTTGACAAAGAAGGATGCAAAATCTTGAATATGCAGAATGGAGACATTATTCTAACTGGTCAAAGACATGGTAACATATATGAAGCCAGCTTAAGTGATACATCTAAAGGAATTGTTAGATGTCTCTACAGCAAAGCAAAAAGTGATGAAAGCTGGAATTGGCACAAGAAGCTCTCACATCTTAATTTCAAGAAGCTTAATCAACTTGTTAAGCACAATTTGGTGAGAGGCCTACCTCAGGCAAATTTTGTGCAAGATGGACTTTGTGATGCATGTCAGCTTGGAAAGCAAAGAAGAACCACTTTCAAGAGCAAGACTGAAAATTCAATTACTGAACCATTTCACATGCTACATCTTGATTTGTTTGGTCCAGTAAACATTATGTCCATCAGCAAGAAAAGATATGCTCTAGTAATAGTGGATGATTTCACAAGGTTTACATGGGTGTTCTTTCTACACAAGAAGGATGAAGCTCCTCAGAAAATCGTTGAACTTATCAAGAATATTCATAATAACTCTGAGTACAAAGTCAAAGTACTTAGAAGTGACAATGGTACAGAATTCAAGAATTCTACAATGGAGGGGTTTTGTGCAGACAAAGGAATCACTCAACAGTTTTCTACACCTGGTACACCTCAACAGAATGGTGTAGTGGAAAGAAAGAACAGGACTCTCACAGAGGCAGCAAGAACCATGCTTGTAGATGCAAAACTTCCAACCTACTTTTGGGCAGAAGCTATTAACACTGCATGTTTCACTCAAAATTGTACCTTGGTAAATAGTCATGGAAAAACTCCCTATGAGATGATCAAAGGAAAGAAACCAAGTGTGAAATACTTTCACATCTTTGGATGCAAATGCTATGTCCTAAAAGTTCATCCAGAACAACTTGGAAAATTTGAAGCCAAATCGGATGAAGCAATTTTTCTAGGATATTCAGCATCTAAGGCCTTCAAAGTTTATAATCTCAGAACTCACATTGTTATGGAATTAATTCATGTTGCATTTGATGATAAGAAATTTGGAATTCTGCAAACTGATGAAAGTCATGACAAATTGGAATTTGAAAATCTGAAGAATTCTGAGCTACTCTCCAGTGATGATGAAGGTTCTCCAGAAGGAATTTCTATTGCTTCTCAAAGGAATGCTACTGTTGAGGGGGAGCAAATAAATCAAAGAGAACACAGTGATCATCAAGAGCAGACTAGCTATTCAGAGTCTACTCCATCAGGAACTGATCTTTCAAAGTCTACTGAGGAAGGATCAGTAACTAACAGCAATATGGAATCTACTGATTCTATTGATCAAAGGAGAATTTTTGAAGGTAGAGAGAATTCTTCTACAAGAGATACTACTAACTTAGGGGGAGAGTCTAGCAGAGTTAATCTACCACCTGTTAGTAAATGGACAAAGGATCATACTGAAGATTTGATTATTGGTGATCCAAATAGTGGTGTTCGAACTAGAAGATCAATTCAAAATGAATGCTTGTATAGTTGCTTTCTCTCAAAGAATGAACCTAAGAAGGTTGAAGAAGCCTTACAGGATCCTGATTGGGTAATTGCAATGCAGGAGGAGTTAAATGAGTTTGAGAGAAACAAAGTCTGGAAACTGGTACCAAGACCTAAAGATAGATCTATTGTTGGTGCAAGATGGGTTTTCAGAAACAATCTAGATGAATCTGGTATGATTGTAAGAAACAAAGCTAGACTGGTGGCCAAGGGTTATTCTCAGGAAGAAGGCATTGATTATGATGAGACCTTTGCACCTGTAGCAAGATTAGAAGCAATCAGAATGTTTCTTGCATTTGCAGCTCATTCAAAATTCAAGGTATACCAGATGGATGTAAAGAGTGCTTTTCTAAATGGCAAACTTGATGAGGAAGTATATGTGGAACAGCCACCTGGATTTGTTGATCCAAAGTTTCCAAATCATGTCTACAAACTTGACAAGGCACTCTATGGACTAAAGCAGGCACCAAGAGCATGGTATGAGACTTTGTCTAAATTTCTTCTTGAAAATGGCTTCACAAGAGGTACAATTGACAAAACTCTATTCTTTAGAAAGATACAAGGTGAATTGCTTTTAGTTCAAGTTTATGTTGATGATATTATTTTTGGTTCTACTAATGAAAAGTTGTGTACTAAGTTTAGCAAGCTTATGCAGTCTAAGTATCAGATGAGCATGATGGGTGAATTAAATTATTTCTTAGGCTTGCAGGTCAAACAGACTGAGACTGGTATTTTCATTAATCAGTCAAAGTATATCAAAGATCTTTTAAGAAGGTTTGACTTTCAAGACTGTGCAGTTGCAAAAACACCCATGGCAACAACCACTAAACTAGACTCTGATCCTAAGGGGAAGAGTGTGGATAATACTAGTTATAGAGGCATGATAGGCTCATTGTTATATCTAACTGCAAGTAGGCCAGATATAATGTTTTCTACCTGTTTATGTGCTAGATTCCAAAGTGATCCTAAGGAATCTCATTTAATTGTTGTGAAGAGAATTTTTAGATATCTCAAAGGAACTCCAAATCTTGGTTTGTGGTATCCTAGAGAATCTGATTTCTTTCTCATTGGCTATTCAGACTCTGATTATGCAGGGTGTAAGATAGATAGGAAAAGCACTACAGGTACATGTCAATTCTTGGGAAATAGATTGATTTCTTGGGCAAGCAAGAAGCAACAATATGTTTCAACCTCAACTGCAAAACCTGAGTACATAGCAGCAGGCAGTTGTTGTGCACATCTCCTTTGGATAAGAAATCAGTTGATGGATTATGGTATGACACTTAGTAATATTCCTATGTTTTGTGATAATACTAGTGCTATTAAAATTGCAGAAAATCCAGTTCAACATTCAAGGACTAAGCACATTGATGTCAGGTATCATTTTATTAGAGAACATATTGAGAATGGTACTGTGGAACTTCATTTTGTTCCTACTGACAAACAGCTTGCAGATATTCTAACTAAACCACTTGATGAGACTACATTTAGTAGATTAGTAAGTGAGTTAGGAATGTTAAATTTTTAGATCTTTAACATCTGCAATAGTAGCAAGGTATGTTGTTTTTAGCTTATAGACTTGATATTCTTGTCAGGATCTATATTTGATTGTTAAATGCTTTAGCTATAACACTTTGCCTTGATAAATTTCAGTATGATAGACTTGTTAATAATCATCAGGATTTGATTTGTTATCAGGATGCTGACGTCATCAGTATTGTGTCAGTATCAGGATTGTGAAAATTGTTTCAAATCCTGACGTTTACTTTGTGTAGTAATCTAATTCTGTGATGTGTTAAGTCTATGCCAGCATGTTTTGATATTTGCATACTGATAATTTATACATCATTCAATAATCAAAAGACAAGTAGATAACAAGAAATTGTATTTTCATTAATTAAAATCATTACATATATGGAAATGAAATACAACATCTTTGTGTCTAACTTCTACTGATAATTCTATACTTGTTTATTGATATGAATTCTGAGGTACAGGACAAGGAGCATCTCAAGAAATCCATCAGGGGATTGAATAGCCTCGTCTACTCTTGGATTCCTTGTCTGGGCGATTTGAATGAGAGCAACTAACTTAAATGTATAGCATCCCCATCAAGATCAACCTCAGACTCTCGGCCAAATTCTTCATCCTCAAGTTTTGAGGAGGTTAGGGGAAGATTGTATCCAACATATGGATGTTCTAGGAGAAACCTCTGGATATTATCGGAAACAAATCCATCCATGATTAGTTCGATGAGAGGAGTCATCTTTTCAAAGAGATGATCAAGAACATGATGTTCATCGATCGTGAAAGATCTAAAGAATGGGTTTGAATGGAATTTTGGTTTGAGGAGCATTGTTGAGAAGAAAAGAAATTGAAAGGTTTATGGAGAATAGCATAAGGCGTCTGTTTCTTTTAAAGAAAGACGTGAGAAGCTGAACAGTCACTTGGAAGTTTTAATGAAGTCAGATGCTAATTATTGCGTGTGACTGTATTTCTTGTTTTCAAGAAATATTGAATATAACTAACCAATTGATTTTTGTTCAGATTAATTGTTTATTTCTTTTTCAGATAAAAAGAAAAATGCCACGTGGAAACTCCATATTAAGTCTCTGGAATCAGGATGATATTGATTAGGATTTCATGTGTGACCATCAGGATTTGAGAATTATTATCATATTGTATTTTGTGATTATTTTGATGAGAGGTCAACAGGAAAAGGAAGCTGATCAGTATTGATTATTTATACCCTGATTTATTTCATGAAAATCAATTTTGGATTTTATTTTCCAAAAATCATGGGTAACCGCACTTTTCAGGGACTGACACCTGTCAATCTACGTGTCAATATGGGATAGTGGTCTGAAAGATTTGTTAAATATATTTGTTTTGAAACTCTAATCGTGTAATTGTTTTATCTAATTTTACATTCTCTAAAGCAAAAACCACTCTTGAGTTTTCAAAATCACTAATCTATTTCAAGAAATTTTCAAGTTCTTTTTAGATCAAAAATGGCAGCTTAAAGAAGATTACCTAAATCAATAGCCTTCAAGTTTGGTGACTTCGATTTTATGACAAACAATCATGTAGCAGCTATCACCAACAAGAAAGGAGTGTCATATGATTTTCATCCAATCATGGACTTTCTGGCATATGGACCATTAAGTTTTGCATTGACAGCATCTCCACAAATTTATCAAGCAGCTGTTACACAAGCTTGGGAAAATGCTGAGGTAATTGATTCTACTCAGAGTCAATCAGGTAAGATTGTTCTACATTTAGGACAAGATTCATTTGACATTACTGAATCTGTTGTTAATTCAGTACTTTGCTTACCTGTAATTGATAGTTATGCAAGTGAACCATATGATGATAATGTAAGAACTATGTTGTTTGAATTAGGTTATAGTGGACCTCTAGACAACATGAGCCAGTTGAATAGGTCTTTTCTTAGAAAGGAATGGTCTTTTTTCTTTGATCAAATTGCTAAATGTTTTACTGGTAAATGTAGTTCTTTTCAGTAAATTACTTCTGTTACATCACATATTGCTTATAGTTTGCTTTATGACAGAGTAATAAACATTGGTCATATTATCTTAAGTCAGATGAGTATTAAACTTGGGTTAAGAGATCAAAACAGGAAAATGGTTTATTATCATAGATTTATGCAAATGTTTATTAACCATTTTATTCCTGATGTTGAAGCTAGATTTGGTAGGGAACATTGTGTTTCTTCTTATGAACAGCAAAAGAGAATTTTCTCTGACATTACAAAGAAGGACAATGAAAAGAATCTAGATGAAATACCTGAAATTTATTATCCACATCATGTTCAGGTAATTCTTAAAACTCATCTTCCTACTTTCTACAATTCTTCTTTCTTTTGTGGTGAAATGGCTCAGGAAGCTCAATTGGAGGAGAACCCACCTGTGTCTACCCAAGTAGCCCAAAACATTATAGTCTCTGAAATAATTCAAGAACCAAATTTTGATCCACAGCCTATTGTTTCAAAGAAACCAACCTCTGGTGTTTCTCAAAAGACATCAGTTGTAAGGAAGAGAAGATTTGTTGTGTCAAGTAGTAGTAATTCTAGTGAAGATGATGATAATTTAACTCTTGATGAGAGAGCAGAATTGAAGGTTGCAATTCAACTTTCTCTGTTAGCACATAGAGATGAAAAACCTAGCCACAGCCAGGCTACAGTCTCCCAAGAGGCTGTAGTTCTTAAAAAGGGAAAACAGTTACTGGATACTGTCTCTCAAAAGACTGTGTCTATTGAACAAAGATCTCATCCCAAGATCACTTCTATGTCTACACCTCTTGAATCTTCTCAGGATAAATCTTTTGCTCACTATACCAGGAGAATAAGGAGAAAGATTCAATTGTCACCTACACACACAGAGTCTAGTCCAACTAACATTATGCAGGTTTCTACACATCAAGCTACATCTATGTCAGTATTTGACAAGAGAGATCTGGATATTGATTCTTCATGGGAAACTACATTGTCATACAGAATGGCTATGGGACTTATCTCTCTAAAAGTGAAACTTTCCAGGCCAGTTCTAAATTTTATAAGTGAAAGTGTTCCTAGACTTTCATTTCCTGAAGAATATGGACTTCTACATCAAAGACTTGACTTAATGAAGATGTATTTCTATGTATCTGTCAGAAGACAATTAGTCAAGAAATTTGGACTCTCGAAGCATGTTGCACTTCAATCACTTCATGCATATTTATTTGACAAGGATGTCATTATTGAAGATGCTTTAGCTCAAGGTGAACAACTGGAAGAAGTAGATAGAGGAATACAGTCAACAGAAGATACTATTGCACCAGTGGTGAATAGTAGGAAAGATCAGATCACAGTCACTGCAACACAAGAACCATCTAGTCAGAGGTTGGATGACTCAGGAACTGTGATAGCTGATGTTGAAAGGACTTCTGTGATGACTGAAATTGCAAGTGAGAAACCCTATGATATGGGAGGAATGACTTTGGTTGATTTTTCTGAAGATCAAACAAATTTTGTTCAGTCAGAGTCTATCCACCTTGAGGGTGAGTCTCAGTAAACAACACTTAAAGACGGTGATGTACTAACTATGATGTCTAATGAAGTATTACTGAAGACATCAGAGTCTAGTAAAGAACCTGAAAGTGGTATACTGGAGCCTGTAGTCTCTGGAAGGAAAGAAGATGATAGTATGGGTTCAGAGACTATAGCAGCTCACTCCTTGGAGAAAACCTCAAGCCCCTTGCCATATGAGGAACCCTCTCTCTATGTGAGTTCAAGTATAAAAACTCCTTCTAGCCCTTATTTTTCTGTAGGTCATGAGAGCACTTATCCAAATTTGAGTGATACACTTGAAAAGATGGACTTAGATCTACAATTAGAGAGGCTGGCTCCTGACCAGGAAAAAGGTGAGGTAGAAAGAGTGTTGACTTTAGTAAGTCAAAGTGAGAATGAGGGTATGGATGATCAACTCCATAGTGAGGGAGAGAAAATTAGGAAACCATCATTTGATTTCTAGGATCAGGTTTTTCCTGAATCTTGGTCTGAAAATTTGGATATGGATGCTGGTACTTATTCATTCATCAAAATGTATCAGAAGAATGACCTAGCACATCACAATGCAAAGCCAGAAGTAAAAGCTTAGAAGCAAAAGGAGAGGCTTGCAGGAATCATTAACAGAAGAGGTGCCAGGATAAAGCAATCTCTTGATACGTATGTACCAGATGAAGTTCCTAATGATCCTAGTGTTCCTTTGTATGTACTTCCAATATCAGCTAGAATTGAGACATCTACAGTCTCTGATCACTCTAAGGAGGAGTCAGGATTTGAAGATGTTAGTACACAGAATACCGGTGAAGGAGATGATGATCATGTTTCAGCTACAGATCAGAAAGATGAAGATGTTGATACTTCTAATCAGGTGTTATTACTTGAATATCATACAACTCAAGCAACTTCTTCTACAAGACTTGAAGATACAGTTCTTTCTGATTCTGATACTGAAGATACTAGAAGCACTTCCAACATTGAAGTTCATTCTGATGTTTTGAAAGATATTTAGAATTCTCAAATTGCTATACAAACAAGACTTCAATTACTTGAAGATAACCAAGTCACAATTATAGAAAATCAAGCAGTTCTGATGAATATCATTTGTTCTATTTCTGAATCTCTTGGAATTAATGTTGCTGATGTCAAAAAGGGGGAGATAAAGACAATTCAAAGACAACAACAACAACACCAGACCGGGGGAGATAAAGAGCAGACAAAGGGAAGTAAAAAGAAGAACTAGGAGTGACAGTGGTGAATCTTAGCTAGGAAGTGGTAACGGAAGAGCAGCATTAATAGTGAAAATTCTTTCTTCTAAGTACTAGATAAACGTCTACATCTGGGAAGGAGGTACTTAACTTCAAAATTCCACATTCGTAAATTCTATTCTGGTTGTATTGTTATATGTTTTGACATCCACAACTTAGATTTATGCTTCAGATTTTAAAGCATAAATAAGGGGAGATTGTTAGGAATGATTCATAAGTTGTGATGTTAAGAATAGAATTTACACATTATACTTCTTGTAATCCTGATCTTATAAAGGATTTAGCACTACATATAGGATTTATGTGTAAGACAGTTATCTGTACAGTTTAGTCAGGAATGAACAGTGTATCGGAGGCTACATATCAGGAACAAAGAGCAAATCCTGATGACGGTCTAATACTGATGATGATCAGATACTGATGCAAGATGAAATCCTGATATCAGTCGTGTTACTGATGATGTCATTATGGATGCTACAGAAACTGGCAAGTGCTATAAAACAGGATCGTTGTTTGAAGAACAAGCAAGAAGATATTATAAAGGAAAGAGTTTTCTATTGATGGAAACTATCGACTAGAAGGCAGAACATTGTCATGTATAGATTATATTTTTTTGTTAGTAGTTGATAGGTAGCATTATAAATACTCTCTCTATATCATTGTAAAAAGTGTCGTGTCGTAGTCGAACAAACATGTGTTGTGAGTTCGTGTGCGTAGCTCTGTATAAGGTTTGTATTCGAAAGTTCGAAACAAACAGAGAGAGAGAGTTTTATTTTTTCAGCAGCTGCTAAGGGTATTGTACACCTTTGGTAGAGTTTGTATTTGATCTTATTAATACAAACATTCGTTTATTCTTGTTCATATAATCAAGTAAAAATCAGACACGATTATATAACTTGTATTCAACCCCCCCCCCTTCTACAAGTTATTCGAGTTAACACTAACGTATACCCAAGCTCAAAGGTCAACTTAAATATGATTTCTACAAGGAAGAACCTGAGCTCTGATGCCATCTTTGTGACACCCCCTTCCTAAAATGGAGGGAGATATTACTTAAAATCCATAAACCTGCGTATAGATCTCTAAAATAGCCTCTAAATAATGATTAAATAGTATAATAATCTCCGAATAATATTAACATCCAAATTACAGTTCAAACCAATAAATATGAAAAACCAAATCTCTAAATAAATAATCAAGTCTAAATAATGCTAGAACTCCATAAATCCTAAGCAATGAAATAAAAATAGCTCTCCATCACACAGTCCCAGATCCCCCTAAGCACCTGCCAGAAAAAGAATATGGCATGAGCCAACCGTCCAGGGGTTAAGATATTTCATACCGAGAACAGACCAGAACAGATACAAATACACATGTCATGGGGTAACTAATTAGTGTAACAAATTAGATAATGTGTACGACATATACAACATCATACCGCCAAATTAAATCACAAATTAAATCATAAATTAAATCAAAATTTGGGTGCACCCACGTATAAGCTCGCACACCTGAGCTATCAGAAGGATACGTTGTGACAAATCACACAACCATGGAAGTGTCATGTCACTGGTGCCGCAATGACATGGATGTAGTACCCCTATAGCTGCTTAACTCGGTATACCTTATATCACTATGAATTCAAATAAAGTATTTGACAAAATCTTTAAAATCATAATAATTTTTTTTAAAATATTTATAGCAGATATATAACTTGAAAAATTCTAGAAAATTGTATAAACAGATATTTAAATATTTCAAATCAGATTTAAAAATCACATTCAAAGTCGATGAAGTAAAACATTTTTCAAAACCAAAATAGTCAAAACAATCAAAAATCAAGTGAACAGATTTGGGAACAAAACAAATCTAACATAACTAATCCTAACATGAGTAGTGCGTGCTGAATAAAAAGGAAAGAGAATCCATATCTCGAAAATAGCAACCTCATACTCTAACAAAAATTCACAAACGATCCGCTAAACTCCCACCCCGATCTAAATACAAAATATATAATTTATAAATTATATACATTCTCTTTATATTTAATCATTAAACTCATTCCAGTTACTAATATATATCAATTATTTGCAACTTCGATTGACATGTACATATACTAACCATTGCAGTCACCGATATCAATTCTGTAAAACCCCAAGTATTTTCTTTTGGAGCTATCTTAACATTAAATTAATATTATTAAGAGTAAATTATACTTTTTGTACTCCTACTTTACTCAATACACCACTTACAATATTATAATTAAAAATTGAGCACTTAAAATACTAATGTTTGTATTTTATTACACTTTATTGCATTCCGTTAATTTGAGTTAACTCCATTAGTAATTTAAGGAGTAAAGTGCACTCTATTTTCTTGCACTTTGTGTAAAGTGCATTTTGTGTACTCACATTTTACTCTAAATTTTGAACTAAAGTATTGCAAGCGGTGTCTTGAGTAAAGTGCGAGTACGCAAAATGAATTTTACTCCCTAAATTACTAACAGAGTTAACCTAAACTAACGGAATACAACAAAGTGTAATGAAATACAATTATTGATATTTTAAGTGCTCGATTTTAAATTATAATATTGCAAATTGTGTCTTAAATAAAGAGCAAGTATAAAAAATACACTTTACTTCATTATTAATTACGACATACATTTAAATATATAAAATCATTGTTTTAATCTACCTAGACACACGCACATGACAACTACTCCCTCCGTCCCTCTTATTTCTTTATAGTTTCTATTTTGGGACGTGCCTCTCATTTCTTTACATACTATAAATAGTAATTTTTAACAATAAAATACATTATTACATCCACTTTTGGAATATTAATCTTAAACTTGTCATTTAATTATTGTTTTACTATTGTTATTTTGTTTAGTTAATGACTTGGTCGGAACGTCAATAGAGAAGTTGTAGGATCGTGAGAATAAAGCAATGTTGTAAAAATTGCTAGGCGGGTCTAGGCGGTGAGCCTACCTTCTAGCGAGTAATCGGCTAGGCGACGATTAATCAGAATGATTAATCGGAACATTAATCGGATGTATTAAAATATTATTTTTTATATAATTTATTTTAAGATTTAAAAATATATTTAAAACCGCCCAATCCCGCCTAATCCCGCCTAGGCGCCGCCTAGGACCGCCTAGGCACCGCCTAATCAAAAAAACGCCTAATGCCCGATTTTTACAGATTTTACGCGTTTAATGGACGCCTAGCGCCTAGGCACCTAAGCGCCGATTAATCGGCCGCCTAGGCCGATTTTTAGAACACTGGAATAAAGTGGCAGAGAGTTTGTAGGGAAGCAGTTTAGCCCACTCCTAGTTTTTAGTTACCACCTTTATGGTTAGTCTATTTATATTGTATGTGTACATTCTAATCAAATAACACAGAACTCGTAGTTTACTCTTCTGGTGTTCTTTACTTGGTTACACCAAGGTCTTAAATTTCAACATGGTATGAGAGCTACCGATTCTCGAGGCCTAACATGGTGAAGAAGTTGTTACCGATCTAGATGCTACAAGAAGAGGCAGCTGTATTAAGAGGTGTTTGCATCGATGCTCACCAGTTGTTTGATAAAAAGACTGAACCAAAGGTGATGGTTTTGGTGCTAAAATTATTAGTACCTTCGTGTTCGTGTGTTGTGTTTGTAGATAAAGGGAGATGATGATGAACTGGGGTTTGTACGTGTGTGCACAACAACCATTATGTTGTGCGAATCATAGGCGATGTGGCGACAGCGAAGATGTTGCTGTTGTCCTTGTGTTGTTACGTTTGTTGTTGATTTGGTGTATGTATTTGGTGTTGACCATCTGTTTGCACTAAATCACGCTAGCGTACGTGGTCATAAGTAATATATGAATAAGTCGAGTTCGTTCCCACAGAGATCTGGTTATGGTTTTAATTCAGTTTTGTACCTATGTAACAATGTATGGTTATTATGCACTGCTAAGACAATTAACAATATTGGGTTTTGATTATCTAAATTAAACTAAGATGCAAACTATTAAACTAAGAATTACTTAACTTAACAATGAAAAGTTGTGTGCTGGAACCTAAACAATTCGAGAAGAATGCTCTCTCTTAAAACTTTCTCATGGCTCCCTTCCGGCCACCGTTGACTGCCTTTTTTCTCCACCTTCGCTCGCTGCACTCTCTTCACGCACCTTCTCTTCTTGTTTACCTCTCTCTCTTCTGTTAGATGCTGGTTGTTTTAAACTCGATCTGTTCCTTATGGGCTCTATGAATTCTGAGCACTCTGGCTCCATGAACTCAGATGAGTTTTCTAACTTCATCGACCACAATTATGCAGTCCATATGCTACATGCATTTAATTTTCATCCCCAACTTCATCCTGAGGCTGAAAATGTCGTGGGTGAGCCTCTTTCTCCCCAAGCCCAACAACGAATGCGAGAACAAATTCATTTGATTCTCAATGATGCAACTGAGTTACTAAATAGCGGTCCTACAGTTGCAGCTTCATCTAAATCTAGCCATGATCCATCATCCTCTCGTTCTCATGAGGTTAATTCAACTTCGAAAAATTATCCCCATTTGATTGCTCTTCAAGAAGATAAACAGGGAGCTATTTCAGTGGCTCACTTGGAGGAGGGTGAGATTGGTAATGATGAAATTAAGCATTCAAGAAAGAGAGTTACTTGGAGCAATATTGTTACAAGAAATGTGGTAAACGAGGAACCTACGGATGGAAACGATGATATTTGTTACAATGAAGATGGTACAGCAACGGTTAAATTCTCTGATGAATTCTTTGTTAAAGCGCAAAAGCAATGGGAAACGAGCATTATAGGATATTTCATTGGAGGCTCTTTCGCCTTCAAATACATCCGGGAACAACCTCAGAGATTTTGGCGAAATCGTGGCTTAACAGGGGTTTATTACAACAATAAAGGTTATTACACTTTTAGGTTTGCCACGCTAGAGGAAAAGAATACGGCCTTAAGCTTGAATACAATTCAAATGGGGGGAAAAACTTTGTATTTGATGCCTTGGACAGATGGCAGAAAATTCAAACGCAATATTGTTGATAAAGTGCCACGCTGGATACGTTTGGTGGATGTTGTAGATGTCTTATGGTTTAAAGAAGCTTTGAGCTCGATTGCTAGAACAGTGGGAAAACCACTGAAATTTGATGAAGTCACAGCACGGTTTGAACCCCTAAAGTATGCTGGGATTCAAGTCGAACTTGCATACTCTGCTCCGCGACCTGATTTTGTAAGAGTCCCAATGCCAAACTCAACTGAAGAAGTGATGATTGAAATTCAGTATGGAGAGTTACCATATTCTTGTAGTCTTTGTGAATCTTTTGGTCACTCTTTGGCCAGGTGTAATAATAATCCTGAAATAGTAAGTAAGAAACCTAGAAGGGATCAAAATACCACTCGTAGGGATGGGGCTGCTGGTTCGACTAGGTCCCCTGTTTCACCTTCTAAGAATGATTATCTTAATAACATGGAGATGGTTCCTTATACCATTGGCAAATTCTGCGGTTGTGATGTAGTAATGGATGAAGATGCCATATTAAAGGAGCTGGATATAGAGGATGGAATGTTAGAAAAGGATTTCGGAAATGAATTGAATAATGGTTATGACAATTTGGAAGAATTTGATAGAATACCAGGTAGCTCAGATAACATGTATGAGGGCCATCAGGCTGATGATTTGTTGCCTACCGCTATTGATAATGGTCTTGGGGTTATCAATAATTTGGTTGTCGATTTTACTGACCCAAGTTACAAGTCTCCAGGCAAACATAGGAAACGTAGTCAATCTCCAATCAAATCATTGGTTATTAGTCAGTCATCTAAAGCTAATAGCAGGAAAAAGCTCGTTGATGAAGATGGTTTTACTCACGTTCCAACCAAGAGAAGCAGCAGGTTGGCTGGTACGCCAACAACCCTTCATCGTCTTGAATGATTTTGCAGTTTGGAATGTTAGAGGCCTCAATAAGAGTACTCACCAGGACGAGGTAGTTCATTTTATTTCCACTAATAAAATTACTTTAATGTGTTTAGTTGAAACTAAAGTTAGAGTTCAGAACTCGGTTTCTATCTCCAATCGAATTAACAAGAAATGGAATTGGATTTTTAATTATGATGAGCATGAGTATGGTCGTGTTTGGGGTGGTTGGGACCCATCAGTCTGGTCAGTTCATGCAATGTCAAAGTCTTCCCAACAAGTTACTTGTTTTGTTAAATGTAAGAACCCGAATTTTCGGTAGAATTAAAACTTTTTATATATTGATGAAAGAATGAACAGTGACTCCGACTACAAGGTATTAACAATGAATGTGAATGGGTATAGATTTAAATGATTATATGTCATGAAGAATGCAATGGGTTGACAACCAAGATTAGAATAATCTATCTCCTAAGAAATAAGTTATGGCACTCCAAAGAGGAAGGAGATATTCTTGTGTCATCCAAATCAATATCTGTTGTTAGTCCAGTGGTTCCGTAAAAGGGTTAAGGAATGCCCGAAAGAGAACAAGGACATTTTTTATAAATATAAGGAATAAAGAAATAATAAATTGTGAATAGTGATTTGGTGGAAATGGGAATATTATTGGACGACGCTATATAAAAGTATTCAGAACGGGAATCTGAGTTCGTATTAGTGATCCAGGAGGAAATTAAGTGTATGTAAAAGCTGTCGGATTCAGAAAAATAGCACTTTTATTTTCTCCGAGATTCCCCTGGACACTGCCAGACTTGAGGATTTATTAAAGGGATTTAACGAATTTAAATTCGAGAAGTATTAAGAAAGATGGAGAATAGTATTAGAATTATTAAGAAGGTTTTCGGTAAAACCCTAATTAGAAACGAATGAGTTATTCCCTCGAACGATCAATGAATTGAGCAATAAACGGACAAAGAAACAAGCAGAGGGAGCAAGAGTCATGCATACGCTACTAGAAAATATATAGTAACCATATGGTTACATAAGCAACCAACATACTTAGGAATCAACCAAGCACTTAGCAAACAAACCATGTAGTTAAGTTATTTGTTAAATGAATACTATTTGGATATTCATTTAGAATATTATTTGTTTAATGAATATTATTTGGATATTCATTTAGAATATTATTTGTTTAATGAATATTATTTGGATATTCATTTGGAATGTTATTTGTTAAGTGAATATTATTTTCAAATATTCATTTAAGGTTTGATGTATTAAGTAAATATTACTTTAAATATTTATTGAAGTTTAATTATTTAATGAATTTTATTTTGAATATTCATTTAAGAAGAGATTTATTTAGTAAATAATTCTATATATTCATTCGAGGAGTACTTACGAGCAATATTATGATTTAATAATATTCCGTAATTATTATTGACTTAATAAATATTCTTGGAATATTTAATTAAATTCTTTTGAATTTTTTTTTATAATGATTTATATTATTCAAAGGTTATCCTTCACCTTCAGATATTATGTAAAATATATCGTAGTCTTTTATGACTATTTTATCAAGGGGAGGTTCCCAAAACTCTATTTTCATTTAAATCTATCTTATAAGAAGATTTAAATACTCGCTCAAACCTCCAAAAACATATAAGGGGACCTCACTTGAGAGCTGTTATTTATTTGACTTCCCGGTCATGTTCTTGCTAAACTATCTTGTCATTCACATCTTGATTCTTTCAAACATCGATATAAATCTTGTTGGTTACCTCATCAACGCTCGAGGGGTAAGATTGATGGAACAAGTTTATATCCATTAACAAGCATCAGCTTGGGAAATATTGGTGAAATTTTCCTTTCCAATTAGATACGACTACTTTGTGGAGTCCTATCAACAAGTACTATACTTGGGGAAAGGGGGACGAACTTTATGTTTCAGAGTTATGGATATTATTCGAACTAGGAGACGTATAAGTGGCCGAGTGGCGCAGGTCCAGCAATGGCCCAACCGTTGGCCGGGGGGTTCCAGAGGGCGGGCGATCCATCGGTGCTTCCTTCTACATGTAAAGAACAAATGATGGGGAGCATGACATGCGACTGATCATCGTAAATGTTGTGGCTCCTGGCGCGGCAAGCTCCCGTATAAGTTCATCTTCCAAATTGGGAATTTATCTGCAACATTGTCATTGTTGGCAGGGTTGAAAAGTGTTTGAACTGGAATTGCAATGTTCTTCCTACAAATTCCTCTATTATGAAAATTGATAATATCTTGCTTATCTTTGACACAACATGGAACAATTATATTTTGAGTTACCTTGTAACTTCATCTTATACCTTATATTGGTACTACAATCATTAATGCATGGCATATGGTATCAAAGATATTTGAACTGCTATATATTATTACTGTTCAGTTATATTCTCTTAGGTGGGCTATTGCTCACCCTTGCTTTATTTATCTATATCACAAAAACATATAGATCAGATGGTTGCGCAAGGTGTACCCAGCATAGGCAGGTGTCAGTGGTTAGAGGATTAACCGCTGAGGTCATAGCTACCATTGCTGAAGATGCAGTTTCTGGTAGGCTAGTGTTAGCATTTGAACATCAAATGTATTTATTATATGGCATTTATTAATGGATGGCAAAGAGTATGTAATGGTAAAATTGTAATTCTTTGGGTTGTAAGAACTCAAAATTATTATTAATAATATTAATGGTTACTCTGATTTCATCTCTAGGACTATAACGGGTGTGTTTTTTCACTACACCATAAAAGGCCTATTACCACATCTAGAGCCTATGTTGCCTTTGAATATGTTGCCTTTGTTATGCATGTTTTTGGCTAATACAACATTATCATTTTTATGTTGCCTTAAGTAGCAAAAATATGTTGGCATAGAATAAAAGTGTTTGTGTGTTGCCGTAGGTCTGAAATTGTATTGCCGTAATTTTGCAATGAACAAAATTTTATATTTTCTACTACAAATAAAATTTTTAACCTTTTTTCACATGAAAATTACTTTTTTTGAATAAAAATAATAAAATTATTTTTATAAAAATCTAGAATATTCCATTAGAGAGTGAATATTTCAATAAAAATGTTAAAACATTTAAGATGTGTAATTTTATTTTTATATTTATTAAATATTATTAAACAAAATTTTTAAAATATTTTTTTTTTCTAAATATATTTTAATATTTTATTAATATAAGAATATTTTCATATATGATTAAAAGTATTTGAATATATTACTTCAAATTATGTAAAAGGAATCATTTAGAAAAAAGAAAAAAGAAATTGAATATTTAATGAAAAAATGAATTGTTTTCCTAAATAATTAAAAAATAAAAAGTAACCAGGGGTTCTAGCATGGGATTTAGCAAAAGAAAAAAAACAAAATCTGGCCTAAAAATTGGTGAGCGGCAAAAATACCGCCCAACCAATTTTAGACCGCTAAGTTCAAACCACTCTCTCTAAGTTCACTTTCCAAATTTCATTACACACAAACACTCTCTGGTCTCGCCTCTCTCCGCTCTCTGGTCTGTCCTCTCGCCGCTCACACACACTCCATACTCTCCTTTTTCTCTCTCCTCTCTTCCTCTCTCTCTTCTCTCTCTTCTCTCACATCCTCTGTTAGTATTTACACATGCATCTCTCAATTGGTTCTATTTAGGGCTTTAATTGAATAATTTGGGGTTTTTTTTTCGTTCTCAGGATTAATTTCGAGTTAGGGCTTGAAACGGGTCGGGTCTTTTTGGGACTTCAATCGGGTTGGATCCAAGGCTTTGAAATTAGGGTTTCATTTTTGTTCTATTTGGGAGTTCGATTGTAAGGATCTTATGTTTTCTTAGTATTTGGACTTATGTTTTGTGGGTACTTGTTTATGTTTTATGAGTACTTGTTTATGTTTTCTTAAAGTACTTGTTTATGTTTTGTGAGTACTTGTTCGACTTTAAGGATTTTTGGTATAGATGTAATTGAACATCACTCCTAAACAAAGTTATAAGTTATGTGCTTTTCAACAACCTTGATCTAATGACCTGATAATGTCCATCAGCAATATACTTTACTCTTTTAAAATTCATGACAACTCCTTTTCATGAACAGAACTTTTTTGTAAAATGGTAGAGGTGCATACTGTTGTTGAGTACTAGTGTAACCCTGTACTGACATCATATCTTGTGGAGCTGCTTATGTTCTTGAATAGAGTTATCATTCTATTGTCAGAAGATTGTTACATGTTCTTGAACAATTAGGTAAAGGAAGTAGCAGACCCTTCTAACTGTAGATGTGTTCTGTTGTTACAAGGAATTGGAAGATTAACATGATTAGCACTTTATACTCATTTACAGTACAGTAATTGTGTCAAATCAATTACGTCTGTTTTCAATTAATCAAAGAATCACAACTACCATGAAAAATCATTCATTTTAATCTTTAAAATTTGCTGTGTATTAACTTTGGCAGGTCCTCTGTACAGCTTTAATTATTTATTATGGAACCCATTGTACAGATTTTGCCAGAGAAGTATAGCTACTATATAGAAGGTTGGATCAGGACATAAACCATATCACTGTTAGTGTTAGTGCCCAAGAGACAATGTGATTGTGCTTCTAGGAAATACTTTTGTTAATTAATAATTGTGTCCTATTGATTATTATATGTTAATATATTATGTCTTAATTTACTGCGATATAAATGTTAGAATATTAAATGTCCTTGGAATATATAATATGTATTCTATATCTTTAAGTATGTGACTTAAAAAAATGAGATTATATGAATAGTGTTTATATTCCTAAAATATCCCTAATCGAGCATTGTTATTATGGGACAATAATAATGCATAAAGATTAGTATGTTTGTTGACTGATGACCACATCTCATTGGTCATAGGTATAGTGATACTAAAGTCAAGAACATAGGTGCATGTAAAATACTACATGGCATTGGATAGACCCACAGTGAGATTCTTCATGTTTAATAAAGTCATAAGAAAGTCTCACAGTGATAATGGTGTAATGATCCTCTGGCTTGAGATCATTATATTTCTATATGAGGATTAATATACTTTGACTACATTAAAAGTTACCTTTGACCGGATGATGATAAAAGTGGACATCGGGTATATTATGAGTCGTATGAGAAATATGAATGATAGATAAAGGATTTAACCCTCCTATAATTAGGAGAGATATTATTGGCCTCTTGATTGAGTGAGACTATGAAATGCATGACCATGCTCAAATATTGATTTGTTTTTGATAGTCTACTCATTGATCAAGGAAACCCGGATTAAACGTTGAAGAGGATGACTAACAACATGCCTCTAGTTTAATCTATAATATTTGGTTAAAGGGATTATATTACACAGGAACATTAGTCACGAAAGGTTTAATCGAATCACCGATTTATTATTATTACTTGGGTAGCAATGATGTATTACTGGATGCTGCTCATTGTTTATAATTTTATATTAAATAATAAAATTATTGCCAACGTAATGATAACCTACAGGGTCACACACTAAGAACGCTTGAAGGATAATTGATTTAAATTATGAATTTAAATTAAATATTAATTTGAATTTATTTATGATATTAATTAAGTTAGACTTAATTAATTAATTAAATAGATATTCGAATTTACTAATTATTAGAATTCGAATTATATTAGAATATTAATTAAGTGTGACTTAATTAATTATTTAATTAAGAATTCGAATTTGAGTAAAAGGCCAATATGATTGGGCCATGGAATGCTGATTTATCTCTCTATATAAACATCTTAAAGTCTCAAATTAGATTTAGACTTTTTAGAGAAAACCCTAGCCGTTTGAGAGAGAAGATGGAGATGGAGAGAAATAAGTTTCCGGATGCTAGTACATCGCTCCTTCGAAGATCAAGCATTCGTGTGGATACCGGTAGAGCGTAGATCGTGAGAGCGGGATGCGTGGTGATTCAATTAGCTAGGATCTCTGATGTTCATCCGTTATTAAAGCTTCTTTAAGGTAAATCATCAATCTCCGAATTAAATATCATGTTTTTGCATGGATCCTGCGGTAGGGTTTCGATAATATTGGTTTTGTTTTAGTTTTTCCGCTGCGTTTGATGCTCGAAACCCTTCAATGGCATCAGAGCTACTTTCAAAAATGTTTTAATTCGGTTATATGTTATAGTTTTGATATATATACGAGCATGTTTGATGATTGTCATGTATGATGCATTGATTTTGATATATATGTATAAACTGTATGTTGATTATGATTGAGATGATTATATGATGATTATATAATCTGTATATATATTGATATATATATGATTTATGTTTGTTCTTGATATGGGGATTGTATACGATACGATTTTTGTATACGCTGCGCAGATTTGGTGAAATTTGTGTCCAATGTCCGATTTGCGCAAACGATATGTATTTTCTGACTGGAAACGAGCGTCTGAACAAAACTGATAGCATAGCTATCATCGCCTGATAACTGGACAAGATTGGTTTTTCGTTTTTGATTTAGAACAATGGTTTTTCGTTTTCATTGAATAATGTTACCTATGGGGTTGCACGTCTGTTTAATGGTTTATATGTTCTTGATCTTGATACTCCTGTCTATAATATAAGTAATAAACGTCTTAAGACAAATGACTCAAATCAAGCATACCTCTGGCATTATCGTTTAGGCCATATAAATGAGAATCTTCGCATTTTCAAATTACATAGGGATGGATACTTGGATAAGTTTGATTTTGAATCATACGAAGTATGAGAACCGTGTCTCATTGGCAAAATGACTAAAGCTCCTTTTATCGGACAAGGTAAGAGGCCACCAAGCGATTGGAACTGGTACATAGTGATGTATGTGGTCCAATACGTACGATGGCAAGAGGTGTCTTTTATTATTTCATAACCTTTACTGATGATTTTAGTAGATACGGATATGTGTATCTTTTGAAGAACAAATCTGAATCATTTGAAAAATTCAAAAGAGTATAAGGCTGAAGTAGAAAAACAGATAGGCGACAATATAAAACTCCAAGATCTGATCATGGGGGTGAATACCTAAGCATGGAATTTAAGAATTTCATAAAAGAGTGTGGTATCGTATCACAACTCACTCCTCCTGGAACACTACAGATAGGCGACAATATAAACACTAGTACAAAAATGACTTTATACATCGGCGTTTTTGAACTTTTACGTCGGCAAAGTGGCGACGTATGGGCAGGCGACGTATAAAGTCCCCCTTCTTTTACGTCGGTTAAAAAGGCGACGTATAAAGTCTAAATATACGTCGCTAAAAAGCCAACGTATAATGTTGAAAAAACCGACGTATAATGTCGAAGAAGGGCGACGTATAATGTCCAAAACACCGACGTATAATGTCAAAAAAATTTTTAAAAAAATTATTTTTCTATTTTTTTTAAGTAAATAATTTTTTTAAAAAATAATTTTTTTTGAATAAATTTTCTTTTTCTTTGTACCCATTCCCATAAACCCGCTAAACAATGTATTAACTAGAAAATACTATACAGATAATATTAAAAAAACTTACAAATTAATGATCTACACAATCTCTTAAAGAACTAGAAAATAATATACAAATTATATTCAAAAAACTTAGCCATGCCAATTGTGAAGCCTAGTTCTACATTTTACATTTTACCCTACTGTCTTCCCATCAAATTCTCCTATAGAACAGAACATAAGCAGCTGATATCTTTATTTGTTCCTCAGTAACAGGCGTAACATGGCTGTCACCAAACTCATACCACTGGTTTTGTCCCAGGATGCAAAAATGAACACCTCACAATTAAATATTTTCCATTGCTTTGAAGAATATTAGCTATCAGGAAATGTAAAAAAAAGAAAAATATCAAGGATGCAGGGTTATAGCAAACAAGGACACTACCTTAGACAAACATAATCAAGACAGTGGAAAGAAACAACAATTGTACCTAAGTTTTGTACTAGTGTCCGGGTTGGTTATTCTTTCATTTAAACTTCCGGTTCGGATATCGTTTGCCAATTCTGGCCAGTTGAGCTGAAGAAACCGGATAGCCCGAAGAAGACCAGAGGCAAATATAGATCCTAAACGGAGAACTTGTTGGCGTTCATAGAGACCGCAGAGCATTTGGGAGTACATGCTTTGGAAAGAATCAACACACAGGATTGCCTCAGTTGGGCTTGTCATGACATTATACGGGTCATAGGGTCGGGTCTTGAAATGATCACTGTTGTAGTAGCTGGTAAGTACTGGTCTTGCTAATAACCCACCAGGTGTCTTTGTCTCGGACCTGACAAAAAGAAAGTATAGTCCTTTTCCTTTGTCCAAACCAGGCACATAACTATCACATATACAAATTAAATCATCATCAGAACATGCTAGATGTTGCTAAATCTTTCACACAAACATGTACATAAACAGACACGTATTAAGTAATTAATTGACTTTTATCGATTTATTTATTTATGTGATTGAAACTTGTGGTTGCATGATTGCTTGTACGGCTTACAGATTCATGACATGCATGAGAAGATTGTAAAGTTGTTGACGACGATCCAACTCTTCCTTAATTGTAGGCATCAACTTTCTTTCTCCAGCTGAAGTTCCTGAGCTGTTGGTACAAAAAAAATTCACATTAAGATATTTATTGAGTCTGTTGGCTCCTTATCGAGCGTTATTAGTTTTAGAAATAAAAATTGTATATTGACAAATTAATTACCTGGTGAGAAATTCAGAAATGGGATGCGAACACATAATCTGAGACCAATCGACAGAGCAAGTCAAATTTTACAAGGACCTCCTCAGTGCTATCCAGATATATCTTCCGTGCCAACTCCTCTGGTCTGAAAGTTCCCTTTCGACTTGCAATCAACTGTTATGTGAAGACCTGCATTCACAAAATAAACACTTTACTTATTGCTGTAGACTATAATGTAGAACCAAATATATGTCTCATTTTAGTGTAGAACCAACTATATGTCTCATTCAAAAACTGTACCACTCTGGTAAATAATGCTATAAACTTGGAAACCAAAACATCTTGTCTTACCTAAAACGGCTAAACTTGTTTCAATGTTCTTGTCCTTGCAATCTGCACATTCTCCTACTCCAACTACCTTAACAGTTTTGTCATCACCACGACACAGGTTTACAACAACTAACAATGTAATAAAGAACCCGAGAGTGAGTCCACGGGATATGTAATGAATCAGCATTTTCTAATAAAGATCATACCAATGTGCAGCCCTGAAACTATTACTATACTCTCAGATACCAAGGCTATATATACAATGGTACTCAATTACTCATGTGAAAAATGATTTAGCCTTCTTACAGATGCACATTCATAATGGTCACGTAATGTTAGGGACCCATACAGGGAGAACTTGGCCTTACGACCAGATTGAACTAATGATTATCATCTCTAGCAAAAAAAAACAGTATTAAATTAAAGGAAGTCACAATACAGAAGTCGAATACATACTAATTCCACAGCTACCGCTGCCTTCAATTGCAGTGAAGATCTCGCCTTCAATTGAGTTGACTCAGTGAGTCACTTGTGCCCTTTAATCGATCTCCAACTGAAGATCGAGCTTCGCTTCGAAGATTCCCTGCATAATCTAACAAAACAGATTAGGGTTTGAGTATGAAAAACTAGATCGAGAAAAATCTTGACTGTCTTGAATCAAATACATATATTTATACATATATGGGAGTGTATATATATATATATATGTCGATTTCGAAGATAATCTCTTAATCATTTGATCGAATAAGAGAATCGATCCCCAAAAATCTTTCGATTTTACCAACCCAGCACAATACACATCAGTATGATCCTTGAACGATGAATAGAATAGATTTAAGTGTATGTGAATCATAGAAGAGAGGCCGAAATCACTCGTCTTCGAAATAGTGTGTAGAAAGAGGCACCGCAGAGAGAGAAAGCCGAGAGAGATTAGGGTAGATCGGAGTGTGTAAATGATCGAGACGGTGTATATTAGAAGTTATATTTTAAAGTTTTATACGTCGGTTACATTAAGAGCGGCGTATTGCATTATATACATCGCCTTTTCCCTAACCGATGTATAATGTCAGTATATACGTCGCCTTTTCCTCAACCGACGTATAAAGTAGCACTTTATACGTCGCATTTTCCTCAATCGACGTATAAAGTAGCACTTTATACATCGCCTTTTCCTCAACCGACGTATAAAGTAGCACTTTATACGTCGCCTTTTCCTCAACCGACGTATATAAGTACTTTATACATCGCCTTTAGGCGGAACCGACGTATATAAGTACTTTATACGTTGCCTTTGGACGGAACCGACGTATACAAGTACTTTATACGTCGCCTTTGGCCAGAACCGACGTATAAGAGGCGACGTAAAAGATTAGTTTTGTACTAGTGAAAACTCCAAGATCTGATCATGGGGGTGAATACCTAAGCATGGAATTTAAGAATTTCACAAAAGAGTGTGGCATCGTATCACAACTCACTCCTCCTGGAACACTACAATGGAATGGGGTGTCTGAAAGGAGAAATCATACCTTGTAGGACATAGTACGGTCAATGATGAGTCATGCGGATCTTCCAATCAGTTTCTGGGGTTATGCCCTAGAAAAGGCTACACAAACACTAAATCGAGTTCCTTCAAAAATGGTTTAAAAAACATCATATGTGATATGGACTGATAAACGTAATAGCGTTTTATTTATGAAAATTTGGGGATGTGAAGCATTTGTGAAACGTTTGGTCTCTGATAAGCTAGGATCAAAATCAGATAAATGTAATTTTGTAGGATACCCATTAGAAACTAAAGGGTATTATTTCTATAAACCTTCTGAGAACAAAGTGTTTGTTGCTCGAACGACTATGTTTCTAGAGAAAGAACTTCTTTCTAAGAAAAATAGTGGGAGGACAATAGATCTCGATGAGGATCGAGAACTACAAGATAATGTTGAACTAGAGTTGGAACATGAGCAGAATGAGACTCAAGATGTTGAGAACAATGCTGCTCAAGAAACACAGGTCGTTCGTAGATCTAGTAGGATTCGCCATGAGCCAGAGAGATATTATGAATTTGTCCTGACTCAAAGTGACGATGTGATGCATATAGATGACGATGAGCCTCTCACCTAAAAGGATGCTATGAATAGTCCAGATTCTGAGAGATGGCTGGAGGCCATGAAATCTGAGATGGATTCCATGTATGAAAACCAAGTATAGACTTTGGTTGAACCACCTAATGGGGTAAAACCCATAGAGTGCAATTGGGTTTTCAAGAAGAAAACTGACATGGATGAAAATTTACAAACCTACGAAGCAAGACTAATGACGAAAGGTTTCAAGCAAATTCATGGTATTGACTATGATGAAACTTTCTCACCAGTAGCTATGGTCAAATCCATCAGGATTTTGCTTGCGGTAACAGCTTATTATGACTATGAGATCTGGCAAATGGATGTCAAGACCGCTTTCTTAAATAGGAGCTTAGAAAAGGATGTGTACATGACACAACCTGAGGGTTTTGTCGATTCAAGGTTTGCTAGAATGGTTTTTAAGTTGCGGCGATCCATTTATGGATTAAAGCAGGCCTCTAGGAGATGGAACATCCATTTTGATGAAATAGTCAAAGAATTTGACTTCATACAAAATGAGGATGAGCCGTGTGTTTATAAGAAGGTTAGTGGGAGCCATATGGCATTCCTAGTATTATATGTAGATGACATGTTACTAGTAGGGAATGACATTCTTTCTCTATAGGATGTGAAGACTTGGTTGGGAAAAATTTTCTCGGTGATAGACTTAGGCGATGCTACCTATATCGTAGGGGTCAGGATCTATAGGGATAGATCTAAAAGATTAATCGGCTTAAGTCAGAGTACATACATTGACAAGGTGTTGCATTTTTGGGATGCAAGAGGCAAAGTGGGGCTATGTCCCAATGTCTCATGGGATAGCGATCTTAAAGGAAAACTGTCCAATATCATCAGATGATAAGGACTATATGAGTAAAGTACCATATGCTTTGGCAATTGGTTCTATAATGTATGCAATGATATTTACTCGTTCTGATGTCTCGTATGCTTTGAGCATGATGAGCAGATACCAGTCTAATCCAAGTGAGGGTCACTGGACAGCTGTCAAGAATATTCTTAAGTACCATAAAGGGACTAAAGATTCGTTCTTGATGTACGGAGGAGATGAGAAGCTGGTTGTAAGAGGTTACACAGATGTTAGTTTCTAGACAAATAGGGATGATTATGTGTCCCAGTCTGGATTCGTGTTTTGTCTAAATGGAGGTGCTGTAAGCTAGAAAAGTTCTAAGCAAGAGACAGTAGCTGATTCTACAATGGAAGCTAAGTATATTGTTGCTAGTGATGCAACCAAAGAGGCTGTTTGGATTTGGAAGTTTATTACAGGACTTGGTGTGGTTCCATCGATCATAGACATAGTTGATCTGTATTGCGATAATAATGGAGCCATAGCGCAGGCTAAGGAACCAAGGTCCCATTCCAAGGCAAAGCATATACTTAGAAGATATCACCTTCTTTGAGAGATAAACGAGAGAGGAGATATACATATATGTAAAGTGCATACTAATGATAATGTTGCGGACCCACTGACTAAGGCTTTGTCGTAGCAGAAGCACGATAGTCACACTAGTTCCATGGGTATTAGATACATTAATGATTGGCTCTAGTGCAAGTGGGAGATTGTTAGTGTTAGTGCCCAAGAGACAATGTGATTGTGCTTCTAGGAAATACTTTTGTTAATTAATAATTGTGTTCTATTGATTATTGAGAAAAAGGATCATGAGATTAACCTCAAAAAAGTTTCCTGAGATACTCTTTAAAATTTATTGGGCCCGCAGGGCTAATTAATAAAATTTTAAACAATTCTTGATTTTACATAAATGCCCACCCCATATTTACATATAAAATCTATGTATCTCAGGGAATTTACCTAAGATATATCTTAGGCTCCCAACTCTCTTGATTATTATATTTTAATTTATTATGTTTTAATTTACTGCGATATAAATGTTAGAATAATAAATGTCCTTGGAATATATAATACGTATTCTATATCTTTAAGTATGTGACTTAAAAAAAATGAGATTATATGAATAGTGTTTATATTCCTAAAATATCCCTAATCGAGCATTGTTATTATAGGACAATAATAATGCATAAAGATTAGTATGTTTGTTGACTGATGACCACATCTCATTGGTCATAGGTATAGTGATACTAAAGTCAAGAACATAGGTGCATGTAAAATACTACATGGCACTGGATAGACCCACAGTGAGATTCTTCTTGTTTAATAAAGTCATAAGAAAGTCTCACATTGATAATTGTGTAATGATCCTCTGACTTGAGATCATTATATTTCTATATGAGGATTAATATACTTTGACTACATTAAAAGTTACCTTTGACCGGGTGATGATAAAAGTGGACATCGGGTATATTATGAGTCGTATGAGAAATATGAATGATAGATAAAGAATTTAACCCTCCTATAATTAGGAGAGATATTATTGGCCTCTTGATTGAGTGAGACTATGAAATGCATGGCAATGCTCAAATATTGATTTGTTTTTGATAGTCTACTCATTGATCAAGGAAACCCGAATTAAATGTTGAAGAGGATGACTAACAACATGCCTATAGTTTAATCTATAATATTTGGTTAAAGAGATTATATTACATAGGAACATTAGTCACGAAAGGTTTAATCGAATCACCGATTTATTATTATTACTTGGGTGGCAATGATGTATTACTAGATGCCGCTCATTGTTTATAATTTTATATTGAATAATAGAATTTTTGCCAACGTAATGATAACCTACAGGGTCACACACTAAGAATGCTTGAAGGATAATTGATTTAAATTATGAATTTAAATTAAATATTAATTTGAATTTATTTATGATATTAATTAAGTTAGACTTAATTAATTAATTAAATAGATATTCGAATTTACTAATTATTAGAATTCGAATTATATTAATATATTAATTAATTGTGACTTAATTAATTATTTAATTAAGAATTCGAATTTGAGTAAAAGGCCAATATGATTGGGCCATGGAATACTGATTTATCTCTCTATACAAACATCTTAAAGTCTCAAATTAGATTTAGACTTTTTAGAGAAAACCCTAGCCGTTTGAGAGAGAAGATGGAGATGGAGAGAAATCAGTTTCCGGATGCTAGTACATCGCTCCTTCGAAGATCAAGCATTCGTGTGGATACCGGTAGAGCGTAGATCGTGAGAGCGGGATGTGTGGTGATTCAAGTAGCTAGGATCTATGATGTTCATCCGTTATTAAAGCTTCTTTAAGGTAAATCATCAATCTCCGAATTAAATATCATGTTTTTGCATGGATCCTGGGGTAGGGTTTCGATAATTATTGGTTTTGTTTTAGTTTTTCCGCTGCGTTTGATGCTCGAAACCCTTTAATCACAGACTGTGTCATTTACATGACAGCCATTGATTCTCTCAAAGTCCAAATGATTGCATGGTACTTTAGCAAAGCTATTTAGATTTTTATTAAAGGCTAAGAGAAAGGCACTCCCGCTTAACTAACCTATCAAAACCTGCATGAATAGGTGACTGATAAGTGGATTTTATATCCACTTGGAGCGTTCCATATCGGCTTAAATTGATTGTCTTGGACTCAAGTTTCTTGTTGTTTTGATGTGTTTTGCTTATTTGTGCAGATTTACAAGAATGTTGATTAAGGTTGATGCTTCTATCGTTTTTGGAGAATTAATTGATTAAAATTCGGATTTTTGAGAAGGGTTGCGCAGTCTACACTGTTTTGGACATATCTGGAGTTCTAGAAGTCCGTTTTCAGCGATCTTACTGCCCACGCGAAGCTTGGGAGATTTTCTACAATATGGGATAGGTGTTGCACGAGCAGGTTGCGCGTGGTGGGCGCAGGCTGCGTGACAAACAGACTGATGGGCGCAGGTTGCACGCGTGCGGTGCTGAAAAATTATAGTTTTTACTATTTTGGCCATATCTTGAGTTCTACAACTCCGTTTGGGGCCCGTAAGCAGTCAACGCGAAGCTAACGAGATTCTCTATCATTATAAAGTGGTCCAGAGGCCCAATTACAACTGGAATGGTCCAGAAATACTGAAGAAAAGTCAGCTACGAATTTTCCTTAAAAAGCAGAATCAGTTTAGGAAACGTATTTTGCAGAAATTCTATTTTAACTCTATTTTGGGTATTTTCTTGCTGGACAAGACTTCTAGAGCCTATATAAACACATCCAACCCTTGTAATTTGTATCATTAGGAGTATAACCATTACATATCAATTACTTAGGTTTATATGTATCTTTTCATACTTTGTTTTTATCATGGTTTCATTAGATCCCATGATGACGAGAGGTTCGATTATGAACTAATCGTTGTCATGGGATTCTAACGGATTTATTTATGGAGCTTTAGTATCTTGATGCTTTACAGATCTGTGTGTGATGTATATCTGATATCCTCGTATGGTTGTGCTTTATGAATTTAGATGCGTAGCTAACATCTAATTTGTTAATCTCTTGTGAAGCGAGACTGGATCTTGAGATTTAGAACTTGCCATGCTAGCATAGGATAGGTTGATGTTTTAACATCATGATTTGTGGCGTAAATAGAGATATTATGCTACCTTATGTGATCATTATGGATAACATGTTCTTCAACCGTTATGTTTTCAAATTCTATAGAGATATAGGGTCTAAGCATAATTGGTGTCTATTCATCTTCTATCTCTTTTGTGGATGTATGTTTAGTTTGGTATACGTATACTGAGAGGTAGCGTGTACTTGTTTCGTGTTGTCCGATCAGATATCATAACCATTGCATATAGTGATTAAAGGCGTCAAATCTAAGCGAAGTATTTAATGAAGTTAGGATCCCATGGTTTATCTTGCATAAGTAATTCGATTTTAATTATCATTAGTTAAGTAATTCTTAGTTTTACTAAATTGCTTTTTAGTTAAATTAAATAATCAAAACCCAATATTGTTAATTGTCTTAGCAATGCATAATAACCATACATTGTTGCATAGATATAAACTGAATTAAAACAATAACCAGATCTCTGTGGGAACGAACTCGACTTATTCATATATTACTTGTGACCACGTACGCTTGCGTGAATTAGTGCAAACAAGTTTTTGGCGCCGCTACCGGGGATCATCGGTGTTTTATTTTTGGTTTATGTGCTTGTCAATAGTGGTCGTTAGAGTTCACTGACTCGGATTGCTTTTTCTCATCTATTCTTGTATAGTTCGTTGGTGTTTCAGGTACTTGTTAGAGAGCGTTGACGTTGAAGATGGATTTTCTATCTTACTATGGAGTTCAGCAGGTGGCTAGTGTTTGTGAGCTATGTGCGGGCACACATGAGACGTATCAGTGATGGAGCAACCAAGGTGGTATTCAACAGCCTCAGCAATGTGAGCGGTGTTTGGGCGTTCATGATCCATCACAATATTGTTACTACGAAGGAGTTGATCCATATGTCACTTATGAGGAGCAACTATATTTTCAATATCATCCTTAACAGTACCAGCAAGATGTTCCGGATATGTCATATTTCTATGGAAGTGAAGAGTTTCAACATCAGCAACCTATTCCTACTTATCAGTCAGATGAGGTTCCTACTAGGAAGGAGATTAGGATGCTTGTGAAGAGTAATGAGGAGTCTCTCAAATCTTTGGCGATTCTAGTTGCTCAAGCTGTGAGAGCCTTGGAACAAGAGAAACAACAATGCATATTAGAGGCAATTCGAGGAAATAATGATGACTTGGAGCAGGGTACTGCATGCATAATTGAAGAAGATAAATTCCAAGAGGAGGTGAGTGTTCACAAGCCATGTGAGGAATTTGATCAAGCTAGTGAGGTAGATGATTTGGAAAGAGCACAATTTGAGACAGACATTGATGAGCTTCACAAATTTCAAGAATTGTTATGTGCATACCAAGAGGACACTGATGAGCTACGCAAATTTCAAGAATTGGTATGTGCGAACCAAGAGGCTGTAGAACATGGTGCAGGTCTTCTACTTGTCTCAGAGTTTAAAGATGGAGGTAGCGCATTAGAGCCAATGGAGGAAGTTCTTTTTGAGGAACCAAAGGCTTCAGCAACTTACATTTACCCTCCTCCATTAAATTCAAGCGAAGCGTGTGTTGTTCTACAAATTGAAAGATTTTGGTTCAACAGATGAAGGCATTGGAATACAACATGGTTGTTACATGAATATGCCAAGCAAGGAGAAGGAGCAAAAAGTGTGCCGCCGAGATGATGATGATGAAGTATTGCGAAGAGAGGACCAGGCGAATTATTATCATCCTTAGTGGAGGCTTGGAAGTAACGTCAAGCTATTGACGTTAAAGAAGCGCTTGGTGGGAGGCAACCCATGCCATTAGTGTAGGAAAAAAAAATTTGAGTGTTGTATGAAAAAAAAAGAATGAGAGTACTGAAAGAAAAAAAATAGTAGTAGTGTTGAAAAAAAAAAAATCTTTGTAAAAAAAAAAAAAATTCTGAGAGTTCAAAAAAAAATCGGATTTTTGGTGTGTAACGCAGGATGAGCGTGCGTTTCAGAGCAAATTGCGGTTGTGTAACGCAACTTGCTCATGCGTTACTGGTATAGAAGCAACTTGCGTCCCTAACGCGCAACTTGCGCTGGCGCATCTGCTCTAGCCGCAAACTGCCCCTCACGCGCGCAAGCTGCGCGTTCTCCAGTGGTACAGAATTTTTTTTCAGCTTGTTTCTTCAGTTGTTGTGCGTCTGTGTTGTATATTATAAAAAAAAATTCTTTCCCCTCCCATTCTATTTATACCCCCATTCTCTCTAATTCTTTTCCTATTTTAATTCCAAAACCTCCCATCTCTTCTCCAAAAATTCTAAACCTATTTCTATTCTAATTCATATTATTATTAATAATATTATTATTATTATTACTATTATTTTTATTATTATTATTATTCTTATTATTCTTATTATTCTTATTATTTTTTATATTTATTATATTTATTATTATTATTATTATTATTATTATTATTATAATTATTATTATTTATTATTATTATTATTATTATTATTATATTTATTATTTTTTATATACCCACCTATACATACAACTCCAATTTCTCTTCTATTTTATTTAAATCTCTAAAAATCAATTCTAAAGAGGAATTAATTGCAAGTTCACCCCTTTGATTCGTATTGGGTAAATATTTTTCTCTAATCTTATTTTTATTACGAAGTTGTGTTCTTGTCAATTGGGGGTATTGTAGCATTCAGGCAAGGTGGCCAGTCTATGGGGCTTGTACGCAGTTCCCTCCACCAGTTTCAACCGAGGAGGATGAGGACTCAGATGGTTAGGTATGTTTTCTGCTATTCCTTGTATTTACTTCCATTCAATGCGGACATTGAATATTTTAAGTTTGGGGGTGGTTTGAGGGATTAGTAGTTGTTGTATTAATTGTTCATGTAGGATTTCATGCTTTGCATATTAGTAGTAGTAAATTATGCATTTATGTTCGTGTTATCTACGTTTGTTTCATATAGGACATTCTGTTTTTATGATTCGTATTGTTAGTGTAGGTGCCCTAGAGGCAATACATTGTTTATTTTGATAAACCTTTATGTTATTTGATTATTTAATAAATGTATTTATTTTGACTTTAATTACTGCGATATATTTGTTAACATAATAAATGTCCTTAGAATAATGATACACATTATATAGTTAAAGTATTTAACTTGAACTTGAGATTATATAATATATCATATTCTTAAAGGTCCCTAGTCGAGTATTATTATATAGGACAATAATAATACATAAATAGACTAGTATGTTGTTGACTGATAACCACATCTCATTGGTTATAAGTATGGAGATACTAAAGTCAAAGCATAGGTACATGTAAGGGTACATGGCACTGGACAGACCCACCGTGAGATTCTTCTTGTTAATAAAGTCATAAGAAAGACTCACAGTGATAATGGTGTAATGATCCTTTGACTTGTGATCATTATATATCTATACGAGGATAATATACTTTGACTACATTAAAAGTTACCTTTGACCGGGTGATGATAAAAGTGGACATCGGGTATATTGTGAATCGTATGAGAAATATGAATGATAGATAAAGGATTTAACCCTCCTATCAGATAGGAGAGATATTATTAGCCTCTTGATTGAGTGAGACTATAAAATGCATGGCCGTGCTCAAATAGTGATTTGTTTTAATAGTCTACTCATGGATCAAGTAAACCCGGATTAAATTATGAAGAGGATGACATGAAACATGCCTCGAGTTTAATCTATAATATTTGGTTAAGGGATAATATTACACGGGAACATTAATTACAAAAGGTTTTATCGAATCACGATTTAATTATTATTTAATTGGGTAGCAATGATGTATTACTAGATGTCGCTCATTGTTTATAATTTTATTAGAGAATAAAATTATTGCCAATTAAATGATAGCCTACAGGGTCACACACATAGAACATTTTAAGGAAGAATTGATTTAAATTATGAATTTAAATTAATTAAATGATTAGTTGTATTTTATTATATTAATTAAGTGAGACTTAATTAAGATATAATAAAATACAAATGAGATATGATTTTAATAATTAAGTATGACTTAATTATTATTTATTTAAATAATAGGATTTGATTCTATTATTTAATTAATCAAACTTGGGCTAGGTTTTTAGTTGGGCTTTTACCTTACACTATCATATAAATATATGATGATAGGTAAAGAAGGTAATAAATTTTATACACAAAAATAATCCCCAGCCGCTTGAACCAAAACCTAAAAAGAAGATCTCATATTTTCATTGGAGGCTAGTACCTCCCTTCCAATCAAGAATCGTTCTCGGAGTGTTCGTGTGGATACCGTAGAGGAGGCTTCGAAGAGGAGCACTCAACGATCGTGAAAGCTTGGATCTCCATTATACATACAATCGTAAAGCTTCTTTAAGGTAAATCATCAATCTCCGAATTAAATATCATGTTTTTGCATGGATCCTGCGGTAGGGTTTCGATAATTATTGTTTTTTGTTTTAATTTTCCGCTGCGTTTGATGCTCGAAACCCTTCAATGGCATCAGAGCTACTTGCAAAAACTTTTTAATTCGGTTATATGTTACAGTTTTGATATATGTACGAGCATGTTTGATGATTGTCATGTATGATGCGTTGATTTTGATATATATGTATAAACTGTATGTTAATGATGATTGGGATGATCATATGATGATCATATAATCTGTATGTATATTGATATCACTACACCAGAATATGAATCAGACAACACTTTATAGACAACGGATTACCGAAAAAGCATGGTCCGAAAAACTCATACAACTGGTATTTGTGAAACTCAAAAAACTGTTGTGTAACGAATACATGGACAATGGTTTTTCACAAAAAATGAACTGTTGTTTAATGCTTAAAAACCCGTTGTCAGACACAAAAGAACATAATGGTTTTTCCGAAACTAAAAACATGTTGTCTCACATAGTCGTAGACAATTGTTTTCTATAAAATAAATATGTTGTGTCATATGGACATAGACAATGTCAAACTGTTGTTTCACATGGACATAAAGAATGCCTACAAACTGTTGCCACTTATACAGCATATTTTCGAAAAAAACTGAAAACAGGGCACATAAGGTAATAGAGGAAAACATGGCAAGTAGAAAACAGGGCAAACGGTATAACAACCCAAGACATACAACGGGTTGTTAGAAACCTTTACACAATTGTTGAAAACCGTTGTCTGAAAGTAAAATATGTTAAAAAAAAAGAACAGTACAAGATGATCACCCCAACAGAACATGAATAAATACAACCAAGATCAATCTTACCAACACTGGTTTATCAACAAACCATATCAAATAAATTCAATGTACATTCAACAAACTAAATTAATACATCATGGTAGTTGAATCCATTCTTCTTCTCGAATGTAACTAGTACTTTCTTCCTCTACATCAACACTGGGAAACATTGTCACATCCATCTCATTCTCAAGTTCAATTTCAACCGATCCCACCTTTTCATCGTCACTATCCTCATGGTATGCCTTACTAGGTAATTTCAACACCATTGACCAAAATTTGTCAAGAGGATCAACAATATAACAAACTTGATTAACATGATTTCCTAACACAAATGGATCATTTAAAAAGCCTAACTTATTTAAATTAACTAATGTATATCCCAAGTCATCAACCTTTATCCCTTTATTCGTATCCGCCCAATTGCAACGAAAAACAGGGACCCTAAATTTGCTATAGTCCAACTCCCATATAGAGCAAATAACTCCATAATACGTATATGATGTACGCTGAATGTTTTTATCCTTTTGGTGCACAACCATTGTATCGGCATCTACAGAGACACCGCTGCACTGAACTTGACGTTGATCATCACGATCTTTGGTGCTATACGTAACACCATTGATTCTGTAGCCACTGAATGTAGGCACGCATTTGTTGGGGCCTGCTACAATCCACACTAACTCCGTATTCAACTGATTATTTTGAACAAGCAATTCTGCTGCAACCTGGCAATACTTAATGATAACAGAATTATTCTACATGGTAACAGTCCTAAAACACATCATAATCTCAAAATATTTTCTGCAATTTGTACAATAACATGGTAGAATACAGTACCTTCTGTTGAAACCATTTAGGGAAGTTTTCATTTTCCTTGTTCTTTAGCCACACTTCATCACTTTTATGCCGTGGATATCTTGTCATTAAATCAGCCATGTGTTGACTACACGTCATAAGACATAAGAAAAATAAGACAAAAAAATTATGAAATGCAGAAAATAAGACATAAGAAAAATCAGAACTGCAGAAAATAAGACTTAAGAAAACTAATAGAGTTGCTTACTCAAAATATGGCCTTACAACATTACTATTATGGAGAAGACACAAATGTGCTAGGTGCAGGTCATTGCTGCTCGGTGTTATCATTGTTGCACCAGATAAGGGCCTACTTTTTCCGTTCTTATCCCGAGTATTTTTGGGCAATCCAACAGTAGCTTCTTTCAAGTTCTCCAAATAGTTAATAGCCTCTTCTGCAACATATGCCTCAGCGATGCAACCTTCTGGACGAGCCCGATTCCTTACATATGCCTTGAATGTCTTCATATATCTCTCAAAAGGATACATCCATCGAAGGAAGACTGGACCGCAAAGCTCAACTTCTCTCACAAGATGAAGTGAAAGATGGAACATTACATCAAATATGGAAGGTGGGAGGTATTTTTCTAGCTTGCATAAGGTTTCTACCAAGTGCGATTGCAGTTTTTCCAATTTATCGACCTCAATTACTTTACTGCAAATTGATTTAAAGAATTGGCAAAACCGAATGATAGCATACCTGACCTGTTTCTGCAGTACTCACCGAATGGAAATGGGGAGCAAGTGATGCAAAATTGTATGACAGTCATGAGATTTCATTCCAGCAAGGCGAAGATTTTCCATCGATACTAGACCCTTAATGTTTGAACAGAAGCCCTCATGTAACTTCATTCCAAGTAAGGATGAGCAGACAATCTTCTTTTCAGTATGCAATAAGTTCCAAGAAGCCATCGGCAACTTCTCTTTCTTTCCTGGATTTTTTGGCCTTAGCTCTGTTCTGATCCCCATTTCAGCCATATCAAGTCGGATAGATTCCCTGTCTTTTGTCTTCCCTGGTATATTTAACAAGGTACCCGTTAAAGCCTCGCATATATTTTTCTCGATATGCATCACATCAAGGACATGCCTAACCGGGAGAAATTTCCAATACTCGAGTTGGAAGAATATAGAAATTTTCTTCCAAATAGGTCGAGCATCACCTTTCTTCCATCGAGGCTGGCGTTGTGTCTTTCCAAAGACATGGCCCTTTAGATGTTGTAGCCTTTCAAGAACCTCCTCTCCAGTTAACGGAACAGGAGCAGATTGCTTCTCTACGGTGTTATCAAAATCTAGCTTTTGCCTTCGATATGGATGATGATGGGGCAACCACCTCCGATGCCTCATTATAACCGTCTTACCATAATTTTTAAGCCTGGTAGCTTTTGTTTGATCAACACATACAGTACAAGCATTATACCCTTTAATGATGTTGCCCGACAAGTTGCCTAGTGCAGGATAATCACTGATTGTCCATAACAAAATGGCTCTTAGAACGAAGTACTCCTTCTTATATGCGTCATACACTTGTTTTCCCTGCCACAAACTCTGCAGATCTTCTATAAGTGGTAGAAGGAAGACATCAATATCATTCCCCGGTTGAGTTGGTCCGGATATCAACAAACTTAACATAATGTACTTTCGCTTCATACAAAGCCATGGTGGGAGGTTATAAATCGCTAGCAAAACCGGCCAACACGAGTACTCAGTGGATACACCACCGAAAGGATTGAATCCATCGGCAGATAGAGCTAACCTAAGGTTCCTCGAATCTGAAGCAAACTCTGGCCACTTCTGGTCCACTTCCTTCCATGTTTGTGCGTCTGCCGGATGTCTCAATTTACCATCCTTTTGTCTTCCACTGTCGTGCCAAGTCAAGTCCTTTGCAGTCTTACTTGAATTAAACAAAGCCCTCAACCGTGGTATCAACGGAAAGTACCATAAAACCTTCGCGGGAACCCTTCCATTTCAACTCCTTGCTTGTTCAATTTCCATCTTGAGGCCTGGCATATGCGGCAAACTGTCTCGTCTTCATCTCTATGGCCCCGATATAAGAGACAATCATTTGGGCATACATGTATTTTTTCATACTCCATTCCTAAAGCACATAAAGTTGTCTTGGCTTCCCCGAAGGTAGAAGGGATAGTGTTGCCCGCTGGAAGCATAGACCCAAGCAAAAGGAGAATATCGGAGAAGCAAGAATCGAACATGCCATGCTTTGCTTTCAAGCTATACAACCTTACTAAAGCTTCTAACTTAGTAAAACTCTCACAGTCTGGATAAAGGGGTATATGTTCACCTTGAACATGGTTATATAAATGAGAAGAATCAACATCGTCTTCTTCTGAAGTGGGGTGTTGATGCACAGATTCTGAGATGTTGGTTTCAGAAGCACTAGAACTCTCCACTGGATGTGACTCACCGTGCCATATCCAGTTTGTATAGGTTGGATCAATACCATTCAGAAAGAGATGGTCCCTAACTGTCCGCGCGTTCCAGTTTTTGCTATGCACACATTTTAAACATGGACAAGATATTTTGTTTTCATCTTTCCCGTTCTCAAATGCAAACATCAACAACTCTTCCACTCCTAATTGAAACTCTCTTGTTCTTCTATCAGCCCTCAACCAAGCTCTATCCATTATCCAAATTATGCTGCAATTCAACCCTCAACTGGCCAACAACAAAATTCAATAAATTGAGAGTCATCAGCAAAATACACTATGACTAAATTCACTAACAATAGCAAAATGACCAATTAACAGCTTCATGAGATTTTAACCCGTTTAATGGGAATGAAAACGTGAATTTAATTGAAACACAAGGTGTTTTGCAGTGAACTGAATCAAAAGTCAGACAGCAAAACAAATCTAAGTCCAATCATAAAACGGAGTAAATTCACTAAATTCATTAACAAAAGCAAATAATTTAACAGCCAAATGAACCATTAAATAAATTAAACAACATCAAATGAACCACAAAATAAATTAAACAACGGCAAATTGCACCTGACAACGGCTGCGAGAAAACCTTGAAAGCTTGACTGGCTTTTTGAAAGCTAGGGTTTCGATTCGATTAACTTGTTTTTCGATTATGGATACTAAATCAATGAATACCTAAGCTGGTTTTGATTGAATCGACTGAGGGAGAGTGTGTGCGGTTGAGAAAGGGAGAAAAAGGAAAGCAGACTGAGAAATGAAAGAGGGAAAGTAGACTGAAAAATGAAAGAGGGAAAGAGGGAAAGTGTTGAATATTTCGGGAAGGGAAAGAGGGAAAGTAGACTGGTTTTTCAATATTTCGGGAAGGGAAAGAGGGAAAGTGTTGAAATTAATAAAATATGTAAATTACTAATATATTTACATTTCTTAAATTATATATAATGATTAAATTATATATAAAATCATTTTTTCGACGATCCGACCGTGCGGATGTGGCCACCTAGTGATTTTAGGCATATGAAATTTTTTTAAAAAAATTACGAATATTCGAAGTACGACTTTATAACATTAATCTCGCTAAAGTATAATGCTTCAAACGAGAGTACAACCCGCTTAACAACCCATTTTTTAAAATCATTTTTTCGACGATCCGACCGTGCAGATGTGGCCACCTAGTGATTTTAGGCATATGAAATTTTTTTAAAAAAATTACGAATATTCGAAGTACGACTTTATAACATTAATCTCGCTAAAGTATAATGCTTCAAACGAGAGTACAACCCGCTTAACAAACCATTTTTTAAAATCATTTTTTCGACGATCCGACCATGCGGATGTGGCCACCTAGTGATTTTAGGCATATGAAATTTTTTTAAAAAAATTACGAATATTCGAAGTACGACTTTATAACATTAATCTCGCTAAAGTATAATGCTTCAAACGAGAGTACAACCCGCTTAACAACCCATTTTTTAAAATCATTTTTTCGACGATCCGACCGTGCGGATGTGGCCACCTAGTGATTTTAGGCATATGAAATTTTTTTTAAAAAATTACGAATATTCGAAGTACGACTTTATAACATTAATCTCGCTAAAGTATAATGCTTCAAACGAGAGTACAACCCGCTTAACAACCCATTTTTTAAAATCATTTTTTCGACGATCCGACCGTGCGGATGTGGCCACCTAGTGATTTTAGGCATATGAAATTTTTTTAAAAAAATTACGAATATTCGAAGTACGACTTTATAACATTAATCTCGCTAAAGTATAATGCTTCAAACGAGAGTACAACCCGCTTAACAAACCATTTTTTAAAATCATTTTTTCGATGATCCGACCGTGCGGATGTGGCCACCTAGTGATTTTAGGCATATGAATTTTTTTTAAAAAATTACGAATATTCGAAGTACGACTTTATAACATTAATCTCGCTAAAGTATAATGCTTCAAACGAGAGTACAACCCGCTTAACAAACCATTTTTTAAAATCATTTTTTCGACGATCCGACCGTGCGGATGTGGCCACCTAGTGATTTTTGGCATATGAATTTTTTTAAAAAAAATAACGAATATTCGAAGTACGACTTTATAACATTAATCTCGCTAAAGTATAATGCTTCAAACGAGAGTACAACCCGCTTAACAAACCATTTTTTAAAATCATTTTTTCGACGATCCGACCGTGCGGATGTGGCCACCTAGTGATTTAAGGCATATGAAATGTTTTCAAAAAAATTACGAATATTCGAAGTACGACTTTATAACATTAATCTCGCTAAAGTATAATGCTTCAAACGAGAGTACAACCCGCTTAACAACCCATTTTTTAAAACCATTTTTTCGACGATCCGACCGTGCGGATGTGGCCACCTAGTGATTTTAGGCATATGAAATTTTTTTGAAAAATAATTCTAAAAATATAATTCTAAAGTATAATTCTAAAAATAAAAACTATTAAATCAATTGAAATTAAACTTGATTATTAAAAATATTTGTGTAAAAAACAGTATGTAAATTAAGAAGAGGCGGGATTTTTCCCCCGTAAACACAGCCGTGGTCCCATAAAACAATCTTTATCCCAACTTGGTCAAACTCTTTTTCCCTTTAATACACTTTTCCCCTTATAAACTGTCCCCTTAATATTCTCAATCTCGAAACTAAATCTGGACACATTCTAGCTCTCTCTCGCTCTATGCAAAACTCTCCATTTCCGTTCAATTCGCACATCAAAACCATCGACCATCGGCTTCAATTCGCATATCAAAACCATCAAAACCGTCGGTATCTCTCTCGTTAATTTGATTTATGTTCTTTGTTACTTAATCTTTCAGTTTTGTTGATGCATGTACAAGTAAAACGTGGACTAGGGTTTTGATTTAATCTTTTAGTTTAATCTTTAATCCATCATTTATTTCTTTAATCCATCATTTGATTATTTGTAGATTTTTAATTACCCTGATTCTGTTAGCTATTTTGTCATGTATTTTGTATCAAATATGAATGTTTATGATTATGTTGTGTTATGTATATGATTTATTTTGATATATGTTCTTTGTTACTTAATCTTTCAGTTTTGTTGATGCATGTACAAGTAGACTAAGGGTTTTGATTTAATCTTAGTTTAATCTTTAATCCATCATTTGATTCTTTATAGATCTTTAATTACCCTGATTCTGTTAGCTATTTTGTCATGTATTTTGTATCAAATATGAATGTTTATGATTAAGTTGTGTTATTTATATGACTTATTTCTTTATATAGATTATGGTTCACTCAAAGAGTCCAGTGCCAAAGAGTCCACTGCGTAGTCCCGCATTGAAGATGCGCACCAGTCCAAGAGGGCACACCCAGTCTGCCCCAATACGAAACCCTGTGCTAGTTGATCTCCCTGGCCCATCATGTTCTTCCCCGCCTTCCATGAAAAGGAAGGCGATCTCAGACAACTTGAAAAAATCGTTGTCAAAGAAAAGAAAACAAAAAGATAAAGGAAAGGAGACTGCGGTGCAACCTAACCATCAAGGACTAAAATTGCTCAATCATGGCTGTGTCACCATGCACAGAATAGTGCAACGAAAGATAAAGGGGATTAAGCCTATAGTGTCGTTCAATGATAAAGGTGAGCCTTTTGGTGACGAAGCCGCAGAGATGCAATCATACATTGGGGTTCTAGCAAGAACCAAAGCCCCAATCTGGCATGATAGTTGGCTGCAAGTGCCGAAAGAGACAAAGAAGAAGCTCTGGGAATGCGTAAAGGTAACTGGTTGTTTATTTCTTGTACATCGATTTTATACATTGATTGTACATTGATCGATTTTATCTTATGTGTGTAGATGGCTTTTACTATACCATCATCGGCGAAGAAGTTGGTATTACAGTCCGCTGGAGCAAAATGGAGGGAGTTTAAGTCTCGCTTAACAACGAATTATGTTCTTCCATATCGTGAGGATCCTGTAATGCTTGCTTATCCTCCAGCAGATTATTCGTTCATTGAACAGTCTCATTGGAATCTTTTTGTTGCCGATCGTACATCGGAGGAGTTTCTAGTAAGTTCATGAGATAGATACTGATGTACATAATTGTTTTAGAGCATTTATCTACCTGTTGTAATAGTCTCCCTGTTATTTTTTCGAAGGCAAATCATGACAAACAAGTAGTCATTCGGTCGAAGAATCGTTATCCTCATCTCATGTCTCGTAGAGGCTATGCGAACAAGGAGATTAAATGGGTTAGTGATCATGGAACCTGACAAGTATACTTTGACATATAATTTATTTCATGGAACCTGATAAGTATATCTTTTTGTACGTGTAGGCCGAATCTAATCCAGATATATCAAATGATCGATCAACATCATGGGTCCTTGCTAGAAAGGACAAATTTGGAAATTTTAAAAGCGACGCGGTCAGAGAAAAAGCAGAGGAAATAGTAAGTTATTGATTTGTATTTATTTAAAAATTATTCATCAAGATTATCTGATTTACTAACTACTTCCATTTTGACCTTTTCTTAGGAGAAGATGAAGAAGGAAGTAAGTGAAGGAAGTATGGTGGAGGATGGTGTTAATGATATTTTGGCTAAGGTGTTGGGTAACCCGGAACATGGAGGAAGAGTGCGTGGAAAAGGAATCCATGTGAAACCGGCTGTCTATTTTGATCTTCCAAGGCAGAAGAAAAAAATGAGGGGGTCTATTGATGAAAGGTCTATTGAGGACATTATAAAGGAGGGGGTACAAAAAATTTGGGCAGAGGAGGCATCGAAACTTATTCAAGAGAGAGATGCATATTGGACAGCGGAAGTGTAGAAGTTTAAAGCTGAGATACTTGAACAAAATCTTCGGATGGGGGCCAGCCCAGTTTTTGGTTCCCAACAAGCAAGCTGCTCTAATTCGCAGAGGCTGGCACAGATTAATGTCTCTCATAATGTGAAAAAGAAGTTGGATGTCGAAGAGAACATGAAGTTGGGTGTTGAAGATGGTATTCAGATGGATGTTGAAGAAAAGGAGAAGTTAGAATGTGACGATGGTATACAGCTGGCTGTTCCAGAAAAAATTAGGCTGGTTGTTGATTTGGGCAACTGTGCTGTTGTTGCCGAGGATGAAAAGGAAGAGAAGATGGTGGACAAGTGTGATGGGGTGGAGGAGGTTGAAGTGTTGGAGGAAGACAAGGAAGTTCAACTGGCAGTTGGATCCTTGACCAACATCGTTGCTTATGCAACGATTGTTGATGTTCCAGTTATTGAAGGACAGGTACAGACCATTCATTCTGTACCGCTAGGTGAAGAGAATGCTAGAGTGTCCATCACTAGAGCAATTCAGGGAGATGTTCGTATCCCGTTCCCGATTGGAGATGAGATAACCACTGTGCAACAAGCCAAAGGAACATTTGTTGCGTGGCCTAGATACTTAATTGGGGGAGGGAAGACAATAAGTTCTCCAAAGGTTGATTTAACTCGAAAGGTAAAGTTTTGTGTAATTATACTAGCATATTTAACTTTTCGTAATTAATCATCCTGATCAAACTGCACTCTTATATATATTATTTTCATTTTAGAAAACCAAGAAAAAGGAGTGTAAGAAGTCAAAGAAGATTGTGGATTTGCAAGTGGAACTCGATGCTGATGATCAGTACGTACTTGAGATGGGTGCAAAGTATCCAGCTGCTTTGAAGCGGTTGTGGATTTGGGCAAAGGATGCTCTGAGAGAGGGCAATTCAGTTTGTTTTGAACTGAGCAAAGATGCTTTTGGATATGCCAGGAAGCAATACATGTTCCTAAATGATATACATCACTACACCATAAAAGGCCTACCACCACATATAAAGCCTATGTTGCCTTTGCATATGTTGCCTTTGCCATGCATATTTTTGGCTATTACAACATTATCATTTTAATGTTGCCTTAGGTAGCAAAAATATGTTGGCATAAAATAAAAGTGTTTGCATGTTGCTGTAGCTATGAAATTGTGTTGCCTTAATTTTGCAATGAACAAAATTTTATATTTTCTACTAAAAAAAATTTAACCTTTTTTTTCATGAAATTTATTTTTTGGATAAAAATAATAAAATTATTTTAATAAAAATCTAGAATATTCCATTAGAGAGTGAATATTTCATTAAAAATTTTAAAACATTTTAAGATGTGTATTTATTTTTATAATTATTAAATATTATTAAACAAAATTTTTAAAATAATTTCTTTTCTAAACATATTTTAATACATCAAGAAATAAAAAAATGTTTTCGTATATAATTTTTTAAAAATATATAAAATGAATCATTTAACAACAAAAAAGAAATAAATATATAATGAATAAATTAATTAATTAAATAAAATGTGGCAAAAAATTATAATTCTGGGGCTAAAAATTGGTGAGCGGCAAAAATACCGCCCAACCAAATTTTAGACGGCTAAAACATTCTTCACTTTCCCTTTTCATCTTCAGACACAAACTCTGCTCCACGGTCTCCTCTCTCCGCTCCACCGTCTCCTCTCTCCACTCTCTGGCTCAATACTCACACACACTCGAAACTCACATTCTCTCTTTCCTTTCTTTCTCTCATCTCTCACATTCTGTGTTAGTCTAATTCTCTGTTACTCACACTCGATATACACACATGCAGCTCTCAATTGGTTCAATTGGTTTAGTTTAGGGATTTAATTCACTAATTTGGGGCTTTATTTATTTTTCTCAGATTTAATTTCGAGTTAGGGCCTGGAAAGGGTCGGTCAATTTTGGGGCTTTGAAATTAGGGTTTCAGTGTGTTCGATTTGGGGCTTCCACTTTAAGGTATTTACACTTTCTGTATGGATTATGATATGTTTCTATTTTCTCATTATAATATGTTATTTATTAGTATGTTTTGTGAGTAGTTGTTTATGTTCCTGTTCTTGTATTTGTATCTATGATATTATTTTTATTCATTGTCTAGATTTTTGCTCAAAGTATGTGGTTCTTCCTTCATATGAAGTGGATTTTTTTTAAATATGTTTCCGTGTATTTAGATTGTTGATGGTCGATGGTTGATGTGAAGAGACAGAGTGGATTTTAATTTTTAATGCCATGTGAATTTTGGTGTTTATATTGCATTAAGTTATAGTTGGAATGTGGATATTTAAGCTTCTGTTAGTGTTCCAGTAGGAACCATGGGCAAAAAAAGTTGCAAGTTAGTGGGACTTCAGTGTCAATATTGGCAAGATTTGGTTGAGACAATGCCACACTATACATAAGCAAAATATTTAGAGAGTGCAAATTACAAGACTTTACAGATCCGGGTACATTTAGAGAGTAACGAGTAGTTGCTTGCCCTTTATATTAGACGCAAAGCAAGAAAAGTTACAAACTGAAAGCTGTTTTATCTATTATCATAAAAATAAGCTGAAGTTCACTAGGAATGCATGTTTGTGTTATTATTATTGTTTTTTTTATTTTCTTCAAGATGAACGTGAAATTGACAAACTTCTTCCTTTAGTCTTATAGTTTTATTTATGATTTGTATAAACTTTATCTTTCTTGTCTGTATGCTCAGTCTTGATGCAGATCCAATTTGATTAATTTTCTGTTTGTAATTGTTGGGTCATTGATGTTCTACTTCTATTATTGTTTTCTCGTCATTTGTGTAAGTATCTTGTAGGTGCATGTCAAACATGCTGTTAAGTGCTGTCAGAACTTACTTTCTGTTAATTTATATAATTTGAATCCCCCAGCGCCTGCAAAGTTCCTTGAACTTTACGTAGAGTAAGGAGGTCAACTGAAGAACACGTTCGAGTAAGGAGTGCAAAGTTCCTTGAATTCTTTGTAGACTCGAAAGATAGGTGATCTCTGCCACGTCTAAGATGGTGAATGTAATCAGGGTTTACACTGTTAGTACTAAAAAAGAAACTGTAAGGGAATTGACACTTTTATGCCTTCTCCTCCTACCTTCATATTTATGGGTTTTAATTATTTTATTGTTTATTTCAAATATTAAAATTTGACTTATATATCTCGTAAATTATAGGTATTCTGTTACCAATAATCCTTTTTGATCTCTATTTGGGCTTCAACAAAGATTTAGGTTTTGGCTATCTTGTTGAAATGGGCATCGGCTATGATCAACATGGGTATGTATATATGTATAAATTACTGTATGTATGTTTTCTTTAATCTTTTTAATTAAAGATTGAAACTTTTCTTGATTTGAATTAGTGGGCTGTGCTGATGTACAGGCAAGATGTCACTAAAGCAGCTATGAGGGCTTGTAGAGATGCTATTGCTTCCAACTCTATCCCTGCTTTTTGAAGAGGTTTTTCGATTATCTATCACTTCTTATGCCAATATTTTTTTTTTGCTCGAGTTTACTTACGATTAACTAGTTTTTGCCTTTGATTTAGGTAATGTAGTCTATCGTAGTTATTATATTATCGCATTCTATGTTAAGGGTGTATCTATTCAATAGAGCGTCTAAGGTGCATTGGATATGTGTGCTCCTGTTTTTGAAGAAAGTAGGCATTAGTAGATTTTTGGATCAAAATGTGTGAGTTAGATAGGTTGCATTTAGGAAAATGAATACGTATGCTTGTTAATAACAACAAATAATTGTAGACATGTGTCTTCAGACTTGGAAAAAACTTACAGGGCAATCCTAGATGAGTCCCTTGCATATCTTCTAATATTAGCCAATACAGTAAGGAGAATTACCTAGGGGAGAAGTAGACATCCTAAAAAATATGCATAATGAAATTCGAACATCTATCAAGTTTCATGTGTTTTATTGATATTTTCTGTATAAACTTAGAAGAGAAACTTCATTTATAAGATTTCTATTTAATAATCTATTATGTTTTAGCTTTTATTTTTATCTATGTACTCTAGCTGATGCGATTTTTTTGTTTTTGTCAATATAGGTTCTGTACCTGGAGTTTCATCTGATCAGATGGAGCTACAAATCAAATTAGGAGTTCCTCGACCTCTGCACTCCTTACTCGATTCAAGGAGGTCAACTAAAGAACACGTTCGAGTAAGTCTTGATTTAATCTGTAAGCTTTATTTGTCACTTAAATTTTATTTTTGGATATTAAATCTATTCATATTTAGAATTATAATTTGATGCCACAAGAGAACATCGTATTTTATTTTAGGGGTTTACTGAACCATCATCTGATAATATTCTCCCAGATTTGCCTGTTGCGGTGAAAGTGTTCACTCTGGTACTTGATTTAAGCGAGACACTAATATATTCTGATTGGAAGATAAATTATGATATTTGTTCAGCCATTGATCATCGTATGTTTTGTCTAAGTACAATGTACTTTATTTTTTTGTACCATCTTATTTGTTCATTATATATTTGAATTTGTCCGCAGCTTGAGAGAGGCTGGAGAACATTCAAACGACCAGGTGTTGATGCCTTTTTGGAACACCTATCCCAATTTTATGAAATTATGTTATACACTGATCAGCTCCTGCCTTCTCCGACATGTGCAGTATGTAGAATCTGTTGTTGAGAGATTAGATCTGAAGCACTGTATAACATACAGGTTATCAAGGGCTGCAACTAAAATATAAAGATCAGAAGCATTATAGAGTAAGTACAATTCTTGTGTACATCTTATAGAGTAAGTATAATTTGAAATGATTGGGTTAAATACATACATATATGTTTAGATAAGCCAAATTCTAAGAGAATATTATTATTTAATCTTTAAGACTGAGCTAGATAGCATAACTAAAGCTTTAAACATGGCCACTTCTTAAACTTAGACTTGCATCTCCTCCTGTTGTGGGCACTTGCTTTTTGACGTTCATGGATTTACGTACAATTTCACTCACTTGAAGAATGTAATTGCTTCTCTAAATATGATGAGAAAGTTTATTTTATTGCGTCAAGTTCGATTTGTCGAACTATTCTCGCCGGCAATTCTATGTGCGCAACACATAAATTTTTTTACCCTAAATGGAGGACTTATGTAAAATTTAATTTATCGCTTGCAGGACCTCTCGATGCTAAACAGGGAGCCTTCAAGGATATTTAAGTGATAATGCACTAGAAACTAGCCTGCAGCCAGAAAATTGTGTCCCAATAAAATCATGGATAGGTGAAATAGAAGATACAGCAATCTTGGACTACATTCCATTTCTTGAATGTAAGTTATGTCCATATAAAAATATACAAAAGAATGTTCTTGTCTTTCATTTCATCAAGTCAGGCCTTCATTTCAGAAGAGTATCATAAGTAACTCTTATGTTTTTACTTCATTTCAGGATCGTGACATACCTAAAGAGCTCATTGAACGTTCAAAAGAGTATCAGAAGTAACTCTTATGTTTTTACTTTGAATTTGGATTGTATTTTATGTACTTATGGCACCAGATATTATATATTGAATCTGGTATGTACGTATGGCACCAGCTATTATGTATTGAATCTGGTATGAATAATTATGGTTGTAAAGTTGGTTGTGGTTATTTGGTTATCTAGGGAATGCATATTTTCATATTTATGATTTTTGTTGGAAATTGAAAAGTGTTGCCATTAATGCTATAAAGCATTGGAAAAAAGGAAAATTAATGTGAAAAAATGTTGCTAGAAAATTTTACTACAGGCAAAAATTTGTGTTGGTATTAAAGTGGGTCCCACTAGTGGGATCCACTATTTTTAAAAAAAATGTTTAACACAAAGGCAACATAATATTAGGTTGCCAAAGACTAATAATAATGTTGCTATAACAAGTCTATGCCAACATTAAAACTGATGTTGCCATAGAAAATTAGAATGTTGCCATTGATCCCAAAGGCAACGGCAAAAATAGCAACATAAGCTAAATGTTGCCTTTGGGGTTTTATGGGCCTACAGCAACATATTTTAGGCCTACAGCAACACTTTTTGTGCGTTGCCGTAGGCCTTTTATGGTGTAGTGCATGTTTGTGCTGGTGGGGAAATTTGTGGTTCCGTAATTTGCATCTTCATTCAGTAAGTGTACAATCCTCTTTAAAATGTTTTATATTATGTGTTAATATTGTTGATATCCTCATGGGAATCTTTGCTAACTATTGTTTAATTTTATTCGTAGTTTCTTGGAAGAACATTTGATCAGGCATAGGATGGCAGACATGGTAGCATTCGTAAATCCACGTTTGGTTGGCGCCCTTGGATGTGGAAACGCGAGGAAGAGGTCCCTTGCACTTGCTGACCGTTTCACTGATGCCAAAAAAGGGCAATACTTTCTAGTGCCATATAACGACGTGTGAGTAATATTTTTTATTGCCCTATAATGTAGTTGAATAATTAACAATCTATTTTATGCTTATAGTTGATGTTATTCTCACATGCTAAGTTGAACTATTTTTTCCTATATTGTTCATGACTCGTAGGCGGATATAGTCTACCACCTGGACCCTCTTAAACGTCGCATTGCTAGTGGGGAGTGGGTAGAGGTTGTTGACAAGTGAGTTCCACTTTTAAAATTTTCCTATTTAGTCTTAGGTTGTAAATTTGGGGAAAATGCAGCCTTAGTTGATTTTTATTGTTTTGCTTACAGTGGCATAAAGTTGTGTAAGGAAAATGTAAAGAAGGCTGGCCGGAAAAAAATTTTATGGGAGAACATGGCGGTATTAATATTAGTCCTTCATCCTTCATATTGATTTTATAATAGTAATTTAGTGAATTTAGTAATGTTTGTTCCATCACATAATTAAACAATGTGAATGCTTTCAGGGAGTTCCTGGGCAGAAAACGGACAAGGACTGTGGCCTTTTCGTGATGAGATACATGAAAGAAATCTGTCACAATAAGGAGCTTAACTTTGCAGAAAAGGTGAGAAATTATATTTTTTTGTTATTTTTTTTAACTGGCAACACATGTGATTAAACAAGTGAATGGTGGATGTTTTGCAACACGACTGATTTACTTGAGATTTTTTCAGTGGATGCGCAGGTCGAACCTGGAGTACACTGATGACGACATCAACGAAATCAAGACAGACTTTGCAAAGTTTTTCATGAAGCGTCATTCGTTTTAAGTATGTCAAGTTGTTTTCGAATCTTTTGTTGGATAACTTTGGATCGAATTTTCTTAAGTTGGTTGCAATGTTGATGAACTTGTAATGGATTTAATGTTTAGTTGGTGGAATATTATGTTGGTAAACTTTGTATTGGATTTAATCTTATTTGGGTTGTAATGTGAATTGGTGATAATTTTATTTTGTTATATGGTTGATTTTGGATTGTATTGTATGTGTTTTCCGAATGGTTAATTATGGGAATTGCGAATCGGATAATTTTGATACAAACTGTTGTTCCAAAACCATTCATACAACGATTTAATTAAAGAAAAACCATTGTAAAATTTGCAATAATACGATGCATTTAAGTCCAACTCCAACAATTGCACTAATCCGTTGTTTAATAAAAACTCTAGACGATGTTGGATAATACCTCCAACAATGTCTTGTTCGCGTTAAGACAACACAAGAAAACCGTTGTTAATGTGCTTGGATTCGTTCAGATTAGGCAACGGTTTCTATAATATCAAACAATTCCTAGAAAGCGTTGTGTTAATGTGCTTCGTTCAGAACAGGCAACGGTATTCTATAATATCAAACAATTCCTGGAAAGCGTTGTGTATGACCAAAATTTGATTATTCCATTCAACAATGGTTTTTAGTCTTTGATATTTATATTATAATTAGCACCAAACCCCGTCGTCTGATGTTCTATCAGACAGCGTCTTGATAGTCAACGGAATAAAAGGGTCTCATACAACAGCACAAAACCGTTGTCTGATTCACTTTTTGCTGTAGTGTATATACATGATTTTTGTTTGTTCATGATATGGGGATTGTATACGATACGATTTCTGTATACGCTGCGCAGATCTGGTGAAATCTGTGTCCAGTGTCTGATTTTCGCAAACGATATGTGTTTTCTGACTGGAAATGAGCGTCTGAACAAAACTGATACTATAAGTATCACCGACTCGTCTGTAAGGCGTTTGACGCCGTTCAGTGCATGAAAAACGCGATTTATTGTTTTCAGAATTTGATTCGGATTTTCTGATTTTTGCGTTATATGATTTCTTTCATTGGATCATCTGAAATATGATATGGTATAGCATGATTAGATAATATGACATGTTATTTAATTGTTACTTGAGCATGGTGGATGGTTATGGCCTTGAGACCCATAGGATAGAGGTTATTGTTTATGGTTTGGTTTCTAAATACGACTTGCATGTCGTCATTCCTTGTAATGATTAAATCTCGAATGTAACTCGAGTTCTCCTTGTAAGTATATTTGTATAGTTGTTTTGTTTATGTAATGTACATGAATACATGAAGACAAGCAAGCAAGGAGGCGATCCAAGGAGGCATTGTAGCAGCAAAGAAGAAGACATGTAATAGTATAGTATTTTAAACCACCCATAGATTATCCTTGATCCTTTCATTAGCTTGAAAGGATCATATAGGATAAAGGCCATAACCAATCACGTTTACATAATGCACTTACTTTACATATGATGTATGAATGTATGTGTAGGATACATAGAAATGCATGCTTTAATTAGATTAATCATGTATGAATGAATGTATTAGATACATCACCCATGCCATGCCTGCTTAATCAAGATAAAATCTGTAACGATTCAAGATTTTAAAATTAACAAACGATCATGAGATTCTTGTGTTTTTAAAATATGGATTTTAAAGCACGGAACTAAAAATGGATTTTGATATCTAAAATTTGGGATTTTCTGTCAAAAGCGGATATGCGTATTCGTAAGGTTGATGGGTTTTAAGTGTGACCTTTGGTATCCTCCATCTACCTGGGAAATGAACAATTTAAGATGTCAATATGAAATATTTGGTTCAAGGAAAAATTGAGGATCTCATTATGATGTGATCATGATCGTTATAATTTTTCTAAATCCCTTAACAAAATATTAAGTTTAATCAGATGCTTTCCAATAAATGAACACTCATCGAATCCTAGATCGATAAGGGGAAGGGTTGTCAGTGGCAGGTGACTCCTATCTATCGTGGTAAGATGCGACGAATATAAATGGTTATATTCGGCCATTGGATCATTGGGTCAAACTTAACTAAGTCGTCATAATACGGTGAAAATAAACGGTTATATTCGACCATTATGAACTTAGAAGCATAGAGTTTGGTTAAAATCTATTAGATAGATTAGAACAATGGTTGTTCACCAAACTATCCAAGAATTATATATGATATAATTGACAATGGTTGTCTACCTAAATAATCATTTTTAAGGACTTCCAGTGGTTGACTTAAAACATGACGAAATATGGATCTTGGCTCACTAGAAAGAATTATGGGATATACTTTCCGAATTGATAGTAAGGGCTATTAATTTGATAAAAATAGTGGGAGATATATTATGAATATATCATAATCATTTGAACATAATAATTGATAACTCAGACAATCTAATGTTTATTTTGTGCTTTTAACATTGTAGATACTAAGAAATGGCAAACAACACAAACTCTCTATCCGTTCGATCAATCCTTGAGAAGGATAAACTGACAGGAGGAAATAACTTCCTAGACTGGCAGAGGAATTTGAGGATTGTCCTCAGGCAGGAGCGCAAGCTTCATGTCATTGACATCCCTCCTCCAGGTCCCCTTCCTGAGGGCGATACTGTTGAGGAACGAGCGGCCCACACAAAGGATAAGAATGATGCAAATGATGTTGCATGTCTTATGTTGGCAACTATGAGTGCTGAGCTTCAAAGGCAGCATATGAATATGGATGCATACACTACCTATGAGCACTTGCAAAGCATGTTTGCAAGCCAAACTCGTCAAGAAAGGATCAACACGAGTAAGTCATTTTTAATTGCAAACAAGGGGCAAGTGAACCAGTTGATAAGGGTGAATGTCACTACTGTAAGAAAACTGGTCACTGGAAAAGAAACTGTTCAGTTTACTTGGAGGATCTGAAGAAGAAGAAGGCTCAACAAGCATCTACTTCAGGTATATATATATTATAGAAGTCAATATGTCTACTTCTACATCTTGGGTATTAGATACTGGATGTGCTTCTCACATTTGTTTAAATGTGCGGGAGCTGTAGAGAAGTAGGACATTGGCTAAGGGAGAAGTAGACCTACGAGTTGGCAATGGAGCAAAAGTTGCTGCTTTGGCTGTAGGCACTTATTATCTATCTTTGCCCTCTGGGCTTGTTTTAGAACTTGATAACTGTTTTACGTTCCTGCGATTTGCAGAAACATTATTTCGGTTTCTTGTTTGGACAAGAAAGGTTTTTCATTTATAATAAGGAACAACAGTTGTTCTTTTGCTTTGAATAATTTGACCTATGGTGTTGCACGTTTGTTTAATGGTTTTATATGTTCTTGATTTAGATAATCCTGTCTATAATATAGAAAACAAACGACTTAAAATTAATGACTCAAATCGTACATACCTCTGGCATTGTCGTCTAGGCCATATAAATGAGAAACGCATATCCAAATTACATAAAGATGGATACTTGGATAAATTTGATTTTGAATCATACCAAGAATGCGAATCTTGTTTGCTTGGTAAGATAACCAAAGCCCCTTTCACTAGTAAGGGTCAAAGGGCCACTGAACGTCTGGAGCTTATACATAGTGATGTCTGTGGCCCAATGCGTGTGATGGCTAGAGGAGGCTACTACTACTTCATAACATTTACTGATGATTACAGTAGATATGGATATGTAAATCTTATGAAGAATAAATCCGATTCTTTTGAAAAGTTCAAAGAATATAAGGCTGAAGTAGAGAAGCAAATTGGCGGAGGTGCAAGTATTAAGATCTTACGATCCGATCGTGGGGGTGAATACTTAAGCACCGAATTTAAAGAATATTTAAAAGAGTGTGGTATTGTATCACAACTCACTCTGCCAGGAACACCTCAATGGAATGGAGTTTCAGAGAGGAGAAATCGTACCCTGTTGGACATGGTGCGATTGATGATGAGTCATGCAGATCTTCCAATTAGTTTCTGGGGTCACGCTCTAGAAACAGCGGCTTTCACACTTAACCGTGTTCCTACTAAGAAGGTTCAAAAGACTCCATATGAGATATGGGAGGAGAAACGGTGAGGCATGAACTTTATGAAAGTTTGGGGATGCAAGGCGTTTGTGAAATGTCAAGTATCAGATAAGCTTGGACCTAAATCCGAAGAGTGCATATTTGTGGGATACCCTAAAGAAACAAAGGCGTATTATTTTTATAGTCCCTCTGAGCAGAAAGTGTTTATTGCTCGAGATGCTGTCTTTATGGAAAGAGATTTTGTTTCCAAAAGAAATAGTGGGAGAACTATAGATCTCGATGAAGATCGAGAACCGCAAAATAGCATTCAACCTGAAGTGGAATAGGAGCAGGATAATGCTCAAGAAACACAGGTTGTTCGTAGATCTGGTAGAATTCGCCATGAGCCAGAGAGATATGGATTTCTCTTGACTCAATGTGGTGATTTGATGCTCATAGATGAAGATGAGCCTCTCACATACCAAGATGCTATGAACAATCCAGACTCTAAGAGATGGCTAGAAGCCATGAAATCCGAGATGGATTCCATGTACGAAAACCAAGTATGGACTTTGGAAATGTTCAGACCTAAAAAGCAAGGCTGGTTGCAAAAGGTTTCAAACAAATTCATGGTATTGACTATAATGAAACTTTCTCACCAGTGGCTATGGTCAAGTCCATAAGGATTTTTATTGCAATTGCAGCATTCCATGATTATGAAATCTGGCAAATGGATGTCAAAACAGCCTTCCTTAATGGAAGCCTTGAAGAGGATGTGTACATGACACAACCTGAAGGTTTTGTCGATCCAAGGAATGTTGGCAAGGTATGTAAATTACATCGATCCATTTATGGATTGAAGCAAGCCTATAGGAGATGGAATATCCGTTTTGATGAAATAGTCAAAGAGTATGGCTTTGTTCAAAACAAAGATGAACCTTGTGTTTACAAGAAGGTTAGTGGGAGCCATGTGGCATTCATAGTATTATATGTTGATGATATACTACTAATGGGGAATAACATACCTTCTCTAAAGGCTGTTAAGACTTGGTTACGGAGGAACTTCTCTATGAAAGACTTAGGAGATGCATCCTACATTCTAGGAATGAGGATCTATAGGGATAGATCTAGAAGGATGATCGGTCTAAGTCAGAGTACATACATTGATAAGGTTTTGCATCGTTTTGGTATGCAAAATGCGAAAAGGGGATGTGTCCCCGTGTCTCAAGGGATAACGATCTCTAAAGACCAGTGTCCGAAATCATTGGATGATAAGGACAACATGAGGAAAGTTCCATATGCCTCAGCAATTGGATCTATCATGTATGCAATGGTATGTACTCGTCCTGATGTCTCGTATGCTTTGAGCATGACGAGCATACACCAGTCTAATCCAAGTGAAGGTCACTGGACGGTAGTCAAGAATATTCTTAAGTACCTGAAAAGGACTAAAGATTTATTCTTGGTGTATGGAGGAGAGGAGAAACTGGTTGTAAAAAGTTACACCGATGCAAGTTTCCAAATAGACAGGGATGATACTGTATCATAGTCTGGTTTTTGTTTTGTCTAAACGGAGGTACTGTAAGCTAGAAGAGTTCATAGCAAGAAATAGTCGCTGTTTCTACAATGGAGGCTGAGTACATTGCAGCTTGTGAAGCGGCAAAGGAAGATGTTTGTATTCGAAAATTCATTACTGAATTGGGAGTGGTTCCATCGATCGCAGATCCCATAGACAAGTACTGCGATGATAATGGAGCCATTGCATAGGCTAAAGAACCTAGATATTACTCCCGATCCAAACATATACTCAGGAGATTTCACCTCATTCGAGAGATAAATGAAAAGGGTGATATACACATATGTAAAGTACACACAAATGATAACATAGCAGACTCACTGACCAAAGGCTTGTCGCAGCAGAAACACGACGGTCACACTAGTTCCATGGGTATTAGATACATGGGTGATTGGCTCTAGTGCAAGTGGGAGATTGTTAGTGTAGGTGCCCTAGAGGCAATACATTGTTTATTTTGATAAACCTTTATGTCATTTGATTATTTTATAAATGTATTTATTATGACTTTAATTACTGCGATATATTTGTTTGCATAATAAATGTCCTTAGAATAATGATACACATTATATAGTTTAAGTATTTAACTTGAACTTGAGATTATATAATATATCATATTTTTAAAGGTCCCTAGTCGAGTATTATTATATAGGACAGTAATAATACATAAATAGACTAGTATGTTGTTGACTGATAACCACATCTCATTGGTTATAAGTATGGAGATACTAAAGTCAAAACATAGGTACATGTAAGGTACATGGCACTGGACAGACCCACCATGAGATTCTTCATGTTAATAAAGTCATTAGAAAGACTCACAGTGATAATGGTGTAATGATCATTTGAATTGAGATCATTATATTTCTATACGAGGATAATATACTTTGACTACATTAAAAGTTACCTTTGACCGGGTGATGATAAAAGTGGACATCGGGTATATTGTGAATCGTATGAGAAATATGAATGATAGATAAAGGATTTAACCCTCCTATCAGATAGGAGAGATATTATTGGCCTCTTGATTGAGTGAGACTATAAATGCATGGTCGTGCTCAAATATTGATTTGTTTTAATAGTCTACTCATGGATCAAGTAAACCCGGATTAAATTATGAAGAGGATGACATGAAACATGCCTCGAGTTTAATCTATAATATTTGGTTAAAGGGATTATATTACACGGGAACATTAATCACAAAAGGTTTTATCGAATCACGATTTAATTATTATTTAATTGGGTAGCAATGATGTATTACTAGATGCCACTCATTGTTTATAATTTTATTAGAGAATAAAATTATTGTCAATTAAATGATAGCCTACAGGGTCACACACATAGAACATTTTAAGGAAGAAATAATTTAAATTATGAATTTAAATTAATTAAATGATTAGTTGTATTTTATTATATTAATTAAGTGGGACTTAATTAAGATATAATAAAATACAAATGAGATATGATTTTAATAATTAAGTATGACTTAATTATTATTTATTTAAATAATATGATTTGATTTTATTATTTAATTAATCAAACTTGGGCAAGGTTTTTAGTTGGGCTTTTACCTTACACTATCATATAAATATATGATGATAGGTAAAGAAGGTAATAAACTGTGTACGACAAAAATAATCCCCAGCCGCTTGAACCAAAACCTAAAAAGAAGATCTCATATTTTCATTGGAGGCTAGTACCTCCCTTCCAATCAAGAATCGTTCTTGGAGTGTTCTTGTGGATACTGTAGAGGAGGTTTTGAAGAGGAGAACTCAACGATCGTGAAAGCTTGGATCTCCATTAGACATACAATCGTAAAGCTTCTTTAAGGTAAATCATCAATCTCCGAATTAAATATCATGTTTTTACATGGATCCTGCGATAGGGTTTCGATAATTATTGTTTTTTGTTTTAATTTTCCGCTGCGTTTGATACTCGAAACCCTTCACGTATATCATGTGAGTTCATAGTAGTTTGCATTTGCACCCATGCTTTATAGGAATTTTGTGTTGTTGACGCTTTTGATTGAGAAGTGATATGCTTTGTTCTTGTGCACACACATACACTAGTAAGTTGAAGCTAGTAGACTTTTTGAATGTTGTAAGTGATTAGAAGGACATGAATATGTGCAAGATGATTTAGTTTGCATGCTTTGAATACAAGTAGGTGCATTAGAGAGATTTTTGCTTGGGATTGAGTATGTTTTTCCACCAAGTGAGATTTTGAGCCTTATTTCATATTTGTTGCAAATTTATTCGTTTGTTTGAGTGTCCACAGATTGTTTGCATTGCTAGCAATTGTTTGAGGTCTTTCTTGAAACGCATGACATTATTTTACGATTAAAATGATAAAGGCATTTAGGAATAACCACATATTTTCCCATATTACCACACCATGTTTACATGATCAATTAGTTAACCCGTTGAGCTTAATCCAATTTTTTCGGTGACATACCACATTACTTGCCTAGACCTTTTTCTTGTATTAGCCTTACATTAATTTGAACCCACATTGTCAAAGGCTAGTAGAGTGCTTAAGGGAGTAATAAGGTGTGCAAGGGAGGGTTTATTGTTGGTCATACTTTTGGGGGAAATATTGAAAATTGGGTTTGTTTACTTGATAGTCGGCATGCGTAATAAAATTGTGGGATCATTGTTATTGTTTATATTATTGTTTGTGTTATATTTAGCTCTCGAAGAAAAAAAAAGAGAAAAAAAAAGAGAAAAAAAAGAGAAAAAAGAAAGAAAGAAAAATATATATATATATATTATGAGAGCATGTTTGTGTTTGTTGTGATCCTATATGTTTGTGTTTGTTGCGATCCTATTTTAGTCGACTAGTCGAGTGTTTGTTATAGTAAAATTAATTGGGGGGGGGGAAATAGGGTGTTGTTATGATTTATTATGGTACTTACTAGCTTTTGACACTTCACCTATTTTAGCTTATCTGACATACCTTGTCCCTAGCCCCGTTACAACCCAATTAAAGACCTTTTGATTATCGTCATTGATGTATGTTGTGTTAAGAGTTAGATTGATACCAAATGTCAAGCATGTTTATGATTTTGTTGGAATTGAGTGATACACTTACCCTTGTTCTTGAGTGAATATTCTTTTGTGAGTGGATTGTGAGTGTTTGCTTGCTTTTGCGTATGAGATCTCGAGTTTTGTCTCAAAGATGTACTCTTGTAGGCTTAGCATGTTTACTAACTTATTCTTACATTTGACATGGACTTGTGAGAACTTATGCATGTTCATTGAGTAGACTATGTGAATACTTGCACTTTCGACACCAAGACATTGCGTTATTACTTTGATTCTTAAGTTGATATGACATGAGAGGATTTGAAGGTATGGTAGGATATTAGTACTAGATTATTTGCACTTTCATTTAGTTGCATTCATGTATTGCATTGCATTGGATTTTGTGGGTACATTCTCTATAGGCCCTCACGAGACCTTACTCGTCCACTAGGGCTGCCTAGGGGTTTAAAGGGCTTGTTGCATATGGTAAATGCAACCGTGATCACCTACGGAAGTGGTACTAGTTAGGTAGAGTTAGTTGTTTATGCTTGAGGACAAGCATCGGTTTAAGTTTGGGGGTGTGATAAGTGGATTTTATATCTACTTGGAGCGTTCCATATCGGCTTAATTGATTGTCTTGGACTCAAGTTTCTTGTAGTTTTGATGTGTTTTGCTTAGTTGTGCAGATTTACAAGAATGTTGATTAAGGTTGATGCATCTATCGTTTTGGAGAATTAATTGATTAAAATTCGGATTTTTGAGAAGGGTTGCGCAGTCTACACTGTTTTGGACATATCTGGAGTTCTAGAAGTCCGTTTTCAGCGATCTTACTGCCCACGCGAATCTTGGGAGATTTTCTACAATATGGGATAGGTGTTGCACGAGCAGGTTGCGCGTGGTGGGCGCAGTCTGCGTGATAAACAGACTGATGGGCGCAGGTTGCACGCGTGAGGTGCTGAAAAATTACAATTTTTACTATTTTGGCCATATCTTGAGTTCTACAACTCCGTTTGGGGCCCGTAAGCAGTCCACGCGAAGCTAACGAGATTATCTATCATTCTAAAGTGGTCCAGATGTCCAATTACAACTGGAATGGTCCAGAAATACTGAAGAAAAGTCAGCTACGAATTTTCCTTAAAAAACAGAATCAGTTTAGGAAACATATTTTGCAGAAATTCTATTTTAACTCTATTTTGGGTTTTTTCTTGCTGGGCAAGACTTCTAGAGCCTATATAAACACATCCAACCCTTGTAATTTGTATCATTAGGAGTAGAACCATTACATATCAATTACTTAGGTTTATTTGTATCTTTTCATACTTTGTTTTTATCATGGTTTCATTAGATCCCATGATGACAAGAGGTTCGATTATGAACTAATCGTTGTCATGGGATTCTAACGGATTTATTTATGGAGCTTTAGTATCTTGATGCTTTACAGATCTGTGTGTGATGTATATCTGATATCCTCGTATGGTTGTGCTTTATGAATTTAGATGCGTAGCTAACATCTAATTTGTTAATCGATCTCTTGTGAACCGAGAGTGGATCTTGAGATTTAGAACTTGCCATGCTAGCATAGGATAGGTTGATGTTTTAACATCATGATTTGTGGCGTAAGTAGAGATATTATGCTGCCCTATGTGATCATTATGGATAACTTGTTCTTCAACCGTTATGTTTTCAAATTCTATAGAGATATAGGGTCTAAGCATAATTGGTGTCTATTCATCTTCTATCTCTTTTGTGGATGTATGTTTAGTTTGGTATACGTATACTGAGAGGTAGCGTGTACTTGTTTCGTGTTGTCCGATCAGATATCATAACCATTGCATATAGTGATTAAAGGCGTCAGATCTAAGCGAAGTATTTAATGAAGTTAGGATCCCATGGTTTATCTTGCATAAGTAATTCAATTTTAATTATCATTAGTTAAGTAATTCTTAGTTTTACTAAATTGCTTTTTAGTTAAATTAGATAATCAAAACCCAATATTGTTAATTGTCTTAGCAGTGCATAATAACCATACATTGTTGCATAGATACAAACTGAATTAAAACAATAACCAGATCTCTGTGGGAACGAACTCGACTTATTCATATATTACTTGTGACCACGTACGCTTGCATGAATTAGTGCAAAAAGTGACACCATGTGACCATTTTTTCCATTCTGGTTGCTTGCAAAGGTGGATGGATGTAAAGATGGAGTGCCCAACCTGCCGACGTCCACTTCCACCAGCTTAGCAAGATGTTTTGTATTATTGCAACTTTAGTTACACAGCCCAACTTGTTAATTGTGGTATAACGCTTTTCTCAACTTAGTAATATTTGATTGGCATCGAACTTTTATATCCTAATTTTTACTCTCTGATCAATTTAGAAAGCAAGGACCAATTGGTGAAAATATCACTTATTTCAAAGTAAAACACTAGATATTTTGTGCATGTATCTGATTTCACAACTTCTACATTATAGATTCTCCTACCAGTCTCTTGTTCAACTACATATCAGTGTCGTATAACTACATTATGGATTCTCTTACCCTGCTTTGGTAAGCATTTGCCAGTTTTATATTGATTCTGAAAACTGTTTTATGTTTCATAAATAAAATAGCATTTTCTGCTTGATTGCCAATTGGTGAAGGTGGTGCTACTCGTGCTCCTATATGCATTGATCTAAAAAAAGATGCTTCTTTAAAAAGCAAATCAATTATATTGCAAATTGACAGTAAATCTCAGCCAGTTTATGCAAGTATGTCTTTTGTCTACTTAACTGATGAATTGATTGTTCGCTAGTGACTGCCACAACCCATCGGGAAATAAATCCTTACAATGATTATGTTGTCTACTAAAAGCTTATGACTTTCTCATAGTATATTCTTTATAGCCTAGACTAAGCAAAATATCAAGTAAAAATCAAGACAAGATTTATCTGAAACTTCATACAAGTACAGGTTAGTCTCAATGGAATGTTTCTTCTGCAATCGGAAATGTCTATAATCTTAAATAGCATGCATCGATGGCCTATAGTTGTAACATGTGAAGTCTCTTTATATGGCCACATTATTTTTTTCCCACCAATAGTTATATAACATGTGAAGTCTCTGCATCTTCCCAGTTTACATGGTAATATAACATAATATCAGCAGCACCCTTTTGTTGTACTTGAAATGCTGAGAGTAGTTAAAAAGTTTTAGTTTAGTAAATTTTACTTAAAAACAAGTGAAAATTGAAACTGTATAAAAAACAACCAGGATGTGCCATTTTTTTATATTTGTTACACTGCTACAACAATTAGTTGGAATGTATGCAGTATTGTCCCAATGTTTCATGGGATAGCGATCTTAAAGGAAAACTGTCCTATATCATCAGATGATAAGGACTATATGAGTAAAGTACCATATGCTTTGGTAATTAGTTCTATAATGTATGCAATGATATTTACTCGTTCTGATGTCTCGTATGCTTTGAGCATGACGAGCATATACCAGTCTAATCCAAGTGAGGGTCACTGGACAGCTGTCAAGAATATTCTTAAGTACCATAAAGGGACTAAAGATTCGTTCTTGATGTACGGAGGAGATGAGAAGATGGTTGTAAGAGGTTATACAGATGTTAGTTTCTAGACAGATAGGGCTGATTATATGTCCCAGTCTGGATTCGTGTTTTGTTTAAATGGAGGTGTTGTAAGCTAGAAAAGTTCTATGCAAGAGACAGTAGCTGATTCTACAATGGAAGCTAAGTATATTGCTGCTAGTGAAGCAGCCAAAGAGGCTGTTTGGATTTGGAAGTTTATTACAGGACTTGGTGTGGTTCCATCGATCGTAGATCTAGTTGATCTGTATTGCGATAATAATGGAGCCATTGCGCAGGCTAAGGAACCAAGGTCCCATTCCAAGGCAAAGCATATACTTAGAAGATATCACCTTCTTTGAGAGATAAACGAGAGAGGAGATATACATATATGTAAAGTGCATACTAATGATAATGTTGCGGGCCCACTGACTAAGGCTTTGTCGTAGCAGAAGCACGATAGTCACACTAGTTCCATGGGTATTAGATACATTAATGATTGGCTCTAGTGCAAGTGGGAGATTGTTAGTGTTAGTGCCCAAGAGACAATGTGATTGTGCTTCTAGGAAATACTTTTGTTAATTAATAATTGTGTTCTATTGATTATTATATGTTAATTTATTATGTCTTAATTTACTGAGATATAAATGTTAGAATAATAAATGTCCTTGGAATATATAATACGTATTCTATATCTTTAAGTATGTGACTTAAAAAATGAGATTATATGAATAGTGTTTATATTCCTAAAATATCCCTAATCGAGCATTGTTATTATGGGACAATAATAATGCATAAAGATTAGTATGTTTGTTGACTGATGACCACATCTCATTGGTCATAGGTATAGTGATACTAAAGTCAAGAACATAGGTGCATGTAAAATACTACATGGCACTGGATAGACCCACAGTGAGATTCTTCATGTTTAATAAAGTCATAAGAAAGTCTCACAGTGATAATTGTGTAATGATCCTCTGACTTGGGATCATTATATTTCTATATGAAGATTAATATACTTTGAATACATTAAAAGTTACCTTTGACCGGGTGATGATAAAAGTGGACATCGGGTATATTATGAGTCGTATGAGAAATATGAATGATAGATAAAGGATTTAACCCTCCTATAATTAGGAGAGATATTATTGGCCTCTTTTTTTTTTTTGCTAAGTTTATAGTATATTAAAAGGCAAAACAGGGATTAACCCTAGCTCCAAGCCAGGCTTAGAGAGAACAAGAAGCAAACTACAAAACTAGAATGGAAAAATTGAGGGCAGAACAACCCCAACTCCCACAATCCAAAAACATCAAATATCTATCCACCTAAATGAATCTAGGTTGTCATTTTGACGATACCAAGTTGTGTTTCGAAGTTTAATCTTGAGATCCACCATAATGCCTTTCAGCAGATTGCTCGGGCCACACAAACCTTTCTCATGGTGTCTCGCATTCCTCTCCCTCCAAATGTGGTATGAAAAGATCTGAGCTGTGAGAAGGGCCACGTCCCGAAGGTTTTGATCTTGAATGCCACCCATAGAGGTTAGAACCTCCACCCAGGACAGACCAACAAAATCAACCTTCATGATCCCAGTTACTTTCGAAAAAATGAAGCTACTAAAGGGACAAGATACAAACAAATGAGAGTGTGTCTCAATACCTCCTACACAGAAATGGCAAAACGGAGAAACCTCCAAACCGAAAGAGGCAAGTCTATGAAGGGTTGGTAATCTTCCATGACAAAGAACCCACTCATGGTGAGCGTACCGTAAAATTCTGAATCTTTGCCAGACAAAAGCAAACCAAGTAACCTACGTAGAGATAGTACGAGTAGAATTCCAGACATGCCAAGTTTTTATCTTACCCAGCTGAACATCATCCCAGAAAATTTGATCTGTCAAGTTTAGGTTGAAATTTGGGAAGTTAAAGTTCTGCAGCCAGCTGATCAGACCTTGATGCACATGATGTATTCTGTTTGAGGGCCTAGGCAACATCCATCGACCAGTTTGGAGGAGGTTGTGGACAGTTGCATTTCATGGATGGTTTGACTGAGCAATAATTGGGTCTGTTTTGCTCGAGGCCAAACAAGTCGAGTTCCACCACGGATCGAACCAAAGAGAAGTTCGGAGACCATTTCCAATTTTGTAGGTGATGTGTTGTCGAGCCAAAGAACGGAGCTTGAGGACATTTCTAAAAATCCACGAACAATCGTTTGGCATTGACATGGTCCAAAAATTCTGTCTCTTTAACATCGTAGTATTTACCCAGAGGGGCCATAAAGCCTTGCTTTTGTTGACAACTTTGCATAAATGACAAAGAATTTGTGCTTTGTTCCAATCTGTGGAGAGTTTGAGACCTAAGCCACCTTCTTCCAAAGGATTACACACTTTAGCCCAGCTGATTTTTGCCCCTCCCTTAGCAGTAATATCCCCCTTCCAGAGAAACCTAGTTAACATGGATTGTAATCGACTGTGAACTGTACTCGGGAGCAGAAAACTGTTTGTCCATAAACTTTGAATTGGGAACAGGACTGCTCGAATAAGCTGAACACGACCTGCCAAAGAAAGGAAACCAGCTGTCCAGGAAGAAATCCTCGCAGCAATTCTATCGAGCAAAGGAATGCACTGATTATGAGACAGCTTGGTTGAGATTAAAGGAACACCCAAGAAGCGAACAGGCAGATCCCCATGGGCAATGGCATACCTATCATCAAACCAATTTATTAAATCCTCGTTGCAGTTGCCAAAATATACCGAACTCTTTGAAATGTTTGGACGTAACCCACTAGCTGCTGCAAACTTCTCTACACAGTCCATGAGGTGAGTAATAGAATTTATGTCGCCATTAGAAAATAGCATGACATCATCCGCGTAGAGTAGGTGATTAAGCTTAAGTTCCTTACACTTCCAGTGAAATCTGAAGCTAGCCGGATACTTTGCAAGAATAGATGACATGATGTTCATTGCAATTGAGAACAAATATGGAGAGATAGGGTCCCCCTGTCTGAGACCCTTTTTTCCTTCAAAAAACCCAAACAATGAACCATTAACCTTAACTGAGAAAGTAGGAGTTGATATACACGAGTAAATCCAGTCCATGAATCTGTTAGGAAAATTAAGCTTTCGAAGGGCCCCCATAATGAACTCCCAATCAATAGAGTCGAAAGCTTTGTGCAGATCCAGCTTTAGAGCGCATTTAGGCATCCCCGTGTCTCGATGATAACCCCTAAAAATCTCTTGAGCCATCAGAATATTATCCGAAATGCTGCGGCCTGGTATGAAAGCAGATTGAGATATATTAATAATATCTGGCATTACCTTTTGAAGACGTGAAGCCAGAATCTTCGCGATACACTTGTAAGGAATTGAGCACAGAGAAATAGGACGAAAATCGGACATGGTGACAGGGGTTGGAACCTTTGGAACTAAAGCAATGCTCGTTGCATTCATCGATTTGTGCAGTGTGGCTGTTGAGAAGAAGCTTTTAATTGCATCACAGAAGGTCGATCCAACTATGTCCCAAGCTGCAAGAAAAAACTCTACCGTGAAACCATCTGGGCCAGGCGATTTGTTCTTTCCCATCTTCCTTAGAGTTGCCAGAATGAGGTTATCATTTACAGGACCCTCAAGTAGATTGGCTTGAGTCGAGGAGATTGAAGGGCACTCGAAACTGTCAAAGTCACAAGGTTCTAGATCATTTGCATTACCAAGTGTACTAGAAAAGAAATCCACTGCTACTTTTGCAACGTTCTTATGCCCTGTAACCGTGTGACCAACTGCATCTTCAATAGCTACTAGCTTATTAACATTCCAATTCGCTTTTATACGATTGAAAAAGAAGGCATTATTTCCATCACCAACAGTGAGCCACTTCACCCTAGACTTCTGGTGAAGGAATCTTTCCTCTTCCAGTAATGCATCATTCAGAGTGATAGAAGCCTGAGATTCTTGATTAATCAAGTTAGAGTTTTGACAATCATCTCGTAAAAGATCCTGAATTTCCGAGAGAGACGAACGAGCCAAGGAGACATTGGTGTGCACGTCGCCATGGTCTTTGTTGAACTTAGTGAGAGCAAATTTAACCTCTTTCAATTTTCGAACTAAGATTGCCATGGGGTCTCCATACCAGCGGGGTTCCCAAGCCTTAGAAACAATTTCCAGAAAACCATCAGTTTTGGTCATAAAATTGTGAAACTGGAATGATTTATTGATCCTCTCCAACTGCATAGGAATAGAACAGAGTAGGGGACAATGGTCCATAATTCCCCTATTTTTAACCAAGACAAAAGCCTCAGTAAACATATTGAACCAATCCTTGTTACCCAACATACGATCCAGACGTTTCTGAATAGTAGAAGAGTCCCTTTTATTTGTCCAAGTGTACAGAGAACCTACAGTTTTAATGTGCCCCAAAGCAGAGTTAGAAGTGCAATCTAGGAAGGATTGCATGTCCGGAGTCCAACGTTCACGACCTCCTTTTACTTCATTTAAAGCCAAAATACAATTGAAATCTCCATTCACACACCAAGGCATGTTTATATTCTGACTGAGGCTCTGAAGCTCCCTCCAAAGAGGCTCCCTTTGATGCGGTTTGTTCAACGCATACACAAAAGTGATGCCAAAAGAAATTTGTTTTTCCAAAAAAGTCACGAAACAGGTTATTTGCTGAGCAGATTTCCTGTGGGAGTGCACTTTCCAAATCGAGGGATCCCATCCAACCCAAACACGGCCATAATCATGCTCTTCGTAATTGAAAATCCAACTCCAGTTTTTCCGGATAGAAGTAGAGATAGCTATAGAATTGTGAATCCTAACTTTTGTTTCCACTAAACCTATGAGAGATAATTTATTTTTAACAATAAAATTTACCACCTCCTTTTGATGGGGGCTCTTATTAATGCCTCTAACATTCCAAACTGCAAAATTCATATTAACCGTTTGGGGATGTTCGGCACACCTGCCGACCTGGGGCCTTTTTTGTTCGTTACTAGAGTGAAACCATCATCTTTTTCAGTCGTTCGAAACTTTGGTGGTTTTGGAATAGTGAGACCTTTGTGGACACTAAGGTCAACCACTAATTCCAAGTCATGATGTTCTTTGACATGAGACTTACCTTTCTTTCTCTTAGAAGACGGAGACTTGTTTGAAAGGTCGGAAAGTGGAGCAAACCCATTATCTGTAGCAATCGGTTCAACCTCTTCAGGCAAAGTGTAAATTGCTAACTGATTCGAGTCATCGCTAGTTGTGTTTGTTTGTGAAATACTATCGAATTCTTCCAGGTTATCCTCTCTTTCAATCTCATTAAGAATCTCGTCGTCATCCATGACCACGTCACACCCACAGAAATCTCCAACCACATATGGTACCAACTCCATATTACTTAGAAAAGCTGCTTTTGTTGGGTTTAAGTTCGATGTGTCAGGCTCATTTGTAGCAGGGACTGAAGTTGATGCATAGTAATTCGAATCCATTCCCTGTTTTTTCTTAACTCTCTCCGGATTATTGATACATCGAGCAAAAGAATGCCCAAACGCTTTGCAAAGGTTACAGGAGTAAGGAAGTTGGGGGTACTGGATTTCAATCTTCTCCTTCTCTACTTTACCATCCACAAGAACATTGACCCAAACAAAATCTGGTCTAGGGGCTGAGTAGGCTAACTCCACTTGGACATTGGCATATTTTAAAGGTTCGAACCTAGAGGTAGCAACATCAAACTTAAGGGGTCGCCCCACAGCCCGAGCAATCGTTGAAAGACTGTCTTTAGACCAAAGGGTGTATGGAACATCAACAAGACGTATCCAACAGGGAACTTTATCAATCACATTTCTTTTAAATTTCGAGCCCTCCATCCATGGCATCAAATACAGAGTCTTACCACCCATTTGAATCGTGTTAAGGTTCAAGGCTGCATTCTTTTCTTCCATCGAACCAAAATGAAAAGTATAGTACCCTTTGGAACTATAGTACACCCCTGTTAAACCCCTGTTTTTCCAAAATTTTTGAGCCTGTTCGCGAACAAACTTAAAAGCAAAATTACCCCCAATGAAATGCCCAATAACGCTAGTTTCCCATTGCTTTTGAGCACGAACAAAATAATCCGTTGAGAAAATGACCGAGGCAGTTCCATCCTCATTATGAGTGATAGCAGCCTCCTCATCCACTTTAGAACAATCAATTGGGTTAATGATATTATCGGAGACAATAGAGCTCCAGGTTACAGGTTTTTTATGAGGGTTTGAAGTATCACCCTTGGCATTAGTACCGTTATGAGCATGTAAAACAGTGTCTAATTTTTCTAGATACTGAGGAGGTGGTTGGGCAACATTACCAGGAATGAATTCAGTGTTAAAAGCAGCTGAATCCCCAACTACGTTCTGAGGCAATAGTGAGTTAACTTCTGGAGGAGAGATCACTCTATCTACTGTGCCACCATGAGAAGCTCTAGACGAGGCTTCATGAATAGGACCCGTACGGGGTTGGACTGAACCGTCATTGAGAATCAGATCAATTTGAGCTTGCATTCGAGCTTGAGTTCTTGGTGAAAGGGGCTCTCCCATTATATCATTTGTGTTGAGAGATACATTCTCAGCTTCGAAGTGTTGAAGGTTATGAGCAGGAGCAACATAGTTAAGGCCAACGAAGGCAACAAACTCATCAGAGTTCATAGATCCCGAGTTTTCCGAATTAATGGAACCCATCTGAAGACAGAGTGAACAGATCTGGGTTGAAAGTTATGTAGAAGAAAAGAGGAGAAAGAAAGGATTAAGAAATGGAGGTACGTGAGAGGCGTGAGGCTAAGAAAGGTGAAGATATAAGTGGTCAACGATGCTTATTTTGGTGTTTTCCGGTGTACGAGAGAGAGAACCCATGCTTATTTTTTTATGTAATATTATTGGCCTCTTGATTGAGTGAGACTATGAAATGCATGGCCATGCTCAAATATTGATTTGTTTTTGATAGTCTACTCATTGATCAAGGAAACCCAGATTAAATGTTGAAGAGGATGACTAACAACATGCCTCTAGTTTAATCTATAATATTTGGTTAAATGGATTATATTACATAGGAACATTAGTCACGAAAGGTTTAATCGAATCACAGATTTATTATTATTACTTGGGTAGCAATGATGTATTACTAGATGCCGCTCATTGTTTATAATTTATATTGAATAATAAAATTATTGCCAACGTAATGATAACCTACAGGATCACACACTAAGAATGCTTGAAGGATAATTGATTTAAATTATGAATTTAAATTAAATATTAATTTGAATTTATTTATGATATTAATTAAGTTAGACATAATTAATTAATTAAATAGATATTCGAATTGACTAATTATTAGAATTCGAATTATATTAGAATATTAATTAAGTGTGACTTAATTAATTATTTAATTAAGAATTCGAATTTGAGTAAAAGGCCAATATGATTGGGCCATGGAATACTGATTTATCTCTCTATATAAACATCTTAAAGTCTCAAATTAGATTTAGACTTTTTAGAGAAAACCCTAGCCGTTTGAGAGAGAAGATGGAGATGGAGAGAAATCAGTTTCCGGATGCTAGTACATTGCTCCTTCGAAGATCAAGCATTCGTGTGGATACCGGTAGAGCGTAGATCGTGAGAGCGGGATGGGTGGTGAATCAAGTAGCTAGGATCTCTGATGTTCATCCGTTATTAAAGCTTCTTTAAGGTAAATCATCAATCTCCGAATTAAATATCATGTTTTTGCATGGATCTTGCGGTAGGGTTTCGATAATTATTGGTTTTGTTTTAGTTTTTCCGCTGCGTCTGATGCCCGAAACCCTTCAATCACAGACTGTGTCATTTACATTGTTAGGAATAATTCATAAGTTGTGATGTTAAGAATAGAATTTACACATTATACTTCTTGTAATCCTGATCTTATAAAGGATTTAGCACTGTATATAGGATTTATGTGTAAAACAGTTATTTGTATAGTTGAGTCAGGAATGAACAGTGTATCGGAGACTACATGTCAGGAATAGAGGCAAATCCTGATGATGGTCCAATACTGATGGTTGATCAGATACTGATGCAGTGTGCAGATCCTGATATCAGTTTTGTTACTGATGATGTCATTATGGATGCTACAGAAACTGGCAAGTGCTATAAAACAGGATCGTTGTTTGAAGAACAAGCAAGAAGATATTATGAAGGAAAGAGTTTTCTATTGATGGAAACTATCGACTAGAAGGCAGAACATTGTCATGTATAGATTATATCTTTCTGTTATTAGTTGATAGGTAGCATTATAAATACTCTCTCAATATCATTGTAAAGAGCAGGTGTGTTAAGCAAGTGTGCGTAGCTCTGTATAAGGTTTGTATTCGAGAGTTCGAAACAAACAGAGAGAGAGATTTGTATTGTCAGCAGCTGCTAAAGGTATTGTACACCTTTGGTAGAGTTTGTATTTGATCTTATTAATACAAACAGAGTTTGATTCATTCGTTTATTCTTGTTCATATAATCAAGCAAAAATCAGACACGATTATATAACTTGTATTCAACCCCCCCTTCTACAAGTTATTCGAGTTAACAATTGGTATCAGAGCAGGTTGATTTCGAATAATCATAAAGATCTGCAATCATGTCTGGTTACAAGGATGGGAATACTAAAATTCCTATGCTCAAGAGAAACGAATATACTCTATGGGAAGTAAAGATGCTACATCATCTGGAAGCAACAGATCCTGATTATCTTGACAGAATCAGAGATGGACCTTTTGTTCCAACAAAGGTTGTTGGACAAGCAACTGTTGATGGTGTGGTTGTTCCAGAACATACAGCAGAGAAGCCAAAATCTGAATGGTCAGATAAGGACAAGGAGAATGTTCTTAAAGATGCTAAAGTGAGAAACATATTATTCAACAGTCTTGATTCTGTTCTCACTAACTATGTTCTCTCTTGTAAAACTGCTAAGGATATATGGGACAATCTTAAGGTTCACTGTGAAGGAACTAAGCCTGTCAGGAAGAATATGAGGACATTACTTATACAACAATATGAGTACTTTGAATCCAAGTCTGGTGAGTCACTTACTGATACCTTTGATAGGTTTACAAAACTCATCAATGAGATGGCCATGCATGGTAAATATTATGACTTGGAGGATATGAATACAAAGTTCATGAAAGCTTTGCCTGATTTCTACAATGAGAAGATATCTGCGATTGAGGAAGCTAATGATTTGGATGAAATTTCATTAGAGGCAGTATATGGAAAATTGAGAGCTTATGAACTTGACAAGCAACAGAAGAAGAGCAGGAGTGAAGGAAAGATGAAGACTATTGCACTTACTGCTCAATCTGAAGTTAAGAAGCTTCCTGAAGAACAACATGAAGAGATTGCTGTAAAGAATTCAAGGAAGAAAAAAAGCAAGAAAGTTCTGAGTCAGAGACTACTGATATGGACTCTGACAACAATGATTCTGAATCTGAGATGCAAGAACTCTTTGCTATGTTTGCTAAAGCTTTCAAGAAAGGAAGATTCAACAGGAGAAGATTTAGCAAAGGACCTTTTCAAAAGAAGGAGGAGAAGAAGAGTGACAAAAGCAAAAGTACAATTGTCAAGCTTGATAAGGCCAAGATCAAGTGCTTTAACTGCAGCGAGCTTGGACACTTTGCTAGTGAGTGTAAGAAGCCTAGGAATTCAGGAAAGGGTAATGCACTTATGGTCACAAAGAAGGATTGGGCTGATTCCAGTGACTCTGAAGATGAATTGGATTATGACAACATTGCATTGATGGCCAATAGTTCAGACAAACCTGGATCTCCAAAGAAAACTTCTCCATCCTCTGTTAAGGTATCACTTCACTCTCTTGATTCATTTGATAGTTTAAATTCTGATGAAATTAGATCTATCCATGCTGAGTTTAAGAATCTTATGACTAATTTTAGAATTCTTACTTGTGAAAGAGATGAACTTAAGGTTAAGAATGATAAATTAGTTGATAGAAATAATTTTCTTGAATCTGAATTAATTCAAATGGAAGAATACAAGTTAAGTTCTGATAAAGCTAAGCATGATTATAGTGTTATTCTTGAGGCTTATGACTATGTCAGAAAAGAACTAGAAGAAGAGAGAGATGTGATTAAGACCATTAACAATTCCAGTAAAAAGATTATAGAAATCTTTGAAAGTGGAATTCGTGGTAAGGTTAATGGTTTAGGTTTTGATAAGGCTAGACAAGAAGAAAATGTAGCTATTGTCAATGATGATAGTAAGATAGAAGCTAACACATCTAAATCTGAAGGTACGAAAATTGTTTCTGAACCTAATCATGTTAAATTTGTTGATTCAAAAGGTACCCATGTTGTACACAAAAGGATTAACAATAGTAATTCAGATGAGAAAGTGTTAGAGAAACCTAAGAATGTAAACATAGGGTTTCTGTCTAAGTCTCAGTTGAAATAGAGATTAGATGGTTTTTCAGAGTCTAGCAAGATCAAAAGAAATAGGAATGGAAAAGAAGGTATTAACAAAGAGAATAATTACAAGAATGTACCTGATGCACCTAGGAAAAAATGCTATAAGTGTGGAAATCATAATCATTTGGCCCTAGACTGCAATCAAAAACCTTCTTGGAAAACTGAGTCCAGATTCCCCAAGACTCAGAAAATTCAATACCAACCACAAAAAGCTTGTTATCATTGTGGTAGTTTACTTCATTCCATTTACATGTGTAGAGAATATCATGAACTGTATTATGACTATTATTCTTTGAAATCTGAAACTCCTAGTCACAAACAGTTTGTGAAATCAGAGTCTAAAGTTGACTCTGCAATAGGTAAAATAAAAGCAAAATCTTTAAAGTCTGTTGTCTCTAAATCTAGTAAGAAAGGATCCAATCAAAGTTGGGTCCTAAAAAAATTCTAACTAGTTACTTTTTGTTTGCAGGGCACAGGAAAGAAGCACTCAATTATCTTGGACAGTGGATGCTCTGGACATATGACTGAAAAGAAGTCCCTGCTTACAAAGTTTGAGAGGAAAGCTGGCCCAGTAATATCTTTTGGAGATGGCAACAAAGGAGAAACTCTGGGATATGGCTCAATTGTTTTGGGGAATGTCATCATAGAAAATGTAGCACTGGTTGAAGGCTTGAAACATACTCTTTTAAGCATAAGTCAACTGGGTGATAAAGGTTACAAATCAATCTTTGACAGAGAAGGATGCAAAATCTTGAATATGCAGAATGGAGACATTGTTCTAACTGGTCAAAGACATGGTAACATATATGAAGCCAGCTTAAGTGATACATCTAAAGGAATTGTTAGATGTCTCTACAGCAAAGCAACAAGTGATGAAAGCTGGAATTGGCACAAGAAGCTCTCACATCTTAATTTCAAGAAGCTTAATCAACTTATTAAGCAAAATTTGGTGAGAGGCCTACCACATGCAAATTTTGTGCAAGATGGACTTTGTGATGCATGTCAGCTTGGAAAGCAAAGAAGAACCACTTTCAAGAGAAAGACTGAAAATTCAATTACCGAACCATTTCACATGCTACATCTTGATCTGTTTGGTCCAGTAAACATTATGTCTATCAGCAAGAAAAGATATGCTCTAGTTATGGTGGATGATTTCACAAGGTTCACATGGGTGTTCTTTCTACACAAGAAGGATGAAGCTCCTCAGCAAATCATTGAACTCATCAAGAATATTCATAATAACTCTGAGTACAAAGTTAAGGTACTTAGAAGTGACAATGGTACAGAATTCAAGAATTCTACAATGGAGGGGTTTTGTGCAGACAATGGAATTACTCAACAGTTTTCTGCACCTGGTACACCTCAGCAGAATGGTGTAGTGGAAAGAAAGAACAGGACTCTCATAGAGGCAGCAAGAACCTTGCTTGCAGATGCAAAACTTCCAACCTACTTTTGGGCAGAAGCTATTAACACTGCATGTTTCACTCAAAATTGTACCTTGGTAAATAGTCATGGAAAAACTCCCTATGAGATGATCAAAGGAAAGAAACCAAGTGTGAAATACTTTCACATCTTTGGATGCAAATGCTATGTCCTAAAAGTTCATCCAGAACAACTTGGAAAATTTGAAGCCAAATCGGATGAAGCAATTTTTCTAGGATATTCAGCATCTAAGGCCTTCAAAGTTTATAATCTTAGAACTCACATTGTTATGGAATCAATTCATGTTGCATTTGATGATAAGAAATTTGGAATTTTGCAAACTGATGAAAGCCATGACAAATTGGAATTTGAAAATCTGAAGAATTCTGAGATACTCTCAAGTGATGATGAAGGTTCTCCTGAAGGAATTTCTATTGCTTCTCAAAGGAATGCTATTGTTGAGGGGGAGCAAATAAATCAAAGAGAACACAGTGATCATCAGGAGCAGACTAGTCTTTCAGAGTCTATTCCATCAGGAATTGACGTTTCAGAGTCTACTCTATCAGGAACTGATCTTTCAGAGTCTACTGAGGAAAGATCAGTAACTAGCAGCAATATGGAATCTACTGATTCTATTGATCAAAGGAGAGTTTTTGAAGGTAGAGAGAATTCTTCTACAAGAGATACCACTAACTTAGGGGGAGAGACTAGCAGAGTTAATCTACCACCTGTTAGAAAATGGACAAAGGATCATACTGAAGATTTGATAATTGGTGATCCAAATAGTGGTGTTCGAACTAGAAGATCAATTCAAAATGAATGCTTGCATAGTTGCTTTCTCTCAAAGAATGAACCTAAGAAGGTTGAAGAAGCCTTACAGGATCCTGATTGGATAATTGCAATGCAGGAGGAGTTAAATGAGTTTGAGAGAAACAAAGTCTGGAAACTGGTACCAAGACCTAAAGATAGATCTATTGTTGGTGCATGATGGGTTTTCAGAAACAAGCTAGATGAATCTGGAATGATTGTAAGAAACAAAGCAAGACTGGTGGCCAAGGGTTATTCTCAGGAAGAAGGCATTGATTATGATGAGACCTTTGCACCTGTAGCAAGATTGGAAGCAATCAAAATGTTTCTTGCATTTGCAGCTCATTCAAAATTCAAGGTATACCAGATGGATGTAAAGAGTGCTTTTCTAAATGGCAAACTTGATGAGGAAGTGTATGTGGAACAGCCACCTGGATTTGTTGATCCAAAGTTTCCAAATCATGTCTACAAACTTGACAAGGCACTCTATGGACTAAAGCAGGCACCAAGAGCATGGTATGAGACTTTGTCTAAATTTCTTCTTGAAAATGGCTTCACAAGATGTACAATTGACAAAACTTTATTCTTTAGAAAGATAAAAGGTGAATTGCTTTTAGTTCAAGTTTATGTTGATGATATTATTTTTGGTTCTACTAATGAAAAGTTGTGTGCTAAGTTTAGCAAGCTTATGCAGTCTAAGTATTAGATGAACATGATGGGTGAATTAAATTATTTATTAGGCTTGCAGGTCAAACAGACTGAGACTGGTATTTTCATTAATCAGTCAAAGTATATCAAAGATCTTTTAAAAAGGTTTGACTTTCAAGACTGTGAAGTTGCAAAAACACCCATGGCAACAGCCACTAAACTAGACTCTGATCCTAAAGGAAAGAATGTGGATAATACTAGTTATAGAGGCATGATAGGCTCATTGTTATATCTAACTGCAAGTAGGCCAGATATAATGTTTTCTACCTGATTATGTGCTAGATTCCAAAGTGATCCTAAGGAATCTCATTTAATTGCTGTGAAGAGAATTTTTAGATATCTCAAAGGAACTCCAAATCTTGGTTTGTGGTATCCTAGAGAATCTGATTTCTTTCTAATTGGCTATTCAGACTCTGATTATGCAGGGTGTAAGATAGACAGGAAAAGCACTACAAGTACATGTCAATTCTTGGGAAATAGATTGATTTCTTGGGCAAGCAAGAAGCAACAATCTGTTTCAACCTCAACTGCAGAAGCTGAGTACATAGCAGCAGGCAGTTGTTGTGCACAGCTCCTTTGGATAAGAAATCAGTTGATGGATTATGGTATGACACTTAGTAATATTCCTATGTTTTGTGATAATACTAGTGCTATTAAAATTGCAGAAAATCCAGTTCAACATTCAAGGACTAAGCACATTGATGTCAGGTATCATTTAATTAGAGAACATATTGAGAATGGTACTGTGGAACTTCATTTTGTTCCTACTGACAAACAGCTTGCAGATATTCTAACTAAACCACTTGATGAGACTACATTCAGTAGATTAGTAAGTGAGTTAGGAATGTTAAATTTTTAGATCTTTAACATCTGCAAAAGTAGCAAGGTATGTTGTTTTAGCTTATAGACTTGATATTCCTGTCAGGATCTATATTTGTTGTTAAATGCTTTAGCTATAACACATTGCCTTGATAAATTTCAGTATGATAGACTTGTTAATAATCATCAGGATTAGATTTGTTATCAGGATGCTGACGTCATCAGTATCGTGTCATTATCAGGATTATGAAAATTGTTTCAGATCCTGATGTTTACTTTATGTAGTAATCTGATTTTGTGATGTGTTAAGTCTATGCTAGCAAGTTTTAATATTTGCATACTGATAATTTATACATCATTCAATAATCAAAAGACAAGCAGATAACAAGAAACTGTATTTTCATTAAATAGAAATCATTACATGGAAATGAAATACAACATCTTTTTGTCTAAATTTCTACTGATAATTCTATACTTGTCCATTAATATGAACTCTGAGGTACAGGACAAGGAGCATCTCAAGAAATCCATCAGGGGATGAACAGCCTCATTTGCTCTTGGATTCCTTGTCTGGGCGACTTGAATGAGAGCAGCTAACTTAAATGTATAGCATCCTCATCAAGATCAACCTCAGACTCTCGGCCAAATTCTTCATCCTCAAGTTTTGAGGAGGTTAGGTAAAGATTGTATCCAACAAATGGATGTTCTAGGAGAAACCTCTGGATATTTTCGAAAAACCAATCCATTCATGATTAGTTCGATGAGAAGAGTTGTCTGTTCAAAGAGATGATCAAGAACAGGATGTTCATCGATTGAGAAAAATCTAAAAAATGGGTTTGAAGAGAAATTTGGTTTGAGAAGCATTGTTGAGAAGAAAAGAAATTGGAAGGTTTATGAAGAATGGCATAAGGCGTTTGTTTCTTTTAAAGAAAGACGTGAGAAGCTGAACAGTCACTTGGAAGTTTTAATGAAGTCAAATGCTAATTATTGCATGTGACTGTGTTTCTTGTTTTCAAGAAATATTGAATATATCTAACCAATTGATTTTCTGTTCAGATTATTTGTTTATTTCTTTTTCAGATAAAAGAAGAATGCCACGTGGAAACTCCATATTAAGTCTCTGAAATCAGGATGATATTGATCAGGATTTCATGTGTGACCATCAGGATTTGAGAATTATTATCACATTGTTTTGTGATTATTTTTATGAGAGGTCAACAGGAAAAGGAAGCTGATCAGTATTGATTATTTATACCCTGATTTATTTCATGAAAATCAATTTTGGATTTTATTTTCCAAAAATCGTGGGTAACCGCATTTTTCAGGGACTGACACCTGTCAATCTACGTGTCAACGTGGGATAGTGGTCTGAAAGATTTGTGAAATATATTTGTTTTGAAACTCTAATCGTTTCTTTTCAGATCAAAAATGGCAGCTCAGAGAAGATTACCTAAATCAGTAGCCTTCAAGTTTGGTGACTTTGATTTTATGACAAACAATCATGTTGTAGCTATCACCAACAAGGAAGGAGTGACATCTGATTTTCATCCAATCATGGACTTTCTGGCGTATGGACCATTAAGTTATGCATTGACAGCATCTCCACAAATTAATCAAGTAGCTGTTTCACAAGCTTGGGAGAATGCTGAGGTAATTGATTCTACTCAGAGTCAATCAGGTAATATTGTTCTACATTTAGGACAAGATTCATTTGACATTACTGAATCTGTTGTTAATTCAGTACTTTGCTTACCTGTTACTGATAGTTATGAGAATTTACCATCTGATGATAATATAAGAACTATGTTGTCTGAATTAGGTTATAGTGGACCTTTAGATAACTTGAGCCAGTTGAATAGGTCTTTTCTTAGAAAGGAATGGTCTTTTTACTTTGATCAAATTGCCAAATGTTTTACTGGCAAATGTAGTTCTTTTCAGCAAATTACTTCTGTTACATCACATATTGCTTATAGCTTGCTTTATGACAGAGTAATTAACATTGGTCATATTATCTTAAGTCAGATGAGTATCAAACTTGGGTCAAGAGATCAAAACAGGAAAATGGTTTATTATCATAGATTTATGAAAATGTTTGTTAATCATTTCATTCCTGATGTTGAAGCTAGATTTGGTAGAGAACATTGTGTTTCTTCTTATGAACAGCAAAAGAGAATTTTCTCTGATATTACAAAGAAGGACAATGAAAAGAATCTAGATGAAATACCTGCAATTCATTATCCACATCATGTTCAGGTAATTCTTAAAACTCATCTTCCTACTCTCTACAATTCTTCTTTCTTTTGTGGTGAAATGGCTCAGGAATCTCAATTGGAGGAGAACCCACCTGTGTCTACCCAAGTAGCCCAAAACATTATAGTCTCTGAAACAATTCAAGAACCAAATTTTGATCCACAGCCTATTGTTTCAAAGAAACCAACCTCTGGTGTTTCTCAAAAGACATCAGTTGTAAGGAAGAGAAGATTTGTTGTGTCAAGTAGTAGTAGTAATTCTAGTGAAGATGATGATGATTTAACTCTTGCTGAGAGAGCAGAATTGAAGGCTGCAATTCAACTTTCTTTGTTAGGACAAAGAGATGAAAAACCTAGTCACAGCCAGGCTGCAGTCTCCCATAAGGCTGTAGTTCTTAAAAAGGGAAAACAGTTACTGGATACTGTCTCTCAAAAGACTGTGTCTATTGAACAAAGATCTCATCCCAAGATCACTTCTGTGTCTACACCTCTTGAGTCTTCTCAGGATAAATCTTTTGCTCACTATATCAGGAGAACAAGGAGAAAGATTCAATTGTCACCTACACACACAAAGTCTAGTCCAACTAATATCATGCAGGTTTCTACAAATCAAGCTACATCTATGTCAGTATTTGACAAGAGAGATCTGGATATTGATTCTTCATGGGAAACTACATTATCATACAGACTGGCTATGGGACTAATTTCTCTCAAAGTGAAGTTGTCAAGGCCTGTTCTAGATTTTCTGGTTGAAAGAGTACCAAAAACTTTTATTTCCAGATGAATATGGACTTCTACATCAAAGACTTGACTTAATGAAGATGTATTTCTATGTGTCTGTCAGAAGACAATTAGTCAAGAAATTTAGACTCTCAAAGCATGTTGCACTTCAATCACTTCATGCATATTTATTTGACAAGGATGTCATTATTGAAGATGCTTTAGCTCAAGGTGAACAACTGGAGGAAGTAGATAGAGGAAAGCAGTCAACAGAAGATACTAGCTATTGCACCAGTGGTGAATAGTAGGAAAGATCAGATCACAGTCACTGCAACACAAGAACCATCTAGTCAGAGGAAGGATGACTCAGGAGCTGTGATAACTGATGTTGAAAGGTCTTCTGTGATGACTGAGAATGCAAGTGAGATACCCTATGATATGGGAGGAATGACTTTGGTTGATTTTTCTGAAGATCAAACAAATTTTGTTCAGTTAGAGTCTATCCACCTTGAGGGTGTGTCTCAGCAACCAACACTTAAAGACGGTGATATACTAACTATGGTGTCTAATGAAGTATTACTGAAGACATCAGAGTTTAGTAAAGAACCTGAAAGTGGTATACTGGAGCCTGTAGTTTCTGAAAGGAAAGAAGATGATTGTAAGGGTTAAGAGACTATAGCAGCTCACTCCTTGGAGAAAACCTCAAGCCACATGCCATATGAGGAACCCTCTCTCCATGTGAGTTCAGGTATAAAAACTCCTTCTAAACCCTATTTTTCTGTAGGTCATGAGAGCACTTATCCAAATTTGAGTGATACACTTGAAAAGATGGACTTAGATCCACAATTTGAGCGGCTAGCTCCTGACCAGGCAAAAGGTGAGGTAGAAAGAGTGTTGACTTTAGTAAGTCAAAGTGAGAATGAGGGTATGGATGATCAACTCCATAGTGAGGAAGAGAAAATTAGGAAACCATCATTTGATTTCTAGGATCAGGTTTTTCCTGAATCTTGGTCTGAAAATTTGGATATGGATGCTGGTACTTATTCGTTCATCAAAATGTATCAGAAGAATGACCTAGCACATCATAATACAAAGCCAGAAGTTAAAGCTCAGAAGCAAAAGGAGAGGCTTGCAGGAATCATTAACAGAAGAGGTGTCAGGATAAAACAATCTCTTGATACATATGTACCAGATGAAGTTCCTAATGATCCTAGTGTTCCTTTGTATGTACTTCCAATATCAGCTTGATTTGAGACATCTACAGTCTCTGATCACTCTATAGAGGAGTCAGGATTTGAAGATGTTAGTACACAGAATACTGGTGAAGGAGATGATGATCATGTTTCAGTTCCAGATCAGAAAGATGAAGATGTTGATACTTCTAATCAGGTTTTATTACTTGAATATCATACAACTCAAGCAACTTCTTCTAAAAGACTTGAAGATACAGTTCTTTCTGATTCTGATACTGAAGATGCGAGAAGCACTTCCAACATTGAAGTTCATTCTGATGTTTTGAAAGATATTTAGAATTCTCAAATTGCTATTCAAACAAGACTTCAATTACTTGAAGATAACCAAGTCACAATTATGGAAAATCAAGCAGTTCTTATGAATCTCATTTGTTCTGTTTCTGAATCTCTTAGAATTAATGTTGCTGATGTCAAAAAGGGGGAGATAAAGACAATTCAAAGACAACAACAACACCACCAGACTGAGGATGATAAAGCTGGGGGAGATAAAGAGCAGACAAAGGGAAGTAAAAAGAAGAACCAGAAGTGACAGTGGTGAATCTCAGCTAGGAAGAGGTAAAAGAAGAGCAGCATTAATAGTTAAAATTCTTTCTTCTAAGTACTAGATAAATGTCTACATCTGAGAAGGAGGTACTTAACTTCATAATTCTACATTCATAAATTCTATTCTGGTTGTATGGTTATATGTTTTGACATCCACAACTTAGATTTATGCTTCAGATTTTAAAGCATAAATAGGGGGAGATTGTTAGGAATAATTCATAAGTTGTGATGTTAAGAATAGAATTTACACATTATACTTCTTGTAATCTTGATCTTATAAAGGATTTAGCACTGTATATAGGATTTATGTGTAAAACAGTTATCTGTATAGTTGAGTCAGGAATGAACAGTGTATCAGAGACTACATGTCAGGAACAGAGGCAAATCCTGATGATGGTCCAATACTGATGGTTGATCAGATATTGATGCAGTGTGCAGATCCTGATATTAGTTTTGTTACTGATGATGTCATTATGGATGCTATAGAAACTGGCAAGTGCTATAAAACAGGATCGTTGTTTGAAGAACAAGCAAGAAGATATTATGAAGGAAAGAGTTTTCTATTGATGGAAACTATCGACTAGAAGGCAGAACATTGTCATGTATAGATTATATCTTTCTGTTATTAGTTGATAGGTAGCATTATAAATACTCTCTCAATATCATTGTAAAGAGCAGGTGTGTTAAGCAAGTGTGCGTAGCTCTGTAGAAGGTTTGTATTCGAGAGTTCGAAACAAACAGAGAGAGAGATTTGTATTGTCAGCAGCTACTAAAGGTATTGTACACCTTTGGTAGAGTTTGTATTTGATCTTATTAATACAAACAGAGTTTGATTCATTCGTTAATTCTTGTTCATATAATCAAGAAAAATCAGACACGATTATATAACTTGTATTCAACCCCCCCTTCTACAAGTTATTCGAGTTAACATACATGACAGCCATTGATTCTCTCAAAGTCCAAATGATTGCATGGTACTTTAGCAAAGCTATTTAGATTTTTATTAAAGGCTAAGAGAAAGGCACTCCCGCTTAACTAACCTATCAAAACCTGCATGAATAGGTGACACCATGTGACCATTTTTTCCATTCTGGTTGCTTACAAAGGTGGATGGATATAAAGATGGAGTGCCCAACCTGCCGACGTCCACTTCCACCAGCTTAGCAAGATGTTTTGTATTATTGCAACTTTAGTTACACAGCCCAACTTGTTAATTGTGGTATAACGCTTTTCTCAACTTAGTAATATTTGATTGGCATCGAACTTTTATATCCTAATTTTTACTCTCTGATCAATTTAGAAAGCAAGGACCAATTGGTGAAAATATCACTTATTTCAAAATAAAACACTAGATATTTTGCGCATGTATCTGATTTCACAACTTCTACATTATAGATTCTCCTACCAGTCTCTTGTTCAACTACATATCAGTGTCGTATAACTACATTATGGATTCTCTTACCCTGCTTTGGTAAGCATTTGCCAGTTTTATATTGATTTTGAAAACTGTTTTATGTTTCATAAATAAAATAGCATTTTCTGCTTGATTGCCAATTAGTGAAGGTGGTGCTACTCGTGCTCTTATATGCATTGATCTAAAAAAGATGCTTCTTTAAACAGCAAATCAATTATATTTCAAATTGATAGTAAATCTCAGCCATTTTATGCAAGTATGTCTTTTGTCTACTTAACTGATGAATTGATTGTTCGCTAGTGACTGCCACAACCCATCGGGAAATAAATCCTTACAATGATTATGTTGTCAACTAAAAGCTTATGACTTTCTCATAATATATTCTTTATAGCCTAGACTAAGCAAAATATCAAGTAAGAATCAAGAAAAGATATATCTGAAACTTCATACAAGTACAGGTTAGTCTCTATCGAGTGTTTCTTCTGCAAATCGGAAATGTCTATAATCTTAAATAGCATGCATCGATGGCCTATAGTTGTAACATGTGAAGTCTCTTTATATGGCCACAATATTTTTTTCCCACCAATAGTTGTATAACATGTGAAGTCTCTGTATCTTCCCAGTTTACATGGTAATATAACATAATATCGGCAGCACCCTTTTGTTGTACTTGAAATGCCGAGAGTAGTGAAAAAGTTTTAGTTCAGTAAATTTTACTTAAAAACAAGTGAAAATTGAAACTGTATAAAAAACAACCAGGATGTGCCATTTTTTTTATATTTGTTACACTGCTACAATAATTAGTTGGAATGTATGCAGTATTGTAAAAAAAATTGGTGGTAACTGGTCAAATTATTCAACCTCTCAGACAACAGAGTAAGCATTTCTAACTCCCAGAGGCTATCTCATGTAAGTTTTAAAAAACCTTCTTTTGAACAGCCTTAAAACTTCTGTGAACCAAACATCTTAATGCATAAATCCTTGTTGACACTTTGGTGACCTTGTATAATATTGCAACTTAAAATAGAAGGAAACTCTTACATCTTTTTCCTTCATGAGTTAGTCAAGCAACTCGTACATCTTTTTCCTTTTCTGTCTCATATCATTTTACGTTGCAGGTCAACTGTGACCAGGGGCAGTAAAAATGCGAATAATACAGACTGAAATTGAGCAGTTGCGGGCTGAGCTCGTTTACTATCACGGAAACTCTGCTACACCATTTGAGGAACTTCAGGTAGACTAAGATTATACGGAAGTCCGGATTTGGCTATTGCTGTAATGTTGTTTCTTTCTTTTTCACGGTTTCTAAAGACGTGATTTGTTAATCTCTATTTCAGAGTCTGAAGCACAAGATGTCTCTGATGGAGGCAAGTAATACTAAGCTAAAATGAGAGCTTCTCGAACAAAGGATCAGATTTCAGCATATCTCAGAAAGAGCTATTGATGTTCAGGTCTAACTTTTAATGGTCTTTTTTATTCATAAGTAAAGACAATATATACTTGTAGATTCCAATAGTAAGATTGCATTGTGGGCTGTAAACCTTGGAGAGCTGGACAAATATTTGATAAAGTATCGAGCTGATGACACAATCAAATTACTTTAACGGCTTGTTTAGTTATTCGATGGTGTCATTCCTTTTTAAAACATGCATCTTTTCTGGAATCAATTCCATAAAAGTGTTTGGCATCATTTGTTGTATAGTATATTCCAATATATGTTATGTGGCTGCATTTTTTTGTATTAAATTTTGGTATGAGGCATTACTATTTCGAAAGCAATTCCATAATCGCGAAATAATCTAACATATGCAATACCATCCAGAACAATGCAATTCCTGAGTATGAAATGCACTTATCCAGGTAAGTGGTTGTTTGGCTCTTGTATTTTACTCCAACTGTCTCTCCGTAGATACTTTACCAAGCTATTAATCAAATATTTATTTCTAAAACACACAATATATATATATATATTAAAAAATCAAAACATTAATTATTACCTTTCAATATGTTTTCTGTTTCCATCTTTGTCTCAGGGAGCCTGAATCTTACTATGGAGATCGTGATACTGAAAGCCTGGTTACTGTAAGAACCTTTGTTTGGAATAAATTATTTGTTTTTGGCTACAAATATAGGATAGGAAGTTCCTATATGGGTTAAATGTGTGTGATTTCTTGCTTTCTTAATGATGCGATATTACTAAAAAAGTCATGTACTTCCCTCAAAGTTTGTAGTTTCGTCACTGACATGACATAGGAGTTTCCATTCCTTCCCTTGTAGACAATGGAAGAGCTAGTTGCACCTCTATCTGCGGAATCTACGCATACAGGACACAAGTTTAAAGAACCAGCGATATTTACATGAGGATGTAGACTTGAAGTTTACTCCTTCAACATTCTAGTGGCATAATGTCGCATGGATCTTCATTGGTTGCTCTCAACTCGTTATGTCAGGTAAGACATAAAACCCAGATTGAAATATAGGTATAATTGACAGCCTAGAGGGTTTGATCAAGTACATATCGTAGGTAGCTGCACTTCAATCCAAAATGTTATCTTTTTCCATTTACAGATTTCTATTGATTCAAGCAATTCTTCATAGAGTTAAACACTACATATTAGAAACATAGAGGATTCTGCTACTGTCGTACGTGCTCGTAATCTGACTTTATTACTTCCACTCTTTCCAACTAATAATAATCATATTTAAATTCTTCCAGGTAAAAATTTTTGGGATTCTTGAGTTCATTTTTATTGAATAATATTTTTTGCTGTGTTGCAGGTCTATCATGACAAAAAATGAGATGCAAGGATAGATATAAGAGGCTAGGAGTTGATGACAAAAAAAGAGTTTGGATTATTGTAATGTAGATGGTTGAATAGATTACGATGCTTGGGAGTTTTAATTATTTTCATACTTGTAAGGATTATTATGTAGTAGGATGTTATGTTTGGTAGTAATGAAATTTCAGGTTATGTTGATTTGGTTATCTAGGGAAAGCATATTTTCATATATATGATTTTTTGTTGGAAATAGAAAAGTGTTGCCATTGATGTTATAAAGTGTTGGCAAAAAGGAAAATTAATGTGAAGAAATGTTGCTAGAAAATGTTGCTATAGGCAAAATTTTGTGTTGGCATTAAAGTGGGCCCCACAGTGGGACCAAAAGTGGGCCCCACAATGGGTCCCAAAAGTGGACCCAATAGTGGGTCCCAAAAATTGGTCTTGCTGGTGGGACCCACTATTTTTAAAAAAAATGTTACACAAAGGCAACATAATATTATGTTGCTAAAGAATAATAATAATGTTGCTATAACAAGTCTATGCCAACATTAGTACTGACATATAAAACCCTTATGGGAACTCTTAAGTATCATTATAGTAATTTAGCTCGATATCGTATCGACGAGTAAGGCGACGGACCTTGAGGCTTACGAGCAGCACCACGAGGATGCTTTATTATATGTTGACAATCGGCTTGAAGACTTGATAGAGTACCCTACTAAGGACCCGAAGGAGCTTCCAGCTAAGGAGGAGAATCCTGTTAAGGATAAGGAGTTACCCTTGAGAAAATGAGGGCTGCAGCCAGAGAGACTACAAGAATTAAGGTATAGTGCTCGGAGAAGTGAGCGTAAAGAACTGAGATATTATTAAGAGATCTGTAGATGCTATATTGGATTCCCAGCCGGACTACCAGGTGTAGTACCAGCAAGTAGGATGTATTGGAAGAACAACTTGAGATCCTATATGGGGATAGATTAAAACTCTTATAGACTTTCAGACTAATGAGAAAATAGTTAGTATGATGCATATCAAAGGCATCGATATAGAACGAAGAGCAGAGTCTCCAGGAGCAGTTGAGATAATGGCAGCAAGTGTCGTATCATTGGATAAAAAGGATTAGTGTAAATACTGTCATTAGTAAATCACCCTGAGAAGGCAGATTTCATAAGTTATAATTTATGAAGTCAAATAGAGATTAATAAAGTGGTTTTATTTGGAGAAATGTTCGTTTAGGAATGGATCAGCTTAGAAAGTAAAGACATTGGAAGGTGATGGTATGATTGGATAAAGTATATAAGGAAGTAGTAAGCGAGACAATGATCTCAGAACCTACAAGAGGAAAAGACCAGTGAGTCCATAATGAACTAGTAATGAGGCTATCGTCAGAAACCAAGTATAAGTTTAGTTCAATTCAGTGGAATGATGAACTAGAAACATTAGATGCATGTGATTCAAAGGAATATTAAATTCTTTCTTTTCCTTGAATGGATTATGGTAGTTACCTTAAGTTTATTCTGACACTGAATCATAATGGATTAGGTAAGGCGAGCAGTGGTTGAGATGTAATTGAGAATGCTGTTAGATGAGACCTAAAAGAACAGGTGTAGGCCAAGTTCTCGAAGTAAGAGTTTTGGCAAAATGAAGTCCAGTTAATAGGACATATGATCAATAGGAGTAGTGTTGGTCGGCCCCACCAAGTTAAAGACAGTTTCAAATGGAGATTGGCCAACCATGCATACTGGCAAATATGAGAAATTTCATAAGATTCACGAGGTATTACCCCAGATTTGTTCAGGACTTTACAGAGAGTGCAGTCCCGTAACCCAACTTATTGTAAAACTAAAAGTTTGAATGAATAAGATAAACGTGAGAAGATCTTCCTGGAGCTAAAGATGAAGTTGGTGACGACCAGGGTTGGCGTTGCCTAATGGAAGAAGGAAACTTTGGGATATATTATGATGCAACTCATACAGGTAAAGGTTCTGTGCTTATGCAGCACGATAGCGTAATTTCGAATACATTTGGACAGTACGGTTCATCAGATTCGGATGGCCTTGGTAGTGCCAAAGTTGAGTTGCGACTAACTCTGACGGTAGTGTTCCTTCTGAAACTAGTTATTATAAAGACCAGTATTCGGTAGCATCGATTATTAGGACGAATATGTATTGGGAAGATGTGGCATGTTTTAGGTGAAACTTTTGATTTCCCTTCTAGGGGAGGTATATATTTGGTTTCTTTCAATGGTTAAACTCCCAACTTTATGCCAATCATTTTCATTACTATAACTATTTATGTTTCCACCCGCTTGGATGTTCCTAGAATTATTCTTCGGTTATCGAAATGGATCTCCTCAATGTTATCAGTAGGTGGATAGATTGAATAAAATTTCCTTAATCCTGGAAAGAAATTGGACAAAATTTGGCAAACCTTGTCTTTCTGATTATCTGAATATGTCACCAAAGAGAATGGAAACTCGAGCGAACCCTATGGATTGGGTAGGGTAGCCGCTATGCGGACTGGTAGACAGACCCCGATTATTATGATTGATTATAGGGATAAAATTATGAAGTTGAGATTGGACAGAAAAAGAGAAATGGGATTAAGAAACTGTTAGTGTAGGTGCCCAAGAGGCAATACATTGTTTCTTGAACAAACCTTTATGTCATTTGATTATTAAATAAACATATTTATTATGACTTTAATTACTGCGATATATTTGTTAGCATAATAAGTGTCCTTAGAATCATGATGCACATTGTATAGTTTAAGTACATGACTTGAACTTGAGATTATATAATATATCATATTCTTAAATGTCCCTAGTCAAAGTATTATTATATAGGACAATGATAATATACAGATAGACTAGTATGTTGTTTGACAGATAACCACATCTCATTGGTTATAAGTATGGAGATACTAAAGTCAATACATAGGTACATGTAGGAGTACATGGTACTGGACAGACCCACAAGTGAGATTCTTCATGTTTAATAAAGTCATAAGAATGACTCACAGTGGTAATGGTGTAATGATCCTTTGACTTGAGATCATTATATTTCTGTACGAGGATTAATATACTTTGATAACATTAAGTATGGAGATACTAAAGTTAATGAATGATAGATAAAGGATTTTACCCTCCTATAATTAGGAGAGATATTATTGGCCTCTTGATTGAGTGAGACTATAAAATGCATGGCCGTGCTCAAATAACGATTTGTTTTTTTAATAGTCTACTCATTGATCAAGTAAATCCGGATTAAATGTTGAAGAGGATGACTAAAGATATGCCTTGAGTTTGATCTATAATATTTGGTTAAAGGGATTATATTACACGGAAACATTAGTCACGAAAGGTTTAAATTGGATCACCAATTATTATTATTACTTGGGTAGCAATGATGTATTACTAGATACCGCTCATTATTTATAATTTTATTATTGGATATTAAAATTATTGCCAACGTAATAATAACCTAAAGGGTTACACACTTAGAAGTTTTAAAAGAAGTTTTAATTTAAATGCTAGATTTAAATTAAATAATTATAATTCGAATTTTATTTTCGAAATCAGATTTCGTTTTTAATTAAATGATTATAAAGTCGAATTTGGTTATTCAATTAATTGGGATTGGACCTAGTTAATTAAATTATAATTTGAATTTAATTCATTAAAAACCCAAATCAGATTGGTTTAGTTAAAACCCAAAATGATTAGGGTTAAGCCCAATCTCTCTACCCTGTATGTACATAATGATGTATAATTTTAGGTTAAGTTTTTTTAGAAAATCGTTTTTGGGAAAAACCCTAGCAGCTCTAATATCAAAGAGAGGCTAGAGAGAGAGAGGCGTTTTATTTGGCTAGTACCTGCTCCTTGGGTCATTGAAGGATCGAACGTTCGTGTGGACGATTTAGAGACATGGATCTTGATGCAAGGGCTGTGTGGTGATTGCGATCTAGGACCTCCATCTTTCAGAATTCGTAAAGCTCTTAACTGGTATGAATTCGTTTCTCCATAATCAGTCACAACTTATACATGGATCCTAGTTTTGGGTTTCGTTTTTATTTGCTTTTACGCTTTATATCCTCTGCGTTTATGGCCCGAAACCCAACAATGGTTTTAGAGCTACGTGTATGAGGGACTGATTTGGTTACGTGTTTACTGTATTCGATGCATGTATGCATGTTATATGAATCTGCCATGATACAGTAATGAGATATGTCGATTATAATATGTTATATCGTCCATATAAGATTCTGTTATGTTGTATATTATGATATAATGATACAAGCATGTTTATAATCTGCCATGACTGATTAATATGTGATTTTGTATGTTATGCATGTTGTATGTTTTATATAGTGATATAAAATGTTAGACAAATTGTGTATGGACACGATCTGTAAACTAGGATACGATTTGAATGTATATGATACATGCTTCCAGAACTGTATTTGATGCAGTGGCGGCAGAGGCTAAAAGATATGATCTTTTGTTAATAAATTGATGTTTTTTTAAGAGGACGAGCCTTCCGGACCCCGCCCGGGGCAGCCGCCCCAGACCCCGCTCGGGGGCTGCCGCCCCCGGACCCCCGCAATGTTTGTTTATTTATTCTTAATTTTTTTATTTGAGCATGGTGCTGGTTATGGCCTTAAGACCTTTAGTTTAATGGTTTGTGGTTTTATAAATACGACTTGCATGTCATTTTCTTCATTCTTGTAATTGTTTAACCTCGAATGTAACTCAAGTTTTATTATGTAAGTACATTAGTATAGGTTGTATTCAATTATTCAATGTAATGTACTTCAAGATTGAAGGACGATCAATGAGGAGAAGCAACCAAGGAGAAAAGAGAAGAATGAAGACTTGTAAATTGTATTTATATTTATATATCCACCATAGATTGACCTTGATCTTTTCATTAGCTTGAAAAGATCACATAGGATTGGGCCATAACCATTGCACGTTTACTTTATGCACTTTACATATGATGTATGGAATGTATGTGTAGAGTAGAAGATGCATGCTTTAATTAGATTAATGTTGTATGCATGTATTAGATACGTCACCCATGCCATGCTTGCCATGCTAAACAAGATAAAATCTGTAACGATTCAAGATTTTAAAATGAGCAAACGATCATGAGATTTCTGTGTTTATGAAACACGGAATTAAATACGAATTTTCAATTATTTCGATATGGGGAGATTTTGTCAAAAACGGGTTTTACCTGTAAGGAAGTAGGGTATTAAGTGAGGCCACTTGTGACTCCTCCAACAACCTGGAAATCAAACTATTGATGAATATTGATTTGAAGTATTTAATTCAAGGAAAAATTGGGAATCTCTTTATGATGGGATCATGGTCGTTTTAATTCTAAACCCCTTAACAAAATATTAAGTTTTAATCGGATGCTTTCCAATGAATGAACACTCATTGAATCCTAGATCGATATGGGGAATGACTGACAGTGGCAGAGGACTCCTGTCTATCGTGGTGATATGCAACGAATATAAGTGGTTATATTCGACCGTTGTATAATTGGGTCTAACTAAACTGAGTCATCATAATAAGGTGAAAATAAACGGTTATATTCAACTATTATGAACTCAGAAGCATAAAGTTTGGTTCAAAATCTATTAGATAGATAAGATCAAATGTTGTTCACCAAACTATCCAAGAATTATATATGATATAATTGACAACTGTTGTCTACCTAAATAATCATGTTTTAAGGACTACCGGTGGTTGACTTAGGATATGACGAAATATGGATCTTGGCTCACTAGAAAGATTTATGGGATATTCTTTCCGATTTAATAGTAGGGCTATTAATTTGATAAAAATAGTGGGAGATATATTATGAATATGTCATAATCACTTGAACATAATTATGGTAACAATCTAACTTATCTTATGCATTTTATCATTGTAGAAAACAAATGGCACAAAACACAGACAACACTTTCTCTGTGCGATCAGTCCTTGAGAAGGACAAGCTGACAGGATCAAACTTCCTAGACTGGTGTAGGAATTTGAGAATTGTTCTCATGCAGGAAAAGAAATCTTATGTGATTGATATTCCTCCACCGGCAGCCCCTGCTGCCAATGCCACTCTTGCTCAACAAAATGCTTATCAGAAGCATATTGATGATGCGACTGATGTGGCTTGTCTTATGCTTTCCACTATCGATGCTGAGCTTCAGAAGCAGCATTTTGATATGAATGCTTATACTATGTTTGAACACCTTTCAACGATGTTTCAATCACAGGCTCGTGTGGAAAAGTTCAACACGAGCAAAGCACTCTTCTCGTGCAAGCAGGGCAACGGACCAGTTGGACCACATGTTCTAAAGATGATTGGGTATTGTGATTACCTTGCTCGTTTGGGTTTCCCACTTCAGCGAGAGGCTCAAGTCGATATAATCTTGCAATCTTTGAATAGCGACTATACTCAGTTCATTATGACTTTTAATATGACTGAGCAAGAAAAGACTCCTATGGAATTGTTGGCCATGCTGAGGACCACTAAAGCAAATATGGTCAAGGCACCTGCGAAAGCTCCCATAATGATGGTGGGCAAGAAAGGTGCTAAGGGAAAGGGGAAATGGAAGGGCAAGAAAAAGGTTGCATCAAAAGATCTTGGTCCTTCTAAGCCATCTTTCAAAAAGGCTAAAAAGCCGAAGGGAGATGTCGCAAAGGCTGACAAAGGTGATTGTCATTATTGCCACAGGCCTGGTCACTAGAAGAGAAACTATCCAGCTTATTTAGAGGATCTGAAGAAAATGAAGGGTGTTCAGATTTCTGGATATTTATGTTATAGAAGTCAATCTGTTTATTTCTACATCTTGGGTATTGGATACTGGATGTGCTTATCACATTTGTATAAATGTGCAGGAACTGCAGAGAAGTAGGACTTTGTCTAAGGGAGAAGTGGACCTACGAGTAGGCAATGGAGCAAGAGTTGCTGTTTTAGCTGTAGGGACTTATTATTTATCTTTGCCCTCTGGGCTTGTTTTAGAACTTGAAGACTGTTTTTACGTGCCTGCGATTCGCAGAAACATTATTTCTGTTTCTTGTTTGGACAAGAAAGGTTTTTCGTTTATAATAAAGAACAACAGTTGCTCTTTTGCTTTGAATAATTTAACCTATGGTGTTGCGCGTTTATTTAATGGTTTATATGTTCTTGATTTAGATAATCCTGTCTGTAACATAGAAAACAAACGACTTAAAATTAATGACTCAAATCAAACATACCTCTAGCATTGTCGTCTAGGCCATATAAATGAGAAACACATATCCAAATTACTTAAGGATGGATACTTGGATAGGTTTGATTTTGAATCATATGATGAATGCGAATCTTGTTTTCTTGGTAAGATGACTAAAGCCCCTTTCACTGGTAAGGGTCAAAGGGCTACTGAACGTCTGGAGCTAATACATAGTGATGTATGTGGTCCAATGCGTGTGATGGCTAGAGGAGGCTACTACTACTTTGTAATAACCCTAACTTCAATAATGCTACAGTGGTCACATGAATAGTAAATTTCGAGGATTTAGAGAAATGGTATATAGGTACTCTATAAAGGAAATGGAAAATGAATAAACAGAAACCATAGCAGTGTTGTACAATGGAAATAAGTGACTCGAAATGACGATAGATTCCAGAAATTCCTGAAACATGGATTTTGAGGATTTTGATTACGAATAAGCTTCTATTGGACATTAAGGAGCATGGAAACATTATAAGAATGACAAATTGAGGGATTAGTGAATTTAGATTAAACCAAGGGATTATTAAGTTAAGAGAATACCAAAGGAAATTGGATTCGTAAATGATTTCAAAAACCACTGAGATAAGGAGGTATACTCGAAACGAACCACAATTAGACGAGTATGGAATCCAAGCAACCAAGATTTGTAATATAACAAGGATACATACCACATTATTTATCAATGTGCTTGACATTTTACTTAGAAAATTTAGAAAACAAGAGATTGGATGACCAAAGTGGTGTCATTAGTCATTAACTTGTTTTTAAGGGTAAATTAGTAACTTTGCAAGGTGTTAACCACAAAATATCTTTCCAAGCTTCTATAACACTCTAGATTAAGCAAGATTAAGATGAGAAAAGATCAAAACAAAAGCAAGAAACTCTCCCCCATCCATTATCATCATTTTCGGCCAAAAAAGACAGCAGGTTGGTAAATCGACCATAACTCCTTCGTTTCTCAGCCGAATTTCGTGTTCTTTAGCTTTTTGGAAAGCCCATGAGATGCTCTACAACTTTCATTTAGACTCCTCCTCCAGAAAACGTAGGTAAGACCTTCATTTTTGTGATTCTTTCAGCTGAGTAAATAGTAACTTCGAATTTTTAACTTTGTTTTATGGTTTCTTAAGTTAATACAAGCTATACTAAGGTTGTTAAAGGTGTGCCCAAGGTTTATCAAGGATTTTTAAGGGTTATCAAAGCTTCAAGAAGGTATAATCATGCTTTCTCTTTTATGTTTATGATGGATATAGTTGTGTTTAGTGATTAAGTGGTATAAATGTTATGATTATGATGTTATAAGTGTTTGTAAGTGATTAAAGTTGATTTTGGAAGGAGTATGTGCTTGTAACCATGGTTGGTAAGATGACCACATGGTGTAGGTGATGGTGTATAAGGTGGATGATTGATTTGGAGGAGTTTGATTTTGGAAAGTATGAAATTACAGCAGTTATAATGTCCGATTTTCGTTAGAACGAAATCTGCCCTGTTTTGTGACCCCTGCATTCGTATGGTACCTCACTGCCTAGGTTACCAATTGACCATGAAATGATAGAGCTTAGTTCATAGATCGTTTTGATATAAGGTGCGTTAAAATCTGATGAACGGTTTAGGAGAAAAGTCAGTTTTAGTGAAAGGCGTTCGATAACCGAGAAAACGTAATTGTATCAACTTTGAGGCTAAAGTTACCATACTTAGACATTTTTATAAGTCACGAAATTTTGGGATAGTGTAGTAGGGTGGTCAGAGGACCCTTGACAGTTGACCTTGCATTAAAATTCGAAATTTATATTTTCTGAGAATTTTTACAGTTAAGTGTGGTTATTAGGGGAAATGGTGAAAACCCCTGAAACTTCGATTGAGCTTATAAATAGTTAAGTCCTTGAACCTTTGGGGTAATAATAATACGTTAAACATATGTTGAAGTGTAAAGGGTTTTGTTATACAAGAGGGTAGTGAGTAAGAGATGTGGTATTCTAATGACGGTCCTTTTGTGTTTATAGAAATTTCGGAGGAGGGACCAGTCATACTACCAGGACACAGAAACCAAGGCAAGATCCTTCTATCCCTACTTTAAAAATTATTTATTTTCGGAATAATAATGATATCATGGAATATATTTATGTATATGTGATGCTTTTGTTGCTATATTGCAAAGAATATATTTTCTTGATTGTGGGAAGTTAAAGAGAGATGAATATGTTTTCTGAAATATGAATATAGAGATGATTATGAATGGAGCGAATATGCTCTAGGGTAAAAGAGATATGAAAGAGAATGGTATCAGTTGTTATCTAGGGTTATATGATTTATAATGCTATATTATAAACATTCTTTTAGTGTATGTTATATACATATATTTTATAGAAGTAATGTGCGAGAATGGAAATGAGATAAGTGAATGACATATGGAAATGTGAAATGGTGTTGATAAATTGAATAATGATCTTATAAAAAGGGGGATTAGCAACAAACTTGCATAAGAGGCTATGTCAGGGCTGTGTGCGACATAGTCTAGTATTCATGATTCGGCACGAAGATGCCAAGGGAGGATGTTAGCAGGTGCCTTCCTCCAGGAGGATGTTAGCAGGTGCCTTCCTCCAGGGATGATGTTAGCAGGTGCCTTCATTCCTTCTACTAGTAGTAAACAGAGAGCGGATACGGTCAGGCGACTGATCATCGTCCTACGTATCTGGCGCCAGTATATATCCCCAAAACTTGAAAGAAAGAATTGAAAATGGTTTTCAGATTTCTATAACTGAAAACAGAAAGGTGATATGAAACGATGAAATTATTGATATAGATGAAGAGAAACTGATTTTATATTAATTTATAAAATTACTGTACATGAGGGAAATGAGAAGATGATAGTGAGAGATTTACTCAAGTATTTATATTATTTTAAAATATTACACGAAAAGGGTATATTGGTTGTTATAATATTTAAGAAGAGAAACTGATACTGTATTACCTTAGATTTCTTTCTTATAATAGTAAGTGGATGATGTATTATTAAATATGAGTTTTATTCTTCCTTAAAGTTTATAAATTGGTTACTGCTTATATATGTATATACATGTATACTTGGTTACATTTTAAATTCTAGTTTTCAATATTATCTTGCTGAGCTATTATAGCTCACTCTTGCTACTTATCTATATACAGCTAGGTATGCCCATACTACGCAGAACGCCCCGCAAGAGGGTAAGGGAAAGGCGACCTTCTGAGAGCTCGTTAGCATCAATCCCCGAGGTAGATGACCATCGCAAGGGGTTTAGTGGGCTTATGTATATTAAGTGTGTAAGTTTGAAAGATTGTAATAAATTTGGTTGTTGAAATGCTTCTTGTAGAAGCATCACTCAACAATGTACTGAAGTATGATTCTGGGTTGTAATAACTTTTTAATTCTAAACTCTTATTATGGTGAATGTTGTTCTCTGAGCATATGACTGGTGTGTGTGTGTATTACTGTGGGGTCAATTGCATAACTATTTATTATAAAAAAAAAAAAACCAAGAGATATTGAATTTGAATGGAAGTTGGTTCGTGATGGCCCAAATTCATGACCCCGGATTTGGGGCTGTCACAGTTGGTATCAGAGCTAAGAGTCATAATGCTCAGGAACAAGAGTGATAATAATAAATATATCAGTATTAATAGAAATTGTGAACTCACATCGAGTTCAAGGGGGGGTTTATCGAACGAAGCGTTTATTCTGAGTCGTGATTATAATTTTATAGATTATTGCTAGTAAAGGTTATTATGCCAAAAGTGTTAAGTTTATGTAGCACGCGAGATCGATATGAGGAAGGGAATACTTGATGTATCGGGAAGTGTACGTTAGATAACTTCGTGAGTAATTCCAGGGTGACCTATCATCTCTTATTCAAAAAGGGGCCGGTATCTTTTCAAAACTTTCTGGTACCTTTGGAATGTGTTTCAAAATTTTATTTTATCTATTTTAGTCAAAATATTTCCCTAAGATTATTTTCGGAAGATGGTATTTATCATCGTGATTTAAATTTCCCTCTATATTTCTTACTCCAACTAAGAGGAACAGCCCTATATGTATACACAAGGACGATCTGTCTGTGTGATAGAAAGTCGGAGGGGACGCCCTCACTTGTGTGACGTACGGGTTCTTCCATCATATTGATTTCTCAAATATCCTTTTGTTTCAAATAAAAGTTATTTAAAACTCTTAATTTTATAAATTATTGTGGGACCCTTGCTTATATCTGGGTTCGTTTAAATTTAAGGTCTCTTAAATTCTATCAATTGTTTCGAATATAGAAGATTTCAGTAATGGATGGGATAAGGGAAGCAATGTTTAGAGTATATATACATGATTATACAAGGGAACTGGAGATTCAAAGGGAAATTTCAATAAGAGATAATTAGAGTTAGAAGCGTTTCAATATAAGAGAGGAAGGAATTTTGTGAGAAGAAATGAGTATATTTGATGATTAGTAAGAGAAAGGAATATGAGGAATTTTAAGGCATAATTGAAATGTACTATTGAGAGTAAGGTGTATTTTGAGGATAGAATTAGAATAATGATAAACAAAGGAAGTGGGGATAATTAATGAAGTTTGTGTATTCTGTCTAAATTCTATTGTATTTTGATATTAAATGTTGAGATTCAAGGATATTGATGTATATAAGGTGATTGACTTAAATGAAAAGGTTATTGTACTAAAGGTGATACGCTTATTTGCTAAAGTTGAGTTGAGAATACTATGGTATATAAATGAGTTAACTAGGGATATAATTGTGTATATGAGAATGATGTATGTGAGAATGATGTATATTATACCCTAAATTGGGTGATTAAAGAAGAATATTGTTATATACAGAATCATGCCGCCTAAGCGTAATAATAGAGCAAATGCAAAGGAAAATGAGAGAGATGAAGGAAGACGAAATAGACAGAATGAAAATGCTCATAACGAACAAAATCAGATGGGGTGAGAAAGTAAGAAAAGGAGATGTGAGAGTCAGAAAGGAGGTTCAAGCGAAGGAAGTTATTTTAACAAGGTTGGTAAAGGACAAAAACCCCAGTTTGGAGGAAAGTCAGGGAATAATAAAACTACCAGTGAGACTGTGAATCAGGGTGGTAGATCCACAGGAACTTTTCAATCTAGTCAATCTCGAACACCATTTCCAGACTGTAACACGTGTGGTAAGAAGCATTCAGGAGTGTGTAGAGCGTTAGAACTAAACTGCTTTAATTGTGGACAAAAAGGACACTATCTTAGTCAGTGCCCATCGGCTAATACCAATCCTAAGAGGGACATCAAGTGTTACCAGTGTGGGAAACTAGGACATATTGCCAGAGATTACCGTTCAGGGGGATCATCCGTGCCAGAACAGAGTGTGACTGCTTCAAACAGGCCTACTGCTAGAGTGTACAATATGACTTTAGGGGAGGCATTAAGAAAGCCGGATACAGATGCAGGTGAACATTTTTCTAGTATTTAAATTTTTAGTGTAAACGTTTGGTTAGGAATCAATGTGGTCAATGAATGGTATAGGTAGGTTGATAACCTAGATAAGGAAAATCAGTATCTGTTAGGGGTTAGAAATTCTATGAAAAGGAGAATAATAGTATTTTGGGGGTAAACCACAGACTTGTTTATATACGAACAGGAAATATATATTATAGGTAATATTTTCTTACAATTGTTTCAAGGAATCTTATTCTAGTTGGATTTCTGGAAGATTTTACAGAGACAAGATATAATAAGAGCGAAATATGTATATTTTATGTCATGATAGAGATCAATATAGGGATAAACCATAAGTGAGATATACTACCATTCAAGAGAGGCCAATGTGGTGGCCAATACCCATAACTAAGAAAGGGATGTTGATGAATGACAAGCAAGTTTATGTTGGTGTAATTTTGCGCAAACAAGATAGAGATATTATGAAGGAAAAAGGATGGAGAAAGTGGTATAGAAGTTATAAGGTGTAGATGAAAAGGTATCTATGGACATTTCTGACGTGATTCCGGGACGGAATCCTTTTAAGGAGGGAAGGATGTAATAACCCTAACTTCAATAATGCTACAGTGGTCACATGAATAGTAAATTTCGAGGATTTAGAGAAATGGTATATAGGTACTCTATAAAGGAAATGGAAAATGAATAAACAGAAACCATAGCAGTGTTGTACAATGGAAATAAGTGACTCGAAATGACGATAGATTCCAGAAATTCCTGAAACATGGATTTTGAGGATTTTGATTACGAATAAGCTTCTATTGGACATTAAGGAGCATGGAAACATTATAAGAATGACAAATTGAGGGATTAGTGAATTTAGATTAAACCAAGGGATTATTAAGTTAAGAGAATACCAAAGGAAATTGGATTCGTAAATGATTTCAAAAACCACTGAGATAAGGAGGTATACTCGAAACGAACCACAATTAGACGAGTATGGAATCCAAGCAACCAAGATTTGTAATATAACAAGGATACATACCACATTATTTATCAATGTGCTTGACATTTTACTTAGAAAATTTAGAAAACAAGAGATTGGATGACCAAAGTGGTGTCATTAGTCATTAACTTGTTTTTAAGGGTAAATTAGTAACTTTGCAAGGTGTTAACCACAAAATATCTTTCCAAGCTTCTATAACACTCTAGATTAAGCAAGATTAAGATGAGAAAAGATCAAAACAAAAGCAAGAAACTCTCCCCCATCCATTATCATCATTTTCGGCCAAAAAAGACAGCAGGTTGGTAAATCGACCATAACTCCTTCGTTTCTCAGCCGAATTTCGTGTTCTTTAGCTTTTTGGAAAGCCCATGAGATGCTCTACAACTTTCATTTAGACTCCTCCTCCAGAAAACGTAGGTAAGACCTTCATTTTTGTGATTCTTTCAGCTGAGTAAATAGTAACTTCGAATTTTTAACTTTGTTTTATGGTTTCTTAAGTTAATACAAGCTATACTAAGGTTGTTAAAGGTGTGCCCAAGGTTTATCAAGGATTTTTAAGGGTTATCAAAGCTTCAAGAAGGTATAATCATGCTTTCTCTTTTATGTTTATGATGGATATAGTTGTGTTTAGTGATTAAGTGGTATAAATGTTATGATTATGATGTTATAAGTGTTTGTAAGTGATTAAAGTTGATTTTGGAAGGAGTATGTGCTTGTAACCATGGTTGGTAAGATGACCACATGGTGTAGGTGATGGTGTATAAGGTGGATGATTGATTTGGAGGAGTTTGATTTTGGAAAGTATGAAATTACAGCAGTTATAATGTCCGATTTTCGTTAGAACGAAATCTGCCCTGTTTTGTGACCCCTGCATTCGTATGGTACCTCACTGCCTAGGTTACCAATTGACCATGAAATGATAGAGCTTAGTTCATAGATCGTTTTGATATAAGGTGCGTTAAAATCTGATGAACGGTTTAGGAGAAAAGTCAGTTTTAGTGAAAGGCGTTCGATAACCGAGAAAACGTAATTGTATCAACTTTGAGGCTAAAGTTACCATACTTAGACATTTTTATAAGTCACGAAATTTTGGGATAGTGTAGTAGGGTGGTCAGAGGACCCTTGACAGTTGACCTTGCATTAAAATTCGAAATTTATATTTTCTGAGAATTTTTACAGTTAAGTGTGGTTATTAGGGGAAATGGTGAAAACCCCTGAAACTTCGATTGAGCTTATAAATAGTTAAGTCCTTGAACCTTTGGGGTAATAATAATACGTTAAACATATGTTGAAGTGTAAAGGGTTTTGTTATACAAGAGGGTAGTGAGTAAGAGATGTGGTATTCTAATGACGGTCCTTTTGTGTTTATAGAAATTTCGGAGGAGGGACCAGTCATACTACCAGGACACAGAAACCAAGGCAAGATCCTTCTATCCCTACTTTAAAAATTATTTATTTTCGGAATAATAATGATATCATGGAATATATTTATGTATATGTGATGCTTTTGTTGCTATATTGCAAAGAATATATTTTCTTGATTGTGGGAAGTTAAAGAGAGATGAATATGTTTTCTGAAATATGAATATAGAGATGATTATGAATGGAGCGAATATGCTCTAGGGTAAAAGAGATATGAAAGAGAATGGTATCAGTTGTTATCTAGGGTTATATGATTTATAATGCTATATTATAAACATTCTTTTAGTGTATGTTATATACATATATTTTATAGAAGTAATGTGCGAGAATGGAAATGAGATAAGTGAATGACATATGGAAATGTGAAATGGTGTTGATAAATTGAATAATGATCTTATAAAAAGGGGGATTAGCAACAAACTTGCATAAGAGGCTATGTCAGGGCTGTGTGCGACATAGTCTAGTATTCATGATTCGGCACGAAGATGCCAAGGGAGGATGTTAGCAGGTGCCTTCCTCCAGGAGGATGTTAGCAGGTGCCTTCCTCCAGGGATGATGTTAGCAGGTGCCTTCATTCCTTCTACTAGTAGTAAACAGAGAGCGGATACGGTCAGGCGACTGATCATCGTCCTACGTATCTGGCGCCAGTATATATCCCCAAAACTTGAAAGAAAGAATTGAAAATGGTTTTCAGATTTCTATAACTGAAAACAGAAAGGTGATATGAAACGATGAAATTATTGATATAGATGAAGAGAAACTGATTTTATATTAATTTATAAAATTACTGTACAGGAGGGAAATGAGAAGATGATAGTGAGAGATTTACTCAAGTATTTATATTATTTTAAAATATTACACGAAAAGGGTATATTGGTTGTTATAATATTTAAGAAGAGAAACTGATACTGTATTACCTTAGATTTCTTTCTTATAATAGTAAGTGGATGATGTATTATTAAATATGAGTTTTATTCTTCCTTAAAGTTTATAAATTGGTTACTGCTTATATATGTATATACATGTATACTTGGTTACATTTTAAATTCTAGTTTTCAATATTATCTTGCTGAGCTATTATAGCTCACTCTTGCTACTTATCTATATACAGCTAGGTATGCCCATACTACGCAGAACGCCCCGCAAGAGGGTAAGGGAAAGGCGACCTTCTGAGAGCTCGTTAGCATCAATCCCCGAGGTAGATGACCATCGCAAGGGGTTTAGTGGGCTTATGTATATTAAGTGTGTAAGTTTGAAAGATTGTAATAAATTTGGTTGTTGAAATGCTTCTTGTAGAAGCATCACTCAACAATGTACTGAAGTATGATTCTGGGTTGTAATAACTTTTTAATTCTAAACTCTTATTATGGTGAATGTTGTTCTCTGAGCATATGACTGGTGTGTGTGTGTATTACTGTGGGGTCAATTGCATAACTATTTATTATAAAAAAAAAAAAACCAAGAGATATTGAATTTGAATGGAAGTTGGTTCGTGATGGCCCAAATTCATGACCCCGGATTTGGGGCTGTCACATACTTTATAACATTTACTGATGATTTCAGTAGATATGGATATGTATATCTTATGAAGAATAAATCCGATTCCTTTGAAAAGTTCAAAGAATACGAAGCTGAAGTAGAGAAGCAAATAGGCGGAGGTGCAAGTATTAAGATCTTACGATCCGATCGTGGGGGTGAATACCTAGGCATCGAATTTAAAGAGTATTTAAAAGAGTGTGGTATTGTATCTCAACTCACTCCGCCAGGCACACCTCAATGGAATGGAGTTTCAGATAGGAGAAATCGCACCCTGTTGGACATGGTACGATCGATGATGAGTCATGCAGATCTTCCAATTAGTTTCTAGGGTTACGCTCTAGAAACAGCTGCTTTCACACTTAACCGTATTCCTACTAAGAAGGTTCAAAAGACTCCATACGAGATATGGATGGAGAAACGGTCAGGCATAAGCTTTATGAAAGTTTGGGGATGCAAGGCGTTTGTGAAACGTCAAATATCTGACAAGCTTGGACCTAAATCCGAAGAATGCAATTTTGTGGGATACCCTAGTGAAACAAAGGCGTATTATTTTTATAGTCCTTCTGAGCAAAAAGTGTTTATTGCTCTAGATGCTGTCTTCATGGAAAGAGATTTTGTTAAGAAACAGTGGGAGAACTATAGATCTCGATGAAGATCGAGAACCACAAAATAGCATTGAACCTGAAGTGGAACAAGAGCGGGATAATGATAATGGTCAAGAAACACAGGTTGTTCGTAGATCTGGTAGAATTCGCCATGAGCCAGAGAGATATGGATTTCTCTTGACTCAATGTGGTGATTTGATGCTCATAGATGAAGATGAGCCTCTCACATATCAAGATGCTATGAACAGTCCAGACTCTAAGAGATGGCTTGAAGCCATGAAATCTGAGATGGATTCCATGTACGAAAACCAAGTATGGAATTTGGTTGATCCACCTGAAGGGGTAAAACCCGTAGGGTGCAAATGGGTTTTCAAGAAGAAAACTGACATGGATGGAAATGTTCAGATTTATAAAGCGAGGCTGGTTACAAAAGGTTTCAAACAAATTCATGGTATTGACTATGATGAAACATTCTCACTAGTGGCTATGGTCAAATCCATAAGGATATTGCTGGCCATTGCAGCATTCCATGATTATGAAATCTGGCAAATGGATGTCAAAACAGCCTTCCTTAATGGAAGCCTTGAAGAGGATGTGTACATGACACAACCTGAAGGTTTTGTCGATCCAAGGAATGTTGGCAAGGTATGTAAATTACGTCGATCCATTTATGGATTGAAGCAAGCCTCTAGGAGATGGAATATCCGTTTTGATGAAACAGTCAAGGAGTATGGCTTTATTCAAAACGAGGATGAACCTTGTGTTTACAAGAAGGTTAGTGGGAGCCATGTGGCATTCACAGTACTGTATGTTGATGATATACTACTAATGGGGAATGACATACCTTCTCTAAGGAGGCTGAGTACATTGCAGCTTGTGAAGCTGCTAAGGAGGCTGTTTGGATTCGAAAATTCATTACTGATTTGGAAGTGGTTCCATCGATTGCAGATCCCATTGATCTATACTGCGATAATAATGGGGCCATTGCACAGGCTAAAGAGCCTAGATCGCACTCCCGATCCAAACATATACTCAGGAGATATCACCTCATTCGAGAGATTAATGAAAGGGGTGACATACACATATGTAAAGTGCACACAAATGATAACATTGCAGATCCACTGACCAAAGGCTTGTCGCAGCAAAAGCACGATGGTCACACTAGTTCCATGGGTATTAGATACATGGGTGATTGGCTCTAGTGCAAGTGGGAGATTGTTAGTGTAGGTGCCCTAGAGGCAATACATTGTTTCTTGAACAAACCTTTATGTCATTTGATTATTAAATAAACGTATTTATTATGACTTTAATTACTGCGATATATTTGTTAGCATAATAAGTGTCCTTAGAATCATGATACACATTGTATAGTTTATGTACATGACTTGAACTTGTGATTATATAATATATCATATTCTTAAATGTCCCTAGTCAAAGTATTATTATATAGGACAATGATAATATACAGATAGACTAGTATGTTGTTTGACAGATAACCACATCTCATTGGTTATAAGTATGGAGATACTAACACTACACCATATATGGCCTATTGCAACACCAATATGTATAAGTGTTACAAAAAGTGTTACAATAGACACAAAACTTGGTAGTCTATTGCAATATTTTTTATAGTGTTGCAAGAAATACCAAAAGTGTTGCAAGGAAAATGATAATTTTGACATTTTATAACAATTGTAACACTTTTCGCACTTTTTGAAAAGTGTTACAATACACTACCAAAATTATAAGCGGGCTATTCTAATTTTTTGTTCCCGGGCTTCCCAAAATTTTTTTCGTGCCAAAAATATTATTACACAGACGAAGTAATGTTTTATTACATAAAAAACAAGAAACCTCTCTCTCTTATCTCTCTCTCACAGACCTCTCTCTCTCTCTCGACCTCACTCTCGAGTCTCGACCATGTCTCCCTTTCTCATCTCTCTCACTCATCTGTCTCACTAATCTCTCACTCCTCTCTCTCCGTCACTCTCTCATATCTGACTCATCTCTCTCGACCTCACCGGACTCTCTCGACCATCTCTCTCACTCATCTCTCTCACTAATCTCTTACACCTCTCTCAAGCCCCTAAATCAAACCGCAAAACCCCAAAACCCCAAATCGATTACATCTAGAAAAGTTGGAGTGGACTGTGGAGATTCAATTAGAAATTTAATTCAAGGTAAATTACCCGTATTTTTTCGATTATGTTAGATTATACATGGATAATATTTGGATTATATGTTGGATTTTATTTGTTCATAATTTTTGTTCGATTAAAACTGGTATTATATGTTGGATGTTTGTGTTCAATTTGTGTGAGCTAGTTTTATTAATTTTTTGGTAATTGTTTGTTAATTTTGATTGTTTGATTTGTCAGTTTTATCCTTTTTTCCATTGAATGCTAATTGATGCAGGGAGGAATGTGTGTACTTTAGTATCATGGGGCTAATTCTGATAACATTGGTTGGAGTTGTTTCTGGCTTCTTGATTGGAGTATCATTTCCTGTACTTTTGTTAGTTAAGGTAAGTAAAATTATCTTAAATAATACTTATGTGGAAGTTCAAACATTTTTCGGATTTTCTGTTTGTTAATATTTAGTTGGTTATTCTGATATAGAAGAGGCGATGTTTAATCATAGTGCAGAATGTAGACTGGGACTTATATATAATCAGCAGCTGCTTTTATATTTATTTCCATCTGTCATGTGGCATTGGTTTATTAGTATGAATCTTAACATTGTACTTTGGGTACTGTCTCTCAACAAAGAACTGTACTTGAAAACACAATATGATTGTTTTGAGTATCTTTTTCCTGAAATATATGTAATGATTGTAAAAGAATCCAAAATAGATTCTATATTTAAGACATATGGTCCAAATTGATAAAGAATTAATACCAAAGACAGTAAATAATGAAGTAGTAGTTTAAGTTTTGATCCCAAAGGGTTTTGGTATGGAATTACTGATTTGAATGTTTGACAGAATGTTCATACATCTGAGGTAGCCACATATGAGTTTAATTTCAGCACTATAGGACATGTTATTGTGGTTTTGACCATATTTAATTATCTGCACAATTTGATTAGGTTTGGTTGTGATTGGTTTTTACCTTAATCTGTTCCCCATAAGATGTCTTTCATAATAATAGGATGTTGAAGTATCCTTACAAGGGCATTTTGATGCTGCATTGGACACAATTGGTGTGGCAGAGACAGAAATAGTAGCAATAAGTCTCTTAAAGCGAGGTGGACACTATATGACATTGCAAGTAAGAGAAAATGCTTTTTGAAATTGTAGTAGTACAAGATATCTTAAAAATATATTATTCCTCTTTTTCTTTCATCACATATCTGATGACTCGCCATGTTTTGCTGTAGGGAGAAACTGCATCATTGAGTGATAGATATGGAGTGGCTATCGGTCTTCCTATGGCTACAGCTATATTAGTAAAGAAACAGTTGGAATATCGATATTCTCATGGGATAGGTAATAAACTTCATTTCTTTAAAAAATGAATAGTTACGTATATATGTTTACAGTGTTATATTCGGATGATTATATAATATGATTCAAAGTTTTAAGTGGAACATTCAATTGATTTCCATAAAAAAATTTGTTGGACATGAATTGTTATTAGAATGTTACTTAATTAGTTGAATCGTGAACTGAATAGCAGGAGTAATCTAAACATGTCTTAATTTTCTTTTTACTATATGGTAGATAATTGAGATCCTAGCTACTGGTTTTGCATTATATAATGATCTTGGTGCAGCAGTACCCATGATTTTCTAACTGAAGTCCTATGTAGCATTAAAAATCTAGTAGATGGCATTAAAAATCTGTAGTCTAATTTTCCGTTGGTTTTACTTTTACCAAGTGTTTAGTCTAAAATGTAATGTTCACCTCAAGTGTTTCTTTTCAATAATGTAATGTTCATACTTAGATTGTATGAATTAACTCGATCACATTAGGAGCACTTTTTCTCAAACAAGGAGAAACTTCACAATCCTTGTCACTTTCTGATATCTTTGCTCTCAAGGATGGATCTATCACCCCTATCCTCAAGGTAAAATGTGAGTAATGTCCATTTTTAATCATAGTACTTGGATTTTTTTTCATGGTAGAGCTCTAATGACAAAGTGCTTATGTATGAAGGCTACGGATCCTCCAGTACGAGTTAATGTATTGCACCTAAGCCCTGAGCAGTCATTTCCAATCTCGTACGTATTTTCTACTGCAATTTTTTTTCATTTTTCACTGTGACAGCTGATGCGCTTACTTCTATTTACACAGATTTTATGTCATCTGTCATATTTTGTGCACCTATACAATAAGCTCTCTCGAATTAATCGACATCTACTATGATGCTTTAGATGCACCTAAAACTGGGGAAAAGGTTACTATTTCTGCTAAGTTTCTTTGTTAACACGTTCTGGAATTCAAATTGAGACTATCTCTTTGCCTAATTTTGTTCTTCCTTCTCTCCCTTTGTTGAAACAGGTTAGGGTTCCAAACCAATTGAAAGCTGATTGTTATCCCCATTATATGGAAAAAGGGAACAATTATCAGTCTTGCTCTGTTCTTGGAAAAATATGTGATGCGGTGGAAAAATACAAAATTGGAATTACTTTGAGATATGGTGAGTTTTACTTGTTAATTATTTGGATAAAATTACGTGACCAAGTATTTGTATTTGTGTAGATGACCATAGCCGTATTCTCTTTGTTATTTACGAGCATATAAGAATGCTTCTGTTTTTGTTCACTATCAGAAACCTTATGTGGGAGATCAATTGATTGTAAGCACATTTTACTTTTTGATGTTTACTCGTTTATTTGGAATGTTCTTTAGGTACTTTCTGGAACAGATCCTGTAACAATTTAAAAACAGCTGAAGCATTAGTTTGTAGCCAAGACTGGCTAAGAAAGTCTGAAACTGCCACTGATTTAAGAGGCGAACCAGAGGAGTATTTGCAACTTGAGAAAGTGGAAAATGGTAACTTCTTCAATGATTTTTCTGCTGCTTTTCTGCTGTTCTTTTTTGTTGTTTTTCTACTGCAAAATGTTAAATCTGTTGTTACTGTGCTTTTATTTAGTTTTTTTTTGCTACTGTGCTTTTATTCAGTTATTTATGTATCTTCTTTTTTAACAGATGAGGTGAAATCTGTTGGAAAATCATTCGAGCACCTGGACATCGATGATTAAAGTGTGGAGGACTGGAGGTAAATATTTGCCATTCTAAATCTGATAAGAGTCTGAGAATTTTTCTTGCAACTTTTTGTTTTGTTTTCTGACTTTGATTAAATATAAATATAAATATTACTAGTGAGTTTAGCACATACTGGAATAATACAAATTTCCTGAAGGAGAGGTTTATGTAACCTTATGTTAAGTCTAGACAATATTATACTGCATAATGATTATTTAGAAGTATTGTCAGGAGATTTGTGCATCTACATAGATGAATATATGTTGTCGGTTTCTATTTTCCTGTGTGAAAAGCACAACTGATTAATACCAAGTTAAACTAATTCCCAGCAAATCAGAGTACCAGATAAGTTCTTCCCTCTGCGCTTCATCATTGATGTTTTTACTTTTTCACAATGTCCTTTGCACTATATTTTTCCACTATATTTTGCTATAAATCATTATATTTCTTGTTAATTTTAAGTTAGCATTTTCTTCCTTCATTCTGAAAACTCGTCTTCTGCTCAGTGTCACTGACCACAAGTAGCACCCATTCATCATTGTAATCAAACTTCAGTTAAGAGATTTGACGTGTATTTTACTAGACGTCTTGCACGTTCCTCATACTCCTTATGTTGTAGAAACTTACCCTGTGCAATTGTGCATCATGCACATGCCCTTTATCAGTGACCTTATTTACTTATTCACCTGAGTTTGTCCTAATGACTGTCTGAGCCTGAACCATTTGAATTGATCATATACAGTTTTATACTACCATAATACAGGGCATAGTCTAACTTTAATTTTATATGTTAACTTTGTGTTATAAAATTTATTTGACATAGACTTCATGTGCATCACTGATGACCTGATGTACATTTATATTAATATTTTAATAGCATATTAGGTTGCCATGTTACTTGGGCCACATTTTGGTGTTGATTTCTGACCTTTGTCTATGAATAAGCAGTTAATCTTTTAATATTTATTGCACAGATCATGAAGGCTTTTTGTCTGCATCATCTGGAAGAATGGAACACTTGTATCTGTTGCTGTTTTGGCCATGCTATGCTGCTCCTACCAATTAAATTCGAAGATTATGTTGAATTTTCATTATTCAGGAATTATGTTAGACTTTCGCAATTTATTATAAAAACTTTGTATGCTATTTCGGAAGAACAAATGAACTTTCTATGCTTAAGTATGCTTAAGTATGTTAAGTATGTTAATTGGTACCTTAACTATTTAGACTACGCGTTTAATGTAGACTTTTGGTGTAAGTCGACTTGTGTTTCGACTTTAGACTATGTTTGGCCTTCATTGACATGTGTTTGTTGGACATTAATAAAATGTCATTTCTGGTTTGGTATATGCTTTCATGCATGGTAAATTTAAATTTCAAACAGGACATTGCAATGTGAACTAATAAAAATGTTGCAAATTAGTGTTGCCAATAAAATTTAAAAGTATAACAATAGTCATTAAAATGTTGCAGAGAAATGTTGCAAAAATATCAAAAAGTATTGCAAAAGGTTCCAAAATGTTGCATATAAATGTTGCAAAAAAAACCAAAAGTATTGCAAAATGCATAATAATGTTGCAAAAATATGTTGCAATAAACTCACTTTGTAACATTTTTAAGTCAATTAATGTTGCAAAAAAGTGTTGCATTCGTCTGTTGTAACATATTCAAAATGTTGCTAAAACATGCAAAAGTGTTACAACAAACTACACCAAACTCTTTTTGTAATACTTTGAAAAGCGTTGCAATAAACACAAAAAGCGTTGCTATAGAAGGCTGTTGCAACGCCGGCAAATGCAACACTGACTTTTAGCAAAAGTGTTGCATAAACATCTATTGTAACACTTTTGGAGCCTAATGATACACTTTTTTGGTGTTGCAACAGCCCATATTTGGTGTAGTGTAAAGTCAATACATAGGTACATGTAGGAGTACAGGGTACTGGACATACCCACAAGTGAGATTCTTCATGTTTAATTAAGTCATAAGAATGACTCACAGTGGTAATGGTGTAATGATCCTTTGACTTGAGATCATTATATTTCTATACGAGGATTAATATACTTTGATAACATTAAAAGTTACCTTTGACCGGGTGATGATAAAAGTGGACATCGGGTATATCATGAGTCGTTTGAGAAATATGAATGATAGATAAAGGATTTAACCCTCCTATAATTAGGAGAGATATTATTGGCCTCTTGATTGAGTGAGACTATAAAATGCATGGTCGTGCTCAAATAACGATTTGTTTTTTTTAATATAGTCTACTCATTGATCAAGTAAATCCGGATTAAATGTTGAAGAGGATGACTAAAGACATGCCTCAAGTTTAATCTATAATATTTATTTAAAGGGATTATATTACACGGAAACATTAGTCACGAAAGGTTTAAATTGGATCACCAATTATTATTATTACTTGGGTAGCAATGATGTATTACTAGATACCGCTCATTGTTTATAATTTTATTATTGGATATTAAAATTATTGCCAACGTAATAATAACCTAAAGGGTTACACACTTAGAACGTTTTAAAAGGAGTTTTAATTTAAATGCTAGATTTAAATTAAATAATTATAATTCGAATTTGATTTTCGAAATCAGATTTCGTTTTTAATTAAATGATTTTAAATTCGAATTTGGTTATTCAATTAAATGGGATTGGACCTAGTTAATTAAATTATAATTCGAATTTAATTCATTAAAAACCCAAATCATATTGGTTTAGTTAAAACCCAAAATGATTAGGGTTAAGCCCAATCTCTTTACCCTATATATACATAATGATGTATAATTATAGGTTAAGTTTTTTAGAAAATCGTTTTTGGGAAAAACCCTAGCAGCTCTAATATCAAAGAGAGGCTAGAGAGAGAGAGAGGCGTTTTATTTGGCTAGTACCTGCTCCTTGGGTCATTGAAGGATCGAACGTTCGTGTGGACGATTTAGAGACACGGATATCGACGCAAGGGCTGTATGGTGATTGCGATCTAGGACCTCCATCTTTCAGAATTCGTAAAGTTCTTAACTGGTATGAATTCGTTTCTCCATAATCAGTCACAACTTATACATGGATCCTAGTTTTGGGTTTCGTTTTTATTTGTTTTTATGCTTTATATCCGCTGCGTTTATGCCCCGAAACCCAACAGAAACAAGCCGAAATAAAAAATTCCGGGATTTACTTAAATGAGAAGGCTGTTATACCAAGAGTGTAAACTTTTGCTGCACATGGAATTAATAAGGATAGTTGAAAAGATAAAAGTAAAGGAAAGGTGACCGGAGGCGGTACCGAGAAGTCGATTGAGATTTATATGGAGTAAAGTTTTGAAAAGATCAAAAGGTATCAAAGTAGAAGGCACTATGCCAGCAATTGATAGAAAAGTAATGCAATTAGTCGATCCCTAAACTCACATATTTTAGCATGGCCAGTTGGGGCCAAGTCACTAAAGATTATCAAGTGACTAAACCAGCAAGGTAAGGACAAAGCGGGGTGCTTCTAATCAAGTGCCAACCGCGAGGACTTTGGATATAAAATGAATTGAGATACATGATGATGGATTTTATATATACCATGGATGTATTAGGATTGAGGGTAGTGACCACTGAAAGGTTACGAAGATTGCCAAAGTTAGTGCAGTATGATGCATAAATGTTATCTGAAGCTTAGTGTCCTCAAGAGGAGCATTAGGCACTAAGAGATTCACGTTGAACACGACCAATATCTTCCAGAACATCCTTGCTACCATTACAAGCTCTGTAAAAAAGAGCAGATAGACATATGTTGTCTTTTGGAAAGTCATATAGACTGACATTCGTTTGAAAGAAGAGGTTAGCATTAAGCTGCCTATAGATTATCAAGATGGGAATGATTGAAAAGAGACCCTTAGTAAGGATATATGATTGGATTGCCAATTATAGGATATAAGTATTCCTTGAAAGTAGAATTGAGGATAAAATGTCCATATATTAAGATAAACCCTGGGGGATGCACAAAGGATAGCATCACCCCTAATAAAGACATTGTGAAATCAGACCAAGGTATCAATAACCTGTAAGGATTAGTGGAAAGGAGTCCCGAAAAGTACATAGATAGAGTTGTTACAGAATTGATTAATGATGTTTGATATACCCTGTAACCAGAAGATACAGGAGGAATGATGAGGATGACCTAAGAAACCTTATAAGGAAAGAGGTAAAATTCTGAACTTCTAAAAGGGAAGTTTGGTAAGGAATGTATGACATAGTAACAATAATGCCAGATGAAGCATGTGTGAAACCATGAGCAAGTATGGATTGAACCATTAAGGTTGAGATTATCCTAAAATAAGAAAGGACTAAAATAAGAAATATCCTAGGTATGGTTAGGAGTAACCGTGTTAAAGTTCACACAGAAAGGTGGAAGCAATGACTTTTGGAAAAAGACTAGAATGTGTTTTCTCTCATTTAGCAAAGTTCAAGGGAGGATGCTTCCGCCCTGAGTTGGAATAGATCCAGAAAACATTGATTTCAAGAAATTATTATATTCAGGAAAGGCCAATGAGGTGGCCGACACTTTAAGTATAAGGGAGTAAGTATATATGCTCATACTAAAGAAATAGCGTGAAAATGAGAAAGGCCTTGAAGGTCAGATTGTGATGGAGGAATTTACATTCCCTCTGATGATTGTGTGTGAACCAACTACATGAATAGTTTAAGTAAACATTCGATTCCTTACATTGATGAGCCATTTGGCATGTTGATGAATGACAAGCAAGTTTTTTGTTGGTGTATATCTGTGCAAACAAGATAGAGAATATGAGGTTGGAGAAGCGTGATGTCGAAAGATATCCATGTGAAAGGATTAACGAGGTTCAAAGAATGATTAAATAAACCGTTAAGCTCCCAATCTTCTACTAGAAAGATATACAATTAATAATCTCACCAACCTGTCGTAGCTGCGATGCTTGAAACTCTTCTGCAATTTTATCTGCTTCATGTAATATCTACGTCCAGTTTAGGAAGCATTCCTTGTGGATAGGGAATGGTGATTATTTTGTTTTCCAAGAGGATCTTGCTTTGACAATTATGAAACCCGTAGGTTTAGTTATTAAAGCACTACGTAAACGACACTACGCCATAAACGCACATACGCAACCCCCATTTTCAGTTGCGTAAGGCCTGAAAAGCGTTGCGTAAGGTCTTACGCAACGCTTTTGGGGCGTTACCAATACTGGCGTTGCGTAAGACCCCTAACGCAACGCTTTTGCAAGCTATTGCAACACCACGAAAGCGTTACGTTAGAGGCCTTATGCAACACTAAAAGCATGCAAATGCAACGCTACAGGGCGTTGCGTTAGATTTTTCAGCCATGTCAGCATGCTGACATGTAAGCAAGGTGCCACGTCAGCATGCTGACATGTAAGCAAGTTGCCACGTCAGCATGCTGACATGTCATTAGTGGGGCCCACAAGTGCCACGTCACAAATGAAGGGGCATGCCACGTCATCAGTGGGGCCCACCAATGTGCCACATCAGCATTGGGGCCTACATGCCACGTCAGCAATGGGTCCACATGCCACATCAGCAGGGGCCCACATGCCACGTTAGCAGTGGGGTCCACTATCTAACGCAACGCTATTTGAGTCTAATGCAACACTAATTTTTTTTAAACAACACTAAATATACCATAATGCAACATCATATATAATCAAATGCAACACTTTTTTACAAAAAAATTGAAATGGCTGAGCTGTTTATACATTAATCCCAAAAATTACAAATCTTCCCAAAAATTACAAATCTTACCAACATATACTAAAACCAAATAACTGCTACTAATTCTAACTTCTAAACTATGCCAATTCTAACTTTGCAATTGTATTGGTATAACCGTATTGGTATATAACACTAATATTGGTTCCTGTAAACTCATAGCAACGATAACCTGTTCACTCAACTCCTGTAAACTCATTCCGGATTCCTGATATCCATACTGGTTCCTCCTTGCTCTTATGAGAATGCTACCTGCAGACGTCACATTTATGAATATGTGAGAATACAAGAATCCTGGAAAGCAAACAATACTAGAGAATTTGAAGCAAGAAGCTTGAAGAAATTGCGAAACACAGATGCTCAGATCTGAATAGGCTGGCTCATAACTACTGAAACAAATTATTTTGTTTAACGGGTTTATGTCCAACTCTTATAAACAACATACAACACTGTACAGGTTTTGCAAAAAATGCCTTTGACATGAAATAGAGGAGATTTAACATTCGCAAACTAATAACTGTTCAAGCATATCCACACACAAACTAATAACATTAGCCTACTTGGTATTTAATAAATAGCTACTAACAGTTAAACATAAAAGTGAGACCTTGTGATGCTCTAAATAATTTGTAATGCATTTAATGGATATATATAGTAAAATTAGTTGGCGAGTCAATCTTCCAAGAGAACCCATATTTCGGGTGCTATGACTGTTTTATATCTTAACAAATTAAGCTATATAATTACTGGTTCATACCACTTGTTTACTATATACTAATTTATTTTACAACTTATATACTGTTGCTATAGATTCTTAACATGTAACCTAGAAACACATAGAGACCTCCACACACACAGATTACGTTTAAAGTAAGTTGACCAATACTTGCAAAATTACTTTCTTAACATTTGAAATCTACAATCCAGTAGTGATACGTACCTTTGCCCCTGTTCTAAATTGAGAGACACTTAAGATGTGATTAGGTCCATTACATTAGACATACCAAATGAATTTAGAAACTTATTAATCTAAATAGTCTAATTTTTCATCATTTTAGTGCAAGTCTAATTTTTCCCCCCTGGTGTTTGGCTCCTACTATTGCTATAGTTGATTCACTAAATTTAACGTAGTTTGTAAAAACATTTAGGTTAAGCCATTTGGCCAATCAAAGCAACAATAGATTTTAAGCTATTACTATGCCCCGAGTCAGTGGAGTGGGTTATCAGATACAAATCATAAGGCCAAATTTAAAGACTCCTTTAACGTGAATCTTCAACGTAACTTTGAAACAAATAAAATCCAATAAGATTGAAACTTTTTCATAGAGAATCAGTACTTGCAAAGAAAATATTTAAAAATTAACTCAAATCAGTATTTCATATAAATTCGAACTACATGTAGTACAACAAGATAAAATCAACGTTTTTGCAATGCTCGACTACTCAGTTCTTAAAGCTCGAATCATTAAAGACATCATTAAACACCAACACATAACACATCATTTACAAGTTTGGATAGTTAATCAAATTAGAGATATAGATCATAACCTGAGCCCATGGATTTAACCAAACCTCAAGGGTCTTACCTGGTTAACTCAATCACGGACTGAGTTAACACTCCGAGTTAGCGCCGAGTCGCCCGAGTTGACTCACTGAGTCGAAATAGATCGGCCGAGTTTCAAGCAATTTTGGTACGATCTATGATAGATAACACCATGACACGACCATTTCAGCCTCCTATAATACATTTCTCAACAAAACTGGTTAGGGTTTCAAAAATAAACAATGAAAAATTCACAATTGTGTGTGAGTGAGGGAGTATATATAATTTAGATGTCGAATTTGAGTTGAATCCATCGATTTATAAAGAAAATCGATGATAAATGTCTCAGATCCTTTTATTCTAACCAATCGCAGCCTCAAAGTATCAATTAACTTGATTAATAGATACATAGAGATATATAATATACTGTATATAGTGTTTAATCGCCGGAGAGATCTAGAAATTAGGGTTCTAAGAAGAGAAATGAAGAGAAATGATAGAGTCGCGGCGAGAGAGAACAGAGAGAGAGATTTAGGGTTTGAGAATAGGAGAGGCGAATAAATAGTACACATGAAACCGTGTAGCGTTAGTATATGTATTTTAGCAAATAAACGGTGTAGATTAATCTCACATTATGATCAATGGATGAGATCTTTTACGGTTTAGTAAATGGGCTGGGTCAAGAGTTGTAGCTGGATTGGGCTGTTTGGATGGGTCGAATATGACCAAAAATAAATCAGAAAATAATATCTTTTTATGAAAATAATTTTGAGAAATCAAAATATATGTATATATATATATAATAACTATATAATAATATATAGATACTTGAAAATATTCTAATGTTTTGATTCTTTGTATGTGAATTTAAATATCACAATTGTATCTCAGAAATATTTTCGAAATTAATTCAAAGATATTTATTCGAATAGTTTTATCTAATTGATCAAATAATAAGAATCTCAATAAAACTCGATAAAGTTTCATATGTTATCATTATCGATGAATCTGAGTTTTAGAGTCCCTTAAAATTCGATCAAGAAGATCTCTTTTTCATGAGATAATTATGATAAATATTTTCACAAAATATATAAATATAAATAATATCTATATTTATAATATGAGATCTTAGTAGATCACTACTATTTTCAATATGACTCGTAACTAGTGCTTTGTTACGGATTATTGTTTCTATTTTTTAAAAAATATTTTTGAACGATCCAACCGTACGGATGTCAATATATATCTAATATAATGATATTCCCCAAGTTTCAGAAAATAAAAAATTAATTTGATTGGAGATATTAGTAGATCACTACTATTTTCAATATGACTCGTAACAAGTGCTTTGTTACGGATTATTGTTTCTATTTTTTAAAAAATATTTTTGAACGATCCAACCGTACGGATGTCAATATATATCTAATATAATGATATTCCCCAAGTTTCAGAAAATAAAAAATTAATTTGATTGGAGATATTAGTAGATCACTACTATTTTCAATATGACTCGTAACAAGTGCTTTGTTACGGATTATTGTTTCTATTTTTTAAAAAATATTTTTGAACGATCCAACCGTACGGATGTCAATATATATCTAATATAATGATATTCCCCAAGTTTCAGAAAATAAAAAATTAATTTGATTGGAGATCTTAGTAGATCACTACTATTTTCAATATGACTCGTAACTAGTGCTTTGTTACGGATTATTGTTTCTATTTTTTAAAAAATATTTTTGAACGATCCAACCGTACGGATGTCAATATATATCTAATATAATAATATTCCCCAAGTTTCAGAAAATAAAAAATTAATTTGATTGGAGATCTTAGTAGATCACTACTATTTTCAATATGACTTGTAACTAGTGCTTTGTTACGGATTATTGTTTCTATTTTTTAAAAAATAAATAAATATCTAATGCAACACTTCAAACAGCAAATGCAACACTACTTATACCTAATGCAACACTTCTGCCACGTCAGCAAATGCCACATCAGCATTAGTGGGTCCCACTTCTGCCACGTCAGCAATTGTGGGTCCCACAATTGCCACGTCAGCATGATGGGCCTCCTGCCACGTCACCCTTGTGGGTCCCACACTGCCACGTCAGCAGTGGTGGGTCCCACATCTACCACGTCATATTTTTTTAAAAAAATATAAATTTATCTAATGCAACACTTCAAACAGCAAATGCAACAGTACAGGTATCTAATGCAATGCTTTCTGCCACTTCAGCAAATGCCACGTCAGCAAAGGTGGGCCCCACTTCTGCCACATCAGCATGATGGGCCTCCTGCCACGTCACCCTTGTGGGTCCCACACTGCCACGTCAGCAGTTGTGGGGCCCACATCTACCACGTCATTTTTTTTAAAAAAATATGAATATATCTAATGCAACACTTCAAAGAGCAAACACAACACTACTGGTATCTAATGCAACGTTTTTTGCCACGTCAGCAAATGCCACGTTAGCAAAGGTGGGCCCCACTTCTGCCACGTCAGCAAATGTGGGTCCCACATGTGCCACGTCAGTAAATGCCACGTTAGCAAATGCCACGTCAGCACATGTGGGTCCCACTCCTACCACGTCACCATTTATAAAAGTAAAAAATTATCTAACGCAACGCCATCAGTTAGTGTTGCATAATGTGAAACACTGTGGGTAATACGCAACGCTAGTCTATATCTAACGCAACACTAATTCAGCTCAGTTGCAAAAGACCCAAAACTTCTATCTAACGAAACGCTTTCTGTGCAACGCTTTGTAAAAAGGGTTGTGTATGCTCACTTATGGCGTAGTGCGATAAACGATGGTGATCCTTCTGAAAAATTATGTGATAACGACTGTGGAAATGTCAAATTGAATCTAAGTTAGAGAAATCATCCAGGTTTATTTCGGATGGCATAATTTTTGGATCGACGGGATATTTGAAATAATTGATTAGGATATGATGGTTCATAGAGTGATTATAGTAGAAATGGAAACAATTAACTGATAGAGATGAATATAGAGTTGAGGAATCAATAAGGGAGTGGATATACGAACTCCTGAGAAACCCCAGTAATGAAGCAAGAAAAGGATGGAATTGTCATGGCAAAGCTATTGTCCTAAATGGAAAGTCGGAATTAGAAGCATAAATGACATACAAATTGACCCCTTTAGGTTGGGGGAAGTCGAGGAAATTTAGAATAGATGGATTGAGTAATAAAGAGACTCATGGAATGAGAAAGTGAAATCTAGATGGTTGAACAAAGGAAAGTTTGACCCCAAACGTGTAACGCATATTGAGTAAAGGTGATGAGTGTTCCACTAATAATATGACGGTGGAGTTAAATAACAGAAATAGAAGTAAATGGGAATTAGATGATAAGATGGATGTGATTGATAAAGAAAAGAGAGGGAGATAATTATGAAATATGAAGAAAGGAATATTATGAATGGATTGATGAAGGGGTTTTCCTAACGAGCTCTCGGAATGACGGCCTGATAATGTTAGTATTATGAATATGAAAGAGCCAGTGTCGTGGCGTGGAATGTCAATAATAATAATGTCAAGCGAGAAATCCAAGATTTAACCTGATAGGTTGAAGGATTTCCAAAAGTAAGTGATGCTAATATCGAACAAGAGTATAGGTCCATAGAACGATGGACAAAGCAGCAAGGACATGTGATATGCGAGATTACGATAAAGTAGTATTTGATACGAACACGATTATTTTTCTTCTCTAATAAACCTCTATAGTTAAGAAGTAAATTTAAAGGATGATATTTTTGAAAATCATGAAGATTTTGATATATAATTCTTTGAAATTCTTTTCTTTTCTTCTCCCTTATTTAACTTCTTCTAAATTGAGAAGAACAACCCTTTAAGGAGGGGAGGTACTGCTACGTGACTACCTGTCTATGTGATAGGAGTCTAAGTGGAATACCATAGCTTGTCTAAATTGCTTGTCAAGTACTAAAGGTTGGCCACCTTCTGTACTAATTATGCAATAGGACAAATGTTCATTGATCATAGTGATCTCTCAATAAATTCTTCTAATTCTATATATTGATCGAGATTGCGAAGATTAAAGCGATCAGGAATTGCATAATTACGAGTGAAGTTATCTCCGTAATTCGCCGCGCGATAGTGATACCAAAGTCACTACCGATACCAATAAGGAAAGTAGTATATGACTGAGTAAGAGCATAACCCGGATAGTGTGTTGTACGAAAAGTAGCAAAGTTGATGAAAAAGGATAAAGAATATATTATAGCACTAGTGAGGTGTGTTATAAGAGTATTGGAATGATTAAGGATTGATCGGGGAACTGGAAAGTGAAATGACCAACAAGTACCCCATTTGTCTTCTACCCGATTCCGAGACGGAATCCTTTTAAGGAGGGGAGACTGTAATAACCCGAATTTTCGGTAGAATTAAAACTTTTTATATATTGATGAAAGAATGAACAGTGACTCCGACTACAAGGTATTAACAATGAATGTGAATGGGTATAGATTTAAATGATTATATGTCATGAAGAATGCAATGGGTTGACAACCAAGATTAGAATAATCTATCTCCTAAGAAATAAGTTATGGCACTCCAAAGAGGAAGGAGATATTCTTGTGTCATCCAAATCAATATCTGTTGTTAGTCTAGTGGTTCCGTAAAAGGGTTAAGGAATTCCCGAAAGAGAACAAGGACATTTTTTTATAAATATAAGGAATAAAGAAATAATAAAGTGTGAATAGTGATTTAGTGGAAATGGGAATATTATTGGACGACGCTATATAAAAGTATTCAGAACAGGAATCTGAGTTCGTATTAGTGATCCAGGAGGAAATTAAGTGTATCTAAAAGCTATCGGATTCAAAATAATAGCACTTTTATTTTCTCCGAGATTCCCCTGGACACTGCTAGACTTGAGGATTTATTAAAGGGATTTAAGGAATTTAAATTCGAGAAGTATTAAGAAAGATGGAGAATAGTATTAGAATTATTAAGAAGGTTTTCGGTAAAACCCTAATTAGAAACGAATGAGTTATTCCCTCGAACGATCAATGAATTGAGCAATAAACGGACAAAGAAACAAGCAGAGGGAGTAAGAGTCATGCATAAGCTACTAGAAAATATATAGTAACCATATGGTTACATAAGCAACCAACATACTTAGGAATCAACCAAGCACTTAGCAAACAAACCATGTAGTTAAGCTATAACCATCCAATGATCAACACATGTCTTGCAAAATGCATCATCCAACGCATCATCACTTTAATAAAGCTACTTTGGATGAGATATTATCCAAGTAAACCACTTTATGCATTATTATCAAATTAACCAAGCAAAAGAACACAACTCTCTCCATTTTTACTACATTCGGCTTTTGCTTAATTCAAGGGGAGAAATCCCACTTCCAACCATTGTTTGATCTTGAAACTTTTATGGTGAGTCTTAAATTTCATAAAAATGATCTCCTCAAAATCTTAGCTTCAAACTCATCTTTTTCCATTTTCAAATAAATCATTAAAGAGGAGGATGAATAGTGTTCTTCAAGAACTAACTTGATTTTTCTTGATTTCTTTGGTTGATCTAGCAAGCTTAAGCACTCCTAAGGACCATACCAAGCTTTGTAAGGCTAGTACATACTCTCAATAAGGTATAACAACTTGAAACCCTAGATCTACTTTGAGTTTTATGCATGTTCTTGATGGATCTAGCCTAGTTATGATTATGTTAATGTTATAAGCATGATTAGTTAGTGGTTTAGTGATTTTAGTAAGAGATGATGATCTTGTTGGTTAAGCATGATGTTCTTGGATTTATAAAGATGAGAGTCATGTGTATGAGTTGGATTTGCGCCCGGTGTGGCTTGGTATTGTTATGTTTTTTATAACGTTCGATTTATAGCCGTCGTAATGCCCGATTTTCGTTAAACCTTGAAAACCATGCATCACAGTAGGCTTAACTCACTGACTAGCTTCGTATAATGCCATGATAAGCTAGACTATGTTATAAGCTTCGTTTTGATGTAAAGATCGCATGAAACGGATTTACGGTTTAGGAGTTATGATTAAATTCGTAAAAGTTGTTCGGAACCGTAAGCAGAAATTTGTAACTGAAATTGGACTCCTTTATTATTACGAAATCAGTAGCGAATCTTATTAATTAAATATTAGAGGTAAAAAGGAAGCTGTGGGAGAAAACCACATGTCGAATGGATCGTTTTCCGATTTTATAAAAATGTTCGAATCAAGGTTAAACGCGAACGAACCCTTAGAAGCATACTTGGTTATGACTTTGGTAAATGACTTAGAAAACGGGCGATAAATCTCGAGCTATAATCTTGGTTCGTAAATGACCAACCTTAAAACTTACGTGACTTAAGTATATACCAAGTGTAAGTATAGTGACATGTCTTAGTAGCGGTCGAATGTCGGGTCATAGTGATAATAAAGGGAGTTACACTAAGAGGTGTATAACGAGATAATTCGAAAACGTGTTTCGACTTAAGTTAAGTTATACTTAACCTTTCGAAATGTTAAGTGATTGACCTCGGTTATTGTAACTGTTTATAGATCATTGGATTGACACGAGGCACACTACCCCTACAGGATTACCAGGCAAGTTTCCAATACTTGGAACTGTTGTTGTGATAATATATATGATGATTGTTGTATACATATGCCATAGCATGCATGCCTACTTTCAAGTCTATTGATATGCTTGTTCCCTGAATTGATATTGGCTTATAGACTAGATACGAATTATCAGTTATTACCCTTAGTGAAGGGCGTATGATATTCATTCTTTAAATATAAGACCGGGAGTCGGTATTTTGTGATATATAGATAGTCGTGGAAACCCGGAGGGATTCCAGCGACAGAGTAGTATTCATTTTGAGGAATGTAATTATTAGACATTATTTATAATTTCATAAAAGTATAAACTACTTAGAAATCTTTTGAAAAATGTTATTTGAGTATTATATCAGTCGAGGAATATTAGATGAATATTATTTTTGAATATTCATTAGAGTTTGATTTTTTAATGAATAATTACTATGATATTCATTGGAATTCTATTCACTAAATGAATATTACTTTCGAATATTCATTTAAGGTTTATGTACTTGATAAATATTGTTTTAAAAGTATTCTTTGGAAGTTCTAATTACTCAAGGAATATTATTTCGAATATTCCTTTAAAGTTTTGATTACTAAATGAATATTATTTGGATATTCATTTAGAATGTTATTTGTTAAATGAATACTATTTGGATATTCATTTAGAATATTATTTGTTTAATGAATATTATTTGGATATTCATTTAGAATAATATTTGTTTAATGAATATTATTTGGATATTCATTTGGAATGTTATTTGTTAAATGAATATTATTTTCAAATATTCATTTAAGGTTTGATGTATTAAGTAAATATTATTTTAAATATTTATTGAAGTTTAATTATTTAATGAATTTTATTTTGAATATTCATTTAAGAAGAGATTTATTTAGTAAATAATTCTATATATTCATTCGAGGAGTACTTACGAGCAATATTATGATTTAATAATATTCCGTAATTATTATTGACTTAACAAATATTCTTGGAATATTTAATTAAATTTTTTGAAATTTTTTTTATAATGATTTATATTATTCAAAGGTTATCCTTCTGTTAGGTCGATTTCACAATAAATAATCAAGAACTGTATAAATAAGTAACAAGAACACACGTTTTAACTCTTAAAACTGTTTGGAATTAATAATTCCTCTCTCGGTGATGTAAAGTATCACAGAGAGCTGCTTAGGTTACAAGAATGATATTCGTTCACGATGGATACCCTTCTAGGGTTAACCTAACTGTATTTATAAGATATACAGCTACGTACAATCGTAAATTGATTCTCCTAAATTTAAGCTATACAATTGATATCAATTACGATTGCTACACGTCTTCTAAGTCAACTCGATCTCTTTGACAGCTATCCAATCTTCAAAGATATCGCTTCCATATTAATATTAAATTAATCTTCAAACTCTGTTGACTTGTAGACGCTCCCAGTAGACAGACTTTAGCAAACTCTGTTCTCTCAACGCTAACAGTGTTTGCGCTTCCATGTATTCAGCTATCAGTGTTTACGCTTTCCTCTGTCAGCGTTTGCGCTTCCAGCAATCAGCGTATACTCAAACTCTGTTACAACTGCTTTCAATAACAAGTTAAACTCTCTTTACCTGAAACACTTAAACACTGACATTAAATCACATTAATTATATCTAACAATCTCCCCCAACTTGTTCATTAGAAAAATGTACAAGTTCATAATAATTGATGATGTCAAAACTAACAAACAAAAACACAGTGTTTAACATATAATCAGAGTTTAAACTTGACTTAGCAAAATTTACAGAAAATTCGAATTACTTACAAATTCTGTCTACCTAACCTCCTCAAGATCTGGAGTTGTTCTGAGATAATCAATCAACAATCTCCTCTCAGCATTTTCAAGTTCAATCTCCATAGCTTGCTTAATCTCTCTTAAATCTGGATCATTCTCATCAGTTTGAAAAATAGCAGCTCTGAGATCATAGATCTTGTTTCTTCTCATTTCATTTCCCAATCTGATGTACTTTAATTCTTCAGACTTCACATTGAAATCCAGAACTGTAATTCCAAGATCTGTCTTCAGCTTTGTAGTCCCTTTCTTCATTTCTATCAGATTGCCATCCCAATCTCTGTACTTAGGAACATACTCTCCAGCAGACTTTGTTCCTGTAACAACTTTAGCCTTCTTCATATACTCCCTTATAGAATTAGCAATAAGCTGTGTTCGATGATTTCTAACTCTGAAGATATGCAAGACATATTGCAGCTCCTCAAATAATTTTAGCTTGATTGCTTCTTCATCCACTCTATACACTGTCCCATCTGCCATAAAGTATAGAAGAAAGTGAATGTCTAAGCTCCTTTGATGAACCAGCTGTACTGAATCCAACTTATCTAGATTTTCTTGAGTAATACCAGAACCAAGAGATACAAGTGCAGAGGGATCTCTTGGACTGTTACCAACTCTCAAATCTCTTCTTGAACCTAAGCCAGAAGTATTCCTGCCTGGTGGCTTTCCTGAACAGGCAACATTATGTTGATATCCACCAGTCACTCCTGCTTCTTCTTGCACTGGAATCTTTGGCCTTGAAAAACCAGGTAAGAGTTTACTTTGAGTCTGTACAACTTGTGTAGCAACAGAGGTTGTAACTATCATTTTGCCCTTGCTCTCTTCACCAATTTTCTCTTTTAACTTCAACTTAGCATCAAGAGAAGACTTTCTAACCAGCTTTCCAGTATCTTCTTCTTCTTCTTCTTGAATACCAGATAGTTTTTCTTTGATTTCAATTCCTTTCATTACAGGCCTTGCAGACTTTGAAGCTTTAACAACTTTCCTCACTTTCTTGGACTTTTGAGCTTTTAAATGCTCTTTCTGCAACAGCTTTTCTTCAGCTTGAATATCCTCAAGTGTAGCTTCAGCATTCTCTTCCCGAAAAAGTTTTGCAGCCAACTCTTCATCTGTTTGTGGATTGTCAGAGAATGACAAATCCTTTGGCTTTGAACCAGAAGTACTCTGAGTATTTGAATCTATCACCAAATTCGGCTTTGACCTTGAAGACCTTCCATGTCCTTGTCTGAGATTCGCATTTCTTAAGCCCTTATCAGCATTGGTCTCTTCATCATCATTTTGATCTTTCTTTGACAGAGTTTGATCTTTCTTACACTTGGTTTTAGAAATTCTCTCCCCCTTTTTGACATCATCACCATCTTGAATCAGAATTGAGGTGATTAACTCAAGAGAATTTGCAATGGAATCAACCTTCTCAGCCAGTAAAATCTGATTCTTTTCAACTGTACTCAGTCTGTCATTAAGATTTGATTGAGCTTTGGCAAATTATTGAAAGAGCTTAGCATTAGCTAGTTGAGCTTTCTCCTCATGAGTGGCAACTTCTGTTCGAAGATCAACAATAGATTTCTGAGTATCATCAAATCTATTATTCAAAGTTTTGATTTGAATCACTGTGCCTTGCAAACAAGTGAAAATTTCTGGATTTTTAATCTTCGAAGAATTGACCTCGAGAAACATTGCAGCCCTTCCAGGTGGAAAAATACACTCTGACTTGTACCACTCAGCAGTTTGCTTGGCCAAATAACCATCATCAATTTCATTAACAGAAGGCCCAGCAAAATCTGGTTTTTCTCCTGTTTTATGACCATCAGGCTGATTTTGTGGTTGGTCAACTCCTGTACTTTTGGCTTCAACAGAATCACTCATCGACTCACTAGTAGAGGTAACAGAAGTAATAGGTTCTTGAGCAGCAATAGGTTCTTGAGCAACAATAGGTTCTTGAGCAACCTGTTTTCCTTTATCAACTTGAGTTTGCTCTGAAGAAAGAACCTTTTCTGGTTTATCAACCTCCTCACCATGAGCAGAAATATGATTGGCATCAGAGTTCAACTCAGTGTGTGATGCAACCACAGTGTCTTCAAGAACAACAGTAGGCCCATCAGCAACACCAGTATCAATAGAAAGTGTAACCTCCATGAGTGGTGGAGTACATGCTTCATGATGAAAAGAAATTGGAGTTTCAGCAAACTCTTCCATTGGAGACAAAACATCTCTAACATCTTCATGTTCTTGAACCTTAGCAACTTCTGGTTCAGAAAGCTTGACTTCTGATTCTGGTATTATAGGTTCTATGATAACCTCTGGCTCACCAGTAGGAATATCAATAGAGATGTTCTCTTGAGCCTCTTCAACATGCTCATCATCAGAATCAGTTAGAATAAGCCTCCTCCTCTTAGCTTGAGGCACTGCAACCTGTTCTGCATCTTCACTGGAACTTTCACTAGAACTTTCCTCAACCGATGGTGGTGAAGGTCTATTTGCCCTTTGTATGAATCTTCTAGAATAAACAGCTTTTGGATTTGTCTGTTTAGCCTTAGAACGTTCGGTGTTGATTGCAGTATGTTTCTTCCTTTTTGGCTTTGGTGGTGGTTGTGAATGAGTGGTAGTGACAGGGTTTGTTGGTTCAGTATGCATTTGGTCAGGTTGTGTTTGAGGTTCGGTTTGTGTTTGAGGTTCTGTTTGTGTTTGAGGTGATATGGGTTGATCAGTGGTTGTTGGTGTTGGCTCAGGTTGAGATGGTATGTTTTCTGTACGATCAGTGGCTAAAGGTTCAGGCATAGGTTGTGGTTCTGGTTGTTGTGGTTGATGTGTTTCAGCTTGTGATGATGAAGAATCTTGTGGCTGATTGACAAAATTTTGCAAAGCAAGTGGCAATACTAAAGGAGGTATGTCTTTTCCAACATCTTTGTTAGTCATATCAGTAAATATTCTCTTAGTGACTCGAAACGGTTGAATCTCATCAGCTTCATCAACAGTTAACCCAGGAACACATGCATTGAACAGAAGTTGACAAAATCTAGCAAAATAAACTGTAGTAGACTCTGACAACTTATCACCCAAATTCATTAAAACATATCTACCAAAATCAAAATTACTACCATAAAGTAGAGAATACCCAATTTGTAGACTGTCCATTGGAATAGCATCCCAGTTGGTGACCTTCTTCTGGAATGTCCTGGTGATACAATCAAAGAAAAAATTCCACTCTTTTCTCAAGTTTGGCCGCCTCACACTGCCCAGCTTGGCAAGTTATTCCATGTACCCAATTTCTGTTATCATTTCTCTCAGATTTTGCTCAGAGACAACAGCATACGAAGTATGTGTGTCAAAATCCATGGCGTCGCGAACAGTTTGTGGAGTGATCACAAACTCTTGTTCTTCATGAGAGAAGATGATAGACGGAATTCCATTCTCTCCTCCTTCTATATATCTTGAATTTTGCCAGAAGTTAACAACTTGGGAAGCAGACAGAGTAGCCGGTTCAACCAGCGCTTGCCCAATCTCAGAATCTCGAAGAAAATTTTGCATTATATGGAACGCCTCTGGAGCCCGGTCGTTCTCAAGTAAAGCTGCATAATTGTTAGGCACAAAACGTAGACCAAACACAGTGAAAGGTTTAGTTGCCATTGAATCAAGAAATAAGTAAGACACAACTGTGAAAATGTTTTGCAAGAAAGGTGTTTGTGAAAATGCCAAAGTGAAAAACAAAGATGTTCTCTGTTTTGGTAAAGTGAATACGAGTGGGTAAAATTGATTGTGGCAAAAAGTAATTTGAGTTTTAATTAAAAATTAAACTCAAACGATTTTACTTGAAAACACGCAACTGTTCCCTTGAAAAGTGTGAAAGTGAGACATCATGATGAGTGAGTGGGTGAAAGTGGGACACGTGTCACACATGCAACGGTTCACTTAATACATGCGCAGTAAAAGCCATTATTACCGCTGTCGTTCCATTTATCAAGACACGTTACCACTAATTACACTAAATAACAGTTGTCAACTACTCCATTTACTCTAAAATTTTCAAATTATCTTAATGAAAATATACCTTAGGGTACATAGCACAATCAATCAGTGTTTATCAAATTTTCAATCTTTATCACAAAAACCCTTTCAAAAATGCACAGTCGTGATTTTCGTGTGTGAGTAGCAGAGTTTACCAAATCAATTTTTATAGCATCTAATATTTCATAAAATCCTATAATCAAAACAATAAACACTGAATGCACAAACTCTCATATTAAACACAGAGTATATGATGAATGCTAAACTCTGTAGTTCTTCAATTACAGAAATCTGAATTTCCCTGTTCCAGTTTATGCTCATGATTATCCAAGTAAGCACACAGTCATTATAGACAAAAAGATCAGGAGATAAACATCAAAGCATCATTCAGTGAGTTACATGTCAAGGATTTTCTCACAAACTCTCACATCACACAAGTGTTTAGGTGAAGTGTTTACTCTCAAATTCAATCAGTAAAAGCAGAAACTACCAAAAGCTTGAATGTCCACCAAATCTACACCACTTCGATTACATATATGCACAAATCAAAAGGACTTTTGTTCAGGGTTATAATTGAGTGAAATCAAACAGATGAGAAGAGATGTGTTTCGAATGAGGATTTCTAACTGAACAATTTATTTGTCCAAAATGTTCAGTCAAATGGTTAGTACATTTTTGTACAAGATGATCAGTATATATACATTTTTTTTTTATTTACATATATATATACTGAGTAAGATATCTTTTCTTGAGAAATACTCACCTGCTTGAATTTGATTTAACAAAAGAATATAACTGCTCTTAATACTCATTATTCAAGAAAAATGAGCAGTTAATTAGGCTCAAAAGGGTTTACTACGGGTCATGTTTATGAACAGAGTTTATGAACAGTGTTCAAAGATGTTTTGAACAGTGTTTGAAGAAAGATGGTTAATCCTAGTGCCTTTATCATCTTTATACACACATATATCATGTAGTTCCAAAATGGTTTAATGCAAGTTCTAGAGCAACATACTTACTGATGAACATCACACAACAATAAAATCTGATTGATATAAAATGTATCAATCACTTATTCGGCTCAAAATCTCACAGGGTTCAGACATGAACTGTTTCTCACCAAACTAAACAATGACATTTCTCAGGTTTTAAAATTTTCACAAGTGCAAACAAAGAATCATCAAGAATCAAGTATGGCTTGGAAACAGAGTGTCACTAATCAGAGTTTAGAGTTCATCAATATCAGAGTCATTCATGAGAGGCAATACATTCGGTATTCATAAATTCAGAGTTTAGGATCAAATAAACTAAGAGATGCTCTAAATATAAAACAGTATCATGCTGTGTTAACTTACTGCGCAATTTCTGATTAGATTACAGTGACTCAGAAAGAATCTTGATTTTTCACTGAAAATCATGCTTCATACATTTTTCTTCATTGGTATTTTCACTCAGACAAAAATCAATTCAGAATTCACAGAGTTTAACAAACATATTAAAAGTGTATGACCAACAATCATGCTGACAGAGTTTAATTAATAAGGTTCACATAGCACTTTAGCAATTTACAGAAATATGAGCAACACATTGTTAGGTCCAAATGTGTTGTAGAGAGGGGGTGAATACAACTTTTCGATTATGAGAAGCAATAAATACGATGCAATAAATGAACACACAGATTCAAGGAATATATTTCTTTATATATAACTTGAAAAGGTTGCTACAACATTCATTACAAAGTATAACAGAAGTTCAGAGAGAAGTGAATGATTCTAAGCTCTGTGAATATACTCTCTCTCTTTCTCTTGTGTTTTTCTCAATATTGCTCACTAACTAAAACATTACACAAGTGCTTCTATTTATACTACATGTAATCTATGACCTGTAGTCTTCAAAGACTAAGATGTACGTGGCCCAATGATGTCCACATAAATCTTGTCTTATCTTGAAAGCTTGGAAATCTGCCAATCAGAAGATGCCATGTGTCAAGTTGAAGCTGCACTCTAAGTAGAACTTCTACTTGAGAATTTCTACTTAGCCATCTCGAAATTTCTAAGTCGAACTTCTACTTAGAAATATTCTACTTGGCCATCCAGAACATTTAGTACTTAGAAAATATTCTGGTCTTCAACTTGAAACTTCAATGCACATCTTGAGCTTGTGATATCTTTATATCTTCTTTATTCTTCAGCAAGCTCTTGAACATGGATCTTTATTACTGACATAAACTTGCTATCAATGTCCTGACACTTGATGCACTGGTCTGGTTCATAAGTGACTAGTCTTGATAGTGTTTCTGCTTCTTGAATAAATTACCATATTCAATTAGTAACTTGGCTTCCCAATATTTGCTTTCCTTCTTGTTCACTTGAAATCAATTGGTCTTGTTGATACTGATAGTTATGATCTTGAATCTCGAATTCTCAAATCACTGAGGCCTGAACAACTTTGACTTGAACTTCTCTCAATGATTTCTTCTTGGCTTGATCATAGTTAACATGTTCAATTGTATCAATTACCTTGTCTTCATTTAGTGTTGATTCCTTGTGACTTCTTGTTCTTGATTGTCTTCTGGTTAAGTATCTTTTCTTTTAATTGAGTTACATTAGTTATAGTGTTACAAGTTAATACACTCTGCCTTTCAATCTCCCCCAATTTGATTGTCTAACAATGACATTCAAATTAATGAAGGATAACTCAACTAAACAAGAGACGAGAAAAGATAATTAACATTACAGTCTTGAAAAATATACAATTTACAAGTACATGAAAACAATACAAAGAACTTAAACTAGAAACAGAATTCGAACCTCGAATTAAAGATCATTTGAATGATTCCTATCACCTGGATTATTTCATATCTTTTAGTCAAACTTGTATCACCTTATTGGATTCACTCTAAGGTGAATTTTCCTCAAGTGAGTTAAAGCAACCGAAAGACATGAAGTTTTTCCAACTTCAAGTTCACACCACTCTGACCTTTAACCCTAATTCCGTTTCCTTTTCCTAGCTTCAGCAGCTTGATCTTTTTCTTCTTTCTGCCTTCTGCGCTTCTCCTCCTGCTGCTTTTGTTTCTTATATACTGGATTATGAAGTTGCGTCCACCTAGTATTCAACAAACTTACTGCTTCCATCTCTAGAGGGTTCCTGGGTTCTGGGTAAGGATGTTTGAAAAGCCTTCTGAGTTTGTCCACCTCCTGAGTAGTCCTGATCTCTGGAATTTCCTCAAATTTCTTCATTATAAGCCGAGGTTTCCTATGAGTTTTATCAGATTTAAACTGACAATAGATCATTTTGGGATAGCCTATGACACGGTTAGTATTGTGGACACTAGCCGCATCTCGCTCCAATCGCTTCATTTCCACTACTACATCAGATAGGTAACTCACGAGTCTCTGCTTTTCATTTACATACTTAACATCCACATCTTCCCATTTGAACACATATAACACTTTCTCCAGAAATGCAGCATCTTGAGTCTGCTGCAGCCATTGTCTACTCATATGCAAGAGTGTTTGCTTCTGGTCTGCATCTATGAATACTAAGGCATCAGCTGTATTATTAGCAAAAGAATGTATCCAGTATACGCTGTCTCTTCCTGGAACACCAACTGCCTCCCTTATCTCTCCTTGTTCAAGTGCTCCAGAAGGAAGATTCAGAGCTTCATCAACGTTCTTCATTGCTTGAAGAATATTCCAATTCCTCTCTATCAGCTCTGGTTCAATCTTCACATTATCAAGAGGGTTTGGAGCAATGACATCACACTTCCACACCTCATTGCTCTTCTTGAGTATGACACTTTCAATGATCTTCACTGAATTATCTTTAAGCTCAGAAGCGAATCCCTTACCCATCATCTGCCTACAGACGGCCTTAAGAGATTCCACTGAAAGTTCCAATAAGTCCTTTTCCTCTAGGCTCACCCTCTTCAATTTACTGTCAACCACCATCCGGACAACATTTGGATATGCTGAGAATTCTGGACCCTTGTCCTCTGCTAGCCGCATTAACTGATCCCTATACAGAATGCTTAGATTCTCAGAATGAGAGTATTGAATTTTTGTTGCTAGCAAGAACAACTCTGATGCAGATCTTCTCGTCATGAATTGGTCATCTACATACATGAAAGACATCGGGACTCCTTCTGTGAAAGACAAAATAACCTGCCACTCCTTTTGCGTTGAATTGTATCCAACCCTGACTTTAGAAATTAATCTCTTTAAAGCATTTGTGTAGTCAGCAGCCATTGGATTCTGCAAATTTAGATTGTAGAACAGATCATCTGCCTCCTTGTTATGATCTCCTTTTGTACAGGGTCCTATCAATATCTTCCTTGCGTCATCCCACTTCTTCCCTATCCTTCTATTGTCCAGATCAATTTGAGGATCAGCTAGCCTTGCAAGCTCATAATCGTACTGCTTTCCTTGTAGCTCCACTTTCTTTTCCTGAAACGCAGCACGACCTTGCATTTCCTTCATTTTAAAGAATTCAAGGCTAACTGTTGGGCTTCAAGGGTTTCCTCATCGACAGTAATTTCTTCAGGCAATCCGAAAGACATTCCAGCACCTCCACCTTGATCCTTCAATGATCTCTTTATAGCATGTTTCAACGGTGCGTCTTCCATATCGAAATCTGAGTCAAGTACCTCCTGTACTTTTTCTTGATGACTCAGATCAACGAATGGCTCATCTGGCTCAATCGCTATTGCCTTACCCTTTTTCCTTCTTAGAGCCTCTTCATCAATAGACGGCTCAACTTCCATTTCTTTGACAAGATCAGCATGTTCTTGAATTTCTTCGATTTGAACTCTCTGCTGTCTCGTCTCCTTTATACTCTCCCCCTTAGGTGAGTTATCCTAAACTCCACCCTGGTCTCCAGATCCACCAGCTGTATCAAAATCTTCAAAACCAGAACCATAGGGTCCTGCTCCACTAGCACCACCTGTACCAGCATCGGGGGGAGGTTGTTGCGGGGCGAAACACTCTGGGGGCACAAAACTTCTGATTGCGAACATCACTCTACTGATTTCCATAGCCAGAGTATCCATTGTAAGCTCCATTGCTCCCATCCTGTCATTCAGGGTGTTTCCCAAGACACCAGCAGCTTGGCCCAAGTCATTTACCTGATTTGTCAAAACAGTAAAAGCTGAAGCTTGTATTGCCATTCGTGCTGCGTAGTCGTCAAGTGCCCTTTGATTGTCTCCAACGTTCATCCCTAACTGCCCCATTGACTGCCCAAACTGCTTCATTTGATTTTCCATAGAAAACATACGAGTTTCAAGATTTTCAGTATTAAGGGACGGTGTTTGGTTTAGGTGACCTCGCTCTAATTCTCGTTCTGTTGGTATTTGGTGCTCGGTTTCGGGCCTTAAAAATGAAGGTCCCTCTCTCCCTAACCTCTCACACACACTCCCTGTCTCACGCTCGTGTATATCTTCAATAATTGATCCAAAACATGAAGCAGTACCTGCAGAAACTGAATAAGCAATATAATTTGCAGTTATGGGATCAAATGCTGTTTGTTCCTGAGTTGGAATCTCAGGCTGAGAGGCTACAAAGTGTTCTTGTACAACATCAGAACCGATCCTCTTTGTAGCATCAGTACGTACCGGTGAAGGTACGGCTGAAGTTTTTAAAGCTTCATGTCCTTTTGAAGTAACAGCATCTTCAAGAGGTACATAATTATCATCAAAATCAAAATCCCTATGTGCAGATTGTTCAAGGGGTGAACCACTCTCGTGAGGTGGAGTGGTTGCGTGTGACACGCTAGGGTTTGACTGACGTTTAGAAGTAGCAGCATGAGAAATTTTGGCTTTCTTTCGAATAAGAGGCTGCACTTCGGGGTCACTCTTCTCTTCATTTCCTACATCTACATGTGCTGGCTGTTTGGATTCCGGTGACAGGGGTTGACGAGAATGTATGACAGACTCAGAAATATGGTCCTCACCCTGGGATAGATTCTGCGGGCTAGCAGTCTCTTGGGTCACGGAATTAGATACATAGGAAGAGGAATGAGTAGAATATAGAGAGAGATTACCTGATTCATTACCTTGTTCATCACCGCTTTGCTCATCAGGAATCTCTTTAAATGCCTCAGCATGAGCAGACTGATTCTGAGCATGTGATGAAAATTGTGAGAAGTCCATCAATGTGGTAACTCCCTCATCATATGTAAGCCACTTTTGTAAGGTATCAGGAATAGACATTGGTTTTCCTTGATGTTTGTCCTGATTTTCAACTATTGAAAGTGACTTAGTGCCCATCCCTAGCGGTGCAGATGTTGGACCTCTGGCAAAACTCTGTCTAACAGCAAGAGCATCCTTCGGTACTAAACCATTGATCAGCATCTGTAGGAACCGAGGAAACCAGCAGACAACATCTGTTGTGTTGAGGTCTCTGCTTGCAAGAGTTCCCATTACACCAACTATCTCCGAGAGAACTATGCGTCCATAATTTATGTCCAGCTCTCTTGCTAGGGCAATTCCGAGGTTTTGCATTGGAATGGAAATTTGATGGTAATCGCTTTCTCGTGCCCGAAAACATCTTGTGATGGCCTCGAAAAAGTAATTCCATTCCACATGAAAGAATTGTTTTTGGATGTTTCCAGTGATCCGGCCAGTCGGAGGATAACATCCTATTTCTTCAAAGAAACTGAGGCGTTGTGCAGCTGTAGGTTCTGGATCATAAGCATCTTTAACGGGGAATCCAAGAACCTTGTTGACAATTTGTTCAGTCACCTCATATTCCTGACCCGCTAAGGTAAACCTGAAACCAAAGGGGGTTGATTTGCTCCCAAAAGAAACCGCAGTAGTCCATAATTGCTGTAAAGCATTATGTACTAGTATAGGTTTAGCAGTAAAAGCATCGCTAGCTTTGGAATACAAATTGAGAAATCGTATCCAAGACTTAAAGCGCGGGAGTTGATCACCAATTTCCGTAGAAATATTATAAAAATTGTTTTTGGCAAGTGAAAATTGGTGAGCCATTTTAATTAAAAGTTTTTCCTAAAAAAATGTGAATTTTAATTTTAATTTATGAAAAACAATTAATTGTTGAATTAACCGTAATGTCCCTTTTAATTTTTCAAGAACACAAAAGCTCTTTTTTTGAGAAATTAAACTACGGGCTCCAATCAACAGTCAATGAAAGGCAAATTTCAAACCAATGATTAACTCTCCACTAACAGTGAAATGCGTGTGTGAAATCGTGTATGAACAGATCTGTTAACTTTTGTGTGTATATACGTGTGTATATATCTCAAGAAAGATGAACCAACAAACACACAAGAACAAAGATTAATAGTAACACACAAGTGATAGCAGTCAAAAAATGGGCATTAATTCGTTGTCCGTATGAGATTTGTCACAAAAATCACGAATCAATGGTAGAGAATATGAAATCGCCTGTATGTATATGTGCGGCTGTAAAACTCTATTAGGTAAAAGTGAAAGAAAGGATCGAGTTAGAGAGGTATATATATATACATTAATGTGAAATGACCAAAGTGTCCCTGTTAAAAATCATGAAAACTCTAAGTACATACAGGGAGAACTCAAGTCGAAATCCTATCTCGAAGTCTATCTCGAAGTCTATCTCGAACTTTTTAAGTCGAACTTCGAGATAGAGTTCGAGATAGCTGTTAACTCGAAAACCTTACCATTTATCTTGTAAATGACCATGTAAACAGCACACACCAACAACCTTACTAGGGAAATCTATCTCGAAATTTAAGTAGAAATTCGAGATAGACTTCGAGTTAGGAGTTAACTCGAAAAATCCCCTTAATTAATTGAGAATTCTCTAAGTCGAACTTCGAGTTGAGCTCTAAGTCGAACTTCGAGTTGAACTTCGAGATAGAGGTTAACTCGAAGTTATTCTCAATTCTTTTCAAAATATCCCCAAAATTGGAAATCTCATCTCAATTTCGAGATAGAGTTCGAGATAGGCTGTATCTCGAATATTTTGAAGAACTAGGCACACTGGTAACTCTAAGTCGAACTCTAAGTCGAATTTCGAGTTGAATTTCGAGATAGAGTCTAACTCGAAATTTCTCCCAGACTTAGAATTTTCAAAACTTCACTCTGGAAGCTCAAATCGAAATTCAACTAGAATTTCAAGATGAGTTTCGAGATAGTGACTAACTCGAAATTTTGAAGATACTTAGAATAATTTGACAATTTTTCTTTGAAAAACTCAACAATTAATTTTGTCAAATTAATATAAATATCAATTCAAGGATTTTAATATATGACATAATTAAAACATTCCTTGATAATTCTAAGGCCTCTAATTACATGAAAAACACAGGTAAATTCATCTAAAAATCATGCAATATTTAGAATATTATGAATTTAACTCCCCCTATGTTCATGCAATCTACCAAGCATAAATTCAAATATTTGTGCTATAAAAGACACTTAAAACACACTGAATTCATGCAAAATCACACTATATGCACCCTATAATAATCATTAATTAGGCATTTTAAAGTATAAACACATAATGATTAAATAGCTTGCATATACAAACATAACAATGGATTTTACAGATAGAAGGCTTTACTAACTTGTGTTAAGCATTCCCAATTCACCAACCAACCTATTGAATGTTACTTCATCAAGAGGTTTGGTGAATATATCTGCAATTTGTTGCATTGTGGGCACGAAATGTAGCTCCACAGTCCCCTCCTCGACATGTTCTCTTATGAAGTGATACCTGATGTCGATGTGCTTGGTTCTTGAGTGATCTACAGGATTGTTGGTTATGGCAATGGCACTTGTGTTGTCACACATAATTGGAATTTTCTTGTGCTCCATGCCATAATCCTTCAATTGGTTCCTCATCCACAGTATTTGAGCTACACAGCTTCCAGCAGCAATGTACTCAGCTTCAGCAGTAGAAGTAGATACTGTGTGTTGCTTTTTACTTTGCCAGGACACCAATCTTCTGCCAAGAAATTGACAAGCACCAGATGTGCTTTTCCTATCAATCCTGCAACCTGCATAGTCTGAATCTGTATAGCCAATTAGATTAAAACCTGTATCTCTTGGGTACCAAATTCCTAGATTTGGTGTGCCCTTGAGATACCTAAAAATTCTTTTGACGGCTATGAGATGTGATTCTCTAGGATCCGCTTGGAATCTTGCACATAAACAAGTCGCGAACATTATATCGGGTCTACTTGCAGTTAAATAGAGAAGTGAGCCATTCATACCTCGATAGCTTGTGATGTCAACTGATTTACCTGATTTGTCTTCATCAAGCTTCGTGGCTGTTGCCATGGGAGTCTTAGCTGCTGATGCATCTTCTAGATTATACTTCTTGAGTAAATCTCTGACGTACTTGGATTGACAGATAAAGATACCATCTTTTCTCTGACTGATCTGTAATCCAAGGAAGAAAGATAGCTCTCCCATCATGCTCATCTCGTATTTGTCTTGCATTAGCTTAGCAAATTTCTCGCACAAGCGCTCATTCGATGACCCGAAGATAATATCGTCCACATAGACTTGAACAAGTATTAAATCATTCTTCACATTCTTATAGAACAATGTTTTGTCAATTACTCCCCTAGTAAAACCACTTTCAATTAAGAATACGGATAGGGTTTCATACCAACATCTTGGGGATTGCCTGAGGCCATAGACAGATTTGAAGAGAAGATACACAAAATCTACAAGTTCTGGATCAATGAAGCCAGGAGGCTGTTCCAGATACACTTCTTCTTCTAACTCTCCGTTCAGGAAGGCACTTTTCACATCCATCTGGAAAACCTTGAAGTTCTTATGTGCTGCAAATGCCAAAAACATCCTGACTGCCTCAAGTCTTGCAACTGGTGCATAGGTCTCATCATAATCAATTCCTTCTCGCTGAGAATAACCTTTTGCAACCAAACGAGCCTTGTTTCATGTTACAAGTCCGTTTTCATCCATTTTATTTCTGAATACCCATCTTGCTCCAATTACTGATTTGTTCTTTGGTCGGGGTACCAGCTTCCAAACTTTCTGCCTTTCAAACTGATTGAGTTCCTCTTGCATTGCAATCACCCAATCAGCATCACCAAGAGCTTCTTCTATTTCTTTAGGTTCAAGCTTGGATAAGAACCCAGAATATAAGCAAATTTTAGCTAGGTCAGCTCTTGCATTTCTTCTAGTAGACACACCAGCATCTGGATCACCAATAATCAATTCAAACGGATGATCTCTATTCCATACTCGTTCTCTTGGAAATTGTCTTGATGATTCAGCTTGACTTTCTGAGTTGTGGTGCTGACTACTTTGAATACTTTCACTAACTCCCCCTGAGTTAGTGCCAGCTCCTACAGAACTAGAGTCAACTCGACTCGAGCCTTGAACAGTAGTCCTTGAGCTGCTATTTACTCCCCCTGAGTTGTTGCCGGTTCGTACTGAAGAATTCTCTCCTGATCTTGTAGAATTAGCTTGTTCACTAGACTCAGGTTCTTCACGTACACTTGGAACATTTAATGGGACAACCAACTCAGGTTCATCTTCAAGTTCTTCTAAGTCCAGATTCTGAAATTTTAGGGACTCAGGTTCACTAGAATCTCTTGAAATTGATGAGAGTTTGGTATCGTCGAATCTGACGTTGTAGCTTTCAGTCACTTTTCGATCATTTACTAAGAACACCCTATAAGCTGCTACCACATCTGTGGAGTAACCAACAAAGATTCCTTCACGAGCTTTTGCTGCAAACTTGCCTAGATTTTCATCATCTATAAGTACATAGCATTTTGCTCCGAAGACATGAAAGTATTTGATTGTTGGTCTTCTTCCGTTCATTAGCTCACATGGTGTCTTTTCTTTATCTTTTATGATCAAGGATCGATTTTGAGTGTAACACACGGTACTCACTGCTTCTGCCCAGAAGTACAGAGGAAGTTTCGAATCACACAACAAAGTTCTTGCTGCTTCAACCAATGTTCTATTTTTCCTTTCAACTACTCCATTTTGTTGTGGAGTTCTCGGGGCTGAATACTGACGACGTATTCCTTTAGATACACAGAAGTCATTTAGCACTGCGTTTTTGAATTCAGTGCCATTGTCTGATCTAATCGTCTTCACAGTAAGTGTTGAAACATTCTCAATTTGAGTGACGTGATCAATGATTAAGAAAGGTACTTCGTCTTTTGTCATTGCGAACAATACCCATGTATACTTGGAGAAGTCATCCACGATTACCAATGCATATCTTTTCCTAGACAAAGATAGGACATTCACTGGGCCAAACAAATCCATATGAAGAAGTTGCAAAGGCTCAGTGATACTAGAAATTTCTTTGCTTTTATGCGATGCTCGTTTCGACTTTCCCATTTCACAGGCTTCACAGAGTCCTTTCGGAGCGAACTCCATTTGAGGTAGATCTCTCACCAATTCTCGCCTCGCGAGAGCATTCATCGTTTTGAAGTTTAAGTGAGATAGCTTTTTGTGCCATAACCAGCTTTCATCATCCGAAGCTTTGCTGTAGAAACAGGTGACTTCATTCTGATTTGCTGAATCCATGTCTGCAACAAAAAGATCTGCCTTTCGAACTCCTCTCAAAGCCAGTGAACCTTCCTTGATGTGAGTGATTGATACACCTTTCTTGTTGAAGACAATTTCGTAACCTTTGTCACAGAATTGACTGATACTCAACAAATTATGCTTTAATCCCTCAACATAGGAAATATCTTCAATGATGACATTGCCAGTTTTCAGTTTGCCATATCCCTTTGTCACACCTATGCTGTCATCTCCAAAGGTAACATAAGGGCCAGCTTTCATAACCAACTCTGTAAGCAGGGACTTGTTTCCAGTCATATGCCTCGATGCTCCACTGTCTAGCACCCATATAACTTTATTTCTCTTTTGCTTAATGCCCTGCAATAACAGATTGATTAGACTTTCTTCGGAACCCAACTTTGATTGGGCCCGGCTTTTCGATAAGATTTAGAATCAACAGATTTAACAACAGGAGATGCACTTTTCTTAACATAACTAGAGCTTTCGACTTCCTCCTTTCCTTTCTCAGACTTGACATATTTATCAGTCCTAGGAGAAGGTTTGTCACTCCTAACTTTAGGAGGACTGACAGTCTTGGCTCTCCCAAACTTCTTTTTGTTGTTTGAACTAGCAGCAGTATTTGAGCATGACTAGCTAGATGCATTCATTAAATTCACAAAAGTTTGCATGACGTTAAAAGTGCATGGCATACAATTAGGTTGACCACACTGTGCATGAGTCTGATGCAGATTATTCATTGTATGTGTGACAGGCATGGCATGTGCAGCAGGAACATTTATGTTAGCTCTACATGCATAAGAAAGATGTTCAGTAGATTTGCAGTGATAACATGCTTTCTTTATTCTTTCAGCCTTAACCTCTTTTATGCCTTTCTTCCCTTGTTGTTTAACAGCCTTAGCTCCTATTCCTAGTCTAGATTCATCACTAGGGAAATTGATTTTAACTTGTTTAATAGGAGTTATAGGTTGTGCTTTCTGACGATCTTCCATCTCAATCTCATATCTAGCTATCAATTCAGTCTCTTCTTCTTCTATTCTAGGAACAAGGTGTTTGTAGATGGGTTTGACAGAAGGTTTAAAAATGCTAGGGATATCATTTTTAAGGTCACTGGAAGTAGTATCAATAGGTCTCTTCCCTTCTTTCTTAGAAAGGTTAGAATAATCAAGTCCTACACCTACTCCAGTTATCTTCTTAAACACATCATTATCTACATACACTTTACTAGCAGCTAGTTTGTAAGCTTCACATTTAGTTTCTAACTCAGCTAGTTTGTTCCTTAAACATGATTCTACTTCTGCCTTAAGGACGAGCTTGTGTTCCAAAGATTTAATAAAATCTCTTAGAGAAGTATCTACAGTGCAAGCAGCCTCTAACTCTTCCACTTTTGCCTCAAGCATTCTGCTTTTGGCGACAAGTGTTTTCTGTTCCTTTTGAGAAGTGTCTAGGCTTTTGCACAACATGTAGATCTCTTCGCTAAGAGCCCCGTTCTGTTCCTTATAATCATCAATAGACATTTCTACTTTAAGGGTTAGAACTGGTACCTCTGGTTCCTCTGATGTCTCAGCCATGAGCGCAAAGTTTGCTACATGAGTAACATCTTCCTCATCTGAATCATCCCAAGCTCTTCCTTCTGTTACTACTAAAGCTCTTTTACCATGTTTTTCTTTCACCAGCGATTCATACTTGCTTTTGAGGGCTTCAAATGTTTCTTTCGGATAAGTCTGTTTAGGCTTTTTGCAGTCCGAGGCAAAATGTCCAGGTTCACCACAATTATAGCAATTGAACTTCATTTTGAAATCCAACGGAGATTTGTAGCTGGTACTCTTGCCTTTGCTTTTGTAGCCTGATGAACTACCACCACCCTTAGCAGCCCGATAATAAGATGAAGAATTTCTCTGTGGTCGGTTGCTCTTTCTGAATCTCATGTTGCTGAACTTCCTTGCCATGTATGCCACGACACTATCGTCCATGTTGTCCAGCTCTTCTTGGGTGAAGTAGTCATCATCACTGTTGGATGCGCACTCGTCATCATTATCAACTTGATGTGGTGCATGTGATGATTTAGGCTTTGCTGCAACCATTGCCTTCTTAGGCTCTTCCTCATCAGCAACTAATCCTGATGCAGTTTCTTTTCCCTTTGAATCATTGTCCCATGCTTGATCTTGAAGAGTCTCCAGCTCATAGGTCTTCAGTATTCCATAATATTCTTCCAGAGAAGTTGTATGCAAATCTCTGGTTTCTCTGACTGCATAGACCCTATGTTCAATGCTCTTTGGCTGGTTTCTCAAATATCTTGTATTGGTTTCAACCATGGGGAGAGTAACACCTCTCAGATTCAAATCCAATACCAACTGACTGAATCGTAGGTAGACATCTGTTATGCTTTCTCCTTTTCGTATTCTAAAGGTGTCATACTCCATCTTGAGTATAAGTGTCTTGTTGCTTCGAACCTCTGCAGATCCTTCCATGACGACTTCTATTTTATCCCAAATCTTCTTAGCTGTATTCAAACCCTTGACTATGTTGAACATTTCATGATCGAGAGATTCCATCAAGGTTTGTCTCACAGAAGTGTCATAAGCTATTTGCTCCTTGTCAGCATCCGTAAAGTCCGCTGCCTTTTTAGGCTCAGACCGAGCAGGTATAACCTCCTCTCCTTCCGTACGCTCAGGAATAGCTTTCATTGGAACGAATTTACCTTTTTCAAGGACTTCTAGATACTCAGGATTAATAGTCTCTAAGTAGAGTCTCATTCTGAAAACCCATTCTTCATAGTGATCTCTGTTGAACATTGGGATCTTGAAAGAATTTTTAGGAGCCATTTCAAATCTGGTCACTAAAAGTTTCTAAGTACCCAAGACTAGGCTATGTAGAATATCTATGTAGAACTTCTGCCAAGTCGAAATTTCTCCAAGTCGAAATTTTGCTCAAATCGAAATTTCTCTTAAGTAGAAATTGTCCAAGTCGAAATTCACCAAGTAGAAATTATCCAAGTCGAAATTCTATGTAGAAAATCTCAAGTAGAAATTCTATGTAGAACTTTTTGTCCTTAGAATAATTTTCTGCAGATTACTTTAATATTGAATAAACAATATCACCACTTAAACACCCTTTTTGACTTTTGATTACTTTACACGCCGAAAGTGACTAACCCACCTGCTAAGCACTGAGTACACTTTCTTTTGCTTTCGGCTAAGGAATAATAATCAAATCAAAAGTACCAAAAACACCTTTTTGACTATCTTGTTTGTTTGAAAAAGGAGATCAAAAAGTTGTTGGGTTATCTTCTTTGATAAGAACAGATGATGAACACTCAAGAACACCAAATATCAATTAACCCAGATTAATTCACAAAAATTAATTAAAATACACCCAAGCTAAATAATCACACCTGGAGTATTTAAATAATTTTTCCCGGATGAGTTTTCACTGGAAACGAATTAAAGCACACTTTTCGAAAAAATGAAAAGTAGATCTAGAAAATGAAAACTCACGATTCTTCTACCAAACACAAGGATCTATGTTTTGTATGTTAAACATCCGCTCTGATACCAATTGTTAGGTCCAAATGTGTTGTAGAGGGGGGGTGAATACAACTTTTCGATTATGAGAAGCAATAAATACGATGCAATAAATGAACACACAGATTCAAGGAATATATTTCTTTATATATAACTTGAAAAGGTTGCTACAACATTCATTACAAAGTATAACAGAAGTTCAGAGAGAAGTGAATGATTCTAAGCTCTGTGAATATACTCTCTCTCTTTCTCTTGTGTTTTTCTCAATATTGCTCACTAACTAAAACATTACACAAGTGCTTCTATTTATACTACATGTAATCTATGACCTGTAGTCTTCAAAGACTAAGATGTACGTGGCCCAATGATGTCCACATAAATCTTGTCTTATCTTGAAAGCTTGGAAATCTGCCAATCAGAAGATGCCATGTGTCAAGTTGAAGCTGCACTCTAAGTAGAACTTCTACTTGAGAATTTCTACTTAGCCATCTCGAAATTTCTAAGTCGAACTTCTACTTAGAAATATTCTACTTGGCCATCCAGAACATTTAGTACTTAGAAAATATTCTGGTCTTCAACTTGAAACTTCAATGCACATCTTGAGCTTGTGATATCTTTATATCTTCTTTATTCTTCAGCAAGCTCTTGAACATGGATCTTTATTACTGACATAAACTTGCTATCAATGTCCTGACACTTGATGCACTGGTCTGGTTCATAAGTGACTAGTCTTGATAGTGTTTCTGCTTCTTGAATAAATTACCATATTCAATTAGTAACTTGGCTTCCCAATATTTGCTTTCCTTCTTGTTCACTTGAAATCAATTGGTCTTGTTGATACTGATAGTTATGATCTTGAATCTCGAATTCTCAAATCACTGAGGCCTGAACAACTTTGACTTGAACTTCTCTCAATGATTTCTTCTTGGCTTGATCATAGTTAACATGTTCAATTGTATCAATTACCTTGTCTTCATTTAGTGTTGATTCCTTGTGACTTCTTGTTCTTGATTGTCTTCTGGTTAAGTATCTTTTCTTTTAATTGAGTTACATTAGTTATAGTGTTACAAGTTAATACACTCTGCCTTTCACACATTTTATTAGAAGAGTTTGAGTCTAACCAACATTTTTAGTCAAAACCAGATACCATCCCTAGTTCATTGACCAGTCTTGTAAATGTTGCTTCACTTAGAGGCTTTATGAAAACATCTGCAAGTTGTTGATCTGTAGGCACAAAGTGAAGCTCAATATTGCCTTCCTCTACATGCTCTCTGATAAAGTGATACCTTATGCTTATGTGCTTGGTCATTGAGTGTTGTACTGGATTACCTGTCATTGCAATAGCACTTTGATTATCACAGAAAATAGGTATCTTGGAATACCTTAATCCATAATCCAGCAGTTGATTCTTCATCCATAGAATCTGTGCACAGCAACTACCAGCAGCAATATACTCTGCTTCAGCTGTAGATGTAGAAATTGACTTCTGTTTCTTGCTGTACCAAGACACTAGTCTGTCACCAAGAAATTGACAACTTCCACTTGTGCTCTTTCTGTCAATCTTACAGCCAGCAAAATCTGCATCAGAGTAACCAAGTAGCTTAAAATCTGATTCTCTTGGGTACCACAGTCCTAAGGTTACAGTGCCCTTGAGATATTTGAAAATCCTCTTCACAGCTGTTAAATGTGGTTCTCTTGGATCTGCCTGAAATCTTGCACACAGACAGGTGGCATACATGATGTCAGGTCTACTTACAGTTAAGTATAATAGAGAACCAATCATCCCTCTGTAACTTGTCATATCCACTGATGAACCTGTATCTTTATCCAGTTTTGTTGCTGTTGCCATGGGAGTTGTTGCAGATGAACAGTCAAGCATGCCAAATTTCTTGAGAAGATTTCTGGTATATTTTGCTTGATTAATGAAAATTCCATCATCTGTTTGCTTCACCTGTAAGCCTAGAAAATAGCTTAGCTCTCCCATCATACTCATTTGATATCTTAACTGCATGAGCTTGGCAAACTTCTTACAGAGTTTATCATTAGTAGATCCAAAAATAATATCATCTACATATATCTAAACTAAGAGCAGGTCATTACCAGATTGAAAGTAAAACAGAGTTTTGTCAATAGTACCTCTGTGAAACCCACTTTCTAGTAGAAATTTAGCAAGTGTTTCATACCATGCCCTTGGTGCCTGTTTAAGTCCATAGAGTGCCTTGTCTAACCTGTAGACATAGTCTGGATATTTTGGATCTACAAAACCAGGTGGTTGTTCAACAAATACTTCTTCTTCAAGTTTTCCATTCAGAAAAGCACTTTTCACATCCATTTGAAAAACCTTGAATTTCTTGTGAGAAGCATAGGCAAGAAACATCCTTATTGCCTCCAATCTGGCAACTGGTGCAAAAGTCTCATCATAATCTATTCCTTCCTGCTGTGAATAGCCTTTAGCTACCAGTCTTGCTTTGTTTCTTGTGATCACACCATCACTGTCAGTTTTATTTCTGAAAACCCATTTAGTACCAACAATAGATCTGTTCTTTGGCCTTGGTACAAGAGTCCACACTTCATTTCTTTCAAATTCATTTAGCTCTTCTTGCATTGCTGTTATCCAGTCAGCATCTTTAAGAGCTTCTTCTACTTTCTTTGGCTCAGTTTGTGACAAGAATGCATGAAACAGACATTCATTGGTTGTTGCACTTCTTGTCCTTACTCTTGCATCTGGATCACCAATAATCAAATCAGGTGTGTGTGACTTTGTCCATTTTCTTGCAGAAGGCAGATTGCTTCTGTCATCATGTGATCCTCCCCCTTGATCCATGCTCTCCTGATTTTCTTGGTGTCTTTCTTCATTTTCAGATGCTCCCCCTGAATGTGACTGCTCAGAATTTGAATGATCAGTGTTTGAATCAACAGTGTTTGATTCAGAGTTATCAATTGAGTCACTATCAGTATTTGAATTATCACTTTGATGTGATTCGTCATGCTCCCCCTCAACTGGTTCTTCCCTTGTTTCTGTTTGAATAGTTTCTTAAGTGTTTACCAGTAGAGGTTCAGAATTGACCTCAACAGTGTTTGTCAGATCTGTATCATCCGAGTTTAACAAATCTTCATTTTCAAAGTGCAGTTGATCATGCTCATTAACATCTTCAAGTCCAGTTATTTTCTTGTCATCAAATGACACATGAATAGACTCCATGATCACTCTAGTTCTCAGATTATAAACTCTGAATGCTTTAGTTGACAGTGGATAACCAACAAAAATTCCTTCATCTGCCTTTAGATCAAATTTGGTCAACTGTTCAGGATGAGTCTTCAACACAAAGCACTTGCATCCAAAAATATGAAAATATTTTAGATTTGGCTTTTTCTTCTTCACCATTTCATATGGTGTTTTACCATGCTTGTTGATCAGAGTTGCATTTTGAGTAAAACAAGCAGTTTGAACTGCCTCTGCCCAGAAATATGTTGGCAATTTTGCTTCATCTAGCATGGTTCTGGCAGCTTCTATCAAGGTTCTGTTCTTCCTCTCCACTACACCATTTTGTTGTGGAGTACCAGGTGCAGAAAACTCTTGTTTAATTCCTTTACTCTTGCAAAATTCTTCCATTGATGAATTCCTGAATTCAGTTCCATTGTCACTTCTGATTATCTTCACTTGATTCTCTGACTCTTTGTCCAGTTGTAATATATGTTCTGTCAGTGTTAAAGCAGTTTCATCCTTCTTTGCTAGAAAATACACCCATGTGTATCTGGTGTATTCATCAACAATGACTAGAGCATATTTCTTCTTTCCAAGTGACATGACATTTACTGGTCCAAAAAGATCAACATGTAGGAGATGATAAGGATCAACAATTGAAGACTCAGATTTGCTCTTGAAAGAGGTTTTTCTCTGTTTGGCCTTTTGACAAGAATCACACAGGCCTTCTACATTCAACAATGACTTTGGTAGTCCTCTTGCAAGATCATTCTTTATGAGCTCATTGATATTGTTCAGATTCAAATGAGAGAGTTTCTTGTGCCATTTCCAACTCTCTTCACTGGACATTCTTGTTGACAGACACACTGCTTTGCCATCCGAGTTTGTTGACAATTTTATTTCATAGATGTTGTTGTGTCTGTTTCCAACTAGAGCAACTTTCCCTGTAGATTTGCTGATCACTTGACAATATTCAGGCTAAAAATCTACATGATATCCTCTGTCACAGATTTGACTCACAGATAGCAAATCATGCTTGAGTCCTGGAACCAGAGCTACATTTGTGATGATGACATTTCCAAGATTAATATTGCCATATCCCAGTGTATGTCCTATGTTGCCATCTCCATAGGAAACTTCTGGGCCAGCCTTCTCCTCAAACTCTGATAGCAGGGCTTTATTTCCTGTCATGTGTCCTGAACATCCACTGTCCACGACTAGGGTACTAACCCTGTTGCCCTGCAATCACAAACAATCACTGATTATTAGTTTTAAGGATCCAGACTTGCTTGGATCCTTTGGCTTTCTTAATTCTGTTAGCTTTTGCAGCGGAATTCACATTAAAAGAGTTTAAGCTAACTTTTTCAGAGTTTACATTTGCAGAGTTTACTTTAACCCATTTCAAGTTTGGCTTGGGTTCATAGTAATTATAGTAAATAGCCTGATAATCTCTGTAAGTGTAAATAGAATGCCATGTACTTCCACAGTGTTTGCATAAAGTCTGTGGTCTAGTTCTCACATAATCACTCTTAACTGCAGTTTTAGAGGGCAAAGAATTAATGTTCTTATTCTTACTGCAGAAACTAGCAAGATGATTAGTGCTACCACAATTAAAGCATGTTTTCCTAGGAGCTAATGAAGCAAGCATTGGCTTAATTCCTGAGGTTATGCCTACCTTTCCATTTCTGTTTTTCTTAGGCATACTCTGTTTGTTTGCAGACTTTATTTCTTTAAGCTTATGCTTGAGTTGTTTATCTGTCATTAAACCAATGTTAGCCTCTTTAACAAAAGTTTTAGCATATGACTCTTTAACAGCCTTTTTCTGTGCTTCAGTCTTAGGTCCACCTGTTCCCATGACATTACCCTCAGATGAACAATGTGGTCTAACTTTTACCTGATTTTCAAATCTAAGTTCATCTCCTACAGAGTAACCTAGACCTACTGTATCTGACTGAAACACTTCTTGAGTGTCTTTACCAGAGTGTGTCCAAGTTTTAATGATGTGTTTAGTATCCTCCAATTCAGATTCTAGTTGCTTATACTTACCTAGCAACTCCTGTTCAATAAACACTGCATCATCTCTCTCTTTTTGAATTTTATTCAAGTTCTCTAGCTGTTCCTCAACAAGTTTATTTCTTTCTTTGAGTTGAGAGCACTCAGTCTTTATCCTCTCATTTTCTAAAGTCTGATCCCTATAACTGATATGCAATGCTTTAAGATAAATTCTTAATTCAGTTATATTATCAGTATTATAAGCATAGGTAGTTGGGGGTACCTTGAGATCATCATTTTCAGTCTGAGTAGTAGCCATGAGAGCATAGTTGACTTCCTCATCTGAATCTGAAGTGTCTGCCCAGTCTCTGCCTTTGGTGTAGATTGCCTTTTCAGTTTTACCCTTCTTGCACTCAGGAGCATAGTGACCCATCTCCTTACACTTGTAGCATTGAATCTCAGACTTTTCTTTCTTACCAGATTTGAAGTCCTTTCCCTCAGATTTCTTGAAATTCTTCTTATCAAACTTTGAGTAGTCCTTGGAGAATCTTTTTCCCTTCTTGAAGTTCTTGTATCCCATCTTCTTGAAGGTCTTTACCATCAATGCAGCCATTTGCATCATCTCTTCATCATCTTCAGAATCAGATGATCCATCTGTGTTTGAGTCAACATCAGTGTTTGATGACTCATTTTCTGAGTGTATGACTAAGGCTTTCCCTTTTGCCTTTCTCCTTGATGCTTCCTTCTTTGATGGTTTCTCCTCAACCTTAAGAGCAACAGACTTTGATTTTCTACTTGATCTTTTATTTCTCTGCTCCAATTCCAATTCATGGGTTTTAAGCAGTCCATAGATTTCATCAATCTCTGTTTCACCAAGTTCATAATTATCTCTTATAGTGGTTGTTTTCACATCCCACTTTTCAGGTAAAAAGAGAAGAAACTTGAGATTTGAATCTTCTAAATCATACTCTTTGTTAACCAGTGACAAATCATTGAGCAGTTTACAGAACCTGTCAAATGTTTCTGTCACGGTTTCATCAGATTTTGCCTCAAAATGCTCATACTCCTGTGTGAGTATGTTCCTTCTGTTCTTCTTAATTGCAGGAGTTCCTTGACATCTAACCTCAAGTGCATCCCATATCTCCTTTGCAGTTGTGCAGTTTATCACTTTATTAGACATAACATTGTCTAACGCACTGTGAAGTAAATGCCTTACCTTCGCATCCTTTGCAATAGATGAAAGATCCTCAGCAGTTAGATCTTTCTTCTCTTTTGGAATGACTTTTGATTCCTCACCAGCAGCAGCAGCAGATAACTTTGTAGGTTTGTGAGGACCTTCATAAATTCTGTCCAGATATTCTGGATCTGTAGCCTCCAGAAACATGGTCATCTTCACCTTCCAAATTGCATACTCTAATGGCCTCAGTATAGGAACCCTAATTGTTTCATACCTACTAACAGTAGTAGGGGCTTTCTCAGATGGTGGAGGTATCTCTGCCATTGATTACTATTGTGTTTGGATCTTTAACTGTAATAAAGTAACAGATTTGTCTCTGATACCACTTGTTAGGTCGATTTCACAATAAATAATCAAGAACTGTATAAATAAGTAACAAGAACACACGTTTTAACTCTTAAAACTCTTTGGAATTAATAATTCCTCTCTCGGTGATGTAAAGTATCACAGAGAGCTGCTTAGGTTACAAGAATGATATTCGTTCACGATGGATACCCTTCTAGGGTTAACCTAACTGTATTTATAAGATATACAGCTACGTACAATCGTAAATTGATTCTCCTAAATTTAAGCTATACAATTGATATCAATTACGATTGCTACACGTCTTCTAAGTCAACTCGATCTCTTTGACAGCTATCCAATCTTCAAAGATATCGCTTCCATATTAATATTAAATTAATCTTCAAACTCTGTTGACTTGTAGACGCTCCCAGTAGACAGACTTTAGCAAACTCTGTTCTCTCAACGCTAACAGTGTTTGCGCTTCCATGTATTCAGCTATCAGTGTTTACGCTTTCCTCTGTCAGCGTTTGCGCTTCCAGCAATCAGCGTATACTCAAACTCTGTTACAACTGCTTTCAATAACAAGTTAAACTCTCTTTACCTGAAACACTTAAACACTGACATTAAATCACATCAATTATATCTAACACCTTCACCTTCAGATATTATGTAAAATATCTCGGAGTCTTTTATGACTATTTTGTCAAGGGGAGGTTCCCAAAACTCTATTTTCATTTAAATCTATCTTATAAGAAGATTTAAATACTCGCTCATACCTCCAAAAACATATAAGGGGACCTCACTTGAGAGCTGTTATTTATTTGACCGCCCGGTCATGTTCTTGCTAAACTATCTTGTCATTCACATCTTGATTCTTTCAAACATCGATATGAATCTTGTTGGTTACCTCATCAACGCTCGAGGGGTAAGATTGATGGAACAAGTTTATATCCATTAACAAGCATCAGCTTGGGAATTATTGGTGAAATTTTCCTTTCCAATTAGATACGACTACTTTGTGGAGTCCTATCAACAAGTACTATACTTGGGGAAAGGGGGACGAACTTTATGTTTCAGAGTTATGGATATTATTCGAACTAGGAGACGCGTAAGTGGCCGAGTGGCGCCTGTCCAGCTAGCAATGGCCCAACCGTTGGCCGGGGGGTTCCAGAGGGCGGGCGATCCGTCGGTGCTTCCTTCTACATGTAGAGAACAAATGATGGGGATCATGACATGCGACTGATCATCGTAAATGTTGTGGCTCCTGGCGCAGCAAGCTCCCGTATTAGTTCATCTTCCAAATTAATTGGGAATTTATCTGCAACATTATCATTGTTGGCATGGTTGAAAAGTGTTTGAACTGGAATTGCAATATTCTTCCTACAAATTCCTCTATTATAAAAATTGATAATATCTTGCTTATCTTTGACACAGCAGATATTTCCATGGAACAATTATATTTTGAGTTACCTTGTAACTTCATCTTATACCTTATATTGGTACTACGATCATTAATGCATGGCATATGGTATCAAAGATATTTGAACTGTTATATATTATTACTGTTCAGTTATATTCCTTTAGGTGGGCTATTGCTCACCCTTGCTTTATTTATCTATATCACAACAACAGATAGATCAGATGACCGCGCAAGGTGTACCCAGCATAGGCACGTGTCAGTCGTCAGAGGATTAACCACTGAGGTCATAGCTACCATTGTTGAAGATGCAGTTTCTGGTAGGCTAGTGTTACCATTTGAACATCAAATGTATTTATTATATGGCATTTATTAATGGATGGCAAAGAGTATGTAATGGTAAAATTGTAATTCTTTGGGTTGTAAGAACTCAAACTTATGATTAATAATATTGATGGTTACTCTGATTTCATCTCTGGGACTATAACGGGTGTGTTCTATGTTGTTGTTTTGGGTCACAAGGATGTAATCTAATTATGTTGGTTTTGTGGATGGATGTTGAGACCGTAATGACCAGATCCCTGACCCCGGATCTGGGGGTGTTACATTAAATTTCTGGAGAAACAAATTTCCTTCAGTGTAACGTTTGTATATGCTTTGAATAAACCTCACGAAAGAGAACCTCTATGGGCTGACATTGAGCGTCTTCGTCAGTCTATTTCTGGGCCGTGGTGTGTAAATGGTGATTTTAACTGCATCCTTTCTCTGAATGAAGTAAAAGGGGGACGTGATGTAAGAACCCCAATTTTTGGGTAGAATTAAAACTGTTACTATGTAATGATGTAAGAACAAATAGTGGTTACGACTACGATGTAACGGTTGTTCTAATAAATAAATAGATTGGATGTGGGTTCAAATATTTATATGTCATGAAGAATGCTTTTGGTTGACAACATAGATAAGAATGATCTATCTCCTAAGGATATAAGTATATTATTTCAAGAAAGATTATTCTTGTGTCATCCAAATCAATATCTGTTATTAGTCCAGTGGTTTCGTAAAAGGATTAAGGAACGCCCAAAAAAGGACCACGGCATTTTAAAAAATATAAGAAATAAAAGAAATAATAAAGTGTGAATAGTGATTTTGGTGGGGATGAGAATATTATTGGACGATGCCATATAGAAGTATTCAGAACGGAAATCTGAGTTCGTATTATTGATCCAGGAGGAAAATAAGTGTATGTAAAGGCTTTCGGATTCAGAAAAATAACACTTTTATTTTCTCCGAGAATTTCCTTGTCACTGCAAGACTTAAGGAATTATTAAAGGGATTTAAGGAAATTAAATTCGAGAAGTGTTAAGAAAGATGGAGAATGCAATTATAAATATTAAGAAGGTTTTCGGTAAAATCCTAACTAGAAACGAATGAGTTATTCCCTCGAACGATCAACGAATTAAGCAATAAACAGACAAAGAATCAAGCAAAGGAAGGCAAGATGCATGCATGTTCAAGTGATAAATATCTAGTAACTACATAGTTACAAGAATAACTAGCATGGTTAGAGATGAAACCAAACACTTAGAAAACAAACCACTAGATTAGCCTTAAACCATCCAATGATCAACACATGTCTTGCAAAATACCTCATCTAGTGCATCATCACTTTAATAAAGTAACTTTAAGATGAGATATTATCATAAAAACTTCACTTTATGCATTATTTTTCAAGAGACAAGCCAAGCAACACAAACTCTCCCCATTTTCATTACATTCGGCCCTAACTTAATTCAAAGGGAGAAATCCTACTTCCAACCATCACTTGATCTTGAAATTTTTATGGTGAGTCCTATAATTCATATAAATGATCTCCAAGAAATCTTAGCTTCAATATCTTCTTTTTCCATTTTCAAAAAAAATCACCAAAGAGGAGGGTGAATAGTGTTCTTATGAACTAACATTTGATTTTCATGTTTCTTTTGATTGTTTTAGCAAGCTTAGCACTCCTAAATATCATAAAAAGCTTATTAAGGCTAGTAAACACTCTCAAGAAGGTATACCCTTGAAACCCTAGCTCTTGTTTTGAGTTCTAAGCATGTTTTTGGTAGATTTAAGCATAGTGATGATGTTAGTACGATTATAAGCTTGTTTATGTGGTGGTTCTTTGATATAAGAGGTATGAGGATTATGATGGTAAAGTAGATGTTCTTGGACAGTTGAGGAGGTATAATATGTGTATAAATTGTATGGATGCCCGGTGTGGCTTGGTTTGGTTGTTATGATTTTTGGAACGTCCGATTTATAGCCGTCGTAATGCCGAAATTTTGTTAACCTTAAAAACACGAATTGGACAGTAGGTATAACTCACTGTTTATCTTCGACTTTTGACATGTTAAGCTAGATTATGTTATAAGCTTCGTTTTGATATAAAGTTCGTATGAAATGGACTTACGGTTCGTAAAAGTGGTTCGGAACCGTAATAAAAAGTTCACAACCAAAATTGGAACCCTTTAATATGGCGAAATCAGTGGCGAATCTTAATAATTAAATATTAGAGGTAAAAAGGAAGAGAAGACCACATGTCGATTGGATCGTTTTCCGATTTTATAAAAATGTCCGAATCAAGGTTAAGTACGAAAGTACCCCTAAAAGGTATACTTGGTTATAACTTCGGTAAACCACTTAGAAAACGATCGATAAATATCGAGGTCTAATCTTTCGACTTTAAAAATTATACGATTTAAATACTTATCACATGTAAGTATAATGACACGCTTTAGTAGCAACAAGTGTCGGGTAATAAAGGCCATGATAAGATTGAATTAGAGGGGTATAACGAAACGACTTGAAAACGTGTTTCGATTTAAGTTAATTTTATACTTAACCTTTTGAAAGGTGTTAAGTGATTAATCCCGAATGCCTTGGCTATTTATAGATCATCAGGCTGACCCGGGACACGCTACCACTACCCCTACCCGCACTCGATTCCCAGGCAAGTTTCAAACCTTTTTAAAAGGCTGTTGTTGTGAATATTTATATATTCTTCTGTTATACATATGCCATAGCATGCATGCCTACTTTCAAGTCATATTAATATACTTGTTCCCTGAATTATTACTGGCTTATAAGCTAGATAGTTATTATATCAGTTATAAGCCGGAAATTACTAAGACCCTTAAGCGAAGGGCAATGAATCTCATTTATTTGATTATAGACCGGGAGTCGTTATTTCTTGATATATTGATATTATTTTCAGAGGAAAATATTTAAGTAAATATTTTCCATTTATTATCTGGAGAATATTATTGGAATATTCCCGTGAGATTATTTGATAAATATTATTCGGATTATTCATCAGATGTTTATTTATTCGAGGAATATTATATATTTAATATTCATATAAAGTCGATTAAATATTCGAATATTATTTCGAACCCTCACTTAAGTTATTTACTTAAAGAATATTCAGTCTTATTTACTCAATAAATATTATCTTGAATATTCATTCGAGTTTATTTATTTAATGAATATTATTTTAATATTCATTCGAGCCTTATTTATTTAAATGAATATTATTTCAAATATTCATTCAATCTCTATTTACATTGTAAATATTAGTTGAACATTGATTCGAACTCCATTTATTCGACAAATATTATTTTAAATATTCCCTTGAGACGATGAATATTATCTTCGACATTCGTTTAAAGTCGATTCAATTGTTGAACATAATTTCAAATATTCATTCGATAATCATTTCATCTATAAATATTATTACGTGAATATTCATTGGTTATTCAATGAATATTGTCTCAATTATTCAGTCGATCATTATTTCATCAATAAGTATCATTCTTAAGTATAATATTCATTATTGACTCAATGAATATTATTTCAAATATCCATTTGATGATTATTTCATCAATAAATATTATTATCAATTTGAATATTCATTATTTGTTCAATGAATATTATTCTGAATATTTATTCAAAGATTATTCCGAGCAACACTTTTCCGATATCTGTGACTTAATAAATATTTTTGGAATATTTATTTAATTCTTCTAACCCATTTCAAAAATGATTTACTTCATTCACATCATATCATCGACCTTTGAATATTATATAAATTATTTCAGAGTCCTAGTATTATTATTATATTATCAAGGAAGGTTCTCAGTAATTCCATTCTTCCTTCGATTATATTGTAAGGGAACATTACTTGAGGAATGTTATTTATTTTGTGGCTGCCCGGACATAAATAATTCATTTCACTCGCAACTTGGTTGCTATTATTCATGGAATCTTGTGTACCCTCTCATCATTCGATGGGTAGAATTGTTGGAACAAGTTGATATCCATTAACAAGTCTTGGCTTGGGAAATATTGTGGAATTTTCCTTTCCAACTAGATACGACTACCTTATGGAGTCCTATCAACAAGTGTTATACTTGGGGAAAGGGGGACGAACTTTACATTTCAAAGTTATGGATGTTAATTGAACTAGGAGACGCGTAAGTGGCCGAGTGGCGCCGGTCCAGCAATGGCCCAACCGTTGGCCGGGGGGTTCCAGAGGGCGGGCGATCCGTCAGTACTTCCTTCTACATGTAGAGAACAAATGATGGGGAGGATGACATGCGACTGATCATCGTAGATGTTGTGGCTCCTAGCGCGGCAAGCTCCCGTATTAGTTCATCATACAAAATTGGAGAATATTCTGTAACATTACCATTGTGGGCAGTGCTGAAAAGTGTTTGATCAGGGATTGCAGTATTCTTCTTGCAAGTTCCTCTATCATGAAAAGTTGATAATCTGGCTTATCTTTGACGTAGCAGATATTTCCACAAAATATATATATGCTTTGAGTTACCCTTTAACTTCATCCTTTATATTGATCTGGCACTATTTTCGTTAATGCATGGCATATGGTCCCAAAATATACTTTTAAATTGATGTATATATATATATATATCACTTTTCAGTTATATTATTGTTGGTGGACTATTTCTCACCCTTGCTTATTATTGTGTCACAACAAAAGCTAGGTCACATGGCTCGCGTCAGGCGCACTCGGTGCAAGCGGGTTACCCGCCCCACAAGACTCCCCACTGATATTGTTGCTGCTATTGCTGAGGTAGCACAGATAGTCAGCTTTTGCTTCCAGTTTAATTATATGTATCAATAATATTAATCAACAGCAAGAACCTTAAACTTATGATGTTATCCTTTTGGTTTGTAATAACTTTTATTCGTAAATCCGCAATGTGAGACTTATTTCAATTTCATCTCTGGGACTATAACTCTGTGTGTGTGTGTGTGTCAGTGGATATTATTTTGGGGTCACAGCATGTGATTTATTTATTGTGGATTCAAGTAAAGTATCAATCATGGAAAATAAGACCGTAACGACCCGATCCCGGACCCCGGATCTGGGGGTGTTACAGAAATGGTATCAGCGAGAGAGTTATATATCCCAAGAGATGATGCGACGTTATATAATAATAAATTCACTAATATAATAAGAACTCTTTCCAAGTTCACCTAAAACCCTTATGGGAATTTTTAAGTATCATGATAGTAATATAGTTCGTCTTGTGTAGGCGAGCGACATGGCTGCCCAGGAGGCATCTGCTAGACAGCATGGTGAGGACATGTTCCGGACCAGAGACCCTTACTATGAGCACTTGCCTGCTGATGAGGCAGAGGAGGAGGACCCTGAGGTCCAGGTTGATGCTGACACTGAAGTCGTTGAATCGGAGGAGGAGGACCCTGAGGTCCAGGCTGATGCTGATACTGATGTCATTGAGTCTGAGGAGGAGGAGGACCCGGAGGAGGTCCAGGCAGGGCAGGACGCTGAGTTAGTTGCTGAGGGGGAGGATTTCTGGGTTGTATCTGAGATTAGGACTTTGGGGGAGGATACGGACATGACCACGGAGCAGGTGATGACTGTAGATGAGGGTGCAGAGGGAGATGTTGATGAGCCCGTGGATGATGTTGTAGGGAGTTCTGGACTTTATGTGCCACCCCTCTCTGATGAGAGAGCCCCTACCCCGCCACCACTACCTGTGAGCCCATTATCAGATGAGTTTGAGGCATTGACCCTAGAGCCGCAACAGGCAGATACTGCCTTTCCAGCAGATCCAGTCCCTCCACCCCATGTTCCGACCGAGGGAGTCCCAGCATTTGTACACCACTATGTTGTGGCCAGACTTACTACTGAGGTAGCCGTGGCTGAGGCCAGGCTGGTAGAGTCCCGCAGAGAGCTAGCAGAGGAGAGAGAGGCCCGGTTGAGGCACCTGGGAGGTAGGCGTGCCAGGGCCAGAAGGATGTATAGACAGGTGACTGGCATAGAGCTTAGGGCTCGTGTGAGGGTGCAACAGTTACCCAGTGATGGTCATGGCATGGTATCCAGGGCTGATGCTGAGGAGATTTTCCGCCTTGCTATGAGGAGGGTTCGAGCTTTGGCCCACCATCATGGCTAACTGCAGTGGTAGTGATGTATTGGTCTAGTTGTCTAGTCTTGTACGGCATAGTAGCGCCCATTTTTGGTAGGGATAGTTTCAGCATGTAGTTCCCTGTTGCAGACTAGATAGATAGACAACTTATTTCAATTTTGACTAGTTATTATTCGGATGGTTGTACTTTTTTTTATAAAAAAACTGTTGTTGTATGTCAGATATTGTACCATTTGGTACCTGGTATATATTTATTTCCCTTTCAGTCATTTCAGTACCTGTACGACGCAATTCACTAGCTTGTTATATTATATTTGCGTATACTGCCATGATAGAACTGTGGGATCCTAAATCCAATTATGCATCGATATTGTGAGGGGAAACCCCCTAAATTAGGTAAATAAACCTAATGTATATTGTCCAAATTTTCAGTAAAATGCCTCCGAGAAGAATGGGTACTAGGGCTAACCCCAATGAGTCTACTGACCAAGAAAGTCACAACCAACCTTAGGAAAACCTTGAGTATAATGAAGAACAGGACCAGGATTATAATGAACAAGAAGATTCCCAGTATGAGATGGGGGATGAAACTTTCTATACTGCAGACTTCGAAGAGGAAGTAGAAGAAGGGGAAACGGAGGTCGAATATCAGGGGGAGAACCAGGGCGAGAATCCTATGGGGCAATTCATGGATCTTCTCAGGCAGAATTTGAACCAATATCCCCAAGCCCCCCAAGGAAACAATACCACTGTGGCCAATTCCTTTAGGGCCTTTAAGTCCCTCAAACCCCAAGAGTTTCATGGATCGGCTGATCCTATTGAGGCAAGGGCATGGATCAAGGAAATGGAGAAATCTTTCGAGATTCTAAGTATTGATGAGGCCTAGAAAACTGTATTTGCTACCTACCTTCTAAAAGGTGAGGCCAACTACTGGTGGGAAGCCAAGAAGAATATGGAAACCGATGCTATTGTAACCTCGAATAGGTTTAAACATTTATTTTTAGAGAAGTACTTCCCAAAGTTCATGAAAACCCAGATGGAGCTTAAGTTTCTAGAGCTGAAACAGAACGATATGACAGTGGCTAAGTATGAAGCCAAGTTTACTAAGTTATCAAGGTTTGTACCAGAGTTTGTGGATATTGAAGAAAAGAAGGCTAACAGGTTTCAGCAAGGGCTGAAACATTGGATTCAGAACAGAGTGGTAGTTTTAGAGATTACTGATTATGCCACCTTGGTGCAAAAGGAAACCATTGTGGAATCAGGTAGTGATCAGGCATAGAGAGAAAGAGAGAAAGGGGGATTAAAGAGAAAGCATGCCAGCATGGGCGGAGGTTCCGCAGGGGGAAGACCCCCGAAAAGGTTCAACCGAGGAGCAGTTTCCCTACTTGGGAGGAGTGTTGGGTTTAAACCATCTGGGAGTGCAACTGTGAGCCAGGGCAGCCAGCGGTCAGGAGTGTCCCGTTCTCACCCTTCCAGACCCCCACTGCCAGTATGTGCCACTTATGGAAATAAACACCCGGGAAAGTGCAACCAAAAACTGATAACCTGTTATAGGTGCGGACGAATAGGCCACTACGCCCACCAGTGTACCACGGTTACTCCTGCTACCAGTAAGGGCACTGCTTGTTTCCAGTGTGGTCGTCAGGGCCACATGAGGAAGAATTGCCCGATGAATAAGCCAGCAGCATCAGGGGCAAGCAGAGCTGCCTCCAACAGGCCACCAACTGCTAGAACTTTTAACATGACATTACAAGATGCCGTGAGGAACACAGATGTGATAGCAGGTACATTTTCCCTCAATTCACTCAGTGCAAATGTTTTGTTTGATTCTGGGGCAACTAAGTCTTTTATATTTAGAGATTTTGCGCGTAAATTGAAACTTAAAACTCAACCGATGAGGGAGTCTTTGCAAGTAGAGATAGCTAATCAGGAAGTCGTTCCAGTTAATCAGATTCACCCCGATTGCAAAATAGAAATAGGAGGACGATCCTTATGTGTTGATTTAATTCTTTTTAAGCTATGGGAATTCGATGTTATTTTGGGAATGGACTGGTTGTCTCACAATAATGCGCAAATAGATTGTAAAGGCAAAAAGGTTAAGTTGAAAACCCCAAGGAAGAAGGAAATATTGTTTAAGGGGCTACGGGAGACCCAGACCATTCTAACCATAGCACAGACCAAGAGACTGCTACGAAAAGGGAATGAATCTTATTTAGCTTACGTTATAGACACCCAGAAAGAGGTCCCCAAGATACAAGACATTCCGGTAGTCAACGAATTTGAAGACATGTTTCCTCAAGATCTTCCCGGATTACCGCCAGATAGAGTAATTGAGTTTGCTATCGAGTTAGCCCCGGGGACGGCGCTATTTTCTAAGGCCCCGTACCAATTAGCACCAGTAGAGATGAAAGAGCTAGCAAAGCAATTACAGGAATTGTTGGATAAGGGTATGATAAGACCCAGTGTGTCACCTTAGGGCGCACCAATGCTGTTTGTTAAGAAAAAGGACGGGAGTATGAGGTTATCACTACACCACAAATGGTCTATGCCAACACCAAAAATAAGTGTTAAAAATGCTGAAAAATGTTAGCATTAGATTTAAGGCAACACTTTGGTCAATTTTGAGGGTGTTGGGAATTTGCATGTGGGCCTAGAGGTTAAGCCAACACATTTTGTCAAAACTATGGCAACATCAACAACATGTTGGCTTAGGAACTTATGCCAACATTTTATGCAAAATACCAACACTATTTCCGGTGTTGGCATAAAGTCTATGGCAACACTGTCTAATCAACACCAACACATTTGCGATGTTGCCATATAGCCTATTCCAACATCTTTGCCCCTCTACAGCAACATCAGTTGATCTGAAATTTATATTTTAATTATTTTTTTTGGATTTTGTTTTACTTGTGATATTCTTCCAATTTTCAAAAATACAATAAAAAATTAACGCAAGTCAAGGTAAGCTAAATTATAATTAGAAGAAATCACATTCATCAACTTTTATAAAACTAAAATATATCACTAAATCCGTTACAAAAAATTACTAATTACACAAGTCAAATCATTATACAATTAAATCTACACTCCATTTCAAACGCTTGCGGATCTGTTGAGCAAGGGTCTCCACTACTGCTAGTCTACCAAGCTTACTTTGAGGAGCTAGCTCCCACCAGAATTGACTCGAGACTTTCACTCTCAGCATGCCAAGAAGTTTCTAGTGAATTATCAGTTCCAACACTTCTGGATTGTGCAGATGCTATAGAAATAGACTGACCAATCAGTGCAACCTAAGGCATGTCTGAAGTACTGCGTGGTCCCTGATTCAAAAACAGAGCCGGAGCAGAATTATTATAGTGCTAGTTTATTATCAGAATTATTGGTATAATCAGATTATGGACACCAAGTCGCCAAAATTACCAGCAGCAACAAGAGCATTTAATGTAGCATCAACATTCGCATCACGAATGACTACGCCATGATTTTTAGCTCCCATATTTGACTGCAGCAGTTGTCAAAATACCATCTCAATATAGACATACTTAAGTTACACTTTCCTCTAAGAGTACTGAAATCATAAACTGCACAACGATCATTATAATTCAACTGTACTAACCTGAACACGTTTCCATTTAGCTGATGCTCTTGAATAAATATGCATTCCAGCCTGTCACAATGTTTAAATCTGGGTGACCTTTAAGGCTTCTGAAATAACTCCTATCAATGTACAGATATTACACATGATGAACTGCCTATAGACTTCTGAAATAAAGTGCTGAAACAGCAGGGAAATAGTTAGTGGCTTAATCATAAGGATTAAGCTTAACATAATGAATGGTACAATATAAATAGATAATTATGAAAACAGGATGAATCACAACGAAATATATGGAATTCAGAAACTTACGAAGAGTAACAGCACCACTATCTGACAGTGAATCATTAAGCAAAGTGTCAATAATGTTAGTTGAATTGTTCTTGGAGTAATACATAAGTTTATAGTCCAGACTATTCATTCAAACTTTGATGCTTAACGTATTGAGTTGATTCAAAGTAATACATATGTATACCAAGTGCTACTACATGTTGATGAACTACTAGCCTCACATAAAATATCGACGAAAATAACCTAATTTATCTACTAAATAAAATTAAACTCATTAATAATAAAAATAAAAGTTTTCGTTTATTTTCGTTCCCCATCACGAGGCACCACATATGATTTAGATTCATTCTATAATATCATTATCAAATACGAGTAGATTTTCGTACCAGATTCCCAGATTTTAGAATACTGTGTTGTACTTAAGATAACACTTTATATTGAGTACCAGAACCTAATAATATCAAAAAAAAAAAAAAACAGAAACAGACCAGGTGCCAACAAACTTAAAAAGCTGACATAGGGCTCTTACAAGCATCTCTAAGTATGAGTCCAATTTGTGCAGGTTTTGATAAATCAAGTCGACGGTGTCTCTTATCTCACAGCCAGTCCACTGATTCTATTAAATATATTGATTAGACTTGCATATAATACATTGCAAACTTGAAAAGGCATAGGGATTTAATCACACAGAATAATGTAGCTTATTGTTAGTTAGATCTCATATAAAATTGTGCCAATACAACCAGATAGGCGTCTGCTTCTCTGTGCACTTAATTTGTTTAAATAACTTCGTTTTGTACAGATGAAACTGAGATTGGCTGAAGAAGTTTAAAGACTAAATACCAAACAATTACACACAACCAATAAGACCTCAGACAATCAGATACTAGTTTCTATAGAGTTAAATTATATCAAATATCAGTGGAACTATGATACAACAAAAGATACTAAACCTGCGCCAAAAATGTTGCAAGGGTAAATCTTAAGCTTGATAAGATATTTATCATGTCGTATTTATCCTGATTGATATAGTTGTTGCGAAGGCTTCTCATCCTCCAAAGCAGGCGGCAGCGATCATCACGGATCCTTCTACAGCAGGTTTCCCTCAGCTACAACCCACAACCAAGGAGAAGTAATTAACCAAGGATAGATAGATAATCAATTACAATCAACACAAAATCTCACACACAATTTATCGTTCACACAATATTCACTATACGATCAATAATGATCAATCAAATCATTAATTAAATAACATACACTTGTATTATAAAGTCTAAAATTCATCATTCATACAAAATTCACGAGCATAAAAAAATTAGGCAGGAGAAGAAATTTAAGATGAATCACAATCAACACATAAAAAAATATGCGCTACCTTTTGTTTCCAATTGGTATTTAGTGTTTTCAGAGATGCTCGTGGTGCCCCTGCCATTGATGCTCGTGGTGCCCCTTCCATTGATGCTCGTGGTTTTGATGTTATGTACAAAATTGGAAGTATTACAAGGAGGCTAAGCCTCTAACTATAGAACAATATGATAAATTTACTGCTTACAATATTACTGCAGTAATATAAAAACTTATTGGCTACACTTCCAACAGTAACTATTATGTACGATGATGCTAAGCTCCGACATCATGCTACAGTAAAACAATGACATCATGCATGATTCCTGATGATATTGACACTAGTAATTTCTCTTTAAAATAAGATTCATCATAATTTATTTGTATCACAAACTTCAAGCAACAGGTGTATTACATTTAGCATGTCTCAGAATCTACCGTTTTGTTGAGACACAAAACTTGTGTTTCCAATTCCTTAAGTTATTTAATTTCATGGTCTGCATCCAAGTAAGATATATACTCTTACATAGCAAAAAAGAAAAATAAAAAGTAAGCATGAACATCTAGGGTTAGCCAGCCTGTCTAACATTAAAAGAAACCAGATAAACTGAAATAGCCAACTGACTTCCATTAGTACCATCTTTTATACCCTTTTTATGTAAGTGTAAGTACAGAAGGTCTAAGATAAGATAGCCTATTACCAAGGTCTGCAATGAAGTGATACAGAACACCTCTTTCAGGTAACCACCACTCATTAACCTCGAATTCCTTTATACTATAAGATTATCATAGCCTATTCCCTTACTATATGATCCAAGGCCAGGTATTTCTATGGTCGATAATCGATTGAAATCTGTGAATTTATTTTTATTTGATAACATAGTACTTTAATTAAAAAATGTCAAAAAATAATAATAACAGGAAGAACCGAAGAAGAAGAAGTATTGGGTTGCGCCATTATATTTAATTCAAAAAATCTAAATATAAAGGAAGTTGTAGTTAAGGAAAACCTCCTTGGTCTTTGCTATAACTTAAAAAAAAACGACGCCATAAATTCTAGATCTAGACACGGCAAAGAAAGACTTCGTGACCTTTTAAATGGCTAGGATGCCATGACAAAACTAAAACTGAGGAACACATTTTCCCATTTACAATAGTTACAGACCAAAATACAATAACATACACACCTGGATAATTATAGCACGAACAAGCTCTCCTCTCAAAAGATTCTAAATGGGATGCATAAGTTCCTTTTCATATCTAAATCAAAAAAAAATCTAACTGCACAGACAAAGAAATGAAATATGCTTCAATTATCCCAACAAAAACACAGGTACGGTAAACAAAAAACACAAAGAAAAATCATGAAAAGATTGAGGAGGGGGATAGAGATTGAGGGAGAGACACAGAGATGGGAGAGAGAGATTGAGGGGGAGAGAGAGGGAGATGAAGAATACCTAGAATCGAATTGAGATGAATAAAGATACTGAATCTAATCGTATTAAGATAATCGATTCAGTAAAACCCCTAAAAATTAGGGCACGAATCAATTGAGGTAATTAGAAACATACCACGCACGAATCAATTGAGAGAGAGATAGCCGAGATGAGTGGAGATGGACAGCGGAGATGAATAGCGGAGATGGACACCAGAGAGATGAAATGGAGAGAAGAGAGTGAGAGAGCTGAGAGCCGAGAGAGATGAGATGGAGGAGATGAGATGAGATCTGTGAGTATTTTTTGTTTTTGTTTTGTTTTATTTTGTTTTAGATGAGAGCGGGCTTTTTAACTTAAGTGAAAATTTTAGCGGGCTTCTATTTTCAGCAAAGCGGCAAATTTTTTTAACATTTTTCAGGTGTCTAAGCCAACACCAATTCATGTGTTGGCTTTGAGGACTAAAACTGAATCTAAGCCAACATGAGCGGCAACATCCAGTTATGATGTTGGCTTATGTCTAATTTATTCAATTTTTAGCATCTAAGCCAACATTTTATGTGGCAACATCGATTTTGGGTGTTGGCATAGACCATTTGTGGTGTAGTGTATGCATCGACTATCGATGAGTTGAACAAGCTAACCATAAAGAACAAGTACACGTTACCCAAAATTGATGACTTGTTTGACCAGCTAAGAGGAGCTGTGTATTTTTCCAAGATAGACTTGAGAACCGGATATCACCAACTGAAGATTAAACCTGAAGATATTCCAAAGACTGCATTCCGTACTAGGTATGGACATTATGAGTTCTTGGTAATGTCGTTTGGATTGACCAACGCCCCAGCAGCTTTCATGGATTTAATGAATAGAGTGTTCAAGGAATATTTGGACCAGTTTGTTATAGGCTTTATTGATGATATTCTGATCTACGCAAAGACAGAGGAAGAACACGCTGAACATTTGAGGATAACCTTAGAGACACTCCGGAAGGAGCAGTTATATGCCAAATTCTCAAAGTGTGAGTTCTGGAAAAATGAGGTACAATTTTTAGGGCACGTAATCAACAAAGAAGGAGTGCTAGTTGACCCCTCCAAGATAGAGGCAGTTTCAAATTGGGAACGACCAACCACTCCAACTGAGGTAAGGAGTTTCATCGGATAATTTGTTCAAGATTTTGCGAAGATCGCAGCCCCGTTAACTCGACTTACCCGTAAAACTGAGAAATTTGAATGGACTGAAAAATGCGAGAAGAGTTTCCAAGAGCTAAAGAAGAAGTTGGTAACGGCCCCAGTGTTGGCATTGCCTGATGGGAAAGGAGATTTCGTGATTTACAGTGATGCTTCGCATAAAGGATTGGGATGCGTGCTTATGTAGCACGGTAAGGTGATAGCATATGCGTCAAGGCAATTAATGGATTACGAGATCCGATACCCCACTCATGATCTAGAATTAGCAGAAATTGTTTTTGCCTTAAAATTTGGTGGCACTACTTGTATGGAGAAAATTGCGAGATCTACACTGACCATAAGAGCCTCAAGTACATTTTTACGCAGAAAGAGCTTAACATGCGCCAGAGAAGATGGCTAGAGCTAGTCAAGGATTACGATTGTGAGATTCGTTATCACCCGGGTAAGGCCAATATGGTGGCTAACGCCTTTAGTAGGAAAGAAAAGCTCAAGATGATAACTATGAAGGAAGAATTGATAAAAGAGTTTGAGAAGTTGGAAATTGAGGTTAAGATGCCAGAGGAAGGTCAAGAAAAACTGATGGAGATTCGAATCTAGCCCCCATTATTGGAAAAGATTAGGCTATGCCAAGAGCGAGTGATGGAAGCAGAAAAGAACTCGACGGAGGAAGTAATGACTGGGGAAGAAATCAACTGTGAAAAAGATAAAGCAGGGATCATGAGATACATGTGGAGGATATGGGTCCCAAATGATCAGGAACTCAAGGATGAAATTTTATATGAGGCACACAACTCAAGGTACTCAATGCACCCCGGTAGTACCAAGATGTATAGGGATTTGAAAGAGTACTATTGGTGGCCCAACATGAAAAAGGACGTTGCCGAGTGGATAAGCAAATGCTTGACCTGCCAGAAAGTGAAAGCAGAGCACCAGAGGCCCAGTGGACTTCTACACCCCTTGGAGATTCCCGAATGGAAATGGGAACATATAGCTATGGACTTCGTAGTAGGTTTACCAAGGACCAAAGCAAATCATGCTGCTATATGGGTGATTATAGACCGACTAACGAAGTCAGCTCACTTTCTTCCGATCAACGAGAGGTATACGGTCGATAGGCTAGTAGATATCTACCTCAGAGAGATAGTGGCACGACATGGAGTCCCAATTGCCATAGTATCTAACAGATATCCCAGATTTAACTCCAGGTTTTGGAGGAGATTTCAAAAATGTGTGGGAACCAGGCTAAACACGAGTACAGCTTACCATCCTCAGACGGACGGGCAAAGTGAAAGGACCATCCAGACACTAGAAGATATGTTGAGAGTCTGTGCTATAGACTTTAAAGGAAATTGGGATGATCACTTGCCATTGATTGATTTTTCCTACAACAATAGTTTCCATTCAAGCATAGGAATGCCGCCTTACGAGGCCCTTTATGGAAGGAAATGACTATCCCCCTTATATTGGGATGAAGTTGGAGAGCGAAAGATGCTCGGGCCGGAAATGGTCCAGCGAACAAAAGATGCAGTGGATCTAATCAGAGGACGACTGGTAGCAGCCCAGGATCGACAAAAGAAATATGCCGACTTAGCTCGGAAAGGAAAAGAATATGAAGTAGGAGACCTAGTGTTCCTGAAGGTTTCTCCTTGGAAAGGATTAATGAGGTTTGGAAAGAAAGGGAAGTTGAGCCCTAGATATATTGGCCCAATTGAGATCTTAAGACGAATTGGGGAGCTAGCTTATGAACTGGCATTGCCCCTGAACCTGCAGGAAGTGTACAATGTGTTCCATGTCTCAATGCTGAGGAAGTATAACCCAGATGCCAAGCACATAGTGGAATATGAGCACGTGGATATGCAACCAGACTTGACCTATGTAGAGCAACTTGTGGAAATCATAGACAGAAAAGATCAAGTGCTCCGAAACAAGGTCATCAAGCTTGTCAGAGTTTTATGGCAGAACCACAACGTAGAAGAATCAACCTGGGAGCTAGAAAGCGCAATGATGGAAAAGTACCCCCCATTTATTTTCAGATTGATTCCGGGATGGAATCCTTTTAAGGAGGGGAGACTGTAAGAACCCCAATTTTTGGGTAGAGTTCAAACTTTTACTATGTAATGATGTAATTAAGAACGAATAGTGGTTACGACTACGATGTAACGGTTGTTCTAATAAATAAATAGAATGGATGTGGGTTCAAATATTTATATGTCATGAAGAATGCTTTTGGTTGACAACATAGATAAGAATGATCTATCTCCTAAGGATATAAGTATATTATTTCAAGAAAGATTATTCTTGTGTCATCCAAATCAATATCTGTTATTAGTCCAGTGGTTCCGTAAAAGGGTTAAGGAACGCTCAAAAGAGGACCAGGGCATTTTAACAAATATAAGGAATAAAAGAAATAATAAAGTATGAATAGTGATTTTGGTGGGGATGAGAATATTATTGGACGACACCATATAGAAGTATTCAGAACGGAAATCTGAGTTCGTATTAGTGATCCAGGAGGAAAATAAGTGTATGTAAAGGGTGTCGGATTCAGAAAAATAGCACTTATATTTTCTCCGAGAATTCCCTTGTCACTACAAGACTTAAGGAATTATTAAAGGGATTTAAGGAAATTAAATTCGAGAAGTATTAAGAAAGATGGAGAATGCTATTATAAATATTAAGAAGATTTTCGGTAAAACCCTAACTAGAAACGAATGAGTTATTCCATCGAACGATCAACGAATTAAGCAATAAATGGACAAAGAATCAAGAAGAGGAAGGCAAGATACATGCATGTGCAAGTGATAAATATCTAGTAACTACATAGTTACAAGAATAACTAGCATGGTTAGAGATGAAACCAAACACTTAGAAAACAAACCACTAGATTAGCCTTAAACCAACTAATGATCAACACATGTCTTGCAAAATACCTCATCTAGTGCATCATCACTTTAATAAAGTAACTTTAAGATGAGATATTATCATAAACACTTCACTTTATGCATTATTTTTCAAGAGACAAGCCAAGCAACACAAACTCTCCTCATTTTCATTACATTCGGCCCTAGCTTAATTCCAATGGAGAAATCCTACTTCCAACCATCACTTGATCTTGAAATTTTTATGGTGAGTCCTATAATTCATATAAATGATCTCCAAGAAATCTTAGCTTCAATATCTTCTTTTTCCATTTTCAAAAAAATCACCAAAGACGAGGGTGAATAGTGTTCTTATGAACTAACATTTGATTTTCATGTTTCTTTTGATTGGTTTAGCAAGCTTAAGCACTCCTAAGGATCATACGAAGCTTAGTAAGGCTACTACACACTCTCAAGAAGGTATACCCTTGAAACCCTAGCTCTTGTTTTGAGATCTAAGCATGTTCTTGGTAGATTTAAGCTTAGTGCTGATGTTAGTACGATTATAAGCTTGTTTATGTGGTGGTTCTTTGATATAAGAGGTATGAGGATTATGATGGTAAAGTAGATGTTCTTGGACATTTGAGGAGGTATAATAGGTGTAAAAATTGTATGGATGCCCAGTGTGGCTTGGTTTAGTTGTTATGATTTTTGGAACGTCCGATTTATAGCCGTCGTAATGCCAAAATTTTGTTAACCTTAAAAACACGAATTGGACAGTAGGTATAACTCACTGTTTAGCTTCTAATTTTTCCATTTTAAGCTAGATTATATTATAAGCTTCGTTTTGATATAAAGTTCGTATGAAATGGACTTACGGTTTAGGAGTTATGATTAAATTCGTAAAAGTGGTTCGGAACCGTAATCAAAAGTTCGTAACCGAAATTGGAACCCTTTAATATGGCGAAATCAGTGGTGAATCATAATAATTAAATATTAGAGGTAAAAAGGAAGGTGTGGGAGAAGACCACATGTCGAATGGATCGTTTTCCAATTTTATAAAAATGTACGAATCAAGGTTAAGTACGAAAGTACCCCTAAAAGGTATACTTGGTTATAACTTCGGTAAACCACTTAGAAAACGATCGATAAATATCGAGGTCTAATCTTTCGACTTTAAAACTTATACGATTTAAATACTTATCATATTTAAGTATAATGTCACGCTTTAGTAGCAAACAAGTGTCGGGTAATAAAGGCCATGATAAGAGTGAATTAGAGGGGTATAACGAAACGACTTGAAAACGTGTTTTGATTTAAGTTAAGTTTATACTTAACCTTTTGAAAGGTATTAAGTGATTAATCCCGAATGCCTTGGCTATTTTTAGATCATCAGGCTGACCCGAGACACGCTACCACTACCCCTACCCGCACTCGATTCCCAGGCAAGTTTCAAACCTTTTTAAAAGGCTGTTGTTGTGAATATTTATATATGCTTCTGTTATACATATGCCATAGCATGCATGTCTACTTTCAAGTCATATTGATGTACTTGTTCCTTGAATTATTATTGGCTTATAAGCTAGATAGTTATTATATCAGTTATAAGCCGGAAATTACTAAGACCCTTAAGCGAAGGGCAGTGAATCTCATTCTTTGATTATAGACCGGGAGTCGTTATTTCTTGATATATTGATATTATTTTCAGAGGAAAATATTTAAGTAAATATTTTCCATTTATTATCTGGAGAATATTATTGGAATATTCCCTTGAGATTATTTGATAAATATTATTCGGATTATTCATCAGATGTTTATTTATTCGAGGAATATTATATATTTAATATTCATATAAAGTCGATTAAATATTCGAATATTATTTCGAACCCTCACTTAAGTTATTTACTTAAAGAATATTCAGTCTTATTTACTCAATAAATATTATCTTGAATATTCATTTGAGTTTATTTATTTAATGAATATTATTTTAATATTCATTCGAGCCTTATTTATTTAAATGAATATTATTTCAAATATTCATTCAATCTCTATTTACATTGTAAATATTAGTTGAACATTGATTCGAACTCTTTATTCGACAAATATTATTTTAAATATTCCCTTGAGACGATGAATATTATCTTCGACATTCGTTTAAAGTCGATTCAATTGTTGAACATAATTTCAAATATTCATTCGATAATCATTTCATCTATAAATATTATTACGTGAATATTCATTGGTTATTCAATGAATATTGTCTCAATTATTAAGTCGATCATTATTTCATCAATAAGTATCATTCTTAAGTATAATATTCATTATTGACTCAATGAATATTATTTCAAATATCCATTTGATGATTATTTCATCAATAAATATTATTATCAATTTGAATATTCATTATTTGTTCAATGAATATTATTCTGAATATTTATTCAAAGATTATTCCGAGCAACACTTTTCCAATATATGTGACTTAATAAATATTTTTGGAATATTTATATAATTCTTCTAACCCGTTTCAAAAATGATTTACTTCACTCACATCATATCATCGACCTTTGAATATTATATAAATTATTTCAGAGTCCTAGTATTATTGTTATAGTATCAAGGAAGGTTCTCAGTAATTCCAATCTTCCTTCGATTCTATTGTAAGAGAACCTTACTTGAAGAATGTTTTTTATCTTGTGGCTGCCCGGTCATAAATAATTCGTTTCACTCGCAACTTGGTTGCTATTATTTATGGAATCTTGTGTACCCTCTCATCATTCGAGGGGTAGAATTGTTAGAACAAGTTAATATCCATTAACAAGTCTCGGCTTGGGAAATATTGGGGAATTTTCCTTTCCAACTAGATACGACTACCTTATGGAGTCCTATCAACAAGTGTTATACTTGGGGAAAGGTGGACGAACTTTACATTTCAAAGTTATGGATGTTAATTGAACTAGGAGACGCGTAAGTGGCCGAGTGGCGCCGGTCCGGCAATGGCCCAACCGTTGGCCGGGGGGTTTCAGAGGGCGGGCGATCTGTCGGTACTTCCTTCTACATGTAGAGAACAAATGATGGGGAGCATGACATGCGACTGATCATCGTAGATGTTGTGGCTCCTGGCGCGGCAATTTCCCGTATTAGTTCATCATCCAAAATTGGAGAATATTCTGCAACATTACCATTGTGGGCAGTGCTGAAAAGTGTTTGATCAGGGATTGCAGTATTCTTCCTGCAAGTTCCTCTATCATGAAAAGTTGATAATCTGGCTTATCTTTGACATAGCAGATATTTCCACAAAATATATATATGCTTTGAGTTACCCTGTAACTTCATCCTTTATATTGATCTGGCACTATTTTCGTTAATGCATGGCATATGGTCCCAAAATATACTTTTAAATTGATATATATATATATATATATATATATATCACTGTTCAGTTATATTATTGTTGGTGGGCTATTGCTCACCCTTGCTTATTATTGTGTCACAAAAATAGCTAGGTCACATGGCTCGCGTCAGGCGCACTCGGCGCAAGCGGGTTACCCGCCCCACAGGACTCCCCGCTGATATTGTTGCTGCTATTGCTGTGGTAGCACAGATAGTCAACTTTTGCTTCCAGTTTAATTATATGTATCAATAATATTAATCAACGGCAAGAACCTTAAACTTATGATGTTATTCTTTTGGTTTGTAATAACTTTTATTCGTAAATCCACAATGTGAGACTTATTTCAATTTCATCTCTGGGACTATAACTGTGTGTGTGTGTGAGTGGATATTATTGCGGGGTCAGAGCATGTGATTTATTTATTTTGGATTCAAGTAAAGTATCAATCATGGAAAATAAGACCGTAACGAACCGATCCCGGACCCCGGATCTGGGGGTGTTACACGTGAGCATTGGACGCCTGGAATGCAATCTTTTCTTGTTTGTGTTTCCAATTCTGCTATTGGTCATATTAAAACTGTCGGTCCTTTGTTCACTTGGACTAACAAAATGTTTGCTCCTATTCAAAAACGATTGGATCGAATGCTTGGTAACAAGGACTGGTTTAATGTTTTTAGTGAAGCTTCAGTCATGGTGAAAAATAGAGGAATTATGGATCATTTCCCTCTTATTTGTTCAGTTCCAATGCAACTAGAGAGAATCTCCAAACCTTTTCAGTTTTTCAACTTCATGATTGACATTGAAAGGTTTCATGAAGCAGTTTCCAAAGCATAAGAGAGTAGTTGGTACGGAGATCCAATGGCAATCTTATTTCGTAGGCTTAAAGAAGTTAAAAAATCTTTATCTTCCCTTAACAAGAAGCATGGTGATGTTCACAGTAATGTTGTTTTGGCACGTGCTGTTTTGTCTGACTTGCAAGACCATTTAATTTCTGACTGTGATAATCAAAATCTTTTAATGTTAGAGTCTCAGGCATGTGGTAATCTTGAAAAGGCTCTGCTCGAGGAGGAGCATTTTTTACTTCAAAAATCGAAGGTGAAATGGCTTAATATTGGTGACGGTAACAACAGATTTTTCTTCAATAAAATCAAGGCTAATTGGAATGTTAATAAGATGCTTGCTATGGAAAACAAGGATGGGGATATGGTTACAGGTCATAAAAATGTTTCGCAAGTTGCAGTTGACTACTTTTCTAACACCCTGGGTGCCTCTGTTGATCTGCAATCCTATGATTTTGATAGCCTAGACTGCGCTTCGATTTCCCCTGCTCAGGCTATATTACTTGAAGCACCTGTCAATAATGAGTTAATTTTAGCAACTTTAAAGGCTATGAAAAGGAATAAGGCTCCAGGTCCGGATGGTTTTATGGTGGAATTTTTCTTGGCGGCTTGGGACATAGTTGGTGCCACCTTTTGTGATGTAGTCAAAAGTTTTTTTGCAGATGTCTCCTTATATAATCCGATAAATGCTACTAGTATTGCTTTAATTCCGAAGGTATCCACCCCCTCTACTATTCTTGACTATCGCCCTATTTCCCTATGCTCTATTCCTTACAAATGTATTGCAAAAATTCTTGCATCTCGCCTCAAAGTAGTCATGCCCAGTATCATTGACATCTCTCAATCTGCTTTCATTCCGGGACGTAATATTTCTGATAATATTCTAATGGTACAAGAGATTTTTCGAGGTTATCATAGAGATAGTGGTGTTCCAAAATGTGCTTTGAAGCTTGATCTTCACAAGGCATTCGATTCGTTGAATTGGAACTTCATCTTAGGCCCTTTGCGTAAGTTGAATTTTCCACCTAAATTCATAAATTGGATCCAGTTATGCATCTCTACCACTACCTTTTCTGTTAAGGTGAATGGATCACTGTGTTGGTTTTTTGAAGGAAAAAAGGGAATTCGCAGGGGGATCCTATTTCTCCCTATATCTTCTCGATCGCTATGACTATTTTATCATCAATGCTTGCCAAGTCATCTCCTAATTTTAAATACCATTGGAAGTGCAAAGACTTGAAACTTATGCACCTTCTTTATGCTGATGATGTGCTTCTGTTTTCGAACGGTGATAAGGACTCTTTTACTCACCTCCTGAATTGTATTTCACAGTTTTCCTCTTCTAGTGGGCTGAGTCCAAGCATTGCGAAGAGCACAGTTTTCTTCGGAAATTGTGATGTTGATTTGATCAGATGGTTCGATTCCTCGTATGGTATAGCACATGGAACTCTTCCTGTGCTTTTTCTAGGGGTTCCTTTAATCTCATCGCGATTGAGCCACAATGATTGCCTTCCGCTTCTAGACAGGATTACTTCCAGGATTTCTTGCTGGACTACTCTGTTGCTTTCACTTGCTGGTCGTGTTCAACTTATAAGGTCTGTTCTCTTTGCTGTTCAATCTTTTTGTACTAATCACTTCGTTCTTCCTATCTCTGCTCGTGGCAGGCTCCAAATAATTTTCAATCGTTTCTTATGGAAAGGTGATGCAATTTCTAAAGGAGGAGCCAAGGTTAGTACGTAGTTGGGAAACCATTTGCTTGCTCGTTACTGAAGGTGGCTTGAGTCTCAAGCAATCTAAGAAATGGAATCAAGCTCAGATTCTACATCATTTATGTAGAATTGTTCGAAAGAGTAAGGCCTTGTGGCCTGTGTGGGTTAATACTACTCTGCTGAAAAAGAATCAATTCTAGAATATGCATATGCCCAATGACTGCTCTAGGATTTTTCGTAACGTTCTTAAGTTACATTCTATGGCGCTTCAATTCATCTCTTTCAAAATTGGGAATGGCATGGACACTTTGCTTTGGTTCGATCCTTGGTGGAATGCTAAGTGCCTAGCAATAAACAAGCACGATCCTATTATTTCTCAAGCTAATGCTGCTCCTGACGCCTTTGTAAATTCTCTAATTCATTCAGGAGCTTGGGTTTTACCTCAACCATCGAACAAAATTCATCACCTCAATCCAGGACTGGTTCATTGGATTCAGCAATTTAGTTACCCTCCTTTCGATCTCAATGCTTCGGATTCTATTCTTTGGAACAGTTTGCCTCTCTGAAAATTAAAGACCTGGCATATTTGGGACTCCATTAGAATATCTTCTCCTATAGTTGCTTGGAGTAATTGTATTTGGCATAGGCTTAGAGTGTTTCGGTACGCTCATCATGAGTGAATTTTATGTCATTGAGGTCTTCCCACTATGCATAGAATTTCTTCTTTTGGTCTTGACGTTTCTCAGTTTTGTCATTTATGTATTGGGGGTACTGAAACTGACTCCCACCTCTTCGTAGTGTGCCCTTATAGCAGCTTTATTCTTTCCAAATTGGCTGGTCTTCTTAAGTTCGATCTCGGTGGTACAACATGGCCAGAAGTCTTGATATCTCTGGGAGGCATATCTGATCACATTCATTGGAACATGGCTTTCCTTGTGGCTCAGATTTTCTCATACCATGTTTGGAGAGAAAGAAATGCAAGGTTACATGATTCAGGCGTCTTGGGTCCAAACAAGCTCGTTCAGGGTATTTTGATGGATCTTAAGGCTAGGCTTCTTGGTTCGAAATGGTTTCTCAAATATGCTAATTTAGATTTTTATAGGTGGTTATATATTTGATTTTGCTAGGGCTCATTGTCTTGAGGTTTTTTCTATCTCCGATCTAGCTATGTTTAGATTGGTTGTAACTTGTTCTCTCTTTGCCATGGCTTAGAGCAAGGGTTTATCCCTTTTTTCTTATATAAAAATTAATTTAGAAAAAAAAAAGAAATAATTAACTAATGATAATTAAAATCGAATTACTTACGCAAGAGAAAACATGGGATCCTAACTTCATTAAATACTTCGCTTAGATCTGACACCTTTAATCACTATATGCAATGGATATTATATCTGATCAGACAACGTGAAACAAGTACACGCTACCTCTCAGTATACGTATACCAACCTAAACATACATCCACAAAAGAGATAGAAGATGAATAGACACCAATTATGCTTAGACCATATATGTCTATAGAATTTGAAAACATAATGGTTGAAGAACAAGTTATCCATAATGATCACATAGGGCAATATAAGTATTTTCATCTCATACTATGAATCATATTGATAAACAATTATGAACCTATGCTAGCATGGCAAGTTCTAAATCTCAAGATCCACTTTCACTTCACAAGAGATTAACAAATTAGATGTTCATGATGCATCTATCAATTAAGCATAACCATACGAGGATATCAAATATACATCACACACAGATCTTTAAAGCATCAAGATACTAAAGCTCCATAAATAAATCGTTAGAATCCCATGACAACGATTAGTTCATAATCGAACCGCTCGTCATCATGGGATATGATAAAACCATGATAAAAACAAAGTATGAAAAAATACAAATAATCCTAAGTAATTGATATGTAATGGTGATCCAAATTACAATGGTAGAATGTGTTTATATAGGCTCTAGAAGTCTTGCCCAGCAAGAAATTCCCTAAAATAGAGTTAAAATAGAATTTCAGCAAAATACGTTTCCTAAACTGATTCTGTTTTGAAGGAAAATTCGTAGCTGACTTTTCTTCAGTATTTCTGGGCCGTTCCAGTTGTACTTGGACATTTGGACCACTTTAGAATGATAGAGAATCTCGTTAGCTTTACGTGGACTGTAAGATCGCCCAAAACGGAGTTGTAGAGCTCAAGATATGGCCAAAACAAAAATCCAAAAATCTGGCTGATTTCTCCGCGCTGGCTGCGCCCGGGTGCGCGCTGGCAGCGCCCAAACAGTCCCCCGCATGCTGGCTACGCCCAAACAGTACCCCGCGCGTTGGCTGCGCCCTTTTGCGTGCTGGCAGCGCCCGTGCTTCTGCCGGGAGCTAATTTTGGCTGATTTTCTTCGTTTTAACTTCTTTTTCCTTCGTTTCTTTTGCAAATTGTCATTTTTCACTTCTAGAACTCAATTCCACCATAAAATATGCAATTATATCATCTAACCTCAAGATAATAACCCTGCACAAACTCACTAAAATGAATCAAAAACACAACATACTTGAGACCAAGACATCAATTTAAGCCGATATGAAGCGATCCAAGTGGATATAAAATCCACTTATCACCATCAGTCCACTATTACACCCACTACTTCTCTTATTTTAACAATAAAATCACTATTACATCCACTACTTCACTTATTTTAACAATAAAATCACTATTACAACCACTACTTCACTTATTCTAATTATAATCCTTGGTCTCTGTGAAAAAACCAAACATAAAGAACCACAAGGGATGGAGGGAGTAATAAGTTAATAAAATATTAACATGACATGCATGACTTGTACGAGGGCCTGTTTATCCCATTATATGTATACACTAAAAGTAGCTAACCACCAGTAGGCACCAATTTACCAACTAACAACTTCTAATCATGAAATGGAAAATTATAAAGTCTAAATACCTACATCTAATGGTAAAAAATGCCTAAATCATCATTGCACACATAATCATAATCGTGTTAATTAAATTCGAGGAGACACTATTTTAAAGTTTAAACAATTAATTAAACAATGGCTTGATATTCTATGTATTAAAAATAAAATTTGATAGACATAAAGTTTTTGCTACTACCTTTAGATTTGTTGCTTGTTGATGAAAAAATTGCATTACAAATCCAACGATTTGATATAGTTGTAAGGATTTATAATGATCTTGAATATTGTTGGGATATTTTGTTTAATTCAAACATATATCCTGTTATTTTAGTTATGGAAATAAAGTGTTGATAGGTCAGCATGATTTAGAGATAAGATAAGACAATATGTTTGTCTTGAGTAGCAAGAATAAGATAAGAGATAAGATGAAATCATAAGAATAAGATAAGAGATAAGATGATATCAAATCATCGTTCTTATCCATAGTTTGTAATGGTTAGTTTTTCTTATTTAAAAAATGTAATCCTATTATTTTCATATTAATGAGAAGTATATGGTAAGCATATCTGTGTGATTTATTTCTTAGTCTTCATATCAAACAATTAATACATATATTGTTATATTATTATTATCTACATTTGGTATCAGAGCGAGGTTTTGTTGTTTCGCCGCCAGGCGGTGGTGAAGCCGCCGCTGGTGGTGGAGGCGCAGAGTGATAGTTTCAGGTAGATGTTGCAGAATGATGGTGGCAAAGCTGCATGTGTAGTATGGGATGCATGTGTAGTATGGGAACAAGATAGAGTGGCAGAAAGCCATGCAGAACGAGATGTGCACAGTAGTAGCCAGACGGGTAAGTTAGTAGTGTCAGACGGATAAGATTATTAGCCATACGCGCTCAGATTATTAGCCATACGCGCTCAGTTTAATAGCCATACGGGATCAGTTGAATTAGCCATACGGGCCCAGTCGAATCAGCCATACGGGCTCAGTTTAAAAAGCCATACGGGCTGGACGGATGCATCATACATGTTTGAATTAAGGGAGAGATTGTTGGGATATTTTGTTTAATTCAAACATATATCCTATTATTTTATTTACGGAAATAAAGTGTTGATAGGTCAGCATGATTTAGAGATAAGATAAGATAATATGTTTGTCTTGAGCAGCAAGAATAAGATAAGAGATAAGATGATATTGTAAGAATAAGATAAGAGATAAGATGATATCAAATCGTTGTTCTTATCCACAGTTTGTAATGGTTAGTTTTTCCTATTTAAACAATGTAATCCTATTATTTTCATATCAATGAGAAATATATTGTAAGCATATCTGTGTGATTTATTTCTTAGTCTTCATATCAAACAATTAATACATATATTGTTATTATCTATAAATTCAACATATTTATAGCGAGCAAAGATATGAATAATTAAGAGTTCGGCTCGACTCATTCACAATCATACATAAATACAAGCATTTGCATGTAACTTATCCTTATCAAACACTATAAAATTTTCATAAATCTAAGATTGCGAACATAAAATCACATCTAACTCTCATAATGAGAGTGATAAACAAAATCAAAAGTTGAGTAACTAAAAACTCATTTATTTATTTATTAGTAAAACTTTCCAAAAAAAGAGAACTATAATATTAAATAAGAATGAAATTGTTAATTATAAATGGAAGTTAAATAAAAATAAATAAAATGAGACTTATCACCAAGCCAAAATGGTTCATGAATCATGATAGTCCGTAAATAATAGCTAGGGTTTAGAGTTTTTGTTAACTCGAATAACTTGTAGAAGGGGGGGTTGAATACAAGTTATATAATCGTGTCTGATTTTTGCTTGATTATATGAACAAGAATAAACGAATGAATCAAACTCTGTTTGTATTAATAAGATCAAATACAAACTCTACCAAAGGTGTACAATACCTTTAGCAGCGGCTGACAATACAAATATCTCTCTGTTTGTTTCGAACTCTCGAATACAAACCTTATACAGAGCTACGCACTCGAACTTACAACTTCGTCACGAGCTACTCAACGCACATACATCTCTTTACAATGATATTGAGAGAGTATTTATAATGCTACCTATCAACTAGTAACAGAAAGATATAATCTATACATGACAATGTTCTGCCTTCTAGTCGATAGTTTCCTTCAATAGAAAACTCTTTCCTTCATAATATCTTCTTGCTTGTTCTTCAAACAACGATCCTGTTTTATAGCACTTGCCAGTTTCTGTAGCATCTATAATGACATCATCAGTAACATGACTGATATCAGGATCTGTACACTGCATCAGTATCTGATCAACCATCAGTATTGGACCGTCATCAGGATTTGCTCTCTGTTCCTGACATGTAGTCTCCGATACACTGTTCATTCCTGACTAAACTATACAGATAACTGTCTTACACATAAATCCTAAATACAGTGCTAAATCCTTTATAAGATCAGGATTACAAGAAGTATAATGTGTAAATTCTATTCTTAACATCACAACTTATGAATTATTCCTAACAATCTCCCCCTATTTATGCTTTATAATCTGAAGCATAAATCTAAGTTGTGGATGTCAAAACATATAACAATACAACCAGAATAGAATTTATGAATGTATAATTATGAAGTTAAGTACCTCCTTCTCAGATGTAGACGTTTATCTAGTACTTAGAAGAAAGAATTTTAACTATTAATGCTGCTCTTCCTTTACCACTTCCTAGCTGAGATTCACCACTGTCACTCCTGGTTCTTCTTTTTACTTCCCTTTGTCTGATCTTTATCTCCCCCAGCTTTTCCTTCAGTCTGGTGGTGTTGTTGTTGTCTTTGAATTGTCTTTATCTCCCCCTTTTTGACATCAGCAACATTAATTCCAAGAGATTCAGAAACAGAACAAATGAGATTCATAAGAACTGCTTGATTTTCCATAATTGTGACTTGGTTATCTTCAAGTGATTGAAGTCTTGTTTGAATAGTAATTTGAGAATTCTGAATATTTTTTAAAACATCAGAATGAACTTCAATGTTGGAAGTGCTTCTAGTATCATCAGTATCAGAATCAGAAAGAACTGTATCTTCAAGTCTTGTAGAAGAAGTTGCTTGAGTTGTATGATATTCAAGTAATAAAACCTGATTAGAAGTATCAACATCTTCCTCTTTCTGTTCTGGAACTGAAACATGATCATCATCTCCTTCACCAGTATTCTGTGTACTAACATCTTCAAATCCTGACTCCTCCTTAGAGTGATCAAAGACTGTTGATGTCTCAATTCTAGCTGATATTGGAAGTACATACAAAGGAACACTAGGATCATTAGGATCTTCATCTGGTACATATGTATCAAGAGATTTCTTTATCCTGGCACCTCTTCTGTTTATGATTTCTGCAAGCCTCTCCTTTTGCTTCTGAGCTTTAACTTCTGGCTTTGCATTGTGATGTGCTAGGTCATTCTTCTGATACATTTTGATGAATGAATAAGTACCAGCATCCATACCCAAATTTTCAGACCAAGATTCAGGAAAAACCTGATCCCAGAAATCAAATGATGGTTTCCTAATTTTCTCTCCCTCACTATGGAGTTAATCATCCATACCCTCATTCTCACTTTGACTTTCTAAAGTCAACACTCTTTCTACCTCACCTTTTGCCTGGTCAGGAGCCAGCCGCTCAAATTGTGGATCTAAGTCCATCTTTTCAACTGTATCACTCAAATTTAGATAAGTGCTCTCATGACCTACAGAAAAATAGGGTTTAGAAGGAGTTTTTATACCTGAACTCACATGGAGAGAGGGTTCCTCATATGGCATGTGGCTTGAGGTTTTCTCCAAGGAGTGAGCTGCTATAGTCTCTGAACCCATACAATCATCTTCTTTCCTTTCAGAAACTACAGGCTCCAGTATACCACTTTCAGGTTCTTTACTAGACTCTGATGTCTTCAGTAATACTTCATTAGACACCATAGTTAGTACATCACCGTCTTTAAGTGTTGTTTGCTGAGACACACCCTCAAGGTGGATAGACTCTGACTGAACAAAATTTGTTTGATCTTCAGAAAAATCAACCAAAGTCATTTCTCCCATATCATAGGGTATCTCACTTGCATTCTCAGTCATCACAGAAGACCTTTCAACATCAGCTATCACAGCTCCTGAGTCATCCTTCCTCTGACTAGATGGTTCTTGTGTTACAGTGACTGTGATCTGATCTTTCCTACTATTCACCACTGGTGCAATAGTACCTTCTGTTGACTGCTTTCCTCTATCTACTTCCTCCAGTTTTTCACCTTGAGCTGAGCATCTTCAATAATTACATCCTTGTCAAATAAATATGCATGAAGTGATTGAAGTGCAACATGCTTCGAGAGTCCAAATTTCTTGACTAATTGTCTTCTGACAGACACATAGAAATACATCTTCATTAAGTCAAGTCTTTGATGTAGAAGTCCATATTCATCTGGAAATAAAAGTTTTGGTACTCTTTCAACCAGAAAATCTAGAACAGGCCTTGACAACTTCACTTTGAGAGAAATTAGTCCCATAGCCAGTCTGTATGATAATGTAGTTTCCCATGAAGAATCAATATCCAGATCTCTCTTGTCAAATACTGACATAGATGTAGCTTGATTTGTAGAAACCTGCATGATATTAGTTGGACTAGACTCTGTGTGTGTAGGTGACAATTGAATCTTTCTCCTTGTTCTCCTGATATAGTGAGCAAAAGATTTATCCTGAGAAGACTCAAGAGGTGTAGACATAGAAGTGATCTTGGGATGAGATCTTTGTTCAATAGACACAGTCTTTTGAGAGACAGTATCCAGTAACTGTTTTCCCTTTTTAAGAACTACAGCCTTTTGGGAGACTGCAGCCTGGCTGTGACTAGGTTTTTCATCTCTTTGTGCTAACAAAGAAAGTTGAATTGCAGCCTTCAATTCTGCTCTCTCAGCAAGAGTTAAATCATCATCATCTTCACTAGAATTACTACTACTACTTGACACAACAAATCTTCTCTTCCTTACAACTGATGTCTTTTGAGAAACACCAGAGGTTGGTTTCTTTGAAACAATAGGCTGTGGATCAAAATTTGGTTCTTGAATTGTTTCAGAGACTATAATGTTTTGGGCTACTTGGGTAGACACAGGTGGGTTCTCCTCCAATTGAGATTCCTGAGCCATTTCACCACAAAAGAAAGAAGAATTGTAGAGAGTAGGAAGATGAGTTTTAAGAATTACCTGAACATGATATGGATAATGAATTGCAGGTATTTCATCTAGATTCTTTTCATTGTCCTTCTTTGTAATGTCAGAGAAAATTCTCTTTTGCTGTTCATAAGAAGAAACACAATGTTCTCTACCAAATCTAGTTTCAACATCAGGAACAAAATGGTTAATAAACAATTGCATAAATCTATGATAATAAACCATTTTCCTGTTTTGATCTCTTAACCCAAGTTTAATACTCATCTGACTTAAGATAATATGACCAATGTTGATTACTCTGTCATAAAGCAAACTATAAGCAATATGTGATGTAACAGAAGTAATTTGCTGAAAAGAACTACATTTGCCAGTAAAACATTTAGCAATTTGATCAAAATAAAAAGACCACTCCTTTCCAAGAAAAGACCTATTCAACTGGCTCATGTTATCTAGAGGTCCATTATAACCTAATTCAGACAACATAGTTCTTATATTATCATCAGATGGTACATTCTCATAACTATTAGTAACAGGTAAGCAAAGTACTCAATTAACAACAGATTCAGTAATGTCAAATGAATCTTGTCCTAAATGAAGAACAATCTTACCTGATTGACTCTGAGTAGAATCAATTACCTCAGCATTCTTCCAAGCTTGTGAAACAGCTACTTGATTAATCTGTGGAGATGCTGTCAATGCATAACTTAATGGTCCATACACCAGAAAGTCCATGATTGGATGAAAATCAGATGATACTCCTTCCTTGTTGGTGATAGCTGCAACATGATTGTTTGTCATAAAATCAAAGTCACCAAACTTGAAGGCTACTGATTTAGGTAATCTTCTCTGAGCTGCCATTTTTGATCTGAAAAGAACTTGAAAAATTCTTGAAATGGATTAGTGATTTTAAGAACTCAAGAGTGATTTTTGCTTTAGAGAATGTAAAATTAGAGAAAGCAATTACACGATTAGAGTTTCAAAACAAATATATTTCACAAATCTTTCAGACCACTATCCCACGTTGACACGTAGATTGACAGGTGTCAGTCCCTGAAAAATGCGGTTACCCACGATTTTTGGAAAATAAAATCCAAAATTGATTTTCAAGAAATAAATCAGGGTATAAATAAGCAATACTGATCAGCTTCCTTTTCCTGATGACCTCTCATCAAAATAATCACAAAATGCAATGTGATTTAAAAATATAATTTTCAAATCCTGATGGTCACTCATGAAATCCTGATCAATATCATCAGCGACTTAATATGGAGTTTTTCACGTGGCATTTTTCTTTTATCTGAAAAAGAAAATAAACAATTAATCTGAACAGAAAATCAATTGGTTAGATATTTTGAATATTTCTTGAAACAAGAAATACAGTCTCATGCAATAATTAGCATTTCACTTCATTAAAACTTCCAAGTGACTGCTCAGCTTCTCACGTCTTTCTTTAAAAGAACCAAACGCCTTATGCCATTCTCCATAACCTTTCAATTTCTTTTCTTCTCAACAATGCTTCTCAAACCAAAAATCCCTTCAAACCCATTTTCCAGATTTTTCTTGATCGATGAGCATCCTGTTCTTGATCATCTCTTTGAACAAATGACTCTTCTCATCGAACTAATCATGAATGGATTGGTTTTCGACAATATCCAGAAGTTTCTCCTAGAACATCCATCTGTTGGATACAATCTTCCCCTAACCTCCTCAAAACTTGAGGATGAAGAATTTGGCCGAGAGTCTGAGGTTGATCTTGATGGAGATGCTATTCATTTAAGTTAGCTGCTCTCATTCAAGTCGCCCAGACAAGGAATCCAAGAGCAAATGAGGCTTTCATCCCCTGATGGATTTCTTGAGATGCTCCTTGTCCTGTTCCTCAGAGTTCATATCAATAGACAAGTATAGAATAGAAATTTAGACAAAAAGATGTTGTATTTCATTTCCATGTAATAATTTCTATTAATGAAAATACAGTTTCTTGTTATCTGCTTGTCTTTTGATTTTTGAATGATGTATAAATTATCAGTATGCAAATATCAAAACTTGCTAGCATAGACTTAACACATCACAGAATCAGATTATTAGACAAAGTAAACGTCAGGATCTGAAACAATTTTCATAATCCTGATACTGACACAATACTGATGACGTCAGCATCCTGATAACAAATCTAATCCTGATGATTATTAACAAGTCTATCATACTGAAATTTATCAAGGCAATGTGTTATAGCTCAAGCATTTAACAATCAAACATAGATCCTGACAGGAATATCAAGTCTATAAGCTAAGAACAACATACCTTGCTACTTTTGCAGATGTTAAAGATCTAAAAATTTAACATTCCTAACTCACTTACTAGTCTACTGAATGTAGTCTCATCAAGTGGTTTAGTTAGAATATCTGCAAGCTATTTGTCAGTAGGAACAAAATGAAGTTCCACAGTACCATTCTCAATATGTTCTCTAATAAAATGATACCTGACATCAATGTGCTTAGTCCTTGAATGTTGAACTGGATTTTCTGCAATTTTAATAGCACTAGTATTATCACAAAACATAGGAATATTACTAAGTGTCATACCATAATCCATCAACTGATTTTTTATCCAAAGGAGCTGTGCACAACAACTGCCTGCTGCTATGTACTCAGCTTCTGCAGTTGAGGTTGAAACAGATTGTTGCTTCTTGCTAGCCCAAGAAATCAATCTATTTCCCAAAAATTGACATGTACCTGTAGTGCTTTTCCTGTCTATCTTACACCCTGCATAATCAGAGTCTGAATAGCCAATTAGAAAGAAATCAGATTCTCTAGGATACCACAAACCAAGATTTGGAGTTCCTTTGAGATATCTAAAAATTCTCTTCACAGCAATTAAATGAGATTCCTTAGGATCACTTTGGAATCTAGCACATAAACAGGTAGAAAACATTATATCTGGCCTACTTGCAGTTACATATAACAATGAGCCTATCATGCCTCTATAACTAGTATTCTCCACACTCTTCCCCTTAGGATCAGAGTCTAGTTTAGTGGCTGTTGCCATGGGTGTTTTTGCAACTGCACAGTCTTGAAAGTCAAACCTTCTTAAAAGATCTTTGATATACTTTGACTGATTAATGAAAATACCAGTCTCAGTCTGTTTGACCTGCAAGCCTAAGAAATAATTTAGTTCACCCATCATGCTCATCTGATACTTAGACTGCATAAGCTTGCTAAACTTAGCACACAACTTTTCATTAGTAGAACCAAAAATAATATCATCAACATAAACTTGAACTAAAAGCAATTCACCTTTTATCTTTCTAAAGAATAGAGTTTTGTCAATTGTACCTCTTGTGAAGCCATTTTCAAGAAGAAATTTAGACAAAGTCTCATACCATGCTCTTGGTGCCTGCTTTAGTCCATAGAGTGCCTTGTCAAGTTTGTAGACATGATTTGGAAACTTTGGATCAACAAATCCAGGTGGCTGTTCTACATACACTTCTTCATCAAGTTTGCCATTTAGAAAAGCACTCTTTACATCCATCTGGTATACCTTGAATTTTGAATGAGCTGCAAATGCAAGAAACATTCTGATTGCTTCCAATCTTGCTACAGGTGCAAAGGTCTCATCATAATCAATGCTTTCTTCCTGAGAATAACCCTTGGCCACCAGTCTTGCTTTGTTTCTTACAATCATACCAGATTCATCTAGCTTGTTTCTGAAAACCCATCTTGCACCAACAATAGATCTATCTTTAGGTCTTGGTACCAGTTTCCAAACTTTGTTTCTCTCAAACTCATTTAATTCCTCCTGCATTGCAATTACCCAATCAGGATCCTGTAAGGCTTCTTCAACCTTCTTAGGTTCATTCTTTGAGAGAAAGCAACTATACAAGCATTCATTTTGAATTGATCTTCTAGTTCGAACACCACTATTTGGATCACCAATTATCAAATCTTCAGTATGATCCTTTGTCCATTTTCTAACAGGTGGTAAATCAACTCTGCTAGTCTCTCCCCCTAAGTTAGTGGTATCTCTTGTAGAAGAATTCTCTCTACCTTCAAAAACTCTCCTTTGATGAATAGAATCAATAGATTCCATATTGCTGCTAGTTACTGATCTTTCCTCAGTAGACTCTGAAAGGTCAGTTCCTGATGGAGTAGACTCTGAAAGACTAGTCTGCTCCTGATGATCACTGTGTTCTCTCTGATTTATTTGCTCCCCCTCAACAGTAGCATTCCTTTGAGAAGCAATAGAAATTCCTTCAGAAGAACCTTCATCATCACTTGAGAGATCTCAGAATTCTTCAGATTTTCAAATTCCAATCTGTCATGGCTTTCATCAGTTTGCAAAATTCCAAATTTCTTATCATCAAATGCAACATGAATTGATTCCATAACAATGTGAGTTCTGAGATTATAAACTTTGAAGGCCTTAGATGCTGAATATCCTAGAAAAATTTCTTCATCCGATTTGGCTTCAAATTTTCCAAGTTGTTCTGGATGAATTTTTAGGACATAGCATTTGCATCCAAAGATGTGAAAATATTTCACACTTGGTTTCTTTCCTTTGATCATCTCATAGGGAGTTTTTCCATGACTATTTACCAAGGTACAGTTCTGAGTGAAACATGCAGTGTTAATAGCTTCTGCCCAAAAGTAGGTTGGAAGTTTTGCATCTACAAGCATGGTTCTTGCTGCCTCTATGAGAGTCCTGTTCTTTCTTTCCACTACACCATTTTGCTGAGGTGTACCAGGTGCAGAAAACTGTTGAGTGATTCCATTGTCTGCACAAAACCCCTCCATTGTAGAATTCTTGAATTCTGTACCATTGTCACTCCTAAGTACTTTAACTTTGTACTCAGAATTATTCTGAATATTCTTGATGAGTTCAATGATTTGCTGAGGAGCTTCATCCTTCTTGTGTAGAAAGAACACCCATGTGAACCTTGTGAAATCATCCACCATAACTAGAGCATATCTTTTCTTGCTGATAGACATAATGTTTACTGGACCAAACAGATCAAGATGTAGCATGTGAAATGGTTCAGTAATTGAATTTTCAGTCTTGCTCTTGAAAGTGGTTCTTCTTTGCTTTCCAAGCTGACATGCATCACAAAGTCCATCTTGCACAAAATTTGCCTGAGGTAGGCCTCTCACCAAATTGTGTTTAACAAGTTGATTAAGCTTCTTGAAATTAAGATGTGAGAGCTTCTTGTGCCAATTCCAGCTTTCATCATTTGTTGCTTTGCTGTAGAGACATCTAACAATTCCTTTAGATGTATCACTTAAGCTGGCTTCATATATGTTACCATGTCTTTGACCAGTTAGAACAATGTCTCCATTTTGCATATTCACGACTTTACATCCTTCTCTGTAAAAGATTGATTTGTAACCTTCATCACCCAGTTGACTTATGCTTAAAAGAGTATGTTTCAAGCCTTCAACCAGTGCTACATTTTCTATGATGACATTCCCCAAAATAATTGAGCCATATCCCAGAGTTTCTCCTTTGTTGCCATCTCCAAAAGATATTACTGGGCCAGCTTTCCTCTCAAACTTTGTAAGCAGGGACTTCTTTCCAGTCATATGTCCAGAGCATCCACTGTCCAAGATAATTGAATGCTTCTTTCCTGTGCCCTGCAAACAAAAAGTAACTAGTTAGAATTTTTTAGGACCCAACTTTGATTGGATCCTTTCTTACTAGATTTAGAGACAACAGACTTTGAAGATTTTACTTTTATTTTACCTGTTGCAGAGTCAACTTTAGACTCTGATTTCACAAACTGTTTGTGACTAGGAGTTTCAGATTTCAAAGAATAATAGTCATAATACAGTTCATGATATTCTCTACACATGTAAATGGAATGAAGTAAACTACCACAATGATAACAAGCTTTTTGTGGTTGGTATTGAATTTTCTGAGTCTTGGGGAATCTGGACTCAGTTTTCCAAGAAGGTTTTTGATTGCAGTCTAGGGCCAAATGATTATGATTTCCACACTTATAGCATTTTTTCCTAGGTGCATCAGGTACATTCTTGTAATTGTTCTTTTTGTTAATACCTTCTTTTCCATTCCTATTTCTCTTGATCTTGCTAGACTCTGAAAGACCATCTAATCTCTGTTTCAACTGAGACTTAGACAGAAAACCTATGTTTACATTCTTAGGTTTCTCTAACACTTTCTCATCTGAATAACTATTGTTAATCCTTTTGTGTACAACAGGGGTACCTTTTGAATCAACAAATTTAACATGATTAGGTTCAGAAACAATTTTCTTACCTTCAGATTTAGATGTGTTAGCTTCTACCTTACTATCATCATTGACAATAGCTACTTTTTCTTCTTGTCTAGCCTTATCAAAACCTAAACCATTAACCTTACCACGAATTCCACTCTCAAAGATTTCTATTGTCTTCTTACTGGAATTGTTAATGGTCTTAATCACATCTCTCTCTTCTTCTAGTTCTTTTCTGACATAGTCATAAGCCTCAAGAATAACACTATAATCATGCTTAGCTTTATCAGAACTCAACTTGTATTCTTCCATTTGAATTAATTCAGATTCAAGAAAATTATTTCTATCAACTAATTTATCATTCTTAACCTTAAGTTCATCTCTTTCACAAGTAAGAATTCTAAAATTAGTCATAAGATTCTTAAACTCAGCATGGATAGATCTAATTTCATCAGAATTTAAGCTATCAAATGAATCAAGAGAATGAAGTGATACCTTAACAGAGGATGGAGAAGTTTTCTTTGGAGATCCAGGTTTGTCTGAACTATTGGCCATCAATGCAATGTTTTCACTTAACTTTGCTAGTGAGTGTAAGAAGCCTAGGAATTCAGGAAAGGGTAATGCACTTATGGTCACACAGAAGGATTGGGCTGATTCCAGTGATTCTGAAGATGAATTGGATTATGACAGAAATTGTATAATTTTGATTCAAATCATTTAAAAATTTAACAGAAAAAATAAGATTTTATATAATTGTGAATTACTTCCAAATAATGTGTTAGGAATAATTCATGAGTTGTGATCTTAAGAATAGAATTTTATTTATACTTCTTGTATATCCTGATTTATAAAGGATTTAGCACTTTGTATATAGGATATATGTATTAGATAGTAATCTGTAGAATTAAGTAAGGAAAAGTGCATCAAGGACTACATGTCAGGAATTGTGATTGAATCCTGATATGGCAAGTCAAATATTGATCAAGTACTGATGAGATGGTCAGATCCTGATGCAAGATGAAATCCTGATATCAGATTGTGTTACTGATGATGTCATTATGGATGCTATAGAAACTGGCAAGTGCTATAAAACAGGATCTTTGTTTGAGGAACAAGCAAGAAGATTTTATGAAGGAAAGAATTTTCTATTGATGGAAACTATCAACTAGATGGCAGAACATTGTCATGGATAGATTATCTTTCTGTAATTAGGTTATAGGTAGCATTATAAATATTCTCACTATATCATTGTAAAAGGTGTTCATGAGGTTTGTAATCGTAAGAATACGAGAGTACAAATAGAGAGAGAGATTTGTATTGTCAGCAGCTGCTAAAGGTATTTGTACACCTTTGGTAGAGTTTGTATTTGATCTTATTAATACAAACAAAGTTTGATTCATTCGTTTATTCTTGTTCATATAACCAAGCAAAAATCAGACACAATTATATAACTTGTATTCAACCCCCCTTCTACAAGTTATTCGTGTTAACAATTTGTATCAGAGCAGGTTGATTTCGAATAATCATAAAGATCTACAATCATGTTTGGTCACAAGGATGGGAATACTAAGATTCCTGTGCTCAAGAGAAACGAATATACTCTATGGGAGGTAAAGATGTTGCATCATCTTGAAGCAACAGATCTTGATTATCTTGACAGAATCAGAGATGGACCTTTTGTTCCAACAAAGGTCGTTGGACAAGCAACTGTTGATGGTGTGGTTGTTATAGAACATACAGCAGAGAAGCCTAAATCTGAGTGGTCAGACAAGGACAATGAGAATGTTTTTAAAGATGCTAAAGTGAGAAACATATTATTCAACAGTCTTGATTCTGTTCTCACTAACTATGTTCTCTCTTGTGAAACTACTAAGGATATATGGGACAATCTTAAGGTTCACTGTGAAGGAACTAAGCCTGTCAGGAAGAATATGAGGACACTACTTATACAACAGTAAGAGTACTTTGAATCTAAGTCTGGTGAGTCACTTACTGATACCTTTGATAGGTTTACAAAACTCATCAATGAGATGGCCATGCATGGTAAATATTATGACTTGGAGGATATGAATACAAAGTTCTTGAAAGCTTTGCCTGATTTCTACAATGAAAATATATCTGTGATTGAGGAAGCTAATGATCTTGATGAAATATCATTAGAGGCAGTATATGGAAAACTATGAGCTTATGAACTTGGCAAGCAGCAGAAGAAGAGCAGGAGTGAAGGAAAGATGAAGACTGTTGCACTTACTGCTCAATCTGAATTAAAGAAGCTTCCGGATGAACAGTATGATGAGCTTGCTGTAAAGAACTCAAGGAAGAAGAAAAGCAAAGAAAGTTCTGAGTCAGAAACTACTGATATGGACTCTGACAACAATGATTCTGAATCTGAGATGCAGGAACTCTTTGCTATGTTTGCTAAAGCTTTCAAGAAATGAAGATTCAACAGGAGAAGATTTAGCAAAGGACCTTTTCAAAAGAAGGAGGAGAAGAAGAGTGACAAAGGCAAAAGTACAATTGTCAAGCTTGATAAGGCACTTATGGCAAATGGTTCAGACAAACCTGGATCTCCAAAGAAAACTTCTCCATCCTCTGTTAAGGTATCACTTCACTCTCTTGATTCATTTGATAGCTTAAATTCTGATGAAATTAGAACTATCCATGCTGAGTTTAAGAATCTTATGACTAATTTTAAAATTCTTACTAGTGAAAGAGATGAACTTAAGGTTAAGAATGATAAATTAGTTGATAGAAATAATTTTCTTGAATCTGAGTTAATTCAAATGGAAGAATACAACACTACGCCATAGATGGCCTATCGCAACCTTTTGGCATGGGTGTTACCACTATGGGTGTTACCATAGCTATGAAATTTTTTACCTATCGCAACCTTTTGATTGTGGTGTTACCATAGGCACAAAAGTATGTTACTTTAGTTATAAAAGGTGTTAACAATGGGTAACACCATGAGGTGTGTTACCATAGAGTATTCATTAACAAAATTTTTATTTAATTTAAAATTAATGATTTAATAATTATTTGACTTTAAAAATAATTAATTTTAACAAAATCATTGAAATAATCATTTTAAAACGTAATATTCCATCAAATAATTAAATTATTGATTTTTCATAAATATTAAATTTTGTTTATAAATTTCACATAAAAAGGTTTTAAAATAAAGTAATATCTAAATATTATTAAATTTTAACTAAATTCATTAAAAGTTTAATAAAGAAAACTAAGTTATGTATAAGTTGTGAATTATTACAAAATTATGAAAACAAAAGATTTAATAATAATATTTTAATTTCAAGAAATTAAAATAAACTGATTATATTTACAATATAATTAATATAAATTTGTAATATTTTTTTGAAAAGAAAATAAAAGAAAAGTACAACATAGTAAATAAATGAGATGGGCTGAGCGGCAAACAAATACACAAAGCGGCAAAATAAAAATTTAGAATTAGGGTCAAATACAAGTATGGAAGAAATTTGGAGGTAAATAAACTTCTATCATTGTAAAAATTAATATTCAATCAAATAATTAAATTATTTATATTTCATAAATATTAAAAAAATAATTGAAAAGCAATAGAAAAACGTACACTGAATTATTGGGATTGGGCTGAATTATTGGCATTAGGCTGAGCGGCAAAACGAAAATACATAGCGGCAAAACGAAAATTTTGTATTAGGTTATATTTACCCAATTCTCTCCATTCTCTCACTTCTCTCCCTTATCACACTTCTCAATTCTCTCTCTAATTCAATTAGTAATCGAACAGAACGGGTAATCGAAGCTTGCCAATTACGGTGGATCCGTCGGATTGGTGTTAATCGAAGTTTGTTTCGAAGGTGTTTAGTTAATCTCTCCCCCTCTCTCTGTCTCTCTCCCCCTCCCTCTATCTCTCTCTGTCTCTCTCCCTCTCTCTCTCTGCCCCTCTTCCACCGTATCTCTCTCCCCCCCCCTTTTACTTTTTATTTTAATTTTGTGTTTTTTCTAAGAGGAGGTTAATTCTTCGAATGTGGTTGCTGGTTTAGCAGTTAGAGATCGAAGAAAAGCCAGTTAAGGTAGTGAAGAAGAGGAAGCTGAGGGAACGGAAAGTTCCGTCTACCTCGTTTTCGAGAGCCTTAGGGTGAGAGACAGGTATGCACTATTGAATTCGAATTGGTTTTAGTTCTTTTTCTGCCCTTTAGATTAAGAACTAACACTCAATAATAAAGAAAAGTATTGGGGACTTGGTCTCACGTTTATATTTTTTCAAATTTAAATCTTACATATATAATATTTGTAAGTGCTCTAAGGATATATAAAAAAGGAAGAGCAAAGCTAATACACAGGTTGGGATACAGATCAATTTTTGATGGATATAAGTGAAGCTACATTGGTTATGCTCAGTATTGTTAGAAATGTATGTGAGAGATATTATATACCTATTTTGAGCTTCATAAAAAACTTAAACAGCTGGGAATTTACTATATATTTCTGTGCAATTATTTCTTACAGGGAGGATTGTCTCCAGGAGGGTTTAACTTTATGCCAAATTGTAAGTTACTTTTTCTAACTTTTATGGCTTTCTTGTATTGTTGAACATTCTCAAATTATCTAATTAAACAATTTTAATTCCAATAACTGTTTTTCTGCCTTGTAAAGTTATAATGCTCTATTCTTTTATGGTATTGCTGTAACATTGATGGACGTGCTTAGTTTACAAATTTATCTAGTCATGTGTTGATAATTCTCATTCTAAGTTTTTGTGTAGGTTGTTGCATCCACGAACAGGTATTGATATAATCGTATATTTTGTTTTCGATATGAATTATTATAAATCCTGATAAGTGTTGATGTTTAAACTGATATGATTGTAAATCCGTTAATTTGATACTTGTAAATTTTAATACATGTATCATGATAAATTACCTATATTCCTATATTAATGTATTTTAAAGATATGAGGAAAAAAAATCTTCTGTCATGGTAAATTACCTATCGATCATTTGTTATCACTAATATATGTGATGCAGGGTATATGTTAGTGTGTTAATAGTATGATACTTTCGTATTTACTATTTTCCTGCAACTTTGAAGTTTCATATTAGAAATTACTTATCAAACAATCTCTTTGGAGGTTTGGGACTTGCTTAAAACTTACTAAGGACGCTCTTTTAAGCTGTTTGCTTATCACATTTTGCAATTTTATGAAAATAATGTATCTGTAAATTTTCTGATTCTATTGTATGCAATAATGTATATATATTTCTGCTTTCGGAGCAATTCCTTGACCTTTTCTTGTAAGTTTTATCTGTAGGATGACAATGACGAGCTTCGACGCTCCCCTGGAACTCCTGTTTTTACTGCTCCTGAGTGCTATTTAGGTCAGGCAGTGCTTATGATTTGGAAGTTAATGTACATGCGATTTCAAGGACCCTTGGTATTATCTTCAAAATTTAATGCAGACATATTTTTGATTGCAGGCTTAACCTATCGTGGCAGAGCTGCTGACACTTGGGCTGTTGGAGTTACCTTGTACTGCATGGTGCTGGGGAATTACCCCTTTCTTGGAGATACTCTTCAGGATACATACGACAAGGTGAGTGGGTTGCTTTTATTGTTATTCGGAAACATGATTGCCGTTATTATTTCTTTTACTTTTACTAAACAATATATCTTATTTCTCTGACTTTCAAAAAAAAATATTTTTTATTTCTCTTGATCCTTTTTTCTAACAGATTGTTAATGATGAATTGGCACTCCCTTCTAACATGAATCCTTTGCTCAAGAACTTGATCGAGGGACTTCTATGCAAAGGTCAGTCTTTAAGACTAAATTCCTGGTGCCCTTGTGTGATATTTCTGTTCGTGGTACCTTTGTATCCTTACGATTCGCCACACTTATTTTGAGACCACCACAATAACGGAATTCCAAAACAAATTTAAATATAGTCGTAAAATTGGTCAGTAATTTGGAAAAAAACATCTGATGGCCATTCTTTAGATGATAAATCAGATTGATAGTTCTGTTTAATTTGAAATTATTAGTGAATAGTGATAGGTGATAAGTAAATGTGGAAGAGCAATTTAGCCTCTTTGCCATTTTTTGGTGTGCATGGATCACATCCCTTTGTTTTTTCCTTGTATTATATATAAGTGGACTGGCAGGTATATTCTTCTATATCAGTGTACCTCTGTGTTCGTCTCCCTCACACCTGAAAATCACCTGCTGAAAGGTCCATGAAAGGTCCAGTTTAATTCTGAAAGGTCCAGTTTAATTCTGAATTACCTGCTGAGAAGGTCCAGTTTAATTATTTTCTTTTGGAATTGCCTTCGTTGCGTTCTAATTGTATGGCAGTTTAGAGCCACTAATCGGTGCCTGATTAAATGGTCCTGCATTTGTTCTAAAATCACTTTAAAATATTCATGGGTAAACTTTCACACCTATTGTGCAGCTGCATTTCATGTCTATCATAAACATATCTAGTAAAATACAACTGCTATAGAAAAGTTAAAGGAAACAGTTATATACTAGTGTCTTTGCAGTGATGCTCCAACCTATCTGCACTTTAATATGAATAGCGATAGGAATATAGCAATGATGCTGCAACCCCTATGTAGTAGTGCAGTAATATGAATATCATATCTGGATAGTTAAATTGCTATTCTTCTAGGTAACTTGTGTCTTAAGGAAATAGCATATGCTTGGTATCTGATTTGGAAATGTGTTTTTTGTAATATGCTACAATCTGCAATATACAATCTTTCAAGATGAAAATATAAACATGAGCTCTGACTTCTGAGCTTATTATATGGTCGGTTCAATGTGAACCACAAAGTTATTATGAGAACTCATTATTATGTTGACTTGTAGCTTAATCACCTATTAGATGTATGCAGATATTATCATTATCATGTATGTAAATAGTCATTGTTATTATTGTGCTGACCTGCTGGATCTTGGTAGCTATTTGATTCATGCATACGAGATTGACTAGTGCATAAATGACTTGAACGCTAAATAGATGTACCCTGATATCAGATTTATATAAAATGAAGTTCTATATATATATAATTAACCTGCAGATTTTAAATATGCACTTGTTCTTGAACCAACAAACAGTTCTCTGCAATTTCGCAATTGCATGAATTAGTTGTACGACTGGCCTTTGTACAGTTATAGAACTTTGCACTATTCAGATTTGTATTGTCAGCGGTAGGAAGTACAAAAACATTATGTCTTGCCTTACTCTTTTGATGACATTGCATACACACACTAATAAACTGCTACATTTCAGGCAACACATGCAGATTTCAAGAAGGCCAAAGACAAGGTCATGCAGATTTTCAACGTCCTATACGCCTATACCTATAGCGTCGCGGAGACGATGCAACTAAAAGATGGATCAAAGACTTCACATACATGGAAGCCAATTTTTATTTTTTTTGTATTTCTTATATCGGTAGAATTGTAAAGTTAGTATACATTCGTCAGATAAATGTTCTTGTCCATTCGTCAGATAAATGTTGTTGGTGAATTAAATTAGGACGTGAATTGTTGTTGGTTTGTTTTATGGAAATTCAATATTCTGTTGGTGCATTTTTATTTTGTTACATTTATGGTGTTACAATAGGTAAAATGTGTGTTGCAATAGGGGTGTTGCAGTAGGTGATATTAGGTGTTACAATAGCTAATATTAGGTGTTACAATAGGCCTTGCACAGTGAGCAGGTAGGCCCTATAATAGGTCCAAAAAGTGGGCCCCACATGTGGACCCAAATGTGGATCCCACGTGTCCCCACATGTGGGTCCCACGTGTGGCCCCACGTGTGGGTCCCACGTGTAGGCCCATAATATTATGCAAAATTGTATCATCTGTGGTAACACACAACCTATGTTGCTATAGAGTGTTTAAGGTGTTGCTATAGAGGTTTTTGGTAACCACATTTGCAGTGTTACCTTAGGTTGGTTTTTGATGTTACCTTAGATACCTGTAGTTACTGCTGAGAACCTAACACAGCTGAAGTGTTACCATAGCCCTATTTTGGCCTATGGTAACTTAAAACAGGGGTCTATGGTAACACAGTTTGGGGGTTGCTATAGGCCGTTTATGGCGTAGTGCAAGTTAAGTTCTGATAAAGCTAAGCATGATTATAGTGTTATTCTTGAGGCTTATGACTATGTCAGAAAAGAACTAGAGGAAGAGAGAGTTGTGATTAAGACCATTAACAATTCTAGTAAAAAGACTATAGAAATCTTTGAAAGTGGAATTCGTGGTAAAGTTAATGGTTTAGGTTTTGATAAGGCTAGACTGGAAGAAAAAGTAGCTATTGCAAATGGTGATAGTAAAATAGAAGCTAGCACATCTAAATCTGAAGGTAAGAAAATTGTTTCTGAACCTAATCATGTTAAATTTGTTGATTCAAAAGGTACCCCTGTTGTACACAAAAGGATTAACAATAGTAATTCAGAAGAGAAAGTGTTAGAGAAACCTAAAAATGTAAACATAGGGTTTCTGTCTAAGTCTCAGTTGAAACAGAGACTAGATGGTCTTTCAGAGTCTAGCAAGATTAAAAGAAATAGGAATGGAAAAGAAGGTACTAACAAAGAGAATAATTACAAGAATGTACCTGATGCACCTAGGAAAAAATGCTATAAGTGTGGAAATAATAATCATTTGGCCCTAGACTGCAATCAAAAACCTTCTTGGAAAACTGAGTCCAGATTTCCCATGACTCAGAGAATTCAATACCAACCACAAAAAGCTTGTTATCATTGTGGTAGTTTACTTCATTCCATTTACATGTGTAGAGAATATCATGAACTGTATTATGACTATTATTCTCTGAAATCTGAAACTCGTAGTCATAAACAGTTTGTGAAATCAGAGTCTAAGGTTGACTCTACAACAGGTAAAGTAAAAGCAAAATCTTCAAAGCCTGTTGTTTCTAAATCTAGTAAGAAAGGATCCAATCAAAGTTGGGTCCTAAAAAATTCTAACTAGTTACTTTTTGTTTGCAGGGCACAGGAAAGAAGCATTCAATTATCTTGGACAGTGGATGCTCTGGACATATGACTGGAAAGAAGTCCCTGCTTACAAAGTATGAGAGGAAAGTTGGCCCAGTAATATCCTTTGGAGATGGAAACAAAGGAGAAACTCTGGGATATGGCTCAATTGTTTTGGGGAATGTCATTATAGAAAATGTAGCACTGGTTGAAGGCTTGAAACATACTCTTTTAAGCATAAGTCAACTGGGTGATAAAGGTTACAAATCAATCTTTGACAAAGAAGGATGCAAAATCTTGAATATGCAGAATGGAGACATTGTTCTAACTGGTCAAAGACATGGTAACATATATGAAGCCAGCTTAAGTGATACATCTAAAGGAATTGTTAGATGTCTCTACAGTAAAGCAACAAATGATGAAAGCTGGAAATGGCATAAGAAGCTCTCACATCTCCACTTCAAGAAACTTAATCAACTTGTTAAGCACAATTTGGTGAGAGGCCTACCTCAGGCAAATTATTTGCAAGATGGACTTTGTGATGCATGTCAGCTTGGAAAGCAAAGAAGAACCACTTTCAAGAGCAAGACTGAAAATTCAATTACTGAACCATTTCACATGCTACATCTTGATCTGTTTGGTCCAGTAAACATTATGTCTATCAGCAAGAAAATATATGCTCTAGTGATAGTGGATGATTTCACAAGGTTTACATTGGTGTTCTTTCTACACAAGAAGGATGAAGCTCCTCAGCAAATCATTGAACTTGTAAAGAATATTCAGAATAACTCTGAGTACAAAGTTAAAGTACTTAGGAGTGATAATGGTACAGAATTCAAGAATTCTACAATGAAGGAGTATTGTGTAGACAATGGAATCACTCAACAGTTTTCTGCACCTGGTACACCTCAGCAGAATGGTGTAGTGGAAAGAAAGAACAGGACTCTCATAGAGGCAGCGAGAACCATGCTTGCAGATGCAAAACTTCCAACCTACTTTTGGCCAGAAGCTATTAACACTGCATGTTTCACTCAGAACTGTACCTTGGTAAATGGTCATGGAAAAACTCCCTATGAGATGATCAAAGGAAAGAAACCAAGTGTGAAATACTTTCACATCTTTGGATGCAAATGCTATGTCCTAAAAGTTCATCCAGAACAACTTGGAAAATTTGAAGCCAAATCGGATTAAGCAATCTTTCTAGGATATTCAGCATCAAAGGCCTTCAAAGTTTATAATCTCAGAACTCACATTGTTATGGAATCAATTCATGTTGCATTTGATGATAAGAAATTTGGAATTCTGCAAACTGATGAAATCCATGACAAATTGGAATTTGAAAATCTGAAGAATTCTGAGATACTCTCCAGTGATGATGAAGGTTCTTCAGAGGAAATTTATATTGCTTCTCAAACGAATGCTACTATTGAGGGGGACCAAATGAATCAAGAAGAACACAGTGATCATCAGGAGCAGACTAGCTATTCAGAGTCTACTCCATCAGGAACTGATCCTTCAGAGTCTACTGAGGAAAGATTTGTAACAAGCAGCAATATGGAATCTACTGATTCTATTGATCAAAGGAGAGTTTTTGAAGGTAGAGAGAATTCTTCTACAAGAGATACCACTAACTTAGGGGGAGAGACTAGCAGAGTTAATCTACCACCTGTTAGAAAATGGACAAAGGATCATACTAAAGATTTGATAATTGGTGATCCAAAAAGTGGTGTTTGAACTAGAAGATCAATTCAAAATGAATTCTTGTATAGTTGTTTTCTCTCAAAGAATGAACCTAAGAAGGTTGAAGAAGCCTTACAGGATCCTGATTGGGTAATTGCAATGCAGGAATAGTTAAATGAGTTTGAGAGAAACAAAGTCTGAAAACTGGTACCAAGACCTAAAGATAGATCTATTGTTGGTGCAAAATGGGTTTTCAGAAACAAGCTAGATGAATCTGGTATGATTGTAAGAAACAAAGCTAGACTGGTGGCCAAGGGTTATTCTCAGGAAGAACGCATTGATTATGATGAGACCTTTGCACCTGTAGCAAGATTGGAAGCAATCAGAATGTTTCTTGTATTTGCAGCTTATTCAAAATTCAAGGTATACCAGATGGATGTAAAGAGTGCTTTTCAATTGTCACCTACACACACATAGTCTAGTCCAACTAATATCATGCAGGTTTCTACAAATGAAGCTATAATCAAGTCAGCAAATGACTATAGAGATCTGGATATTAATTCTTCATGGGAAACTACATTATCAGACAGACTGGCTATGGGACTAATTTCTCTCAAAGTGAAGTTGTCAAGGCCTGTTCTAGATTTTTTGGTTGAAAGAGTACCAAGACTTTTATTTCCAGATGAATATGGACTTCTACATCAAAGACTTGACTTAATGAAGATGTATTTCTATGTATCTGTCAGAAGACAATTAGTCAAGAAATTTGGACTCTCGAAGCATGTTGCACTTCAATCACTTCATGCATATTTATTTGACAAGGATGTCATTATTGAAGATGCTTCAGCTCAAGGTGAACAACTGGAGGAAGTAGATAGTGGAAAGCAGTCAACAGAAGATACTATTGCACGGTGGATAGTAGGAAAGATCAAATCACAGTTACTACAACACAAGAACCATCTAGTCAGAGGTTGGATGACTCAGGAGCTGTGATAGCTGATGTTGAAAGGTCTTCTGTGATGACTGAAATTACAAGTGAGAAACCCTATAATATGGGAGGAATAACTTTGACTGGTTTTCTTGAAGATCAAACAAATATTATTTAGTCAGAGTCTATCCACCTTGAGGGTGAGTCTCAGCAAACAACACTTAAAGATGGTGAAATACTAACTATGGTGTCTAATGAAGTATTACTGAAGACATCAGAGTCTAGTAGAGAACCTGAAAGTGGTATACTGGAGTCTGTAGTTGATAAGTGGATTTTATATCCACTTGGAGCATTCTAAATTGGCTTAAATTGATTGTCTTGGGCTCAAGTTTCTGGTAGTTTTGATGTGTTTTGCTTAGTTGTGCAGATTTACGAGAATGTTGATTAAGGTGGATGCTTCTATAATTTTTGGGAATTAATTGATTAAAATTCGGATTTCTGAGACGGTTGCGCAGTCTACACTGTTTTGGACATATCTGGAGTTCTAGAAGTCAGTTTTCAGTGATCTTACTGCCCACGCGAAGCCTGGGAGATTTTCTACAACTTAGGATAGGATTTCCAAGAGCAAATTGCGCCAGGTAGGAGCAATCTGCGCGAAGAACAGACTGCTGGGCGCAAGTTGCCCTGCAAGTTGCCCCTGAAAAATACAGTTTTTACTATTTTGGCCATATCTTGAGTTCTATAAGTCTGTTTTCAGCCCGTAAGCAGTCCACGCGAAGATAACGAGATTCTCTATCATTCTAAGGTGGTCCAGAAGCCCAATTACGTCTGGAAAGGCTCTGGAAAATAGAAGAAAAGTCAGCTACGAATTTCCCTTAAAAAACAGAATCAGTTTAGGAAACGTATCTTGCAGAAATTCTATTATAATTCTGTTTTGGTATTTTCTTGCTGGGCAAGATGTCTAGAGCCTATATAAACACATCCAACCCTTGTAAATTGTATGAGGAAGATCATGATCATTGGGAGTAGAACCATTACATATTAATTACTTAGATTTATTTGTATTTTTTCATACTTTGTTTTTATCATGGTTTCATCAGATCCCATGATGAGGAGAGGTTCAATTATGAACTAATCGTTGTCATGGGATTCTAACGGATTTATTTATGGAGCTTTAGTATCTTGATGCTTTAAAGATCTGTGTGTGATGTATATTTGATATCCTCGTATGGTTGTGCTTTATGAATTTAGATGCGTAGCTAACATCTAATTTGTTAATCTCTTGTGAAGCGAGAGTGGATCTTGAGATTTAGAACTTGCCATGCTAGCATAGGATAGGTTGATGTTTTAACATCATGATTTGTGGCATGATTAGAGATAATATGCTACCCTATGTGATCAATGTGGATAACTTGTTCTTCAACCGTTATGTTTTCAAATTCTATAGAGATATAGGGTCTAAGCATAATTGGTGTCTATTCATCTTCTATCTCTTTTGTGGATGTATGTTTAGTTTGGTATTCGTATACTGAGAAGTAGCGTATACTTGTTTCGTGTTATTCGATCAGATATCATAACCATTGCATATAGTGATTAAAGGCGTCAGATCTAAGCGAAGTATTTAATGAAGTTAGGATTCCATGGTTTATCTTGCAGAAGTAATTCGATTTCAATTCTTGTTAGTTAGTTAATTCTTAGTTTGTTAATTTGCTTTTTAGTTAGATTTAGTTAATTAAAACCCATATTTGTTATTTGTCTTAGCAGTGCATAATAACCATACATTGTTGCATAGGTGCATCTACTGAATTAAAACCATAACCAGATCTCTGTGGGAACGAATTTGGACTTAACCTTTATATATTACTTGTGACCACGTACGCTTGCGTGATTTAGAGCAAACAGTAGTCTCTGAAAGGAAAGAAGATGATTGTAAGGGTTCAGAGATTATAGCAGCTCACTCCTCGGAGAAACCTCAAGCCCCATGCCAAATGAGGAACCCTCTCTCCATGTGAGTTCAGGTATAAAAACTTCTTATAACCTCTATTTTTCTGTAGGTCATGAGAGCACTTATCCAAATATGAGTGATACACTTGAAAAGATGGATATTGATCCACAATCAGAGCGGCTGGCTCCTGACCAGGCAAAAGGTGAGGTAAAAAGAGTGTTGACTTTAGATAGTCAAAGTGAGAATGAGGGTATGGATGATCAACGGACATAAACGCACATACGCAACCCGTTTATGTGCGCTTTGTAAACGGACATAACGATTTTCGACGTTCCAATCGCACGGGTGTCAAGATATAACGATTTTAGTGATGTGGTAATTTTTCAAAAAATTTCCTTCATGTATTTGGTTTAGTTTTATAACGGTCAAATCGGTCAAAGTGGACCTTCCTTTTAACTAGTCTTGTCCCGAATGATGAATCTATTTTTTAAAATTATTTTTTCGACGTTCCAATTGCACGGGTGTCAAGATATAACGATTTTAGTGATGTGGTAATTTTTCAAAAAATTTCCTACATGTATTTGGTTTGGTTGTATAACGGTCAAACCGGTCAAAGTGGACCTTCTTTTTAACTAGTCTTGTCCCGAATGATGAATCTATTTTTTTTAATTATTTTTTTAACGTTCCAATCGCACGAGTGTCAAGATATAATGATTTTAGTGTTGTGGTAATTTTTCAAAAAATTTCCTACGTGTATTTGGTTTGGTTTTATAATGGTCAAACCGGTCAAAGTGGACCTTCCTTTTAACTAGTTTTGTCCCGAATGATTCTATTTTTTTAAATTATTTTTTCGACGTTCTAATCGCATGGGTGTCAAGATATAACGATTTTAGTGATGTGGTAATTTTTAAAAAAAATTCCTACATGTATTTGGTTTGCTTTTATAACGGTCAAACCGGTCAAAGTGGACATTCCTTTTAACTAGTCTTGTCCCGAATGATGAATCCATTTTTTAAAATTATTTTTTCGACATTTCAATCGCACGGGTGTCAAGATATAATGATTTTAGTGATGTGATAATTTCTAAAAAAAATTTCAATATTTATTAGGTTTGATTTTAAAGATATTTAATTTGAAAATTAAATTTATATATTTTAAAACAAAATAATAATTAATATTGCATAGCTGCACTCACGGTGATTATTGAAAATTTTGGGCGGCTTGCTCAAAATTTTGGGCGGCTTGTTTCCCCCCTTAACGAAATAATTCAGATATAGATTCCCCAGAACACACTCTCGCTACCTACTCCTCTCTCTCTCTCTCTCTCCCCCTCTCTCTATAATCTATATGAACATTCAAACTCTGCACAAAATCGAATCAAATACCCTCCAAACCAAAATTACATAATCCGATTGGCAATTAAATACTCATTTCTAGCATTTGATTATCTATTGTCAACTCATTTATATTTTTTTTTTATTTTGCAAGTAAAAGAATTTGGGGCTTTCATTCTAGGACTTTCAATGGAGGGCCTTCAGTTAGGTAATTGATTTCTAAATCATTTAACTTTCAATTTAGAGCTTTTATTAGTGTTATGTACTCAACTGATTAGGGGCTTAAATTAGGGTTCCATATTTAAATGTTTGCGTTTTGGTTTTAGTTGTATTCAAATTAGGACTCAAATTGGTTCGGTAGTTGCGTTTGGTTTTGGTTCTGTATTATTATTTTATATTGGTTTTGGTTCTGTATTATTATTTTGTTTTGGTTTTTGTGCAATGTTTTTGTTCATTCATGGAATGTGATTTTCTTTGTTATGTTATTCGTTGTTGCAGGTATATATTTCTTCTCTGATTTAATTTAGTTTGAATTGTTTAGGTTAGAGGTATATATTTCTTCTCTACAGCTCAATTTAACTTCTTTAGTCATCACATATCATTTTTTAATGTGAAAGAAGCTTCTGCTATGATTAGCCCGACATGAAGACTATTTGAATATTTGCAGCACTTTGTGACCTGTGGGCACTTGGTTGCACCTTGTACCAAATGCTTTCAGGAACTTCACCCTTTAAAGATGCTAGTGAATGGCTCATTTTTCAGAGAATTATCGCTAGAGATGTCAAATTTCTAGACTACTTTTCTGATGAATCTAGTGATTTAATTGATCAGTTATTGGTAAGCTACACTTGCCTTTCTGGTGAACTCAAAATTATTAATACTCGTGATCTTCCTATTTTCTTCATTTACATAGTTGATCTTCGTTTTTTCAAGTATTTCTGTGCAAATTTTAGATTGTATGTTGTGTCTCTAATCTTTATTTATGAAGAGACAATTGTTTTACTTTTATTCATATTTTCAGTCAAATGTAAAATATGGATTGAACAGAAAGATAGTTAGTGGAACAAATAGTAGTGTGTAACTTGGAATCGGCCAGGAAGAGCTGTGTTGTACAAGTATATTTGTGGAATCAATATCAGTTTGTTTGTTTATCCATGAAGTCATAAATAGTCAGAACTAACAACATTATATTTACTGGTGCCATATATAGTCAGAACTAACAACATTTCATATTTCAGCTCAATGTAGTGTGTGTGTGTAAAGATTTGGTTAGCTTTGGGTTATCGTGTCTCCTCTGTAAAGATTTGCACTAAAATCATTGATTAAGTGCCTACTGTAGTGCTTCCGATTATTAACAAATGTAACAAATGTCTGGTTTATCTAAACCTTATGTCAATTTTTATTTAGGATGTTATTGCAGCTTTTACTCAGGATGTTATTCCAGATTCTTACTTGAGCATTTTACACGGACAGGTGAGGGCCAAAGATGATCTTCTCAGAGAACAAAACAAAGAACTGACAGCATTTAGGTATGTATATGTATTTACTTTATCTTCCAGTTATATAAATGTTGGGTCTTTGACAGTTTTAGTACTATATCTAACCTTCGCCACTGTTTGAGAGATGAATTAAATATTTATGTTGAGTTAAATCTTTATAGACAACAACTACAACATGCACGTGCAACTCTCAATTTTAATTATCCGTTGAAGAAACTGGTATATGTGCGTGTGGGGTTTGATTAATATTTAAAAGTTTAAAACTGACATGGATGTATATTGTGTACGGATAGTCTGTATACAGTATATATATGTGTAAGTGTGTATATGTGTTTCTGTATGGAATGAAAAAACAGTGATGTTCATAATTAAGCAGAAACAAAAACAGTCACGACTCTGCTAAGAGCTGTGTAGACCAGCATAGAGCTGTGTTTTCAGTCCTCATCGACTGTATTGATATCATATCTAACTACACTGGATTTGCTTGGTTTACACCTAAGATATGACACAGCAGTAGACTCTGCTACATGATATTAGGTACAAAATGTCGGAGTTTTATATATAGTTCATTCTATTAACTAGATGTTGAAATTTAAAGTTAAGTATGGATGCCATATAAATGATACTCTGTATGAGTCCACTGGTCTCTAGCGGGTTCAGCCTCAACTTCATGGTTGCTGTTGATTCTACTGGTAACTTGATCTGTCTAATCTTAATAAATGCTAGAAGATGTATGCCTTGCATTTGTTGTATGGTGCATTAACTTTTAATAATTCCAGCATCTAATAGACGTCCACGGACTCCAGATTTCGAAAACCCAGATTTCTGCTGTTTGGTTTGTAATATATATTACTGTCTGATCGTCGCACACTTTCTGCAGTGTAAAATCTTTGCTAGTTTATCATGTGATGAACTATCTAATTGGGTAAAATGTGCAGATTTAGTATGACATTTAACTATATGCCAAGCCAAGTGGTTAACCTTGTAAACCTGTTTTATAATCCGTCTCTATATCCGGGATAGTACTATAAATTTAAACTTATTTTTTTCGAAGGCAGACTGTTCAACTTGAAGTTAAGATAAGTTGTGCATACACCTTTTTCTCCACATTATTCTGGTGCATTTCTTACAGCATGTGGTATCTTTTAAGAACTATAAACTGCATCAGTATACATTCATCTTTTTTTTTTTTGCTAAGTGTATACACTCATCTCTTGTAAACTAATGATAGTTATTCTTGCTAATACAGGTAAACATTAACTAACAGCTCTATGTTACAGTTATTCTTTCTAAGTGATCATAACTATACATTCAACTTGAAATTGCAGATAGGGAGCTGGATGTAATTGAGATGGTTGTTTATGGTGATGTGATTCGCCCTGGGAATGAATGTCGTTGCAAATCTGTTGCTGAAATGCGGAAAAATGAAGTGAAAAGATCTCACAGCTGCTTTCAAGTTTTGTCTTTGTATTAGTTGTTTACACTCAAAATGAATGTCGTTGGTTTGATTTGGATAGGATGTTTTTATGTATAAACAAAGCAATCATTTCATTTTTTTTTATAAAAAACCGTTGCATTTGACTTATTTGATGTTACACTATCATAGTTTTAATGTTGCAATAAAAAAGAATGATGTTGCATTTGAAAAAAATGGTATTGCTTAAAAAAAAAATTAGTGTTGCATTAGACTGAAATAGCGTTGCGTTAGATAGTGGACCTCACTGCTGACGTGGCATGCCCCCAATTTGTGACGTGTCATTTGTGGGTCCCACTAATGACACGTCAGCATGCTGACGTGGCACCTGTTTACATGTCAGCATGATGACGTGGCACATTGCTTACATGTCAGCATGCTGACATGGCTGAAATATCTTATGCAACCCCTTGTAGCGTTGCGTTTGCATGCTTTTAGCGTTGCATAAGGCCTCTAACGTAACGCTTTCGTGGTGTTGCAATAGCTTGGCAAAGCGTTGCATTAGGGGTCTTACGCAACGCCAGTATTGGCAACGCCACTCTAGCGTTGCGTAAGACCTAACGCAACGCTTTTCAGGTCTTTTGCAACGCTTTTCGGGGGTTGCATTAGCGCGTTTATGGCGTAGTGTCCATAGTGAGGGAGAGAAAATTAGGAAACCATCGTTTGATTTCTGGGATCAGGTTTTTCCTGAATCTTGGTCTGACAATCTTGGTATGGATGCTGGTACTTATTAATTTATCAAGATGTATCAGAAGAATGACCTAGCACATCATAATTCGAAGCCAGAAGTTAAAGTTCAGAAGCAAAAAGAGAGGCTTGCTGGAATCATTAACAGAATAGGTGCCAGGATAAAACAATCTCTTGATACATATGTACCAGATGAAATTCCTAATGATCGTAGTGTTCCTTTGTATGTACTTCCAATATCAGCAAGAATTGAGACATCAACAGTCTCTGATCACTCTAAAGAGGAGTCAGGATTTGAAGATGTTAGTACACAGAATACTGGTGAAGGACAAGATGATCATATTGCAGCTTCAGATCAGAAAGATGAAGATGTTTGTAACTCTAATCGAGTTTTATTACTTGAATATCATTCTACACAGGTAACTTATTCTACAAGACTTGAATCTGAAGATATTCCAAACACTTTCAACATTGAAGTCAATTCTGAAGTTTTACAAGACATTCAGAAATCACAAGTTGAAATTCAATCAAGACTTCAAACACTTGAAGATAACCAAGTCACAATTATGGAAAATCAAGCAGTTCTGATGAATCTCATTTGTTCTGTTTCTGAATCTCTTGGAATTAATGTTGATGATGTCAAAAAGGGGGAGATAAAGACGATTCAAAGACAACAACACCAGACTGGGGGAACTGGGGGAGATAAAGAACAGACAAAGGGAAATAAAAAGAAGAACTAGGAGTGACATTGGTGAATCTCATCATGGAAGTGGTAAAGGAAAAGAAGCATCAAATAGTTGAATTCTTTCGTCTAAGTACTGGATACTTTGTCTACATCTGAAGAAGGAGAGGTACTTAACTTCATGATTTTTGAATTCATAAATTCTATTCTGGTTGTATTGTTATATGTTTTGACATCAACAACTCAGATTTATGCTTCAGATTTTAAAGCATAAATAGGGGGAGATTGTTAGGAATAATTCATGAGTTGTGATGTTAAGAATAGAATTTTACTTATACTTCTTGTATATCCTGATTTATAAAGGATTTAGCACTTTGTATATAGGATATATGTATTAGACAGTAATCTGTAGAATTAAGTCAGGAACAGTGCATCAAGGACTACATGTCAGGAATTGTGATTGAATCCTGATACGGCAAGTCAAATACTGATAAAGTACTGATGAGATGGTCAGATCCTGATGCAAGATGAAATCCTGATATCAGATTGTGTTACTGATGATGTCATTATGGATGGTACAGAAACTGGCAAATGCTATAAAACAGGATCTTTGTTTGAGGAACAAGCAAGAAGATTTTATGAAGGAAAGAATTTTCTATTGATGGAAACTATCAACTGGATGGCAGAACATTGTCATGTATAGATTATCTTTCTGTAATTAGTTGATAGGTAGCATCATAAATATTCTCTATATATCATTGTAAAAGGTGTTCATGAGGTTTGTAATCGTAAGAATACGAGAGTACAAATAGAGAGAGAGAGATTTGTATTGTCAGCAGCTGCTAAAGGTATTTGTACACCTTTGGTAGAGTTTGTATTTGATCTTATTAATACAAACAAAGTTTGATTCATTCGTTTATTCTTGTTCATATAACCAAGCAAAAATCAGACACGATTATATAACTTGTATTCAACCCCCCCCCTTCTACAAGTTATTCGAGTTAACATAATGAAAATAATAAATTTATTAACTATCATTTTATAATTTATATCAACAAATTAAAATAAATTTGTAATATTTAAAAAAAAATACAATGAATCGCTCAGCGGCAAATCAAAAAAGGAAGCGGCAAAACAAAAATTTAGAATGGGATTAGTCAAACATAGACCTGGCAAAATGGGTCTGGATCCGAAAAACCAAACCGAAATATGTTGAACCGAATCCAAAATTGGAACCGAAATAGATTATCCGAAATTGTATCCGAAACCGAAACAATCTGAATCTGAATCGAAACCGGTTCAATTTAATCAAATCCGATAACGATCTAAAAACCGATTTGACCCGATCCTAAAATTAACCGAACCGGAAATTTAACCAAAAATTTTCCGAAATACTGTATCCAATGATGACCATGTATCCGATTATAATCAGAACCGATCAAATCCGAAACAAAAAATAACTAAATCGAAAAATATCCGATAAAATAGTTTTATATATATTAATATTTTCTTGACCTTTATTTGTTAAGTTTTGTCAAATTTGATATTTTCTGATTTACTATATATTTATTATTGTCATTGGATATTGTTTACGATATTTTGTATATAATATTATTTTAATTCAATTTGCAAATATAAATTAATAAATTCAGCACATAATTAGCAAATAAATAAATATATAAATTCTGCATATTCTGGGTAGAAATTAAAGTGCATTCACTTATATAGCGCTTATTGAAGCGCTGTAAAAGTGTGTGCATTCACCTCCATAGCGCGCTTATGGAAGCGTTACATCAGTGATGTATCTAATTTTGACATATTCGGTCTTATTTAATAAATTTTGACACATGCATTTTTTTAAAAATATTTCTTATTTTTTGAAAATTTAGAAATATCACTAAATTAGATATATCTTGACATCCGTACGGTTGGATCGTCGAGAAATAATTTTAAAAAAACAAAATCAACAATCCGTGACAAAACAGTAGTTACGAGTATTAGTAAATTCGGTAGTTGACTACTAAGATCTCCAACCAAATTAATATTTTATTTTTTGAAAATTTGGGAATATCACTATATTAGATATATCTTGAGATCCGTACGGTTGGATCGTCGAGAAATAATTTTTAAAAAATAGAATCAACGATCAATGACAAAGCACTAGTTACGAGTACTAGTCAATTCGGTAGTTGACTACTATGTTCTACAACCAAATTAATTTTCTATTTTTTTAAAATTTGGGAATGTCACTAGATTAGATATATCTTGAGATCCGTACTGTTGGATCGTCGAGAAATAATGTTTAAAAAAATAGAATCAAAAATCCGTGACAAAGCACTAGTTACGAGTACTAGTCAACTCGGTAGTTGACTACTAAGATCTCCAACCAAATTAATTTTTTATTTTCTGAAAGTTTGAGAATATCACTAGATTTGATATATCTTGAGATCTGTACGGTTGGATCGTCGAGAAATAAGTTTTAAAAAATAGAATCAACAATCCGTGACAAAACACTAGTTACAAGTACTAGTCAATTCGATGGTTGACTACTAAGATTTGAAACCAAATTAATTTTTTATTTTTTACAAATTTGAGAATATCACTAAATTATATATATCTTGAAATCCGTATGGTTGGATCGTCGAGATATATTTTTTAAAAAATAGAATCAACAATCCGTGATAAAACACTAGTTACGAGTACTAGTCACTTCAGTAGCTGACTACTAAGATCTCCAACGAAATTAATTTTTTCTTTTTTGAAAATTTGGGAATATCACTAGATTAGATATATCTTGAGATCCGTACGGTTGGATCGTCGAGAACTAATGTTTAAAAAATAGAATCAACAATCCGTAACAAAGCACTAGCTACGAGTACTAGTCAATTCGGTAGTTGACTACTAAGATCTCCAACCAAATTAAATTTTTATTTTTTAAAAATTTGGGAATGTCACTAGATTAGATATATCTTGAGATCCGTATGATTAGATCGTCGAGAAATAATATTTAAAAAATAGAATCAACAATCCGTGACAAAACACTAGTTACGAGTACTAGTCAATTCGGTAGTTGACTACTAAGATCTCCAACCAAATTACTTTTTTATTTTTTGAAAATTTGGGAATATCACTAAATTACATATATCTTGAGATCCATACGGTTGGATCGTCGAGTTATATTTTTTTAAAAATAGAATCAACAATCCGTGATAAAGAACTAGTTACGAGTACTAGTCAATTCAGTAGTTGACTACTAAGGTCTCCAACCAAATTAATTTTTTATTTTTTGAAAATTTAGGAATATCACTAGATTAGATATATCTTGAGTCCGTACGGTTGGATCTTCGATAAATAATTTTTAAAAAATAGAATCAACAATTCGTGACAAAGCACTAGTTACGAATACTAGTCAATTCGGTAGTTAACTACTAAGATATCCAACCAAATTTTTCTTTTTTTGGTAATATCACTAGATTAGATATATCTTGAGATCCGTACAGTTGGATCGTCGAGAAATAATTTTTAGAAAATAGAATCAACAATCCGTGACAAAGCACTCGTTACGGGTACTAGTCAATTCGATAGTTCACTACTAAAATCTCCAACCAAATTAATTTTTTATTTTTTGAAAATTTGGGAATAACACTAAATTAGATATATCTTGAGATCCGTACGGTTGGATCGTCGAGATATATTTTCTTAAAAATAGAATCAATAATCCGTGACAAAGAACTAGTTACGAGTACTAGTCACTTCTGTAGTTGACTACTAAGGTCTCCAACCAAATTAAATTTTTATTTTTAGACAATTTGGGAATATCACTAGATTAGATATTTCTTGAGATCCGTACGGTTGGATCGTCGAGAAATAATTTTTAAAAACTAGAATCAACAATCTGTGACAAAACACTAGTTACGAGTACTAGTCAATTCGGTAGTTGACTACTAAGATCTCCAACCAAATTAATTTTTTATTTTTTGAAAATTTAGGAATATCACTAGATTATATATATCTTAAGATCCGTATGGTTGGATCGTCGAGAAATAATTTTTAAAAAATAGAATAAACAATCCGTGACAAAGCACTCGTTTTGGGTACTAGTCAATTCGATAGTTGACTACTAAAATATCCAACCAAATTAATATTTTATTTTTTGAAAATTTGGGAATATCACTAAATTAGATATATCTTGAGATCCGTAAGGTTGGATCGTTGAGAATTTTTTTTTTAAAATAGAATCAACAATCCGTGACAAAGAACTAGTTACGAGTACTAGTCAATTCGGTAGTTGGCTACTAAGGTCTCCAACCAAATTAATTTTTTATTTTTTGAAAATTTGAGAATATCACTAGATTAGATATATCTTGAGATCCGTACGGTTGGATCTTCTATAAATAATTTTTAAAAAATAGAATCAACAGTTCGTGACAAAGCACTAGTTACGAGTACTATTCAATTCGGTAGTTGACTACTAAGATCTCCAACCAAATTATTATTTTTATTTTTTTTGGTAATATTACTAGATTAGATATATCTTGAGATCTGTACGGTTGGATCATCGAGAAATAATTTTTAAAAAATAGAATTACAATCCGTGACAAAACACTAGTTACGAGTAATAGTCAATTCGTTAGTTGACTACTAAGATTTCCAACCAAATTAATTTATTTAATTTTGAAAATTTGCGAATATCACTAAATTAGATATATTTTGACATCCGACAGTTGGATCGTTGAGAAATATTTTTTTTAAAACGAAACAAAAAGCCGTAACAAAGTACTAGTTACTAGTACTAGTCAATTTAGTTATTCATTGCTAAGTTCTCAAGCCAAAATAATTTTTCGGTTTTTGGAAAATTTGGGTACATCAAAAAATTAGATATATCTCGACAATCCGATCCGAACCGAATGTTCCTACTTCCAAACAAAATCCGATCCGAACAGTAAAAATCCGAAAGAAAACCGAACCCAATTTGATCCGATCTTAATCCAAAATTTATCCGATTTTAATCAGAATTTTACCCGAACCGAATCAGATCCGATCCGAACCGAACATGCTCTAAGTAGTACCTTAACCAAAAGTGGATCCGAACCGAATCAGAACTGATCCGAACCGAACATGCTCTAAATAGAACCTTAACCGAAAGTGGATCCGATCCGAAGCAGATCTGATCCGAAACCGATCCGTTTACCCGATTTGCCAGGTCTAGTCAAACATAAGTTGGGGAAAACAATTGGGGGGCAAAAACACTTATCTCATCTATCACCTCTTTCACTGACATCTCTCGTTTCTCTCGAGATACAGTTAGGGTTCAACTGATTCAATTAAGATTCGAGTTAGGTTAATCGAAGGACCCAATTAGGATTTGAGCAAGGTTAATCGAAGTTTGATTGAAGGATTCAATTAGGGTTAATCAAAGTAGGGTTTGTGTTTGAAGGTGTTTGCTATCAATTTGAGGTATAAATCTCTCTTTAAATGCTTCAATTTGTGTATAGTTTTTGTGCTAACCGAGTTCAAGCTATTTACAGGTAGGGTTTCAAGGCGAGGCAAGGTTTCAAGGCGATGGCTTTCGCGAAGGAGGTGGTTGTCGGAGAGGTTAGTTTATTGCTACCGGGATCTACACATTTAGCTAAGTTCATGAAACCCCTTTTCTCAATATATCAAGCAGAGATGTTACAGTATTAGTTTAATTGTCTCTATTTTTGAAGATGTAGCTAGATTGTCTAGTCTAGCATTAGATTTAATACTTTTTGACTTTTGGTCTTTTTAAAACTTCTACCCTCGGATAAATACTAGATTCCGAGATGGAAACCTGTGAACAGGACAAGTCGATGTTAAGAAGAAGGCTTCATGCATCTGCTGTTGTAATTGAAAGATAGGTATGACCTGAAACCATAAAATATGGTGGCAATATACACGATTAGACTTAACCTTGTACTAAAGCTTTGAACTTTTGTAAAGAATCAAATGCTTCCCATGACAAACCTTATATAGAAGAAGGTCTAGTTCTAATTTGAATTGTAGTATGAATGTTAGGTTTGAGAAAGTATATATTTATATATTTGCTTTCACACAAATAATAAGTTCTTTATAATTATGTTGGGTATGTATCTGCTACAAATAATAAGTTCTTTATCCTAAGATTTGCCATCTGTTTGGAGGTCTAAATTGTAAATCTAATTTGGAGATCTACCAATTTCTACTTTAACTTAAAACTATGAAGTATGATGAGGCTTTGGTTGTGGATATAATCTTGTCTTAATAAGCATGACCATTCCTATAATATGCTATATTAGTATGAACTGACTTTTGGGGTTATTTGTAGGAAACTCAGATGACAGTTTCAGTAACAGGAGTGATAGGCTTTATAGGTAGAAGGTTGGTGAAAAGACTGCATGCAGGTTATGATAACTCAACCTTCTTGTAACCCTACAGAAAAAAACGAATATCACGAATGTGCCTATCATCATTCAGTTATATGTAGTATTTATTCGACAAATTCTAGACTTAACCTTGTACTAAAGCTTTGAACTTTTGTAAAGAATCAAATGCTTCCCATGACAAACCTTATATAGAAGAAGGTCTAGTTCTAATTTGAATTGTAGTATGAATGTTAGGTTTGAGAAAGTATATATTTATATATTTGCTTTCACACAAATAATAAGTTCTTTATAATTATGTTGGGTATGTATCTGCTACAAATAATAAGTTCTTTATCCTAAGATTTGCCATCTGTTTGGAGGTCTAAATTGTAAATCTAATTTGGAGATCTACCAATTTCTACTTTAACTTAAAACTATGAAGTATGATGAGGCTTTGGTTGTGGATATAATCTTGTCTTAATAAGCATGACCATTCCTATAATATGCTATATTAGTATGAACTGACTTTTGGGGTTATTTGTAGGAAACTCAGATGACAGTTTCAGTAACAGGAGTGATAGGCTTTATAGGTAGAAGGTTGGTGAAAAGACTGCATGCAGGTTATGATAACTCAACCTTCTTGTAACCCTACAGAAAAAAACGAATATCACGAATGTGCCTATCATCATTCAGTTATATGTAGTATTTATTCGACAAATTCCAGTGGTTTAATGTTTGGGGTTTCTGATAAAATCATATTTGTCCATGTAGGTGTAACTTAGTATGTCACACCATTTTGTTATGTAGTTGTAATCTTTGTTATTTCCAAGTGAAGTGTTTTTAATGTATTACAATATCCCCACCTATCTAGTAGACATAAGTGACATGGTATAACTTCCAACAGGAAAAACCTCTATGCGAGAATGCAATCTTAGACAAAAAGTATAGTTATAAACTTGATGTTTTGCGAAGAAAGTTTTGTTGACGCAATAGTACAAAAATATTATGTTTATGCTTATAATATGACCATATAAAGGTAGGTGTCACAAAATACATGTACTATCAGGGGCGGCACCATGTGGAAATGACATTTCGCCCTGGCCCACCCTGAAATTTTTGAGTGTATATATGTTTGCAATGTTTGTGCAGCCAGGTTGATCAAGTTGCCATGTTAGGTTAGAAGCCCCCTGAAATTTTTTAGTGTATCCTTTTCATGTTCTATAAACACATGGTCTCTCTATAAATACCCTTTTGTTGGGATTTATGGGTGATAGATCAGACAACTTAACTAGATTAATTGGTATACTTAGTTTTATTAAGTAGAACATACTGTCATAGCCATAAGTGTATTCTTGTAATTAAATAAATACTGTCATGTAATAATTTTAATTCTTGGAAGAAGTTCGATTATGTTCAAGCCTCAAGGAATACAGAAGTTCGACAGCAGGAATAAAAGTTACTGTCAAGTATTGACAGTAAGGTTATAAGGAAACAGCATGTTGCCAGCAAGTTTCATTGAGTCGACAGCAAGTTTCAACTTGACAGCAACATTGACGGAGATTCTGATGACAGCAACTTTCATATATATAGTTTGCGACAACAAGTTTGGAATTCTTGACAGCAATCTCTGCGGGAATTCATACTGTCAAACAAAGCACAATTCTTTGACAACAACCTTTGCGGCAAACATACTGTCATATAGAATCAACTTGATTTAGGAATTTTCCAAGTCAAATTAAGTGACAGAATACATGTTCAAAAGAAGCAGGCGTGCTGCAACATTAAAACTTTACAGCAAGCTTGAAAGTCTATAACAGAAGCTCGAGAGATCACATGGAGCAACCTGTAAAATATAGAGCAAGATAAATTTAACAACTGCTAGATCTGGGTGGCTCAAATGTGGAAAGCATATAAAGTTACTTTGTGTGTGTCACATGGGAATAAATCATGTAATGAGCTGCAAAAATAATATGATAGCAACTCAACAACCCATGTTGATAGTGATAGTATAGTAGAAAAAGATCCAACTATCACTCTATAAATAGAACACTCTATTGCATGATAGAAAATAACTCTACAACTGTAATCTCTTGAGAATTCAAAGCTTGAGAATTATTTTGTTCTCAAGGTTGTAGCAAAACCTCGCAAAATAAATAAAACAATTATTTTGTGAAACATCGTGTTAGATATTACTTGTGATTGTATTTCTTCTACTAGTAAATTACAAACTCTATTTAAGTTGTTGAAATAGTTTTTGAAATTTATTAGTATTGCATTCAACCCCCCCTTCTGCAATACTTTCCGGGACCAACAACTGGTATCAGAGCATTCAGATTAATACACATATCTGAGATTCAAATGGCAAGTATTCAAAGGTCAAGTAATATCAAGATTCCAGCTTTTGATAAAGAAAACTACAACATATGGAAAAAGAAGATCATGTTATTTATCAAAGCTCAGAATCCACTATTCCTAGGTATTCTTGAAAATGGCCCCTTCGTTCTTCAAAAGGAAATTCCATCTGCTACAGTTAATGATGTAGTAATCCCAGCTCATTGGGTTGCTAAGAAGCCTACTGAGTATAATGACTCAGAAAAAGAAAAGGTAGCCCTGGATGATCATCTGCAACTCATTCTGCTAGATGCACTTACCCTGGACAAAGCTATGAATGGAAATATAATAGTATGCAACTATGCCAGGGATATGTGCAAAAAGATAGAGCTGTTGTGTGAAGGAAGTGAAGAGGTTAGAGAAAATCAAAAACAAATATTGGTGTCACAATATGAAGCGTTTATGGCCAAACATGGAGAAGAACTAACTCACATGTTTGAAGGATTTAGCAAATTGATAGCTGAGCTCCAGATCCATGGAAAGTTTTATGAAAGAAAGGAGGTCAATATCAAGTTTCTGCTAACTCTTCCAGAACATCTCGAGCATAGAGTTACAGCTATTAGAGAAGGAAGAGATTTAAACTCTGTCTCCCTTGAAACATTGTATGGAGTTCTTAAATCATATGAACTTGAATATTATCAAAAGAGAGCCATACAAAGTGGATCCAAGGGAATGAAGGCAAACAAGGCTGGTGCTCTAGTTGCTCAAGGACCATCATACTTCCAATCAAGTGAGCAAATTCAAAGTGCTCAACAGCCTCAATTTTCATCTGTGAAAATTGAAGAAGTGGTTGAGGATGAAGAAAAGGTTGTCCTTCAACTAGAAGATGTTGAAGATGAAGAATTCTACTCTCTAGAATAAATGGAGAAAATGGATAATCCAACCATGGCTTTTATGGCAAGGAAATTAAAAAATATAAGGTTCAGAAGGAACAAACCATACAAGCCTCAAGGTCAATTTCAAAGATATAACCAAGGAAGTTCATCAAAACCTGCTTCTGGCACCAAGGGTGGATACAAAACAGGAATGGTGGAAAGGTCAAAATTTAGATGCTACAACTGCAATGAACTTGGTCACTTTGCTACTGAATGCAAGAAACCAAAACAAATTCAAAGAATGGAGAGAGGAACTGGAAGTCAAATCAAGAAAGGACAAGGAAAAGCCTATGTGGCTAAAGAAAAATGCTGGGATGAATCTGATGATGAAGAAGAAGAGGAATTCGTGAATCTAGCCTTGATGGCTAGAGAGAATGAAGAAGCATCAACCTCTTCAAGTCAGGTACCATATCTAGTTTTGCTAGATATGTCTTTAAATGACTATAAGCAAACCATTGAGGAAATGAGTACTGAAATGTTTAATATTCACACTAGTTTATCTGCTGCAAATGAAGAAATTGCTAGATTAACTAAGGAAAATGAAACACTCAAATCCAACAATGATGTACTGTTGCTTAAGACCACTTCTATTGATTCCTTAGCTCAGGAAAACGAGAGATTAAAAAATGATTTAATCTGTGCTAAAGAGATAGAGGAATATCTTAGAAAACAAATTTCTGAAAATGAATTTAAGCTTAAGGCATTTAGGAATTCCTCTAAAATAGTTCAAGAGTATCATGAGAAACATACTGAAAGTAAAAAGATAGGTATAGATTATGATTACAGCAGGAGACCTGGTAAAGAGGCTGTTATACAGAACAATAATGAAAACAATACTGTTAGACCACACATCCTCAAAAATGTGAGCAAACCAATTTTCAAAAGTATAGAGTTTGAGGTTGATGAAAATTCCCTAATTGTTAATCAAGAACTCTGTGATGAAGATGAGAGGGCTGACAGTGTATCTAAGAAAGAAAAAGATTCTGTCAAAATTACTATGATAGAAACCTTATCAAATAGCCCGACCAAGTGATCAAAAGATACTGTCACAAAGAATGAGACAGTAATTTTCAAAGATACTGTCAAGAAGACACCCAAGACAGTAACTTTCAAATCTACTGTCAAGACAGCAAGTACAAAAGGTGCTGTCAAAAATAGCTCGACAGTACCTTCTGAACATATTGTCAAGACAGTTGTCTCCAAGTCTAAGAACAGAAATGGGAAGCTAGGCATTGATAAAAAGAATAATTATGCGTATGTTAAGCAGGCACCCAGGAAACTTTGCAATAATTGTGGCTCTTCACATCATTTAACTAATGTTTGTAAGAAATCAACTAGTAGCATATCTAATGCAACAGAGTTGAAAGGGAACTTACATAGAACCCCCATTATGCAAAGAAAAATGGTTGTCTGTAATAACATTGATTGTATGCCATGCAAAATTACTGCCATGAGTACAGGTTTTAATTTGCAAATTTCATTTACTGAATTATGTTCTTATATGCAATCTGCAAAGACTTCTTAATCCACTAAAGATAGTGAGAAGGCTGTTCTAACTAAGAAAAAGTCTAAGTCAATGTCTAAAACTAAGTGGGTAATAAAAGAAGTCAAGGAACCATCTTCTGATAACATTGTTTCAAATATTGATAAAGTTTCTGATGATACTGAGTCTGCAAGACCCAACAAGACTTGGGTACCAAATGCAAATTAAACTCTATCCGTCTTGCAGGGAAAGAAAGGTAAACAGGTCATGTGGATAATCGACAGTGGATGTTCCAAACACATGACTGGTGATATATCCCTGCTATCACAATATGTTGAGAAGGACTGTGTGAAGATTGTCAAATGGGAAAACTAAGGAAAGCAATGCATAAATCAAAACAAGTCAACACTAACACTGAAGCACTCAAGTTGATTCACATGGATCTTTTTGGACCAGTGAATGTTCAATCACTATCCAGAAAAAGATATGCACTGGTCATGATAGATGACTATTCTAGGTATACTTGGGTGAAATTTTTAGAATCAAAAGATGAAGCTGCTCAAGAAATCATTGATCACATAAGGGTACTTGACAGGACCCCTGGAGCAAAAGTTCAATTTCTAAGAAGTGACAATGGAACTGAATTCAGAAATGCTACACTTGGAAACTTCTGCAAAGATCAAGGGATTGTTCAACAATTCTTTGCTGCAAGGACTCCACAGCAAAATGGAGTTGTAGAAAGGAAAAATAGGACACTCATTGAAGCTGCAAGGACTATGTTGAGAAATGCTAAATTACCAACATATTTCTGGGCAGAAGCCATCAACACTGCTTGTTACACACTGAACAGAACACTAATCAACAAGGCTCATGGTAATACTCCTTACTATCTTTTGACAGGAAAGAAACCAACTGTTAAGTACTTTCATGTCTTTGGAAGCAAGTGCTTTTTAATGAAAGACAACCATGAAAGAAGAGGAAAATTTGATACTTAAGCATATGAAGGAATTTTCATGGGATATGGGCTAGAAAGGACTGCCTATAGAGTCTATATCATGGAGCACAAGACAATTGAAGAAAGTGTAAATGTCACATTTGATGAAACCAAGTTTCCAAGATTACATGAGGATGGTCAAATGCAACCCTTTAGATTTGAGAATCAAAGATACTTGGAAATAGAAGAATGTGTTGATGAAGAACCTAGTCTCACTCAATCAATGGGATATGAGAAAGAAACTGTCAATGCTCATGATCTAAATCAAACCTCAGCCCAATCACAGACAATATCAGGCTTCAATCAACAAGATTGTGAAACTGGTGAAATTGAGCTAAATGAGCAGAACAATGAAAATAGCGGAGAATCAAATCCTCATGCTAATGAAAGTCAATCTAATCAATCAAGAATCTTGCCTCAATCAACCAAGTGGAACAGAGATCATACCAGTAATCTAATTATTGGAGATCCCACTACTGGTTCCGAGACCAAAAGGAAAATCAGTTATTGAGACAAAATGGGTCTTCAGAAACAAGATATATGAAAGTGGGAATGTGACAAGAAATAAAGCAAGGCTAGTGGCCAAAGGTTACTATCAATAGGAAGGGATAGATTATGATGAAACATTTGCACCTGTTGCCAGACTTGAAGCCATAAAAATTTTCTTAGCCTTTGTTGCACACTGCAAATTCAAGGTATTTCAAATGGATGTCAAAAGTGCCTTTCTAAATGGAGAATTAGAAGAAGAAGTGTATGTTGAATAGCCTCCTGGATTTGAGAATGACAAACTACATAACTTTGTCTACAAGCTATTCAAGGCTCTATATGGTTTAAAGCAAGCACCAAGAGCCTGGTATGACACACTATCCACTTTTCTCCTGGAAAATCAATTTGTAAGAGGTATGGTGGATAAAACTTTATTCTATAAATACCATGGCAAAGACATCATCCTTGTGCAGATATATGTTGATGACATAATTTTTGGTTCAATAAATGAAAAAATGTGTGAAAAGTTCTCATCTCTAATGAGAAACAAGTATGAAATGAGCATGATGGGAGAATTAGCATTCTTTCTTGGTCTCCAAATCTATCAGAAGAAGGATGGAATCTTCATCTGTCAATCTAAGTATGTCAAAGAACTTCTCAAGAAGTTTAACTTAGAAGATTCATCACCTGCCAAAACCCCTATCTCAACAGCCACCAAATTAGAGTTAGATATATCCTAAAGGCAAGAAAGTGGATTCTAGTACATAAAGAGGCATGGTTGGATCTCTACTTAATTAAACAGCTAGCAGACCAGACATAATGTTTGCTACATCTCTTTGTGCAAGATTTCAGGCTGATCCAAAGGAATCACACTTAGTTGCAATCAAAAGAATTTTTAGGTATCTCAAAGGCACTCCAAATTTAGGCCTTTGGTATCCTAAGGAAACTGGATTTGACTTGATTGGATACTCTGATTCAAACTATGCAGGGTACAAGATTGATAGAAAAAGTACTACTAGAAGCTGTCAATTTCTTGGGAGGAGATTGGTGTCATGGTTTAGTAAAAAGTAACATTCAGTTTCTACATCAACTGCCGAAGCTGAATATATTGCAGCTGGAAGTTGCTGTGCACAGATACTTTGGATGAAGAATCAGTTAATGGATTATGGACTAGAGATGTCAAACATTCCTATTTATTGTGACAACACTAGTGCCATATCCATATCAGACAATCCAGTTCAACACTCCAGAATAAAACATATTGATATAAGGCATCATTTTATCAGGGAGCATGTTGAAAAGGGAGATGTAAAATTGGTTTATGTTCCAACAGACAAGCAACTTGCAGACATATTCACCAAGCCACTGGATGAAGCAACATTTACCAGGTTGGTGAGTGAATTAGGAATGCTAAATCAGGTATGATTATCTAACTGGTTTATCAATTCTCGATCGCAGCTCATGACAGAAACTTTCAAGGTACTGTCATTAGAAGGTACTGTCATGAAAAGTTACTGTTCTAGGTGCTACTTGTTCAGACAGCATGTTTGTTATGACTATGCTAAAAGGATTTTTAGATATCATGTTTGCTATGACTATGCTAAAAGGATTTTTAGATATCATGTTTGCTATGACTATGCTAAAAGGATTTTTAGATATCATGTTTGCTATGACTATGCTTAAAGGATTTTTGGATATCATGTTTGCTATGACTATGCTAAAATAGTTTTACATGTCTGTCTTATTACGGTAATAAGTAATCAAGTGTCCTTAACTTAAGTTGTGTGTGAATAGTGACAGCACGATTTTGCACCTAGTTTACTGTCAGATAAACTTACTGTCATTCATTAAACTGATTGACAGAAATGTTGTTAGCGCACAGGTTGCTGTCAATGAAAGTTGCCGTCACGAGAAAATTGCTGTCAAAAATAGTGGAGAGAAAGAAAAGTGCACAGATTACTGTCAATTGAAAAGTTGCTGTCACGGGAAGTTGCTGTCAAAGATAGTGGAGAGATATATATACATTAATGTATATATATATATATATATATAATTTTAATCCTACAATCCACGATCTAATAGCAACTGCCACGTAATATAGCAAGTGGGGTTAATGGGTAAAATCATTACAACATGTTCAATTAAGACAAGTAAACACGATTCATCTTATAACTGAATCTACCGTTTAATCTACTATCACTTTCATTTGCAAAACCTTTCAACCTTCTACATCCAAAAACCATATTTTCTCTCTCACCTTTCAGAACATTCATCAATGGCACCCAAACAATCTATTGCCCAAAATAACTTTGCCGGTATTCATTCTCCTGGTGATGCCGGTGAAAACTTCAAAGGACTAGTTTCATTCATGAATAAATCCTACTTAGGTCATGCAATAACCTCAACCCCTAAGCTTGATATTGAAAGAATCGAAAAATTCTGGAAATCTACCAGTATTCAAGGAACTGAAGAGAATGAGGCAATTAACTTCAAAATAGATGGTGTAAACCATTCTCTTTCAGTAAATGATATTAATAACGCCTTGGGCATTGTTTTGGCTAGTGAAGAAAGTTTTCAGGGCTTAGCAAACGATGACACTCTGAAGAGGTTCTTTCTGAAGATTGGGTATTCTGGTTCTAAACTTGAAGAAACCTCTGATAAATGGTATCAAACGGGAGAAATGGACAGGAAGTTTCTAAGAAAGGAGTGGAGCATGATCTTTGACGTCATGGTGAAGGTGTTCTCTACCAAGTCAACAGGCTGGAATGGAATACCCTCATATATCAAGAAACTCACTCATTCTTTAGTTCATGGATACAAAGTGAATGTTGGAAAGCTAGTCATGGCACAATTGAAAAACGCCATAGGAAAAAAGGTATATATATACCCTCGCTTTTTAACAATGTGTATTAATCATATTTGTGGTAATGTTGTAGATGCTCCTCATTCTGAGGAATGTCTTGTTTTGAAGAAAAACACACACACATCTCTCAACACACAAAATTTAAATGCACATATTCCACTATGTTTCACACAACACATGGTTAATCAAGAGCCCAACCTTGATTATCCATTACCTACGGGGTATACTGCTTTCACAATTGAGAATGAAACTGAATTAGACATAAATTCAGTTAACCCATATTCTACACCATACATTCCACCTAGGGACTCTAGACTGCCCAAAGCCCTTAAAATAGCAAAACAAGAATCAAAGAAAAGATCCATACAGAATGTCACTGGTGAAAATGTTGAGAGTCAAGAGGGAGTTACTGCATCTATTGCAGAAAATAAGGATGGTAGTGAAAAAGAACCCACAGTAGCCCCTTCTGAACCTAAGAAAAAGAGAGCTAGAAGGGCCAAGGTTACTGTCAGCCACCCTGCAGTTTCCCAAAAGACTGTAGAGGATAATAGGGAAATTAACTTACCTCTAGGTGTCTCTTCTCAACAAGAGACATCTATTGAAATTGGCCTGTCTCCCAAGGCATCTTGTGAAGAGTCTGCACAACCTCAAGAACACACTCTTGAGGAGCCTATACTTGAAGAAATTCACAGAGAGTTAGGGCACAGTGAGGACTTTATCCCTACTTTTGATGTTCCACAATTTTCCTCTGTGGAACAGCCAAATGATCCATCTAAGCTTCATTCTTCTACTTTCATTCCCACATCTATTTTTTCTTCAGTTCAACCTAGAGAGGGGGACAGTACCAACCCCTCAGGTTTTGATCATCCATCTCAAACCATGGATGAGCACTCATCAAGTGGTCCGCAATAACCCATTTCTCAAAGTGAAATGGATACCACTCCTTCAAACACTGGATTAGATCAAGGTGAATTTTTGTCAGAAATTGAAACAGCCAGCATCGTGATCGATTCCCTCAAAGCATCTTACCCTAGGGAAGTTGCTGTCACAGCCAAAGTTGTTGTCAAGGACAACCCAGAAGGTTCTGTCAAACAATCAAGTGACAGTAACATTCTGGTCAAAGATACTGTCACGAGCCTTCCTAAAGTTGCTGTCAACATCCCTTCTGATAGTAATTTATTGGTGAAAGATGTAGTCAACCCTGCTCAACCTCAATTTCAGGAAGGATTAATTGAGGACATCTCTGATGATGACATCCCACTCTCTAAGGCTTTTAAGGTAAAATCTAAATCATCTTTCTCTTCATTGCATGCTAGTACTACTCATACTCATGCATCTAGGATGAGTGAGGGAGAACAAAAGAAAAGAGAGATAAAAGAAAAGAGAAGTGAGCCTAAAAATGAGAGGCAGCCAAATGTGCTGGCAAAAGGTGAGGGACTTAAGCATGTCCAGAGTGAAAATGAGGGAGCCATTTATCAACAGGCATTAGGCCTTGAGGGATTAATTGTGAGCGGTGATGAGATCACCAGAAAAGACAATGAGAGTGTGAGAACCCCAACAGCCTCCATGCCCCAGACTTATTCATTACCTCCAAAGAAGCTTAGGTCTGGTGGTCCTTCTGCAACCATAAATGACAAGCTCCAAGCTATTGAGAATAGATGTGCTACAATGGAGAGCCAGCTAGACACTCTGTCCTCTACTGTGAAAACTGGATTTGCTGAGATTCAAGCAACTCTGTTGTCTCTTACTTCTCTCATCAATGCTGTCAACTTAACTAAGGGGGAGAAAGTAATAGATCAGAAAGAAGCTGAGCAACCAGGAAGAAAAATGAAGTCACAAGGGGAAGCTGAAAGATAGGGGGAGCAAAGGAGTAAGGGGGAGCAAAGAGAAACTGTCATAGCCTCTGGAAATGGGAAATTTTTTGAAACTGAAGTAGATGGGGAGACAATGATAGTATCTGATGAGGAGGTATTGGAACAGATACAAAGAAATCAGGCATCTTCCATCAAAATCAGTGAACCAGTTCTTGAAAAGAAAGAATCTACATTGGAGAGTTTTTGGAGAGAAAATGAGGAGTCTAATAGGATGGGTAAAGGCAAGGGCAAGCTACCTGAATATGTGAATCCTTCAGAGTTGATTACGTGGACTAATGGAAGCACATACTCTCCAGAAGAAGCTGATTCTATGATGATAAGTCATATGGAGAGCACCTTGAATAATAAGGATGAGGAATTCAACACTCTGATGAATGAAGCAATCACAGAATCTGGAGGAAAACCTGCTAAGTTGGCAGAAGCTTTGAAAGAAAAGATTGTCAATCTTTCTATGAAGATTAGCTCAGAGAAGAGGTGGGCAGTTGAAGTGTTCCTAAAGAGTGGACATTCAATATTCATAACAATGCAACTGCTAGAAACTTTCTCTTCCAGAGTGCAATACATCCTTGGGATTATTGTCAAGAAAAAGTCTACCATCTTTGATGAAAGTCTCTATCTGCAACTGAGTACAATGGTTAACAGTAAACTTCCAGAAATATGTCTCCAACCATATGGTGTAAGCCTTAAACAGACAACAGCCAAAGGAACTAAAGGACTTGGGTTCTTAACTCTTGAAGGCAAAACATCTCTACAAAGAAAAGTCATCATAGATGTACTTAAGTTGTTGCTGAAAGCACCCATCACCAAGGAAAGGATTCAAGCAGTTAAAGATATCCATAAGATAATGGCAAAGAGAGATGTGGAATACAGTGCCAAAATTAAGAAGCTCATTGCCAAAGTAAATGAAAGCAGAAATGCTCAAGGTGGAAACTGCTCCTTTGATGACACCTTGGATAAAGATGGTGATTATAATGAAGGTGGAGGTGAAGCTGGAGGAGCTAAAGAGTCAGAAAAGGGAAACTCTTCAAAAGAGCAATCCCAAGCTAAAAAAGATGAGCCAAAGGAAACTTCAGAAACTCCTGGAACAAGCAAAGAAAATAAAGAAAAGAAGGAAGAAAAGGAAATACTTGAAGCATTGAAGACTAATCAAGTAGAAATGGAAATTGACAGTATCTATACTGAAAAAGATACTGTCAACAAAGATGCTATCAAGAAAAATGAAGTTACTGTCAGGGAAGAAGAAGACACTGTCAGAAGCCCTATCAAAGATGCTGTCAAAGAAGCTACTGTCAAATCATCGAAGACAGGAAGAATAAAAAGAAAAGCAAACAAGAAGATAAAGGGAAAGACTGTCTATTCTGGACAAAGAAAAGCTACAGGTCTAGGGCTTAAGAAACCAATCATGAGCAGAAGGATGAACAACCTTGAACAACTACAAGAGAAAGCCAAAGAAACAATCACTTCTGTATCCATAGAGTTGGATGAGTCAAAAGAAAAAGTAACAAGATACATTCTATGGGAAAACAAAGAAAGATTGATTATGGTAGAACCTGATTTCACTCAGATATCAAAATCAAAAGTAATATCCAACAGTCTAGTTCAAACCCAAGCACTTGTAAGAAGAAGAATTGATTATTTCAATTTGGAAAGAATGGTTGAACTCTTGGAAAGCTATGGTGATATCTCTGAAAAGATCATGGATAATGTTCATAAGTACTATGCAACCAGACATGCTGAATTCATTGAAAAGCATGGTGATTGGACACTTCAAAATGATGAAGATGTTTATGAAGCTCTAGGTCTGGAAAATGAAGAAGATAATCCTATTCCTAAGTATGACTGGAAAGAAATGGAGAAACCTTATACAAGGTCAGAAATGAATAGATATGAAGCTGAACAGAAATTCAAAGAAGAATTAGCCTCAAGACAAAAATCTCGTCAAAAGATAGAAGAGGAGATTGAAGCTAAATTGAAGGAAAGCAGCAGTAGACTCAACAAGCTAAACAGTGATAGATCAAACTATAAGCCAATTGTACTGGACAATCCTTTGAGAATCATATATGGCAGAGAAGAAATCTATGTAGACAGCTTTTCAAAGTTGAAAACCAGTGTGCTAAAAGAACGGTTCTGGCATGTGGTAGGATCATCAAACAAGCTTGAAGCACTATGTTCTTGGGAGCTAGACATGATTTTTGATCAAAGGAAAGGAGAGGATCCTAGCTTGGACAAATTAAGAAGGGAAACTTTAAATCAGCTTCCTGGCAGAAGATTCAAGATGGAGGGAGATATGTTAAAATTCAGATCAATTGTCAAGCAAAATGTTCATTGGATGGAACTTAGAGATGCATTAAATTCTGCTCCCTCAATGATCAGGAAATATATTATGGAAAATGAAGATGATGCACAGTCCCCTGAAGAAAAAGAGTTAATTGAAAAACTCAGAAGGGCTCTGAGGGAAAAGGAGCAAGATGAAAGTTCAAATCAAGCTAAGTAAAGATTTTTTTTTGGGAATACTTGATTTTTAATTATGAACTTTTATAATCATTGTTTGAAAACAATCTAGATTAATCACATTTTTCAGAAATGAAGGGTTTATTCATTCTGATCTATGTTAGTTAAGTTGTCAGCATGATATATCTGTAAATTTGTTATTATTGTCCATAAAAACAAATTGGGGGAGATTGTTGAGATTTATGGGTGATAGATTAGACAACTTAACTAGATTAATTCGTATACTTAGTTTTACTAAGTAGAACATACTGTCATAGCCATAAGTGTATTCTTGTAATTAAAAAAATACTGTCATGTAATAATTGTAATTCTTGGAAGAAGTTCGATTATGTCCAAGCCTCAAGAAATATAGAAGTTCGATAGCAGGAATAAAAGTTACTGTCAAGTATTGACAGTAAGGTTACAAGGAAACAGCATGTTGCCAGCAAGTTTCATTGAGTCGACAGCAAGTTTCAACTTGACAACAACATTGGCGGAGATTCTGATGACAACAACTTTCATATATATAGTTTGCGACAGCAAGTTTGGAATTCTTGACAGCAATCTCTGCGGGAATTCATACTGTCAAACAAAGTACAATTCTTTGACAACAAACTTTGCGGAAAACATACTGTCATATAGAATCAACTTTATTTAGGAATTTTCCAAGTCAAATTAAGCGACAGAATACATGTTCAAAAGAAGCAGGCGTGCTGCAACATTAAAACTTTACAGCAAGCTTGAAAGTCTATAACAGAAGCTCGAGAGATCACATGGAGCAACCTGTAAAATATAGAGCAAGATAAATTTAAAAACTGCTAGATCTGGGTGGCTCAAATGTGGAAAGCATCTAAAGTTACTTTGTGTGCGTCACATGGGAATAAATCATGTAATGAGCTGCAAAAAGAATATGACAGCAACTCAACAACCCATGTTGATAGTGATAGTATAGTAGAAAAAGATCCAACTATCACTCTATAAATAGAACACTTTATTGCATGATATAAAATAACTCTACAACTGTAATCTCTTGAGAATTCGAAGCTTGAGAATTATTTTGTTCTCAAGGTTGTAGCAAAACCTCGCAAAATAAATAAAACAATTATTTTGTGTAACATCATGTTAGATATTAATTGTGATTGCATTTCTTTCACTAGTAAATTACAAACTCTATTTAAGTTGTTGAAATAGTTTTTGAAATTTATTAGTATTGCATTCAACCCCCCCCTTCTACAATACTTTCTGGGACCAACACCTTTCTAGACATTGAGTTTCCATGAATTGTAATAGCTGAAGAAGGTGATTGGAAAAATTGTATTCAAGGTTCTTCAGCTGTTGTAAATCTAGCTGGAATGCCTACAAGCACAAGATGGTCACCTGAGGTTTGTTACCAAATTAACAACTGAATCTGTACAATATTAATAGTCAAAATTTCAGGCGCTATGCTTGGGTGCCTATTGTATTATTTCAACCATGTACTGATGCATATATGAATTGTCTAATTGTTCGATTTATATTGGACTTCTGCTATGAATTTAATGCTTAGCTTCTAATTTTTCAATTTTCTATCCAGTCAAACTTACTTCATCCACCTTTTGCTGCAGATCAAGAAAGAGATCAAGCAGAGCAGGATTAAGGTCACCTCAAAGGTTATCTTTGGATTTTGTATCCTCCCTCATTTAGAAAGAGTCCAAGAAAAGTTTCTCTTTACAATTTACTCAAGTTTCTAATACTACAGCTTCTAGGGGTGAGCAAAAAAATCCGAAAACCGGATATCCTTATTTTTTATCCGATATCCAATTTGAAAAATCCAAAAATTTGGATATCCGATCCGAAAAATCCGGACCGGATATCCGATCCGATTTTTTTTAATAAATTCGGATACGGATCCGGATCACAAAATTACAAGATAGCGGATATCCGGATCCGATCCGGTTTTGTTATATTTAATTAAAAATTATAATATATATATATAATATAATATATAACATCTAATGAATTTTTTTAAGAACGCGTTAACCCTAAAATTGACTCCAAGAATGGTAGAAACTTTGATTTGTGCGCAAGATTGGTTGCGGACTTCTAAGCATCCTTTTATCATAGAAGAGAGTTTACTCGAGCTAGAAAAATTGGAAGAAGGTTAGTTTGATATTCGTTGTTATTATAATAATAGTAATATTTCAGTTACTTAATTATATGCATGTTCTAATTATTTTTTTCTGTTCTTGGTTTATAGGTATGGAGAACTTGACACTAGAGCAACCAGTGATACTCATTGACGAGACAGTTGATGATTTGTGAATGATCAGTGTGTTCCTCTTCTGCAATTATCACTTTCTGAGTCTTAAGGGAGTGTTATTTCTATTATCATTCCGTATTTGTTTTGCTAAATATTTCAATATTTTTGTTGGATCTTGTTAGTTGTTACTGTGGTATTAATATCAGCCACTATTATTAAATAAATTGAAATCTCGATTTTGTTATTTTCTGAATCTGTTTGATAATTATATCAATGTGCTTATTTAGATGGGAGTTAATGTCATATAGTGTTCTGAGAAATGCATATTCTATCCTAGCAGCTATAGGCAATTACATATCTTCCTAGATTTTTGAAAATGAAGCTAGACAATCTTTACATTTGTTTAATATACAGTATATGTCTATGTGTTCATATTAAGTATTAACAAAGTTATTTGTAGAAGTTTATATCAAATTTCAAGAAATTCGGAAGGTGCCACCGTGCCAGTGGGTAATGCCACGGTTGCTGCAATTATTTAACTTCACCATTATGGTCATTTTGCTGCAACATCTTCATGTAGCTGTTTGATTCATAATCTTATAACATACAAAAATTCGCACCTTCAGGTATGCTTAACTTGGAAATAAGTAAGCGCAGATCAAGTCTCATTGTTAGTTAATCGGAAAATTATAGGCTAGTGTTTTCTGTAATTACTTAGTTTTTTTATGCATGATGCAGGTTCTTGGACAAGCTCAAGCCTCAAGCTGAATTGATTTGGTTGATTAGATGCTAAGATAGTTGTGCGAAACATTTACATGCTCTTTTATGTTTTATTACCTTGGTTCATAGAGCATAATTGTTTGTTTAAATAAGTTGATAAATAAGAATTGGAATTCATGTATCAATGTTCTGAACTTTTAAGTGATCAGTAGTGTTTTGATTTAGCAGGAAGCATTAGTTGGTAAAATATTAAAGCATTAATTGGTAAAATGGATCATACCAGGAGTCAATAAATATTACCAGGAAGTATTCTTGTTTAAGCGTAATATTTGTTGGTGTTGATGTTACAAAGAACCAATACCTGTTTTACCTACAGTTCATTATAACATGGGTGGTATTCCAACAAATCATCATGGAGAGGTAATCGTGTTATTTACTTCAGTTCTTAAGTTTGGATAATAAACTAGTAGATGTTTTGAGTAGTGTACTAAGCTCTGTTGCCACAGGTGGTTACAATTAAAGGTGATGGCCCTGATGCAATAGTGCGTGGACTTATGGCTGCTGGGGAGGCAGCTTGTGCATCTTTTCATGGCGCGAATCGCCTTGGTGCAAACTCTCTCCTTGACATTATTATGTTCGATCGAGCCTGTGCAAATAGGGTAGCAGAGATCCAAAGACCATGCAAGTAGCAGGTGTTAACTGTTATAGATGTTATTTCTGAAACTGTGCTAAAAGTATGGTAGCTTCTTTTGTCTTCATGCAGGAGCAAAGCAAAAGCCTTTGGAAAAGGATGCTGGTTCCAGAACAATTGAGTTGTTGGAGAAGATAAGAAATTCAAATGGCTCACTTCCAACATCAAAAATTCGATTGAATATGCAACGAGTAATGCAAAACAATGCTATTAGCTCTAGTAGGTGTTAGCTCTAGTACTTGTACGTTTTAAGTTTTGTCCATTAGCTAGCGTTGGTAGATATTTTTGGATGATTTGGTTGGTTTTGTACTAGATCATGTTATTGAAATGATGTTATTGAAATAATGTAATTAAATTGGTTCTTGATTTCTTTTAATGGAAAATGTAATATTTAAATGTCATAATTTTTTTGTTATTAAAATTAGTTATAAATGATTTTAATTATGTAACACTCAATGTGTTACAATTGGTAAAAAAGGGTGTTATAATAGATTGTGGACCCCACCTAGATGTGGGCCCCACAGTTGTCCATGTGCTAAATTATATCCTCTATTGTAACACACAAACTATGTTGCTATAGAGTGTTTAAGATGTTGTTATAGAGGTCTTTAATAACCACATTTGCTATGTTACCTTAGGCTGTGTTTTGATGTTACCTTAGATACATGTAGTTACTGCTGAGAACCTAACACAGCTGAAGTGTTACCATAGCCCTATTTTGGCCTATGGTAACTTCAAAATGGGGTCTATGGTAACACAGTTTGGGGTTTGCTATAGGTCATCTATGGCGTAGTGTACTCCCTATGATCCTAAAATTGCCCTTGTCAAGAATACTTCAAGAGTATCTGTGTCTCAGTTAAGGTACTCTCAGATTATATGGAGCTTGCAGTATCTTGCTAACTGTACTAGACCAGAAATTTCATATTTTGTGTCTAAGTTGGCTAGATATACAAGCTATCCAAACAGAACTCATTGGGATGCTCTTGATAGAGTACTTAGATATCTAGTTTACATATAGGAGATTTCCTGGAGTGCTTGAGGGGTACAATGATGCAAGTTGGATAGCTAAGAAGTCTGGTTCTAATGGAGTGACTGGATACGTGTTCACCTTAGCAGGTGGAGCAATATCCTGGAAGTTGACCAAACAGACTATAGTAACTCGGTCTACTTTTGAAGCTGAGTTATGTGCGCTTGATGCCACGGGGATGGAGGCTAAATGGTTACACGGACTTATGTCCGCGATACCTGTAGTAAGCAGACCGCTTCCTGCATTTGCTATTCATTATGATAGTAAAACAACTATCGACAAGATTAGCAGTAAAAAGTATAATGCTAAAACAAAGAGACACATCCAAGTTAGACTAAAGTCTATAAGGGGTTTAGTGTCTGATAGGATTATAGCTGTAGAGTTCATAGGAACTCAGAATAATATAGATGATCCTTTGACTAAAGGACTGGAACCTGCAGTGGTCCTTAAGTTAAGGTTGGGGATGGGGCTGTCACCCATCATAGTTCATCATCAGTGGGAACCCAATGCACATGAGAGGAGATCCCTTGAAGCGTATTCAATATGGTAATAACAAGCTGTAAGGATGAATTGGTAGTACCTCTGCCACATAGATGATACTGTTGTATCTGAGTCTATCCCCTGTAAACCTAGAAGGTCCTGACACTGCTAGTAGAGCAAGAGTTGTTATAACTCTGAATGGGGTCAAGTCATTCGACGAGATAGTAGCAGTACATCTCTGGAGATGCCCAGCTAAGCGAATGTAATTATGTGGTCGCAATTAGAGGAAAGGGTTATTCCTTGAAGCAATCGACGAAGAGGATCGAGACAAGACCATTAATGTCTCAATGCCGTAGATTGGCACCAAAGCCTTTGAATTGTCATCGTCTATGGAACATGGTTACACCAAACGGATTAAGATTCAAGGTGAAACATTACATCTGAATCCGGTAGTAATCAAAGTAGGGGACTCAAGAGGGTTCAAACCCGGAAGGGTACCGACTCTGAAAAACAAGTCATGATGAAAAACCTGAAGCATTTCTGTATGGATTTGTGGGGGATTATTAGAAAATGGAGTTTTTAGAGCATAATTATTTTATGTTCTTGATGTTAATTCCGGATTTTAACGACTGGAAATTGTTCCTTGCTATGAGGACTTAAATTTTCGTATATGGGTCTAAGTAATTTTCTTAGTGAAATCCATAGAGAAATAGAGTTGAAGTGGGTAGCTTGAAAGATCTTGAAAATGAGAATGTGTATTTGTCCCAAATTGAAATAAATAAAGGGGGTTGTTGGCTTTATATAGAATCACACACATGGGTAGTGTACAACTACTAAGGTGTATGATCACTAGTACAAAACTGATCTTTTACGTCGCCTATTATACGTCGGTTCCGCCTAAAGGCGATGTATATTGTACCTTTATACGTCGGTTCTGCCTAAAGGTGACGTATATTTATGTTTTTGAGTACCATTATACGTCGGTTCCGCTTAAAGGCGACGTATAAAATACTTATATACGTCGCCCTTCGCTAAGGCGACGTATAAGATGCACTTTTTACGTCGGTTTTGTTTAGGCGACATATAAGATCTATACTTTTTACGTCGGTTTGGTAGGAGGCGACGTATAAAGTTCATCTTATACGTCGGTTCAAAAAAATCCGACGTATATGATTCACTTTATATACATCGGTTTCTTTGTTGCCGACGTATAAAATTTTATTTTACATCGCCTTTTTTGAACCGACATATAAAGCAGTAATATTTACGTCGCTTGGTATAATACCCGACGTATAAGACTTTTAACTCAAAATATAAAATTAAAGAAAATTATTGTAGTCGATCTTTATACTTCCCAAATTAAACTCTGTAATTCAGTTTCCCCAGATTAAACTCAGACCTAATTACATACAACACCACCGGCTTCAACAATCAACACCGTCAACAACACCACCCGCTCCTGAATTACTACTTCAAATTAATTTGGGGGTTTACTTCGAATTAAATTGAGAGGTCTGGGCCGTCTGGCCATCTAATTGGGCGTCAACACCCGAATGTTGCTTTGAAGGTAGTCTCCCTCTCTCGCTTAATCTCTCTCTCCCTCTCTCCCTCTCATTCTCTCGCTTAATCTCTCTCTCTCTCTCTCTCTCTCTCTCTCTGTTTGTGTGTGTATGTGTTGAATATGGATTAGCAGTGTATCAGGTGTCAATCTATACAAACTTATTCATACTCTTATATGTGTTTTGTTTACTATCGATTTGATAGTATATTGAATTAATTTGTTGTCCGATAACAATTTTCATTCTATAAAAATTGTTAAATATAGTATGCGCGAAGAATATAGGTACTAACGTGTAGGAAACGGAGTAACATTCTACGGTTGTCCAGGTTGGCTTTGAAAGTTCAGACCCAGACAATTCCCCATGATTAAAATTGTTGTATAACTAGCCTGAAAACTAATTTGATTGGACAAAATCTCAGAATGAGTTAATGATGTCTATCATTATTGGTTTTTTAAATTTATTACAGTAGATGTGCACTAAGAAGTTGTCTATTTTCTTGTGTGCTTCCTAGTTTTTTCCATCGTCAATGAAGATTACTAAAATCTTTGACATTCTAAGTAACAGCTTCCATCTTATGTCTACCTGGCCTCCTAGTTTTTAAATTGTGCCATCTTATGTCAACTTTGATGCTCCATTGGTCAGCCCTCCTAGTTTCTACTTCTACACACACCTTCTTAGATTTTTCTGGATTATTAATTTATGAGAAATTATCAAAAATGCTATTTCCAGCATATGCAATCAAATTAGTTAATTATTTTGCTCTTGTAAAAAAAATTATCATTATAATAAAAAATTCAAAATAATTAATCATCATCTAAATTTGTTAACAGTTAGAGGATGTAAATCATTTTGTAATACAATTTTTATGTCTAAGATTTAATCAAGTAATGACATGTATCTTCCAGATTGTTAGCAATATTGCATTTCTGGTTTTAACTTGACATATCTTGGCGGATTTGGTTTAAAAGATTAGATTCACTCTTTATTAATAAATGTTTATTACTAAATGGGAAGCAACTTACCAGTTGAAATAAAAAGATTTGATTGAATTCAAAAGATGACGTTAGAGCTCTTGGTTCATGAATCCCTGCCATGTTTCGAATTGAACTTCCCTGTAGAAGCTCCAGAAAGTGCCGTCTAAAAGGGAAGCGTGAATCAGTAAGGGGTAAGTAGGCATTAATTAACGACGTCTTGATAAATCAGTTACATAAAAGTACCATTTATTCTTATAGGTTGACTATTGAGTTATATAGTTACTGAACTTAAGACCTGATATTTAGAAAAACAATCAAATTAATAGTAGTCAAATTGTACTTGAAAATTAATATTCATATTAAACGAAGTGTTATAATTGTTCTGAAAATAAAAAATATAAAAAAATTAAAAAATTTACATAAAATACCATTTATTCTTATAGGTTGAATATTGAGTTATACCGTTACTGAACTTAAGACCTGACTTTGAGTATAATCTTTGAGATATGTATTGCTTTTAATACCCTGCACTTCTTGTAGATTATATCCTGAATTGTCTAGACTGCTTGAGAACAGTAATTACTTAATTAAAGTTACTGAATAAAAATTTAGACCAATAATAGTGAAAAAATGTAGTGATAAAAACCAGAAATATACGAAATGTTTTAATTTGATTTTCAGCATAAATAATGAAATCTTCTTGCTGTTAAATTATCTCAACTCTCAAATTTGACCTTTGTTGCATTCTTTTAGTAATATATAATGGATCGACATACATGGATGTACACAATTTCACGTGCAACAACCGAGTATATTGATGGTGTTAAAGAGTTCATTACTTGTGCGACCCTATACTTGGAAAACAAGCAAAAGGAAGAGGGAAAAGAACAAATGATCTTATGTCCATGTCGTGACTGTAAGAATTTTAAAATGTATCGTAGTGTTGATATAGTAGAGGATCATCTTTTCCGTCGTGGTTTTAAGGAGGGCTATGTGAAATGGATTTGGCATGGTGAAGGAGTACAATCTACGAGGACCTCAGGTACAAAATGTGCAAGGGAGCAAGATAGTATGACGAATAATGATGAAGAATATATGGAAAACGATAGGGTACAAGAGATGATACAAGATATGGAAGAGCACTTCATGCACCAACCAGACATTTTAAATAGTTTGGTTGACGATTCTAAGAAACTTCTGTATCAAGGGTGTAAGGATAAATTTACTAGGTTGTCAACAACCTTGAAGTTGTGTAATCTAAAAGTAAAGCATAACTGGAGTGATAAGAGTTTCACAGAGATGCTTCAGCTTTTAGGAGAAATACTTCCTACGAGTAATGAGCTCCCTACTTCTACCTATGAGGCGAAGAAGATATTGTGTCCCATGGGCATGGATGTAAAAAAGATACATGCTTGTCCGAATGATTGTGTCTTATTCCGAAATGAGCATGAAGATTTAGACATATGTCCGAAATGTGGAGCATCTCGGTACAAGCGACAGGGCAATAATGCTTGTAATGAGGATAAGAAAAGGCCTCCTGCCAAGGTAATGTGGTATTTACCTGTAGTGCAGCGATTCAAACACCTCTTTGCGAGTGCAAAAAATGCAAAGCTTCTAAGGTGGCATGTAGAAGGGAGAAAATCCGATGGGATGCTCAGACACCCTGGTGACTCTCCGCAATGGACGATTGATGGAAAGTTTCCAGAATTTAGCGAGGAACCTAGAAATCTACGGCTGGGATTATGTGCAGATGGCATTAATCCATATCGCACTATGAGGTGTAGCCATAGCACATGGCCAGTTCTTTTGATGGTTTAAAATTTGCCTCCATGGTTGTGCATGAAGCGCAAGTACATAATGTTGACGTTACTAATCTCAGGTCCTAAGGAACCGGGGAATAACATAGATGTTTATCTTCAACCGCTTATTGAAGACTTAAAGGTATTATGGGATGAAGGTGTTACGGTTTATGATGCGTACAGTCAATCTGATTTTACTTTGCGTGCCATGATATTTTGCACCATAAATGATTTTCCTGCCTATGGAAACCTTTCTGGGTACACCACTAAAGGAGCTAAAGCATGTCCAATTTGTGAAGAGGGTACGATTGATCGGCGCTTAAACAATTGCAAGAAAAATGTATATATGGGTCATCGAGCATTTCTTCCTTCTAATCACCCTTATCGGAAGAACAAAAAGTCTTTCGATGGAAATATTGAGTCTCGGGTTGCTCATTTGCCTTTATCAGGAATGCAGGTTTTTGAACGGGTCAAAGATATTGATGTTGTATTAGGAAAACTTTATAAAAAGCCCATCCAAAGCAAAGTATGGAAGAAGAAATCTATTTTTTGGGATCTTCCATATTGGGAACACTTACAGGTTAGACATTGTCTTGACTTTATGCATATTGAGAAAAATGTTTGTGAAAGCATTATTGGGACATTGTTGAATATTCCTGGAAAGACAAAAGATGGCATCAATGCCAGATTAGACATGCAAGAAATGGGAATACGAACAGAATTAGCACCACAATTCTCGGAAAAACGTTCATATTTGCCTTCAGCATGTTACACTCTATATAGGAAAGAGGAACTTAGCTTTTGTGAGTGCTTATCTGGTATTAAGGTTCCATCTAGATATTCTTCAAACATTAAAGGATTTGTGTCGATGAAAGACTTGAAACTAGTGGGGTTGAAGTCACATGATTATCACGTGTTAATGCAACAATTATTACCAATTGCCATTCGTGGGATAATGCCAAAGCATGCGAGATTGGTCATCACAAAATTATGTTTCTTCTTCAATGCTATATGCAGCAAGGTGATTGATCCTTTGATGTTGGATACATTGCAAAATGATATTATAGTCACACTTTGCGAATTTGAAATGTATTTTTCAGTTGCACTCTTTGACATTATGTTTCATTTAGTCGTTCATCTGGTGAGAGAGATTAAACTATGTGGTCCATTATATCTGCGACAAATGTATCCTTTTGAGAGATTTTTGGGTATCCTGAAAGGATATGTAAGGAACCGGTACCGGCCGGAAGGTAGCATAATTGAAGGATATTCCATTGAAGAGACTATTGAATTCTGCACCGAGTATTTAGCGGCTGTTGATCCTATTGGTATTCCTAAATCTCGTCATGAGGGTAGACTTGAAGGTCAAGGTACATTGGGAAAAAAATGATCTCTCCCAATGCTGAATTGTGTGAAAGAGCTCATCTATTTGTCTTACAACACATGACCGAAGTTGATCCTTATTTAAAAGAACATATAGCCTTGATTCGGCAAATGCATCATTCAAAGAGTGGGAAGTTGGTTACGAATGAACACAATCGTTCATTCACTCGTTGGTTCAAGGAACGAGTAATGTCTCAATTGTCACATAAGCCTGATGTCATTTCCAATACATTAAAATTGTTGGCATATGGCCCTGACATGCCTGTGAGAACTTATGAAGGTTATGATATAAATGGGTACAGTTTTTACACACAACATCAAGATGCCAAAAGTACTATGCAGAATAGCGGTGTATCAGTAGAAGCTTCATCAACAGAATTTGTTAGAGGTAAAGATAGTGCATCACGAGATGTGAAGCAGTCATACTATGGGATAATTGAAGAAATTTGGGAGCTTGGTTATAAAGAATTCAATGTTGCTCTTTTTAGATGTAAATGGTTTGACAATAAGGGTGGTGTGCGGTCTGATGAGTTCGGATTTACTTTGGTAGACTTTAATCGGATTGGCCATGAAGATGATCCATTTATATTCGCAACACAAGTGAAACAAGTATTTTATATTCGAGACCCGGCTGATTCCAAGTGGTCCATTGTTCTTCAAGGTAAGAGACGTATTCTTGGTATTGAAAATATCGAAGACGAGGATGAGTATGACCAATTTGATGAGAATCCCCCTTTCTCAATTGGTCTACCAACCTCAAATATAAACGAGGCTGTGGATGCGCATTATGTACGTAATGACCATGATGAAGGATTGTGGATCAACCGCCAAGAATGAGCGGTTTTAGAATATTCTAGATTGGTATGCTTTTAAAATGATGCTTTTTAATTCAAAATATATAGAAAGAATTTAATTAGAACAAAAATATGTAATTTTTATGACTTAGTAATATCAATACACATGCATAATATATTAAGAGTTGAATTTTCCCTTTTGCTAGTTTTGATTATTAATGTGCATTTTCTATTACCTTGTGTAAACCTGATCTCTTACTAATTTATATTTTCATCTTAACTTGCAGGACCCCTGCGACTTGTCTCCATATATTCTTAAAGAACTCGTAAGAAGGTACAGATAGCTGCAGTGACACATTTTTTGATTATCTGTTTGGCAGTTCAGGTTTCATTCTAATTATTAACTGCTCAAGTATCTGTTTCTGCTTTGTGTTGATATGTCTGTATTGAAGCTTCATATAGACAGTTACATTCTTGCGCTAATGTACGATCTTTATTTATTCATTCTAATTAATGGACTTGACGGTGCTTTATGATATAACATTGATCCACACTTTAATGTTTGTTGAAGAGTGATGAAAGGCTAAACAACGAATCCTAATGATAACAACATTTGAGGATGTCATCTGTGTGAAAAGAATCCCAACAACCAGAAAGTAGATTACATAAGGATCACATATGTTGGCTGTTAATCTTAACTGATATTTCCTCCTTGCCATTGATTTAACAATGTTACATGCTCTGCTACTTGTGTCTTTGCCTGTAAAATACTTTTATCTGAAAAGGTAGCATACACAAGATTGAGAGGTCAAATAAGGTGTTGGTTATGTATCTTGTTCATATTGGACACCAAAAAGGAAATCTGCACTAGTACATAAAAGAATTGCTGCAGTTTGAGCTCTCTGGTTGTGACGATTACAAGTACCATACAAGACCAGAATAATGACTTATTTTACACCAGTAGATATAGCAACAACAGAGACAGGGAGTGGGAGCTGAAGAAAAGGAGGAATACTGCTAATACATGAACATTTGCTTCTTTATTTAGTAATAGGAAATTAACCATGAATTGAAATGCAATGAGAAGGAAAAAGAACTCACTAAGTTGGAATGCTGAACTAAAAAAGGGCTACGAAAATTGTAAATACAAAGGGTGATAAATGCTATTTACCCTAAAGCTACTCAACGAGCATGTAAGAGTGAGGCTCTATAGTTTTGGCCACTAGTACCTAACTTATTTATCATCATAAAAAGATAGGAGTAGATCAGAATACCAGGAGTAGATCCTCATCAGTACCAAATGATTTGCGGGCATCTTCCAGACGTTTTGAACTAACTCTCTCATGCTTTCTGCGCAAATTCAATGTTAAATCCAATTAGTATTGAAAATAGATCAGAATTCTAGTAGATCCCTATGAGTTCGAGATAGAGTTCTCGAATGAACTATTATAAAGAATCATAATGCGTAGTGTAATAACCTCACAAAATCATAAAAGGTTGATCTCAGGATATTTTAGCTCGCACAAACCAACACAAATATATAAAACTTAAATGTTATTTCCCCAAATTTATAAGGTAGAGAAGAAATATCTAAGAAAGAAAGGACAAGGATACTTTGTATAACAACTAGAATGTAGAGAGCTGACTAAGGCAACTAAAAATATTTAAGTAAGATTAAAATATGCACCTGCACCTTTCTATCTGTGTATGCACAGTAATAAATCATACTAGCATACGATCAAGTCAGATTTTAGTACAGACTAGAGAGACATTTAAATAATTTTTAGCATATGCACAGTAAATACCAGGAATTTTGGAGTTTTTTATATTTCAAATGATGAACTCGTGAGCTCCTTAAAGCATTATCGGGCCAATTTAAGTAAGATTGTCCACCTAGGTAAGTTGATTATGTAAGAGTGCAACGGTCCTATTACATTGATTATAGTGACAGGGTAAATTTTTCTCAGTTAATCAAAGCAGAGGTATCCGGAACTCTAGATCCATATGAACCAAAATAATTATTTGGTCTGAAGAGTCAGTCTGTAAGTTGCTTTAGGGTCCATAATTCATTTTAGCCAGTGTTAAGTTTCTTTAGTGTTTCCCTAATCTTTAGTTTCCCTAATCTTTCATAAAAATCTAGAAAAGGAAGTACAGATGATTAGTGTTTAAAAGTAGCAAAGCTGGTACCTTTTCACCATGAACTCCTTACACTTGTGCACTACCTTTTCGTTTAATTAGAGTATAATTAACAGTTATTGCATCTGCATTCTTAATACTTTTCCATGTTAACTAACTTTGTATTTGCTTTCGTGATGTAGCTATTTTCCATGGATGAGGATAATGGTGAGTCAAGTTCTAGTCAAGGAAACAAGAGAAAGGCTAGAGGTCCAACATTGTGCACAAAATTAAAAGACAAAATTAAAAATCAAAGAATAGACTGCAGCATTCAGTTTGATAAAGATGGTAACCCTGATGGGAAAATGGCTTCCAAATTTGCGTCTTATGTTGGAACAGAGGTTCGACTACATGTTAACATAAATATCAAGAGTTAGGATTTAGTTAGCGAGGGATTGAAGAATACGATTTGGGAAGATATTCGGGTATGCAACTATAACAGATGCACTGGAATTTTAAATCACAGCCTTTTGTTTGTTTTACTAATTAAAGTAGCCTTTATTTGTTTTACTAATTAAAATCAGTTCTAACAGATGCACTGGAAATTAGAGGATGATCAATTTAAAAAACCAGTGATGGAAGCTGCAGGTAAAAGTTGGAGGGATTTCAAGGGGAATCTTCGTAGATATTTTCTAGCAACAGGCAGGAATCCATGTGAAACATATCCTTACATCAGCGAAGATGATTGGGAAACTTTTAAAAAGGAACACGAAATTGATGAGTTCAAGGTAAATATTAATAATTCCTTGCGATGAATGTAATCTTGTGCATCATTTTTCTGCAAACCTATTTATGTTTTACATCCTTAAATATATAGGAAATTAGTGAAAAAGCAAAAGAAAGTCAAAAATACAACAAAGATCCCCATTTTGTTGGAAAAGGTGGATATAAAGGAAATACGGACAAGTGGCGCAAAAATGATCCCCTCGCTTCTTTAGACACATCATCCATTGATCTATCCATTCTATCATCTCAGCGTAGTTACGATTGGATAAGAGCACGAATGAAAAAAAAGGATGATGGAAGTTATTACATCCCTAACGAGCATACTAGGGAATTTTTTGGGAAAATGGTAAGCATGGTTTTCCTTGAGCATTATTGCAGCATTATAATATTCACCCAAATATTTCCTGCCTTTTATGCATTATATCCTGCCTTATAATATGTCCTGCCTTATAAGAAGCCAATTTATTAAGATATGAGGATAACACAGCTTATTTTTTGGTTGACTGCTTGCCCTGTGATCATTTTTTTATATTGTGCTTAATCCTCAAAAGTATGAGCAGAGAAACATGATAATAGGTTTAAAATTTGTCTTAATGCATGTTGGGTTCACTAGTATTCAGATTTCAAAAATCAACCAAAATATGTGTACTGACTTATTATATAAATGGGCAGGAAGAGTTAGGAGGGCAAATTTCTGACAGGGTATGGACCCCATCTAGTCACGATGATGTACTATCTCGTGCACTTGGGAAAAATGAGCATGGAGGACGTGTTAGAGGGGTAGGAGGAAGAGCTAAAATCAAGGATGTATTTGGATCACAAAATAGCAAACAAAGTGGGGTTGTCTCTAGGGATGAATTAGATACAATCAAACAAGAAATTACCAAGAAAGTGAGGGAGGAGTGCCAAGAAATGATGAATGTCCAGCTGAAAGGGATATTGGATCATTTAAAGCAGTTGGGTTTGCCACTTCCAGTTGGTAATTTGGGCCAGATGGAGAAAGGTACACCATCAAATGAATTGGTTCGAAGTAGTTGTCAATCGGTGGACCAACCTGCAGAAAATTTCTTAGATATCCAGGTAATTCTTCTATCAAACTTGTGTTATCTATTTGTTAAACGTCATGAGCTGCATTCACCAAGATAACATTTTAATTCTATAAATGAGCCAGAGTATTTTAATGAAATTTTATGAAAATAGTATGTATTTATGTTGTGATTCTTTTTGCTTTACATGTATATCAAAGTTTTACTTCCAGACTAAATGTACAGCAGAACTGATATTAACATATACTCTGAAGGGGTAATTCAGAGTCAAAAGATTTCCCAAAAAATCACTAAAAACAATTCATTTATAGTAAAATGACAATGCTTTTTCTTGTATAGGATTGTAGGAAGGTAGACTAGTTTGGTTGATACTTAAAAATAAGTCTCATACTAAATTCAACAGCAAGAAAGTTTAACCTGAGGGGTTACACGTGTTAACAAATGGGATCCCAACATCCAAACAATGATTAATCCTCTGTTCATGCTATTGCATTCACTTGACAGATAACACATACTATTTTCATTTGATTACATGTGACTACATTGTTTTACAAATATTTAGCATGTTTCTTCTAAACCATCTGATAACTATTCTTGAACAAACAGTGAAGGCCTTCAAGTAAACATTTACCAGTCATAGACTTATTGCACTGATCATCATAAACTCCGTGGTTAAAACAATTCCAAGTACCTCAAGTGAAGCATTGATAATCATAGGATCACATAGATCATGAGACGGCAAAAAAGTTATCTATAAACATTGTTCGTTGTTTCTTGTTCACTTTGCATTATATATTCTCTCAATCAATGCAGATTCCAACCTTGTGTCGTCTATGTCTTAAACATCCCGACAAAGGAAGGGTTGTTGTAGCAAGAGGGCAAGTTTTCCCATTGAATAGCGAGGGCGGAAATTTTATTGATGGCAAACCAATTGCGGCAAGTAATGTGAAAGTATGTGTGGATGAAGTTGTAGTTGAATTTCAACTTGCCCCACTTCCGGTGCCCTGTGATGAACATGAAACTATAGGCAATGCAGCTGGTAGCTTTGTTGAGTGGCCAAAGGATCTTGTGATCTTGGGTCAGGTATTTTAATGCTATTCAAATTCATTCATATAGTTTGGAGTAAGATTTTTATATAGTTTGCACATGCATCTTTACAAGAGTCAAACTGCTTTACAAACTTGCGAACATGAAAATTCATAGATAATTAGAGAAAATTCTGGTTTTAACATAATTTGTTTGTAATTAGGAACCTGAGAAGAAAAAAGGCCACAAGATAGCTCAACGGAAACTAAAGAAGGTTGTTAGTAAAGAATCAGCAACACCCAACAATCAATCTTTGCACAATGAGGACAAAATAAGTGAAAAATGTCGAGCTTTACGTTTCTTGGTTGATAATAGTCCTCCTGATTCTTCTACTATCGTTGTTAAAAACTTGGAGTTGTTCAAGTTTCATGAAAGCACTAAAATTCCAATATATGTCACCCCGGGAGATATCAATGAGTTTTTGAGGTTAAGTTGTCTTAATATACCGGTTCTGCAGGTGTTTATGATGTAAGACATCAATTTCTTCCTCACTTTGTTATAAGACATAATTATATATTTTATTGTTCATAACAACTAACAGTGTAGAATCCATATTATATTAAAGGTACATTCACAAATTGTGCAAGGATTTGGAAGATAATTCATTTGCATTCATGTGTCCATCTGTATTAACACTGGCATCTAAGCATCAAGATGATACATCTAGATACATGTGTGAGGTAATGAGAGATGCCAAGGAGAAACGTTTTATCCTAGCAACATAAACTTTTGTTAACTTCTATGATTAAATGAAAACACACAACTACACTTTTTATTTTAAGTATGTTTAGGCTTCAAAACAATACAAACCGTCGTAGTTAGTAATAGGTGATAACATAAATAATACTGAAAATATTATATTATTCGGTGCATTAATCATTAAGCGTGATAATTAGGACTCCAATTTAGAATATCCTTAATACATATTCTAATTTCCTACATTGTTAAATTGCAGTGAGCACGGGATATTACTTATGTTTTGTGTTCATGAAAGTGCTGTATACGTGTTTGATCCACTAAATCAAAAACGAGACCTTTACGTGAAGGCTCCTTGGGATACGTAAGCTATGAAAAAATTAAAATCTTGAAAAGTACAATAAATATATTAATTTACTTTTCAAAGATTTCAAAACCTTTTTTATATTTTGACATTTTTAACTCTATAACATGCAGGGCATATAAAGTATATACTAGATATGGTGGTAGGAAAAATAATCAAAATAACCTACTTTGGTACCATGAGGCTATTCAGGTATATTTCTATAATGCTTGTCTTGAAAGTTTTTTATTTTTACTGTATTATCTCGCCTTTTAAATATTTTGATTTTGTTTTGTAGTGTCCTCAACAAAAAGGAGGCACGAAATGTGGTTATTTTGTGATGAGATATATGTATGACATAGTCATGTTATCTCGTAAAGATCCTAAAGTTAAGTGGACAGAGGTACGAACTATCTGAATTGTAAATATTAGAATAATATTACTTGCATATAAATTTAACAATTCTCTTGGCATGTAGGGTCTTGGAAAAAGATACACAAACCAACAAATTGAAGAAATTCGAGATATTTGGGCAGACTATATTACTCGTGAATATATGTGATCGGGTAACTCTTCGTTTTTCTTTAAAAAATGTATTCAAGATACATTAGTATCCTAACTCTGTTAATGTGCAAGGAGTGATGTGTACTCTTATATACTGGATGGCGCTGTGAATAATTTATTCGAAATAGAAATTTGTTATTAATCGTAAAATTTCCGTAACTGTTTTTATTCTGTTAAGTTAGAAGGAGTGTAATGTATAAGATGAGCTAGTACATTTTCACGAATTGCTCCCGTGAGCTTTGGAAATGTTACGAACTGATCAATATATATAAACTGATGTTGCACTTTCTCAATTGATGTGCCTTTTCTGATGTCAACAAATCATATGTATACATATATTTCGCCTTCTAATATCAGCTTATAAAGTTAGTCTGTTAGCCCCTTGCTTATTGTCTATCCTTGCATTTTGGAAGGATTATAGCATGTTTCTGTTAGTTTATTAGGCTGGCAATAAACAACTATTACTTGCAGACTTGCATTTAAAAGTTTGTTGTGTGGTATGCACTATATCAGTCGGCCAGTACCTGGTGGCGGCTCTATTGAAAATTGTGAGAGCTAGTGACCTGGAAAATGATTGTGTCGACAGTCTATTTATCAAGTATATAGTTCTTATTGAAACAAAATGGAATTTTAGGTTGGGGAGAGTTCTGCTTTTAGCTTGTTTTGTGCTGTAACTACTGTTTGTTATTTGGATTCACCTTGTCAATTCACTTTTTGTCATGTACTCATATCTCTTAAGGATGAGTGTTCAAATTCTGATTGTAATTCAAATATCTGGGATATCTTCTTGCCAATATATCAGGGACATCTCCACACCTACAGGTTTTGCGACAATGTCTGGACTTTCATTCTACAAGATGCGGTCTTTAAGAATGAGGATTCTTCAGAGACAGTCGGTCGGGTTAAGATAGTGGCGTGCGACTATCTTAAAATTTATGTATTCAAGATACATTAGTATCCTAACTTTGGTGACATGGTTTCTTGGATTTGTGAATATTGTGGATGTATTTTCAAGTATATAATAATAATTATTTTAATTTAATTAATCACTTTGTTCAGAAATTTGATTGCAAGATATATTTATTTTTTTGGTTTGAATAATAGGAATTCTGGGGTATATAAAAATATAAATAGGTTAAAAATGTCATTTTATAAAAGACAATATACGTCGCCTTTTAAAGACTTTATACGTCGGTTCTTATTGGGCTTTATACGTCGGTTCCTCTAGGACTTTATACGTCGGTTCCTCTAGGACTTTATACGTCGGTTCTTTCTAGACAATATATGACGGTTCTTTTTGGACAATATACGACGGCTCTTCTTAGATTTTATACGTCGGCATTTTTGTACATTATACGTCGGGTGTATTTGGATATTATACGTCGGTTCTTTTTTGACAATATACGTCGGTCCTTTTTGGACATTTTATGTCGGCATTTTTGAACATTATACGTCGGTCTTTTCATCATTATACGGCGGGACATTTTCCACATTATAAGTCGGTGTTTTCAATATTATACGTCGGTTTTTCTTGGTATTATACGTCGGCTACTGTTGACATTATACGTCGGTTTTAGCGACGTATATATAGACTTTATACGTCGCCTTTTTAACTGACGTAAAATGCTGGTGACTTTATACGACGCCCCTCCTTACGTCGCCAGTTAACCGACGTAAAAGACCAATTTGACCGACGTAAAAGACAAGTTTTCTACTAGTGGATGGTGCATGGTGTTACTGTGTGCTTCATGCGCGCGCACACACACGCGCGCGCCACCGCCGCCCGCTTCGCCACGCCACACCACTCTACGCCACGCCTCAACTCGGGTCAGGTCGGCTCGGTCAAGGGCGATTTAGGTGAATGTCTCGGCGTCTCGCGTACGCGAGGCGACCTGGGATATATATCAATTGGGATCAGTACTTGGAATGGAACTGGTCAGACATCTAATACTGATGGGCCAAATCCTGATGGATAAAATCCTGACAGTACTAGATCCTGATGATGATCAAATGCTGATGGGCATCAGATCCTGACGGAGGAAAATCCTGATGGACGTCAGATCCTAACGGACAGAAATCCTGATGTTTGGTCCTGGACCTGGACAGAATTTGATAATATATATATGTATATTTAGATTAATTAAAATAAAACTAAAATGTGTGGATAAAATATAACATAACCGTTACGATTTATTTAATATAAAAACAGCCGTTATAACAGTTTTCTATTATTAAATCAGCCGTTTCATTCTTAATTAAATGAAATGGGAGTAACAATATTGATGAAGGTGGTATCAGTTACGTTTGGCCTCTCCAATAAATATAGAGATAAGCTGCTGATTTTATACACACCACACCCTACATTCTCTTCTCCTCTCTACACTCTCTATTCCCTTCCTGTCGAAGCTGCTTTGCTTGTGGGTTTTTACGGCGGCTGTTTTATCCTGGGAGAGGTGTTGCCAGTCGAAGTCGAGTATTCTGGTTGCTGTGATCATCTTACTCGGAGCTGTTTTATCCTGGGAGAGGTGTTGCAAGCATCCCGACACAGTTACTGACGACTCAGCTGTTTTTATACTTGTTTTCCTTTGTTTTTACAGTTACTGATATGCATGCTTTCTACCTTCGTGTTTTGTTTCGTTAATTGTTTGCTTGGCCTTGTTAAACATGTTATATAACTGCCTCTATGTTGCTTTATTAGTGATTATTTCCAACAGTTGTAACTTTGCTTATTAAAAAAATAGAATGATTATTTTTCGAAATTATACATATCAATATTTGCACGTGAAGGATGATGAGCATTCGTATGCTAGAAATTTGAGAAATGCAATCAATACGATAAGATCAAATTGAATTCAAATTTACGTTTTTTTTCATCATGATTATTGAGGATTTACTAAAGACTAGCTCAAATTAAGGTAAAACAATCAATTTTGTTAATAGTTATCTTCGTACCAGATATTTTACTGATTTGATTGGTTCATATTTTGTAATTCGATTCAGTTTTGTTCTCAAATATGTTGATTTTGTGTTGAATGTTAGTGATTTTTTTCATTTTATAATTACTAGCCTATGACCAATGCTACGCACGATTATTTTTAATATTTATTGTTTTTTTAATAATAGATTATTTTAATTTATATATTATTAAATTTTAGTTTACATTAATTGATCAATTTTATGTTTTTATTTTTAGATTATTCAAATGATTAAACAAATTTTGATTGAACATTTTTGGTTAATTATATTTTTGATTAAAATGCATTTTTGCATCTCTTTAGTTTAACGTTATTGCATTTAAGGTTCGTTTGTTTTAATTTATGCATTTTGTATCCCATAATTTTGAGTTCCCTCGCAATTTTCAACACTCTTTTGATTTTTTTTGTAAATATCCATTGAAATTTGAATTCAATTGTGATTGTGATGGTTGTGCTGTTAACTCTAACTAAGATCAAATTCAGATCGGATAAATTTAACATGAATTTAAGTATAATTAAATGGGTTATTTAATGAATAAAAAATAGATGGTTAAGATTAAATCACATGTCTAACTGGAGCATAACTCTAATTAATTACTCCAATATACATATTTACAATATACTTAATCCTAAATTCATAATAATATAATTATTTATTAAAATAAATATATCAAATACTTTAATTGATGTGGGCCATTTTTTTAAAAATAATGATAATTTGTATAATTTCGTTTTTTGTGACCCCCCAAAATCCGTCCTGTCCGGGGACCCGGGTCGTCACATCTGATCTCGATATCCTATAGCACGCGTTACCTCAATAATAACAGAATATTCATTATAATGGAGCGGAACAGTTCCACTCAACAGATCCAAGATCGGTCTCACACATTACTACAATACGATTTATTACATCTCTGAATAATATCTTACATAAGTCTATAAAGCAGAAAAGATGACAGGTTCCTACTGATCATTCTAGTCCTTGTCGCCATAGCCCGGAGCTTTCTCCTTCCCTTTGTTCCTCTGGCTTGACGGCTCACCTCGTTCCTTCTTGACAACTGAACAAATGTTGTAAAGTAAGAGAATGAGCAACTATGGTGCTCAGCAAGTTCTCTCCTTGCTCGGTACATAAATATAATAGGATTTACTGAAAGAAATACTCGAAATTTAATGAACAATCGGATATCAGAAATCTAACATTTGACTCAAGACTCATCTCGAAAATAGATTACTCGAAAGACTCATTTTAGTGTAACTCTGATGACTCATGAGAAATGAATAACTGGTCTTCCATCCTTTCGGTATCTCGGTGGGGCGATCAACTATCCGACGGGAATACCTTCCTCCAATGACACCGCACTTCGCCCGATCACGGCTATACAATATGATATCAACGAATATAATATATAGTATGAATGCTAGCATCATAGTGGGTTATTATTTCAATCCTAGCATCATAGTGCCTAAAATATTCTCATGTCCATATAAAGGTACACAAGTCTCTCTTTCTCTATAATGGGCCTTGTTGGGTGTCCAGCATCTCCCTAATCGAAACGTGGCGCTTGTGCCTCGCTAAGCATAAGGAAATAAATTTGCGCCTTGTTACAAGTCCCGGGGCTTTTAGCTCAAGTGGTAAGCGCTTGATCCTGAAAACTGGTATCAGAGCCAAGGTCGCGTGTTCGAGTCCCACGGAGTGCATATTTATGCCAAAGGCATTCTATGCAGCCATTGTACCCTTAACAGGGACTGGTTAGTGCTGGCAGATGCTAGGGGGGGCGATTGTTGGGTGTCCAGCATCTCTCTAATCGAAACGTGGTGCTTGTTCCTGGCTAAGCATAAGGAAATTAAGTTGTACCTTGTTACAAGTCCCGGGGCTTTTAGCTAAAGTGGTAAGCGCTTGATCCTGAAAGGCCTCTTTCCCAAAATTGACCAGTAGAAGACAGAATTCTCGAACATTTAATGAACTGATATTTTGAGATAACTTCACAGGAAAATATTTGTTTGATCTGGCGGACTACCAATTTTTTTACTCGAATGTACCACCAATCTGAACAATGGATTGATGTAACTCTCAATAAACACATTTTAATTGGTTGACACGAACAAAATGCCAACCCTTGACAAGAAAGGTAACTATCTCGAAATAATGAGAATAGTCTTGAAACAAAATATAATGAGTCGTACTGAATAATTAGTAACACTCGAATATTTATAATACTCATAATTGATGAACGTTAAATAGAATGGTTTTCACTTGATCAACGAGTAAACACTCTAACGATCCTAATCTTGTAACGCTTAATTGTTGATTCGAAAGATGAACCAACTGAAAGGTAATCAATAAATATTGTCAAATCTGTACAATAAATTCGACTGAAAAGAATAAACTTAACTATCTCGAACTAATGAGATTAGTTTCACTGAATCAAAATAATAGTCATCTCGAATTAATGAGATCGACCCGATAGCAACGTAATTTGTTTCTACGCTTATAAGGGATATAATTCACAAGTAAACTAATTTTAGCAGTAATGTAATATTTTAACGAGAAAATAATGCTCAAAACGAATTTATTGCATCACAAGGAGCAAGAAATAATTCTCATAATTGATAGCTCGAAATTAATTGAGGAATGAAATAATACGAACAAAAATACAAAATTTCCGAGAGTTAGGGTAGGAATGAACTTGCCTCTTTCTCGACGCTAAAAGAACCGAATATTAAAAAGCGTTACCCGCGAGCGGAAATCTCAATTCTCAGAAAGAATCTCTATAATAAATTATCAAAATACTTTTAGTACTCGTGGTAAGAATTTAGTCACGTAATGTCAAATAATCTCGGTAATCATGGCATTGTAACTCAAGTAATTCTCGAAAATATAATTGGGAATATTCTCATAAGTTTAAAAACTCACTAATGCCTTATTCACAAAATAAATTATTAAATGGAGCCTATATTCGCTTTTCCTATTAATCTTAATATATCGGGTTTTATAGAATCGTATGATTTAGAAAACATAATTTTATAAAGGAATTTCCTCACTAAAGGGATCTCTAATTTATTTCTAAATAACGACACTAGTTGATTTATTTAACAACATATCTCGAATGAAATAATTAAAAAGGTTTCCATAAAAACATCACAATTTTCTATAATTTAATTAATTATTCAACTCGCACTTCTAATTTAATTTTAGTTCTCGTAATTCACATCTCGAAATTAAATGGCATTATAAAATTCTCCTTGACTATCCATAATTCTCAATTTATCAGAAAAATTTATCTCATTCACTTAAGTCCATTTTTAAAGGAGCAATAATATAATTCACTATTTATTCTTAAAATAAACAATTCAAGAATCAAATATTTATCCGAATTCAAATCCATAATTATTATTTCTTCTTTTAGCAAAAATGCACTTCTATTGAAACAATTCTATTTTATAAATCTCACAAAGGCTAATTTCCTCCCATTTTAATAATCATCTTAATAGAATAACATTTTATTCTGCTTTCCATTTAAATATCCAATATTTATTTGTTTTAGCATTACAACTCAATTCAATCAATCTATTTATTCTTTAATTTCATTGCTTATATAAATTATTACAACTAAAAAAATTAAGATAATTTCAATTAATCTCAATTAATTTCCCACACAACAAAAGAAATTCCCCCTCTCTAACACCACCACCACCGATAGGCGGTGGCCACCGACCGGGAGCAGGGCAGCTACGGCAACCCGCCTTCATCTCTCTCTCTCTCTTCTCGGAATCTCTCTCTCTTTCTCTCTGCTCGCAAACTCTCTCTCTCTCTCCCTCTCTTCCTATCTCTCTCCCTCTTCTCTCTCTCTCTCGTTCTATCTCTTTCTCTCTTCGACTCCGTATCTCTCCCTCTCGATCTCTCATTCTCTCTCAAATCTCTCATCTCTCTGTCTCAATCTCTCCACCCCTCCCCGTCTCTCTCTCTCTCTCTCTTAATCTCTCTCTCCGAACCCCTTTCTCTCTAATCTCCCCTATCTCTCTCTCCATCCATCTCTCCCTCCGCCCGATCTCATTCTCTCTCTCTTCGATCTCTCTCCGTCTCTCTTAACTCCTCTCTCACTCTCTCCTTGTTCCTCTGTCATCAATCTTCCTCTCCCCCCTTCGATTGACAACCCCCCGCCCCTCTCCACAAGTTCCGACAACACCCACCACCACCGGTCACCTCCACTTCCGCGGTGGTGGCCTCAAAACCGACATGCAACCAGCCAATTACTCCCCGATCACAAATCCAATTTCCAAAATCCCAATTTAATCATGATCCACATAAAATGATTATGCAAAATATTAAATCCACACAAATTTAAACCATTTGTTTCAAACCCTAATTAAAACTTACAATTTAACAATAAAATCACATAATTATGATTACAAAAAAAAGATTTATAGGATAATCGATCATACCCTTAGTGAAAATCAAAACTTTAAGAATTTGATAAAAAAACCAACTTCTCGGATCGTTGTTCTTAATACATGAAATCGAAGAACCTATTACGGACTATCCGAAAATACTATTGCATGTAAGTTTTAGGTATAATCTATGTAGTGATGAGCTTCGAAAGGTGTAGTTTTAATGGAGGTTTTTGGTTTTCTCTCTTTATCTCTTTTTCTATAGGTGAATAAAATGAGGGAGATGATCCCTATTTCTTTTATCACAATTTCCTTTAATAGACACCACTAATAACTTGGGCTCTTAGTGGGCTAGGAAAATAAATAAAAAGAATTCTTTGATGGAGGTGGGCTTAGTGTAATTGTTGGGCTTAACACACAATTCATCTAGTATTCATGAACTCACTTGATCCAAATTATGATTTTGTTACACAAATTATAAACTCTAAAATTTGCAAAAAAAATATTTTTATAATCTCTATTATATACATAGTTGTAAGGTGGTAGCAATCATATTAATAATGATAACTAGTAATTAACAATAAGTAGCGATGTTCTAAACAAATACTTATACGCACATTCCGAAAATTAATAATAATAAGGATAATAATAAAAAGAAATATTGAGTTTACAATCCTATTCGGAGAGGGCTCAGAAATAGAATCATAAATAAAATTTAATTTACCGAACTTATTCTAAGGAAGCTCTACATGAGAAAATGATCGATAAAATTCACGGTTAGTACATTTTTTGGGCAGTTTCGTTTAATAAAAATCATACTTGACAAAAAAAATATATTTCATTAATGATTTATTTTCTTGGAATTTATTATTTAAATTTTTTAATCAAATTGAAATAACAAAAATATGAGATTTTTTTTTACTTCAGCGTTGATACTTAAATTTTGATTTAATATTTTGGTCTACTTATTAAACATTAATGTATCTATTTTTTTAGTACTCTTGCTTTGTTACATTATTTTAAATTTTTATATTTCGACCTACTTATTTATACAAATCTATATTTTATATCTTTAAAATATAAATATTTTCATAGGTATAATTATTTCACTAATCTTTTATATGTTAATAGGTACTCTTCCATTTGGTGATTGTTTTTCTGAAAATAATATGTTAAATCGATTATAGTTCGATTTTTTGACGATCAACTTATATTTTTGAATTATATTTCTCTAACATTTATAAAATTTATTCTTTTATAAAATATTAATAAAAACAAATTTAGACTTATTTAAGAATCAATATTTTTGTAAATTATTTTATTGAATAATATTCCTCTTATATAAATATCTACATTTTTTAAGATTACTCTATTTAAATAAACCGTCGTAAGTTTGCCGTCGTAAATGGCCAGATTTCTTGTAGTGGATGTTTATAAAATTTGTGAATAATTTTATATTAATTCCAGTATATTTAAATACATACATTATTTTACGAAATTAGACTATTTGTATATATGGAATTTTGCTTTTGTTAGGAATCTTTGGTTAGAAAAATTGATAGTTGCTACAATCGTTCTACATCATTTTTAGGACAGAACAGGTTTCCGTGTCTTTTTTTCTAAAATAAGTCCCATTTAATTATTAATTATTATTTAAGTTCTAAAATTAATAGGATATAATCTAAACCTTTAATTAAAGTTTAGATCTAACGGTTAATATTTGTATCGCGGTAGTATTGACAACCAAATATCCACAATATTATTTAAGTTCTAAAATTAATAGGACATAATTTAGACCCTTAATTAAAGTTTAGATTTAACGATCAATATTTGTTTCGCAATGATATTGTTATAGGATATAAATTTGTACTTTTTAAGTTCACATGAGTGGTGATATTGTTATAGGATATAAATTTGTACTTTTTAAGTTCACGTGAGTATTATATATAGGATATAAATTTGTACTTTTTAAGTTCACATGAGTTCGTAAACAACCTGTACTATATACTGTTATGTGGTTATTTTTATTAATGGATGTTACTCATTTTCTGTATTTTAGATTTATTCTATATATTTTTAGATGTGCTCTTATTGTACATGTTGATTTTCTTATGTAGCTTAGTGATTTTATGTATTTTACTGTTAATTTATTTGTTTTATGTTTTTTGTGTCATTATGTTGACTTCTTAAACTCTCATGTAACTTAGTATTTTTTTTTTTAATTACTTCTGTGTTTTTATGTAGTTAAATTTTTAAAAATCTTTTAGCATTAGCAAAGAATTAAAAACAGGAACTTACGTATAAAACTTGTGCATGAAAACATAAGTTATAAAAGACTATTTGAATGAGAAAAGAATGTATATGAAAACATAAGTGATAAAAGACTTTTTGAATGAGGATATTTGGATCCTGTCGTTACATGAACCAGTACTATATTACAATTATTTTGTTTTGTTCTTAGTGATTTTAATTATGTACATTTAAGCACTCTATTTAGTTATAAGTTTCTCATAACTACAAACTTCATTTATTTGAATGTTCTTTTTGTAGTTTTCTGTTGTGGCGAAGATATTTTCGAAGTGAGTAACAGTTTTTTTTTGAATGAGAATGAATAATTTGATTCTGGTTATACCGTTAGTCCTCGTGGTCATAAGGACTATGTTCGTTCTGTTGAAGACAATCTAAAATCATTTATTATCCAATCTTTTTAATCCATTACGCCAAAAGTGGCCTTACACAACCCCTGAATAAAGTTGCATAAGGCGTGAAAAGCGTTGCCTAAGTTCATAGGCAACACCAGAGCAACGTTGCCAATACCACAACGTTGCGTAAGACCCCTAATGCAACGATTTTACAAGCTATTGCAACGACACGAAAGTATTGCACAAGGTCTATATAGCAACACCAAAAGCACATAAAGGCAACAACACATGGTGTTACATAAGATTTCAGGCTCCACCATGGTGCCACGTAAATAGTGGGGGCCCACCATGGTGCCACATCATCAGCAGTAGGGCCCACCAAGGTGCCACGTCAGCAGTGGAGCCCACATAATGCCACGCCAACAGTGGACCCACCATGGTACCATGTCAGCAGTGGGGCCCATGACAAGGCTGTCGCGTGCCTATCAAATAATAATACCTGACAAATTCTTCTAACTGTGTAGCTCGGTAAGTCAGAATCGATCCCAGAGAGACAAACATATCAATCACTAGTAATTTATGACTAGATTCAACTAAGAGAGTAACACAATAAACTTTTGAGAGATTATTAAAATAATATTATACCTAGGCAAGTATGTTGTATTTATCAATTAACTAAAAACATCTAAAATTAAGTATCCATGCTAGCATGAATCAATGCAATTATGATTTTCCCAACCCAATTAATCATGTACTATTCAAGTGGAAAGATGCGCCTTATAAAATATCAATAACCTCTCTCGAGTATTAATGGCTTCTCTAAAATACACTCAAGCCTATTTTCATGGTATCATGCAATTCAGAGACATTAAACACAACATCCTAGTTCCTAACAATCTGTTCTACCTATTTTCATGGAGAAGTTCATGTCATTATTGGATAAATCACAACACTACGTCATAGATGCCCAGACGCAACGAACTTCTACTGTTACATTAGACACGTTTTTTGTTACAATAGGCCTAAGGTAACATTTTTTCACCATTTCATCCGCTAATGTTGCCTCTACTCTCTAACGTAACGCTTTTGTTCTCAATAGTAACACTAAGAAAAGTATTATCTTAAGGCCATAAAGTAACACTAAATCAAACAAATGCAACACTAGAAGGGTGTTGCCATAGCTTAGCCAAAAAAAGCTACAGGACACGAGGCATGTGGGACCCACGTGACACGTGTCATAGTGGTGACGTGTCAAGGGGTGATATGTGGCAGGTGGCCACGTGGCAAGTGCACCTGACACGTGGCACGTGGGTCCCACCTGACACGTGGCATGCGGGTCCCACCTGACACGTGGCACGCGGGTCCCACCTGACACGTGGCATATGGGGCCCACCTAAACAGGGTTTTGTCAGGGTTTAAGGATTTGATTTTTTAAAAAATATTTCTCGACCACCCAACCATACAGGAATCAAGATCCATCATATTTAATGTTATTCCCAAAATTTTAGGAATTTTTTTTTATTTGATCGTGTAATTCAACGGTCAACTATCACTTTGACCGGAACCCCTAAATAGGGTTTCGTCAGGGTTTAAGGATTCGATTTTTTTAAAAATATTTCTCGACCACCCAACCATACGGGAATCAAGATCCATCATATTTAATGTTATTCACAAAATTTTAGAAAAAAAAATTTATTTGATTGGGTAATTCAACGGTCAACTATCACTTTGACCGGAACCCCTAAACAGGGTTTCGTCAAGGTTTAAGGATTCGAATTTTTAAAAAATATTTTTCGACCACCCAACCATACGGGAATCAAGAATCATCATATTTAATGTTATTCCCAAAATTTTAGGAAATATTTTTTTATTTGATCGGGTAATTCTTAATTTATTTGATTTATATCTATTTTTTTGGATTTTAAATTATATTTATATTTAAATTTCAAATAATATAGAAAACACCTCCCCACACTTGAATGGTTTATTCTCCTAAATGAATAATATAATATGATCAATATAAATATTTAATTAAAATTATTCTAAAAATATAGTAATAATAATAATAATTATTATAATAATAATAATAATAATAATAATAATAATAATAATAATAAAAATAATAAAAATAATAAAAATAATAATAGTAATGAATAAAACCTAAGTTACAATGGTTAGATATTAAAGACGGAGGTAAAGAACCAAGTGTTAGTGTTGGAGGAGTGGTTGTAGGGGTGAAATAGAAGTCATGTGTTTTGGAGAGGTCACGTGGCAGTGTGAGGACCACCACCTGACACGTGGTAGTGTGGGGCCCACCAATTGACACGTGGCAGTGTGGGCCCCACCACCTGACATGTGGCAGAATGGGACCCACAATTGACACGTGGTAGTAGGGACCACGTGACACGTGGCATTGTGTGGTCCCCCAGTGACATTTGGCAGTGTGGCCCACGTGACACGTGGCAGAAAAGCTGTCCCATGTTAATTTGTTTTTATTTTTTTAAATGTTAAAAAAATAGTAAATGCAACGCTTAGTCGCTATTGTAACACAACGAATCTATTGCAACATTACAGGTTCTACTGCAACAGTACCTTCAGAGGTAATGTAACACAATCTCAACAGTGTTGCAGTAGGTCGAAAAAGGTACCTCTAATGTAACACAAAGTGGGTGTTACATTAGAAAAGTATTGCGCACGCCCATCTATGACGTAGTGCAACCATCTAATTAAGTCCAACTTTCGTTGATATATAGATATTTTGTTCAAACAACACACATAATCACGTCTGACATGTAATTGTTAATTAAACACAACTCAATAAGCAAGAGCATGTAGCATAACCAAATTATGGGAATTGGGAAAATCATACACCAATCATAACTAGGGTTCAACTTAACCCTAGATTAGAGATCTACTCACTCATGATTATATTAATAACACAACTAATATAATAAGAACACATAATTAATCTATTACTGAGAATAAAGAATAAAACCTTCAATCTTTAATCTTTGCACAAGAAGAAAAATAAGTCACGCTCTCCTCTCTCCCTCTGTATGTATGTCTCTATTAACTCGAATAAGTTGTAGGGGGGTTTGAATACAAGTTATATAATCGTGTCTGATTTTTACTTAATTAGATGAACAAGAATAAACGAATAAATCAAACTTGTTTGTATTAAATAAGATCAAATACAAACTCTACCAAAGGTGTACAATACCTTTATAGCAGCTGCTCTCAATACAAATCTCTCTCTGTTTGTTTCGAACTCTCGAATACAAACCCTACACTAAGATCACGTTTACAAAATGCGCTCTTTTTACAAAGATGTAGAGAGAGTATTTATAATGCTTCCTATAAACTAATAACAGAAAGTTATGATCTATACATGATAATGTTCTGCCATCCAGTTGATAGTTTCCATCAATAGCAAACTCTTTCCTTCATGATATCTTCTTGCTTGTTCTTCAAAACAACGATCCTGTTTTATAGCACTTTTCAGTTTCTGTAGCATCCATAATGACATCATTAGTATCACGACTGATATCAGGATTTCACCTTGTATCAGGAACTGACCATCAATCAGTATTTGACTTGTCGTATCAGGATCTGCTCACAGTTCCTGAAATGTAGTCCTTGACACCCTATTCCTGACTTAACTCTATAGATTATTGTCTAACACATATATCCTATACAAAGTGCTAAATCCTTTATAAGATCAGGATATACAAGAAGTATATGTAAATTCTATTCTTAACATAATAACTCATGAATTATTCCTAACAATCTCCCCTATTTATGCTTTAGAAGTTGATGCATAAATCTAAGTTGTAGATTTCAAAACATATAACAATACAATCAGAATAGAATTTATGAATTTAAGATCATGAAGTTAAGTACCTCCTTCCTCAGATGTAAACATATTATCTAATACTTAGAAGAAAGAATTCAACTATTTTGATGCTTCTTTTCCTTTACCACTTCCCTTTTTAGATTCACCTATGTCACCCTTAGTTCTTCTTTTATCTCCCCCAGTCTACTGTTGGTGTTGTTGTTGTCTCTGAATTGTCTTTATCTCCCCCTTTTTGACATCAACAACATTAATTCCAAGAGATTCAGTAACAGAACAAAAGAGATTCTTTAGAACTGCTTGATTTTCCATAATAGTGACTTGGTTATCTTCAAGTATTTGAAGTCTTGATTGAATAGCAATTTGAGAATTCTGAATTTCCTTTAGAACGTCAGAATTAACTTCAATGTTGGTTGGAAGTGATTGTAGTATCTTCAGATTCAGATGCAGAAAGAACCTTATCATCAATTCTTGTAGAAGAAGTTGCCTGTGTAGAATGATATTCAAGTAATAGTACTTGAGTATAATTACAAACATCTTCATCTTTCTGATTTGGAGCTGAAATATGATCATTCTTTCCTTCACCAGTATTCTGTATACTAACATCTACAAATCCTTACTTCTCCTGAGAGTGATCAGATATTGTTGATGTCTCAATTCTAGCTGATATTTGTAGAACATACAAAGGAATACTAGGATCATTAGGAATTTCTTCTGGTACGTGTGAAGTAAGAGATTGTCTTAGCCTTTCACCTCTTCTACTGATGATTCCTGCAAGCCTTTCTTGTAGTTTCTAGCTTTAACTTCTGGCTTTTCATTGTGCTTTGCTAAGTCATTCTTCTCATACATTTTGATAAAATAATAAGTACCAGCATCCATACCAAGATTGTCAAACCAAGATTCAGGAAAAACCTGATCCCAGAAATCAAACGATGGTAATTTCCTAATTTTCTCTCCCTCACTATGGAGTTGATCATCCATACCCTCATCTCACTTTGACTATCTAAAGTCAACACTCTTTCTACCTCTCCTTTTGCCTGGTCAGGAGCCAGCCTTTCTGTTTATGGATCTATGTCCATCTTTTCAAGTGTATCACTCAAATTTCGATAAGTGCTCTCATGATCTACTGAAAAATAGGGGTTAGAAGAAGTTTTTATACCTGAACTCACATGGAGAGGGGGTTCCTCATTTGGAAAGGGGATTGAGGTTTTGTCCATGGAGTGAGTTACTATAGTCTCTGAACCCTCACAAACATCTACTATCTTTCCAGAGACTATAAGCTCCAGTATACCACTTTCAGGTTCTACACTAGACTTTAATGCCTTCAGTAATACTTCATTAGACATTATAGTTTGTGTGTTACCGTCTTCAAGTGTTGTTTGCTGAGACACACCCTCATGGTGGATATACTCTGACTGAACAATATTTGTTTGATCTTCAAGAAAATCAATCAAAGTCACTCCTCCCATATCATAGGGTATCTCACTTGCAGTTTTAGTCATCATATAAGACCTTTCAGCATCAGCTATCATAGTTCCTGAGTCATCCAACCTCTGACTAGCTGGTTCTTGTGTTGGAGTGACTGTAATCTAATCTATCCTACTATTCACCACTGGTGCAATAGTATCTCCTGTTGAATGCATTCCAATATCTACTACCTCCTTTTGTTCACCTTCAGCTAGAGCATCTTCAACAATGAAATCTTTGTGAAACAAATATGTATGAAGTGATTGAAGTGCACCATGCTTAGAAAGTCTAAATGACTTGTGTAACTCCTTTCTGACAAAAACATAGAAGGACATCTTTATTAAATCAAGTCTTTGATGTAGAAGTCCATATTCTTCAGGAAATGAAAGTCTTGGAACTCTTTCAACCAAAAATTGTAGAACAGGCCTGGAAAGCTTTACTTTTACTGATATAACCTTCATAGCCAGTCTGTATGTCAATGTAGTTTTCCATGAAGAATCAATATCAAGATCTCTATTGTTAATTGCTGACTTGAATACTACTTTATTTATAGAGACATGCATAATATTAGTTGGACTAGACTCTGTGTGTAGGTGACAAATGAATCTTTCTTCTTGTTCTCCTAGTATAGTGAGCAACAGATTTATCTTGAGAAGACTCAAGAGGTGTAGACACATAAGTGATCGTGGGATGAGATCGTTTTTCAATAGACACCATCTGTTGAGAGACAGTATCCAGTAACTGTTTTCCCTTTTTAAGTACTACAACCTTTTGGGAGACTGCAACCTGGCTTTGACTAGGTGATTCATCTCTTTGTCCTAGCTTAGAAAGTTGAATTGCAGCCTTCAATTCTGCTCTCTCAGCAATAGATAAATTATCATCATCTTCAATAGAACTACTACTAGAAACAACAAATCTTCTATTCTTTACAACTGATGTCTTTTGAGAAACACCAGAGGTTGGTTTCTTTGAAACAATAGGCTGTGGATCAAAACTTGGTTCTAGAATTGTTTCAGAGACTGTGATGTTTTGGATTACTTGGGTAGACACAGGGGGGTTCTCCAGCATATGAGATTCCTGAGTCATTTCACCATAGAAGAAAGAAGAATTATAGATAGTAGGAAGATGAGTCCTTAGAAGTACCTGAACATGTTGTGGATAGTGTATTGCATGTATTTCATCTAGATTCTTTTCACTGTCCTTCTTTGTAATGTCATAGAAAATTCTCTTTTGCTGTACATAAGAAGAAACACAATGTTCTCTACAAAATCTAGCTTCAACATTAGGAATAAAATGATTAATAAACAATTTCATGAATCTGTGATAATAAACCAATGTTAATTACTCTGTTATAAAGCAAACTATATGCAATGTGAGATGTAACAGCAGTAATTTATTGAAAAGAACTACATTTACCAGTAAAACATTTAGCAAGTTGGTCAAAGAAGAGAGACCATTCTTTTCTAAGAAAGGATCTATTTAACTAGCTCATGTTATCTAGAGGTCCATTACAACCTAACTCAGATAACATAGTTCTAACATTATCATCAGATGGTACATTCTTAAAAATCATACTAACAGGTAAGTGAAATACTGAATTTACAATAGATTCAGTAATATCAAATGAGTCTTGTCTTAAGTGTAGAACAATCTTACCTGATTGACCCTGAACAGAGTCAATTACCTCAGCATTCTCCCAAGCTTGTGAAACAGCTGTTTGATTCAAGACATAATTTAATGGTCCTTTCACCATAAAGTCCATAATTGGGTGAAAATCAGTTGACACCCCTTCCTTGTTGGTGATAGTTGTAACATGATTGTTCATCATAAAATCAAAGTCACCAAGCTTGAAAGCTACTAATTTGGGTAGTCTTCTTTGAGCTGCAATTTCGATCTGAAAAGTACTTGAGAAATCTTGAAATTGATTAGTGATTTTGAGAACTTGAGAGTGTTTTTGCTTTAGTATGAATTTAGAGAAAGCAATAAACAATTAGAGTTTCAAAACAAGTATATTTCAAAAATCCTTCAGACCCTATTCCACGTTGACACGTAGGTTGACAGGTGTTAGTTCCTGAAAAGATGCAGTTACCCACAATTTTTTGAAAATAAAGTCCAAAATTGATTTCAATAACTAAATCAGGGTATAATCAAGATAAAAATCAATACTGATCAACTTCCTTTTCCTGATGTGATCTTCTTATCAAGATAACCACAAATTTTAATGTGATTTCCAAATAGCAATAATCACAAATCCTGATGTGATCACACTTGTATTCCTGATCAATATCATCCTGATTCCAGAGAGTAAATGGAGTTCCACGTGGCATTTTCTTTTATCTAAAAAAGAAATAAACAATAATCTGAACAAAATCAATTTGTTACACTACGCCATAGATGACATACAGTAACACCACGACCGTGTTACCTTAGACCCTAAATTCTGTTACCAAAGGCCAAAAAAAGGCTAAGGTAACACCTTAGGCGGGACAGTTTTGTTCTATGTAACCTTTGGAGTCTAAGGCAACACCTCGACACACCTAAGCTAACATAGCAAAATTCGTTACCATAGACCTATACAGTAACACACTAAGCATTTTATAGCAACACCAAATCTATGTTACCTTAGATGTTTTAATTTTGCAAAATTATTAATCAATTATGTGGGTCCCACATGTGGGTCCCACCAAAGTGTGCCCCACATGTGTTTCACATTTTAAATTTTATTGACAAAATAGAAATATAACATTTAAATATTGCATTTTCCAGAAAAAAATTAATAAAAATGAATTCAATTCATGTTTTCATTCACCAAAAATGTCATCCAACATCATTCCAATACCATCATCTACTACTAAACCAACCATATCATCTATAAATATTCACCAACACTAATTATTGAACATAACTTGAAACATACAAGTACTAGAATAAATAACATGGTTATTTTTAAAATATAACCAGTATCCTGGTACTCCCTTTCTAATGGACTAATCATAAGGAGATCAAGCTTAACCGCTCTTTTGACGAAAAACTTCAAGAACTCCACTTGTTGTAGAGTGGCATGATATCCATTTATCTCTAGTTCTCTGAGATTTCCATGAGTGACTTCAAGTAAATGACTATCATTCATCTCTCATTGTCTTATTCAGCTTGAGATGAACAGCTGAAATCCAAGTAGAAGCAAAAGGTTACATTAACACTTTCACAAGTCAATCCACTAGAAGACGTATATAATTCAGTCATAACTTGAGAATAGATACAACAAAATTAGGATTTTTGACTTTGCAATCTACACTGCTGAACTACCAATAATACAAAACATAACAATAAATTGACATTAGACATGTCACACTATCTCAAGTTTTCAAAACCACTAGTTGCTGCCTAAACAACTTTCCCTAGTAGAAAATGCAATCCACAAGTTTTCTTATACTTTCGAAGAGGAAACTCCTATACACATAAATACTCACACACACATGGCTCCATTGAGGCTTAAACCCTCTGTCTCTTACTACAACGAGGAGAAGGTTATCCGTTGGGCTAGGCCTTGAAGTCACATATTAGTACCTTCATTTATAAGAAAGTGTTACCTACTATTCTCAGGATGCAAGTTATGTGGTCAGCCAGCATATAAAACTTAAGATCTACACTATTATGACGTAACTAAATTACATTTCTCTACAATATATCCGGTCTGCAGGTCCTCTTATTGACTAAAAAATGCAAACAAGAAATTATATATAAGGTCATCAAACCTAATTAGATACGTTTAACATTTCTTGAAAATACAAGAAATACAATCACGCGCAATAATAATGCTAACTGCATTGATAATCTCCAAATGGCTGTTCAGCTTCTCATGTCTTTCTATAAAACTAACTGACGTCTTATGCCATTCTTCACTCCAAAAAAATTATAATATTTTATTTGTAAATCACTCCTTTCCTAATGGCTTTCAACCCAAATCTTCATAAGAACCCTAGTTTTCGGTTTGTTTCCTCTGATAAGTTCTATGCTCTTGATGATCAAGAGCAAGTGAACTATCTCTTAGAAGAGATAACTTTTCTCATCGAGTTAGATATAGTTGATATTAACCCAAATGTTGTCCAAAATTCTCCTCTAAAACATCTACCAGTTGAATAAAATCTCCCTCTAATCTCTTCACACCTTGAGGATGAAGAGTTTGTTGAAGAGTCTGGGGTTGATCTTGATGGAGATGCGATTCATTTATCCATCAGTCCTCAATAAACATGGGATTGTTCGAATCCCCAAATGGATTTTGAGATGCTTCTTGTCCTGTATCTTAGATGCATGAAAGAAGTAAGATCCAAAAACATTAGACAAGAATAGTATTTATCAGTAGAAGTTTAGACAAAAAGAGGTTTGTATTTCATTTTCATGTATGTAATGCTTTAAATTTGATTAATGAAAATACAAGTTTTCTTATTATCTACTTGTCTATTGTTAGTTTATTAGAAAGATCTGAATAATAGCATAAATTATCAGTATGCATGTGTTAAAACTTGTTAGCATAGACTTAACATAACTCAGAATTGGACCACTGCATAAAATGAATTTCAGGATTTGAAACACGAAGTCATAGACTAAACAAATTTCACAATCCTGATACTGACACAGAAATCCTGATGACGTCAACATCCTGATAGCAATCCTGATCCTGATGTTTATTAACAAGTCTATCATACTATAATTTATCAAAGTATAATGTTACAGCTTAAGCATTTAACAATCAAATATAGATCCTTACAAAGATATCATATCTATAAGCTGAAACACCATACCTTGCTACTTATGCAGATGTTAAAGATCTATAAATTTAACATTCCTAACTCATTAACGAATCTAATGAATGTAGCCTCATCAAGTGGTTTGGTTAGAATATCTGCAAGCTGTTTGTTAGTAGGAACAAAATGAAGTTCCACGGTACCATTCTCAATATGTTCTCTAATAAAATGATACAGACATCAATGTGCTTAGTCCTTGAATGTTGAACTGGATTCTCTGAAATTTTGATAGCACTAGTATTATCACAAAACATAGGAATATTACTAAGTGTCATACCATAATCCATCAACTGATTTCTTATCCAAAGGAGCTGTGCACAACAACTTTCTGCTGCAATGTACTCAGCTTCTGCAGTAGAGGTTGAAACTGATTGTTGCTTCTTGCTTGCCCAAGAAATCAATCTGTTTCCCAAGAATTGACATGTACCTGTAGTGCTGTTCCTGTCTATTTTACACCCTGCATAATCAGAGTCTGAATAGCCAATTAGGGAGAAATCAGATTCTCTAGGATACCACAATCCAAGATTTGGAGTTCCTTTGAGATATCTAAAAATTCTCTTCACATCAATTAAATGAGATTCCTTAGGATCACTTTGGAATCTAGCACATAAATAGGTAGAAAACATTATATCTGGTCTACTTGTAGTTAAATATAACAGTAAACCTATCATGCCTCTATAGCTAGTGTTATCAACACCCTTTCCCTTAGGATCAGAGTCTAGCTTAGTGGTTGTTGCCATGGGTGTTTTTGCAACTGCACAATCTTTAAAGCCAAACCTTTTTAAAAGATCATTGATATATTTTTACTGATTAATGAAAATACCAATCTCAGTCTGTTTGACCTGCAAGCCAAAAAAGTAATTTAGTTCACCCATCATGCTCATCTGATACTTAGACTGCATAAGCTTGCTAAACTTAGCACATAAATTGTCATTAGTAGAACCAAATATGATGTCATCAACATAAACTTGAACTAAAAGAAATTCACCTTTAATATTTCTAAAGAATAGATTTTTGTCAATTGTACCTCTTGTGAAGCCATTCTCAAGAAGAAATTTAGACAAAGTCTCATACCATGCTCTTGGTGCCTGCTTTAGTCCATAGAGTGCCTTGTCAAGTTTGTAGACATGATTCGGAAACCTTGGATCAACAAAACCAGGTGGTTGCTCCACATGTACTTCCTCATCAAGCTTGCCATTAAGAAAAGCACTCTTTATATCCATCTGGTATACCTTGAATTTTGAATGAGCTGCAAATGCAAGAAACATTCTGATTGCTTCCAATCTTGCTACATGGGCAAAGGTTTCATCATAGTCAATTCCTTTTATGCATTATATCCTGCCTTATAATATGTCCTGCCTTATAAGAAGCCAATTTATTGAGATATGAGGATAACACAGCTTATTTTTTGGTTGACTGCTTGCCCTGTGATCATTTTTTTATATTGTGCTTAATCCTCAAAAGTATGAGCAGAGAAACATGATAATAGGTTTAAAATTTGTCTTAATGCATGCTGGGTTCACTAGTATTCAGATTTCAAAAATCAACCAAAATATGTGTACTGACTTATTATATAAATGGGCAGGAAGAGTTAGAAGGGCAAATTTCTGACGGGGTATGGACCCCATCTAGTGATGTACTATCTCGTGCACTTGGGAAAAATGAGCATGGAGGACGTGTTAGAGGGGTAGGAGGAAGAGCTAAAATCAAGGATGTATTTGGATCACAAAATAGCAAACAAAGTGGGGTTGTCTCTAGGGATGAATTAGATACAATCAAACAAGAAATTACCAAGAAAGTGAGGGAGGAGTGCCAAGAAATGATGAATGTCCAACTGAAAGGGATATTGGATCATTTAAAGCAGTTGGGTTTGCCACTTCCAGTTGGTAATTTGGGCCAGATGGAGAAAGGTACACCATCAAATGAATTGGTTCGAAGTAGTTGTCAATCGGTGGACCAACCTGCAGAAAATTTCTTAGATATCCAGGTAATTCTTCTATCAAACTTGTGTTATCTATTTGTTAAACGTCATGAGCTGCATTCACCAAGATAACATTTTAATTCTATAAATGAGCCAGAGTATTTTAATGAAATTTTATGAAAATATTATGTATTTATGTTGTGATTCTTTTTGCTTTACATGTATATCAAAGTTTTACTTCCAGACTAAATGTACAGCAGAACTGATATTAACATATACTCTGAAGGGGTAATTCAGAGTCAAAAGATTTCCCAAAAAATCACTAAAAACAATTCATCTATAGTAAAATGACAATGCTTTTTCTTGTATAGGATTGTAGGAAGGTAGACTAGTTTGGTTGATACTTAAAAATAAGTCTCATACTAAATTCAACAGCAAGAAAGTTTAACCTGATGGGTTACACGTGTTAACAAATGGGATCCCAACATCCAAACAATGATTAATCCTCTGTTCATGCTATTGCATTCACTTGACAGATAACACATACTATTTTCATTTGATTACATGTGACTACATTGTTTTACAAATATTTAGCATGTTTCTTCTAAACCATATGATAACTATTCTTGAACAAACAGTGAAGGCCTTCAAGTAAACATTTACCAGTCATAGACTTATTGCACTGATCATCATAAACTCCGTGGTTAAAAAAATTCCAAGTACCTCAAGTGAAGCATTGATAATCATAGGATCACAGAGATCATGAGACGACAAAGAAGTTATCTATAAACATTGTTCGTTGTTTCTTGTTCACTTTGCATTATATATTCTCTCAATCAATGCAGATTCCAACCTTGTGTCGTCTATGTCTTATTGATGGCAAACCAATTGCGGCAAGTAATGTGAAAGTATGTGTGGATGAAGTTGTAGTTGAATTTCAACTTGCCCCACTTCCGGTGCCCTGTGATGAACATGAAACTATAGGCAATGCAGCTGGTAGCTTTGTTGAGTGGCCAAAGGATCTTGTGATCTTGGGTCAGGTATTTTAATGCTATTCAAATTCATTCATATAGTTTGGAGTCAAGATTTTTATATAGTTTGCACATGCATCTTTACAAGAGTCAAACTGCTTTACAAACTTGCGAACATGAAAATTCATAGATAATTAGAGAAAATTCTGGTTTTAACATAATTTGTTTGTAATTAGGAACCTGAGAAGAAAAAAGGCCACAAGATAGCTCAACGGAAACTAAAGAAGGTTGTTAGTAAAGAATCAGCAACACCCAACAATCAATCTTTGCACAATGAGGACAAAATAAGTGAAAAATGTCGAGCTTTACGTTTCTTGGTTGATAAGAGTCCTCCTGATTCTTCTACTATCGTTGTTAAAAACTTGGAGTTGTTCAAGTTTCATGAAAGCACTAAAATTCCAATATATGTCACCCCGGGAGATATCAATGAGTTTTTGAGGTTAAGTTGTCTTAATATACCGGTTCTGCACGTGTTTATGATGTAAGACATCAATTTCTTCCTCACTTTGTTATAAGACATAATTATATATTTTATTGTTCATAACAACTAACAGTGTAGAATCCATATTATATTAAAGGTACATTCACAAATTGTGCAAGGATTTGGAAGATAATTCATTTGCATTCATGTGTCCATCTGTATTAACACTGGCATCTAAGCATCAAGATGATACATCTAGATACATGTGTGAGGTAATGAGAGATGCCAAGGAGAAACGTTTTATCCTAGCAACATAAACTTTTGTTAACTTCTATGATTAAATGAAAACACACAACTACACTTTTTATTTTAAGTATGTTTAGGCTTCAAAACAATACAAACCGTCGTAGTTAGTAATAGGTGATAACATAAATAATACTGAAAATATTATATTATTCGGTGCATTAATCATTAAGCGTGATAATTAGGACTCCAATTTAGAATATCCTTAATACATATTCTAATTTCCTACATTGTTAAATTGCAGTGAGCACTGGATATTACTTATGTTTTGTGTTCATGAAAGTGCTGTATACGTGTTTGATCCACTAAATCAAAAACGAGACCTTTACGTGAAGGCTCCTTGGGATACGTAAGCTATGAAAAAATTAAAATCTTGAAAAGTACAATAAATATATTAATTTACTTTTCAAAGATTTCAAAACCTTTTTTATATTTTGACATTTTTAACTCTATAACATGCAGGGCATATAAAGTATATACTAGATATGGTGGTAGGAAAAATAATCAAAATAACCTACTTTGGTACCATGAGGCTATTCAGGTATATTTCTATAATGCTTGTCTTGAAAGTTTTTTATTTTTACTGTATTATCTCGCCTTTTAAATATTTTGATTTTGTTTTGTAGTGTCCTCAACAAAAAGGAGGCACGGAATGTGGTTATTTTGTGATGAGATATATGTATGACATAGTCATGTTATCTCGTAAAGATCCTAAAGTTAAGTGGACAGAGGTACGAACTATCTGAATTGTAAATATTAGAATAATATTACTTGCATATAAATTTAACAATTCTCTTGGCATGTAGGGTCTTGGAAAAAGATACACAAACCAACAAATTGAAGAAATTCGAGATATTTGGGCAAACTATATTACTCGTGAATATATGTGATCGGGTAACTCTTCGTTTTTCTTTAAAAAATGTATTCAAGATACATTAGTATCCTAACTCTGTTAATGTGCAAGGAGTGATGTGTACTCTTATATACTCGATGGCACTGTGAATAATTTATTCGAAATAGAAATTTGTTATTAATCGTAAAATTTCCGTAACTGTTTTTATTCTGTTAAGTTAGAAGGAGTGTAATGTATAAGATGAGCTAGTACATTTTCACGAATTGCTCCCGTGAGCTTTGGAAATGTTACGAACTGATCAATATATATGAACTGATGTTGTACTTTCTCAATTGATGTGCCTTTTCTGATGTCAACAAATCATATGTATACATATATTTCACCTTCTAATATCAGCTTATAAAGTTAGTCTGTTAGCCCCTTGCTTATTGTCTATCCTTGCATTTTGGAAGGATTATAGCATGTTTCTGTTAGTTTATTAGGCTGGCAATAAACAACTATTACTTGCAGACTTGCATTTAAAAGTTTGTTGTGTGGTATGCACTATATCAGTCGGCCAGTACCTGGTGGCGGCTCTATTGAAAATTGTGAGAGCTAGTGACCTGGAAAATGATTGTGTCGACAGTCTATTTATCAAGTATATAGTTCTTATTGAAACAAAATGGAATTTTAGGTTGGGGAGAGTTCTGCTTTTAGCTTGTTTTGTGCTGTAACTACTGTTTGTTATTTGGATTCACCTTGTCAATTCACTTTTTGTCATGTACTCATATCTCTTAAGGATGAGTGTTCAAATTCTGATTGTAATTCAAATATCTGGGATATCTTCTTGCCAATATATCAGGGACATCTCCACACCTACAGGTTTTGCGACAATGTCTGGACTTTCATTCTACAAGATGCGGTCTTTAAGAATGAGGATTCTTCAGAGACAGTCGGTCGGGTTAAGATAGTGGCGTGCGACTATCTTAAAATTTATGTATTAAAGATACATTAGTATCCTAACTCTGGTGACATGGTTTCTTGGATTTGTGAATATTGTGGATGTATTTTCAAGTATATAATAATAATTATTTTAATTTAATTAATCACTTTGTTCAGAAATTTGATTGCAAGATATATTTATTTTTTTGGTTTGAATAATAGGAATTCTGGGGTATATAAAAATATAAATAGGGTAAAAATGTCATTTTATAAAAGACAATATACGTCGCCTTTTAAAGACTTTATACGTCGGTTCTTATTGGGCTTTATACGTCGGTTCCTCTAGGACTTTATACGTCGGTTCCTCTAGGACTTTATACGTCGGTTCTTTCTGGACAATATATGACGGTTCTTTTTGGACAATATACGACGGCTCTTCTTAGATTTTATACGTCGGCATTTTTGTACATTATACGTCGGGTGTATTTGGATATTATACGTCGGTTCTTTTTTGACAATATACGTCGGTCCTTTTTGGACATTTTATGTCGGCATTTTTGAACATTATACGTCTGTCTTTTCATCATTATACGGCGGGACATTTTCCACATTATAAGTCGGTGTTTTCAATATTATAAGTCGGTTTTTCTTGGTATTATACGTCGGCTACTGTTGACATTATACGTCGGTTTTAGCGACGTATATATAGACTTTATACGTCGCCTTTTTAACCGACGTAAAATGCTGGTGACTTTATACGACGCCCCTCCTTACGTCGCCAGTTAACCGACGTAAAAGACCAATTTGACCGACGTAAAAGACCAGTTTTCTACTAGTGGATGGTGCATGGTGTTACTGTGTGCTTCACGCGCGCGCACACACACGCGCGCGCCACCGCCGCCCGCTTCGCCACGCCACACCACTCCACGCCACGCCTCAACTCGGGTCAGGTCGGCTCGGTCAAGGGCGATTTAGGTGAATGTCTCGGCGTCTCGCGTACGCGAGGCGACCTGGGATATATATCAATTGGGATCAGTACTTGGAATGGAACTGGTCAGACATCTAATACTGATGGGCCAAATCCTGATGGATAAAATCCTGACAGTACTAGATCCTGATGATGATCAAATGCTGATGGACATCAGATCCTGACGGAGGAAAATCCTGATGGATGTCAGATCCTAACGGACAGAAATCCTGATGTTTGGTCCTGGACCTGGACAGAATTTGATAATATATATATATGTATATTTAAATTAATTAAAATAAAACTAAAATGTGTGGATAAAATATAACGTAACCGTTACGATTTATTTAATATAAAAACAGCCGTTATAACGATTTTCTATTATTAAATCAGCCGTTTCATTCTTAATTAAATGAAATGGGAGTAACAATATTGATGAAGGTGGTATCAGTTACGTTTGGCCTCTCCTATAAATATAGAGATAAGCTGCTGATTTTATACACACCACACCCTACATTCTCTTCTCCTCTCTACACTCTCTATTCCCTTCCTGTCGAAGCTGCTTTGCTTGTGGGTTTTTCCGGCGGCTGTTTTATCCTGGGAGAGGTGTTGCCAGTCGAAGTCGAGTATTCTGGTTGCTGTGATCATCTTACTCGGAGCTGTTTTATCCTGGGAGAGGTGTTGCAAGCATCCCGACACAGTTACTGACGACTCAGCTGTTTTTATACTTGTTTTCCTTCGTTTTTACAGTTACTGATATGCATGCTTTCTACCTTCGTGTTTTGTTTCGTTAATTGTTTGCTTGGCCTTGTTAAACACGTTATATAACTGCCTCTATGTTGCTTTATTAGTGATTATTTCCAACAGTTGTAACTTTGCTTATTAAAAAAAATAGAATGATTATTTTTCGAAATTATACATATCAATATTTGCACGTGAAGGATGATGAGCATTCGTATGCTAGAAATTTGAGAAATGCAATCAATACGATAAGATCAAATTGAATTCAAATTTACGTTTTTTTTCATCATGATTATTGAGGATTTACTAAAGATTAGCTCAAATTAAGGTAAAACAATCAATTTTGTTAATAGTTATCTTCGTACCAGATATTTTACTGATTTGATTGGTTCATATTTTGTAATTCGATTCAGTTTTGTTCTCAAATATGTTGATTTTGTGTTGAATGTTAGTGATTTTCTTCATTTTATAATTACTAGCCTATGACCCGTGCTACGCACGATTATTTTTAATATTTATTGTTTTTTAATAATAGATTATTTTAATTTATATATTATTAAATTTTAGTTTACATTAATTGATCAATTTTATGTTTTTATTTTTAGATTATTCAAATGATTAAACAAATTTTGATTGAACATTTTTGGTTAATTATATTTTTGATTAAAATGCATTTTTGCATCTCTTTAGTTTAACGTTATTGCATTTAAGGTTCGTTTGTTTTAATTTATGCATTTTGTATCCCATAATTTTGAGTTCCCTCGCAATTTTCAACACTCTTTTGATTTTTTTTGTAAATATCCATTGAAATTTGAATTCAATTGTGATTGTGATGGTTGTGCTGTTAACTCTAACTAAGATCAAATTCAGATCGGATAAATTTAACATGAATTTAAGTATAATTAAATGGGTTATTTAATGAATAAAAAATAGATGGTTAAGATTAAATCACATGTCTAACTGGAGCATAACTCTAATTAATTACTCCAATATACATATTTACAATATACTTAATCCTAAATTCATAATAATATAATTATTTATTAAAATAAATATATCAAATATTTTAATTGATGTGGGCCATTTTTTTTAAAATAATGATAATTTGTATAATTTCGTTTTTTGTGACCCCCCAAAATCCGTCCTGTCCGGGGACCCGGGTCGTCACATCTAATCTCGATATCCTATAGCACACGTTACCTCAATAATAACAGAATATTCATTATAATGGAGCGGAACAGTTCCACTCAACAGATCCAAGATCGGTCTCACACATTACTACAATACGATTTATTACATCTCTGAATAATATCTTACATAAGTCTATAAAGCAGAAAAGATGACAGGTTCCTACTGATCATTCTAGTCCTTGTCGCCATAGCCCGGAGCTTTCTCCTTCCCTTTGTTCCTCTGGCTTGACGGCTCACCTCGTTCCTTCTTGACAACTGAACAAATGTTGTAAAGTAAGAGAATGAGCAACTATGGTGCTCAGCAAGTTCTCTCCTTGCTCGGTACATAAATATAATAGGATTTACTGAAAGAAATACTCGAAATTTAATGAACAATCGGATATCAGAAATCTAACATTTGACTCAAGACTCATCTCGAAAATAGATTACTCGAAAGACTCATTTTAGTGTAACTCTGATGACTCATGAGAAATGAATAACTGGTCTTCCATCCTTTCGGTATCTCGGTGGGGCGATCAACTATCCGACGGGAATACCTTCCTCCAATGACACCGCACTTCGCCCGATCACGGCTATACAATATGATATCAACGAATATAATATATAGTATGAATGCTAGCATCATAGTGGGTTATTATATCAATCCTGGCATCATAGTGCCTAAAATATTCTCATGTCCATATAAAGGTACACAAGTCTCTCTTTCTCTATAATGGGCCTTGTTGGGTGTCCAGCATCTCCCTAATCGAAACGTGGCGCTTGTGCCTCGCTAAGCATAAGGAAATAAATTTGCGCCTTGTTACAAGTCCCGGGGCTTTTAGCTCAAGTGGTAAGCGCTTGATCCTGAAAACTGGTATCAGAGCCAAGGTCGCGTGTTCGAGTCCCACGGAGTGCATATTTATGCCAAAGGCATTCTATGCAGCCATTGTACCCTTAACAGGGACTGGTTAGTGTTGGCAGATGCTAGGGGGGGGGTGATTGTTGGGTGTCCAGCATCTCTCTAATCGAAACGTGGTGCTTGTTCCCGGCTAAGCATAAGGAAATTAAGTTGTACCTTGTTACAAGTCCCGGGGCTTTTAGCTAAAGTGGTAAGCGCTTGATCCTGAAAGGCCTCTTTCCCAAAATTGACCAGTAGAAGACAGAATCACTACACCATAAAACAGCTATTGCAACCATATTTTTGAAGGTTTGTCGAAAAACGTTGCTATTGAGAAACCAAATCATATAAATTGCAACGCCTTTGAAAAACATTGCAATAGCATTGAAAAAACTTAAGAGAGTTAAAAACATTTTGTCTATTGCAACAATTTTCTTAAATTGTTGCAATAAATTTAACTTTTCAGCCCAAAAAATTGGCGGGCTTATCAAATTTGTTGAGCGGGATTTCTACATTGTTTTTGCCCGGATTAAAAAAAATAACAAAAAAGAAAACAAAAAAGAAACACAACACACAGACACTAACACAGAGACTCAACAATCAACATAACTCATCCCTCTTCTCACTCATCCCTCTCACTCGACCCTCATCTCTCTCTCTCTCTCTTTCTCTCCCTCACTCATCCCTCTCTCTCATCTCTCTCACTCTCGTTCATCTCTCTCTCACTCTCGCTCATCTCTTGACCCTCTCTCTCTCTCACTCGACCCTCTCTCTCACCCGTATCTCTCTCTCTAAATTAAACCCTCACTTTTCTCTAATTAAACCTTAATTAATCTCCAAATCGGAATAGAGAAGAGGAAGCTCAAATCGTCATCCCTAAATCTGCAATTAGTAAGTTTTTGTGTTAATTTCTTGTTTTTCTTGTAGATTTTTGTTTGTATTTTTCAGTTTCCGTGTTTTTGTTTGTATTACTTGTGTGTTTCTTGTTTGTATTTTTGGTTCTTGTTAATTTCTTGTTTTTCTTGTAGAATTTTGCTTGTATTTTTCTTGTAGATAGCCTAAAGCTATCTGCAAACACATTAACTAAGAAACACATTAACTGAGGAGGTGGAGAGTTTGCCCCAAGTTCATTACTCAAAATGTGAGATTCTTGATAAACAATTATACGATCCATCCTTAAGTTATCCTTTGTGAGATCCTTGCTGTAGAGTGGGTCCAAATGCCTGGAATGAAGGTAATATCTTATTATGTCTATTGCATCCACTTATTAGTGATGCACATCTTTTATAATCTTCTTGTTTCTTTTCATGGTGCTCACATAGTAAATTGATGATTATGTATCTGAGTGAACCAAGAATCTTGCAGATTTTCTGATTAAATTTCAGTAATTTAGTGTATCTGAAATATGAGATAAAGCTGTTATTCCTTTCTTTTGTCTTTTTATTTGGAGTTGCATATTTTCATTCTCAAAATCAGAGAGAGAGAGAGAGAGAGTATAGGTGATGACTTTTTAGAGAGAGTGTGTATTATAGAGTGTTTTTGAGAGATAGAGAGAGAGAGAGAGTGGGAGAGAGAGAGAGATATGGCGGAGTCGAGTGATTCGGTTTCCATTGACATGGAGACGATCTCGCTTACCGGAAAGGTTTAATTTACACATTACATGCAGTCATTGCTCTGTGTGGGTGTGTACGCATATCTGTAGCCAGTAGCTATATATTGAAATTACAATCAGATGTAGTTCAGGCGTGCAGAAGAGTATATTTTCTTGTATACGTTCATGACTGTATATAATGACGCTCTATTCGGCACCTTGTTAATTTGTGGAAGTCTATGCTTTCTTTGCAGTTTCTGTTGAAAGTAATCTCAACTGAATAATGCTGTTAGGAAAGTTGATTTGGTTTTGATTCTGTTTGATTCTAATGCTGATCTTGTCGTTCAGATTGATTAGCATGATATTAGTAGATTGAATAAATCATGAGGTGGCTAAGTATGTTTAGGAAACCATCTCTAGTCATTTGCTAAATTGTAGGAGTTCAGTTATTTTCTTTTCCTATATATTGATGTAATATCGATCATAATAAGATGCAAGACATGTTTTAGTCTAGCAAAATACTTTGTCTTGATCATATACAGTTATAAGGTTGATTGTGTTGACAGACAAGAAGTGGTATCAGAGCCTTTTAAGGTCTTGGTGGACGTTACTTTCATCAAGAGGTGGAGGTAAACAAAAGAAATGGCTCATATGGATTGAGTTACCCAATGCTGGATAGAAGTAATTATACAGCTTGGGCTATCAAAATGAAAGTGTATATGCAAGCGCAAGGGGTCTGGAACGCTGTAGAACAGAGTGATCCCAAGGCTGTTGTCGAAGAAAAGACTGACAAAGTAGCATTGGCGATGGTTTACCAGGCAATCCCAGAAGATGTGCTGCTCTCGATTGCAAGCAAGAAAACGGCGAAAGAGGCATGGGAAATGATTCAAACATTGTGTCAAGGAGCGGACAAAGCAAAGAAGGCTCGTATACAGACTCTAAAATCCGAATTCGAAATGTTGAGTATGGGAGAAAATGACAAGATCGAAGAGTTTCACATGAAAATGAATAGCCTTGTCACAAACATACGAGCACTAGGAGAAACGATGGAGGAGTCATACATTGTGAAGAAATTCTTACGTGCTGTCCCTGCAAGATTCATTCAGATCACTTCGACACTGGAACAGTTTGGAGACATAGAAAAAATGTCAATTGAAGAGGCTGTGGGATCACTAAAAGCACATGAAGAACGAGTGAAAGGGAAGACCGAAGCGAAAGAAACACAATTGCTGATGACAAAGGAAGAATGGATCAAACAAGGAGGAACTGAGAAGAAATTACTCCTGACACGAAAAGAATGGCAGAAGAGATATAATAATGGTGACAGATCAAAACAGAAGGGTCGTGGCAAATTTGACAAAAGTACAGTCAAATGCTACAACTGCAATCTTTATGGTCATTTTGCCTCAGAATGCAAAAAACCCAGGAAGAACAAAGGGGTGCAAGAAGAGGCTAATATGGCTGCAATGGAGGATGATGAAATGGCACTACTCCTGGCCAAACATGATAAAGAAGAACCAGAACTCTTAATTGAAGATAAACTCCTCTATACAAAGTTGCCAAAGAATGGAGAATGTGCAGGTGAGTCAAATATCTGGTACCTTGACAATGGTGCAAGCAACCATATGACAGGGTTTAGAGGAAAATTCGCAGAACTGGATGAAAGCATTACAGGTCAAGTACGCTTTGGTGATGGATCAAAAGTGGAGATAAAAGGCAAAGGCAGTGTCATGATGCTTTGCAAAAATGGAGAAGAAAAGAAACTATGTGAGGTATACTATATTCCAAGCTTACAAAACAATATTATATCATTGGGGCAAATGTCTGAAGAAGGTAACAAAGTAGAACTTAAAGGAGAATTCCTCAGAATCTATGACAGCCAAGAAAGATTGTTAATGAAGGTAAAACGGTCTGCTAATCGTCTTTACAAAATCATTATAGAAACTAACAAGCAGGAGTGTTTAATGACAAAGATGGATGAGATTTCCAGGCTGTGGCATGCTCGACTTGGGCATGTCAACTATCAAGCCATGGCTCACATGACCAAACATCGAATGGTGGAAGGAATGCCAGAAGTAACAAAGTCAAGTGTTGTATGTGACGGATGTCTAATGGGGAAGCAAACCAGGAAAGTGTTTCCAAACAAGTCAAAATTCAGTGCAAAGAAAGCACTTGAGCTTATACATGGTGACTTGTGTGGCCCAATATCTCCCACAACTACATCAGGTTACCAATACTTCTTCCTACTAGTCGATGATTTCAGCAGGTTTATGTGGGTTTAATTTCTGAAAAACAAGAATGAAGCACACCAAGATGACACAGAGAATGCTGAATCAGGAGATGACAGCTATGATGGTAACAGTACGCCTGGAAATGATGATCATGGTGGTAACAGCAGTGATAGCAGCCAGCAATCTTCAACTCCACAAACTCAGACCAATCAGGCTTCAACTCCACAATCTCAGGCCTCTGTCTCAAGAATTGATCGAGATAGCTATGATGACAGCACAGAACCAAGGAAATTCAGAAGGCTGAGTGATGTGTACAACAATACGGAAGAAATAGAACTTGATGAAGAATTGTGGTTGATGGGAATAGATGAACCTTTCAACTACACACAGGCAGTGAAGGATGTCAACTGGCAAAAGGCAATGAAGCAAGAGATGAGTTCTATCGAAGCAAATGATACATGGATATTGACTAATCTACCATCTGGACAGAAAGTTATAGGTCTAAAATGGATCTATAAATTGAAAAAGGATGCAAATGGGGAGGTGGTAAAATACAAAGCACGTCTCGTGGCAAAGGGTTATGTGCAAGAGCATGGTATTGATTTTGATGAAGTGTATGCTCCAGTTACTCGCCTGGAGACAGTAAGATTATTGCTAGCATTGGCTGCTAAAAATCAATGGGAAGTTCACCATCTTGACGTGAAGACAGCATTCTTGAACGGAGATATAAAAGAAGATGTGTACGTTGCCCAACCTGAGGGTTTTGAAAGAAAGGGACAAGAGCACCTAGTGTACAAATTATCGAAGGCATTGTATGGTCTTCGTCAAGCACCTCGTGCTTGGTACGCTAAACTAAACGAGTGTCTCATAAGTCTTGGATTTACACGTTGTCCATATGAGCATGCCGTATACACAAGAAAGAAAGGAGAGGACAGCTTAGTGATTGCAGTTTATGTAGATGATCTGTTAGTAACTGGTACAAACATTTCTGTAATTGAAGATTTCAAGGATCAAATGAAGCATCAGTTCGAAATGAGTGACATGGGTAAACTAAGTTATTATCTGGGAATAGAGGTTGAACAAGGAGCAGGATACATTGAGTTAAAGCAGGCAGGTTATGCTCGGAAAATCCTAGAGAAAGCAGGCATGGCTGACTGTAATCCAACGAAGTATCCAATGGACCCAAAGGAACAACTCAGTAGAGATGAAACAGGGAAATTGGTTAATGCTACTGAATACAAGAGTATGGTAGGAGGCTTGAGATATTTGGTGCACACACGGCCTGACATCGCATACTCTGTGGGCATAGTCAGCAGATATATGGAAAAACCTACGAAGAAACATTTGGATGCAGTGAAAAGAATTCTCAGGTACGTGAAGGGAACTGTTCAGTATGGGTTGGTGTATTCGAAAGACAGTGGAAACAATGTGTTAACTGGTTATTCTGATAGTGACCTGGGAGGACAGCTAGAAGATAGAAAGAGCACTGGAGGCATGGTTTACTATTTGAATGAGAGTATTATAACTTGGGTTTCACAAAAACAAAAGTGTGTTGCACTATCATCGTGTGAAGCTGAATTTATGGCAGCTACTGCTGCAGCATGTCAAGGCATCTGGCTCAAAAACATTCTCAGTCAAATAACGTCCGAAGCTATTGGTCCAGTGGTATTATGCATAGACAATCGGTCTGCAATCGATTTAGCTAAGAATCCAATGTTCCATGGCAGAAGTAAACACATTGACATAAGGTTTCACTTCATTAGGGAATGTGTTGAACGAGGAGAAGTCATCTTGAGGCATGTATGCAGTAATGATCAAAGAGCTGACATATTAACAAAAGGATTGGCTACAGCCAAATTTGAGAACATGAGGAAGCTGCTGGGAGTTAAGAACCTAAGTAGATCAGTTTGAGATTAAGGGGGAGAATGTTGAAAGTAATCTCAACTGAATAATGCTGTTAGGAAAGTTGATTTGGTTTTGATTCTGTTTGATTCTAATGCTGATCTTGTCGTTCAGATTGATTAGCATGATATTAGTAGATTGAATAAATCATGAGGTGGCTAAGTATGTTTAGGAAACCATCTCTAGTCATTTGCTAAATTGTAGGAGTTCAGTTATTTTCTTTTCCTATATATTGATGTAATATCGATCATAATAAGATGCAAGACATGTTTTAGTCTAGCAAAATACTTTGTCTTGATCATATACAGTTATAAGGTTGATTGTGTTGACAGACAAGAGTTTCTAGGTGAGAGGCAAAGTCCGAATGTTCTGAGATTTTTGGAAACTATTAACGGGTATGTAGCTTTTCTGGAAATGAAATTACTTTCATGTATACACAAGACCCATGGAAAAATAGCTGTGATGTAATACTAGGGTTTTTTTTATTGGGGTTCATATTGTGTCCTCCTGGGCATGAGGTCAGCACTTCAACAACCTAACTGTTTGATTTGTTTATGCTTTCAGAATTTGTGCTTGAACTTGAATACTTTTTAGCACCATCAATCACATTGTTTCTTATTTAGTACTATATTCAAGAGTTATTGCAGTTGGGAGCTGCTATTATGAGACCTGATGATCCTGTGTTATTTGTTGATGACTTGGGAGCTGCTATTCTTGATTTTTTTGGGTACGCAATTATTTTTCAGAACACTTAATTTATTTATTTTTGTTTTTACCAGTTCGGGAGCTTCGTAATCATTAATTTCTAAAAAACTTGCATATGTTTTATCTCTTAATTAATTTCCTTTATTCTTGAATTCCAATTCTAGACTTAGTAAAGTGATGTGCATGGGAGTAACAGCTGGTGCTTACATCCTTACTCTATTTGCTGTAAGCTCTCGCCTGATTTGTATAGTATGCATATTTTGGAGTTTGGACTGAGTGACTTGTTTTCATTAAGTCTTTAACTAGGGATGTATTAATGGGTTGATGTTGTGCATTATTGGCAACAGATAAAATTTTCATGCAGGGTACTTGGTTTGATCCTTGTTTCCCCTCTATGTCAAGGACCCTACTGGACAGAGTGGTTGTATAATAAGGTTAATGTTTTCAACCTTCTGTTTTATTTTTGGAGAGTAAAAAGAAAGGAGTTTGGACTTGGGGGCTGGAACAGTGAGTATGTTATTCTTACTTAAGGATCCATTATTTACAGGTTATGTCAAATTTACTGTACTTCTATGGTATGTGCGGTTTAGTGAAGGAGTTTTTCTAATGCGTCACTTTAGCAATGTATCTTTCTGCTCCGGATCCATAAATTTGATACCTGGTTCTTAAAAAATATTGGGCTCATTGGATATATAATGAATACAGGACGTCCGTGGCAATGTTCTACTGACCCTTATTACAAGTGTTTTTGAGCTGTGTATTCTCCTAATTCTGTTTCACAAATCAAGTTTTTGATTGATCATCATGCATTATGCAATTTTATGCTATATTAATGCTATGCTGTGTATGTAGTTTTTTATTTTGTTAAGTTGTGCTATGTTTTTCTTATTATTTTCGAGGAAGATTAGTTGTCATTCTTATTCAAAATATTGCGATTTCTGTATGGACTACTATTATTCTTAGTTTGCAACATAAAATTACGAGAAATTTGGTTAATTGTTTTGGGAGATTGGAGGATCAAAGGATTGCTAGTTATAGTTGAATGTCATTTTCGCCTTCTCTGTATTTATTTTGATTATTTTTTAGCTATATATTTTTCAGTTATTTTGATTTTTGTAGCTGACATTGTTGTGGAACTTTAATGTTATCATGCCATTATGCAAGGTCTTTTTTCAAGTAACTCTAGCGCAAGTATACTTTGGATTTCCAGGTTTTATTGAAGTTAATTAGTATATAGAGTTAAATTTACATGTTTTGGCAGAGGTTTTAACGAGGCTCTAAATGGGTTTAGTGAATTCTGGCGATTCGTGTAAGTTTGAACTCAGTTTATGTAAAAACATAAGAGTTCACTTGTGCATTGCCTATGTCAACTGGTAAATCAACGAAGATAGATAGATCACTTAAGTTCATTTTTTGTTCTGTTCTGCTTTCATATGATCGCCGCAACCTAATTTTCATAAATCAGTAGCGATAATTAGGTCGCTGCTGTAGAAATAAAGGTATAAAACTGTTGTAGAATTTTAGTCAGCTCACAACTTTCTCTTATTTTTATCAGCTTGCAGAAGATCTTCAAAGTGGTTTTACCTCAGACGTGGAGTCCAAGTATAAGAAAATCTATGAGGATGATATAAATCCTTTTGCAGCATTATCGAAAAAGGTACACAAGTTCTCTCTTCTTTAGGAGCTAGCCTGATCTTACTGATACAACACTTCTAAGGCCTAGTTAAGAGTGATGCTTAATACCAGCAACTTTTCTCTTTTTTTGCAAAAGAGAAGGAGACGTGCTTCTTGATCAGCGAGGCCAAATGGTGGAAGGACACTTTCTGTAGCATGCAGGTAATATTAGTGCCATATTTTTAACTTCACAATTAATTCTTTTTGTTCATAGCTATGAGTTGTTTTTGGCTTTATATATCAATTTCATTACTAATCATAATGTTGCTGGTACACATTAGAGGTGAAATTTGCATCTGGTCTGCTTATTATCCTAACAATGCAGTACCGTGAGATCGAGAGTTACTGCAGGAAATATTTCTGGAAGTTCTGGGATTCGGTGGACACTAGTGGATTTTCTCCAGGACATGTTGATGAACAAGTTACTGCACTGTCATGGAGTCCAGATGGAAGATATCCAAAATGAATGAGATGATGAAGATGAAGATGTCGATGCATGAGTCGTTTCTGTCACTTTATGTTTAAATTATGTGTTAATAGTTGGTAGACTGCATGTACTTTATGTTTAAATTTGCACGCGACTGTTTCGTAGCTATTTGTATGCGTTTTAGTCATTTAATTTTTACTTCACATTTTGAATGGTTTGTACGACCATGTTATAACATGGCGTTGCTTTTGAATTGTTCGTCATGTAGCCCTGTAATGGTACATTTGGATATTTGGCATTAAGTTGCCCTGATTTATGAAATATGAAATATTTATGATGCTTGAATTTTGGCTATAAATGGCCTGGTTTATTGTATTTCCAGTATGATCCTGCTATTTTTTTTTTTGAAAAAATGTTACAATAGGGTCGAAATATGTTGCATTAATCTATAAAAAAATCATTGCAATTGGTCTCAGAAATGTTGCCTTAAAGTATCAATTAACTACCTTCTTATGCTACTGCATTAGTTTTTAATTGTTGCTATAGAGTCTAAATCGTTGCTACTGAAATTTATTGCAATGATTTAATTATGTTGCTGTATGGTACCAAAAACGTTGCTAAATCGACCTATTGCAAGGCAACCGGATGCAACGCTCAAATTTTGCAAATTTGTTGCCATAGACTCTACTGCAACGAATATAGGCCTTAAGGCAATGTTTTCCTGTCGTTGCAATATGCGTTTTATGGTGTAGTGAATTCTCGAACATTTAATGAACTGATATTTTGAGATAACTTCACAGGAAAATATTTGCTTGATCTGGCGGACTACCAATTTTTTTACTCGAATGTACCACCAATCTGAACAATGGATTGATGTAACTCTCAATAAACACATTTTAATTGGTTGACACGAACAAAATGCCAACCCTTGACAAGAAAGGTAACTATCTCGAAATAATGAGAATAGTCTTGAAACAAAATATAATGAGTCGTACTGAATAATTAGTAACACTCGAATATTTATAATACTCATAATTGATGAACGTTAAATAGAATGGTTTTCACTTGATCAACGAGTAAACACTCTAACGATCCTAATCTTGTAACGCTTAATTGTTGATTCGAAAGATGAACCAACTGAAAGGTAATCAATAAATATTGTCAAATCTGTACAATAAATTCGACTGAAAAGAATAAACTTAACTATCTCGAACTAATGAGATTAGTTTCACTGAATCAAAATAATAGTCATCTCGAATTAATGAGATCGACCCGATAGCAACGTAATTTGTTTCTACGCTTATAAGGGATATAATTCACAAGTAAACTAATTTTAGCAGTAATGTAATATTTTAACGAGAAAATAATGCTCAAAACGAATTTATTGCATCACAAGGAGCAAGAAATAATTCTCATAATTGATAGCTCGAAATTAATTGAGGAATGAAATAATACGAACAAAAATACAAAATTTCCGAGAGTTAGGGTAGGAATGAACTTGCCTCTTTCTCGACGCTAAAAGAACCGAATATTAAAAAGCGTTACCCGCGAGCGGAAATCTCAATTCTCAGAAAGAATCTCTATAATAAATTATCAAAATACTTTTAGTACTCGTGGTAAGAATTTAGTCACGTAATGTCAAATAATCTCGGTAATCATGGCATTGTAACTCAAGTAATTCTCGAAAATATAATTGGGAATATTCTCATAAGTTTAAAAACTCACTAATGCCTTATTCACAAAATAAATTATTAAATGGAGCCTCTATTCGCTTTTCCTATTAATCTTAATATATCGGGTTTTATAGAATCGTATGATTTAGAAAAAATAATTTTATAAAGGAATTTCCTCACTAAAGGGATCTCTAATTTATTTCTAAATAACGACACTAGTTGATTTATTTAACAACATATCTCGAATGAAATAATTAAAAAGGTTTCCATAAAAACATCACAATTTTCTATAATTTAATTAATTATTCAACTCGCACTTCTAATTTAATTTTAGTTCTCGTAATTCACATCTCGAAATTAAATGGCATTATAAAATTCTCCTTGACTATCCATAATTCTCAATTTATCAGAAAAATTTATCTCATTCACTTAAGTCCATTTTTAAAGGAGCAATAATATAATTCACTATTTATTCTTAAAATAAACAATTCAAGAATCAAATATTTATCCGAATTCAAATCCATAATTATTATTTCTTCTTTTAGCAAAAATGCACTTCTATTGAAACAATTCTATTTTATAAATCTCACAAAGGCTAATTTCCTCCCATTTTAATAATCATCTTAATAGAATAACATTTTATTCTGCTTTCCATTTAAATATCCAATATTTATTTGTTTTAGCATTACAACTCCGTATCTCTCTCCCTCTCTTCCTATCTCTCTCCCTCTCGTTCGATCTCTTTCTCTCTTCGACTCCGTATCTCTCCCTCTCGATCTCTCATTCTCTCTCAAATCTCTCATCTCTCTGTCTCAATCTCTCCACCCCTCCCCGTCTCTCTCTCTCTCTTAATCTCTCTCTCCGAACCCCTTTCTCTCTAATCTCCCCTCTCTCTCTCCATCCATCTCTCCCTCCGCCCGATCTCATTCTCTCTCTCTTCGATCTCTCTCCGTCTCTCTTAACTCCTCTCTCACTCTCTCCTTGTTCCTCTGTCATCAATCTTCCTCTCCCCCCTTCGATTGACAACCCCCCGCCCCTCTCCACAAGTTCCGACAACACCCACCACCACCGGTCACCTCCACTTCCGCGGTGGTGGCCTCAAAACCGACATGCAACCACCCAATTACTCCCCGATCACAAATCCAATTTCCAAAACCCCAATTTAATCATGATCCACATAAAATGATTATGCAAAATATTAAATCCACACAAATTTAAACCATTTGTTTCAAACCCTAATTAAAACTTACAATTTAACAATAAAATCACATAATTATGATTACAAAAAAAAGATTTATAGGATAATCGATCATACCCTTAGTGAAAATCAAAACTTTAAGAATTTGATAAAAAAACCAACTTCTCGGATCGTTGTTCTTAATACATGAAATCGAAGAACCTATTACGGACTATCCGAAAATACTATTGCATGTAAGTTTTAGGTATAATCTATGTAGTGATGAGCTTGGAAAGGTGTAGTTTTAATGGAGGTTTTTGGTTTTCTCTCTTTATCTCTTTTTCTATAGGTGAATAAAATGAGGGAGATGATCCCTATTTCTTTTATCACAATTTCCTTTAATAGACACCACTAATAACTTGGGCTCTTAGTGGGCTAGGAAAATAAATAAAAAGAATTCTTTGATGGAGGTGGGCTTAGTGTAATTATTGGGCTTAACACACAATTCATCTAGTATTCATGAACTCACTTGATCCAAATTATGATTTTGTTACACAAATTATAAACTCTAAAATTTGCAAAAAAAATATTTTTATAATCTCTATTATATACATAGTTGTAAGGTGGTAGCAATCATATTAATAATGATAACTAGTAATTAACAATAAGTAGCGATGTTCTAAACAAATACTTATACGCACATTCCGAAAATTAATAATAATAAGGATAATAATAAAAAGAAATATTGAGTTTACAATCCTATTCGGAGAGGGCTCAGAAATAGAATCATAAATAAAATTTAATTTACCGAACTTATTCTAAGGAAGCTCTACATGAGAAAATGATCGATAAAATTCACGGTTAGTACATTTTTTGGGCAGTTTCGTTTAATAAAAATCATACTTGACAAAAAAATATATTTCATTAATGATTTATTTTCTTGGAATTTATTATTTAAATTTTTTAATCAAATTGAAATAACAAAAATATGAGATTTTTTTTTACTTCAGCGTTGATACTTAAATTTTGATTTAATATTTTGGTCTACTTATTAAACATTAATAAATCTATTTTTTTAGTACTCTTGCTTTGTTACGTTATTTTAAATTTTTAAATTTCGACCTACTTATTTATACAAATCTATATTTTATATCTTTAAAATATAAATATTTTCATAGGTATAATTATTTCACTAATCTTTTATATGTTAATAGGTACTCTTCCATTTGGTGATTGTTTTTCTGAAAATAATATGTTAAATCGATTATAGTTCGATTTTTTGACGATCAACTTATATTTTTGAATTATATTTCTCTAACATTTATAAAATTTATTCTTTTATAAAATATTAATAAAAAAAAATTTAGACTTATTTAAGAATCAATATTTTTGTAAATTATTTTATTGAATAATATTCCTCTTATATAAATATCTACATTTTTTAAGATTACTCTATTTAAATTATAACATGATGTTTATAAAATTTGTGAATAATTTTATATTAATTCCAGTATATTTAAATACATACATTATTTTACGAAATTAGACTATTTGTATATATGGAATTTTGCTTTTGTTAGGAATCTTTGGTTAGAAAAATTGATAGTTGCTACAATCGTTCTACATCATTTTTAGGACAGAACAGGTTTCCGTGTCTTTTTTTCTAAAATAAGTCCGATTTAATTATTAATTATTATTTAAGTTCTAAAATTAATAGGATATAATCTAAACCTTTAATTAAAGTTTAGATCTAACGGTTAATATTTGTATAGCGGTAGTATTGACAACCAAATATCCACAATATTATTTAAGTTCTAAAATTAATAGGACATAATTTAGACCCTTAACTAAAGTTTAGATTTAACGATCAATATTTGTTTCGCAGTGATATTGTTATAGGATATAAATTTGTACTTTTTAAGTTCACATGAGTGGTGATATTGTTATAGGATATAAATTTGTACTTTTTAAGTTCACGTGAGTATTATATATAGGATATAAATTTGTACTTTTTAAGTTCACATGAGTATTATATATAGGATATAAATTTGTACTTTTTAAGTTCACATGAGTTCGTAAACAACCTGTACTATATACTGTTATGTGGTTATTTTTATTAATGGATGTTACTCATTTTCTGTATTTTAGATTTATTCTATATATTTTTAGATGTGCTCTTATTGTACATGTTGATTTTCTTATGTAGCTTAGTGATTTTATGTATTTTACTGTTAATTTATTTGTTTTATGTTTTTTGGTGTCATTATGTTGACTTCTTAAACTCTCATGTAACTTAGTATTTTTTTTTTTTAATTACTTCTGTGTTTTTATGTAGTTAAATTTTTAAAAATCTTTTAGCATTAGCAAAGAATTAAAAACAGGAACTTACGTATAAAACTTGTGCATGAAAACATAAGTTATAAAAGACTATTTGAATGAGAAAAGAATGTATATGAAAACATAAGTGATAAAAGACTTTTTGAATGAGGATATTTGGATCCTGTCGTTACATGAACCAGTACTATATTACAATTATTTTGTTTTGTTTTGTTCTTAGTGATTTTAATTATGTACATTTAAGCACTCTACACTACTACAAATTATGTACATTATGTGCATTAAAAGGAAATATGTACTTAATTAGATGCAAGGAATATTATTACATAAATAACAGGGAAATCATTATATTGTGCATACTCTAGTTTTAGTCTGCTTTTCTTTCTAATTCTACTAAGTACATATTCTGTTGATAATATTTCCATATACAGGGAAAAAATCCTTGTTATTTGTTCCTGGAGCCCGGTCGTAGGTATGTTGGGCGAGGGACCTTGTGGAATGATCCTAGTGATCGAATGCTTCATGGTGTTCCATTAGAAGAAGGAGATGTCAGGGTACAGTTTGAGGTGGCGGTACCTTCAGAGTTGAAAACTAAACTACCTAGAGCTTGTGATGAGGCCAATCTTGTCGGGGAAGCTCCGGGATATTTTCTCGCATGGCCACGCAAATTGGTCTCCATGAAGTTAGAGGTTGAACATCTTATTTAAATTTTTTTTGGTTTTGTGTATGATATTGGTAGAATTGTTGAATTACCTGAACAACCTATTATCTTATCTAATATTCAATTGTATTTTCCTACTATGTAGACACCCCCAAAAACCAATAAGGAAAAGAACATAAATGCTAGTGATCGGGAAAAGGACAAGGATAAAGAGAAGGAGAAAACACTTGAGTCAATTACTGGTGCGTCTTCGAAACAACTAGGTTATCCACTCACAGGAGATGTTTCTCATGATGGTACTGTTTTGGAGCTGGTTCGTCTTGTTGTTAAGTACGATCGCGTTACTGATATAGAGGTGGAAATGGGACCTTTTTGGGATGGAGACCCTTGGACCGAGCATATTAATAAAGAGAATGTTTTGGAAGTATTGAATGAACAGTGGTTAAGTGCATCGAGTCTTGCCTTCTACATTAGGTAATATTTGTTCACAACTTTCATGTATATATGTTTGTTTGTACGTAGTTTTTCTAATCTTGTTGTTTCTTAGGTATTTGTGTGAGGTTTATTTGTCCAAAAATCCCGCCTTGGCAGCCAACTACTCTTTTGCATCACCACATATCCTGTCTCACCTAACGGATATATCTGAGGCTTCAGCTAATTTAGCGAAGTTTCTGCTGGGATATGTTGACAAAGAGCATCTACTTTTTGTGCCTTATAATGTCAAGTAAGTTACAATTTTTAGGTAGATATATAAATGCTATTAATTTTATATAACTGCTCATTACTAATACACAAAATGTAGGGAACACTGGGTTTTGATTGCCATTAATGCAAAAACGGAAAGTATCTACTTTATGGATCCAGCTCCGAACGCTACCATTGTCAAGTACAAAAATTTGAAATCACTCGTTGAAACGTAAGTAAATATAGGTGTTTATTTATTAAGCATGTTAACCCATTATTTTGTACAAATTGTATGTTGTAAAATTATCTTTGCCAATCTGTAGTATCTTGTTGCCTGTTAAAAGAATTCTTTAGTATATTGAGGTAAAAATAAATTTGGGCAAAAGTATCTTGTTGCCAATCTTTAGTAGTGTCTAATTGACTGTTCTAATTGTTGACCTACTACATACATCTTTTTTCTACAAGGGTAAAACAATCACAGTTATTATAGCAGATCTTCTGTTGGTAAGAAATGAAATATACATTGTTTTTTTCTTTTCCTTTTTTTTTTGCCAAGTTGAAATCTATAATGCTGATGACAAACAACGAATGTGATTAATAAGGGAGAGGGACACAGAGGATGAGAAGGGAGTAATTAGACTAGAAATTATCGTACCTCAATTGCGTTGTCCTTATCCTTAAGCCTTTGATCTTTTTCATTACAAGCTTTCCGCATGGTTAGGACTTCTTTTTGTAAAATCCATTTGATGTTGATTTCTTCGAAACTAAAATCAGTGATTATTGATCAATCAGTGGTTATTGTACAAGTCATACTATATTTGTAGCAAGTGTCTGATCTAGAAAATATATTCCTAGAGTTTGTTTTATCATCTCATGTCAAAGATATTCTCTACTACTTACAGTGCTCTAAAGTCTTTCCGGACTCAATGTGGGAAGGTTTATCCCAAGATGGTGTTTAACACATTTAAATGGCTGAATGTGAAGGTGAGTAAGTGTGCAGATGTCTATTTGAAATTCTGTTCCAAATTCAAGTTCAGAAAGTGCAAATGTTTATCATTTTTGATAATTTAAGGCCAGTGTTTGTGCTTGGCTATCGAATAAAAGTTAACTTTTAGTGTTTGTGATTTGTTTTATAGTGCCCTAAACAAGCTATGAATGATGGCATTTTTTGTGGCCAATATGTTGGATGCTTCATCGAAGATGTCTTGCGTTCCGGTGAAACAAGTATTAGCATAAATGTAAGTAAAATATTATTGTTTCTCAATTCATTACGTGAGTGCAGCAGAATAATTCTGAATATGTACTAATTGATTATTTATATTTTTTGGTGTATAGTTCACACGTGCCAACAGGTTAATTTGCTATAATCATGAGAAGATGGTTCGCTTTCGAGAAAATTGGGCAGGATTTCTGTACAATCGATTTCTGAAGGGGAAGCTTTAAAATTAGTCTATCATTCTGTTTTTCGTATTGCTATCCTAAGACTTTATTGATCATATGATCAGTGACTTTGTTAATGCAGTGACTTTGTTAATGTATTTTGATTTTCTGCATGACTTTGTACTAGGTGTTATCCTAAGGCTTTGTTACTTATGGAATTTGTAATTTATGACTTTGTTAAAGTCTTTAGATAATTATTTTTTTGGGATGTAATTTCATCATTTTAACTTGAGTTTCTAGTTTGTTTTATTGTAGTTGGCAATTTTATTTTTGATTTGTATTTGATTTTTAGGGGTATAAAATGGCAGAGAATAAAATAAAAAAAAATTAAATTTATGTACTTGCATAGCGTTTGATAACCTGCTATAGAAGCTAAAATTATAACCTGCTATATACTTGCATAACATTTCCAAAAGTGCTATCTAAGTAAGTGCTATGCAGTACAATAGCGCCTAAATAAGCGCTATAGAAGATGAAACCAATAAAATGGCATATACTTGCATATCATTTCCGAAAGCGCTATGGAAGCAAATGCACTTACGAAATACTTCCTACTAAAGCGCATCTAAGAACGCTATCTAAGATGATAACTTAGAGAGCTGCAAAAAAACGCTGTCTAAGTGATTCGCACTTGCATAGCGGTGGCTTCTACAGCGCTCAAAAGCGCTATGTAAGGCTTAAAAAAAGCGCTATGCAAGTGCGATTTTGTAGTAGTGCTATTTAGTTATAAGTTTCTCATAACTATAAACTTCATTTATTTGAATGTTCTTTTTGTAGTTTTCTGTTGTGGCGAAGATATTTTCGAAGTGAGTAACAGTTTTTTTTTGAATGAGAATGAATAATTTGATTCTGGTTATACCGTTAGTCCTCGTGGTCATAAGGACTATGTTCGTTCTGTTGAAGACAATCTAAAATCATTTATTAGCCAATCTTTTCAATCCATTACGCCAAAAGTGGCCTTACACAACCCCTGAATAAAGTTGCATAAGGCGTGAAAAGCGTTGCCTAAGTTCATAGGCAACACCAGAGCAACGTTGCCAATACCACAACGTTGCGTAAGACCCCTAATGCAACGCTTTTACAAGCTATTGCAACGACACGAAAGTATTGCACAAGGTCTATATAGCAACACCAAAAGCACATAAAGGCAACAACACATGGTGTTACATAAGATTTCAGGCTCCACCATGGTGCCACGTAAATAGTGGGGGCCCACCATGGTGCCACATCATCAGCAATAGGGCCCACCAAGGTGCCACGTCAGCAGTGGAGCCCACATAATGCCACGTCAACAGTGGACCCACCATGGTACCATGTCAGCAGTGGGGCCCATGACAAGGCTGTCGCGTGCCTATCAAATAATAATACCTGACAAATCCTTCTAACTGTGTAGCTGGGTAAGTCAGATTCGATCCCAGAGAGGCAAACATATCAATCACTAGTAATTTATGACTAGATTCAACTAAGAGAGTAACACAATAAACTTTTGAGAGATTATTAAACTAATATTATACCTAGGCAAGTATGTTGTATTTATCAATTAACTAAAAACATCTAAAATTAAGTATCCATGCTAGCATGAATCAATGCAATTATGATTTTCCCAACCCAATTAATCATGTACTATTCAAGTGGAAAGATGCGCCTTATAAAATATCAATAACCTCTCTCGAGTATTAATGGCTTCTCTAAAATACACTCAAGCCTATTTTCATGGTATCATGCAATTCAGAGACATTAAACACAACATCCTAGTTCCTAACAATCTGTTCTACCTATTTTCATGGAGAAGTTCATGTCAATATTGGATAAATCACAACACTACGTCATAGATGCCCAGACGCAACGAACTTCTACTGTTGCATTAGACACGTTTAACATTTTTTCACCATTTCATCCGCTAATGTTGCCTCTACTCTCTAACGTAACGCTTTTGTTCTCAATAATAACACTAAGAAAAGTATTATCTTAAGGCCATAAAGTAACACTAAATCAAACAAATGCAACACTAGAAGGGTGTTACCATAGCTTAGCCAAAAAAAGCTACAGGACACGAGGCATGTGGGACCCACGTGACACGTGTCATAGTGGTGACGTGTCAAGGGGTGATATGTGGCAGGTGGCCACGTGGCAAGTGCACCTGACACGTGGCACGTGGGTCCCACCTGACACGTGGCACGCGGGTCCCACCTGACACGTGGCACGCGGGTCCCACCTGACAAGTGGCACACGGGTCCCACCTGACACGTGGCATATGGGGCCCACCTAAACAGGGTTTTGTCAGGGTTTAAGGATTTGATTTTTTAAAAAATATTTCTCGACCACCCAACCATACGGGAATCAAGATCCATCATATTTAATGTTATTCCCAAAATTTTAGGAATTTTTTTTTATTTGATCGTGTAATTCAACGGTCAACTATCACTTTGACCGGAACCCCTAAATAGGGTTTCGTCAGGGTTTAAGGATTCGATTTTTTAAAAAATATTTCTCGACCACCCAACCATACGGGAATCAAGATCCATCATATTTAATGTTATTCACAAAATTTTAGAAAAAAAAAATTATTTGATTGGGTAATTCAACGGTCAACTATCACTTTGACCGGAACCCCTAAACAGGGTTTCGTCAAGGTTTAAGGATTCGAATTTTTAAAAAATATTTTTCGACCACCCAACCATACGGGAATCAAGATCCATCATATTTAATGTTATTCCCAAAATTTTAGGAAATATTTTTTTTATTTGATCGGGTAATTCTTAATTTATTTGATTTATATCTATTTTTTTGGATTTTAAATTATATTTATATTTAAATTTCAAATAATATAGAAAACACCTCCCCACACTTGAATGGTTTATTCTCCTAAATGAATAATATAATATGATCAATATAAATATTTAATTAAAATTATTCTAAAAATATAGTAATAATAATAATAATTATAATAATAATAATAATAATAATAATAATAATAATAATATTAATAATAATAATAATAATAATAATAATAAAAATAATAATAATAAAAATAATAATAGTAATGAATAAAACCTAAGTTACAATGGTTAGATATTAAAGACGGAGGTAAAGAACCAAGTGTTAGTGTTGGAGGAGTGGTTGTAGGGGTGAAATAGAAGTCATGTGTTTTGGAGGTCACGTGGCAGTGTGAGGACCACCACCTGACACGTGGTAGTGTGGGGCCCACCAATTGACACGTGGCAGTGTGGGCCCCACCACCTGACATGTGGCAGAATGGGACCCACAATTGACACGTGGTAGTAGGGACCACGTGACACGTGGCATTGTGTGGTCCCCCAGTGACATTTGGCAGTGTGGCCCACGTGACACGTGGCAGAAAAGCTGTCCCATGTTAATTTGTTTTTATTTTTTTAAATGTTAAAAAAATAGTAAATGCAACGCTTAGTCGCTATTGTAACACAACGAATCTATTGCAACATTACAGGTTCTACTGCAACAGTACCTTCAGAGGTAATGTAACACAATCTCAACAGTGTTGCAGTAGGTCGAAAAAGGTACCTCTAATGTAACACAAAGTGGGTGTTACATTAGAAAAGTATTGCGCACGCCCATCTATGACGTAGTGCAACCATCTAATTAAGTCCAACTTTCGTTGATATATAGATATTTTGTTCAAACAACACACATAATCACGTCTGAAATGTAATTGTTAATTAAACACAACTCAATAAGCAAGAGCATGTAGCATAACCAAATTGGGGGAATTGGGAAAATCATACACCAATCATAACTAGGGTTCAACTTAACCCTAGATTAGAGATCTACTCACTCATGATTATATTAATAACACAACTAATATAATAAGAACACATAATTAATCTATTACTGAGAATAAAGAATAAAACCTTCAATCTTTAATCTTTGCACAAGAAGAAAAATAAGTCACGCTCTCCTCTCTCCCTCTGTATGTATGTCTCTATTAACTCGAATAAGTTGTAGGGGGGTTTGAATACAAGTTATATAACCGTGTCTGATTTTTACTTAATTAGATGAACAAGAACAAACGAATAAATCAAACTTGTTTGTATTAAATAAGATCAAATACAAACTCTACCAAAGGTGTACAATACCTTTATAGCAGCTGCTCTCAATACAAATCTCTCTCTGTTTGTTTCGAACTCTCGAATACAAACCCTACACTAAGATCACGTTTACAAAACGCGCTCTTTTTATAAAGATGTAGATAGAGTATTTATAATGCTTCCTATAAACTAATAACATAAAGTTATGATCTATACATGATAATGTTCTGCCATCCAGTTGATAGTTTCCATCAATAGCAAACTCTTTCCTTCATGATATCTTCTTGCTTGTTCTTCAAAACAACGATCCTGTTTTATAGCACTTTTCAGTTTCTGTAGCATCCATAATGACATCATTAGTATCACGACTGATATCAGGATTTCACCTTGTATCAGGAACTGACCATCAATCAGTATTTGACTTGTCGTATCAGGATCTGCTCACTGTTCCTGAAATGTAGTCCTTGACACCCTATTCCTGACTTAACTCTATAGATTATTGTCTAACACATATATCCTATACAAAGTGCTAAATCCTTTATAAGATCAGGATATACAAGAAGTATATGTAAATTCTATTCTTAACATAATAACTCATGAATTATTCCTAACAATCTCCCCTATTTATGCTTTAGAAGTTGATGCATAAATCTAAGTTGTAGATTTCAAAACATATAACAATACAATCAGAATAGAATTTATGAATTTAAGATCATGAAGTTAAGTACCTCCTTCCTCAGATGTAAACATATTATCTAATACTTAGAAGAAAGAATTCAACTATTTTGATGCTTCTTTTCCTTTACCACTTCCCTTTTTAGATTCACCTATGTCACCCTTAGTTCTTCTTTTATCTCCCCCAGTCTATTGTTGGTGTTGTTGTTGTCTCTGAATTGTCTTTATCTCCCCCTTTTTGACATCAACAACATTAATTCCAAGAGATTCAGTAACAGAACAAAAGAGATTCTTTAGAACTGCTTGATTTTCCATAATAGTGACTTGGTTATCTTCAAGTATTTGAAGTCTTGATTGAATAACAATTTGAGAATTCTGAATTTCCTTTAGAACGTCAGAATTAACTTCAATGTTGGTTGGAAGTGATTATTGTATCTTCAGATTCAGATGCAGAAAGAACCTTATCATCAATTCTTGTAGAAGAAGTTGCCTGTGTAGAATGATATTCAAGTAATAGTACTTGAGTATAATTACAAACATCTTCATCTTTCTGATTTGGAGCTGAAATATGATCATTCTTTCCTTCACCAGTATTCTGTATACTAACATCTACAAATCCTTACTTCTCCTGAGAGTGATCAGATATTGTTGATGTCTCAATTCTAGCTGATATTTGTAGAACATACAAAGGAATACTAGGATCATTAGGAATTTCTTCTGGTACGTGTGAAGTAAGAGATTGTCTTAGCCTTTCACCTCTTCTACTGATGATTCCTGCAAGCCTTTCTTGTAGTTTCTAAGCTTTAACTTCTGGCTTTTCATTGTGCTTTGCTAAGTCATTCTTCTCATACATTTTGATAAAATAATAAGTACCAGCATCCATACCAAGATTGTCAAACCAAGATTCAGGAAAAACCTGATCCCAGAAATCAAACGATGGTAATTTCCTAATTTTCTCTCCCTCACTATGGAGTTGATCATCCATACCCTCATCTCACTTTGACTATCTAAAGTCAACACTCTTTCTACCTCTCCTTTTGCCTGGTCAGGAGCCAGCCTTTCTGTTTATGGATCTATGTCCATCTTTTCAAGTGTATCACTCAAATTTCGATAAGTGCTCTCATGACCTACTGAAAAATAGGGGTTAGAAGAAATTTTTATACCTGAACTCACATGGAGAGGGGGTTCCTCATTTGGAAAGGGGATTGAGGTTTTGTCCATGGAGTGAGTTACTATAGTCTCTGAACCCTCACAAACATCTACTATCTTTCCAGAGACTATAAGCTCCAGTATACCACTTTCAGGTTCTACACTAGACTTTAATGCCTTCAGTAATACTTCATTAGACATTATAGTTTGTGTGTTACCGTCTTCAAGTGTTGTTTGCTGAGACACACCCTCATGGTGGATATACTCTGACTGAACAATATTTGTTTGATCTTCAAGAAAATCAATCAAAGTCACTCCTCCCATATCATAGGGTATCTCACTTGCAGTTTTAGTCATCATAGAAGACCTTTCAGCATCAGCTATCATAGTTCCTGAGTCATCCAACCTCTGACTAGATGGTTCTTGTGTTGGAGTGACTGTATCTAATCTATCCTACTATTCACCACTGGTGCAATAGTATCTCCTGTTGAATGCATTCCAATATCTACTACCTCCTTTTGTTCACCTTCAGCTAGAGCATCTTCAACAATGAAATCTTTGTGAAACAAATATGTATGAAGTGATTGAAGTGCACCATGCTTAGAAAGTCTAAATGACTTGTGTAACTCCTTTCTGACAAAAACATAGAAGGACATCTTTATTAAATCAAGTCTTTGATGTAGAAGTCCATATTCTTCAGGAAATGAAAGTCTTGGAACTCTTTCAACCAAAAATTGTAGAACAGGCCTGGAAAGCTTTACTTTTACTGATATAACCTTCATAGCCAGTCTGTATGTCAATGTAGTTTTCCATGAAGAATCAATATCAAGATCTCTATTGTTAATTGCTGACTTGAATGCTACTTTATTTATAGAGACATGCATAATATTAGTTGGACTAGACTCTGTGTGTAGGTGACAAATGAATCTTTCTTCTTGTTCTCCTAGTATAGTGAGCAACAGATTTATCTTGAGAAGACTCAAGAGGTGTAGACACATAAGTGATCGTGGGATGAGATCGTTTTTCAATAGACACCATCTGTTGAGAGACAGCATCCAGTAACTGTTTTCCCTTTTTAAGTACTACAACCTTTTGGGAGACTGCAACCTGGCTTTGACTAGGTGATTCATCTCTTTGTCCTAGCTTAGAAAATTGAATTGCAGCCTTCAATTCTGCTCTCTCAGCAATAGATAAATTATCATCATCTTCAATAGAACTACTACTAGAAACAACAAATCTTCTATAAAGCAAACTATATGAATAAACAATTTATTAAAATGATTAATAAACAATTTCATGAATCTGTGATAATAAACCAATGTTAATTACTCTGTTATAAAGCAAACTATATGCAATGTGAGATGTAACAGCAGTAATTTATTGAAAAGAACTACATTTACCAGTAAAATATTTAGCAAGTTGGTCAAAGAAGAGAGACCATTCTTTTCTAAGAAAGGATCTATTTAACTAGCTCATGTTATCTAGAGGTCCATTACAACCTAACTCAGATAACATAGTTCTAACATTATCATCAGATGGTACATTCTCAAAAATCATACTAACAGGTAAGTGAAATACTAAATTTACAATAGATTCAGTAATATCAAATGAGTCTTGTCTTAAGTGTAGAACAATCTTACCTGATTGACCCTGAACAGAGTCAATTACCTCAGCATTCTCCCAAGCTTGTGAAACAGCTGTTTGATTCAAGACATAATTTAATGGTCCTTTCACCATAAAGTCCATAATTGGGTGAAAATCAGTTGACACCCCTTCCTTGTTGGTGATAGCTGTAACATGATTGTTCATCATAAAATCAAAGTCACCAAGCTTGAAAGCTACTAATTTGGGTAGTCTTCTTTGAGCTGCAATTTCGATCTAAAAAGTACTTGAGAAATCTTGAAATTGATTAGTGATTTTGAGAACTTGAGAGTGTTTTTGCTTTAGTATGAATTTAGAGAAAGCAATAAACAATTAGAGTTTCAAAACAAGTATATTTCAAAAATCCTTCAGACCCTATTCCACGTTGACACGTAGGTTGACAGGTGTTAGTTCCTAAAAAGATGCAGTTACCCACAATTTTTTGAAAATAAAGTCCAAAATTGATTTCAATAACTAAATCAGGGTATAATCAAGATAAAAATCAATACTGATCAACTTCCTTTTCCTGATGTGATCTTCTTATCAAGATAACCACAAATTTTAATGTGATTTCCAAATAGCAATAATCACAAATCCTGATGTGATCACACTTGTATTCCTGATCAATATCATCCTGATTCCAGAGAGTAAATGGAGTTCCACGTGGCATTTTCTTTTATCTAAAAAAGAAATAAACAATAATCTGAACAAAATCAATTTGTTACACTACGCCATAGATGACATACAGTAACACCACGACCGTGTTACCTTAGACCCTAAATTCTGTTACCAAAGGCCAAAAAAAGGCTAAGGTAACACCTTAGGCGGGACAGTTTTGTTCTATGTAACCTTTGGAGTCTAAGGCAACACCTCGACACACCTAAGCTAACATAGCAAAATTCGTTACCATAGACCTATACAGTAACACACTAAGCATTTTATAGCAACACCAAATCTATGTTACCTTAGATGTTTTAATTTTTCAAAATTATTAATCAATTATGTGGGTCCCACATGTGGGTCCCACCAAAGTGTGCCCCACATGTGTTTCACATTTTAAATTTTATTGACAAAATAGAAATATAACATTTAAATATTGCATTTTCCAGAAAAAAATTAATAAAAATGAATTCAATTCATGTTTTCATTCACCAAAAATGTCATCCAACATCATTCCAATACCATCATCTACTACTAAACCAACCATATCATCTATAAATATTCACCAACACTAATTATTGAACATAACTTGAAACATACAAGTACTAGAATAAATAACATGGTTATTTTTAAAATATAACCAGTATCCTGGTACTCCCTTTCTAATGGACTAATCATAAGGAGATCAAGCTTAACCGCTCTTTTGACGAAAAACTTCAAGAACTCCACTTGTTGTAGAGTGGCATGATATCCATTTATCTCTAGTTCTCTGAGATTTCCATGAGTGACTTCAAGTAAATGACTATCATTCATCTCTCATTGTCTTATTCAGCTTGAGATGAACAGCTGAAATCCAAGTAGAAGCAAAAGGTTACATTAACACTTTCACAAGTCAATCCACTAGAAGACGTATATAATTCAGTCATAACATGAGAATAGATACAACAAAATTAGGATTTTTGACTTTGCAATCTACACTGCTGAACTACCAATAACACAAAACATAACAATAAATTGACATTAGACATGTCACACTATCTCAAGTTTTCAAAACCACTAGTTGCTGCCTAAACAACTTTCCCTAGTAGAAAATGCAATCCACAAGTTTTCTTATACTTTCGAAGAGGAAACTCCTATACACATAAATACTCACACACACATGGCTCCATTGAGGCTTAAACCCTCTGTCTCTTACTACAACGAGGAGAAGGTTATCCATTGGGCTAGGCCTTGAAGTCACATATTAGTACCTTCATTTATAAGAAAGTGTTACCTACTATTCTCAGGATGCAAGTTATGTGGTCAGCCAGCATATAAAACTTAAGATCTACACTATTATGACGTAACTAAATTACATTTCTCTACAATATATCCGGTCTGCAGGTCCTCTTATTGACTAAAAAATGCAAACAAGAAATTATATATAAGGTCATCAAACCTAATTAGATACGTTTAACATTTCTTGAAAATACAAGAAATACAATCACGCGCAATAATAATGCTAACTGCATTGATAATCTCCAAATGGCTGTTCAGCTTCTCATGTCTTTCTATAAAACTAACTGACGTCTTATTCCATTCTTCACTCAAAAAACATTATAATATTTTATTTGTAAATCACTCCTTTCCTAATGGCTTTCAACCCAAATCTTCATAAGAACCCTAGTTTTCGGTTTGTTTCCTCTGATAAGTTCTATGCTCTTGATGATCAAGAGCAAGTGAACTATCTCTTAGAAGAGATAACTTTTCTCATCGAGTTAGATATAGTTGATATCAACCCAAATGTTGTCCAAAATTCTCCTCTAAAACATCTACCAGTTGAATAAAATCTCCCTCTAATCTCTTCACACCTTGAGGATGAAGAGTTTGGTGAAGAGTCTGGGGTTGATCTTGATGGAGATGCGATTCATTTATCCATCAGTCCTCAATAAACATGGGATTGTTCGAATCCCCAAATGGATTTTGAGATGCTTCTTGTCCTGTATCTTAGATGCATGAAAGAAGTAAGATCCAAAAACATTAGACAAGAATAGTATTTATCAGTAGAAGTTTAGACAAAAAGAGGTTTGTATTTCATTTTCATGTATGTAATGCTTTAAATTTGATTAATGAAAATACAAGTTTTCTTATTATCTACTTGTCTATTGTTAGTTTATTAGAAAGATCTGAATAATAGCATAAATTATCAGTATGCATGTGTTAAAACTTGTTAGCATAGACTTAACATAACTCAGAATTGGACCACTGCATAAAATGAATTTCAGGATTTGAAACACGAAGTCATAGACTAAACAAATTTCACAATCCTGATACTGACACAGAAATCCTGATGACGTCAACATCCTGATAGCAATCCTGATCCTGATGTTTATTAACAAGTCTATCATACTATAATTTATCAAAGTAAAATGTTACAGCTTAAGCATTTAACAATCAAATATAGATCCTTACAAAGATATCATATCTATAAGCTGAAACACCATACCTTGCTACTTATGCAGATGTTAAAGATCTATAAATTTAACATTCCTAACTCATTAACGAATCTAATGAATGTAGCCTCATCAAGTGGTTTGGTTAGAATATCTGCAAGCTGTTTGTTAGTAGGAACAAAATGAAGTTCCACGGTACCATTCTCAATATGTTCTCTAATAAAATGATACCGACATCAATGTGCTTAGTCCTTGAATGTTGAACTGGATTCTCTGAAATTTTGATAGCACTAGTATTATCACAAAACATAGGAATATTACTAAGTGTCATACCATAATCCATCAACTGATTTCTTATCCAAAGGAGCTGTGCACAACAACTTTCTGCTGCAATGTACTCAGCTTCTGCAGTAGAGGTTGAAACTGATTGTTGCTTCTTGCTTGCCCAAGAAATCAATCTGTTTCCCAAGAATTGACATGTACCTGTAGTGCTGTTCCTGTCTATTTTACACCCTGCATAATCAGAGTCTGAATAGCCAATTAGGGAGAAATCAGATTCTCTAGGATACCACAAGCCAAGATTTGGAGATCCTTTGAGATATCTAAAAATTCTCTTCACATCAATTAAATGAGATTCCTTAGGATCACTTTGGAATCTAGCACATAAATAGGTAGAAAACATTATATCTGGTCTACTTGTAGTTAAATATAACAGTAAACCTATCATGCCTCTATAGCTAGTGTTATCAACACCCTTTCCCTTAGGATCAGAGTCTAGCTTAGTGGCTGTTGCCATGGGTGTTTTTGCAACTGCACAATCTTTAAAGCCAAACCTTTTTAAAAGATCATTGATATATTTTTACTGATTAATGAAAATACCAATCTCAGTCTGTTTGACCTGCAATCCAAAAAAGTAATTTAGTTCACCCATCATGCTCATCTGATACTTAGACTGCATAAGCTTGCTAAACTTAGCACATAAATTGTCATTAGTAGAACCAAATATGATGTCATCAACATAAACTTGAACTAAAAGAAATTCACCTTTAATATTTCTAAAGAATAGATTTTTGTCAATTGTACCTCTTGTGAAGCCATTCTCAAGAAGAAATTTAGACAAAGTCTCATACCATGCTCTTGGTGCCTGCTTTAGTCCATAGAGTGCCTTGTCAAGTTTGTAGACATGATTCGGAAACCTTGGATCAACAAAACCAGGTGGTTGCTCCACATGTACTTCCTCATCAAGCTTGCCATTAAGAAAAGCACTCTTTATATCCATCTGGTATACCTTGAATTTTGAATGAGCTGCAAATGCAAGAAACATTCTGATTGCTTCCAATCTTGCTACATGGGCAAAGGTTTCATCATAGTCAATTCCTTCTTCCTGAGAATAACCCTTGGCCACCAGTCTTGCTTTGTTTCTTACAATCATACCAGATTAATCTAGCTTGTTTCTGAAAACCCATTTTGCACAAACAATAGATCTGTCTTTAGGTCTTGGTACTAATTTCCAGACTTTGTTCCTCTCAAACTCATTTAATTCTTCCTGCATTGCAATTACCCAATCAGGATCTTGTAAAGCTTCTTCAACCTTCTTAGGTTCATTCTTTGAGAGAAAACGGCTATACAAGCATTCATTTTGAATTGATCTTCTAGTTCGAACACCACTATTTGGATCACCAATTATCAAATCTTCAGTATGATCCCTTTTCCATTTCCTAACATGTGGTAGATTATTCCTACTAGATTCTCCCCCTAAGTTAGTGGTATCTCTTGTAGAAGAACTTTCTCTGCCTTCAAAATCTCTCCCTTGATAAGTAGAATAAGTAGACTCCATACTGCTGCTAGTTTCTGATCTTCCTTCACTAGACTCTGAAGGATCAGTTCCTGATGGAGTAGACTCTGAATGACTAGTCTGCTCATGATGAGCACTGTGTTCTCCTTGATTAACTTGATCCCCCACAACAATAGCATTCCTTTGAGAAGCAATAGAAATTTCTTTTGGAGAACCTTCATCATCACTGGAGAGAATCTCAGAATCCTTAAGATTTTCAAATTCCAATTTGTCATTACCTTCATCAATTTGTAGAATTCCAAATTTCTTGTCATCAAATGCAACATGAATTGATTCCATAACAATGTGAGTTCTGAAATTATATACTTTGAAAGCCTTTGATGCAGAATATCCTAGAAAGATTGCTTCATCTGATTTAGCTTCAAATTTCCCAAGTTGTTCTGGATGAACTTTCAGGACATAGCATTTGCATCCAAAGACGTGAAAGTATTTCACACTTGGTTTCTTTCCTTTGATCATCTCATAAGGAGTCTTATCATGACCATTTACCAAGGTACAATTTTGAATGAAACATGCAGTGTTGATAGCTTTTGCCCACAAATAGGTTGGAAGCTTTGCATCTGCAAGCATGGTTCTTGCTGCCTCTATGAGAGTCCTATTCTTTCTTTCTACTACACCATTCTGCTGAGGTGTTCCAGGTGCAGAAAATCGTTGAGTGATTCCATTATCGGCACAATACTCCTCCAGTGTAGAATTCTTGAATTCTGTTCCATTGTCACTCTTAAGTACTTTGACTTTGTACTCAGAGCTATTCTGAATATTCTTGACAAGTTCAATGATTTGCTGAGGAGCTTCATCTTTCTTGGGTCGAAATAATACCCATATGAGCCTTGTGTAATCATCCACTGTTACTAGAGCATATCTTTTCTTGCTGATGGACATGATGTTTACTGGACCAAATAGATCAAGATGCAGAATGTGAAATTGTTCAGTAATTGAATTTTTTGTCTTGCTCATGAAAGTGGTTCTTCTTTGTTTTCCAAGCTAACAAGCATCACAAAGTCCATCTTGCACATAATTTGCCTGAGGTAGGCCTCTCACTAGATTATGCTTAACAAGTTGATTAAGCTTCTTGAGGTTAAGATGTGAAAGTTTCTTGTTGCCAATTTCAGCTTTCTTCATTTGTTGCCTTATTGTAGAGACATCTAACAATACTTTTAGATGTATTACTCAAGCTGGCTTCATAGATGTTACCATGTCTCTGACCGGTTAGAACAATGTATCCATTCTTCATATTCAAGACTTTGCATCCTTTTCTATCAAAGATTGATTGGTAACCTTTATCAACCAGTTGACTTATGCTTAAAAGTGTGTGTTTCAAGCCTTCAACCAGTGCTATGTTTTCTATGATGACATTCCCCAAAACAATTGAGCCATATTATAACGACCTAGAAAATTTCGAATTTAGAATTAATTATTTATTATAATTTATGAGTTATATTATGTGAATATTGTTGTGAAGGTGAAAAATATGTGAAGTTGTGTTTATGTGTTTATATGATGATTTGTGTGAGATGTGAAAGTCGGTGTATTTTTATTTGTATTTTTGAGGATTTAAAAATATTTAAAACATGCATTTTTGGTCCTCTGTAAATTTTATAAAATTATCGGAGGAATTAAAAATCATGAAATCTTTTGTAATATTATCTTTATAATATTATTTAGTTTTTAAAATGGTTGGGTGAATTAATTTGGATGTTTCGGTATTTTAAAATGATTTTAAGAGTTTTATTGTATTTAAAGGATCAAAATTTGGAAAATCCGTATTTAATTCATTTTTGATCCGAAAAATATTTTAAAAATATGTGGGTATTCGTAATTGTATATTCTTTATTTTAAAAATGAAAAGTATAAATTTTCCGAAATTTTATTTAATTGTGATTTATATAAGTCGGTTATTAGTAGTTAATTGGGCCGAAAAGAGAGTAGAGTAGTAACAAGGAATGGGCCAAGCCCATTAAGAGATATAACAACAGTCCAGTAGTTAGAAACTTCGAGAGAAGTCGGATAGAAACGCAGAAAAGAAAACACAGCAATGAAAGGATCGAGAAGGAGGAACTGGGGAGAGGAGAAGAAATAAGGGATTGAGAGATGGGGGATTGAAATGGAAGGAAGAAGAGGTAGATATATATATATATATACATGTGTGCGTGTGTGTGTATATACCCGCGTGTGTGAGTGTGTGCGAATTGAGGTGTGGGTTTGTGTAGTCGACGTGGTGGTGTAGGGAGCAGCTGGCCGACGGGGAAGGGAGGGGGAGATGAGGTCGCAGTTGGGTTGTGCGTGTAGCAGCTTGAAGAGGAGGAGGGGCTGGAGAGAGTTGTAGAGAGAGAGTGTGTGATGAGAAATGGTGAGAGATTGGTTCCGGTGGCTTGTATTGCGGCTCGGAATCGGAAGAGGTATAAATTTTATACCTTATTTATTTATTTACTTCGTTTTGTAAATTTCTCATTTAGATTAATTATTGTGATTCTAGTAATTTAATTGTGATATAATTATGTAGTTGATGTAATTTAATTAGTTTAAATTACGAGGTTAATTGTGGTGGTTTAATTAGTTTAAATGGAGAGCCTAATGTGATAATGGTTGTAATTAGATTAAAATAGTAAGATTATGATTATTGTTTGAATTCCGATTTAAATCGGAGAGGTGGTGGCTAATGTATAATTATTTGGATTAATTGTGAGCCGGTTGTGTGCTCGAGTTTTTATGATAGTTATTGGTTTATTATTGTCGGATTAGTTGTTAATTGCTAATTGCTATGTGGTATAATAAATGGGAGTTTATGTGATTTGACTAATTATAAGTGGTCGTCAGAAAATGTTTAAGTGCTAAATGCTATAAGTGGAGTCGTAATTATGGGATGTCATATTTGACAACTACTTAGTGTTGGATTATATATGGTTAAATGGTTATTGGTCATGTATATCGGTTTTACTTATGTAAGTCGAATTATGGATATTGGTGGGTGGTGATGTTGGTATTATTTGTGGAGTTATATGAATGGACTAAATGGTAAGTATGGGAATATGTGATACATGTTAAATGTTAAAATTTTATAATAATTAGAATTGTGCTAGGGGTTATGAGAAGATCACAAGTTTTTAAATGTCAATATTTAAAGGACTTGTGTAATTCTTTTCGACTAATCCCTAGGGCTTACGAATATCCATGATTAATTATCACGAGTATAATTAATATACTTGAGTGATGTGATCATCGATATAGCGTAAGTAATAGTTAGTGCTAGGGGTTGTTCCCTAGGGCTTACGAACATCAATGATTGGTTGTCACGTGTATCATTAAAATGCGTGAGAAATACGATCATTGGTGTAGCGTAAGTAGTAGTGTAAATCATTATGTGCTAGGTGCCGCATGTCTGGGCGGGTACTTTTCTTATTTGTTTACTTTTATGTTGCTGCAAGTTGAGGCAGCTTTATTTTTGTTAAAACAGGGTTATAAATTGTTTTGTTTGGCATGGAGGGGCTGAGCCCATAGTCCGATAAACGAATACTACATGCCGAAATTTTCTAAAAATCCCCTGCAATTTATTTAAAAGTTTATTTGAGTTATTTAATTTCAATACTTGAAGGTGTGTTATGATTACTAAGGGTTTAAATATATGTATCAGTGGAGTATTTCAAGAATATATTGTGGTTTTAAATATTAAGTGAGTGTACTATTTTGAAGTGGATATGTGACGTGTATATGTGACTTAGTAATTATACTAAGACCACTATATGAATATGATTGGATATGTCTATGTGTAGTGGTATGTGTTTATATATGTTTATGTATGTTACATGTATAAGCGTGATAGGACGCGCATGGGTAGGTTAGAGCAACAATAAGGTTTTGATTTCGTTAATACTGAAACAACATTTGACCTCGTAATGGTTCGAATAGGAAACCTGGCCAAAGACAGATCGCTAGTAATCTGAAAGATGAACAGAAGGACGAGTACCAAAGTCGATGGGTGACTAGACGTGGAGGTTGATGGGATACAAAGTAGGAAAAGGAAGTAGGGCCAAATAGAAGGCTAGCAACTAAAGGCTGTCATGAAACTGAGTTGGGGATCAAAGTGAAAATCAGAAATTCCGTAAATCGAGGCAAGTGTTTTGCTTATCACTTATTCGTTCAAGTGATGCAATTCAATATTTTTGTCTTATGTGATGAATTGGTCAAGTATATTAGAAGTGATGTGCTTCTTCATTTAGCGTGAACTAAGTTGTTTTCTTCAATCATAATCCAAACTTCAAAATATTTTTCCAAAGGACCTTACCAATAACTTTTTCGCAAACCATTTCGTCCAAGGAATGTTAAAGCTTCCTTAGTGGAAGATTTGACTTTATTTGCTTGAAAATGTTAAAGGGGCTTCCTAAATAGGGAGAATTCATGTTTTGAACCCTTACAAATACCTGTTACTAAAAATTCCTAGTTTTATCATGATTTCACCAAAGAATCCTTTCTTCTTAAGATGTTTTCTTCTAAATGATTTAAAATAGATTGTTCTAAAACTACCTTTTTACAAATAACCGGTTAAGTTGTTTTACTCGCTTATGTGAAATCAAGCCCTAGTGCGCGTTGAATAATTTTATAAATTTGTAGTGTCCAATTATGTCTTTGCTCAAACTTAGAATTTCATTTATTGATAATCTTGTTGCAATTTATATCTTGTATTGTTGCTCAAGTTGATTTTTCCCTTTTAACAAGCTAATGATGTTATGTCCGCAATTACTCATAACTATATTGTGGATACGTATTCAAAAATCTTGTTCTTTATATTCCCCACCCCATTTATTATCGAACTCGTTAGTATTTATAGAAGATCTTGATCATTCGGTTATCACCCTGTAAGGTATCGAACTTGTCGATACTATTTATTACCCCTTTTGTCATGTCGAACTTGTCGACGCCTGTTGATTGTGAATTCTTCTTTAACTCTCGAATTATGAGTTATTTGGAACGTGAGTTTCCAGTTGGTTGGTTGCCAAGGGTTGTCGATTGTTCCGACACCAGTGCAGTTGATATAGAATTGGAAATGTTTTTAAAAGTGGCCCTTGGGGCGTTAAACCCTTCGGGGTAAGACCAGATTCGTGGTCAGATGTTAAGGCCAATGTGTGCCATGGATCCAATTAAGGACATTGCTGTGTGCGTTTGTCCGGGGTTAGTGCGTGACTGATCAGCAGCCTAACCTTTGATGTTTTTTTTTTTTATAAATAAAAATTCCAATTCTAATCTATACTCTGAGATTGAGATGTTCAGTTCTTGACTTCTTGAAATTCCGTTTGAATAATATTTTGATATCAGGATTCTTTTCAGTTCCAGTTTCTGATGCACCTTATGAAAGGTGAATGGTTGGCCCTTGTGGCAATCTAAAAGTCAATATAACTGATTCTTTCTTAGAATGAAATGAAACCCTTTTGTTTATCAGAATTGTCATTGTTATTAAAATTGTCATCACTATTTACACTTGCTGAGCATTGTTAGCTCACTCTTGCTTTTATTTATTTTTCCAGTTATTAGAGATAAATAGTGGACCTAGTGGTCAGTTGATAATGCTCTTCAGACAGTGAAAAGAGACGTTCGAGTTATGGACTTCGTTGAATAGTGGATGGGGAATTGTCAAGGTCGGACATATAGTTAGACAGTGATGTTGTATATTCGTACAATTGTATAATATTTTTATTTTTATTCTGAGGATGGTTTGTAATATTGTAATTGATAGTTTGTTTCATACCATAACCTGTGAGCGGTCTTGGACAGTCCGAGTAATATCTCTTTGGAAATTTGCTATTATTATGCATATGAACAGGTTTGGTTATTATTGGATTGGTGTTGATGATATGGACAGGTGGTTAGTCCTAATTATGAATACATCATGTCAAAATTTCTCAAAATTCTCCTGTAAAGGTTTAAGTTGTTACAGTGTTGTTAAAGGCGCGCCTAGGCGCACGAGGCGCAGCGAGGCGTAGCGAAGCGCACATTTAGTGCCTCGACTTGACCGAGGCGCATCGACTTCAATGAGGCGCGCGCCTCTACACCCGAGGCGCGAGGCGCAGCGAGGCACGAGGCGCAGTGAGGCACAAGAGGCGCACTTTTAGCCTATTTTTGACTGATTTGGACTGTTTGTGAGTGATTTTGACTGATTTTCCACTGCTTTTGACTGATTTTAACTGTTCTTGACTGATATTCCACTGATTTTGACCAATTGTCTACTGATTTTGACCAATTGCCTACTGATTTTGACCAATTTTGACCGAGTTTTACCAATTTTGACCGAGTTTGACCGATTTTCCACCGAGTTTGACCAAGTGCCTCGCTTCGATGAGGCGCGCGCCTCGCCTCGCGCCTCGTCACCTAGGCTCCAGGAGGGTCTGGCGCCTTGGTGCGCCTCTCGCCTTTAACAACATTGAGTTGTTATAAAAGGTATGTATTATTAATGTTGGATAGAGGGGGTGTTACAAGTTGGTATCAGAGCTACAGGTTATGGTCACTGAAACAGATTAGGAGGGTTAGGGTACGAGTATAAGTTAGAAGTTGAGTAGAACGGTTTAGGATAAGGATCGCGTTAGGATACTTCGACAAGCGTGGCAATGTTAAATCGGTCTTTCGGCATATCGCGCGAGTAGAAGTTCGAATCGTTTAAGGATCGAGCTATTAGTAAAACAGCGAACCTGAAGCGGCATAAGCTAGTGAGCAGCTGGAGCTATCAGTCCAGGGGATGTTATCTCGAGATTTTCGCGTAGAATCTAGGACATCCTACGAGATTAGTTTCGATGTGAACGTTTCGGAGATAGTACGAGAAGGTTAGGAATGCGAAGTGAGAAGCGATTATTAGCAAGAATTGGAAGTTAAGTGTAGCCATGCACCCTAATTATCGATTCTTTCAAAGTCATTATTTGAAGAAATTTCCTACTCTTTCTTTGAATTGTCGTAAATTAATTCTCGGTTGGTATCGTGGCTGAAGCATTCGTTGCGCAGTGACGGTCCAAAATCGAGAATGAATTGAGATCTTCTTAATTATTCAACTCATTATTGTCAGGCCGGTTTTGGCAGCTAAGTATAGTTGTGCTTAGTCGACAAGAGTGAGACTGAATAATTAGGAATTTCTTAAATGTTTGCCTAATCAGTAGTTGATGCTACAGTTGAAAAGTTTAATACCCATCAATTGATGATGAGTTCGTACATCAAATTTATTCGAATTCAATTACATTCTTTTAGAAATATTTATATTTCTAGATGATACCTGATCCATCTTTACAGATTGATTTTTGAAACTCTTGAATCCTTTCCACTATCATGAATATTTGATTTCTCTATTCCAGCTGAGATGAACAACCTATGCAGATAGGGGATTCAGGGACATTTTATCTTTGTGATGGAAGTCCAGTGGGACGCCACTGCTTGTGTTTGTCATGAAAGTACTAAGGACTGGCCATCCTTATGTACTATGGTGGTTAACCAAGTGACAAATGCAACCTGAAAATAGTTCAAAGATCATATTGATCTCTCGGTTGAATTCCTTTCTAAAAGTTTTGTCAAACAAACTCAGTATATATTCATATTGATACCCCATTCATTTCATTGACTTCCTTTCTCGGACATTTGATGATTTCAAAACTTCTATTGATAAAGAGATGCGAAGATAGACGTGACGACGTTTTAAATGATTGAAACTACAACTGCATTGACGAAGAAGTGGTTATGCGAGTTTAAGAAATTGGTGATTTAAGACAGATATGTCATGTCGAGATTGGATTAATTCTTGGACCGATAAGACATGGACAAAGTCCGAGGCTAATAAGAATTGAATACAGGAAGGACAGTAAATAAGAATGCATGATTGCAGATACTGTTAAAGGATGAAAGGAGAATGAAAATGGAGACGTTTGGTGTAAAATGTTCAATGTTGAAGGAAGATTGTTTGGATACTTATTGAAGAGCAGAGATAGTAGATAGAATATCATAATATTTTGAATATCTGAGCCGTTGTTGGATATAAGATTCTAGAGACAAGGAAGGTTGACCTGAGTAAAGTAGAATGAAGTAGAACAGAAGGGTTTGTAAAAATTATCAAAGGCTAAGACTGAATGAAGGATGAGGTGAATATGTGGAGTAAATGACTTATGCATAACCAGTGTGAGAAATCATGGTTAACAAGGATGGTAGAAAGTTAACCGAGATGAAGTAGAATGTCAGTAAGAAGGAAGGCAGAGAAATTAGAAAGTTCCAAAAGTGATTAAACTAAAGATATAAACTAGCTAAGAGAGGAATGTGGAATCCCGAAGAATTGGAGTTAGAAGAGTAAGGGCGCCATAGTTGCCTATAGAAAGAGAATTAGAAGAAATTAATGAGATCCCATGGTCAGAAAATAAGATTTCGGGAGTAGAATCCCTAGAGACTTTATTAAGAGAAATGTGGGAAGTTGTGGCTGTAACCAAAAAGGGCAGCATGACGATAAGTAGTAGAGTCAGAAGTAAAAGCTATGTGTTATGAGCTTGGGAGGGCATCATGACGACAAATAGTATCATATTAATCTTAGTGGAATTATGAAGAAAGTAATAAGGCTACTATTACAATTGTCAAAGAATCGAGAAATTCAATACGATTATGAAGGAAGTTAACAGGAAGTGGATGGTGATGACTATAAAAAGAGTTAAATATGATTCAGGATTGGATTTATTCCCTATTAATGAAAGGGAGATTTTGATCTTAAGAATGTGAAAATGATGTTCTGAAGTCGAAAGCAGATATAGAAGTCTTAGCAACCAAGCAGATCAAGAAATGGATATATCAAAGGAATGAAGTCGTTTTGTATAAGAAGAAGGTAGCAGAAAGGAGATAATTAAGTCAAAGCATATTTCAATTAATAAGATTTCAAATGACATTCAGACGAAGAATTTAATATGATTGTAGATCACATAACAAAATGATCGAAGATTCAGGAAGCGTATGTAAATCAATTAAGAATGATTTTAAAAAAATTACAAGAACAGGAAAAATATTTTGCATAAGAGTTCAAGTGTGAATTTCGAATGTTATGATTTTGTGGTTAATGATTTTGATGTTAAACGTTGGAGTCGTAATGGGAAGAGTCAAATTCGAGGACTCGCCAAGTATGCAAAGTTATGATTTGAAAGGAACTCTGAGGATGTAAGGCAATGAAGTCGTAAGCAAGTTTAAATATGTTGTACCATAAGGAATTAGGTCGAAGCCAAGGTCATGGTTTGCTAGTTGATTTTTCCTAAAATTTTCAAATATATTTTTGGTTCAAAAGGCTTTTCGATTAAAACCCTATTATTTTAAATGTTTTCTTTTAAAATGATTTTCTAAAATGTCTTTCAAAAGGATTTTCAGTTGGTTCAAACGGTTTTAATTTGTTTTAAATCAACAAAATATTTGCGGCTTTCTTTCAAATGTTTTAGCAAACCGATGTTGTAAGAAGGTAGAAATTGAGGGTTAAACCGAATGGTGGTGGGCGCGAATGCCATTTTATAAGAGTTGATCGTGTTGTTCGTGTTCAAATTATGATTGGGAATAGATGGTTTAATGTTAAATCGGTTACTCAGTGAAACAATGAGATGAAGGATGGATAGAAGTTTCCGATTATTCCCTTCTCAAGTAACATTGCACGTGAAAGAGGAGTAAGAACGATCGAGGAATTTCTTGATGTTCCTTTTCTTAAAGTTTTAATTGAGGAAGATTTTGTTTTAAGATATATCAAAAAGTGATGATGCATGTTAAGTGGAAGAATCATGTTGATGAAAACGAGAGCTTGTTAAGAATTGATTATGATTAATATCGAATAAGGTTGTGGCCTCAGAAGAATTGATATTATAGATTGAACTCATTTCAACTTTGTTTTGGTATTGAGTGAAGTCACAGTCAAGGTGACGAGTATGTTAGTTATTAAGAGCTGCAAATAATCAAGGCTATACTTCAAAAGATTTAGCAAATCAGACTATTTTATAAGAATGAGAATTGAGTTGTTAGTTGAAGTATGTTTTAGTTACGTCTAAGGATGTATATATGATTATAGTATTCGGTTGCAAGAATGAGACTGAGGATGGACGGTATGATATTAAGTTTTAAGGTTAGGTACTCGGTAGAATATTGGGATTAAAGTCAGATAGAAATTTCTTAATTATTCTCTTCTCGATCGACATAGTCCGTGAAAGTAGAGTAGAAACGATTGAAGGGTTTCTTGAGATTTCTTTTGTAGTTCTATCTGAAACCGTGTGATTATGGGTAAGAGCTAGAGAATGGTGCCAAGTGTAGATTGTTGTGAATCAAGGCAAAATTGCGCGATTGCATTATGGCGAAGGATTAGCGTGGTAATATAGTGTTGACGCAGAGTATAGTTCGTTATACGAATAGGTCATGTTGATTTTGACAATAAGATATTCGTTCCCGTGAGTTAAACGTCTAGAGTTAAAAAGACTCGGAAGTCAAGGTTTAAAGTCATTCTGGAATTGTGGGGCTCGCATAATGAGCTTATTGATGAATGAGTTAGTATGATGGAATCTTAGAAGTTGAAAGATACAACCTGGGAGTGGAAGTAAGATGTTGAGAAGATCAGGACTGTTGTTTGTGTCCTTAGGATTGATTCTGAGGACAGAATCCTATTAAGGGGGGAAGGATATAACGACCTAGAAAATTTCGAATTTAGAAATAATTATTTATTATAATTTATGAGTTATATTATGTGAATATTGTTGTGAAGGTGAAAAATATGTGAAGTTGTGTTTATGTGTTTATATGATGATTTGTGTGAGATGTGAAAGTCGGTGTATTTTTATTTGTATTTTTGAGGATTTAAAAATATTTAAAACATGCATTTTTGGTCCTCTGTAAATTTTATAAAATTATCGGAGGAATTAAAAATCATGAAATCTTTTGTAATATTATCTTTATAATATTATTTAGTTTTTAAAATGGTTGGGTGAATTAATTTGGATGTTTCGGTATTTTAAAATGATTTTAAGAGTTTTATTGTATTTAAAGGATCAAAATTTGGAAAATCCATATTTAATTCATTTTTGATCCGAAAAATATTTTAAAAATATGTGGGTATTCGTAATTTTATATTCTTTATTTTAAAAATGAAAAGTATAAATTTTCCGAAATTTTATTTAATTGTGATTTATATAAGTCGGTTATTAGTAGTTAATTGGGCCGAAAAGAGAGTAGAGTAGTAACAAGGAATGGGCCAAGCCCATTAAGAGATATAACAACAGTCCAGTAGTTAGAAACTTCGAGAGAAGTCGGATAGAAACGCAGAAAAGAAAACACAGCAATGAAAGGATCGAGAAGGAGGAATTGGGGAGAGGAGAAGAAATAAGGGATTGAGAGATGGGGGATTGAAATGGAAGGAAGAAGAGGTAGATATATATATATATACATGTGTGCGTGTGTGTGTATATACCCGCGTGTGTGAGTGTGTGCGAATTGAGGTGTGGGTTTGTGTAGTCGACGTGGTGGTGTAGGGAGCAGCTGGCCGACGGGGAAGGGAGGGGGAGATGAGGTCGCAGTTGGGTTGTGCGTGTAGCAGCTTGAAGAGGAGGAGGGGTTGGAGAGAGTTGTAGAGAGAGAGTGTGTGATGAGAAATGGTGAGAGATTGGTTCCGGTGGCTTGTATTGCGGGTCGGAATCGGAAGAGGTATAAATTTTATACCTTATTTATTTATTTACTTCGTTTTGTAAATTTCTCATTTAGATTAATTATTGTGATTGTAGTAATTTAATTGTGATATAATTATGTAGTGGATGTAATTTAATTAGTTTAAATTACGAGGTTAATTGTGGTGGTTTAATTAGTTTAAATGGAGAGCCTAATGTGATAATGGTTGTAATTAGATTAAAATAGTAAGATTATGATTATTGTTTGAATTCCGATTTAAATCGGAGAGGTGGTGGCTAATGTATAATTATTTGGATTAATTGTGAGCCGGTTGTGTGCTCGAGTTTTTGTGATAGTTATTGGTTTATTATTGTCGGATTAGTTGTTAATTGCTAATTGCTATGTGGTATAATAAATGGGAGTTTATGTGATTTGACTAATTATAAGTGGTCGTCAGAAAATGTTTAAGTGCTAAATGCTATAAGTGGAGTCGTAATTATGGGATGTCATATTTGACAACTACTTAGTGTTGGATTATATATGGTTAAATGGTTATTGGTCATGTATATCGGTTTTACTTATGTAAGTCGAATTATGGATATTGGTGGGTGGTGATGTTGGTATTATTTGTGGAGTTATATGAATGGACTAAATGGTAAGTATGGGAATATGTGATACATGTTAAATGTTAGAATTTTATAATAATTAGAATTGTGCTAGGGGTTATGAGAAGATCACAAGTTTTTAAATGTCAATATTTAAAGGACTTGTGTAATTCTTTTCGACTAATCCCTAGGGCTTACGAATATCCATGATTAATTATCACGAGTATAATTAATATACTTGAGTGATGTGATCATCGATATAGCGTAAGTAATAGTTAGTGCTAGGGGTTGTTCCCTAGGGCTTACGAACATCAATGATTGGTTGTCACGTGTATCATTAAAATGCGTGAGAAATACGATCAATTGTGTAGCGTAAGTAGTAGTGTAAATCATTATGTGCTAGGTGCCGCATGTCTGGGCGGGTACTTTTCTTATTTGTTTACTTTTATGTTGCTGCAAGTTGAGGCAGCTTTATTTTTGTTAAAACAGGGCTATAAATTGTTTTGTTTGGCATGGAGGGGCTGAGCCCATAGTCCGATAAACGAATACTACATGCCGAAATTTTCTAAAAATCCCCTGCAATTTATTTAAAAGTTTATTTGAGTTATTTAATTTCAATACTTGAAGGTGTGTTATGATTACTAAGGGTTTAAATATATGTATCAGTGGAGTATTTCAAGAATATATTGTGGTTTTAAATATTAAGTGAGTGTACTATTTTGAAGTGGATATGTGACGTGTATATGTGACTTAGTAATTATACTAAGACCACTATATGAATATGATTGGATATGTCTATGTGTAGTGGTATGTGTTTATATATGTTTATGTATGTTACATGTATAAGCGTGATAGGACGCGCATGGGTAGGTTAGAGCAAACAATAAGGTTTTGCTTTCGTTAATACTGAAACAGCATTTGACCTCGTAATGGTTCGAATAGGAAACCTGGCCAAAGACAGATCGCTAGTAATCTGAAAGATGAACAGAAGGACGAGTACCAAAGTCGATGGGTGACTAGACGTGGAGGTTGATGGGATACAAAGTAGGAAAAGGAAGTAGGGCCAAATAGAAGGCTAGCAACTAAAGGCTGTCATGAAACTGAGTTGGGGATCAAAGTGAAAATCAGAAATTCCATAAATCGAGGCAAGTGTTTTGCTTATCACTTATTCGTTCAAGTGATGCAATTCAATATTTTTGTCTTATGTGATGAATTGGTCAAGTATATTAGAAGTGATGTGCTTCTTCATTTAGCGTGAACTAAGTTGTTTTCTTCACACATAATCCAAACTTCAAAATATTTTTCCAAAGGACCTTACCAATAACTTTTTCGCAAACCATTTCGTCCAAGGAATGTTAAAGCTTCCTTAGTGGAAGATTTGACTTTATTTGCTTGAAAATGTTAAAGGGGCTTCCTAAATAGGGAGAATTCATGTTTTGAACCCTTACAAATACCTGTTACTAAAAATTCCTAGTTTTATCATGATTTCACCAAAGAATCCTTTCTTCTTAAGATGTTTTCTTCTAAATGATTTAAAATAGATTGTCCTAAAACTACCTTTTTACAAATAACCGGTTAAGTTGTTTTACTCGCTTATGTGAAATCAAACCCTAGTGCGCGTTGAATAATTTTATAAATTTGTAGTGTCCAATTATGTCTTTGCTCAAACTTAGAATTTCATTTATTGATAATCTTGTTGCAATTTATATCTTGTATTGTTGCTCAAGTTGATTTTTCCCTTTTATCAAGCTAATGATGTTATGTCCCCAATTACTCATAACTATATTGTGGATACGTATTCAAAAATCTTGTTCTTTATATTCCCCACCCCATTTATTATCGAACTTGTTAGTATTTATAGAAGATCTTGATCATTCGGTTATCACCCTGTAAGGTATCGAACTTGTCGATACTATTTATTACCCCTTTTGTCATGTCGAACTTGTCGACACCTGTTGATTGTGAATTCTTCTTTAACTCTCGAATTATGAGTTATTTGGAACGTGAATTTCCAGTTGATTGGTTGCCAAGGGTTGTCGATTGTTCCGACACCAGTGCAGTTGATATAGAATTGGAAATGTTTTTAAAAGTGGCCCTTGGGGCGTTAAACCCTTCGGGGTAAGACCATATTCGTGGTCAGATGTTAAGGCCAATGTGTGCCATGGATCCAATTAAGGACATTGCTGTGTGCGTTTGTCCGGGGTTAGTGCGTGACTGATCAGCAGCCTAACCTTTGATGTTTTTTTTTTTATAAATAAAAATTCCAATTCTAATCTATACTCTGAGATTGAGATGTTCAGTTCTTGACTTCTTGAAAGTCCGTTTGAATAATATTTTGATATCAGGATTCTTTTCAGTTCCAGTTTCTGATGCACCTTATGAATGGTGAATGGTTGGCCCTTGTGGCAATCTAAAAGTCAATATAACTAATTCTTTCTTAGAATGAAATGAAACCCTTTTGTTTATCAGAATTGTCATTGTTATTAAAATTGTCATCACTATTTACACTTGCTGAGCATTGTTAGCTCACTCTTGCTTTTGTTTATTTTTCCAGTTATTAGAGATAAATAGTGGACCTAGTGGTCAGTTGATAATGCTCTTCAGACAGTGAAAAGAGACGTTCGAGTTATGGACTTCGTTGAATAGTGGATGGGGAATTGTCAAGGTCGGACATATAGTTAGACAGTGATGTTGTATATTCGTACAATTGTATAATATTTTTATTTTTATTCTGAGGATGGTTTGTAATATTGTAATTGATAGTTTGTTTCATACCATAACCTGTGAGCGGTCTTGGACAGTCCGAGTAATATCTCTTTGGAAATTTGCTATTATTACGCATATGAACAGGTTTGGTTATTATTGGATTGGTGTTGATGATATGGACAGGTGGTTAGTCCTAATTATGAATACATCTTGTCAGAATTTCTCAAAATTCTCCTGTAAAGGTTTAAGTTGTTATAAAAGGTATGTATTATTAATGTTGGATAGAGGGGGTGTTACACATATTCCAGAGTTTCTCCTTTGCTGCCATCTCCAAAAAATATTACTGGGCCAGCTTTCCTCTCAAACTTTATAAGCAGGGAGTTCTTTCCAGTCATATGTCCAGAGCATCTGTCTAAGATAATTGAATGCTTCTTTCATGTGCCCTGTAAACAAAAAAGTAACTAGTTAGAACACCCATGTAAACCTTGTGAAATCATCCACTATCACTAGAGCATATCTTTTCTTGCTGATAGACATAATGTTTACTGGACCAAACAGATCAAGATGTAGCATGTGAAATGGTTCAGTAATTGAATTTTCAGTCTTGCTCTTGAAAGTGGTTCTTCTTTGCTTTCCAAGCTGACATGCATCACAAATTCCATCTTGCAAATAATTTGCCTGAGGTAGGCCTCTCACCAAATTGTGCTTAACAAGTTGATTAAGTTTCTTGAAGTGGAGATGTGAGAGCTTCTTGTGCCATTTCCAGCTTTCATCATTTGTTGCTTTACTGTAGAGACATCTAACAATTCCTTTAGATGTATCACTTAAGCTGGCTTCATATATGTTACCATGTCTTTGACCAGTTAGAACAATGTCTCCATTCTGCATATTCAAGATTTTGCATCCTTCTTTGTCAAAGATTGATTTGTAACCTTTATCACCCAGTTGACTTATGCTTAAAAGAGTATGTTTCAAGCCTTCAACCAGTGCTACATTTTCTATGATGACATTCCCCAAAACAATTGAGCCATATCCCAGAGTTTCTCCTTTGTTGCCATCTCCAAAAGATATTACTGGGCCAGCTTTCCTCTCAAACTTTGTAAGCAGGGACCTCTTTCCAGTCAAATGTCCAGAGCATCCACTGTCCAAGATAATTGAATGCTTCTTTCATGTGCCCTATAAACAAAAAAGTAACTAGCACTACTAAAATTGGTAGATATAACATCACACCTTTAACATCAGCTAGAAATGTCACTGATGTTAAAAATATTTTAGACATCAGTTGTTACATTACCAATGTTAAAATACGTTTTAGACATCACTTATTATAACAACTGTTGTCTAATCTCCTTTTTAAATAAATTTAAAACTCACACATACTTACCTCCCCCTTTATTACAAACAATTTCCCCGTTAAACAATATTTTATTTTCCCCCTTAAACACGATCCCCATTTTTTCACTTCCCCTTTTTCTCACACAGTCAACTCTCTCAATCTCTCTCTCTCTCTGCTCTCGCTCTCTCAGCTCTCTCGATTCTCTCTTTGTTCTTCCTCTCACCATCACCCTCTCCTCTCTCTCCCGTCTCTCTTCCATTTCACTCTCACCATATCCCTCTCCTGTCTCGCTTTCAACCCATCTCAAACCCTAATTTTAAACCATCTCTTACAAATTAGTACTCACCATCTCAAAAATTCAAAGCACAAATTCTAATTAAGCACAAACCCAGCTTCAATTTGGTTTAACTCGTTCTAAAATAACCTTCAAATGTTCGATTATTGTGAATTAAGTAAGTAAATTTCAAATTTATTTTTTGATTTTTAATTTTTTCACAAGTTTGGAGCTTTAACCGGCTTTGAATTAATATTTGCTTCCACACTTGCACTGGATGGACTGTAGACCAGGAAGAAGAGCGCCTCGTTATTTGCTTTGGTCACGGTTGGGATGAAACTTGTATGCAGGTACTTATTTCTAAACCCTAATTGTACTTACAATTTTATTAGTATGTATCTTTTCTTGTTTTTTTTTTATGATTTGATAATTGATTGCTAGTAACGTTGAGTATGATGTGCAATTGACATGAAACAACCCTAATTACATGAATTGAATTATTTTTAAGAGATGTACATGTAGTTGTATCCTAGCGGATATTCCTCTTTTCGATCGAGCCACCGGGATGTGTCTGTTCTGTTTTAAAACAAAATTATCTGAATATACTCATTATAACTATTTCGATATGGTTTAATTGTGGATATTATGTTCTTTTTTAGGAACAAGCATATTATGATTGATCTCAGTATGAAGTAGGAAGCTGTATACAGAGAGGAGTGTGATGCTTATTTAGTGTTAACTATAAGTTTTGTCCTGCTACTTTAGCCTGTATTCTGTTGACTTGTTCAGTTGCAAAGGAAACAGAATTTCAGTTTTGGGGTTTCATTTTTGTTATGATTGCTGCTGTTATGTCTGGATTTCGTTGGACAAGGACTCAAATCCTCCTCCAGGTATATTGTATGTGATCTGTTACTCTTTATTTGACATCCTACTCAAACTTCTTTTCTTTTCTGTATATGAAGATAATTGTATATAAGTTAGTTCAAGGAAAATACGGACACTTGCCCACTGAATCATTTTTTACCCATAATCTACAAGTCGTCAATTGAGTTGTAGTAGACAATTTAAATTTATTTGGTCGTCCTATTTTGCTACTGCACTGAGATGTATTACCAGAGAACATGTCCGACTACCCTACTTTGCTTGCGTGTTTCCTTTGACATGCCTCTTTTACTTTTTGTTCAATCATCATGGCTTTTTACAGATTTAACAGGAACATTGCAAGCAGTCATGGTGAGCATTAAAGATGGAGACTCCTAGGACTTTGCTCTGGTATGCATGATTGGTTGTTTAGCACAAATTAACTTCATTTGTGCCATGTATATTACTTGAAAGTCATTGATTAGTATACATTCTTTTTGTTGAATTTTCTACTTGGCCAATCACGTGACAATGAATTGGCATGTAAATGAAAAATCTTCATTGATTCTTATGTTGTTTATTTGTTACTTGTAACAATAGGTAGCTTTTCCCCTCCTGGTGGTGGTCAATATTTTGAAGTACTTATTTACATTCCAAATTGCACCTTTTCAGATCTGTGACATGGTGACAGTGGCTCAACTTTTAAATCTTACCTTAATTGTTCAAGAGCTTGATAAGACATCCTTTTGGGCTGACCATAGGTATAACCTTTAACCTTCTGTGATATTATTCTGCTGCTTTGTTTTTAATGTCATCGTGGGGTACCAGCCACTAGAGATGGCCCCTGTTAGTTGGTCGACTGAAAAATACTACCTGCAACAGGTCCGTATCCCGACAAACATGAAGGTCAATTATCCAACTATCGCACAGATGTTGTTCGTAACTCCACTTTGTATAAGTTTGGAACTGCTAAAAATATACAGGTATTGTGTTTACACTAAACACAGATGCAAATCATGTCAGTCCTTTAGTTTCTTTTGATGTCTAGTGGTAAATGTTAAGGGCATAGTGAGAGACTTCTGATTTCAGAGTTCTTGCCTTTAGTGGAAATTTAAGGCTTTTATACTTGAGCAGGTTGCCCTAAAGAATTTCAAGTAGCGGGCGTGGGAGGGAACAACAGAGCATGTTTTTTGCATGCAAGAGTGCTTGGCATTTGGGCTCAATACAGTGGAGAGTTTGCAAATCCGACATGTTGTCCATCTTTTAAATTATTCAATGTAGTTTCGATATTGGATGGTTTGATTATGTAATTAGTTTCGATATTGGATGAATTGGATAATGTAGTTGACGGATTGAATGCATATTTGGTTTTGGTATATCAGCTTTTTTGATTTTGGTACATTATTTATCATGTTTTGGTATATTATTTATCGAGCATTGAGTAATATTAAACATCAATTATGTAACAAGAAAAGATGTTAAAGGAAATATTAAACATCAATTATGTTACAAAAACCGATGTTAAAGGTTATCAATAAACAACAGTTTATTTATTGAATTGATGTCTAAGCTGCTATTAAACATCAGTTCTCCTATAAAAATCGATCTTAAACAATAAGAAAGACATCAGGTTTTTTAAGAGAACCGATGTCTATAGTCATCTTTGACATCGGTCAGGAACCGATGTTAAAGACACCCCCTTTTATCTACACCGACAAAGACATCGGTTCTGAAACACTTTTAACATCGGTCAAAAACTGATGTTGTAGGCTATTTTTCCAGTAGTGTAGTTAGAATTTTTTAGGACCCAACTTTGATTGGATCCTTTCTTACTAGACTTAGAAACAACAGGCTTTGAAGATTTTACTTTAGAGTTACCTGTTCCAGAGTCAACCTTAGACTCTGATTTCACAAACTGTTTGTGACTAGGAGTTTCAGATTTTAGAGAATAATACAGTTCATGATATTCTCTACACATATAAATGGAATGAAGTAAACTACCACAATGAAAACAAGCTTTTTGTGGTTGGTATTGAATTTTCTGAGTCTTGGGGAATCTCGACTCAGTTTTCCAATAAGGTTTTTGATTGTAGTCTAGGGCCAAATGATTATGATTTCCACACTTATAACATTTCTTCCTAGGTGCATCAGGTACATTCTTGTAATTATTCTCTTTGTTAATACCTTCTTTTCCATTCCTATTTCTCCTGATCTTGCTAGACTCTGAAAGACCTTCTAGTCTCTGTTTCAGCTGAGATTTGACAGAAAGCCTATGCTGACATTCTTAGGTTTTTATAACACTCTCTCATCTGAACTACTATTGTTAATTCTCTTGTTCACAACTGGGGTACCTTTTGAATCAACAAATTTAACATGATTAGGTACAGAAACTTTCTGCTTACCTTCAAATTTAGATGTGCTAGCTTCTCTTTTACTATTATCACTGACAATAGCTTCAACATTCTCTTTCTTAGCCTTATCAAAACCTAAGCCATTAACCTTCCCAAGAATTTGATTTTCAACGATTTCTTGAGTCTTTTTACCAGAATTGTTAATGGTTTTAATCATATCTCTCTCTTTCTCTAGTTCTTTTCTGACATAGTCATAAGCCTCAAGAATAACAGTATAATCATGCTTAGCTTTATCAGAACTTAACCTATAATGTTCTATTTGAATTAACTCAAATTGAAGAAAATTATTTCTATTAACTAATTCCTCATTCTTAATCTTAAGATCATCTTTTTCACTTGTATTAGTCATAAGATTCTTAAACTCAGCATGAATAGATCTAATATCATCAGAATCTAAGCTATCAAATGAATCAAGAAAGTAAAGTATTACCTTAACAGAAGATGAAGAAGTTTTCTTTGGAGATCCAGGCTTGTCTGAAGCACTTGCCATCAAAGCAATGTTATCATAATCCAATTCATCTTCAAAATCACTGAAATCTGCCAAATCCTTCTGTGTGACCATGAGTGCATTACCTTTTCCTGAATTCCTAGGCTTCTTACACTCACTTGCAAAGTGTCCAAGCTCGCTGAAATTAAAGCACTTGATCTTGGCCTTATCAAGCTTGATAATTGTACTTTTACCCTTGTCACTCTTCTTCTCCTCTTTTATTTGAATAGGTCTTTGCTAAATCTTCTCGTGTAGAATCTTCCTTTCTTGAAAGCTTTAGCAAATATAGCAAAGAGTTCCTGCATCTCTAATTCAGAATCGTTGTTGTCAGAGTCTATATCTGCAGTCTCTGACTCAGAACCTTCTTTGCTCTTCTTCTTCCTTGAGTCTCTTTTAGCAGATTAATACTTTTCTTTTAAAAGCTTCTTTGATTCATATTGAGCAGTAAGTGCAACAGTTTTCATCTTCCCTTCACTCCTGCTCTTCTCCTGCTGCCTATCAAGTTCATAAGCCCTCAGTTTTCCATAAACTACCTCTAATGATATTTCATCCAGATCATTAGCTTCCTCAATTGCAGATATCTTCTCATTGAGGAAATTAGGCAAGGATTTCATGAAATTAGTATTCATATCCTCCAAGTCATAATATTTACCATGCATGGCCATCTTATTGATGAGTGTTGCAAACCTATCAAAGATGTCAATAAGTGACTCACCAGACTTGGATTCAAAGTACTCATACTGTTGTATGTTAAGTTTCCTCATATTCTTCCTAACAGGTTTTGTTCCTTCACAGTGAACCTTTAGATTGTCCCATATCTCCTTAGCAATCTTACATGAGGGAATATAGTTAGTGAGAATAGAACCAAGATTGTTGAACAATATGTTTCTCACTTTAGCATCCTTAAGAACGTTCTCCTTGTCCTTATCTGACCATTCAGATTTAGGATTCTCTGCTCTATGTTCTGGAGCAACTTTACCATCGACAATTGCTTGAGCAACAACCTTTGTTGGAACAAAAGGTCCATCTCTTATCCTATCAAGATAATCAGGGTCTGTTACCTCCAGGTGATGCAAAATCTTCACTTCCCATAAAGTGTACTCGTTTCTCTTCAGCATAGGGATCTTAGTATTATCATCCTTGTAACCAGACATGATTGCAGATCTTTACGATTATTCGAAATCAACCTGCTTTGATACCAATTGTTAACTCGAATAACTTGTAGAATGGGGGGGTTGAATACAAGTTATATAATCGTGCACTACAAGAAATCCCGGTTTTGGCGACGGAAAATTCTGTCGCCAATGGCTGGTTTTCCGTAGCTAAGTCGATTAACAACGGAAATTGGCGACGGAAATGTCTGTCGCTATAAACGCCGTAGGGAAGGCCTCAACGACGGAATTTTTGTACCGTTACCAATATAGCAACGGCCTTGCAACAACATGATAATGGAATCTTGTTGGTTTTGACCTCATTCATACAACACCTTAGTGACCGAATTCCGTTGCTAGTTAGATTCCGTTGCTATATTGGCAACGGAGGTGTAACAAATTAATAATGGAATCAGTTTGAAGTTAACAACGGATTTCCGTTGTTAAATGCCAACGGCTTTGTAACTGATTGTTCTTTACAGATTTACTTTGTCGTAATTTCGTTGGTAACTAGCAATGATTCAACAATGCAATTACACACATTCCACATTTTAAAAAAGCTGTTTAACAACGGGATTCCGTTGGTAATTAGCAACAATTCGGCAATGCAATTGCACATTTTCTATATAATTCTTGTTCTCTTCTCAAATTTAATCTAAAATAGAAGCGCACCAAAAGTAAAACAAGAAATCATAAGTTCAACACTTTTGGCAAAAATCTGGCTTATGCTTACACATTAGAAAATAACAAAAGGGGTACAAACCAAGTTTTTGATACATACTTGCTAAAATTCTAGCTTAAGTTTACACAATAAAGAACAATAAAAAGAGTGCAAACTAAGTTCTTCATACTTCTTACAAGCAATAGTTAGAACATGATGGTTACATCCGAAGCTACACCGGCAATGAAGCACACTTCCATTTCCAATTTTCTGCATTTTGAAAGAAAAAAGTGATCAGCAAAGGTCAACATCGATTGTTTAACATATTTCAGCTTGCAATTTTTATTACTTAGGAAACTAAACAAATTCAGAAGAGTGACATTTGCAAACTTCTTTAGAAAAAACTTAATGATAAGAAAGTGTCAGTAGGGTCAATTTTTATAAACTTTTATAGTTCTTGCTTACAGAAATTGTCGATATTAAGTAGAAATAGTGAGAAATCTGAAAATGTTGCAGTGACAGTTTCCTCATCAGCAAGAAGAAACCCTAATTCTTCAGTTGATCAACCGTATCAGTTGATTACACCACCTCTACAACACAAACATCACCACCTCTACAACACAAACATAATACATAATAAAAAGAGTTTTTACCTTTTCATAAGTCTCTCCTTTAGCTCTTAAAAGAACAAGAAAAGCACTGATCAAAGCCTCATTAGCATCATTCAGTAAATAATCAAGACACTAGAGAAACCAGTTGATCATCAGTAGAGAAACCAAGCTGGGGGTAAGCACAACAAATTAGTAGTATCCAGACATTACTAAAGTAGTATCCTCAAACTGATCAAGCAAGGTATAACCCAGACTACGGCTTGATTTTAATTTGATTAAACTCAATTTCAATTTTCAATTTTCGAAATAATATGATAATACCCTCAACAAGTATCAAATTTTAGATGCATATAATCACGGGAAACAGCAATCCACCCATTTATATTGTACCTTTCGCCTTAGAGCCAAATCTGGTTGCTGGAGTGCCAAAGCACATTGTTCCCTTACCTGGTTTCTCTCTTTTATTTCAGCATTTTTCTTCTGAACAAAGAACCATCGGAAAAATTGCAAAAATAGAGGCATAGTAGATCTGAAAAGTTTATTTATAATTATTAAATAGGACTAGAAATATAAGGCCCAAATTCTAGTTTGCTTCAACCCTCTTTGCATGTGTAACACAGTATTTAGGTCACAGGATAAGATCATAGTAATGATTCCATTTCTTTTATATTAGAAAAGTGGCTACCACAAAATATGTAACTGAATTCAATTTTAACAGGCAAGATAAAAACTTTTCAGAGGTGGCTTGACTAATACAAACCTGATTTACTCCATAGCACAAGGTCAAGGGCTCGAGAGATGCAGAGCAATCCCAGAGCTTTCTCTAACAACTAACAATTTTAACAGCTTCTAGTGCTTGAAGTTCTCGCTTCAAACGTTCGGAAAAAGCCTTTGCCTTGCCAATACCCATCACGTAACTGCAAGCAATGACGTTCTATTGTCTTGTAGGCCCTGAATATATGTATTCAACAGCTCTGAACAAAGGTGCTTTAATAAAAAAGAAGCTTACACAATGAGTGGTAAAAGTTGTAGCTTAACTCAATTTATGGGGCACCCCAACAGAAGTTTTAGTCAGAATACCAACTCAATTATAATATCTAAGTTGATGCCAATTTCAATCTTTACTACCAAAAATTAATTTTGGGACGCAAACCAAATACCAAATTGGACTTCATTTTGAAGAACAGGCAAAGTATTAAAGATCTAACTACACCAACAAGATTAAATTTTTTGAATAAGAAGGGTAAGGTCTGCCGTCTCGCAATGAAGAATCATCTGAGTATCAATTTGTTGCTATTTTATACTATTTACAAGAACATTAATAGCATGGTCATTTTTAAATCTAACCAAATGTGTACACATATACAATGAGTAAGTTGTGACAACCATCGCTGACACAGCAGCATAATAATAATAACTTTGTTTAAGCTCATCCATTGGCAATGCTCGAGTTAAGAGTTAAGGCACTTTGAACTATTCATTTTTTTTCCTTTTGTGATTATTACACGCTTCGGCACAATTTCCATATTATCAAAAAAGAATCTTCAACGGCCAATGAACCTTAAAGCAACATCATTAAAACTCAAAAAATCTTAAATATAGATTAAAAGGAAAAAAAACTCCTAATCCTTGATCATCCATTTAAATTACTGACAAAAAAACAATGCTTCTTAATGCTAAAAACAAGCCAAAAAATAATCTAGGGAAGCAGGACATTGCAGTTTAAAATAGAAACAAACATTAATTTATCATCAACCTCGTTGCACATAGCATAACAAAAAATTAAGAAAATACCTGAGATGGGGCATCACTAGCGGGCGGTGGCAGCTGATGGGTAGTTAATGAATCCATCAATTTCATGCGATTTTACACCGGAAGAGAGATGCCAGGCTGAAAATAGAAGCTATTCCCGGGACTGAGAATTGAAAATGCCACCATATAGTAGAATTAAGTCAAGCTTCCCCGCCTGTAAAGTCACTAAATAGGTGAGAATACAACACTAAACATCTTGGAACTTGGTTAAATAGCTGCAACCTATAATGGGTAAACAAAAAACACAAAGAAAAATCTATAATGGGTAAAAACAACACCAAAATGAAGGAAACATGAAAGACTTAGCTTTAAGCTATAATGGGTTAGTCTAAATTGGAGAGATGAATTAGGTTCTGGGGTCTATATGTTTTTAGAGTAATGGAATATGGGGAGTTGAATGGCAGGGCTTTTTGGGAGAGACAACAACAATTTGCAGAGTTGTGGCAGATACACAGGGAGCAAGAGAATAGGGAAAAGCAAAGTGAGAAGAGCAGTGTTAATTGTTGTAGTAGTAGTACTCAGTAGGAAAAAGAACAAGTTTTGTGAATCAAAAACTGGAAGAGGGAAAGCAAAACAAGAAGGGTCTGAGTTTGGATCCTAAAAAAACAATCGTCACCTTCATTCTTATCATCAAAACCATCACCAACACAATCTAAACCAAACCTTAAACCAAATCTTGATTTCAAGACAGCCTGTAGAAGAAGAAGAAGAACACCCAAACTTAGAAAAACAAGAACCACCCAACTCATTTCATGGCTTTCAAAATCAATTTTTTCAACAAGCTCAAGAACTCAATCAACACCAACTCCTTTGCGGCTAGCGTATTGAAGAAAAGGGGAGGAGAGAGATGAGAGAATAAACGGGTTTTCTGAAAATGACTCTCAAAACCGCCAATTAATATCAACTTACCTTAAAATGGAAGCCCCAATTCAAATCCCAAAAAATCCAGGCTAGACCAAAAAAACCCAAATCGAAACCAAATCAAGGCAAGCCAAATCGAAGCAACCAGTTCAATCCTGAAATAAAGAGAGAGAACCAATTAATTATAACTAAAGAGCAATTAATTAAATTCAAATCAATAAGAAACCCTAATTCAAATCGAAGAAACCATAATTCAAATCGAAGTCGATTGAAGAAGTAATTCAAACCGAAGCTTCAAATTGATTGAACGGGAGAGATAGATTGTGAGACAGAGACCGACATCTAAGAGAGAGAGCTGGATATCAGTTTAGATAAGTTTAGATGAGTAAAGTTTAGAATATGTGGAGGAGAGGAAAGATTGGGGGAGATAAGGGGGAGAAGGGCGGCAAACAAAACAATGAAAAATTTGGGGAGTAAAGTATAAAGAGGTGGCTAAAGTTTGCACCGATTTTCAAAATGTTGGCCACTATTTCAAATTTTCAAAAAAGTGGTCAACTTTACATGTCCGATTTTCAAAAGAGTGGCTGCCGTCAACTTCCGTTAAAATTTCACCGTTAACTAATATATTTAAGAGTAAATTACAGAATGGTGACCATACTTTATAATGATTTTCAAAATAGTGGCCACTACAGTCTCCTTCTATATTTTAAAAATATAAAATTTTGGCCACTATTTTGAAAATCATTGTAAAGTATGGGCACCATTCTGTAATTTACTGTTTAAATATATTAGTTAACGGTGAAAATTTAACGGAAGTTGACGGCAGCCACTCTTTTGAAAATCGGACATGTAAAGTTGGCCACTTTTTTGAGAATTTGAAATAGTGGCCAACATTTTGAAAATCAGTGCAAACTTTAGCCACCTCTTTGTAATTTACTCAAATTTGGGTGAGGGGGAAATTTGTGCGCCTTAACATTTTCATTTTTCAAAGTAATAGTTAATTTCATTTTTTTAATTTTTTTAATACTTTAGTAAAAATTCTAATTTTATTTTAATTCTATTATTTGATTTGAATTTAATTTTTTTTACATACATGTACGTATTTATATATAATATTTATGATGAAATAAAAAATTTAACTTTTTAATAAAAAGCTAGTAAAAATAAAAATATTTTTATGGACTTGTAAAATATATTTTATTTCATTTTTATTATATATTAATTAATTTAGTGGGGTAAAAAAATTATCAAAAAAAAGGACCGGGTTGTACAAGATTTTAACAAAAATATAGTAAAAGTGATGCTTCCTATAACGGGGTATGATCCAGATTCACTGAATAAATTTTTTGAATGATTTTTCGACGATCGAACCGTAAGAATGTTAATAAACACTCATTTTAGTGTTGGAAAAAATTAATCAAAAAGTAAAAAGTCAGGTTGTACTAGATTTTAACGGTTGGAGATAAACATCTATCTTCTGCTTTGGATTTTTTGGACCAGGCACAAGTACAGACAAAAACATGTATGGTTCTTTCAAACACATCCATGGTGGCAAATTATACGGGGTCAATATGATTGGCCAAGAAGAATATTGACTACTTTATTGACCAAATGGTTGAAATCCATCAGCAGAAAGCCCGAGCCTGACATTTCGTGTCTCTGCAGAAAATGAAGGGTGTGCTCTATCAAATTATCGCCACTCCTTCGAATCTGAACAATGTCGCATCACATCTTCTTTTTGATAATGTTCGGCATGCCATCTCATATAACTCGCAGGTGATGCATATAATCTGAGGAAATTATCACTGCAACATTTTTAGATTTCTCATTATTTCCAATAGTTTGCCATATTCTTCTATCCTTATCATACTTCCTGACTTCCATCTCTGCATAATCCGCTGCATACAACTCGTTACCTACCACTGCCACGAGAGGGGGAGCTGCAGCTGTAACAGGCATCCCAATCTCGCCATCTGGACGGGTCCTCACAGGAGACATGTTAGGGATTTCGGTCCAAATTCCAGATAAATCACAACCACCGGCTAAAATGGCAATCTCCCCAGCACTAGCAGACCCAAACAAGCATCTTGGAAATTTCATATTCATCCCAGATGACCAGGTGTTAGTCAATACACTGTATCGGAATATGAAAAGGTCCGAAAAGATTTTTCCAAACACGAGAAGCTCAGTGCCAACCGCTAAAGATTCCTTATCGGAGAACATAAAGCATTCATCTGAAGTCATTGTTGGTAATCGCATCCAACGACGACTTGTAGGATCAAAGGCTTCCCACTCAAGCAATTGACAAGAAAAATAAACCCAATGTTCAACCACACCATTCTGTCGTCTCAGTCTATAAAGCTCACCACTTCGAATCAGCTCATGGAAGCTTCTATTCAAAGATGCTAGAGAGCCATAATCAGATCTCGAGGACCGAATAAGTGCACTGATTGAGTTGTCCCGACCGATGGCATGAATAAGAGAACTTGAATCTGAATGATCCCCAGCATGACGTTGATTACCCGACTGGTCAGTCGGGATCATGGCAAGTTCTTCCGATGTTGGAGCTAAATCTAAGTCTTCACAAGCATCCAATTGCTTAGGAAAGAATCAGGCTGTATCATGGCAAGTGAATGGATAGGCTGTATTATGGAAATGTAGGATTTAAGGTTTGTGTTTAGGGCCAAAATCTAGCCAGTTGAGTGGATAGGCTGTATCATGGAAATGTTGGGTTTGGGCCAAAATCTTCCATGTTTGCATTTACTAGAATTATCACAAATAAGATACAAACAATCTTTATAAATAAGCTAACTTTACTAAGACTACAAACATTTGAGATAACTTATGGAACAATGTCTACATAATGAAAAAATGATTACAAATAAATTAAAAAGGTAATATTTCATTATTAAACATGATTAGCACTTTAAAAATGGAATTATAAAACAATAAAAGAGAACTAACCTTAAAATGTGGAACAAAGTTGTGTTATTTGGTGGAATAATAGGAAAGATGTAGATAGAAAAGAAAAAATGAAAGAAGAAAGGATATGTGTGAGAGAAAAAATGGCAAAAGAGCTACTACCAACGACTTAGCGATGGAAATCAGAAACGACCGATCTACAATGCCTTCGGAATAGCAACGGAAATTAAAAAGTTTGACTTTTTACCAACAGAATACCGTTGCTAATTCGTTGCTCGATTTCGTTGCAAAACCATCACTAAACGGACCGTTGCAAAACCGTTACCAATAGTTTCCGTTGTAAAGTCGTCGCTAACAGTAACCGTTGCAATTCCATTGTAAAACTAATTCCATTGCAATTCCATCGCAAGTAGGCAAAAGAGCTACTACCAACGACTTAGCGACGGAAATCAGAAACGACCGATCTACAATGCCTTCGGAATAGCAACGGAAATTAAAAAGTTTGAGTTTTTACCAACAGAATACCGTTACTAATTTGTTGCTCAATTTCGTTGCAAAACCGTCACTAAACGGACCGTTGCAAAACCGTTACCAGTAGTTTCCGTTGTAAAGTCGTCGCTAACAGTAACCGTTGCAATTCCATTGTAAAACTAATTCCATTGCAATTCCATCGCAAGTAGGCAAAAGAGCTACTACCAACGACTTAGCGACGGAAATCAGAAACGACCGATCTACAATGCCTTCTGAATAGCAACGGAAATTAAAAAGTTTGAGTTTTTACCAACAGAATACCTTTACTAATTCGTTGCTCAATTTCGTTGCAAAACCGTCACTAAACGGACCGTTGCAAAACCGTTACCAGTAGTTTCCGTTGAAAAGTCGTCGCTAACAGTAACCGTTGCAATTCCATTGTAAAACTAATTCTATTGCAATTCCGTCGCAAGTAAAATGTAGCCTTTACTTTAGCTACGGAATGCTTCCGTCGCTAGAATCCGTCAATAAATCCGTTGCTAAACCGTTAACATAATCCTGACAGAATGTTTTCCGTCGCAAATGTGTTAGAAGAACAAGGCGGGACGTTTTCGCGCCTTCGATGGCGACGGGAAAATTCCGTTGCTAAATATTTGTCGCTATGCCGTTACCTTGTAGTAGCAATCTGTATTGACTAGTTTATAGTTGCTATTCCGTCGGTAATTTACAACGGAAAGCATTCCGTTGCTAAATGTCGTTGCAAAATCCGTGTATGATTTTTGCTTAATTAGATGAACAAGAACAAACGAATAAATCAAACTTGTTTGTATAAATAAGATCAAATACAAACTCTACCAATGGTGTACAATCCCTTTAGCAGCTGCTCTCAATACAAATCTCTTTCTATTTACAAAACGTGCTCTTTTTACAAAGATATCGAGAGAGTATTTATAATGCTTCCTATCAACTACTAAGAAAAAGTTATGATCTATACATGATAATGTTTCGCCGTCCAGTTGATAGTTTCCATCAATAGCAAACTCTTTCCTTCATGATACCTTCTTGCTTGTTCTTCAAAACAACGATCCTATTTTATAGCACTTTTCAGTTTCTATAGCATCCATAATGACATCATCAGTATCATGACTGATATCAGGATTTCACCTTGTATCAGGAACTGACCATCCATCAGTATTTAACTTGTCGTATCAGGATCTGCTCACAGTTCCTGAAATGTTGTCCTTGACACCCTGTTCCTGACTTAACTCTATAGATTACTGTCTAACACATATATCCTGTACAAAGTGCTAAATCCTTTATAAGATCAGAATATACAAGAAGTATATGCAAATTCTATTCTTAACATCACAACTCATGAATTATTCCTAATAGTCTCTCTATACGTATCTATCTCCCCCCTAATAATAATAATATCTGATGTTTTTATATGTCTCTAATAAAAGCATTTTAATGCCTTGAGAAAATTACAAGTATGTTTCCTAAACTAAAAAGATTTCCAAAGAAAATTCGTAGTTGACTTTTCCCTAGTAATTTTGGGCTGCACCAGTTGTAATATGACATCTAGACCATCTTAGAATGATAGATAATTTAATTATCTTCGCGTGAGCTATTGAATCTTCCAATTGTGACTTATAGAACTCGAGATATGGCCCAAACAGTGAAGTACGCGCGTGCAGCCCAACAAATCCGAATTTCCTTGTAATAAATCTCCAAATTAAGCTCTTTATTCTCCAATTCTTCCAAGTTTAGGATTTCCTTCCTTCCTACAATAAAACATTAAAATCTATTAAATAAAAATCCAATTAAATGCAAAATATAATAAATATGAGGAATATGATCATGTAATATAAATGTAAATATACACTCTATCAAACATCCCCACACTTAGCATTTGCACGTCCTCAAGCAAATAAAGAAATAAAAGCTATCCTAACTAACTAACTAACATCACTTTCGTAGATGACACGATTGCAATGAGCGTATACAACAAGCCGTTAAACCCCTAGGCAACCCTAGTAGGACGAGTTTTGTCTCGTGAGGGTTTATAGAAGATATACCCATTAAATCAAATATTTTCAATCACCAAGTCTCTCAAGAATGCAACACATCATAGTACACCACACATTGCAAATCTCAATCATGTTAGTATTATTTTTGTTGTTCGTTCTCAGGGAAGGACTAAATTTAATTCAAAGTTCAGGTTTCTTATCTCTTTATGTCTAGAAGTGTGTGAGAAGAATTTTGGGTTTGTGTATTAACTAAATTAACCAAGAACTAATTATAAACACTAAGAATTGATTTTTAACTGAGATTCAAATATATGGGAAAACAATCTAAGAACTGGGGTTCTTCACTTGGTCTCAATACATGCTCAATATTAATGTGATATCTGTGTTCCTACCTTGCTGAAAACAATTCTTCTAAAGTTATACTGTACCCTCCCAGGCTACAATATAGCGCCTACAGCTACACCCTAATTGTCACTCCCGTGATACAATCAACGTATATCTATAAACTGTTAAGTGCCAAGAATTATATGTCTCACAATTCTCCTATTAATCTCCCGATCTAATATTCAAATTATGTCTGTTAAATCATGTACTAAGATTGCAACTTCTCCCCCAAGCTTATTACAATCCCTAAAATACAATCAAAGGTTCATGACTCCCCTAATTGTGTTAAGATCTCATTAACAGATCAACAAAGCAGAAAATCACATAATCAAGCATGCATGAATACCAAGGAATACTACCTAATCCTCAGATTAGAGAATTAGTTATGCATATTTAATAAAGAAAACATAATAATAATGATAATGAATGAATACATAATATTAAAGAAAGAATTGAAGATCGAAAGTACCTTGATACGATTAAAAGCTATGAATTGTTATGATTTACAATGGTAGGATGTGTTTAAATAGGCTCTACAAATCTTGCCCAGCAAGATATTACCTTCTATTACAATTAGAATTCAATTAAGGTATTAAAATTTGCCCAAAATACAATTAGAACTAGAAAATGGCAAAACAGTAATTTCTCTGCTCCCATCTATCTGGTCGTGCTTCCTGGGCCCACCACACGCGGCCTGGTCGTGTAAGACCTATCCCATATTGTAGAAAATCTCTCAAGCTTCGCGTGGGCAGTAAGATCGCTGAAAACGGACTTCTAGAACTCCAGATATGGCCCAAACAGTATAAGCTGCGCAGCCCTTCTCAAAAATCCGAATTTTAATCAATTAATTCTCCAAAAACTATAGAAGCATCAACCTTAATCAACATTCTCGTAAATCTGCACAACTAAGCAAAACACATCAAAACTACAACAACTTGAGTCCAAAACAATCAATTTAAGCCGAACGGAGACATTCCAAGTGGATATAAAATCCACTTATCAAACCCCCAAACTTAAACTGATGCTTGTCCTCAAGCATAAACAATTACAACTACCTAATTAGTACCACTTCCGTAGGTGATCACGTTTGCATTTGGCATATGCAACAAGCCTTTTAAACCCCTAGGCAGCCCTAGTGGACGAGTAAGGTCTCGTGAGGGCCTTTAGCGAATGTACCCACACTACGCCATAAACAGCCTACGGTAACACCACGACCGTGTTACCTTAGACCCTGAAAAATGTTACCAAAGGCCAAAAAAAGGCTAAGGTAACACCTTAGCTGTGATAGTTTTGTTCTATGTAACCTTTGGGGTCTAAGGTAACATTTCGACATGCCTAAGCTAACATAGCAAAATTAGTTACCATAGACCTGTAAAGTAACACACTAAGCATTCTATAGCAACACCAAATCTATGTTACCTTAGATGTTATAAATTTGAAAAATTATTAATCAATTATGTGGGTCCCACATGTGGGCCCCACAGTCTGTTTTTAAATTAATAATTTAAATTTAATTATTTTTCTACCATTTCCATCCTCTAATATTCATAAAAAAATGCATAGATACAACAAAAAAAACAAAAAAAAAACAGCCAAATGTCAAATCTAAAATAAAACTACAAACTATAAATATCATTAATTTAAATAAAATTTTACAAATCGTACAACCGATTACATTTACTTAAGCATCTCAACAAAAACTAATCTATCCCCAACAAATATTGTGATCGCAGCATCTCTTGCCTTCATAGTCATAGATCCATCCAACTGAACACATTGAACTCCTGATTGCAAAACCTGTTGAAATATTACAGAGAGATAATTCCTATCCATAAAACCTGTTGCAGATTAAAATAAAATAGAAGAGGCAATATCTGCATAGCTTTCCAGACCACGTGCAATCTATTCTAGTGGCAATAAAATAGCATCAGAACTTTGTATAAACATACACTTGGCAGGATGTAAGTGCTAAATATCAAGACACTATGAAAAGTAATACAAAAAAGTTTCAGTTTAAAGCAGGCATCTGCTGACTACGTTGAATTATACATAGGGAAACCATCGATTTAAAGCAGCAGAGATCAAGATATGACTACAAAAATCATCTTTACGCCATATGTTGCTCATTTGCAAGATACCGATCGATATTTTAATTTTTCTTTGCTTTTAAAGTGCTATGCGCTGGACAGCTCTTACACAACAAATTTAATAGCATATAATAAAACAAAATTATTACTACAATACCATCATCGAATGCAACTGAAACTTGTTAGACAATTGGAAAATCAGGTTTTTACCTGCCAAACGTTTGCCCAAACTTCATCATCTACATACTCCAGCTCATTGAGGTTATGCACTTCATGACCATTATAGGTGACAACTTGTTTTTTTATGACTGCTATGGCGGAAGGACATAGCAAAAAACAAAAGATCATAGTCAGCGAAAGAGGAAAAGGGAGAATCCAAGCTTCAGTCATATGCTTTAATAGCTATACAGATTCACCACAGAAAAGCCATGATGCCTTAAATATAGCAAATTCTTTACACAAAATCAGCCAACGAGACAATAAATACACAATCTCTTCCACACTCCCCCGCCCCCACCTCCAGCACACAGACCCGTTAAGCAGAAAAAGTAAGATTATTGTTTTAGCCGAAACCTTTCATATTTAGTAGGTCAATGTGATACAATATATGTTAAACATAAGTGACTACAATATAATGGCAAAGAATGTTAAAGAGTAACCTACCATCAATTTTCAGTTGAGATAAAGAAGTGAATGATATTCTAAATATTTGTAAAAGAGACTGCTCTCTGAATGAAACTGCCACCCTCCGTTGATGTGTGGTTGAGTGCACTTGATTTGACTGGTTGTTCAAGAAATAATAGTATGTTAGTTCATAAATATAAACACAAGAATTTTTTAGGGAACCATCATAAATAGAATAAAAACTTAAATACAAGTCTTGTTAAATTGGATTTACAGTGACGTCGCATAAAACTTCTGTCTGGTGAATCATTGCAGGAACTCCTTCAACCTACATTAGAGACTGGATCAGGCATGCTCTGCAATAAGCTTTTGATTGATGATCATCTCAGAGTCTAGAATTTATTGTAATATAAATATATATATATATCAAGATACTATGAAAAGTAATACAAAAAGGGTGTATAACTGATGGATCCTACCACATTTTATAATCAAAATCCAAGTTTCTGTACATATCATAATCCCAGTAAGGTCTTCCATATTTAAAGTTATATGAAAGCCTACAAAAATACAGTTACCGGACAAGTGCCCCCCTTTCCCTGCACATTTATACCTGTGATCATATATTAGAAGAAATACAGTTAAGATCTCAAGGTTATTCCATGGCGTACAAATGGGCTTTATCAAGATTTGCATAAAAAAAAGATGATTTTGTGCAACAAAATTAACTTTTATCGGACAGCCTTACCGAGCTTTTTGTATATATCTTCACATTTATCCAGAGACATTTGTTTGATTCCTTGACCAACAGAAAGCATACCACCAGTTAATGTGCCATAGATTAGGTCAAACATCTCGTGCATCTGCCTTCCAGTACCTTTCTCTATCTCTCTAAGCATTTGCACAGTTGCTAACCCTTTCATTCCACCTCCATCCATGGTCAGTATGCGCAATCCTTGCTTTGCAACTGGTCTGCCTTTGATAGCACGCCTTAAACTCTCATTTTCCCCTGGAATGAAATGATAAAAATATTAAAGTAAAAAAACATTTTAAACTTATTAATGTTAACAATATTGTTTAAGAAACCAACCAAGAATCGCCAAAGCACGAGCTGCAGCTTTACTCACACATGGCACAGATGAACTTGTTAGCCGCAATAGAAGTTCTCTCAAGCTTTCGGAAGTTTCTTATAACACATAAAGTTCTTCATATGTGGGAATCCTAAATAAATACAATATCAACTTCAAAATATCATACAAAACAAGGATGACATGCTCTGTTTTTTCACAATGTCTCTTATCTGTCTGTTGTGATTCCAACCCTTCAAAAGTACTTCTGCAATCCTGAAGATGAATATTAACCTCATTTCTGAACCTTACATATATGCCTTTGAGTTGTTCTTTTTGCTCTGCATATAAATTCACTATTGTAAGCTATAAGTGAATTAAAGAATATGCCTGGACACACATATGGAAGACGAGATAGAATGCGAGACCGCAAAATATAGCAAAATAACAAATTCCAGAACATTCAAGTTCCTAACAAAATAACAAAATAACAAATTAAGCTATACTAGAAACTGAACAGGACATCTTCCTAATTAGAAAACTTGACAAGGTAAAACTCAACATAAAGTATTATCTATAGTCATCAAAGTTACAAAACAAGTAACTAAATAAACAAGTAACTAAACAAAAAACTCAACATACCTAATTAGATTTGTCTACCTGTTATACAATTAAAACAATTAAGATTTTTCTGAACCAACAAATAACCAGGTTTTGTAGCCATAGCCAGGTGTTGCCCCTGCAGCTGGTTTTGTGAAGGAACCTATGGGAGAACTTCTTTGTACAGCCTCACAAAAAACAAGTAGGACTTCACGGCTTCCTAGCTGCACTGCCTAAAAGCAACACAATAACATTAAACTTCCTATGCTGACATTATAACATTATTACAGATTTAACATTCAAATTATCGATTGACAAAAAAATTCAAATTATTGCAATTATGCCATCCAAAACTATCACAATTATCGCAGATATAAAATTCGAATTATCGCAAATATATCATCCAACATTATAACAAATTATGGCAGACATAAAATTCAAATTATCACAAAAATGAGCCCTTCTCCTCTCATGACAAATAGACAGTGAGATGGAGAGAGATGGAGAGAGAGAGAGAGACTGATTTATACAACATATATATATAAATCAAAGCATTAACACATATATATATAAATTGAAGCATATAAAAAGAGATTTATACCTTAATTGCAATTGAGAGAGACTAATTGAGTGAACCCTCCAATTAACCATAACCCTAATCAAGATTGGGTGAGCGAGAGCAAGCTTCAACCCCCAATTTCTCCAATCTTAACCAATTTTGACCTAATTGAGCGAGAGAGAGAGAGGTTCGAAAGAGAGAGGTGAGTGAGAGAGGCAAATAATTGAGAGTGAGATACCGTTCCCAATTTCTCCCGACCTAAATCAATTTTGAGTTTTGACCAAATTTCAATTTGCCCGCTTTCATTTTTTTTTTCCGCCCAGCCAATTTCCATTTCTTTTTCAATTTTTCATTACGTTTGTTTTTCATTTTCTAAAATTATAAAAATTATTAATTTTCTTATCAAAATTTGTATGACAATAAAGTTTATTATTTTAATTACTGAATAATAATTAAAACTTATTACACCCTGTTATTTTCTCCAATAATTTTATTAATTAAGTTAATCAAATTTTGTTAATTTTTGAATATTACTTTATTCAAGATATTTTAAATGAAAATTATTGAAAAATATATAAATATTGTAAAAATATAAATAATTCAATTATTTGATAGAATATTATTTTTATAATAATAAATTGAATGACTTGATTAAAATTATTGAATTTTAAAATTTAATAATTATTAAATCGTTAATTATATATAAAATTTTAAAAAATATGTTAATTATACTCTAAGGTAACACAGCCCATGGTGTTACTAAGTTTAACACCTTCCATGGCTAAGGTAACATACCTTTAAAGATATGGTAACACCAAAACTAGAGCGTTGTCGTAGGTCCAAAATTTCATATCTAAGGTAACACCCGAGAAGGTAACACCCCCCTAAGTGTTGTATAAAGCCATCTATGGCGTAGTGCCACAAAATCCATTTAACCTAATGCAGTGCAATGCATGAATGCAACTAATATGAAAAATGCAAAGATCCCCTTGAAACTCACCAACACCAACTAACAAGCAATTATCTCAATGAATGTAACAAATCCAAGCAGAGCTCGACTAAGTTCCCGTATACTAACAAATACATGAACAGAAACGTGCGTGTGTGCAATGCTCATCAGAAATACTCCCAAAACTAGGTCAAAAATCATACATGCTTTCTGCCAAGACAATCACAGGTTTATAAACAGAATAGACTGTAGACACTTCATAACCTAGGAACACCTTCACCCTTATCCATGGTAGACAGAAACTCATGCTTTATTACTACGACACATAATACTATATACAATACACATGATTATTTAACCGTGCAATGAATGAGACCCCAAAAGGCTTATATAATAATACCCATGTAGCGAGTGTTAGGTCAGCAATCCCAAACCACACGGGCTTTAGGTTACTAGGACTAAGTCCCCTCAGACTTAATTACTCGAGTATTAAAGAGCTCACTCTGGTTAATTTTGCATACAAAACAACAACCTAATGACTCTTTTTTTTTCTTTCTTTTTTTTTTCTGATTTTGTTTTTCACAATCTGGAATGAGCCTTTCTATTTTCCAACCCTAGACTACTCATATAAATATGAGCCGGCTACTAGCCATTTGACACCTAGCCTTTATTAACAACTTAACATGAAATTCCTGTTTCCCCCCAAACTTAGACTTTAATGTTCCTACGCTATAAAGGGAATAACGAAAAATCTAAATATAAACAAGTGATTAAATCTCAAAACATCCAATAGGCATGACCCTAACCTAGCCCAAAAGCACCCAATGAGTTTGTGAAATAAATTCTGTTCCCGTAACATGCAAGTCAATTCTTAGGAACTATAAATCAGCCCTCTACTCATCATCACCACACTCAATTAAAACATCTACCTTTCAATCAGAATCAGCTCGTCCTAAAGAATCATGAAATATGCATGCCATGAAAATGCAACTAACATGAACTCACATGGTATATAAAAAAAATAAAATAACAGAATGTCCTACATGAAACAACATAAATAATACGAACGAACACGCATGAATTACACTAAACATGAAAACATGATATCCTATATGAACACATAATACAACATCAATTACTAATCCCTCAAACCACCCTCAAACCACCCCCAAACTTAAAATATTCAATACCCTCATTGAATGGAAGTAAATACAAGGGATAGTAGAAAACATACCTACAAGGCGCCTTACATCCTTCCCCATCGCAACTCAACATGTTTGTTCGGCAAAAATCCCCTTTCTTTAGATATCGGCCTTGAAAACAACCGATTAAATTCAACCTCCGCCGTCAAAGACGAAAATTTAGCAACACTAGCACCACCTCTTCCATGCTTAGGAGCCATAAGAATCAATACCCAACTCACAAGAAGCTCCACCAATAATTACCAAGCAATATCACACCAAAAATTGCCCAAATTTCAAGAATAATACAAAATCCCCAATTTACAAGAACACAAATTCGTAATAAAAATAAAATTAGAAAAAAAATATTTACCCAATACGAATCGAAGAGGTGAACTTGCAATTAAATATAGGACTAGAATTAGGATTTTAGGTGGAGAAAATAATTAGAAAAGGAGTTGCAATTGATTTAAGGAGATGAATTGATTATTATTTAATATGTTAAAACACATAACACTCGCACAAAAACTAACCTGGCGTGAGGTGTGGCGCGTGGCTTGGCTGTTGAAACTTTGTCCGACTTTTTTTTTTTCTTCAAATATGTGTTAACACATACATATACACGGACACAACTCTCCTGGACAGAAACTATTGTAGGATGCGGCGCAGACCGGGCGCTACGGCGCGGTGAAAAAATCAGTTGACAGTTTTTTTATTTTTTTTACAAAACAAAACTACGACTCTTATAACACCTCCTAGACAGAAACTTTGCTCGTATTGGGCGTTGTGTCGCGCGGATTTTTTTTTTTTTTTTCGCTTTTTTTTTTTTTTTTTAAATACAACACTCAATTTTTTTTTCTTCCTACACTAATGCGTGGGTTGCCTCCCACGAAGCGCTCCTTTAACGTCAATAGCTTGACTTATACATACCTGGAAACTTCAATGAGGAGAAAAAGCAAACAGATTCGCATATCTACGAATTTCTAATATAAGCATATTGTGCAAATAAACCTTAGATTCATTAAAAGGTACACAAACTTTCAAGAACCTATCATGCTCAAGAGACTTGGAAACATCAAAATAGCTAGAAAAGCCGTCAGAATAATCATTATAAGTACGACTCATATACTCCTCCCAAATCGGATCCTTATACTCCAAAGCAAGATTTTCAATTTCATCAATCTTAACTTCCTTCCCTTTTATAATTGGACACTCATCAATTTTAATCTCATCCACCAATGTATTAAGCTCAAAATTTTCTAGATTTGGTAGATTTCAATTGCATCCAAATTATCATTAATTCGCATGGGACAATTATCAACTACACAAGTTGACTCATTAGACACAAAATTATCATCAATTGCTAAACAAGAATCATGGCATAGAGGAAAATTGACACAAGGGGGAGTTCGATAACAACCTTCATGCCACACTGCTCGAACTTCCCAAATAAAATTATTTAGTTTAGCATTCTCCTCGTACCAAGCTATTGAATCACATGGAATATCATTGTCACTAGCAATCTCTAAAGTTTGTTCATCAAAAACTCCCAAAGAAAGTAAGGGAGGATTAGACTGAGTTCCTTGAATCATTTTATTGAGCGCAATCTCCCAATCAGCAGGTAAAGAAGGATTAGACTGAGTTAAACTCGTATCAACATCATTACACATATATGGATAAACATCATCATGATATTGATTTTCAAACGAATATGAATAATCATTGCTAGGGGCATATGGAGCATAAAATGAGTTCTCAGAATAGAACGAATTCACCTGATATGCATTACAATCCTCATATGAATTGAATTGTGGGTAAGGATTGAAGTCTTGATATTGTTCCTGACTGTTGTAGAAATTCTGAGCGTTGTTCCAACCAAAGTTGTACTCCATCTAGTCTCTATCCTCAAAACCTGTTTAAGTTGTCTACCTCAAAGAACCTGTAGACACACCAAAGAAAGAAATACAAAAAGAAAGAAAAGAAAAATATATACAAAGATAAAATCCAACTACAAGAAACAATAAACTCAAACTCAACATTACTGCCTTCCCCGGCAGCGGCGCCAATTTGTTAGTAGTATTTTTGTTGTTCGTTCTCAGGGAAGGACTAAATTTAATTCAAAGTTCAGGTTTCTTATCTCTTTATGTCTAGAAGTGTGTGAGAAGAATTTTGGGTTTGTGTATTAACTAAATTAACCAAGAACTAATTATAAACACTAAGAATTGATTTTAAACTGAGATTCAAATATATGGGAAAACAATCTAAGAACTGGGGTTCTTCACTTGGTCTCAATACATGCTCAATATTAATGTGATATCTGTGTTCCTACCTTGCTGAAAACAATTCTTCTAAAGTTATACTGTACCCTCCCAGGCTACAATATAGTGCCTACAGCTACACCCTAATTGTCACTCCCGTGATACAATCAAAGTATATCTATAAACTGCTAAGTACCAAGAATTATATGTCTCATAATTCTCCTATTAATCTCCCGATCTAATATTCAAATTATGTCTGTTAAATCATGTACTAAGATTGCAACTTCTCTCCCAAGCTTATTACAATCCCTAGAATACAATCAAAGGTTCATGACTCCCCTAATTGTGTTAAGATCTCATTAACAGATCAACAAAGCAGAAAATCACATAATCAAGCATGCATGAATACCAAGGAATACTACCCAATCCTCATATTAGAGAATTACTTACGCATATTTAATAAAGAAAACATAATAATAATGATAATGAATGAAAACATAATATTGAAGAAAGAATTGAAGATCAAAAGTACCTTGATACGATTAAAAGCTATGAATTGTTATGATTTACAATGGTAGGATGTGTTTAAATAGGCTCTACAAATCTTGCCCAGCAAGATATTACCTTCTATTACAATTAGAATTCAATTAAGGTATTAAAAATTGCCCAAAATACAATTAGAACTAGAAAAGGGCAAAACAGTAATTTTCCTGCTCCCATCTATCTGCTGGTCGTGCTTCCTGGGCCCACCACACGCGGCCTGGTCATGTAAGACCTATCCCATATTGTATAAAATCTCTCAAGCTTCGCGTGGGCACTAAGATCGCTGAAAACGGACTTCTAGAACTCCAGATATAGCCCAAACAGTATAAGCTGCGCAGCCCTTCTCAAAAATCCGAATTTAATCAATTAATTCTCCAAAAACGATAGAAGCATCAACCTTAATCAACATTCTCGTAAATCTGCACAACTAAGCAAAACACATCAAAACTACAACAACTTGAGTCCAAAACAATCAATTTAAGCCGAACGGAGACATTCCAAGTGGATATAAAATCCAATTATCAAATCACATAACAACCTGAAAGTGTCTCAAAGTACAAGTACTCTCACTTTAAGCATCATTAACCCAAAATAATCCAAGTATGCACGCAATGTCTAGATAGACAAAAAATATCATGAAATAGACATCAAAGTCGCTTTCAATAAGCATGCTATGGTTTCTCACTTGCTCTCAAGTTACACATGTGTATAGGTGTAAGTGTTTCACTTAAATTCAGTCAATGTACATGCGCTACCATATGCTTGGTTGTCCACCAAATCAAAAGGTCTTGTTAAAAGTTATAACGGGGCTTAGGTAAAGGGTAGGATATATCAAATAAATAGGCTAACAAGTGGTTAAACTTGATAAACCAATAGAGCATAGTGTTCACTTCTTAAAACACCCAACATGAAAAGTAGATCATGTAAAAGTTGACCAATCTTTCACGAGCATTAAACTTCAAAGCACATATACCATGTACTTCCCCCCTTTCATATTGTATAAACCAATGAACACAAACTCTACTTGATCTTCTTCTTACTCATATTTTTTTTCCTTTTTTTTCAAAGTCAAGTCATTCTCCAGTAACCAAGGGTAGTGAAAAGTCACCAAAGTACAATTACACTTAATACCAGCATATGTACATGGATCGTACCTTTCATGTGACATTGCACTTGCCACCCATTGATCTCAAAGGAGTACTTGCTTTGTTGCCAATATCCTCGCTTCATCTAAATGTGTAAAAGATTCTAGCCATTCAATATCAAGATCAAGTTACACTGATTCCCAAAAAAATGTAACACTTTAACAATTGAAATCCCCACACTAAATATTCACCACCCATAAGTTGAATCAATATGCTCTACTAGTAAACCAAGACAAGAATAAATAAGTAGGCTCAAAAATTTATAGAGTGGTGAAAATTGAAAGAAATGGATACAAGCTCAAGGGGGTTCACTAATTAAGGATATAATTCATAAGGATAGTGTTTAGGTCAATGAGGTTAATCGTAGTGCCTTTATCATTTTCATGCACACACATAACATGTAGTCTCAAAACGGTTTAAAACAAGTTCTAGAGCAACATGCCAATGATGAACATCACACAACAAAAGAAATGGATTGATATAAAATGTATCAATCATAAATTAGACTCAAAATCTCACAGGGTGAAAGAACCCTTGACTCACTAAAATTGAATAAGAGGCATCTCAAGTTTTATAATTTTCGCAAGAACACACAAGGAATTATCAAGCATCAAATGATTTTCATGAATGTGACACTAAGAATTAATCATGCAAAATTAATGTACACAATGTGTACTTATCCGTGCTAACATACTTTTGAGACAAGGCAATTATATATAAAAAGTTTTTAATTTTTTTAATTCTTTTTTGGATTTTTATCATATATATATTTTTTGGATTTTTATGTATTCAGAACGCATCCCCACACTTAAATGATTCATTGTCCTCAATGAATAATTTAATTAAAGAAAAAAAATCTAGCAATTCTAAGAATAAAATATAAAAAGAATAATAAAGAAAATTATACAAATAAAGGATAGAAATTATTAGACAATATTTAAATATATATTATATTATATTATAGATATCTATAATATTATAATATGGTAATATTGGGGTTTATATGTATAACCTCAAACATGTATTATGAGCAGAATGATTGAATGAGACCTCCCACAACCAGAACTCTGATACCATGTCAAAATTGATAAAACTATTTTCTGTTATTCAATCATTCAAATCTTGCTCATAATACCATATTATAATATTATAGATATCTATATTATAATATAATATATATTTAAATATTGTCTAATAGAAATACTCCCCTAATAGCCATGAAGTGTCCTCGAAAAATAATTGTGGAAGGTCCAACGAAAGCATGCAAAATTCTGGGCCATTTTACTATGCCATAGATGGCCTATAGCAATGGCCTATAGCAACCCCCAAACTGTGTTACCATAGACCCTATTTTGAAGTTACCATCAAAACACAGCCTAAGGTAACATAGCAAATGTGGTTACTAAAGACCTCTATAGCAACATCTTAAACACTCTATAGCAACATAGTTTGTGTGTTACAATAGAGGATATAATTTTGCACATGGACAACTGTGGGGCCCACATCTAGGTGGGGTCCACAATCTATTGTAAAACCCTTTTTTACCAATTGTAACACATTGAGTGTTACATAATTAAAATCATTTATAACTAATTTTAATAAAAAAAAATTATGACATTTAAATATTACATTTTCCATTAAAAGAAATCAAGAACCAATTTACATTATTTCAATAACATCATCTAGTACAAAACCAACCAAGTCATCCAAAAATATCTACCAACACTAGCTAATGAACAAAATTTAAAACATACAAGTACTAGAGCTAATAATATGGTAAATCTCTAAAGTATATGTTAATGGTAAATCTACATTGTAATACTACTTTTTCAACTGTGCCTCCCATTCTGTTCACTGCACTGATTACCAGTTCTGTGACCTTTTCACCCATTATATCTGCAGCGTTTCCGTATGACCAGAAAAGGTATACATCTGTATCTGCATAGAATCTCTGCATAGAAGAATCATCCATGAATTTGCCGAAGTAATAAAACCCGATTGGCACATGTTCTAGACCGCTTATTTTTAGAACGGTTGTGTAGTAATCAATTGACCTGTTGGTGTGTCATATGAAATACTAGCGTAATAAGTTTTTGTAATATTTAGAACTCTGGTTACTATGACTTAATGCATCGTCATACGCTGAAGAGCACTGATCGGAATGGACACATTGTTGTGGCTCAGGAGAGTTTTCAAGAGCCTGCAAAATATTACATATATAAATGCCATAAGTATGTGTCTCATTTTATAAAAAGGACATCTTATATGCACTTAATTGGAAATGGATTCAGATCTCACTACTACCTAGAGATAGAGTATAGGCATGTAGTACAAGCCTGAATACTTAAAGGTGGTGCATTTAGCAAATGGTTTGTTGACTATATATTTAGATAGTTATGCAGTATATTTATTGATACAGATCTTGTGTATGTGTTAACAGCACAGAAGTAAACTTCGAAAGTCAAACAAGTTTCCTAGAATGACATGTATTTCCAGATTGTGTAGCTTAAGTGCATGGGCATTCTTAAATTGTGTCAACTTGTTATCTAAATGGAAATCTACGTTGCTAGTGTATTTGGGCGTCCTTACTTGGGAGGCAAAATAAAGAGGACGAAGAAATCTTTACTGAATTAAAAATATTGCCTAATTGTAGTAAAAATAGAAATACCATTTTGCTCAATTGCTTTTAGAACCAACTCTTCGGGGAACTTCATGTCATAGATCAACCTAATTTTGCAGAACCTGCAGAAGAACATCCCTGGATTGCAAAAGATGAAGTTGGTGGTCACTCCAAAGGATTTGAGATATGTATTAGTACACATAAACAAAATAGCTATTAGACAAGATTCCTAAGGAAAAAATTTAAGGAGTTCGGAAAATCAAAATAATCATGGAAATTTAGTCTGTAAAACACAGATTAATGATGATCAGTGCAATGTGAAAGACAGGATCTAAAAGCTAACAGATAATAAATACGTACTTTTTAGTAAGTATATCCCTTTTTAGTAAGTCATTTTTTAGCACAAGTTAAGAGTCTAATGACTATGCAGAGTAATCAGAACATGAAAGAGTTGAAGAAGAACAGAAAAGTGTCGTGATCCATAAATTAATAAAGTACAAGGTTAAGAAATGGTTGAAAACAGGGGATAGAATCTATCTCTGCATAGAATCAATTTTAAGACAAATAAATCCTCAGATCATATACTCATCAAATCATATTATTCAAATCCAATTAAGGAAGATTACATTTCCTTATATATGAGTAAAACCCTATTTAGGATAATAAGAAACTAATCCTAGTAAAGAACCCGACATCAACCTGAATAAAGACCAATTACAGAGCATTTATGGCTGGAAATAGGAATCCAAATTACCAGTGTATGATTGTAAACGATCAGCATCAAAAGCAGAATTGTCTTTCTGAAGAGCAGCCTTCAATCCGACAACCAAATGATCATATGTCAAATATTTGTCTGTTATAGAACAATGAAGAGCTATATAACTTACAGAATTAGAACCAGACCTTCTTCCAGATAAGGTTTGTCATGGGAAGCATTTCATTCTCTACAAAAGTTCAAAGCTTTAGTACAAGGTTAAGTCTAATCGTGTATATTGCCACCAGATTTTATGGTTTCAGGTCATACCTGTCTTTCAATTACAACAGCAGATGCCTGAAGCCTTCTTCTTAACATCGACTTGTCCTGTTCACAGGTTTCCATCTCGGAATCTAGTATTTATCCGAGGGTAGCAGTTTTAAAAAGACAAAAAGTCAGCAAGTATTAAATCTAATGCTAGACTAGACAATCTAGCTACATCTTCAAAAATAGAGACAATTAAACTAATACCGTAACATCTCTGCTTGATATATTGAGAAAAGGGGTTTCATGAACTTAGCTAAATGTGTAGATCCCGGTAGCAATAAACTCCATCACCTCTAACTGCTTCCGAAGTTCTATTTTTGTTCAACTTAAAAAAGTCACAAGTTGAGTAAAAATAAACACAAGTCACAAGAGTAAATGTAAAACCACACTATACAGCCACATAGAATATCTAGTAACCAGTATAAAAGAAGACCAAAAATGACCATGTCCATGCCTATTCAATAAAGTTGAGGGTAGTAACACGCTAATAGGGGTGCCGCCAAATCATTAATTATTTATCATTCTCTGGTGTACAAGACATGTGAAAAAGGAATGAAAAACTTTTAATTTCAATTGCTACTGCAGTCATTCAAGGTTCTGGAATAAAATCCTTCATCAAAGAAAGGGAAAATTGTACAAAACAAGACTAAAATTGCAAATGTTAATGAAAGTATATAAGAGAGGAACCTCCAAGGCTGATAAAAAAGTTTGATACTAGTCTAGCACGCATCATGTTCTCTAGCTAAATTCAAACCACATATATTTAAATTCAATTAGATCCAAAATAAACACAAGAGGTTAGAGAGAGGGAGGGAGGGAGGGAGGGGGGAGGGAGAGAGAGAGAGAGAGAGACCTGAAGGGGGTAGAGCCAACAACAAGAACAGAAGCATGAAGATGACGATAAGAAGAGCTTTGGCGCAGCTTAAGACAATGTTTGACAAATGGGTTTGATGGGCTGGTGATTAACTTCACATGGTGTGGTAAGCAAACTAAATTATCACCACCTCCTTCTCCTCGGCCAATATTACTGTTAATCAAATTTGAATCAGCAAAATAATATATGTACCAGAACCAAAAATAGTAATTCAAATCAAAAATTGTATCTTGTCACATGTAGAATATTAACTATAATAAGCAAAGTATCCCCCAAATACCTGTAAATAGCTTGAACGCAGTTGGCACAAAAAGTATACACAAATCGAAGCATTTAAAGAGAAATTATACCTTCGAACACAAACCCTGCTTTAATTAACCCCAATTGAATCCTTCAACCAAAATTCGATTAACCCAGCTCGAATCCTAATTGAGTCCTTCGATTAACCTAACTCAAATCTTAATTGAATCCCTTGAGCCCTAATTTTATCCACGAGAGAAACGAGAGATGTGAGAGAGGTTATAGATGAGATAAGTGTTTTTGCCCCAATTCTTTTCCCCCGACTTATCTTTGACTAACCCCAATTCTAAATTTTTGTTTTGCTGCTCTTCTTTTTTATTTGCGGCTCAGCCCTCCTTTTAATGATTCATTTTACTTTTCTTTTTCATTTAGTTTTAAAATATTACAAATTTATTTTAATTTATTGAAATAAAATTATAGTTATTAAATTTATTATTTTCATTATTTGGAAGTAATTCACAGTTTATATAAAATCTTTATTAAACTTTTAATGAATTTAGTTAAAATTTAATAATGTTTGGATATTACATTATTTTAAAATCTTTTTATTTGAAATTTATAAACAAAATTTTAATATTTATGAAAAATCAATAATTTAATTATTTGATGGAATATTACGTTTTAAAATGATTATTTCAAAGATTTTATTAAAATTAATTATTTTCAAAGTCAAACAATTATTAAATCATTAATTTTAAATTAAATAAAAATTTTGTTAATGAGTACTCTATGGTAATACACCTCATGGTGTTACCCACTGTTAACACCTTTCATAACTAAAGTAACACACAATCGGTAAAAATTTTGATAGCTATGCTAACACCCATAGTGGTAACACCCATACCAAAAGGTTGCGATAGGCCATCTATGGTGTAGTGTTTCTCTCTTTATTGAAATCAGTATGCAAGATATAACACAAGTACCTTGCTGGCAGGGACGGAGCTACAGTCCGGGCAAGTGGGGGCCCGTGCACCAACGACAGCTCTATAACCTATTAGAAAAATGTTAATTTTTGGTTTGAGCCCCCACAGATTATTGCCCAGAAATGATTTTATTATCTATAACAGATCACAAGTTCTATTACTCACAGATCTCAAACGTTTTTTTACTGCATAAATAAGTAACATTTCACTTTTTTAGATTATTTTTCTTCAATCTAGTTTTTTTAATATCATAACTATGTTATACATTTTATCGCAAAAAATTTGTGCCCCCACTTTAATATATTTATGGCTTCGTCACTGCTTGCTGGTGCAGTGGTTGAGCTGTCCAAGAAGAAGCTTTGTACGCCCAGGTAAGGGGTTTAAAGCCCTGAAGCAGCGGATATAATTTTTTTATGACATACAAGTTACAGCTGGTCAGTTCAGATGTAGGTACGGAAATTCCGAAGCAACAGGTTCGATTAGATGTTAGGCTCGGACTTCAGCAGCTTTGGAGCAAAACAAAGCAGTAGCCTTGGAACTAGGTTCGGGCGCATGCACATCACAAATTCAGTACGCCCATCTTTTAATTATGTGCGGATCAGAGGAAGTTTCACACGGTCAACAAAAGAAATTGCATGGCCATTCAAAAATTTCTGTTCCTCGTTATATTTTTTCTTCAAATTAGCACGGCTGCTACATAACTCGCACTTTCAACATCTAACTTCTATTCTTTTTTTTTTCTTTTCTCTTCTTTTTTGTTTCAAAAATAATTTTTTTCAAAATTTAAATAAAAAACTAAGTGTCTTAAATAAATTACCCTTGCACCTTCTAATTTTCAACCTGAAACACTTCATACAAATTCATCAAGGCACGTTATGGGAGTATAAAAAAAATCTTATCTAAAAGAAATACAAAAAAAAAATGAAATAAAAAAAATTACTAACCTTATAAAAATCATGGGTTGCCTCCCAAGAAGCCTTTTTTTAAGGTCCTTCATTATCAATCATTCTGAAGAAGGGATAGAAAGCGGAATATCTACTTTCTCATCAATCAGTTCACCTCCTCTATAATGTTTCACTCTTTGCCCATTCACCTTAAATGACTCTCCATACGTACCCAACAATTCAACTGCACCATATGGAAAAACTTTTCTTACCTTAAACGGGCCAGACCACCTACCGGGAAAAAAGTTTTAATCGCGAATTAAATAAAAGAACTAAATTTCCTTCCTTGAATTCTCTTCGTAGTAGCCCTTTGTCATGCCATATTTTTGTTTTCTCCTTGTAAAGCATAGAACTTTCATAAGCTTCAAAACGAAGCTCATCTTGCTCATTAAGTTGTAGAAGTCTTTTCTCACCTGCTACTAATAACTCAAAATTAAGACCCTTGATAGCTCAAAATGCATGATGTTCCAACTCAAAATTGGGACATGCTTTACCATAAACTAATTTGTATGGATTTGTCCCAATAGGTGTCTTAAACGCAGTTCTATACGCCCAAAGTGTATCATCAAGCTTCGTAGACCAATCCTTCCTTGATTTTGTGACTATTTTCTCTAAAATAGTCTTTATTTCGCGGTTAGAGATCTCCACTTGACCACGGTTTGGAGATGATAAGAAAGACCTACCTTATGATGAACTCCATATTTCTTCAACATAGTTTCAAAGAGATTTTCCAGAAAATGCTTTCCTCCATCACTAATTATAATCCTTGGCACTCCAAATCTAGGAAAAATCATCTTCTTAAAGAACTTGCTCACAACACGAGCATCATTAGTGGGAGATGCAATGGCTTCAACCCACTTTGAAACGTAATCAACGCCGACCAAGATGTATTTGTTCTTAAAAGAATGAGGGAATGCTCCCATTAAATCTACTCCCCAAACATCGAAAAGCTCTACTTCAAGAATGCTACTGAAAGGCATCTCGTTTCTTCTTGAGATATTTCCAGTTCTTTGACAACGATCACAGGAGTGAACATATTGGTGGACATCTTTAAAGAGAGTTGGCCAATAAAAACCACACTGAAAAATCTTTGCATCAGTTTTAGTGGTACTTGCATGACCACCACTTGGTAAATATAAGGGCAATCTCAATTTACGGAACACATCTTCTAATGACTCCATCTGCACAAGATTTATAGAGAAAAGGATCATCCCAAAAGTGTTTCCTCACATCACAGAAGAACTTCTTCTTTTGTTGCGATGAGTAACCATGAGGTATAGTACCACTAGCTAAATAGTTAGCTATATCAGCAAACCAAGGAACCTCTATACTTGCAAGAGAAAGTAGATGATCATCAGGAAAAGAGTCATCAATTCGAAGATTTTTACCACCACCATCATCATCATAAAGAGTAAGGCGTGAAAGATGATCAGCAACCACGTTCTCGGCCCCTTTCTTGTCTTTAATCTCTAAGTCAAATTCTTGAAGAAGTAGAATCCAATGCATCAGACGAGGTTTATCATCTTTTTTACTCATCAAATATTTAAGCGTTGCATGATCCGTGTGAACAATAACCTTCGAACCAACGAGATATGATCGAAACTTTTCCATAGCATACACCACTGCTAACAATTCTTTCTCAGTTGTTGCATAATTAATCTAAGCTCCATCCAAGGTCTTCCTTGTATAATATATAGCATGAAGCTTTCCATCTTTCCTCTGACCTAAGACTACACCAATAGTTTGATCACTAGCATCACACATGATCTCAAATGGCAAATTCCAGTCCGGTGGTTGTATGATTGGAGCAGAGATAAGAGCTTTCTTTAACCTGTCAAAAGCCTCAACACAAGCATCATTAAAAACAAAAGGGACATCTTTGCCTAAGAGTTCAGTTAGAGGTCGAGCAATTTTTGAAAAATCTTTTATAAAACGGCGATAAAATCCCGCATGACCAAGAAAACTTCTTACTCCCTTAACCGAAGTTGGGGATGGTAAGCGCTCAACAACCTCTACCTTAGCTCTATCAACTTCGATGCCTCTTTTTGAAACAACATGACCCAAAACAACTCCCTCTTGTACCATAAAATGACATTTTTCCCAATTTAAAATTAGATTAACTTCTTTACATCTACGAAGCACCTTTTCCAAGTTTTGTAAGCATGCAACAAAAGAAGTTCCAAAAATAAAGAAATCATCCATAAACACTTCCATTATATCTTCAATAAAATCTGAGAAAATCCATCATACATCATTGAAACGTGGAAGGAGCACAACATAATCCAAACGGCATTCTACGATATACAAATGTACCATAGTCTTGATCGTTTGTATGGGTGGGAATTTGTTAAAAGCTTGAATATCCAACCAAATAACATAAAAAAGAATGTTTTGCCAACCTTTCAAGCATTTGGTCAATAAAAGGGAGAGGAAAATGGTCCTTTTTAGTGGCTTTATTCAATTTTCGATAATCAATGTACATTCGCCACCCTGTCATAGTTCTAGTAGAAATCAAGTCACCCTTATCATTCTTGACAACAGTCATTCCTCCTTTCTTTAGAACTACGTGTACATGACTAACCCACTTACTGTCAGAGATAGGATAAATTTAACCTACATCAAGAAGTTTTAAAACCTCCTTTTTGATTACCTCCATCATATTAGGATTAACTCTCCGTTGGAGGTTCAATAGAGGAGGCTTGCTCATCTTCAAGAATGATCTTATGCATGCAAAGTGATGGATTAATGCCCTTAATATCATCAATGGTATACCCAATGACATTTTTATATTTTCTTAAAACTTTGAGAATTTGCTCAATTTGAATGTCATCGACCTCAGAATTAATAATGATAAGATATGATTTATTAGGGCATATAAACACATATTTCAAGGATGAAGGAAGGGTTTTAGTTCTACCTGAGGAGGCGTGGAACTCTCCTTAACTTCCTCATGATGTAGCACATTGGAATGTTCAAGCATAAATGTAGGTGTTGCATCCAAACGTTTCTGGTAACCCATACACTCTTCATTTTCTTCATCCATGTTACCCTCAAGAACAACTTGAAGTGGATCCTCACATCTTAAAGTGTTGGCTTTAATGTCGATCGCTTCTTTTAGTGCATCCACCCTATTTATTGTCTCATCCATAGAAGGATGTCCCAATATGTTTTGAATCTTGAATTCCATTTTCTCATCGCCTACTTGAAAAGAAATTTTTCCATTTTTCATGTCAATTATAGCTCCAACTGTAGCTAAGAAAGGCCTCCCAAGAATGATAGGAATATTTGCATCTTCTTCCATTTTCATGACAACAAAATCACATGAAATATAAAACTTAATTACCTACCTTAAGGGGAACATCTTCAAGGATTCCAAGTGGAAATTTCACACTTCTATCTGCAAGTTGTAAAGAGATTCGTGTGGGTTTCAGTTCACCCATCTGAAGCTTGTCACAAATTGATAATGGCATTAGACTGACACTTGCTCCAAGATCACATAAGGCTCTTTTGATTTCGACATCCCCGAGTTTGATAGGAATAGAGTAGCTACCTGGATCCGCTAACTTTTTAGGAAGATCATTTTTCAAGATGGCACTTTCCAAGAACTTTCTTCAATTTTTCTCTTCCTTGACAAAATATCTTTAAGGAATTTTGCATAAGAGGACATCTCAGATATGGCATCCATGAATGGAATATTGATATGTAGCTTCTGCAAAATTTCAAGGAATTTACCATACTTCTTCTCTAGCTTAGCTTGTGCCAACCTTTGTGGAAAAGGAACCGATGGCAGGTATGGTTTAACAGGAACAACTGATGATTCTTTCTTTTCTTTTTCCACTACCTCTTCTTCTACTAATCTTTCAGCTACAATTTTCTCTTTATTTTCTTTACCATTCACAATAGTTTTGCTCGCATTCGGTTCCGCTTTCTTCAATTCTTTACCACTCCTCAAAGTTACAGCATTGATATGGCCTCTTGGTGGTTGCTCAGTTTGACCAGGAAGTTGGCCTGAAGACTTATTAAGTTGGCTCAACTGTTGAGAAATTTGAGTGATTGTATTTTCCATTAACTTGTTGTGAGCCTTCATTTCTTTGATACTTGCGTCAACATCATCATTCTTCCTTGCTTGTGTAGAGATAAATCCTTCCAAAAGATTTTCCAAGTTGGATTTTTGCGGTTGAGTTGATTGAAAACCTGGAGGCTGAGAAAAGTTATTTTGTGGAGGTTGAGCTTGAGCCTGGTTATTCCTGTAAGAGAAATTAGGATGATCTCTCCAACCTGGATTGTACGTGTTGGAGTAAAGATTATATTATGGCCTTTGATTTGGGTTGTAAAGATCATTTGCTTGCTCCTCTGCCATTCCAGAGAGATTGTACTGACAAGCATGTTTAGTGTGTCAAGCAACACCACATATTTCACATGAGGCAACGTAGATGAAGTACTTCTGGAATCTAATTGCTCAATCTTCTTATTCATTGCCTGCATAGTAGTGTTCAACATGGTTAGAGCATCAACATCATACTTACCACCCTTCTTAAGATGATTTCGATCATTGTATGGATAATTATCATTAGACGCCATCTCGTCTAACAAAGCTTTCGCATCCTCAGTAATCTTCTTCATAATAGATCTACCAGAAGAAGCATCAACAAAGTTTCGGAACTCTTTTGTTAACCCATTATAGAATATTTGGATCAACAACCAGTCAGGAATTCCATGGTGGGGGCATTGTCTTTGAAGTCGCTTAAATTTTCTCCAAGCATCATGAAGTGACTCGTCATCGTCTTGACGAAAATTAGATATATATTTCATTCCTGAGCTTTAAAGTCTTCTTCTGACTGAAGAATTTAAGTAGAAACGCCTTTGCAAGACTATCCCAAGTAGTGAACGTGTTTGGTCCTTCATCTTTCAACAAATCTTTTGCAGCATCTCGAAGAGAGAATGGAAATAAGCGCAACATTTTAGCATCATCACTAACATTGGTCAGCTTTATTGTATCACACTTTTCAAGAAAACTCTCAAGATGATCAACAGGATTTTTAGTGGATAATCCTGCGAAAGAATCATTGGAGATGAATTGGATGAACTGAGGCTTGCACTAGTACAGAATAGGCTTTTAGCGTCGGTCAAAATAGGCATTAAGCATCGGTTATTGGGCGTAGTATATGAAGGCGACACTATAGGTATAGACCTATAGCGTCGGTTAAGTTGGTGACGCTAAAAGTCTGTTATAGGCATCAGTTATTTAAACAATCGACGCTAAAAGTCTATTTTAGGTGTCGGTTATTTAAACAACCGACGCTAAAAGTCTGTTTTAGGCATCGGTCAATTAAACAACCGACGTTTAAAGTCATGTTAAAGGCGTCGGTTATTCAAACAACCGACGCTTAAAGTCATTTTAAAGGCGTCGGTCATTCAAACAACCGATGCTAAAAGTCAATTTTTTTTAAAAAAAAATAATAATTACAATTCTAATAAATATGAGAAAAAGGACCCTGAGATAGACCTCAGGGAACTTTTCCTGAGATACATACCAAATAATTTTATATTTTATTGGGCCCGCAGAGCTAAGTAAAAAAATTCTGAATTTACTAAAACACCCATCCCATTTTTACATATAAAAGATAGGTATCTCAGGAAACTGACCTGAGATCTATCTCAGGCCCCCTAACCTCAATAAATATTCATCCAAACCAACAAAAACAATACAGGATTTATACAAACAGTGATTAATATAATATATATTACACAACTCGACAATATGTTAATTTACACAGAATAATTTAATTTTACAAACTAAAACAGATCATAACACGTAAAACAAAATCATTGGGAAATAACAGCTTAATATAGCTCAAGAGGGGGTAGTCTGATTGCATCAAGCATTTTGGGCTTCCTGCACTTCTTAACCAATGTTTTCACCTCTTTGCGGATAGCTCGTACAGCTCCTGGACATTGTTGATTACAATTTAAAGCTTTACTACTTCTGAGAACTTGACCTTTCTTGGCATCTGGTTTAGAACTCTTTATTGTTCACGTCCTTTTTCTGCAAAGTACCTAAAGATTAACAAACTATTTTTCATACAAATTGTAAATGTGATAGCATCATAAATGATTCTGAAGCCAAAGATTCTCATTCCATATGGAGTACATCACATATATCAAATTGCCGAGAACATGTATATATATTTAACATAAATTCAGAATCATACTTTCGAGGTGGCTGCCCAAATTTTCATCCTGGATGATCAACGGCCGCTGACTGTGATAAGTTGTCATGTTCCGCTAAATCTGAGGTAAAAGCAATGTTAATTAGAAGATCAAGAATTTCAAACAAACACCCTAGTTCTCGAATCAGTGATACAAAATCATGTGTGCAATATATACTTTAGTATGTGTAAATATGTTATATGTACAAATAATACCAGCAGAAATAAGTAAATGATTACATATGTACCAGAAACAATAAATTGCATATAGCGGGTGACCACTATATACACGGATATGGAATAGCTAAAAGCACCCCAATAGTGTCCCCATACTATTTATCACCAGTACATAATGAATAATGCACTACTATCCACAGAAGCCAAATTCGTTTCAGGATGCAACATCAGAAATATAGTAAGGTACAGGACAATAAAGTGAGACAGACATATATATTGTTGACATAAGTTTGTCTAATTCCTCTAGTCCCAAAACATATGACAGTCTAATTTACTGTATTAGGAGATTCCTATTGCCCACATACATAAAACAATATTACGAGGTATAGCAGTACTTGTAAACATTAGTCAAACCATTGTATATTTATTATGCTTGAGACAGAAAACTCACCTATTACTTCATGGTCCATGCAGAAAACCTTATTCACTATATCTCTATATTATCCAGTTTCAACTTCAGCTTCATAATACCACATTGAACTACAAGTTCTCCTTTAGTTGACTCTACTTTTATAACTCTTGCTTTCTTTTTAAGAGAAAGAACATGCACCATGTCACCCACTCACCCACCTTCGGAAGCTCTTGTCTCTTTCCTGTAAATTCACAGACAAGTGTGTGATTAATATCCAAAAGACATAATAAAAGCATAAGAATTTCAAGATCGTGAGGAAATCAGAGAATTCAAAGATGGAGGGGTGTTAACTATAAGTGCAGAAACGAAAAGATCACAAACATGCCCGTGGCGGACAAGCTGCTTACCACAGTCCCACACGCACCCGATTTGATCTCGAACGGTTCTTTAGAAAAAGCCAAACACATTGCTAATACTGGCTTTGCGTCTGTCATTCCGTACCCCTGCATTATTATTTTCATGCATTTGATACCAAAATAATACCATTATTTAAGACAACTTAAATAATGTCTTTACATATTGGGAGGGTCTATGGGTACTTAAGTCTACCTCCGTGATGTTTGTTTTGATATCAGCCCGATCAACCCATATTGGGGGAACTTCATCCATCCCTGGTACTCAAGTTTGAATGCAAGATCGTCCTGCAGACAGACAACCATTCTATATTAAATAAATTTATGGGGTAAGCGTACTAGTGATAATCTTAATCTTATAGTATGTAGCTAAAATAAACTAACCTGAGGATTCAGAAAGTTACTCGTCGTGACTTATCCAAGAAGTGACCTATTTAATCCTTTGAGATTTCGATGCTCAAATGAAATAGTCCCCCCTAGCTGAATTGAGGCCTGGACAGTAAATAGATAGAAAACATGATTTAGCAGCAGTTGAACCTAAGGAAAATCTAGTTGGACTGATCACTACAATAACTAAAAAACACTAAGTGTAATATATACCAGAGTAGGACGACCTCCACGTCCAGGAACTATACTCCATTCTGTGCTAACTTCAGCAGACTATTGTTCCAGTTCTTTGAGTTTAATTTCAACCACAATCCCACCCTCACTTTTTTCATCAGGGCGTGGATTGACTTTTTTCACATATAGTGTTTTAAATAAACAGAAGATCATTAATAACAATAAGAAGCATCAAGCATTAAGATTGTTTTAATTCCTATGGTGGTGTTTATTAATAATATAATGGATTGAAGAAAGTCTCACTTAATGACAAGTGACAACCAACTCCAAATACAGAGCCAGTCTATTACTCCCTCCGTCCCTAAATATCATTCCTGTTTTGACTGGACACGTTTGCCAACGCGTACTTTTGATCATTAATATCTTCAATTTCGTATTAGTTTAAGATATAAAAACTTTACTGTATTAAAGTACTTATAAATACGAATCCAACAAGATCACTCATGACTATATTTGATCTTATAGATTAAACGTAAATTAGTAATTTGTCTCATGTTATGAACAATCCCGACATTTCAATTAAGAGAAGTAAAACGAGACAGAGGGAGTAGTAAACAAGGAATTTGTGAAAAGCATTAAGAGGGTGTTAAAATTGAAAGCATAGAAAACTGACCATTAAAGTTGAAGAAAGTATCAGTTTAAACTCCATGAACTCTGCAACCAGATGGAATAACAAACTTAAAATAATATAATGTTGGTTCAAGTCAATATCTCAAGTTAATTGAGTGAAGAAGAAACAGGGCCAAACTTAATTAAGTTGAGATGCATCTGTCAACTATAACTACTTTCAGAAGACACCAACTAGATGCCAATTTCTAGAATTACTCGCAGAGTATTTAATAGTACTAATAGAAAAGTTATATGTATATTTTCTGCTCTATAACCTCACATCTTGAAACACGACATCATATATCTACAGAGAATTATACGTTCATTAAGTGCTTAAAAGTGTGAAACCACCTCAGTTGATAACAATGATTGAGAGTGATATATGTAACGAAATGCAAAATGAAATAAATCATGAGAATTTTACACTCAGCTTGGAAAAGGGATAGCCATAATAAATTACTAGTCAGATCTAAAGAATAATTACTTGAAATTATTAAAATGAAACCTTCAGTAATAATTTTAGAGGTGATTAGTCGTTGTGAATCATATGTACATTCAAAAGACTTACATCAGAACACCAACAGAACAGAATAATACACACACTAGAACCGTGAGAGAGAGAGAGGAGAGAGGGGGAGAGAGAGAGAGAGAGTGAGAGAGAGAGGGAGAGGGAGAGGGAGAGAGAGAGAGAGAGATCTTAAACCTCTTCATCAAGCTCTCGACCTCTTAATCAGTAACCTGTCCTCCAAACACGACCTTACTTATTCCATCAGATTTCACAAACTTCTTATAAAACACATCAAGATCTTCCTCCTCAGATGAAGAAACCCCATCAAGTGTAAAATCGGGTGGTGTTTGAATTGGGGAAGAATAGAGTACGGCTTAAGATCGAGAGAGCTGAAGAGAGAGAGATTGGTGAGTACGGCTGAAGAGTGGTTGAATTGGTGTAAAATAATTTAATTGGAGAAGAACAGTGTAATAATTTAGGGGGAAGACTACGGTTTTAATTAAGTTTAAGGTTTTATACGTCGATTTTCCATGGAGAAATTAGTGAGCAGCGAGCAATTGGGGAAGTAAGGAAAGAAGCGGAAAGAATTGGCGTAAAACTGTCATGTGAAACATTAAGAATACAAATTAGTTTTATTATTCACTACGCCATAAGTGAGCATACGCAACCCTTTTTACAAAGCGTTGCACAGAAAGCGTTTCGTTAGATAGAAGTTTTGGGTCTTTTGCAACTGAGCTGAATTGGTGTTGCTTTAGATACAGATTAGCGTTGCGTATTAACCACAGTGTTTCACATTATGCAACACTAACTGATGGCGTTGCGTTAGATAATTTTTTATTTTTATAAATGGTGACGTGGTAGGAGTGGGACCCACATGTGCTGACGTGGCATTTGCTGACGTGGCACATGTGGGACCCACATTTGCTGACGTGGCAGAAGTGGGGCTCACCTTTGCTGACGTGGCATTTTGCTGACGTGGGAAAAAACGTTGCATTAGATACCAGTAGTGTTGCGTTTGCTCTTTGAAGTGTTGCATTAGATATATTCATATTTTTTTTAAAAAAATATGATGTGGCAGATGTGGGCCCCACAACTGATGACGTGGCAGTGTGGGACCCACAAGGGTGACGTGGCAGGAGGCCCATCATGCTGACGTGGCAATTGTGGGACCCACAATTGCTGACGTGGTAGAAGTAGGGCCCACCTTTGCTGACGTGGCATTTGCTGACGTGGCAGAAAGCGTTGCATTAGATACCTGTAGTGTTGCATTTGCTGTTTGAAGTGTTGCATTAGATAAATTTATATTTTTTAAAAAATATGACGTGGCAGATGTGGGACCCACCACTGCTGACGTGGCAGTGTGGGACCACAAGGGTGACGTGTAATATCATTATATTAGATATATATTGACATCCGTACGGTTGGATCGTTCAAAAATATTTTTTAAAAATAGAAATAATAATCCGTAACAAAGCACTAGTTACGAGTCATATTGAAAATAATAGTGATTTACTAAGATCTTCAATCAAATTAATTTTTTATTTTCTGAAACTTGGGGAATATCATTATATTAGATATATATTGACATCCGTACGGTTGGATCGTTCAAAAATATTTTTTAAAAAATAGAAATAATAATCCGTAACAAAGCACTAGTTACGAGTCATATTGAAAATAGTAGTGATATACTAAGATCTCCAATCAAATTAATTTTTTATTTTCTGAAACTTGGGGAATATCATTATATTAGATATATATTGACATCCGTAAGGTTGGATCCTTCAAAAATATTTTTTAAAAAATAGAAGTAATAATCCGTAACAAAGCACTAGTTACGAGTCATATTGAAAATAGTAGTGATCTACTAAGATCTCCAATCAAATTAATTTTTTATTTTCTGAAACATGGGGAATATCATTATATTACATATATATTGACATTCGTACGGTTGGATCGTTCAAAAATATTTTTTAAAAAATAGAAACAATAATCCGTGACAAAGCACTAATAAAATACAATAAATAATATATTATATTATAAATATTAAATTATTAATTATAAATTATTATATATATTATTAATTTATTTATTTATTTATTTATATATTTATATATTTTCGGATATCGGATATTTCGAATACAGATGTGCCTATATCCGTATCTGCTATTTTCGGATGTGGCTATATATTTGGTTTAGTTTTATAGTAGTTAAATGAATAAAAGTAAAATCAATCCAAGTTAAATTTTGGTTTGGTAACGGTCAAACCGGTCAAAGTCGACCTTCTTTTTAACTAGTCTTGTCCCGAATGATGAATCTATTTTTTTAAATTATTTTATAAATTTATAGTAGTGGTCTACTATATTATAATGAATTTCTATTATAAATTTTTTTAAATATTATTTTTGAATGTTTTATTTATTTATATTTTGATTTTAAGTAGGTGCTATTATAAAATATTAGAATATCATTATTAAATAATTATTATAGTTTCAATTTTTATTGTTATTTATTTGTACTAGATCGAATACATTTTATAAATTTATTTGAATATTGTTTGAATAATTTAAATATTTTATTTTTAATTTACAAGATATAGATATTTGATAAACAATACACATATTTGTACATATTTTGCTAATTTATAATTGAAAGACACTTGGCATGTTGCAATTTGTTGAAAGGAGATGGTTTGGATTGATGACATATAACACTTAAACAATCTGAATCGTTCATGCAATTAGGGATTAAATCCTAACAGTTCAAATATTTATAACTTCTTTATACCTACCCTTTATCACTCTGCAGCTTCTTTATACCTACCCTTTATCACTCTGTAGCAGCCGCCCCCTCCACATCCCTCATCTCTCTCATCTCTCTCATCTCTCTCTCTCTCTCTCTCATTACACACATATACATATACATATAACCTTTTAAAATTTACATTTCTTAATCTATCCATCCAAAATTAGTGATTTATATATGAATATGTTCTATAAATTGAGCTCTATCTATACATATATAAATCAATCAATTTTGAGATGAAAATTTTCTAGGTAAGATTCGGCTTTGTTCGGTTTTTGGAGATATTTTTGGAGGCTTCTCTGGCTACACTGCATTCTGGTATATTTTGTGTATTTGGGTCTTAATCTTTGATTGGGTTCAGCTTTGGCCTATTGGATTTATTGTGATTTTTTTTATACGCTACAGGAATTCCATCGTAAATATTATCATCCAAGTAATGCCAGGATATGGTTTTATGGAGATGATGACCCAATTGAGCGCCTGCGCATCCTAAGTGGTATTTGTTATTTAACTCAGTTCTTGTAAAATTATCCATTTTTGCACTGGTAGTTACATGTGCTTGAGAAGGATTTTAAATTATAGGTAAAAAAATGTTGCAATTGTCACAGGACTGTCAATTGCCTAGTTCTGAAATGATAGAAGTAAACCAATTCTGAAATGATCTAATAAACGGGCTTCCTAATATTTACAATGGTACTGACCTCAGTGGCATCTAATGCATATACATGATTACTCATAGTCCTATATGCTTTTCATTATGATCTCATCTTTTATATAAACATGATTCTAATGCAAGTGACTAATGAAATCTAGCAGTGGTTACATCATACTTATTTAGAAGCATATATAATTTTTAAAAATATGCTTGTTATTAATATTATTAGTGCCTATTAAATAAAACCCAAGTGAGTTGTCATGCCTATTAAATAAAACCCAAGTGAGTTGTCCCTGACCTCCTATTTCTTAGCTGATTTACAGTTCTGTGTCAGAGTACAGTTATTAGTTATGACTTGAATTTTTCCTGGAAAACCTTATCTTAATTAATTTAGTTAGTAAATGTAGTTCTAAAAAACAATCACTGCCCCTGAATTGTTTGAATTTGGTTGAAAATATAGCATTTAGTCATCTGATAAACTGTTTGTGCTCGCAAATATCAACCTCTGTAGACAGTGTCTATATTTTAATAAGCTGGTTCCTTTAGTTTACATTTCAAATGCTGAGAAAATGTTGGGCAGTTTGATAAAACTTCCTTGTCTAGCATTATACATTGCATCTGGAAACTTGATATTTAAAAGACGAATTGCAGTTTGCCATAGAGTTATATATTAGCAATTTCAAATTTCTAAAGTTAATATTAATCCATTATTGTTGTGGTCCTTTTGGTTATGTTGCTTGAACTGGAAGGAAATGCGTAGCAGATTAAAATCTATAAAAGTCATAAATGCAAATTGCAAAATCACTTGTTCTAAACAACCCATATTTGTATAAATTGCTCTACTCAGAAGCCCACAGAAGCCAAAGTTTAACCTGGTTCCAGTCATCCAGCACCTGGTTTTGAAGAGTTTTCTAGCATGTTGTACTTAATAATTAGCCCATTGTTAGCTAACATTTGTTTTTATCTTCTCTAAACCGTGTTGATAAAAGTTCTCTTTTCTTTTATAGCAAAGCCCGAGGCTATCAAACCTGAAGAATACCATGATAATTGGCAAGTATTCTTTGCCTCGTTGGGAAATCAATGGTCTAGTAGAGTATGTCTCAGGTGGTCCTCAACCAGGAGGGTTTTATTTCGCAATCCCTCGCGGGGCTCATGCAGCACGGCTAGGCAATGATGGTTCTATATCACAGGTTGTTAATGTTAAACCAGGCAAAATCTATTCTCTCACATTTGCTGCTACTAGAACTTGTGCCCAAGATGAGGTGCTCACAGTTTCAGTCCCTGGACAATCAAGTGATCTTCCTATTCAGACGTTGTATAGCAGCGATGGAGGTGACACTTATGCTTGGGCTTTCAAAGCTCCGTCGAGTAGAGTCAAGGTCACTTTTCACAACCCTGGTACTCAAGAAGACCCCACTCGTGGCCCTCTCTTGGATGCTATTGCAATCAAGGAGATCCCCCCTTCTCCCAAGTACACAAAAGGTACATACATGTTTGGCTATTTACTATTTTTTAAGTCAGCTAATCATTGCCTCTTAATTATTGATTATTGATTGTTTCATTTATTTATGCAGGTAATTTGGTGAAAAATGGTGGATTTGAGTATGGTCCTCATGTGTTCAAGAACTTCTCAACAGGGGTGCTCCTCCTTCCATACTTTAATTTTTAAGCTTTTATACTTTTATTGTTTTGTTATTTTATGTATCTAAGTGATGAAAGCTTACCAATCAGTGGGGTAATATATTTATCTCTACATAGTCGTGCATTTCGCAAGGGGAGAAGGGGTGATTACCTTGGAAAAACTGTACAGGTCCAGCTGATGTTTGTGTCATTGAGCTTGGTTGCACAATTGGTTTGTCAATTCTTTAGAACATTTTATTTTTTTCTGATTTACTTGTCTAAAACCTGAAGTTCATGTATGCAGGGAATATCAAATCAGTGCCATTTATAGAGGCCCTTGGACAGTTTTCTTACCGTGTTGGTAATTTACACCCAAGTTAATCATGCAGTCTAGGAAATTAGCGGCCACATGGTGTTAAAAAGGAAGGAGGAGGCATCCCAGGAGAAGGCACAATTGGTTTGTCAATTCTTTAGAACATTTTATTTTTTTCTGATTTACTTGTCTAAAACCTGAAGTTCATGTATGCAGGGAATATCAAATCAGTGCCATTTATAGAGGCCCTTGGACAGTTTTCTTACCGCGTTGGTAATTTACACCCAAGTTAATCATGCAGTCTAGGAAATTAGCGGCCACATGGTGTTAAAAAGGAAGGAGGAGGCATCCAAGGAGAAGGCTTGGAGACTACTTGTCGAGGTATTCCTATCAGAAGAGAGGTTCAAAGAAGTGAAAGATATTGCAATGACTCAAGGTGGCTACACTTAGTATTTTTTTTGTAGCTTTAACTTGCTAGTAGTAGAACTTGGTATATTAGTAAAACTGTTATGTAGTTTTGTTGGCTGCATTATTTAGGACTTTTGAAGTTGTTGGCTTGGTTTGGACAAGATGGTTTTATGTATAAACAAAGTAGTCATTTTCAATTTTTTTGTAAAAAAGTGTTGCATTTGACTATATATGATGTTGCATTATGGTATATTTAGTGTTGCTAAAAATATTTTTGATGTTGCTTAAAAACAAATTTAGTGTTGCATTAGACTCAAATAGCGTTGCGTTAGATAATGGACCCCATTGCTGACGTGGCATGTGGGCCCTACTGCTGATGTGGCACGTGGGCTCCAGTGCTGACGTGGCACCTTGGTGGGCCCCACTGCTGACGTGGCATGCCCCCCCAATTTATGACATGGCAATTGTGGCCCCACTAATGCCATGTCAGCATGCTGATGTGGCACCTTGCTTACACGTCAGCATGCTGACGTGGCACCTTGCTTACATGTCAGCATGCTGACATGGCTGAAACATCTTATGCAACCCCATGTAGTGTTGCGTTTGCATGTTTTTGGTGTTGCATAAGGCCTCTTATGCAATGCTTTTCGAAGTGTTGCAATAGCTTGGGAAAGCGTTGCGTTAGGGGTCTTACGCAACGCCAGTATAGGTAACGCCCCAAAAGCGTTGCGTAAGACCTTACGCAACGCTTTTTAGGCCTTACGCAACTGAAAATGGGGATAAAAGTGTAATTTTTAATAATATAATTTACAAAAAGAAGCATGATCCGGATATAATTTTATCATAATTTTTTTTTCAAGATATATAAGTAGGAATGAATACATATTATTTATTTGTGTAATAAAATTATTTAAATGTAACTTTTTATAAAATGTTGTATGATTTGTATAAATCTTATTTGAATAATATTATTCAATTTAAATTTTTTAAATTATTGTGGTATAATATAAAATAACGTATTATTTTTATAAAAATATTATTTGCATATAATTTAGCTTTTTTCAAAAAAAATATAATACTTTTAACGTCGGTCAAATGTAAGGTGACACATAAAGTATAAAATGGCCAATTTAGGCGTCGGTTGAGTAAAGACCGACGCTAAAGGGTCTATTTTGGGCGACGGTTATTTATGACCAACGCTAAAGGATCGATTTTAGGCGTTGGTTAAGTAAAGTCCGACGCTAAAGGGTTGGTTTTATGCGTCGATTAATTAAAGACCAACGCTAAAAGTTCAGTTTTAGGCATCGGTTGTTTAAGACCGACGCTAAAGGTCAATTTTAGGCGTCAGTTGAGTACAGACCGACGCTAATCTGTTGTTTCATGACCGATGCAACAGATCCAACACAAATGACTTTAATCGTCCGTTAAGCTAGCAACCGACACCTAAAGTATGTATAGGCCACGGCTCTCTATATAACCGACGCTTAAAGTACGATGCTAAAAGACAGTTTTGTACTAGTGTTGAGTTCAAAGTGTGTAGGTGTGATTGTTGGTCTGACAATACTGGAGAGTACGCATGTAGCATCTGGCATACCATGCTCCCTGAGAGCTTTCGCTTGTGTTTCACCCATAACTTTCTTGTCCTTGTTTTTCCTTCGCTTGCCTGCTTGCCTTCTCGCTATTGCTTCATTTTCAGGATCAAGAACAATTAAATTTTCAATACCTGAACTTCGAGTGTGCATGCAAAAAGAGAACTAGAAAAAGGATCAAATAACAAGGGAATAATAACCGAAGAAACACAACTAAAAGACTTAGCTAAATTAACTCACAAACTAACTAATCTAACACTTCTTTGTCCCCGGTAGCAGTGCCAAAAATTTGACAAGGTTGTCGCATTCCTATCAAATAATAATACCTAACAAATCCTTCTAACTGTGTAGCAGGGTAAGTCAGAGTCGATCCCACAGAGACAAACGTATCAATCACTAGTAATTTTTGACTAGATTCAACTAAGAGAGTAACACAATAAACTTTTGAGAGATTATTAAACTAACATTATACCTAGGCAAGTATGTTGTATTTATCAATTAACTAAAAACATCTAGAATTAAGTATCCCCGCTAGCATGAATCAATGCAATTATGATTTTCCCGTCCAAATTAATCATGTACTACTCAAGAGGAAAGATGCGCCCTATAAAATACCAATAACCTTTCTCGAGTATTAATGGCTTCTCTAAAATACACTGAAGCCTATTTTCATGGCATCATGCAATTCAGAGACATTAACCACATCTCGAGTTCTATAAGTCAGAATTGGACTATTCAACAGCTCACACGAAGGTAATTAAATTATTTATCATTCTAAGATGGTCCAGATACCATATTACAACTGGAGCGGCCTAGAATTACTGGAGAAAAGTCAACTACGAATTTTCCTTGGAAATCTATTTAGTTTAGGAAACGTACTTGTAATTTTCTCAAGGCATTAAAATGCTTTTATTAGAGACATATAGAAACATCAGATATTATTATTATTAGGGGGAGATAGATATGTATAGAGAGACATACATACAGAGGGAGAGAGGAGAGTGAGACTTATTTTTTTTCTTGTGCAAATATTAATGATTGAAGGTTTTATTCTCTATTCTCAATGATAAATTAAGTATGTGTTCTTATTATATTAGTTGTGTTATTAGTATAATAATGAGTGAGTAGATCTCTAATCTAGGGTTAAGTTGAACCCTAGTTATGATTGGTGTATGATTTTCCCAATTCCCCCAATTTGGTTATGCTATATGCTCTTGCTTATTGAGTTGTGGTTAATTAACAATTACATGTCAGACGTGATTATGTGTATTGTTTGAACCAAATATCTATTTATCAACAAAAGTTCAACTTAGATGGTTGTGATTTATCCAATAATGACATGAACTTCTCCACGAAAATAGGTAGAACGGATTGTTAGGATGTGAAGCCCAACAAATCCGAATTTTTTTCTAATAAATCTCCAAATTAAGCTCTTTATTCTTCCAAGTTTAGAATTTTCTTCCTTTTTACAATAAAACATTAAAATCTATTAAATAAAAATCCAATTAAATGCAAATTATAATAAATATGAGGAATATACACGTAATATATATATAAATATACACTCTATCAGCCCACGAGGATTCCACGTCAGCAATGGGGCCCACATGATGCCACGTCATCAATGGAGCCCACATGATGCCACGTTAGCAATAGGGCCCACATGATTCCACGTCAACAGTGGAGACCACTATCTAATGCAAGACTAGTTTGATCTAATGCAACATCAATTTTTTTGCAACATCAAACATATTTTTAGCAACACTAAATATACGATACTGCAACATCAAATAGAGTCAATTGCAACACTTTTTTTATAAAAAATTTGAAATGGTTGCTTTGTTTATACATAAAACCTTCCTGTCCAAACCAACATGTACTAATAACATGTACTAACAAAATACTGAATAACAATTTTACAAATTCTTACCAACATGTACTAAAACTAAAAATTGATTGCTTTCTGTGAGATAAAAACCATCTTTGGAGTTCCTCGGTACTTGGGAATCTCACCTCCCCCCTCTCTATAATATCTTGTGCTTCTAATAGTCCCTCAATTTTTCAATTCTTCGGAATCAGTTGCTCTTCATTATTCACTTCCCCTGCGCGTTGTATGGAAGTCAATGGAAGCATGTCAAATCTGGTGCGTAGGCGACCCGTCTTCTTTTCATCAGAAGTATTAGAATAGCTAGATGTACTGGCAACTTGGATAGATAATTCAGGTTCCTTGACCACTTTGTAGTCCTGATCGACTGGTCCTTCCTATAGGAAGAAAAAAGAGGAAGAAAAAATGTTAGTTAAAAACCAACAAGGCAGAAGGAAGTGACCAATTTTATTGCCAAAAATAAAATTTCTCTTATGGGTTTGGTCGAAACTAAGGTTAGAGTCCAAAACTCTATAGCCATCTCTCAATGTATTAGTAAAAAGTGGAAGTTGATTTTCAATTATGAAGAGCATGACTATGGTCATGTTTGGGTTGGATGGGATCCCTCGGTTTGGATAGTCCATGCTCACAGAAAGTCTGCTCAATAAATCACTTGTTTTGTGACATTCTTAGAAAAACAAATCTCTTTTTGTATCACTTTTGTGTATGCCTGTAATAAACCCCATTAAAGGGAGCCTCTATGGAGGGAGCTTCAAAGCCTTAGTCAGACTATAACTATGCCTTGGTGTGTTAATGGAGACTTCAACTGTATCTTGGCTTTGAATAAAGTTAAAGGAGGGCGTGAGCGCTGGACTCCTTATATGCAGTCTTTTCTTGATTGTACTTCTAACTCTCTCTTGGGCCATATTAAAACGGTGGGTTCACTATATACTTGGAAAAATAAAATAGACTCCTCACCTATTCAGAAGCGCCTGGATCGTATGTTGGGTAATGAGGATTGGTTTAATACCTTCAGTGAAGCTTATGTCTTGGTAAAGAATCGGGGAATTATGAACCATTGTCCGCTTCTCTGCTCTATCCCAATGCGACTTGAGAAGATCACCAAGTCCTTCCAGTTCCACAATTATATGACAGAAGTTGATGGTTTTTTGGAAGTTGTCTCTAAAGCTTGGGATTCTCGCTGGTATGGAGACCCTATGGCTATTTTGGCTCGAAAATTGAAAGATGTAAAGCATGCTCTAACTAGGTTGAACAAAGATCATGGAAATGTGCATAACAATGTCTCTATAGCACGTGTTGCTCTTTATGGAATCCAGGATCTTCTAACACTACTAAAAAAATGCTAATAGACATCGGTTTCTGGCCGATGTCTTTGAAAAATTCTGACCGATTTCTTTGTCGGTGATGTCTAAAGTCTGAACGTTTAGACATCGGTTTCTGGCCGATGTCTTATAGCGTATAATACATCAGTTTTAAAAATGTTTCTGATGTTTATGAACTATCTTCTTGGGTTAACTGCATGAGGTTAACTTTTAAATTGTTATATTATAATTCTTAGATGTTATTTAACATATAGCAAACATAGAATAATTCGACATAGACATCTATTTTTTTCCAAATATTGATGTCTAAGCCTTTATTAACATCGGTAAATATTAAGAAAAGCGATGTATAATGTGACCATAGACATCAGTTTTAGACGATACTGAAGATATCTATTGCATTGGTTACCTATTTTTAAAACCGATGTCTAAGATCCCTCAGACATCGTTTTCAGTCGATGTTTAAGACTTCTAATATATCAATTTTTTTAAGAGAAACGATGTGTAAGGCTTCATATGGAACCTTAATATACATCATTTATAGCAATATTTGTGCACACCAATAACCAAACTAAAACAATACCAAGTCAGAACTAACCAAACACATATATTAACCAACATAAATATCAAGTATCAAGTATTCTTACATAACCAATCAAAACCAAACTAATGACAAAACCCAAATATCAAGTACATTACAAATATCAAGTACATTAGCAAAACCAATAAGCTAAAAATCAAAATAAACGTAGAACGCAACCTTGTTATCCATCTTGTCCACGACCAAATCCAGAACAAGCCATACTAGTGTAGTTCTTATAAATGCAGAAACTTAACTTTTCTAACTGGCTTTTATCTCTTTCTTAAAACTCCTCTATCAATCACATATCGAAATGTTGAACTCTGTGGCAACCAACTGATGAACTTGTCAGGCCTGCCTCGAATGCATCTTAGCATAGATTTCTGTTAAAATTCTGGTAGACGTGCATAAACTATCTCCAGAAGAGCTGGCATGGCTAGCGACATGTCCTTTGCAAAGTAGTCGAGGATTTTTGGCAGACATGTCTTATTTTCCTTGTTAATGCATACACTAGCCTGTATGAACTCTTTCTGAGCAATTTTTAAATCCTCTGAAATCGTATTTGCAGTGTATACTCTAACCTGTGTACATTACATAATAATCTGACAATTAGTATGGAAATAGATAGTGAAAAATATGATGAATTGTACATATGACATGCTATTTCTTAGAATTTCTCCCCCTTTTCATATTCTATTTTTACTAATAATGGTTTGTTCATCAACGAGCTTATACGCAACACTATGATAAACTATCAAACTTGGAATTAGGAAGGGGAAAATGAATTGCAGTCTCAGTAGTACAACTGTTCAGTTGTAATATGTAAAAAAATACTATTACTTTTATGAAAAGATGAGTACAACATACCACAGGGTCAGAGTATACTCCTGAAGAAAGTGCAAAATGAACAAGTGGCTCAGCATGATCGATCAAAAATTCATGTCTGGTCCTCGCTGGTTTAAACTTCTTTCCTGGAGACAGCAGTGTATCTAGCCATTGCTGTAATATGTGTTAGTCCAACTACTGAACTAGCAACTCTAATTTAAATAGAATTTGAACAGGAATGAATGAAACTATGTACTATACAAATATGTATGCAAACACACACATGCACGGTCAGATAGAGTTGGACATGCAAGAAAGAGACAAGCATTATATATAGTAAGAGATAATAGTTATAAATTAATTAAGCACAAACACACTCTGGATCTAGAGATGCAAAAGTTCCTGTATACAAGTTTCTGTAGAATTAGAATGTGAACTTGACTCAGGAGGTACTTCTCTTCGTGGCTCAATGGTGCATGAATTACTTTCCCCTGCAATGTCACAGGCTTCAATGAACTAACACTTAATATTATAACACCCATTAATTATTAAAAGTAAATGACTGCTAAGTGTTAACTAAAAACTACTAGCACTACTACAAAAAGAAAAGAAGAAATAATGGAACATGGGCTTGGGCAAGCATATAATAATGAACTACAACTAAACTATGACAAAGACATGGATCTGGGCCAGAAAAATAAAATAAAAGATGGGCTAGGAAATGCTCTTTAGACCTAAACAAACATGGGCTAATAAAAATCTACATGGGTGTAATATTCTCCATATGAAAGCTACATAATAATCAATATCTATCAAATAAAATCTAATTTTTGACAAGTACAATGTAAGTTCACAAGAGTTTACATCAGATCTTATATAGCACCTTTATATGTAGAGTTTATAATCTAATATTTTCATGCAAGTCTTGTCTCAATGTAAAAGATCCACTCAATTATGTACTAATAAATTTAGGTAATGACAAGAACGTACACCAATTAAATAAATTAAATCACAAATATTCTAGTATTTAAATCTATTCAATGTATTGAGCAGTAAGTAATTAGTACGAATTATAAATAATTAGAAATTTGAGCTTACGTAGAAACTTAATGTAGATTTCGGGTAAGCAAGGCTCTTGTCACCAACTGGTCCATCAGTTTTACTTGTTTCCATTGTCGTAAACAATGTAGCTGCTTATTACATGGACACTGCTTTTCAATCTAGCTAGCCCTTATACATTTAAGCTCTCCTTGACCTATACTTTTGGAAACATAAAGTAAACAGGTCCTAGATTATTCAGACATAATTTCAATTTTTAAATCATTATACATAAACTTATATAATTCTAAAAAGTTAACCAAAAACAACATTAACAAGTCTTAATCATTTAGCTCTATCTCAAATTCTACATATCTGACAACCACGAAATTTTGTACAAATATTCCATGGATTGAAACCTACAACTTTTATGCTTTAGTCATCAACTGATTAAGTCTCTATGATATTGAAAATGTTCGTCCAAAACTGGGTCAGATTCGTCGAACCCAGAAATTTTCCAAACCAGGGTTCCATTTCTCATCAATAACTATCCCTATATATGTCTAATGTAAACAAATAATTACATGAGTATTAATAGGAATCAGAAGTACAACTTACATAATTAGCACTTGATCTAATTATGTTTCTAAAGGAACAAAACATGATCATAAAGATAGCCCATAATTATATGCTTAGCTAACTAAAAATCTCATACATAACGTTCTCTAAAATAGCATATGACTATAATGACAATATTTTCCCTTATTAAGATAAGAAATTTAAGAACCAGAGTTACTGTAATGCAATGCAACCTTCACTTCTCTCCGTGAATCTGACCTGTGAACAACCTCTAGCATAGAGAACACAAAGAATCAACATTAATTACCCAAATCTTGCAGATTTTAAAGTAAAGTCTTTTAAATAAACAGATACAAATAAACGACATAACATATACTCACAACATTTTCAATCGAGTTGAGCCTTTGTTCGACTTTTTTCTCATGCATATGTCGTAAAGTATAACCTGTAAAATCGTCACACCAAATGTTACAAACACAAATTGATCCCGAAACCTAATTCCAACAAACAATACTATTCTCACAAAACCTCACAATACCTAATAAAAATAATTACAAATAGCAAGAGGACAAAGAAATAAAAGGAAAATGGCAAAAATTACCAAGCCATGTTGTAGCTACAGAGGTAGAGACAGTAAATACAACTTTGTGCCTCTCAAATGTATCCTGTAATCAGTAAACATAAACCTAACATCAGAACTACATATACATACATATATACACATGGATCAAAGAAAGGATTGTAGAAACCTAGTGAAGAAATAGGTGTCCTGAAAAGCAGTCCATGAATCCTTAGTATCCCAGTTACTAACGTAAGAAGAAAGAGGTAACCAGCCAAACACCCAAAAGCCCCTAATTCCTTATACAGAAAATAAAAAGAAAACTTAGATTATTAACAATAGCTTACCAAAATAAAACAAATAAAACAAGATCAAAAATAGCTTACCCACTTACTAAATCAAGTCGAGATGAACAATTAATCGGTCAACAAATCGATTAAGAACATATACTAAATGATTAAAAACAAAACCCCCAATTTTTAAAATTAGGGTTTTGTTCTTGTAACTGAGAGAGAGTCGAGAGAGAGGATAGAGAGAGAGGGGATAGTCGAAAGAGAGATGTGAGAGTGGAGAAAGGTGAGAGTCGAGAGAGGTGAGAGTCTCGAGAGAGAGAGATGTGAGGTTAGGTCTGTGTCGAGAGAGAGATCTGAGAGAGGTGGCCTGCAGGGTTTTGTTTTGTTTTTAGTTTTAATGAATTAATTTGTCTGAATGTATTAGAATTGGGGAGGGGGGAAATACAAAATTTTCGTTAAGTTTCTTGTAGTTTTGATGTGTTTTGTTTAGTTGTGCAGATTTACAAGGATGTTGATTATGGTGGATGTTTTTGTCGTTTTTGGAGATTTAATTTATTAAAATTCGGATTTATTGGGCTACACGCGTGAGATTCACTGTTTGGGCCATATCTTGAGTTCTAGAAGTCAGTTTTGGGCGATCTTACTGTCCACGCGAAGATAACGAGATTTTCTATCATTCTAAAGTGGTCCAGAGGCCCAATTGCAGCTGGAACGTTCCAGAAATACTGAAGAAAAGTCAGCTACGAATTTCCCTTTAAATCAGAATCAGTTTAGGAAACGTATGTTGCAGAAATTCTATTTTAACTCTATTTTGGGTATTTTCTTGTTGGGAAAGATGTCTAGAGCCTATATAAACACATCCAACCCTTGTAAATTGTATCAAGAAGATTATCATCATTAGGAGTAGAACCATTACATATCAATTACTTAGGTTTATTTGTATCTTTTCATACTTTGTTTATATCATGGTTTCATCAGATCCCATGATGACGAGAGGTTCGATTATGAACTAATCGTTGTCATGGGATTCTAACGGATTTATTTATGGAGCTTTAGTATCTTGATGCTTTACAGATCTGTGTGTTATGTATATTTGATATCCTCGTATGGTTGTGTTTCATGTATTTAGATGCGTCATGAACATCTAATTTGTTAATCTCTTGTGAAGCGAGAGTGGATCTTGAGATTTAGAACTTGCCATGCTAGCATAGGATAGGTTGATGTTTTAACATCATGATTTGTGGCGTAAATAGAGATATTATGCTGCCCTATGTGATCAATGTGGATAACTTGTTCTTCAACCGTTATGTTTTCAAATTCTATAGAGATATAGGGTCTAAGCATAATTGGTGTCTATTCATCTTCTATCTCTTTTGTGGATGTATGTTTAGTTTGGTATTCGTATACTGAGAAGTAGCGTATACTTATTTCGTGTTATCCGATCAGATATCATAACCATTGCATATAGTGATTAAAGGCGTCAGATCTAAGCAAAGTATTTAATGAAGTTAGGATTCCATGGTTTTTCTTGCAGAAGTAATTATATTTCAATTCTTGTTAGTTAGTTAATTCGTAGTTTTGTTAATTTACTTTTTAGTTAATTTAGATAGTTAAAAACCATATTTGTTATTTGTCTTAGCAGTGCATAATAACTATACATTGTTGCATAGGTGCGTTTACTGAATTAAAACCATAACCAGATCCCTGTGGGAACGAATTTGGACTTAACCTTATATATTACTTGTGACCACGTACGCTTGCGTGATTTAGTGCAAACATGATGATTGTAAGAATCCAGATCTGATTCAGCAAGAATCACAGGCTTCTCTTAAGCTCCACATTACTTTGCTTGAGGAAGAACGTTTTCTTCTTCAAAAGTCGAGGGTGAAGTGGCTCACTGCGGGTGATGGTAACACTAGCTTCTTTTTTAACAAAACTGAGGCGAATTGGAATTATAATAAGCTCGTAGCATTGAGGATAAAGAGGGGAACTTGGTCACAGGGCATAAGAATGTTTCACATGTGGTAGTAGATTTCTTCTCTAGCACTCTTGGTAACTCTCAGAATCTTGAGTCTTGTGATTTTGATAGCTTTGAGTGTGCCTCCATCTCTCCTTCACAAGCCTCTTTCCTTGAAGCTCCTGTTAATGATAACCTCATTTTGGCTACTTTGAAAAAAATGAAGAAGAACAAAGCGCCTAGCCCAGATGGTTTTACAGTGGAGTTTTTTCTAGCTGCATGGGACATAGTTGGAACCACCTTCTACGAAGCAGTTAATGGTTTCTTCTCAACATCCACTTGGCACAAAGCTATGAATGCCACCAGCATTGCTCTAATCCTAAAGGTACCAACACCTGTCCCTATGTCAAATTTTAGACCTATCTTCTTGTGCTCTATTCCATACAAATGCATTGCTAAAATTATTGCTTCAAGACTCAAGAAGGTCATGCCAAATATTATTAGTCTTTCATAGTCTGCTTTCATATCGGGGCGTTGCATCTCTGATAATATTTTAATGGCACAAGAGCTCTTTCCTGGATATCATCGTGACAATGGGTCAGCTAAATGTGCTTTAAAGCTTGATCTCCATAAAGCTTTTGATTCTATTAATTGGCAGTTTATTATGGGAGCTCTTCAAAAACATAATTTCCCTAAGAGATTTATACAGTGGATTCATTTGTGTATAACCACCCCCACCTTCTCTGTTAAGGTGAATGGTTCTTTATGTGGGTTCTTCGAAGGAAAAAAGGGCCTCAGGCAGGGGGATCCTATCTCCCCTTATATTTTTTCCATTGCTATGAATGTCCTATCCTCAATGCTTGTTAAGTCTCCTGCTAATTTTAGATTCCACTTGAAATGCAAAAACTTAAGGCTCAACCACCTCTTCTATGTGGATGATGTCCTGTTATTTTCAAATGGTGATTCAGACTCTGTCACTCATGTTATGGATTGTGTCTCGAAGTTTGCAGCAGTTAGTGGGCTGCGTCCAAGTATTGCGAAAAGTACAGTTTACTTTGGAAATTGTAGTGAGGAATTTATTCATTGGTTTGATGACAAATATGGCATTGCCCATGGGGAGCTCCCAGTTCATTTTTTGGGTGTCCCTTTAATTTCAACCAAGCTGAGACACAGTCACTGCATCCCGTTGCTTGACAAAGTTGCTGCTAGGATCTCTTGTTGGACCTCTATCTTTCTCTCTTTGGCAGGTAGAGCACAACTAATTCCGTATGTGTTGTTTACAATTCAAGCCTTTTGGACAAACCATTTTGTGCTTCCAAGCTCTGTTCACAGCTGTCTTCAAACCATGTTTACTAGATTCCTTTGGAACGGTGATTTTAATGCTAAAGGAGGGGCCAAAATTAGTTGGGACACGATTTGTACTCCTCTCGAAGAAGGTGGGTTAGGTTTCAAGAATTCTAGAGACTGGAATCAAGCTCAAATCCTATCTCATTTGTGTAAAGTTGTGAACAAAAGTAAGGCTTTATGGCTTCACTGGGTGAATACTACTGTGCTCAAACGACATACTTTTTGGACCATGCCTATGCCCTCTGACTGTTCATGGATTCTTAGAAACGTTCTCAAGCTTCGTTCCTTGGCCCGTCAGTACATCTCCTTTAAAATTGGTAATGGCATTGCAACTTCGCTTTGGTTCGATCCATGGTGGAACTCCACATGTCTTTCTATGAATAGTACAGATCCAATCATTGCCCAAGCCAACCTTCCTCCCAATGCTACTGTTCACACTTTAATCTCAACTGGAAGCTGGGTTTTGCCTCGCCCGTCTAGTCGAATACATCATCTACATTCAGGTATGACCTCTTGGCTCGAGCATTTTGACTACCCAGATTTCGACCTTAACACCGCAGATGTTATTGGATGGAATGACCTTCAACTTGGAAAAATTAAAGCTTGTCATATCTGGAATTCTCTTCGAACAGCATCACCTCAGGTTACCTGGTATGGGTTTGTTTGGCACAGATTCAGAATCCTCCGTTATGCACATCATGAGTGGGTTCTCTGCCATGGCCGAATGCCAACTCTTTATAGACTTGATTCCTTTGGCTTGGATGTCTCTCCATTTTGTCATTTCTGTGTTGGAGGCATCGAGACTGATTCTCATTTGTTTGTAACATGTCCCTTTAGTAGCTTCATTCTGTCAAAGCTGGCTGGGGTTGTAAAGGTTGGGTTCATTGGTCTATCTTGGGTGGAGGTTTTGACGTCTCTGGGCAACATCATGGATCGCAGTCTCAGGGACGTTGCGCTTCTCACAGCTCAGATATTTTCTTATCACATATGGAGGGAGAGAAATACTCGTCAACACGGTCAGGGTGCTTTTGGCCCGAGTAAATTGATTCAAGGCATTATGGTGGATTTAAAATCTATACTCCGAAACACCACCTGGTTTCAGCGAAATGCTAATCTAGATTTGTATAGGTGGATCGCTATTTAACTTTTGGTTGGGTTGTTCTCCCCTTTTTTTTGTTCTCTCCATCCCTAATCTAGTTTGCAACCTAGATTAGTCATAGATAGCTCTCGCTAGCATGGCTTAGTCAACCCCTGTATATTCTTTTCGTCTTTATAAAATACATAATTTAGCAGAAAAAAAACTATGTTAAAAAAAGTACCAATATATTTACTATCAAAGGAGTTTATCTGACCAAATAGGTTAACGAATTTATATTCTATATATAATAAGCATAAAGTGGATATTTGGTTTTCAATACTATCAAGAAATAAATATTGACTGTTAGATCTAAATCTTAATAATGATTTAAATTATATTTTAATGATATATTCACCGTTAGATCTAAATCTTAATAATGATCTAGATTATATCCTAATGATTATAACCTAAACAGACATCTATTAATGTTCACCGGGACAGCAGAGTCCTAAACAACCTAAACAGCCGCAGAACTCCTAACTGGTATAGAATCGGGGTATACCAGCCAGCAAAAACTAAACTATATGGATTCATAAACTAAAGTATAGGACAAAATACGTAAATTAAGATTTCGTTTTAGTTGAATAAAATAGTTATATTCTCATTCCTAAAATTTCTAAATAGAATTCTTATTAATATGATATAAAATTTATTCACAAATTTTATAAAAAGTATTCAAATAAAATAATCTTAATTGAACAACCTTGATATATTTATCTAAATAATGATCAAAGAATTAAAAATTGGATTCTTATTAATATAATACAAAAATAAATTTTATAAGTATTAAAAGGAGATAATGCAGAAATATAAGGTGGTCGACAAAATAAAGAATTGAGGATTTTTCAAAAGTACCCATGATAGAAAATTTTAAAGAATTGAGGATTTTTCAAAAGTACACATGATAGAAAATTTTAAATAAATATCTTCTCATTTTTGTAAAACCACAATTTTCCTGAAGTAATTGTAAAAATCCTTTTTTTTTTAAAATTAATTTGCAAAAATAAGCAACTAATTGCAACCGTGGGCAACCAAAAGGGCAATTTCAATTATTTTTTCAGAAAAAACATAAAAACAAGTTGCACTTACTTTTAGTTACAAACCGTATTTTTGCAAATATTTTCATAAAATAGTAAAATTGCAAAAAAACTTAGAAAAGTTGTATTTTCAGTAATTTTCAATAAAGAATTATAAATTAATTTTAAATATTAATTTCAAGAAAACACATTCACAAATATGAAATTAAACTTAAAATATTATATTTATTGAATAATATCATATCATGGCCATGTGACATGCTTAAAATATTATATGAAAAATGTTATAATTTTTTATATTTAAATCCAACTATCTAAGAATAACTTACATTTATTATTATGATACCAGCTTAGATTCCGTGCTATACAAAGATGATTCTTAATTATTTTTTGCAGTTACGCTTATACTTATTTTTGTTATAAATATTTTAAAATAAAATAATTTTCTAACAATTAAACAGTTAAAATTAGGTTTTAAAAATAAGAAAGTAAACAGGTCTAGATATTAAATAAAATTTTAATAATTAGGACATTATAATAAGTAAACCCTAGATATGTGTTTGTAATAGAATAGTTCTAAAAAAGTAAGGCCACATATTTGTTTAAATTATAATAGTTATATATTTCTTAATAATGGTTTTGTAAAATAATTTGACATGTTAAAATGATTAAATCATAAAGATATGAATATAGATTTTTAAAATAATTAGGCGAAAACACATATATTTAGAATTAAGTGACAGAAATATAGATATATTTTTGTATGATAAGTAGACCAAAAAACCAAATTATCAAGTCAAAGTAAAAAAAAGTATTCTAACTATAAACTACCAAATTTTAATATTTAGATTTTGACATCATACTATGAATGGCAAATTATTTGAAAAATCCCATATTTTTATTATTTCAATTTGATTTAGAAAAAATAAATAATATATCCCAAGAAAAGAAGTCATTCATATTATCATATAATATACTTCATTATAATATAATTTTTTACAAAACAAATTTAACCAAAAAGACTATATTAGACATAATGTCATAATTTAAAAAATATAGCACATATCAACCAATTGTATAAGTATGAATTTGAGATTAATTATGTTACTAGCTTATAACCCCTCGCACGGTTTCTTTTGTTATGTAATAAATTTTATTTTATTTTAAAATCATATTTTTTTACAATCACTATTTCCAATAATTTCTTTCCATTTTAATTTAAATAAATTAGTATAAATTTAATTAATGAAATTTTAGTAAATTAATTTAATCATATGATACATTTAATCATCAATCTAACATTTCCGATTTTTTACTGAAAATCTGGCGATCATTATTCGTTGTTTACGGATTTCTATTATATTTTGTTGGTAATTAGAAGATATGGTGAGATATTTTTTGGTATATTGTTGGTAATTAGGAGATATGGTGAGATATTTTTTGGTATATATTAATTATTGCAAGATTATGTTTTAATTAACGTGTTTTAATATTATTGCTGAGAAAAAATATTATTGATTGAAAGATGCAATATTTTAAATGTTTATAAAAGTAGTGTGATATTTTCCGATATATATTAACGATTCTAAGATTACTTTTAAATTAAGGTGTTTTAATTACAAAGAAAATATTAACGACTAAAAGATGGTACCATTGATAGTATTCATAAAAGTAATATCTTTAACTAAATGTAAATGTGAAAAATATAATCTCTAATTAACCTTAATTATATTATGTTATTATTAAGAAATGGTATGATTTGTGTTTTTAGGTAATGGTAGATTCATGTTTAGGTGTTTATAAAAGGTAATACCTGTAAATTTGAAAAAAGACGGCTAATTACCATTAATTATATTAAGTTATTATTTATTTAAATATTTTGGATAACCAAACCGAAAACCAAACCTACACACATTTAATTTTTCGACTTTAATATATTAGTATAGATGTGTATGTGACTATATATATATATATATATAGAGTGCTACTCCACTACAAACTAAAATTAACTACAAACTAAAAAATCTAATATTTCAAGCTAATCTAATGACCAAACTAGCGGTACCCCAATACAAAAAATGCTTAAAATAATTGGCTCTATCCAACAAAAAAAAATAAAAAAAAATAAAATAAAAAAAATCACTGTTCACGTGATGACGTGGCAGTGGATTTCACTGGCTTTATCATTCTAAAGTTGTAAGGAATGGCAATCAATGGTAAAGGCAATAGACGATTAACGGGTGTGTCGAGAGCCTTCGGCCCTCATGACTACCTAACTCATCCGTTTACTGTCTTAAATGCTTGCCGCGGGAAATCCTTCTCTATACAAGTTCTCGGACGAGGTTTTTGAACAGAACTTCGATAGGCGAGAGGTGTAAGCACCGCGAGGTGTGAAGCGATCTCGTAGGGATTTTTTTTTTTTGGTTGGATAGAGCCAATTATTTTAAGCATTTTTCGTGAAGTCACCCTTGGCGGAAACCTTAGAATAGATGAAATATAATTAATTTAGTGTTAATTTGTAGTTTGTATTTAAGGATTGGTTTGTATTTGAGCAATATATATATATATATATATATATATATATATATATATATATATATATATATATATATATATTGCACATATCGCTATACTATAAATTATGATTATGGTTATTAGTTATGTGAATGGAATTTTATATATTATATGTAAACTTTAAATAATGAGTATCTATATATGCTATTTAGGTAGGATGATTATATGGAATATTAAGGATATTGTTTACTAGAGGAAAAATTATGTGAAAATATAATATATTTATGTATAATAGTGTATATAGTTAGATTGCACTTAATGATGTATAAGTTTTAAGAATTCAAGAAATGCAATAACCAGGTTGAATAAAAAATGTTAATTTAGCAATATATTATATCTATTTAATAAGAGTTAAAATAAAAAAAGTAATTAAATAAAAATATTCAATCATAAAATTTTTAATTACTTATAATCTTAAAATAAAAATATTAAAATTAAGAAATTAATGTAAAATAAATTGAATTTTAATGAAAAATAATAAAATATTGAAACTAACCTATGCACGGGTATAAGACTAATACTCCCTCTGTCTCTTTTTGTAATTCTTGTTTGAAATGTCGGGATTGTTCATAGAGACAAATTACTAATTTACGTCTAATCTATAAGACCAAATATAGTCATGAGTGATCTTGTTGAATTCGTATTTATGAGTACTTTAATACAGTGAAATTTCTATATTTAATACTAATACGAAATTCAAGATATTAACGATCAAAATGTGCGTTGGCAAACGTGTCCAGTCAAAACAGAAAAAACATTAAGGACGGAGGGAGAATTAATTAACAGGTGTAGGTGTATTTTGACTATTTTCTAGTAAACAAAGTGGGTACATCCCATTGATTTGAACAGAAAAATCCAGTAAAAATCCCATTGGTGTGACTGTTACGACATGCTATGAATTTGTTTCTTGAAAAGATGCATTCAACTTCCACCTAGAACTTCAACAAGTTCTATAAACAGACACCAGTCTTCATTGAGAACAGGACAAAAGAAAAAAATTCCAATATAACAGTGTTCAACCATACCAGTTATTAGATTATTTAATATATAAGATTAAGTAATTGTTTTTGATAATATGATTGTGATAGCATCAAACAGAAAGCCATTATTTGCCTATCAATTGTGTACGGCACAATCTTAAGTCTTAACAGAATAAGATTTGTAACCCATGCCATGCATATTTGTAACTCTTAACAATCACCGGAATAGTTTTCTGTCAGCACTTATATAAGAAATAAGCAATGAGTAAAATACACTTTGTGTACCTGAAGTTTGGCGAAGATACCACTTGAAATACCACCTTTCTAAAATACCACGGGCAATACCAAGTAATGGATTCACTTAAAATTCGTGTACCGCCGTCTGATGCAAATGGCGTTAGATCTTCAGGGGCATAACAGTCTTTTCCATAGGCACAATTTCGCGGGCTTTTGAGCCGTGCCTTATCCTTCACTTTACCATTCTTTAATTCAATCAAGTAAAATTCTTAAACTACGAATTAGGGCTAAATCCATCATTACGGACACTGTAATCCGTCAAAGAAGCATCGATCATGAGTTGGGTTATTCGACCAAGGGAAGACAAAGACATATACTCTCCAAACGAATGCCCACAATATACAGGTAAGCATCGATTCTGACAATTCGGACCAAGTAGTTAGGGTTTTGTTATTAAAATTGAGGGGTTTGTTAGTAACAATTAGGGTTCTTTGTTTTGCAAATGATTGGTGAACTTTTACTATTTTTAAATGCAGTGATATATGTACAATTAGGGTTTTATATTCCTTGTGGTCCCAATTTTATTATTTATTCTCAACTTGAATTTTTACTATTTTTTTTACTGTTGCTTTTTCCTTTTGTTATATGTCATTTGTTCACTATAAAATTGCATCATGGTGGGGTAATGTCTAAAAATTCACGACAGTATGTTGGTGGTAATGTCGATTATGTGGACCTGTGTAGTGTGGACATGATGAGTATGTTAGAAGTATCTAGTATGTTGAAGGAGGTTGGGGTTTTAAGAATGCAAATATTGTTCTATAAATATCCTAAAACTGATTGGATTAGAGGAGTTCGGAACTTGGATAGTGATAGTGATGTTATGGAGATGTGTGAACTGGTGCCACCATCTAGGTTAGTCTTAGTTTTTACTATTGCAATGGACCAAATAGTGACATTGACCCCTGAAGAAAATGTGACTCAAGACTATAACCCATCACAAGATCCAAACCTGGAGTATGTTCAGACTGAGAATGATAGAGTGTTTAGGGAAATGGAAGACCTCTATGGTGAGAATGGAGAATTGCATGAGAGTGAGAATGGGGACCATGGTCACAATGAGGATAATGGGGGATTTGGGGACATTGAGGATAATGGGGACAGTGTGGATAATAAAGATGAGGACTATGTGGTAGAACAAGATCAATGGAGTGGTGATTCATTCCATTCTGACTCTTCAAATGAGGACAGTACAGATGAAGATGTGGCAACTATAAGCTTGAGAGAGAAAAAAAAAAAGGTAGCTAAGGAGAGTGCCAAAGCCAAGGAGAGTGCAAAAAATGCTAAGGATGATGGAAAACTGCTACTGAAAAAGCGAAACAAAAAGAGGTTGACAAAAATACAGAGAAACAACAACATCAAATGGGGGCAGAAGGGAAATGCAGATGGGAGTGTAGAGGGAAATGTGCATTATTATAGTGACTTTTCACACTACATAGACAGTGAAGAGGAGAGGATGGCTGCCAACTCCACTGATGAAGATGAGATCAATTGGCCAGTGTTTGATGAAAAATCTGAGATGGGCAACCCAAAGTTTAAATTAGGAATGTTGTTCCCTACATCTAAGGTGTTTAGAGATGATGTGAAGAAGCAAGCTATAAAGGACAGAAGAGGAATCATTCAAAAGAGAAATTATGGTTCAAGAATTAAGTTTATTTGCCATGGAGGATGTGAGTGGAATATTCATGCAACAAAATGCATAATTTTGACAGTTTCCAAGTGAAAGTGTACAATCCAAAGCATACCTGCATTCAAACATTTGATCAAAAGCAAATCAACTCAAGATGGATTGCAAATTACTATGAGAATGACATAAGGATGAACCCCACATGGCCTTTGGCTGCTTTCTTAAAGAAAGTTGTGAATGATTGGGGCTGCCATGTCAGCATATATGCAATTGCTAGGGCAAAGAAAATGGCATTGTAGAAATTAAATGGGAACCATGTGGTCGAGTACTCCAAAGTTTGGGACTATGCTAATGCTCTACTAAAAGAACTACCTGGCACTGTCCTGGTCATGACTGAAGATGCAGATGATGCTGAAAATGTAGGGAAGAAGAGATTTAAAAGATTTTACACTTGCTTTGGAACAATAAAAAAAGGGTTCAAAGATGTTTGCAGGCCATTAATAGGGCTAGATGGGTGCCACTTGAAGGGCCCTTATGGTGGCCAACTATTATCTGCTATTGGAACAGATGCTAATGATGGGATGTATCCCTTGGCCTGGGCAGTTGTAGAAGCAGAAAACAGTGACAGCTGGAATTGGTTTTTAAAGCTAGTAGTTGAAGACTTGAATATCTAGAATGATGGGAGCTGGACCTTTATATCTGACAGGCAGAAAGGGTTGATTAATGCCTTGGAAAACATTGTGCCTAATGCAGAACATAGGTTCTGTGTTATGCACTTATATAGAAACATGTATAAAGAACACAAAGTTATTGGTGTTAGGATGCTCCTGTGGAAGGCAGCCAGGGCAACCACTGAGTATACATTTAAGAAGCACATGGAGGAGCTGCAAAAGGTATCTTCTTTTTTATTACAACTTCCTTTATCTTTATTAGTCCTACCTTTATTAGTGCTTCATTACTTTATAGTAATATAGATTTATAGTAATAAACATTTTTTTCCCAGCTTTCAAAGAAATGTCATGATTGGTTAAATTAGAAACCAAGGACTCAATGGACCAGAAGTGCCTTTAGAATGATTCCTAAGTCAGACCATGTAATGAGAAGACTAAATAAGTAAGTCAATTCTGATTTTTTGCAATTTTCATTTCTTAATATGCATGACTGATTGTGTTGGTGTAATATGGTAGGGCTATTGATCAAATGAAGGGTTGTCATGTAATATGATCTGGAGGTGCCAAGTATTTGGTTACAATAACTGATGGGGGTTATCAAATGGTCGTGGACTTAGAGGCAAATAAGTATGCATGCAGGAAGTGGGAGCTATGAGGTATACCATGTTACCATGCCTCTGCTTGCATTGCATGGTCCAAAAAAAAATATGAGGACTACATCCATGGTTGCTACTCAAGGGATACCTTCCATGCCACCTACAACCACATTCTTGAGCCTATTTGTGGTGAAGAAGATTGGGATGCAACAGATTACCACTACTAGAAATTTGTTAATAGACATCACGCCTTTAGCATCGGTTAGTAATGCCACCGATGTCTATGTTTTTTAAGACATCGTTTAAAATAAAACCGATGTCTTTGAGTTTTAAGACATCGCTTTCCAGAAGAACCGATGTCTAAAATAAGCTAAAAAAAATGAAAAATTCCCGCTCCCACCCCCAATAGTTTCCCCCTTAGAATATTTTCCCCAATTTGTTAAAATGTTTCCCCCCTAGACGATTTTTTGTTCCCCCCAAATTATCAAACATGTTGTACTACTCAAACACACACACTCTCTCTCTCTCTCAGACAAAATATAAAAACATAAAATCATAAAGCAAAAAATCTCTCTCTCTCGTCAAACACCCCTCTCCTCTCAAGAACCCTAAATCTCACACACAGTTGGCCTTTCTCTCTCTTTTACTCTCTCCCTGTCTCAAGAACCCTTTGTTCGAGTAGTGAGCGCGCTCTTGCATTCAACTTGATTTCTACAAAGCTCGATTTGGGTATGCTTTCACTGAACTCGAATTAGCTTGCATTGAACTCGAACTATCTTGAATTGAACCATTTGTTCGATTTAGTACTAATTTGGGGATTTTTAAACTTGAAACCCTAATTTTTTTTATTTGGGGATTTTAATTGGTGATTGGATAAATGTTTTTCTTCCTTTTAATTTGGGGATTTATAAACTCGAAACCCTAATTTTAATTAGTTTGTTTTTTTATTGAATGTTTATTTATTTTGTGAATTGAATTTTAATTTGTTCATTTTAATTGACTATCCTGCATGTGTTTGTAGCTTAATTAATTGATTGTCCTGCATGTGTTTGTAGCTTAAATAAGTGACTGTCCTGCATGTGTTTGAATTAATATTGAATTTGGTTGCTTAATTGACTCGATCTGTTGTGTTTGTAACTTGATTGTCCTATATATGTTCATTCTATTTGGTAGTTTACAATCAATTAAAATGTTAATAATTAAATAAGGTAGGTCATATACACATAATTATCAATGTAATAATATTATCCATTCGATTTATTGATATTTTTAGTGACATATCAGGTAAGTTGAAATGGATAAGTCATGGATTAGAGAAGATAGAGATTCTTTACAGTACGAAATAGGTGTCGAAAAGTTCTTAATATTTGCTGAAGAAAATGCTAAAAATCCTAAGAAGATTCCTTGCCCATGTGGACGCTGTGTTAATTTTAAAAAGTTTCCGGTGAAAATAATTAAAGGGCATCTATATGAATCAGGTTTTAGTTTGGGGTATGTTGAGTGGATTTGGCACGGAGAACAGTCTTCTAGGAGTAGTAAATCATCTGTTGGTAGTAGTTCTCCTGTTTCGAAGCCGATACCTGCTTCGAAAATAGCTAATGTGTGTGAAGCCGCTTACAATAAGGGTGATTACGACGATGATTCACACGAGTTTAAAATGTTTGTAGCTGATGCAGAACAACCTCTGTTTGAGGGAAGTGAGTGCACTAAGCTAGAGTCGGTCTTAAAATTACACAATTGGAAATCTAGGTTTGGCGTTAGCGATACCGCATTTACTGATTTACTTGAAAATGTAGGCTCTCTCCTTCCTAAAGATCATACGTTGCCACCGAGTTCATATGAAGCAAAGAAAACTTTAGCTGATTTAGGACTTGAGTATATCAAATACCATGCATGTCCGAATGATTGCGTGTTATATAGAGGTATCCATGAGCAGGCTTTAGAGTGTCCTTAATGCCGTTTGTCTCGTTAGAAGGTTGGGAAGGTTGGTAAAGAAAGGGTTAGTATACCAGCTAAGGTCATGTGGTATTTTCCAATAATCCCTAGATTTAAATGAATGTTTAAATCTGCTTCTACCGCTGAGTTAATGACTTGGCATGCACATAATCAAAGTACAGATGGCCACATGCATCATCCAGCTGATTCACCTTCTTGGAAAAATTTAGATTATAGACGGCCTGAGTTTGGTAGTGAAGCAAGAAATATCCGTTTAGCATTATCGGCCGATGGCATTAACCCGCACACCAATGGCCTAAGCAATAGGTACAGTTGTTGGCCGGTTGTCACTACAAGAAAACAGTCAATAGACATCACACTTTAGACATCGGTCGTAAATGCCGCTGATGTTAAAAGTTGTAATAACATCATCTCGCATTAAACTGATGTCTTTGTTATTTGTAGACATCGCGATTTTTAAAACTGATGTCTAAAGTCACTCTTTAAAAAATGAAAAAACGCGCCCTTATTTTATTTTCCCTCTTAACGAAAATTTCACCCCCTAAATCAAAATTTCCCCCCTTAACTAAATATTCTCCCCGCCCATACACAATTATTGACCCTCAGACAAATTAAAAACAAAACAAAAGCTAATTTAACAAAATAATTCATTCTGAACATGCTCTCCCTCTCTCGACTCTCTCTCTCTCACCCTCTCTCGAATCAGAACCCTAAATCGAGCAAGAACAACACATCAAGAACAACAACTTTTCTCCCTTTAACACAACCTTGCTTCCATTTTCAGACATTTGTCCCAAGCTTATGATATTGTTACACAAGCTATGGATGTAATAGACGTCAGACAGGCATCGTTCTTCTCCATTTTTGCATAGCATTGTCACTGTTCCTTTCCCTTCTATTTTTACAGTTGAACCATCTCCAAAGTGAACCAAACCAGTGACTGTTTCATCCAGGATAGTAAATTTTTCACGAAAGCCCGACATGTGATTGCTTACGCCATTGTCAAGATACCACAAGTTTGTGCAACCAGTTTCCTTATCTCCCTTTGGCAACTTCGAGTGTATTGCCCTGTTTTCATCAGTGAGCATCACTACTCCCTCTTCTTTCACACATTTTGCCAATAACAACGTTGATTCATCATCATCAATTTGAGCCATGTAAACTTTCTGCATTCCTTCTCTGTTTTTCTTTGGCCTAGGACACTCTGCAGCGTAGTGCCCGTAAATGTTACAGTTGTAACATTTTATAGTACTTTTGTCACCACGTCCTGTCTTGTTTCTGAAATTTGATGTCCCTCCTTTGTTATACTTTTCAAGCCATTCTTCACGAGTCAAAAGTAACTTCTCTTCCTTCTCTCTTTTAGCCCATTCTTCTTCGGTTAACAGTAAACGATTCTCTTTCATTTCTGTTTTCCCTTTCACACGCTCCTCGTGAGCCTTCAAAGAACCCACTGCTTCCTCCATTGACATAGTTTTAAGGTCTCCAAACTGTTCAATAGTGGATGTAATCTGCAGGAACTTAGGTGATGCAGCTCTCAAAAATTTCTTCACCGTGTAGGATTCCTCCATTTTTTCTCCAAGTGCTCTAATGTTTATCTGCGAGTGACAACAGGACTTCTTCAGAAATTCCTTGGTAGATCATGGCTAACGCAATCTTGTCTGTCTTCTCGTCAACTACATCCTTTGGATCTTTTGGTTCTATGGCGACCCACGCCCCTTGTGCCTTCAAAAACACCTTCATCTTGAGTGCCCATACCGTATAGTTACTCCTATCAAGCATCGGATAACTCAAGCCCAACGATCCATTCTTCATCCTGTTAGCCTCCATATTCTTTCGTCTCTGCTCTCGTCAAGATCGTATGTCTCTGATACCAAAATATAGTTAACAGACATATACAATATATCTTATAACCGGTTTTGACACAAGAGTTTTAATCTGCATAAACTAGCAGTAGGCTTATAGTATTTCTGATAATGAAACCAGTACATATAGGAAATAAAAACTCAATCAGCAACAACCTCTATGACAATCATCTCCTATAAAATAGGAGTTCAAAACAAACCAAATCAAATCCTAACAACTTACTTATTCATGTTCCTATAAATAAGAACACCATGTTGGATTAATCTTAAACTAGTTTTTAATAATATTCGTTTTTATTTTGTGCTATCTCCAGCTGGGAGAGTTTGTTGCTGCTAGAGTGATTGTGGATGGTTAGTGAAATAAAGATCAATCTAGAGATAGGTTGGTTAGAGTTGTTTCCTTATTTCTAGGAGTTTAGCTTGTTTCCTTTTCGTTTACTTCCCTATATGTAATCGTTCTTTTCATTTAGTAAAAACCAGAGAGTAATTTTGATTCTCAATATTGTTTTGTCTTGTGTTTTATGCTTGTAATCTGTTAGCTCTTATTTTATCAAACAACATTTGGTATCAGAGCTTCAGGGTTACATATCATAACGGTCACACATGTCAAAGACGATGGATGCAGGAAAGGGTAAAGGTGGATCGATGGGCTTGAGTTATCCAATGTTAACCAGGACAAACTACACGGTCTGGGCAATGAAAATGAAGGTTCTTATGCAGGCACACGGGGTCTGGGAATCTATAGAGCAAACCGGTCCGAAGGCAGTTGTGGAAAACAAGGTGGATAAAGTGGCTCTTGCGATGATCTATCAGAGTATTCCTGAAGAAATACTCCTCTCTCTCTCTGAAAAGAAACAAGCAAAGGATGCTTGGGAGGCAATACGGACTGTGTGTCAAGGTACAGATAGGGCAAAAGTAGCAAAAGTTCAGACTTTGAAATCTGAATTCGAGTCCCTTAGTATGAAGGATACGGAGTTGCTGGATGATTTTTGCTTTAAACTGGTAGGGCTGGTGTCAAACATTCGAGCCCTTGGAGAAGATGTGAAAGAGACCTATGTGGTCAAGAAATTGCTACATGCAGTTCCTTCTAGATTCCTACAAATTGCATCGACTATGGAACAATTTGGAAATTTAGAAACGATGACAATGTAGGAGGCAATTGGTGCTTTGAAGGCACATGAAGAAAGGATAAAAGGAAATACGGAGGCCGCTGTTGGTCAAGTGTTGTTGACAGAAGAAGAATGGGTGAAAAAAGAAGGCAATAGGCTGCTTCTCACTAGAGAGGAATGGCAAAGAAAGATGAATAGAGGTAGTGCTGAAAATAGTTCAAATATGAGGGGTCGTGGCAGAGACAAAAGCAGAATTAGGTGCTATAATTGTCACACATATGGTCATTATGCAGCTGAATGCAAGAAGTCAAAACAAGAAGTGAGACAGGAAGCAATGATGGCAGAGACAGAGGATGACGAACCAGCTCTTTCACTGGCAAAGCATGATGAGAAATGTGAAGAGATGATGCTGAATGAAAAATGTGTGACTCCAATGATAATGACAGATGGGAAAGAAAAGAAAGCAAGCTCGAATGTGTGGTACCTAGATAATGGAGCAAGCAACCACATGACAGGCGATAAAGAAAAGTTCACGGAGCTAAACAAGGGAGTAACAGGGTCAGTAAAGTTTGGTGATGGATCTACTGTGAAGATTCAAGGAAAAGGCTCGATAGTCTTCAAATGCAAGAATGGAGAAAAACGTTTGCTCAAAGAGGTATTCTACATTCCCTCTCTCTGTAGTAATATAATTAGTTTGGGCCAGCTTTCAGAAGAAGGAAATAGAGTTGTTTTAAAAAGGAATTACTTGTGGGTGTTTGAGAATTAGGGGGGTTTACTTATGAAGGTAAAACGTTCAGAAAATAGGTTATACAAATTGCTTGCAGAAACTTTAAAACCTGAGTATTTACTGAAAAAGTCAGATGACGTGTCGAATCTGTGGCACATTCGTTTGGGGCATGTAAATCAACTGTCCTTATCATTGATGAGCAAAAGAAATATGGTGTATGGCTTACCTAATGTCAGTCAGGCAAAAGAAGTTTGCAAGGGGTGTTTGGTTTCAAAACAAGCTCGAAAGTCGTTCCCTCAGAAGGCAACCTACAGTGCAAACAAAGTCTTACAATTAGTCCATGGTGATCTGTGTGGTCCCATAGAACCAACCACAGCAGGAGGAAATAGGTACTTCTTTCTTTTCGTAGACGACTACAGTCGAGTAATGTGGGTATACATGCTAAGGAGCAAAGATGAAGCTCTTGGTGTGTTTAAAAAATTTCGTGCACAAGTGGAGGATTATGCAGAAAAGAAGATAAAAGTTTTTAGAACTAATCGTGGAGGGGAATTTAACTCAAATGAGTTTAAAGCTTATTGTGAAGACACTGGAATTGAAAGGCATTTTACTGCTCCATATACCCCTCAACAAAATGGGGTTGTAGAGCGCAGGAATAGGACTGTTGTGGAGATGACTAGGTGCTTTCTGAAAGGAATGAGATTGCCAGCAACCTTGTGGGGTGAGGCTGTTCGTCACTCGGTGTATGTGTTGAACAGATTACCAACACGTGCCTTGTCAAATCAGATGCCATATGAAGCTTGGATGGGTAATAAGCCAAACTTGAGTCACATTAGAGTATTTGGGTGCCTCGCACATATGAAAATTCCTAGTGTTCACACGAAGAAGCTGGATGATAGAATTATGCAAGTGATAAATCTTGGTAGAGAACCCGGTACCAAGGCTTATAGGGTGTATGAACCTGAGGGTAAACGTATACATGTTACCAGGGATATAGTTTTCGAGGAAACAAAAGGGTGGTCGAGTTTGCAGCAAGGAAAAGTTGATGACTGTGATACAGTACCCTTCTCAGTACCTGAAATTATCGAGAGAAACGAGCCAGTGAATGATGATACATAACAGTCTTATGGTGAAGAAACGGGGGGAGAAAATTTTGAGACACCACCACATACACCACTACCACTTAGTGTTACTAGCAGCACTCGAGGTTCAAGACTATCACAGTCACCTCTGACAGGTGTAAGTTCACACAGGTATGATGACAGTGATGAACCTCAAAGATAAAGATTTCTTAGTAATGTGTATAACGATACTGAAGAAATTGAAATGGACCAAGAACTGTTGCTTGTGGGAGCTGAAGAACCACAGAATTTTGAACAAGCTGCAAAAGAGAAAAACTGGAGGTTGGCTATGGAAAGGGAGATCGAGTCTATTGAGAAGAATGGCACATGGAAATTAACAAAGCTTCCGGATGGACATAAAGTAAATGATTTGAAGTGGGTGTACAAGTTAAAGAAAGATGCAAATGGAGAGATTGTGAAACACAAGGCTCGGTTAGTCGCAAAAGGCTATGTGCAAGAGCATGGTGTCGATTATGAAGAAGTGTATGCTCCAGTTACTAGATTGGAAATAGTTCGTTTGTTACTTGCACTGGCAGCGAAAAACAAATGGCAAGTGCATCATCTAGACGTGAAGACTGCATTTCTCAATGGAGACATTAATGAGGAAGTTTATGTTGCTCAACCAAAAGGCTACGTTAAGAAAGGGCAGGAACAGTTGGTGTATAAATTGTTTAAAGCTTTGTATGGCTTGAAACAGGCGCCACGGGCGTGGTACTCAAAGTTACATGGTTGTCTGGAGATGCTGGGTTTCAAACGGTGCCCCTCAGAGCATGCTGTGTACACTCGTCATGAAAATGAAGATGTGTTGATAATTTGTGTGTATGTTGACGACATTCTGGTGATTGGTACAAATCAGACGAGTATTGAGTTCTTTAAAAAACAAATGAGCAGGAATTTTGAGATGAGTGACTTGGGGCAGTTGACATATTACTTGGGTATAGAGGTTAAGCAGGGAGAAGGTTTCATTGAGTTAAAACAAACTGGATATGCTAAGAAATTACTTGTACAAGCAGGCTTAGCAGACTGCAATCCAACGAAGTACCCTATGGATCCAAAGGAGCAGCTGAACAAAGATGAAGGTGGAAAACAAGTCGACTGCACAGAGTATCGAAGCTTGGTGAGAGGTCTGCGTTATTTAGTGCATACCAGACCTGATATTGCTTACTCAGTCGGAATGGTGAGCAGGTACATGGAGCATCCTACTGTGCTGCACTTAAGTTCAGTGAAGAGGATACTGAGGTATGTGAAAGAGACTTTAGGACTAGGCCTGGTGTAATCACAGACAAGTGGAAACAATGTTTTGACAGGGTTTTCTGATAGTGATCTAGCTGGACATGTTGAGGATAGACGTAGTACTGGTGGAATGGGGTTTTATCTGAACGAGAGTTTAATAACATGGGTCTCTCAGAAACAAAGGTGTGTAGCTTTATCCTCCTGTGAAGCAGAGTTCATGGCTGCTACTGCAGCAGCATGCCAAAGTATATTGTTACGAAATGTTTTGCAACAGGTTACTAGTGAACAGATTGGTCCAGTTGTCCTATATCTTGACAACAAGTCAGCTATTGATCTTGCAAAGAATCCTGTCTTTCATGGTCGTAGTAAACATATTGATGTTCGTTATCACTTCATCAGAGAATGCATTGAGCGTAGAGAAATCATAGTGAAGCATGTGTCTAGTGAAGGCCAACGTGCAGACATTTTGACAAAGGCATTGTCAACAGTTAAGTTTGAAAGAATGAGACAGTTACTGGGAGTCAAGGAGGTGTCCAATGAAGTTTAAGATTAAGGGGGAGAGTGTTGGATTAATCTTAAACTAGTTTTTAATAATATTCGTTTTTATTTTGTGCTATCTCCAGCTGGGAGAGTTTGTTGCTGCTAGAGTGATTGTAGGATGGTTAGTGAAATGAAGATCAATCTAGAGATAGGTTGGTTAGAGTTTGTTTCCTTATTTCTAGGAGTTTAGCTTGTTTCCTTTTCGTATACTTCCCTATATGTAATCGTTCTTTTCATTTAGTAAAAACCAGAGAGTAATTTTGATTCTCAATATTGTTTTTTCTTGTGTTTTATGCTTGTAATCTGTTAGCTCTTGTTTTATCAAACAACACACCAGTAGTACGACTAAAACAAATAAAGTATTAACATAAATAAACACATGTTTGAGATTATCTTTCCAACAGTGTCTAGACAGTAAACACTAGTTGCAGATTTCAGTCACACATATATCTAGTAAATTGAATTAGCAGTAAGTGTCCATTTGATCTCCTAGCAGCTCCATTGAGTACTCTTAGATAATTATCTGTATAACATTAGGCTGATTAGGTGTTTGGAGAGCCAATAGCCATTTATTAAGTGTGACAATGCACTTATTGCTAATTAAGCTATACACTAACAAGTCTCTGGAGTTACAAGTGAGTCAATGTAGTTATCACGGATCAAGTATTACACAACAAGGATTTTTGCTTTAGACAACAGGCAAAACGTGTTGTCTGAATGTACCAAAAACTGTTGACTATTGAGAAGCCGTCTGATACACACCTCAGACAACACACAGCAAATGTTGTGTGAAAGTAAAAATCACCTGAAAAGTGTTGTCTGATACCCAGAAACAACAACACTTCTTTGGAAACCTCTTGTCAAAGCTCCAATAACATAACACTTTTTAATGAATATATTGTTGTTGTTAAGCAGTAAAGACAACGGCTTTTAAAAGAAAGCCTATTGTTTAAGTGCAAAAGACACAATCTTTTACTTGATTAGGGCTGTTGTTGTATGTCATTACAGACAATGGTTTCTTAGCAAAAACAATTTGTAAGAATTCCAACACACAACGCTTTATTCCTTCAAAATGCTTGTGTTTATTGTAGTCATACAATGGGTTTTTTTTATGTATTGTATGTGTTCTCTTTAAACAACGGTTTTTATTTGTGTTTCTTGTAGTAGGACAATGGTTTTTTCTTTTTATGTGTTGTATGTCCATAGAATAGACAATGATTTCTTGAAACATGTCTATTGTCCGATTATAATTTCTACAAGTATTTCTAAAAGATGATAACATTGGCTAATGATAAATGAAACACTTTTATTTACAAATACAGTATTATCAACTAACAAATATTCATAACAAAAACTACGTACCAATCAATATGGCATCAGAAACACTAATATCAATCTTTGGCCCATAAAATGCCCCATCCCCTTCATCAATCTGATACGATGCTTTTAAAGGTAAGTACGGGTATACATCTAAAAGGGATACAGAAATAATATGAGCCAAAAAAAAATCATGAATAAAAATAAATTAATATTGGCCGTGATACTTCTTCCACCTTATGAATAACATGGAAATATCAGAAAATAGTCCAGACTCATAAAATAGGTTAGGATGCAAGTTTATGAAAATACACATCTTAACAAGTGATTGGTGTTCAAGTGAATATGATGTTTTAGATACTACTCTACATGGGTCCATACGCACAGCGTCTACCACATACCACTAAATGCTTCTTGATATTTGCTAAAAACCCATCGTCCATAACATTCTGAACTTGTTAACAGCTGTACTACATAGGCAAGTTAAAGAAGAGAAATGCTCTCAAACAACTACTTTGATTAAACCATACGATGGATAAAAGCAAACTAGAAAAGACTCTTATCCATTAGATATTATTTTTCAAGCAAATGCAATCTTAAGATAAACAATTCTTATAGCCACAAATCGATTCTACATTATAGGATTTCACAATTACAACGATTACAGCAACTGTAACCAAAATCAGCTTACCTCAGGTTTGGTATATGATATAAGATCGATGTTGGCGTATTAAAATGAAAGAACAAACCAAAGCTATCAAGACAGAGCGGATTGCAAAGATCTGTAACCTCCATCGCTGAAAGCCCAAGTTCTCGCAATAAAGTGACATAAAGGGTACCTGTAGAAAGCTTGTCAAGAGGAGAATAAACAGGGTTCATGTCTGTGAGAGAGGTGAGTACTTGAGAGAATGGGAGTGAGGTAGGCGTTTGTGTTGGTGTGTGCGAGAGATAGAGACATAAGAGTCACGGACAGGCGTATGGAAAAAAAGAGGGGGAAGTGAAATTGGCTAAGGGGGAATTTAGGTTTAGTGAAATTTCAAGAAACAGGGAGGGAAAAAAGATGAGGAAAATTTGGCTAAGGGGGGAATTTGTGCGCCATTAACATTTTCAATGTGTTATTTGATTTCATTTTTTGATTTTTTAAATATTTTTATAAAAATTCTAATTTTATTTCAATTTTATCAAATATTTATTTGATTTCAATTTTAAAAATTTAAATTTTACATTTATTTATGTACTAATTTTACTGTTGGGAAAAAATAATCGAAAAATAAAAAGATCGGGTTGCACGAGATTTAAAAAAAAATAGTAAAAGTGATGTTTCTTTTAACAAGGCACGATCCACATTCACTGAATAAATTTTTTGAATGATTTCTTCGATGATCCAACCGTACGAATGTTAATAAACACTCATTTTAGTATTGGGAAAAAATAATCGAAAAATAAAAAGTTCGGATGGTAAGCTATTTTAACAAAAAAGTTGTAAAAATGATACTTCCTATAACAGGCACGATCCAGATTCACTGACTGATTTTTTTAAATGATTTCTTCGACGATCGAACCATACGAATGTTAATAGACACTCATTTAAATGTTGGGAAAAAATAATCAAAAAATATAAAGTTCGGGTTGCTCGAGATTTTAACAAAAATGTAGTAGAAGTGATGCTTCCTGTAACGGGGCACGATCCAGATTCACTGAATGATTTTTTTTAAATGATTTCTTCGATGATCCAACCATGCATACAGATGTTAATAGACACTCATTTCAATGTTGGAAAAAAATAATCAAAAAATAAAAAGTTCGGGATGCTCGAGATTTTGACATAAATGTAGTAGAAGTGATGTTTCCTGTAACGGGGCACGATCCAGATTCACTGAATGATTTTTTTTAAATGATTTATTCGATGATCCAACCGTACGGATATTAATAGACACTCATTTCAATGTTGGGAAAAAATAATCAAAAAATAAAAAGTTCGGGTTGTACGAGATTTTAACAAAAATGTAGTAGAAGTGATGCTTCCTATAATGGGGCACGATCCAAATTCACTGAATGATTTTTTTTAAATGATTTTTTCGATGATCCAACCGGACAGATGTTAATAGACACTCATTTCAATGTTGGGAAAAAATAATCAAAAAATAAAAAGGTCGGGTTGCTCGAGATTTTAACAAAAATGTAGTAGAAGTGATGCTTCCTGTAACGGGGCACGATCCAGATTCACTGAATGATTTTTTTAAATGATTTCTTCGATAATCCAACCATACGGATGTTAATAGACACTCATTTCAATGTTGGGAAAAAATAATCAAAAAATAAAAAGTTCGGGTTGCTCGAGATTTTGACATAAATGTAGTAGAAGTGACGTTTCCTGTAACGGGGCACGATACAGATTCACTGAATGATTTTTTTTAAATGATTTATTCGATGATCCAACCGTACGGATGTTAATAGACACTCATTTCAATGTTGGGAAAAAATAATCAAAAAATAAAAAGTTCGGGTTGTACGAGATTTTAATAAAAATGTAGTAGAAGTGATGCTTCCTACAACGGGGCACGATCCAGATTCACTGAATGATTTTTTTTAAATGATTTTTTCGATGATCCAACCGGACAGATGTTAATAGACACTCATTTCAATGTTGGGAAAAAATAATCAAAAAATAAAAAGGTTGGGTTGCTCAAGATTTTAACAAAAATGTAGTAGAAGTGATGCTTCCTATAACAGGGCACGATCCAAATTCACTGAATGATTTTTTTTAAATGATTTCTTCGATGATCCAACCGTACGGATGTTAATAGACACTCATTTCAATGTTGGGAAAAAATAATCAAAAAATAAAAAGTTCGGGTTGTACGAGATTTTAACAAAAATGTAGTAGAAGTGATGCTTCCTATAACGGGGCACGATCCAGATTCACTGAATGATTTTTTTTAAATGATTTTTTCGATGATCCAACCGTACGGATGTTAATAGACACTCATTTCAATTTTGGGAAAAAATAATCGAAAATTAAAAAGTTCGGGTTGTACGATATTTTAACAAAAATGTAGTAGAAGTGATGCTTCCTATAACGGACACGATCCAGATTCAAAATCGACACCATGATTTTTTCAATGCTTCCTATATCTGTATTACTTGTGACAATGTGCGCTTGCGTGATTTTGTGTTAACAATTCACATGATTTAATATGAACTTCATTGTTTGCAATTGCATGATTGATACCTCCGTGCTTTCTAGTAGAAAATATCATCAAAAAGTAATAATAATAATGCGGGAAAAAATAGGTCAATATTATTACGTTTACATATAAAGTTTCACAAAAGAACAATATAAAAGTAGGTGACATGAAAGCAATGAAAAACTTAACAATGGGGGTAGTAAGTCAGAATTATTACAAGGGAAGTACAAAGAGAGTGAGAAGAATGTTTGTACATGTGTGAAATATACTTTTACGGTTAGAAAAAAAACAAGCAATAAATATCACACACTCTTCATCTTCATGAATACTGATGCATGGTTATAATGTAGATATTTTGCTTCATATTAATCCTCATTATCCTTGTTTTATGATGCGTTGATCCTATATAAATAATATTAATTGTTATTTAACTTATATGGATGCTAAGTGGGTACTTTTTATGTTTGTAGAAGTTTCCAAAGGAGCAAGGTGTTGAGACAAGAAGGCATGCTGAAACAAGACAAAACGTAGAGAAAATGGGTCCTGAGCTTAGGCTCCGGGGCCCTGAGCAGATCAGACTTTTTTACATTTTGAAGTCAGAGGCCCTGAGCCTCGCACTCAGGGGCCTTGAGGGAAGTTGCAGCAAGCTATGGGGGCCTGAACATCACATTTAGGGGTCCTGAGCTAGACGAAAATCTACTTGTTTACCCAATTATAATTTGTTTTTGGTTGCCTTGTATGACTTTAAAAAGCCCATCCAAATATATATAAACATATGTATTAGGTTTTAGAGAGAGAGGTACCATAGATAACCATATTAGAGACATAGCCACGTAGAGATATTGATAGAGAGAGAGGGGAGAGAGACACTTTTGAGAGAGGATTAGAAAGGAAGGATTGAAGGGATTCCATCCAAGCTGTAGCATCCCAAAATCCGGGGTACAGATCGGGGCTACTAACCACAAACAACTGCAAAAAATCCTGGATATTTACAACATATAATGGTAAAACCCCTTAACCAAGATCGCATACAGGTTATGGTATGAAACAAACTACAAAATTATATTATTACAATCCAACCTCAGAATAAAAATATTATACAATTTTTATGAATAAATAAAATCATTGTCTGACTACATATCCAACCTTGACAATTCCCAATCCATTATTCGAAAAAAAATCCATAACTCGAACGTCTCCTCTCACTGCTTAAAGAGCAATACCAACTGACCACTAGGTTCTCTGATTATCTCTAACAACTGGAGAAATAAACAAAAGCAAGAGTGAGCCAACAATGCTCAGCAAGTGTAAATAGTGATAACAATTTCAATAACGATGACAATTCTGATAAACAAAGGAGTTTCATCTCATTCTATGAAAGAATGAGTTATATCAACTTTTCGATTGCCACGAGGGACAATAATTCACCATTCATAAGGTGCATCAAGAACTAGAACTGGCAAGAGTTCTGATATCAAAATATTATTAAAACAGACTTCCAAGGAGTCAAGAACTAAACATCTCAATCGCTGAGTATAGATTAGAATTGGATTTTTATTTTTTTTTTTAAAAAAAACATCAAGGTTAGGCTGCTGATCAGTCACGCACTAACCCCGGACAAACGCACACAGCAATGTCCTTTAATGGATCCACGGCACACATTGGCCTTAACATCTGACCACGAATCTGGTCTCCCCGAAGGGACTCCTTTGACCATAATATGGTCTCCCCGAAGGGACATCAAAAATATTCCAATTCTAACCCAACTGCACTAGGGGTCGGAAAAATCGACAACCCTTAACACATCAATCAACTAGAAACTCACGTTCCAAAGCAACAATCCATGATCCAAGAATTAATAATGAATTCAAGATCAACAGGTGTCGACAAGTTCGACACGATAAATGGGGTAATAAATAAATAATATCACAACAGATCTCGACAAGTTCAATAGAATAATTTGAATGGTAGATCACATCTTCATGATATTTAAAGAAAGTTTCACTTGATCAAGAGGTGAAGGGAATATTTGAAATATAATCAACAATAATTGAGACTACAAGACAACGATTATCATTAAGTGCTAAACATCTAATTAAGTTCCCAACACATGAAAAGGTTCGAATCAATATAAACGAGTAAAACAGTTTAAACGTCTACTTGTAAAAATAATTACCGGATGATCAATTTCAAATTAGTTTGAAGAAAACATTCCTTGAAAAAAATATTTATTGAGGGAAAATCATAAATCATACTCAGGATTTATATTAAAAGATTTTTTTTTATAAAGTCTTAAATTCTTGGATTCCCCCTATTTTTTTTTAAAAAAAATATCATTTAATTACTTTTGAAGAATATAAAATAGTACATGACCGAGGAATCCGGTAAAATACCATGTATTAAAATATTAATAAAAATGAGGAATATTTAAATAAAGTAATTTTTAAAAGAATCAACCTGAACGATAGGTATCGAAGAATATGATAAAATATCAATTATTGGAATATTATTAAAGATTAGGAATATTTATTTAAAATAAATGTAAAAGAATCAACACCTGAACCATAGGCGTAGGGAATGAACAGTTGTAAAATAATTTGTGAATAATTATTTGAATATTTGTTGAGGGAAAATGTCACTTGAAAATAGAAGTAAGGGGTATAACCCTATCAAAACGGTTTGGAAGAAACACCTTAAAAGTAATAGGAACGGGTTCACATCATTCAAAACAAATATGAAGTGTATAGAAGCTTGCGAGAAGGAATTCGAAAGAATAGATAAATAATATAGGAAGGTTCATATCACTCGAACGATAAGTGAGGGAAACACTTGCCTCGATTCATTGAGTTCCTGATTTTCCCATCGATCCTCAACTCGGTTTCATGACAGCCTTTAGTTGCTAGCCTTTTATTTGGCCCTACTCCCTTCTCCTACTTCGTAACTCAACAATTTCCACGTCCATTCACCCATCGGCTTTGATACTCGTCCTTCTGTTCGTCTTTCAGATTACCCGCGCACTGTCCTTGGCCAGGTTTCCTATATACAGGTAAAGTACAATTTAGTACTCCTCAGATTTTCTACTTACAATCAATAACTTATCACCTAATTTCTACCCCAACGTTAACTGTAAAAATATGCAACCAAGTCGCCACATAAATAGCTCGACAAAATATATACTTAACTCCTCGCATGACCACTTATATTATATCCTTTGTCAGGCAACCTCAAAATAGAATCGTCTCATAAGTTTTAGTTGCCAACAACCTTGCAAGCTATATGACGCTTAAATAAAAGTATCGCTAAACATTAACTATATAATACATTGCATACTGAATCTGTACCCAATTATCGTCAATTAATATTAACTATATACACATTTACCACAATCAAGTAATTACGACTAAAATTACTTACACATAGAATTGCCTGAACATACATATAACCGTTCAAACACTTGAACTAAGGCATGATAACATTTACTACCTTACTTCCCTCACTTCAACTCCCCACCATTTTCTTTCTTTCTCAGCCAATTAGACCTTTCACTATAAATAGACACCCACACGCTCAAGCATACACACCACCAATACTATAATCTCTTTTGTCTCTTTTACTCTTCCTCTTTTCTTCCACACCAGATATACACACCCTCATTAGCGTTTATTCATGGCTCCCACACATGCTGTCCGCACCCACAACCCCTTTTTGTACCATTTTAAACCAATACACAACTCATTCATTTTACCCAATGTCTTTGTCTCCCTCTGCACCTACTGCACTCCCCAACAACACATACATCATCACCTCCCTCATCTTCTATATCTCCTTATATCCACCTTCTAACATCACAGCCCCAAAACAAATGCACTACAACCCCTTACTCACACACCCATCAATCTTCTTTTCCCCATCCCGAAACCTTTCTCAGTCCTCTCTCTACCTTGCCCCGTAAATACACTTGCAGACACCATAATACCCCTGCTCCTCTTACGCTTCACCACTCCCATACCAAACTAAACTACCCCATTCATAATGAACACACCTGGTCAGGTTGTCACCTACACGGTTATACCATACACCCACATGTCACCCCTTCTCGAGTGACTCCTACACCACCTCCCATACTCTCATCCGCCCTCCTCAAATCCACATACCTACACTTTGTATACACTCTCATCTCACAGCCACCACACACACCAGTACACTTCAACCAACCCAACTACACAACCTGCAACAACTACTACTCACACAACCACAAGAAAACAGAGAAACCAGCGGACAACAAGACTCGACCGACACCCAACCTTATACACTGCATACAATCTCCCTCGACTCCCTTGCCCTACACCTGCACAACTACGCACCTCACCAACATCACTTTGTTCCTTACGCACCAACCTGCTACCCCCATATGCGCCTTCTTTTCTCCTCTCCACTTAATTTCCTTCCAGCTTCGTTCCTTATACCCCTGTCTCCTTAGAACAAAATCAGGCTCCACCAGCAACTACCACAGCACCACATCACTCGAATTTTACAACTATACAGCCACAATCAGTTAACACCCACACACACAAACGCCTTACACACATACGCACACCATAGTAACTACAATACAGAGCACACACCCTCTATTTTACTCCAACTCGCAACACAGCATCGCCACAAACCAGAGCAAAACGTACAGAAGGGAGAGAGATTTAGTGCGATTCTGAAAGATATCGAGAGGGAGAGATTGAGAAGAGATATATGGTAAGAGAGATAGAATTAATTGGGAAAGAGTTCAAGAAATTTCTAGAGAGACCGAGAGATAAAAAAAACAGAGAGCACTGCCATTTTGGGGAAATCTCAGTTTAGGGATTGAATAATAAAGGAAATTGGGTAATTTCAAAATGCCCAAACTAATTTAAACCAATTAAATAGCACTCAATAATTCAAAATTAAATAGAACATTTGCAAAAATTTAAACATACATTTTTTAAAATATAAAATACAAAATTACGAACGACCACATATTTTCAAAATAATTTTAGGATCAAAAATGAATTAAATATGAATTTTACAAGTTTTGATCTTTTAAATACAATATAACCCGTAAAATCATTTTAAAATACCACCACACCCAACTTAATTCCCCCAAAAATTTTAAAAACTCAATAAATACATAAAGAAAATATTTCAAAAGAGTTCATGATTTTTAATCCCTCCGATAATTTTATATAATTGACAGAGGATAAAAATACCTGATTTAAATATTTTTAAATCCTTAAAATACAAATAAAAACACATAGACTTTCACAGCACACACAAATCATCACGTAAACACATAATTACTACTCCACCGATATTCCACCTTTACGACAATATTCACATAATATAATTCATAATTTATATTAAATAAAAAAATATTAAATTCGAAATTTTCTATGTCGTTATATCCTTCCCCCCTTCATAGGATTCTGTCCTCAGAATCAATCCTAAGGACTCAAATAACAGTTCTGATCTTCTCAACATCTTACTTTCACTTTCCAGGTTGTATCTTTCAACTCTAGGATTTCCCCCATACCAACTTATACCTTTATAAGCTCATTCCAGGAACCCTCAAATTCCGAAATAACCTTAAACTTTGGTTTCCGAGTCTTATTAACTCTAAACGTTTATCACACGTGAACGAATATCTTTTTTTTTTTTCCGAAAATCAATATGACTTTTTCACATAATGAACTATACCCTGCGCCAAAACTATGTTACCACGCCAGTCCTTCACAATAATACGACCGTGCAATTTGCTTTAAATTATAACGACCTACACTTGGTATAACTCCCACGCTTTACGTATTACCACACAATTTCAATTAGAACTTCGAGAAAGGAATCTCAAGAAATCCTCCGATCGCTTCCACTCCACTTTTCAAGTACTATGCTGATCAAGAAGGGAATAATTAAGAAGTTTCTTTCTTTCTTTAGTCCTATACTTTTACCGAGTACCCAATCTGGAAACTTAACATCATTTCGTCAATTCTCAGTCGCATCCTTGCAATCGAATACTATAACCAAACACATACGTCCTTAGATGCACATCAAGCATAATTTAATTAACAACTCGATTCTCACCCTTATAAAGTATTCTGGTTTGCTAAGTCTTTTGAAGTATAGCCCTGATTATTTGCAGCTCTTGAAAGCTAATATACCTGTCGTCTCGACTGTGACTTCACTCAATACAAGAACAAAATTGAGTTAACCAATCTATAACATTAATTCTCCTGAGATGAAAACCTCACTTGATACTAACCATGAAACAATTCTTACTCCAACAATTCTTAACAAGCTCCCGCTTTTATCAACATGCATATTCAACTTAAAACACTTCACCAATTATTTACATATCCTAAACGAAACCTTACTCAGATAAAACTTTGGGAAAAAGAATATCAAGAATTCCTCAATCATTCTTACTCCTCTTTCGCGTGCAATGTTACTCGAGAAGGGAATAATCGAAAAACTTCTATCCATCCTTCATCTCATTGTTTTACCATGAAACCATTCTGAACTGATGACCATTTTCCTTAAATCATATATATATACCTTATTCGCAGCACACCATTCTGCATCTCCCAAAATCAACTTTCGAATCATAGCTTTGTGTACTTGACGAGTTTTCGAATTTTAACTTTACACGCTACATCTTCAACATTTAACACCACTTGCATTAACCAGAAAAATCACGACTTTTGAAATTCACATTAAGATCCTTGTGCCAAATTTTCTTCCTTTTCTTGGAAACTCTTAAAATTGCTCTTGATTGATTTGCATACGCTTCTTGAGTCTTCGATCATCTTGATATGTGATCTACGATCATATTAAATTCTTCGTCCGAATGTCGTTTGAAATCTTATTCATTGGAATATGTTTTGACTTAATTGTCTTCTTTCCTATATCTCCTTATACAAAACAACTCCATTTCCTTGGTATAACAACTTCTTGATTTGCTTAATCGTTAAGACCTCAATGTCTGCTTTCGACCTCAAAACACCGCCTTTATCTTTCTCAATGTCAAAATCTCTTTTTTTTTTCTTTCTCGTCATCACAATTTGCTCACATTTCGTTGTTAGGAAATAAATCTAATCCTGAATTATATTTAACTTTTTTTTTTTAACTTTTTTTTTTCCCATCACCATCCACTTCTTACTAACCTCCTTCATAACCATTTTAAATTTCTAGATTCTTAATAGTTATAAAAGCAATCCTTCCACTCTCTTCATAAATTTCCCCAAGATTGATATGATATTATTCTTGACAAAAACTCCCATCTTTCCGAGCTCATAACATATAGCTTTTAACTTCTGACTCGGCTTCTTGTTACCACACTACCCTTCTGGTTACAGCCACAACTTCCCATATTTATCTTAATAAAATCTCTAGGGATTCTACTCCCGAAATCCTATTTTCTGATCATGGGATCTCATTAATTTCTGCTAATTCTCATTCTGTAGGCAACTACGGTGCCCTTTCTTTTCTAACTCCACATCTTCAGGATTCCACATTCTTTTCTTAACTAAATTTTATACGTCTACTATTTAATCACTTCTTGAAACTTTCTGGTTTCTCTGCCTTCCTTCTTATTGACATTTTATTCCATCCTTGATAATCATGACTTTCTACACTGGCCTGCATTAGTTATTTACTCCACAAACTCACCTTACCCCTCATTCAGTCCTGATTCTTCTTGATACTTCTTACAAACCATTCTGTCTCACTTCACTCTGCTCTATCCAAGTCATCCTTCTTGTTTCTCACATCTTATGATATTCTATCTACTGTCTTTGCCCTTCAATAGATGTCCAAAACAATCTTTCTTCAGCATTCAATATCTCACACCCAACATCTTCGTCACCATTCTCCTTTAGCCCTTTAACTATATCTGCAACCATGTGCTCTTATTTACTACCTTTTTCCTTTATTCAATCCTCATTAGCCTTAAATGTTGTCCAGGTGTTATCGATCCAATTAATATTTCAATTTGACATGACATATCTGTCTTAGTCACCAAATTCTTAAACTTGCATAACCAATTCTTCGCCCATGCAGTTATAGTTCTAGCATTTAAGACGTCGTCACGCCCGTCTTCGCGTTTCTTCATCATTAAGAATTTTTGGAAACATCTAATTTCTGATAAAGGAAGTCAATAAAATGAATGGCATCAAGTATAAATATACACTGAGTTTATTTGATAAAGCTTTTACAAAGGAGTTCAACCGAGAGATCAATATGATCTTTGAACTATTTTCAGGTTGAATTTGTCACTTGGTCAACCACCACAGTACTTAAAGATGGCCAGTCTTTAGTACCTTCATGACAAACACAATCAGTGGCGTCCCACTGGACTTCTATCACAAAGATAAGATGTCCCTGAATCCCTATCTGCATAGGTTGTTCATCTCAGCTGGAATAGAGAAAATCAAGCATTCATGAAAAGGGGAAGGGATTCAAGAGTTTCAAAAAACTTCATGTAAAATTGAATCAAGCATTCTCTGGAAAATATAGTTATTTCAGAAAGAAATGGGATTGAATTCGAATAAATCTGACATATAAAGCTCATTACCAATTGATAAATAGAAGACTTTCCAATAGATGCATCAACAATTGATCAAGCAAACATTCAAGAAATTCCTAATTATCCATAACCTCACTCTTGTCGACTAAGCACTAATATACTTAGCTGCCAAAACCGGCCTGACAATAATGAGTTGAATAAATAAGAAGATCTCAATTCATTCTCGATTTTGGATCGTCACTGCGCAACGAATGCCTCAGCAACGATACCAACCGAGAATTAATTTACGACGATTCAAAGAAAGAATAGGAAATTTCTTTAGGCAGTAAATTTGAACGAATCAATGATTAGGGGTACACGGCTACGTTTAACTTCCGATCCTTGCTAAAAATCGCTTCCCACTCCGTGCTCATAACCTTCTCGTATTCTCTCCGCAACGTTCACATCGTATCTAATAGCGTAGAAAAGTTCTAAAATACACGCGAAAATCTCAAGATAACTTCCTCTAGACTAGTAGCTCCAGCTGCCCGCTTGGTTTATGCGGTTTCCGGTTCGCTGTCTTGCTTTTAGCCAAATCCTTCAACGATTCGAACTTCTACTCGCACGATATGCCGAAAGACCGTTCAACATCACAACGCTTGCCGAAGTATCCTTTCACGATCCTGATCCTAATTTGTTCTATCTAACGTCCATCTCACACACGTGTACCCACCCATCCTAAATGTTTCAGTGACCATAACCTGTAGCTCTGATACCAACTTGTAGCATCCCAAAATCCGGGGTACAGATCGGGGCTACTAACCACAAACAACTGCAAACAATCCTGGATATTTACAACATATAATGGTAAAACCCCTTAACCAAGATCGCATACAGGTTATGGTATGAAACAAACTACCAAATTATATTATTACAATCCAACCTCAGAATAAAAATATTATACAATTTTTATGAATAAATAAAATCACTGTCTTACTACATATCCAACCTTGACAATTCCCAATCCATTATTCGAAAAAAAATCCATAACTCGAACGTCTCCTCTCACTGCTTAAAGAGCAATACCAACTGACCACTAGGTTCTCTGATTATCTCTAACAACTGGAGAAATAAACAAAAGCAAGAGTGAGCCAACAATGCTCAGCAAGTGTAAATAGTGATAACAATTTCAATAACGATGACAATTCTGATAAACAAAGGAGTTTCATCTCATTCTCTGAAAGAATCAGTTATATCAACTTTTCGATTGCCACGAGGGACAATAATTCACCATTCATAAGGTGCATCAAGAACTAGAACTGGCAAGAGTTCTGATATCAAAATATTATTAAAACAGACTTCCAAGGAGTCAAGAACTAAACATCTCAATCGCTGAGTATAGATTAGAATTGGATTTTTTTTTTTTTTTTAAAAAACATCAAGGTTAGGCTGCTGATCAGTCACGCACTAACCCCGGACAAACGCACACAGCAATGTCCATTAATGGATCCACGGCACACATTGGCCTTAACATCTGACCATGAATCTGGTCTCCCCGAAGGGACTCCTCTGACCAAAATATGGTCTCCCCGAAGGGACATCAAAAATATTCCAATTCTAACCCAACTGCACTAGGGGTCGGAACAATCGACAACCCTTAACACATCAATCAACTAGAAACTCACGTTCCAAAGCAACAATCCATGATCCAAGAATTAATAATGAATTCAAGATCAACAGGTGTCGACAAGTTCGACACGATAAATGGGGTAATAAATAAATAATATCACAACAGATCTCGACAAGTTCAATAGAATAATTTGAATGGTAGATCACATCTTCATGATATTTAAAGAAAGTTTCACTTGATCAAGAGGTGAAGGGAATATTTGAAATATAATCAACAATAATTGAGACTACAAGACAACGATTATCATTAAGTGCTAAACATCTAATTAAGTTCCCAACACATGGAAAGGTTCGAATCAATATAAACGAGTAAAACAGTTTAAACGTCTACTTGTAAAAATAATTACCGGATGATCAATTTCAAATTAGTTTGAAGAAAACATTCCTTGAAAAAAATATTTATTGAGGGAAAATCATAAATCATACTCAGGAATTATATTAAAAGATTTTTTTTATAAAGTCTTAAATTCTTGGATTCCCCCTGTTTTTTTTTAAAAAAAAAATATCATTTAATTACTTTTGAAGAATATAAAATAGTACACGACCGAGGAATCCGGTAAAATACCATGTATTAAAATATTAATAAAAATGAGGAATATTTAAATAAATAATTTTTAAATGAATCAACCTGAACGATAGGTATCGAAGAATCTGATAAAATATCAATTATTGGAATATTATTAAAGATTAGGAATATTTATTTAAAATAAATTTAAAAGAATCAACACCTGAACCATAGGCGTAGGGAATGAACAGTTGTAAAATAATTTGTGAATAATTATTTGAATATTTGTTGAGGGAAAATGTCACTTGAAAATAGAAGTAAGGGGTATAACCCTAGCAAAACGGTTTGGAAGAAACACCTTAAAAGTAATAGGAACGGGTTCACATCATTCAAAACAAATATAAAGTGTATAGAAGCTTGCGAGAAGGAATTCGAAAGAATAGATAAATAATACAGGAAAGTTCATATCACTCGAACGATAAGTGAGGGAAACACTTGCCTCGATTTATTGAGTTCCTGATTTTCCCATCGATCCTCAACTCGGTTTCATGACAGCCTTTAGTTGCTAGCCTTTTATTTGGCCCTACTCCCTTCTCCTACTTCGTAACTCAACAATTTCCACGTCCATTCACCCATCGGCTTTGATACTCGTCCTTCTGTTTGTCTTTCAGATTACCCGCGCACTGTCCTTGGCCAGGTTTCCTATATACAGGTAAAGTACAATTTAGTACTCCTCAGATTTTCTACTTACAATCAATAACTTATCACCTAATTTCTACCCCAACGTTAACTGTAAAAATATGCAACCAAGTCGCCACATAAATAGCTCGACAAAATATATACTTAACTCCTCGCATGACCACTTATATTATATCCTTTGTCAGGCAACCTCAAAATAGAATCGTCTCATAAGTTTTAGTTGCCAACAACCTTGCAAGCTATATGACGCTTAAATAAAAGTATCGCTAAACATTAACTATATAATACATTGCATACTAAATCTGTACCCAATTATCGTCAATTAATATTAACTATATACACATTTACCACAATCAAGTAATTACGACTAAAATTACTTACACATAGAATTGCCTGAACATACATATAACCGTTCAAACACTTGAACTAAGGCATGATAACATTTACTACCTTACTTCCCTCACTTCAACTCCCCACCATTTTCTTTCTTTCTCAGCCAATTAGACCTTTCACTATAAATAGACACCCACACGCTCAAGCATACACACCACCAATACTATAATCTCTTTTGTCTCTTTTACTCTTCCTCTTTTCTTCCACACCAGATATATATACACACCCTCATTACCGTTTATTCACGGCTCCCACACATGCTGTCCGCACCCACAACCCCTTTTGGTACCATTTTAAACCAATACACAACTCATTCATTTTACCCAATGTCTTTGTCTCCCTCTGCACCTACTGCACTCCCCAACAACACATACATCGATCATCACCTCCCTCATCTTCTATATCTCCTTATATCCACCTTCTAACATCACAGCCCCAAAACAAATGCAATACAACCCCTTACTCACACACCCATCAATCTTCTTTTCCCCATCCCGAAACCTTTCTCAGTCCTCTCTCTACCTTGCCCCACCTTACCCTGTAAATACACTTGCAGACACCATAATACCCCTGCTCCTCTTACGCTTCACCACTCCCATACCATACTAAACTACCCCATTCATAATGAACACACCTGGTCAGGTTGTCACCTACACGGTTATACCATACACCCACATGTCACCCCTTCTCGAGTGACTCCTACACCACCTCCCATACTCTCATCCGCCCTCCTCAAATCCACATACCTACACTTTGTATACACTCTCATCTCACAGCCACCACACACACTAGTACACTTCAACCACCCCAACTACACAACCTGCAACAACTACTACTCACACAACCACAAGAAAACAGAGAAGCCAGCGGACAACAAGACTCGACCGACACCCAACCTTATACACTGCATACAATCTCCCTCGACTCCCTTGCCCTACACCTGCACAACTACGCACCTCACCAACATCACTTTGTTCCTTACGCACCAACCTGCTACCCCCCTATGCCCCTTCTTTTCTCCTCTCCACTTAATTTCCTTCCAGCTTCGTTCCTTATACCCCTGTCTCCTTAGAACAAAATCAGGCTCCACCAGCAACTACCACAGCACCACATCACTCGAATTTTACAACTATACAGCCACAATCAGTTAACACCCACACACACAAACGCCTTACACACATACGCACACCATAGTAACTACAATACAGAGCACACACCCTCTATTTTACTCCAACTCGCAACACAGCATCGCCACAAACCAGAGCAAAACGTACAGAAGGGAGAGAGATTTAGTGCGATTCTGAAAGATATCGAGAGGGAGAGATTGAGAAGAGATATATGGTAAGAGAGATAGAATTAATTGGGAAAGAGTTCAAGAAATTTCTAGAGATACCGAGAGAGAAAAAAAACAGAGAGCACTACCATTTTGGGGAAATCTCAGTTTAGGGATTGAATAATAAAGGAAATTGGGTAATTTCAAAATGCCCAAACTAATTTAAACCAATTAAATAGCACTCAATAATTCAAAATTAAATAGAACATTTGCAAAAATTTAAACATACATTTTTTAAAATATAAAATACAAAATTACGAACGACCACATATTTTCAAAATAATTTTAGGATCAAAAATGAATTAAATATGAATTTTACAAGTTTTGATCTTTTAAATACAATATAACCCGTAAAATCATTTTAAAATACCACCACACCCAACTTAATTCCCCCAAAAATTTTAAAAACTCAATAAATACATAAAGAAAATATTTCAAAAGAGTTCATGATTTTTAATCCCTCCGATAATTTTATATAATTGACAGAGGATAAAAATACATGATTTAAATATTTTTAAATCCTTAAAATACAAATAAAAACAAATAGACTTTCACAGCACACACAAATCATCACGTAAACACATAATTACTACTCCACCGATATTCCACCTTTACGACAATATTCACATAATATAATTCATAATTTATATTAAATAAAAAAAATATTAAATTCGAAATTTTCTAAGTCGTTATACAAGCCTTAAGTGATTCTTCAAGTTGTATTTTTTTAACTCTCTTCTCTTTGTAACAATGATTTTGCCCATTAATATATGTTTGTTTTCTTTATCTAGCATGGGTAACTAATTATCTAATCTGATGATTAGGTAGTATTCGTTGGTGATATATGCTTGTTTGATTGTGATACGAACTCTCTACTTTTGCTAATCTATCATTGTGGGCTTAACCCAATAGATGGAGTAGCTATCCTTTAAATTGTATTCATATAGAGATTATGATGAATTGGGAGATGAGTCATATTTCTTGTTCATGATTTGGTAGACATGGTTAGATAAGAGACTTTTGGGATTAATAAGAGAACTATGAAACTTGTAATTCTTAGGTCTTAATAGTTTATAATTGTATTTCAATTGATCATGGGAGTGACTTTTGAGATATGGTGTGTCTAGTTTTTGTGTGGGTTATTGGCGGTGTAGTAGTGGTAGTATATTAAAAAAAATATTTTTAAAAAAAATAAAAAATTAAAAATCACAAAAATAATTCTAGCCTTGTAAAGATTACCTGTTGTAAGTTAGCTTAATGTACCCATGCATGCTATAGGAATTTTGTGTTCTTGACACTTTTGATTGAGAAGTGATATGATTTGTTCTTGTGCACATATACACTAGCAAGTTGAAGTTAGTAGACTTATTGAATATTGTAAATGAATAAAAGGACATGAATATGTGCAAGATGATTTTGTTTGCATGCTCTGAGTACAAGTAGATGCATTAGAGAGACTTTTTACTTGGGATTAATTAAGTTTTGCCACCAAGTGAGCTTTTGAGCCTATATGCATATTTTTGCATTTTATATTTGTTTTCTTGAGTGTCCACATGTTGTTTGCATTGCTAGCACTTGTTTGAGATCTTTCTTGAAACATATGACATATTTGATGATAACATGATAAAGGCATTTAGGGATAACCTTTTATTTCCTATATTACCACACCATTTATACATGATCAATTAGTTAACCCGTTGAGCTTAATCTTATTTTTTTCGGTGACACACCACATTACTTGCCCAGACTTTTTTTTATTGGCCTTACTTTGACTTGAACCCAAATTTTCAAAGGCTAGTAGAGTGTTTGAGGGAACAGAGGGTGTGCAATGGGGGGTTTATTGATGGTCATTACTTTGGGAAAATATGGGTTTGGTTGTTTGCTTGTTAGTCGAATTTTGTAAGAATATCGTGGGATCATTGTACCTATTTAGATATTAATGTCTTAGCTCTCGGGAAAAAAATTAGAAGAAAAAAAAAAGCAAAAAAAAATTAAAAAAAAAGAGAAAAAATAAAGAAAGGAAAAAAAATATTTATATGAGAGCATACTTATATTTTTTTGATCCCTATTTGTTCGACTATTCAAGTTATTTGTTAATTGAAGATAAAAAAATCCAAGTGTGGGGATGATAGATAGGGAGTTGAATGATTTATGTTGTTGGGTACTAGCTTTTGACACTTCACCTTCTTTGGCTTTACTTGACATACCTTCTCTAGCCCCCTTACAACCCGGATAAAGACCTTTTTATTATCATCATTGATGTATGTTGTGTTAAAGTTAGATTGATACAAAATGTCAAGCATGCTTATGATTTTGTTGGAATTGAGTGATACACTTACCCTTGTTCTTCTTGAGTGAATATTCTTTTATGAGTGAAAGGTGAGTAATTACTTGTTTTTTGCATATAAGATCCCAAGTTTTGACTCAAAGATGTACTCTTGTGTGCTTAGCATGGTTACCAACTTATTCTTACACTTGAAATGGACTTTTGAGAAGTTATGCATATTCTTTGACTAGACTATGACTACGCCATAGATGGGCATCCGCACTATTGTAACGCCCACTTTGTGTTACATTAGAGGTACTTTTTTTGACCTACTGCAACACTGTTGAGATTGTGTTACATTACCTGTGAAGGTACTGTTGCAGTAGAACATGTACTGTTGCAATAGATTCGTTGTGTTACAGTAAATGAATGAACATGTGGGTCCCACATAAGTGTTGCATTTTCAAGAAGTAGTGTTACATTTGCTGAAATTAGTGTTACATTTGAGTGATACAGGTGCCACGTTGGACAAACTGGCACGTGGGTCCCACTGCCACGTGTCACGTGGGGGCCACTACCACGTGTCACATGGGACCACAGCCTACCACGTGTCAGGTGGGCACCACTGCCATGTGTCATTTGTGGGTCAGACTCCGCCACGTGGCAGGTGGTCCCCATTGACACGTGTCAATTGTGGGTCCCGCAGGTGCCACGTGTAATGTGGGCCCCACACTACCACGTGCCATGTGGGCCCACTGCCACGTGTTAGGTGAGTCCCACAAGTGCCACATGTCAGTGTGGGTCCAACACTGACACGTGTCATGTGGACCCCACTGCCCCCTGTCATGTGGGTCCCACAGGTGCCACGTGTCTACTTTACCTCATATTAAAAAAGAAATTGATGTTAGGGATTGGAACCCTTGACCTCACTAGTAGAAAAATGGCCTTTTATGTCAGTTAAATAGGTCTTATACGTCGGTTAAATGGCGACGTATGGGCTGGCGACGTATAAGATCAGAGTCTTTTTCCAAGACACATGACTTCTATTTCACCATCACAACCACTTCATCTACACTTACACTTGGTTAATTTACTCCATTATTAATATATAACCTTTGCACCTTAGGTTTTATTTATTACTACTAAATTATTAGAATAATTTTAATTCTTTATATATGTTAATTATATTATATTATTCACTGAAATAAATTTTATATATTAGGTTGAATACAATTCTATATTATTCATTGAAATAGATTTTATATATTATATGTTAATTCTTTAATTATTTATATATTAGGTTCCGGTCAAAGTGATAGATGACCGTTCAATTAGCCAATCAAATAAAAAAAAATTCTAAAATTTTGGGAATAATATTAAATATGATGGATCTTGATTCCCGTATGGTTGGATGGTCGAGAAATATTTTTTAAAAAATTGAATCCTTAAACCCTGACGAAACCCTGTTTAGGGATTCCAGTCAAAGTGATAAATGACCGTTGAAATACCCGACCAAAAAAATTTTTTTTCTAAAATTTTGGGAATAACATTAAATATGATGGATCTTGATTCCCGTATGGTTGGGTGGTCGAAAAATATTTTTTAAAAAATCGAATCCTTAAACCCTGACGAAACCCTCTTTAGGGGTTCGGGTCAAAGTGATAGTTGACCGTTGAATTACCCGATCAAATAATTTTTTCCCCTAAAATTTTGGGAATAACATTAAATATGATGGATCTTGATTCGCGTATGGTTGGGTGGTCGATAAATATTTTTTAAAAAATCGAATCCTGAAACCCTGATGAAACCTTATTTAGGGGTTCCGGTCAAAGTGATAGTTGACCGTTGAATTACCCAATCAAATAATTTTTTTACTAAAATTTTGGGAATAACATTAAATATGACGGATCTTGATTCCCATATGATTGGGTGGTCGAGAAATATTTTTTAAAAATCGAAGCCTTAAACCTTGATGAAACCCTATTTAGGGGTTCGGGTCAAAGTGCTAGTTGACCGTTCAATTAGCTAATCCAACAAAAAAAAATTCTAAAATTTTGGGAATAACATTAAAAATGATGGATCTTGATTCCGGTACGGTTGGGTCATCGAGAAATATTTTATAAAAAATCGAATCCTTAAATCCTGACGAAACCCTGTTTAGGGGTTCCGATTAAAATACTAATTGACCATTGAATTACCCAATCAAATAAAAAAAAAATTCCCAGAAATTTAGGGAATAACATATAAATGATGGATCTTGATGCCCGTAAAGTTGGTCTTCGAGAAATATTTTTAAAAAAATTGAAACCTTAAACCAAATTATTTAAAAAAAATACTTTATTGGCAAAAAAATAAAAAAAAGGGGTAGCAGATTGTTTAACTATTATATATAATCTAAAATATACTGCAAATTTTTAATTTATACTTTGTATAAATATATATGATATTTGTTTTATTTTTATATTATAGATATGTAAATAAAAATTAAGATATTTCATTTCCCGAGATGAAAAATGGGGCGGTCTTTTTCCCCCCAAATGAAAACTACAACTTTTCATTTCCCCCCAATATACACGCAGTTTTCCCCCCTTTCCACTTGAACGAAATTATTACGAGCTTAATTTCCCCAAACGAAAATTACCTACTCTCTCTCTATTGTCTTACATATCTACTCTCTCTCGATCTCAATTCACAGCTCGAAAGAAGCTGGAAGAACTCTCTGTTTATCAAAAAACCCTCCTCTCTTTGTCTTTTCTCCTCCCTTCTCTCTTCTCTTCTCTTTTCTCTAAATCTAATTTGTTTTTATCACTAAACATTGTTGAAGGAAACTCGATGGACTTCCTGTGTAGTGCTTGGTCTTTACTTCCCTATGACTTCAATATGAATGTCCTAAACTTATGGTTGATCTATGTACTTGTGCGGATTGTCTGAAAATGTAACACATAATATTCAATTATCGTAATTTTCGACCTTAGCATTTACTACATATGAAAATGTTGTGAATTGAGCTTATGACGTTTCATCACTCATATATTTTGGCTATTTCTAACACACAGGGTAGAGGATGTTCATTGCGAAAACAAAATGAGTTTCCTGTTGTTGCTTCATCTTCTATGTATTCAGTAATAAAGAAGGTCATCCAAGCATGCCCTGAAGCTTTGTCGAATTTTTTATCACCGAAAGAAACAAAAGACGTGTGATTTTCGAAGCCCAACCATCACTCCTGGCGCAAATGGTGGTTCTGAGCATCACATACGAGGTAACTTTCTGACTATATATCTCTTTTATTGTTTGTAAGATTTTGCATTAGATATGTCTACAAGTGGTCTTTTGGAAATGATACCAGTAACGATGTTGAGTAGGTCACACAGGTCTACTGCAGTTTGATAATTCGAATGTGCCCTGGTTATGACTATTAATATCCTTCATGTCAAAAAATGGAGTATACGTATTCTTTGTGCCTGATCGAATCTGATGTACTGTGGCAACTTATAATTTTTTTGATAAATTGAAATTACGTTTTGACATTTTAAGTAATCATGTCCATGATTCTACAGTGTCGCAGATAGAGCCTATAGGCATCTGGTGGTCAAGCTTTTACTTTCGGAGGAGATGTTTCCAAAGAAGCAAATGTGGAATCAGTGATAAAAGTAGTGAGTGGATGCTTGTTTATTATCTGCGTTGCTCTGCTAGTTTGGTCGATTTCTATGTATAGTTTCTTATGGTTTTTTTTTGGATTTTTATGGAGATTATTTTGTACACGGAACAATATGTAGATTCATTCAACCACACGGACCACTATCGATCTTGGTTCAATTCTTGGACGTTAAGATGACAATGTATATCCAAAACTCTATGATGCAGCATGGTAGGTTCCTTCAAAACTAAAGCCCCCTGCAGGTTCATTCTTTTTTTTCACTTACTGGCTTCTCGTCATCCTCGTTACAAGCCGATGCCATGTTAATCGTTGAAGCCCCGGTTATTTGTGTTAATAAAAACCCAAAATCCCGTGTTTAGATATAATTATTCGTCCTCCACGAATAATAAAATCCCCTCCTTCCAGCGCCAAGTGTTGTTGGAAAAATTTCGTAATAACACGAAATCGGAGGTTTGCTGAAATAGTAGAGCGAAATTATGAGTATTTGGTTGTTTTAGGGGATTAGGGTTTATGAAAAAGAGGGGGCTGGACTTGGCAGGTGTCTCGATTTGTCTCTTGTATCGGATTCCATCTATTCCAAGATGCCTACGTACCAATGTTTATATAGGATCAAGCCCAAGTAGTTCTGTGCAATTGTGTTTATCCCAGAGAGACTTTAGGGATAAACTTCTTTAATGTGGTAATTACTTATTTTATCTGATTTAATCTTGTCGTTGTGATATATTCCTGATTTGAAGAATATCGTTTGGAGATATTTTCTGTAATTGATTGATTGATATTGATTTTCCATCTATGCCAAGATGCCTACGTACCTATGTTTATATAGGATCAAGCCCACATAGTTCTGTGCAATTGTGTTTATTCCCAAGAGACTTTAGGGATAAATTTCGTTAATGTGGTAATTACTGATCATTTTATCTGATTTAATCTTGTCGTTGTGATATCTTCCGGATGTGAAGAATATCGTTTGGAGATATTTTCTGTAATTGATTGATTGAGATTGATTTTTTCCTTGTTTCAGAGAGAGGATAAAACTTAAAGGTTAAGCAATAATTATTAATCTGAATTAATATTTACTCCTTCCGTCCCATAATGTATTAACATGTTTGACTTTCACGGAGATTAAGAAAAAGTAGTAGAAATAGAGTAAAGTTAGTTGAAAAGTGGGTAAAGTGGTGGGACCTATCAATATTTAATAATAGATTTGAGGTAGTGGAGTAAAGTAGTGGGTGTAATAATGTTTATTTAATAAAAAAGTGGAGAAGTAGTGGGTGTAATAGTGAAAAATATTATTCAAAAATAGTAAGTATGTTATGTTCATTCTTTTTGGGACATACCAAAAAAGAAAGAGGTTCTTTTTGGGACGTACCAAAAAAAAAGAGGTTCACATAAAATGGGACGGAGGGAGTAATAATATTGAAAATTTGGAAGTTATTAAACCATGCCAAAATTATGTCATAACACAGATAACATTATTTTTTTTTGTTTAGATATTATTTTTAGTTGCACATATATACACAGAAAAATGTATGTTCAGTTGTATATATTACTTACACGTACATTTTTTACCCTAGCAACCATTTTGTAGCCAAACCCTAGACACCTATCAACTTTACCAGTTCACACACTTGTACGTAAATCCATACAAACAAAACCCATACATACCTACATACGCCTCAACGGGTGTCTTAACCTGCAACTTCAAAGGATGGGTCTTAGAAAGCTATACATATATACATGTATATACTTACACAAACACACATTACTGTGTCAACCTGCTATACTCCCAAAAGCAAGTATATATATGTACGTACACACTCTTTTTTGCGGAAAATACAATCTTTGAATACACTTTGGTCACAGCTCAAACAAAAACACACAGACTGAGCTCTATACACATACATTCAGTAGCTACAGAAAAAAGAAAGAAAAATTATAGAGCAAGTTTACACACCTGGTTTGAATCAGCAAACCGGTGGAGAACGAGGTTACCATCTACGCACTACTTCCCTGCAAGTTCCGTTGATCTCTTTGGTTCGCATGCATATCCAGACCCACCATGCGTTGTTGTTTCTTACTGATGATTTTCAAAAGTATAAGACTGCGACAGTTACACACAATATTCCTGAAGCAACTAGCCATGGCCATCATTACGGAAATACAAACAGAAAAATATATACCTGTTAAAGTGACTGCTTGCTAGTGGATGATTGTTTTTCCACTCCCTTCCCTGCTCACTCCCTCTCATATTTTTCAATTTGAATAGTTCTTAACAATAAAAGAGGAAAAAGACAACTCACATGTTTTTATATATCAATATAAGCTATGATTGGATGATTTATTCAGTTTTATACATACATGAACTTACTTACACTGTTACACATACAAAACCCACAAACAATTATTTTTGGGTCCCACTACATATTTACTTTCAAATATCTTTTTTCAGTTTAAACTTTAAATGAACAATGACATCAGTAATTTTCATCTTACACTGTACTGTTCTATTATTTGTCCATCTTCAACCAATCAAATTCAAACTCACATTCGATTTAATCCCACAGGTTTTTTTTCATGCACTTCACAAGTACTTCACAGTGGAGCACTGTAGGAAAAACCCATCACCTTTTCTAACCTAAAATTGTTTTTTATTCTTTCTTTTACTGGGCAAAATTCAGACGAGTATTACACAACTCCAACGTGCACAGGTACACGCAATTACAGTCAAACAATTATACTTTATCATGATATTATTTGTTTTATGCATCTATTCGACTATTTGGTCAAAACGTGTATTGTCAGGACACGCTAGCCTGCCTGGATTTGTCCCAGGACCGGCCGACCAGCTCCATGGCCAACACCGGCATGTAAATCTACTGACTGTGCGGTAAGACCAAGTGGCTGGGCTTCCCTGCGATACGCAAGATACACCACACCCTGTCTTGGTCAAAGTTTCCACTGTCTCTCCAACACGGCTTTGCATAGGGAGCGGGTGAGGTTCGAACACGTGACCCTTTGGATCAACGCTAGGCCTCGTTTCCACTGAGGCAGCTCTCACACTCCTATTCGACTATTTAATTATGGTGTAACAAGAGTTCAATTATTGGATAGGAAGAAGATCTAGTCATTAATAAATTTTAGAGAATTTTCCAAAAATATTAGGTTTAAAGTTTTTTTTACATGCATATTTATTATTTTAATTGCAAAAATACACTACAACAAATTTGGCCTTTTACGACCGACAACTTACGACGAAACCATTTTTGCGAAGTCGTAAGTAGCACCATACTTACAACAGAAAAGAATATTCGTCGTAAGTTAAGTTAACATACGACGTCGTACTATTTTCTTCTATAATTAAATTTAACTGGAAAATGAATTATTTTTTTTGTAAAAGAATCCTTGTCGTTTAGCAGTGAACTTATGACAGATTCCGTCGTAAGCAGTGAACTTACGACGGAATATGTTCTGTCGTAAGTTAATTATTGTATTTGAATTTAAGTGCAAAATGAATTGTTTTTCTGATGATGGGACGGTGTCGTTTTAGCAGTTAACTTTAGACAGATTCCGTCATAAGCCGAGAACTTACGACGGAATATTTTCCGTCGTAAGTTCTTTATTGTAATTGAATTTAATTGCAAAATGAATTGCTTTTCTGATGACGAACACTACAAGAAAACTCGGCTAAAATCAACCGGTTAAATTCGACTGCTATAAATTCAACTGTTTCCAGTCGAATTTAGGGTCAATCTTAATTTATTTTTGGTCAGACTTAAATTCGACTAGAAACGGTCGAATTTAAGCAGTCGATTATATATATGCGGTCGAATTTGCCAGTCGAATTTGTTTTGGCACACAGGCGGGAACTATTTTGGTTCAACAAAATTTTTCGCGGCATTAAATTCGACTGGATGCGGTCGAAGTAAATAGCAGTCGAATTTAATTGTGAGCGGGAAAATCCCCGCCTAAATTTTTCTTAATTATTTAAATTTCAAATCACCCGAAACCAGTCGAATTTATAAATCCGACTGCATTCGATCAAATTTATAACTTCGACCAAACCCAGTCGAATTTATAAATTCGACCGAACGAAGTCGGATTTATAAATTTGACTGCTTTCAGTCTTTATTAGTATGAAAATTAATTTTTAAATTTATTCAGAAAATTTAAAATTAATCCTTAAATTATAAAAAAAATTACCAAAATATACTCATAACATGAAATACAAGTTAAAATTTTGTTTACCCACTTATGCCAATTTTTTTTAAAACAAATGTAAATAAAGTGTTGATTCTATATTTGTTAAGAAGTTTGAAATTTTTTAATAAATACTTACCAATTTTAAAAAATTGTGCTTTTTTTATAGTTAGCTTTGATAACATATTGTATTCAATAAAAATGACGAGAGACCATAATAGTGTGACTTCCACAAAAACCTTTACCAATACAACAAAATGTTATTGAATGATTGAAATGTAGGGTTTAATGTATAAGTTTAGGGGTTAGTCATTTCATATCTAGGGTTAGTGATTTAGATATTTTAAAATTAAAATTTGAACGATCCAACCGTTCAGATGTTAAGATTATTATATTTTAAAAGTTTGTACAAAAAAATAATGAATAAAAAATGGCACATATTAAATATTATAACGGTCAAAAAAATATGTTGAATTTTTTTTTCGACCAACTACAGTCGTATTTATAAAATTGACCGGAAATTGTGAACTTTGAATGGTAAATTCGAGGGCAAAACCTAGTTCGGCGAATTTAAAAAAGCGACCGAATGCAGTCGAATTTATAAATTCGACGGGGAACATTCGATTTTATAAAGTCGACCGAATCCAGCTGAATTTATAAATTCGACTGGATTTGATCGTTTTTAGCCTTGTCAGATGAATTTATAAATTCGACTGGATTCGGTCAATTTTAGCCTTGTCAGATCTGTTTTAGCAGAACGTCTTCTGCCTCTTTTCTCACTTTCCCCTTTCTAACTTCACTTTCCTTTTCTCAATTTTGCTTCCTTGAAGAGTTCATCTAAATCATGAAGTAAGTATCACTAATCCTTGTAATATTGATGTTTTTTCTCATAATAGATGTTAATATTTGTGTTATTGTATGTTCAAGTATCTTAAATTTGTTGATAAAATTAAAGTAGTAATGACTATACATTGCTTAGTAATGAATTTTTTTTTCAATTAAAGTTGCACACAACTTATACCAATGTATATGAATTTTGTAGATGACATCCGATCGTAGTTGGGTTGGTCATAATTGTTATGATGAATCGAAATACTTAAAGGAGAAGTACAAAAATGGGGTGAATAATTTTCTTGAATTTGTTATTAATCATCGTGAAGAGGAAGATAAAGGACTCATAAGATGTCCATGTCAAAATTGTGGAAATCAATACTTCATGGATCCTAGTGATGTGAGAATTCCTTTGTATCTACATGGTATTATGCTTTGGTATACCAAATGGGATTTGCATGGGGAGAAGGATGTGCCACGATTTGAAACCGGAACGAGTTCCGGTAACATCGATGTTGATATGTATGATGCTCGTGATATGCTAAGAGATTTAGTGGATGCAAATAAACATTTTGAGAATTTTGAGGAAGAACCGAATCCAAAAGCAAAAGATTTTTACAATATGGTGGAAAAAGCTTCGGAACCAATTTATCCAGACAATAAGGATTTTACCACATTATCATTTGTAAATAAGCTACTACATTGGAAGCACAAACATAATTGTAGTAACAATGGCTTTGATGATTTGATTCACCTCATTGGATTAGTACTGCCTTCTAATCACAGCTTGCCTAAGACCTATTACGATGTGCGAAATATGATTAGAGGATTGAATATGGGATACGAAAAAATTGATGCTTGCGAGAATGATAGCATATTGTTTTACAAGGAAAATAACAACAAAACTCACTGTGATACATGCAATACAAGCCGATACAAGGAGCAAAAAGATCCAAACAAAATGAATATCCCGTGAAAGATCTTGTACTACTTTAATCTTACCATAAGGTTGCAGCGTTTATTTATGAATGAGAAGATCGGATAAAGTGGCTCTTGCGATGATCTATCAGAGTATTCCTGAAGAAATACTCTTCTCTATCTCTGAAAAAGAAACAAGCAAAGGATGCTTGGGAGGCAATACGGACTGTGTGTCAAGGTGCAGATAGGGCAAAAGTAGCAAAAGTTCAGACGTTGAAATCTGAATTCGAGTCCCTTAGTATGAAGGATACGGAGTTGCTGGATGATTTTTGCTTTAAACTGGTAGGGCTGGTGTCAAACATTCGAGCCCTTGGAGAAGATGTGAAAGAGACCTATGTGGTCAAGAAATTGCTACGTGCAGTTCCTTCTAGATTCCTACAAATTGCGTCCACTATGGAACAATTTGGAAATTTAGAAACGATGACAATGGATGAGGCAATTGGTGCTTTGAAGGCACATGAAGAAAGGATAAAAGGAAATACGGAGGCCGCCGTTGGTCAAGTGTTGTTGACAGAAGAAGAATGGGTGAAAAAAGAAGGCAATAGGCTGCTTCTCACTAGAGAGGAATGGCAAAGAAAGATGAATAGAGGTAGTGCTGAAAATAGTTCAAATATGAGGGGTCGTGGCAGAGACAAAAGCAGAATTAGGTGTTATAATTGTCACACATATGGTCATTATCACTAGTACAGAATTGATCTTTTACGTCACCTCTTATACGTCGGTTCCGACCAAAGGCGACGTATAAAGCACTTATATACGTCGGTTCTGGACAAAGGCGACGTATAAAACACTTATATACGTCGGTTCAAGAAAAAGCCGACGTATAAGGTCATATTATACGTCGGTTAAAGAAAAGGCGACGTATATAATGCTACTTTATACGTCGGTTGAGTAAAAGGCGACGTATATGATACTACTTTATACGTCGGTTGAAAAAAGACGACGTATATAATGCTATTATATACGTCGGTTGAGGAGAATGCGACATATATAATGATATAAATCGATTAAGAAAAAAGGTGATGTATACATGAAGACATTAAAACCGACGTATAAAACAATCTTCATATAACCGACGTATAAAATTACTCTTCTCAATAAAACTAATTTTCCCCAATTCACTAATCAAACACCACCAGCTCCATTCTTCCCCAATTCCCCAATTCTCTCTCCCCCTCGCTCCCTCTCCCTCTCTCAGTCTCCATATCTCCGTCTCCCCCTCCCCCTCTTTCTGTGTTTGCAGAGATACACACTCACATCTATACGCTTTTAAAAATACGACATGTGTGTATACGCTTTTACACACTCACAATCTCAATTAAAATTCTGATTTACATCCTTCCACCTCCTCCCCTCTTTCGATTTGGGCCAACCTTCTGTTGGTATTGGCGGCGTCGACCACGTCTTCTGTTGGAATGTCACCAAACGTGCTTTTGGTGTTTAAATCAACAAACAGGTCCATTTTTTACTCTCATCTACTTATTTTTATCTTTGGTGTTATGTTTTTGTATGTATTCTTTTCATTTTTTGGGTTTTCTTTTTATGTGGTGTAAAACTTCATCCCGATTTCTTTTGGTTAGGAGGTGGAGAGATAGATTTGAAACTGGGAATCAGAACATCTGAATTTATCAACTATCTAAACCCTTTTATTGTGAGCTGCAGCAGTTCTTAATCTACCATGTGCATAAATCATTAATTGCTAGCAGGACGTGGTGTAAGGCTCGCAGAGTGCAGAGACTACGATTGTATGGTAATTTATCTGCCTGAAATTGAACATGTAAACCACCATTATTATTGACTTCTTCTACAATATGGTTCCAGATTTCCAGCTTTGGAATACTGTCAATATATTTTGGACAATTAGTTTTTAATTCTCTTAATTTGTGACATAAAGATAACAAGTAAACAAACTTGTATACAGATCTATTCTTTTTGTTGGAAAAACCTAGCTAGTGCAAAATATTGTGGCTGATAAAATTTTGATTTATTTTTGAATTAGCTACTCCCTTCTCAAGCTCATATATGGGGATAAGAAACATGACGTTTGAGAAAGCAACTATAACTGTAGAAATTTAGTATAACCGTCTTCATTTAATGAAAACCAACTAACAGCTTTACATCATGTATTCATATCTGTTTAGAAGAAAAAAAGACAAGACATCCATTCTGTGTAGGCTATTATTCAAAACATATTAAATACAACGTAAACAGACATTACAAGGGACCATCACCACCATATTAAAAATTGAGCTATCAATCTTGTAGATGGTCCATTTTTGCGATTAACTTATTGGATTCAGGTTGTGTGTATATGCTAGGCAGTGCGCTTGAAAGTGTGTTTGAGTGTTCTCTTGCGTATTCCATGTCTGTACGTTACTTTGCGGTTCTAGATATGTAGTTCATGGATTTAGGAACTACATTTATCAATTGAAGAGATGATGAGGAGGCAAAAAACTTTTATGACTATGATTAAATTGTGTCAACTTGATTTAGATATTAGTATAAAATGTTTTGAGAGTATTGGATCTTAGCCAAATAATGAACTTGTGCATTTGAATTGTTGATGTTAAGAGTTTAGGATGCGTGGTGCTTGTAGGATTAGTGTTTAGTTTTCCATTTAATGAGATTGTCATTTAAGTGTTAAGACATGTAATAATCTTTCTACTTGTACATGGTCTTATTTTCTGTACTCGCTTATTTAAGGATGTGTTGTGTTATGAAAGAGACAATATGTACTTCAACTCTTCAAGTTTTGTTTTGCTGATGTGATCAGTCTCGATTTCTTGTCTGACTAAAAATATTTATTTAGACTTAGCTCTAACCTCTTGTTCCTTTTTCTGGTCCCTAATGTGAGACTAGTTACCTGTGAATTGTGATAACGAATTGAATCTCAAAATTATTAAAGATTGTTATGGAGTGAAGAAACACTGGCATGTGGCCACTAGTTGATTTTTGTACTTTGTTCCGTAGTGATTTACAAAATATTTGAAGGAATGTGAAAGTAAATTTTTTACTTGAAAGTTAAAGGTGCTGTATATCCTTTCATATGTATGATGTTCTGTTACAGTAAATTACATATATAATGTTCAATCTGCTCACAATTCTAGCCAATCTTGATAATATTTTAACTCTACTAAATTGTTCTCAGAAACAAAATAAGTTAGGAAATGTCCCTTCCACATTTAATTTTTTATTGCATGATCTATAAGCTCCACCAATAATACTCTTTAAGTATAAATTAGCTGGTGATTTTGTAAAATGAATGTAAGTACACACTTACACTTGGTGTTCTGTTCTTAATCGGCTCACATTTTTTAGTTTTACTGCAGGAATTGAGGCAGCTTCTGGAGTTAAAGCCACCAAAGCCCTTGACACATCACATTCTTGAAGTTCCATGTTCCTGTGAATGTGCTCCTGCAAGGTTTGTGTGAACTCCTGAATGTTTAATTTGATTGTTGGAATTTCATCAGGATCTTCATCAAAGAAGTCCTCAATGTCAGCTTCTCCAGCTTCTGCTCTTTCAGGCTCTGGTGATGCCGGCACCTCAACTATGGGCTCTGGTGATGCCGGTACCTCAACTATGGGCTCACACTGGCTGATCTGCAGATTTGCTTCCGATACTGGATCACTCTGGGATGCAGGTATTTCTTTCCTCTGGCCCTGGTAGGGCAAGCCTTGCACTGCATAATATAAGTTTGTTACACATCTGACTAAGAAGCAAGATGACTACTTTTGGTGAATAAATTGCACTGTTTAATGATGCATAGATATAATTCTATGAATAATCCATCTAGTGCAGCATTAGCAATATCTTCAGTGGTTTCATAGTGCTTGCTGTTATTATGTTCATCTGTGGCTTTTTTAGTCAATCAGTATTCCGGTAGTCTCCACATATGTATATGCTGGGCAGTCATTTCAATTATTTATCCCTTTCACATTTTTAGTATTCTAGACTACCAAAACTTTATTCCCCGTAAATGTCAGCATGCATGATGATTTGCTTGCAAAATGTGATAAAGAGGTTGATATCATACCTCGCAAACGCGCTTGCAAAATGTCTGCACTCTCCTCTTAAAGGGCACGCATTGCAATTAGGTTTACTTTTTGTACAGAATACCTGCAAGGGTTATAACTTTCTTTTAGCTATCTCATCATAAAAAATAAAATTTGGAAATATGTACTTAAACTAGTAACAATAGAATTACCTTCCCAAAAGTGATCATCTGGTAGTGCAATTCATATCTGGTAGAAGTACCATTATAAGTTAGTAACTGAGAAGTGTTATATTAAATTACAATAGTTTATTTTGATTTGTGGATGGATTTCTTGGCTCACAATGTTCTTTGGTCCAGCTTGCAGAGTCTTGGCGCCAGAGATACTTTTGGATTGACTCCAGCACAGGATACCTAAAATCATAGGTTTGTACTGAATTTACCATGAAAAATTAGTGTAAATATAATATTCACATTATCTACATATGTGAAAATTTGAATGTGTAATCGTGTTGATGCAGGGGATTTCCCGCTTGGTTGAAATATGTACCTGGTATAGCTTTTAGAACAGACAATGAGCCTTTCAAGGTTGGTTACCTAAAAAAATGAAAAGTTAATTATTAGTTGGAATTTGTGATTTTGATAATTTGTGTGATATTGATAATTTATGTGATCTGTTTACTGATGTCAACTTCATTCCTTAAATTAACATTGCAATGCAAGGGTTGAACAAATTGTAAGCATGATGAAGTCAGAAAAATGCAAGGATTCCTTGAATTAACTGTTTGTTTACCAGGTTTACTCTTATTTATCTCAGTTGATTGACCAACTCGACCCAGAGGTGAAATCCAAAATGGACCTGTATACACTTCGGAGTCCAAGAAATTGTGGATAGAGCAAATGTGCAAACATGGATATTTATCATGTAAGTACTGGGAGAAAGCCATAGAGGCTGCAATGCCATTTTTGTCAAGTAATGGCATCCTTAATCATGAAGATACTGAAAGAGGGGATGTTTCTGAGTGGCAATTACACGAGTCAAGAATTACAGGATGCACTGTACAAAAGAACTTGCAGGAGGATTGATATTAAGTTTGTATTTAATATTTGTCATTTCGCAGGCGCAAAAAGGCTGGGAATTATGTTAGCTGTTTCTGATTTTGAGAATTGTTCGGTTGAATTGATTGTATATGTATTGATGGTTTTTAAAAAAAATTCTGAGTTGCATAGAATTAGTAGGGACTGTTGGTTGTATATATTTGCTGGACTGTTTGTTGTATAGAATTGTTCGGTTGTACTGATGGTTGTATATATTTCTTGCTTTTCTTTCTATAAAGAACTATAGATCATACTGGAAAGAAATAAAAGGTTTATAATTATTAGAATGCTGCTACAAATATCGTAACGATGCTTCAATTTAAAAGGTTTTATAATAGCCAGTTGCTACAATTTTTTATTTTTTTTGGATCATATAGGTCGGTTATTTAGAAGAACCGACGTAAAAGAATAACAATATACGTCGGTTGTTTAGAAGAACCGACGTAAAAGGATACAATATACGTCGGTTGTTTAGAAGAACCGACGTAAAAGGATACAATATACGTCGGTTGTTTAGAAGAACCGACGTAAAAGGATAACAATATACGTCGGTTGTTTAGAAGAACCGACGTAAAAGGATATAATATACGTCGGTTGTTTAGAAGAACCGACGTAAAAGGATACAATATACGTCGCCTTTTTAACCGACGTAAAAGACTCTGACCTTATACGTCGCCTGCCCATACGTCGCCATTTAACCGACGTATAAGACCTATTTAACCGACGTAAAAGGCCATTTTTCTACTAGTGTATGCAGCTGAATGCAAGAAGTCAAAACGAGAAGTGAGACAGGAAGCAATGATGGCAGAGACAGAGGATGACGAACCAGCTCTTTCACTGGAAAAGCATGACGAGAAATGTGAAGAGATGATGCTGAATGAAAAAGGTGTGACTCCAATGATAATGACAGATGGGAAAGAAAAGAAAGCAAGCTCGAATGTGTGGTACCTAGATAATGGAGCAAGCAACCACATGACAGGCGATAAAGAAAAGTTCATGGAGTTAAACGAGGGAGTAACAGGGGCAGTAAAGTTTGGTGATGGATCTACTGTGAAGATTCAAGGAAAAGGCTCGATAGTCTTCAAATGCAAGAATGGAGAAAAACGTTTGCTCAAAGAGGTATTCTACATTCCCTCTCTCTGTAGTAATATAATTAGTTTGGGCCAGCTTTCAGAAGAAGGAAATAGAGTTGTTTTAAAAGGGAATTACTTGTGGGTGTTTGAGAATCAGGGGGGTTTACTTATGAAGGTAAAACGTTCAGAAAATAGGTTATACAAATTGCTTGCAGAAACTTTAAAACCTGAGTGTTTACTGACAAAGTCAGATGAGGTGTCGAATCTGTGGCACATTCGTTTGGGGCATGTAAATCAACTATCCTTATCATTGATGAGCAAAAGAAATATGGTGTATGGCTTACCTAATGTCAGTCAGGCAAAAGAAGTTTGCAAGGGGTGTTTGGTTTCAAAACAAGCTCGAAAGTCGTTCCCTCATAAGGCAACCTACAGTGCAAACAAAGTCTTACAATTAGTCCATGGTGATCTGTGTGGTCCCATAGAACCAACCACAGCATGAGGAAATAGGTACTTCTTTCTTTTGGTAGACGACTACAGTCGAGTAATGTGGGTATACATGCTAAGGAGCAAAGATGAAGCTCTTGGTGTGTTTAAAAAATTTCGTGCACAAGTGGAGGATGGTGTAGAAAAGAAGATAAAAGTTTTTAGAACTAATCGTGGAGGGGAATTCAACTCAAATGAGTTTAAAGCTTATTGTGAAGACACTGGAATTGAAAGGCATTTTACTGCTCCATATACCCCTCAACAAAATGGGGTTGTAGAGCGCAGGAATAGGACTGTTGTGGAGATGACTAGGTGCTTTCTGAAAGAAACACTACACCATATATGGCCTATCGTAACCCCTACCGGTGAAATGTTACCCCAATATGTTACCCTAGCTATACTACTTACATCCTAAGCTAACATCGTGTTTTTTATGTTAGCTTAGCCAAACATATGATGTTACGGTAGCTATAAAGTGTTAAAGCATGTAACATAAATATGTAAGTGTTACACTAGAGTTGGCCATGACAACTCTTTTCATCTAATTTTTTTTAAAATTCTTTTAATAAATTTAGTTTTTAAAATTAGTTAACCTTTTTATAAAATGAGTTGGAAAAATATTTTATTTCTTAAAATCAATTTTTTTTTTCAAAAATTTTTTTTTTTCAGAAATTGTAATTTTTTTCAGAAATTGTAATTTTTTCAGAATTTTTTTTTTAAAATCCTGCTCACAATTTTTTTGTACAGATTTTTTTTAAATTGTTAAAATTTTTCTCCAATTTTAAAAAAAAATCGAGTAAAACAAATTATATAAAAAATATCTAAATTATTATTATTTTTTAATAAATACTTCATGTTATAAGTATTTTAGCAAAAAATTATTTAATAAAAAACACTGTATATTTTGGGGGGATTTTTTGGGGTTGAGCGGGAGGTTTTGGGGTCTAATTTTTGGCTGAGCGGGATACTTTACTTCACTTTACTTTCCCCCAATTCATTTCTCTAACTCTCAGCCGCTTTCCCCCAATTCACTTCTCTCACTCTAACTCTCTCAGTTCTCAATCTCCGCACTTCTCCCGCACTTCTCCCGCACTTCTCTCAATCTCAGTTCTCAGCCTCCGCACTTCTCTCAATCTCAGCCTCGGCGCTTCTCCAATTAGGGCAAGACGAGAATCTCAGCCTAACTTCTCTCCACCCAGCAATTAGGGCTTCCTCCAATTAGGTATTTTTTGTTTGTGCTTTATGTTTATGTTTAATTTGGTGTTTTTGTTCTTTTTGTAAACCTATGTGTGTAAGCCTCTATGTAAGCCTCTGTTTTTGTTCTTAATTTTGTGCTTTATTATATGTGCCATTAATATGTTCTGTTATATATGTGTGTGTGTATGAATTAACTAATATGTGTGTGTGTGAATTAACTTGATAAACTTGATTATATATGTGGTTGAATTTGGTAAGATTGTATATTTTCTGCATGTACACTTAGGGTTTCTAGTTTATTCATTTTTGCAATTGAATCGGTGAGTGTGAACTTAAACACTGAGTTATGATGATTTTTTTGTTGTATTATTAACTTTTTCGTATCGTAAATGTTTGTTATATCGTAAATGTTTGTTATATTGTCCAGCAGATCTATGCTCCGTTGCGATTTTCGTTTATGTTGAATAATGTCCAGTGGTCTTCTGATTAAAATAAAAAGTAGTTATATAAGTTTGCTCCGCATCAACTCGATTGGTGAATCTGCACTCTTTTCTGAATTTTTATGTATTCTTAGTATAAGTTATAATTGCCTAATCTTTTGTAAGCCTAGAGTATACTTATATTTTATGATATTTTGAGTTGTCATACTGTAGTGATGGACGACATGCCTAATATTTGGATAAACCTTCCAAAGTATAGTCAAGAGTATATGATAGGGATAAAAGCGTTTATAAAAAATGCATTCCCCAAAGTGGCCGTAGGTGACGAAATGTTATGCCCTTGCAAGAACTGTAAGAACATCAAGTGGCATGTACAAGATGTTGTCTACGATCATCTTATATGCAGCGGTCCTTTTTCCCTGTATGCAAACTGGATTGTAGAAGTTTCAGAACATTTTGTCCCTGATCGCGCACGTAATGACGAGGATGTAGATATGGAGAACGATATTGATTTTGGAGATAATCTAGTAGAGATGTTGCATTTTACTAATGGACCAAACGCTGATGCTAAGAAATTTAATAGACATCTTGAAGAGGGAAAACTACCCTTATATCCAGGCTGTACAAAGTTTTCTAAGTTAAGTTTCATTGTCCAGCTTTATTCCTTGAAGTGTGTTCATGGAATTACAGAGTCAGGGTTTGGGGAAATACTACAATTGATCAAAGAAGCTTTTCCACAGGCAGACATTCCCCTGTCTTTCAACGCTGCTAAGAATATAATTAGAGATTTAGGTCTCGATTATAAAAAGATACACGCGTGTCCAAATAGTTGTATGCTTTATTGGGGTGAAAATGAAAACTTCAAGGTGGGTTATGGTTGGAACGACAAGCCCAGATGACAATGAAACGGAGAAGATGCCTCGCAAAGTCCCGGCAAATGTGATGCGATATTTTCCACTAAGGCCAAGGCTGCAGAGATTGTTTATGTGCAAAGACTATTCAAAACTGATGTCGTGGCATGCACTTGGACGTAAAAAAGATGGGAAACTTAGGCATCCTGCTGATGCGGAGGCTTGGAAGAAGATGGATGCACTTTATCCCCTTTTCTCGTCAGAAAATAGGAACATCAGACTGGGTCTAGCATCGGATGGATTTAATCCTTTCCGTTCGATGAACATAAATCATAGTACTTGGCCAATAGTTTTGGTAAATTACAACCTGCCTCCTTGGTTGTGTATGAAGCCAGAAAACCTAATTCTGTCAACGCTTATCTCCGGTCCTGAATCCCCTAAGAATAGCATTGATGTGTACATGCAACCTCTAATAGCCGAGTTGAAAGAGTTGTGGGATGAAGGTGTAGAAACATACGATGTTTCTGTTAATCACACATTCAACTTACGTGCAAGTCTTTTATGGACAATTAGCGATTTCCCGGGATATGCAATGTTATCTGGTTGGAGCACGAAGGGGTATTTAGGCTGTCCCGTATGCAACTACGAGACTTCTTCACAATACCTAAAACATAGTAAAAAAGTGTGCTACATGTGCCATAGGAAATTTCTTGATCCAGGACACAAGTGGAGGTTCGATAAAAATAGGTTCGATGGTCAAATCGAGATGGGGAAGCCTCCTGAAATTTTATCCGGAACAGACGTAGAAATATTATTGTCAAATTTTCAAAATGAGTTTGGAAAGAAAAAGAAGGTGCCAGGCCAAAAAAAAGTTAAAAAGGTTAATTCACCTTTCAAGAAGAAGTCGATATTTTTCACTTTGCCGTATTGGAGTCAGAACTTCCATCGGCATAACCTCGATGTTATGCATATCGAGAATAACATCTGTGACAGCATACTTGGAACTTTACTGAATATTCCTGGAAAGTCAAAAGACCATGTCAATGCTCGCAAAGATTTGCAAGAACTTGGCATCAGGAAGGAACTTCATCCTATTTTATCAAGTGATGGGAAATACCTTGAAATCAGAGCTGCCATATTTGACATGACGAATGATGAGAAAGATAGATTTTGATCGGTACTGAAAAATGCCAAATTGCCATATGGTAGTGCATCTAACATCGCTCGGTTTGTTAATACTAAGGAGAGGAAAGTCTCAGGCTATAAGAGTCATGATGCACATTTTGTGTTGCACCATTTATTGCAATTTGCTGTTAAAAAATCACTGAAGCCTGCAGTTGCCACCCCTTTAATCAGATTAGGGGCCTTTCTGAGAGGTGTTTGGAGCAAAGTGATCGACTTAAGTGAGGTGAAGAGGCTACAACAAGAAATTAAGGAAGTACTTTGTCAATTTGAGACAATATTTATACAGGCTTTCTTTGATGTAATGTTCCACTTGTTGGTTCACTTATGCGGTGAACTAGCTTATGGTGGACCAGCACACCTTCGTTCCATGTGGCCTATTGAACGTTATTTATGCAAGTTAAAAAAATATGTGCGAAACAGAAGTAAACCAGAGGGTTCCATCGCCGAGGGTTACCTTGCAGAAGAATGCTTGACATTTTGTTCAAGATTCTTGGGTGACAATGCAGGATCAGGTGATATTACCAAGCCTGGAAAACTTCAAGGTTGTCCAGTAAAGTTGCAATACCATATTGGTACAAGAAAAAATAAAAATGGAAAAGCTATACATCTAGAAGTACCTCAGTGGATGGCAATGCATCGTTATATTCTATTCAACTCTGGAAACAAAGAAGTACAGGAGTTAATTGCGTAAGTTTCAATTCCTAATTTCCTAACTTAGTTTCTTTATGTAATTAGTCATTTTTTTCTAGAATTTTAAACTAGCTACTTTCTGTAGGAAGCATGAAGCTTTGATTGATGGTCAAACAAAGTTGAAAAAATATAAAAGGGCCAAACAACATAGCGATGACTTCTGGAACTGGATGCAGGAAGAGGTTGGCAAAAGAGGGAATATTTCGAAGGAATTAGAAGCGTTTGCAATGGGCCCTAATCGATCAGCTAAGAGGTATAATGGATATGTAATTAATGGGTACAGATACCACACGAGGAACCGGGATGCTAGATGCACAACACAAAATAGTGGTGTTTTTTTGACGTCTTTGACTACCAGTTTTGCAAGCTCAAAAGATGGTAAGCCAAAGGTCGGTGAAGTCAATTACTATGGAGCAATTGAAGAGATAGTAGAACTTGATTATTGGGGAGAATTAGTTGTAGTGTTGTTCAAGTGTTGTTGGTACAAAGAAGAAAAGGATATATATGGGATGACACGAGTGAATTTTAATCGATTATGCCATAAAGCTGATCCATACGTATTGGCTTCACAAGTACAACAAGTCTTCTATGTAGAAGATCCAGTAGAAAAGATGAGGTATAATGTCATCAAGAAACTGCCAAGGGATTGGTGTGATGTGGAAGATGAAGATGAAGGTCAAGATGAAGCACTTTTACATGATGCACCACTTGGATCAGAAATTGAAGTTCAAGACAATGAGGATACATGGGCTAGGGATGATGTTCCAACTAGAAAAGTTCTTATCGAGATCGACGTAGTCGAAAAACCTGCATAATTTTCTAAATCTAGATGTTTTTATGCACTATGTTAATGTTCAATTGTCTTTTGTAATCACTGAACCTTTAATTAATTAAGTTAATTATCTAGCATTCCTAACTACTTTTTCGTATATGGTAAATTGATTACTTGCTCTGTTAACTTGACAGTTACTTATTGTTTTTCATATTAACTGTGTGCACTCTGTTCTTACTCTAATGTAATTTCCATTTTTAATTATTTTTCAGGATATATGGAAAAATTTATTCATCTCAGATTCCACCATCAGGGTGAATTCCAGAGTACACGATATGCTGGTGGGACAGAGACTGTTGTACATGGTGTCGATACTGAAAAATTTTCATATACCGTACTCATGGAGCATGTCCATGATGACCTTGAATATTCAGAAATTGGAGGAATTTATGTAATGGCAGAGGATTCTGGTGATTGGAAGTTGCTGACGAGTGACTTGGAACTTAATCAAATAGTTCACCAAACTAAAAGCAATGACCATATTGATTTTTACATTGATAATGTCGTTGACATGAGTGTGCATCCAATCAAAAAAATGCAGCCGCATGTGGTTATGAGGCCAAGACCTATAAATCTACTTACAGGTACAATGTTTATATGGTTAACTTCTTGGTATTGGTAACTTCTTGCATATTGTCTAATTTATTTCGCTTAACTATTGTGTAACTACCCTTGCACTTTTGTAGCTAAAAAACCCCCAAAGCGCCAATTCACAACGGCTCATCAACTACAACAGCAGAGGAAGCACACACTGAATCAGAAGGGTTCAGAGAAGTTGCCACAAGATGGTACTCGAAAGTCACCACGACTGAATAAATTGGAAAAATCCATTGATACACCTGTGATGCAGAGACTTACGGCTACCAGAAGAAAATTGTATTGTTCCAGTCCACGGGAAAATGAAACAATGGGAGAAAATGAGGTTCAGGTTAGATGTCTTCAATTTTACCTTTCTTGTTCAATTTTATTATTCCAAAATTTTTCACCTTTCTTATATAATTGTTTCCAATCTTTATATGCAGAGCAAGAGGACCGTCATCCCACCCCCTCCTCCACCTCTAACAGAATATGAAAGAAAAAGGTTAATAAGAGTCAAGTTAAATAATGAAGTTCTTTACACTCTGTTACCTTCACTGTCAGCGAAAGGAAACAGTAATGGATCGAAGAGCAATAGAAATGATGTGGCCCAAGATGTTAGTGCCGATTATGATCCGGGACAGGATGCAGGACATGATGCAAATAGTGACAGTGATGCATCAGTGACTCCACCGAAGGTGTGTCGTAGCTAGATGTTTTTATTTATTCCTTCATTATAACTTGAATTATATTATTTTGTACCTAATTGGTTGTATTTTGCAGGGTAGAAAGAAGACAAACAAGAAAAAGCTTACTCTGGGACGGGCACCAACAACACGTTCCCGAGCCAATTCAACACCCAAGCCTGCAAATGAAGAAGCAATGGAAAAGAATAAGACATGTCAATTTGTGGAATCTGAGATATCTCCACATCCAGATGAAGGACAAGGTTCAATGGATGCTTGGAGGGCTATGCGGAAACGCCAAAGAGAACAATCTGAAAAGGAGAAAGCTCGGGGACAAGAAAAGGCAGGACAAGAAAAAGTTGGAGTAAGTGCAAGTAAGAAGGTTGTCGAGGAAAATATCTTGCCTGATATTGAGGAAGGCGATATGGAAGGTTAGCCTAATATATATATTATTCGTTGCATATCTGTTTATATCTTCAAGTAACATTCACAAAATCTTGCATATCCAGTTCCTAAAAAAATGAGAGGAAAAACCAGGATGGATGCTGTTCACATGAGAAGCTTTGACAAGAGAGTTGTCATCGGGATGAATGACGATTTCCAACCTATTGCAGAAAATGACAAAGTACTATCAGAATTAAGTTCCTACCTCGGAACACTTGCTAAGCGTCGTGTGTCGCTAAGTTATGTTAGTTGGCGCCATGTTTCGAAAAACTTGAGGCAGGCTATGTGGAACCATGTCCAGGTAATTGATGACCACATATCGATTTTTATCGTTACTTGTTATTTAATTAGGTGAGGATGATTTGTTAAAAACTGATTAGGTGTGAGGGTTTTATTTAATTAGGTGAGGATAATTTGTTAAAAACTGATTATGTGTGAGGGTTTTATTTATTTATTTTTATTTATTTTTGTAAGGAACGATATATAATTCCTGATGAGTTGGAAAACTGGGTGCTCGAGACAATTCATTCATGTTGGAAGTCGTACAAGAGTCGAATCAAGGAAAATTATTTTACACCGTATGAAAATGATGAAATGAGGTTGGCTAATAAACCAGATGACATTGCACTCGAGACTTTCAAACTGCTTTTGGAATATTGGAATGATACGAGTGTTCAGGTATATATATACTGATTTTAAGCATTTAGGCTCTCTCGAAAACATAATTACATCATTTTTCATTATTTTCTGTAGGAGAGAGCGAAGAAAAATGCAGCAAGCCGTAAAAAATATGTTGACACTCACACTCTTGGTCCAAAAAGTATTGCACAACGTCGGTATAAGATGGTATGTGATTATTTTATTTAATTTTTTTGTTCGATTTAACTTGTTCATTGTTTCTGTCTAAACTCTAAAGTATAATACCAAAATGTTGCTCATTTATTCCTGTTCATTTTTTTTACTAGAAAAAAACTGCTGTGACAGATGAGCTTGGTGATGCAGAGGTTTGTAATTTGTTTACTTGATTTTCGTGTTCGATTTAACTTGTTCATTGTTTATGTCCAAAGTAATACCACAATGCTGCTCATTTATTCCTGTTCATTTTTTTACTAGAAAAAAAAGCTGTGGCAGATGAGCTTCAACCATGTGATGCATAGGTTTGTAATTTGTTTACTTGATTTTATTGTTTGATTTAACTTGTTCATTGTTTATGTCCAAAGTAATACCACAATGTTGCTCATTTATTCCTGTTCATTTTTTTTACTAGAAAAAAACTGCTGTGACAGATGAGCTTGGTGATGCAGAGGTTTGTAATTTGTTTACTTGATTTTCGTGTTCGATTTAACTTGTTCATTGTTTATGTCCAAAGTAATACCACAATGTTGCTCATTTATGCCTGTTCATTTTTTTTACTAGAAAAATAAAGCTGTGGCAGATGAGCTTGAACCATGTGATGCAGAGGTTTTTATTGAAACTCGGAAGCGAGTTGAAGGATGTATCTACAAGAACAATCCTGAAATAATCACAAAAAAAATTGTAAGTATTTCTGTTAGCCCAACTATATATACACAAGTTCCACTTGAGTCAACTACTGATTTCCTGGTGTTTAGTTAAAAATATGCATGATGAAGCTGCTGGTATATATGTTGTACATAGAGATTAATTGATGAAACCAAGTTTTAATTCAGGATATTATAACAGTAATATCCTTGTTCAAACAAGGATATTGGTTATAACAGGAAAGGTACTAAGGCACTCATTTTTTCAAACAAAGTTCTAGCATAGTACTGAGACTTTAAATTATTTTAAACCCTAAATAATATTTCAAATAAAAGCACTTCAACCTCACACAAAGTTCAGAGAGTCCCAAAAGAGTACAAGAGGCATGGGTTTGCATCTTTATACATTTTCCTGATTCTTCGCCCCACAGTTGATCGTTAGAACATTTGTTACTTGGAAACACTTAAATTTATCAAGATACAGTAAAATCTTTAGAAATCGATAATATCAGGACCGGAAAGAATTCTGTAAACGAACAGAGGCAATTAAATATCCGAGGAAGAAAATACATAGTATCCAATAGAGTACATTAATTTAAGGTGAGGTTTTACTTTACTTTACTGTTTTAAAGTACAAGGATCACAACATTGAGTCACATAGTTCAGGGACTTGGAAAAATAAATCACATATAGTTGAACGACAAACGAATTAATTATCCCAATGAATAATACGTAGTTTTGTTTGTAATTGAATATCTGCCAGCAAGAGTACATACTACTTTTCTGCATTTTATATATTATTTCAGTAATCGATCAGTTGAAATCAAATTAACCAGTTGACTGTTATGTTTTCTTTTGTAGGGCAATATTACCAAAAAACTCACCACCGGAGATACCGCTTCTGATGAGCTTGGTGCAAAACATGGTCCTAATTGGCTAAAAGGAAGATGCTTGAAGTCAGGAATGAGCAGTTCTAATCCGCCAACAGACACATATGTGAAAGAGATGACCACAAGGATTAAGGAAAGCCTCGCTTCTGAGTTGGAGGAGAAAGTGAAGAAAGCCGAGTCTGAAATTGAACAGAAGATGCAACGGAAATTGGCATTTGCACTTAAAAAACTTGGAGAGTCCAACCCGTACATCACAGTTGATGTCGAGAATTTGTGTGCAATTGCTACAAGTGATGCTGATGATGGTACACCTTTCACTGGAGGCAGTAGCTTCTAGTATCACTGTTTTCTAAGTTTAAGCTTCTATCACTACAAGTTTAAGCTTCTATCACTGCTTTTATCTTCTAGTTCGGATGTTAAATTAGTATGTTTTGTTTGGATGTTGAATCAGATTTGTTAAGTTTGTTTGGATGTTGAATCAGATTTGTTAAGTTTGTTTGGATGTTGAATTAGATTTGATAAGTTTGTTTGGATGATGAATGGTATTTTTGGATTGTACCTTTAAAAAGGTCCTGTTAAATTTTTTTTGGGTAAAGTGTTACATTAGCATGTTTAATGTTACATTAGCCTGCTACAATTTTCTATTTAAAAATAGGGTCCTTCAGGTGGGGCCCACATGTTGGTCCTACAGGTGGGGCCCACATGTTGGTCCTACAGGTGGGGCCCACATTTTGGACCTACAGGTGGGACCAACATGTTGGACCTACATGTGGGTCCCACTTTTTTAAAAAAACTGCAGCAGCCTAAGGTAACCGAACATCTGTGTTACATTATGCTATTTTTATGTTACAACAGACCTCTATGGTAACCGAAAAGGCCATGTTACCCTAGGAGTTAAATATGTTAGCATAGGTACCCTAGGGTAACGACGAAATATGTAACATATAATTTATGTTACCCTAGCCCAAAAATGGTTCTATTGTAACATTTTACCACCCTACTGTAACAGAATTTTTGGGTTACAGAAGGCTGTTTATGGCGTAGTGAAATGGGATTGCCAGCAACCTTGTGGGGTGAGGCTGTTCATCACTCGGTGTATGTGTTGAACAGATTACCAACACGTGACTTGTCAAATCAGATGCCATATGAAGCTTGGATGGGTAACAAGCCAAACTTGAGTCACATTAGAGTATTTGGGTGCCTCGCACATATGAAAATTCCTAGTGTTCACACGAAGAAGCTGGATGATAGAAGTATGCAAGTGATAAATCTTGGTAGAGAACCCGGTACCAAGGCTTATAGGGTGTATGAACCTGAGGGTAAACGTATACATGTTACCAGGGATATAGTTTTCGAGGAAACAAAAGGGTGGTCGAGTTTGCAGCAAGGAAAAGTTGATGACTGTGATACAGTACCCTTCTCAGTACCTGAAATTATCGAGAGAAACGAGCCAGTGAATGATGATACAGAACAGTCTTATGGTGAAGAAACGGGGGGAGAAAATTTTGAGACACTACCACATAGTGTTACTAGCAGCACTCGAGGTTCAAGACTATCACAGTCACCTCTGACAGGTGTAAGTTCACACAGGTATGATGACAGTGATGAACCTCAAAGATACAGATTTCTTAGTAATGTGTATAACGATACTGAAGAAATTGGAATGGACCAAGAACTGTTACTTTTGGGAGCTGAAGAATCACAGAATTTTGAACAAGCTGCAAAAGAGAAAAACTGGAGGTTGGCTATGGAAAGGGAGATCGAGTCTATTGAGAAGAATGGCACATGGAAATTAACAAAGCTTCCGGATGGACATAAAGTAATTGATTTGAAGTGGGTGTACAAGTTAAAGAAAGATGCAAATGGAGATATTGTGAAACACAAGGCTCGATTAGTCGCAAAAGGCTATGTGCAAGAGCATGGTGTCGATTATGAAGAAGTGTATGCTCCAGTTACTAGATTGGAAACAGTTCATTTGTTACTTGCACTGGCAGCGAAAAACAAATGGCAAGTGCATCATCTAGACATGAAGACTACATTTCTCAATGGAGACATTAATGAGGAAGTTTATGTTGCTCAACCAAAAGGCTACGTTAAGAAAGTGCAGGAACAGTTGGTGTATAAATTGTTTAAAGCTTTGTATGGCTTGAAACAGGCGCCACGGGCGTGGTACTCAAAGTTACATGGTTGTCTGGAGATGCTGGGTTTCAAACGGTGCCCCTCAGAGCATGCTGTGTACACTCGTCGTGAAAATGAAGATGTGTTGATAATTTGTGTGTATGTTGATGACATTCTGGTGATTGGTACAAATCAGACGAGTATTGAGTTCTTTAAAAAACAAATGAGCAGGAATTTTGAGATGAGTGACTTGGGGCAGTTGACATATTACTTGGGTATAGAGGTTAAGCAGGGAGAAGGTTTCATTGAGTTAAAACAAACTGGATATGGTAAGAAATTACTTGTACAAGCAGGCTTAGCAGACTGCAATCCAACGAAGTACCCTATGGATCCAAAGGAGTAGCTGAACAAAGATGAAGGTGGAAAACAAGTCGACTGCACAGAGTATCGAAGCTTGGTGGGAGGTCTGCGTTATTTAGTGCATACCAGACCTGATATTGCTTACTCAGTCGGAATGGTGAGCAGGTACATGGAGCATCCTACTGTGCTGCACTTAAGTTCAGTGAAGAGGATACTGAGGTATGTGAAAGGGACTTTAGGACTAGGCCTGGTGTAATCACAGACAATTGGAAACAATGTTTTGATAGGGTTTTCTGATAGTGATCTAGCTGGACATGTTGAGGATAGACGTAGTACTGGTGGAATGGTGTTTTATCTGAACGAGAGTTTAATAACATGGGTCTCTCAGAAACAAAGGTGTGTAGCTTTATCCTCCTGTGAAGCAGAGTTCATGGCTGCTACTGCAGCAGCATGCCAAAGTATATGGTTACGAAATGTTTTGCAACAGGTTACTAGTGAACAGATTGGTCCAGTTGTCCTGTATCTTGACAACAAGTCAGCTATTGATCTTGCAAAGAATCCTGTCTTTCATGGTCGTAGTAAACACATTGATGTTCGTTATCACTTCATCAGAGAATGCATTGAGCGTAGAGAAATCATAGTGAAGCATGTGTCTAGTGAAGGCCAACGTGCAGACATTTTGACAAAGGCATTGTCAACAGTTAAGTTTGAAAGAATGAGACAGTTACTAGGAGTCAAGGAGGTGTCCAATGAAGTTTAAGATTAAGGGGGAGAGTGTTGGATTAATCTTAAACTAGTTTTTAATAATATTCGTTTTTATTTTGTGCTATCTCCAGCTGGGAGAGTTTGTTGCTGCTAGAGTGATTGTAGGATGGTTAGTGAAATGAAGATCAATCTAGAGATAGGTTGGTTAGAGTTTGTTTCCTTATTTCTAGGAGTTTAGCTTGTTTCCTTTTCGTTTACTTCCCTATATGTAATCGTTCTTTTCATTTAGTAAAAACCAGAGAGTAATTTTGATTCTCAATATTGTTTTGTCTTGTGTTTTATGCTTGTAATCTGTTAGCTCTTGTTTTATCAAACAACACACGTATATATTACTTACACGTACATTTTTTACCCTAGCAACCATTTTGTAGCCAAACCCTAGACACCTATCAACTTTACCAGTTCACACACTTGTACGTAAATCCATACAAACAAAACCCATACATACCTACATACGCCTCAACGGGTGTCTTAACCTGCAACTTCAAAGGATGGGTCTTAGAAAGCTATACATATATACATGTATATACTTACACATACACACATTACTGTGTCAACCTGCTATACTCCCAAAAGCAAGTATATATATGTACGTACACACTCTTTTTTGCGGAAAATACAATCTTTGAATACACTTTGGTCACAGCTCAAACAAAAACACACAGACTGAGCTCTATACACATACATTCAGTAGCTATAGAAAAAAGAAAGAAAAATTATAGAGCATGTTTACACACCTGGTTTGAATCAGCAAACCGGTGGAGAACGAGGTTACCATCTACGCACTACTTCCCTGCAAGTTCCGTTGATCTCTTTGCTTCGCATGCATATCCAGACCCACCATGCGTTGTTGTTTCTTACTGATGATTTTCAAAAGTATAAGACTGCGACAGTTACACACAATATTCCTGAAGCAACTAGCCATGGCCATCATTACGGAAATACAAACAGAAAAATATATACCTGTTAAAGTGACTGCTTGCTAGTGGATGATTGTTTTTCCACTCCCTTCCCTGCTCACTCCCTCTCATATTTTTCAATTTGAGTAGTTCTTAACAATAAAAGAGGAAAAAGACAACTCACATGTTTTTATATATCAATATAAGCTATGATTGGATGATTTATTCAGTTTTATACATACATGAACTTACTTACACTGTTACACATACAAAACCCACAAACAATTATTTTTGGGTCCCACTACATATTTACTTTCAAATATCTTTTTTCAGTTTAAACTTTAAATGAACAATGACATCAGTAATTTTCATCTTACACTGTACTGTTCTATTATTTGTCCATCTTCAACCAATCAAATTCAAACTCACATTCGATTTAATCCCACAGGTTTTTTTTCATGCACTTCACAAGTACTTCACAGTGGAGCACTGTAGGAAAAACCCATCACCTTTTCTAACCTAAAATTGTTTTTTATTCTTTCTTTTACTGGGCAAAATTCAGACGAGTATTACACAACTCCAACGTGCACAGGTACACGCAATTACAGTCAAACAATTATACTTTATCATGATATTATTTGTTTTATGCATCTATTCGACTATTTGGTCAAAACGTGTATTGTCAGGACACGCTAGCCTGCCTGGATTTGTCCCAGGACCGGCCGACCAGCTCCATGGCCAACACCGGCATGTAAATCTACTGACCGTGCGGTAAGACCCAGTGGATGGGCTTCCCTGCGATACGCAAGATACACCACACCCTGTCTTGGTCAAAGTTTCCACTGTCTCTCCAACACGGCTTTGCATAGGGAGCGGGTGAGGTTCGAACACGTGACCCTTTGGATCAACGCTAGGCCTCGTTTCCACTGAGGCAGCTCTCACACTCCTATTCGACTATTTAATTATGGTGTAACAAGAGTTCAATTATTGGATAGGAAGAAGATCTAGTCATTAATAAATTTTAGAGAATTTTCCAAAAATATTAGGTTTAAAGTTTTTTTTACATGCATATTTATTATTTTAATTGCAAAAATACACTACAACAAATTTGGCCTTTTACGACCGACAACTTACGACGAAACAATTTTTGCGAAGTCGTAAGTAGCACCATACTTACAACAGAAAAGAATATTCGTCGTAAGTTAAGTTAACATACGACGTCGTACCATTTTCTTCTATAATTAAATTTAACTGGAAAATGAATTATTTTTTTTGTAAAAGAATCCTTGTCGTTTAGCAGTGAACTTATGACAGATTCTGTCGTAAGCAGTGAACTTACGACGGAATATGTTCTGTCGTAAGTTAATTATTGTATTTGAATTTAAGTGCAAAATGAATTGTTTTTCTGATGATGGGACGGTGTCGTTTTAGCAGTTAACTTTAGACAGATTCCGTCGTAAGCCGAGAACTTACGACGGAATATTTTCCGTCGTAAGTTCTTTATTGTAATTGAATTTAATTGCAAAATGAATTGCTTTTCTGATGACGAACACTACAAGAAAACTCGGCTAAAATCAACCGGTTAAATTCAACTGCTATAAATTCAACTGTTTCCAGTCGAATTTAGGGTCAATCTTAATTTATTTTTGGTCAGACTTAAATTCGACTAGAAACGGTCGAATTTAAGCAGTCGATTATATATATGCGGTCGAATTTGCCAGTCGAATTTGTTTTGGCACACAGGCGGGAACTATTTTGGTTCAACAAAATTTTTCGCGGCATTAAATTCGATTGGACGCGGTCGAAGTAAATAGCAGTCGAATTTAATTTTGAGCGGGAAAATCCCCGCCTAAATTTTTCTTAATTATTTAAATTTCAAATCACCCGAAACCAGTCGAATTTATAAATCCGACTGCATTCGATCAAATTTATAACTTCGACCAAACCCAGTCGAATTTATAAATTCGACCGAACGAAGTCGGATTTATAAATTTGACTGCTTTCAGTCTTTATTAGTATGAAAATTAATTTTTAAATTTATTCAGAAAATTTAAAATTAATCCTTAAATTATAAAAAAAATTACCAAAATATACTCATAACATGAAATACAAGTTAAAATTTTGTTTACCCACTTATGCCAATTTTTTTTAAAACAAATGTAAATAAAGTGTTGATTCTATATTTGTTAAGAAGTTTGAAAATTTTTAATAAATACTTACCAATTTTAAAAAATTGTGCTTTTTTTATAGTTAGCTTTGATAACATATTGTATTCAATAAAAATGACGAGAGACCATAATAGTGTGACTTCCACAAAAACCTTTACCAATACAACAAAATGTTATTGAATGATTGAAATATAGGGTTTAATGTATAAGTTTAGGGGTTAGTCATTTCATATCTAGGGTTAGTGATTTAGATATTTTAAAATTAAAATTTGAACGATCCAACCGTTCAGATGTTAAGATTATTATATTTTAAAAGTTTGTACAAAAAAATAATGAATAAAAAATGGCACATATTAAATATTATAACGGTCAAAAAAATATGTTGAATTTTTTTTTCGACCAACTACTGTCGTATTTATAAAATTGACCGGAAATTGTGAACTTTGAATGGTAAATTCGAGGGCAAAACCTAGTTCGGCGAATTTAAAAAAGCGACCGAATGTAGTCGAATTTATAAATTCGACGGGGAACATTCGATTTTATAAAGTCGACCGAATCCAGCTGAATTTATAAATTCGACTGGATTTGATCGTTTTTAGCCTTGTCAGATGAATTTATAAATTCGACTGGATTCGGTCAATTTTAGCCTTGTCAGATCTGTTTTAGCAGAACGTCTTCTGCCTCTTTTCTCACTTTCCCCTTTCTAACTTCACTTTCCTTTTCTCAATTTTGCTTCCTTGAAGAGTTCATCTAAATCATGAAGTAAGTATCACTAATCCTTGTAATATTGATGTTTTTTCTCATAATAGATGTTAATATTTGTGTTATTGTATGTTCAAGTATCTTAAATTTGTTGATAAAATTAAAGTAGTAATGACTATACATTGCTTAGTAATGAATTTTGTTTTCAATTAAAGTTGCACACAACTTATACCAATGTATATGAATTTTGTAGATGACATCCGATCGTAGTTGGGTTGGTCATAATTGTTATGATGAATCGAAATACTTAATGGAGAAGTACAAAAATGGGGTGAAAAATTTTCTTGAATTTGTTATTAATCATCGTGAAGAGGAAGATAAAGGACTCATAAGATGTCCATGTCAAAATTGTGGAAATCAATACTTCATGGATCCTAGTGATGTGAGAATTCATTTGTATCTACATGGTATTATGCTTTGGTATACCAAATGGGATTTGCATGGGGAGAAGGATGTGCCACGATTTGAAACCGGAACGAGTTCCGGTAACATCGATGTTGATATGTATGATGCTCGTGATATGCTAAGAGATTTAGTGGATGCAAATAAACATTTTGAGAATTTTGAGGAAGAACCGAATCCAAAAGCAAAAGATTTTTACAATATGGTGGAAAAAGCTTCGGAACCAATTTATCCAGACGATAAGGATTTTACCACATTATCATTTGTAAATAAGCTACTACATTGGAAGCACAAACATAATTGTAGTAACAATGGCTTTGATGATTTGATTCACCTCATTGGATTAGTACTGCCTTCTAATCACAGCTTGCCTAAGACCTATTACGATGTGCGAAAGATGATTAGAGGATTGAATATGGGATACGAAAAAATTGATGCTTGCGAGAATGATAGCATATTGTTTTACAAGGAAAATAACAACAAAACTCACTGTGATACATGCAATACAAGCCGATACAAGGAGCAAAAAGATCCAAACAAAATGAATATCCCGTGAAAGATCTTGTGCTACTTTAATCTTACCATAAGGTTGCAGCGTTTATTTATGAATGTGAAGATCGGATAAAGTGGCTCTTGCGATGATCTATCAGAGTATTCCTGAAGAAATACTCTTCTCTCTCTCTGAAAAAGAAACAAGCAAAGGATGCTTGGGAGGCAATACGGACTGTGTGTCAAGGTGCAGATAGGGCAAAAGTAGCAAAAGTTCAGACGTTGAAATCTGAATTCGAGTCCCTTAGTATGAAGGATACGGAGTTGCTGGATGATTTTTGCTTTAAACTGGTAGGGCTGGTGTCAAACATTCGAGCCCTTGGAGAAGATGTGAAAGAGACCTATGTGGTCAAGAAATTGCTACGTGCAGTTCCTTCTAGATTCCTACAAATTGCGTCCACTATGGAACAATTTGGAAATTTAGAAACGATGACAATGGATGAGGCAATTGGTGCTTTGAAGGCACATGAAGAAAGGATAAAAGGAAATACGGAGGCCGCTGTTGGTCAAGTGTTGTTGACATAAGAAGAATGGGTGAAAAAAGAAGGCAATAGGCTGCTTCTCACTAGAGAGGAATGGCAAAGAAAGATGAATAGAGGTAGTGCTGAAAATAGTTCAAATATGAGGGGTCGTGGCAGAGACAAAAGCAGAATTAGGTGTTATAATTGTCACACATATGGTCATTATGCAGCTGAATGCAAGAAGTCAAAACGAGAAGTGAGACAGGAAGCAATGATGGCAGAGACAGAGGATGACGAACCAGCTCTTTCACTGGAAAAGCATGACGAGAAATGTGAAGAGATGATGCTGAATGAAAAAGGTGTGACTCCAATGATAATGACAGATGGGAAAGAAAAGAAAGCAAGCTCGAATGTGTGGTACCTAGATAATGGAGCAAGCAACCACATGACAGGCGATAAAGAAAAGTTCATGGAGTTAAACGAGGGAGTAACAGGGGCAGTAAAGTTTGGTGATGGATCTACTGTGAAGATTCAAGGAAAAGGCTCGATAGTCTTCAAATGCAAGAATGGAGAAAAACGTTTGCTCAAAGAGGTATTCTACATTCCCTCTCTCTGTAGTAATATAATTAGTTTGGGCCAGCTTTCAGAAGAAGGAAATAGAGTTGTTTTAAAAGGGAATTACTTGTGGGTGTTTGAGAATCAGGGGGGTTTACTTATGAAGGTAAAACGTTCAGAAAATAGGTTATACAAATTGCTTGCAGAAACTTTAAAACCTGAGTGTTTACTGACAAAGTCAGATGAGGTGTCGAATCTGTGGCACATTCGTTTGGGGCATGTAAATCAACTATCCTTATCATTGATGAGCAAAAGAAATATGGTGTATGGCTTACCTAATGTCAGTCAGGCAAAAGAAGTTTGCAAGGGGTGTTTGGTTTCAAAACAAGCTCGAAAGTCGTTCCCTCATAAGGCAACCTACAGTGCAAACAAAGTCTTACAATTAGTCCATGGTGATCTGTGTGGTCCCATAGAACCAACCACAGCAGGAGGAAATAGGTACTTCTTTCTTTTGGTAGACGACTACAGTCGAGTAATGTGGGTATACATGCTAAGGAGCAAAGATGAAGCTCTTGGTGTGTTTAAAAAATTTCGTGCACAAGTGGAGGATGGTGTAGAAAAGAAGATAAAAGTTTTTAGAACTAATCGTGGAGGGGAATTCAACTCAAATGAGTTTAAAGCTTATTGTGAAGACACTGGAATTGAAAGGCATTTTACTGCTCCATATACCCCTCAACAAAATGGGGTTGTAGAGCGCAGGAATAGGACTGTTGTGGAGATGACTAGGTGCTTTCTGAAAGAAACACTACACCATATATGGCCTATCGTAACCCCTACCGGTGAAATGTTACCCCAATATGTTACCCTAGCTATACTACTTACATCCTAAGCTAACATCGTGTTTTTTATGTTAGCTTAGCCAAACATATGATGTTACGGTAGCTATAAAGTGTTAAAGCATGTAACATAAATATGTAAGTGTTACACTAGAGTTGGCCATGACAACTCTTTTCATCTAATTTTTTTTTAAATTCTTTTAATAAATTTAGTTTTTAAAATTAGTTAACCTTTTTATAAAATGAGTTGGAAAAATATTTTATTTCTTAAAATCAATTTTTTTTTTCAAAAAATATTTTTTTTCAGAAATTGTAATTTTTTTCAGAAATTGTAATTTTTTCAGAATTTTTTTTTTAAAATCCTGCTCACAATTTTTTTGTACAGATTTTTTTTTAAATTGTTAAAATTTTTCTCCAATTTTAAAAAAAATTCGAATAAAACAAATTATATAAAAAATATCTAAATTATTATTATTTTTTAATAAATACTTCATGTTATAAGTATTTTAGCAAAAAATTATTTAATAAAAAACACTGTATATTTTGGGGGGATTTTTTGGGGCTGAGCGGGAGGTTTTGGGGTCTAATTTTTGGCTGAGCGGGATACTTTACTTCACTTTACTTTCCCCCAATTCATTTCTCTAACTCTCAGCCGCTTTCCCCCAATTCACTTCTCTCACTCTAACTCTCTCAGTTCTCAATCTCCGCACTTCTCCCGCACTTCTCCCGCACTTCTCTCAATCTTAGTTCTCAGCCTCCGCACTTCTCTCAATCTCAGCCTCGGCGCTTCTCCAATTAGGGCAAGACGAGAATCTCAGCCTACCTTCTCTCCACCCAGCAATTAGGGCTTCCTCCAATTAGGTATTTTTTGTTTGTGATTTATGTTTATGTTTAATTTGGTGTTTTTGTTCTTTTTGTAAACCTATGTGTGTAAGCCTCTATGTAAGCCTCTGTTTTTGTTCTTAATTTTGTGCTTTATTATATGTGCCATTAATATGTTCTGTTATATATGTGTGTGTGTATGAATTAACTAATATGTGTGTGTGTGAATTAACTTGATAAACTTGATTATATATGTGGTTGAATTTGGTAAGATTGTATATTTTCTGCATGTACACTTAGGGTTTCTAGTTTATTCATTTTTGCAATTGAATCGGTGAGTGTGAACTTAAACACTGAGTTATGATGATTTTTTTTGTTGTATTATTAACTTTTTCGTATCGTAAATGTTTGTTATATCGTAAATGTTTGTTATATTGTCCAGCAGATCTATGCTCCGTTGCGATTTTCGTTTATGTTGAATAATGTCCAGTGGTCTTCTGATTAAAATAAAAAGTAGTTATATAAGTTTGCTCCGCATCAACTCGATTGGTGAATCTGCACTCTTTTCTGAATTTTTATGTATTCTTAGTATAAGTTATAATTGCCTAATCTTTTGTAAGCCTAGAGTATACTTATATTTTATGACATTTTGAGTTGTCATACTGTAGTGATGGACGACATGCCTAATATTTGGATAAACCTTCCAAAGTATAGTCAAGAGTATATGATAGGGATAAAAGCGTTTATAAAAAATGCATTCCCCAAAGTGGCCGTAGGTGACGAAATGTTATGCCCTTGCAAGAACTGTAAGAACATCAAGTGGCATGTACAAGATGTTGTCTACGATCATCTTATATGCAGCGGTCCTTTTTCCCTGTATGCAAACTGGATTGTAGAAGTTTCAGAACATTTTGTCCCTGATCGCGCACGTAATGACGAGGATGTAGATATGGAGAACGATATTGATTTTGGAGATAATCTAGTAGAGATGTTGCATTTTACTAATGGACCAAACGCTGATGCTAAGAAATTTAATAGACATCTTGAAGAGGGAAAACTACCCTTATATCTAGGCTGTACAAAGTTTTCTAAGTTAAGTTTCATTGTCCAGCTTTATTCCTTGAAGTGTGTTCATGGAATTACAGAGTCAGGGTTTGGGGAAATACTACAATTGATCAAAGAAGCTTTTCCACAGGCAGACATTCCCCTGTCTTTCAACGCTGCTAAGAATATAATTAGAGATTTAGGTCTCGATTATAAAAAGATACACGCGTGTCCAAATAGTTGTATGCTTTATTGGGGTGAAAATGAAAATGAACAAGAATGTAGAACCTGTGAAACTTCAAGGTGGGTTATGGTTGGAACGACAAGCCCAGATGACAATGAAACGGAGAAGATGCCTCGCAAAGTCCCGGCAAATGTGATGCGATATTTTCCACTAAGGCCAAGGCTGCAGAGATTGTTTATGTGCAAAGACTATTCAAAACTGATGTCGTGGCATGCACTTGGACGTAAAAAAGATGGGAAACTTAGGCATCCTGCTGATGCGGAGGCTTGGAAGAAGATGGATGCACTTTATCCCCTTTTCTCGTCAGAAAATAGGAACATCAGACTGGGTCTAGCATCGGATGGATTTAATCCTTTCCGTTCGATGAACATAAATCATAGTACTTGGCCAATAGTTTTGGTAAATTACAACCTGCCTCCTTGGTTGTGTATGAAGCCAGAAAACCTAATTCTGTCAACGCTTATCTCCGGTCCTGAATCCCCTAAGAATAGCATTTATGTGTACATGCAACCTCTAATAGCCGAGTTGAAAGAGTTGTGGGATGAAGGTGTAGAAACATACGATGTTTCTGTTAATCACACATTCAACTTACGTACAAGTCTTTTATGGATAGCGATTTCCCGGGATATGCAATGTTATCTGGTTGGAGCACGAAGGGGTATTTAGGCTGTCCCGTATGCAACTACGAGACTTCTTCACAATACCTAAAACATAGTAAAAAAGTGTGCTACATGTGCCATAGGAAATTTCTTGATCCAGGACACAAGTGGAGGTTCGATAAAAATAGGTTCGATGGTCAAATCGAGATGGGGAAGCCTCCTGAAATTTTATCCGGAACAGACGTAGAAATATTATTGTCAAATTTTCAAAATGAGTTTGGAAAGAAAAAGAAGGTGCCAGGCAAAAAAAAAGTTAAAAAGGTTAATTCACCTTTCAAGAAGAAGTCGATATTTTTCACTTTGCCGTATTGGAGTCAGAACTTACATCGGCATAACCTCGATGTTATGCATATCGAGAATAACATCTGTGACAGCATACTTGGAACTTTACTGAATATTCCTGGAAAGTCAAAAGACCATGTCAATGCTCGCAAAGATTTGCAAGAACTTGGCATCAGGAAGGAACTTCATCCTATTTTATCAAGTGATGGGAAATACCTTGAAATCAGAGCTGCCATATTTGACATGACGAATGATGAGAAAGATAGATTTTGCTCGGTACTGAAAAATGCCAAATTGCCATATGGTAGTGCATCTAACATCGCTCGGTTTGTTAATACTAAGGAGAGGAAAGTCTCAGGCTATAAGAGTCATGATGCACATTTTGTGTTGCATCATTTATTGCAATTTGCTGTTAAAAAATCACTGAAGCCTGCAGTTGCCACCCCTTTAATCAGATTAAGGGCCTTTCTGAGAGGTGTTTGGAGCAAAGTGATCGACTTAAGTGAGGTGAAGAGGCTACAACAAGAAATTAAGGAAGTACTTTGTCAATTTGAGACAATATTTATACAGGCTTTCTTTGATGTAATGTTCCACTTGTTGGTTCACTTATGCGGTGAACTAGCTTATGGTGGACCAGCACACCTTCGTTCCATGTGGCCTATTGAACGTTATTTATGCAAGTTAAAAAAATATGTGCGAAACAGAAGTAAACCAGAGGGTTCCATCGCCGAGGGTTACCTTGCAGAAGAATGCTTGACATTTTGTTCAAGATTCTTGGGTGACAATGCAGGATCAGGTGATATTACCAAGCCTGGAAAACTTCAAGGTTGTCCAGTAAAGTTGCAATACCATATTGGTACAAGAAAAATTAAAAATGGAAAAGCTATACATCTAGAAGTACCTCAGTGGATGGCAATGCATCGTTATATTCTATTCAACTCTGGAAACAAAGAAGTAAAGGAGTTAATTGCGTAAGTTTCAATTCCTAATTTCCTAACTTAGTTTCTTTATATAATTAGTCATTTTTTTCTAGAATTTTAAACTAGCTACTTTCTGTAGGAAGCATGAAGCTTTGATTGATGGTCAAACAAAGTTGAAAAAATATAAAAGGGGCAAACAACATAGCGATGACTTCTGGAACTGGATGCAGGAAGAGGTTGGCAAAAGAGGGAATATTTCGAAGGAATTAGAAGCGTTTGCAATGGGCCCTAATCGATCAGCTAAGAGGTATAATGGATATGTAATTAATGGGTACAGATACCACACGAGGAACCGGGATGCTAGATGCACAACACAAAATAGTGGTGTTTTTTTGACGTCTTTGACTACCAGTTTTGCAAGCTCAAAAGATGGTAAGCCAAAGGTCGGTGAAGTCAATTACTATGGAGCAATTGAAGAGATAGTAGAACTTGATTATTGGGGAGAATTAGTTGTAGTGTTGTTCAAGTGTTGTTGGTACAAAGAAGAAAAGGATATATATGGGATGACACGAGTGAATTTTAATCGATTATGCCATAAAGCTGATCCATACGTATTGGCTTCACAAGTACAACAAGTCTTCTATGTAGAAGATCCAGTAGAAAAGATGAGGTATAATGTCATCAAGAAACTGCCAAGGGATTGGTGTGATGTGGAAGATGAAGATGAAGGTCAAGATGAAGCACTTTTACATGATGCACCACTTGGATCAGAAATTGAAGTTCAAGACAATGAGGATACATGGGCTAGGGATGATGTTCCAACTAGAAAAGTTCTTATCGAGATCGACGTAGTCGAAAAACCTGCATAATTTTCTAAATCTAGATGTTTTTATGCACTATGTTAATGTTCAATTGTCTTTTGTAATCACTGAACCTTTAATTAATTAAGTTAATTATCTAGCATTCCTAACTACTTTTTCGTATATGGTAAATTGATTACTTGCTCTGTTAACTTGACAGTTACTTATTGTTTTTCATATTAACTGTGTGCACTCTATTCTTACTCTAATGTAATTTCCATTTTTAATTATTTTTCAGGATATATGGAAAAATTTATTCATCTCAGATTCCACCATCAGGGTGAATTCCAGAGTACACGATATGCTGGTGGGACAGAGACTGTTGTACATGGTGTCGATACTGAAAAATTTTCATATACCGTACTCATGGAGCATGTCCATGATGACCTTGAATATTCAGAAATTGGAGGAATTTATGTAATGGCAGAGGATTCTGGTGATTGGAAGTTGCTGACGAGTGACTTGGAACTTAATCAAATAGTTCACCAAACTAAAAGCAATGACCATATTGATTTTTACATTGATAATGTCGTTGACATGAGTGTGCATCCAATCAAAAAAATGCAGCCGCATGTGGTTATGAGGCCAAGACCTATAAATCTACTTACAGGTACAATGTTTATATGGTTAACTTCTTGGTATTGGTAACTTCTTGCATATTGTCTAATTTATTTCGCTTAACTATTGTGTAACTACCCTTGCACTTTTGTAGCTAAAAAACCCCCAAAGCGCCAATTCACAACGGCTCATCAACTACAACAGCAGAGGAAGCACACACTGAATCAGAAGGGTTCAGAGAAGTTGCCACAAGATGGTACTCGAAAGTCACCACGACTGAATAAATTGGAAAAATCCATTGATACACCTGTGATGCAGAGACTTACGGCTACCAGAAGAAAATTGTATTATTCCAGTCCACGGGAAAATGAAACAATGGGAGAAAATGAGGTTCAGGTTAGATGTCTTCAATTTTACCTTTCTTGTTCAATTTTATTATTCCAGAATTTTTCACCTTTCTTATATAATTGTTTCCAATCTTTATATGCAGAGCAAGAGGACCGTCATCCCACCCCCTCCTCCACCTCTAACAGAATATGAAAGAAAAAGGTTAATAAGAGTCAAGTTAAATAATGAAGTTCTTTACACTCTGTTACCTTCACTGTCAGCGAAAGGAAACAGTAATGGATCGAAGAGCAATAGAAATGATGTGGCCCAAGATGTTAGTGCCGATTATGATCCGGGACAGGATGCAGGACATGATGCAAATAGTGACAGTGATGCATCAGTGACTCCACCGAAGGTGTGTCGTAGCTAGATGTTTTTATTTATTCCTTCATTATAACTTGAATTATATTATTTTGTACCTAATTGGTTGTATTTTGCAGGGTAGAAAGAAGACAAACAAGAAAAAGCTTACTCTGGGACGGGCACCAACAACACGTTCCCGAGCCAATTCAACACCCAAGCCTGCAAATGAAGAAGCAATGGAGAAGAATAAGACATGTCAATTTGTGGAATCTGAGATATCTCCACATCCAGATGAAGGACAAGGTTCAATGGATGCTTGGAGGGCTATGCGGAAACGCCAAAGAGAACAATCTGAAAAGGAGAAAGCTCGGGGACAAGAAAAGGCAGGACAAGAAAAAGTAGGAGTAAGTGCAAGTAAGAAGGTTGTCGAGGAAAATATCTTGCCTGATATTGAGGAAGGCGATATGGAAGGTTAGCCTAATATATATATTATTCGTTGCATATCTGTTTATATCTTCAAGTAACATTCACAAAATCTTGCAGATCCAGTTCCTAAAAAAATGAGAGGAAAAACCAGGATGGATGCTGTTCACATGAGAAGCTTTGACAAGAGAGTTGTCATCGGGATGAATGACGATTTCCAACCTATTGCAGAAAATGACAAAGTACTATCAGAATTAAGTTCCTACCTCGGAACACTTACTAAGCGTCGTGTGTCGCTAAGTTATGTTAGTTGGCGCCATGTTTCGAAAAACTTGAGGCAGGCTATGTGGAACCATGTCCAGGTAATTGATGACCACATATCGATTTTTATCGTTACTTGTTATTTAATTAGGTGAGGATGATTTGTTAAAAACTGATTAGGTGTGAGGGTTTTATTTAATTAGGTGAGGATAATTTGTTAAAAACTGATTATGTGTGAGGGTTTTATTTATTTATTTTTATTTATTTTTGTAAGGAACGATATATAATTCCTGATGAGTTGGAAAACTGGGTGCTCGAGACAATTCATTCATGTTGGAAGTCGTACAAGAGTCGAATCAAGGAAAATCATTTTACACCGTATGAAAATGATGAAATGAGGTTGGCTAATAAACCAGATGACATTGCACTCGAGACTTTCAAACTGCTTTTGGAATATTGGAATGATACGAGTGTTCAGGTATATATATACTGATTTTAAGCATTTAGGCTCTCTCGAAAACATAATTACATCATTTTTCATTATTTTCTGTAGGAGAGAGCGAAGAAAAATGCAGCAAGCCGTAAAAAATATGTTGACACTCACACTCTTGGTCCAAAAAGTATTGCACAACGTCGGTATAAGATGGTATGTGATTATTTTATTTAATTTTTTTGTTCGATTTAACTTGTTCATTGTTTCTGTCTAAACTCTAAAGTATAATACCACAATGTTGCTCATTTATTCCTGTTCATTTTTTTTACTAGAAAAAAACTGTTGTGACAGATGAGCTTGGTGATGCAGAGGTTTGTAATTTGTTTACTTGATTTTGGTGTTCGATTTAACTTGTTCATTGTTTATGTCCAAAGTAATACCACAATGCTGCTCATTTATTCCTGTTCATTTTTTTACTAGAAAAAAAAAAGCTGTGGCAGATGAGCTTCAACCATGTGATGCAGAGGTTTGTAATTTGTTTACTTGATTTTATTGTTCGATTTAACTTGTTCATTGTTTATGTCCAAAGTAATACCACAATGTTGCTCATTTATTCCTGTTCATTTTTTTTACTAGAAAAAAACTACTGTGACAGATGAGCTTGGTGATGCAGAGGTTTGTAATTTGTTTACTTGATTTTCGTGTTCGATTTAACTTGTTCATTGTTTATGTCCAAAGTAATACCACAATGTTGCTCATTTATGCCTGTTCATTTTTTTTACTAGAAAAATAAAGCTGTGGCAGATGAGCTTGAACCATGTGATGCAGAGGTTTTTATTGAAACTCGGAAGCGAGTTGAAGGACGTATCTACAAGAACAATCCTGAAATAATCACAAAAAAAATTGTAAGTATTTCTGTTAGCCCAACTATATATACACAAGTTCCACTTGAGTCAACTACTGATTTCCTGGTGTTTAGTTAAAAATATGCATGATGAAGCTGCTGGTATATATGTTGTACATAGAGATTAATTGATGAAACCAAGTTTTAATTCAGGATATTATAACAGTAATATCCTTGTTCAAACAAGGATATTGGTTATAACAGGAAAGGTACTAAGGCACTCATTTTTTCAAACAAAGTTCTAGCATAGTACTGAGACTTTAAATTATTTTAAACCCTAAATAATATTTCAAATAAAAGCACTTCAACCTCACACAAAGTTCAGAGAGTCCCAAAAGAGTACAAGAGGCATGGGTTTGCATCTTTATACATTTTCCTGATTCTTCGCCCCACAGTTGATCGTTAGAACATTTCTTACTTGGAAACACTTAAATTTATCAAGATACAGTAAAATCTTTAGAAATCGATAATATCAGGACCGGAAAGAATTCTGTAAACGAACAGAGGCAATTAAATATCCGAGGAAGAAAATACATAGTATCCAATAGAGTACATTAATTTAAGGTGAGGTTTTACTTTACTTTACTGTTTTAAAGTACAAGGATCACAACATTGAGTCACATAGTTCAGGGACTTGGAAAAATAAATCACATATAGTTGAACGACAAACGAATTAATTATCCCAATGAATAATACGTAGTTTTGTTTGTAATTGAATATCTGCCAGCAAGAGTACATACTACTTTTCTGCATTTTATATATTATTTCAGTAATCGATCAGTTGAAATCAAATTAACCAGTTGACTGTTATGTTTTCTTTTGTAGGGCAATATTACCAAAAAAACTCACCACCGGAGATACCGCTTCTGATGAGCTTGGTGCAAAACATGGTCCTAATTGGCTAAAAGGAAGATGCTTGAAGTCAGGAATGAGCAGTTCTAATCCGCCAACAGACACATATGTGAAAGAGCTGACCACAAGGATTAAGGAAAGCCTCGCTTCTGAGTTGGAGGAGAAAGTGAAGAAAGCCGAGTCTGAAATTGAACAGAAGATGCAACGGAAATTGGCATTTGCACTTAAAATACTTGGAGAGTCCAACCCGTACATCACAGTTGATGTCGAGAATTTGTGTGCAATTGCTACAAGTGATGTTGATGATGGTACACCTTTCACTGGAGGCAGTAGCTTCTAGTATCACTGTTTTCTAAGTTTAAGCTTCTATCACTACAAGTTTAAGCTTCTATCACTGCTTTTATCTTCTAGTTCGGATGTTAAATTAGTTTGTTTTGTTTGGATGTTGAATCAGATTTGTTAAGTTTGTTTGGATGTTGAATCAGATTTGTTAAGTTTGTTTGGATGTTGAATTAGATTTGATAAGTTTGTTTGGATGATGAATGGTATTTTTGGATTGTACCTTTAAAAAGGTCCTGTTAAATTTTTTTTGGGTAAAGTGTTACATTAGCATGTTTAATGTTACATTAGCCTGCTACAATTTTCTATTTAAAAATATGGTCCTTCAGGTGGGGCCCACATGTTGGTCCTACAGGTGGGGCCCACATGTTGGTCCTACAGGTGGGGCCCACATTTTGGACCTACAGGTGGGACCAACATGTTGGACCTACAGGTGGGTCCCACTTTTTTAAAAAAACTGCAGCACCCTAAGGTAACCGAACATCTGTGTTACATTATGCTATTTTTATGTTACAACAGACCTCTATGGTAACCGAAAAGGCCATGTTACCCTAGGAGTTAAATATGTTAGCTTAGGTACCCTAGGGTAACGGCGAAATATGTAACATATAATTTATGTTACCCTAGCCCAAAAATGGTTCTATTGTAACATTTTACCACCCTACTGTAACAGAATTTTTGGGTTACAGAAGGCTGTTTATGGCGTAGTGAAATGGGATTGCCAGCAACCTTGTGGGGTGAGGCTGTTCATCACTCGGTGTATGTGTTGAACAGATTACCAACACGTGACTTGTCAAATCAGACGCCATATGAAGCTTGGATGGGTAACAAGCCAAACTTGAGTCACATTAGAGTATTTGGGTGCCTCGCACATATGAAAATTCCTAGTGTTCACACGAAGAAGCTGGATGATAGAAGTATGCAAGTGATAAATCTTGGTAGAGAACCCGGTACCAAGGCTTATAGGGTGTATGAACCTGAGGGTAAACGTATACATGTTACCAGGGATATAGTTTTCGAGGAAACAAAAGGGTGGTCGAGTTTGCAGCAAGGAAAAGTTGATGACTGTGATACAGTACCCTTCTCAGTACCTGAAATTATCGAGAGAAACGAGCCAGTGAATGATGATACAGAACAGTCTTATGGTGAAGAAACGGGGGGAGAAAATTTTGAGACACTACCACATAGTGTTACTAGCAACACTCGAGGTTCAAGACTATCACAGTCACCTCTGACAGGTGTAAGTTCACACAGGTATGATGACAGTGATGAACCTCAAAGATACAGATTTCTTAGTAATGTGTATAACGATACTGAAGAAATTGAAATGGACCAAGAACTGTTACTTTTGGGAGCTGAAGAACCACAGAATTTTGAACAAGCTGCAAAAGAGAAAAACTGGAGGTTGGCTATGGAAAGGGAGATCGAGTCTATTAAGAAGAATGGCACATGGAAATTAACAAAGCTTCCGGATGGACATAAAGTAATTGATTTGAAGTGGGTGTACAAGTTAAAGAAAGATGCAAATGGAGATATTGTGAAACACAAGGCTCGATTAGTCGCAAAAGGCTATGTGCAAGAGCATGGTGTCGATTATGAAGAAGTGTATGCTCCAGTTACTAGATTGGAAACAGTTCATTTGTTACTTGCACTGGCAGCGAAAAACAAATGGCAAGTGCATCATCTAGACATGAAGACTGCATTTCTCAATGGAGACATTAATGAGGAAGTTTATGTTGCTCAACCAAAAGGCTACGTTAAGAAAGGGCAGGAACAGTTGGTGTATAAATTGTTTAAAGCTTTGTATGGCTTGAAACAGGCGCCACGGGCGTGGTACTCAAAGTTACATGGTTGTCTGGAGATGCTGGGTTTCAAACGGTGCCCCTCAGAGCATGCTGTGTACACTCGTCGTGAAAATGAAGATGTGTTGATAATTTGTGTGTATGTTGATGACATTCTGGTGATTGGTACAAATCAGACGAGTATTGAGTTCTTTAAAAAACAAATGAGCAGGAATTTTGAGATGAGTGACTTGGGGCAGTTGACATATTACTTGGGTATAGAGGTTAAGCAGGGAGAAGGTTTCATTGAGTTAAAACAAACTGGATATGCTAAGAAATTACTTGTACAAGCAGGCTTAGCAGACTGCAATCCAACGAAGTACCCTATGGATCCAAAGGAGCAGCTGAACAAAGATGAAGGTGGAAAACAAGTCGACTGCACAGAGTATCGAAGCTTGGTGGGAGGTCTGCGTTATTTAGTGCATACCAGACCTGATATTGCTTACTCAGTCGGAATGGTGAGCAGGTACATGGAGCATCCTACTGTGCTGCACTTAAGTTCAGTGAAGAGGATACTGAGGTATGTGAAAGGGACTTTAGGACTAGGCCTGGTGTAATCACAGACAAGTGGAAACAATGTTTTGATTGGGTTTTCTGATAGTGATCTAGCTGGACATGTTGAGGATAGACGTAGTACTGGTGGAATGGTGTTTTATCTGAACGAGAGTTTAATAACATGGGTCTCTCAGAAACAAAGGTGTGTAGCTTTATCCTCCTGTGAAGCAGAGTTCATGGCTGCTACTGCAGCAGCATGCCAAAGTATATGGTTACGAAATGTTTTGCAACAGGTTACTAGTGAACAGATTGGTCCAGTTGTCCTGTATCTTGACAACAAGTCAGCTATTGATCTTGCAAAGAATCCTGTCTTTCATGGTCGTAGTAAACACATTGATGTTCGTTATCACTTCATCAGAGAATGCATTGAGCGTAGAGAAATCATAGTGAAGCATGTGTCTAGTGAAGGCCAACGTGCAGACATTTTGACAAAGGCATTGTCAACAGTTAAGTTTGAAAGAATGAGACAGTTACTAGGAGTCAAGGAGGTGTCCAATGAAGTTTAAGATTAAGGGGGAGAGTGTTGGATTAATCTTAAACTAGTTTTTAATAATATTCGTTTTTATTTTGTGCTATCTCCAGCTGGGAGAGTTTGTTGTTGCTAGAGTGATTGTAGGATGGTTAGTGAAATGAAGATCAATCTAGAGATAGGTTGGTTAGAGTTTGTTTCCTTATTTCTAGGAGTTTAGCTTGTTTCCTTTTCGTTTACTTCCCTATATGTAATCGTTCTTTTCATTTAGTAAAAACCAGAGAGTAATTTTGATTCTCAATATTGTTTTGTCTTGTGTTTTATGCTTGTAATCTGTTAGCTCTTGTTTTATCAAACAACACACCAGTAGTACGACTAAAACAAATAAAGTATTAACATAAATAAACACATGTTTGAGATTATCTTTCCAACAGTGTCTAGACAGTAAACACTAGTTGTAGATTTCAGTCACACATATATCTAGTAAATTGAATTAGAAATAAGTGTCCATTTGATCTCCTAGCAGCTCCATTGAGTACTCTTAGATAATTATCTGTATAACATTAGGCTGATTAGGTGTTTGGAGAGCCAATAGCCATTTATTAAGTGTGACAATGCACTTATTGCTAATTAAGCTATACACTAACTAGTCTCTGGAGTTACAAGTGAGTCAATGTAGTTATCACGGATCAAGTATTACACTACAAGGATTTTTGCTTTAGACAACAGGCAAAACGTGTTGTCTGAATGTACCAAAAACTGTTGACTATTGAGAAGCCGTCTGATACACACCTCAGACAACACACAGCAAATGTTGTGTGAAAGTAAAAATCACCTGAAAAGTGTTGTCTGATACCCAGAAACAACAACACTTCTTTGGAAACCTCTTGTCAAAGCTCCAATAACATAACACTTTTTAATGAATATATTGTTGTTGTTAAGCAGTAAAGACAACGGCTTTTAAAAGAAAGCCTATTGTTTAAGTGCAAAAGACACAATCTTTTACTTGATTAGGGCTGTTGTTGTATGTCATTACAGACAATGGTTTCTTAGCAAAAACAATTTGTAAGAATTCCAACACACAACGCTTTATTCCTTCAAAATGCTTGTGTTTATTGTAGTCATACAATGGGTTTTTTTTATGTATTGTATGTGTTCTCTTTAAACAACGGTTTTTATTTGTGTTTCTTGTAGTAGGACAATGGTTTTTTCTTTTTATGTGTTGTATGTCCATAGAATAGACAATGATTTCTTGAAACATGTCTATTGTCCGATTATAATTTCTACAAGTATTTCTAAAAGATGATAACATTGGCTAATGATAAATGAAACACTTTTATTTACAAATACAGTATTATCAACTAACAAATATTCATAACAAAAACTACGTACCAATCAATATGGCATCAGAAACACTAATATCAATCTTTGGCCCATAAAATGCCCCATCCCCTTCATCAATCCGATACGATGCTTTTAAAGGTAAGTACGGGTATACATCTAAAAGGGATACAGAAATAATATGAGCCAAAAAAAAAATCATGAATAAAAATAAATTGATATTGGCCGTGATACTTCTTCCACCTTATGAATAACATGGAAATATCAGAAAATAGTCCAGACTCATAAAATAGGTTAGGATGCAAGTTTATGAAAATACACATCTTAACAAGTGATTGGTGTTCAAGTGAATATGATGTTTTAGATACTACTCTACATGGGTCCATACGCACAGCGTCTACCACATACCACTAAATGCTTCTTGATATTTGCTAAAAACCCACCGTCCATAACATTCTGAACTTGTTAACAGCTGTACTACATAGGCAAGTTAAAGAAGAGAAATGCTCTCAAACAACTACTTTGATTAAACCATACGATGGATAAAAGCAAACTAGAAAAGACTCTTATCCATTAGATATTATTTTTCCAGCAAATGCAATCTTAAGATAAACAATTCTTATAGCCACAAATCGATTCTACATTATAGGATTTCACAATTACAACGATTACAACAACTGTAACCAAAATCAGCTTACCTCAGGTTTGGTATATGATATAAGATCGATGTTGGCGTATTAAAATGAAAGAACAAACCAAAGCTATCAAGATAGAGCGGATTGCAAAGATCTGTAACCTCCATCGCTGAAAGCCCAAGTTCTCGCAATAAAGTGACATAAAGGGTACCTGTAGAAAGCTTGTCAAGAGGAGAATAAACAGGGTTCATGTCTGTGAGAGAGGTGAGTACTTGAGAGAATGGGAGTGAGGTAGGCGTTTGTGTTGGTGTGTGCGAGAGATAGAGATATAAGAGTCACGGAGAGGCGTATGGAAAAAAAGAGGGGGAAGTGAAATTGGCTAAGGGGGAATTTAGGTTTAGTGAAATTTCAAGAAACAGGGAGGGAAAAAAGATGAGGAAAATTTGGCTAAGGGGGGAATTTGTGCGCCATTAACATTTTCAATGTGTTATTTGATTTCATTTTTTGATTTTTTAAATATTTTTATATAAATTCTAATTTTATTTCAATTTTATCAAATATTTATTTGATTTCAATTTTAAAAATTTAAATTTTACATTTATTTATGTACTAATTTTAGTGTTGGGAAAAAATAATCGAAAAATAAAAAGATCGGGTTGCACGAGATTTTAAAAAAAATAGTAAAAGTGATGTTTCTTTTAACAAGGCACGATCCACATTCACTGAATAAATTTTTTGAATGATTTCTTCGATGATCCAACCGTACGAATGTTAATAAACACTCATTTTAGTATTGGGAAAAAATAATCGAAAAATAAAAAGTTCGGATGGTAAGCTATTTTAACAAAAAAGTTGTAAAAATGATACTTCCTATAACAGGCACGATCCAGATTCACTGACTGATTTTTTTTAAATGATTTCTTCGACGATCGAACCGTACGAATGTTAATAGACACTCATTTAAATGTTGGAAAAAAATAATCAAAAAATATAAAGTTCGGGTTGCTCGAGATTTTAACAAAAATGTAGTAGAAGTGATGCTTCCTGTAACGGGGCACGATCCAGATTCACTGAATGATTTTTTTTAAATGATTTCTTCGATGATCCAACCATGCATACGGATGTTAATAGACACTCATTTCAATGTTGGAAAAAAATAATCAAAAAATAAAAAGTTCGGGTTGCTCGAGATTTTGACATAAATGTAGTAGAAGTGATGTTTCCTGTAACGGGGCACGATCCAGATTCACTGAATTATTTTTTTTAAATGATTTATTCGATGATCCAACCGTACGGATGTTAATAGACACTCATTACAATGTTGTGAAAAAATAATCAAAAAATAAAAAGTTCGGGTTGTACGAGATTTTAACAAAAATGTAGTAGAAGTGATGCTTCCTATAATGGGGCACGATCCAGATTCACTGAATGATTTTTTCGATGATCCAACCGGACAGATGTTAATAGACACTCATTTCAATGTTGGGAAAAAATAATCAAAAAATAAAAAGGTCGGGTTGCTCGAGATTTTAACAAAAATGTAGTAGAAGTGATGCTTCCTGTAACGGGGCACGATCCAGATTCACTGAATGATTTTTTTAAATGATTTCTTCGATGATCCAACCATACGGATGTTAATAGACACTCATTTCAATGTTGGGAAAAAATAATCAAAAAATAAAAAGTTCGGGTTGCTCGAGATTTTGACATAAATGTAGTAGAAGTGACGTTTCCTGTAACGGGGCACGATACAGATTCACTGAATGATTTTCTTTTAAATGATTTATTCGATGATCCAACCGTACGGATGTTAATAGACACTCATTTCAATGTTGGGAAAAAATAATCAAAAAATAAAAAGTTCGGGTTGTACGAGATTTTAATAAAAATGTAGTAGAAGTGATGCTTCCTATAACGGGGCACGATCCAGATTCACTGAATCATTTTTTTTAAATGATTTTTTCGATGATCCAACCGGACAGATGTTAATAGACACTCATTTCAATGTTGGGAAAAAATAATCAAAAAATAAAAAGGTTGGGTTGCTCGAGATTTTAACAAAAATGTAGTAGAAGTGTTGCTTCCTATAACAGGGCACGATCCAGATTCACTGAATGATTTTTTTTAAATGATTTCTTCGATGATCCAACCTTACGGATGTTAATAGACACTCATTTCAATGTTGGGAAAAAATAATCAAAAAATAAAAAGTTCGGGTTGTACGAGATTTTAACAAAAATGTAGTAGAAGTGATGCTTCCTATAACGGGGCACGATCCAGATTCACTGAATGATTTTTTTTAAATGATTTTTTCGATGATCCAACCGTACGGATGTTAATAGACACTCATTTCAATTTTGGGAAAAAATAATCAAAAAATATAAAGTTTGGGTTGCTCGAGATTTTAACAAAAATGTAGTAGAAGTGATGCTTCCTGTAACGGGTCACGATCCAGATTCACTGAATGATTTTTTTTAAATGATTTCTTCGATGATCCAACCATGCATACGGATGTTAATAGACACTCATTTCAATGTTGGAAAAAAGTAATCAAAAAATAAAAAGTTCGGGTTGCTCGAGATTTTGACATAAATGTAGTAGAAGTGATGTTTCCTGTAACGGGGCACGATCCAGATTCACTGAATTATTTTTTTTAAATGATTTATTCGATGATCCAACCGTACGGATGTTAATAGACACTCATTTCAATGTTGTGAAAAAATAATCAAAAAATAAAAAGTTCGGGTTGTACGAGATTTTAACAAAAATGTAGTAGAAGTGATGCTTCCTATAATGGGGCACGATCCAGATTCACTGAATGATTTTTTCGATGATCCAACCGGACAGATGTTAATAGACACTCATTTCAATGTTGGGAAAAAATAATCAAAAAATAAAAAGGTCGGGTTGCTCGAGATTTTAACAAAAATGTAGTAGAAGTGATGCTTCCTGTAACGGGGCACGATCCAGATTCACTGAATGATTTTTTTAAATGATTTCTTCGATGATCCAACCATACGGATGGTAATAGACACTCATTTCAATGTTGGGAAAAAATAATCAAAAAATAAAAAGTTCGGGTTGCTCGAGATTTTAACAAAAATGTAGTAGAAGTGATGCTTCCTGTAACGGGGCACGATCCAGATTCACTGAATGATTTTTTTAATTGATTTCTTCGATGATCCAACCGGACAGATGTTAATAGACACTCATTTCAATGTTGGAAAAAAATAATCAAAAAATAAAAAGTTCGGGTTGTACGAGATTTTAATAAAAATGTAGTAGAAGTGATGCTTCCTATAACGGGGCACGATCCAGATTCACTGAATGATTTTTTTTAAATGATTTTTTCGATGATCCAACCGGACAGATGTTAATAGACACTCATTTCAATGTTGGGAAAAAATAATCAAAAAATAAAAAGGTTGGGTTGCTCGAGATTTTAACAAAAATGTAGTAGAAGTGTTGCTTCCTATAACAGGGCACGATCCAGATTCACTGAATGATTTTTTTTAAATGATTTCTTCGATGATCCAACCGTACGGATGTTAATAGACACTCATTTCAATGTTGGGAAAAAATAATCAAAAAATAAAAAGTTCGGGTTGTACGAGATTTTAACAAAAATGTAGTAGAAGTGATGCTTCCTATAACGGGGCACGATCCAGATTCACTGAATGATTTTTTTTAAATGATTTTTTCGATGATCCAACCGTACGGATGTTAATAGACACTCATTTCAATTTTGGGAAAAAATAATCGAAAATTAAAAAGTTCGGGTTGTACGATATTTTAACAAAAATGTAGTAGAAGTGATGCTTCCTATAACGGACACGATCCAGATTCAAAATCGACACCATGATTTTTTCAATGCTTCCTATATCTGTATTACTTGTGACAATGTGCGCTTGCGTGATTTTGTGTTAACAATTCACATGATTTAATATGAACTTCATTGTTTGCAATTGCATGATTGATACCTCCGTGCTTTCTAGTAAAAAATATCATCAAAAAGTAATAATAATAATGCGGGAAAAAATAGGTCAATATTATTACGTTTACATATAAAGTTTCACAAAAGAACAATATAAAAGTAGGTGACATGAAAGCAATGAAAAACTTAACAACGGGGGTAGTAAGTCAGAATTATTACAAGGGAAGTACAAAGAGAGTGAGAAGAATGTTTGTACATGTGTGAAATATACTTTTACGGTTACAAAAAAAACAAGCAATAAATATCACACACTCTTCATCTTCATGAATACTGATGCATGGTTATAATGTAGATATTTTGCTTCATATTAATCCTCATTATCCTTGTTTTATGATGCGTTGATCCTATATAAATAATATTAATTGTTATTTAACTTATATGGATGCTAAGTGGGTACTTTTTATGTTTGTAGAAGTTTCCAAAGGAGCAAGGTGTTGAGACAAGAAGGCATGCTGAAACAAGACAAAACGTAGAGAAAATGGGTCCTGAGCTTAGGCTCCGGGGCCCTGAGCAGATCAGAATTTTTTACATTTTGAAGTCAGAGGCCCTGAGCCTCGCACTCAGGGGCCTTGAGGGAAGTTGCAGCAAGCTCTGGGGGCCTGAACATCACATTTAGGGGTCCTGAGCTGGACGAAAATCGACTTGTTTACCCAATTATAATTTGTTTTTGGTTGCCTTGTATGACTTTAAAAAGCCCATCCAAATATATATAAACATATGTATTAGGTTTTAGAGAGAGAGGTACCATAGATAACCATATTAGAGACATAGCCACGTAGAGATATTGATAGAGAGAGAGGGGAGAGAGACACTTTTGAGAGAGGATTAGAAAGGAAGGATTGAAGGGATTCCATCCAAGCTGTAGCATCCCAAAATCCGGGGTACAGATCGGGGCTACTAACCACAAACAACTGCAAACAATCCTGGATATTTACAACATATAATGGTAAAACCCCTTAACCAAGATCGCATACAGGTTATGGTATGAAACAAACTACCAAATTATATTATTACAATCCAACCTCAGAATAAAAATATTATACAATTTTTATGAATAAATTACAATTTTTATGAATAAATAAAATCACTGTCTGACTACATATCCAACCTTGACAATTCCCAATCCATTATTCGAAAAAAAATCCATAACTCGAACGTCTCCTCTCACTGCTTAAAGAGCAATACCAACTGACCACTAGGTTCTCTGATTATCTCTAACAACTGGAGAAATAAACAAAAGAAAGAGTGAGCCAACAATGCTCAAAAAGTGTAAATAGTGATAACAATTTCAATAACGATGACAATTCTGATAAACAAAGGAGTTTCATCTCATTCTATGAAAGAATCAGTTATATCAACTTTTCGATTGCCACGAGGGACAATAATTCACCATTCATAAGGTGCATCAAGAACTAGAACTGGCAAGAGTTCTGATATCAAAATATTATTAAAACAGACTTCCAAGGAGTCAAGAACTAAACATCTCAATCGCTGAGTATAGATTAGAATTGGATTTTTTTTTTTTAAAAAAAACATCAAGGTTAGGCTGCTGATCAGTCACGCACTAACCCCGGACAAACGCACACATCAATGTCCTTTAATGGATCCACGGCACACATTGGCCTTAACATCTGACCACGAATCTGGTCTCCCCGAAGGGACTCCTCTGACCATAATATGGTCTCCCCGAAGGGACATCAAAAATATTCCAATTCTAACCCAACTGCACTAGGGGTCGGAAAAAATCGACAACCCTTAACACATCAATCAACTAGAAACTCACGTTCCAAAGCAACAATCCATGATCCAAGAATTAATAATGAATTCAAGATCAACAGGTGTCGACAAGTTCGACACGATAAATGGGGTAATAAATAAATAATATCACAACAGATCTCGACAAGTTCAATAGAATAATTTGAATGGTAGATCACATCTTCATGATATTTAAAGAAAGTTTCACTTGATCAAGAGGTGAAGGGAATATTTGAAATATAATCAACAATAATTGAGACTACAAGACAACGATTATCATTAAGTGCTAAACATCTAATTAAGTTCCCAACACATGAAAAGGTTCGAATCAATATAGACGAGTAAAACAGTTTAAACATCTACTTGTAAAAATAATTACCGGATGATCAATTTCAAATTAGTTTGAAGAAAACATTCCTTGAAAAAAATATTTATTGAGGGAAAATCATAAATCATACTCAGGAATTATATTAAAAGATTTTTTTTTATAAAGTCTTAAATTCTTGGATTCCCCCTGTTTTTTTTTAAAAAAAATATCATTTAATTACTTTTGAAGAATATAAAATAGTACACGACCGAGGAATCCGGTAAAATACCATGTATTAAAATATTAATAAAAATGAGGAATATTTAAATAAAGTAATTTTTAAAAGAATCAACCTGAACGATAGGTATGGAAGAATCTGATAAAATATCAATTATTGGAATATTATTAAAGATTAGGAATATTTATTTAAAATAAATTTAAAAGAATCAACACCTGAACCATAGGCGTAGGGAATGAACAGTTGTAAAATAATTTGTGAATAATTATTTGAATATTTGTTGAGGGAAAATGTCACTTGAAAATAGAAGTAAGGGGTATAACCCTAGAAAAACGGTTTGGAAGAAACACCTTAAAAGTAATAGGAACGGGTTCACATCATTCAAAACAAATATAAAGTGTATAGAAGCTTGCGAGAAGGAATTCGAAAGAATAGATAAATAATACAGGAAGGTTCATATCACTCGAACGATAAGTGAGGGAAACACTTGCCTCGATTCATTGAGTTCCTGATTTTCCCATCGATCCTCAACTCGGTTTCATGACAGCCTTTAGTTGCTAGCCTTTTATTTGGCCCTACTCCCTTCTCCTACTTCGTAACTCAACAATTTCCACGTCCATTCACCCATCGGCTTTGATACTCGTCCTTCTGTTCGTCTTTCAGATTACCCGCGCACTGTCCTTGGCCAGGTTTCCTATATACAGGTAAAGTACAATTTAGTACTCCTCAGATTTTCTACTTACAATCAATAACTTATCACCTAATTTCTACCCCAACGTTAACTGTAAAAATATGCAACCAAGTCGCCACATAAATAGCTCGACAAAATATATACTTAACTCCTCGCATGACCACTTATATTATATCCTTTGTCAGGCAACCTCAAAATAGAATCGTCTCCTAAGTTTTAGTTGCCAACAACCTTGCAAGCTATATGACGCTTAAATAAAAGTATCGCTAAACAGTAACTATATAATACATTGCATACTAAATCTGTACCCAATTATCGTCAATTAATATTAACTATATACACATTTACCACAATCAAGTAATTACGACTAAAATTACTTACACATAGAATTGCCTGAACATACATATAACCGTTCAAACACTTGAACTAAGGCATGATAACATTTACTACCTTACTTCCCTCACTTCAACTCCCCACCATTTTCTTTCTTTCTCAGCCAATTAGACCTTTCACTATAAATAGACACCCACACGCTCAAGCATACACACCACCAATACTATAACCTTTTTGTCTCTTTTACTCTTCCTCTTTTCTTCCACACCAGATATACACACCCTCATTAGCGTTTATTCACGGCTCCCACACATGCTGTCCGCACCCACAACCCCTTTTTGTACCATTTTAAACCAATACAAAACTCATTCATTTTACCCAATGTCTTTGTCTCCCTCTGCACCTACTGCACTCCCCAACAACACATACATCATCACCTCCCTCGTCTTCTATATCTCCTTATATCCACCTTCTAACATCACAGCCCCAAAACAAATGCACTACAACCCCTTACTCACACACCCATCAATCTTCTTTTCCCCATCCCGAAACCTTTCTCAGTCCTCTCTCTACCTTGCCCCGTAAATACACTTGCAGACACCATAATACCCCTGCTCCTCTTACGCTTCACCACTCCCATACCATACTAAACTACCCCATTCATAATGAACACACCTGGTCAGGTTGTCACCTACACGGTTATACCATACACCCACATGTCACCCCTTCTCGAGTGACTCCTACACCACCTCCCATACTCTCATCCGCCCTCCTCAAATCCACATACCTACACTTTGTATACACTCTCATCTCACAGCCACCACACACACCAGTACACTTCAACCAACCCAACTACACAACCTGCAACAACTACTACTCACACAACCACAAGAAAACAGAGAAACCAGCGGACAACAAGACTCGACCGACACCCAACCTTATACACTGCATACAATCTCCCTCGACTCCATTGCCCTACACCTGCACAACTACGCACCTCACCAACATCACTTTGTTCCTTACGCACCAACCTGCTACCCCATATGCGCCTTCTTTTCTCCTCTCCACTTAATTTCCTTCCAGCTTCGTTCCTTATACCCCTGTCTCCTTAGAACAAAATCAGGCTCCACCAGCAACTACCACAGCACCACAACACTCGAATTTTACAACTATACAGCCACAATCAGTTAACACCCACACACACAAACACCTTACACACATACGCACACCATAGTAACTACAATACAGAGCACACACCCTCTATTTTACTCCAACTCGCAACACAGCATCGCCACAAACCAGAGCAAAACGTACAGAAGGGAGAGAGATTTAGTGCAATTCTGAAAGATATCGAGAGGGATAGATTGAGAAGAGATATATGGTAAGAGAGATAGAATTAATTGGGAAAGAGTTCAAGAAATTTCTAGAGAGACCGAGAGATAAAAAAAACAGAGAGCACTGCCATTTTGGGGAAATCTCAGTTTAGGGATTGAATAATAAAGGAAATTGGGTAATTTCAAAATGCCCAAACTAATTTAAACCAACTAAATAGCACTCAATAATTCAAAATTAAATAGAACATTTGCAAAAATTTAAACATACATTTTTTAAAATATAAAATACAAAATTACGAACGACCACATATTTTCAAAATAATTTTAGGATCAAAAATGAATTAAATATGAATTTTACAAGTTTTGATCTTTTAAATACAATATAACCCGTAAAATCATTTTAAAATACCACCACACCCAACTTAATTCCCCCAAAAATTTTAAAAACTCAATAAATACATAAAGAAAATATTTCAAAAGAGTTCATGATTTTTAATCCCTCCGATAATTTTATATAATTGACAGAGGATAAAAATACCTGATTTAAATATTTTTAAATCCTTAAAATACAAATAAAAACACATAGACTTTCACAGCACACACAAATCATCACGTAAACACATAATTACTACTCCACCGATATTCCACCTTTACGACAATATTCACATAATATAATTCATAATTTATATTAAATAAAAAAAATATTAAATTCGAAATTTTCTATGTCGTTATATCCTTCCCCCCTTCATAGGATTCTGTCCTCAGAATCAATCCTAAGGACTCAAATAACAGTTTTGATCTTCTCAACATCTTACTTTCACTTTCCAGGTTATATCTTTCAACTCTAGGATTTCCCCAATACCAACTCATACCTTTATTAGCTCATTCCAGGAACCCTCAAATTCCGAAATAACCTTAAACTTTGGTTTCCGAGTCTTATTAACTCTAAACGTTTATCACACGTGAATGAATATCTTTTTTTTTCCGAAAATCTATATGACTTTTTCACATAATGAACTATACCCTGCGCCAAAACTATGTTACCACGCCAATCCTTCACAATAATACGACCGTGCAGTTTGCTTTAATTTATAACGACCTACACTTGGTATAACTCCCACGCTTTACGTATTACCACACAATTTCAATTAGAACTTCGAGAAAGGAATCTCAAGAAATCCTCCGATCGCTTCCACTCCACTTTTCAAGTACTATGCTGATCAAGAAGGGAATAATTAAGAAGTTTCTTTCTTTCTTTAGTCCTATACTTTTACCGAGTACCCAATCTGGAAACTTAACATCATTTCGTCCATTCTCAGTCGCATCCTTGCAATCGAATACTATAACCAAACACATACGTCCTTAGATGCACATCAAGCATAATTTAATTAACAACTCGATTCTCACCCTTATAAAGTATTCTGGTTTGCTAAGTCTTTTGAAGTATAGCCCTGATTATTTGCAGCTCTTGGAAGCTAATATACCTGTCATCTCGACTATGACTTCACTCAATACAAGAACAAAATTGAGTTAACCAATCTATAAAATTAATTCTCCTGAGATGAAAACCTCACTTGATACTAACCATGAAACAATTCTTACTCCAACAATTCTTAACAAGCTCCCGCTTTTATCAACATGCGTATTCAACTTAAAATGCTTCACCAATTATTTACATATCCTAAACGAAACCTTACTCAGATAAAACTTTGGGAAAAAGAATATCAAGAATTCCTCAATCAATCTTACTCCTCTTTCGCGTGCAATGTTACTCGAGAAGGGAATAATCGAAAAACTTCTATCCATCCTTCATCTCATTGTTTTACCATGAAACCATTCTGAACTGATGACCATTTTCCTTAAATCATATATATATACCTTATTCGCAGCACACCATTCCGCATCTCCCAAAATCAACTTTCGAATCATAGCTTTGTGTACTTGACGAGTTTTCGAATTTTAACTTTACACGCTACATCTTCAACATTTAACACCACTTGCATTAACCAGAAAAATCACGACTTTTGAAATTCACATTAAGATCCTTGTGCCAAATTTTCTTCCTTTTCTTGGAAACTCTTAAAATCGCTCTTGATTGATTTGCATACGCTTCTTGAGTCTTCGATCATCTTGATATGTGATCTACGATCATATTAAATTCTTCGTCCGAATGTCGTTTGAAATCTTATTCATTGGAATATGCTTTGACTTAATTGTCTTCTTTCCGATATCTCCTTATACAAAACAACTCCATTTCCTTGGTATAACAACTTCTTGATTTGCTTAATCGTTAAGACCTCAATGTCTGCTTTCGACCTCAAAACACCGCCTTTATCTTTCTCAATGTCAAAATCTCTTTTTTTTTTCTTTCTCGTCATCACAATTTGCTCACATTTCGTTGTTAGGAAATAAATCTAATCCTGAATTATATTTAACTTTTTTTTTTAACTTTTTTTTCCCACCACCATCCACTTCTTACTAACCTCCTTCATAACCATTTTAAATTTCTAGATTCTTAATAGTTATAAAAGCAATCCTTCCACTCTCTTCATAAATTTCCCCAAGATTGATATGATATTATTCTTGACAAAAACTCCCATCTTTCCGAGCTCATAACATATAGCTTTTAACTTCTGACTCGGCTTCTTGTTACCACACTACCCTTCTGGTTACAGCCACAACTTCCCATATTTATCTTAATAAAATCTCTAGGGATTCTACTCCCGAAATCCTATTTTCTGATCATGGGATCTCGTTAATTTCTGCTAATTCTCATTCTGTAGGCAACTACGGTGCCCTTTCTTTTCTAACTCCACATCTTCAGGATTCCACATTCTTTTCTTAACTAAATTTTATACATCTACTATTTAATCACTTCTTGAAACTTTCTGGTTTCTCTGCCTCCTTATTGACATTTTATTCCATCCTTGATAATCATGACTTTCTACACTGGCCTGCATTAGTTATTTACTCCACATACTCACCTTACCCCTCATTCAGTCCTGATTCTTCTTGATACATCTTACAAACCATTCTGTCTCACTTCACTCTGCTCTATCCAAGTCATCCTTCTTGTTTCTCACATCTTATGATATTCTATCTACTGTCTTTGCCCTTCAATAGATGTCCAAAATAATCTTTCTTCAGCATTGAATATCTCACACCCAACATCTTCGTCACCATTCTCCTTTAGCCCTTTAACTATATCTGCAACCATGTGCTCTTATTTACTACCTTTTTCCTTTATTCAATCCTCATTAGCCTTAAATGTTGTCCAGGTGTTATCGATCCAATAAATATTTCAATTTGACATGACATATCTGTCTTAGTCACCAAATTCTTAAACTTGCATAACCAATTCTTCGCCCATGCAGTTATAATTCTAGCATTTAAGACGTCGTCACGCCCGTCTTCGCGTTTCTTCATCATTAAGAATTTTTGGAAACATCTAATTTCTGATAAAGGAAGTCAATAAAATGAATGGCATCAAGTATAAATATACACTGAGTTTATTTGATAAAGCTTTTACAAAGGAGTTCAACCGAGAGATCAATATGATCTTTGAACTATTTTCAGGTTGCATTTGTCACTTGGTCAACCACCACAGTACTTAAAGATGGCCAGTCTTTAGTACCTTCATGACAAACACAATCAGTGGCGTCCCACTGGACTTCTATCACAAAGATAAGATGTCCCTGAATCCCTATCTGCATAGGTTGTTCATCTCAGCTGGAATAGAGAAAATCAAGCATTCATGAAAAGGGGAAGGGATTCAAGAGTTTCAAAAAACTTCATGTAAAATTGAATCAAGCATTCTCTGGAAAATATAGTTATTTCAGAAAGAAATGGGATTGAATTCGAATAAATCTGACATATAAAGCTCATTACCAATTGATAAATAGAAGACTTTCCAATAGATGCATCAACAATTGATCAAGCAAACATTCAAGAAATTCCTAATTATCCATAACCTCACTCTTGTCGACTAAGCACTAATATACTTAGCTGCCAAAACCGGCCTGACAATAATGAGTTGAATAAATAAGAAGATCTCAATTCATTCTCGATTTTGGATCGTCACTGCGCAATGAATGCCTCAGCAACGATACCAACCGAGAATTAATTTACGACGATTCAAAGAAAGAATAGGAAATTTCTTTAGGCAGTAAATTTGAACGAATCAATGATTAGGGGTACACGGCTACGCTTAACTTCCGATCCTTGCTAAAAATCGCTTCCCACTTCGTGCTCATAACCTTCTCGTATTCTCTCCGCAACGTTCACATCGTATCTAATAGCGTAGAAAAGTTCTAAAATACACGCGAAAATCTCAAGATAACGTCCTCTAGACTAGTAGCTCCAGCTGCCCGCTTGGTTTATGCGGTTTCCGGTTCGCTGTCTCGCTTTTAGCCAAATCCTTCAACGATTCGAACTTCTACTCGCACGATATGCCGAAAGACCGTTCACCATCACAACGCTTGCCGAAGTATCCTTTCACGATCCTGATCCTAATTTGTTCTATCTAACGTCCATCTCACACACGTGTACCCACCCATCCTAAATGTTTCAGTGACCATAACCTGTAGCTCTGATACCAACTTGTAGCATCCCAAAATCCGGGGTACAGATCGGGGCTACTAACCACAAACAACTGCAAACAATCCTTGATATTTACAACATATAATGGTAAAACCCCTTAACCAAGATCGCATACAGGTTATTGTATGAAACAAACTACCAAATTATATTATTACAATCCAACCTCAGAATAAAAATATTATACAATTTTTATGAATAAATAAAATCACTGTCTGACTACATATCCAACCTTGACAATTCCCAATCCATTATTTGAAGAAAAATCCATTACTCGAACGTCTCCTCTCACTGCTTAAAGAGCAATACCAACTGACCACTAGGTTCTCTGATTATCTCTAACAACTGGAGAAATAAACAAAAGCAAGAGTGAGCCAACAATGCTCAGCAAGTGTAAATAGTGATAACAATTTCAATAACGATGACAATTCTGATAAACAAAGGAGTTTCATCTCATTCTATGAAAGAATCAGTTATATCAACTTTTCGATTGCCACGAGGGACAATAATTCACCATTCATAAGGTGCATCAAGAACTAGAACTGGCAAGAGTTCTGATATCAAAATATTATTAAAACAGACTGCCAAGGAGTCAAGAACTAAACATCTCAATCGCTGAGTATAGATTAGAATTGGATTTTTTTTTTTTAAAAAAAACATCAAGGTTAGGCCGCTGATCAGTCACGCACTAACCCCGGACAAACGCACACAGCAATGTCCTTTAATGGATCCACGGCACACATTGGCCTTAACATCTGACCACGAATCTGGTCTCCCCGAAGGGACTCCTCTGACCATAATATGGTCTCCCCGAAGGGACATCAAAAATATTCCAATTCTAACCCAACTGCACTTGGGGTCGGAACAATCGACAACCCTTAACACATCAATCAACTAGAAACTCACGTTCCAAAGCAACAATCCATGATCCAAGAATTAATAATGAATTCAAGATCAACAGGTGTCGACAAGTTCGACACGATAAATGGGGTAATAAATAAATAATATCACAACAGATCTCGACAAGTTCAATAGAATAATTTGAATGGTAGATCACATCTTCATGATATTTAAAGAAAGTTTCACTTGATCAAGAGGTAAAGGGAATATTTGAAATATAATCAACAATAATTGAGACTACAAGACAACGATTATCATTAAGTGCTAAACATCTAATTAAGTTCCCAACACATGGAAAGGTTCGAATCAATATAAACGAGTAAAACAGTTTAAACGTCTACTTGTAAAAATAATTACCGGATGATCAATTTCAAATTAGTTTGAAGAAAACATTCCTTGAAAAAAATATTTATTGAGGGAAAATCATAAATCATACTCAGGAATTATATTAAAAGATTTTTTTTTATAAAGTCTTAAATTCTTGGATTCCCCCTGTTTTTTTTTTTTAAAAAATATCATTTAATTACTTTTGAAGAATATAAAATAGTACACGACCGAGGAATCCGGTAAAATACCATGTATTAAAATATTAGTAAAAATGAGGAATATTCAAATAAAATAATTTTTAAAAGAATCAAGCTGAACGATAAGTATCGAAGAATCTGATAAAATATCAATTATTGGAATATTATTAAAGATTAGGAATATTTATTTAAAATAAATTTAAAAGAATCAACACCTGAACCATAGGCGTAGGGAATGAACAGTTGTAAAATAATTTGTGAATAATTATTTGAATATTTGTTAAGGGAAAATGTCACTTGAAAATAGAAGTAAGGGGTATAACCCTAGCAAAACGGTTTGGAAGAAACACCTTAAAAGTAATAGGAACGGGTTCACATCATTCAAAACAAATATAAAGTGTATAGAAGCTTGCGAGAAGGAATTCGAAAGAATAGATAAATAATACAGGAAGGTTCATATCACTCGAACGATAAGTGAGGGAAACACTTGCCTCGATTCATTGAGTTCCTGATTTTCCCATCGATCCTCAACTCGGTTTCATGACAGCCTTTAGTTGCTAGCCTTTTATTTGGCCCTACTCCCTTCTCCTACTTCGTAACTCAACAATTTCCACGTCCATTCACCCATCGGCTTTGATACTCGTCCTTCTGTTCGTCTTTCAGATTACCCGCGCACTGTCCTTGGCCAGGTTTCCTATATACAGGTAAAGTACAATTTAGTACTCCTCAGATTTTCTACTTACAATCAATAACTTATCACCTAATTTCTACCCCAACGTTAACTGTAAAAATATGCAACCAAGTCGCCACATAAATAGCTCGACAAAATATATACTTAACTCCTCGCATGACCACTTATATTATATCCTTTGTCAGGCAACCTCAAAATAGAATCGTCTCATAAGTTTTAGTTGCCAACAACCTTGCAAGCTATATGACGCTTAAATAAAAGTATCGCTAAACATTAACTATATAATACATTGCATACTAAATATGTACCCAATTATCGTCAATTAATATTAACTATATACACATTTACCACAATCAAGTAATTACGACTAAAATTACTTACACATAGAATTGCCTGAACATACATATAACCGTTCAAACACTTGAACTAAGGCATGATAACATTTACTACCTTACTTCCCTCACTTCAACTCCCCACCATTTTCTTTCTTTCTCAGCCAATTAGACCTTTCACTATAAATAGACACCCACACGCTCAAGCATACACACCACCAATACTATAATCTCTTTTGTCTCTTTTACTCTTCCTCTTTTCTTCCACACCAGATATACACACCCTCATTAGCGTTTATTCACGGCTCCCACACATGCTGTCCGCACCCACAACCCCTTTTTGTACCATTTTAAACCAATACACAACTCATTCATTTTACCCAATGTCTTTGTCTCCCTCTGCACCTACTGCACTCCCCAACAACACATACATCATCACCTCCCTCATCTTCTATATCTCCTTATATCAACCTTCTAACATCACAGCCCCAAAACAATTGCACTACAACCCCTTACTCACACACCCATCAATCTTCTTTTCCCCATCCCGAAACCTTTCTCAGTCCTCTCTCTACCTTGCCCCGTAAATACACTTGCAGACACCATAATACCCCTGCTCCTCTTACGCTTCACCACTCCCATACCATACTAAACTACCCCATTCATAATGAACACACCTGGTCAGGTTGTCACCTACACGGTTATACCATACACCCACATGTCACCCCTTCTCGAGTGACTCCTACACCACCTCCCATACTCTCATCCGCCCTCCGAAAATCCACATACCTACACTTTGTATACACTCTCATCTCACAGCCACCACACACACCAGTACACTTCAACCAACCCAACTACACAACCTGCAACAACTACTACACACACAACCACAAGAAAACAGAGAAACCAGCGGACAACAAGACTCGACCGACACCCAACCTTATACACTGCATACAATCTCCCTCGACTCCCTTGCCCTACACCTGCACAACTACGCACCTCACCAACATCACTTTGTTCCTTACGCACCAACCTGCTACCCCCCTATGCGCCTTCTTTTCTCCTCTCCACTTAATTTCCTTCCAGCTTCGTTCCTTATACCCCTGTCTCCTTAGAACAAAATCAGGCTCCACCAGCAACTACCACAGCACCACATCACTCGAATTTTACAACTATACAGCCACAATCAGTTAACACCCACACACACAAACGCCTTACACACACACGCACACCATAGTAACTACAATACAGAGCACACACCCTCTATTTTACTCCAACTCGCAACACAGCATCGCCACAAACCAGAGCAAAACGTACAGAAGGGAGAGAGATTTAGTGCGATTCTGAAAGATATCGAGAGGGAGAGATTGAGAAGAGATATATGGTAAGAGAGATAGAATTAATTGGGAAAGAGTTCAAGAAATTTCTAGAGAGACCGAGAGAGAAAAAAAACAGAGAGCACTGCCATTTTGGGGAAATCTCAGTTTAGGGATTGAATAATAAAGGAAATTGGGTAATTTCAAAATGCCCAAACTAATCTAAACCAATTAAATAGCACTCAATAATTCAAAATTAAATAGAACATTTGCAAAAATTTAAACATACATTTTTTAAAATATAAAATACAAAATTACGAACGACCACATATTTTCAAAATAATTTTAGGATCAAAAATGAATTAAATATGGATTTTACAAGTTTTGATCTTTTATATACAATATAACCCGTAAAATCATTTTAAAATACCACCACACCCAACTTAATTCCCCCAAAAATTTTAAAAACTCAATAAATACATAAAGAAAATATTTCAAAAGAGTTCATGATTTTTAATCCCTCCGATAATTTTATATAATTGACAGAGGATAAAAATACATGATTTAAATATTTTTAAATCCTTAAAATACAAATAAAAACAAATAGACTTTCACAGCACACACAAATCATCACGTAAACACATAATTACTACTCCACCGATATTCCACCTTTACGACAATATTCACATAATATAATTCATAATTTATATTAAATAAAAAAATATTAAATTCGAAATTTTCTAAGTCGTTATACAAGCCTTAAGTGATTCTTCAAGTTGTATTTTTTTAACTCTCTTCTATTTGTAACAATGATTTTGCCCATTAATATATGTTTGTTTTCTTTATCTAGCATGGGTAACTAATTCTCTAATCCGATGATTATGTAGTATTCGTTGGTGATATATGCTTGTTTGATTGTGATACGAATTCTCTACTTTTGCTAATCTATCATTGTGGGCTTAACCCAATAGATGGAGTAGCTATCCTTTAAATTGTATTCATATAGAGATTATGATGAATTGGGAGATAGTCATATTTCTTGTTCATGATTTGGTAGACATGGTTAGATAAGAGACTTTTGGGATTAATAAGAGAACTATGAAACTTGTAATTATTAGGTCTTAATAGTTTATAATTGTATTTCAATTGATCATGGGAGTGACTTTTGAGATATGGTGTGTCTAGTTTTTGTGTGGGTTATTGGCGGTGTAGTAGTGGTAGTATATTAAAAAAAATATTTTTTAAAAAAATTAAAAATTAAAAATCACAAAAATAATTCTAGCTTTGTGAAGATTACCTGTTGTAAGTTAGCTTAATGTACCCATGCATGCTATAGGAATTTTGTGTTCTTGACACTTTTGATTGAGAAGTGATATGATTTGTTCTTGTGCACATATACACTAGCAAGTTGAAGTTAGTAGACTTATTGAATGTTGTAAATGAATAAAAGGACATGAATATGTGCAAGATGATTTTGTTTGCATGCTCTGAGTACAAGTAGATGCATTAGAGAGACTTTTTACTTAGGATTAATTAAGTTTTGCCACCAAGTGAGCTTTTGAGCCTATATGCATATTTTTGCATTTTATATTTGTTTTCTTGAGTGTCCACATGTTGTTTGCATTGCTAGCACTTGTTTGAGATCTTTCTTGAAACGTATGACATATTTGATGATAACATGATAAAGGCATTTAGGGATAACCTTTTATTTTCTATATTACCACACCATTTATACATGATCAATTAGTTAATCCGTTGAGCTTAATCTTATTTTTTTCGGCGACACACCACATTACTTGCCTAGCCTTTTTTTTATTGGCCTTACTTTGACTTGAACCCAAATTTTCAAAGGCTAGTAGAGTGTTTGAGGGAATAGAGGGTGTGCAATGGGGGGTTTATTGATGGTCATTACTTTGGGAAAATATGGGTTTGGTTGTTTGCTTGTTAGTCGAATTTTGTAAGAATATCGTGGGATCATTGTACCTATTTAGATATTAGTGTCTTAGCTCTCGGGAAAAAAATAAGAAGAAAAAAAAAAGCAAAAAAAAGAAAAAAAAAAGAGAAAAAATAAACAAAGGAAAAAAAATATTTATATGAGAGCATACTTATATTTTTTTGATCCCTATTTGTTCGACTATTCAAGTTATTTGTTAATTGAAGATAAAAAAATCCAAGTGTGGGGATGATAGATATGGAGTTGAATGATTTATGTTGTTGGGTACTAGCTTTTGACACTTCACCTTCTTTGGCTTTACTTGACATACCTTCTCTAGCCCCTTACAACCCGGATAAAGACCTTTTTATTATCATCATTGATGTATGTTGTGTTAAAGTTAGATTGATACAAAATGTCAAGCATGCTTATGATTTTGTTGGAATTGAGTGATACACTTACCCTTTCTTCTTGAGTGAATATTCTTTTGTGAGTGAAATGTGAGTAATTACTTGTTTTTTGCATATAAGATCCCAAGTTTTGACTCAAAGATGTATTCTTGTGTGCTTAGCATGGTTACCAACTTATTCTTACACTTGAAATGGACTTTTGAGAAGTTATGCATATTCTTTGACTAGACTATGACTACGCCATATATGGGCATCCGCACTATTGTAACGCCCACTTTGTGTTACATTAGAGGTACTTTTTTTGACCTACTGCAACACTGTTGAGATTGTGTTACATTACCTGTGAAGGTACTGTTGCAGTAGAACATGTACTGTTGCAATAGATTCGTTGTGTTACAGTAAATGAATGAACATGTGGGTCCCACATAAGTGTTGCATTTTCAAGAAGTAGTGTTACATTTTCTGAAATTAGTGTTACATTTGAGTGATACAGGTGCCACGTTGGACAAACTGGCACGTGGGTCCCACTGCCACGTGTCACGTGGGGCCACTACCACGTGTCACATGGGACCACAGCCTACCACGTGTCAGGTGGGCACCACTGCCATGTGTCATTTGTGGGTCAGACTCCGCCACGTGGCAGGTGGTCCCCATTGACACGTGTCAATTGTGGGTCCCACAGGTACCACGTGTAATGTGGGCCCCACACTACCACGTGTCATGTGGGCCCACTGCCACGTGTTAGGTGAGTCCCACAAGTGCCACGTGTCAGTGTGGGTCCAACACTGACACGTGTCATGTGGACCCCACTGCCCCTGTCATGTGGGTCCCACAGGTGCCACGTGTCTACTTTACCTCATATTAAAAAAGAAATTGATGTTAGGGATTGGAACCCTTGACCTCACTAGTAGAAAAATGGCCTTTTATGTCAGTTAAAAAGGTCTTATACGTCGGTTAAATGGCGACGTATGGGCTGGCGACGTATAAGATCAGAGTCTTTTTCCAAGACACATGACTTCTATTTCACCATCACAACCACTTCATCTACACTTACACTTGGTTAATTTACTCCATTATTAATATATAACCTTTGCACCTTAGGTTTTATTTATTACTACTAAATTATTAGAATAATTTTAATTCTTTATATATGTTAATTATATTATATTATTCACTGAAATAAATTTTATATATTAGGTTGAATACAATTCTATTTTATTCATGGAAATAGATTTTATATATTATATGTTAATTCTTTAATTATTTATATATTAGGTTCCGGTCAAAGTGATAGATGACCGTTCAATTAGCCAATCAAATAAAAAAAAATTCTAAAATTTTGGGAATAATATTAAATATGATGGATCTTGATTCCCGTATGGTTGGGTGGTCGAGAAATATTTTTTAAAAAATTGAATCCTTAAACCCTGACGAAACCCTGTTTAGGGATTCCGGTCAAAGTGATAAATGACCGTTGAAATACCCGATCAAAAAATTTTTTTTTCTAAAATTTTTGGAATAACATTAAATATGATGGATCTTGATTCCCGTATGGTTGGGTGGTCGAGAAATATTTTTTAAAAAATCGAATCCTTAAACCCTGACGAAACCCTATTTAGGGGTTCGGGTCAAAGTGATAGTTGACCGTTGAATTACCCGATCAAATAATTTTTTCCCCTAAAATTTTGGGAATAACATTAAATATGATGGATCTTGATTCGCGTATGGTTGGGTGGTCGATAAATATTTTTTAAAAAATCGAATCCTGAAACCCTGATGAAACCTTATTTAGGGGTTCCGGTCAAAGTGATAGTTGACCGTTGAATTACCCAATCAAATAATTTTTTTACTAAAATTTTGGGAATAACATTAAATATGACGGATCTTGATTCCCATATGATTGGGTGGTCGAGAAATATTTTTTAAAAAGCGAATCCTTAAACCTTGACGAAACCCTATTTAGGGGTTCGGGTCAAAGTGCTAGTTGACCGTTCAATTAGCTAATCCAACAAAAAAAAATATAAAATTTTGGGAATAACATTAAAAATGATGGATCTTGATTCCGGTACGGTTGGGTCATCGAGAAATATTTTATAAAAAATCGAATCCTTAAATCCTGACGAAACCCTGTTTAGGGGTTCCGATTAAAATACTAATTGACCATTGAATTACCCAATCAAATAAAAAAAAATCCCAGAAATTTAGGGAATAACATATAAATGATGGATCTTGATGCCCGTAAAGTTGGTCTTCGAGAAATATTTTTAAAAAAATTGAAACCTTAAACCAAATTATTTAAAAAAATACTTTATTGGCAAAAAAATAAAAAAAAGGGGTAGCAGATTGTTTAACTATTATATATAATCTAAAATATACTGCAAATTTTTAATTTATACTTTGTATAAATATATATGATATTTGTTTTATTTTTATATTATAGATATGTAAATAAAAATTAAGATATTTCATTTCCCGAGATGAAAAATGGGGCGGTCTTTTTCCCCCCCAAATGAAAACTACAACTTTTCATTTCCCCCCAATATACACGCAGTTTTCCCCCCTTTCCACTTGAACGAAATTATTACGAGCTTAATTTCCCCAAACGAAAATTACCTACTCTCTCTCTATTGTCTTACATCTCTACTCTCTCTCGATCTCAATTCACAGCTCGAAGGAAGCTGGAAGAACTCTCTGTTTATCAAAAAACCCTCCTCTCTTTGTCTTTTCTCCTCCCTTCTCTCTTCTCTTCTCTTTTCTCTAAATCTAATTTGTTTTTATCATTAAACATTGTTGAAGGAAACTCGATGGACTTCCTGTGTAGTGCTTGGTCTTTACTTCCCTATGACTTCAATATGAATGTCCTAAACTTATGGTTGATCTATGTACTTGTGCGGATTGTCTGAAAATGTACCACATAATATTCAATTATCGTAATTTTCGACCTTAGCATTTACTACATATGAAAATGTTGTGAATTGAGCTTTATGACGTTTCATCACTCATATATTTTGGCTATTTCTAACACACAGGGTAGAGGATGTTCATTGCGAAAACAAAATGAGTTTCCTGTTGTTGCTTCATCTTCTATGTATTCAGTAATAAAGAAGGTCATCCAAGCATGCCCTGAAGCTTTGTCGAATTTTTTATCACCGAAATAAACAAAAGACGTGTGATTTTCGAAGCCCAACCATCACTCCTGGCGCAAATGGTGGTTCTACAAGTGGTCTTTTGGAAATGATACCAGTAACGATGTTGAGTAGGTCACACAGGTCTACTGCAGTTTGATAATTCGAATGTGCCCTGGTTATGACTATTAATATCCTTCATGTCAAAAAATAGAGTATACGTATTCTTTGTGCCTGATCGAATCTGATGTACTGTGGCAACTTATAATTTTTTTGATAAATTGAAATTACGTTTTGACATTTTAAGTAATCATAGTCCATGATTCTACAGTGTCGCAGATAGAGCCTATAGGCATCTGGTGGTCAAGCTCTTACTTTCGGAGGAGATGTTTCCAAAGAAGCAAATGTGGAATCAGTGATAAAAGTAGTGAGTGGATGCTTGTTTATTATCTGCGTTGCTATGCTAGTTTGGTCGATTTCTATGTATAGTTTCTTATGGTTTTTTGTTTGGATTTTTATGGAGATTATTTTGTACACGGAACAATATGTAGATTCATTCAACGACACGGACCACTATCGATCTTGGTTCAATTCTTGGACATTAAGATGACAATGTATATCCAAAACTCTATGATGCAGCATGGTAGGTTCCTTCAAAACTAAAGCCCCCTGCAGGTTCATTCTTTTTTTTTTTACTTACTGGCTTCTCGTCATCCTCGTTACAAGCCGATGCCATGTTAATCGTTGAAGCCCCGGTTATTTGTGTTAATAAAAACCCAAAATCCCGTGTTTAGATATAATTATTCGTCCTCCACGAATAATAAAATCCCCTCCTTCTAGCGCCAAGTGTTGTTGGAGAAATTTTGTAATAACACGAAATCGGAGGTTTGCTGAAATAGTAGAGCGAAATTATGAGTATGTGGTTGTTTTAGGGGATTAGGGTTTATGAAAAAGAGGGGGCTGGACTTGGCAGGTGTCTCGATTTGTCTCTTGTATCGGATTTCATCTATTCCAAGATGCCTACGTACCAATGTTTATATAGGATCAAGCCCAAGTAGTTCTGTGCAATTGTGTTTATCCCAGAGAGACTTTAGGGATAAACTTCTTTAATGTGGTAATTACTGATTTTATCTGATTTAATCTTGTCGTTGTGATATATTCCTGATTTGAAGAATATCGTTTGGAGATATTTTCTGTAATTGATTGATTGATATTGATTTTCCATCTATGCCAAGATGCCTACGTACCTATGTTTATATAGGATCAAGCCCACATAGTTCTGTGCAATTGTGTTTATTCCCAAGAGACTTTAGGGATAAATTTCGTTAATGTGGTAATTACTGATCATTTTATCTGATTTAATCTTGTCGTTGTGATATCTTCCGGATGTGGAGAATATCGTTTGGAGATATTTTCTGTAATTGATTGATTGAGATTGATTTTTTCCTTGTTTCAGAGAGAGGATAAAATTTAACGGTTAAGCAATAATTATTAATCTGAATTAATATTTACTCCTTCCGTCCCATAATATATTAACATGTTTGACTTTCACGGAGATTAAGAAAAAGTAGTAGAAATAGAGTAAAGTTAGTTGAAAAGTGGGTAAAGTGGTGGGACCTATCAATATTTAATAATAGATTTGAGGTAGTGGAGTAAAGTAGTGGGTGTAATAATGTTTATTTAATAAAAAAGTGGAGAAGTAGTGGGTGTAATAGTGAAAAGTATTATTCAAAAATAGTAAGTATGTTATGTTCATTCTTTTTGGGACATACCAAAAAAGAAAGAGGTTCTTTTTGGGACGTACCAAAAAAGAAAGAGGTTCACATAAAATGGGACGGAGGGAGTAATAATATTGAAAATTTGGGAGTTATTAGACCATGCCAAAATTATGTCATAACACAGATAACATTATTTTTTTTTTTTTGTTTAGATATTATTTTTAGTTGCACATATATACACAGAAAAATGTATGTTCAGTTGTATATATTACTTACACTTACATTTTTTACCCTAGCAACCATTTTGTAGCCAAACCCTAGACACCTATCAACTTTACCAGTTCACACACTTGTACGTAAATCCATACAAACAAAACCCATACATACCTACATACGCCTCAACGGGTGTCTTAACCTGCAACTTCAAAGGATGGGTCTTAGAAAGCTATACATATATACATGTATATACTTACACATACACACATTACTGTGTCAACCTGCTATACTCCCAAAAGCAAGTATATATATGTACGTACACACTCTTTTTTGCGGAAAATACAATCTTTGAATACACTTTGGTCACAGCTCAAACAAAAACACACAGACTGAGCTCTATACACATACATTCAGTAGCTATAGAAAAAAGAAAGAAAAATTATAGAGCAAGTTTACACACCTGGTTTGAATCAGCAAACCGGTGGAGAACGAGGTTACCATCTACGCACTACTTCCCTGCAAGTTCCGTTGATCTCTTTGGTTCGCATGCATATCCAGACCCACCATGCGTTGTTGTTTCTTACTGATGATTTTCAAAAGTATGAGACTGCGACAGTTACAGACAATATTCCTGAAGCAACTAGCCATGGCCATCATTACGGAAATACAAACAGAAAAATATATACCTGTTAAAGTGACTGCTTGCTAGTGGATGATTGTTTTTCCACTCCCTTCCCTGCTCACTCCCTCTCATATTTTTCAATTTGAGTAGTTCTTAACAATAAAAGAGGAAAAAGACAACTCACATGTTTTTATATATCAATATAAGCTATGATTGGATGATTTATTCAGTTTTATACATACATGAACTTACTTACACTGTTACACATACAAAACCCACAAACAATTATTTTTGGGTCCCACTAAATATTTACTTTCAAATATCTTTTTTCAGTTTAAACTTTAAATGAACAATGACATCAGTAATTTTCATCTTACACTGTACTGTTTAGGGGTGAGCAAAAAACCGAATTGAAACCGAAACCGAACCGAAACCGGCCAAAATCAAACCGAAAAAATCGAAACCGAAATAGAATCAGCGGTTGCGGTTTTTGATTTTTAAAAACCGAGACTTTCGGTTCCGGTTCCGGTTATAGGTTAAAACCGAACCGACTAAAACCGAACCGAACCGATTATTAAAATAAATAAATAATTTATATAAATTTATATTATTTATATTTTGTTTTTTGCCACGAAAATTTATATTATTTATATAATTTATATGTATTCTTAAAATTAATAAATATATTATATTAAATCCTTTACGACACTTAATATTTTCACCCTGAGATTATTTTTTATAGTGTATGCTATATAATCCCTTCTATATATATGTGTAGCTGGTGGACTGTCAATTATAATACTAAGTAACTGTTGCTAACTTGCTATAATGTTGAAGCAGGAATTTCATAAAAATATAATGGCAAAATCAGCTGTGTATCATGCCTCCTTTTACAGTCTTGCAGAAGAATCTGTTTAACCAATATGTTATTGCTACTGTTAAAGTTTGCCACTATTTTTATTGGTTTATGTAAACTCGAATGATATGGTCGACTTTTTTATATAAACTAGCATTATTTATACAAGTTGTAATATTTTTTATTTTTGGTTTAAAAACCGAAACCGATCCGAATATAACCGAACCGAGGTTTTTGAAACCGAAACCGAAACCGATGGTTCGGTTGCGGTTGTGGTTTTCATTTTCTAAAACCGAAGATTTTCGGTTTCGGTTTCGGTTTTATCCAAAAACCGAGCCGAACCGAACCGTGCTCTCCCCTAGTACTGTTCTATTATTTGTCCATCTTCAACCAATCAAATTCAAACTCACATTCGATTTAATCCCACAGGTTTTTTTTCATGCACTTCACAAGTACTTCACAGTGGAGCACTGTAGGAAAAACCCATCACCTTTTCTAACCTAAAATTGTTTTTTATTCTTTCTTTTACTGGGCAAAATTCAGACGAGTATTACACAACTCCAACGTGCACAGGTACACGCAATTACAGCCAAACAATTATACTTTATCATGATATTATTTGTTTTATGCATCTATTCGACTATTTGGTCAAAACGTGTATTGTCAGGACACGCTAGCCTGCCTGGATTTGTCCCAGGACCGGCCGACCAGCTCCATGGCCAACACCGGCATGTAAATCTACTGACCGTGCGGTAAGACCCAGTGGCTGGGCTTCCCTGCGATACGCAAGATACACCACACCCTGTCTTGGTCAAAGTTTCCACTGTCTCTCCAACACGGCTTTGCATAGGGAGTGGGTGAGGTTCAAACACGTGACCCTTTGGATCAACGCTAGGCCTCGTTTCCACTGAGGCAGCTCTCACACTCCTATTCGACTATTTAATTATGGTGTAACAAGAGTTCAATTATTGGATAGGAAGAAGATCTAGTCATTAATAAATTTTAGAGAATTTACCAAAATTATTAGGTTTAAAGTTTTTTTTTACATGCATATTTATTATTTTAATTGCAAAAATACACTACAACAAATTTGGCCTTTTACGACCGAAAACTTACGACGGAACCATTTTTGCGAAGTCGTAAGTAGCACCATACTTACAACAGATAAGAATATTCGTCGTAAGTTAAGTTAACATACGACGTCGTACCATTTTCTTCTATAATTAAATTTAACTGGAAAATGAATTATTTTTTTGTAAAAGAATCCTTGTCGTTTAGCAGTGAATTATGACAGATTCCGTCGTAAGCAGTGAACTTACGACGGAATATGTTCTGTCGTAAGTTAATTATTGTATTTGAATTTAAGTGCAAAATGAATTGTTTTTCTGATGATGGGACGGTGTCATTTTAGCAGTTAACTTTAGACAGATTCCGTCGTAAGCCGAGAACTTACGACGGAATATTTTCCGTCGTAAGTTCTTTATTGTAATTGAATTTAATTGCAAAATGAATTGCTTTTCTGATGACGAACACTACAAGAAAACTCGGCTAAAATCAACCGGTTAAATTCGACTGCTATAAATTCAACTGTTTCCAGTCGAATTTAGGGTCAATCTTAATTTATTTTTGGTCAGACTTAAATTCGACTAGAAACGGTCGAATTTAATACCGGTCGAATTTAAGCAGTCGATTTTATATATGCGGTCGAATTTAGCCAGTCGAATTTGTTTTGGCACACAGGCGGGAACTATTTTGGTTCAACAAAATTTTTCGCGGCATTAAATTCGACTGGACGCGGTCGAAGTAAATAGCAGTCGAATTTAATTTTGAGCGGGAAAATCCCCGCCTAAATTTTTCTTAATTATTTAAATTTCAAATCACCCGAAACCAGTCGAATTTATAAATCCGACTGCATTCGATCAAATTTATAACTTCGACCAAACCCAGTCGAATTTATAAATTCGACCGAACGAAGTCGGATTTATAAATTTGACTGCTTTCAGTCATTATTAGTATGAAAATTAATTTTTAAAATTATTCAGAAAATTTAAAATTAATCCTTAAATTATAAAAAAAATTACCAAAATATACTCATAACATGAAATACAAGTTAAAATTTTGTTTACCCACTTATGCCAATTTTTTTTAAAACAAATGTAAATAAAGTGTTGATTCTATATTTGTTAAGAAGTTTGAAAATTTTTAATAAATACTTACCAATTTTAAAAAATTGTGCTTTTTTTATAGTTAGCTTTGATAACATATTGTATTCAATAAAAATGACGAGAGACCATAATAGTGTGACTTCCACAAAAACCTTTACCAATACAACAAAATGTTATTGAATGATTGAAATGTAGGGTTTAATGTATAAGTTTAGGGGTTAGTCATTTCATATCTAGGGTTAGTGATTTAGATATTTTAAAATTAAAATTTGAACGATCCAACCGTACAGATGTTAAGATTATTATATTTTAAAAGTTTGTACAAAAAAATAATGAATAAAAAATGGCACATATTAAATATTATAACGGTAAAAAAAATATGTTGAATTTTTTTTTCGACCAACTACAGTCGTATTTATAAAATTGACTGGAAATTGTGAACTTTGAATGGTAAATTCGAGGGCAAAACCTAGTTCGGCGAATTTAAAAAAGCGACCGAATGCAGTCGAATTTATAAATTCGACGGGGAACATTCGATTTTATAAAGTCGACCGAATCCAACTGAATTTATAAATTCGATTGGATTTGATCGTTTTTAGCCTTGTCGGATGAATTTATAAATTCGACTGGATTCGGTCAATTTTAGCCTTGTCAGATCTGTTTTAGCAGAACGTCTTCTGCCTCTTTTCTCACTTTCCCCTTTCTAACTTCACTTTCCTTTTCTCAATTTTGCTTCCTTGAAGAGTTCATCTAAATCATGAAGTATGTATCACTAATCCTTGTAATATTGATGTTTTTTCTCATAATAGATGTTAATATTTGTGTTATTGTATGTTCAAGTATCTTAAATTTGTTGATAAAATTAAAGTAGTAAATTAGTAATGACTATACATTGCTTAGTAATGAATTTTTTTTTTCAATTAAAGTTGCACACAACTTATACCAATGTATATGAATTTTGTAGATGACATCCGATCGTAGTTGGGTTGGTCATAATTGTTATGATGAATCGAAATACTTAATGGAGAAGTACAAAAATGGGGTGAATAATTTTCTTGAATTTGCTATTAATCATCGTGAAGAGGAAGATAAAGGACTCATAAGATGTCCATGTCAAAATTGTGGAAATCAATACTTCATGGATCCTAGTGATGTGAGAATTCATTTGTATCTACATGGTATTATGCTTTGGTATACCAAATGGGATTTGCATGGGGAGAAGGATGTGCCACGATTTGAAACCGGAACGAGTTCCGGTAACATCGATGTTGATATGTATGATGCTCGTGATATGCTAAGAGATTTAGTGGATGCAAATAAACATTTTGAGAATTTTGAGGAAGAACCGAATCCAAAAGCAAAAGATTTTTACAATATGGTGGAAAAAGCTTCGGAACCAATTTATCCAGACAATAAGGATTTTACCACATTATCATTTGTAAATAAGCTACTACATTGGAAGCACAAACATAATTGTAGTAACAATGGCTTTGATGATTTGATTCACCTCATTGGATTAGTACTGCCTGCTAATCACAGCTTGCCTAAGACCTATTACGATGTGCGAAAGATGATTAGAGAATTGAATATGGGATACGAAAAAATTGATGCTTGCGAGAATGATAGCATATTGTTTTACAAGGAAAATAACAACAAAACTCACTGTGATACATGCAATACAAGACGATACAAGGAGCAAAAAGATCCAAACAAAATGAATATCCCGCGAAAGATCTTGCGCTACTTTAATCTTACCATAAGGTTACAGCGTTTATTTATGAATGAGAAGATCGGATAAAGTGGCTCTTGCGATGATCTATCAGAGTATTCCTGAAGAAATACTCCTCTCTCTCTCTGAAAAGAAACAAGCAAAGGATGCTTGGGAGGCAATACGGACTGTGTGTCAAGGTGCAGATAGGGCAAAAGTAGCAAAAGTTCAGACGTTGAAATCTGAATTCGAGTCCCTTAGTATGAAGGATACGGAGTTGCTGGATGATTTTTGCTTTAAACTGGTAGGGCTGGTGTCAAACATTCGAGCCCTTGGAGAAGATGTGAAAGAGACCTATGTGGTCAAGAAATTGCTACGTGCAGTTCCTTCTAGATTCCTACAAATTGCGTCCACTATGGAACAATTTGGAAATTTAGAAACAATGACAATGGATGAGGCAATTGGTGCTTTGAAGGCACATGAAGAAAGGATAAAAGGAAATACGGAGGCCGCTGTTGGTCAAGTGTTGTTGACAGAAGAAGAATGGGTGAAAAAAGAAGGCAATAGGCTACTTCTCACTAGAGAGGAATGGCAAAGAAAGATGAATAGAGGTAGTGCTGAAAATTGTTCAAATATGAGGGGTCGTGGCAGAGACAAAAGCAGAATTAGGTGTTATAATTGTCACACATATGGTCATTATGCAGCTGAATGCAAGAAGTCAAAACGAGAAGTGAGACAGGAAGCAATGATGGCAGAGACAGAGGATGACGAACCAGCTCTTTCACTGGCAAAGCATGACGAGAAATGTGAAGAGATGATGCTGAATGAAAAAGGTGTGACTCCAATGATAATGACAGATGGGAAAGAAAAGAAAGCAAGCTCGAATGTGTGGTACCTAGATAATGGAGCAAGCAACCACATGACAGGCGATAAAGAAAAGTTCATGGAGTTAAACGAGGGAGTAACAGGGTCAGTAAAGTTTGGTGATGGATCTACTGTGAAGATTCAAGGAAAAGGCTCGATAGTCTTCAAATGCAAGAATGGAGAAAAACGTTTGCTCAAAGAGGTATTCTACATTCCCTCTCTCTGTAGTAATATAATTAGTTTGGGCCAGCTTTCAGAAGAATGAAATAGAGTTGTTTTAAAAGGGAATTACTTGTGGGTGTTTGAGAATCAGGGGGGTTTACTTATGAAGGTAAAACATTCAGAAAATAGGTTATACAAATTGCTTGCAGAAACTTTAAAACCTGAGTGTTTACTGACAAAGTCAGATGAGGTGTCGAATCTGTGGCACATTCGTTTGGGGCATGTAAATCAACTATCCTTATCATTGATGAGCAAAAGAAATATGGTGTATGGCTTACCTAATGTCAGTCAGGCAAAAGAAGTTTGCAAGGGGTGTTTGGTTTCAAAACAAGCTCGAAAGTCGTTCCCTCAGAAGGCAACCTACAGTGCAAACAAAGTCTTACAATTAGTCCATGGTGATCTGTGTGGTCCCATAGAACCAACCACAGCAAGAGGAAATAGGTACTTCTTTCTTTTGGTAGATGACTACAGTCGAGTAATGTGGGTATACATGCTAAGGAGCAAAGATGAAGCTCTTGGTGTGTTTAAAAAATTTCGTGCACAAGTGGAGGATGGTGTAGAAAAGAAGATAAAAGTTTTTAGAACTAATCGTGGAGGGGAATTCAACTCAAATGAGTTTAAAGCTTATTGTGAAGACACTGGAATTGAAAGGCATTTTACTGCTCCATATACCCCTCAACAAAATGGGGTTGTAGAGCGCAGGAATAGGACTGTTGTGGAGATGACTAGGTGCTTTCTGAAAGAAATGGGATTGCCAGCAACCTTGTGGGGTGAGGCTATTCGTCACTCGGTGTATGTGTTGAACAGATTACCAACACGTGCCTTGTCAAATCAGACGCCATATGAAGCTTGGATGGGTAACAAGCCAAACTTGAGTCACATTAGAGTATTTGGGTGCCTCGCACATATGAAAATTCCTAGTGTTCACACGAAGAAGCTGGATGATAGAAGTATGCAAGTGAAAAATCTTGGTAGAGAACCCGGTACCAAGGCTTATAGGGTGTATGAACCTGAGGGTAAACGTATACATGTTACCAGGGATATAGTTTTCGAGGAAACAAAAGGGTGGTCGAGTTTGCAGCAAGGAAAAGTTGATGACTGTGATACAGTACCCTTCTCAGTACCTGAAATTATCGAGAGAAATGAGCCAGTGAATGATGATACAGAACAGTCTTATGGTGAAGAAACGGGGGGAGAAAATTTTGAGACACTACCACATAGTGTTACTAGCAGCACTCGAGGTTCAAGACTATCACAGTCACCTCTGACAGGTGTAAGTTCACACAGGTATGATGACAGTGATGAACCTCAAAGATACAGATTTCTTAGTAATGTGTATAACGATACTGAAGAAATTGAAATGGACCAAGAACTGTTACTTGTGGGAGCTGAAGAACCACAGAATTTTGAACAAGCTGCAAAAGAGAAAAACTGGAGGTTGGCTATGGAAAGGGAGATCGAGTCTATTGAGAAGAATGGCACATGGAAATTAACAAAGCTTCCGGATGGACATAAAGTAATTGATTTGAAGTGGGTGTACAAGTTAAAGAAAGATGCAAATGGAGATATTGTGAAACACAAGGCTCGATTAGTCGCAAAAGGCTATGTGCAAGAGCATGGTGTCGATTATGAAGAAGTGTATGCTCCAGTTACTAGATTGGAAACAGTTCGTTTGTTACTTGCACTGGCAGCGAAAAACAAATGGCAAGTGCATCATCTAGACGTGAAGACTGCATTTCTCAATGGAGACATTAATGAGGAAGTTTATGTTGCTCAACCAAAAGGCTACGTTAAGAAAGGGCAGGAACAGTTGGTGTATAAATTGTTTAAAGCTTTATATGGCTTGAAGCAGGCGCCACGGGCGTGGTACTCAAAGTTACATGGTTGTCTGGAGATGCTGGGTTTCAAACGGTGCCCCTCAGAGCATACTGTGTACACTCGTCGTGAAAATGAAGATGTGTTGATAATTTGTGTGCATGTTGACGACATTCTGGTGATTGGTACAAATCAGACGAGTATTGAGTTAAAACAAACTGGATATGCTAAGAAATTACTTGTACAAGCAGGCTTAGCAGACTGCAATCCAACGAAGTACCCTATGGATCCAAAGGAGCAGCTGAACAAAGATTAAGGTGGAAAACAAGTCGACTGCACAGAGTATCGAAGCTTGGTGGGAGGTCTGCGTTATTTAGTGCATACCAGACCTGATATTGCTTACTCAGTCGGAATGGTGAGCAGGTACATGGAGCATCCTACTGTGCTGCACTTAAGTTCAGTGAAGAGGATACTGAGGTATGTGAAAGGGACTTTAGGACTAGGCCTGGTGTAATCACAGACAAGTGGAAACAATGTTTTGACAGGGTTTTCTGATAGTGATCTAGCTGGACATGTTGAGTATAGACGTAGTACTGGTGGAATGGTGTTTTATCTGAACGAGAGTTTAATAACATGGGTCTCTCAGAAACAAAGGTGTGTAGCTTTATCCTCCTGTGAAGCAGAGTTCATGGCTGCTACTGCAGCAGCATGCCAAAGTACGTATATGGTTACGAAATGTTTTGCAACAGGTTACTAGTGAACAGATTGGTCCAGTTGTCCTGTATCTTGACAACAAGTCAGCTATTGATCTTGCAAAGAATCCTATCTTTCATGGTCGTAGTAAACACATTGATGTTCGTTATCACTTCATCAGAGAATGCATTGAGCGTAGAGAAATCATAGTGAAGCATGTGTCTAGTGAAGGCCAATGTGCAGACATTTTGACAAAGGCATTGTCAACAGTTAAGTTTGAAAGAATGAGACAGTTACTAGGAGTCAAGGAGGTGTCCAATGAAGTTTAAGATTAAGGGGGAGAGTGTTGGATTAATCTTAAACTAGTTTTTAATAATATTCGTTTTTATTTTGTGCTATCTCCAGCTGGGAGAGTTTGTTGCTGCTAGAGTGATTGTAGGATGGTTAGTGAAATGAAGATCAATCTAGAGATAGGTTGGTTAGAGTTTGTTTCCTTATTTCTAGGAGTTTAGCTTGTTTCCTTTTCATTTACTTCCCTATATGTAATCGTTCTTTTCATTTAGTAAAAACCAGAGAGTAATTTTGATTCTCAATATTGTTTTGTCTTGTGTTTTATGCTTGTAATCTGTTAGCTCTTGTTTTATCAAACAACACACCAGTAGTATGACTAAAACAAATAAAGTATTAACATAAATAAACACATGTTTGAGATTATCTTTCCAACAGTGTCTAGACAGTAAACACTAGTTGCAGATTTCAGTCACACATATATCTAGTAAATTGAATTAGAAATAAGTGTCCATTTGATCTCCTAGCAGCTCCATTGAGTACTCTTAGATAATTATCTGTATAACATTAGGCTGATTAGGTGTTTGGAGAGCCAATAGCCATTTATTAAGTGTGACAATGCACTTATTGCTAATTAAGCTATACACTAACAAGTCTCTGGAGTTACAAGTGAGTCAATGTAGTTATCACGGATCAAGTATTACACTACAAGGATTTTTGCTTTAGACAACAGGCAAAACGTGTTGTCTGAATGTACCAAAAACTGTTGACTATTGAGAAGCCGTCTGATACACACCTCAGACAACACACAGCAAATGTTGTGTGAAAGTAAAAATCACCTGAAAAGTGTTGTCTGATACCCAGAAACAACAACACTTCTTTGGAAACCTCTTGTCAAAGCTCCAATAACATAACACTTTTTAACGAATATATTGTTGTTGTTAAGCAGTAAAGACAACTGCTTTTAAAAGAAAGCCTATTGTTTAAGTGCAAAAGACACAATCTTTTACTTTATCAGGGCTGTTGTTGTATGTCATTACAGACAATGGTTTCTTAGCAAAAACAATTTGTAAGAATTCCAACACACAACGCTTTATTCCTTCAAAATGCTTGTGTTTATTGTAGTCATACAATGGGTTTTTTTTATGTGTTGTATGTGTTCTCTTTAAGCAACGGTTTTCATTTGTGTTTCTTGTAGTAGGACAATGGTTTTTTCTTTTTATGTGTTGTATGTCCATAGAATAGACAATGATTTCTTGAAACATGTCTATTGTCCGATTATAATTTCTACAAGTATTTCTAAAAGATGATAACATTGGCTAATGATAAATGAAACACTTTTATTTACAAATACAGTATTATCAACTAACAAATATTCATAACAAAAACTACGTACCATTCAATATGGCATCAGAAACACTAATGACATATCAATCTGATACGATGCTTTTAAAGGTAAGTACGGGTATACATCTAAAAGGGATACAGAAATAATACGAGCCAAAAAAAATTCATGAATAAAAATAAATTGATATTGGCCATGATACTTCTTCCACCTTATGAATAACATGGAAATATCAGAAAATAGTCCAGACTCATAAAATAGGTTAGGATGCAAGTTTATGAAAATACACATCTTAACAAGTGATTGGTGTTCAAGTGAATATGATGTTTTAGATACTACTCTACATGGGTGCATACGCACAGCGTCTACCACATACCACTAAAGGCTTCTTGATATTTGCTAAAAACCCACCGTCCATAACATTCTGAACTTGTTAAAAGCTGTACTACATAGGCAAGTTAAAGAAGAGAAATGCTCTCAAACAACTACTTTGATTAAACCATACGATGGATAAAAGCAAACTAGAAAAGACTCTTATCCATTAGATATTATTTTTCCAGCAAATGCAATCTTAAGATAAACAATTCTTATAGCCTCAAATCGATTCTACATTATAGGATTTCACAGTTACAACGATTACAACAACTGTAACCAAAATCAGCTTACCTCAGGTTTGGTATATGATATAAGATCGATGTTGGCGTATTAAAATGAAAGAACAAACCAAAGCTATCAAGACAGAGCGGATTGCAAAGATCTGTAACCTCCATCGCTAAAAGCCCAAGTTCTCGCAATAAAGTGACATAAAGGGTACCTGTAGAAAGCTTGTCAAGAGGAGAATAAACAGGGTTCATGTCTGTGAGAGAGGTGAGTACTTGAGAGAATGGGAGTGAGGTAGGCATTTGTGTTGGTGTGTGCGAGAGATAGAGACATAAGAGTCACGGAGAGGCGTATGGAAAAAAAGAGGGGGAAGTGAAATTGGCTAAGGGGGAATTTAGGTTTAGTGAAATTTCAAGAAACAAGGAGGGAAAAAAGATGAGGAAAATTTGGCTAAGGGGGGAATTTGACCGCCATTAACATTTTCAATGTGTTATTTGATTTCATTTTTTTGATTTTTTAAATATTTTTATAAAAATTCTAATTTTATTTCAATTTTATCAAATATTTATTTGATTTCAATTTTAAAAATTTAAATTTTACATTTATTTATGTACTAATTTTAGTGTTGGGAAAAAATAATCGAAAAATTAAAAGATCGGGTTGCACGAGATTTTAAAAAAAAAATAGTAAAAGTGATGTTTCTTTTAACAAGGCACGATCCACATTCACTGAATAAATTTTTTGAATGATTTCTTCGATGATCCAACCGGACAGATGTTAATAGATACTCATTTCAATGTTGGGAAAAAATAATCAAAAAATAAAAAGGTCGGGTTGCTCGAGATTTTAACAAAAATGTAGTAGAAGTGATGCTTCCTATAACGGGGCACGATCCAGATTCACTGAATGATTTTTTTAAATGATTTCTTCGATGATCCAACCATACGGATGTTAATAGACACTCATTTCAATGTTGGGAAAAAATAATCAAAAAATAAAAAGTTCGGGTTGCTCGAGATTTTGACATAAATGTAGTAGAAGTGACGTTTCCTGTAACGGGGCACGATACAGATTCACTGAATGATTTTTTTTAAATGATTTATTCGATGATCCAACCGTACGGATGTTAATAGACACTCATTTCAATGTTGGGAAAAAATAATCAAAAAATAAAAAGTTCGGGTTGTACGAGATTTTAATAAAAATGTAGTAGAAGTGATGCTTCCTATAACGGGGCACGATCCAGATTCACTGAATGATTTTTTTTAAATGATTTTTTCGATGATCCAACCGGACAGATGTTAACAGACACTCATTTCAATGTTGGGAAAAAATAATCAAAAAATAAAAAGGTTGGGTTGCTCGAGATTTTAACAAAAATGTAGTAGAAGTGATGCTTCCTATAACAGGGCACGATCCAGATTCACTGAATGATTTTTTTTAAATGATTTCTTCGATGATCCAACCGTACGGATGTTAATAGACACTCATTTCAATGTTGGGAAAAAATAATCAAAAAATAAAAAGCTCGGGTTATACGAGATTTAACAAAAATGTAGTAGAAGTGATGCTTCCTATAACGGGGCACGATCCAGATTCACTGAATGATTTTTTTTAAATGATTTTTTCGATGATCCAACCGTACGGATGTTAATAGACACTCATTTCAATGTTGGGAAAAAATAATCGAAAATTAAAAAGTTTGGGTTGTACGATATTTTAACAAAAATGAAGTAGAAGTGATGCTTCCTATAACGGACATGATCCAGATTCACTGACTGATTTTTTTAAATGATTTCTTCGACGATCGAACCGTATGAATGTTAATAGACACTCATTTCAATGTTGGGAAAAATAATCAAAAAATAAAAAGTTCGGGTTGTACGAGATTTTAACAAAAATGTAGTAGAAGTGATGCGTCCTATAACGGGGCACGATCCAGATTCACTGAATGATTTTTTTAAATGATTTTTTCGATGAACCAACCGTACGAATGTTAATAAACACTCATTTCAATGTTGGGAAAAAATAATCGAAAATAAAAAAGTTCGGGTTGTACGCTATTTTTACAAAAAAGTTGTAAAAATGATCCTTCCTATAACGGGCACGATCCAGCTTCACTGACGGATTTTTTTAAATAATTTCTTCGACGATCGAACCGTACGAATGTTAATAGACACTCATTTCAATGTTGGGAAAAAATAATCAAAAAATAAAAAGTTCGGGTTGCTCGAGATTTTGACATAAATGTAGTAGAAGTGATGTTTCCTGTAACGGGGCACGATCCAGATTCACTGAATAATTTTTTTTAAATGATTTATTCGATGATTCAACCGTACGGATGTTAATAGACACTCATTTCAATGTTGGGAAAAAATAATCAAAAAATATAAAGTTCGGTTTGTACGAGATTTTAACAAAAATGTGGTTGAAGTGATGCTTCCTATAACGGGACACGATCCAGATTCACTGAATGATTTTTTTTTTAAATGATTTTTTTTAGACAACAGACCTAAAAACACTTGTCTGAATACAACAACGGTTTTCCGGGATATTGTGTTGCAGGCATTCACACAACATTTATTTGCTAACGCTTGTCTAATCTAAAAATACTTATGCATTTACACAACACCCCTGGTCAAGAAATGCTTGTCTGGTAAGATTGATCACACAATGGTTTTGGCCTATTGTGTGAATGTAGGATTAGACAATACTTTTTCTGAGTAGGCAAATACCAGTTGTCTGATCATTTCGGGCAACACTTTTTTCCATGGGTGTTGTCTGATAAGTGTCGTCTATTGCCAGATTTCTTGTAGTGTTAGTTGAAATGAAATAATAAGAAGCAAATTTTTTTGTCACAAAATACATCATGTTGATATCCACACTCTAATTGGACCTATATTTTCAAGGCAATTCTTCCTCGATTTCTCAATTTGGGACTTGGGTTAACACCCCAACAGTTCCTTGTTTACTATGCGAGGATGAAAATTCAATCATAATAATTCTAACATGCATCAGTTACGCCAACATCAGTTAGTTATGTTAGATAGGGCATTGTATCCAACTAACCTCTTTGGTATTAAGGCTTATTTGAGTGGCGTTGTGACAAGATGTTAAATCACGTGGTACTTTGTTTCCAGGGAGAGAAATATTGTTGAGCAGGTGAAGAACTTATCTCCGAAGTTTCAAGATGGTATAAGGGCCTTTTTCGACAGTCCAATTATAGCAGAGGTAATTTAGATATCTATTTGATCTTGACTACTCATGTTATATGTTGTTAGTATATTCAGATGTGTAGTTGGTGTTGATTACACATGTTAATTCATTTCAATATTAACAATCTTTATTTGCAAATTAGAAGAACTGGTTTACTTATTGTGACGGAGTTTACAGATAACAAGTCACCCACTGACCACTTTCCTCCAGATGGGGTAAGTTGCTGTGTAGTTTCTGAAATGATGAAATGAATTCTTGCTTCGGAAATATGGTTTAGTGATCCAACTTTCCTATAAATACTTCTTGACATAAGTTATAACTTATATATGGTGTTCTCGAATCTCAGGCATAGGTGCTTATTATGGAGCTCAGTGTGAGAAGCTTGGTATGTTAGTGCATATTGTTTTTGACCATATAATTATGAGTCCTCCCCTTATCATGACCCCAAGTGAAGTTGATGAGGTAAGCCTCTATTCATGTTATTCGGAGCTTTGGTACCATCTCAGTGTCATAAAAAGTAAATGGGATCGTGAATAATGTGTTAAATTGAAGTCGAAGAATAAATGTCATGCACATCTTCAATAGTAGTTTAAATTTCATTCCGTTCTGTTCTATTCCATCCAACTGAATTTGGTTATGGCATGGGAAATTCAGTATCTATTAGTCTTCTCTCAATATTATTAATATACAAAGTGAATGTCATTTCTGAAGTTTGAAACTTGATATCTTTCACTTGATAAGAAAGTATGGGAAAGCACTGAAGGCCACCGAGGAACGGATAACTCAAGGCGAAATAGAACTAAGCTGTCAGCGGGCATCAATAAAATTGCTCTGTTTCCAGGGTTAATCATAAATTCTTGAAACAATGTTAAACTTCAGTTCAGTATGTGATATTTCAGTTGTGTTTATTGTACAACATGCAACCAGGTTGAATAATTTACAAAGTAGATATATGCGACGACTGGACATGATGTACTCTTATCCCCATTTTGAATTGTAATAATGCGATGTTTGTTTATATATAAAAAAAACTTTGTAGCCTTTTATTTTCTTTTTATTTTATGTATTTAAAAAAATTTGCAGGTCTAGAAAATTGAAAAACCATTCTGAATTATGTGTATGAACAACATTGATTAAATTGATTTATAGCCAATAAATGGCTAGGAAGCGGAAAAAAGCTGGCCTCATCTGCAAACCTTGTGACAGAAAAATCTGTCGTAAGTATTAGATTCAAAGAATATTTGACAGAAAATTCTGTCGTATGGATTGGATTCAAAAAACTTATGACGAATGTTCTTCATTCAAATCTTGTCATAAGTTGTAATTTTATATAATATTTGTTTTTTATTTCCAAATTAAATAAATTCGAAATTTGTGACGAAAACTACAATTTGTGACAATTGAAAACTTGTGACAAAACTCGGAACTTGTGACAAAATTGGGAACTTGTGACAAAACATGGAACTTGTGACAAAATTATGAACTTGTGACAAAATGCGGAACTTGTGACAAAATAAGAAACTTGTGACCGTATTTTCGAACTTTCAACTGGAGCAAAAACGACAGAACTTTTCCGTCGTAAATGAGGCATTTACGACGGATCTAGTGTAAATTTTCCGTCGTAAATGGCCAAATTTGTTGTAGTGATACTATTTTTCCTCTTCCAATCCAATTTAATTTTTTTAAAAAAACGTTTTTTAAAAAATAATTCGGATGACCTGCCACGTGGCATGACGTGACAAGTTACAGTTCATGGACTTTATTTTTATTTTTCTTTTGAAAAAATGCACTTGCATATATTAAATTTCTTCAGAAATCAAATTACATACTTGCTTACTAGTTGCATGTGGTTGGATTTAGTTGCATAAGAAATTTTCATTTTTTTCCAACTTCAGTTGTATGCAGCAGTAGAAAAATTGTAATTTGAATTTTCAGTTGCATGTGGTTGCATTAAGTTGCATGTCGTTGCATTAAGTTGCATAAGAAATTTCCATTTTCAGTTCTCATTTTCAACTAGTTTTTTGTAATATATATATGTATATATATATATTTCAAAAGACTGGTCGAAAATTAAAACCGAAAACTGGAACTTGCAATTGGAAATTCAGTTGCATTCAGTTGCATGTGGTTGCATTCAGTTGCATAAGAAATTTCCATTTTTTTTTTGCCAGCTTTCAGTTGTATGGCGCAGCCAAAAAATTGTAATTTGAATTTTCAATTTTCAGTTGCATTCAGTTGCATGTGGTTACATTCAGTTGCATTAGAAAATTTCCATTTTTCAGTTATCACTTTCGACCAATTTTTTGAAAAGTTGCATATGAGATTGCATCCAGTTGCATATGCAACCACATGTAACTAACCTTATACACAATTGAAATTTGAGTTTTCATTTGCGGCTGCGCCGCCCTTATATACAACTGAAAGTTGGCAAAAAAATAAAATAAAAATCCCACTTTTAATTTTCAGTTGCATTCAGTTGCATATGAGGTTGCATCCAGTTGCATATGCAACCACATGCAACTAGCAGCAGCAGTAAAAAAAGTAAAAAAAGTTGCATATGCAACCACATATGCAACTGAATATAACCTGCTGTGCAGCCTTTACAACTAAGATAGTATTTTTGCAAATAAGATAGTATTTTTTGCAAATAACTTTTCTTAACACAAGTAAAATTGTAAAAATTTACTTTTGACAATATATTTATCAAAAAATCCCTAAATTTTATCCTACATTGTTTATTTAATTATTTATTCTCGATTTCACCAAATTAAAAATTTATTAAATTATATAAAGACATTAAATTATTCTTCCCTCCTATAAATTTACTTATTTCTAAGATAAAAACTTGGTAAAATTTTAAGGAAATCGACTTTCCTCCTCCTTTCTAAACTAAATTTGTTAAAATTTTCCTCAAACTAAATTTGTTAAAATTTTCCTTCTCCAAACATGCCCATGTGACATGCCCATGGTTGTAAAAATCATATGATCGTGAAAATCATTTGTAAGCTTGTTAAATTTGTTAAAATTAAATTTAATCAAATTTTACAGGAGCATAAAATTTCTTTTCGCTCCTCGAAATCTTTTTTCTTCCCCTCTAAACATTTATAAAAAAATTCTAAGGTCATCATTAGTGGGATTTACCCACAAGCAATGTCGGGGGAAACACAACTCAAACAACAAAATGGAATTAGTAAGCAAAGAAAAAAAATCATGTTTCATTCATTAGGAAAAAGATGACAATACAGAATAGGCAAACACCTCAAATTCTTAGGACAAAAATGAAAGGAATCATATATATCATCGGACTCCTCACAGTCCACCTTTCCCCATATGGTCATCTTCCAAAATCTCATGAGATCAATCTTTTGTATATAGAAGCAGTGCAACTAATTTTTCTCATGAACCAGCTCTTCAATGGGCACACAAGCTCGGGCACCAAGAGGCTCATCTATCTAAATGTCACAGTGACACTCCCTGATAGCACAATGCTCAAATTTCCGATCGTCATTGCTTCTGGCCCATATGATTTTCACGATCATAGGCATGTCACAGTAGCAAGTGGTTTTCCTTTCCTCCATAAGAACTTCTCAAGACCTACAACAAATGAAGCAAGAGATGAATGATTTTAAGAAAACATGATATCCCATCTCATGAATAGAATTAAAGTATTTATAGGTCTCCACCAACTAGTCGTTATAAAGAGCCGTTGAAGTTATAAATAATAAATGTCCTATAAACACTATGCATCTACTCGTTCAACAGACTAAAATAAGTTGAAGGAGTGGGGGGCAATGTTAATACCCTCCCGGAAGAAGCATATTTACCCTACAGGTGTAAGTTTTGTATCGAGAACACCCAATGGACAATTTGTCACCTACGAAATTAATCAAGAAAAATAATTTAACGCAATACTCTTGTTAAGTAACCAGCTAATTTAAAACCTTAAGGTGTCAGAGTAAGGCCCTAACAGGATCTTTTGGTACAACAAGTATTATTCAACACTCCCCATCAATCGTACGATATATTTCGTACCGATTGATAGACGACAAATAGATAATGAAGACATGAAGGACACGGACAACAAATAATGAATTAAAAAATGTGGGTGGAGGGACTCGAAATTGAGACCCCTCCTAAACCGAGCTCTGATACCATGTTAAGTAACCAACTTAACTAAAACCTTAAGGTCTTAGAGGAAGGCCCCAACAGGATCTTAACTCTATCTTCCTGGCTAAAGGCATTTAATTCCTCCAACACCTCTTATCTCTTGAGCAAAGGATGTTCCCCCCTTCATTGTACCTTGTCTCGCGGACTAAGACTACTTCCTTATCCAATACTCCCAGAATGAGAAGTTTCCACGAAAGTCATAAACTCATACCTGTCACAAGTGAACATTCTTCCGGATTTGGAGATAAGAAGAGGCAACACCAAACACTGTAAATATCAAGGCAACCTCACTCATGTACAAGACTGAAAATTCTTGCATTCACTCTTACATTTTATGGTCAAAAAAAATTGCTCTTCAAAATCTCAGATACCAAATATTCATATTTTTCGATATTAAGTTACTACAAGAAATTTGGGTGAATTCGACCAACTCAAAATGGTCGAATTTATCTATTTTCGACTGGAAATGGTCGAATTTAGCTATTTTCGACCAACTAAACGGTCGAATTTAGACGGTCGAATTTAGTTGGTTGAATTTAGCTGTTTTCGACCAACAAAATGATTAAATACACAAAACGGTCGAAAATATCTAAATTCGACCAACTGAATTCGACCATCTAAATTCGACCGAATTTGGTCAAAATTATAAATTCGGTAAAACATATTAAAAATTTTGAATTTTTGAAATTTCAAATTTTGGCGCCTAAAGTGTATTAATTCGACCAAATACGGTTGAATTTAATATGCAAACTTGACCAAATATTGTAGAATTTAATATGCTAAATCCGACCAAATATGGTTGAATTTAAGGAACAATTTTTTTTTAAAAAAAGCAGAAAAATCTGCTGTTCTTTGAATCTGACATTGATTTTGTGTAGCATAGCATGTGGGATTCGGTTTGGTTACTCAAACTCATGATTTGGAGGTCAATAACATCTCTAAAACAGCTTCGATCCTCAAGAACACGAAGAACACGACTATCAAACTTCGATTTCTATACGTTATTAAACTCAAAATTCAACATACAATATATGAAATTGACTAGAAAAACATACACTACGCGATGGTAACATCAAAATCAACAACCAATCGCGTTTACAAAAATTAATAATTTTAATAAATAAATTCAAATTTAATAAAACAAAATAGGAGAAATTCTGAAATTATACCCCCACAAAATTTGATGATGTTTTTGGATAGAGTATGATGAGGGCTTCGATTCGACTATAAGAGCGTTTAAATCGGACATAAATAACGCCTCCAAATGTTGGTTTCTTTCTTGAAAACTCAAGAACATAATAAAAAGAAAAAGAAATTCGAAAATGGGGTTTAGGATCACTACAAGAAAAATAGCTTCAGAGACCGCTTTTCAACCATTGTCTGTCAGAGAAGTTTCCCGTTGACTATTGAGCCGCCGTATTTGGTGCTGTCACACACCAGTATTCCACTGGTGTATAGAGGCTGTGATAAGTGGATTTTATATCCACTTGGAGCACTCCATTTCGACTTAAATTGGTGTCTTGGTTTCAAGTTTGTCGTGTTTTGATGTGTTTCGTTGAGTTGTGCAGGGTTACGAATCGTCGTTTAGGTTTGGCGATTTTTGTGATCTTAGGTGGATTTCAAGAGTAGAATAAAGAATGAAGTTTTCCATACAAATCTTGGGAGAGTTTGAGTAGTTTTCCATATAAATTGAGTTTTCTAAACACAATTGGTGTCTACCAATCTTCTATCTCTTTTGTGAATGTATGAGTAGTTCGGTATTTGTATACTGAGAAGTAGCGTATACTTGTTTCGTGTTGTCTGATCAGATATCATAACCATCACATACTTTGATTAAGGGCATCAACTCTAAGCGAAGTATTTAATGAAGTTAGGATCCCATGTTTTCTCTTGCATAAGTAATTCGATTTAAATTATTCTTAGTTACGTAATTCTTAGTTTGTTAAATTGCTTTTAATTAATTTTAGTTAATCAAAAACCCAATTTTGTTAATTGTCTTAGCAGTGAATAAAAACCATACATTGTTGCATAGGTGCATTAAACTGAATTGAAACATAACCAGATCTCTGTGGGAACGAACTTGACTTATATCTATATTACTTGTGATCACGTACGCTTGCGTGATTTAGTGCAAACAAGTTTTTGGTGCCGCTGTCGGGGATCATCGGTGTTTTATTTTTAGTTTATGTGCTTGTCATCAGTGTTCGTTAGAGTTCACTAACTCGGATTGTTTCTTACATGGTTTTTTTTTGTGTTTCAGGTACTTGACGTGTATGCGAACACGTTCTCAAACTCGTAAATTGGAAGAAGAACTTGAAGCAGCTAAAGATATGGGAGAAACGGTAGCAGTAGCAGCAGCTAAGGCTTTGAAGGACTATTCTCAACCGAAGATCAATGACATCCAATCTAGTATTATCAGGCCATCCATTACAGCTAACAACTTTGAAATCAATCCTAGCACAATTCAGATGGTATAGAATTCGGTTCAGTTTGGGGGTGCTCCTATGGAGGATCCTAACATGCACATCTGGGATTTCATCAAGATCTGCGACACTTTCAAGTTCAATGGTGTGTCGAAAGATGCTATCAAATTGAGGCTTTTCCTATTCTCTTTGAGGGATAAGGCTAAGGGCTGGTTATTCTCTCTACCAGGCGGTTCCATTACTACGTGGGAGGATCTTGCTCAAAAGTTTCTTTCTAAATTCTTGCCCATGGATAAAACTGTAGCAATAGGGAACGCTCTAACTCAATTTGCACAGCAATCTAGAGAATCTTTGTGTGAAGCTTGGGAACGTTATAAGGAGATGCTTCGAAAGTGTCCTCATCATGGTATGCCTGACTAGAGGGTGATTAATGGTTTCTATAATGGTTTGGGGGCACAGTTTAGACATTTTCTAGATGCATCATTAGGTGGAGCTCTATGGGCTAAGAGCTATGAGGAAGCTTATGATCTTATTGAGATGACGGCTACGAATGAATATCAAAATCCAACTCAGAGATTATCTCAAGGCAAAGTAACAGGTATTCTGGACGTTGATGTAGCTTCATCTATTGCAACTCAGTTGAAGGCTTTGACTATGAAGGTGGATTCTCTTACCAACTATGGAGTATAGCAAGTGGCTAGTGTGTGTGAGCTTTGTGCAGGTGCATATGATACGAATCTGTGTGATATCTCTTCTGAATCAGCACAGTTTGGGAGCAACTTCCAGCGGCCTTCGCAACCAGCTCCAGCCACCTATCATCCAAATTTTAGCTGGAGCAACAATCAAGGTGCTCATCAACCACAGCCTTATCAGCAGTTTCAAGGCCAGCAATATGGACCTAAGCCATTCAGTTAAGGCCATCAGCAGCAGTATGCTCCAAGGCAACCATACCAACCTCCGGGATTTCAGCAACAGTCGCAATCAAGTGCGGGGCCATCTTCTTCTGAAAAATCTGAATTGGAAGAATTGAGGTTGATGTGCAAGAGCCAAGCAGTCTCTATCAAAATATTGGAAAGTCAGATTGGTCAAATTGCTAATGCTTTGTTGAATAGGCCACAAGGAACTCTTCCTAGCGATAAGGAGGCTAATCCAGGCAAGAGGGAAGTCCATGAGCAGGAGAAGGCATTTACTTTGAGATTTGGAAAGGTTACAACCGAGCAGAATTCAGCAGCTAAGGAAGACAAGGAAGTTCATAATCAGCAAGTTGAAAAATTTGCAGCACCGGAAATTGAGAAATCTGACTTGGTAGCTGATCAGCTAGTTGATGAAGTGGAAAAGAGCAAGAAGTTTGTTGAAAAAGCTTCTTTGGAGCAGTCTACAACGAGCAATCAGATCTATCCTCCTCCTCCATATCCTCGACGCTTGCAGAAAAGTCAAGAAAAGCAATTTTAGAAATTTTTGGACGTCTTCAAGAAATTGTCCATTAATATTGCTTTTACTGAAGCTCTAGAAAAGATGCCGGGCTATGCTAAGTTCATGAAGGGGATTTTATCAATGAAGTTGAAGCTCGATGAATTAGAGACTGTTGCTTTGACAGAAGAATGCAGTGCAGTTCTGCAACAGAAGTTGCCTCCTAAACTTAAGGATCCGGGAAGTTTCACCATCCCGTGCACTATTGGCAACTTATCTTTCGACAAGTGTTTGTGTGGGGCAGTACAACAGAGAGTTATATGCTACGTTCGAGAAGGATGAATCGCTCCCGAAAAGGAATCTATTGATTCTCTCCCAATTGGTTGGACCGTGGGTGCGATGATTTACTTCATGGGCGAGGTCTCTGGTTCAAGTCCAGGATGGCCCAGCTGCGCCGTTTGATCTTGCTCTTCTCTTTCTAAAGGTAGTTTCGGAGGCAAATCTCGTCTCGAGTCTAGGTCTCTCATAGCTATGAGTTCCTGCAGCTAAAGTAGCTAAGGAGAAGATTGATCAGCAGTACCAGAAGAAGATGTCTTACCAGGAAGTGTTATCGAGATTAGTAAATCCATCATTACTGCCCTGGCCTTTGGATTCTCACATGCAAGTCGGACGGGAAGTGGTGTTTCCAGTGGCGGACGGGTGAGTAACACATAAGAACCTGCCCTTGGGAGGGGAACAACAACTGGAAATGGCTGCTAATACCCCATAGGCTGAGGAGCAGAAGGAGGAGCTAACATCAATCTTATGCCTTTGTCGGTTTTCACGCAACTTGGTCTGCCGGATCCGAAACCTACGAACATCTCGTTATAGCTGGCTGATTGATCGATCACATATCCTAGAGGTATAGTGGAGGATGTCTTGGTAAAAGTGGATGAGTTTATCTTTCCTGCTGATTTTGTCATTCTAGACTTTGAGGAAGATAAGAAGATTCCCATTATCTTGGGAAGACCTTTTCTAGCTACCAGTCGAACTTTGATTGATGTGTAGAAAGGGGAGCTAACTATCACACAACGGGGAATAAAACCTTCGTAGGAGATGATACTTGACACAAAGGAATTCTCCCGTTAAAAAAATCTGACACACCTGTTTATAAACTGTTAACTCGAATAACTTGTAGAAGGGGGGGTTGAATACAAGTTAAGTAATCGTGTCTGATTTTTTCTCGAATAAATAAACAAGAACAAACGAATAAACCAAACTGTTTGTAATAATAAGATCAAATACAAACTCTACCAAAGGTGTACAAATACCTTTAGCAGCTGCTCTCAATACAAATCTCTCTCTGTTTGTTCTCTCGTATACTCACGATGATTACAAACCTCATGAACTCTTTTTTTACAATGATATAGAGAGAGTATTTATAATGCTACCTATTAACTAATAACAGAAAGATAATCTATACATGACAATGTTCTGCCGTCCAGTTGATAGTTTCCATCAATAGAAAATTCTTTCCTTCATGATATCTTCTTGTTTGTTCTTCAAAATAACGATCCTGTTTTATAGCACTTGCAAGTTTTTGTAGCATCCATAATGACATCAACAGTAACACGACTGATATCAGGATTCCATCTCGCATCAGGATTTGACCATCCCATCAGTATTTTGACTTGTCATATCAGGATCTGCTCTCAGTTCCTAAAATGAAGTCCTTGATGCCCTGTTCCTGACTAAACTCTACAGATTACTGTCTAACACATATATCCTATACAAAGTGCTAAATCCTTTATATGTTAATTCTTTAATTATTTATATATTAGGTTCCGGTCAAAGTGATAGATGACCGTTCAATTAGCCAATCAAATAAAATTTTTTTCTCAAATTTTGGGAATAACATTAAATACGATGGATCTTGATTCCCGTATGGTTGGGTGGTCGAGAAATATTTTTTAAAAATTTAATCCTTAAACCCTGACGAAACCCTGTTTAGGGGTTCCGGTCAAAGTGATAGTTGACCGTTGAATTACCCGATCAAATATTTTTTTTTCCTAAAATTTTGGGAATAACATTAAATATGATGGATCTAGATTCCCTTATGGTTGGGTGGTCAAGAAATATTTTTTAAAAATTGAATCCTTAAACCCTGACGAACTTTATTTAGGGGTTCCGGTCAAAGTGATAGTTGACCGTTGAATTACCCGATCAAATAAATTTTTTTTCCTAAAATTTTGGGATTAACATTAAATATGATGGATCTTGATTCCCGTATGGTTGGGTTGTCGAGAATTATTTTTTAAAAAATCGAATCCTGAAACCCTGACGAAACCTTATTCAGGGGTTCCGGTCAAAGTGATAGTTGACCTTTGAATTACCCGATCAAATAATTTTTTTTTACTAAAATTTTGGGAATAACATTAAATATGACGAATCTTGATTCCCGTATGGTTGGGTGGTCGAGAAATATTTTTTAAAAATAGAATCCTTAAACCTTGACGAAACCGTGTTTAGGGGTTCGGGTCAAAGTGCTAGTTGACCGTTCAATTAGCCCATCAAATAAATAAATTTTTTTTCCCAAAATTTTGGGAATAACATTAAATATGATGGATCCTGATTCCCGTATGGTTGGGTGGTCGAGAAATATTTTTTTAAAAATTGAATCCTAAAACCCTGACGAAACCCTGTTTAGGGATTCCGGTCAAAGTGATAGTTGACTGTTGAATTACCCGATCAAATAATTATTTTTCCTAGAAATTTTGGGAATAACATTAAATATGATGGATCCTGATTCCCGCATGGTTGGGTGGTCGATAATTTTTTTTAAAAAATCGAATCCTTAAACCTTGACGAAACCCTATTTAGGGGTTCCAGTCAAAGTGATAATTGACCGTTGAATTACCCGATCAAATAAATTATTTTTTTCCTAAAATTTTGGGAATAACATTAAATATGATGGATTTTGATTCCCGTATGGTTGGGTGGTCGAGATAAATTTTTTAAAAATTGAATCCTTAAACCCTGACGAAACCCTGTTTAGGGGTTCGGGTCAAAGTGCTAGTTGACCGTTCAATTAGCCAATCAAATAAATTTTTTTTCCAAAATTTTGGGAATAACATTAAATATGATGGATCTTGATTCCCGTATGGTTGGGTGGTCGACAAATATTTTTTAAAAATCGAATCTTTAAACCCTGACGAAACCCTGTTTAGGGGTTCTGGTCAAAGTGATAGTTGACCGTTGAATTACCCGATCAAATAATTTTTTTTCCTAAAATTTTGGGAATAACATTGAATATGATTGATCTTGATTCCCGTATGGTTGGGTGGTCGATAAATATTTTTTTTAAAATCGAATCCTTAAACCCTGACGAAACCCTATTTAGAGGTTCCGGTCAAAGTGATAGTTGACCGTTGAATTACCCGATCAAATTTTGGGAATAACATCAAATATTATGGATCTTGATTCCCGTATGGTTGGGTGGTCGAGAATTTTTTTTTAAAAATTGAATCATTAAACCCTGACCAAACCCAATCAAATAATTTTTTTCCCTAAAATTTTGGGAATAACATTAAATATGATGGGTCTTGATTCCCGTATGGTTGGGTTGTCGAGAAATATTTTTTTAAAAATCGAATCCTGAAACCCTGACAAAACCTTATTTAGGCGTTCCGGTCAAAGTGACAGTTGACCGTTGAATTACCCGATCAATTAATTTTTTTTACTAAAATTTTGGGAATAACATTAAATATGATGGATCTTGATTCCCGTATGGTTGGGTGGTCGAGAAATATTATTTAAAAATTGAATCCTTAAACCCTCACGAAACCCTGTTTAGGGGTTCTGGTCAAAGTGATAGTTGACCGTTGAATTACCCGATCAAATAATTTTTTTTCCCTAAAATTTTGGGAATAACATTAAATATGATGGATCTTGATTCCCGTATGGTTGGGTTGTCGAGAAATATTTTTTAAAAAATCGAATCCTAAAACCCTGACGAAACCTTATTTAGGCGTTCCGTTCAAAGTGATAGTTGACCGTTGAATTACCCGATCAAATAATTTTTTTTACTAAAATTTTGGGAATAACATTAAATATGATGGATCTTGATTCCCGTATGGTTGGGTGGCTGAGAAATATTTTTTAAGAATTGAATCCTTAAACCCTGACGAAACCCTGTTTAGGGGTTCGGGTCAGAGTGCTAGTTGACCGTTCAATTAGCCAATCAAATAAATTTTTTTTTCCCAAAATTTTGGGAATAACATTAAATATGATGGATCTTGATTCCCGTGTGGTTGGGTGGTCGAGAAATATTTTTTAAAAAATCGAATCCTTAAACCCTGACGAAACCCTGTTTAGGGGTTCCGGTCAAAGTGATAGTTGACCGTTGAATTACCAGATAAAAAAAAAATTTCTAGAAATTTTGGGAATAACATTAAATATGATGGATCTTGATTCCCGTATGGTTGGGTGGTCGATAAACATTTTTTTAAAAATCGAATCCTTAAATCCTGACGAAACCCCATTTAGGGGTTCCGGTCAAAGTGATAGTTGACCGTTGAAATTCCCGATCAAATAATTTTTTTTTTCTAAAATTTTGGGAATAACATTAAATATGATGGATCTTGATTCCCGTATGATTGGGTGGTCGAGAAATATTTTTTAAAAATTGAATCCTTAAACCCTGACGAAACCCTGTTTAGGGGTTCCGGTCAAAGTGATAGTTGACCGTTGAATTACCTGATCAAATAATTTTTTTTCCCTAAAATTTTGGGAATAACATTAAATATGATGGATCTTGATTCCCATATGGTTGGGTTGGAGAGAAATATTTTTTAAAAAATCGAATCCCGAAACCCTGACGAAACCTTATTTAGGGGTTCCGGTCAAAGTGATAGTTGACCGTTGAATTACCTGATCAAATATTTTTTTTACTAAAATTTTGGGAATAACATTAAATATGACGGATCTTGATTCCCGTATGGTTGGGTGGTCGAGAAATATTTTTTGAAAATCGAATCCTTAAATCCTGACGAAACCCCATGTAGGGGTTCCGGTTAAAGTGAAAGTTGACCGTTGAAGTACCCGATCAAATAATTTTTTTTTCTAAAATTTTGGGAATAACATTAAATATGATGGATCTTGATTCCCGTATGATTGGGTGGTCGAGAAATATTTTTTAAAAATTGAATCCTTAAACCCTGACGAAACCCTGTTAATTTAGGGGTTCCGGTCAAAGTGATAGTTGACCGTTGAATTACCTGATCAAATAATTTTTTCCCTAAAATTTTGGGAATAACATTAAATATGATGGATCTTGATTCCCGTATGGTTGGGTTGGAGAGAAATATTTTTTAAAAAATCGAATCCCGAAACCCTGACGAAACCTTATTTAGGGGTTCCGGTCAAAGTGATAGTTGACCGTTGAATTACCTGATCAAATAATTTTTTTTACTAAAATTTTGGGAATAACATTAAATATGACGGATCTTGATTCCCGTATGGTTGGGTAGTCGAGAAATATTTTTTTAAAATCGAATCCTTAAACCCTGACGAAACCCTGTTTCGGGGTTTGGGTCAAAGTGCTAGTTGACCGTTCAATTAGCTAATCAAATAAAATTTTTTTCCTAAAATTTTGGGAATAACATTAAAAATGATGGATCTTGATTCCGGTACGATTGGGTCATCGAGAAATATTTTTAAAAAAATCGAATCCTTAAACCTTGACGAAACCCTGTTTAGGGGTTCCGGTCAAAATACTAGTTGACCGTTGAATTACCCAATCAAATAAATTTTTTTTCCAGAAATTTTGGGAATAACATAAAAATGATGGATCTTGATGCCCGTAAGGTTGGTCTTCGAGAAATGTTTTTAAAAAAATTGAAACCTTAAACCAAATTATTTAAAAAATTACTTTATTGGCAAAAACAATAAAAAAAAGGGTAGAAGATTGTTTAACTATTATATATAATCTAAAATATATTGCAAATTTTTAATTTATACTTTGTATAAATATATGTGATATTTGTTTTATTTTTATATTATAGATATGTAATTAAAAATTAAGATATTACATTTCCCGAGATGAAAAATGGGGCGGTCTTTTTCCCCCAAATGAAAACTACAACTTTTCATTTCCCCCCAATATACACACAGTTTTCCCCCCTTTCCACTTGAACGAAATTATTACGAGCTTTATTTCCCCAAACGAAAATTACCTACTCTCTCTCTCTGTTGTCTTACATCTCTACTCTTTCTCGATCTCAATTCTCAACTCGAAGGAAGATGGAAGAACTCTCTATTTATCAAAAAACCCTCCTCTCTTCGTCTTTTCTTCTCCTTCTCTATTCTCTTCTCTTTTCTCTAAATCTATTTTGTTTTTTACTTTGCAGGTGATTAATTGGGGCTCCAATTAATTGGTCCCTTCATTACTTTTCTTCACTCTCCAGTTAATTAATTTTGCCTTTTTATCACTTTTCTATTTTAATTAGGGCTTCAGTTAGGGCTTTCCGATCGGGATTTGAGTTAGGGCTTCGTTTGGGACTTTTAATCCATGGTAAAATTGGGGTTTTACATCTACATCTCCATGCATATGTGTAGTTATATATGGGTGTCGAATATATGGGCATTTTAATGTTTGTGCATATATGTATTTTTAGTTTGGTTTATGTGTATTTGTTTGCATTCTGTTTTTATGTTTATGTGTATTTGTTTGTATTTTTAGAAAGGCAGCGAGGGACTGATGGTGCAAAGAGCTGAAAGGAATGGTTTCAAAGCCATCATTCTCACTGTTGACACTCCTAAACTTGGTCGACGGGAAGCAGACATTAAGAATAAGTCATATTTCAATTTCCATCTTTTATCTTATTCTCATAGATGTAACATCCACTACGTCAAAAAAGGGCTTTAGTCACACTTTTAAACAGTAATCCCCGCCACACTTTCTTTAAAAAGCGTAACTAAATATAAATCTCCTGTGTTTTGGTTACACATTTAATATTTGTGTAACTAATATTACAAACTTTTATACCTTTAGTCACTCTTCACAAATATAGTAACAAATAATGGCCATGTTAATAATTACCGTAACCAAAAAAATGCCAACTGCTACGCTTTTCCTTTTCAGGGACATCTTATAGCTACATTTGTCGAAAAAAATGTGACTATTTTTTGCCACACAAAATAATAGTGACCAAATATATATAAATACCATTCAGGAAAATAATGCGTCACTAAAAGCTAAAACATATAGCCACTAGTATTGTTTTATGTGACAAAAGAGTCGGGTTTAGTGTAGCCAAATATTGTTTTATGGTCAAAGTTTTGTAGAAAATCGGTAGCGTAACATTTGTAATGGCCACAGTTACTATATTTATGTGTGACAAAAGATAATACCAACTGGACATGTTTTGTTTGTATATCTTAACAAACCTGGCATATCAAATTGCCAAACCAAACGCAAATTACTAAACATCCGAATCAAACACCATAATACCAAATCCTGATATATCAACCATAATAATTCAAATATACACTAGAAAATCATCCAACAAACTTACAAGATAATTATCCAACATACAATCCAACCATCAACTTACATATTTTTCACTACATAAAAAACAAAGAAAATGATGACAACAATGCTTCTTGAAGAAAAAGCCCGGGAAGTACCTAGAAAAATTAAAAAACAAAAATGAATGAATTTAACATGGAAGTATATTGCAATTTTGAATCAAAAATATTAACATGCACTTACCTGGATGCTTGGAAATTATATTCATGCAGGTATTAATGTCCAGGTTCACCAATTGGGGACAATTTATATAGCAATCTATCATCATTTTTTTCCGCAAAAGCAAGGTAAGTTTCCGTAGGTTGACAAGTGCAATGAGGAACTCGCTCGTATCTTCGGAAAACACTGTGTCATTCATTGTGAGAGTTAATAAAGCTGGAAAATCCCAAAATTTAGGAGGCAGTTTGCAACTTGACAGATGCAGAGTTGTTAAAGCAGGTAAATGTTATAAATTATATCATTTGGCAAACTACTAATTTTGTCTTCTCCCTTTATCACTATTAGCCGCCATAACTCGATCAGCCATGGTCTGGACGTTCCCCTAGACATCCTATTTTCCCAGACTTTTTTCTATTTCCAAAATTGTGCAAATTTATTTATTTGGAGAATAAGGATCACAACTAGGGGTGAGTATTCGGTTTTAATCGAACCGAATTTTAATTCGGTTAACCGAAACCGAAATTCCATAAAAATCACAACCGAAAACCGAACCGAATTAAATTCAGTTTTTAACCGAACCGAAATAAATATTTCGGTTATTACCTAAAATCGAAATATATAACCGAAATTTTAAAACAGTGCAAAAAAGCTGATCATAAACAAATTCTTTTAGCTGTCAACAAATTTAGCTCGGGTTGCTTTCGATTTGCTTGGGTTGCTTTCAATTTATTCTACTAATCCTAAACCTTTGCTGCAGATTTCTTGCAACTGGGCAGCAAGCTCTGATTCTAGTTAATTTCTTTCTACTAACCTTTGTTAATAATTCTTATAATATTTAGTTAATATATGTGCTTATTTTAACTGTGAGCAGTAAGCTCAATAGTTAATATAGTAGTACTATAGTACTAGTACCACCAAGCTCTGAATCTAGCTTCCAGCCAAAGCAAGAAATAATATATCTATACAGTCATACAGATGCATTGTAGTGACAGGAACAGTGAAATTATGGATATATTAAGACAGGTACAAGTGGAACATGGAGTACAAGACTACAAGCACAAAATGTTTCACTACAAGAAAGTAAGACTAAATTCGACCGAACAAATTCGGCCGCGGCTAAATTCGACCGATTTCGGTCGAATTTAGTGTACCGGCTAATTTCAACTGATTACGGTCGAATTTAGCTCTGGTCGAATTTGTTCGGTTGAATTTAGTGTACTACATTCGACCGTATTTGGTCGAATTTAGCACTTTAACCGAAATCGGTTGAATTTAGTAGCCGTCAAAAAAAGGAGGGAAATTTCCGCCAATTTCTCCAACCACACGGCTAAATTCAACTAAAATCGGTCGAATTTAGTAGCCCATCGAATTTAGAATTTCAACCGAATTTGGTCTAATTTAGCACTTTAACCGAAAACGGTCGAATTTAGTAATGCCAAAAAAAGGAGGGAAAATTCCCGCCAATTTCTTCAACCACACGGCTAAATTCAACCGAATTCGGTCGAATTTAGCACTTTAAATTCAGAAATATTTTTAATTTATTATTTAAGTGTTTAAACTTAAGGAAATTTTTTTTATTTATTTATTTGTATATTTTACTTAATTTAAAAACTAAATATGAGTTAAATGCTTTAAATTAATTTAATTAATTTCAAATAATGATTAATTAATTTAATTATTTAATAAATATGAACATTTATTAAATAATTTTATTAATTTATTGTTAAATTATTTTAATTAATTAATTGAGGTTATTTAATTCATTTATTTATTCATTTAATAGTTGTCAATGATTTAAAAATAGTAGAAATTTGTTTAAAAATGCAGAAATGATTTTCTAGAATTCTAGAAATTTCTAGAAAAGTTTCTAAAAATCTAAAAAATGATTTTCCGGTATTTAAAAATATCTGTAGTCAAGTTGGGCTTGAAAGTAGAGTTTCTGTGTTGTATTTCTGTGTTGGTAATTTAACGGTCAACTAGTACTTTGACTATAACCCCTAAACAGGGTTTCGTCAGGGTTTAGTGTTTCGATTTTTTAAAAAATATTTCTCGACAACCCAACCGTACGTGGGTCAAGATCCATCCTTTCTAATGCTATTCCCAAAATTTCAGAAAAAAATAAATTAATTTGGTTTGGTAATTTAACGGTCAACTACTATTCTTACTAGTACTAGTAACTAGTGCTTTGTCACGGATTTTTGTTTCTATTTTTTAAAAAATACTTCTCGACGATCCAACCGTACAGATGTCAAGATATATCTAATTTATTGATATTCCCAAATTTTCAAAAAATAAAAAATTAATTTGGTTCGAGATCTTAGTAGATCACTACTATTCTAACTAGTAGTAGTAACTAGTGATTTATCAAGGAGTGTTGTTTCTATTTTTTAAAAAATACTTCTCGACGATCCAACCGTACGGATGTCAAGATATATCTAATTTAATGATATTCCCAAATTTTCAAAAAATAAAAAATTAGTTTGGTTCGAGATCTTAGTAGATCACTACTATTCTAACTAGTAGTAGTAACTAGTGATTTATCAAGGAGTGTTGTTTCTATTTTTTAAAAAATACTTCTCGACGATCCAACCGTACGTATGTCAAGATATATCTAATTTAATGATATTCCCAAATTTTCAAAAAATAAAAAATTAGTTTGGTTCGAGATCTTAGTAGATCACTACTATTCTTACTAGGAGTAGTAACTAGTGCTTCGTCACGGATTGCTGTTTCTATTTTGTAAAAAATACTTCTCGATGATCCAACCGTACGGATGTCAAGATATATCTAATTTAGTGATATTCCCAAATTTTCAAAAAATAAAAAATTAGTTTGGTTCGAGATCTTAGTAGATCACTACTATTCTTACTAGTAGTAGTAGTAACTAGTGCTTTGTCACGGATTGTTGTTTCTATTTTTTAAAAAATACTTCTCGACGATCCAACCGTACGGATGTCAATATATATATATAATTTAATGATATTCCCAAATTTTCAAAAAATAAAAAATTAATTTGGTTCGAGATCTTAGTAGATCACTACTATTCTTACTAGTAATAGTAACTAGTGCTTCGTCACGGATTGTTGTTTCTATTTTTTAAAAGATACTTCTCGACGATCCAACCGTAAGGATGTCAAGATATATCTAATTTAGTGATATTCCCAAATTTTCAAAAAATAAAAAATTAATTTGGTTCGAGATCTTAGTAGATCACTACTATTCTTACTAGTAATATTAACTAGTGCTTTGTCACGGATTGTTGTTTCTATTTTTAAAAAAATACTTCTCGACGATCCAACCGTACGGATGTCAAGATATATCTAATTTAGTGATATTCCCAAATTTTCAAAAAATAAAAAATTAATTTGGTTCGAGATCTTAGTAGATCACTACTATTCTAACTAGTAATAGTAACTAGTGCTTTGTCACGGATTGTTGTTTCTATTTTTTAAAAAATACTTCTCGACGATCCAACCGTACGGATATCAAGATATATCTAATTTAGTGATATTCCCAAATTTTCAAAAAATAAAAAATTAATTTGGTTTGAGATCTTAGTAGATCACTACTATTCTAACTAGTAGTAGTAACTAGTGATTTATCAAGGATTGTTGTTTCTATTTTTTTAAAAATACTTCTCGACGATCCAACCGTACGGATGTCAAGATATATCTAATTTAAAGATATTCCCAAATTTTCAAAAAATAAAAAATTAATTTAATTTGGTAATTTAACGGTCAACTAATTTGAAAAATAAATTAAAAAATAAAATGAAAATGAAAAATATCCAATTTTATTAATTAAATAAATTCAACTGAATTTTTACCAAAATATTAAATTCGATCGAATTCGGTTGATTTTAGTCGAGCTCCTAATTTCAACTATATTTTGTCGAATTTAGTACTAAATTCGACCGTATTTGGTCGAATTTAGCCGTGTTATCATTATATTTGATTTTCTCAGTCATCGTTTACGTGGCTATCTCTCATTGGTCAATTTAGTATCACTTGGATTGATGAGTCAAGCAATCTAAGCCCTTAAAAAAAAACTAATCCTAACCATACATTTTAAAAACATACTTATATAATATATACACACACATAAAACCCTCCCCCACCCCAATCTCTACCCCAATCTCTACTGCCCTCCCCCCATTCTCCACCCCCCCACACACGCCTGCCCCCCCCCCCCCCCCCCGCACACCTCCCCCCCTGCGTTGCTGCCCCTTCCCCCGTGACTTTTTTTTTTATTTTTCTGTTTTTTATGTTCTTGAGTTTTCAAGAATCGAACCAACATTTGGAGGCGTTATTGGTGTCCGATTTGAACGCTCTTTTAGTCGAATCGAAGCCCTCATCATCCTCTATCCAAAAACATGACCAGATTTTGGTGGGCTATAATTTATGAATTTCTCCTATTTTTTTTATTAAATTCGAATTTATTCATTAAAATTATGAATTTTTGTAAACGTGTTTAGTTGCTGATTTTGATGTTACCATCGTGTAGAGTATGCTTTTCTAGTCAATTTCATATATTATATGTTGAATTTCGAGTTCAATAACGTATAGAAATCGAATTTTGATTTTCGTGTTCTTCGTGTTCTTTGTGTTCTTGAGGATCGAAGCACTTCTGGAAGTGTTATTGAACTCCAATTTTGATGTTCTGCCCAATGAATCCCACATGATGTTCAATTCTTGAGCAGCAGATTCTGCTGTTTTTTTAAAAAAAATTGGTGCACATTAAATTCGACCGAATTTGGTCGAATTTAGTATAGAAAATTCAACTGAATTTGGTCGAATTTAGTGGATTCGGTTGAATTTAGCATTTTAATTTTGACCAAATTTGGTCGAATTTAGCATATTAAATTCGACCAAATTTTGTTGAATTTAGGATTTCAGGCTCCAAATTTAAAAAATTTTGAAATTTTCACCAAAAATTTGAAATTTTCAAAATTTTTAAATTTGGCGCCTGAAGTGCTAATTTCAACCAATTTCAGTTGAATTTAGCATACTAAGTTCAACCAGTTTTAATCGAATTTAGCATACTAATTTCAACCAATTTCAGTCGAATTTAGCCTTCTAAATTCGACTGAATACTATTTTCGACTCCCTCAAAATCGACCAAAAGCAATTCGGTCGAATTTAGCTAAATTCAACCGATTTCGGTCGAATTTAGCCGAATTCGACCAAATTTTTTTGGTCGAATTTAGCCTTTTTTCTTGTAGTGTTTATCTCTTGTCTTTCTTCTGCTAAAAACACAAGCAGAAGGCACAATTGACAGTAGCTACCGATGCCACTAGCAAACCCAGTGACGTACTAAACTTTTGTTATATAAAAAAATTTGGTTATTATTCCGATTATTCGGTTAACCGTGCTTAAAAAACCGAAAATGCATATTGGAGGATAACTTAAGTATTCTATGATAAAACTTAAAACTGGATAAGGATAGAAGAGGATAATGCAAACTGTAAACTTGATTTCTATCTGTATTACTTGTGACCACGTACACTTGCGTGATTTTGTGTTAACAAAGGATAATGCCAGGACTCCCTCCTTCCCAACTACTAAGTTAGAGATTTATATTTGTAGGGGATATTTCATCTTATCATATTTGGAGTGGCTTCTCATTGTAACTATTCAAGATCGATGAACGTTTCTTTGAATGTACTTGGGTTTGACTTGAAGGTGGCCACTTGTTGTTGATGTTATGGGGATGAATAATATCACTAACTTTTATGAGTTGGTTCAGAATGGAGGAATTATGAACACAGAAACTAATTTCGTCTGTGGGGATGGCAAAAAAACATGGCTGGTATGATGGGATCAGTTAGGTCTTATAAGATTCGTAATTTTAATTACCAATATGTTACTCCTAAAATTTTAATTCGTAAACCGAAACAGATCAATATCCGAACAAAACGGATTCCTAGGATGCTTGCTATTTTTCATTGCACGCGGCTTTTTCGAGTATTATACATTCAAAACTTGTTTTCTTACTTAGAACTTTAAAAAAAGATGAATACTCGGTTGATTATTTAATCATGGAGGGAAACTCAAATCACGAATCATGGAGGGAAACTCAAATCATGGATCAAAGTAAGAAGATCCATTAGATTGCAATATCGGAAATTTGGACCGACAAATGATTAAGAACAAAGATAGAAATTTCAAATTATTTCTCAATATTTGGCAAATCTAATCCGTGGGCACACATGTTGCCCACATGTACGTAAGAAGGATTCATGCGTAATAACTTGATGGATATACATGCGGAAAACTTTTTGGGAATTTGTTGGGGAAATAAAGCTTTGCTGACAAGGACTTTCTAGGGAACTGCTGCAAAATCTCTGCGTAAGCTTGTTTCTCTGCGTAAGCTTTATTGTCGAAGTAAACTGCCATCACCTTGAGCGAAGGGGAAGAAGTAAGCAAAAGATTTATGAAATCGAGAACTTTTTGGTCAAACACCACACCTATAATTACCACAGTGTGTAGTTGGTGTAGTAACACGTCCTTCCAGCGATGCAATTCTTCCTTACTTTGTCCAACTGTTCGATTCAAGCTCTTTACTCCAGGTTCCTACACACGGAACATATTAAACTTCTTAGTACTTTCAAACATCCAGAATAAATTTATGCGTTAAAAATTTATGTTTCTATTTCTAACCAGTACAATCGAAAGAATCTGCAGGTTGGGCAAACATCTAATCAAGCTGAGAGAATTTGAAATTTGACACGAGTTAAGAAATCCAAGGCGATATAATTTCAGGTTTCCTATTTGTGATGCATGTCCCTTCAACATCGAATGAAAAGGTCCCAAAACCTACACATGCATAAAAAAGTAATATATTAAATTGTGAGACACTCCTGATTCCGAGAATATAATCCATACTTATTCCTAAATATTATCTAATTAAATGTAAAATCCATAAGTTAGATTGGTTAAACTCTGTTTTTACCTCCACAGTGTAACCACTAAGATGAAGTTTACTGATGGTAGGTGTATTGCGAAGAAGCTTGAACAAATTGACGGGCATCCTCGTGCTGGGATTTACTGTGGTCAGGTCGAGACCTAAGACTTTCAGTTGTTTGGTGCTTTCAAACCATCGCCACTCAATTTGTCCACTTCTGTTCAAGACCAAAGTTGTGAGGTTGTTGGCATCTGTAAACTGGCAGCCCATATGTTGAATTCCAGTACATCCATGTAAAAACAAATCCTTCAGTTGAGACCCAAATGAGATGTCAGCAGTAAATGAGATGTTGATAAGATTAACCCTTACTAGATTCGCGAAGCATCCGAGTTTGGGTAATGGAGTTTGTATCCATGTAGTGAGCTTTAATTCAACCAACCCTTCACAAGCGAACAACGGAATTTCGTAGGCATTTTTTTCCGAAAATAAGATCTCTAAGACCCTAATTCTTTTATTCAGAAAGCGCTCAAGCCACCGAGAGACAGCACACTGATCAAGTTTTGGAGGAATATAGAGATTAAAGCTTAATAAAGGTCCAGTGTGAACTGATGAAATTGTTTCAATGGCCCTCGAAAAAGCAGAATGATGTGTGTCTTTGTCTTTATTAGAAGTGAGTTGTGAAAAAAATAACTTATCGAGAACTAAGTTGTTTTTCATTCCCCATAAAAACCTCCATTGTTTTGACAGAACACTTGTTCTTGCTGCATCGTGAGCTGACAAACGCTCCAAGATACAGCCTATTAGCTCTTGTGGCAAGTTGCTGATCCTATCTGATCTTTCATCAAGTTGCAATATTTTAGAATCATCAGTTCCCTCCCTACGTACTCCATCACCAACAAACACTAACCTTTTGCTATCAAGTCTCCTTTTAGCACTTGTTGTGCCGTCTTCTATAGCATAAGATTGCCTCTCTGGGACATCGTCGGCCATCGCTAAATTTAATACCTAAGTGATCATAATAGCAACTCAAATAAAGATCGATCCAAAGCATAAAAAAAACATATGTGCGTGAGTACTCATTATATTGAACTGAAATCTCATAGGGTTTAGACAACTAACAGTTATATATATTAATCGATATTCACATTCGAAACGAATATGTACATGAACTTATCAAACGATTACAGCAGAAGCCGGGTATGAGTAATCAAACAATTAACCTACCACGTACAAATCAACAAAGTAAAAGAATTCTCGATATTACCAGCTGCTCAATTCAAGAATAAAAATATTCGCATATCTCAAGTAAACATTATAGTCCGTATATATAAAATAAGGCTTACCAAAAATTTAGATGCGTACGTGTATGTGAGGATATTGTTTTTGAACAATGTATGATCCTTGGCTCTAATTATAAGAAAAGAATAGAATACTGCAAGTTACCCTAAATTTAATTACAATTCGTGGATGCCATGCCAGTATTTTTGGAAAATATTTGAAATTTTTTTTGGAATACCTAACATCCTTTATTATAATACTCTAGTCTACCCATATATATTTACTCCTATACAATATCTCTCCTATAATCCTATACAATATTTGAATTTACTTAATATAATGGCTGATTTTGGAAGAAGACTCCGGACCTGTAAAAGCTACGCTGGTAGCCTCAAGCGCCCCTGCTCTGTTTATTGCGTACTCTTTTTTTAAGAAAAGAATAAATTAAATAACGTAAAAGAATTATTGCAAATTGCTGTCGATCTCTCTCCGCTAAGTTAGGGATGATACCGGTTTGGTTCCGTTTAGGAGTCAAACTGGAACATAAAATAGTATTTTCATAAAACGTTGTAAACTCGGATATTATAATAAAAAATGTTAAAAAAAATCATAATTAAAATATATAAACATATAATTCCTAAATTTTAGACCAATAATATTATATTAAGAGTTTTCCTTATTTACAGTTTCACCCTAGCTCGTTAACCATGATTAGTTAACACTGCTATTTTAAATACATTAATAATTTTATTTAACATATCCATAAATACATATTTTTTAAATCATAAAAATATTTACTAAAAAATCACAATTTTAATTTGAAATCAATCGTGATATTCTATTACATATTTTAAATTAAATTTCATAATTAATCATTCATTAATTAATCACTCTTTTAATATAAAGTCAATCACAATCATATCATCATACATTTTTTTTGACAATAAAATGCTTATACAATTAAAATTGATGGTCATGGTGATGCCTTAATATCGATCGATCAAGTGTTTCTTCATCAGCACAATGTGATTGTGTCTGCAATTAAAAAAAAATTAGGCATAAACTATGTCATTATTGCGAAAGTATTACTATGTTCACCAATCAGATCTCTATTTGCATAATGCAAAAGTACGATATCAGTTCGCAATCCCCAATTATTAAACTAATTGTACTTCCGGGACTGTAGCTATGCAAAACAATGCTGGGGACTGTTGAATGCAGAGTTTGACAGTTCATTAGTGGAATCAGCACCGAGATGGTTACTAGAAAGAATGGCTAAGGAATCACAGGAGGTTTTGGTGCAAACGGCCACTGTAATATGGGGTATATGGTGGGCGAGGAATAAGCAGGTCTGGGAACAAAAGAAACTGACACCTGAGATAGCAATGCAATGGAGTATAGCTCAAGTTAGTCAGTGGAGAGAAGTGCGACGTGAAAATTCTGGGATGCTTGGGGCAAGGTTACAAAGCTCTAGATCAGAGGTGGTGAGGTGGTTAGCTCCAACAACAGGAAGATTGAAGTTAAACGTAGATGCATCTGTCTTTAGTGGTGATTCATCGTTTGCAGTGGGAATGATAATCAGGAACCATAGAGGTGAATTCATTCGAGCGAAGAACTGCAGGTTTGCAGGTGCAGTATCGGTTTTTGAGGTTGAGACGAGGGGTTTGTAGGAAGCTCTCCAGTGGATTCACGAACTACAGCTTAGCAATGTGGACGTTGAAAGTGATTCTATGCTCACTGTTAATGCGGTTACCAGACGAGTAGAAAATTATTTGGAAGTGGGTAACGTGTTACACCAGTGTCATGTCCTTCATGAAAGGAATTCTAGTATCAATATTTCTTATGTTAAAAAGCAGGCCAACAAGGTTGCCCATTTGTTAGCTAGGGTACCTTGTATGGTGAATTGCTCCAATGTTTTTTGGTCTCCTCCATTTTCTGTGTTGGAGACTGTAACACCCCAGTCCCACATCGAGGAGATTTCGGACTTCTGTTCAGTTTATAAGGTAAAGTACTACTACTAAGTGCACCAACAAATCATGATCTTTTGGGGGCCTGTGGTGGGCTTGTGGATTACCCAAGTTGGCGGCATTTGGGCCAGTTTACTTTGGCTTATTTCGGATTCGTGATCGCGACTTGACCCGATTTTCGAAAAAAGACTCGGGATTTGACCCGGGTTGTCACATATGGTATCAGAGCCGACTCTCGAAAGCTTGATTCGTCAAGTTGCCGGAGGTGGGGAAACGAAGGCTGGTGGTATTATCCCACAATGGACAGAGATCCGGAGGTGGGGACACGAAGCTAGCCGGTATTATCCCACAATGGCTAAGGAGGAACGATCCGGAACCTATGGGATTTCCGTTCAGGCCTGACGAGGACGTCAGGATTTTAAGTAGGGGAGTTTGTAACACCCCAGTCCCACATCGAGGAGATTTGGGACTTCTGTTCAGTTTATAAGGTAAAGTACTACTACTAAGTGCACCAACAAATCATGATCTTTTGGGGGCCTGTGGTGGGCTTGTGGATTACCCAAGTTGGCGGCATTTGGGCCAGTTTACTTTGGCTTATTTCGGATTCGTGATCGGGACTTGACCCGATTTTCAAAAAAAGACTCGGGATTTGACCCGGGTTGTCACAGAGACAGTGATGTACGAAGCAAATTTGAGTTAATGCAATTTAAGTTGATTTCAAAAAAATTATGCTTCGGATTTCAATTTTTTTTAAAAAATAAGTTTGTCAAAAAAAAACAAAAAAATTGGATAAAATTCATACCTTCAAATATCCGATCTTTTTAAAAGCTCAAAATATATTTACTCATAATTTTTTAATAAAATTAATTAATTAATGTATGTAAGTTAACACTACAAAATCTGATTTGAATCAGATTTTTAATAAATTAGATAAAATCCATATCCTCACGTACTCGATTTTTTTAAAGGCTCAAAAATATATATATTTATAATTTGTTAATGAAATTAATAATAAAAGCATATATAAGCCAACACTACTTATATTTTAATTACTTTAATTATTAAATACTAGCTTATAACCCGTACAACGCACGGTTCCTTTTTTAATATTTATAATTATATTATCTTTTTTATATTTATATGTTATTAATTTACATATCATGTTGTTTTTAAAAAATTGATATATATATATATATATATATATATATATATATATATATATATAAGATTTTACACATTCAAATCAATATTTATGCTCTATCTTAAATTCTTAAAATTTGATTTAGACGATTTTACAACCCATACGAAATTAACAAAATAATTATTAATTTAGTGATGGTTTAACAGTTATTTTCCAATTGGTTAAAAAACAATTATTTTCCAATTAAAACTACGCAGAAACAAAAGAGATAAGAAATTGATGATTTTCACGTTGAAAAATCTATTTGATTTATAAAATCTACTTATATTTCGTTTCTTCTTATTATTTAAAGATAGTTAAACTAACAACCAAATACAGTTTTAATAATAAGTGTAATATTGATTTTGTCCAAAACTTTGATAGTTAATAGTCTGGTTTTTAATACGACAAAATAAATAACAACTGTTAGATTATAAAATAAATAGATGAAAAATATTGGATTTAGCATAAAAAATATATTATCTTTTAACATGTCAACTAAAAAGTGTATTTATATTAAAATATGAAAAAGTGCATGTCAATGATTTAAATTGTATATAATTTGGTTTTTTACATTGAATAGAATTATCAATATAGGTCTTCTACACTGAATATGATTAATGTAAAAATTCGTAATTATATTTTCTCTTGAGATTCTTAATGTTTCCATTTTGATAATAATTGTTAAATCATCAATAAATTAAAGATAATTTTATGAGATGTGCGTGGGCTATAAAATCATCAAAATCTAATTTCTAGATCTCGAGATTGAGCCCAAATAGTAAATATGAACTTTTTTTTAATATTAATAAAAAATTTAATAAAATTTAATAGTATCCTTTTTTAATTATATCATTTTCATAATTTCCTTTTTAAATTCAATTCTAATCCAACCTTTGTTTAATTATATCCCTTTTAGATTATAATTTTTGTTTTTAATATGATATAATCTTGATCATCTATTTTTAAAAATATTAAATTCGACGGTTGAGATTATTTTGGTAGTACAGTGACCAAAATTATGGATAAAATCCTCTTTACGCTTATTATATATAAGGATATAATATGTCAATCTTCAATTATTAAATACTAGCTTATAACCCGTGCAAGGCATGGTTCCTTTTTTAATACCTATAATTATCCAAAAAAAAATTATATCTAATTGTTGTTAAAAAATTGATATATTATATCCTTATATATCCTTATCCATAATTTTGGTCCGGTCATTGTGGTTTTGTCACTATACTCCCAAAATAATCTCAACCATCGAACTTAATATTTTTAAAAATAGACGATCAAGATTATATCATCTTAAAAAGGAAATTATAATCTAAAAAGGATATCATTAAAAAAGGTTATATTGGAATTGCATTTTAAAAAAATTATAATATGAAAAGTATGTAATCATATTTGAACATGTAAAACCTAACATATATCAATTTAATATTATTTCAGAGATATATTTATTTATTTCAAAATTTATAAATATTATATTTTTTTAAGTTTCATATTTTCTTCGCTTTTAACCTTTTTCGCTTACATCTTTTACAAGCTAATCAAATTGATGTCTTTATTCGTGAACTTGACAAATTGAAATAAATTGAAACTATATCATTGTAATTTTTTTTTATGACCTATTGTGTAGGAGTGAGCATTTTTCGGGTTAGAACCGGGAACTGAACCGAACTAAAATTTTGGGTCTGGTTCGGGTTTTTTATAATTCGGATCCGGTTCGGTTCTTGAAATTGAGAATAGTTCGGTTCTCGGTTCGGTTCGGTTCTTGACATCCAAAACTCGAAAGAACCGAACCGAACCAAAATTATATAATACATTTAAATAATATATTAAATATATATTATACCCCCACAAAATTTGATGATGTTTTTGGATAGAGTATGATGAGGGCTTCGATTCGACTATAAGAGCGTTTAAATCGGACATAAATAACGCCTCCAAATGTTGGTTTCTTTCTTGAATCTTGAAAACTCAAGAACATAATAAAAAGAAAAATAAATTCGAAAATGGGGTTTAGGATCACTACAAGAAAAATAGCTTCAGAGACCGCTTTTCAACCATTGTCTGTCAGAGAAGTTTCCCGTTGACTATTGAGCCGCCGTCTTTGGTGCTGTCACACACCAGTATTCCACTGGTGTATAGAGGCTGTGATAAGTGGATTTTATATCCACTTGGAGCGCTCCATTTCGACTTAAATTGGTGTCTTGGTTTCAAGTTAGTCGTGTTTTGATGTGTTTCGTTGAGTTGTGCAGGGTTACGAATCGTCGGTTAGGTTTGGCGATTTTTGTGATCTTAGGTGGATTTCAATAGTAGAATAAAGAATGAAGTTTTCCATACAAATCTTGGGAGAGTTTGAGTAGTTTTCCATATAAATTGAGTTTTCTAAACACAATTGGTGTCTACCAATCTTCTATCTCTTTTGTGAATGTATGAGTAGTTCGGTATTTGTATACTGAGAAGTAGCGTATACTTGTTTCGTGTTGTCTGATCAGATATCATAACCATCACATACTTTGATTAAGGGCATCAACTCTAAGCGAAGTATTTAATGAAGTTAGGATCCCATGTTTTCTCTTGCATAAGTAATTCGATTTAAATTATTCTTAGTTACGTAATTCTTAGTTTGTTAAATTGCTTTTAATTAATTTTAGTTAATCAAAAACCCAATTTTGTTAATTGTCTTAGCAGTGAATAAAAACCATACATTGTTGCATAGGTGCATTAAACTGAATTGAAACATAACCAGATCTCTGTGGGAACGAACTTGACTTATATCTATATTACTTGTGATCACGTACGCTTGCGTGATTTAGTGCAAACAAGTTTTTGGTGCCGCTGTCGGGGATCATCGGTGTTTTATTTTTAGTTTATGTGCTTGTCATCAGTGTTCGTTAGAGTTCACTGACTCAGATTGTTTCTTACATAGTTTTTTTTTGTGTTTCAGGTACTTGACGTGTATGCGAACACGTTCTCAAACTCGTAAATTGGAAAAAGAACTTGAAGCAGCTAAAGATATGGGAGAAACGGTAGCAGTAGCGGCAGCTAAGGCTTTGAATGACTATTCTCAACCGAAGATCAATGACATCCAATCTAGTATTATCAGGCCATCCATTACAGCTAACAACTTTGAAATCAATCCTAGCACAATTCAGATGGTATAGAATTCGGTTCAGTTTGGGGGTGCTCCTATGGAGGATCCTAACATGCACATCTGGGATTTCATCAAGATCTGCGACACTTTCAAGTTCAATGGTGTGTCGAAAGATGCTATCAAATTGAGACTTTTCCTATTCTCTTTGAGGGATAAGGCTAAGGGCTGGTTACTCTCTCTACCAGGCGGTTCCATTACAACGTGGGAGGATCTTGCTCAGAAGTTTCTTACTAAATTCTTGCCCATGGATAAAACTGTAGCAATAGGGAACGCTCTAACTCAATTTGCACAGCAATCTAGAGAATCTTTGTGTGAAGCTTGGGAACGTTATAAGGAGATGCTTCGAAAGTGTCCTCATCATGGTATGCCTGACTAGAGGGTGATTAATGGTTTCTATAATGGTTTGGGGGCACAATTTAGACATTTGCTAGATGCATCATTAGGTGAAGCTCTATGGGCTAAGAGCTATGAGGAAGCTTATGATCTTATTGAGACGACGGCTGCGAATGAATATCAAAATCCAACTCAGAGATTATCTCAAGGCAAAGTAACAGGTATTCTGGACGTTGATGTAGCTTCATCTATTGCAACTCAGTTGAAGTCTTTGACTATGAAGGTGGATTCTCTTACCAACTATGGAGTATAGCAAGTGGCTAGTGTGTGTGAGCTTTGTGCAGGTGCATATGATACGAATCTGTGTGCTATCTCTTCTGAATCAGCACAGTTTGTGAGCAACTTCCAGCGGCCTTCGCAACCAGCTCCAGCCACCTATCATCCCAATTTCAGCTGGAGCAACAATCAAGGTGCTCATCAACCACAGCCTTATCAGCAGTTTCAAGGCCAGCAATATGGACCTAAGCCATTCAGTTAAGGCCATCAACAGCAGTATGCTCCAAGGCAACCATACCAACCTCCGGGATTTCAGCAACAGTCGCATGCAAGTGCGGGGCCATCTTCTTCTGAAAAATCTGAATTGGAAGAATTGAGGTTGATGTGCAAGAGCCAAGCAGTCTCTATCAAAATATTGGAAAGTCAGATTGGTCAAATTGCTAATGCTTTGTTGAATAGGCCACAAGGAACTCTTCCTAGCAATAAGGAGGCTAATCCAGGCAAGAGGGAAGTCCATGAGCAGGAGAAGGCATTTACTTTGAGATTCGGAAAGGTTACAACCGAGCAGAATTCAGCAGCTAAGGAAGACGAGGAAGTTCATAATCAGCAAGTTGAAAAATTTGCAACACCGGAAATTGAGAAATCTGACTTGGTAGCTGATCAGCTAGTTGATAAAGTGGAAAAGAGCAAGAAGTTTGTTGAAAAAGCTTCTTTGGAGCAGTGTACAACGAGCAATCAGATCTATCCTCCTCCTCCATATCCTCGACGCTTGAAGAAAAGTCAAGAAAAGCAATTTTAGAAATTTTTGGACGTCTTAAAGAAATTGTCCATTAATATTGTTTTTACTGAAGCTCTAGAAAAGATGCCGGGCTATGCTAAGTTCATGAAGGGGATTTCATCAATGAAGTTGAAGCTCGATGAATTAGAGACTGTTGCTTTGACGGAAGAATGCAGTACAGTTCTGCAACAGAAGTTGCCTCCTAAACTTAAGGATCCGAGAAGTTTCACCATCCCGTGCACTATTGGCAACTTATCTTTCGACAAGTGTTTGTGTGGGGCAGTACAACAGAAAGTTATATGCTGCGTTCGAGAAGGATGAATCGCTCCCGAAAAGGAATCTATTGATTCTCTCCCAATTGGTTGGACCGTGGGTGCGATGATTTACTTCATGGGCGAGGTCTCTGGTTCAAGTCCAGGATGGCCCAGCTGCGCCGTTTGATCTTGCTCTTCTCTTTCTAAAGGTAGTTTCGGAGGCAAATCTCGTCTCGAGTCTAGGTCTCTTGTAGCTATGAGTTCCTGCAGCTGAAGTAGCTAAGGAGAAGATTGATCAGCAGTACCAGAAGAAGATGTCTTACCAGGAAGTGTTATCGAGATTAGTAAATCCATCATTACTGCCCTGGCCTTTGGATTCTCACATGCAAGTCGGACGGGAAGTGGTGTTTCCAGTGGCGGACGGGTGAGTAACACATAAGAACCTGCCCTTGGGAGGGGAACAACAGCTGGAAACGGCTGCTAATACCCCATAGGCTGAGGAGCAAAAGGAGGAGCTAGCATCAATCTTTTGCCTTTGTCGATTTTCATGCAACTTGGTCTGCCGGATCCGAAACCTACGAACATCTCGTTATAGCTGGCTGATCGATCGATCACACATCCTAGAGGTATAGTGGAGGATGTCTTGGTAAAAGTGGATGAGTTTATCTTTCCTGCTGATTTTGTCATTCTAGACTTTGAGGAAGATAAGAAGATTCCCATTATCTTGGGAAGACCTTTTCTAGCTACCGGTCGAACTTTGATTGATGTGTAGAAAGGGGAGCTAACTATCACACAACGGGGAATAAAACCTTCATAGGAGATGATACTTGACACAAAGGAATTCTCCCGTTAAAAAAATCTGACACACCTGTTTATAAACTGTTAACTCGAATAACTTGTAGAAGGGGGGGGGTTGAATACAAGTTAAGTAATCGTGTCTGATTTTTGCTCGAATAAATAAACAAGAACAAACGAATAAACCAAACTGTTTGTAATAATAAGATCAAATACAAACTCTACCAAAGGTGTACAAATACCTTTAGCATCTGCTCTCAATACAAATCTCTCAATGTTTGTTCTCTCGTATACTCACGATGATTACAAACCTCATGAACTCTTTTTTTACAATGATATAGAGAGAGTATTTATAATGCTACCTATTAACTAATAACAGAAAGATAATCTATACATGACAATGTCCTGCCGTCCAGTTGATAGTTTCCATCAATAGAAAATTCTTTCCTTCATGATATCTTCTTGTTTGTTATTCAAAACAACGATCCTGTTTTATAGCACTTGCAAGTTTCTGTAGCATCCATAATGACATCATCAGTAACACGACTGATATCAGGATTCCATCTCGCATCAGGATTTGACCATCCCATCAGTATTTTGACTTGTCATATCAGGATCTGCTCTCAGTTCCTAAAATGAAGTCCTTGATGCCCTGTTCCTAACTAAACTGCACAGATTACTGTCTAACACATATATCCTATACAAAGTGCTAAATCCTTTATATGTTAATTCTTTAATTATTTATATATTAGGTTCCGGTCAAAGTGATAGATGACCGTTCAATTAGCCAATCAAATAAATTTTTTTTCTCAAATTTTGGGAATAACCACTACACCATATATGGCCTATTGCAACACCGATATGTATAAGTGTTACAAAAAGTGTTACAATAAACACAAAACTTGGTAGTCTATTGCAATATTTTTTACAGTGTTGCAAGAAATACCAAAAGTGTTGCACGCAAAATGATAATTTTGCAATTTTATAACAATTGCAACACTTTTCGCACTTTACGAAAAGTGTTACAATACACGACCCAAATATTCCAATTTTTTGTTCGCGGGCTTGCTAATAAGCGGGATATCCTAATTTTTTTGTTCCCGGGCTTGCCAAATTTTTTTCGTGCCTAAGAATTTTATTACACAGATCTCTCATCTCTCTCTCTCTCACATACCTCTCTCAAATCTCACTCTCTCGACCTCACCTCTCTCGACCGTCTCTCTCACCTCTCTCGACCATCTCTCTCACCTCTCTCGACCATCTCTCTCTCACTCATCTCTCTGACTCATCTCTCACATCTCTCTCAAATCCCTAATTAAAACAGTAAAACCCCAAATCGATTATAGTAAAGTTGGAGTGAAGATTCAATTAGAGCTTTAATTCATGGTAAATTACCCAATTTTTTTCGATTATGTTAGATTATACATGGATATATGTGTGTGTATGTGAAAATATTTGGATTATATGTTGGATTTTATATGTTCATAATTTTTGGTCGATTAAAACTGGTATTATATGTTGGATGTTTGTGTTCATCAATTTGTGTGAGTTAGTTTTATTAATTTTTTGGTAATTGTTTGTTAATTTTGTGTCAATTTTTGTATTTTGCATCCGTTGTCAGTTTTATATGCTTATAATTTGTGTATTTTGTTCTATGCTTATAATTTTGTATTAGTTTTCAAAGCTAGTTAGTGCTGTATGAATTTAGAGGAAATTAATTAGCTAATTGATATATTTACTTGGAACATTGGCAGATAGCTCTCCATATTGGCAGATATATTGTGACTATGATGAGCACTAATTATGCGAAACTGAAAACCCTAACAATCGGTCGACTTTCTCTAATTATGCGAAGAGGAAGCTTCAATCGGTTGATTCTCTCCATATTTATATGCTCAAATCTGCTCGATTTAGTAAGTATTTTTCCAATTTCTTTTCAAATTTCAAGATTTGATATTTGAAATTCATTGGACTGCTTCTTTTGGTTGTGTGAAAATCTGGGAGGTCACTAGTGTATGCTCTCTATCTTTTTATATAAGTTTTTTATTGAAAATATTATACACAATGGGACATTTTGCATACACAATGTTATAATTTTGGAATTTGAATTCTCTTTCTATCTGTTTTCATGTCCATATAAGCAGACTTATATATTTGTCAAGTGCTGGTTTTATAATAACAACCAAACTTCTGTAAGATAACTACTTGACTTATTTTACTGCTGCTTTTCTGCTATACAATTGTAGGCTTGACATAAGAACATGCATTTTTGTTAGTAAATAATAATAACTCCGATTTTATTCCTTTTCTCAGAAGAGTAGTGTATTGACGGTCAGGAGTATTTCAAAACTCTGCTCTTTTCAGTTCTCTGGGAATTAGCTTTTAATTGATTATATTGGCAACTCTTAGTTGGGTTAATCTTGGTTTTTATATGTATCTTAGTTGGCAAATCAGGGTTTTTATATATTTGATGGAGTTTCAGGTATGTTTTATAACATATCAAGGCCAATAAAATAATTTTATGTTTCTGGCGTTAAATTTTTTATCAATGACCTGTATGAATTTTCCTTTTCATCTCTCTTCAGTATGTGTGATTGTTTTGTCAATTTTTTATCAGGCTTAAATTAATTATACCTATACATGGGGTCTGATTCTGAACTTGATGAGTTTGGGATGTTCTCTTTGGGTAGGTCCTAGCACCTAATAGGAGGAGGCAGATATATAGTGCTACTGCAAAAGCTTTGGCCTCTCTACATTCTGTTGATGTTGATGCTATCTTTGTTCCTTTTCCCAAATTGTGTGATAAGCAAACCAATATCTTACTTCTACTGGAGAGGGCAAGTCTCAAGAAATCCTAAAATGCTAGAGCTTGTTGACTGGTTGCAGCGGCATATTCCTTCTGAAGATTCGTCAAGCACAAAGGCAGGTCTAGTCCATGGTAACTTTACACCATAAAATTCAAGGGCAAGAACCATTACCCACTAATATCTCATATTTTCAGGTCAATCTCCGTAATGATATGTGTATTTTATGCAGTCTGATTGCTTTTACAATGCTGGCTGGACAACGAATACAAGAGATGTTATAAACTATCTCCATCATGAATACCTCAAAGCTCCACTATTTGCTATTGGAACTAGCATCGGTGCAAACATTCTGGTACTATCTTTCAGCCTTATATGATATAACGAGTTTTGCTGAAGATTTTTTAAAGTTTATTCTTTACAAAATATGCTATTTAGGTAACCTTTAGTTGATGCTCTCACTTGCTTTTAAATTGCATAAAATATTTATCACCCTATTACTCTTGTGAGGTACATTCATAGTACCTTAACCTTGACAGAAGTAACATTTTAGTTATGCACACGCATCCCAATTTGTGTATCCTATAAAGAATAGAATGTCAGACAATTAGCCACATTATAGATTTGTATGAATTCCTGAACTTATCTTATAATTACAAAAAGGATAAATATACTTATTTATAAAAATTATGGCAATCTCAATTCCTTCTTTGATTCTTGAACCACAACAGTTTCACTTTGCTAATTGTTCTATGGTCCTAAACATGCTGTCAGCTCTGTTAGTCTCTTGAAATTCTATGCGTGCAAGCTGATAATTTCTTGCTTTGATTTTTTGTACTAAGGGAGAGAAAATACAACTAAAACTTTCAAATGTTAGATAGGTTCATACAGTGTATATGCTTTTAGTTGCTAAAAAATGAACAAGTTTCTCATTACTCTTTGAATGTGTATAGTTTTTTCAATAAACTTAAGCAGATTGCAGAATTTGGCAATCAGCGTCTATAAATGAGTCGGTGCAATTATTTTTTTTATAAATCAGAAGGTGAATCAATAATTTCATTCACAATAATAGGATTTGTCAACATGATAAAATGCATCGATGCCAAGGATTTAGATGTTGACTTTATTCAAATATAGGTATCTTCTTATGCTTTTCTTGCAAGTCCTTTTTGGATTTTTTAAATTCAAGTGCCTGGTATGATTTCTCCGTCACTTTAATTTTTTTGGCTCTAAAAACTCCTGGTTAGGATCATAGCAATCTGAATATGAAATTAATAACTGGCTTCAAAGGTTCTTGTTATTGTTGGAGAAACTGGTTCTGGTAAGACTACGCAGATACCTCAGTATCTCCATGAGGCTGGGTATACAAAACGTGGAAAGGTATAATATTTCACTAGTTTCTTGTTTATTTCATTTCATATAGATTGCATCTATAATCGAAGTTTATTACATCACATTTTTCAAGAGGAAATGATGAGTAGAGATCTCTCTTGTATCTATACTGGTGTGTTTTAGAGCCAATTAGTGGCATTAATCTTTAATCTCATTATGCTGGCTAAATTTTACAGATTGGATGTACCCAGCCTCGTCGTGTTGCTGCTACTAGAGTGTCTCAGGAAATGGGAGTAAAACTTGGACACGAGGTATGAGTTTAGTTACTTAGTAGTTTTCCAATATTGGTCACCTTTGGTTTTCCCTTTTCTTCATTTACCAATGTTGTAACTTAGATTTGTATGTCTTTCTTATTTTAACAAGTGAAAACACTTTTAATCTTCAAGATAGTCGACAGGTGATCTGTGCAATACAGATTAAATTCTTGGTCGATGATAGCTAATCATGGTACTCTATCTCTCTCCCTCCCCCATCCCTCCTCTCTAGTTTTAAAAGCTAATATTACCCATTTTTAAATCAATTAATAGATCTGTTATAGTTATCATCTTCCTATGGTATACTCTGCGTTTACTTTTATTTTCCTTTGCTTGAAGGTAACACTGTGAGAGTTACGACTACTGCTTTAAAGTATATATGAGGATGATAAAAGGCTTTTCCATGATTCAACTCTACAGAAGCGTAGGAAAGGAGTAGCCACAAGGTATGACAACTTTAATAGGATTTTAAGTTATTATTGTAGAAGTATATCAGAATATTAAATGTGCAAATATATACTTTTGAGGCCTGGAATTGCATCAATTTTCATGTAGGCTTCATGACAAGCTCCTTGTTAGAGTATTGAATATCATGCTGAAGTAAATGATTATCAGCCATAATAATTGGACTAAAAATTCTGTGTTTTAATTTTAGAAAGTGGTCTTCTAGAATATCACATGGGAGAGGTAGACGTAGATTAAAGCTTTTGGTATCATGACCATCTTTCAGGAAAGCTTATGTCTTTCGGGAAAGCTTATATTGAAGCTATGAAACATGGTTGAACAAACAGTTGGCCTAATTAGAACAGCAAGTATTATACATATTTCTTTTTTGGTTATAAAGTTTAATATTACTTTAACATCGAGCATGTACCTGATCATGATGTTAACGTTTGAATTTAGGCTGCATGCTTTACCAAGGCAAGCCATCTCTAAATTGCACAATACAACCAATACTACCAATACTACATTGCACTAGGTCTATCTATAATCTCTAGTCTAAGCACTTGCTTGTTTACGTACTTCTATTTAGGGTGGTTAGTGTGCTGAATTGCTAAATCATTAACAAACTGCACTTCTGCAGGTTGAAGGAAAATATGTAGTCACTCTATAACTAGAGATACCTTGAGGATGGGCAAGTTGTTAGTAAGGACAAAATAGGCAATAGGCTTGCAACAATAGCAACTGTATCATATTCTTGTATCACAATTTACCAGTTAGTTACATGGTCCTAAATGATGAAATATTTCACGGGAAATTCCAGCATTAGAAGCCATTTGGGCATTTGATGAATTGTCCTTTTGCAGAAGCTCATGTACTAGGATATCAACTGGTCTCCAGTGCGACTATTAGTTAATTTGGCAGTTTGATAATATTGATTAGCTGGCTTGCTCTTTATGATTAGATACAACCTTAAAAAAATTGGTTTTGGTTGTTAATGCAGATTGGTAAAACAAAAGTATTAACTTTTGACAATTACATGATTATGCGGGATATGTATTAACTTTAGACAATTACAGCGTGCACCTCCTAAACACTTTTCCCTCCTCAAATTTTCAGGAGAACTTGCTCGTCATATTTATGGTGGCATGTGGAGAGAAGCTTCAAGCATAAGAATCCAAAGAAATCTTTGCATGCATCTTGCTAGAAAAGCTTATAAAAATATGATAACCTGTGTTATTTTAGCAAATATAGAGACGTACTTTTGGTGTAAGTCGACTTGTGTGTTTCGACTTTAGACTATGCGTTTAATGTTTGGCCTTCATTATTGACGTGTTTGTTGGACATTAATGAAATGTCATTTTTGGTTTGGTTGGACATTAATGAAATGTCATTTCTGGTTTGGTGTATGCTTTCATGCATGGATATTGAAATTTCAAACAGGACATTGCAATGTGAACTAATAAAAATGTTTCAAATAAGTGTTGCCAATAAAATTTAAAAGTATTACAATAGTAATTAAAATGTTACTGAGAAATGTTGCAAAAATATCAAAAAGTATTGCAAAAGGTTCCAAAATGTTGCATATAAATGTTGCAAAAAAAAACCAAAAGTATTGCAAAATGCATAATTATGTTGCAAAAATATGTTGCAATAAACTCACTTTGTAACATTTTTAAGTCAATTAATGTTGCAAAAAAGTGTTGCATTCGTCTGTTGTAACATATTCAAAATGTTGCTAAAACATGCAAAAGTGTTACAACAAACTACACCAAACTCTTTTTGTAATACTTTGAAAAGCGTTGCAATAAACACAAAAAGCGTTGCTATAGAAGGCTGTTGCAACGCCGGCAAATGCAACACTGACTTTTAGCAAAAGTGTTGCATAAACATCTATTGTAACACTTTTGGAGCCTAATGATACACTTTTTTGGTGTTGCAACAGCCCATATTTCGTGTAGTGAACATTAAATACGATGGATCTTGATTCCCGTATGGTTGGGTGGTCGAGAAATATTTTTTAAAAATTTAATCCTTAAACCCTGACGAAACCCTGTTTAGGGGTTCCGGTCAAAGTGATAGTTGACCGTTGAATTACCCGATCAAATATTTTTTTTTCCTAAAATTTTGGGAATAACATTAAATATGATGGATCTAGATTCCCTTATGGTTGGGTGGTCAAGAAATATTTTTTAAAAATTGAATCCTTAAACCCTGACGAAACCCTGTTTAGGGGTTCCGGTCAAAGTGATAGTTGACCGTTGAATTACCCGATCAAATAATTTTTTTTTCCTAAAATTTTGGGAATAACATTAAATATGATGGATCTTGATTCCCGTATGGTTGGGTTGTCGAGAATTATTTTTTAAAAAATCGAATCCTAAAACCCTGACGAAACCTTATTCAGGGGTTCCGGTCAAAGTGATAGTTGACCTTTGAATTACCCGATCAAATAATTTTTTTTTACTAAAATTTTGGGAATAACATTAAATATGACGGATCTTGATTCCCGTATGGTTGGGTGGTCGAGAAATATTTTTAAAAAACAGAATCCTTAAACCTTGACGAAACCCTGTTTAGGGGTTCGGGTCAAAGTGCTAGTTGACCGTTCAATTAGCCAATCAAATAAATTAATTTTTTTTTCCAAAATTTTGGGAATAACATTAAATATGATGGATCCTGATTCCCGTATGGTTGGGTGGTCGAGAAATATTTTTTTAAAAATTGAATCCTAAAACCCTGACGAAACCCTGTTTAGGGATTCCGGTCAAAGTGATAGTTGACTGTTGAATTACCCGATCAAATAATTTTTTTTCCCTGAAATTTTGGGAATAACATTAAATATGATGGATCCTGATTCCCGCATGGTTGTGTGGTCGATAAATATTTTTTAAAAAATCGAATCCTTAAACCCTGACGAAACCCTATTTAGGGGTTCCGGTCAAAGTGATAGTTGACCGTTGAATAACCCGATCAAATAAATTATTTTTTTCCTAAAATTTTGGGAATTACATTAAATATGATGGATTTTGATTCCCGTATGGTTGGGTGGTCGAGAAATATTTTTTAAAAATTGAATCTTTAAACCCTGACGAAACCCTGTTTAGGGGTTCCGGTCAAAGTGATAGTTGACCGTTGAATTACCCTATCAAATAATTTTTTTTCCTAAAATTTTGGGAATAACATTGAATATGATTGATCTTGGTTCCCGTATGGTTGGGTGGTCGATAAATATTTTTTTAAAAATCGAATCCTTAAACCCTAACGAAACCCTATTTAGAGGTTCCGGTCAAATGATAGTTGATCGTTGAATTACCCGATCAAATTTTGGGAATAACATCAAATATGATGGATCTTGATTCCCGTACGGTTGGGTGGTCGAGAAATATTTTTTAAAAATTGAATCATTAAACCCTGACCAAACCCAATCAAATAATTTTTTTCCCTAAAATTTTGGGAATAACATTAAATATGATGGGTCTTGATTCCCGTATGGTTGGGTTGTCGAGAAATATTTTTTAAAAAATCGAATCCAGAAACCCTGACAAAACCTTATTTAGGCGTTCCGGTCAAAGTGACAGTTGACCGTTGAATTACCCGATCAAATAAATTTTTTTTACTAAAATTTTGGGAATAACATTAAATATGATGGATCTCGATTCCCGTAAGGTTGGGTGGTCGAGAAATATTATTTAAAAATTGAATCCTTAAACCCTCACGAAACCCTGTTTAGGGGTTCTGGTCAAAGTGATAGTTGACCGTTGAATTACCCGATCAAATAATTTTTTTTCCCTAAAATTTTGGGAATAACATTAAATATGATGGATCTTGATTCCTGTATGGTTGGGTTGTCGAGAAATATTTTTTAAAAAATCGAATCCTAAAACCCTGACGAAACCTTATTTAGGCGTTCCGTTCAAAGTGATAGTTGACCGTTGAATTACCCGATCAAATAATTTTTTTTACTAATATTTTGGGAATAACATTAAATATGATGGATCTTGATTCCCGTATGGTTGGGTGGCTGAGAAATATTTTTTAAGAATTGAATCCTTAAACCCTGACGAAACCCGGTTTAGGGGTTCGGGTCAAAGTGCTAGTTGACCGTTCAATTAGCCAATCAAATAAATTTTTTTTTTCCAAAATTTTGGGAATAACATTAAATATGATGGATCTTGATTCCCGTGTGGTTGGGTGGTCGAGAAATATTTTTTAAAAAATCGAATCCTTAAACCTTGACAAAACCCTGTTTAGGGGTTCCGGTCAAAGTGATAGTTGACCGTTGAATTACCCGATCAAATATTTTTTTTTTCTAAAATCTTGGGAATAACATCAAATATGATGGATCTTGATTCCCGTATGGTTGGGTGGTCGAGAAATATTTTTTAAAAATTGAATCCTTAAACCCTGACCAAACCCAATCAAATAATTTTTTTTCCCTAAAATTTTGGGAATAACATTAAATATGATGGGTCTTGATTCCCGTATGGTTGTGTTGTCGAGAAATGTTTTTTTAAAAATCGAATCCTGTAACCCTGACAAAACCTTATTTAGGCGTTCCGGTCAAAGTGACAGTTGACCGTTGAATTACCCGATCAAATAATTTTTTTTACTAAAATTTTGGGAATAACATTAAATATGATGGATCTTGATTCCCGTAAGGTTGGGTGGTCGAGAAATATTATTTAAAAATTGAATCCTTAAACCCTCACGAAACCCTGTTTAGGGGTTCTGGTCAAAGTGATAGTTGATCGTTGAATTACCCGATCAAATAATTTTTTTTCCCTAAAATTTTGGGAATAACATTAAATATGATGGATCTTGATTCCCGTATGGTGGGTTGTCGAGAAATATTTTTTAAAAAATCGAATCCTAAAACCCTGACGAAACCTTATTTAGGCGTTCCGTTCAAAGTGATAGTTGACCGTTGAATTACCCGATCAAATAATTTTTTTTACTAAAATTTTGGGAATAACATTAAATATGATGGATCTTGATTCCCGTATGGTTGGGTGGCTGAGAAATAGTTTTTAAGAATTGAATCCTTAAACCCTGACGAAACCCGGTTTAGGGGTTCGGGTCAAAGTGCTAGTTGACCGTTCAATTAGCCAATCAAATAAATTTATTTTTTTTCCAAAATTTTGGGAATAACATTAAATATGATGGATCTTGATTCCCGTGTGGTTGGGTGGTCGAGAAATATTTTTTAAAAAATCGAATCCTTAAACCTTGACGAAACCCTGTTTAGGGGTTCCGGTCAAAGTGATAGTTGACCGTTGAATTACCCGATCAAATATTTTTTTTTTCTAAAATCTTGGGAATAACATCAAATATGATGGATCTTGATTCCCGTATGGTTGGGTGGTCGAGAAATATTTTTTAAAAATTGAATCCTTAAACCCTGACCAAACCCAATCAAATAATTTTTTTTCCCTAAAATTTTGGGAATAACATTAAATATGATGGGTCTTGATTCCCATATGGTTGGGTTGTCGAGAAATATTTTTTTAAAAATCGAATCCTGTAACCCTGACAAAACCTTATTTAGGCGTTCCGGTCAAAGTGACAGTTGACCGTTGAATTACCCGATCAAATAATTTTTTTTACTAAAATTTTGGGAATAACATTAAATATGATGGATCTTGATTCCCGTATGGTTGGGTGGTCGAGAAATATAATTTAAAAATTGAATCCTTAAACCCTCACGAAACCCTGTTTAGGGGTTCTGGTCAAAGTGATAGTTGACCGTTGAATTACCCGATCAAATAATTTTTTTTCCCTAAAATTTTGGGAATAACATTAAATATGATGGATCTTGATTCCCGTATGGTTGGGTTGTCGAGAAATATTTTTTAAAAAATCGAATCCTAAAACCCTGACGAAACCTTATTTAGGCGTTCCGTTCAAAGTGATAGTTGACCGTTGAATTACCTGATCAAATAATTTTTTTTACTAAAATTTTGGGAATAACATTAAATATGATGGATCTTGATTCCCGTATGGTTGGGTGGTCGAGAAATATTTTTTAAAAATTGAATCTTTAAACCCTGACGAAACCCTGTTTAGGGGTTCCGGTCAAAGTGATAGTTGACCGTTGAATTACCCTATCAAATAATTTTTTTTCCTAAAATTTTGGGAATAACATTGAATATGATTGATCTTGGTTCCCGTATGGTTGGGTGGTCGATAAATATTTTTTTAAAAATCGAATCCTTAAACCCTAACGAAACCCTATTTAGAGGTTCCGGTCAAATGATAGTTGATCGTTGAATTACCCGATCAAATTTTGGGAATAACATCAAATATGATGGATCTTGATTCCCGTATGGTTGGGTGGTCGAGAAATATTTTTTAAAAATTGAATCATTAAACCCTGACCAAACCCAATCAAATAATTTTTTTCCCTAAAATTTTGGGAATAACATTAAATATGATGGGTCTTGATTCCCGTATGGTTGGGTTGTCGAGAAATATTTTTTAAAAAATCGAATCCAGAAACCCTGACAAAACCTTATTTAGGCGTTCCGGTCAAAGTGACAGTTGACCGTTGAATTACCCGATCAAATAAATTTTTTTTACTAAAATTTTGGGAATAACATTAAATATGATGGATCTCGATTCCCGTAAGGTTGGGTGGTCGAGAAATATTATTTAAAAATTGAATCCTTAAACCCTCACGAAACCCTGTTTAGGGGTTCTGGTCAAAGTGATAGTTGACCGTTGAATTACCCGATCAAATAATTTTTTTTCCCTAAAATTTTGGGAATAACATTAAATATGATGGATCTTGATTCCCGTATGGTTGGGTTGTCGAGAAATATTTTTTAAAAAATCGAATCCTAAAACCCTGACGAAACCTTATTTAGGCGTTCCGTTCAAAGTGATAGTTGACCGTTGAATTACCCGATCAAATAATTTTTTTTACTAAAATTTTGGGAATAACATTAAATATGATGGATCTTGATTCCCGTATGGTTGGGTGGCTGAGAAATAGTTTTTAAGAATTGAATCCTTAAACCCTGACGAAACCCGGTTTAGGGGTTCGGGTCAAAGTGCTAGTTGACCGTTCAATTAGCCAATCAAATAAATTTATTTTTTTCCAAAATTTTGGGAATAACATTAAATATGATGGATCTTGATTCCCGTGTGGTTGGGTGGTCGAGAAATATTTTTTAAAAAATCGAATCCTTAAACCTTGACGAAACCCTGTTTAGGGGTTCCGGTCAAAGTGATAGTTGACCGTTGAATTACCCGATCAAATATTTTTTTTTTCTAAAATCTTGGGAATAACATCAAATATGATGGATCTTGATTCCCGTATGGTTGGGTGGTCGAGAAATATTTTTTAAAAATTGAATCCTTAAACCCTGACCAAACCCAATCAAATAATTTTTTTTCCCTAAAATTTTGGGAATAACATTAAATATGATGGGTCTTGATTCCCATATGGTTGGGTTGTCGAGAAATATTTTTTTAAAAATCGAATCCTGTAACCCTGACAAAACCTTATTTAGGCGTTCCGGTCAAAGTGACAGTTGACCGTTGAATTACCCGATCAAATAATTTTTTTTACTAAAATTTTGGGAATAACATTAAATATGATGGATCTTGATTCCCGTATGGTTGGGTGGTCGAGAAATATAATTTAAAAATTGAATCCTTAAACCCTCACGAAACCCTGTTTAGGGGTTCTGGTCAAAGTGATAGTTGACCGTTGAATTACCCGATCAAATAATTTTTTTTCCCTAAAATTTTGGGAATAACATTAAATATGATGGATCTTGATTCCCGTATGGTTGGGTTGTCGAGAAATATTTTTTAAAAAATCGAATCCTAAAACCCTGACGAAACCTTATTTAGGCGTTCCGTTCAAAGTGATAGTTGACCGTTGAATTACCTGATCAAATAATTTTTTTTACTAAAATTTTGGGAATAACATTAAATATGATGGATCTTGATTCCCGTATGGTTGGGTGGTCGAGAAATATTTTTTAAAAATTGAATCTTTAAACCCTGACGAAACCCTGTTTAGGGGTTCCGGTCAAAGTGATAGTTGACCGTTGAATTACCCTATCAAATAATTTTTTTTCCTAAAATTTTGGGAATAACATTGAATATGATTGATCTTGGTTCCCGTATGGTTGGGTGGTCGATAAATATTTTTTTAAAAATCGAATCCTTAAACCCTAACGAAACCCTATTTAGAGGTTCCGGTCAAATGATAGTTGATCGTTGAATTACCCGATCAAATTTTGGGAATAACATCAAATATGATGGATCTTGATTCCCGTATGGTTGGGTGGTCGAGAAATATTTTTTAAAAATTGAATCATTAAACCCTGACCAAACCCAATCAAATAATTTTTTTCCCTAAAATTTTGGGAATAACATTAAATATGATGGGTCTTGATTCCCGTATGGTTGGGTTGTCGAGAAATATTTTTTAAAAAATCGAATCCAGAAACCCTGACAAAACCTTATTTAGGCGTTCCGGTCAAAGTGACAGTTGACCGTTGAATTACCCGATCAAATAAATTTTTTTTACTAAAATTTTGGGAATAACATTAAATATGATGGATCTCGATTCCCGTAAGGTTGGGTGGTCGAGAAATATTATTTAAAAATTGAATCCTTAAACCCTCACGAAACCCTGTTTAGGGGTTCTGGTCAAAGTGATAGTTGACCGTTGAATTACCCGATCAAATAATTTTTTTTCCCTAAAATTTTGGGAATAACATTAAATATGATGGATCTTGATTCCCGTATGGTTGGGTTGTCGAGAAATATTTTTTAAAAAATCGAATCCTAAAACCCTGACGAAACCTTATTTAGGCGTTCCGTTCAAAGTGATAGTTGACCGTTGAATTACCCGATCAAATAATTTTTTTTACTAATATTTTGGGAATAACATTAAATATGATGGATCTTGATTCCCGTATGGTTGGGTGGCTGAGAAATATTTTTTAAGAATTGAATCCTTAAACCCTGACGAAACCCGGTTTAGGGGTTCGGGTCAAAGTGCTAGTTGACCGTTCAATTAGCCAATCAAATAAATTTTTTTTTTCCAAAATTTTGGGAATAACATTAAATATGATGGATCTTGATTCCCGTGTGGTTGGGTGGTCGAGAAATATTTTTTAAAAAATCGAATCCTTAAACCTTGACAAAACCCTGTTTAGGGGTTCCGGTCAAAGTGATAGTTGACCGTTGAATTACCCGATCAAATATTTTTTTTTCCTAAAATCTTGGGAATAACATCAAATATGATGGATCTTGATTCCCGTATGGTTGGGTGGTCGAGAAATATTTTTTAAAAATTGAATCCTTAAACCCTGACCAAACCCAATCAAATAATTTTTTTTCCCTAAAATTTTGGGAATAACATTAAATATGATGGGTCTTGATTCCCGTATGGTTGTGTTGTCGAGAAATATTTTTTTAAAAATCGAATCCTGTAACCCTGACAAAACCTTATTTAGGCGTTCCGGTCAAAGTGACAGTTGACCGTTGAATTACCCGATCAAATAATTTTTTTTACTAAAATTTTGGGAATAACATTAAATATGATGGATCTTGATTCCCGTAAGGTTGGGTGGTCGAGAAATATTATTTAAAAATTGAATCCTTAAACCCTCACGAAACCCTGTTTAGGGGTTCTGGTCAAAGTGATAGTTGATCGTTGAATTACCCGATCAAATAATTTTTTTTCCCTAAAATTTTGGGAATAACATTAAATATGATGGATCTTGATTCCCGTATGGTTGGGTTGTCGAGAAATATTTTTTAAAAAATCGAATCCTAAAACCCTGACGAAACCTTATTTAGGCGTTCCGTTCAAAGTGATAGTTGACCGTTGAATTACCCGATCAAATAATTTTTTTTACTAAAATTTTGGGAATAACATTAAATATGATGGATCTTGATTCCCGTATGGTTGGGTGGCTGAGAAATAGTTTTTAAGAATTGAATCCTTAAACCCTGACGAAACCCGGTTTAGGGGTTCGGGTCAAAGTGCTAGTTGACCGTTCAATTAGCCAATCAAATAAATTTATTTTTTTCCAAAATTTTGGGAATAACATTAAATATGATGGATCTTGATTCCCGTGTGGTTGGGTGGTCGAGAAATATTTTTTAAAAAATCGAATCCTTAAACCTTGACGAAACCCTGTTTAGGGGTTCCGGTCAAAGTGATAGTTGACCGTTGAATTACCCGATCAAATATTTTTTTTTTCTAAAATCTTGGGAATAACATCAAATATGATGGATCTTGATTCCCGTATGGTTGGGTGGTCGAGAAATATTTTTTAAAAATTGAATCCTTAAACCCTGACCAAACCCAATCAAATAATTTTTTTTCCCTAAAATTTTGGGAATAACATTAAATATGATGGGTCTTGATTCCCGTATGGTTGGGTTGTCGAGAAATATTTTTTTAAAAATCGAATCCTGTAACCCTGACAAAACCTTATTTAGGCGTTCCGGTCAAAGTGACAGTTGACCGTTGAATTACCCGATCAAATAATTTTTTTTACTAAAATTTTGGGAATAACATTAAATATGATGGATCTTGATTCCCGTATGGTTGGGTGGTCGAGAAATATAATTTAAAAATTGAATCCTTAAACCCTCACGAAACCCTGTTTAGGGGTTCTGGTCAAAGTGATAGTTGACCGTTGAATTACCCGATCAAATAATTTTTTTTCCCTAAAATTTTGGGAATAACATTAAATATGATGGATCTTGATTCCCGTATGGTTGGGTTGTCGAGAAATATTTTTTAAAAAATCGAATCCTAAAACCCTGACGAAACCTTATTTAGGCGTTCCGTTCAAAGTGATAGTTGACCGTTGAATTACCTGATCAAATAATTTTTTTTACTAAAATTTTGGGAATAACATTAAATATGATGGATCTTGATTCCCGTATGGTTGGGTGGCTGAGAAATATTTTTTAAGAATTGAATCCTTAAACCCTGACGAAACCCGGTTTAGGGGTTCGGGTCAAAGTGCTAGTTGACCGTTCAATTAGCCAATCAAATAAAAATTTTTTTTCCAAAATTTTGGGAATAACATTAAATATGATGGATCTTGATTCCCGTGTGGTTGGGTGGTCGAGAAATATTTTTTAAAAAATCGAATCCTTAAACCTTGACGAAACCCTGTTTAGGGGTTCCGGTCAAAGTGATAGTTGACCGTTGAATTACCCGATCAAATATTTTTTTTTTCTAAAATCTTGGGAATAACATCAAATATGATGGATCTTGATTCCCGTATGGTTGGGTGGTCGAGAAATATTTTTTAAAAATTGAATCCTTAAAGCCTGACCAAACCCAATCAAATAATTTTTTTTCCCTAAAATTTTGGGAATAACATTAAATATGATGGGTCTTGATTCCCGTATGGTTGGGTTGTCGAGAAATATTTTTTTAAAAATCGAATCCTGTAACCCTGACAAAACCTTATTTAGGCGTTCCGGTCAAAGTGACAGTTGACCGTTGAATTACCCGATCAAATAATTTTTTTTACTAAAATTTTGGGAATAACATTAAATATGATGGATCTTGATTCCCGTATGGTTGGGTGGTCGAGAAATATAATTTAAAAATTGAATCCTTAAACCCTCACGAAACCCTGTTTAGGGGTTCTGGTCAAAGTGATAGTTGACCGTTGAATTACCCGATCAAATAATTTTTTTTCCCTAAAATTTTGGGAATAACATTAAATATGATGGATCTTGATTCCCGTATGGTTGGGTTGTCGAGAAATATTTTTTAAAAAATCGAATCCTAAAACCCTGACGAAACCTTATTTAGGCGTTCCGTTCAAAGTGATAGTTGACCGTTGAATTACCTGATCAAATAATTTTTTTTACTAAAATTTTGGGAATAACATTAAATATGATGGATCTTGATTCCCGTATGGTTGGGTGGCTGAGAAATATTTTTTAAGAATTGAATCCTTAAACCCTGACGAAACCTTGTTTAGGGGTTCGGGTCAAAGTGCTAGTTGACCGTTCAATTAGCCAATCAAATAAATTTTTTTTTTCCAAAATTTTGGGAATAACATTAAATATGATGGATCTTGATTCCCGTGTGGTTGGGTGGTCGAGAAATATTTTTTAAAAAATCGAATCCTTAAACCCTGACGAAACCCTGTTTAGGGGTTCCGGCAAAGTGATAGTTGACCGTTGAATTACCCGATAAAAAAAAATTCTAGAAATTTTGGGAATAACATTAAATGTGATGGATCTTGATTCCCGTATGGTTGGGTGGTCGATAAATATTTTTTTTAAAATCGAATCCTTAAATCCTGACGAAACCCCATTTAGGGGTTCCGGTCAAAGTGATAGTTGACCGTTGAAGTACCCGATCAAATATTTTTTTTTTTAAAATTTTGGGAATAACATTAAATATGATGGATCTTGATTCCCGTATGATTGGGTGGTCGAGAAATATTTTTTAAAAAATCGAATCCTTAAACCCTGACGAAACCCTGTTTAGGGGTTCCGGTCAAAGTGATAGTTGACCGTTGAATTACCCGATCAAATAATTTTTTTTTCTAAAATTTTGGGAATAACATCAAATATGATGGATCTTGATTCCCGTATGGTTGGGTGGTCGAGAAATATTTTTTAAAAATTGAATCCTTAAACCCTGACCAAACCCAATCAAATAATTTTTTTTCCCTAAAATTTTGGGAATAACATTAAATATGATGGATCTTGATTCCCGTAGGTTGGGTTGTCGAGAAATATTTTTTAAAAAATCGAATCCTAAAACCCTGACGAAACCTTATTTAGGCGTTCCGTTCAAAGTGATAGTTGACCGTTGAATTACCCGATCAAATAATTTTTTTTACTAAAATTTTGGGAATAACATTAAATATGATGGATCTTGATTCCCGTATGGTTGGGTGGCTGAGAAATATTTTTTAAGAATTGAATCCTTAAACCCTGACGAAACCCGGTTTAGGGGTTCGGGTCAAAGTGCTAGTTGACCGTTCAATTAGCCAATCAAATAAATTTTTTTTTTCCAAAATTTTGGGAATAACATTAAATATGATGGATCTTGATTCCCGTGTGGTTGGGTGGTCGAGAAATATTTTTTAAAAAATCGAATCCTTAAACCTTGACGAAACCTTGTTTAGGGGTTCCGGTCAAAGTGATAGTTGACCGTTGAATTACCCGATCAAATATTTTTTTTTTCTAAAATCTCGGGAATAACATCAAATATGATGGATCTTGATTCCCGTATGGTTAGGTGGTCGAGAAATATTTTTTAAAAATTGAATCCTTAAACCCTGACCAAACCCAATCAAATAATTTTTTTTCCCTAAAATTTTGGGAATAACATTAAATATGATGGGTCTTGATTCCCGTATGGTTGGGTTGTCGAGAAATATTTTTTTAAAAATCGAATCCTGTAACCCTGACAAAACCTTATTTAGGCGTTCCGGTCAAAGTGACAGTTGACCGTTGAATTACCCGATCAAATAATTTTTTTTACTAAAATTTTGGGAATAACATTAAATATGATGGATCTTGATTCCCGTATGGTTGGGTGGTCGAGAAATATAATTTAAAAATTGAATCCCTAAACCCTCACGAAACCCTGTTTAGGGGTTCTGGTCAAAGTGATAGTTGACCGTTGAATTACCCGATCAAATAATTTTTTTTCCCTAAAATTTTGGGAATAACATTAAATATGATGGATCTTGATTCCCGTATGGTTGGGTTGTCGAGAAATATTTTTTAAAAAATCGAATCCTAAAACCCTGACGAAACCTTATTTAGGCGTTCCGTTCAAAGTGATAGTTGACCGTTGAATTACCCGATCAAATAATTTTTTTTACTAAAATTTTGGGAATAACATTAAATATGATGGATCTTGATTTCCGTATGGTTGGGTGGCTGAGAAATATTTTTTAAGAATTGAATCCTTAAACCCTGACGAAACCCTGTTTAGGGGTTCCGGTCAAAGTGATAGTTGACCGTTGAATTACCCGATCAAATATTTTTTTTTTTCTAAAATCTTGGGAATAACATCAAATATGATGGATCTTGATTCCCGTATGGTTGGGTGGTCGAGAAATATTTTTTAAAAATTGAATCCTTAAACCCTGACCAAACCCAATCAAATAATTTTTTTTCCCTAAAATTTTGGGAATAACATTAAATATGATGGGTCTTGATTCCCGTATGGTTGGGTTGTCGAGAAATATTTTTTTAAAAATCGAATCCTGTAACCCTGACAAAACCTTATTTAGGCGTTCCGGTCAAAGTGACAGTTGACCGTTGAATTACCCGATCAAATAATTTTTTTTACTAAAATTTTGGGAATAACATTAAATATGATGGATCTTGATTCCCGTATGGTTGGGTGGTCGAGAAATATAATTTAAAAATTGAATCCTTAAACCCTCACGAAACCCTGTTTAGGGGTTCTGGTCAAAGTGATAGTTGACCGTTGAATTACCCGATCAAATAATTTTTTTTCCCTAAAATTTTGGGAATAACATTAAATATGATGGATCTTGATTCCCGTATGGTTGGGTTGTCGAGAAATATTTTTTAAAAAATCGAATCCTAAAACCCTGACGAAACCTTATTTAGGCGTTCCGTTCAAAGTGATAGTTGACCGTTGAATTACCCGATCAAATAATTTTTTTTACTAAAATTTTGGGAATAACATTAAATATGATGGATCTTGATTTCCGTATGGTTGGGTGGCTGAGAAATATTTTTTAAGAATTGAATCCTTAAACCCTGACGAAACCTTGTTTAGGGGTTCGGGTCAAAGTGCTAGTTGACCGTTCAATTAGCCAATCAAATAAAAAAAAAATTTCCAAAATTTTGGGAATAACATTAAATATGATGGATCTTGATTCCCGTGTGGTTGGGTGGTCGAGAAATATTTTTTAAAAAATCGAATCCTTAAACCCTGACGAAACCCTGTTTAGGGGTTCCGGTCAAAGTGATAGTTGACGGTTGAATTACCCGATAAAAAAAATTCTAGAAATTTTGGGAATAACATTAAATATGATGGATCTTGATTCCCGTATGGTTGGGTGGTCGATAAATATTTTTTTAAAAATCGAATCCTTAAATCCTGACGAAACCCCATTTAGGGGTTCCGGTCAAAGTGATAGTTGACCGTTGAAGTACCCGATCAAATAATTTTTTTTTTTAAATTTTGGGAATAACATTAAATATGATGGATCTTGATTCCCGTATGATTGGGTGGTCGAGAAATATTTTTTAAAAAATCGAATCCTTAAACCCTGACGAAACCCTGTTTAGGGGTTCCGGTCAAAGTGATAGTTGACCGTTGAATTACCCGATCAAATAATTTTTTTTTCTAAAATTTTGGGAATAACATCAAATATGATGGATCTTGATTCCCGTATGGTTGGGTGGTCGAGAAATATTTTTTAAAAATTGAATCCTTAAACCCTGACCAAACCCAATCAAATAATTTTTTTTCCCTAAAATTTTGGGAATAACATTAAATATGATGGGTCTTGATTCCCGTATGGTTGGGTTGTCGAGAAATATTTTTTTAAAAATCGAATCCTGAAACCCTGACAAAACCTTATTTAGGCGTTCCGGTCAAAGTGACAGTTGACCGTTGAATTACCCGATCAAATAATTTTTTTTTACTAAAATTTTGGGAATAACATTAAATATGATGGATCTTGATTCCCGTATGGTTGGGTGGTCGAGAAATATTATTTAAAAATTGAATCTTTAAACCCTCACGAAACCCTGTTTAGGGGTTCTGGTCAAAGTGATAGTTGACCGTTGAATTACCCGATCAAATAATTTTTTTTTTACTAAAATTTTGGGAATAACATTAAATATGATGGATCTTGATTCCCGTATGGTTGGGTGGTCGAGAAATATTATTTAAAAATTGAATCCTTAAACCCTCACGAAACCCTGTTTAGGGGTTCTGGTCAAAGTGATAGTTGACCGTTGAATTACCCGATCAAATAATTTTTTTCCCTAAAATTTTGGGAATAACATTAAATATGATGGATCTTGATTCCCGTATGGTTGGGTTGTCGAGAAATATTTTTTAAAAAATCGAATCCTAAAACCCTGACGAAACCTTATTTAGGCGTTCCGTTCAAAGTGCTAGTTGACCGTTCAATTAACCAATCAAATAATTTTTTTTTTCCAAAATTTTGGGAATAACATTAAATATGATGGATCTTGATTCCCGTGTGGTTGGGTGGTCGAGAAATATTTTTTAAAAAATCGAATCCTTAAACCTTGACGAAACCCTGTTTAGGGGTTCCGGTCAAAGTGATAGTTGACCGTTGAATTACCCGATCAAATAATTTTTTTTTTCTAAAATCTTGGGAATAACATCAAATATGATGGTTCTTGATTCCCGTATGGTTGGGTGGTCGAGAAATATTTTTAAAAAATTGAATCCTTAATCCCTGACCAAACCCAATCAAATAATTTTTTTTCCCTAAAATTTTGGGAATAACATTAAATATGATGGGTCTTGATTCCCGTATGGTTGGGTTGTCGAGAAATATTTTTTTAAAAATCGAATCCTGTAACCCTGACAAAACCTTATTTAGGCGTTCCGGTCAAAGTGACAGTTGACCGTTGAATTACCCGATCAAATAATTTTTTTTACTAAAATTTTGGGAATAACATTAAATATGATGGATCTTGATTCCCGTATGGTTGGGTGGTCGAGAAATATTATTTAAAAATTGAATCCTTAAACCCTCACGAAACCCTGTTTAGGGGTTCTGGTCAAAGTGATAGTTGACCGTTGAATTACCCGATCAAATAATTTTTTTTCCCTAAAATTTTGGGAATAACATTAAATATGATGGATCTTGATTCCCGTATGGTTGGGTTGTCGAGAAATATTTTTTAAAAAATCAAATCCTAAAACCCTGACGAAACCTTATTTAGGCGTTCCGTTCAAAGTGATAGTTGACCGTTGAATTACCCGATCAAATAATTTTTTTTACTAAAATTTTGGGAATAACATTAAATATGATGGATCTTGATTCCCGTATGGTTGGGTGGCTGAGAAATATTTTTTAAGAATTGAATCCTTAAACCCTGACGAAACCTTGTTTAGGGGTTCGGGTCAAAGTGCTAGTTGACCGTTCAATTAGCCAATCAAATAAAATTTTTTTTCCAAAATTTTGGGAATAACATTAAATATGATGGATCTTGATTCCCGTGTGGTTGGGTGGTCGAGAAATATTTTTTAAAAAATCGAATCCTTAAACCCTGACGAAACCCTGTTTAGGGGTTCCGGTCAAAGTGATAGTTGACCGTTGAATTACCCGATAAAAAAAAATTCTAAAAATTTTGGGAATAACATTAAATATGATGGATCTTGATTCCCGTATGGTTGGGTGGTCGATAAATATTTTTTTAAAAATATAATCCTTAAATCCTGACGAAACCCCATTTAGGGGTTCCAGTCAAAGTGATAGTTGACCGTTGAAGTACCCGATCAAATATTTTTTTTTTTAAATTTTGGGAATAACATTAAATATGATGGATCTTGATTCCCGTATGATTGGGTGGTCGAGAAATATTTTTTAAAAAATCGAATCCTTAAACCCTGACGAAACCCTGTTTAGGGGTTCCAGTCAAAGTGATAGTTGACCGTTGAATTACCCGATCAAATAATTTTTTTTTCTAAAATTTTGGGAATAACATCAAATATGATGGATCTTGATTCCCGTATGGTTGGGTGGTCGAGAAATATTTTTTAAAAATTGAATCCTTAAACCCTGACCAAACCCAATCAAATAATTTTTTTTCCCTAAAATTTTGGGAATAACATTAAATATGATGGGTCTTGATTCCCGTATGGTTGGGTTGTCGAGAAATATTTTTTTAAAAATCGAATCCTGAAACCCTGACAAAACCTTATTTAGGCGTTCCGGTCAAAGTGACAGTTGACCGTTGAATTACCCGATCAAATAATTTTTTTTTACTAAAATTTTGGGAATAACATTAAATATGATGGATCTTGATTCCCGTATGGTTGGGTGGTCGAGAAATATTATTTAAAAATTGAATCCTTAAACCCTCACGAAACCCTGTTTAGGGGTTCTGGTCAAAGTGATAGTTGACCGTTGAATTACCCGATCAAATAATTTTTTTTTACTAAAATTTTGGGAATAACATTAAATATGATGGATCTTGATTCCCGTATGGTTGGGTGGTCGAGAAATATTATTTAAAAATTGAATCCTTAAACCCTCACGAAACCCTGTTTAGGGGTTCTGGTCAAAGTGATAGTAGACCGTTGAATTACCCGATCAAATAATTTTTTTCCCTAAAATTTTGGGAATAACATTGAATATGATGGATCTTGATTCCCGTATGGTTGGGTTGTCGAGAAATATTTTTTAAAAAATCGAATCCTAAAACCCTGACGAAACCTTATTTAGGCGTTCCGTTCAAAGTGATAGTTGACCGTTGAATTACCCGATCAAATAATTTTTTTTACTAAAATTTTGGGAATAACATTAAATATGATGGATCTTGATTCCCGTATGGTTGGGTGGCTGAGAAATATTTTTTAAGAATTGAATCCTTAAACCCTGACGAAACCCGGTTTAGGGGTTCGGGTCAAAGTGCTAGTTGACCGTTCAATTAGCCAATCAAATAAATTTTTTTTTTCCAAAATTTTGGGAATAACATTAAATATGATGGATCTTGATTCCCGTGTGGTTGGGTGTTCGAGAAATATTTTTTAAAAAATCGAATCCTTAAACCCTGACGAAACCCTGTTTAGGGGTTCCGGTCAAAGTGATAGTTGACCGTTGAATTACCCGATAAAAAAAAATCTAGAAATTTTGGGAATAACATTAAATATGATGGATCTTGATTCCCGTATGGTTGGGTGGTCGATAAATATTTTTTTAAAAATCGAATCCTTAAATCCTGACGAAACCCCATTTAGGGGTTCCGGTCAAAGTGATAGTTGACCGTTGAAGTACCCGATCAAATAATTTTTTTTTTTAAATTTTGGGAATAACATTAAATATGATGGATCTTGATTCCCGTATGATTGGGTGGTCGAGAAATATTTTTTAAAAAATCGAATCCTTAAACCCTGACGAAACCCTATTTAGGGGTTCCGGTCAAAGTGATAGTTGACCGTTGAATTACCCGATCAAATAATTTTTTTTTCTAAAATTTTGGGAATAACATCAAATATGATGGATCTTGATTCCCGTATGGTTGGGTGGTCGAGAGATATTTTTTAAAAATTGAATCCTTAAACCCTGACCAAACCCAATCAAATAATTTTTTTTCCCTAAAATTTTGGGAATAACATTAAATATGATGGGTCTTGATTCCCGTATGGTTGGGTTGTCGAGAAATATTTTTTTAAAAATTGAATCCTGAAACCCTGACAAAACCTTATTTAGGCGTTCCGGTCAAAGTGACAGTTGACCGTTGAATTACCCGATCAAATTTTTTTTTTTTACTAAAATTTTGGGAATAACATTAAATATGATGGATCTTGATTCCCGTATGGTTGGGTGGTCGAGAAATATTATTTAAAAATTAAATCCTTAAACCCTCACGAAACCCTGTTTAGGGGTTCTGGTCAAAGTGATAGTTGACCGTTGAATTACCCGATCAAATAATTTTTTTCCCTAAAATTTTGGGAATAACATTAAATATGATGGATCTTGATTCCCGTATGGTTGGGTTGTCGAGAAATATTTTTTAAAAAATCGAATCCTAAAACCCTGACGAAACCTTATTTAGGCGTTCCGTTCAAAGTGATAGTTGACCGTTGAATTACCCGATCAAATAATTTTTTTTACTAAAATTTTGGGAATAACATTAAATATGATGGATCTTGATTCCCGTATGGTTGGGTGGCTGAGAAATATTTTTTAAGAATTGAAGCCTTAAACCCTGACGAAACCCTGTTTAGGGGTTCGGGTCAAAGTTCTAGTTGACCGTTCAATTAGCCAATCAAATAAATTTTTTTCCCAAAATTTTGGGAATAACATTAAATATGATGGATCTTGATTCCCGTGTGGTTGGGTGGTCGAGAAATATTTTTTAAAAAATCGAATCCTTAAACCCTGACGAAACCCTGTTTAGGGGTTCCGGTCAATGTGATAGTTGACCGTTGAATTACCCGATAAAAAAAAAAAATTCTAGAAATTTTGGGAATAACATTAAATACGATGGATCTTGATTCCCGTATGGTTGGGTGGTCGATAAATATTTTTTTAAAAATGGAATCCTTAAATCCTGACGAAATCCCATTTAGGGGTTCCGGTCAAAGTGATAGTTGACCGTTGAAGTACCCGATCAAATAATTTTTTTTTTCTAAAATTTTGGGAATAACATTAAATATGATGGATCTTGATTCCCGTATGATTGGGTGGTCGAGAAATATTTTTTAAAAATTGAATCCTTAAACCCTGACGAAACCCTGTTTAGGGGTTCCGGTCAAAGTGATAGTTGACCGTTGAATTACCTGATCAAATAATTTTTTTCCCTAAAATTTTGGGAATAACATTAAATATGATGGATCTTGATTCCCGTATGGTTGGGTTGGAGAGAAATATTTTTTAAAAAATCGAATCCCGAAACCCTGACGAAACCTTATTTAGGGGTTTCGGTCAAAGTGATAGTTGATCGTTGAATTACCTGATCAAATAATTTTTTTTACTAAAATTTTGGGAATAACATTAAATATGACGGATCTTGATTCCCGTATGATTGGGTGGTCGAGAAATATTTTTTGAAAATCGAATCCTTAAACCCTGACGAAACCCTGTTTAGGGGTTTGGGTCAAAGTGCTAGTTGACCGTTCAATCAGCTAATCAAATAAAATTTTTTTCCTAAAATTTTGGGTATAACATTAAAAATGATGGATCTTGATTCCGGTACGATTGGGTCATCGAGAAATATTTTTAAAAAAATCGAATCCTTAAACCTTGACGAAACCCTGTTTAGGGGTTCCGGTCAAAATACTAGTTGACCGTTGAATTACCCAATCAAATAAATTTTTTTTCCAGAAATTTTGGGAATAACATAAAAATGATGGATCTTGATCCCGTAAGGTTTGTCTTCGAGAAATGTTTTTAAAAAAATTGAAACCTTAAACCAAATTATTTAAAAAATTACTTTATTGGCAAAAACAATAAAAAAAAGGGTAGAAGATTGTTTAACTATTATATATAATCTAAAATATACTGCAAATTTTTAATTTATACTTTGTATAAATATATGTGATATTTGTTTTATTTTTTTATTATAGATATGTAATTAAAAATTAAGATATTACATTTCCCAAGATGAAAAATGGGGCGGTCTTTTTCCCCCCAAATGAAAACTACAACTTTTCATTTCCCCCCAATATACACGCAGTTTTCCCCCCTTTCCACTTGAACGAAATTATTACGAGCTTAATTTCCCCAAACGAAAATTACCTACTCTCTCTCTCTGTTGTCTTATATCTCTACTCTTTCTCGATCTCAATTCTCAACTCGAAGGAAGCTGGAAGAACTCTCTAATTATCAAAAAACCCTCCTCTCTTCGTCTTTTCATCTCCTTCTTTATTCTCTTCTCTTTTCTCTAAATCTATTTTGTTTTTTACTTTGCAGGTGATTAATTGGGGCTCCAATTAATTGGTCCCCTCATTACTTTTCTTCACTCTCCAGTTAATTCATTTTGCCTTTGTATCATTTTTCTATTTTAATTTTTAATTAGGGCTTCAGTTAGGGCTTTCCGATCAGGATTTGAGTTAGGGCTTCGTTTGGGACTTTCAATCCATGGTAAAATTGGGGTTTTACATCTACATCTCCATGCATATGTGTAGTTATATATGGGTGTCGAATATATGGGCATTTTAATGTTTGTGCAAATATGTATTTTTAGTTTGGTTTATGTGTATTTGTTTGCATTCTGTTTTTATGTTTATGTGTATTTGTTTGTATTTTTAGAAAGGCAGCGAGGGACTGATGGTGCAAAGAGCTGAAAGGAATGGTTTCAAAGCCATCATTCTCACTGTTGACACTCCTAAACTTGGTCGACGGGAAGCAGACATTAAGAATAAGTCATATTTCAATTTCCATCTTTTATCTTATTCTCATAGATGTAACATCCACTACGTCAAAAAAGGGCTTTAGTCACACTTTTAAACAGTAATCCCCGCCACACTTTCTTTAAAAAGCGTAACTAAATATAAATCTCCTGTGTTTTGGTTACACATTTAATATTTGTGTAACTAATATTACAAACTTTTATACCTTTAGTCACTCTTCACAAATATAGTAACAAATAATGGCCATGTTAATAATTACCGTAACCAAAAAAATGCCAACTGCTACGCTTTTCCTTTTCAGGGACATCTTATAGCTACATTTGTCGAAAAAAATGTGACTATTTTTTGCCACACAAAATAATAGTGACCAAATATATATAAATACCATTCAGGAAAATAATGCGTCACTAAAAGCTAAAACAGATAGCCACTAGTATTGTTTTATGTGACAAAAGAGTCGGGTTTAGTGTAGCCAAATATTGTTTTATGGTCAAAGTTTTGTAGAAAATCGGTAGCGTAACATTTGTAATGGCCACAGTTACTATATTTATGTGTGACAAAAGATAATACCAACTGGACATGTTTTGTTTGTATATCTTAACAAACCTGGCATATCAAATTGCCAAACCAAACGCAAATTACTAAACATCTGAATCAAACACCATAATACCAAATCCTGATATATCAACCATAATAATTCAAATATACACTAGAAAATCATCCAACAAACTTACAAGATAATTATCCAACATACAATCCAACCATCAACTTACATATTTTTCACTACATAAAAAACAAAGAAAATGATGACAACAATGCTTCTTGAAGAAAAAGCCCGGGAAGTACCTAGAAAAATTAAAAAACAAAAATTAATGAATTTAACATGGAAGTATATTGCAATTTTGAATCAAAATATTAACATGCACTTACCTGGATGCTTGGAAATTATATTCATGCAGGTATTAATGTCCAGGTTCACCAATTGGGGACAATTTATATAGCAATCTATCATCATTTTTTTCCGCAAAAACAAGGTAAGTTTCCGTAGGTTGACAAGTGCAATGAGGAACTCGCTCGTATCTTCGGAAAACACTGTGTCATTCATTGTGAGAGTTAATAAAGCTGGAAAATCCCAAAATTTAGGAGGCAGTTTGCAACTTGATAGATGCAGAGTTGTTAAAGCAGGTAAATGTTATAAATTATATCATTTGGCAAACTACTAATTTTGTCTTCTCCCTTTATCACTATTAGCCGCCATAACTCGATCAGCCATGGTCTGGACGTTCCCCTAGACATCCTATTTTCCCAGACTTTTTTCTATTTCCAAAATTGTGCAAATTTATTTATTTGGAGAATAAGGATCACAACTAGGGGTGAGTATTCGGTTTTAAGCGAACCGAATTTTAATTCGGTTAACCGAAACCGAAATTCCATAAAAATCACAACCGAAAACCGAACCGAATTAAATTCAGTTTTTAACCGAACCGAAATAAATATTTCGGTTATTACCTAAAATCGAAATATAAAACCGAAATTTTAAAACAGTGCAAAAAAGCTGATCATAAACAAATTCTTTTAGCTGCCAACAAATTTAGCTCGGGTTGTTTTCGATTTGCTTGGGTTGCTTTCAATTTATTCTACTAATCCTAAACCTTTGCTGCAGATTTCTTGCAACTGGGCAGCAAGCTCTGATTCTAGTTAATTTCTTTCTACTAACCTTTGTTAATAATTCTTATAATATATAGTTAATATAGTAGTACTATAGTACTAGTACCACCAAGCTCTGAATCTAGCTTCCAGCCAAAGCAAGAAATAATATATCTATACAGTCATACAGATGCATTGTAGTGACAGGAACAGTGAAATTATGGATATATTAAGACAGGTACAAGTGGAACATGGAGTACAAGACTACAAGCACAGAATGTTTATCTCTTGTCTTTCTTCTGCTAAAGCCACAACACTACAAGATTTTTTGATTCAGACAAAGGTTTTATACCGTCGTGTGAAGCCCTGATTTTCCGTGGTCTATTGAGATGCCGTCTGTTATGTGTATCAGAGAATAACAGCTTAACCATTGTCTGTGTTACAGACAGATAACATACGTGATTTCAAAACTGTTGTCTGAAAGCTGGTATAGACAATAGTTTAACAAGAAACGGTTGTCTCATTTCACGTAGCTCAAGTGTTTCTTTTCTTCAATCTGTTGTTTAGTTTCACCTACGTCCACGATTTATAAAGGTTCCTTCTGTTGTATCTTTATGGATTAGACATTGGTTTTTTGTAACAGAAGCGTTGTGTGAAATGTAGTTAGACAGCGGTTTAGTTTTATTAGTATGTTGTATGTGTTATAAGTACACCACACTTTCTTTGTTTACTACATGTTGTTTGAATGTTTAAGACACTACGTTTTGAATTTTGCAAAAATATTGTGAAACATAGTTGTCTGATGATATTTTCCACAAGTGTTTCTAAAAGATGATAACATTGGCTAATGATAAATGAAACAACACTTTTATTTACAACAAAAATTACAATTTATACAATAATAGCACCAATACTCATAACAAAAATTACATATCAATATTCATTGCTACAAAGCTACTACCGGTACCAATTCCCAAAAAAGTACAACTACCATCATGCAACGTAAACCGAAGATCATGCCACATGCTGAACTCCTTTTTTCCTTCTTCCTCTTAGATGAAGATCCTTTCTTTGACATTTGCTTATAAGGACTTTTCTTGTATTTTAACTTGCTTGATGTCGATGAGATTTTCTCTTGATCATTTCCTTGATGTTTTCGCTTCTTGTCCTTTACATTGTAAAATTTAATGGCCTGCATCAATGAGCTCCAATGATCAGGTATTGTCGATGACTTGATGGCTTGCTAACTACTGCCTGAGATTACAACAAGAAAAGATTACAACTCCAGTATCCTAGTACGGAACTTGATCATAGTACGGAACTTGGCTAATTAATCCGCACAAATTAAAATCATCTTGAGTGTTATCCTCATCAACTTCACAAAAGAACTCATTTTCCTGTAAATTGCAAAACCAAGAAATCCATGATGAGTCTACCCCATCGGAACCGCTAACATCTGATTCCTTACTGTCTGTTTCAGATTCCTCTAATCGATATACATATACAAGTTAAAAAATTCTTTAAATTTTTGCATCATCTAAGAAATGAAAGGTTGCAAAACATTATGTGTCATATGCATCAATATAACATTAACAAGGATACGTAAGCATATATAATATTCACGAACTTAAGCTTGGAAAAAATAGAATCAATAATAGCATAAAACAGAGAACACCATACCAGCAGGGTGTCCCCACAAAAGTATTCCTTGTACGTTGCATGTCACCTGTTGAGGAGAACAAAACATAGACACTATGTTGATGGTTCATGTCTCCAACTAACATGACTAATAAAGATAAATAGACTGGAAAGAACAAAACATGCATTAAATAGAAGGATACATTATCCTTTGAGGATTATACAAAAAATAAAAAGTATTACTGCAATGAAGAGAACAATATGTATTATTAAATTAAGAGTAAAAAATTGTACCTAATATGCCTCTGCCTAATTAGGACTCTGGCATGGTGAATAAAAATTTAAATGTTAGAAAATCAAATAAAAATTTCAAAGAAATGTTTAAAATGATGCGTGTCAATTTATTAATACAGTGAGCCTTGTATTCATTCATATGAATGTTCCTATTAAAATGTTTCATTTTGTTAAGTCAAACATGCCATGTCATTTTTAGAACATTTTTGGAAAATAATTTTGGTTCTCTAGCATTATTCATAGAATAGTACACATAATTTTTTAAATAAAGAGTTTAATTATTGTTAACCAATGAAAGGGATAAAATTCAATTTTTTGGTTGTTTCATCTAGTATTTGTGAACACGGAAATGCAATAATGAATGGTATTTATATCTGAGTTTTCAATATCAAAACGGAAAGGTTAACTAAACAAAGTTAATTGGCAATCCTTGTTTGTATTATCCAAGAGCAAACACGTAACAGGGTGGAAATAATTGATTTAGGATAGGATAAAACGACACACGTCTCGAGTCGGCCAAATTGTCGGTTTGTCTCTTCCCATTTTTATACGTAGATAATGTTATCCCAGTTTTAAATACAACTTTAAATCAAATTTATTAGGTTAGTAATTAGTGATACCTCATGCATACAAGTTGCAATTGTTTTCTCAATTATGTCGGGAAAGCAACTCGTGTTATTTCTATTTTGTAAGAATGTATGAATAACTTCAAATATGTATTATTCTTTGGTTGGTGTAGTAGGTCTCTACTACAGATTTATCAGTATTCATTTGGAACACTTTAATGGCGGATATACGGTGCCACTTAAGCGAATAATAAAGAATAACAGGGATATGATACAACTACATAAGATTAAGATTACTTGCCCCTCTAACACCCTTAGTTAAGAGTTTTTACCATAGATTATGAATATCTAACAAACTCGGGAAGGTATGTTATGGTGAGTACCTGTCCTGCTACGGTCAAACTTGAGAGTTTTGAGTAGGTCGGCTTCCATTTTCAATACATGTTGTTGTATGTATGTGTTATCAGTGATCTCACAGAAGTCTGCAACATTCTTAGGCTTGATTTCTTCATATTTTCTGACTATCCATGAGCAAAGAAATGAAAACCGTCAAGCAAACAGACAATGGAATGAGATAAAAAGAAATAAGAGGTAGATGCTTACGAGGCAATAAGAAAAGAAGAAATACAAAGAAGTTGGAGGCTTTGTCTATTAAGAACAACTATTGCTATCAATTAATATTGTTATCGTCGTCATAAAAGGACTTAACATCAAATTTAAATTGATACCAATAACGAGATTCAATAGTATCTGATTCCACCAACAGACTGAATTGTGTTCTACTGTTGCTTCTCGTCATCTTCCTTCTCCTTTTTTGTGCCCACCTCCAATCACGCCTTCTACACTACAACAACATTGGTTAGATTAGAAAGATAAATTGATTAAGAATTGATAACAAATTACAAATCGAAGTGAGAGAATATAACCTGAAATTGAAACTCAGATTCAAGAAAATCCCTAATTGAAACCTTAATTTGAACCCAAATCTAAGAAGCCCCAACTTAAATCAAACCACCAATCGAACCCTAAATCAAGTGAATGAGAGAAAAGTTTTGACGCCCACAAGATAGAGAGTGAGACAGAGCGATTATTGCGGACAAGAACAAGAGATAATAGTTCTGTGTGTGTTTGGGTTTGTTAAAGAACAAGAGATAAGCGGCTCTTTGAAAAATAAGGGGGAAGTAGAAGGGGAAATGAAATGATGGGAAAGAGGGAAATGAAATTTACATTTGGGGGGAAATGAATTATTGGTTGAGCCGCGAGCGGCAAAATAAGAGTACATGATGTAAATTTTGGCTTGATTAATAATTTGTGAGGGAATTAAATTATTTAAAATATATTTAATGTTTATAAAAATTTAATTATTTGTTAATTTGGTAGATTCAAAATTTTAATAAAAGATTTTGTACACATCACCAAAATCAATATATAATATCATTCGTACGGTTGGATCGTCCAAAAAAATTTTTAAAAAATATTATTCGAAAATCATAATAGTTTGACTAAGTAATACTTTGATAGTTGACCATTAAAATATCATACAAGAATAATTCTTTTTTTCTATTTTTTTGTACACATCAGTATATAACATCATTCGTACGGTTGGATCGTCCAAAAAAATTTAAAAAAATAGATCATGTTCAATGGGTACGACACTGGTACTTATAACTATTGCTTTGTCACATATTATTGTTTCTATTTTTTAAAAAATATTTCTCGATGATCCAACCGTACGGATGTCACGATATATCTAATTGAATGATATTCCCAAATTTTCAAAAAATAAAAAAATAATTTGGTCGGGTTGTACGAGATTTTAACAAAAACGTAGTAAAAGTGCTACTTCATTTAACGGGGCACGATCCAGATTCACTGGATAATTTTTTTGAATGATTTCTTCGACGATCGAACAGTACGGATGTTAATAAACACTCGTTTTAGTGCTGGGAAAAAATAATCAAAAAATAACAAGGTTCGGTTGTACAAGATCTTAAAAAAATGTAGTAAAAGTGTTGCTTCCTATAACGGGGCAAGATTCACTGAATCATTTTTTTGAATGATTTATTTGATAATCGAACCGTAAGGATGTTAATAAGCACTCATTTTAGTGTTGAGAAAAAATAATCAAAAAATAAGAAGGTCAGGTTGTTCGAGATTTTAACAAAAACTTAGTAAAAGCTAATGTCAAATACCGTTGTCTCGAGTGATACCAAAATTTTTAGTGATATATTTGGTCACATTTCTCGACGATCCAACCGTACGGATGTCAAGATATATCTAATATATTGATATTCCCAAATTTTCAAAAAATAAAAATTGATTTGGTTGGAGATCTTAGTAGATCACTACTATATTGACTAGTACTCGTAACTAGTGCTTTGTCACTGATTGTTGTTTCTATTTTTTTAAAACTATTTCTCTACGATCTAACTGTACGGATGTCAAGATATATCTAATATAATGATATTCACAAATTTTCAAAAAATAAAAAATTAATTTGGTTTGAGATCTTAGTAGATCACTAGTATATTGACTAGTACCAGTAACCAGTGTTTTGTCACGGATTGTTGTTTCTATTTTTTAAAAAATATTTCTCGACAATCCAACCATAAGGATGTCAAGATATATCTAATATAATGATATTCACAAATTTTCAAAAAATAAAAATTAATTTGGTTTATAAAATTTAATATTTAATAAACGAAGTGGTCTTGTTAAACGAAGTGGTTATTTGTCAAATACCGTTGTCTCGAGTGATACCAGACAACAATTTTGGACAAATAAACCATTGTCTGGTAACAGACAACGGTAGTTTAACAAATACAGTTGTAATGTGAAGCTTCAGACAACGATATGTTATAAAGATACCGTTGTCTGACACTAGTCATGTTTTTTGAACACAAATATAAATTAACATAATAAACCGGTGTCTGATAACAACTAATATTTTCTTAATCTAACGGCTAATATATAATCTTATTTCAATCAAGGGCTCTTATTTCGCCACCTCAGCAATCCAGGTGAAAAATTTTCCACCAATCACGTGCTGTCACATCAGACAACGGTTTATTTGTAAAACGCTTGTATAAATAAGTTTATGACAACAGTTTAAATTTGAAAAAGATTGTCTGAAAGTGTTGAAGACAACAGTTTTACATACAAAACCGTTGTGTGAACATGTATATATATTTTCTTAATCTAACGGCTAATATCTAATCTCATTTCAATCAAGGGCTCTTATTTCGCCACCTCAGCAATCCAGGTGAAAGATTTTCCACCAATCACATGCTTTCACATGAGACAACGGTTTGTTTATAAAATGCTTGTATAAACCATTATCTGATTACATTTTATACAACGTCTATCAAAACACTTGTCTGATTTTAGCAACGTTTTTTGAAAGCATTGTCTGAAGTTTCTTTAGACAATGCTTTCAAAAAGCATTGTTAAAATCAGACAATAGTATTTAGTCACCGTTGTGTGACTACTTTTGAAGAAATGTCTGGTAAAAACACTTGTCTAAGTTTTACAACGCTTTTTCAGACCATTGCAAGAAAACCTGTTAGACAACACTACTTTCCAAAACCGTTGTAAAACTGTTGTCGATTTTGATCTTTCAGACAACACTTTTGAAAACTGTCGTTAAGTTCACTATCAGACAATAGACAAAAAAGCTTGAATAAAAAACCGTTGTGTAAAAATTTCGGCCAACGCTTTTTCGTCGAAGCGTTGTCTGATGTGTGTCGTCTGAAGGCAAAATTCTTGTAGTGCAAGCAGAAGGCACAATTGACAGTAGCTACCGATGCCACTAGCAAACCCAGTGACGTACTAAACTTTTGTTATATAAAAAAATTCGGTTATTATTCCGATTATTCGGTTAACCGTGCTTAAAAAACCGAAAATGCATATTGGAGGATAACTTAAGTATTCTATGAAAAAACTTAAAACTGGATAAGGATAGAAGAGGATAATGCAAACTGTAAACTTGATTTCTATCTGTATTACTTGTGACCACGTACACTTGCGTGATTTTGTGTTAACAAAGGATAATGCCAGGACTCCCTCCTTCCCAACTACTAAGTTAGAGATTTATATTTGTAGAGGATATTTCATCTGATCATGTTTGGAGTGGCTTCTCATTGTAACTATTCAAGATCGATGAACGTTTCTTTGAATGTACTTGGGTTTGACTTGAAGGTGGCCACTTGTTGTTGATGTTATGGGGATGAATAATATCACTAACTTTTATGAGTTGGTTCAGAATGGAGGAATTATGAACACAGAAACTAATTTCGTCTGTGGGGATGGCAAAAAAACATGGCTGGTATGATGGGATCAGTTAGGTCTTATAAGATTCGTAATTTTAATTACCAATATGTTACTCCTAAAATTTTAATTCGTAAACCGAAACAGATCAATATCCGAACGAAACGGATTCCTAGGATGCTTGCTATTTTTCATTGCACGCGGCTTTTTCGAGTATTATACATTCAAAACTTGTTTTCTTACTTAGAACTTTAAAAAAAGATGAATACTCGGTTGATTATTTAATCATGGAGGGAAACTCAAATCAAGAATCATGGAGGGAAACTCAAATCATGGATCAAAGTAAGAAGATCCATTAGATTGCAATATCGGAAATTTGGACCGACAAATGATTAAGAACAAAGATAGAAATTTCAAATTATTTCTCAATATTTGGCAAATCTAATCCGTGGGCACACATGTTGCCCACATGTACGTAAGAAGGATTCATGCGAAATAACTTGATGGATATACATGCGGAAAACTTTTTGGGACTTTGTTGGGGAAATAAAGCTTTGCTGACAAGGACTTTCTAGGGAACTGCTGCAAAATCTCTGCGTAAGCTTGTTTCTCTGCGTAAGCTTTATTGTCGAAGAAAACTGCCATCGCCTTGAGCGAAGGGGAAGAAGTAAGCAAAAGATTTATGAAATCGAGAACTTTTTGGTCAAACACCACACCTATAATTACCACAGTGTGTAGTTGGTGTAGTAACACGTCCTTCCAGCGATGCAATTCTTCCTTACTTTGTCCAACTGTTCGATTCAAGCTCTTTACTCCAGGTTCCTACACACGGAACATATTAAACTTCTTAGTACTTTCAAACATCCAGAATAAATTTATGCGATAAAAATTTCTGTTTCTATTTCTAACCAGTACAATCGAAAGAATCTGCAGGTTGGGCAAACATCTAATCAAGCTGAGAGAATTTGAAATTTGACACGAGTTAAGAAATCCAAGGCGATATAATTTCAGGTTTCCTATTTGTGATGCATGTCCCTTCAACATCGAATGAAAAGGTCCCAAAACCTACACATGCATAAAAAAGTAATATATTAAATTGTGAGACACTCCTGATTCCGAGAATATAATCCATACTTTTTTTTTTTGATGAAGAATATAATCCATACTTATTCCTAAATATTATCTAATTAAATGTAAAATCCATAAGTTAGATTGGTTAAACTCTGTTTTTACCTCCACAGTGTAACCACTAAGATGAAGTTTACTGATGGTAGGTGTATTGCCAAGAAGCTTGAACAAATTGACGGGCATCCTCGTGCTGGGATTTACTGTGGTCAGGTCGAGACCTAAGACTTTCAGTTGTTTGGTGCTTTCAAACCATCGCCACTCAATTTGTCCACTTCTGTTCAAGACCAAAGTTGTGAGGTTGTTGGCATCTGTAAACTGGCAGCCCATATGTTGAATTCCAGTACATCCATGTAAAAACAAATCCTTCAGTTGAGACCCAAATGAGATGTCAGCAGTAAATGAGATGTTGATAAGATTAACCCTTATTAGATTCGCGAAGCATCCGAGTTTGGGTAATGGAGTTTGTATCCATGTAGTGAGCTTTAAGTCAACCAACCCTTCACAAGCGAACAACGGAATTTCGTAGGCATTTTTTTCGGAAAATAAGATCTCTAAGACCCTAATTCTTTTATTCAGAAAGCGCTCAAGCCACCGAGAGACAGCACACTGATCAAGTTTTGGAGGAATATAGAGATTAAAGCTTAATAAAGGTCCAGTGTGAACTGATGAAATTGTTTCAATGGCCCTCGAAAAAGCAGAATGATGTGTGTCTTTGTCTTTATTAGAAGTGAGTTGTGAAAAAAATAACTTATCGAGAACTAAGTTGTTTTTCATTCCCCATAAAAACCTCCATTGTTTTGACAGAACACTTGTTCTTGCTGCATCGTGAGCTGACAAACGCTCCAAGATACAGCCTATTAGCTCTTGTGGCAAGTTGCTGATCCTATCTGATCTTTCATCAAGTTGCAATATTTTAGAATCATCAGTTCCCTCCCTACGTACTCCATCACCAACAAACACTAACCTTTTGCTATCAAGTCTCCTTTTAGCACTTGTTGTGCCGTCTTCTATAGCATAAGATTGCCTCTCTGGGACATCGTCGGCCATCGCTAAATTTAATACCTAAGTGATCATAATAGCAACTCAAATAAAGATCGATCCAAAGCATAAAAAAAACATATGTGCGTGAGTACTCATTATATTGAACTGAAATCTCATAGGGTTTAGACAACTAACAGTTATATATATTAATCGATATTCACATTCGAAACGAATATGTACATGAACTTATCAAACGATTACAGCAGAAGCCGGGTATGAGTAATCAAACAATTAACCTACCACGTACAAATCAACAAAGTAAAAGAATTCTCGATATTACCAGCTGCTCAATTCAAGAATAAAAATATTCGCCACAAGAGATATCTCAAGTAAACATTATAGTCCGTATATATAAAATAAGGCTTACCAAAAATTTAGATGCGTACGTGTATGTGAGGATATTGTTTTTGAACAATGTATGATCCTTGGCTCTAATTATAAGAAAAGAATAGAATACTGCAAGTTACCCTAAATTTAATTACAATTCGTGGATGCCATGCCAGTATTTTTGGAAAATATTTGAAATTTTTTTTGGAATACCTAACATCCTTTATTATAATACTCTAGTCTACCCATATATATTTACTCCTATACAATATCTCTCCTATAATCCTATACAATATTTGAATTTACTTAATATAATGGCTGATTTTGGAAGAAGACTCCGGACCTGTAAAAGCTACGCTGGTAGCCTCAAGCGCCCCTGCTCTGTTTATTGCGTACTCTTTTTTAAGAAAAGAATAAATTAAATAACGTAAAAGAATTATTGCAAATTGCTGTCGATCTCTCTCCGCTAAGTTAGGGATGTTACCGGTTTGGTTCCGTTTAGGAGTCAAACTGGAACATAAAATAGTATTTCCATATACAACTCGGATATTATAATAAAAAATGTTAAAAAAAATCATAATTAAAATATATAAACATATAATTCCTAAATTTTAGACCAATAATATTATATTAAGAGTTTTCCTTATTTACAGTTTCACCCTAGCTCGTTAACCATGATTAGTTAACACTGCTATTTTAAATACATTAATAATTTTATTTAACATATCCATAAATACATATTTTTTAAATCATAAAAATATTTACTAAAAAATCACAATTTTAATTTGAAATCAATCGTGATATTCTATTACATATTTTAAATTAAATTTCATAATTAATCACTCTTTTAATATAAAGTCAATCACAATCATATCATCATACATTTTTTTTGACAATAAAATGCTTATACAATTAAAATTGATGGTCATGGTGATGCCTTAATATCGATCGATCAAGTGTTTCTTCATCAACACAGTGTGATTGTGTCTGCAATTAAAAAAAATTAGGCATAAACTATGTCATTATTGCGAAAGTATTACTATATTCACCAATCAGATCTCTATTTGCATAATACTATATTCACCAATCAGATCTCTATTTGCATAATGCAAAAGTACGATATCAGTTCGCAATCCCCAATTATTAAACTAATTGTGCTTCGGATTCCTGGATTGTAGCTATGCAAAACAATGCTGGGGACTGTTGAATGCAGAGTTTGACAGTTCATTAGTGGAATCAGCACCGAGATGGTTACTAGAAAGAATGGCTAAGGAATCACAGGAGGTTTTGGTGCAAACGGCCACTGTAATATGGGGTATATGGTGGGCGAGGAATAAGCAGGTCTGGGAACAAAAGAAACTGACACCTGAGATAGCAATGCAATGGAGTATAGCTCAAGTTAGTCAGTGGAGAGAAGTGCGACGTGAAAATTCAGGGATGCTTGGGGCAAGGTTACAAAGCTCTAGATCAGAGGTGGTGAGGTGGTTAGCTCCAACAACAGGAATATTGAAGTTAAACGTAGATGCATCTGTCTTTAGTGGTGATTCATCGTTTGCAGTGGGAATGATAATCAGGAACCATAGAGGTGAATTCATTCGAGCGAAGAACTGCAGGTTTGCAGGTGCAGTATCGGTTTTTGAGGTTGAGACGAGGGGTTTGTTGGAAGCTCTCCAGTGAATTCACGAACTACAGCTTAGCAATGTGGACGTTGAAAGTGATTCTATGCTCACTGTTAATGCGGTTACCAGACGAGTAGAAAATTATTTGTAAGTGGGTAACGTGTTACACCAGTGTCATGTCCTTCATGAAAGGAATTCTAGTATCAATATTTCTTATGTTAAAAAGCAGGCCAACAAGGTTGCCCATCTGTTAGCTAGGGTACCTTGTATGGTGAATTGCTCCAATGTTTTTTGGTCTCCTCCATTTTCTGTGTTGGAGACAGTGATGTACGAAGCAAATTTGAGTTAATGCAATTTAAGTTGATTTCAAAAAAATTGTGCTTGGGATTTCAATTTTTTTTTAAAAATAAGTTTGTCAAAAAAACAAAAAAATTGGATAAAATTCATACCTTCAAATATCCGATCTTTTTAAAAGCTCAAAATATATTTACTCATAATTTTTTAATAAAATTAATTAATTAATGTATGTAAGTTAACACTACAAAATCTGATTTGAATCAGATTTTTAATAAATTAGATAAAATCCATATCCTCACGTATTCGATTTTTTCAAAGGCTCAAAAATATATATATTTATAATTTGTTAATGAAATTAATAATAAAAGCATATATAAGCCAACACTACTTATATTTTAATTACTTTAATTATTAAATACTAGCTTATAACCCGTACAACGCACGGTTCCTTTTTTAATATTTATAATTATATTATCTTTTTTATATTTATATGTTATTAATTTACATATCATATTGTTTTTAAAAAATTGATATATATATATATATATATATATATATATATATATATATAAGATTTTACACATTCAAATCAATATTTATGCTCTATCTTAAATTCTTAAAATTTGATTTAGACGATTTTACAACCCATGCGAAATTAACAAAATAATTATTAATTTAGTGATGGTTTAACAGTTATTTTCCAATTGGTTAAAAAACAATTATTTTCCAATTAAAACTACGCAGAAACAAAAGAGATAAGAAATTGATGATTTTCACGTTGAAAAATCTATTTGATTTATAAAATCTACTTATATTTCGTTTCTTCTTATTATTTAAAGATAGTTAAACTAACAACCAAATACAGTTTTAATAATAAGTGTAATATTGATTTTGTCCAAAACTTTGATAGTTAATAGTCTGGTTTTTAATACGACAAAATAAATAACAACTGTTAGATTATAAAATAAATAGATGAAAAATATTGGATTTAGCATAAAAAATATATTATCTTTTAACATGTAAACTAAAAAGTGTATTTATATTAAAATATGAAAAAGTGCATGTCAATGATTTAAATTGTATATAATTTGGTTTTTTACATTGAATAGAATTATCAATATAGGTCTTCTACACTGAATATGATTAATGTAAAAATTCGTAATTATATTTTCTCTTGAGATTCTTAATGTTTCCATTTTGATAATAATTGTTAAATCATCAATAAATTAAAGATAATTTTATGAGATGTGCGTGGGCTATAAAATCATCAAAATCTAATTTCTAGATCTCGAGATTGAGCACAAATAGTAAATATGAACATTTTTTTAATATTAATAAAAAATTTAATAAAATTTAATAGTATCCTTTTTTAATTATATCCTTTTCATAATTTCCTTTTTAAATTCAATTCTAATCCAACCTTTGTTTAATTATATCCCTTTTAGATTATAATTTTTGTTTTTAATATGATATAATCTTGATCATCTATTTTTAAAAATATTAAATTCGACGGTTGAGATTATTTTGGTAGTACAGTGACCAAAATTATGGATAAAATCCTCTTTACGCTTATTATATATAAGGATATAATATGTCAATCTTTAATTATTAAATACTAGCTTATAACCCGTGCAACGCATGGTTCCTTTTTTAATACCTATAATTATCCAAAAAAAAATTATATCTAATTGTTGTTAAAAAATTGATATATTATATCCTTATATATCCTTATCCATAATTTTGGTCCGGTCATTGTGGTTTTGTCACTATACTCCCAAAATAATCTCAACCATCGAACTTAATATTTTTAAAAATAGACGATCAAGATTATATCATCTTAAAAAGGAAATTATAATCTAAAAAGGATATCATTAAAAAAGGTTATATTGGAATTGCATTTAAAAAAAATTATAATATGAAAAGTATGTAATCATATTTGAACATGTAAAACCTAACATATATCAATTTAATATTATTTCAGAGATATATTTATTTATTTCAAAATTTATAAATATTATATTTTTTTAAGTTTCATATTTTCTTCGCTTTTAACCTTTTTCGCTTACATCTTTTACAAGCTAATCAAATTGATGTCTTTATTCGTGAACTTGACAAATTGAAATAAATTGAAACTATATCATTGTAATTTTTTTTATGACCTATTGTGTAGGAGTGAGCATTTTTCGGGTTAGAACCGGGAACCGAACCGAACTGAAATTTCGGGTCTGGTTCGGGTTTTTTATAATTCGGATCCGGTTCGGTTCTTGAAATTGAGAATAGTTCGGTTCTCGGTTCGGTTCGGTTCTTGACATCCAAAACTCGAAAGAACCGAACCGAACCAAAATTATATATTAAATATATATTATACCCCCACAAAATTTGATGATGTTTTTGGATAGAGTATGATGAGGGCTTCGATTCGACTATAAGAGCGTTTAAATCGGACATAAATAACGCCTCCAAATGTTGGTTTCTTTCTTGAAAACTCAAGAACATAATAAAAAGAAAAAGAAATTCGAAAATGGGGTTTAGGATCACTACAAGAAAAATAGCTTCAGAGACCGCTTTTCAACCATTGTCTGTCAGAGAAGTTTCCCGTTGACTATTGAGCCGCCGTCTTTGGTGCTGTCACACACCAGTATTCCACTGGTGTATAGAGGCTGTGATAAGTGGATTTTATATCCACTTGGAGCGCTCCATTTCGACTTAAATTGGTGTCTTGGTTTCAAGTTTGTCGTGTTTTGATGTGTTTCGTTGAGTTGTGCAGGGTTACGAATCGTCGGTTAGGTTTGGCGATTTTTGTGATCTTAGGTGGATTTCAAGAGTAGAATAAAGAATGAAGTTTTCCATACAAATCTTGGGAGAGTTTGAGTAGTTTTCCATATAAATTGAGTTTTCTAAACACAATTGGTGTCTACCAATCTTCTATCTCTTTTGTGAATGTATGAGTAGTTCGGTATTTGTATACTGAGAAGTAGCGTATACTTGTTTCGTGTTGTCTGATCAGATATCATAACCATCACATACTTTGATTAAGGGCATCAACTCTAAGCGAAGTATTTAATGAAGTTAGGATCCCATGTTTTCTCTTGCATAAGTAATTCGATTTAAATTATTCTTAGTTACGTAATTCTTAGTTTGTTAAATTGCTTTTAATTAATTTTAGTTAATCAAAAACCCAATTTTGTTAATTGTCTTAGCAGTGAATAAAAACCATACATTGTTGCATAGGTGCATTAAACTGAATTGAAACATAACCAGATCTCTGTGGGAACGAACTTGACTTATATCTATATTACTTGTGATCACGTACGCTTGCGTGATTTAGTGCAAACAAGTTTTTGGTGCCGCTGTCGGGGATCATCGGTGTTTTATTTTTAGTTTATGTGCTTGTCATCAGTGTTCGTTAGAGTTCACTGACTCGGATTGTTTCTTACATAGTTTTTTTTTTGTGTTTCAGGTACTTGACGTGTATGCGAACACGTTCTCAAACTCGTAAATTGGAAAAAGAACTTGAAGCAGCTAAAGATATGGGAGAAACGGTAGCAGTAGCAGCAGCTAAGGCTTTGAAGGACTATTCTCAACCGAAGATCAATGACATCCAATCTAGTATTATCAGGCCAGCCATTACAGCTAAAAACTTTGAAATCAATCCTAGCACAATTCAGATGGTATAGAATTCGGTTCAGTTTGGGGGTGCTCCTATGGAGGATCCTAACATGCACATCTGGGATTTCATCAAGATCTGCGACACTTTCAAGTTCAATGGTGTGTCGAAAGATGCTATCAAATTGAGACTTTTCCTATTCTCTTTGAGGGATAAGGCTAAGGGCTGGTTACTCTCTCTACCAGGCGGTTCCATTACTACGTGGGAGGATCTTGCTCAGAAGTTTCTTACTAAATTCTTGCCCATGGATAAAACTGTAGCAATAGGGAACGCTCTAACTCAATTTGCACAGCAATCTAGAGAATCTTTGTGTGAAGCTTGGGAACGTTATAAGGAGATGCTTCGAAAGTGTCCTCATCATGGTATGCCTGACTAGAGGGTGATTAATGGTTTCTATAATGGTTTGGGGGCACAGTTTAGACATTTTCTAGATGCATCATTAGGTGGAGCTCTATGGGCTAAGAGCTATGAGGAAGCTTATGATCTTATTGAGACGTCGGCTGCGAATGAATATCAAAATCCAACTCAGAGATTATCTCAAGGCAAAGTAACAGGTATTCTGGACGTTGATGTAGCTTCATCTATTGCAACTCAGTTGAAGTCTTTGACTATGAAGATGGATTCTCTTACCAACTATGGAGTATAGCAAGTGGCTAGTGTGTGTGAGCTTTGTGCAGGTGCATATGATACGAATCTGTGTGCTATCTCTTCTGAATCAGCACAGTTTGTGAGCAACTTCCAGCGGCCTTCGCAACCAGCTCCAGCCACCTATCATCCCAATTTCAGCTGGAGCAACAATCAAGGTGCTCATCAACCACAGCCTTATCAGCAGTTTCAAGGCCAGCAATATGGACCTAAGCCATTCAGTTAAGGCCATCAACAGCAGTATGCTCCAAGGCAACCATACCAACCTCCGGGATTTCAGCAACAGTCGCATGCAAGTGCGGGGCCATCTTCTTCTGAAAAATCTGAATTGGAAGAATTGAGGTTGATGTGCAAGAGCCAAGCAGTCTCTATCAAAATATTGGAAAGTCAGATTGGTCAAATTGCTAATGCTTTGTTGAATAGGCCACAAGGAACTCTTCCTAGCGATAAGGAGGCTAATCCAGGCAAGAGGGAAGTCCATGAGCAGGAGAAGGCATTTACTTTGAGATTCGGAAAGGTTACAACCGAGCAGAATTCAGCAGCTAAGGAAGACGAAGAAGTTCATAATCAGCAAGTTGAAATATTTGCAGCACCGGAAATTGAGAAATCTGACTTGGTAGCTGATCAGCTAGTTGATGAAGTGGAAAGTGCAAGAAGTTTGTTGAAAAAGCTTCTTTGGAGCAGTGTACAACGAGCAATCAGATCTATCCTCCTCCTCCTTATCCTCGACGCTTGCAGAAAAGTCAAGAAAAGCAATTTTAGAAATTTTTGGACGTCTTCAAGAAATTGTCCATTAATATTGCTTTTACTGAAGCTCTAGAAAAGATGCCGGGCTATGCTAAGTTCAAGAAGGGGATTTCATCAATGAAGTTGAAGCTCGATGAATTAGAGACTGTTGCTTTGACGGAAGAATGCAGTACAGTTCTGCAACAGAAGTTGCCTCCTAAACTTAAGTAACACGACTGATATCAGGATTCCATCTCGCATCAGGATTTGACCATCCCATCAGTATTTTGACTTGTCATATCAGGATCTGCTCTCAGTTCCTAAAATGAAGTCCTTGATGCCCTGTTCCTAACTAAACTCTACAGATTACTGTCTAACACATATATCCTATACAAAGTGCTAAATCCTTTATATGTTAATTCTTTAATTATTTATATATTAGGTTCCGGTCAAAGTGATAGATGACCGTTCAATTAGCCAATCAAATAAATTTCACTTTGCTAATTGTTCTATGGTCCTAAACATGCTGTCAGCTCTGTTAGTCTCTTGAAATTCTATGCGTGCAAGCTGATAATTTCTTGCTTTGATTTTTTGTACTATGGGAGAGAAAATACAACTAAAACTTTCAAATGTTAGATAGGTTCATACAGTGTATATGCTTTTAGTTGCTAAAAAATGAACAAGTTTCTCATTACTCTTTGAATGTGTATATTTTTTTCAATAAACTTAAGCAGATTGCAGAATTTGGCAATCAGCGTCTATAAATGAGTCGGTGCAATTATTTTTTTTATAAATCTGAAGGTGAATCAATAATTTCATTCACAATAATAGGATTTGTCAACATGATAAAATGCATCGATGCCAAGGATTTAGATGTTGACTTTATTCAAATATAGGTATCTTCTTATGCTTTTCTTGCAAGTCCTTTTTGGATTTTTTAAATTCAATTGCCTGGTATGATTTCTCCGTCACTTTAATTTTTTTGGCTCTAAAAACTCCTGGTTAGGATCATAGCAATCTGAATATGAAATTAATAACTGGCTTCAGAGGTTCTTGTTATTGTTGGAGAAACTGGTTCTGGTAAGACTACGCAGATACCTCAGTATCTCCATGAGGCTGGGTATACAAAACGTGGAAAGGTATAATATTTCACTAGTTTCTTGTTTATTTCATTTCATATAGATTGCATCTATAATCGAAGTTTATTACATCACATTTTTCAAGAGGAAATGATGAGTAGAGATCTCTCTTGTATCTATACTGGTGTGTTTTAGAGCCAATTAGTGGCATTAATCTTTAATCTCATTATGCTGGCTAAATTTTACAGATTGGATGTACCCAGCCTCGTCGTGTTGCTGCTACTAGAGTGTCTCAGGAAATGGGAGTAAAACTTGGACACGAGGTATGAGTTTAGTTACTTAGTAGTTTTCCAATATTGGTCACCTTTGGTTTTCCCTTTTCTTCATTTACCAATGTTGTAACTTAGATTTGTATGTCTTTCTTATTTTAACAAGTGAAAACACTTTTAATCTTCAAGATAGTCGACAGGTGCTCTGTGCAATACAGATTAAATTCTTGGTCGATGATAGCTAATCATGGTACTCTATCTCTCTCCCTCCCCCATCCCTCCTCTCTAGTTTTAAAAGCTAATATTGCCCATTTTTAAATCAATTAATAGATCTGTTATAGTTAGCATCTTCCTATGGTATACTCTGCGTTTACTTTTATTTTCCTTTGCTTGAAGGTAACACTGTGAGAGTTACGACTACTGCTTTAAAGTATATATGAGGATGATAAAAGGCTTTTCCATGATTCAACTCTACAGGAGCGTAGGAAAGGAGTAGCCACAAGGTATGACAACTTTAATAGGATTTTAAGTTATTATTGTAGAAGTATATCAGAATATTAAATGTGCAAATATATACTTTTGAGGCCTGGAATTGCATCAATTTTCATGTAGGCTTCATGACAAGCTCCTTGTTAGAGTATTGAATATCATGCTGAAGTAAATGATTATCAGCCATAATAAATGGACTAAAAATTATGTGTTTTAATTTTAGAAAGCGGTCTACTAGAATATCACATGGGAGAGGTAGACGTAGATTAAAGCTTTTGGTATCATGACCATCTTTCAGGAAAGCTTATGTCTTTCGGGAAACTTATATTGAAGCTATGAAACATGGTTGAACAAACAGTTGGCCTAATTAGAACAGCAAGTATTATACATATTTCTTTTTTGGTTATAAAGTTTAATATTACTTTAACATCGAGCATGTACCTGATCATGATGTTAACGTTTGAATTTAGGCTGCATGCTTTACCAAGGCAAACCATCTCTAAATTGCACAATACAACCAATACTACCAATACTACAGTGCACTAGGTCTATCTATAATCTCTAGTCTAAGCACTTGCTTGTTTACGTACTTCTATTTAGGGTGGTTAGTGTGCTGAATTGCTAAATCATTAACAAACTGCACTTCTGCAGGTTGAAGGAAAATATGTAGTCACTCTATAACTAGAGATACCTTGAGGATGGGCAAGTTGTTAGTAAGGACAAAATAGGCAATAGGCTTGCAACAATAGCAACTGTATCATATTCTTGTATCACAATTTACCAGTTAGTTACATGGTCCTAAATGATGAAATATTTCACGGGAAATTCCAGCATTAGAAGCCATTTGGGCATTTGATGAATTGTCCTTTTGCAGAAGCTCATGTACTAGGATATCAACTGGTCTCCAGTGCGACTATTAGTTAATTTGGCAGTTTGATAATATTGATTAGCTGGCTTGCTCTTTATGATTAGATACAACCTTAAAAAAATTGGTTTTGGTTGTTAATGCAGATTGGTAAAACAAAAGTATTAACTTTTGACAATTACATGATTATGCGGGATATGTATTAACTTTAGACAATTACTGCGTGCACCTCCTAAACACTTTTCCCTCCTCAAATTTTCAGGAGAACTTGCTCGTCATATTTATGGTGGCATGCGGAGAGAAGCTTCAAGCATAAGAATCCAAAGAAATCTGTGCATGCATCTTGCTAGAAAAGCTTATAAAAATATGATAACCTGTGTTATTTTAGCAAATATAGAGACGTACTTTTGGTGTAAGTCGACTTGTGTGTTTCGACTTTAGACTATGCATTTAATGTTTGGCCTTCATTATTGACGTGTTTGTTGGACATTAATGAAATGTCATTTTTGGTTTGGTTGGACATTAATGAAATGTCATTTCTGGTTTGGTGTATGCTTTCATGCATGGATATTGAAATTTCAAACAGGACATTGCAATGTGAACTAATAAAAATGTTTCAAATAAGTGTTGCCAATAAAATTTAAAAGTATTACAATAGTAATTAAAATGTTACTGAGAAATGTTGCAAAAATATCAAAAAGTATTGCAAAAGGTTCCAAAATGTTGCATATAAATGTTGCAAAAAAAACCAAAAGTATTGCAAAATGCATAATTATGTTGCAAAAATATGTTGCAATAAACTCACTTTGTAACATTTTTAAGTCAATTAATGTTGCAAAAAAGTGTTGCATTCGTCTGTTGTAACATATTCAAAATGTTGCTAAAACATGCAAAAGTGTTACAACAAACTACACCAAACTCTTTTTGTAATACTTTGAAAAGCGTTGCAATAAACACAAAAAGCGTTGCTATAGAAGGCTGTTGCAACGCCGGCAAATGCAACACTGACTTTTAGCAAAAGTGTTGCATAAACATCTATTGTAACACTTTTGGAGCCTAATGATACACTTTTTTGGTGTTGCAACAGCCCATATTTGGTGTAGTGAACATTAAATACGATGGATCTTGATTCCCGTATGGTTGGGTGGTCGAGAAATATTTTTTAAAAATTTAATCCTTAAACCCTGACGAAACCCTGTTTAGGGGTTCCGGTCAAAGTGATAGTTGACCGTTGAATTACCCGATCAAATATTTTTTTTTCCTAAAATTTTGGGAATAACATTAAATATGATGGATCTAGATTCCCTTATGGTTGGGTGGTCAAGAAATATTTTTTAAAAATTGAATCCTTAAACCCTGACGAAACCCTGTTTAGGGGTTCCGGTCAAAGTGATAGTTAACCGTTGAATTACCCGATCAAATAATTTTTTTTTCCTAAAATTTTGGGAATAACATTAAATATGATGGATCTTGATTCCCGTATGGTTGGGTTGTCGAGAATTATTTTTTAAAAAATCGAATCCTAAAACCCTGACGAAACCTTATTCAGGGGTTCCGGTCAAAGTGATAGTTGACCTTTGAATTACCCGATCAAATAATTTTTTTTTTACTAAAATTTTGGGAATAACATTAAATATGACGGATCTTGATTCCCGTATGGTTGGGTGGTCGAGAAATATTTTTTAAAAACAGAATCCTTAAACCTTGACGAAACCCTGTTTAGGGGTTCGGGTCAAAGTGCTAGTTGACCGTTCAATTAGCCAATCAAATAAATTAATTTTTTTTTCCAAAATTTTGGGAATAACATTAAATATGATGGATCCTGATTCCCGTATGGTTGGATGGTCGAGAAATATTTTTTTAAAAATTGAATCCTAAAACCCTGACGAAACCCTGTTTAGGGATTCCGGTCAAAGTGATAGTTGACTGTTGAATTACCCGATCAAATAATTTTTTTTCCCAGAAATTTTGGGAATAACATTAAATATGATGGATCCTGATTCCCGCATGGTTGGGTGGTCGATAAATATTTTTTAAAAAATCGAATCCTTAAACCCTGACGAAACCCTATTTAGGGGTTCCGGTCAAAGTGATAGTTGACCGTTGAATTACCCGATCAAATAAATTATTTTTTTCCTAAAATTTTGGGAATAACATTAAATATGATGGATTTTGATTCCCGTATGGTTGGGTGGTCGAGATAAATTTTTTAAAAATTGAATCCTTAAACCTTGACGAAACCCTGTTTAGGGGTTCCGGTCAAAGTGATAGTTGACCGTTGAATTACCCGATCAAATAAATTTTTTCCCAAAATTTTGGGAATAACATTAAATATGATGGATCTTGATTCCCGTATGGTTGGGTGGTCGAGAAATATTTTTTAAAAATTGAATCTTTAAACCCTGACGAAACCCTGTTTAGGGGTTCCGGTCAAAGTGATAGTTGACCGTTGAATTACCCTATCAAATAATTTTTTTTCCTAAAATTTTGGGAATAACATTGAATATGATTGATCTTGGTTCCCGTATGGTTGGGTGGTCGATAAATATTTTTTTAAAAATCGAATCCTTAAACCCTAACGAAACCCTATTTAGAGGTTCCGGTCAAATGATAGTTGATCGTTGAATTACCCGATCAAATTTTGGGAATAACATCAAATATGATGGATCTTGATTCCCGTATGGTTGGGTGGTCGAGAAATATTTTTTAAAAATTGAATCATTAAACCCTGACCAAACCCAATCAAATAATTTTTTTCCCTAAAATTTTGGGAATAACATTAAATATGATGGGTCTTGATTCCCGTATGGTTGGGTTGTCGAGAAATATTTTTTAAAAAATCGAATCCAGAAACCCTGACAAAACCTTATTTAGGCGTTCCGGTCAAAGTGACAGTTGACCGTTGAATTACCCGATCAAATAAATTTTTTTTACTAAAATTTTGGGAATAACATTAAATATGATGGATCTTGATTCCCGTAAGGTTGGGTGGTCGAGAAATATTATTTAAAAATTGAATCCTTAAACCCTCACGAAACCCTGTTTAGGGGTTCTGGTCAAAGTGATAGTTGACCGTTGAATTACCCGATCAAATAATTTTTTTTCCCTAAAATTTTGGGAATAACATTAAATATGATGGATCTTGATTCCCGTATGGTTGGGTTGTCGAGAAATATTTTTTAAAATATCGAATCCTAAAACCTTGACGAAACCTTATTTAGGCGTTCCGTTCAAAGTGATAGTTGACCGTTGAATTACCCGATCAAATAATTTTTTTTACTAAAATTTTGGGAATAACATTAAATATGATGGATCTTGATTCCCGTATGGTTGGGTGGCTGAGAAACATTTTTTAAGAATTGAATCCTTAAACCCTGACGAAACCTTGTTTACGGGTTCGGGTCAAAGTGCAAGTTGACCGTTCAATTAGCCAATCAAATAAATTTTTTTTTTCCAAAATTTTGGGAATAACATTAAATATGATGGATCTTGATTCCCGTGTGGTTGGGTGGTCGAGAAATATTTTTTAAAAAATCGAATCCTTAAACCCTGACGAAACCCTGTTTAGGGGTTCAGGTCAAAGTGATAGTTGACCGTTGAATTACCCGATAAAAAAAAAATTCTAGAAATTTTGGGAATAACATTAAATATGATGGATCTTGATTCCCGTATGGTTGGGTGGTCGATAAATATTTTTTTAAAAATCGAATCCTTAAATCCTGACGAAACCCCATTTAGGGGTTCCGGTCAAAGTGATAGTTGACCGTTGAAGTACCCGATCAAATAATTTTTTTTTTAAATTTTGGGAATAACATTAAATATGATGGATCTTGATTCCCGTATGATTGGGTGGTCGAGAAATATTTTTTAAAAAATCGAATCCTTAAACCCTGACGAAACCCTGTTTAGGGGTTCCAGTCAAAGTGATAGTTGACCGTTGAATTACCCGATCAAATAATTTTTTTTCTAAAATTTTGGGAATAACATCAAATATAATGGATCTTGATTCCCGTATGGTTGGGTGGTCGAGAAATATTTTTTAAAAATTGAATCCTTAAACCCTGACCAAACCCAATCAAATAATTTTTTTTCCCTAAAATTTTGGGAATAACATTAAATATGATGGGTCTTGATTCCCGTATGGTTGGGTTGTCGAGAAATATTTTTTTAAAAATCGAATCCTGAAACCCTGACAAAACCTTATTTAGGCGTTCCGTTCAAAGTGACAGTTGACCGTTGAATTACCCGATCAAATAATTTTTTTTTACTAAAATTTTGGGAATAACATTAAATATGATGGATCTTGATTCCCGTATGGTTGGGTGGTCGAGAAATATTATTTAAAAATTGAATCCTTAAACCCTCACGAAACCCTGTTTAGGGGTTCTGGTCAAAGTGATAGTTGACCGTTGAATTACCCGATCAAATAATTTTTTTTTACTAAAATTTTGGGAATAACATTAAATATGATGGATCTTGATTCCCGTATGGTTGGGTGGTCGAGAAATATTATTTAAAAATTGAATCCTTAAACCCTCACGAAACCCTGTTTAGGGGTTCTGGTCAAAGTGATAGTTGACCGTTGAATTACCCGATCAAATAATTTTTTTCCCTAAAATTTTGGGAATAACATTAAATATGATGGATCTTGATTCCCGTATGGTTGGGTTGTCGAGAAATATTTTTTAAAAAATCGAATCCTAAAACCCTGACGAAACCTTATTTAGGCGTTCCGTTCAAAGTGATAGTTGACCGTTGAATTACCCGATCAAATAATTTTTTTTACTAAAATATTTGGGAATAACATTAAATATGATGGATCTTGATTCCCGTATGGTTGGGTGGCTGAGAAATATTTTTTAAGAATTGAATCCTTAAACCCTGACGAAACCCGGTTTAGGGGTTCGGGTCAAAGTGCTAGTTGACCGTTCAATTAGCCAATCAAATAAATTTTTTTTTTCCAAAATTTTGGGAATAACATTAAATATGATGGATCTTGATTCCTGTGTGGTTGGGTGGTCGAGAAATATTTTTTAAAAATCGAATCCTTAAACCTTGACGAAACCCTGTTTAGGGGTTCCAGTCAAAGTGATAGTTGACCGTTGAATTACCCGATCAAATAATTTTTTTTTCTAAAATCTTGGGAATAACATCAAATATTATGGATCTTGATTCCCGTATGGTTGGGTGGTTGAGAAATATTTTTTAAAAATTGAATCCTTAAACCCTAACCAAACCCAATCAAATAATTTTTTTTCCCTAAAATTTTGGGAATAACATTAAATATGATGGGTCTTGATTCCCGTATGGTTGGGTTGTCGAGAAATATTTTTTTAAAAATCGAATCCTGTAACCCTGACAAAACCTTATTTAGGCGTTCCGGTCAAAGTGACAGTTGACCGTTGAATTACCCGATCAAATAATTTTTTTTACCAAAATTTTGGGAATAACATTAAATATGATGGATCTTGATTCCCGTATGGTTGGGTGGTCGAGAAATATTATTTAAAAATTGAATCCTTAAACCCTCACGAAACCCTGTTTAGGGGTTCTGGTCAAAGTGATAGTTGACCGTTGAATTACCCGATCAAATAATTTTTTTTCCCTAAAATTTTGGGAATAACATTAAATATGATGGATCTTGATTCCCGTAAGGTTGGGTTGTCGAGAAATATTTTTTAAAAAATCGAATCCTAAAACCCTGACGAAACCTTATTTAGGCGTTCCGTTCAAAGTGATAGTTGACCGTTGAATTACCCGATCAAATAATTTTTTTTACTAAAATTTTGGGAATAACATTAAATATGATGGATCTTGATTCCCGTATGGTTGGGTGGCTGAGAAATATTTTTTATGAATTGAATCCTTAAACCCTGACGAAACCTTGTTTAGGGGTTCGGGTCAAAGTGCTAGTTGACCGTTCAATTAGCCAATCAAATAAATTTTTTTTTCCAAAATTTTGGGAATAACATTAAATATGATGGATCTTGATTCCCGTGTGGTTGGGTGGTCGAGAAATATTTTTTAAAAAATCGAATCCTTAAACCCTGACGAAACCCTGTTTAGGGGTTCCGGTCAAAGTGATAGTTGACCGTTGAATTACCCGATAAAAAAAAAATTCTAGAAATTTTGGGAATAACATTAAATATGATGGATCTTGATTTGTAACGCCCCCAAATCCGGGGTCAGGGATATGGGTCGCTACTGCGGAAAACCTTAATAACCAAACAATCACCTGCCAATATTATATCTAACACATGACATCCGACCCCAAACTACCAAGAATCTTTTCAGGTTATAGACTTGGAAACAAGAAATCCAAAACATAATAATAACTTCTTTTATTAACTTACAACTCTTATTACAACAATCTCTTATACAATCTTATGCCGTTGGTATCACCTTGATATAAGGTATACAACAACCAAAATATTCTAATACAACAAATATTACAACACAAGAATATGAACACCATACCAGTCTAACTAAACATCTAGTAGACTAACTAAAAAGACAGAATTGCTCTGAGCCAAACACCAACTCGATCCATGACTTGCCCTGCTCCGAGCTAAACTAAGTCAACCGCATCAACGATCTATCTCTGTAAAATAAGATTTAAAACAAAAGCAAGAATGAGCGAAAGAGGCGCTCAACAAGTATATAATAGAGTATACTAAAATACTTTTAGAAAACTTTGAAGGTTTTAAAAATCCAACTTGTGGATGATACCATTTTCGAAATGTTTATAACGAATATTTTTCAATAGAAAAGAGAGTTACAGAATTCAATAAGGAATTCACCTCGACAGCTTAATTAAAAAGATTTTGATATCCATCTCAACAATTTTTACAGCGACTTTCGATAAAAACTTTGAATAACTGAGCAACAGATGCTTCAGCTACTAAGAGACAACATTTAAGAAATTCACAAAGAAGATATCAACTCATTCTCGATTTTAACCGTCACTGTGCAACAAATGCTCCAGCGACAATCTGAATCTCGAATTAATATAGAACAATTCAATAAAAAGATTCGAGATTTGATTCTCAATAATGAAAAATGAATTTCACAAGGAATAACCATCAAAGATTGGAACTACGATAAGACGCTACGAGCAAAGCTGGGTGATCAGCCCACGTCAGAGCTCCGAACCCGTATATCCAATACGGTGTTCATCAAATGTGAAGGATCCTTAGGCACACACAGGCCTTAATATAAATATGAAAGGGGGGACCGGCGCCTCGGTCAAAAAGGGCGTTCCAATATGATAAGGATATTCAAACGAAAGGGATTCATATTTCCAATTAATATTAAAGCGTGTCATAATCATGAAAGAAATGTAAAACAGTTCTTGTAGGGAATAAGAGTAATTGTAAACTTTCATAACAATGGATAAAATCACATGCTTACGATAAGTTGAAAGCAGTTATAAAACTGGTTAAATGACTTGAGCGTTTTCTCGCGAATTTACAAGTTTAAATAAGGCATTTTGCAGAATTTTCATTTTTAAGAAAGCATAATATTTTACTTGAACATACAGTATAAATATTTTAAAACATGCATACTCTGAACGAAAGAGTACGGTTAGTAGACTTGCCTTAGGTCCTAGTTAATAAGTATGCTTGATGATTCAGAGAGAATATTCCTTCGTTTGTTCCGCGTGTCCAATCCTCTGATTTGATCCTTCCTTGATTCGATGCACTTGCGATTTCCACGAGTCTGATTCACCCCGATCGAGTCCACACGTCGATTCTATAGTTAACACAAGGCGATACTTCAATCCTCGGATTAAACATACGGTCTACCGACGGTATTACACACACTCTAGCACATTTAACTTAATCACAAATATTACTATAAAGCACTTCACGGTGTATACAACACCTCAAAACAACCATCAATATACACTTAATATCTTTAACAAAATAAGGGCTCTTTGCCCGACAATCTTAAATCACAATTTCAATCACAATTAGAAACCTTTGCACTCAAATTCTTTGATAACATAAATCATCACATTTGAACATATAAGATGTTAATGACCAAAAACTCAAGTCCATATTGCATACTTAAACAAAACACTCAAATAGAATTCCATGCTTTAACAATATTTAATAAATTAAACAAAATCAACACTTTAACATGAAACCTTTTTCTAACATCATCTCGAATGTTATATCTACCTAACGTAAAAGTTTTAGTTCGAAATGATCATTTTAACTAGGTCAAGTACCAACCCAAACTTAATAGAAAACAGTTTTGTAAATTCTGCGCAACTTGCACTCTAACAATTATCATAAATTGGAAAACTATCATTTGAACACAAAACCTCTTTTATTACAAACCTGAACCTTATGCATTTCTAACATAAAAACTTTGAATTGAAAATATCAGTTTGTCCAAGCTAGGTATAGACCCAAAGTTAGTTTAAAAACAGAGCTGTTGGTTTAGTAAAACTCACACTAAAACATTTTTAGTAAATTGAAAAATCAAGATTTTAACATGAAAATTTTATGGGATCACCCTGAACCATCCCTCTAGCAACCATAAAAATTTCAGCTTAAAACAGAAAGGTTAAGTGAGTGAAAAATGGCTCCAAAATCAGTAACCCGAGAGATTACTCTGTTCTGCGCAAGTTTTACTAAAACAACATTTTCTCCTAGCTCGTTAACTCAAATGATGCACCGTTTTCTCCTACACAAACTAGACTCAAAATAGAACAATTTTCATCAAGAGACTACTGCCCAGAACAGGATTTAACAGTCTCGAATAAACAGAGTAAAACAGGACAGTTGCTGGAAAATTTCTGGACAACTAACTTAACACACAAAATCCTTGTAACTTGGATTAAAAATCAAAGAAACCAACATGCAACTAGAAAAATCAACATACATCTCAAAATCTTTCACAAAAATCACCAAGAACATTAACCCAAGGCTAACCAATCTAAAATCATGATTTATAAGATTTGAAAACTCAAAACCCTTAATCAAAAATAACATGCAATCCCAATTACTCACAAAAATCATCAATAACATCATTTTAACTCTAACCCACTTCAAACTTATGATTTACAAGTTTAGAACTAAAAGCCCTCTTTTCAAAAATGACATGCATGTAAAATTCTTAGCAAAATTCACTAATTAGTATCACAACTAACACAAATAAACATTTAAATACAAGAATCCAACCCACCGGATCTCATGGAGACCATCTCCGATGGTGGTGATGGTTCGGTGGTGGCCTCAAACTCGGTACCTCAATCAAACACACCTCCAAACTCGATTTAATTAGCAACCCATCACCAATTAACAACAATTAAACACTTAATAACACTTGCATGTAAGTTTCAAGCCCTCTAGGATCAATACATACATACACCCGAAAATAAAAGTGTTTGGATCTGAAATTTGAAGACATAGATGTGTAGAGGGTGAAGAGAGGTTCGATTTGAGTATATATATGTCATCGTTTGGGAATCAAAATCATAAGAAAATATGGTTTGATCTTGAAGAACAAGTGAGAGAAAATGAGAGAGATGAAAGAGATGAGAGAGAAAGGAGAGAAAGAAGAGATGGGGGCTGCTCTAAAATGAGGAGAAAACCCTATCTTTTTCTTTTTATACTCCCCCTAAAATGTATCGACTACGAACCAAATTCCGTTAATTAATTAATTAACTAACGAACCAATAAATCTATTATATTTTTAAAAACCCTAAAATAATTTAATAAATAATTTTACGAATTATTTTAATAACTCAAATCTTTTAAAAATAATAATTTTGGGACAAGAAATTCTTTAGGTACGGTATTAACAAGAAGTAGGCTTTAAAATGAAATATGCTTTGTAAACTCATTCTAAAATCCAAATTAATGAATAGATTGTGTCGAAAATAAAAAATATTTGCACATGTATTTAAAACACAACATCACATTCCTCAAGGTATTTTTTAAAATATTTTTGAAGTCATTATTTAAGAAGATATGGATTTTACAAGAAGTGATCTCTATAAAGAAATATTCTTGATAAACTCATTTAAAAAAATTCATAAATCCCAAAATAAATCAAACTCTTATTTTTATAATCAAGAGTATAAAATCAGGAACACATACATACCAAAAATATATTTTTATGATTTGTAATTATTAAACTAGAGATTTTACAAGATAATTTATCTAAAAAGAAATTCATGCTTTAAAAATCTCTAAAAATTATTGGAGCCCAAATAAAATAAACTTGTATTTTTAAAAGTCTCTAAATCATGTAGAAACATTATTAAGAAGATTTCATGATTTTTCGATGCTTCAATAATTTTAGAAAAATTAAACAGCATTTAGAAATATCATTTTAAATGCATTAAAAATTCATACAAGCTCATTTAATCATACAAGTTCACATATAAGTCACATAGACATATCAACTTAATTGAGATAACTTACATAATCACTTAGGCAGTTAAGTCTAACTGACTTAATTCACAAAATTTAAAACAAATCAATTTTCCACTCATTCACACACAAACAACATTTAATCACATAAATGCGCCATAATCAAATAAATATTATAAAATAATATTTAACTATTCTCTTCTATCATCAAAACTATCGATCGACGCAAAATAATAATAATATTTTTATTTTGAAAATTCGGGTTGTTATAATCTTCCCTCCTTAACAGGATTCCGTCCCCGGAATCCGCAGAAGAAAGAACGAGGTTCTAAGACGCACCGCTTCCCTCCGACTGAAATTCCCAAGGCCTACGGAAATCCCCGCAACTTCGCTATCTCGTGACTCAGACGATTTGGTACACACCTCTTCAGTTCTTCATTTCCATAGTGCTTCGGGTTAAACTTGTGAAAAGAATATCGAGAAGTCCCTAATCGCCACGATTTCCACTTTCAACGTACAATGTCGATCGAGGAACCTAACAATCGAAAGATCTCGATTTATTTCTTATTCAACTGTTTACCGAGCAACAACGCTAGAACACGAACACCATGTCGCCATTCGTTAAGACACAAAAGAATAATGGAAACAACTGAAATGATGGAATCTTTGAATAAAAGAGATTCCTTATCAATCTGAATGTCACACAATGTGATCATGATTAAAAAGCTTTAGGCAACCATTAAAGGTTACAAAAGAATTACTGAGAGATCAATATGATCTTAAGAAACTCAACGTTGCGTGTCTTAGGTAAGACATTACTAAAGGTAATTAGCCTTCTTGTATTGCACAACACACAAGTGATGGCGTCCCATCCAACTTCTATCACACAGACAGTTAGTCCTTGTGTCCCCTATATAATAGGGTTGTTTGTCTCAGTTAGAGTAAGGAGTTTTGAAAAGAAATTTTCTGATTAAAGAAATGAATATCATCTTACAACAAGAAACTTTCCAACGCACACCTTGGAAAAAACTAAGCAAATTCCAAAGGTGCTTTCCCCGAAAGAAAGATTTAACGGGAGAGGATACTAACACATGACGAGCAAGTAGTGTTGTACCACGAATAAATTTTTATCCACCCTAAGAAAAATTAAGGCGGAAGTTCAATTTTAACAAAGCTATCAGGGTCTCAGAAAACCTGAAAAATAGGTATCATGACAGCCTCTGACACAATCGAAACCCAACATTCGGGTGAATACAAGTATTTAAAAGAACTGTATCTTAGAAGATGGAATATATCTTCTAACACAATCCTCCAGTGAAGGAGTATCAAATAAATTATAGATGAAAAAAAATATTGCCCCGATCTCCACAGATGCATCCTCTGTCGGCTCCTCCGACGAATGATCGATCAATTCTAAACTCTCTTTGCAACGTCTTAAGATACACGATACTCTATGCCGATAACAACTCACAATAGCCTCTAAGGACTCTACTGCCACGATCTCCAATCATAAAGAATTCTACTCGACTCGGAACCATCATCCTAAGGTAAAATCCTAATCTCGACTTACTCATTGGAACTATATCCGATAGTCCAACACAAACTCTATGTGAGTTCAGACACCCTCACATAACTATATATATAATCCTACGCTCTCTCTTGTTTCTAGTTTCTATAACCTTAGCTCTGATACCAAACTGTAACGCCCCCAAATCCGGGGTCAGGGATATGGGTCGCTACTGCGGAAAACCTTAATAACCAAACAATCACCTGCCAATATTATATCTAACACATGACATCCGACCCCAAACTACCAAGAATCTTTTCAGGTTATAGACTTGGAAACAAGAAATCCAAAACATAATAATAACTTCTTTTATTAACTTACTCTTATTACAACAATCTCTTATACAATCTTATGCCGTTGGTATCACCTTGATATAAGGTATACAACAACCAAAATATTCTAATACAATAAATATTACAACACAAGAATATGAACACCATACCAGTCTAACTAAACATCTAGTAGACTAACTAAAAAGACAGAATTGCTCTGAGCCAAACACCAACTCGATCCATGACTTGCCCTGCTCCGAGCTAAACTAAGTCAACCGCATCAACTATCTATCTCTGTAAAATAAGATTTAAAACAAAAGCAAGAATGAGCGAAAGAGGCGCTCAACAAGTATATAATAGAGTATACTAAAATACTTTTAGAAAACTTTGAAGGTTTTAAAAATCCAACTTGTGGATGATACCATTTTCGAAATGTTTATAACGAATATTTTTCAATAGAAAAGAGAGTTACAGAATTCAATAAGGAATTCACCTCGACAGCTTAATTAAAAAGATTTTGATATCCATCTCAACAATTTTTATAGCGACTTTCGATAAAAACTTTGAATAACTGAGCAACAGATGCTTCAGCTACTAAGAGACAACATTTAAGAAATTCACAAAGAAGATCTCAACTCATTCTCGATTTTAACCGTCACTGTGCAACAAATGCTCCAGCGACAATCTGAATCTCGAATTAATATAGAACAATTCAATAAAAAGATTCGAGATTTGATTCTCAATAATGAAATATGAATTTCACAAGGAATAACCATCAAAGATTGGAACTACGATAAGACGCTACGAGCAAAGCTGGGTGATCAGCCCACGTCAGAGCTCCGAACCCGTATATCCAATACGGTGTTCATCAAATGTGAAGGATCCTTAGGCACACACAGGCCTTAATATAAATATGAAAGGGGGGACCGGCGCCTCGGTCAAAAAGGGCGTTCCAATATGATAAGGATATTCAAACGAAAGGGATTCACATTTCCAATAAATATTAAAGCGTGTCATAATCATGAAAGAAATGTAAAACAGTTCTTGTAGGGAATAAGAGTAATTGTAAACTTTCATAACAATGGATAAAATCACATGCTTACGATAAGTTGAAAGCAGTTATAAAACTGGTTAAATGACTTGAGCGTTTTCTCGCGAATTTACAAGTTTAAATAAGGCATTTTGCAGAATTTTCATTTTTAAGAAAGCATAATATTTTACTTGAACATACAGTATAAATATTTTAAAACATGCATACTCTGAACGAAAGAGTACGGTTAGTAGACTTGCCTTAGGTCCTAGTTAATAAGTATGCTTGATGATTCAGAGAGAATATTCCTTCGTTTGTTCCGCGTGTCCAATCCTCTGATTTGATCCTTCCTTGATTCGATGCACTTGCGATTTCCACGAGTCTGATTCACCCCGATCGAGTCCACACGTCGATTCTATAGTTAACACAAGGCGATACTTCAATCCTCGGATTAAACATACGGTCTACCGACGGTATTACACACACTCTAACACATTTAACTTAATCACAAATATTACTATAAAGCACTTCACGGTGTATACAACACCTCAAAACAACCATCAATATACACTTAATATCTTTAACAAAATAAGGGCTCTTTGCCCGACAATCTTAAATCACAATTTCAATCACAATTAGAAACCTTTGCACTCAAATTCTTTGATAACATAAATCATCACATTTGAACATATAAGATGTTAATGACCAAAAACTCAAGTCCATATTGCATACTTAAACAAAACACTCAAATAGAATTCCATGCTTTAACAATATTTAATAAATTAAACAAAATCAACACTTTAACATGAAACCTTTTTCTAACATCATCTCGAATGTTATATCTACCTAACGTAAAAGTTTTAGTTCGAAATGATCATTTTAACTAGGTCAAGTACCAACCCAAACTTAATAGAAAACAGTTTTGTAAATTCTGCGCAACTTGCACTCTAACAATTATCATAAATTGGAAAACTATCATTTGAACACAAAACCTCTTTTATTACAAACCTGAACCTTATGCATTTCTAACATAAAAACTTTGAATTGAAAATATCAGTTTGTCCAAGCTAGGTATAGACCCAAAGTTAGTTTAAAAACAGAGCTGTTGGTTTAGTAAAACTCACACTAAAACATTTTTAGTAAATTGAAACATCAAGATTTTAACATGAAAATTTTATGGGATCACCCTGAACCATCCCTCTAGCAACCATAAAAATTTCAGCTTAAAACAGAAAGGTTAAGTGAGTGAAAAATGGCTCCAAAATCAGTAACCCGAGAGATTACTCTGTTCTGCGCAAGTTTTACTAAAACAACATTTTCTCCTAGCTCGTTAACTCAAATGATGCACCGTTTTCTCCTACACAAACTAGACTCCAAATAGAACAATTTTCATCAAGAGACTACTGCCCAGAACAGGATTTAACAGTCTCGAATAAACAGAGTAAAACAGGACAGTTGCTGGAAAATTTCTGGACAACTAACTTAACACACAAAATCCTTGTAACTTGGATTAAAAATCAAAGAAACCAACATGCAACTAGAAAAATCAACATACATCTCAAAATCTTTCACAAAAATCACCAAGAACATTAACCCAAGGCTAACCAATCTAAAATCATGATTTATAAGATTTGAAAACTCAAAACCCTTAATCAAAAATAACATGCAATCCCAATTACTCACAAAAATCATCAATAACATCATTTTAACTCTAACCCACTTCAAACTTATGATTTACAAGTTTAGAACTAAAAGCCCTCTTTTCAAAAATGACATGCATGTAAAATTCTTAGCAAAATTCACTAATTAGTATCACAACTAACACAAATAAACATTTAAATACAAGAATCCAACCCACCGGATCTCATGGAGACCATCTCCGATGGTGGTGATGGTTCGGTGGTGGCCTCAAACTCGGTACCTCAATCAAACACACCACCAAACTCGATTTAATTAGCAACCCATCACCAATTAACAACAATTAAACACTTAATAACACTTGCATGTAAGTTTCAAGCCCTCTAGGATCAATACATACATACACCCGAAAATAAAAGTGTTTGGATCTGAAATTTGAAGACATAGATGTGTAGAGGGTGAAGAGAGGTTCGATTTGAGTATATATATGTCATCGTTTGGGAATCAAAATCATAAGAAAATATGGTTTGATCTTGAAGAACAAGTGAGAGAAAATGAGAGAGATGAAAGAGATGAGAGAGAAAGGAGAGAAAGAAGAGATGGGGGCTGCTCTAAAATGAGGAGAAAACCCTATCTTTTTCTTTTTATACTCCCCCTAAAATGTATCGACTACGAACCAAATTCCGTTAATTAATTAATTAACTAACGAACCAATAAATCTATTATATTTTTAAAAACCCTAAAATAATTTAATAAATAATTTTACGAATTATTTTAATAACTCAAATCTTTTAAAAATAATAATTTTGGGACAAGAAATTCTTTAGGTACGGTATTAACAAGAAGTAGGCTTTAAAATGAAATATGCTTTGTAAACTCATTCTAAAATCCAAATTAATGAATAGATTGTGTCGAAAATAAAAAATATTTGCACATGTATTTAAAACACAACATCACATTCCTCAAGGTATTTTTTAAAATATTTTTGAAGTCATTATTTAAGAAGATATGGATTTTACAAGAAGTGATCTCTATAAAGAAATATTCTTGATAAACTCATTTAAAAAAATTCATAAATCCCAAAATAAATCAAACTCTTATTTTTATAATCAAGAGTATAAAATCAGGAACACATACATACCAAAAATATATTTTTATGATTTGTAATTATTAAACTAGAGATTTTACAAGATAATTTATCTAAAAAGAAATTCATGCTTTAAAAATCTCTAAAAATTATTGGAGCCCAAATAAAATAAACTTGTATTTTTAAAAAGTCTCTAAATCATGTAGAAACATTATTAAGAAGATTTCATGATTTTTCGATGCTTCAATAATTTTAGAAAAATTAAACAGCATTTAGAAATATCATTTTAAATGCATTAAAAATTCATACAAGCTCATTTAATCATACAAGTTCACATATAAGTCACATAGACATATCAACTTAATTGAGATAACTTACATAATCACTTAGGCAGTTAAGTCTAACTGACTTAATTCACAAAATTTAAAACAAATCAATTTTCCACTCATTCACACACAAACAACATTTAATCACATAAATGCGCCATAATCAAATAAATATTATAAAATAATATTTAACTATTCTCTTCTATCATCACAACTATCGATCGACGCAAAATAATAATAATATTTTTATTTTGAAAATTCGGGTTGTTATAATCTTCCCTCCTTAACAGGATTCCGTGCCTGGAATCCGCAGAAGAAAGAACGAGGTTCTAAGACGCACCGCTTCCCTCCGACTGAAATTCCCAAGGCCTACGGAAATCCCCGCAACTTCGCTATCTCGTGACTCAGACGATTTGGTACACACCTCTTCAGTTCTTCATTTCCATAGTGCTTCGGGTTAAACTTGTGAAAAGAATATCGAGAAGTCCCTAATCGCCACGATTTCCACTTTCAACGTACAATGTCGATCGAGGAACCTAACAATCGAAAGATCTCGATTTATTTCTTATTCAACTGTTTACCGAGCAACAACGCTAGAACACGAACACCATGTCGCCATTCGTTAAGACACAAAAGAATAATGGAAACAACTGAAATGATGGAATCTTTGAATAAAAGAGATTCCTTATCAATCTGAATGTCACACAATGTGATCATGATTAAAAAGCTTTAGGCAACCATTAAAGGTTACAAAAGAATTACTGAGAGATCAATATGATCTTAAGAAACTCAACGTTGCGTGTCTTAGGTAAGACATTACTAAAGGTAATTAGCCTTCTTGTATTGCACAACACACAAGTGATGGCGTCCCATCCAACTTCTATCACACAGACAGTTAGTCCTTGTGTCCCCTATATAATAGGGTTGTTTGTCTCAGTTAGAGTAAGGAGTTTTGAAAAGAAATTTTCTGATTAAAGAAATGAATATCATCTTACAACAAGAAACTTTCCAACGCACACCTTGGAAAAAACTAAGCAAATTCCAAAGGTGCTTTCCCCGAAAGAAAGATTTAACGGGAGAGGATACTAACACATGACGAGCAAGTAGTGTTGTACCACGAATAAATTTTTATCCACCCTAAGAAAAATTAAGGCGGAAGTTCAATTTGAACAAAGCTATCAGGGTCTCAGAAAACCTGAAAAATAGGTATCATGACAGCCTCTGACACAATCGAAACCCAACATTCGGGTGAATACAAGTATTTAAAAGAACTGTATCTTAGAAGATGGAATATATCTTCTAACACAATCCTCCAGTGAAGGAGTATCAAATAAATTATAGATGAAAAAAAATATTGCCCCGATCTCCACAGATGCATCCTCTGTCGGCTCCTCCGACGAATGATCGATCAATTCTAAACTCTCTTTGCAACGTCTTAAGATACACGATACTCTATGCCGATAACAACTCACAATAGCCTCTAAGGACTCTACTGCCACGATCTCCAATCATAAAGAATTCTACTCGACTCGGAACCATCATCCTAAGGTAAAATCCTAATCTCGACTTACTCATTGGAACTATATCCGATAGTCCAACACAAACTCTATGTGAGTTCAGACACCCTCACATAACTATATATATAATCCTACGCTCTCTCTTGTTTCTAGTTTCTATAACCTTAGCTCTGATACCAAACTGTAACGCCCCCAAATCCGGGGTCAGGGATATGGGTCGCTACTGCGGAAAACCTTAATAACCAAACAATCACCTGCCAATATTATATCTAACACATGACATCCGACCCCAAACTACCAAGAATCTTTTCAGGTTATAGACTTGGAAACAAGAAATCCAAAACATAATAATAACTTCTTTTATTAACTTACAACTCTTATTACAACAATCTCTTATACAATCTTATGCCGTTGGTATCACCTTGATATAAGGTATACAACAACCAAAATATTCTAATACAACAAATATTACAACACAAGAATATGAACACCATACCAGTCTAACTAAACATCTAGTAGACTAACTAAAAAGACAGAATTGCTCTGAGCCAAACACCAACTCGATCCATGACTTGCCCTGCTCCGAGCTAAACTAAGTCAACCGCATCAACTATCTATCTCTGTAAAATAAGATTTAAAACAAAAGCAAGAATGAGCGAAAGAGGCGCTCAACAAGTATATAATAGAGTATACTAAAATACTTTTAGAAAACTTTGAAGGTTTTAAAAATCCAACTTGTGGATGATACCATTTTCGAAATGTTTATAACGAATATTTTTCAATAGAAAAGAGAGTTACAGAATTCAATAAGGAATTCACCTCGACAGCTTAATTAAAAAGATTTTGATATCCATCTCAACAATTTTTATAGCGACTTTCGATAAAAACTTTGAATAACTGAGCAACAGATGCTTCAGCTACTAAGAGACAACATTTAAGAAATTCACAAAGAAGATCTCAACTCATTCTCGATTTTAACCGTCACTGTGCAACAAATGCTCCAGCGACAATCTGAATCTCGAATTAATATAGAACAATTCAATAAAAAGATTCGAGATTTGATTCTCAATAATGAAAAATGAATTTCACAAGGAATAACCATCAAAGATTGGAACTACGATAAGACGCTACGAGCAAAGCTGGGTGATCAGCCCACGTCAGAGCTCCGAACCCGTATATCCAATACGGTGTTCATCAAATGTGAAGGATCCTTAGGCACACACAGGCCTTAATATAAATATGAAAGGGGGGACCGGCGCCTCGGTCAAAAAGGGCGTTCCAATATGATAAGGATATTCAAACAAAAGGGATTCATATTTCCAATTAATATTAAAGCGTGTCATAATCATGAAAGAAATGTAAAACAGTTCTTGTAGGGAATAAGAGTAATTGTAAACTTTCATAACAATGGATAAAATCACATGCTTACGATAAGTTGAAAGCAGTTATAAAACTGGTTAAATGACTTGAGCGTTTTCTCGCGAATTTACAAGTTTAAATAAGGCATTTTGCAGAATTTTCATTTTTAAGAAAGCATAATATTTTACTTGAACATACAGTATAAATATTTTAAAACATGCATACTCTGAACGAAAGAGTACGGTTAGTAGACTTGCCTTAGGTCCTAGTTAATAAGTATGCTTGATGATTCAGAGAGAATATTCCTTCGTTTGTTCCGCGTGTCCAATCCTCTGATTTGATCCTTCCTTGATTCGATGCACTTGCGATTTCCACGAGTCTGATTCACCCCGATCGAGTCCACACGTCGATTCTATAGTTAACACAAGGCGATACTTCAATCCTCGGATTAAACATACGGTCTACCGACGGTATTACACACACTCTAACACATTTAACTTAATCACAAATATTACTATAAAGCACTTCACGGTGTATACAACACCTCAAAACAACCATCAATATACACTTAATATCTTTAACAAAATAAGGGCTCTTTGCCCGACAATCTTAAATCACAATTTCAATCACAATTAGAAACCTTTGCACTCAAATTCTTTGATAACATAAATCATCACATTTGAACATATAAGATGTTAATGACCAAAAACTCAAGTCCATATTGCATACTTAAACAAAACACTCAAATAGAATTCCATGCTTTAACAATATTTAATAAATTAAACAAAATCAACACTTTAACATGAAACCTTTTTCTAACATCATCTCGAATGTTATATCTACCTAACGTAAAAGTTTTAGTTCGAAATGATCATTTTAACTAGGTCAAGTACCAACCCAAACTTAATAGAAAACAGTTTTGTAAATTCTGCGCAACTTGCACTCTAACAATTATCATAAATTGGAAAACTATCATTTGAACACAAAACCTCTTTTATTACAAACCTGAACCTTATGCATTTCTAACATAAAAACTTTGAATTGAAAATATCAGTTTGTCCAAGCTAGGTATAGACCCAAAGTTAGTTTAAAAACAGAGCTGTTGGTTTAGTAAAACTCACACTAAAACATTTTTAGTAAATTGAAAAATCAAGATTTTAACATGAAAATTTTATGGGATCACCCTGAACCATCCCTCTAGCAACCATAAAAATTTCAGCTTAAAACAGAAAGGTTAAGTGAGTGAAAAATGGCTCCAAAATCAGTAACCCGAGAGATTACTCTGTTCTGCGCAAGTTTTACTAAAACAACATTTTCCCCTAGCTCGTTAACTCAAATGATGCACCGTTTTCTCCTACACAAACTAGACTCCAAATAGAACAATTTTCATCAAGAGACTACTGCCCAGAACAGGATTTAACAGTCTCGAATAAACAGAGTAAAACAGGACAGTTGCTGGAAAATTTCTGGACAACTAACTTAACACACAAAATCCTTGTAACTTGGATTAAAAATCAAAGAAACCAACATGCAACTAGAAAAATCAACATACATCTCAAAATCTTTCACAAAAATCACCAAGAACATTAACCCAAGGCTAACCAATCTAAAATCATGATTTATAAGATTTGAAAACTCAAAACCCTTAATCAAAAATAACATGCAATCCCAATTACTCACAAAAATCATCAATAACATCATTTTAACTCTAACCCACTTCAAACTTATGATTTACAAGTTTAGAACTAAAAGCCCTCTTTTCAAAAATGACATGCATGTAAAATTCTTAGCAAAATTCACTAATTAGTATCACAACTAACACAAATAAACATTTAAATACAAGAATCCAACCCACCGGATCTCATGGAGACCATCTCCGATGGTGGTGATGGTTCGGTGGTGGCCTCAAACTCGGTACCTCAATCAAACACACCTCCAAACTCGATTTAATTAGCAACCCATCACCAATTAACAACAATTAAACACTTAATAACACTTGCATGTAAGTTTCAAGCCCTCTAGGATCAATACATACATACACCCGAAAATAAAAGTGTTTGGATCTGAAATTTGAAGACATAGATGTGTAGAGGGTGAAGAGAGGTTCGATTTGAGTATATATATGTCATCGTTTGGGAATCAAAATCATAAGAAAATATGGTTTGATCTTGAAGAACAAGTGAGAGAAAATGAGAGAGATGAAAGAGATGAGAGAGAAAGGAGAGAAAGAAGAGATGGGGGCTGCTCTAAAATGAGGAGAAAACCCTATCTTTTTCTTTTTATACTCCCCCTAAAATGTATCGACTACGAACCAAATTCCGTTAATTAATTAATTAACTAACGAACCAATAAATCTATTATATTTTTAAAAACCCTAAAATAATTTAATAAATAATTTTACGAATTATTTTAATAACTCAAATCTTTTAAAAATAATAATTTTGGGACAAGAAATTCTTTAGGTACGGTATTAACAAGAAGTAGGCTTTAAAATGAAATATGCTTTGTAAACTCATTCTAAAATCCAAATTAATGAATAGATTGTGTCGAAAATAAAAAATATTTGCACATGTATTTAAAACACAACATCACATTCCTCAAGGTATTTTTTAAAATATTTTTGAAGTCATTATTTAAGAAGATATGGATTTTACAAGAAGTGATCTCTATAAAGAAATATTCTTGATAAACTCATTTAAAAAAATTCATAAATCCCAAAATAAATCGAAAGAGGCGCTCAACAAGTATATAATAGAGTATACTAAAATACTTTTAGAAAACTTTGAAGGTTTTAAAAATCCAACTTGTGGATGATACCATTTTCGAAATGTTTATAACGAATATTTTTCAATAGAAAAGAGAGTTACAGAATTCAATAAGGAATTCACCTCGACAGCTTAATTAAAAAGATTTTGATATCCATCTCAACAATTTTTATAGCGACTTTCGATAAAAACTTTGAATAACTGAGCAACAGATGCTTCAGCTACTAAGAGACAACATTTAAGAAATTCACAAAGAAGATCTCAACTCATTCTCGATTTTAACCGTCACTGTGCAACAAATGCTCCAGCGACAATCTGAATCTCGAATTAATATAGAACAATTCAATAAAAAGATTCGAGATTTGATTCTCAATAATGAAAAATGAATTTCACAAGGAATAACCATCAAAGATTGGAACTACGATAAGACGCTACGAGCAAAGCTGGGTGATCAGCCCACGTCAGAGCTCCGAACCCGTATATCCAATACGGTGTTCATCAAATGTGAAGGATCCTTAGGCACACACAGGCCTTAATATAAATATGAAAGGGGGGACCGGCGCCTCGGTCAAAAAGGGCGTTCCAATATGATAAGGATATTCAAACAAAAGGGATTCATATTTCCAATTAATATTAAAGCGTGTCATAATCATGAAAGAAATGTAAAACAGTTCTTGTAGGGAATAAGAGTAATTGTAAACTTTCATAACAATGGATAAAATCACATGCTTACGATAAGTTGAAAGCAGTTATAAAACTGGTTAAATGACTTGAGCGTTTTCTCGCGAATTTACAAGTTTAAATAAGGCATTTTGCAGAATTTTCATTTTTAAGAAAGCATAATATTTTACTTGAACATACAGTATAAATATTTTAAAACATGCATACTCTGAACGAAAGAGTACGGTTAGTAGACTTGCCTTAGGTCCTAGTTAATAAGTATGCTTGATGATTCAGAGAGAATATTCCTTCGTTTGTTCCGCGTGTCCAATCCTCTGATTTGATCCTTCCTTGATTCGATGCACTTGCGATTTCCACGAGTCTGATTCACCCCGATCGAGTCCACACGTCGATTCTATAGTTAACACAAGGCGATACTTCAATCCTCGGATTAAATATACGGTCTACCGACGGTATTACACACACTCTAACACATTTAACTTAATCACAAATATTACTATAAAGCACTTCACGGTGTATACAACACCTCAAAACAACCATCAATATACACTTAATATCTTTAACAAAATAAGGGCTCTTTGCCCGACAATCTTAAATCACAATTTCAATCACAATTAGAAACCTTTGCACTCAAATTCTTTGATAACATAAATCATCACATTTGAACATATAAGATGTTAATGACCAAAAACTCAAGTCCATATTGCATACTTAAACAAAACACTCAAATAGAATTCCATGCTTTAACAATATTTAATAAATTAAACAAAATCAACACTTTAACATGAAACCTTTTTCTAACATCATCTCGAATGTTATATCTACCTAACGTAAAAGTTTTAGTTCGAAATGATCATTTTAACTAGGTCAAGTACCAACCCAAACTTAATAGAAAACAGTTTTGTAAATTCTGCGCAACTTGCACTCTAACAATTATCATAAATTGGAAAACTATCATTTGAACACAAAACCTCTTTTATTACAAACCTGAACCTTATGCATTTCTAACATAAAAACTTTGAATTGAAAATATCAGTTTGTCCAAGCTAGGTATAGACCCAAAGTTAGTTTAAAAACAGAGCTGTTGGTTTAGTAAAACTCACACTAAAACATTTTTAGTAAATTGAAAAATCAAGATTTTAACATGAAAATTTTATGGGATCACCCTGAACCATCCCTCTAGCAACCATAAAAATTTCAGCTTAAAACAGAAAGGTTAAGTGAGTGAAAAATGGCTCCAAAATCAGTAACCCGAGAGATTACTCTGTTCTGCGCAAGTTTTACTAAAACAACATTTTCCCCTAGCTCGTTAACTCAAATGATGCACCGTTTTCTCCTACACAAACTAGACTCCAAATAGAACAATTTTCATCAAGAGACTACTGCCCAGAACAGGATTTAACAGTCTCGAATAAACAGAGTAAAACAGGACAGTTGCTGGAAAATTTCTGGACAACTAACTTAACACACAAAATCCTTGTAACTTGGATTAAAAATCAAAGAAACCAACATGCAACTAGAAAAATCAACATACATCTCAAAATCTTTCACAAAAATCACCAAGAACATTAACCCAAGGCTAACCAATCTAAAATCATGATTTATAAGATTTGAAAACTCAAAACCCTTAATCAAAAATAACATGCAATCCCAATTACTCACAAAAATCATCAATAACATCATTTTAACTCTAACCCACTTCAAACTTATGATTTACAAGTTTAGAACTAAAAGCCCTCTTTTCAAAAATGACATGCATGTAAAATTCTTAGCAAAATTCACTAATTAGTATCACAACTAACACAAATAAACATTTAAATACAAGAATCCAACCCACCGGATCTCATGGAGACCATCTCCGATGGTGGTGATGGTTCGGTGGTGGCCTCAAACTCGGTACCTCAATCAAACACACCTCCAAACTCGATTTAATTAGCAACCCATCACCAATTAACAACAATTAAACACTTAATAACACTTGCATGTAAGTTTCAAGCCCTCTAGGATCAATACATACATACACCCGAAAATAAAAGTGTTTGGATCTGAAATTTGAAGACATAGATGTGTAGAGGGTGAAGAGAGGTTCGATTTGAGTATATATATGTCATCGTTTGGGAATCAAAATCATAAGAAAATATGGTTTGATCTTGAAGAACAAGTGAGAGAAAATGAGAGAGATGAAAGAGATGAGAGAGAAAGGAGAGAAAGAAGAGATGGGGGCTGCTCTAAAATGAGGAGAAAACCCTATCTTTTTCTTTTTATACTCCCCCTAAAATGTATCGACTACGAACCAAATTCCGTTAATTAATTAATTAACTAACGAACCAATAAATCTATTATATTTTTAAAAACCCTAAAATAATTTAATAAATAATTTTACGAATTATTTTAATAACTCAAATCTTTTAAAAATAATAATTTTGGGACAAGAAATTCTTTAGGTACGGTATTAACAAGAAGTAGGCTTTAAAATGAAATATGCTTTGTAAACTCATTCTAAAATCCAAATTAATGAATAGATTGTGTCGAAAATAAAAAATATTTGCACATGTATTTAAAACACAACATCACATTCCTCAAGGTATTTTTTAAAATATTTTTGAAGTCATTATTTAAGAAGATATGGATTTTACAAGAAGTGATCTCTATAAAGAAATATTCTTGATAAACTCATTTAAAAAAATTCATAAATCCCAAAATAAATCAAACTCTTATTTTTATAATCAAGAGTATAAAATCAGGAACACATACATACCAAAAATATATTTTTATGATTTGTAATTATTAAACTAGAGATTTTACAAGATAATTTATCTAAAAAGAAATTCATGCTTTAAAAATCTCTAAAAATTATTGGAGCCCAAATAAAATAAACTTGTATTTTTAAAAAGTCTCTAAATCATGTAGAAACATTATTAAGAAGATTTCATGATTTTTCGATGCTTCAATAATTTTAGAAAAATTAAACAGCATTTAGAAATATCATTTTAAATGCATTAAAAATTCATACAAGCTCATTTAATCATACAAGTTCACATATAAGTCACATAGACATATCAACTTAATTGAGATAACTTACATAATCACTTAGGCAGTTAAGTCTAACTGACTTAATTCACAAAATTTAAAACAAATCAATTTTCCACTCATTCACACACAAACAACATTTAATCACATAAATGCGCCATAATCAAATAAATATTATAAAATAATATTTAACTATTCTCTTCTATCATCACAACTATCGATCGACGCAAAATAATAATAATATTTTTATTTTGAAAATTCGGGTTGTTATAATCTTCCCTCCTTAACAGGATTCCGTCCCCGGAATCCGCAGAAGAAAGAACGAGGTTCTAAGACGCACCGCTTCCCTCCGACTGAAATTCCCAAGGCCTACGGAAATCCCCGCAACTTCGCTATCTCGTGACTCAGACGATTTGGTACACACCTCTTCAGTTCTTCATTTCCATAGTGCTTCGGGTTAAACTTGTGAAAAGAATATCGAGAAGTCCCTAATCGCCACGATTTCCACTTTCAACGTACAATGTCGATCGAGGAACCTAACAATCGAAAGATCTCGATTTATTTCTTATTCAACTGTTTACCGAGCAACAACGCTAGAACACGAACACCATGTCGCCATTCGTTAAGACACAAAAGAATAATGGAAACAACTGAAATGATGGAATCTTTGAATAAAAGAGATTCCTTATCAATCTGAATGTCACACAATGTGATCATGATTAAAAAGCTTTAGGCAACCATTAAAGGTTACAAAAGAATTACTGAGAGATCAATATGATCTTAAGAAACTCAACATTGCGTGTCTTAGGTAAGACATTACTAAAGGTAATTAGCCTTCTTGTATTGCACAACACACAAGTGATGGCGTCCCATCCAACTTCTATCACACAGACAGTTAGTCCTTGTGTCCCCTATATAATAGGGTTGTTTGTCTCAGTTAGAGTAAGGAGTTTTGAAAAGAAATTTTCTGATTAAAGAAATGAATATCATCTTACAACAAGAAACTTTCCAATGCACACCTTGGAAAAAACTAAGCAAATTCCAAAGGTGCTTTCCCCGAAAGAAAGATTTAACGGGAGAGGATACTAACACATGACGAGCAAGTAGTGTTGTACCACGAATAAATTTTTATCCACCCTAAGAAAAATTAAGGCGGAAGTTCAATTTGAACAAAGCTATCAGGGTCTCAGAAAACCTGAAAAATAGGTATCATGACAGCCTCTGACACAATCGAAACCCAACATTCGGGTGAATACAAGTATTTAAAAGAACTGTATCTTAGAAGATGGAATATATCTTCTAACACAATCCTCCAGTGAAGGAGTATCAAATAAATTATAGATGAAAAAAAATATTGCCCCGATCTCCACAGATGCATCCTCTGTCGGCTCCTCCGACGAATGATCGATCAATTCTAAACTCTCTTTGCAACGTCTTAAGATACACGATACTCTATGCCGATAACAACTCACAATAGCCTCTAAGGACTCTACTGCCACGATCTCCAATCATAAAGAATTCTACTCGACTCGGAACCATCATCCTAAGGTAAAATCCTAATCTCGACTTACTCATTGGAACTATATCCGATAGTCCAACACAAACTCTATGTGAGTTCAGACACCCTCACATAACTATATATATAATCCTACGCTCTCTCTTGTTTCTAGTTTCTATAACCTTAGCTCTGATACCAAACTGTAACGCCCCCAAATCCGGGGTCAGGGATATGGGTCGCTACTGCGGAAAACCTTAATAACCAAACAATCACCTGCCAATATTATATCTAACACATGACATCCGACCCCAAACTACCAAGAATCTTTTCAGGTTATAGACTTGGAAACAAGAAATCCAAAACATAATAATAACTTCTTTTATTAACTTACAACTCTTATTACAACTCTTAGACCCTGACGAAACCTTGTTTAGGGGTTCGGGTCAAAGTGCTAGTTGACCGTTCAATTAGCCAATCAAATAAAATTTTTTTTTTTCCAAAATTTTGGAAATAACATTAAATATGATGGATCTTGATTCCCGTGTGGTTGGGTGGTCGAGAAATATTTTTAAAAAAATCGAATCCTTAAACCCTGACGAAACCCTGTTTAGGGGTTCCGGTCAAAGTGATAGTTGACCGTTGAATTACCCGATAAAAAAAATTCTAGAAATTTTGGGAATAACATTAAATATGATGGATCTTGATTCCCGTATGGTTGGGTGGTCGATAAATATTTTTTTAAAAATCGAATCCTTAAATCCTGACGAAACCCCATTTAGGGGTTCCGGTCAAAGTGATAGTTGACCGTTGAAGTACCCGATCAAATAATTTTTTTTTTAAATTTTGGGAATAACATTAAATATGATGGATCTTGATTCCCGTATGATTGGGTGGTCGAGAAATATTTTTTAAAAAATCGAATCCTTAAACCCTGACGAAACCCTGTTTAGGGGTTCCGGTCAAAGTGATAGTTGACCGTCGAATTACCCGATCAAATAATTTTTTTTTCTAAAATTTTGGGAATAACATCAAATATGATGGATCTTGATTCCCGTATGGTTGGGTGGTCGAGAAATATTTTTCAAAAATTGAATCCTTAAACCCTGACCAAACCCAATCAAATAATTTTTTTCCCTAAAATTTTGGGAATAACATTAAATATGATGGGTCTTGATTCCCGTATGGTTGGGTTGTCGAGAAATATTTTTTTAAAAATCGAATCCTGAAACCCTGACAAAACCTTATTTAGGCGTTCCGGTCAAAGTGACAGTTGACCGTTGAATTACCCTATCAAATAATTTTTTTTTACTAAAATTTTGGGAATAACATTAAATATGATGGATCTTGATTCCCGTATGGTTGGGTGGTCGAGAAATATTATTTAAAAATTGAATCCTTAAACCCTCACGAAACCCTGTTTAGGGGTTCTGGTTAAAGTGATAGTTGACCGTTGAATTATCCGATCAAATAATTTTTTCCCTAAAATTTTCGGAATAACATTAAATATGATGGATCTTGATTCCCGTATGGTTGGGTTGTCGAGAAATATTTTTTAAAATATCGAATCCTAAAACCCTGACGAAACCTTATTTAGGCGTTCCGTTCAAAGTGATAGTTGACCGTTGAATTACCCAATCAAATAATTTTTTTTACTAAAATTTTGGGAATAACATTAAATATGATGGATCTTGATTCCCGTATGGTTGGGTGGCTGAGAAATATTTTTTAAGAATTGAAGCCTTAAACCCTGACGAAACCCTGTTTAGGGGTTCGGGTCAAAGTGCTAGTTGACCGTTCAATTAGCCAATCAAATAAATTTTTTTTCCCAAAATTTTGGGAATAACATTAAATATGATGGATCTTGATTCCCGTGTGGTTGGGTGGTCGAGAAATATTTTTTAAAAAATCGAATCCTTAAACCCTGACGAAACCCTGTTTAGGGGTTCCGGTCAATGTGATAGTTGACCGTTGAATTACCCGATAAAAAAAAATTCTAGAAATTTTGGGAATAACATTAAATACGATGGATCTTGATTCCCGTATGGTTGGGTGGTCGATAAATATTTTTTTAAAAATCGAATCCTTAAATCCTGACGAAACCCCATTTAGGGGTTCCGGTCAAAGTGATAGTTGACCGTTGAAGTACCCGATCAAATAATTTTTTTTTTCTAAAATTTTGGGAATAACATTAAATATGATGGATCTTGATTCCCGTATGATTGGGTGGTCGAGAAATATTTTTTAAAAATTGAATCCTTAAACCCTGACGAAACCCTGTTTAGGGGTTCCGGTCAAAGTGATAGTTGACCGTTGAATTACCTGATCAAATAATTTTTTTCCCTAAAATTTTGGGAATAACATTAAATATGATGGATCTTGATTCCCGTATGGTTGGGTTGGAGAGAAATATTTTTTAAAAAATCGAATCCCGAAACCCTGACGAAACCTTATTTAGGGGTTTCGGTCAAAGTGATAGTTGATCGTTGAATTACCTGATCAAATAATTTTTTTTACTAAAATTTTGGGAATAACATTAAATATGACGGATCTTGATTCCCGTATGGTTGGGTGGTCGAGAAATATTTTTTGAAAATCGAATCCTTAAACCCTGACGAAACCCTGTTTAGGGGTTTGGGTCAAAGTGCTAGTTGACCGTTCAATCAGCTAATCAAATAAAATTTTTTTCCTAAAATTTTGGGTATAACATTAAAAATGATGGATCTTGATTCCGGTACGATTGGGTCATCGAGAAATATTTTTAAAAAAATCGAATCCTTAAACCTTGACGAAACCCTGTTTAGGGGTTCCGGTCAAAATACTAGTTGACCGTTGAATTACCCAATCAAATAAATTTTTTTTCCAGAAATTTTGGGAATAACATAAAAATGATGGATCTTGATGCCCGTAAGGTTGGTCTTCGAGAAATGTTTTTAAAAAAATTGAAACCTTAAACCAAATTATTTAAAAAATTACTTTATTGGCAAAAACAATAAAAAAAAGGGTAGAAGATTGTTTAACTATTATATATAATCTAAAATATACTGCAAATTTTTAATTTATACTTTGTATAAATATATGTGATATTTGTTTTATTTTTTTATTATAGATATGTAATTAAAAATTAAGATATTACATTTCCCGAGATGAAAAATGGGGCGGTCTTTTTCCCCCCAAATGAAAACTACAACTTTTCATTTCCCCCCAATATACACGCAGTTTTCCCCCCTTTCCACTTGAACGAAATTATTACGAGCTTAATTTCCCCAAACGAAAATTACCTACTCTCTTTCTCTGTTGTCTTACATCTCTACTCTTTCTCGATCTCAATTCTCAACTCGAAGGAAGCTGGAAGAACTCTCTAATTATCCAAAAACCCTCCTCTCTTCGTCTTTTCTTCTCCTTCTCTATTCTCTTCTCTTTTCTCTAAATCTATTTTGTTTTTTACTTTGCAGGTGATTAATTGGGGCTCCAATTAATTGGTCCCCTCATTACTTTTCTTCACTCTCCAGTTAATTCATTTTGCCTTTGTATCATTTTTCTATTTTAATTTTTAATTAGGGCTTCAGTTAGGGCTTTCCGATCAAGATTTGAGTTAGGGCTTCGTTTGGGACTTTCAATCCATGGTAAAATTGGGGTTTTACATCTACATCTCCATGCATATGTGTAGTTATATATGGGTGTCGAATATATGGGCATTTTAATGTTTGTGCATATATGTATTTTTAGTTTGGTTTATGTGTATTTGTTTGCATTCTGTTTTTATGTTTATGTGTATTTGTTTGTATTTTTAGAAAGGCAGCGAGGGACTGATGGTGCAAAGAGCTGAAAGGAATGGTTTCAAAGCCATCATTCTCACTGTTGACACTCCTAAACTTGGTCGACGGGAAGCAGACATTAAGAATAAGTCATATTTCAATTTCCATCTTTTATCTTATTCTCATAGATGTAACATCCACTACGTCAAAAAAGGGCTTTAGTCACACTTTTAAACAGTAATCCCCGCCACACTTTCTTTAAAAAGCGTAACTAAATATAAATCTCCTGTGTTTTGGTTACACATTTAATATTTGTGTAACTAATATTACAAACTTTTATACCTTTAGTCACTCTTCACAAATATAGTAACAAATAATGGCCATGTTAATAATTACAGTAACCAAAAAAATGCCAACTGCTACGCTTTTCCTTTTCAGGGACATCTTATAGCTACATTTGTCGAAAAAAATGTGACTATTTTTTGCCACACAAAATAATAGTGACCAAATATATATAAATACCATTCAGGAAAATAATGCGTCACTAAAAGCTAAAACATATAGCCACTAGTATTGTTTTATGTGACAAAAGAGTCGGGTTTAGTGTAGCCAAATATTGTTTTATGGTCAAAGTTTTGTAGAAATTCGGTAGCGTAACATTTGTAATGGCCACAGTTACTATATTTATGTGTGACAAAAGATAATACCAACTGGACATGTTTTGTTTGTATATCTTAACAAACCTGGCATATCAAATTGCCAAACCAAACGCAAATTACTAAACATCTGAATCAAACACCATAATACCAAATCCTGATATATCAACCATAATAATTCAAATATACACTAGAAAATCATCCAACAAACTTACAAGATAATTATCCAACATACAATCCAACCATCAACTTACATATTTTTCACTACATAAAAAACAAAGAAAATGATGACAACAATGCTTCTTGAAGAAAAAGTCCGGGAAGTACCTAGAAAAATTAAAAAACAAAAATTAATGAATTTAACATGGAAGTATATTGCAATTTTGAATCAAAATATTAACATGCACTTACCTGGATGCTTGGAAATTATATTCATGCAGGTATTAATGTCCAGGTTCACCAATTGGGGACAATTTATATAGCAATCTATCATCATTTTTTCCCGCAAAAACAAGGTAAGTTTCCGTAGGTTGACAAGTGCAATGAGGAACTCGCTCGTATCTTCGGAAAACACTGTGTCATTCATTGTGAGAGTTAATAAAGCTGGAAAATCCCAAAATTTAGGAGGCAGTTTGCAACTTGATAGATGCAGAGTTGTTAAAGCAGGTAAATGTTATAAATTATATCATTTGGCAAACTACTAATTTTGTCTTCTCCCTTTATCACTATTAGCCGCCATAACTCGATCAGCCATGGTCTGGACGTTCCCCTAGACATCCTATTTTCCCAGACTTTTTTCTATTTCCAAAATTGTGCAAATTTATTTATTTGGAGAATAAGGATCACAACTAGGGGTGAGTATTCGGTTTTAAGCGAACCGAATTTTAATTCGCACTACTACAAAACTGAACTTAGGATATGTCACTTAGATAGCGTTTTTTCAAAAGCGGTACCTAAGTTTATTACTTCAATAACGTTTTTTACAAAAGCATAATGTAAGTTAATAAATAAAAAATAAAAATTAAACAAAAAATTAAAAATATATACTAAGATAGTGTTTCAGTAATAAGCGCTCTGGAAGAGTAAACTTCTAAAACGTTTCCTAGAACGCTATGTAAGTCAATGTATTTTAAGAAAAATATATTTATTTTTTATTTATAATTTAATTCACTACAACACAAACTAAAACCTATTCTCTCGGCCTCAGCCGCTCATTCTCCCGCTGTCAAACACCCTCTGGCCGCTCTCAAACACCCTCTCGCCGCTAATTGAGTTCTCTACTTCACTCAAGTTCACGAGATTTGGGTTCACGAGATTTGGGTCTCACGAGATCCATTCACTCAGGTTTCATCTCTCTCTCTCTCTCTCTCTCTCTCTCCCCCTCTCTCTCTACAAAAGAGGGGAAGAAGAAATGATAACAAAAAACGGGCTTAGCACCAAAGCTGTGAAGCTTGGGGGGTTCAATTGTTTTATTAATGGGATGTTCAATTTTAGGGTTCAATTTTAGGGGTTCAATTATAGGTTTCTACTCCTCTCTAATTGTCACAGGTTTTTACTCCTCTGTTTTCTATCGTCGAGTCTCTATTTATCTTCCTCTTTCTTCTTGTTTTTCGCTGTTTTTCTGTTATTCACTCGGTCTCCCCCCCCCTTTTTTAATTTTTACCGAGTCGCGAGTTTTGTTCTATAGTTGCTGTAGGTTTCGCTGGATCATTTGTTGTTGGTTTTTTGGTTTAGTCTCTGAGTTTGCAATTTGGTCTCCAGAGTTTTAGTTTTCAAGTTGCTGCTTGTTTGTTTTCTGTTGCTGAGTCTATTTTTGAGTCCTAATGTTTTCGTGTTTTGTTTGTTGGTTAAGTCGAGCCTTGTCTGCCTCAATTGCTATTCCTGGGGCCTCTGTTGTTTTATCCGAGTTACTAGTAGTTCTGTTTGTTCTTCTGCCATTGATTTAGACTAGAATCGAGTTGTTGATTATGTTTGTTTACTGAGTGTCGAGTTAAGGCCAAGTTTATTATATTGATGTCGACAAATTAAGCTTGGTTCTGGTGTATTGATGTCGTGTTTGTTTTGTATTTTTGTTTGTTCTGGTGTTTGCTAGTACCTCTGAGTTTGATTTAAAAGTATGACCTATTTTGCAATTTTTCAACTTCAATCTAGGCTTAATGTATTAAGCTGTATATTTACAAGATTTCTAAGCACTACCTCCTTCAGTTTGTAGGAAAGAAGGCTGCATACGCCTTAAGTCAGGATGTTGGTGTGATTGCTTGTATTGGTGAACTGTTACAAGAAAGAGAAGAAGGAAAGACATTTGATGTTTGCTTTAGACAAATGAAAGCCTTTGCAGGCAAGATTTTTTTTACTAATGTGTATTTCTCATAGATAGTTTAAGCTTGGTTTGCTAAAAGCACTCACCATTATTTGTACCCCGAAGGCTTTACTTCTAATTTACTAATATTTTATCTTGCTTCTCCCTATCTATACATGTAAAATACTCACCTCAGTTGTTTATATCAATGATGTGCAGATGTTGTTCTTAGTTGGGATAATGTTGTCGTTGCGTATGAACCTGTATGGGCAATTGGAACTGGTAAAGTTGACTCACTACAGCAACCTCAGGAAGTACATAAGGTTGTTCGTGATTGGCTCAGCAAGAATGTTTCAGCAGAGATTGCTTCTAAGACACGTATAATATATGGAGGTGTGTTTTTTAAAAGTTTTATGTGCATGTCTTCAAAACATTAAAGGTCATAAATATTCCATAATCTTAGAAATTCTGTAACTATTATGTCTCATTTATATTCAGTTGAGAATGCTATTTTTTATCAGGATTGATCTGTAAATGGGGGAAACTGTGTCGAACTGGCCAAAGAGGAAGATATCGATGGATTTCTTGTAGGTGGCATACTACCTTAAAAAGAAAAATCAACGGTGGCAAAATCGAGCTCGAGGTCATTCGAGAAGTTGATCTCTACAAGTGCGAGCTATGGGATTTGCCAGGTACTATTATTAGTTCTTTTTATGGTCATATGAATATATAAAAGCTGGTCTTTAACTAGAAATCACTTTATCTTGCACACCTAAAATCAGGTAAATTTGTATCTGTATTTTGGGCAAATCTTAATTCAATTTTATGAAAACTAGCTAATCTACAAAAAAGTATGTATTATGCATGTATTCTATGATAATTTTTTTTTTCAATAATTAATTTATCTTTACAGTATACAGTTATCATGTTTATAGCTTCAGATTTCCAGTAGAAATTGATCTTGTTAGTGTATAAGCATGTACATAAGATGTACACAACATTGTTAAGAGGGAGAGAAGGTGATGAAGAAAGGTATATGCATGTAGTGTGTCCTGCTTTTAGGTCTTTAATAAAAATAGGAAAAGTATAAATATGTAAATTTGTGCTTCAAAGAATTAACAATTAATTCTTTGAATTCTTTGAATTAATTAAGATTTAACAATTAATTTTGGAATTTAATTTTTTCAGTTCGTATTTCTTTTGAGGTCATTGTGGTTCAGTAATTTCTAAGTTTGAGGGTAGCATTTACAAAATTTCCCTGCTCGATGCCTGCAAATACACCCTATTTTCATATAGCAGTGTGTCACAAAGTTTTCTTGAACACAAAAATCCATTTAATTATCATTTTCTTTGTACAGAATATAGCTAGCCATATCATCAAAATTCACGCATCTGCTAATGCAGTCACATGAGACACCAAAACTTCTAAAGAAGACAACTGGTTAAAGTGGTGCGCAGAAATATTTTATTTCGTATTTTACTATCTTCATACAAGTTACTTGTTAAATCATACTCAGTTACTGACCTGGAGGTACAAATGACCAGGTATATTCAGTACTGCCGGACAGTATGTCATCCTCGCCTATCTGATTCAGCAGCCACATTGCTGCAGGAATGTTATGTTAAAATTAGACAGGTACGCCGTACACTCCCGAAAGTATCAGACTAGAAGTATGTTAATCAGTGTGTTTTGTTGTCCTTTTGCCTTGGGATATATGCATAATTTTACAAAGAATTGGGATATTCTGTTAAGTTGTGAGCTGGTATCTTGTTAATCAATGAGTTCTGTTGTTTGAAGTGTGTTCATAATTTTAGGTGATGAAGAAAGGTATATGCATGTAGTGTGTCCTGCATCTTTTGTGCTTCAAAGCACAATTAATTAAAGACTCAATTAATTATTTATAGTTTGTTGTATGTAAATTTGTTGTATCCTACTAATGCTTTCAATATTTGTTAATATTAATACTAATGCTAGCATCCCTCACAGTTTTGCTCTCATGAGCTAAATTGGAAATTTAGTTTTAGAATTCTAGGTTTTTGAAGCCTGTGAGAGTGAGCAAATCTCCCTTTATATATCTAATAGATTTGATATATTACTTTTTTATTTCTTTTAAAGAAAATTGTGTTAGACAATTCAGGATCAAGATGATTATATTATTTGTGTCATTGCAGGATCAAGATGATAATGAGCACATGGCTTATTGGCTGTCAAATACATCAACATTATTATTCTTGCTTCAAAGAAGTTTAAAACCTGCTGGTGCTTCTGGTGGAAGTTCAGCATGCAAACCACCACAACCAACATCGCTTTTTGGACGAATGACAATGGTACTACATTTCTTACTATCCCTGCTATTTCTTTCGGCAAGTTAAATAAGTCTTTCTAATGCAATGCATAATGATATGTTACTTCAAAAACCAGGGATCCCGCTCATCGCAATCAGCTGTTAATATTGCTGCCGCTATTGCTGCACTTGAGGGAGTGCGGCAGGTTGAAGCTAAATATCCAGCATGACGAATCTGCCATTACTGATATGAGCTCCATTGTTCACTAGATTGTTTTTTATTTTACATTGTTTACTAGAATTTATATCGTATATTTGTTCCTTGTTATTGTGAGATATTAATTTTATTAAACTTGTTGATATTCGTGGTTTATTTCGGTTAAAGTAATTTGACTTCTTAGTACAACTTTTGTTGGGATGTTTGTGTGATTGGAGTTAGCATGTAAATTTCTATTGTGTTGTGCATTTTTATTTCTATATTTTTTGTTTAAAAAATTAGGATTATTATAGGAGAAGAAAATTAAAAAAAACTGATATATGCTTGCATAGCATTTCTAGAAGTGCTATCTAAGTAAGTATTTTGTACTACAATAGCACTTCAATAAGCGCTATACAAGAACATGCGTGCTTAGGAAATACTTACTTAGATAGCACTTCTGAAAATGCTATCTAAGAGCTTCACTTACAGAATGGCGAAAAAAACGCTATCTAAGTGATTCTCACTTCAATAGCGGCTCCTTAGATAGCGTTTAAAAACGCTATGTAAGAGCTAAAAAAAACGCTATCTAAGTGCAAATCTGTAGTAGTGTCGGTTAACCGAAACCGAAATTCCATAAAAATCACAACCGAAAACCGAACCGAATTAAATTCAGTTTTTAACCGAACCGAAATAAATATTTCGGTTATTACCTAAAATCGAAATATAAAACCGAAATTTTAAAACAGTGCAAAAAAGCTGATCATAAACAAATTCTTTTAGCTGCCAACAAATTTAGCTCGGGTTGTTTTCGATTTGCTTGGGTTGCTTTCAATTTATTCTACTAATCCTAAACCTTTGCTGCAGATTTCTTGCAACTGGGCAGCAAGCTCTGATTCTAGTTAATTTCTTTCTACTAACCTTTGTTAATAATTCTTATAATATATAGTTAATATAGTAGTACTATAGTACTAGTACCACCAAGCTCTGAATCTAGCTTCCAGCCAAAGCAAGAAATAATATATCTATGCAGTCATACAGATGCATTGTAGTGACAGGAACAGTGAAATTATGGATATATTAAGACAGGTACAAGTGGAACATGGAGTACAAGACTACAAGCACAGAATGTTTATCTCTTGTCTTTCTTCTGCTAAAGCCACAACACTACAAGATTTTTTGATTCAGACAAAGGTTTTATACCGTCGTGTGAAGCCCTGATTTTCCGTGGTCTATTGAGATGCCGTCTGTTATGCGTATCAGAGAATAGCAGCTTAACCATTGTCTGTGTTACAGACAGATAACATACATGATTTCAAAACTGTTGTCTGAAAGCTGGTATAGACAATAGTTTAACAACAAACAGTTGTCTCATTTCACGTAGCTCAAGTGTTTCTTTTCTTCAATCTGTTGTTTAGTTTCACCTACGTCCACGATTTATAAAGGTTCCTTCTGTTGTATCTTTATGGATTAGACATTGGTTTTTTGTAACAGAAGCGTTGTGTGAAATGTAGTTAGACAGCGGTTTAGTTTTATTAGTATGTTGTATGTGTTATAAGTACACCACACTTTCTTTGTTTACTACATGTTGTTTGAATGTTTAAGACACTACGTTTTGAATTTTGCAAAAATATTGTGAAACATAGTTGTCTGATGATATGTTCCACAAGTGTTTCTAAAAGATGATAACATTGGCTAATGATAAATGAAACAACACTTTTATTTACAACAAAAATTACAATTTATACAATAATAGCACCAATACTCATAACAAAAATTACATATCAATATTCATTGCTACAAATCTACTACCGGTACCAATTCCCAAAAAAGTACAACTACCATCATGCAACGTAAACTGAAGATCATGCCACATGCTGAACTCCTTTTTTCCTTCTTCCTCTTAGATGAAGATCCTTTCTTTGACATTTGCTTATAAGGACTTTTCTTGTATTTTAACTTGCTTGATGTCGATGAGATTTTCTCTTGATCATTTCCTTGATGTTTTCGCTTCTTGTCCTTTACATTGTAAAATTTAATGGCCTGCATCAATGAGCTCCAATGATCAGGTATTGTCGATGACTTGATGGCTTGCTAACTACTGCCTGAGATTACAACAAGAAAAGATTACAACTCCAGTATCCTAGTACGAAACTTGATCATAGTACGGAACTTGGCTAATTAATCCGCACAAATTAAAATCATCTTGAGTGTTATCCTCATCAACTTCACAAAAGAACTCATTTTCCTGTAAATTGCAAAACCAAGAAATCCATGATGAGTCTACCCCATCGGAACCGCTAACATCTGATTCCTTACTGTCTGTTTCAGATTCCTCTAATCGATATACATATACAAGTTAAAAAATTCTTTAAATTTTTGCATCATCTAAGAAATGAAAGGTTGCAAAACATTATGTGTCATATGCATCAATATAACATTAACAAGGATACGTAAGCATATATAATATTCACGAACTTAAGCTTGGAAAAAATAGAATCAATAATAGCATAAAACAGAGAACACCATACCAGCAGGTGTCCCCACAAAAGTATTCCTTGTACGTTGCATGTCACCTGTTGAGGAGAACAAAACATAGACACTATGTTGATGGTTCATGTCTCCAACTAACATGACTAATAAAGATAAATAGACTGGAAAGAACAAAACATGCATTAAACAGAAGGATACATTATCCTTTGAGGATTATACAAAAAATAAAAAGTATTAGTGCAATGAAGAGAACAATATGTATTATTAAATTAAGAGTAAAAAATTGTACCTAATATGCCTCTGCCTAATTAGGACTCTGGCATGGTGAATAAAAATTTAAATGTTAGAAAATCAAATAAAAATTTCAAAGAAATGTTTAAAATGATGCGTGTCAATTTATTAATACAGTGAGCCTTGTATTCATTCATATGAATGTTCCTATTAAAATGTTTCATTTTGTTAAGTCAAACATGCCATGTCATTTTTAGAACATTTTTGGAAAATAATTTTGGTTCTCTAGCATTATTCATAGAATAGTACACATAATTTTTTAAATAAAGAGTTTAATTATTGTTAACCAATGAAAGGGATAAAATTCAATTTTTTGGTTGTTTCATCTAGTATTTGTGAACACGGAAATGCAATAATGAATGGTATTTATATCTGAGTTTTCAATATCAAAACAGAAAGGTTAACTAAACAAAGTTAATTGGCAATCCTTGTTTGTATTATCCAAGAGCAAACACGTAACATGGTGGAAATAATAATTGATTTAGGATAGGATAAAACGACACACGTCTCGCGTCGGCCAAATTGTCGGTTTGTCTCTTCCCATTTTTATACGTAGATAATGTTATCCCAGTTTTAAATACAACTTTAAATCAAATTTATTAGGTTAGTAATTAGTGTTACCTCATGCATACAAGTTGCAATTGTTTTCTCAATTATGTCGGGAAAGCAACTCGTGTTATTTCTATTTTGTAAGAATGTATGAATAACTTCAAATATGTATTATTCTTTGGTTGGTGTAGTAGGTCTCTACTACAGATTTATCAGTATTCATTTGGAACACTTTAATTGCGGATATACGGTGCCACTTAAGCGAATAATAAAGAATAACAGGGATATGATACAACTACATAAGATTAAGATTACTTGCCCCTCTAACACCCTTAGTTAAGAGTTTTTACCATAGATTATGAATATCTAACAAACTCGGGAAGGTATGTTATGGTGAGTACCTGTCCTGCTACGGTCAAACTTGAGAGTTTTGAGTAGGTCGGCTTCCATTTTCAATACATGTTGTTGTATGTATGTGTTATCAGTGATCTCACAGAAGTCTGCAACGTTCTTAGGCTTGATTTCTTCATATTTTCTGACTATCCATGAGCAAAGAAATGAAAACCGTCAAGCAAACAGACAATGGAATGAGATAAAAAGAAATAAGAGGTAGATGCTTACGAGGCAATAAGAAAAGAAGAAATACAAAGAAGTTGGAGGCTTTGTCTATTAAGAACAACTATTGCTATCAATTAATATTGTTATCGTCGTCATAAAAGGACTTAACATCAAATTTAAATTGATACCAATAACGAGATTCAATAGTATCTGATTCCACCAACAGACTGAATTGTGTTCTACTGTTGCTTCTCGTCATCTTCCTTCTCCTTTTTTGTGCCCACCTCCAATCACGCCTTCTACACTACAACAACATTGGTTAGATTAGAAAGATCAATTGATTAAGAATTGATTACAAATTACAAATCGAAGTGAGAGAATATAACCTGAAATTGAAACTCAGATTCAAGAAAATCCCTAATTGAAACCTTAATTTGAACCCAAATCTAAGAAGCCCCAACTTAAATCAAACCACCAATCGAACCCTAAATCAAGTGAATGAGAGAAAAGTTTTGACGCCCACAAGATAGAGAGTGAGACAGAGCGATTATTGCGGACAAGAACAAGAGATAATAGTTCTGTGTGTGTTTGGGTTTGTTAAAGAACAAGAGATAAGCGGCTCTTTGAAAAATAAGGGGGAAGTAGAAGGGGAAATGAAATGATGGGAAAGAGGGAAATGAAATTTACATTTGGGGGGAAATGAATTATTGGTTGAGCCGCGAGCGGCAAAATAAGAGTACATGATGTAAATTTTGGCTTGATTAATAATTTGTGACGGAATTAAATTATTTAAAATATATTTAATGTTTATTAAAATTTAATTATTTGTTAATTTGGTAGATTCAAAATTTTAATAAAAGATTTTGTACACATCACCAAAATCAATATATAATATCATTCGTACGGTTGGATCGTCCAAAAAAATTTTAAAAAAATATTATTCGAAAATCATAATAGTTTGACTAAGTAATACTTTGATAGTTGACCATTAAAATATCATACAAGAATAATTCTTTTTTTCTATTTTTTTGTACACATCAGTATATAACATCATTCGTACGGTTGGATCGTCCAAAAAAATTTAAAAAAATAGATCATGTTCAATGGGTACGACACTGGTACTTATAACTATTGCTTTGTCACATATTATTGTTTCTATTTTTTAAAAAATATTTCTCGATGATCCAACCGTACGGATGTCACGATATATCTAATTGAATGATATTCCCAAATTTTCAAAAAATAAAAAATTAATTTGGTCGGGTTGTACGAGATTTTAACAAAAACGTAGTAAAAGTGCTACTTCATTTAACGGGGCACGATCCAGATTCACTGGATAATTTTTTTGAATGATTTCTTCGACGATCGAACAGTACGGATGTTAATAAACACTCGTTTTAGTGCTGGGAAAAAATAATCAAAAAATAACAAGGTTCGGTTGTACAAGATCTTAAAAAAATGTAGTAAAAGTGTTGCTTCCTATAACGGGGCAAGATTCACTGAATCATTTTTTTGAATGATTTATTTGATAATCGAACCGTAAGGATGTTAATAAGCACTCATTTTAGTGTTGAGAAAAAATAATCAAAAAATAAGAAGGTCAGGTTGTTCGAGATTTTAACAAAAACTTAGTAAAAGCTAATGTCAAATACCGTTGTCTCGAGTGATACCAAAATTTTTAGTGATATATTTGGTCACATTTCTGGACGATCCAACCGTACGGATGTCAAGATATATCTAATATATTGATATTCCCAAATTTTCAAAAAATAAAAATTGATTTGGTTGGAGATCTTAGTAGATCACTACTATATTGACTAGTACTCGTAACTAGTGTTTTGTCACTGATTGTTGTTTCTATTTTTTTAAAACTATTTCTCTACGATCCAACTGTACGGATGTCAAGATATATCTAATATAATGATATTCACAAATTTTCAAAAAATAAAAAATTAATTTGGTTTGAGATCTTAGTAGATCACTAGTATATTGACTAGTACCAGTAACCAGTGTTTTGTCACGGATTGTTGTTTCTATTTTTTAAAAAATATTTCTCGACAATCCAACCATAAGGATGTCAAGATATATCTAATATAATGATATTCACAAATTTTCAAAAAATAAAAATTAATTTGGTTTATAAAATTTAATATTTAATAAACGAAGTGGTCTTGTTAAACGAAGTGGTTATTTGTCAAATACCGTTGTCTCGAGTGATACCAGACAATAATTTTGGACAAATAAACCATTGTCTGGTAACAGACAACGGTAGTTTAACAAATACAGTTGTAATGTGAAGCTTCAGACAACGATATGTTATAAAGATACCGTTGTCTGACACTAGTCATGTTTTTTGAACACAAATATAAATTAACATAATAAACCGTTGTCTGATAACAACTAATATTTTCTTAATCTAACGGCTAATATATAATCTTATTTCAATCAAGGGCTCTTATTTCGCCACCTCAGCAATCCAGGTGAAAAATTTTCCACCAATCACGTGCTGTCACATCAGACAACGGTTTATTTGTAAAACGCTTGTATAAATAAGTTTATGACAACAGTTTAAATTTGAAAAAGATTGTCTGAAAGTGTTGAAGACAACAGTTTTACATACAAAACCGTTGTGTGAACATGTATATATATTTTCTTAATCTAACGGCTAATATCTAATCTCATTTCAATCAAGGGCTCTTATTTCGCCACCTCAGCAATCCAGGTGAAAGATTTTCCACCAATCACGTGCTTTCACATGAGACAACGGTTTGTTTATAAAATGCTTGTATAAACCATTATCTTATTACATTTTATACAACGTCTATCAAAACACTTGTCTGATTTTAGCAACGTTTTTTGAAAGCATTGTCTGAAGTTTCTTTAGACAATGCTTTCAAAAAGCATTGTTAAAATCAGACAATAGTATTTAGTCACCGTTGTGTGACTACTTTTGAAGAAATGTCTGGTAAAAACACTTGTCTAAGTTTTACAACGCTTTTTCAGACCATTGCAAGAAAACCTGTTAGACAACACTACTTTCCAAAACCGTTGTAAAACTGTTGTCGATTTTGATCTTTCAGACAACACTTTTGAAAACTGTCGTTAAGTTCACTATCAGACAATTGACAAAAAAGCTTGAATAAAAAACCGTTGTGTAAAAATTTCGGCCAACGCTTTTTCGTCGAAGCGTTGTCTGATGTGTGTCGTCTGAAGGCAAAATTCTTGTAGTGCAAGCAGAAGGCACAATTGACAGTAGCTACCGATGCCACTAGCAAACCTAGTGACGTACTAAACTTTTGTTATATAAAAAAATTCGGTTATTATTCCGATTATTCGGTTAACCGTGCTTAAAAAACCGAAAATGCATATTGGAGGATAACTTAAGTATTCTATGAAAAAACTTAAAACTGGATAAGGATAGAAGAGGATAATGCAAACTGTAAACTTGATTTCTATCTGTATTACTTGTGACCACGTACACTTGCGTGATTTTGTGTTAACAAAGGATAATGCCAGGACTCCCTCCTTCCCAACTACTAAGTTAGAGATTTATATTTGTAGGGGATATTTCATCTGATCATGTTTGGAGTGGCTTCTCATTGTAACTATTCAAGATCGATGAACGTTTCTTTGAATGTACTTGGGTTTGACTTGAAGGTGGCCACTTGTTGTTGATGTTATGGGGATGAATAATATCACTAACTTTTATGAGTTGGTTCAGAATGGAGGAATTATGAACACAGAAACTAATTTCGTCTGTGGGGATGGCAAAAAAACATGGCTGGTATGATGGGATCAGTTAGGTCTTATAAGATTCGTAATTTTAATTACCAATATGTTACTCCTAAAATTTCAATTCGTAAACCGAAACAGATCAATATCCGAACGAAACGGATTCCTAGGATGCTTGCTATTTTTCATTGCACGCGGCTTTTTCGAGTATTATACATTCAAAACTTGTTTTCTTACTTAGAACTTTAAAAAAAGATGAATACTCGGTTGATTATTTAATCATGGAGGGAAACTCAAATCAAGAATCATGGAGGGAAACTCAAATCAAGAATCATGGAGGGAAACTCAAATCATGGATCAAAGTAAGAAGATCCATTAGATTGCAATATCGGAAATTTGGACCGACAAATGATTAAGAACAAAGATAGAAATTTCAAATTATTTCTCAATATTTGGCAAATCTAATCCGTGGGCACACATGTTGCCCACATGTACGTAAGAAGGATTCATGCGAAATAACTTGATGGATATACATGCGGAAAACTTTTTGGGACTTTGTTGGGGAAATAAAGCTTTGCTGACAAGGACTTTCTAGGGAACTGCTGCAAAATCTCTGCGTAAGCTTGTTTCTCTGCGTAAGCTTTATTGTCGAAGTAAACTGCCATCACCTTGAGCGAAGGGGAAGAAGTAAGCAAAAGATTTATGAAATCGAGAACTTTTTGGTCAAACACCACACCTATAATTACCACAGTGTGTAGTTGGTGTAGTAACACGTCCTTCCAGCGATGCAATTCTTCCTTACTTTGTCCAACTGTTCGATTCAAGCTCTTTACTCCAGGTTCCTACACACGGAACATATTAAACTTCTTAGTACTTTCAAACATCCAGAATAAATTTATGCGATAAAAATTTCTGTTTCTATTTCTAACCAGTACAATCGAAAGAATCTGCAGGTTGGGCAAACATCTAATCAAGCTGAGAGAATTTGAAATTTGACACGAGTTAAGAAATCCAAGGCGATATAATTTCAGGTTTCCTATTTGTGATGCATGTCCCTTCAACATCGAATGAAAAGGTCCCAAAACCTACACATGCATAAAAAAGTAATATATTAAATTGTGAGACACTCCTGATTCCGAGAATATAATCCATACTTTTTTTTTTTGATGAAGAATATAATCCATACTTATTCCTAAATATTATCTAATTAAATGTAAAATCCATAAGTTAGATTGGTTAAACTCTGTTTTTACCTCCACAGTGTAACCACTAAGATGAAGTTTACTGATGGTAGGTGTATTGCCAAGAAGCTTGAACAAATTGACGGGCATCCTCGTGCTGGGATTTACTGTGGTCAGGTCGAGACCTAAGACTTTCAGTTGTTTGGTGCTTTCAAACCATCGCCACTCAATTTGTCCACTTCTGTTCAAGACCAAAGTTGTGAGGTTGTTGGCATCTGTAAACTGGCAGCCCATATGTTGAATTCCAATACATCCATGTAAAAACAAATCCTTCAGTTGAGACCCAAATGAGATGTCAGCAGTAAATGAGATGTTGATAAGATTAACCCTTATTAGATTCGCGAAGCATCCGAGTTTGGGTAATGGAGTTTGTATCCATGTAGTGAGCTTTAAGTCAACCAACCCTTCACAAGCGAACAACGGAATTTCGTAGGCATTTTTTTCGGAAAATGACCCTAATTCTATTATTCAGAAAGCGCTCAAGCCACCGAGAGACAGCACACTGATCAAGTTTTGGAGGAATATAGAGATTAAAGCTTAATAAAGGTCCAGTGTGAACTGATGAAATTGTTTCAATGGCCCTCGAAAAAGCAGAATGATGTGTGTCTTTGTCTTTATTAGAAGTGAGTTGTGAAAAAAATAACTTATCGAGAACTAAGTTGTTTTTCATTCCCCATAAAAACCTCCATTGTTTTGACAGAACACTTGTTCTTGCTGCATCGTGAGCTGACAAACGCTCCAAGATACAGCCTATTAGCTCTTGTGGCAAGTTGCTGATCCTATCTGATCTTTCATCAAGTTGCAATATTTTAGAATCATCAGTTCCCTCCCTACGTACTCCATCACCAACAAACACTAACCTTTTGCTATCAAGTCTCCTTTTAGCACTTGTTGTGCCGTCTTCTATAGCATAAGATTGCCTCTCTGGGACATCGTCGGCCATCGCTAAATTTAATACCTAAGTGATCATAATAGCAACTCAAATAAAGATCGATCCAAAGCATAAAAAAAACATATGTGCGTGAGTACTCATTATATTGAACTGAAATCTCATAGGGTTTAGACAACTAACAGTTATATATATTAATCGATATTCACATTCGAAACGAATATGTACATGAACTTATCAAACGATTACAGCAGAAGCCGGGTATGAGTAATCAAACAATTAACCTACCACGTACAAATCAACAAAGTAAAAGAATTCTCGATATTACCAGCTGCTCAATTCAAGAATAAAAATATTCGCCACAAGAGATATCTCAAGTAAACATTATAGTCCGTATATATAAAATAAGGCTTACCAAAAATTTAGATGCGTACGTGTATGTGAGGATATTGTTTTTGAACAATGTATGATCCTTGGCTCTAATTATAAGAAAAGAATAGAATACTGCAAGTTACCCTAAATTTAATTACAATTCGTGGATGCCATGCCAGTATTTTTGGAAAATATTTGAAATTTTTTTTGGAATACCTAACATCCTTTATTATAATACTCTAGTCTACCCATATATATTTACTCCTATACAATATCTCTCCTATAATCCTATACAATATTTGAATTTACTTAATATAATGGCTGATTTTGGAAGAAGACTCCGGACCTGTAAAAGCTACGCTGGTAGCCTCAAGCGCCCCTGCTCTGTTTATTGCGTACTCTTTTTTAAGAAAAGAATAAATTAAATAACGTAAAAGAATTATTGCAAATTGCTGTTGATCTCTCTCCGCTAAGTTAGGGATGTTACCGGTTTGGTTCCGTTTAGGAGTCAAACTGGAACATAAAATAGTATTTCCATATACAACTCGGATATTATAATAAAAAATGTTAAAAAAAATCATAATTAAAATATATAAACATATAATTCCTAAATTTTAGACCAATAATATTATATTAAGAGTTTTCCTTATTTACAGTTTCACCCTAGCTCGTTAACCATGATTAGTTAACACTGCTATTTTAAATACATTAATAATTTTATTTAACATATCCATAAATACATATTTTTTAAATCATAAAAATATTTACTAAAAAATCACAATTTTAATTTGAAATCAATCGTGATATTCTATTACATATTTTAAATTAAATTTCATAATTAATCACTCTTTTAATATAAAGTCAATCACAATCATATCATCATACATTTTTTTTGACAATAAAATGCTTATACAATTAAAATTGATGGTCATGGTGATGCCTTAATATCGATCGATCAAGTGTTTCTTCATCAACACAATGTGATTGTGTCTGCAATTAAAAAAAAATTAGGCATAAACTATGTCATTATTGCGAAAGTATTACTATGTTCACCAATCAGATCTCTATTTGCATAATGCAAAAGTACGATATCAGTTCGCAATCCCCAATTATTAAACTAATTGTGCTTCGGATTCCTGGACTGTAGCTATGCAAAACAATGCTGGGGACTGTTGAATGCAGAGTTTGACAGTTCATTAGTGGAATCAGCACCGAGATGGTTACTAGAAAGAATGGCTAAGGAATCACAGGAGGTTTTGGTGCAAACGGCCACTGTAATATGGGGTATATGGTGGGCGAGGAATAAGCAGGTCTGGGAACAAAAGAAACTGACACCTGAGATAGCAATGCAATGGAGTATAGCTCAAGTTAGTCAGTGGAGAGAAGTGCGACTGAAAATTCTGGGATGCTTGGGGCAAGGTTACAAAGCTCTAGATCAGAGGTGGTGAGGTGGTTAGCTCCAACAACAGGAAGATTGAAGTTAAACGTAGATGCATCTGTCTTTAGTGGTGATTCATCGTTTGCAGTGGGAATGATAATCAGGAACCATAGAGGTGAATTCATTCGAGCGAAGAACTGCAGGTTTGCAGGTGCAGTATCGGTTTTTGAGGTTGAGACGAGGGGTTTGTTGGAAGCTCTCCAGTGGATTCACGAACTACAGCTTAGCAATGTGGACGTTGAAAGTGATTCTATGCTCACTGTTAATGCGGTTACCAGACGAGTAGAAAATTATTTGTAAGTGGGTAACGTGTTACACCAGTGTCATGTCCTTCACGAAAGGAATTCTAGTATCAATATTTCTTATGTTAAAAAGCAGGCCAACAAGGTTGCCCATCTGTTAGCTAGGGTACCTTGTATGGTGAATTGCTCCAATGTTTTTTGGTCTCCTCCATTTTCTGTGTTGGAGACAGTGATGTACGAAGCAAATTTGAGTTAATGCAATTTAAGTTGATTTCAAAAAAATTGTGCTTGGGATTTCAATTTTTTTTTAAAAATAAGTTTGTCAAAAAAACAAAAAAATTGGATAAAATTCATACCTTCAAATATCCGATCTTTTTAAAAGCTCAAAATATATTTACTCATAATTTTTTAATAAAATTAATTAATTAATGTATGTAAGTTAACACTACAAAATCTGATTTGAATCAGATTTTTAATAAATTAGATAAAATCCATATCCTCACGTACTCGATTTTTTCAAAGGCTCAAAAATATATATATTTATAATTTGTTAATGAAATTAATAATAAAAGCATATATAAGCCAACACTACTTATATTTTAATTACTTTAATTATTAAATACTAGCTTATAACCCGTACAACGCACGGTTCCTTTTTTAATATTTATAATTATATTATCTTTTTTATATTTATATGTTATTAATTTACATATCATATTGTTTTTAAAAAATTGATATATATATATATATATATATATATATATATATATATATATATATATATATATATAAGATTTTACACATTCAAATCAATATTTATGCTCTATCTTAAATTCTTAAAATTTGATTTAGACGATTTTACAACCCATGCGAAATTAACAAAATAATTATTAATTTAGTGATGGTTTAACAGTTATTTTCCAATTGGTTAAAAAACAATTATTTTCCAATTAAAACTACGCAGAAACAAAAGAGATAAGAAATTGATGATTTTCACGTTGAAAAATCTATTTGATTTATAAAATCTACTTATATTTCGTTTCTTCTTATTATTTAAAGATAGTTAAACTAACAACCAAATACAGTTTTAATAATAAGTGTAATATTGATTTTGTCCAAAACTTTGATAGTTAATAGTCTGGTTTTTAATACGACAAAATAAATAACAACTGTTAGATTATAAAATAAATAGATGAAAAATATTGGATTTAGCATAAAAAATATATTATCTTTTAACATGTCAACTAAAAAGTGTATTTATATTAAAATATGAAAAAGTGCATGTCAATGATTTAAATTGTATATAATTTGGTTTTTTACATTGAATAGAATTATCAATATAGGTCTTCTACACTGAATATGATTAATGTAAAAATTCGTAATTATATTTTCTCTTGAGATTCTTAATGTTTCCATTTTGATAATAATTGTTAAATCATCAATAAATTAAAGATAATTTTATGAGATGTGCGTGGGCTATAAAATCATCAAAATCTAATTTCTAGATCTCGAGATTGAGCCCAAATAGTAAATATGAACTTTTTTTTAATATTAATAAAAAATTTAATAAAATTTAATAGTATCCTTTTCATAAATTCCTTTTTAAATTCAATTCTAATCCAACCTTTGTTTAATTATATCCCTTTTAGATTATAATTTTTGTTTTTAATATGATATAATCTTGATCATCTATTTTTAAAAATATTAAATTCGACGGTTGAGATTATTTTGGTAGTACAGTGACCAAAATTATGGATAAAATCCTCTTTACGCTTATTATATATAAGGATATAATATGTCAATCTTTAATTATTAAATACTAGCTTATAACCCGTGCAACGCATGGTTCCTTTTTTAATACCTATAATTATCCAAAAAAAAATTATATCTAATTGTTGTTAAAAAATTGATATATTATATCCTTATATATCCTTATCCATAATTTTGGTCCGGTCATTGTGGTTTTGTCACTATACTCCCAAAATAATCTCAACCATCGAACTTAATATTTTTAAAAATAGACGATCAAGATTATATCATCTTAAAAAGGAAATTATAATCTAAAAAGGATATCATTAAAAAAGGTTATATTGGAATTGCATTTAAAAAAAATTATAATATGAAAAGTATGTAATCATATTTGAACATGTAAAACCTAACATATATCAATTTAATATTATTTCAGAGATATATTTATTTATTTCAAAATTTATAAATATTATATTTTTTTAAGTTTCATATTTTCTTCGCTTTTAACCTTTTTCTCTTACATCTTTTACAAGCTAATCAAATTGATGTCTTTATTCGTGAACTTGACAAATTGAAATAAATTGAAACTATATCATTGTAATTTTTTTTATGACCTATTGTGTAGGAGTGAGCATTTTTCGGGTTAGAACCGGGAACCGAACCGAACTGAAATTTCGGGTCTGGTTCGGGTTTTTTATAATTCGGATCCGGTTCGGTTCTTGAAATTGAGAATAGTTCGGTTCTCGGTTCGGTTCGGTTCTTGACATCCAAAACTCGAAAGAACCGAACCGAACCAAAATTATATATTAAATATATATTATACCCCCACAAAATTTGATGATGTTTTTGGATAGAGTATGATGAGGGCTTCGATTCGACTATAAGAGCGTTTAAATCGGACATAAATAACGCCTCCAAATGTTGGTTTCTTTCTTGAAAACTCAAGAACATAATAAAAAGAAAAAGAAATTCGAAAATGGGGTTTAGGATCACTACAAGAAAAATAGCTTCAGAGACCGCTTTTCAACCATTGTCTGTCAGAGAAGTTTCCCGTTGACTATTGAGCCGCCGTCTTTGGTGCTGTCACACACCAGTATTCCACTGGTGTATAGAGGCTGTGATAAGTGGATTTTATATCCACTTGGAGCGCTCCATTTCGATTTAAATTGGTGTCTTGGTTTCAAGTTTGTCGTGTTTTGATGTGTTTCGTTGAGTTGTGCAGGGTTACGAATCGTCGGTTAGGTTTGGCGATTTTTGTGATCTTAGGTGGATTTCAAGAGTAGAATAAAGAATGAAGTTTTCCATACAAATCTTGGGAGAGTTTGAGTAGTTTTCCATATAAATTGAGTTTTCTAAACACAATTGGTGTCTACCAATCTTCTATCTCTTTTGTGAATGTATGAGTAGTTCGGTATTTGTATACTGAGAAGTAGCGTATACTTGTTTCGTGTTGTCTGATCAGATATCATAACCATCACATACTTTGATTAAGGGCATCAACTCTAAGCGAAGTATTTAATGAAGTTAGGATCCCATGTTTTCTCTTGCATAAGTAATTCGATTTAAATTATTCTTAGTTACGTAATTCTTAGTTTGTTAAATTGCTTTTAATTAATTTTAGTTAATCAAAAACCCAATTTTGTTAATTGTCTTAGCAGTGAATAAAAACCATACATTGTTGCATAGGTGCATTAAACTGAATTGAAACATAACCAGATCTTTGTGGGAACGAACTTGACTTATATCTATATTACTTGTGATCACGTACGCTTGCGTGATTTAGTGCAAACAAGTTTTTGGTGCCGCTGTCGGGGATCATCGGTGTTTTATTTTTAGTTTATGTGCTTGTCATCAGTGTTCGTTAGAGTTCACTGACTCGGATTGTTTCTTACATAGTTTTTTTTTTGTGTTTCAGGTACTTGACGTGTATGCGAACACGTTCTCAAACTCGTAATTTGTAAAAAGAACTTGAAGCAGCTAAAGATATGGGAGAAACGGTAGCAGTAGCAGCAGCTAAGGCTTTGAAGGACTATTCTCAACCGAAGATCAATGACATCCAATCTAGTATTATCAGGCCAGCCATTACAGCTAACAACTTTGAAATCAATCCTAGCACAATTAAGATGGTATAGAATTCGGTTCAGTTTGGGGGTGCTCCTATGGAGGATCCTAACATGCACATCTGGGATTTCATCAAGATCTGCGACACTTTCAAGTTCAATGGTGTGTCGAAAGATGCTATCAAATTGAGACTTTTCCTATTCTCTTTGAGGGATAAGGCTAAGGGCTGGTTACTCTCTCTACCAGGCGGTTCCATTACTACGTGGGAGGATCTTGCTCAGAAGTTTCTTACTAAATTCTTGCCCATGGATAAAACTGTAGCAATAGGGAACGCTCTAACTCAATTTGCACAGCAATCTAGAGAATCTTTGTGTGAAGCTTGGGAACGTTATAAGGAGATGCTTCGAAAGTGTCCTCATCATGGTATGCCTGACTAGAGGGTGATTAATGGTTTCTATAATGGTTTGGGGGCACAGTTTAGACATTTGCTAGATGCATCATTAGGTGGAGCTCTATGGGCTAAGAGCTATGAGGAAGCTTATGATCTTATTGAGACGACGGCTGCGAATGAATATCAAAATCCAACTCAGAGATTATCTCAAGGCAAAGTAACAGGTATTCTGGACGTTGATGTAGCTTCATCTATTGCAACTCAGTTGAAGTCTTTGACTATGAAGATGGATTCTCTTACCAACTATGGAGTATAGCAAGTGGCTAGTGTGTGTGAGCTTTGTGCAGGTGCATATGATACGAATCTGTGTGCTATCTCTTCTGAATCAGCACAGTTTGTGAGCAACTTCCAGCGGCCTTCGCAACCAGCTCCAGCCACCTATCATCCCAATTTCAGCTGGAGCAACAATCAAGGTGCTCATCAACCACAGCCTTATCAGCAGTTTCAAGGCCAGCAATATGGACCTAAGCCATTCAGTTAAGGCCATCAACAGCAGTATGCTCCAAGGCAACCATACCAACCTCCGGGATTTCAGCAACAGTCGCATGCAAGTGCGGGGCCATCTTCTTCTGAAAAATCTGAATTGGAAGAATTGAGGTTGATGTGCAAGAGCCAAGCAGTCTCTATCAAAATATTGGAAAGTCAGATTGGTCAAATTGCTAATGCTTTGTTGAATAGGCCACAAGGAACTCTTCCTAGCGATAAGGAGGCTAATCCAGGCAAGAGGGAAGTCCATGAGCAGGAGAAGGCATTTACTTTGAGATTCGGAAAGGTTACAACCGAGCAGAATTCAGCAGCTAAGGAAGACGAAGAAGTTCATAATCAGCAAGTTGAAATATTTGCAGCACCGGAAATTGAGAAATCTGACTTGGTAGCTGATCAGCTAGTTGATGAAGTGGAAAAGAGCAAGAAGTTTGTTGAAAAAGCTTCTTTGGAGCAGTGTACAACGAGCAATCAGATCTATCCTCCTCCTCCATATCCTCGACGCTTGCAGAAAAGTCAAGAAAAGCAATTTTAGAAATTTTTGGACGTCTTCAAGAAATTGTCCATTAATATTGCTTTTACTGAAGCTCTAGAAAAGATGCCGGGCTATGCTAAGTTCATGAAGGGGATTTCATCAATGAAGTTGAAGCTCGATGAATTAGAGACTGTTGCTTTGACGGAAGAATGCAGTACAGTTCTGCAACAGAAGTTGCCTCCTAAACTTAAGTAACACGACTGATATCAGGATTCCATCTCGCATCAGGATTTGACCATCCCATCAGTATTTTGACTTGTCATATCAGGATATGCTCTCAGTTCCTAAAATGAAGTCCTTGATGCCCTGTTCCTAACTAAACTCTACAGATTACTGTCTAACACATATATCCTATACAAAGTGCTAAATCCTTTATATGTTAATTCTTTAATTATTTATATATTAGGTTCCGGTCAAAGTGATAGATGACCGTTCAATTAGCCAATCAAATAAATTTTTTTTCTCAAATTTTGGGAATAACATTAAATACGATGGATCTTGATTCCCGTATGGTTGGGTGGTCGAGAAATATTTTTTAAAAATTTAATCCTTAAGCCCTGACGAAACCCTGTTTAGGGGTTCCGGTCAAAGTGATAGTTGACCGTTGAATTACCCGATCAAATATTTTTTTTTCCTAAAATTTTGGGAATAACATTAAATATGATGGATCTAGATTCCCTTATGGTTGGGTGGTCAAGAAATATTTTTTAAAAATTGAATCCTTAAACCCTGACGAAACCCTGTTTAGGGGTTCCGGTCAAAGTGATAGTTGACCGTTGAATTACCCGATCAAATAAATTTTTTTTCCTAAAATTTTGGGAATAACATTAAATATGATGGATCTTGATTCCCGTATGGTTGGGTTGTCGAGAATTATTTTTTAAAAAATCGAATCCTAAAACCCTGACGAAACCTTATTCAGGGGTTCCGGTCAAAGTGATAGTTGACCTTTGAATTACCCGATCAAATAATTTTTTTTTACTAAAATTTTGGGAATAACATTAAATATGACGGATCTTGATTCCCGTATGGTTGGGTGGTCGAGAAATATTTTTTAAAAACAGAATCCTTAAACCTTGACGAAACCCTGTTTAGGGGTTCGGGTCAAAGTGCTAGTTGACCGTTCAATTAGCCAATCAAATAAATTAATTTTTTTTTCCAAAATTTTGGGAATAACATTAAATATGATGGATCCTGATTCCCGTATGGTTGGGTGGTCGAGAAATAGTTTTTTAAAAATTGAATCCTAAAACCCTGACGAAACCCTGTTTAGGGATTCCGGTCAAAGTGATAGTTGACTGTTGAATTACCCGATCAAATAATTTTTTTCCCAGAAATTTTGGGAATAACATTAAATATGATGGATCCTGATTCCCGCATGGTTGGGTGGTCGATAAATATTTTTTAAAAAATCGAATCCTTAAACCCTGACGAAACCCTATTTAGGGGTTCCGGTCAAAGTGATAGTTGACCGTTGAATTACCCGATCAAATAAATAATTTTTTTCCTAAAATTTTGGGATTAACATTAAATATGATGGATTTTGATTCCCGTATGGTTGGGTGGTCGAGATAAATTTTTTAAAAATTGAATCCTTAAACCTTGACGAAACCCTGTTTAGGGGTTCGGGGCAAAGTGCTAGTTGACCGTTCAATTAGCCAATCAAATAAAAAAAAAATTCCAAAATTTTGGGAATAACATTAAATATGATGGATGTTGATTCCCGTGTGATTGGGTGGTCGATAAATATTTTTTAAAAAAATCGAATCCTTAAACCCTGACGAAACCCTATTTAAGGGTTCCGGTCAAAGTGATAGTTGACCGTTGAATTACCCGATCAAATAAATTTTTCCCCAAAATTTTGGGAATAACATTAAATATGATGGATCTTGATTCCCGTATGGTTGGGTGGTCGAGAAATATTTTTTAAAAATCGAATCTTTAAACCCTGACGAAACCCTGTTTAGGGGTTCCGGTCAAAGTGATAGTTGACCGTTGAATTACCCGATAAAAAAAAAATTCTAGAAATTTTGGGAATAACATTAAATACGATGGATCTTGATTCCCGTATGGTTGGGTGGTCGATAAATATTTTTTTAAAAATCGAATCCTTAAATCCTGACGAAACCCCATTTAGGGGTTCCGGTCAAATGTGATAGTTGACCGTTGAAGTACCCGATCAAATAATTTTTTTTTTCTAAAATTTTGGGAATAACATTAAATATGATGGATCTTGATTCCCGTATGATTGGGTGGTCGAGAAATATTTTTTAAAAATTGAATCCTTAAACCCTGACGAAATCCTGTTTAGGGGTTCCGGTCAAAGTGATAGTTGACCGTTGAATTACCTGATCAAATAATTTTTTTCCCTAAAATTTTGGGAATAACATTAAATATGATGGATCTTGATTCCCGTATGGTTGGGTTGGAGAGAAATATTTTTTAAAAAATCGAATCCCGAAACCCTGACGAAACCTTATTTAGGGGTTTCGGTCAAAGTGATAGTTGACCGTTGAATTACCCGATCAAATAATTTTTTTTCCCTAAAATTTTGGGAATAACATTAAATATGATGGATCTTGATTCCCGTATGGTTGGGTGGTCGAGAAATATTATTTAAAAATTGAATCCTTAAACCCTCACGAAACCCTGTTTAGGGGTTCTGGTCAAAGTGATAGTTGACCGTTGAATTACCCGATCAAATAATTTTTTTACCTAAAATTTTGGGAATAACATTAAATATGATGGATCTTGATTCCCGTATGGTTGGGTTGTCGAGAAATATTTTTTAAAAAATCGAATCCTAAAACCCTGACGAAACCTTATTTAGGCGTTCCGTTCAAAGTGATAGTTGACCGTTGAATTACCCGATCAAATAATTTTTTTTACTAAAATTTTGGGAATAACATTAAATATGATGGATCTTGATCCCGTATGGTTGGGTGGCTGAGAAATATTTTTTAAGAATTGAAGCCTTAAACCCTGACGAAACCCTGTTTAGGGGTTCCGGTCAAAGTGCTAGTTGACCGTTCAATTAGCCAATCAAATAAATTTTTTTTCCCAAAATTTTGGGAATAACATTAAATATGATGGATCTTGATTCCCGTGTGGTTGGGTGGTCGAGAAATATTTTTTAAAAAATCGAATCCTTAAACCCTGACGAAACCCTGTTTAGGGGTTCCGGTCAAAGTGATAGTTGACCGTTGAATTACCCGATAAAAAAAAATTCTAGAAATTTTGGGAATAACATTAAATACGATGGATCTTGATTCCCCTATGGTTGGGTGGTCGATAAATATTTTTTTAAAAATCGAATCCTTAAATCCTGACGAAACCCCATTTAGGGGTTCCGGTCAAAGTGATAGTTGACCGTTGAAGTACCCGATCAAATAATTTTTTTTTTCTAAAATTTTGGGAATAACATTAAATATGATGGATCTTGATTCCCGTATGATTGGGTGGTCGAGAAATATTTTTTAAAAATTGAATCCTTAAACCCTGACGAAACCCTGTTTAGGGGTTCCGGTCAAAGTGATAGTTGATCGTTGAATTACCAGATCAAATAATTTTTTTCCCTAAAATTTTGGGAATAACATTAAATATGATGGATCTTGATTCCCGTATGGTTGGGTTGGAGAGAAATATTTTTTAAAAAATCGAATCCCGAAACCCTGACGAAACCTTATTTAGGGGTTTCGGTCAAAGTGATAGTTGATCGTTGAATTACCAGATCAAATAATTTTTTTTACTAAAATTTTGGGAATAAAATTAAATATGACGGATCTTGATTCCCGTATGGTTGGGTGGTCGAGAAATATTTTTTGAAAATCGAATCCTTAAACCTTGACGAAACCTTGTTTAGGGGTTTGGGTCAAAGTGCTAGTTGACCGTTCAATTAGCTAATCAAATAAATTTTTTTCCTAAAATTTTTGGAATAACATTAAAAATTATGGATCTTGATTCCGGTACGATTGGGTCATCGAGAAATATTTTTTAAAAAATCGAATCCTTAAACCTTGACGAAACCCTGTTTAGGGGTTCCGGTCAAAATACTAGTTGACCGTTGAATTACCCAATCAAATAAATTTTTTTTCCAGAAATTTTGGGAATAACATAAAAATGATGGATCTTGATGCCCGTAAGGTTGGTCTTCGAGAAATGTTTTTAAAAAAATTGAAACCTTAAACCAAATTATTTAAAAAATTACTTTATTGGCAAAAACAATAAAAAAAAGGGTAGAAGATTGGTTAACTATTATATATAATCTAAAATATACTGCAAATTTTTAATTTATACTTTGTATAAATATATGTGATATTTGTTTTATTTTTTTATTATAGATATGTAATTAAAAATTAAGATATTACATTTCCCAAGATGAAAAATGGGGCGGTCTTTTTCCCCCCAAATGAAAACTACAACTTTTCATTTCCCCCCAATATACACGCAGTTTTCCCCCCTTTCCACTTGAACGAAATTATTACGAGCTTAATTTCCCCAAACGAAAATTACCTACTCTCTCTCTCTCTGTTGTCTTACATCTCTACTCTTTCTCGATCTCAATTCTCAACTCGAAGGAAGCTGGAAGAACTCTCTAATTATCAAAAAACCCTCCTCTCTTCGTCTTTTCTTCTCCTTCTCTATTCTCTTCTCTTTTCTCTAAATCTATTTTGTTTTTTACTTTGCAGGTGATTAATTGGGGCTCCAATTAATTGGTCCCTTCATTACTTTTCTTCACTCTCCAGTTAATTCATTTTGCCTTTGTATCACTTTTCTATTTTAATTTTTAATTAGGGCTTCAGTTAGGGCTTTCCGATCAGGATTTGAGTTAGGGCTTCGTTTGGGACTTTCAATCCATGGTAAAATTGGGGTTTTACATCTACATCTCCATGCATATGTGTAGTTATATATGGGTGTCGAATATATGGTCATTTTAATGTTTGTGCATATATGTATTTTTAGTTTGGTTTATGTGTATTTGTTTGCATTCTGTTTTTATGTTTATGTGTATTTGTTTGTATTTTTGGAAAGGCAGCGAGGGACTGATGGTGCAAAGAGCTGAAAGGAATGGTTTCAAAGCCATCATTCTCACTGTTGACACTCCTAAACTTGGTCGACGGGAAGCAGACATTAAGAATAAGTCATATTTCAATTTCCATCTTTTATCTTATTCTCATAGATGTAACATCCACTACGTCAAAAAAGGGCTTTAGTCACACTTTTAAACAGTAATCCCCGCCACACTTTCTTTAAAAAGCGTAACTAAATATAAATCTCCTGTGTTTTGGTTACACATTTAATATTTGTGTAACTAATATTACAAACTTTTATACCATTAGTCACTCTTCACAAATATAGTAACAAATAATGGCCATGTTAATAATTACCGTAACCAAAAAAATGCCAACTGCTACGCTTTTCCTTTTCAGGGACATCTTATAGCTACATTTGTCGAAAAAAATGTGACTATTTTTTGCCACACAAAATAATAGTGACCAAATATATATAAATACCATTCAGGAAAATAATGCGTCACTAAAAGCTAAAACATATAGCCACTAGTATTGTTTTATGTGACAAAAGAGTCGGGTTTAGTGTAGCCAAATATTGTTTTATGGTCAAAGTTTTGTAGAAAATCGGTAGCGTAACATTTGTAACGGCCACAGTTACTATATTTATGTGTGACAAAAGATAATACCAACTGGACATGTTTTGTTTGTATATCTTAACAAACCTGGCATATCAAATTGCCAAACCAAACGCAAATTACTAAACATCTGAATCAAACACCATAATACCAAATCCTGATATATCAACCATAATAATTCAAATATACACTAGAAAATCATCCAACAAACTTACAAGATAATTATCCAACATACAATCCAACCATCAACTTACATATTTTTCACTACATAAAAAACAAAGAAAATGATGACAACAATGCTTCTTGAAGAAAAAGCCCGGGAAGTACCTAGAAAAATTAAAAAACAAAAATTAATGAATTTAACATGGAAGTATATTGCAATTTTGAATCAAAATATTAACATGCACTTACCTGGATGCTTGGAAATTATATTCATGCAGGTATTAATGTCCAGGTTCACCAATTGGGGACAATTTATATAGCAATCTATCATCATTTTTTTCCGCAAAAACAAGGTATGTTTCCGTAGGTTGACAAGTGCAATGAGGAACTCGCTCGTATCTTCGGAAAACACTGTGTCATTCATTGTGAGAGTTAATAAAGCTGGAAAATCCCAAAATTTAGGAGGCAGTTTGCAACTTGATAGATGCAGGGTTGTTAAAGCAGGTAAATGTTATAAATTATATCATTTGGCAAACTACTAATTTTGTCTTCTCCCTTTATCACTATTAGCCGCCATAACTCGATCAGCCATGGTCTGGACGTTCCCCTAGACATCCTATTTTCCCAGACTTTTTTCTATTTCCAAAATTGTGCAAATTTATTTATTTGGAGAATAAGGATCACAACTAGGGGTGAGTATTCGGTTTTAAGTGAACCGAATTTTAATTCGGTTAACCGAAACCGAAATTCCATAAAAATCACAACCGAAAACCGAACCGAATTAAATTCAGTTTTTAACCGAACCGAAATAAATATTTCGGTTATTACCTAAAATCGAAATATAAAACCGAAATTTTAAAACAGTGCAAAAAAGCTGATCATAAACAAATTCTTTTAGCTGTCAACAAATTTAGCTCGGGTTGCTTTCGATTTGCTTGGGTTGCTTTCAATTTATTCTACTAATCCTAAACCTTTGCTGCAGATTTCTTGCAACTGGGCAGCAAGCTCTGATTCTAGTTAATTTCTTTCTACTAACCTTTGTTAATAATTCTTATAATATATAGTTAATATAGTAGTACTATAGTACTAGTACCACCAAGCTCTGAATCTAGCTTCCAGCCAAAGCAAGAAATAATATATCTATACAGTCATACAGATGCATTGTAGTGACAGGAACAGTGAAATTATGGATATATTAAGACAGGTACAAGTGGAACATGGAGTACAAGACTACAAGCACAGAATGTTTATCTCTTGTCTTTCTTCTGCTAAAGCCACAACACTACAAGATTTTTTGATTCAGACAAAGGTTTTATACCGTCGTGTGAAGCCCTGATTTTCCGTGGTCTATTGAGATGCCGTCTGTTATGTGTATCAGAGAATAGCAGCTTAACCGTTGTCTGTGTTACAGACAGATAACATATGTGATTTCAAAACTGTTGTCTGAAAGCTGGTATAGACAATAGTTTAACAAGAAACGGTTGTCTCATTTCACGTAGCTCAAGTGTTTCTTTTCTTCAATCTGTTGTTTAGTTTCACCTACGTCCACGATTTATAAAGGTTCCTTCTGTTGTATCTTTATGGATTAGACATTGGTTTTTTGTAACAGAAGCGTTGTGTGAAATGTAGTTAGACAGCGGTTTAGTTTTATTAGTATGTTGTATGTGTTATAAGTACACCACACTTTCTTTGTTTACTACATGTTGTTTGAATGTTTAAGACACTACGTTTTGAATTTTGCAAAAATATTGTGAAACATAGTTGTCTGATGATATTTTCCACAAGTGTTTCTAAAAGATGATAACATTGGCTAATGATAAATGAAACAACACTTTTATTTACAACAAAAATTACAATTTATACAATAATAGCACCAATACTCATAACAAAAATTACATATCAATATTCATTGCTACAAAGCTACTACCGGTACCAATTCCCAAAAAAGTACAACTACCATCATGCAACGTAAACCGAAGATCATGCCACATGCCGAACTCCTTTTTTCCTTCTTCCTCTTAGATGAAGATCCTTTCTTTGACATTTGCTTATAAGGACTTTTCTTGTATTTTAACTTGCTTGATGTCGATGAGATTTTCTCTTGATCATTTCCTTGATGTTTTCGCTTCTTGTCCTTTACATTGTAAAATTTAATGGCCTGCATCAATGAGCTCCAATGATCAGGTATTGTCGATGACTTGATGGCTTGCTAACTACTGCCTGAGATTACAACAAGAAAAGATTACAACTCCAGTATCCTAGTACGGAACTTGATCATAGTACGGAACTTGGCCAATTAATCCGCACAAATTAAAATCATCTTGAGTGTTATCCTCATCAACTTCACAAAAGAACTCATTTTCCTGTAAATTGCAAAACCAAGAAATCCATGATGAGTCTACCCCATCGGAACCGCTAACATCTGATTCCTTACTGTCTGTTTCAGATTCCTCTAATCGATATACATATACAAGTTAAAAAATTCTTTAAATTTTTGCATCATCTAAGAAATGAAAGGTTGCAAAACATTATGTGTCATATGCATCAATATAACATTAACAAGGATACGTAAGCATATATAATATTCACGAACTTAAGCTTGGAAAAAATAGAATCAATAATAGCATAAAACAGAGAACACCATACCAGCAGGGTGTCCCCACAAAAGTATTCCTTGTACGTTGCATGTCACCTGTTGAGGAGAACAAAACATAGACACTATGTTGATGGTTCATGTCTCCAACTAACATGACTAATAAAGATAAATAGTCTGGAAAGAACAAAACATGCATTAAACAGAAGGATACATTATCCTTTGAGGATTATACAAAAAATAAAAAGTATTAGTGCAATGAAGAGAACAATATGTATTATTAAATTAAGAGTAAAAAATTGTACCTAATATGCCTCTGCCTAATTAGGACTCTGGCATGGTGAATAAAAATTTAAATGTTAGAAAATCAAATAAAAATTTCAAAGAAATGTTTAAAATGATGCGTGTCAATTTATTAATACAGTGAGCCTTGTATTCATTCATATGAATGTTCCTATTAAAATGTTTCATTTTGTTAAGTCAAACATGCCATGTCATTTTTAGAACATTTTTGGAAAATAATTTTGGTTCTCTAGCATTATTCATAGAATAGTACACATAATTTTTTAAATAAAGAGTTTATATTATATAATAATATAATATATAGAGAAGGAACTTGAGAGAGAGAGAAGGGAGATTTGTATTAGTTTCAAGTATCTACAAACTCAAGTTGAAGGCCTATATATAGGCACATTACATGTAGGTTACAAGGAACTAAAAAGCCAAAAGTCTTAAGTTATAAGAACTTGAAAAACCAAAGGTCTTGACTTGAAAAGCCAAAGGTCTAACACTAGAATAATCTAGAGACATCCACATATCTTAACACTCCCCCTTGGATGTATATTTTTCAATAATCGTGCCTCGTTAAAACCTTTATAGGAAAAAACCCATTGGGAAAAAAATCCTAGTAAAGGAAAAAGAGTACATCGATTTTGAAAAATTTATTTGAGGTCTCTGAGCCGACGCATCCCGATCTTGTGTACCAATTTTTCATAAGTTGTTGGCGGCAATGACTTTATGAGTAGATGTGCAAGGTTTTCTCTTGAACGAATCTGTTGAACTTCAATCTCTCCATTTTCTTGAAGATCATGTGTGAAGAAAAATTTTGGTGATATGTGCTTAGTTTTGTCACCCTTGATATAGCCTTCCTTTAATTGTTGAATGCATGCAGTGTTATCTTCAAACATTACTGTTGGGGTTGTCCTATCATGATACAGGCCACATGACTCCCGAATGTGCTGAATTATTGATCTTAACCAGACACATTCTCAGCTAGCTTCATGAATTGCTAGAATTTCTGCGTGATTAGAAGAAGTAGCAGCCAAGGATTGTTTCACTGAGCGCCATGAGATGGCCGTATCTCCATAAGTAAACAAATAACCTGTTTGTGATCGAGCTTTATCCGGATCAGATAAATAACCTGCATCTGCATAGCCAGTTAAAACTGCTTTGGATTTGTTAGAATAAAATAAGCCCATATCAGTTGTACCTCGAAGATACCGAAAGATATGTTTTACTCCAGACCAATGTCTTTGAGTAGGAGCAGAACTATGTCTTGCTAATAAATTCACTGAAAATGCTATATCGGGCCTTGTATTATTTGCAAGATACATTAATGCACCGATAGCACTAAGATAAGGTACTTCAGGACCAAGAATTTCTTCATTTTTCTCACTAGGTCGAAAAATATCCTTTTCTTTATCTAGTGATCGAACAACCATTGGAGAACTAAATGGATGTGATTTATCCATGTAAAAACGTTTTAAGACTTTCTCTGTATATGTTGACTGATGTACAAAAACTCCATCTCGTAGATGCTCTATTTGTAGCCCAAGGCAAATCTTCGTTTTCCCAAGATCTTTCATTTCAAACTCTGCTTTGAGATAATCCACTGTTTTCTGAAGCTCTTCGGGAGTTCCAATAATATTTATGTCATCAACATACACAGCAACTATAGCAAATGAAGATCTTGTTTTCTTTATAAAAACACATGGACAAATAGGGTCATTCTTGTATTGTTCCCTTAATAAATATTCACTTAATCTTTTATACCACATTCGACCAGATTGTTTTAATCCATATATGGATCTTTGCAATTTAATCGAATAAAGATGGCGAGAATGTGATCTAAATGCTTCAGGCATTTGAAACCCTTCAGGGATCCTCATATATATATCTTTCTCAAGGGAACCATACAAATATGCTGTCACGACATCCATCAATCGCATTTCTAACTTTTCAATGACTGACAGGCTAATAAGATAACGAAAAGTTGTAGCATCCATCACAGGGGAATAAGTTTCCTCATAATCAATGCCTGGTCTTTGTGAAAAACCTTGAGCAACCAAGCGTGCTTTGTATCTTACAACTTCATTTTTATCATTTCTTTTTCTTACAAATACCCATTTATAAGTACTCCATCACCAACAAACACTAACCTTTTGCTATCAAGTCTCCTTTTAGCACTTGTTGTGCCGTCTTCTATAGCATAAGATTGCCTCTCTGGGACATCGTCGGCCATCGCTAAATTTAATACCTAAGTGATCATAATAGCAACTCAAATAAAGATCGATCCAAAGCATAAAAAAACATATGTGCGTGAGTACTCATTATATTGAACTGAAATCTCATAGGGTTTAGACAACTAACAGTTATATATATTAATCGATATTCACATTCGAAACGAATATGTACATGAACTTATCAAACGATTACAGCAGAAGCCGGGTATGAGTAATCAAACAATTAACCTACCACGTACAAATCAACAAAGTAAAAGAATTCTCGATATTACCAGCTGCTCAATTCAAGAATAAAAATATTCGCCACAAGAGATATCTCAAGTAAACATTATAGTCCGTATATATAAAATAAGGCTTACCAAAAATTTAGATGCGTACGTGTATGTGAGGATATTGTTTTTGAACAATGTATGATCCTTGGCTCTAATTATAAGAAAAGAATAGAATACTGCAAGTTACCCTAAATTTAATTACAATTCGTGGATGCCATGCCAGTATTTTTGGAAAATATTTGAAATTTTTTTTGGAATACCTAACATCCTTTATTATAATACTCTAGTCTACCCATATATATTTACTCCTATACAATATCTCTCCTATAATCCTATACAATATTTGAATTTACTTAATATAATGGCTGATTTTGGAAGAAGACTCCGGACCTGTAAAAGCTACGCTGGTAGCCTCAAGCGCCCCTGCTCTGTTTATTGCGTACTCTTTTTTAAGAAAAGAATAAATTAAATAACGTAAAAGAATTATTGCAAATTGCTGTCCATCTCTCTCCGCTAAGTTAGGGATGTTACCGGTTTGGTTCCGTTTAGGAGTCAAACTGGAACATAAAATAGTATTTCCATATACAACTCGGATATTATAATAAAAAATGTTAAAAAAAATCATAATTAAAATATATAAACATATAATTCCTAAATTTTAGACCAATAATATTATATTAAGAGTTTTCCTTATTTACAGTTTCACCCTAGCTCGTTAACCATGATTAGTTAACACTGCTATTTTAAATACATTAATAATTTTATTTAACATATCCGTAAATACATATTTTTTAAATCATAAAAATATTTACTAAAAAATCAAAATTTTAATTTGAAATCAATCGTGATATTCTATTACATATTTTAAATTAAATTTCATAATTAATCACTCTTTTAATATAAAGTCAATCACAATCATATCATCATACATTTTTTTTGACAATAAAATGCTTATACAATTAAAATTGATGGTCATGGTGATGCCTTAATATCGATCGATCAAGTGTTTCTTCATCAACACAATGTGATTGTGTCTGCAATTAAAAAAAAATTAGGCATAAACTATGTCATTATTGCGAAAGTATTACTATGTTCACCAATCAGATCTCTATTTGCATAATGCAAAAGTACGATATCAGTTCGCAATCCCCAATTATTAAACTAATTGTGCTTCGGATTCCTGGACTGTAGCTATGCAAAACAATGCTGGGGACTGTTGAATGCAGAGTTTGACAGTTCATTAGTGGAATCAGCACCGAGATGGTTACTAGAAAGAATGGCTAAGGAATCACAGGAGGTTTTGGTGCAAACGGCCACTGTAATATGGGGTATATGGTGGGCGAGGAATAAGCAGGTCTGGGAACAAAAGAAACTGACACCTGAGATAGCAATGCAATGGAGTATAGCTCAAGTTAGTCAGTGGAGAGAAGTGCGACGTGAAAATTCTGGGATGCTTGGGGCAAGGTTACAAAGCTCTAGATCAGAGGTGGTGAGGTGGTTAGCTCCAACAACAGGAAGATTGAAGTTAAACGTAGATGCATCTGTCTTTAGTGGTGATTCATCGTTTGCAGTGGGAATGATAATCAGGAACCATAGAGGTGAATTCATTCGAGCGAAGAACTGCAGGTTTGCAGGTGCAGTATCGGTTTTTGAGGTTGAGACGAGGGGTTTGTTGGAAGCTCTCCAGTGGATTCACGAACTACAGCTTAGCAATGTGGACGTTGAAAGTGATTCTATGCTCACTGTTAATGCGGTTACCAGACGAGTAGAAAATTATTTGTAAGTGGGTAACGTGTTACACCAGTGTCATGTCCTTCATCAAAGGAATTCTAGTATCAATATTTCTTATGTTAAAAAGCAGGCCAACAAGGTTGCCCATCTGTTAGCTAGGGTACCTTGTATGGTGAATTGCTCCAATGTTTTTTGGTCTCCTCCATTTTCTGCGTTGGAGACAGTGATGTACGAAGCAAATTTGAGTTAATGCAATTTAAGTTGATTTCAAAAAAATTGTGCTTCGGATTTCAATTTTTTTTAAAAATAAGTTTGTCAAAAAAACAAAAAAATTGGATAAAATTCATACCTTCAAATATCCGATCTTTTTAAAAGCTCAAAATATATTTACTCATAATTTTTTAATAAAATTAATTAATTAATGTATGTAAGTTAACACTACAAAATCTGATTTGAATCAGATTTTTAATAAATTAGATAAAATCCATATCCTCACGTACTCGATTTTTTCAAAGGCTCAAAAATATATATATTTATAATTTGTTAATGAAATTAATAATAAAAGCATATATAAGCCAACACTACTTATATTTTAATTACTTTAATTATTAAATACTAGCTTATAACCCGTACAACGCACAGTTCCTTTTTTAATATTTATAATTATATTATCTTTTTTATATTTATATGTTATTAATTTACATATCATATTGTTTTTAAAAAATTGATATATATATATATATATATATATATATAAGATTTTACACATTCAAATCAATATTTATGCTCTATCTTAAATTCTTAAAATTTGATTTAGACGATTTTACAACCCATACGAAATTAACAAAATAATTATTAATTTAGTGATGGTTTAACAGTTATTTTCCAATTGGTTAAAAAACAATTATTTTCCAATTAAAACTACGCAGAAACAAAAGAGATAAGAAATTGATGATTTTCACGTTGAAAAATCTATTTGATTTATAAAATCTACTTATATTTCGTTTCTTCTTATTATTTAAAGATAGTTAAACTAACAACTAAATACAGTTTTAATAATAAGTGTAATATTGATTTTGTCCAAAACTTTGATAGTTAATAGTCTGGTTTTTAATACGACAAAATAAATAACAACTGTTAGATTATAAAATAAATAGATGAAAAATATTGGATTTAGCATAAAAAATATAATATCTTTTAACATGTCAACTAAAAAGTGTATTTATATTAAAATATGAAAAAGTGCATGTCAATGATTTAAATTGTATATAATTTGGTTTTTTACATTGAATAGAATTATCAATATAGGTCTTCTACACTGAATATGATTAATGTAAAAATTCGTAATTATATTTTCTCTTGAGATTCTTAATGTTTCCATTTTGATAATAATTGTTAAATCATCAATAAATTAAAGATAATTTTATGAGATGTGCGTGGGCTATAAAATCATCAAAATCTAATTTCTAGATCTCGAGATTGAGCCCAAATACTAAATATGAACTTTTTTTTAATATTAATAAAAAATTTAATAAAATTTAATAGTATCCTTTTTTAATTACATCCTTTTCATAATTCCCATTTTAAATTCAATTCTAATCCAACCTTTGTTTAATTATATCCCTTTTAGATTATAATTTTTGTTTTTAATATGATATAATCTTGATCATCTATTTTTAAAAATATTAAATTCGACGGTTGAGATTATTTTGGTAGTACAGTGACCAAAATTATGGATAAAATCCTCTTTACGCTTATTATATATAAGGATATAATATGTCAATGTTTAATTATTAAATACTAGCTTATAACCCGTGCAACGCATGGTTCCTTTTTTAATACCTATAATTATCCAAAAAAAAATTATATCTAATTGTTGTTAAAAAATTGATATATTATATCCTTATATATCCTTATCCATAATTTTGGTCTGGTCATTGTGGTTTTGTCACTATACTCCCAAAATAATCTCAACCATCGAACTTAATATTTTTAAAAATAGACGATCAAGATTATATCATCTTAAAAAGGAAATTATAATCTAAAAAGGATATCATTAAAAAAGGTTATATTGGAATTGCATTTAAAAAAAATTATAATATGAAAAGGATGTAATCATATTTGAACATGTAAAACCTAACATATATCAATTTAATATTATTTCAGAGATATATTTAATTATTTCAAAATTTATAAATATAATATTTTTTTAAGTTTCATATTTTCTTCGCTTTTAACCTTTTTCGCTTACATCTTTTACAAGCTAATCAAATTGATGTTTTTATTCGTGAACTTGACAAATTGAAATAAATTGAAACTATATCATTGTAATTTTTTTTTATGACCTATTGTGTAGGAGTGAGCATTTTTCGGGTTAGAACCGGGAACCGAACCGAACTGAAATTTCGGGTCTGGTTCTGGTTTTTTATAATTCGGATCCGGTTCGGTTCTTGAAATTGAGAATAGTTCGGTTCTCGGTTCGGTTCGGTTCTTGACATCCAAAACTCGAAAGAACCGAACCGAACCAAAATTATATAATACATTTAAATAATATATTAAATATATATTATTAATATATATTATTAATTATATATTATTAATATATAATTATATAATACATTTAAATAATATAATAAATATATATTAATAATATATATTTTTAATTAATTACATATATTATTATATATACATTTCGGTGGTTCTTTCGGGTTGGAACCGAACCGAACCGTAATTCGCGGTTCGGGTCCGGTTCGGTTCCATCACAATTTCGGGTCCAGTTCGGTTCTGAAAAATTGTTCTTTTCGATTCTCGGTTCTTTCGGGTCCGGTTCGGTTCGGGTCGGGTTGGACCAGGTGCTCACCCCGTAATGTTTGGCTGTTGGCTTTAGGTTACGGAGGAACAACTTGCAGCTCTATTGATTGGTTGTGGGCAGGTAATTCATTGCTTTATTAAACTTATTGGAATTTTCTTTGTTCTTGCTAGTGAAAGAGTGTCTTGCTGACTGGTATAACTTTAATGAAGGCTGCTGACTATCGTGTATGTCGTGTTAAAATGTTGATTCCAGTGTGTTTGTAGGTAGTTTATTAAATTTTGATTACATGATTCTAAGGAGATTATGAAGATGTTTATCAAATGTCGTAGACTTGTTCTGGTCACTTGATGAGGTTTGTACACCTGATATGATATTTGTTTCTATAACAGAAGGATGTTTTGTTGAGCATCCATTGCATTTGAGGTATTTTTCGGATAAAAAGGAAGTTAAAGAAGCAAGTAAGTTGTTAGTTTCGAAGCCAAGGGTTTTAGTGTTGGTGAAGACGGAAGGTGAGATTGGTTTAGTTGAGGAGTATCGGTGGAGATGTCACAAGTGTTACTTGCCAAATTCAGTTAAGGAGGTTATAGTAGGGATGGTGTAAAAGTTAACCATTCCTATATTTAAAAAGGTGCAAAACCAATCAATGCAAGCTACACGCTAAGTGGACATCATTCCAGGCAGGTAAATTTGTTTAATTCCTCCTTTTTTGAGATTCTTGGTTTAGATAGATATTTGTCAATGCTACTTATCTATATATGTTACAAGGAATCACCTCTGCTGTGTTTCTTGATTTATGTACATAATTTTGGACGGATAAGTACTTCGCTTATCACTTTAGATTTATGTGAGAAACAATGTTTAGGATTCCGGTCAAAATACTAGTTGACCGTTGAATTACCCAATCAAATAAATTTTTTTCCCAGAAATTTTGGGAATAACATAAAAATGATAGATCTTGATGCCCGTATGGTTGGTCTTCGAGAAATATTTTTAGAAAAATTGAAACCTTAAACCAAATTATTTAAAAAATTACTTTATTGGCAAAAAAAATAAAAAAGGGTAGAAGATTGTTTAACTATTATATATAATCTACAATATACTGCAAATTTTTAATTTATACTTTGTATAAATATATGTGATATTTGTTTTATTTTTATATTATAGATATGTAAATAAAAATTAAGATATTACATTTCCCGAAATGAAAAATGGGGCGGTCTTTTCCCCCCCAAATGAAAACTACAACTTTTCATTTCCCCCCAATATACACGGAGTTTTCCCCCCTTTCCACTTGAACGAAATTATTACGAGCTTAATTTCCCCAAACGAAAATTACCTATTCTTTCTCTCTATTGTCTTACATCTCTACTCTTTGTCGATCTCAATTCTCAACTCGAAGGAAGCTGGAAGAACTCTCTATTTATCAAAAAAACCCTCCTCTCTTCATCTTTTCTTCTCCCTTCTCTATTCTCTTCTCTTTTCTCTAAATCTAATTTGTTTTTTACTTTGCAGGTGATTAATGTAGGCTAAACAAGAATAAAACAAGGCAATACTACACAAGTGTTTGTTCTGAAACGAGAGAAAAACAAATGCATTCAGACTTCTTAACCAATACAGAATGGAAATACAGAAAATAAGTACTAGAACTTGCCAAGATCGTGGCAAGAAAATAGCTACCACTCCTGGTAACTACCCACTACTCACTACTAATTCAAAAACAGACTCCTACAAATACTCTACTACTGCATGACCAAGTCATGTGACACTTAACAAATTACATAATTAACTTATTAGATAAATATGTTTAGATTAATATCTAACATATTCCCCCTTAATCTAAACATCTGTCTGGAGATTCTTCACACCCAACAAAGCACGCATCTTTTCGAACTTCACCACTGGTAACGCCTTTGTAAGAATATCAGCTCTCTGCTCCTCAGATGCAACATGTCGAACAATGATCTCACCACGCTCAACACACTCACGGATAAAGTGATAACGTATGTCTATATGCTTGCTTCTACCATGGAACACCGGATTTTTAGCTAGATCAATTGCTGACCTGTTGTCCACATAAATCGTTACTGGTCCGAGCTTCTCATCTGTTATCTTCCCAAGCAAATTTCGTAGCCATATACCCTGACAAGCAGCTCCAGTTGCCGCCATGAATTCAGCTTCACAAGATGAAAGAGCTACACACTTCTGTTTCTGTGAGACCCATGTGATCAGACTTTGGTTCAGATAAAAAACAACTCCTCCTGTACTCTTACGATCATCTGGGTTGCCCGCCAAGTCACTGTCAGAGTACCCTGCAAGCAAATAATTTCCTGTACCTCGACGATATTCAATCCCATAATCCAGTGTGCCTTGTACATAACGAAGGATTCTCTTCACAGCTCCTTGATGCATGACAGTCGGCCTCTCCATATAGCGACTTACTACTCCAACAGCATATGAGATATCTGGTCGTGTGTGAACCAGGTACCTCAGTCCTCCTATTACACTTCTATATGCTGCAGCCTCAACGGTTCGTCCTTTAGTGTCCTTATCAATCTGAATTCTGGGCTCCATAGGATATTTGACAGGATTACAGTCTCTCATCCCAGCCTTCTCCAACAGTCTCTTCGCATAAGCTGTTTGTCGTAGCTCAATACAATCCTCCTCTTGCTTTACTTCAATTCCCAAATAGTGTGAAAACCTGCCCAGGTCTGTCATATCAAAAACCCTGTTCATCTCCTTCTTAAACCTGTCAATGTTGGCCTTGCTAGTTCCCGTGACAAGAAGATCGTCAACATACACTCCAACTATCAATGATTCATCTCCTTCACGCCTTATGTAAACAGCATGCTCATAAGGGCATTTCACAAATCCCAAATCTTCAAGACATTTGTTTAACCGTGAATACCAAGCCCGTGGTGCTTGACGAAGTCCATATAACGCCTTAATAAGCTTGTACACTTTATGCTCCTCACCCTTCTTTTCGAACCCCTGTGGTTGTGCAACATACACTTCCTCCTGAATTTCTCCGTTGAGGAAGGCTGACTTTACGTCTAAGTGATGAACTCCCCAGCCATTCTTTGCAGCTAGAGCAAGTAGCAACCGTACTATCTCCAAACGAGTAACCGGAGCAAATACTTCCTCAAAATCCACTCCATATTTCTGCACATAACCCTTTGCTACGAGACGTGCTTTATGCTTCAATATTTCCCCGTTTGTATCCTTTTTCAGCTTATATACCCACTTAAGTCCAATTGCTTTATGCCCTTTAGGTAACTCAGTTAACACCCAGGTCTGATTTTTCTCAATCGAGTTCATTTCATTCTGCATTGCCTCATTCCACTTTCTTTCGTTTGCTGCCTGTTTGAAACATACAGGTTCTTCAGCATTAAGTAACATCAATTCATCATCATCGAGTTCAACCCTTTCAGCATCCTGGTATACATCACTGAGCAGCCTGAATTTCCTTGGTTCTGTGTCCAAACTTGACACAGAACCCTGTCCTGAGCTCCCACCAGAGTTCCCACCTGACCAGTGATCTGTGCTCACACCCCGAGACTGAGTTGGTGTGGTGACTTCTGTTTCTGCAACACTGTCTTCATCCCTGGAATTAGTAAAAATCCCTTCCACACTAAATGTATTCAGCCTTGTACTAATTTCTTCATCAGTTTCCACCCATGTCCATCCCTTTGTTTCATCGAACGTCACATCTCTACTAACACACAACGAACCAGAGTTGGGATCGTACAAACGATACCTCTTTGTCCCTGGTTCCTTACCAATATATATAACTACCTTGCTTCGATTATCTAATTTAGTAGTGTGAACTGACGGTACTTTCATGAAAGCAAGACAACCAAAAACTTTAAGGTAGCCAAGGTCTGGTTTATTACTTGTCCAAGCCTCGTAAGGAGTTCTCCCACGCAGTATCTTTGTTGGCACACGATTCAGGACATACACAGAGTGTCTCACTGCTTCACCCCACAACTTCAAAGGTAGCTTCATTCCCGTCAATATACTTCTAGCCATAGCAACCACAGTGCGGTTCCTTCTCTCTACCACCCCGTTTTGCTGTGGGGTGTAGGGAGTAGTATAATGTCTTGTTATCCCATTTGCAGAGCAGTAGCTGTTAAATTCATTTGAACAAAATTCTCCCCCCCTATCTGTGCGAAGTACTTTCACTGTTTCTTCCCTTTCATTTTCAACGACTGCCCTGAATTTCTTAAAGGCTTCAAACGCTTCATTTTTCGACTTTAACATGTATACCCACATCTTTCGGCTGAAATCATCGACGAGAAGTACAAAATACCTGTTCCCTGCACAAGTTTCCGGTGTAATGGGTCCACAAATGTCCCCATGTATGAGTTCCAACACCTTCTTTGCTGCAAAATCCGTCTGATGTGGGAAAGGCTTCCTGGCTTGTTTAGACATCAGGCATCCCTCGCATATACCTTTTGGTTGCACCAGCCGTGGTATGCCATAAACCATCTCCTCTCTTGACATCATATTCATGGCCTGGAAATTGACGTGTCCCAAACGTTGATGCCAAAGCCAAGAGTCCTCCTCCACCTTAGTACTTAGGCACATACCAGCTTTATCCTCGAGCAACACCTTGTACAACCGATTCGCGGACCTTTGCACTTTCATTAACAGCCTCCCCTTAACATCATAAACCCATAAGTATTCGCCGTGAATAACCACTCTATTTCCTTCCTCCGAGAGTTGCCCCAAACTGATGATATTGCTGCAAAGAGATGGTATGTAGTAGACCTCGCGTAACACCTGCTTTTCTCCATTCTTGCATTCAAAAGCAACTAACCCCTTGCCTTTTATATGAACAACAGATCCATCTCCAAACTTCACACGCCCAGTTACTCCCTCATCAAGCTCATAAAACTTTGAACGTAACCCAGTCATGTGGTTACTTGCTCCGTTATCTAAGTACCAAAGATTAGATTCACCTTTCTTCTCGGTTTCTGACTTTAGCTGTGGTGTTATGCTTCCTTCATTTAACAACGCTATGTCCTTCTCTTCCTCTCCGCATTCAGTTAACAGCAGTGCAGGTTCGTCTCCCTCAACATGTGTTAAGTTGACCTCCGATTTCTGATCAGATTTCTGGTCCTTGTCTCGACGTGGTTTTCTACACTCATAGGCAAAGTGCCCAAGAATGTTACAATTGAAACACCTCATCTGGCTACGATCTCTCCCACCACGAACGCCACTACCTGATGCACGTCTGGATTTCTGATCACTGCTTCCCTTGCTTGCCCGCTTTGCCCATTCTTCACGAGTTAGCATTAATTTCCCATCAGGTGACTCACTCTTTAGCCACTCCTCTTCAGTCATCAACAGTTTTCCTCCTTTTTCTTCAGGGACGCTTCTTATCCTCTCATCGTGAGCCTTCAGGCGCCCTATGATGTCCTCAACAGTCATCTCGTCCATCTTTCCAAACTGCTCAATCGTGCTTGCTATAGGCACATACTTTGCAGGAACAGCTCTCAGCAATTTCTTGACCACACTAGTCTCATCCACAGTTTCTCCCAACACCCTAATGTTGGTTACTATCCCATATAATCTGATACAGAAATCATCCAAAGATTCTGTCTCCGCCATGGATAGTGAATCCAATTCAGTTCTCAAAGTTTGCACTTTGGCTTCCTTTACTCTGTCAGCACCAACACTCATGGTTTTGATGGCTTCCCAAGACTCTTTGGCGCTTTTCTTCTCAGCCACAATCAAGAGTATGTCTTCAGGTAACCCTTGATATAATGCTGCAAGTGCTATCTTGTTGATTCGTGGATCCACCTTTCCACCTTTCTCCTTAGAATCATCTGCTTCAATTGCCCCCCATACTCCCTGTGCATCCATATACGCTTTCATCTTTACCGACCAAGCCGTATAATTTGTCCGAGTCAACATCGGGTAACTGAGCCCTAGCGATCCTTCTTTGTTCTTTGTCGTCTCCATGTTCGTAGGTCTGGAGGTGGACATATGAATTGTTGATAGCAGCTCTGATACCAAATGTAGGCTAAACAAGAATAAAACAAGGCAATACTACACAAGTGTTTGTTCTGAAACGAGAGAAAAACAAATGCATTCAGACTTCTTAACCAATACAGAATGGAAATACAGAAAATAAGTACTAGAACTTGCCAAGATCGTGGCAAGAAAATAGCTACCACTCCTGGTAACTACCCACTACTCACTACTAATTCAAAAACAGACTCCTACAAATACTCTACTACTGCATGACCAAGTCATGTGACACTTAACAAATTACATAATTAAATTATTAGATAAATATGTTTAGATTAATATCTAACAATTAATTGGGGCTCCAATTAATTGGTCCCTTCATTACTTTTCTTCACTCTCCAGTTAATTCATTTTGCCTTTTTATCACTTTTCTATTTTAATTAGGGCTTCAGTTAGGGCTTTCCGATCGGGATTTGAGTTAGGGCTTCGTTTGGGACTTTCAATCCATGGTAAAATTGGGGTTTTACATCTACATCTCCATGCATATGTGTAGTTGTATATGGGTGTCGAATATATGGACATTTTAATGTTTGTGCATATATGTATTTTTAGTTTGGTTTATGTGTATTTGTTTGCATTCTGTTTTTATGTTTATGTGTATTTGTTTGTATTTTTAGAAAGGCAGCGAGGGACTGATGGTGCAAAGAGCTGAAAGGAATGGTTTCAAAGCCATCATTCTCCCTGTTGACACTCCTAAACTTGGTCGACGAGAAGCAGACATTAAGAATAAGTCATATTTCAATTTCCATCTTTTATCTTATTCTCAAAGATGTAACATCCACTACGTCAAAAAAGGGCTTTAGTCACACTTTTAAACAGTAATCCCCGCCACACTTTCTTTAAAAAGCGTAACTAAATATAAATCTCCTGTGTTTTGGTTACACATTTAATATTTGTGTAACTAATATTACAAACTTTTATACCTTTAGTCACTCTTCACAAATATAGTAACAAATAATGGCCATGTTAATAATTACTGTAACCAAAAAAATGCCAACTGCTACGCTTTTCCTTTTCAGGGACATCTTATAGCTACATTTGTCGAAAAAAATGTGACTATTTTTTGCCACACAAAATAATAGTGACCAAATATATATAAATACCATTCAGGAAAATAATGCGTCACTAAAAGCTAAAAGATATAGCCACTAGTATTGTTTTATGTGACAAAAGAGTCGGGTTTAGTGTAGCCAAATATTGTTTTATGGTCAAAGTTTTGTAGAAAATCGGTAGCGTAACATTTGTAATGGCCACAGTTACTATATTTATGTGTGACAAAAGATAATACCAACTGGACAAGTTTTGTTTGTATATCTTAACAAACCTGACATATCAAATTGCTAAACCAAACGCAAATTACTAAACATCCGAATCAAACACCATAATACCAAATCTTGATATATCAACCATAATAATTCAAATATACACTAGAAAATCATCCAACAAACTTACAAGATAATTATCCAACATACAATCCAACCATTAACTTACATATTTTTCACTACATAAAAAACAAAGAAAATGATGACAACAGTGCTTCCGGAAGAAAAAGCCCGGGAAGTACCTAGAAAAATTACAAAACAAAAATGAATGAATTTAACATGGAAGTATATTGCAATTTTGAATCAAAATATTAACATGCACTTACCTGGATGCTTGGAAATTATATTCATGCAGGTATTAATGTTCAGGTTCACCAATTAGGGACAATTTATATAGCAATCTATTATCATTTTTTTCCACAAAAACAAGGTAAGTTTCCGTAGGTTGACAAGTGCAATGAGGAACTCGCTCGTATCATCGGAAAACACTGTGTCATTCATTGTGAGAGTTAATAAAGCTGGAAAATCCCAAAATTTAGGAGGCAGTTTGCAACTTGACAGATGCAGAGTTGTTAAAGCAGGCACACTAAGAGATGTTGGCAAGTTGAAACAATCAAGAAAAAGGGTTTCCAGAGAACGAAAATAGATCAATTACGATTCAGGTAATGTGTAGGTTATACTACCAAGCTGTTTCAAGTGTAGAATTTTTAAAGAAGGTAAATGTTATAAATTATATCATTTTGCCAACTACTAATTCTATCTTCTCCCTTCATCACTATTAGCCATAACTCGATCAGCCATGGTTTGGACGTTCCCCTAGACATCCTATTTTCCCAGACTTTTTTATATTTCCAAAATTGTGCAAATTTATTTATTTGGAGAATAAGGATCACAACTAGGGGTGAGTATTCGGTTTTAACCGAACCGAATTTTAATTCGGTTAATCGAAACCGAAATTCCATAAAAATCACAACCGAAAACCGAACCGAATTAAATTCGGTTTTTAACCGAACCGAAATAAATATTTCGGTTATTACTGAAAACCGAAATTTTAAAAGAGTTCAAAAAAACTGATCCTAAACAAATTCTTTTAGCTGTCAACAAATTTAGCTCGGGTTGCTTTCGATTTGCTTGGGTTTCTTTCAATTTATTCTACTAATCCTAAACCTTTGCTGCAGATTTCTTGCAACCGGGCAGCAAGCTCTGATTCTAGTTAATTTCTTTCTACTAACCTTTGTTAATAATTCTTATAATATTTAGTTAATATAGGAGCTTATTTTAACTGTGAGCAGTAAGCTCAATAGTTAATATAGTAGTACTATAGTACTAGTACCACCAAGCTCTGAATCTAGCTTCCAGCCAAAGCAATAAATAATATATCTATACAGTCATACAGATGCATTGTAGTGACAGGAACAGTGAAATTATGGATATATTAAGACAGGTACAAGTGGAACATGGAGTACAAGACTACAAGCACAGAATGTTTATCTCTTGTCTTTCTTCTGCTAAAAACACAAGCAGAAGGCATAATTGACAGTAGTTGCCGGTGCCACTAGCAAACCCAGTGACATACTAAACTTTTGTTATATAAAAAAATTCGGTTATTATTCTGATTATTCGGTTAACCGTGCTTAAAAAACCGAAATTCATATTGGAGGATAAATTAAGTATTCTATGATAAAACTTAAAACTGGATAAGGATAGAAGAGGATAATGTAAACTGTAAAACTCGATAAGTATTCTACGATAATGCATATTGGAGCTAAGGCGGAAAATTATAATGTTATTGAAATAGATACCTGTGAATTAGATCTAGGGCAGGCCCGAAATCTTCTTTTGAAGATGACATTAGTCCTCGTAACACCCTTTAAGTCCAGGACAAAAAAAAATTGTAGAACATATTAATAAGAGATTAGTAATATAAAAACATAGATTGGTAATATAAGGAAACCGATGATAAAAGACACATTACCCTTGCAATATTTTCTAGCATAGGTACATCGACTGATTTAAAACCAAAACCAGATCTCTATGGAACGAACTTGATTTCTATCTGTATTACTTGTGACCACGTACACTTGCGTGATTTTGTGTTAACAAAGGATAATGCCAGGACTCCCTCCTTCCCAACTACTAAGTTAGAGATTTATATTTGTAGGGGATATTTCATCTGATCATGTTTGGAGTGGCTTCTCATTGTAACTATTCAAGATCGATGAAAGTTTCTTTGAATGTACTTGGGTTTGACTTGAAGGTGGCCACTTGTTGTTGATGTTATGGGGATGAATAATATCACTAACTTTTATGAGTTGGTTCAGAATGGAAGAATTATGAACACAGAAACTAATTTCGTCTGTGGGGATGGCAGAAAAACATGGCTGGTATGATGGGATCAGTTAGGTCCTATAAGATTCGTAATTTTAATTACCAATATGTTACTCCTAAAATTTTAATTCGTAAACCGAAACAGATCAATATCCGAACGAAACGGATTCCTAGGATGCTTGCTATTTTTCATTGCACGCGGCTTTTTCGAGTATTATACATTCAAAACTTGTTTTCTTACTTAGAACTTTAAAAAAAGATGAATACTCGCGCGGTTGATTATTTAATCATGGAGGGAAACTCAAATCACGAATCATGGAGGGAAACGCAAATCACGGATTAAAGTAAGAAGATCCATTAGATTGCAATATCGGAAATTTGGACCGACAAATGATTAAGAACAAAGATAGAAATTTCAAATTATTTCTCAATATTTGGCAAATCTAATCCGTGGGCACACATGTTAGCCCACATGTACGTAAGAAGGATTCATGCGTAATAACTTGATGGATATACATGCGGAAAACTTTTTCGGAATTTGTTGGGGAAATAAAGCTTTGCAGACAAGGACTTTCTAGGGAACTGCTGCAAAATCTCTGCGTAAGCTTGTTTCTCTGCGTAAGATTTATTGTCGAAGTAAACTGCCATCACCTTGAGCGAAGGGGAAGAAGTAAGCAAAAGATTTATGAAATCGAGAACTTTTTGGTCAAACACCACACCTATAATTACCACAGTGTGTAGTTGGTGTAGTAACACGTCCTTCCAGCGATGCAATTCCTCCTTACTTTGTCCAACTGTTCGATTCAAGCTCTTTACTCCAGGTTCCTACACACGGAACATATTAAACTTCTTAGTACTTTCAAACATCCAGAATAAATTTATGCGTTAAAAATTTCTGTTTCTATTTCTAACCAGTACAATCGAAAGAATCTGCAGGTTGGGCAAACATCTAATCAAGCTGAGAGAATTTGAAATTTGACACGAGTTAAGAAATCCAAGGTGATATAATTTCAGGTTTCCTATTTGTGATGCATGTCCCTTCAACATCGAATGAAAAGGTCCCAAAACCTACACATGCATAAAAAAGTAATATATTAAATTGTGAGACACTCCTGATTCTGAGAATGTAATCCATACTTATTCCTAAATATTATCTAATTAAATGTAAAATCCATAAGTTAGATTGGTTAAACTCTGTTTTTACCTCCACAGTGTAACCACTAAGATGAAGTTTACTGATGGTAGGTGTATTGCCATGTTAGGAATAATTCATAAGTTGTGATGTTAAGAATAGAATTTACACATTATACTTCTTGTAATCCTGATCTTATAAAGGATTTAGAACTATATATAGGATTTATGTGTAAGACAGTTATCTGTACAGTTTAGTCAGAAATGAACAGTGTATCAGAGACTACATGTTAGGAACAAAGAGCAAATCCTGATGACGGTCTAATACTGATGATGATCAGATATTGATGCAAGATGAAATCCTGATATCAGTCGTGTTACTGATGATGTCATTCTGGATGCTACAGAAACTGGCAAGTGCTATAAAACAGGATCTTTGTTTGAAGAACAAGCAAGAAGATATTATGAAGGAATATTGATGGAAACTATCGACTAGAAGGCAGAAAATTGTCATGTATAGATTATATCTTTCTGTTATTAGTTGGTAGGTAGCATTATAAATACTCTCTCAATATCATTGTAAAGAGCGTGTGTTGTGAGTTCGTGTGCGTAGCTCTGTATAAGGTTTGTATTCGAGAATTCGAAACAAACAGAGAGAGAGATTTGTATTATCAGCAGCTGCTAAAGGTATTGTACACCTTTGGTAGAGTTTGTATTTGATCTTATTAATACAAGCAGAGTTTGATACATTCGTTTATTCTTGTTCATATAATCAAGCAAAAATCAGACACGATTATGTAACTTGTATTCAACCCCCCCTTCTACAAGTTATTCGAGTTAACAATTGGTATCAGAGCGGGTTGATTTCGAATAATCATAAAGATCTGCAATCATGTCTGGTTACAAGGATGGGAATACTAAGATTCCTATGCTCAAGAGAAACGAATATACTCTATGGGAAGTAAAGATGTTGCATCATCTGGAAGCAACAGATCCTGATTATCTTGACAGAATCAGAGATGGACCTTTTGTTCCAACAAAGGTCGTTGGACAAGCAACTGTTGATGGTGTGGTTGTTCCAGAACATACAGCAGAGAAGCCAAAATCTGAATGGTCAGATAAAGACAAGGAGAATGTTCTTAAAGATGCTAAAGTGAGAAACATATTATTCAACCGTCTTGATTCTGTTCTCACTAATTATGTTCTCTCTTGTAAAACTGATAAGGATATATGGGACAATCTTAAGGTTCACTGTGAAGGAACTAAGCCTGTCAGGAAGAATATGAGGACATTACTTATACAACAGTATGAGTACTTTGAATCCAAGTCTGGTGAGTCACTTACTGATACCTTTGATAGGTTTACAAAACTCATCAATGAGATGGCCATGCATGGTAAATATTATGACTTGGAGGATATGAATACAAAGTTCATGAAAGCTTTGCCTGATTTCTACAATGAGAAGATTTCTGCGATTGAGGAAGCTAATGATCTGGATGAGATTTCATTAGAGGCAGTATATGGAAAATTGAGAGCTTATGAACTTGACAAGCAGCAGAAGAAGAGCAGGAGTAAAGGAAAGATGAAGACTATTGCACTTACTGCTCAATCTGAAGTAAAGAAGCTTCCTGAAGAACAGCATGAAGAGATTGCTGTAAAGAATTCAAGGAAGAAGAAAAGCAAAGAAAGTTCTGAGTCAGAGACTACTAATATGGACTCTGACAACAATGATTCTGAATCTGAGATGCAGGAACTCTTTGCTATGTTTGCTAAAGCTTTCAAGAAAGGTAGATTCAACAGGAGAAGATTTAGCAAAGAACCTTTTCAAAAGAAGGAGGAGAAGAAGAGTGACAAAGGCAAAAGTACAATTGTCAAGCTTGATAAGGCCAAGATCAAGTGCTTTAACTGCAACGAGCTTGGACACTTTGCTAGTGAGTGTAAGAAGCCTAGGAATTCAGGAAAGGGTAATGCACTTATGGTCACACAGAAGGATTGGGCTGATTCCAGTGATTCTGAAGATGAATTGGATTATGACAACATTGCATTGATGGCAAATGGTTCAGACAAACCTGGATCTCCAAAGAAAACTTCTCCATCCTCTGTTAAGGTATCACTTCACTCTCTTGATTCATTTGATATCTTAAATTCTGATGAAATTAGATCTATTCATGCTGAGTTTAAGAATCTTATGACTAATTTTAGAATTCTTACTTGTGAAAGAGATGAACTTAAGGCTAAGAATGATAAATTAGTTGATAGAAATAATTTTCTTGAATCTGAATTAATTCAAATGGAAGAATACAGGTTAAGTTCTGATAAAGCTAAGCATGATTATAGTGTTATTCTTGAGGTTTATGACAATGTCAGAAAAGAACTAGAAGAAGAGAGAGATGTGATTAAGACGATTAACAATTCAAGTAAAAAGACTATAGAAATCTTTGAAAGTGGAATTCGTGGTAAGGTTAATGGTTTAGGTTTTGATAAGGCTAGACAAGAAGAAAAAGTAGCTATTGTCAATGATGATAGTAAGGTAGAAGCTAACACATCTAAATCTGAAGGTAAGAAAATTGTTTCTGAACCTAATCATGTTAAATTTGTTGATTCAAAAGGTACCCCTGTTGTACACAAAAGGATTAACAATAGTAACTCAGATGAGAAAGTGTTAGAGAAACCTAAGAATGTAAACATAGGTTTTTTGTCTAAGTCTCAGTTGAAACAGAGATTAGATGGTCTTTCAGAGTCTAGCAAGATCAAACGAAATAGGAATGGAAAAGAAGGTATTAACAAAGAGAATAATTACAAGAATGTACCTGATGCACCTAGGAAAAAATGCTATAAGTGTGGAAATCATAATCATTTGGCCCTAGACTGCAATCAAAAACCTTCTTGGAAAACTGAGTCCAGATTCCCCAAGACTCAGACAATTCAATACCAACCACAAAAAGCTTGTTATCATTGTGGTAGTTTACTTCATTCCATTTACATGTGTAGAGAATATTATGACTATTATTCCTTGAAATCTGAAACTCTTAGTCACAAACAGTTTGTGAAATTAGAGTCTAAAGTTGACTCTACAACAGGTAAAGTAAAAACAAAATTCTCAAAGCCTGTTGTTCCTAAATCTAGTAAGAAAGGATCCAATCAAAGTTGGGTCCTAAAAAATTCTAACTAGTTACTTTTTGTTTGCAGGGCACAGGAAAGAAGCATTCAATTATCTTGGATAGTGGATGCTCTGGACATATGACTGGAAAAAAGTCCCTGCTTACAAAGTTTGAGAGGAAAGCTGGCCCAGTAATATCTTTTGGAGATGGCAACAAAGGAGAAACTCTGGGATATGGCTCAATTGTTTTGGGGAATGTCATCATAGAAAATGTAGCACTGGTTGAAGGCTTGAAACATACTCTTTTAAGAATAAGTCAACTGGGTGATAAAGGTTATAAATCAATCTTTGACAGAGAAGGATGCAAAATCTTGAATATGTAGAATGGAGACATTGTTCTAACTGGTCAAAGACATGGTAACATATATGAAGCCAGCTTAAGTGATACATCTAAAGAAATTGTTAGATGTCTCTATAGCAAAGCAACAAGTGATGAAAGCTGGAATTGGCACAAGAAGCTCTCACATCTTAACTTCAAGAAGCTTAATCAACTTGTTAAGCACAATTTGGTGAGAGGCCTACCTCAAGCAAATTTTGTGCAAGATGGACTTTGTGATGCATGTCAGCTTGGAAAGCAAAGAAGAACCACTTTCAAGAGCAAGACTGAAAATTCAATTACTGAACCATTTCACATGCTACATCTTGATCTGTTTGGTCCAGTAAACATTATGTCTATCAGCAAGAAAATATATGCTATAGTTATAGTGGATGATTTCACATGGTTCACATGGGTGTTCTTTCTACACAAGAAGGATGAAGCTCCTCAGCAAATCATTGAACTTATCAAGAATATTCATAATAACTCTGAGTACAAAGTCAAAGTACTTAGAAGTGACAATGGTACAGAATTCAAGAATTCTACAATGGAGGAGTTTTGTGCAGACAAAGGAATCACTCAACAGTTTGTATCCATGTAGTGAGCTTTAAGTCAACCAACCCTTCACAAGCGAACAACGGAATTTCGTAGGCATTTTTTTCCGAAAATAAGATCTCTAAGACCCTAATTAATTATTTTATTCAGAAAGCGCTCAAGCCACCGAGAGACAGCACACTGATCAAGTTTTGGAGGAATATAGAGATTAAAGCTTAATAAAGGTCCAGTGTGAACTGATGAAATTGTTTCAATGGCCCTCGAAAAAGCAGAATGATGTATGTCTTTGTCTTTATTAGAAGTGAGTTGTGAAAAAAATAACTTATCGAGAACTAAGTTGTTTTTCATTCCCCATAAAAACCTCCATTGTTTTGACAGAACACTTGTTCTTGCTGCATCGTGAGCTGACAAACGCTCCAAGATGCAGCCTATTAGCTCTTGTGGCAAGTTGCTGATCTTATCTGATCTTTCATCAAGTTGCAATATTTTAGAATCATCAGTTCCCTCCCTACGTACTCCATCACCAACAAACACTAACCTTTTGCTATCAAGTCTCCTTTTAGCACTTGTTGTGCCGTCTTCTATAGCATAAGATTGCCTCTCTGGGACATCGTCGGCCATCGCTAAATTTAATACCTAAGTGATCATAATAGCAACTCAAATAAAGATCGATCCAAAGCATAAAAAAAACATATGTGCGTGAGTACTCATTATATTGAACTGAAATCTCATAGGGTTTAGACAACTAACAGTTATATATATTAATCGATATTCACATTCGAAACGAATATGTACATTGTTGTGGAATAAAAACTAGGTTATGAATAAGACGGCTAGGGTTTGTACGCAAAGGGTGGTTGAGCTTCAAGCTTTAATGGCTGTTCTTGCGTTTCGAGACTGAACGGTCCTCACAAGATGCCTACGTATCTCTGTATTGTTAGAGAATCAAGCCAACGTAGTTCTAGGTGATGGTGCCCTCGAGGCTATGGAGGCGAGAGCTCACCTAGGACGCAGTGGCTTGTATGTCCTTATTCGAGGATTGAGCCAAAACGTAGTTCTGAATGAGGGGTTAGACCCTGTTTATATAGGCTGAGAAGCCTTGTATTTAGAGAAGCTTTAGGAGACTTGGTGGACAAGTCTCCTGATTGATAGTTGATAAGGATTTCATATCCTGGATTGTAGGAATTAGTTTCCTTGTGTGTCTTGGTGACTTGAAGACCAATTTTTGGGGATGTTTGTCCTCTCTAGATAATATTTCGTCAGCTGATTTTTAGGCTGATTAATGACCCACGAATTTTATCATTTAATTAGGGTTTCGGGCCTTATTAATAAGCTTTAACCTTGGACCAATCTAGGTTTATTTAATGCCACATTAAATGTGTCTTTAGGGCTTATTTTCAGCCCATGTCATACATGAACTTATCAAACGATTACAGCAGAAGCCGGGTATGAGTAATCAAACAATTAACCTACCACGTACAAATCAACAAAGTAAAAGAATTCTCGATATTACCAGCTGCTCAATTCAAGAATAAAAATATTCGCCACAAGAGATATCTCAAGTAAACATTATAGTCCGTATATATAAAATAAGGCTTACCAAAAATTTAGATGCGTACGTGTATGTGAGGATATTGTTTTTGAACAATGTATGATCCTTGGCTCTAATTATAAGAAAAAAATAGAATACTGCAAGTTACCCTAAATTTAATTACAATTCGTGGATGCCATGCCAGTATTTTTGGAAAATATTTGAAATTTTTTTGGAATACCTTTTTTTTTTTGAGTAAATGAGATAATTCAATAACAAAAAGCCATACGGCATCTACATAAACAGTCGAGTCGAACAAACAAAACACAGAAACAATCACGGATTAATCCATTCTTCTTGGAGTCACGTGATTTGTTGAAGATGATATTTACACATACTTCACCACTGCCGAAACCAGTTTGAGCTATCGACCGAGAATGCAAATCCCTAACAACTTTCATCACTAAATCAATCACCATACTCACACAAACGGTGAGAAAAACAAAACTCACACAAACGGTGAGAACAACAAAACTCACACAAACGGTGAGAAAATCCAAACGGAGAGAAAACAACAAAACCAAACTTACAACTTCAAAAATTAAATACTAAATAAAGCCTAGACAATCCTAGATCTGGGGAACAAATCGCAAGAACAAGATAACTCGGACCAATTTCAAGAACAAAATCCCTGTGAAGAACGAGAAATCCGGAGCTCCGTAGATTTGAGATCTAAGAAATTTAAGCCAATCAAAAAGGTTTTGAAACCTTAGATCCGAAAATACAAACTAAAAACGATACTTTAAAGCAAGATTTATTGAAAGGGGAAGAAAAAGCAAAGAAAATGAAAGATTTTGGGGCTTTCCACCGGTGGAGCTCCGGTGGAAGCCCCGGCGGCTGCTAAAACAAAGAAGAGGAGCGGCGGCTCTGAGAGAGAGAGAAAGGGAAAAGAGAGAGGCTTTGTTTTTTTAGTTCCTCCTTCTACCCATATATATTTACTCCTATACAATATCTCTCCTATAATCCTATACAATATTTGAATTTACTTAATATAATGGCTGATTTTGGAAGAAGACTCCGGACCTGTAAAAGCTACGCTGGTAGCCTCAAGCGCCCCTGCTCTGTTTATTGCGTACTCTTTTTTAAGAAAAGAATAAATTAAATAACGTAAAAGAATTATTGCAAATTGCTGTCGATCTCTCTCCGCTAAGTTAGGGATGTTACCGGTTTGGTTCCGTTTAGGAGTCAAACTGGAACATAAAATAGTATTTCCATAAAACGTTGTAGACTCGGATATTATAATAAAAAATGTTAAAAATAATTCATAATTAAAATATATAAATATATAATTCCTAAATTTTAGACCAATAATATTATATTAAGAGTTTTCCTTATTTACAGTTTCACCCTAGCTCGTTAACCATAATTAGTTAACACTGCTATTTTAAATACATTAATAATTTTATTTAACATATCCATAAATACATATTTTTTAAATCATAAAAATATTTACTAAAAAATCACAATTTTAATTTGAAATCAATCGTGATATTCTATTACATATTTTAAATTAAATTTCATAATTAATCATTCATTAATTAATCACTCTTTTAATATAAAGTCAATCACAATCATATCATCATACATTTTTTTTGACAATAAAATGCTTATACAATTAAAATTGATGGTCATGGTGATGCCTTAATATCGATCGATCAAGTGTTTCTTCATCAACACAAAGTGATTGTGTTGCAATTAAAAAAAAAATTAGGCATAAACTATGTCATTATTGCGAAAGTATTACTATGTTCACCAATCAGATCTCTATTTGCATAATGCAAAAGTACGATATCAGTTCGCAATCCCCAATTATTAAACTAATTGTGCTTCGGATTTCAATTTTTTTTTTTAAATAAGTTTGTCAAAAAAAAACAAAAAAATTGGATAAAATTCATACCTTCAAATATCCGATCTTTTTAAAAGCTCAAAATATATTTAATCATAATTTTTTAATAAAATTAATTAATTAATTTATGTAAGTTAACACTGCAAAATCTGATTTGAATCAGATTTTTAATAAATTAGATAAAATCCATATCCTCACGTACTCAATTTTTTCAAAGGCTCAAAAATATATATATTTATAATTTGTTAATGAAATTAATAATAAAAGCATATATAAAGCAACACTACTTATATTTTAATTACTTTAATTATTAAATACTAGCTTATAACCCTACAACGAACGGTTCCTTTTTTTAATATTTATAATTATATTATCTTTTTTATATTTATATGTTATTAATTTACATATCATATTGTTTTTAAAAAATTGATATATATATGATTTTACACGTTCAAATCAATATTTATGCTCTATCTTAAATTCTTAAAATTTGATTTAGACGATTTTACAACCCATATGAAATTAACAAAATAATTATTAATTTAGTGATGGTTTAACAGTTATTTTCCAATTGGTTAAAAAACAATTATTTTCCAATTAAAACTACGCAGAAACAAAAGAGATAAGAAATTGATGATTTTCACGTTGAAAAATCTATTTGATTTATAAAATCTACTTATATTTCGTTTCTTCTTATTATTTAAAGATAGTTAAACTAACAACCAAATACAGTTTTAATAATAAGTGTAATATTGATTTTGTCCAAAACTTTGATAGTTAATAGTCTGGTTTTTAATACGACAAAATAAATAACAACTGTTAGATTATAAAATAAATAGATGAAAAACGTTGGATTTAGCATAAAAAATATATTATCTTTTAACATGTCAACTAAAAAGTGTATTTATATTAAAATATGAAAAAGTGCATGTCAATGATTTAAATTGTATATAATTTGGTTTTTTACATTGAATAGAATTATCAATATAGGTCTTCTACACTGAATATGATTAATGTAAAAATTCGTAATTATATTTTCTCTTGAGATTCTTAGTGTTTCCATTTTGATAATAATTGTTAAATCATCAATAATTAAAGATAATTTTATGAGATGTGCGTGGGTTATAAAATCATCAAAATCTGATTTCTAGATCTCGAGATTGAGCCCAAATAGTAAATATGAACTTTTTTTTAAAATTAATAAAAAATTTAATAGTATTCTTTTTTAATTATATCCTTTTCATAATTTCCTTTTTAAATTCAATTCTAATCCAACCTTTGTTTAATTATATCCATTTTAGATTATAATTTTTGTTTTTAATATGATATAATCTTGATCATCTATTTTTAAAAATATTAAATTCGACGGTTGAGATTATTTTGGTAGTACAGTGACCAAAATTATGGATAAAATCCTCTTTACGCTTATTATATACTAGCTTATAGCCCGTGCAAAGCACGGGTTATTTTTAATATTTTATAATTTATTTATAATATAATATAATATTATAAATATTGATTTTAATATGTTATTAAAAGAATTCAAACCTTACATATTTGTATATAATAATTTTTAGTATTAAATATAAATTAATATGTTGTTGGCGGGAATCGAACCTTGGACATTCTGCATATAACAACTTTTAGTATTTTAGTATTGTTAAATCTAACGGTCATGATCAATTTGAGTTGCTGATCTAACGGTGATAAGTGAGGGATAACAAAAAATGGGGATAACCAAAAATAGGGGGTAACCAACTACAAATTATACCCTCTTTTGCTTATTATAATATATATATACTAGCTTATAGCCCGTGCAAAGCACGGGTTACTTTTAATTTTTTATAATTTATTTATAATATAATGTAATATTATAAATATTAATTTAAATATGTTATTGATTCAAACCTTACATCTTTATATATAATAATTTTTAGTATTAAATATAAATTAATATATAATAATTTTTAGTATTAAATACTCCCTCTGTCCCATAAATATTGTCTTAAATTGACTTTTCAAAGTCAAAATTTTCTAACTTTGACTAACAATTTAAAAATATTCGTTTGTGATTTTACAAAATTTTAAATTGCTTCGTAAAATAGAGTACTCAAATTTTATTATAATATTTTTTAGAAAAATAAATATTATTATACAATATGTTTAATATGTTGGTCAAAATTGATAAATTTGACTTTGAAAATTCAACTTAAGACAATATTTATGGGACGGAGGGAGTATAAATTAATATGTTATTGGCGGGAATCGAACCTTGAACCTCTGCATATAATAACTTTTAGTGTTGTTATATCTAACGGTCATGATCTAATCTAACGGTGATAAATGAGGGATAACCAAAAATGGGGATAACCAAAAAAGGGGTAACCAACTACAAATTATACCCCTTTTTGCTTATTATAATATACTAGCCTATAACCCGTGCGTGCGATGCACGTTGCTTGTAAATTTTTTAATTATATTTTAGTATTAAAGTTTTAAGTTGTATATATATTTTTATTAATAAAATAATTTATAACTTTATAATCCCATGTATATAAATATTATTAAATTTATTTATTTTGAATTATTATAGTTGTATTTTGAATTATTATATTTGTGTATGTGGTGAATATTAATATTAATACATATAATTTAGGCATGTGTGTTTTTTTTTGAATTTTATTAATAATAGAGATTTAACCAAACCAAAGAGTGACCAAAAAAATAGTACAAAAAAAGAGTGACCAAAAAAAGAGTACCAAACCAAATATACCCTGTTTTGCTTATATTTTGAATTATTATAGTTGTATTTTGAATTATTATATTTGTGTATGTGGGGCATATTAATATTAATACACATTATTTAGGCTATGTGTGTTTTTTTTTAATTTTATTAATAATAGAAATTTAACCAAACCAAAGAGTGAATTATTTTATGTGGATGCCATGCCAGTATTTTTAGAAAAGGTTTGAAATTTTTTTGGATTACATAACATCCTTATTGAATTATTTTATAACCGATGAGAACTAGCTTCTAAATTTTAGACCAATTAATCATCTTAATATTATATTAAGAATTTTCCTTATTTACATTCTCACCATACCTTATTAATCATGGTTAGTTAACGCTCTAATTTAAATACAATAGTGATTTTTTTTTTTGCTAATTTACAATAGTGATTTTATTTAATGTTAAATAAAATACATATTACTAATTTACAATAGTGATTTTATGTTAACATATTCATAAATACATATTTTTTAAATCAAAAAAATTACTAAAAAATTACTAATTTAATTTTAAATTAATCACGCTATATACTATAATATATTTTAAATTAAATTTCATAACTACTCATCACTAATCAATCACTCTTTTAATATAAAATCAATCAGAACTATATTATCATACATTACAAATTGATTTTCATAATATATATTATACAATTAGAACCAATTTTAAACCATTTTCATAAAATCGGATTTGAAATCAGATTTTAAACAAATTGGAAAAAATTCATACCTTCAAATGAACTCGATTTTTTTAGCTCAAAAATATATTTATTCATAATTTATTGATAAAATTAATTAATAAATGCATATAAGTCAAACCTTCATAAATTTTAATTATTTAAATCATTAAAATTATGCTAGAAGAGTATTATTATTGGTTGGTGAAGAAATTGCCAATCAAAAAATAAAATTATTTTAGAGACAGTCATAGTTCACTTCTAAATTTTCAATCAATCAATCATATACAAAATGTTTATTATTGACCATGCTTATTCTAATTTACTAATCAAAGTTAAATTAAATTTAAATTAATTAATATCTCAATTTAATAAATTCGTATATCACATGTTTTTTAATTTTAAAAAGTCACTACTAACTGTAAATAATATTTTCGATAAATCCACATAACAGTAAATTTCATATATTTATATATATTTTAATTAAGAATTGTTTTTAATATTCTTTATTATAATATCCGAATCTACAACGCATTATGAAAAATACTATTTTATGTTTCAGTTTGACTCCTAAACGGAACCCAACCGGTATCTTCCCTAACTTAGCGGAGAGAGATCGATAGCAATTTGCAATAATTCTTTTATGGCCTGTTTGGATACAAGCATTTCATTTGAAATGCTGGATTTGGATTAAATGCATTTTATTCCGATTATTCGGTTAACCGTGCTTAAAAAACCGAAAATGCATATTGGAGGAATATTTTTAAAAAAATCGAATCCTTAAACCTTGACGAAACCCTGTTTAGGGGTTCCGGTCAAAATACTAGTTGACCGTTGAATTACCCAATCAAATAAAGTTTTTTTCCAGAAATTTTGGGAATAACATAAAAATGATGGATCTTGATGCCCGTAAGGTTGGTCTTCGAGAAATGTTTTTAAAAAAATTGAAACCTTAAACCAAATTATTTAAAAAATTACTTTATTGGCAAAAACAATAAAAAAAAGGGTAGAAGATTGTTTAACTATTATATATAATCTAAAATATACTGCAAATTTTTAATTTATACTTTGTATAAATATATGTGATATTTGTTTTATTTTTATATTATAGATATGTAATTAAAAATTAAGATATTACATTTCCCGAGATGAAAAATGGGGCGGTCTTTTTCCCCCCAAATGAAAACTACAACTTTTCATTTCCCCCCAATATACACGCAGTTTTCCCCCCTTTCCACTTGAACGAAATTATTACGAGCTTAATTTCCCCAAACGAAAATTACCTACTCTCTCTCTGTTGTCTTACATCTCTACTCTTTCTCGATCTCAATTCTCAACTCGAAGGAAGCTGGAAGAACTCTCTATTTATCAAAAAAACCCTCCTCTCTTCGTCTTTTCTTCTCCTTCTCTATTCTCTTCTCTTTTCTCTAAATCTATTTTGTTTTTTACTTTGCAGGTGATTAATTGGGGCTCCAATTAATTGGTCCCTTCATTACTTTTCTTCACTCTCCAGTTAATTCATTTTGCCTTTGTATCACTTTTCTATTTTAATTTTTAATTAGGGCTTCAGTTAGGGCTTTCCGATCGGGATTTGAGTTAGGGCTTCGTTTGGGACTTTCAATCCATGGTAAAATTGGGGTTTTACATCTACATCTCCATGCATATGTGTAGTTATATATGGGTGTCGAATATATGGGCATTTTAATGTTTGTGCATATATGTATTTTTAGTTTGGTTTATGTGTATTTGTTTGCATTCTGTTTTTATGTTTATGTGTATTTGTTTGTATTTTTAGAAAGGCAGCGAGGGACTGATGGTGCAAAGAGCTGAAAGGAATGGTTTCAAAGCCATCATTCTCACTGTTGACACTCCTAAACTTGGTCGACGGGAAGCAGACATTAAGAATAAGTCATATTTCAATTTCCATCTTTTATCTTATTCTCATAGATGTAACATCCACTACGTCAAAAAAGGGCTTTAGTCACACTTTTAAACAGTAATCCCCGCCACACTTTCTTTAAAAAGCGTAACTAAATATGAATCTCCTGTGTTTTGGTTACACATTTAATATTTGTGTAACTAATATTACAAACTTTTATACCTTTTGTCACTCTTCACAAATATAGTAACAAATAATGGCCATGTTAATAATTACCGTAACCAAATAAATGCCAACTGCTACGCTTTTCCTTTTCAGGGACATCTTATAGCTACATTTGTCGAAAAAAATGTGACTATTTTTTGCCACACAAAATAATAGTGACCAAATATATATAAATACCGTTCAGGAAAATAATGCGTCACTAAAAGCTAAAACATAAAGCCACTAGTATTGTTTTATGTGACAAAAGAGTCGGGTTTAGTGTAGCCAAATATTGTTTTATGGTCAAAGTTTTGTAGAAAATCGGTAGCGTAACATTTGTAATGGCCACAGTTACTATATTTATGTGTGACAAAAGATAATACCAACTGGACATGTTTTGTTTGTATATCTTAACAAACCTGGCATATCAAATTGCCAAACCAAACGCAAATTACTAAACATCTGAATCAAACACCATAATACCAAATCCTGATATAGCAACCATAATAATTCAAATATACACTAGAAAATCATCCAACAAACTTACAAGATAATTATCCAACATACAATCCAACCATCAACTTACATATTTTTCACTACATAAAAAACAAAGAAAATGATGACAACAATGCTTCTTGAAGAAAAAGCCCGGGAAGTACCTAGAAAAATTAAAAAACAAAAATGAATGAATTTAACATGGAAGTATATTGCAATTTTGAATCAAAATATTAACATGCACTTACCTGGATGCTTGGAAATTATATTCATGCAGGTATTAATGTCCAGGTTCACCAATTGGGGACAATTTATATAGCAATCTATCGTCATTTTTTTCCGCAAAAACAAGGTAAGTTTCCGTAGGTTGACAAGTGCAATGAGGAACTCGCTCGTATCTTCGGAAAACACTGTGTCATTCATTGTGAGAGTTAATAAAGCTGGAAAATCCCAAAATTTAGGAGGCAGTTTGCAACTTGATAGATGCAGAGTTGTTAAAGCAGGTAAATGTTATAAATTATATCATTTGGCAAACTACTAATTTTGTCTTCTTCCTTTATCACTATTAGCCGCCATAACTCGATCAGCCATGGTCTGGACGTTCCCCTAGACATCCTATTTTCCCAGACTTTTTTCTATTTCCAAAATTGTGCAAATTTATTTATTTGGAGAATAAGGATCACAACTAGGGGTGAGTATTCGGTTTTAAGCGAACCGAATTTTAATTCGGTTAACCGAAACCGAAATTCCATAAAAATCACAACCGAAAACCGAACCGAATTAAATTCAGTTTTTAACCGAACCGAAATAAATATTTCGATTATTACCTAAAATCGAAATATAAAACCGAAATTTTAAAACAGTGCAAAAAAGCTGATCATAAACAAATTCTTTTAGCTGTCAACAAATTTTGCTTGGGTTGCTTTCAATTTATTCTACTAATCCTAAACCTTTGCTGCAGATTTCTTGCAACTGGGCAGCAAGCTCTGATTCTAGTTAATTTCTTTCTACTAACCTTTGTTAATAATTCTTATAATATATAGTTAATATATGTGCTTATTTTAACTGTGAGCAGTAAGCTCAATAGTTAATATAGTAGTACTATAGTACTAGTACCACCAAGCTCTGAATCTAGCTTCCAGCCAAAGCAAGAAATAATATATCTATACAGTCATACAGATGCATTGTAGTGACAGGAACAGTGAAATTATGGATATATTAAGACAGGTACAAGTGGAACATGGAGTACAAGACTACAAGCACAGAATGTTTATCTCTTGTCTTTCTTCTGCTAAAAACACAACACTACAAGATTTTTTGATTCAGACAATGGTTTTATACCGTCGTGTGAAGCCCTGATTTCCGTGGTCTATTGAGATGCCGTCTGTTATGTGTATCAGACAACAGCAGCTTAACCGTTGTCTGTGTTGCAGACAGATAACATACGTGATTTCAAAACTGTTGTCTGAAAGCTGGTATAGACAATAGTTTAAGAAGAAACGGTTGTCTCATTTCACGTAGCTCAAGTGTTTCTTTTCTTCAATCTGTTGTTTAGTTTCACCTACGTCCACGATTTATAAAGGTTCCTTCTATTGTATCTTTATGGATTAAACATTGGTTTTTTGTAACTGAAGCGTTGTGTGAAATGTAGTTAGACAGCGGTTTAGTTTTATTAGTATGTTGTATGTGTTATAAGTACACCACACTTTCTTTGTTTACTACATGTTGTCTGAATGTTTAAGACACTACGTTTTGAATTTTGCAAAAATATTGTGAAACATAGTTGTCTGATGATATTTTCCACAAGTGTTTCTAAAAGATGATAACATTGGCTAATGATAAATGAAACAACACTTTTATTTACAACAAAAATTACAATTTATACAATAATAGCACCAATACTCATAACAAAAATTACATATCAATATTCATTGCTACAAAGCTACTACCGGTACCAATTCCCAAAAAAGTACAACTACCATCATGCAACGTAAACCGAAGATCATGCCACATGCTGAACTCCTTTTTCCTTCTTCCTCTTAGATGAAGATCCTTTCTTTGACATTTGCTTATAAGGACTTTTCTTGTATTTTAACTTGATTGATGTCGATGAGATTTTCTCTTGATCATTTCCTTGATGTTTTCGCTTCTTGTCCTTTACATTGTAAAATTTAATGGCCTGCATCAATGAGCTCCAATGATCAGGTATTGTCGATGACTTGATGGCTTGCTAACTACTGCCTGAGATTACAACAAGAAAAGATTACAACTCCAGTATCCTAGTACGGAACTTGATCATAATACGGAACTTGGCCAATTAATCCGCACAAATTAAAATCATCTTGAGTGTTATCCTCATCAACTTCACAAAAGAACTCATTTTCCTGTAAATTGCAAAACCAAGAAATCCATGATGAGTCTACCCCATCGGAACCGCTAACATCTGATTCCTTACTGTCTGTTTCAGATTCCTCTAATCGATATACATATACAAGTTAAAAAATTCTTTAAATTTTTGCATCATCTAAGAAATGAAAGGTTGCAAAACATTATGTGTCATATGCATCAATATAACATTAACAAGGATACGTAAGCATATATAATATTCACGAACTTAAGCTTGGAAAAAATAGAATCAATAATAGCATAAAACAGAGAACACCATACCATACCAGCAGGGTGTCCCCACAAAAGTATTCCTTGTACGTTGCATGTCACCTGTTGAGGAGAACAAAACATAGACACTATGTTGATGGTTCATGTCTCCAACTAACATGACTAATAAAGATAAATAGACTGGAAAGAACAAAACATGCATTAAACAGAAGGATACATTATCCTTTGAGGATTATACAAAAAATAAAAAGTATTAGTGCAATGAAGAGAACAATATGTATTATTAAATTAAGAGTAAAAAATTGTACCTAATATGCCTCTGCCTAATTAGGACTCTGGCATGGTGAATAAAAATTTCAAATGTTAGAAAATCAAATAAAAATTTCAAAGAAATGTTTAAAATGATGCGTGTAAATTTATTAATACAGTGAGCCTTGTATTCATTCATATGAATGTTCCTATTAAAATGTTTCATTTTGTTAAGTCAAACATGCCATGTCATTTTTAGAACATTTTTGGAAAATAATTTTGGTTCTCTAGCATTATTCATAGAATAGTACACATAATTTTTTTAAATAAAGAGTTTAATTATTGTTAACCAATGAAAGGGATAAAATTCAATTTTTTGGTTGTTTCATCTAGTATTTGTGAACACGGAAATGCAATAATGAATGGTATTTATATCTGAGTTTTCAATATCAAAACGGAAAGGTTAACTAAACAAAGTTAATTGGCAATCCTTGTTTGTATTATCCAAGAGCAAACACGTAACAGGGTGGAAATAATTGATTTAGGATAGGATAAAACGACACACGTCTCGCGTCGGCCAAATTGTCGGTTTGTCTCTTCCCATTTTTATACGTAGATAATGTTATCCCAGTTTTAAATACAACTTTAAATCAAATTTATTAGGTTAGTAATTAGTGATACCTCATGCATACAAGTTGCAATTGTTTTCTCAATTATGTCGGGAAAGCAACTCGTGTTATTTCTATTTTGTAAGAATGTATGAATAACTTCAAATATGTATTATTCTTTGGTTGGTGTAGTAGGTCTCTACTACAGATTTATCAGTATTCATTTGGAACACTTTAATTGCGGATATACGGTGCCACTTAAGCGAATAATAAAGAATTACAGGGATATGATACAACTACATAAGATTAAGATTACTTGCCCCTCTAACACCCTTAGTTAAGAGTTTTTACCAGAGATTATGAATATCTAACAAACTCGGGAAGGTATGTTATGGTGAGTACCTGTCCTGCTACGGTCAAACTTGAGAGTTTTGAGTAGGTCGGCTTCCATTTTCAATACCTGTTGTTGTATGTATGTGTTATCAGTGATCTCACAGAAGTCTGCAACATTCTTAGGCTTGATTTCTTCATATTTTCTGACTATCCATGAGCAAAGAAATGAAAACCGTCAAGCAAACAGACAATGGAATGAGATAAAAAGAAATAAGAGGTAGATGCTTACGAGGCAATAAGAAAAGAAGAAATACAAAGAAGTTGGAGGCTTTGTCTATTAAGAACAACTATTGCTATCAATTAATATTGTTATCGTCGTCATAGAAGGACTTAACATCAAATTTAAATTGATACCAATAACGAGATTCAATAGTATCTGATTCCACCAACAGACTGAATTGTGTTCTACTGTTGCTTCTCGTCATCTTCCTTCTCCTTTTTTGTGCCCGCCTCCAATCACGCCTTCTACACTACAACAACATTGGTTAGATTAGAAAGATCAATTGATTAAGAATTGATTACAAATTACAAATCGAAGTGAGAGAATATAACCTGAAATTGAAACTCAGATTCAAGAAAATCCCTAATTGAAACCTTAATTTGAACCCAAATCTAAGAAGCCCCAACTTAAATCCAACCACCAATCGAACCCTAAATCAAGTGAATGAGAGAAAAGTTTTGACGCCCACAAGATAGAGAGTGAGACAGAGCGATTATTGCGGACAAGAACAAGAGATAAAAGTTCTGTGTGTGTTTGGGTTTGTTAGAGAACAAGAGATAAGCGGCTCTTTGAAAAATAAGGGGGAAGTAGAAGGGGAAATGAAATGATGGGAAAGAGGGAAATGAAATTTACATTTGGGGGGAAATTAATTATTGGTTGAGCCGCGAGCGGCAAAATAAGAGTACATGATGTAAATTTTGGCTTGATTAATAATTTGTGAGGGAATTAAATTATTTAAAATATATTTAATGTTTATAAAAATTTAATTATTTGTTAATTTGGTAGATTCAAAATTTTAATAAAAGATTTTGTACACATCACCAAAATCAATATATAATATCATTCGTACGGTTGGATCGTCCAAAAAAATTTTAAAAAAATATTATTCGAAAATCATAATAGTTTGACTAAGTAATACTTTGATAGTTGACCATTAAAATATCATACAAGAATAATTCTTTTTTTTTCTATTTTTTTGTACACATCAGTATATAACATCATTCGTACGGTTGGATCGTCCAAAAAAATTTAAAAAAATAGATCATGTTCAATGGGTACGACACTGGTACTTATAACTATTGCTTTGTCACATATTATTGTTTCTATTTTTTAAAAAATATTTCTCGATGATCCAACCGTACGGATGTCACGATATATCTAATTGAATGATATTCCCAAATTTTCAAAAAATAAAAAATTAATTTTTTTTTTCGCTAAGTTGTATATTATATAAAAGAAGAAAAAGTAAGGGGATTGACCCATGCTCTCAGCCAAGGCAGAGAGAAAGCTATCTACTAACAATCTAACCTAAAAAAAAAGGAAAGATTAGAAATAGAAAGAGATGAAGGAACCAACAAGGAACCATCAAAACGTCAAAAGCATCAAATACACACCCATCTATACATGTCTAAATGAGCAAACTGTTGAAACCAATTCGTGTTTTGCAGTTTGGCCTTGAGCTTTGTCATAATTCCTTTTAGCAGCATGTTCGGACCAAAGCAACCCTTGTTATGCAGCCTAGCGTTGCGCTCCCTCCACATATGGTATGAGAAGATCTGAGCAGCTAGGAAGGCAATCTGTCTAAGAGAACAACTAGTGATTAGGTTCCAGTTAAAAAGTAATTCCACCCAGGAAGAGCCAATGCAGTCTATACCTAAAAGACCCGCAATTTTCGAAGTGATAAAGCTGCTATATGGGCAAGTAACAAATAGATGGGAGTCTGTTTCCAATCCTCCCACGCAAAGATTACAAAAAGGTGATACATCCAGGCCAAATGAGATCAACCGGTTAGACGTAGGAAGGCGACCAAGGCAAAGAAGCCACTCGTGGTGTGCGTACCTGAGAATCTTTAACCGATGCCAAACGAAACTATGCCAGGAAACTAGCGGAGCCGAATCTCGGATAGAATGCCATATATCCCAAGTCTTAAGTCTTCGAAGATTAATACCATTCCAAGAGATTACATCAGTTACCATATTATTGAATAGAGGGTAATCAAATTGATGCAGCCAAGTCGAAAGACCAGGATCAATGTGATGCAGCCTAGAAGAGGGTCTAGGAAGAACCCACGCCCCTGTAGACACCAGTTGATGAACCATGGAATCATGTGGTAAACCAGATTGCGCTATAATAGGGTCGAACCGAGAACGAGCTAGACAGGTTGAATTCCACCAAGGATCAAACCAAAGCAAAGTCCCCCTACCATTACCAATTTTAAACGAAATAAATTGGCGAGCCAATGGTCGAAGCTTTAGGACATTCCTAACAATCCAAGAACAATCAGTAGGCATTTGCATGGTCCAAAGGTGATGACGTTTTAGGAAGGTTGTATTAACCCAAGAAGGCCATAAAGCTGTGCTTTTCCTAACAATACTGCATAGGAGAAACAGAATTTGAGCCCGATTCCATTCTCTAAGATTCTTGATTCCTAGACCTCCCTCCTCATAGAGAGAACAGACCCTTTCCCAGCTGACTTTCGCGCCACCTTTAGCATTTGCATCACCTTTCCACAAGAATCTAGTACAAAGTGTTTGTAGTCTCTTATGCACTGATTCAGGTAGCAGGAAGTGCTTCGTCCAATATGCTTGAGTAGCAAATAGGACTGAATGAATTAACTGAGCTCTGCCAGCAAACGAAAGCAACAGAGACGTCCAACAAGATATGCGAGCAGAGATCCTATCCAGAAGAGGGATGCAATCATTGTGACTGAGTCTCGAAGAAATTAACGGCACTCCCAGGAATTTGACCGGTAACACTCCATGAGCAATGCCATAAGTGTGGTTGAACCATTGCATAAAGTCATTCGTACAGTTCCCAAAAAACACCGTACTCTTATCAGTACTATAATGTAAGCCACTTGAACTAGCAAATCTAGCTACACAATCCATGAGATGAGTCACTGAATTTTTATCACCATTCAAAAATAAAAGTACATCATCAGCGTAAAACAAATGGTTTAGCTTTAAATCCTTACAATTCCAGTGAAATTTAAACCCAGGAGGAGTGACAGCAAGCATACAAGAAAGGACGTTCATAGCAATAACGAAAAGGTAAGGTGAAATAGGGTCACCTTGACGAAGTCCCTTTTTTCCCTCGAAAAAACCACACAGGGCACCATTCACTTTGACAGAAAAAGTAGAAGTTGAGATGCAAGCATATATCCAAGACATGAAGATGGGAGGAAAACAAAGCTTCCTAAGGGCATCCATAATAAAATCCCAATCAATGGAGTCGAATGCTTTTCGAAGATCTAGTTTAACACCACATTTAGAGGACCCTGAGTCTCGATTATAAACTCTGAACAACTCTTGGGCCAGTAGAATATTGTCAGAAATGTTACGGCCTGGAATGAATGCTGACTGAGATAAATTTATGAGAGAAGGCATCACAGCTTTTAACCGAGTGGCCAATATCTTTGTGATACACTTATAGAAGGTAGAGCATAAAGAAATCGGACGGAAATCCGTCATACCAGATGGCGTAGGAACCTTAGGGATGAGGGCAATACTTGTTGCATTGGCAGACCTGTGCAACATGGCAGTAGAGAAGAAGTGGTGAACTGCGTAGTAAAAGTGCTACTTCATTTAACGGGGCACGATCCAGATTCACTGGATAATTTTTTTGAATGATTTCTTCGACGATCGAACAGTACGGATGTTAATAAACACTCGTTTTAGTGTTGGGAAAAAATAATCAAAAAATAACAAGGTCCGGTTGTACAAGATCTTAAAAAAATGTAGTAAAAGTGTTGCTTCCTATAACGGGGCAAGATTCACTGAATCATTTTTTTGAATGATTTATTTGATAATCGAACCGTAAGGATGTTAATAAGCACTCATTTTAGTGTTGAGAAAAAATAATCAAAAAATAAGAAGGTCAGGTTGTTCGAGATTTTAACAAAAACTTAGTAAAAGCTAATGTCAAATACTGTTGTCTCAAGTGATACCAAAATTTTTAGTGATATATTTGGTCACATTTCTCGACGATCCAACCGTACGGATGTCAAGATATATCTAATATATTGATATTCCCAAATTTTCAAAAAATAAAAATTGATTTGGTTGGAGATCTTAGTAGATCACTACTATATTGACTAGTACTCGTAACTAGTGCTTTGTCACTGATTGTTGTTTCTAATTTTTTAAAACTATTTCTCTACGATCCAACTGTACGGATGTCCGGATATATCTAATATAATGATATTCACAAATTTTCAAAAAATAAAAAATTAATTTGGTTTGAGATCTTAGTAGATCACTAGTATATTGACTAGTACCAGTAACCAGTGTTTTGTCACGGATTGTTGTTTCTATTTTTTAAAAAATATTTCTCGACAATCCAACCATAAAGATGTCAAGATATATCTAATATAATGATATTCACAAATTTTCAAAAAATAAAAATTAATTTGGTTTATAAAATTTAATATTTAATAAACGAAGTGGTCTTGTTAAACGAAGTGGTTATTTGTCAAACACCGTTGTCTCGAGTGATACCAGATAACAATTTTGGACAAATAAACCATTGTCTGGTAACAGACAACGGTAGTTTAACAAATACAGTTGTAATGTGAAGCTTCAGACAACGATATGTTATAAAGATACCGTTGTCTGACACTAGTCATGTTTTTTTAACATAAATATAAATTAACATAATAAACCGTTGTCTGATAACAACTAATATTTTTTTAATCTAACGGCTAATATATAATCTTATTTCAATCAAGGGCTCTTATTTCGCCACCTCAGCAATCCAGGTGAAAAATTTTCCACCAATCACGTGCTGTCACATCAGACAACGGTTTATTTGTAAAACGCTTGTATAAATAAGTTTATGACAACAGTTTAAATTTGAAAAAGATTGTCTGAAAGTGTTGAAGACAACAGTTTTACATACAAAACCGTTGTGTGAACATGTATATATATTTTCTTAATCTAACGGCTAATATCTAATCTCATTTCAATCAAGGGCTCTTATTTCGTCACCTCAGCAATCCAGGTGAAAGATTTTCCACCAATCACGTGCTTTCACATGAGACAACGGTTTGTTTATAAAATGCTTGTATAAACCATTATCTGATTACATTTTATACAACGTCTATCAAAACACTTGTCTGATTTTAGCAACGTTTTTTTAAAGCATTGTCTGAAGTTTCTTCAGACAATGCTTTCAAAAAGCATTGTTAAAATCAGACAATAGTATTTAGTCACCGTTGTGTGACTACTTTTGAAGCAATGTCTGGTAAAAACACTTGTCTAAGTTTTACAACGCTTTTTCAGACCATTGTAAGAAAACCTGTTAGACAACACTACTTTCCAAAACTGTTGTCGATTTTGATCTTTCAGACAACACTTTTGAAAACTGTCGTTAAGTTCACTATCAGACAATAGACAAAAAAGCTTGAATAAAAAACCGTTGTGTAAAAATTTCGGCCAACGCTTTTTCGTCGAAGCGTTGTCTGATGTGTGTCGTCTGAAGGCAAAATTATTGTAGTGCAAGCAGAAGGCACAATTGACAGTAGCTACCGATGCCACTAGCAAACCCAGTGACGTACTAAACTTTTGTTATATAAAAAAATTCGGTTATTATTCCGATTATTCGGTTAACCGTGCTTAAAAAACCGAAAATGCATATTGGAGGATAACTTAAGTATTCTATGATAAACTTAAAACTGGATAAGGATAGAAGAGGATAATGCAAACTGTAAACTTGATTTCTATCTGTATTACTTGTGACCACGTACACTTGCGTGATTTTGTGTTAACAAAGGATAATGCCAGGACTCCCTCCTTCCCAACTACTAAGTTAGAGATTTATATTTGTAGGGGATATTTCATTTGATCATGTTTGGAGTGGCTTCTCATTGTAACTATTCAAGATCGATGAACGTTTCTTTGAATGTACTTGGGTTTGACTTGAAGGTGGCCACTTGTTGTTGATGTTATGGGGATGAATAATATCACTAACTTTTATGAGTTGGTTCAGAATGGAGGAATTATGAACACAGAAACTAATTTCGTCTGTGGGGATGGCAAAAAAACATGGCTGGTATGATGGGATCAGTTAGGTCCTATAAGATTCGTAATTTTAATTACCAATATGTTACTCCTAAAATTTTAATTCGTAAACCGAAACAAATCAATATCCGAACGAAACGGATTCCTAGGATGCTTGCTATTTTTCATTGCACGCGGCTTTTTCGAGTATTATACATTCAAAACTTGTTTTCTTACTTAGAACTTTAAAAAAAGATGAATACTCGGTTGATTATTTAATCATGGAGGGAAACTCAAATCAAGAATCATGGAGGGAAACTCAAATCATGGATCAAAGTAAGAAGATCCATTAGATTGCAATATCGGAAATTTGGACCGACACATGATTAAGAACAAAGATAGAAATTTCAAATTATTTCTCAATATTTGGCAAATCTAATCCGTGGGCACACATGTTGCCCACATGTACGTAAGAAGGATTCATGCGAAATAACTTGATGGATATACATGCGGAAAACTTTTTGGGACTTTGTTGGGGAAATAAAGCTTTGCTGACAAGGACTTTCTAGGGAACTGCTGCAAAATCTCTGCGTAAGCTTGTTTCTCTGCGTAAGCTTTATTGTCGAAGAAAACTGCCATCACCTTGAGCGAAGGGGAAGAAGTAAGCAAAAGATTTATGAAATCGAGAACTTTTTGGTCAAACACCACACCTATAATTACCACAGTGTGTAGTTGGTGTAGTAACACGTCCTTCCAGCGATGCAATTCTTCCTTACTTTGTCCAACTGTTCGATTCAAGCTCTTTACTCCAGGTTCCTACACACGGAACATATTAAACTTCTTAGTACTTTCAAACATCCAGAATAAATTTATGCGTTAAAAATTTCTGTTTCTATTTCTAACCAGTACAATCGAAAGAATCTGCAGGTTGGGCAAACATCTAATCAAGCTGAGAGAATTTGAAATTTGACACGAGTTAAGAAATCCAAGGCGATATAATTTCAGGTTTCCTATTTGTGATGCATGTCCCTTCAACATCGAATGAAAAGGTCCCAAAACCTACGCATGCATAAAAAAGTAATATATTAAATTGTGAGACACTCCTGATTCCGAGAATATAATCCATACTTATTCCTAAATATTATCTAATTAAATGTAAAATCCATAAGTTAGATTGGTTAAACTCTGTTTTTACCTCCACAGTGTAACCACTAAGATGAAGTTTACTGATGGTAGGTGTATTGCCAAGAAGCTTGAACAAATTGACGGGCATCCTCGTGCTGGGATTTACTGTGGTCAGGTCGAGACCTAAGACTTTCAGTTGTTTGGTGCTTTCAAACCATCGCCACTCAATTTGTCCACTTCTGTTCAAGACCAAAGTTGTGAGGTTGTTGGCATCTGTAAACTGGCAGCCCATATGTTGAATTCCAGTACATCCATGTAAAAACAAATCCTTCAGTTGAGACCCAAATGAGATGTCAGCAGTAAATGAGATGTTGATAAGATTAACCCTTATTAGATTCGCGAAGCATCCGAGTTTGGGTAATGGAGTTTGTATCCATGTAGTGAGCTTTAAGTCAACCAACCCTTCACAAGCGAACAACGGAATTTCGTAGGCATTTTTTTCGGAAAATAAGATCTCTAAGACCCTAATTCTTTTATTCAGAAAGCGCTCAAGCCACCGAGAGACAGCACACTGATCAAGTTTTGGAGGAATATAGAGATTAAAGCTTAATAAAGGTCCAGTGTGAACTGATGAAATTGTTTCAATGGCCCTCGAAAAAGCAGAATGATGTGTGTCTTTGTCTTTATTAGAAGTGAGTTGTGAAAAAAATAACTTATCGAGAACTAAGTTGTTTTTCATTCCCCATAAAAACCTCCATTGTTTTGACAGAACACTTGTTCTTGCTGCATCGTGAGCTGACAAACGCTCCAAGATACAGCCTATTAGCTCTTGTGGCAAGTTGCTGATCCTATCTGATCTTTCATCAAGTTGCAATATTTTAGAATCATCAGTTCCCTCCCTACGTACTCCATCACCAACAAACACTAACCTTTTGCTATCAAGTCTCCTTTTAGCACTTGTTGTGCCGTCTTCTATAGCATAAGATTGCCTCTCTGGGACATCGTCGGCCATCGCTAAATTTAATACCTAAGTGATCATAATAGCAACTCAAATAAAGATCGATCCAAAGCATAAAAAAAACATATGTGCGTGAGTACTCATTATATTGAACTGAAATCTCATAGGGTTTAGACAACTAACAGTTATATATATTAATCGATATTCACATTCGAAACGAATATGTACATGAACTTATCAAACGATTACAGCAGAAGCCGGGTATGAGTAATCAAACAATTAACCTACCACGTACAAATCAACAAAGTAAAAGAATTCTCGATATTACCAGCTGCTCAATTCAAGAATAAAAATATTCGCCACAAGAGATATCTCAAGTAAACATTATAGTCCGTATATATAAAATAAGGCTTACCAAAAATTTAGATGCGTACGTGTATGTGAGGATATTGTTTTTGAACAATGTATGATCCTTGGCTCTAATTATAAGAAAAGAATAGAATACTGCAAGTTACCCTAAATTTAATTACAATTCGTGGATGCCATGCCAGTATTTTTGGAAAATATTTGAAATTTTTTTTGGAATACCTAACATCCTTTATTATAATACTCTAGTCTACCCATATATATTTACTCCTATACAATATCTCTCCTATAATCCTATACAATATTTGAATTCAATATATCTATCTATCTATCAATATATATATATATAAAGGAGGATACGCGGGAGTTTAGGTGGCGCTCTAAGATCGTCTCAATCTATTTTTCTAATTTTCTAGAATTTAAGAATTTTAAACACTTATAAATGTAAAAATATCATTTAACATATTAGAAGTAAAATAGGTGTTCGAATTTATAGAGGAGAAGAGTTCGAATTTATAGGAAGACATATGATTAGAAGTTCTATTGGAAGTAGAATAAGTATTTATAAAGCATATTATTAAAAGTTCTATTAAAAGTAGAATAGGAGTTCGAATTTATAGAGAATAAGAGTTCAAATTTATAGAAAAAGCATATAAATAAAAGTTTCTATTGGAAGTAGAATAAATATTTATAAAGCATATGATTAAAAGTTCTATTGGAAGTAGAATAGGAGTTCGAATTTATAGAGAATAAGAGTTAGAATTTATAGTTTAGGTGGCGCTCTACGATCGTCTCAATCTATTTTTCTAATTTTCTAAAATTTTAGAATTTTAAACACTTATAAATATAATAAAAATATCATTTAACATATTAGAAGTAGAATAGGTGTTCGAATTTATAGAAGAGAAGGGTTCGAATTTAATGGAAGACATATGATTAGAAGTTCTATTGGAAGTAGAATAAGTATTTATAAAGTATATGATTAAAAGTTCTATTGAAAGTAGAATAGGAGTTCGAATTTATAGAGAATAAGAATTCAAATTTATAGAAAAAACATATAAATAAAAATTTCTATTGGAAGTAGAATAAGTATTTATAAAGCATATGATTAAAAGTCTAATTGGAAGTAGAATAAGAGTTCAAATTTATAGGGAATAAGAGTTCTATTGGAAATAGAATAGGAGTTCGAATTTATAGAGAATAAGAGTTCAAATTTAAAGAAAAACATATAAATAAAAGTTTTATTAGAAGTAAAATAGGTGTTCGAATATATAAAGCATCCATATAACTAAATATTTTATAGAAAGTATGATCTTCTTAAATTATATATTTTTTAAATAATTTAATTATACTTCTATTAGGAAAATTTATTCATAAATCCAATACTATTATTATAAAAAAAAAAAAGTCATCGTATTTAAAAAGAAAAAAATTGATGTGTTAACATTATAAAAGAACATTCTCATGCAGGAATCCTAAATAAAAATAGGAGTATCTATAATATAAAGAGAAAATAAGATGTGTTTTCATTTTCTAAAACTCCAAAATTTTAGAAAGTCTAGATAAAGTATAAATTGGAATTCACTCGATTTTTTAGGTTTTAATTTTAAGGAAAAAAGTTGTTTTGTAAGATAAGTATCATTAATAATATGTAATGAATTTGGAATTTCGACCCAAACGAGAGCGGCTCAAAACGTGTTTAACGAGAAGACGGCTCACTATAAAAGATTGTATTAGCTATTAAAATATCATTTTGATGTTATAAATTTTATTTTACTTTTAGGATTTGATTTTTATGGATAAACATTATCATACAAGTGATATATATAAAATCAATATATATATATAAAGGAGGATAAGCGGGAGTTTAGGTGGCGCTCTAAGATCGTCTCAATCTATTTTTCTAATTTTCTAGAATTTAAGAATTTTAAACACTTATAAATGTAAAAATATCATTTAACATATTAGAAGTAAAATAGGTGTTCGAATTTATAGAGGAGAAGAGTTCGAATTTATAGGAAGACATATGATTAGAAGTTCTATTGGAAGTAGAATAAGTATTTATAAAGCATATTATTAAAAGTTCTATTAAAAGTAGAATAGGAGTTCGAATTTATAGAGAATAAGAGTTCAAATTTATAGAAAAAGCATATAAATAAAAGTTTCTATTGGAAGTAGAATAAATATTTATAAAGCATATGATTAAAAGTTCTATTGGAAGTAGAATAGGAGTTCGAATTTATAGAGAATAAGAGTTAGAATTTATAGTTTAGGTGGCGCTCTACGATCGTCTCAATCTATTTTTCTAATTTTCTAAAATTTTAGAATTTTAAACACTTATAAATATAAAAATATCATTTAACATATTAGAAGTAGAATAGGTGTTCGAATTTATAGAAGAGAAGGGTTCGAATTTAATGGAAGACATATGATTAGAAGTTCTATTGGAAGTAGAATAAGTATTTATAAAGTATATGATTAAAAGTTCTATTGAAAGTAGAATAGGAGTTCGAATTTATAGAGAATAAGAATTCAAATTTATAGAAAAAACATATAAATAAAAATTTCTATTGGAAGTAGAATAAGTATTTATAAAGCATATGATTAAAAATCTAATTGGAAGTAGAATAAGAGTTCAAATTTATAGGGAATAAGAGTTCTATTGGAAATAGAATAGGAGTTCGAATTTATAGAGAATAAGAGTTCAAATTTAAAGAAAAACATATAAATAAAAGTTTTATTAGAAGTAGAATAGGTGTTCGAATATATAGAGCATCCATATAACTAAATATTTTATAGAAAGTACGATCTTTTTAAATTATATATTTTTTATATAATTTAATTATACTTCTATTAGGAAAATTTATTCATAAATCCAATACTATTATTATAAAAAAAAAAGTCATCGTATTTAAAAAGAAAATAATTGATGTGTTAACATTATAAAAGAACATTCTCATGCAGGAATCCTAAATAAAAATAGGAGTATCTATAATATAAAGAGAAAATAAGATGTGTTTTCATTTTCTAAAACTCCAAAATTTTAGAAAGTCTAGATAAAGTATAAATTGGAATTCACTCGATTTTTTAGGTTTTAATTTTAAAGAAAAAAGTTGTTTTGTAAGATAAGTATCATTAATAATATGTAATGAATTTGGAATTTCGACCCAAACGAGAGCGGCTCAAAACGTGTTTAACGAGAAGACGGCTCACTATAAAAGATTGTATTAGCTATTAAAATATCATTTTGATGTTATAAATTTTATTTTACTTTTAGGATTTGATTTTTATGGATAAACATTATCATACAAGTGATATATGTAAAAATTAGGTTTTTGGTCTTAACGAGGGAGCGGATAAATAGTAATAACCGTGTTTAACGAGAAAGCGATTCATTAGAGAAGACCGTATAAAGATGTTTGAATATATAAGGAATATATAAAATAAAAGGTTTTATTAGAAGTACAATACGAGGACGGTGGAGACGTCTTACACTATTTTAAACTGTATATCTTTTTTCTTAGAAATCCTATATTTTATCTTTTTTATACAAGTTAATTATACTTGCATTAGAAAAATATATCCATAAATTTAATATTATTCCCGTAACGAAAAATCTTCGAATTTAATTTTTTATATATGTTAACATAACATAAAGACATTCCCATGTGGAAATTGTAAATAAGTACACGAATATCTATAATATACAGAAAATATAAGATGTATTTTCATTTTTAAAACTCTATAAATATTATAAAGTTTAAAGAATATGAAAATTGGAATTTACTTTCTTTATATAATTAGTTAGAATTTCGGCTACAAACAAGAGCGACTCAAAACGTATTTAACGGGAAGACGACTCATTAGAAAAGATTGTATTAGCTATTAGAATTTGATATTGATGTCATAATTTTTTTTATTTTTATTGTTCGATTTTATGGATAAAAAATATTATTTAAGTCTTTATAATATATGTTAAAGTTGAGATTTTGATTTTAAAGAGAGGGCGGCTCAATCGAAAGAATCGTGTTTAACAAGAAATCGATTCATTAGAAAAGAATATTTAATTATTAAAATTTAATATTAATATTATAGTATAACGTAAAAGTATTAATTTTTTAAAAAAATATTATAACGCCGCCGCGAAGCGCGGCTTTATCGACTAGTTTCTATATATAAAGGAAAACCCCCAGGAGCTCTAGAATCGCTCGATTCATATTTATCTTTTTTTCTAGAGCTCCTCTATTTTAAATAATTAAAATTAAACTTCCTTTTTTAAGCCCTATTTTTTAGAAAAAAAATCAGAACTTCCTTTTTTAACATCAGCACTAACATCTTCGAAACAGAAAAGGTTTTCGAATTTGTTAGGAAGAAGAAGTCAAATTTATATATTCAAAATAGAAAAAAATAATTATATTTCATGACTTCCTTTTTTTAATATTAACATCTTCGAAATCTATTTCTATCTATCTATCTATCTATCTATCTATTATATATATAAAGGAAAACCCCCAGGAGCTCTAAAATCGCTCGATTCATATTTATCTATTTTTTTAGAGCTCCTCAATTTTAAATAATTAAAATTAAACTTCCTTATTTACATTCAAATTTATAGGGAAGGAAGTAAATATATAAAAATCAAGTATATTTTGAATTTAATTAAACAAATATTATATCTTTTTCTCAGCTACTTAAATCCTTTTTATAATTTAAGATTTATTAGAAACCATGATCGATTGAGGAGCTATTGATCACGGACCTATCTATATAAGTCCGTCTAAATTAAGTTTTCTAATTACACCGAAAAAAATTCATGGTGAGTCTCAAACTCTCTGATCTCTTTTCTTTTTGTCTTTGGTTAGTTTCATTCGATGTGCTATCTATGTATTTAATTAGTATCCAACTCTATATATGCATGACATTATACGTGTAAATCTAACAAAAGTGCAGGATTTAATGTGATGTTATAATTAAAAGTATTTGTAATCAAGCAAATCAAACAGGTGCAGTCGTCCGGATCATTCTACAGCCTTGAATTAGTTCATTATATGGGAAGAATTAAAAGAACCAGGGAAGATGGATATAATTTTATGGCCGCACAAATTGTTAGGCATCATCAAGTCCTACTAATAGATTACCTGAAATTTTACAATTTCGAATCAATTTTTCGCACAAATTGTTAGGCATCATCAAGTCCTACTAATAGATTACCTGAAATTTTACACTTTCGGATCAATTTTTTGTAATATTTTAATAATGACTTTTGCTGTCAATTTTAGTTTTGGTGAATTTTTGTGGAACAACAATGTCATTGCATCTGATGTACAACATCTACTACTATCATACATCGGAGAGGTACGAGAATTCTTGGAATAATTAAATTTTATCATCATGTTTGTAACCCTTTTCTTGCTTCTGTTTAAATTTTGTTTTCTTCTATTTTCTTATAGTTTTTTTATTTATTTTTATTTTGTTTAATTCTCAATGTACATGGCTTCTGTTTAGTGATTTTCAGGTTCCTTTTTTTTTTTTTGGTTTTTACGGTTTCAGTTTACTAATTTAATATTTGCGTTCTTCATTTTATTATTAAATTTATGATTTTCTTCGATTTTAGTTATAATTATGGATTATTAGTAACCATTAGTTGTTCTTTGCTTTGGCTTTTGTATTTTTGTTGTTAGTGATTTCGGTATAGAAACACCTGATCGTGTGAACAAGAATTATGAAATCTTTCTCTTTTTTAGAAGTAGAAGCACTTGAGAAACTTGACAAAAAAGTTTTGAACTTTTACCCTTCTCTCTTTATTAATTTATCGTTATTATCTTCTCATTGTTCTTGATTATAATATTTCAACATCTTCTTTTAATTAATTCAATCAAATCTGCTTTTTGATCTATGTGTGTTTATTATAACGGTTGTCGGCCTAAGAAAACGTGACACAAAATCGATGTAAAAAATAAATTTATAGTTTATTTTGTTGTCTATATATACATATATATTAAAAATTGTACAATATTGTGTTCACTAATTTACTTATAGATATTTTCTTTTTGATTCCTTTCTTAAATGTCTATATTTTGAAATTTTTTAAAAAATATTACAATGCCGTTGCGATAAGCGGCTTATATGTATTAAATACAACGGGTGTCGGCCTAAGAAAACGTGATACAATTCAACATAAAAATAACAATATAGTTTATTTAATTGTTTATATATATATATATATATATATATAAATATACATATATTAAAATTGGTACAATATTGTGTTCATTAATTTATTTATTATTTTTTTCTTTTCCATTTCTTTCTTAAATTTATATTTTTAGTCTTTTTTACAAATATTATTAGACCGCCGCGAAGCGCGGCTTAGTCAACAAGTCTATTATATAAAGGAAATTTTCCGGGCGTTTGGTGGAGTTTTGTAATCAGTCGAAAGCTATATATCTAATTTTCTAAATTATCTCAATTTTCAAATATAAAATATGCAAACAAGAAAATAATTTTTGTTATTAATGGCAGGTGTCACCTATAAACTATATTATAGTTAGGATATAAAAAACAAGTTATAAATTTTTTTTTATAACAAAATCTTCCAATTCTAATTGAATCATAAGAAAATTTCACCGGCGTGCAAACCGAAATCAAAGTCAAAGAGAATTTTAGTATTTAAATTTTACTATTGTGTCCGTTTAGTATTTTTATTATATATACAACGGGTGTCGGCCTAAAAAATATTAAGACAAAATCAGTATAGAAAATATATGAATAACTTATCTTATTACCATGTGTATTTAATTTATACAATATTGCGTTCACCAATCTATATTGATATTATAGATATAATTTTGTAAATTTTTAAAAACTCGAAAGCTATTTATCTAATTTTCTAAATTATCTCAATTTTCAAATTAAAATATGCAATCAAGGAAATAATTAATTTACATCAAATATGCAATCAAGAAAATAATTAATGTACATCAAATATGCAATCAAGGAAATAGTTAATGTTATTAAATGTAAGTCTTACCTCTAAATTATATTATAGTTAGGATATAAAATGGAAGTATTAAATGTAAGCCTTACCTCTAAATTATATTATAGTTAGGATATAAAATGGTAGTCCTAACCTTTTTTTACAAGAGTATCTCCTAATTCTAATTGAATCATAAGAAAATCTTACTGACATGCAAATCGAAATCAAATTCAAAAATAATTTTACTATTTAAATTTATAGTAGTGTGTACGCTTTTTATAATATATACAACGGGTGTCTGTCTAAAAGATCGTGAGACAAAATTGGTATAGAAAATATATAAATAATATATCTTATTATCCATGTATATTTAATTTATACAATATTTTGTTCACAAATCTATATTAATATTATACACATATTTTTTTGGATGTTTTCTTAAATAATCATTATTTAAATTTTTTAAACAAATTTACAAGGCCGCCGCGAAGCGCGGCTTAGTCGACTAGTTATTATATATATAAAGGAAAACCCCCAGGAGCTCTAGAATCGCTCGAATCCTATTTATCTATTTTTCTAGAGCTCCTCAATTTTAATTCAATAAAATAGAATTTCCTTATTTACATTCGATTTTATAGGAAAAGCAATAAATATATAAAGTAAATCCTATTTTGAATATAAATTAAATAAAAGTTAATCCTATCCATATTTTTATTATATTATACTATATATAAATATAATCCTATTTAGTATGTCGAATCCTATTTATCTATTTTTCTAGAGCTCCTCAATTTTAATTCAATAAAATAGAATTTCCTTATTTACAATCGAAATAAAGTAGAGTTTCCTTATTTACATTCGATTTTATAGGAAAAGCAATAAATATATAAAGTAAATCCTATTTTGAATTTAAATTAAATAAAAGTTAATCCTATCCATATTTTTATTATATTATACTATATATAAATATAATCCTATTTAGTATATAAATATGTAAAGTCAATCTTAATTAGAAGTTAATTAAATACATAATACCTTCCTATCCATATTTTTATTATATTATATTATATATAAATATAATCCTATTTAGTATATAAATATGTAAAGTTAATCTTAGTTAGAAGTTAATTAAATACATAATACCTTTTTTCTCAACTAAATTAAATCATATTTTAATTTTTGTTCTAACGTGATTAAAAACTATATAAAGGGGTTTTCATACATGTCTCTTGCTTTATAATTTTATTATTCAGTTTCATATATTGTTATAGAATTTTATCATGGAGTTTGACATACATGCTTTTATTTGTACAAAGAAATATAAATAAACTATTTCTTTTCTCTTTTAATTTAGTCGAAATATTTTATTTTAATTTTGAGATCTTGATTCTAAATAATTCTCTTAAACATATCAGCTTCATAGACTCTGCATAATATCAGATAGATAATGGAATGACCATGTGGTAAATATCTTTTAAGTTGTTTGACGTTTTTTTCCTAACTTTTTTTTTTGTTGCTAACGTGGTTTATATATTTTTATTTATCTTGGCCTAAGAAAACGTGATACAAAGTCGACATAAAAAATAAGAATATAGTTTATTTAGTTGTCTATGTATATTAAATTTTTTACAATATTGTGTTGATTAATTTATTTATAAAGATATTATTTTCGATTTCTTTCTTAAATTATTTTTCAAAAAAATTAGATAATATTACAAGGTCGTCGTGAAACGCGGCTTATATGTTTTTATTACAACGGGTGTCGGCCTAAGAAAATTTGATACAAAATCGACATAAAAAATAAGTATATAGTTTATTTATTTATCTATATGTATTAAAAACTGTACATTATTGTGTTCATTAATTTATTTATAGAAATTTTCTTTTCGATTTGTTCCTTAAATTATTTTTAAAAAAAATTTAAAAATATTATAGAGCCGTCGCGAAATGTGGCTTATATGTTTTTAATACCATAGGTGTCGACCTAAGAAAATGTGATACAAAATCGACATAAAAAAAGCATATAGTTTATTTAGTTTTCTATATATATTAAAGTTTGTACAATATTGTGTTCATTAATTTATTTATAAAATTTTTATATTCAATTTCTTTCTTAAATTATATTTTGATTTTAAAAAAAATATATTACAAGGCCGCCGCGACGAAACTCCACCACTAGGTCCATTACAATGTATGTTACAGAATTAAAAGACACCGGAAGCACCATATATGGTATGTTCATAACGTCCAGTTCATTCATGGATTTTAATTAATAGCAAAAAGTTACATCAACTCATCTTTTCTTTACAAAAATTGTGTCCCTTAAATTGCATGCTTTAATTTTGAATTTTTTTATGTTCTTAGCTTTTTAGAGGTTGATGTTAGTTTTCAAAACGATTCATTATATAAAATCTTTTACGTGTTATGGAGTTCCATCAATTCTTATCCTCCTGTTTGTACTTTGTATTCAATCTATATCTTGCACTATTTTTTTTCTTTTAAAAGCATATCTTGCATTATTTATTGAAAATTATTAATGATTTTCTTTTGGTATCGTTTTTGCGCTCCAGGAGTAAAATATTCTTAATTCTTAATTGTTGATATTGCATATTGTACTCTCTCTTTGTTCCTTCTTATAGTTATTATTATTATTATTTTCTTTTTTTTGTCCTAAATTCTTATAGTTATTATTAATCTAATGGGGTATTTTTTTTTCCCTATGCAGTTCAATCTGAAAAAATAAGAAAATTGTCAGCCACCGTATTTTCAATATAGTTCAAGTACTACACAGAGCAATATTTTTTTCTTTTGGTTACATATCTTTTAAGATTTATGTACTGTTTTATGGTTCTTTGTATTTTTACGAGGGGGGCTATATAAAATTTTAAGATTTGTTCTTTTGGTTTACATACGTGTATGTGGCAAAAGTTTCAACATATATGTTTTTTTTTCTTTCTTTTCTTTCTTTTTTCTTTTTTTAAATATATACTTTTTTTATGTTGCTAATTTGATGTAGGAAGGAGACAAGATGACGTTTAGGAGTGTGGGTTGGGATTCAACACAACGTTGCTCGATTCATATTTATCTATTTTTATAGAACTCTTCAATTTTAAATAATTAAATTCAAAATTTTCTTATTTAAGTAAACTTCCTTCTTTCAAGTCCTAATTTTTAGAAAAAAAAAAATCAAAACCTTTTCTAATTGATAAGAGACCTTTTTAGACCTTCTTTGAATCAAAATCAAATTTTTTAAATATTAAAATCAAAACTTCCTTATTTAAATAAACTTCCTTATTTAGGTAAACTTCCTTCTTTTAAGTCCTAATTTTTAGAAAAATAAAATCAAAACCTTTTTTTAATTGGATAAGAGACCTTCTTAGACCTTTTTTGGCTCAAAATCGAATTTAAATCATAAATACCATAATTATTATATTGAATAAAACCAAAAACGAATTAAAATCATAAATAAGTCACTAAACACCTATTAGATATATTATGTATGGCAAAGGTTTATTTTTATATGTTATAAATTTTAATTTTATGTTATAGTTATATTTTTATGTAATAATTATTTTTAATAATTAATAAAATTAAAGAAATCAAAACTTTATTTTTTTAACATTAATGTTAACATCTTCGAAATAGAAAAAGGTTTTGAATTTGTAGTGAAGAAGAGTTCAAATTTATATATTTGAAATAGAAAAAAAAATTATATGCGAAACGCAGTTTACATATTTTGAATATAAGTTTATATATATATATATATATATATATATATATATATATATATATATATATATATATATATATATATATATTAAAATTTGTACAATATTATGTTTACTAAGTTATTTATAAATATTTTATTTTTGATATCTTTCCTAAATAGACTATATTTTGAAAAAAAATAAAAAAATATTAAAAGATCGCTGAGAATGCGGGTTATATGTATTTATTACGACAGGTGTCGGACTAAGAAAACATAATATAAATATATATATATATATATATATATATATATATATATATATATGTATATGTATATGTATATGTATAATACTGTATTCATTAATTCATTTATAAATTTTTTTCTTTTGAATTTCTTTCTTAAATTTATATTTTGAATTTTTTTAAAAAAATATTACATGGCCGCACCGAAGCGTGGTATAAAGGAAAACCCACAGGAGCTCTCATATCGCTCGAATCATATTTATCTATTTTTCTAGATCTCCTCTATTTTAAATAATTAAAATTAAAACTTCATTCTTTAGGCCATATTTTATAGAAAAGAAATCAAGACTTCCTTTTTTAACATTAACATCTTTAAAATAGAAAAGGTTTTCGAATTTGTAGGAAAGCAGAAGTCAAATTTATATATTCGAAATAGAAAAAAAATTATATTTCAGTAACATTAACATCTTCGAAATAGAAAAGGTTTTTAAATTTATATGGAAGAAGAATTCAAATTTACATATTCGAAATAGAAAAAAAAAATTATATTCTTATATATATATATACAATCATCGCTTCTAATGATCAAATTTTATCACCACGTTTGTAACACTTTTTTTTGCTTCTGTTTGCTTTTGTCTTCGTTCGTTTTTTAGATTTTTTATTCACTCTTATTTTGTTTAATTTTCAATGTACATGGTTACGTGTGTGCTCCACTATTTTTTGCGATTTTCATGTTGCTATTTTTGTTAGTTTAAGGTTTGAATTTATTAATTTAATATTTGCTTTCTTCGTTTTATTTTTAAATTTATGATTTGTAATGATTTTAGTTATAATTATGGATTATTGATAACCACTGGTTGTTCTTTGCTTTGAATTTTGTATTTTTTTTGTTAGGGATCTCGATACAGAGACGCCTGATCGTGCTAACAAGAATTAGGAGATCTTTCTCTATTTGAGAAGTAGAAGCACTTGAGAAACTTGACACAAAAGGTTTGAACTTTACCATTCTCTTTTTATTTATTTATTTATTGTTAATTGTTAATTGTTAATTTGTCATTATTTTCTTCTCATTGTACTTGATCATAATATTCCAACGTCTTCTTTTAATTAATTCAATCAAATATGTTTTTTTTATCTATATGTATTTATTACAACGGGTGTCGGCCTAAAAAAACGTAACATAAAATCGACGTAAAAAATAAGTATATGGTTTATTTTGTTGTATATATATACATTAAAATTTGTAGGAATATTTATCTATTTTTCTAGAGCTCCTCTATTTTAAATAATTGAAATCAAAACTTGCTTCTTTAGGCCCTATTTTTCAGAAAATCATGTACATATTACAACGGGTGTCGGCCTAAGAAAATGTTACACAAAATCGACGTAAGAAATGAATATATGGTTTGTTTTGTTGTCTATATATACATAAAAATTTGTACAATATTGTGTTCACTAATTTATTTTTAGATATTTTCTTTTGATTTCTTTCTTAAATAGTCTATATATTGAAAATTTTTAAAAAATATTACAAGGCCGCCGAGAAACGTGTCTTATATGTATTTATTACAACGGGTGTCGGCCTAAGAAAACGTGATACAAAATCAACATAAAAATAAGTATGTAGTTTATTTAGTTGTCTATGTATATTAAAATTTGCACAATATTGTGTTCATTATTTATTTATAAATATCTTCTTTTCGATTTCTTTCTTAAATTTATATTTTGAATTTTTTTAAACAAATATTTCAAGGCCGCTGCTTATTATTTATTTATATATTATTTTGAATTTTATAAACAAATATTTATAAAATTTTTTAAATTTTTTTAAATTTATAAATATTTTTTTTAAATATTTATTTATAAATATTTTTTTATAAATATTTTGAATTTTTGAATTTATTGTCTATTATATATATAAAGGAGAACCCGCAGGAGCTCTAGAATCGCTCGATTCATATTTATCTATTTTTCTAGAGCTCCTCTATTTTAAATAAATAAAATCAAAACTTCCTTCTTTAGACCCTATTTTTTAGAAAAGAAATCAAAACTTCCTTTTTTAACATTAACATTAACATTTTCGAAATAGAAAAAGTTTTCGAATTTGTAGGGAAGACAAAGTCAAATTTATATATTCGAAATAAATTATATATTCGAAATAAAAAAGAAATTTAATATTTCAGAATTTCCTTTTCATAAATTATATCCGATTACGAATAAAATAAAATCTCCTTTTTGGATCTATATATACCCATAGCTGCAAAATTTAGATTATCAATGAATGGGGATGGTGCGGAGGTGAACCTCAACAAAAAGACACCCTCCACTTAAAACAATTGCATGAAGTGAACTGCAACATGAACACATTCTTCAGATTACATATATTGTGCGGTTATAATCTTTTTCCAGACTCAATTACTTTGCACTAATTGCGTACACATGATTGATAATTCATTGATGAATCTACAACTGATTTTCAGAATATCAGAATATAGCCAATAATATTATTCTTCTTTTAATTTTCATTGATTTGTTCCCATGTTCTTTAGAATTATAAAACTTTGTTCTTTTTGTCTTTTAATTGTGTGAAACTTTAACGTACAAAAAACATAGAATTATTAATAAAGTGTTATTAATAATTAAGGTCAGATTTTTTTCATATCCCATGGTAGGGCTATTATTCTTGTGATTCTAATTTCTTTGGTTATTAATATATCATTTTTTAATCACATGCTTAACAAATTAGTTTTTATACACTAAAGTCATATTTTAATCTACCAGTGTGCTACTTATGTTGTGAGCATCAGATTTTTCTAGCTAGGAAACTTTCTCCAGGAGTTGGAAGAAAAAAATACAAGAATGAAGACTAGGCCAAAAAGAAGCTAAGAAAGATGGTGTTACCAAGTCAAACATATAATCATAGCTTATAACGATTAAATTTTATCATAATAACCATTTTTTTTTTGCTTCTGTTTGCTTTTGGCTTCATCTATTTTTTTGCTTTGTTTTGGATTTTGTTTTTTTAGTCATCTCGGTAATCTGCTTGAGAAGGAGAAACACTTGAGTAACTTGGCACAAATGGTTTGAACTTTTACCATTTACTATTTAATTATTGTAAATTGTTATTATGTCGTCGTTATCTTATCATTATTCTTGATCATAATATCCTAACGTCTTCTTTTAATTAATTCAATCAAATCTACTCTTTTATCTATATGTATTTATCACAACGTTTAATTCAATCAAATCTGCTCAGCTATCTATATGTATTTATCACAACGTGTGTCGGCCTAAGAACACGTGACACAAAATCGATTTAATACAATATCTCATAATTTTAGTTGAATCCTAAAAACTTTCACCGGCATGCAAACCAAAATCAAAGTCAAATAGGATTTTAGTATTTAAATTTTATTATTGTGTACGCTTAGTATTTTTAAAATATATACAACGGGTGTCGGCCTAAAAAATCGTGACACAAAATTGATATAGAGAAATATATTAATACTTTATTTTATTTGGTGGACCTTTTTATATTATCTCAGTTTTCAAACATAGAATATGTAATCAAGGAAATAATTGATGTTATTAAAGGCAAGTTTCACCTCTAAATTATATTATAGTTAGGATATTAAACGTAAATTCTAACAATTTTTTTACAATAGTATTTCCCCAAAAAAATCGCACCGGCGTGCAAACCAGAATCAAAGTCAAAGAGGAATTTGGTATTTAGTTTTTTTATTATTTTGTATACTTAGTATTTTTAATATATACAACGGGTGTCGGCCTAAACAATTGTGAAAAAAAATCAGTATATAATTAATAATTTATCTTATTAGCTATGTATATTTAATTTGTAGTGCTCGCTAATTGTTATTGATATTAATAGATATATTTTTGTTGGCTTTTTTATTAAATAATCTTTAATTAAAATTTTAAAAAAATTGTTATAAGGCCGCCGCGAAGCGCGGCTTAGTCGACTAGTATATATATAAAGGAGGGTACGCGGGAGTTTAGGTGGCGCGTTAAGATCGTTTCAATCTATTTTCTAATTTTCTAGAATTTTTTAATTTTAAATATTAATAAATAAAATATTAGAAGTAAAATAGGTATTCGAATTTATAAAGAAGAAGAGTTACTCGAAGTTATAGAGAAGAATAATTCAAATTTAAAGAGAAAACGTATCCATACTTATAATCATACTTATTATGTTTGAATTAAAAGAGAATGACAAAAATTACGTGGCGGAAATTCAGGTGGCGTTGTTCAAATTGTTTAAATCAAGTTTTCGATTTTTCTTCAATTTTCGGAGAAAAAAACAATTAATATCTTTCTTCTACTTCTATCAAAGTATATACATATAAGTTATAACAACGGTCTTAGTAATCTTACTGTTGTCCATTTTCTATTCTATTATTATTCATTTTCTACTTTTTTTTTTGCTAAGTTTATAGTATATTAAAAGGCAAAACAGGGATTAACCCTAGCTCCAAGCCAGGCTTAGAGAGAACAAGAAGCAAACTACAAAACTAGAATGGAAAAATTGAGGGCAGAACAACCCCAACTCCCACAATCCAAAAACATCAAATATCTATCCACCTATATGAATCTAGGTTTTCATTTTGACGATACCAAGTTGTGTTTCTAAGTTTAATCTTGAGATCCACCATAATGCCTTTCAGCAGATTGCTCGGGCCACACAAACCTTTCTCATGGTGTCTCGCATTCCTCTCCCTCCAAATGTGGTATGAAAAGATCTGAGCTGTGAGAAGGGCCATGTCCCGAAGGTTTTGATCTTGAATGCCACCCAGAGAGGTTAGAACCTCCACCCAGGACAGACCAACAAAACCAACCTTCATGATCCCAGTTAATTTCGAAAAAATGAAGCTACTAAAGGGACAAGATACAAACAAATGAGAGTGTGTCTCAATACCTCCTACACAGAAATGGCAAAACGGAGAAACCTCCAAACCGAAAGAGGCAAGTCTATGAAGGGTTGGTAATCTTCCATGACAAAGAACCCACTCATGGTGAGCGTACCGTAAAATTCTGAATCTATGCCAGACAAAAGCAAACCAAGTAACCTGCGTAGAGATAGTACGAGTAGAATTCCAGACATGCCAAGTTTTTATCTTACCCAGCTGAACATCATCCCAGAAAATTTGATCTGTCAAGTTTAGGTTGAAATTTGGGAAGTTAAAGTTCTGCAGCCAGCTGATCAGACCTTGATGCACATGATGTATTCTGTTTGAGGGCCTAGGCAACATCCATCGACCAGTTTGGAGGAGGTTGTGGACAGTTGCATTTGATGGATGGTTTGACTGAGCAATAATTGGGTCTGTTTTGCTCGAGGCCAAACAAGTCGAGTTCCACCACGGATCGAACCAAAGAGAAGTTCGGAGACCATTTCCAATTTTGTAGGTGATGTGTTGTCGAGCCAAAGAACGGAGCTTGAGGACATTTCTAAAAATCCACGAACAATCGTTTGGCATTGACATGGTCCAAAAATTCTTTCTCTTTAACATCGTAGTATTTACCCAGAGGGGCCATAAAGCCTTGCTTTTGTTGACAACTTTGCATAAATGACAAAGAATTTGTGCTTTGTTCCAATCTGTGGAGAGTTTTAGACCTAAGCCACCTTCTTCCAAAGGATTACACACTTTAGCCCAGCTGATTTTTGCCCCTCCCTTAGCAGTAATATCCCCCTTCCAGAGAAACCTAGTTAACATGGATTGTAATCGACTGTGAACTGTACTCGGGAGCAGAAAATTGTTTGTCCAAAAACTTTGAATTGGGAACAGGACTGCTCGAATAAGCTGAACACGACCTGCCAAAGAAAGAAAACCAGCTGTCCAGGAAGAAATCCTCGCAGCAATTCTATCGAGCAAAGGAATGCACTGATTATGAGACAGCTTGGTTGAGATTAAAGGAACACCCAAGAAGCGAACCGGCAGATCCCCATGGGCAATGGCATACCTATCATCAAACCAATTTATTAAAACCTCGTTGCAGTTGCCAAAATATACCGAACTCTTTGCAATGTTTGGACGTAACCCACTAGCTGCTGCAAACTTCTCTACACAGTCCATGAGGTGAGTAATAGAATTTATGTCGCCATTAGAAAACAGCAGGACATCATCCGCGTAGAGTAGGTGATTAAGCTTAAGTTCCTTACACTTCCAGTGAAATCTGAAACTAGCCGGATACTTTGCAAGAATAGATGACAGGATGTTCATTGCAATTGAGAACAAATATGGAGAGATCGGGTCCCCCTGTCTGAGACCCTTTTTTCCTTCAAAAAACCCACACAATGAACCATTAACCTTAACTGAGAAAGTAGGAGTTGATATACACGAGTAAATCCAGTCCATGAATCTGTTAGGAAAATTAAGCTTTCGAAGGGCCCCCATAATGAACTCCCAATCAATAGAGTCGAAAGCTTTGTGCAGATCAAGCTTTAGAGCGCATTTAGGCATCCCCGTGTCTCGATGATAACCCCTAAAAATCTCTTGAGCCATCAGAATATTATCCGAAATGCTGCGGCCTGGTATGAAAGCAGATTGAGATATATTAATAATATCTGGCATTACCTTTTGAAGACGTGAAGCCAGAATCTTCGCGATACACTTGTAAGGAATTGAGCACAGAGAAATAGGACGAAAATCGGACATGGTGACAGGGGTTGGAACCTTTGGAACTAAAGCAATGCTCGTTGCATTCATCGATTTGTGCAGTGTGGCTGTTGAGAAGAAGCTTTTAATTGCATCACAGAAGGTCGATCCAACTATGTCCCAAGCTGCAAGAAAAAACTCTACCATGAAACCATCTGGGCCAGGCGATTTGTTCTTTCCCATCTTCCTTAGAGTTGCCAGAATGAGGTTATCATTTACAGGACCCTCAAGTAGATTGGCTTGAGTCGAGGAGATTGAAGGGCACTCGAAACTGTCAAAGTCACAAGGTTCTAGATCATTTGCATTACCAAGTGTACTAGAAAAGAAATCCACTGCTACTTTTGCAACGTTCTTATGCCCTGTAACCGTGTGACCAGCTGCATCTTCAATAGCTACTAGCTTATTAACATTCCAATTCGCTTTTATACGATTGAAAAAGAAGGCATTATTTCCATCACCAACAGTGAGCCACTTCACCCTAGACTTCTGGTGAAGGAATCTTTCCTCTTCCAGTAATGCATCATTCAGAGTGATAGAAGCCTGAGATTCTTGATTAATCAAGTTAGAGTTTTGACAATCATCTCGTAAAAGATCCTGAATTTCCGAGAGAGACGAACGAGCCAAGGAGACATTGGTGTGCACGTCGCCATGGTCTTTGTTGAACTTAGTGAGAGCAAATTTAACCTCTTTCAATTTTCGAACTAAGATTGCCATGGGGTCTCCATACCAGCGGGGTTCCCAAGCCTTAGAAACAATTTCCAGAAAACCATCAGTTTTGGTCATAAAATTGTGAAACTGGAATGATTTATTGATCCTCTCCAACTGCATAGGAATAGAACAGAGTAGGGGACAATGGTCCATAATTCCCCTATTTTTAACCAAGACAAAAGCCTCAGTAAACATATTGAACCAATCCTTGTTACCCAACATACGATCCAGACGTTTCTGAATAGGAGAAGAGTCCCTTTTATTTGTCCAAGTGTACAGAGAACCTACAGTTTTAATGTGCCCCAAAGCAGAGTTAGAAGTGCAATCTAGGAAGGATTGCATGTCCGGAGTCCAACGTTCACGACCTCCTTTTACTTCATTTAAAGCCAAAATACAATTGAAATCTCCATTCACACACCAAGGTATGTTTATATTCTGACTGAGGGTCTGAAGCTCCCTCCAAAGAGGCTCCCTTTGATGCGGTTTGTTCAACGCATACACAAAAGTGATGCCAAAAGAAATTTGTTTTTCCAAAAAAGTCACGAAATAGGTTATTTGCTGAGCAGATTTCCTATGGGAGTGCACTTTCCAAATCGAGGGATCCCATCCAACCCAAACACGGCCATAATCATGGTCTTCGTAATTGAAAATCCAACTCCAGTTTTTCCGGATAGAAGTAGAGATAGCTATAGAATTGTGAATCCTAACTTTTGTTTCCACTAAACCTATGAGAGATAATTTATTTTTAACAATAAAATTTACCACCTCCTTTTGATGGGGGCTCTTATTAATGCCTCTAACATTCCAAACTGCAAAATTCATATTAACCGTTTGAGGATGTTCGACACACCTGCCGACCTGGGGCCTTTTTTGTTCGTTACTAGAGTGAAACCATCATTTTTTCCAGTCGTTCGAAACTTTGGTGGTTTTGGAATAGTGAGACCTTTGTGGACACTAAGGTCAACCACTAATTCCAAGTCATGATGTTCTTTGACATGAGACTTACCTTTCTTTCTCTTAGAAGACGGAGACTTGTTTGAAAGGTCGGAAAGTGGAGCAAACCCATTATCTGTAGCAATCGGTTCAACCTCTTCAGGCAAAGTGTATATTGCTAACTGATTCGAGTCATCGCTAGTTGTGTTTGTTTGTGAAATACTATCGAATTCTTCCAGGTTATCCTCTCTTTCAATCTCATTAAGAATCTCGTCGTCATCCATGACCACGTCACACCCACAGAAATCTCCAACCACATATGGTACCAACTCCATATTACTTAGAAAAGCTGCTTTTGTTGGGTTTAAGTTCGATGTGTCAGGCTCATTTGTAGCAGGGACTGAAGTTGATGCATAGTAATTCGAATCCATTCGCTGTTTTTTCTTAACTCTCTCCGGATTATTGATACATCGAGCAAAAGAATGCCCAAACGCTTTGCAAAGGTTACAGGAATAAGGAAGTTGGGGGTACTGGATTTCAATCTTCTCCTTCTCTACTTTACCATCCACAAGAACATTGACCCAAACAAAATCTGGTCTAGGGGCTGAGTAGGCTAACTCCACTTGGACATTGGCATATTTTAAAGGTTCGAACCTAGAGGTAGCAACATCAAACTTAAGGGGTCGCCCCACAGCCCGAGCAATCGTTGAAAGACTGTCTTTAGACCAAAGGGTGTATGGAACATCAACAAGACGTATCCAACAGGGAACTTTATCAATCACATTTCTTTTAAATTTCGAACCCTCCATCCATGGCATCAAATACAGAGTCTTACCACCCATTTGAATCGTGTTAAGGTTCAAGGCTGCATTCTTTTCTTCCATCGAACCAAAACGAAAAGTATAGTACCCTTTGGAACTATAGTACACCCCTATTAAACCCCTGTTTTTCCAAAATTTTTGAGCCTGTTCGCGAACAAACTTAAAAGCAAAATTACCCCCAATGAAATGCCCAATAACGCTAGTTTCCCATTGCTTTTGAGCACGAACCAAATAATCCGTTGAGAAAATGACCGAGGCAGTTCCATCCTCATTATGAGTGATAGCAGCCTCCTCATCCACTTTAGAACAATCAATTGGGTTAATGATATTATCGGAGACAATAGAGCTCCAGGTTACAGGTTTTTTATGAGGGTTTGAAGTATCACCCTTGGCATTAGTACCGTTATGAGCATGTAAAACAGTGTCTAATTTTTCTAGAGACTGAGGAGGTGGTTGGGCAACATTACCAGGAATGAATTCAGTGTTAAAAGCTTTAGCTGAATCCCCAACTACGTTCTGAGGCAATAGTGAGTTAACTTCTGGAGGAGAGACCACTCTATCTACTGTGCCACCATGAGAAGCTCTAGACGAGGCTTCATGAATAGGACCCGTACGGGGTTGGACTGAACCGTCATTGAGAATCAGATCAATTTGAGCTTGCATTCGAGCTTGAGTTCTTGGTGAAAGGGGCTCTCCCATTATATCATTTGTGTTGAGAGATACATTCTCAGCTTCGAAGTGTTGAAGGTTATGAGCAGGAGCAACATAGTTAAGGCCAACGAAGGCAACAAACTCATCAGAGTTCATAGATCCCGAGTTTTCCGAATTAATGGAACCCATCTGAAGACAGAGTGAACAGATCTGGGTTGAAAGTTATGTAGAAGAAAAGAGGAGAAAGAAAGGATTAAGAAATGGAGGTACGTGAGAGGCGTGAGGCTAAGAAAGGTGAAGATATAAGTGGTCAACGATGCTTATTTTGGTGTTTTCCGGTGTACGAGAGAGAGAACCCATGCTTATTTTTTTATGTAATATATTACTTACAATCCTCTATGACACTATTCTTTTTCTACTTGACTACTTCTATCTCCTATTTCTATCAAATTTCTTACTCCATAATGTTATATGATAAGTAATCATTTAAACATACTTTTGCGTATTTAAAAGTAATTATGCATGCAATCCTCAAATTCTTATTTATATGACTCATTGGCCTCATGGTGTTAGATTCTTGCACCTTTATTTTAACACAAATTTTAATTCTAATCAAGTCAATAATGCCATGGCATTGATAATAAATTTTTATAACTCTATGTACTTTCTAAGTTAATGTAGTTGATGATTTTTATTTATTTTGATGATTTTTGTTTTTGTTTATAGGTTATGTATAGAATCTCAACTTTGCTTACTAATCAGCGCATCATCCGTGATAAATTTGGGTTTTGTCGTTTTTATAAAAATATAATTTTTTTAATAGAAAAGAAAAAATTTAAAATCTTTTTTGGAGGTGTTCATCATGTTTTCGTGAATTTTTTTTATTTTTATATGCAGATGTTGATTAAGAAAAGTTAAGAACATACAAGTCTTTGTATACGTATATATGTTAATAATTTTTTTATCCATATTTTTTTGTAAATCATGCTAAATGTGTAGATTGCTTAAGTTATATATAGATGACTTGACTTTCGAAAGTGTGTGTTTGTAATGATCATATTTTGCTGAGTAATTTTTTTTTTGAATTTCATATTCGAATGTATAAGACTATGAGTATAAAATTATGAGCTAAGCCTAACTGCCTAAGGACTTATTGGGTTCGTGATGTGTCAAACAGACAACAGGTACAAGCTCTGTTATAGAAATCGGCCGATTTCTGAAAAATTGCCGATAAATCGGTCAAAAATCGGTCAAAATTTTGGAACCGATTCGACCGATTTTGCGAAAATCACCGATAAATCACCGATTTTTCAACCAAATCACCCGATAAATCATAAATCGGTACCTCAACCGAATAGTTCCGATTTCCGAAATATACAACACTGGGTACAAGAAACAAAAACAAAATTTTGATGTCAGGAGTTTATGATGTGCCTGTTTGCGAAATCTATTACCTAACTTATAAGTTACTTATTTCGGAAAAAATTTCGTATTTACATAATTCTTTTAACAAAAAATTGTGTACGGGGAGTTTAATATTCGTAATCTTGCAAAAATAAGTTACTTATTTCAGAAAAAAGTACAGATTTCCTAACTTTTTTTCCAGAATAAGTAACTTATTTCTGAAAAATAAGATTTCCCAAACGGGCCCGATATTTGATCCTAGGTGTACACAATTAAGAAAGCATTCAAATCGTAGTATAAAGAGTTCTACGATATCAACATTAAATTCGACATGGGAAGAAAAAGTTTTATTCGAGTGAAACCTTATGAAAATCTGAAATTTATAAATTTTAATTAAAAAAATTACTCCATATCTTTTTTTCCCTAAATTTTGGGTGAGAAAATAAATAGAAGATTGTCTACAATATATTGTAATGATAAATGTGGTTTCATTTTCTAAAATTTCATAAATTTTTGAAAATTTAAAAAAAATAAATTGAAATTAATTCTTCTTTTAGGTTTTAATTTTATGGAAAAAGTTATTGTATAATATAATATTAATTATATATAATGAAGGCTCGACTCACTAAAAACTAAAAAATATGTATTAATTACTAGAATCAATATATCAATATATATATAGGAGGATACATGTAAGTTTTGGTGGCGCTCTAAAAGCGTCTCAATCTATTTTTCTAATTTTCTAGAATTTTAGAATTTTAAACACTAATAAATGTAAAAATATCATTTAACATATTAGAAGTAAAATAGGTATTCGAATTTATAGAGTAGAAGAGTTCGAAATTATAGGGAAGACATATGATTAGAAGTTCTATTGGAAGTAGAATAAGTATTTATAATGCATATTATTAAAAGTTTTATTGGAAGTAGAATAGGAATTCGAATTTATAGAGAATAAGAGTTCGAATTTATAGAAAAAACATTTAAATAAAAGTTCTATTAGAAGTAGAAAATTATCATTTAACATATTAGAAATAGAATAGATGTTCGAATTTATAGAGGAGAAGAGTTCGAATTTGTAGGGAAGACATATGATTAGAAGTTCTATTGTAAGTAGAATAGGTATTTATAATGCATATGATTAAAAGTTCTATTGGAAGTAGAATAGGAGTTCAAATTAATAGAGAATAAGAGTTCGAATTTATAGAAAAAACAAATAAATAAAAGTTCTATTAGAAGTAAAAAAATGTCATTTAACATATTAGTAATAGATTAGGTGTTCGAATTTATAGAGGAAGACATATGATTAAAAATTCTACTAGAAGTACAATAGGTGTTCGAATTTATAGAGAAAACATATGATTAGAAGTTCTATTGAAGTAGAATAAATATTTATAAATTATAATGCATATGATTAAAAGTTCTATTGGAAGTAGAATACGGTTCGAATTTATATAAAAAAACATATAAATAAAAGTTCTATTAGAAGTAGAAAAATGTCATTTAACATATTAGAAATAGAATATGTGTTCGAATTTATAGAGGAGAAGAGTTCGAATTTATAGGGAAGAAATATGATTAGAAGTTCTATTGGAAGTAGAATAAATATTAATAACGCATATGATTAAAAGTTCTATTGGAAGCAGAATAGGAGTTCGAATTTATAGAGAATAAGAGTTCGAATTTATAGAAAAAACATATAAATAAAAGTTCTATTAAAAGTAGAATAGGTTTGTAAAAGAACACTCTCATGCAGGAATCCTTTATAAATACAGGACTATCTATAATATAAAGAAGAAATATGATGTGTTTTCATTTCTAAAGCTCCATAAATTTTAGAAAGTCTAGAGAAGGTATAAATTGGAATTCATTCTATTTTTTAGGTTTTGATTTTAAGGAAAAAAGTTGTTGTGTAAGATAAGTATCATTAATAATATGTAATGAAGTTGAAATTTCAATCCCAAATGATAGCGGCTCGAAACGTGTTTAACCGGAAGACGACTCATTATAAAAGATTATATTAGCTATTAAAATATCATATTGATGTTATAAACTTTATTTTATTTTTAGGATTTGATTTTTATGGATAAACATTATCATACAAGTGATATATGTAAAAATTAGATTTTTGGTATTAACGAAAGAGCGGATCAATAGCAATAATCGTGTTTAAGTTTAACGAGAAACGGTTCATTAGAGAAGATCGTAAAAAAGATGTTTGAATATATAAGAAATACATAAAGTAAAATGTTTTATTGGAAGTAGAAAATACGAGAACGGTGCATGATGATGTCTTATACGATTTTTAAAACTATATATCTTTTTTCTTAGAAATCCCTCTTTATTTTAATTTTTTAATTTAAGTTAATTATATTGGCATTAGAAAAATATATCCATAAAAATATTATTCCCGTAACGAAAAATCTTCATATTTGTTTTTTGATATTTAACATAATAGAAAGACATTCCCATGAGGAAACTTTAAATAAATACAAGAATATTTGTAATATACAGAAAATATAAGATGTATTTTTGTCTTTTAAAACTCCATAAATATTAGAAAGTTTAAAGAATATAAAAATTGGAATTGACTCTCTTTATTTAATGAAGTTAGAATTTCGGTTCCAAATGAGAGCGACACGAAACGTATTTAACGGGGAAGACGGCTCACTAGAAAAGATTGTATTAGCTATTAGAATTTGATACTATCGTCATAATATTTTCCTTTTTATTTTACGATTCGATTTTATGGATAAAAATTATTATATAAGTCTTTATAATCTATGTTAAAGTTGAAATTTCGGTTTTAACGAGAGAGCGTCTCAATCGAAAAAATCGTATTTAATAAGAAATCGATTCATTAGAGAAAATTATTTAATTATTAAAATTTAATATTAATATTATAATATAACGTAAATGTATTGAATTTTTTAAAAAATATTGTAACGCCGCCGCGAAGCGCGGCTTTATCGACTAGTTACTTAATATAATGGCTGATTTTGGAAGAAGACTCCGGACCTGTAAAAGCTACGCTGGTAGCCTCAAGCGCCCCTGCTCTGTTTATTGCGTACTCTTTTTTAAGAAAAGAATAAATTAAATAACGTAAAAGAATTATTGCAAATTGCTGTCGATCTCTCTCCGCTAAGTTAGGGATGTTACCGGTTTGGTTCCGTTTAGGAGTCAAACTGGAACATAAAATAGTATTTCCATATACAACTCGGATATTATAATAAAAAATGTTAAAAAAAATCATAATTAAAATATATAAACATATAATTCCTAAATTTTAGACCAATAATATTATATTAAGAGTTTTCCTTATTTACAGTTTCACCCTAGCTCGTTAACCATGATTAGTTAACACTGCTATTTTAAATACATTAATAATTTTATTTAACATATCCATAAATACATATTTTTTAAATCATAAAAATATTTACTAAAAAATCACAATTTTAATTTGAAATCAATCGTGATATTCTATTACATATTTTAAATTAAATTTCATAATTAATCATTCATTAATTAATCACTCTTTTAATATAAAATCAATCACAATCATATCATCATACATTTTTTTTGACAATAAAATGCTTATACAATTAAAATTGATGGTCATGGTGATGCCTTAATATCGATCGATCAAGTGTTTCTTCATCAACACAATGTGATTGTGTCTGCAATTAAAAAAAAATTAGGCATAAACTATGTCATTATTGCGAAAGTATTACTATGTTCACCAATCAGATCTCTATTTGCATAATGCAAAAGTACGATATCAGTTCGCAATCCCCAATTATTAAACTAATTGTGCTTCCGGGACTGTAGCTATGCAAAACAATGCTGGGGACTGTTGAATGCAGAGTTTGACAGTTCATTAGTGGAATCAGCACCGAGATGGTTACTAGAAAGAATGGCTAAGGAATCACAGGAGGTTTTGCGTACTCTTTTTTAAGAAAAGAATAAATTAAATAACGTAAAAGAATTATTGCAAATTGCTGTCGATCTCTCTCCGCTAAGTTAGGGATGTTACCGGTTTGGTTCCGTTTAGGAGTCAAACTGGAACATAAAATAGTATTTCCATAAAACGTTGTAGACTTGGATAATATAATAAAAAACTAGTCGATAAAGCCGCGCTTCGCGGCGGCGTTACAATATTTTAAAAAAAATCAATATATTTATGTTATATTATAATATTAATATTTATATTATAATAATTAAATAATTTTCTCCGATGAATCGATTTCTTGTTAAACACGATTCTTTTGATTGAGCCGCTCTCTCTTTAAAATCGAAATCCCAAATTTAACATATATTATAAAGACTTATATAATAATTTGTATCCATAAAATCGAACCGTAAGAACCGTAAGAATTAAAATATATATATATATATCATCAGTATCAAATTCTAATAGCTAATACAATCTTTTCTAGAGAGCCGTCTTCCCGTTAAATACATTTTGAGCCGCTCTTATTTGGAACCAAAATTCTAACTTCATTATATAAAGAGAGTAAATTCCAATTTTTATATTCTTTAAACTTTCTAATATTTTGGAGTTTTAAAAGATGAAAACATTTTATATTTTCTGTATATAATAAATATTCCTGTATTTATTTACAACTTTCGCATGAGAATGTCTTTCTATTATGTTAACATATCAAAAAAAAATACGAAGACTTTTCGTGACGGGAATAATATTAAATTTATGGATATATTTTTCTAATGCAAGTATAATTAACTTCTATAAAAAAGTTAAAATAAAGGTTTCTAGGAAGAAAAGATACATAGTTTTAAAAAAAAATTGTATAAAACGTCTCCACCGTCCTCGTATTCTACTTCCAATAAAACATTTTATTTTATGTATTCCTAATATATTAAAACATCTTTTATACGGTCTTCTCTAATGAACCATTTTCTCATTAAACACGGTTATTACTATTGGTCCGCTCTCTCGTAAAGACCAAAAACCTAACTTTTACATATATCACTTGTATGACAATGTTTATCCATAAAAGTCAAATCCTAAAAATAAAATGAAATTTATAACATCAATATGACATTTTAATAGCTAATATTTTATAGTGAGCCGTCTTCCCATTAAAAACGTTTCGATCCGCTCTCGTTTGAGATTGAAATTCCAACTTCATAACATATTATTGATGATACTTATCTTACACAAAAATTTTTTTCCTTAAAATCAAAACCTAAAAAATAGAGTGAATCCAATTTATACTTTCTCTAGACTTTCTAAAATGACTTAATTGCAGGAGGATGGCCTCAACTATTTGTTTTTTGCACAAAAATGACCCAAGTATAAAAGTAGACAGTGTGATGGCCTAACTATATTTTTTAAATAGCTGAGTGTATTCAATTTGTGACTTAACTACAACATGATGGTTGAACAATGTTTTTTTTAACACAAAAATGGCCCAAAAATAAAAATAAACAGCAATTTTTACATTAATTTAGATGGAATGCAATCATCTGCTTAAAATAATACTTGGGCCATTTTTATGCAAAAAAAAAAATAGTTGAGGCCATCCTCATGCAATCAAGTCTTAACAAAATTTATGGAGTTTTAGAAAATGAAAACAGATCTTATTTTCTCTTTATATTAAAGATACTTCTGTATTTATTTGTGATTCCTGCATGAGAATGTTCTTTTATTATGTTAACAAATCAACTTTTTTCTTTTTAAATACGATGACTTTTTTTATGACAATAGAATTTGGATTTATGAATATATTTCTTGTCGGTTTGTTAACATTTCAAAATAGGGTGTTTGACACGCATTTTAAGGTGGAATTTAAGGATAGTTTCATAATTTATTTTTGAAATTTTCTCTTTTTTTGTATAAAAGTAGAACAATCCTATTTTTATACAAAAAAGAAAATTTTAAAAATAAGTTATGAACTGTCCTTAAAATTCACCTTAAAATGCGTGCCAGAAAATGACAAAAAAAGTGTTAATAATTGTGTAGGACGGAGGGAGTAATATAAAAAATTATAATTTAAGAAGATCATACTTTCTATAAAATATTTAATTATATTTCTGCTCTATATATTCAAACACCTATTTTACTTCTAATACAACGTTTTTTATATGTTTATTTCTATAAAATTGAACTCCTATTCTACTTCCAATGGAACTTTTAATCATATGCCTTATAAATACTAATTCTACTTCCAATAGAACTTCTAATCATATAATTTAAGAAGATCGTACTTTTTATAAAATATTTAATTATATGTCTGCTCTATATATTCAAACACCTATTCTACTTCTAATAGAACTTTTATTTATATGTTTTTTCTATATATTCGAACTATTATTCTCTATAAATTCGAACTCCAATTCTACTTCCAATAGAACTTTTATACATATGCCTTATAAAAACTTATTCTACTTCCAATAGAACTTCTAATCATATGTCTTACCTATAAATTCGAACTCTTCTTCTCTATAAATTCGAACACATATTCTACTTATAATATGTTAAATGATATTTTATATTTATTAATGTTTAAAATTCAAAAATTCTAGAAAATTAAAAAAATAGATTGAGACGATCTTAGAGCGCCACATAAACTCCCGCGTACCCTCCTTTATATATATATATTGATATTGAAATGACAAAAAAAGTGTTAATAATTGGGTAGGACGGATGGAGTAATATAAAAAAATTATAATTTAAGAAGATCATACTTTCTATAAAATATTTAATTATATTTCTGCTTTATATATTCAAACACCTATTTTACTTCTAATACAACGTTTTTTATATGTTTATTTCTATAAAATTGAACTCCTATTCTACTTCCAATGGAACTTTTAATCATATGTCTTATAAATACTAATTCTACTTCCAATAGAACTTCTAATCATATAATTTAAGAAGATCGTACTTTTTATAAAATATTTAATTATATGTCTGCTCTATATATTCAAACACCTATTCTACTTCTAATAGAACTTTTATTTATATGTTTTTTCTATAAATTCGAACTATTATTCTCTATAAATTCGAACTCCAATTCTACTTCCAATAGAACTTTTATGCATATGCCTTATAAAAACTTATTCTACTTCCAATAGAACTTCTAATCATATGTCTTACCTATATAAATTCGAACTCTTCTTCTCTATAAATTCGAACACATATTCTACTTCTAATATGTTAAATGATATTTTATATTTATTAATGTTTAAAATTCAAAAATTCTAGAAAATTAGAAAAATAGATTGAGACGATCTTAGAGCGCCACATAAACTCCCGCGTACCCTCCTTTATATATATATATTGATATATATATTGATGTTAAAAAAAATCATAATTAAAATATATAAACATATAATTCCTAAATTTTAGACCAATAATATTATATTAAGAGTTTTCCTTATTTACAGTTTCACCCTAGCTCGTTAACCATGATTAGTTAACACTGCTATTTTAAATACATTAATAATTTTATTTAACATATCCATAAATACATATTTTTTAAATCATAAAAATATTTACTAAAAAATCACAATTTTAATTTGAAATCAATCGTGATATTCTATTACATATTTTAAATTAAATTTCATAATTAATCATTCATTAATTAATCACTCTTTTAATATAAAGTAAATCACAATCATATCATCATACATTTTTTTTGACAATAAAATGCTTATACAATTAAAATTGATGGTCATGGTGATGCCTTAATATCGATCGATCAAGTGTTTCTTCATCAACACAATGTGATTGTGTCTGCAATTAAAAAAAAATTAGGCATAAACTATGTCATTATTGCGAAAGTATTACTATGTTCACCAATCAGATCTCTATTTGCATAATGCAAAAGTACGATATCAGTTCGCAATCCCCAATTATTAAACTAATTGTGCTTCGGATTCCTGGACTGTAGCTATGCAAAACAATGCTGGGGACTGTTGAATGCAGAGTTTGACAGTTCATTAGTGGAATCAGCACCGAGATGGTTACTAGAAAGAATGGCTAAGGAATCACAGGAGGTTTTGGTGCAAACGGCCACTGTAATAAGCAGGTCTTGGAACAAAAGAAACTGACACCTGAGATAGCAATGCAATGGAGTATAGCTCAAGTTAGTCAGTGGAGAGAAGTGCGACGTGAAAATTCTGGGATGCTTGGGGCAAGGTTACAAAGCTCTAGATCAGAGGTGGTGAGGTGGTTAGCTCCAACAACAGGAAGATTGAAGTTAAACGTAGATGCATCTGTCTTTAGTGGTGATTCATCGTTTGCAGTGGGAATGATAATCAGGAACCATATAGGTGAATTTATTCGAGCGAAGAACTGCAGGTTTGCAGGTGCAGTATCGGTTTTTGAGGTTGAGACGAGGGGTTTGTTGGAAGCTCTCCAGTGGATTCACGAACTACAGCTTAGCAATGTGGACGTTGAAAGTGATTCTATGCTCACTGTTAATGCGGTTACCAGACGAGTAGAAAATTATTTGGAAGTGGGTAACGTGTTACACCAGTGTCATGTCCTTCATGAAAGGAATTCTAGTATCAATATTTCTTATGTTAAAAAGCAGGCCAACAAGGTTGCCCATCTGTAAGCTAGGGTATCTTGTATGGTGAATTGCTCCAATGTTTTTTGGGCTCCTCCATTTTCTGTGTTGGAGACAGTGATGTACGAAGCAAATTTGAGTTAATGCAATTTAAGTTGATTTCAAAAAAATTGTGCTTCGGATTTCAATTTTTTTTTTAAAATAAGTTTGTCAAAAAAAAACAAAAAAATTGGATAAAATTCATACCTTCAAATATCCGATCTTTTTAAAAGCTCAAAATATATTTACTCATAATTTTTTAATAAAATTAATTAATTAATGTATGTAAGTTAACACTACAAAATCTAATTTGAATCAGATTTTTAATAAATTAGATAAAATCCATATCCTCACGTACTCAATTTTTTCAAAGGCTCAAAAATATATATATTTATAATTTGTTAATGAAATTAATAATAAAAGCATATATAAGCCAACACTACTTATATTTTAATTACTTTAATTATTAAATACTAGCTTATAACCCGTACAACGCACGGTTCCTTTTTTAATATTTATAATTATATTATCTTTTTTATATTTATATGTTATTAATTTACATATCATATTGTTTTTAAAAAATTGATATATATATATATATATATAAGATTTTACACATTCAAATCAATATTTATGCTCTATCTTAAATTCTTAAAATTTGATTTAGACGATTTTACAACCCATACGAAATTAACAAAATAATTATTAATTTAGTGATGGTTTAACAGTTATTTTCCAATTGGTTAAAAAACAATTATTTTCCAATTAAACTACGCAGAAACAAAAGAGATAAGAAATTGATGATTTTCACGTTGAAAAATCTATTTGATTCATAAAATCTACTTATATTTCGTTTCTTCTTATTATTTAAAGATAGTTAAACTAACAACCAAATACAATTTTAATAATAAGTGTAATATTGATTTTGTCCAAAACTTTGATAGTGAATAGTCTGGTTTTTAATACGACAAAATAAATAACAACTGTTAGATTATAAAATAAATAGATGAAAAATATTGGATTTAGCATAAAAAATATATTATCTTTTAACATGTCAACTAAAAAGTGTATTTATATTAAAATATGAAAAAGTGCATGTCAATGATTTAAATTGTATATAATTTGGTTTTTTACATTGAATAGAATTATCAATATAGGTCTTCTACACTGAATATGATTAATGTAAAAATTCGTAATTATATTTTCTCTTGAGATTCTTAATGTTTCCATTTTGATAATAATTGTTAAATCATCAATAAATTAAAGATAATTTTATGAGATATGCGTGGGCTATAAAATCATCAAAATCTAATTTCTAGATCTCGAGATTGAGCCCAAATAGTAAATATGAAATTTTTTTTAATATTAATAAAAAATTTAATAAATTTTAATAGTATCCTTTTTTAATTATATCCTTTTCATAATTTCCTTTTTAAATTCAATTCTAATCCAACCTTTGTTTAATTATATCCCTTTTAGATTATAATTTTTGTTTTTAATATGATATAATCTTGATCATCTATTTTTAAAAATATTAAATTCGACGGTTGAGATTATTTTGGTAGTACAATGACCAAAATTATGGATAAAATCCTCTTTACGCTTATTATATATAAGGATATAATATGTCAATCTTTAATTATTAAATACTAGCTTATAACTCGTGCAACGCATGGTTCCTTTTTTAATACCTATAATTATCCAAAAAAAAAATTATATCTAATTGTTGTTAAAAAATTGATATATTATATCCTTATATATCCTTATCCATAATTTTGGTCCGGTCATTGTGGTTTTGTCACTATACTCCCAAAATAATCTCAACCATCGAACTTAATATTTTTAAAAATAGACGATCAAGATTATATCATCTTAAAAAGGAAATTATAATCTAAAAAGGATATCATTAAAAAAGGTTATATTGGAATTGCATTTAAAAAAAATTATAATATGAAAAGGATGTAATCATATTTGAACATGTAAAACCTAACATATATCAATTTAATATTATTTCAGAGATATATTTAATTATTTCAAAATTTATAAATATTATATTTTTTTAAGTTTCATATTTTCTTCGCTTTTAACCTTTTTCGCTTACATCTTTTACAAGCTAATCAAATTGATGTCTTTATTCGTGAACTTGACAAATTGAAATAAATTGAAACTATATCATTGTAATTTTTTTTTATGACCTATTGTGTAGGAGTGAGCATTTTTCGGGGTAGAACCGGGAACCGAACCGAACTGAAATTTCGGGTCTGGTTCGGGATTTTTATAATTCGGATCCGGTTCGGTTCTTGAAATTGAGAATAGTTCGGTTCTCGGTTCGGTTCGGTTCTTGACATCCAAAACTCGAAAGAACCGAACCCAACCAAAATTATATAATACATTTAAATAATATATTAAATATATATTATTAATATATATTATTAATTATATATTAATATATATATATATATATATGTATATATTTAATAATATATATTAATAATTATATATTATTAATATATAATTATATAATACATTTAAATAATATAATAAATATATATTAATAATATATATTTTTAATTAATTATATATATTATTATATATACATTTCGGTGGTTCTTTCGGGTTGGAACCGAACCGAACCGTAATTCGCGGTTCGGGTCCGGTTCGGTTCCATCACAATTTCGGGTCCAGTTCGGTTCTGAAAAATTGTTCTTTTCGATTCTCGGTTCTTTCGGGTCCGGTTCGGTTCGGGTCGGGTTGGACCAGTTGCTCACCCCGTAATGTTTGGCTGTTGGCTTTAGGTTACGGAGGAACAACTTGCAGCTCTATTGATTGGTTGTGGGCAGGTAATTCATTGCTTTATTAAACTTATTGGAATTTTCTTTGTTCTTGCTAGTGAAAGAGTGTCTTGCTGACTGGTATAACTTTAATGAAGGCTGCTGACTATCGTGTATGTCGTGTTAAAATGTTGATTCCAGTGTGTTTGTAGGTAGTTTATCAAATTTTGATTACATGATTCTAAGGAGATTATGAAGATGTTTATCAAATGTCGTAGACTTGTTCTGGTCACTTGATGAGGTTTGTACACCTGATATGATATTTGTTTCTATACCAGAAGGATGTTTTGTTGAGCATCCATTGCATTTGAGGTATTTTTCGGATAAAAAGGAAGTTAAAGAAGCAAGTAAGTTGTTAGTTTCGAAGCCAAGGGTTTTAGTGTTGGTGAAGACGGAAGGTGAGATTGGTTTAGTTGAGGAGTATCGGTGGAGATGTCAAAAGTGTTACTTGCCAAATTCAGTTAAGGAGGTTATAGTAGGGATGGTGTAAAAGTTAACCATTCCTATATTTAAAAAGGTGCAAAACCAATCAATGCAAGCTACACGCTAAGTGGACATCATTCCAGGCAGGTAAATTTGTTTAATTCCTCCTTTTTTGAGATTCTTGGTTTAGATAGATATTTGTCAATGCTACTTATCTATATATGTTACAAGGAATCACCTCTGCTGTGTTTCTTGATTTATGTACATAATTTTGGACGGATAAGTACTTCGCTTATCACTTTAGATTTATGTGAGAAACAATGTTTAGGATTCCGGTCAAAATACTAGTTGACCGTTGAATTACCCAATCAAATAAATTTTTTTCCCAGAAATTTTGGGAATAACATAAAAATGATAGATCTTGATGCCCGTAAGGTTGGTCTTCGAGAAATATTTTTAGAAAAATTGAAACCTTAAACCAAATTATTTAAAAAATTACTTTATTGGCAAAAAAAATAAAAAAGGGTAGAAGATTGTTTAACTATTATATATAATCTACAATATACTGCAAATTTTTAATTTATACTTTGTATAAATATATGTGATATTTGTTTTATTTTTATATTATAGATATGTAAATAAAAATTAAGATATTACATTTCCCGAAATGAAAAATGGGGCGGTCTTTTCCCCCCCAAATGAAAACTACAACTTTTCATTTCCCCCCAATATACACGCAGTTTTCCCCCCTTTCCACTTGAACGAAATTATTACGAGCTTAATTTCCCCAAACGAAAATTACCTATTCTTTCTCTCTATTGTCTTACATCTCTACTCTCTCTCGATCTCAATTCTCAACTCGAAGGAAGCTGGAAGAACTATGTATTTATCAAAAAAACCCTCCTCTCTTCATCTTTTCTTCTCCCTTCTCTATTCTCTTCTCTTTTCTCTAAATCTAATTTGTTTTTTACTTTGCAGGTGATTAATTGGGGCTCCAATTAATTGGTCCCTTCATTACTTTTCTTCACTCTCCAGTTAATTAATTTTGCCTTTTTATCACTTTTCTATTTTAATTAGGGCTTCAGTTAGGGCTTTCCGATCGGGATTTGAGTTAGGGCTTCGTTTGGGACTTTCAATCCATGGTAAAATTGGGGTTTTACATCTACATCTCCATGCATATGTGTAGTTGTATATGGGTGTCGAATATATGGGCATTTTAATGTTTGTGCATATATGTATTTTTAGTTTGGTTTATGTGTATTTGTTTGCATTCTGTTTTTATGTTTATGTGTATTTGTTTGTATTTTTAGAAAGGGAGCGAGGGACTGATGGTGCAAAGAGCTGAAAGGAATGGTTTCAAAGCCATCATTCTCACTGTTGACACTCCTAAACTTGGTCGACGGGAAGCAGACATTAAGAATAAGTCATATTTCAATTTCCATCTTTTACCTTATTCTCATAGATGTAACATCCACTACGTCAAAAAAGGGCTTTAGTCACACTTTTAAACAGTAATCCCCGCCACACTTTCTTTAAAAAGCGTAACTAAATATAAATCTCCTGTGTTTTGGTTACACATTTAATATTTGTGTAACTAATATTACAAACTTTTATACCTTTAGTCACTCTTCACAAATATAGTAACAAATAATGGCCATGTTAATAATTACCGTAACCAAAAAAATGCCAACTGCTACGCTTTTCCTTTTCAGGAACATCTTATAGCTACATTTGTCGAAAAAAATGTGACTATTTTTTGCCACACAAAATAATAGTGACCAAATATATATAAATACCATTCAGGAAAATAATGCGTCACTAAAAGCTAAAACATATAGCCACTAGTATTGTTTTATGTGACAAAAGAGTCGGGTTTAGTGTAGCCAAATATTGTTTTATGGTCAAAGTTTTGTAGAAAATCGGTAGCGTAACATTTGTAATGGCCGCAGTTACTATATTTATGTGTGACAAAAGATAATACCAACTGGACAAGTTTTGTTTGTATATCTTAACAAACCTGACATATCAAATTGCCAAACCAAACGCAAATTACTAAACATCCGAATCAAACACCATAATACCAAATCCTGATATATCAACCATAATAATTCAAATATACACTAGAAAATCATCCAACAAACATACAAGATAATTATCCAACATATAATCCAACCATTAACTTATATATTTTTCACTACATAAAAAACAAAGAAAATGATGACAACAGTGCTTCCGGAAGAAAAAGCCCGGGAAGTACCTAGAAAAATTACAAAACAAAAATGAATGAATTTAACATGGAAGTATATTGCAATTTTGAATCAAAATATTAACATGCACTTACCTGGATGCTTGGAAATTATATTCATGCAGGTATTAATGTTCAGGTTCACCAATTAGGGACAATTTATATAGCAATCTATTATCATTTTTTTCCACAAAAACAAGGTAAGTTTCCGTAGTTTGACAAGTGCAATGAGGAACTCGCTCGTATCATCGGAAAACACTGTGTCATTCATTGTGAGAGTTAATAAAGCTGGAAAATCCCAAAATTTAGGAGGCAGTTTGCAACTTGACAGATGCAGAGTTGTTAAAGCAGGCAAACTAAGAGATGTTGGCAAGTTGAAACAATCAAGAAAAAGGGTTTCCAGAGAACGAAAATAGATCAATTACGATTCAGGTAATGTGTAGGTTATACTACCAAGCTGTTTCAAGTGTAGAATTTTTAAAGAAGGTAAATGTTATAAATTATATCATTTTGCCAACTACTAATTCTATCTTCTCCCTTCATCACTATTAGCCATAACTCGATCAGCCATGGTTTGGACGTTCCCCTAGACATCCTATTTTCCCAGACTTTTTTATATTTCCAAAATTGTGCAAATTTATTTATTTGGAGAATAAGGATCACAACTAGGGGTGAGTATTCGGTTTTAACCGAACCGAATTTTAATTCAGTTAATCGAAACCGAAATTCCATAAAAATCACAACCAAAAACCGAACCGAATTAAATTCGGTTTTTAACCGAACCGAAATAAATATTTCGGTTATTACCAAAAACCGAAATTTTGAAAGAGTTCAAAAAAACTGATCCTAAACAAATTCTTTTAGCTGTCAACAAATTTAGCTCGGGTTGCTTTCGATTTGCTTGGGTTTCTTTCAATTTATTCTACTAATCCTAAACCTTTGCTGCAGATTTCTTGCAACTGGGCAGCAAGCTCTGATTCTAGTTAATTTCTTTCTACTAACCTTTGTTAATAATTCTTATAATATTTAGTTAATATAGGAGCTTATTTTAACTGTGAGCAGTAAGCTCAATAGTTAATATAGTAGTACTATAGTACTAGTACCACCAAGCTCTGAATCTAGCTTCCAGCCAAAGCAATAAATAATATATCTATACAGTCATACAGATGCATTGTAGTGACAGGAACAGTGAAATTATGGATATATTAAGACAGGTACAAGTGGAACATGGAGTACAAGACTACAAGCACAGAATGTTTATCTCTTGTCTTTCTTCTGCTAAAAACACAAGCAGAAGGCACAATTGACAGTAGTTGCCGGTGCCACTAGCAAACCCAGTGACATACTAAACTTTTGTTATATAAAAAAATTCGGTTATTATTCTGATTATTCGGTTAACCGTGCTTAAAAAACCGAAAATGCATATTGGAGGATAACTTAAGTATTCTATGATAAAACTTAAAACTGGATAAGGATAGAAGAGGATAATGTAAACTGTAAAACTGGATAAGTATTCTACGATAATGCATATTGGAGCTAAGGCGGAAAATTATAATGTTAATGAAATAGATACCTGTGAATTAGATCTAGGGCAGGCCCGAAATCTTCTTTTGAAGATGACATTAGTCCTCGTAACACCCTTTAAGTCCTGGACAAAAAAAAATTGTAGAACATATTAATAAGAGATTAGTAATATAAAAACATAGATTGGTAATATAAGGAAACCGATGATAAAAGACACATTACCCTTGCAATCTTTTCTAGCATAGGTACATCGACTGATTTAAAACCAAAACCAGATCTCTATGGAACGAACTTGATTTCTATCTGTATTACTTATGACCACGTACACTTGCATGATTTTGTGTTAACAAAGGATAATGCCAGGACTCCCTCCTTCCCAACTACTAAGTTAGAGATTTATATTTGTAGGGGATATTTCATCTGATCATGTTTGGAGTGGCTTCTCATTGTAACTATTCAAGATCGATGAAAGTTTCTTTGAATGTACTTGGGTTTGACTTGAAGGTGGCCACTTGTTGTTGATGTTATGGGGATGAATAATATCACTAACTTTTATGAGTTGGTTCAGAATGGAGGAATTATGAACACAGAAACTAATTTCGTCTGTGGGGATGGCAGAAAAACATGGCTGGTATGATGGGATCAGTTAGGTCCTATAAGATTCGTAATTTTAATTACCAATATGTTACTCCTAAAATTTTAATTCGTAAACCGAAACAGATCAATATCCGAACGAAACGGATTCCTAGGATGCTTGCTATTTTTCATTGCATGCGGCTTTTTCGAGTATTATACATTCAAAACTTGTTTTCTTACTTAGAACTTTAAAAAAAGATGAATACTCGCGCGGTTGATTATTTAATCATGGAGGGAAACTCAAATCACGAATCATGGAGGGAAACGTAAATCACGGATTAAAGTAAGAAGATCCATTAGATTGCAATATCGGAAATTTGGACCGACAAATGATTAAGAACAAAGATAGAAATTTCAAATTATTTCTCAATATTTGGAAAATCTAATCCGTGGGCACACATGTTAGCCCACATGTACGTAAGAAGGATTCATGCGTAATAACTTGATGGATATACATGCGGAAAACTTTTTCGGAATTTGTTGGGGAAATAAAGCTTTGCTGACAAGGACTTTCTAGGGAACTGCTGCAGAATCTCTGCGTAAGCTTGTTTCTCTTCGTAAGGTTTATTGTCGAAGTAAACTGCCATCACCTTGAGCGAAGGGGAAGAAGTAAGCAAAAGATTTATGAAATCGAGAACTTTTTGGTCAAACACCACACCTATAATTACCACAGTGTGTAGTTGGTGTAGTAACACGTCCTTCCAGCGATGCAATTCCTCCTTACTTTGTCCAACTGTTCGATTCAAGCTCTTTACTCCAGGTTCCTACACACGGAACATATTAAACTTCTTAGTACTTTCAAACATCCAGAATAAATTTATGCGTTAAAAATTTCTGTTTCTATTTCTAACCAGTACAATCGAAAGAATCTGCAAGTTGGGCAAACATCTAATCAAGCTGAGAGAATTTGAAATTTGACACGAGTTAAGAAATCCAAGGTGATATAATTTCAGGTTTCCTATTTGTGATGCATGTCCCTTCAACATCGAATGAAAAGGTCCCAAAACCTACACATGCATAAAAAAAGTAATATATTAAATTGTGAGACACTCCTGATTCTGAGAATGTAATCCATACTTATTCCTAAATATTATCTAATTAAATGTAAAATCCATAAGTTAGATTGGTTAAACTCTGTTTTTACCTCCACAGTGTAACCACTAAGATGAAGTTTACTGATGGTAGGGGCATGTTAGGAATAATTCATAAGTTGTGATGTTAAGAATAGAATTTACACATTATACTTCTTGTAATCCTGATCTTATAAAGGATTTAGCACTATATATAGGATTTATGTGTAAGACAGTTATCTGTACAGTTTAGTCAGAAATGAACAGTGTATCAGAGACTACATGTCAGGAACAAAGAGCAAATCCTGATGACGGTCTAATACTGATGATGATCAGATACTGATGCAAGATGAAATCCTGATATCAGTCGTGTTACTGATGATGTTATTCTGGATGCTACAGAAACTGGCAAGTGCTATAAAACAGGATCTTTGTTTGAAGAACAAGCAAGAAGATATTATGAAAGAGAGAGTTTTCTATTGATGGAAACTATCGACTAGAAGGCAGAACATTGTCATGTATAGATTATATCTTTCTGTTATTAGTTGATAGGTAGCATTATAAATACTCTCTCAATATCATTGTAAAGAGCGTGTGTTGTGAGTTCGTGTGCGTAGCTCTGTATAAGGTTTGTATTCGAGAATTCGAAACAAACAGAAAGAGAGATTTGTATTGTCAGCAGCTGCTAAAGGTATTGTACACCTTTGGTAGAGTTTGTATTTTATCTTATTAATACAAGCAGAGTTTGATTCATTCGTTTATTCTTGTTCATATAATCAAGCAAAAATCAGACACGATTATATAACTTGTATTCAACCCCCCCTTCTACAAGTTATTCGAGTTAACATGCCAAGAAGCTTGAACAAATTGACGGGCATCCTCGTGCTGGGAATTACTGTGGTCAGGTCGAGACCTAAGACTTTCAGTTATTTGGTGATTTCAAACCATCGCCACTCAATTTGTCCACTTCTGTTCAAGACCAAAGTTGTGAGGTTGTTGGCATCTGTAAACTGGCAGCCCATATGTTGAATTCCAGTACATCCATGTATAAACAAATCCTTCAGTTGAGACCCAAATGAGATGTCAGCAGTAAATGAGATGTTGATAAGATTAACCCTTATTAGATTCGCGAAGCATCCGAGTTTGGGTAATGGAGTTTGTATCCATGTAGTGAGCTTTAAGTCAACCAACCCTTCACAAGCGAACAACGGAATTTCGTAGGCATTTTTTTCCGAAAATAAGATCTCTAAGACCCTAATTAATTCTTTTATTCAGAAAGCGCTCAAGCCACCGAGAGACAGCACACTGATCAAGTTTTGGAGGAATATAGAGATTAAAGCTTAATAAAGGTCCAGTGTGAACTGATGAAATTGTTTCAATGGCCCTCGAAAAAGCAGAATGATGTGTGTCTTTGTCTTTATTAGAAGTGAGTTGTGAAAAAAATAACTTATCGAGAACTAAGTTGTTTTTCATTCCCCATAAAAACCTCCATTGTTTTGACGGAACACTTGTTCTTGCTGCATCGTGAGCTGACAAACGCTCCAAGATGCAGCCTATTAGCTCTTGTGGCAAGTTGCTGATCTTATCTGATCTTATCTGATCTTTCATCAAGTTGCAATATTTTAGAATCATCAGTTCCCTCCCTACGTACTCCATCACCAACAAACACTAACCTTTTGCTATCAAGTCTCCTTTTAGCACTTGTTGTGCCGTCTTCTATAGCATAAGATTGCCTCTCTAGGACATCGTCGACCATCGCTAAATTTAATACCTAAGTGATCATAATAGCAACTCAAATAAAGATCGATCCAAAGCATAAAAAAAACATATGTGCGTGAGTACTCATTATATTGAACTGAAATCTCATAGGGTTTAGACAACTAACAGTTATATATATTAATCGATATTCACATTCGAAACGAATATGTACATGAACTTATCAAACGATTACAGCACAAGCCGGGTATGAGTAATCAAACAATTAACCTACCTCGTACAAATCAACAAAGTAAAAGAATTCTCGATATTACCAGCTGCTCAATTCAAGAATAAAAATATTCGCCACAAGAGATATCTCAAGTAAACATTATAGTCCGTATATATAAAATAAGGCTTACCAAAAATTTAGATGCGTACGTGTATGTGAGGATATTGTTTTTGAACAATGTATGATCCTTGGCTCTAATTATAAGAAAAAAATAGAATACTGCAAGTTACCCTAAATTTAATTACAATTCGTGGATGCCATGCCAGTATTTTTGGAAAATATTTGAAACTTTTTTGGAATACCTAACATCCTTTATTATAATACTCTAGTCTACCCATATATATTTACTCCTATACAATATCTCTCCTATAATCCTATACAATATTTGAATTTACTTAATATAATGGCTGATTTTGGAAGAAGACTCCGGACCTGTAAAAGCTACGCTGGTAGCCTCAAGCGCCCCTGCTCTGTTTATTGCGTACTCTTTTTTAAGAAAAGAATAAATTAAATAACGTAAAAGAATTATTGCAAATTGGGTCGATCTCTCTCCGCTAAGTTAGGGATGTTACCGGTTTGGTTCCGTTTAGGAGTCAAACTGGAACATAAAATAGTATTTCCATAAAACGTTGTAGACTCGGATATTATAATAAAAAATGTTAAAAATAATTCATAATTAAAATATATAAATAAATAATTTTTAGACCAATAATATTATATTAAGAGTTTTCCTTATTTACAGTTTCACCCTAGCTCGTTAACCATGATTAGTTAACACTGCTATTTTAAATACATTAATAATTTTATTTAACATATCCATAAATACGTATTTTTTAAATCATAAAAAAATTTACTAAAAAATCACAATTTTAATTTGAAATCAATCGTGATATTCTATTACATATTTTAAATTAAATTTCATAATTAATCATTCATTAATTAATCACTCTTTTAATATAAAGTCAAACACAATCATATCATCATACATTTTTTTTGACAATAAAATGCTTATACAATTAAAATTGATGGTCATGGTGATGCCTTAATAAAATGCCTTAATTGACAACCCTTATCAGATTGGTGAAGCTTCCTGCAGGTTTAGGTAATGAGTTTAATATCCATGTACTGAGCTTTAATTCAACCAACCCTTCACATATAAACAACGGAATTTCATATTCAGTTTTTTCGGAACAACTGATCCCTAAAGCCCTAATGCTCTTATTCAGAAAGTGCTCCATCCACCGAGAGACAATACACTGATCAAGTTTTGAAGGAATGTAGAGGTTAAAGCTCAATAAGGGGCCTTTGTGAACCAACATAATCATTTCAATGGCTCTTAAAAAAGCAGATAGGTGTGCGGCTTTGTCTTTACTCCAACTCAACATGAAGAAAAAGAACACATCAAGAACTAGGTTGTTTTTCATTCCCCATTTATACCTCCATTGTTTTGACAGAACACTTGTTCTTGCTGCATCATGAACTGACAAACGCTCTAAGATGCATTGTACTACGTCTTGATGCAAATTGCTGATCCGATCTCTATCATCAAGTTGCAAGATTTTAGAATCAGTTCCCTCCTTACAAAAAAAAATACTATCATGTCGATCGCCTTCTTTTTCTTCTAGCATAAAATCGCATATTTGGGACGTCACCGGCCATCACTAAATTATATATGAACCTAATAAGTAAATACATAACAACTAATAAGATTTAGCTGTTTGATTAAGACACAAAACTAATCAGAAAAGATCTAAAACAAAAACACATGCAGGTAATAACCCAAGATATATTGAAATCCAAGAAAGTTACTTCGAAATTCACACGACCATAGTTACAGGAAACGGGGACGTAGCCACGTATTGCGAATCCGATACTTCGTTCCCGAATCGGGAACAAACGCGACCCGAAACGTTGTGGGACGCGACCCGAAACGTTGGCAATAACGACCCGTATTATCCGGTACTAATGTCTTTGTATAAATTATCTTTTTAATGTTTTAAACACCCCAAGTCCCAAGCTCAATTAAATGTATCATTTTCAAGCCCAATAACCTTATAAATCACAAAATATTAGCAAATTTATAATAATATATAAGTTAAAATAATTTTGATGATAAATATTTATATTATTAATTGAGTTTTTAATTGGAAAAATCTATATTATAGCAGATTTTTTTAATAAAAAGACCCATCGTACCCATGCGTCCCACCGTACCCGTACGTTCCGTCGTACCGGATTCACTAAAAGTGATGTTCCGCGTATCCGTTTCCGTACCCCGTTTCGAATCGAACCCCACTTTATGTGACTATGCACACGACACAAATTTGTCATGTGAATACCAGGTGATGAATAAAAACAAGCAAAAGATCGAAATTTATACAACAGAATGGCTAATTAAGGAAGAAAACTCCGGACCTGTAAAAGTTCCGCCGCTGGTACGTCTCTCTCTGTCGCCCCTGCTCAATCCTGTTTATTGCGTATTTAAAAAAAATATTAAATAACGTAAAAAAATTGTTGATTTGTTGGAAATTGAAATGTCGATCACTCTCCTAGTAATACTTGTCGGCAAGTTTGGTATGATCCCCGTCTAATTTGGTTTCATTTAGAAGTCAAATCGGAACCAACTGGACCGTTTCAACTCTCTTATTTGAAAATAATAAAATGTTATACAAATATTCATTTTCAGTTTACACTAGGGAATTTGCCCGCGCTACGCACGCGATCCGTAAATTTAATATTTTTATTAAAAATGCTATAAAATAAAACATTATTCTTAATATGTTTAACCCTAATTAATACTTGAAATTTATTAATAGTTCACAATGCTATAAAACAAAAACATTAATACTTCTTAATCATATCAATTCATTTATATGATGCCTTTAATACAACAAAACTGATGTACAGTAAAACCTCGACAAATTAATACTCGATAAATTAATAATCCATGATAAATTAATATTTTCAAAATATTTTTTTGGTCCCAACATAATAGAGATAGTGTAAATTTAACCTCGATTAATTAATAATCTCTTTAAATTAATAAAATTTTGCTGGTCCCTATACTATTAATTTATAGAGGTTTTACTGTATGTAATGCTTTGGTTTTGATTACAAAAGTTGTACAGCAATTTAATTTATTTAATGTAAAACCCTCTTTATTTTAAGAATTTGCCTAGTAATTTATTTAATGTAAAATCCTCTTTACTTTAACAAAGGCTATATTTTATCTTATAAACGGGAACGGAAAAAAAACTCTTTACATTGAAAACGGAAAACCCCCAAATTAGTCTGTTGCATGCAGAGGTATTCGACAGTGCTTCAATAAAAGAGGGTATACTTCATACTGTCTATTTCAATCTCGATCTGATCAAGCTTAGCAACAATGGAGGTATACAATCTTGCTCATATTCAGTTGTTCTTCTGCTAATCTGTTTAATCCACATCTGTTATATACGAATTTGATTCATATGTGTTATATTGTTGGTGGGAAGTGTGATTATATGCTCTAAAGTGTTTGATTATTATATGGTTTGATTTTGATTAAAACAGTTATCACTATTGACCGATTATGTATACATAGCTTTATGTATTGTTAGGGATTCATATTTCAGCTCAATAAAATCCCAAATTTGGTTCTGAGTTTTGTGTGTTCTGATGTGTTATGGACTCAAAGTCATATATACAAAAATGCTCTTCTGAATGTTAGACAATTATGATCAAATTAAGAGACTCTCATGAACTGTGGTTTCTAATGTATTTGTGCTATTTGATTTGGAACAAACTTGTTAAATGAAAAAGGATAAAAACCAATACTTGTTGCTTTATATTCCTCATCAGTTAAGAAAACAGAAAGATTCTTACATTTAAATGTCTTTTTCTTCCATACAAAAGAGAATTCCTGGAAGCATGGTTAGGACGGATGGAAGAATTCCTAAACTCTTGAGATACGTACACTTGGACGAAATCGAAAACAATATCATGGTATGAAAACAAATTGTATTTTTAACTATCTATAACCTTCTATTTTAGTTTTCTAGCATTGTTATCTTACTACATTTATCTGTTTTAGAGAGTCGAAAAGGATTATGACAATCAATGTGGAAAAGAGCTGAATTCAGTTGTCAAATTACATACACCATATGGACAACAATTTCATGTGCAGTACAGCAAAAAAGAGCTCTGTTTTACAAACTTTGGGAAGATTTACAGAGAATTTGAAATAAGGGAAAAAGGGGTCATTGTACTATGTTATATGGGTGCTGGTAATTTCTTAATAAACGTTTTCAATAAATCCTATACGGAGTACGACTATAACTCCTTAAGACAAAGACCACGTGATATAGTGAACTTAAAAGGTATGTTATATATGAACCTTTATCTGTTATAGAAATTTTCATTTGGGGCAACTTACAGATACTTTTTAAATTCTCATTTCACACCAGAAAGGATAACAGGAGTAGGTTGGAACTTTCTGTCATTAAGCATTGGTCTCATGCAAACACATGGTGGAGCTGTAAGAAATTCTAAATGCAATCCTATAAACTCATTAACCAACTAAACATTTGCTTATTATCATATGTTTAACAAATGATAACAGGTCATTCCAGAAACATTCCAAGAAATGTTTTGTAGACAAATTCCAAAAGTTGTTTCTATTATACTGAACAATGGAGACGTCTTGCCTGGAAAATTATCTTTGGTGGACAAAAGAATATATGGTCTTGCACCTTTATATAGGAAACAATTTGTGAAAATGTTTGATATATTAATGTTCACATATTGTGGTAGTGGTCGTTTTGAGCTAAGTGTGTTTGGTAAAACAAAAATGGAAAGATTATTCGAGTTGCCTGAAATCAGTTCTGGTAATCTTAAAAACCCATCTTATTCTGATATATTAAACTTTAGGATCAAAAATATCATTAACCAAGTTGTTGTATAATTTTTATAGACTCTACAGATTCAGAAAATGAAAGCGAAAATGATGAAGAAATTGAGGAGCTGGCAGAAGATGAAGTGGTCCAGAATATTAATGTCAATGGTGCTGGTTTTGAAGTTGTTATGACTACTTCAAATGTGGACAATAAATGTCACGGAGCGGTAAGACTGAAAAATCATCATTTTGGAATTTCCTCAAAATTTGTTCTAATGCATTGTAAAGATTAAATAAACAGAATTTTATATAATCTGTTACAGTATATTCCAAGAAATATAACTCCAACCAACCGTAATTGGATGAAAGGAGATAAAATTATCTTGCAAACTGGAAGTGGAAGTTGGAGAGTTGGTTTGGTCTTGTCTAATGATTCATCTAGAATTTCTGCCGGATGGAATAAGTTCGTTAGAGATAATGACATCGAATTGAACAACAGACTTCGTTTCACTCTGTTGGGGAATATTCAAGGAATATGGAAATATACTGTTCAGATTCAGTAACAACATACTTCTTTGTGCTTGTATCTTTTGGTTTTGGAGAATAACTATGTATTATCATGGCGTATTCATGGTCACAATGTTTAAGGCAATGTTCAGACATTTTTTGGTTTATTTTCAGTAACAACTTACTTCTTTCTGCTTGTATCTTTTGGTTTTGGACAATAACTATGTATTATCATGGCGTATTCATGCTCACAATGTTTAAGGCAATGTTCATACATTGTTTGGTTTATTTTACTCAACCTTTATTATGATTAAATAAAGAAAAACTATTGTTATATTGTGTGCCAAATAATAATTGACGTACTTTAGTTTTTAAAAGTGTGTAGTGATGTTTTGACAATTTAAAGTTGTTCGTAACGTATTGAAATTTGTTCAGGATATGATAATGTGTGAATAATGTAGTGTGATTGTGAATTAAAACATTTGGGAAAAATGTAGTGTGATTGTAAAAAAAAGTATTAAATAATTAAAACATGTTAAAAAAGTTTTGACTTTTATAGTAGTGGATACCAAAACTTTCTTATTGGCAGTTAAGGTTTAAACATAGGTATTGGATAGACGCTACAGAAATTCTAAGAATGTGAAGGAATATGAGTTCATGGAGTTAACATGATTGATTAGGAGTATTGCCAATCGAATTGGAAGAACATTGGTTTTGATTATAAAATAATATATTTTATTCGTAAACGAATACTCAACTTCATTTTGATATAAGGATTAATTAAATACGCAATGATTAACAATCAATACCAAGAGGAAACAAAATGAATAAACTTTTATTCAATCCATTTGTAAAATGGTGGACAAAAATCAATAACCAAAACAATCCAAACAAATCCAAATTTGATAAAACTAAAAATCATAACCATTAAGATCATAATTTCCAAACATTTTATTGAAAGCAAAAACTGGGGAAGCAAGGCATATTCAGAGATCTGAGAGAATAAGTTCAGTTGTCCAATGAGTAGTAGTTACTTCTCCTGCAAATTGATCAAAACATAAAGCAACTCAGAATTAGAAAAATAGAAATTTTGTTGCTCAATGTTTGTAAACTAAAATAAGAATGTAATGGAAAGTATCAAGTTCACCATCTTTATCTTCTTATTCACTGACATAGCAGATCCAGGAGTCCTGGCTGTATCATTTCGATCCAATGACTACAATAAGAACAATTCCAATATCAGAAATGCAAAAACTGAATATTGGAACTATTAAAATGTATAATTTGAGTGGCAATTACTAACATCAGTCAATGTAATCATTTGGATTTCTGGAGGAGGTGAACCAATAGTAATGGATGTGCTTATCTTGGTTTTCTCATACAGATCAGTTGCATGAAAAACAAAACCACTTTCATCATTACTGTCTTCAATAACGTCAATAATGACAGTAATTTCATTGCCAGCAAGTTGCGTAATAACATCAGGAACCATCTTCGGATCCTTTAAAATATTAAAAAACCAATGTGTAAAACATTACAAAATCGTATGCAAGTAAAAGAGAACAATAACAACAACTATACATGTACTACGGTTGTGCAAACATGAGTAATTTTGATAGTTGAAAATATAAATCTGCTTACATTGTCCGTTGATTTTTTCAGATTGGAAGCACTGATTCCAATCATTGCCTTAACAACACGATCCATCAGAAAAAGTTTGGTTGAAAGCGTCCGATCCTCACCAATTACCAAAACACGATACCTACCAAGCCAGAAATATATATGGTCATAATAGTATCAATATTTAATACGACGGGCCAAAAATGAAAATTTGGTTTTAAAAAAGGTAGATTACCTCTTATCCGCCACTGGGATGCTCCTATCACATTCAAGACATTTGAATATCCTTTCAATTTTTGACACTTGTGATTGGCATGAATTACATGAATTATACCACCAGAAACAGTATTCTTCAACTTTGGCAATGACAAAAGTGCAGAAAATATTCTTCTGCCAAAAGATTCATATTCATAAAATATGCTAACTGAACTAAAACTAAAGGAACAAAATTAAGTTTAAATTTAAATACCTTGACTCTTTCTTTTGGATTGTCAACTAACTCTTTAATAGTAACTTCCTCAAAAGTGTTAACAATCCTCATATCATTAGTTAAGTCATCCTCATTATGAGATGACTTATATCCTTCCTCCTCAAGCCTTGAAAAAAATAATAAATGTTGAATAAATACAACAATATGAATGTATAACAATCACTGTACATAACACCATCATAATCCAATAATAAGACAGAATTTAGTATAATACCTCTGCCTCATGTCCAGAACATAATCATTCTCTAGATTAAAGTAAACCTTGGATGATGGCAAGGTACTAATTTGCACGGTATCTAAAGACATAAAAACATTGAGTAGTAATGTGAAACCTCAAACAAAAAAATAGTTTATGATACAATTTGTGCAATTATCACCAAAATATAAGAAAATCCTTACTCTTGTATGTGGTAAGCTTGGTACTGGTGAGTATTGCGATTACAGGTTTCTCCAGCTCAAGATGGTAGTCATTATTCACAGACTTAGCTAATTCTCCCCATATAGCAACTCTGTGACGAACACTACAATCAAACATAAAGTTCCACATGTGAAATATGATAAATTTATATCCTGAAATATATAAGTCTGCATAAATATAGCATTTAAAAAGTTCATACCTTCCGTCGCATAGTTTAAAACGAACAATGTCTCTATCTCCAAACCTAGTGTTAATCCTCCTAAGCTTTTCATAATCTTCAACAACTCCAATGACATCTATAGAATAATATTAAACATGTTAAATGACTGTGTATTTGGGTACTCTAGATTTATGAAACAAACGTCTGATAACCTGTTGCAAATTCGGGATTCTCATTGGGCTCATAGAGACTTGCAATATTATAAAGTCCACCAAGGTCTATAAATTCAAACTTGTGTAGGGGTATCATTGAATTATCAGACGAAGGCTCAAATGTAGTCCCATTAGTGAACCTTATGGTATTTCTTGTTGACACAGGTTTGAGGTTACCAGCAGTATCCTTAACTACAAAATCTTGGATGACATAAACACCACCCTCAACAACATTTGTGCCAATAGCATTCCATGTATCCGCATAAGAAAAAGCATGCACATGTGTATTCTACACAAAAAAATATATAAAACATAATAATTTCAGGCTAATATGATAAGAACGTGTGGAAACAAAATTGTGCAAACTAAATTAAGATGTTTAAAGTTTAATACTTACATCATCATCAAGCAGTATAAGGTTATGACCTTTGGTTATTCCGGTATCTGGTGTAACAGTTGGCCACATCCTGGTTACCCTAACCTTAATTTTCCAGTCCATCCTTGATTTTTCAAGATTGTGAAGACGATCAAACGCAAGCTGAGCCATTGATTAAGACGCTGAAAAAACAATAAATATGTAAAGGAAACTCATATACAACAAACAACATGAAAACTATAAAGAAATATGTATTAAGAGTATTACAATAATGAGGTTTAGGAGTAGAGAAATGAAAATTGGAAGCTTGATATTACCCGTTCTAAATGCCTGTATATAAAGCACTCAAAAAAGAGATAAATTATGAAATATCAATTCTAACAAACTTATTGATTTGATTTTGATAACACCGTATTTTGTTTGATCTGATAACTATAGAATAAATTTCATAACAAACTACCTTATCTCTGTCTAAGAGTTTGTTATTGGATTAAATGATATGCTCAATGCCAGTTACTATGTTATACGTTGTCATATTTCTAGTACAAATTGTTAAACATTGCCTTTCTTACACATGTTAATCTTATATTTGAAATATCTTCATCACATTAAAAAATACTTACCATTTAAAAAAAATCATATTTACACTTTAAAACCGGGGAAAATCATAAAAGGATAAACATACAAAGCGGATGGATGAACATACAACGCCGACAGATGGATTATTATTTAAAATATTTTAAAAAAATCTTTAATATTCAAATATACTCCCTCCGTTCCAATGAGATGTTAACATTTGCTTTTTGCACGGAAACTAAGATAGTGGGTGTAATATTGTTAAAATAAATGAAGTAGTGGGTGTAATAGTGATTTTATAATTAAAATAAGTTAAGTAGTGGATGTAATAGTGTAAAGTATTGTTAAAATAAGTGAAATAGTGGGTGTAATAGTGTTAAAACTTACTATTTTAGGAAATGTTAACAATCTATTGGGACATCCCAAAATAGAAAGTGTTAAGAATCAAAAGGGACGGAGGGAGTAATTTTTTCCTTGCAAAGATTAATCGTATATTCAAAATTTCTTCAATTAATTATAATACTTTAATTTAAAAAATCCAAGCATAAACTTTCAAAAAACAATAAATTTAAACGAAATCATGTTTTTTTTCCTATAAACCATTTTCTTGAAACTTAAAAAATGTACTTAAATATTTAAATATTCTTATTCAAAAAGAACAATTAATTTATGTAGTACACAAATCATTCAACTAAATGGCATGTTGGATATAAATACCACATTATTAAAATAATCATTTGAATAAATCATAAAATTTCCAAATAATTTCATAAAATGTGAAATTAATAATAATTCCAAATCTAAACATTTGTATATTCAAAAAAAATCTATATATAAAAAATATAGAAGTGTAACTAACATGCAGTTTAAAAGTTATCAACACACAATGCAGTTTCTAAGGACGTGACTTGGTAGTTTTATGCACTCGCAACTAATCAAAACATGTTGGACATGATCTTTCATTTTTATTGTTTTTGTTTTAGTGTTATGTAACTGCATTTATTCAAACTTAGTATAAATACGTTAGTAAGACAGTCACAAACATATCATTTCATAAAACAAACATTTGAAACACTGCATATTTTAAACAATGAGTTCAAGATCTGCAAAAAGGAAAAGGTACTCAGACATGAAGCATTTGGTGGTGAATGACTTAAACAACATCAATATTACTTCAGCAGAGTTAAATGAAGATATTCGTATAGCAAATGAAGATTTTGGACTGTTCTTCAATAGCATGGCAGACAGGTAGAACGAATTATTTGCTCGAACTCTAGGCATAGAGGAAAAGTACTGGTACATATTTTTGTCTTAGAAAACAACAATTATCTCATAAGCATATGTTTATTAGTAATGTTTATTCTTGTATTTTATACAATTCAACTCTGTTCTTTCTTCTAGTAAACTTTCTGAAGTCTTAGACGGAAACAATGGTGGAACAGTTGGAGAATCATCTCAAAGGAATGTTCAGAGTCAGAGTGCTTATGCAGGAAGAGAATATAGATTTGTAGAGGATACTAAAACTTCTCTGGATGGCCATGTGAAACAGATTAAAGTGTTGCTGGAAGAAATGCTGACAGGTTTTAAGAAATTTGAAGGAGAATGGCTACAAATGATTAATGGATGGATAGGCAAGGCTGGTGAAATTGAGGAACTCAAAACAGAATTGAGTGCAAAGCTTGTAGATTTTATACGTAGTATATAGTATGTTAGAAATAATAGATTTCTATCTTCATAGTATGATGTTTTATCTCAGTTGATTTAAGTTAGGAATATGTCTCTAAGGGAATTAAGTACCATATCATTCATGTTTGGATTATTGTGATCGTTGATTAAATTAGTTCATTTACGTTAGTTCATTTATGTCCAACATTATGTCAAGATAGTTGTTCACAGTTCTTTATGAATCATAAGGGAGATATAAATTGAAAAATGGACTAATGCCTACTTGATGAAGTTAGAAAGTATGGAAACAACTATAGTAAATGACATAACTACAAATACACAAACCCAATGCATGCAATACTAAAAAGGTGGGTTAAGCTTCTTAATAGCACAATAACCGAAACATATAATAATTATATATGTTGCTTGTAAGAGTAAAATCTAATCATGAAATATGCTTATCCCACTTTAAACTTTCAATTTACGCATACCTAAGTATATATGTCCATCACATGGAAATGTGTACATATTGGTATAAAAATTTAAAGTTCCTAAAAACATTATTTTAAGGGTCTAAACATGAAAGATAAGATTAAATCATATATTGAAACCTTTAATATGATTCTTAGTTGATTACAATATGTCTTTATATTACTGCATAACTATGAACTTAAAACTAATACAGGCAGCTCTGTATACACATGTTTAAACGAACAATGCTTCAATCGATAACATCTGATAACCTACTTACATTTGATAGATGTATAGGAACATCTATGTACATCTGATTAATTTCAATCTGCATGATTTTGCTTGGGAAATGAAGTGTATGCGAAGTTCTAACTCAATACAATATGTGTTTACAATATGTGTTTATATTACTGCATAACTATGAACTAAAAACTTATAGATGTAACATTGTACACACATGTTTATAATAACAATGCTTGAGTCGATAACATCTGATACCCTATTTATTTGCTCCATGATGAAGGCCTTTTTTCTCAAGTCATAACCAAAAGTGATGATTTCCAAAAGTGATACATTTGATACATGTATAGGAACACCTATGTACATCTGATGTATTTCAATCTGATGCATTTTACTTGGGAAATGAAGTGCATGTGAAGTTCTAAATCAATACAACTAAATACTTGACTTTTAATTTTTTGATCTTAATATGGGCAAAAGATTTCAATGTTGATATTACCAACAAACATAACTTGACATATAGTACTAAATATAAACATACGTAATTAAGGAGAATACTACAGAAACCTCTATTTACAGTAATAAGATTCAGGAAAGCAACAACTTGGCCACAAATTCAGAAAACAATACGAAATACACATTGAAGCATTAGTCCAACAAAATAAGGTTTATAAAAACTTAAATACTTAAGGTTGAACAGAACATAAAAGTACTTTAAACAGAATGATCTGCAGTTTGCAATGAACACAATTTGTATCCCACATGTGCTTCATAGTGACACTCTTGCCCCATGGATGAGAATCATCAATGTAGTTATCTTCAACTGTTGTAGGACAGAGAGAAAACCATAACTCATCCCCCAAAGGAATACCCTCAATCTGATATATAGGATCAAGATTCCTTGCATTTGGGCAAAATTTATAAACAGGCAAAAGGTTATTCAATTCAGACATGCCAAAATACATATCACAAAGAAAATTAATCTGTTCGATTATACTATTCTTGAGATAAGCAGTGTTAAGCAAGACAGACATCTCCTCAGCTGTTTGATTCCTTTCAAAGGTCCTATATATTGCTTTAAAAAATAAAAAGGAGAATCTCGAAGGAAAGTGGTTACCAGATAAATCAGACAAAACAGAGAGGTGATGATCAACATCCTGTCTGAGTAGAAGATTCCGACTTGAGTTAAAAAACTTTGCTTGCTCAACATCATTCCGAACAGCATATTGTATGAAACCATAAAATTTATCACGTACAACTTCAGAAGGCTCATTGTAAAACTGGTAGAGAGCATCCCAATTTAGCCTCTCCAAAACATCCTTAATAGTCTGCCTGGATTGACCTAAAACCCACGCTATGAACATGAAGGAAAAGGCGTGGAAGTTCTGTTTTTCAAGTATAATGAAGTTGAAGATTTGGCTAATAACATCACGTCATACATTTTGCAAATTATTACGATCCATGTTTTTGAAAGTAAAATGTTTCAGGACTTTGGTATGTTAAAGGTTAGAATGCAAGGAGAGGAAATGTGATTATTTTAAGACAAAGACTTTGAGAAATGAATATGATTAAGTTCTTTGGAGAATGGGAAAAGGTGTAGTTAATGAGATACTTCCTTCCACTCAACAGTTCGCATGCATAGATAGATAAACTGTTCGACTTCTAACTTTATTAAATCTTTAAACATTAAACATATGTATGTATAAAATGACGTATAGTGGAAGTGTCATGTCCTTTCAGACAGTACTTAAAAACAATAGAAAGAAAAAACATGTTATCTCCTTTTAGATTTTAGAAAGATCTAAGATATTATCAACACAAATCATATCAAAGATTTGGAGTGTGAAAATGGTATAAAGGAAGATCTTAAACATTAAAATATGTATAAAAAAACGAATATCATTTTAAAACTATAATGATTAAAAAAAACTACATGTGATCTCATTATACACTTTTTAGAAACAAAAATTATTACATTATTTTAAATTTGTTGATATGCCATACAATTTATTACATTATTTTAAATTTATTTTATAAAATTATTACATTATTTTAAAAATTAATTATTATATTATTTTAAAAATTATTACATTATTTAAATTTGTTGATATGCCATACAATTTATTTTTAACTTGTGTACAGTATAAATGTGTATCTTAAAGCTGTTTCTCCAAAACTATTCTACAAAAATAATTATATAAAATTATTGTTATATCACTTTAATTTATTAAAAAACATCTAAAAAAGGATTATTAATTATATAAAAATTATATCTTAGATTTAAGATCCTACAAATGTATAAGTTTTTTAACTTAATTTTGGTGAGAATAAAATCATATAATCTACATAGTTACAATAAATAAAAAAATGTTAAGACCACATAAAATATATAATTATAATTTATTCCTATGTTATATAATAAAAAAATGCATGATGAATATCTTTTTGTTTAATCAATTCCTATGTTAGTAGCAAAAATTATAACTGTGGCAAATTATAAAGTTCGAAACTTATGTTTATTCAGGATATACCAGAATCATTAAGCAAACGTTTTGATCTTGATATTCCATTTGCTGTTTTTTGTGCTCTGCCAAATGGAAAACTGTTTTAAAGAAGATACTCGAATAGTGAGAGTATGATATATGGTTTTAATAACTAATCATTTACTACTCTTCTCCTTTCCGTACATACCTAATAGTATCACTCCTAATGGCCATCAATGGATGGAAAATGAACAGATTACGCTAAGATAAGAAAATGGAGAATGGCAAGTCAAATTAGTACTTTCAAATGGATTGCCAAGAATATCTGCAAGATGGAATAAGTTTGCAAAAGACAATGAACTGATATATGATCAATCTTTGACATTCATTATGGTTGAAGAAGAGGAAAATGGTGCTATTTTCGAAATAGATTTACATTAAAATTCATCTTAATCCTAAATACATTATGTTTGGAAGTTTCTTAGTTTTTGAATTGTGTAATCGAATGGTGGAGCATTGGTAATTTACGACAACTCTAGACTACTACTGTTAATTTGAATCCCTTTGATACATTAATCTATTTGGTTCATGTTTTATAACCATTTTTTTAATTATAATTAACATGAATTATTTAAGTAACAACCAAGGAAAAAACAAATAACCATTAAAACATTATATAAAGATAATGTTAAAATATTAAACTAAAAACCGAGTATGGAAAAAATAATGTCAAATATAAGTTTCATAAACCGAATACAACTTAAATGTGCAAAATAAGAGATACCAACTATGCAAATGACAATCCAAATTACTGATTAAAGGATAAACTGCTTTTTATTTTAAAGGAAAACATGTTTGGAAATCATCACTTTTGGTTATGACTTGAGAAAAAAAGGCCTTCATCATGGAGCAAATATATTAGGCACATATGCTTGATCAAGTAACCTGTATATAAAACCAAAAAATGAAAAAAAAAATTAATAAAAAAAAAATTTGTTTATTTAAAAATATGTAACTTGTGAAATATGTTGATATGTATGTTGGATAGTATACCGTTGCCTCATCACTCGAACATCTTCATAATCAATATTGATGTAAACCTTGGATGAATTTGAAGTACTTACTTGAAGGGAATCTGCATAATCACAAAATAAAATTTTGGGTATCATAGTACATGAATATATTAATCAATAAATTAATTTTTAAATATTTGTGCTGCAAAAAATATTACCATGAAATATACGTGGCCTCACAGACGTTATAACCACAATAGGAAGATTGTCAAAGTTCCCTTCAAGTATTGAAGCAAAAGCATCCGTATGCTCATCCCAAGCTACTAAATTGATAACATTGCTATAATCAACATATATGAAGTCCCGATATTAGACATGGCTCATTAGTCATAACTCACATTGCTACACAAAATTCATTACCTTCCATCATATAACTCAAAGAGCATAAAAGTTTTGACTTCCCAAGGGGTTTGAACCTCTTTAACTGGTTCAATATTCTGAACAACTCCAACAATGTCTAATTTGATATCACAATTCGAATTAGATTTATGATGAAATATATAAATCAAACATGATAAAAATGAAAAAAAACAAAACAAAAAAAAACAATACCTATAGCGTACAAAGGAGGTAAAGAATGTGAAAAACATGCTGCAATTTCATGAACTTCAGAAAATGGTTGAAATTCGAATTTATGTCTCGGAATAGTGGCAACAGGTATGGGTAAAATTAGTATCCTGGTGAATGTTGTGAAAACAATAACCTTGTCAGAAGATACAGGCCTCATGCGTCCTAATGGTTCCCTCACTATCAAGTTTTCAATCTCATAAGAATTTCCTTCCAAAATAGTATTACCAATTGCATTCCAAACAACTGGATACATGAAAGCAAGTACATGATAGTTCTGTAAAAATTAACATATAACAAAGATTCAGTACAGAAACACTAAAAATCAAAAAAAGAAGTGGTGGATCGTAATACTATTTATTACATTACCTCGGAGTCGAGCAATATGAGATTAAAACCTAAAAAATGTTGATTGTTTCCAAAAGAAGGCCACATGCGAGTGATCCGTACACGGATAATCCAATCTGTTCTGGAGTTATTCAGTAATGCCATGTTTTCTTCCATGTCTACACGTTATAAATTGATTGTAAGCAAAATCTAAATAAGATGATATAGATGAATAAAAACGTTGTATATAAGTACCTTAGGTGTATAAAGACTGGTAAAAAATTTCTAAAGGACAGACTGTGAAACATGTAATCTACATATACATGTTGATAAGTTTAGATTAGCATAAGATTAAAACATGATTTACGTTAACATTATCGTTATTATAATACTCAAGATTGCAATTATCTTATAGTTTGTTAGGATTTCACACAAAGAATGATAATGGGATATCTAATGATTGATTATATAGAATATTCTGGTAATTAGTTGTATTACAGCATTGCCAAATATAAATTATTCTGCTCTATCACTGATAAAATTATTATGGCTTGTCACTGATTATTTTTAATTTTTATGCTTTGTAACATTTTGTTCTTACAATTTGATTTTGTAAAATTTTATGATGTACGGTGAATTTATATAAACTTTTTAATTGGTTAGTTGGAAGGTACGGAGATCGGAAAATGAGGTCGCACCTGAGTTCAGTGTATAGCCACTGGTTGCGTGCACATCGGCCAACCTTCCAGCTACATCAACTATTTGACATATCTTCCACCTACATTCTTTGGCGAACCAAGTGAAATGCTAAATTTTTCATACAATCTTAAAAGGAACAGACATATAAAGTTTTCTTATTTATCATTATCAAATTAACATTACACTGTATGTAAATACTGAAATTATTTACATTACATCTTCATCTCAACTTGGAAGTTTGTATAAATTGTGATAAACACATTATAAAGAAAATTACTACAAATCTTCATCCAAGCTTGGAAGGTTGTAGAAAACCTCCTCAAAAACTACATTAGATGTAATGTTTGTGGTGGAACCGGTATCATCTACAATTAATATATGGAGTCCTCCTGGAGAAGTTACACGTGAAATGGCAACGTAAAGCTGACCATGGCTGAAAACGGATCTCGGAAGATATAATCCAACAGTATCAAGAGACTGTCCTTGACTCTTGTTGACATTCATCGCAAAACATAACTGGATTGGAAATTGAGTCCTCTTAAAGTCAAAAGGCCACTTTGTGTCAGTTGGAATCATATCAATCCTAGGAATTAGATGTTTAGAACCAACGTGAGCACCACATAGAATCTGGCACTCTATACTATTTTTTCGACATCCAATGACTATCATCCTGGTGCCATTGCACAAACCCATTATCTGGTTCAAATTCCTCATTAACATTACCACAGCACCAATTTTGACTTTCAACTCATGCTTAGGAAGACATGGCATATTAATAGAATTCAAATATTCAACTGGGAAAGATGAATCAAATTCATTATCCTCTCCACCATTATCATCTATGGAATCCTGGCTGAGGTAAGTATGCATCCTTCCTGGAATCTTGTCAAGAATTTGAGAATTAATATCATCGACCACGACATTAGTTGGAGTCAAAATTGCTCTTGATCTCAAGTAGTTAGGACAATGCATGTTCTTTAAGAAATCTGGATAGATGATATCAATGAGAGTCTTTATAGGATCTTTTTCACTGGTAACAACATATTGAGGAGGAACAACAAATTCAGGATAACCAATAACATCTGGAGGATTAATAGAATCAATCTTGCCATCACCAATTTTGAGTTGCCATTGACTGAATTCAGCTATAATTTTGTTTTGAGCTTCCGAGTTGCCTGAGTGTAATCTCATATTCTGACGGAGTAGGAAAACCTTACAATGGTTCCACAATTTAGATCTGTTCAACGAAGCACGCACTATATCAGCTCTAGTCCCCTTTGTTAGAACTGGTAATATCTGACGGAAATCACCACCAAAAACAATTGTGATTCCACCAAATGGTTTATATTTCCTTGCTGGATCAATGGCAGACATTATGTCACGTAATGTACGATCGATAGATTCAAAACCATGACGATCCTCGTCCCAAATTATTAAACTTGACTGTTGCAACAATTCAGCTATATCGGTACCATGCTTTATTCCACACGTAGAATATTGATCAAGATTAAGAGGAATATGAAATCTCGAATGAGCTGTTCTACCACCTGGAAGCAATGTAGCAGCAATTCCTGAACTCGCTACTGGAAGTACAATCTTTCCTTCAGATCGTAAACGGCAACATAGTGTTTGCCATAGTACAATCTTTCCTTCAGATCGTAAACAAAAAACATGCCTCCTTCACCATTAGCGATATTAGAAATAACAGCATCATATACTTCTCTCTGTTCAGCATTAAGTCTCCCATGATTTCTTTCGTGCAAAAGTCTCATCTCTTTTTTATCATAACCTGTTTCTTCTAGAATAAGCCGATTTAAAGCACTACCGAAGAAATTCTCATCAGGAAATGGAATCATTGGAAAATCTCTTAGGCTCTTGCCAATATCATTAAACAGCTTTTCAATCTCTGAAAATTAAAAGAAAAAATTATGCTTTTATGAACTGCAATACTCAATATAATATATTAAAGCATTATACTCAGAAAAACAAACACTTTAATGGAATTTTAAATACCTGCAAGTGCGAAATTTTTAATATCATACTCGGACAAATCAAGTTTAGAATTCTCAGACAGTTTACGTCGAATGTATAAAATGTCATCTGATAATATTTGCCAATGTGCATCCCATAGAGAATATGGATCTGATACTGAACAATAAACCAAAATGTTGACAAATAATGCACGAAGTTGAGAAGGCATACCAGAATGTGAATTCTCAACCAATGCTTCATGCCATTGGTGATCATTATTTAACAGACCAAGAGCATCGCATGCCTCCTTATTTGTAGGATGAACAACACCATCTACGGTACGGAGATCGGAAAAAGAGGTCGCACCTCGGATTCGTAATAAAAGCATCCGAAGGTATAGTGTATCGCCACTGGTTGCGTGCACCTCGGCCAACCTTCCAACTACATCACCTCTTTGACGTATCTTCCACCTAGATTCTTTGGGCAACCAAGTGAAATGGCTTGGGAATTCAGCATATGTATAATTGCGAGCACATGCAATATCCCTGTTAGCTATGAACCAACCTTCGAGTTTTGAAGTTTTATTTTTAGCTCTGTCGCATACCTTTTTCAAATCGGAAGAATTATTAAAATTGATATATTTAGCACCATACAAATGAACAGGTAAACGATCCACACTTGGCCAACGATTGTGAATATCAAAACCAAATATTCTCCATGATGCTTCAGAAGCACATACATATCGGCCATCTAGGTAATTTTGAACTTCATCCAAACTTTTGCTCTTGTTCTGCTTATCGTTTGAGGTTGAGGTTGAAGCACCTTTTTTCTTCTTAATCATCATTGTGGCAGTGTCATGTCCTTTCAGACAATACTTAAAAAGGTATTTCAATGATCTTGAACTGTTACAAATCTCTAAATTTATATGGCACTGAAAGCGAACCAACAAATCTCTATTATACGGTACCACAAATTGATTATCAAGATTTATACCTTTTTTCGTGATAAATCTGCAAGTTTTACGCCTCCTATATACAGGAAAACCACTATCATCAATGAAAGTATTTCCATTATATCTGCATTGAAAAAAGACAAAATTAACAATAAAATTTAACCATGCAAGTATTTCCATTATATTTGATATATAAGGACTGTATATCAACTATAAATGTTTACCGTTTTGGAAAATGACGAATACATTTCCCATTAACCATGCAGGGAGAGTAAGAGCAGTCAATACCACAGGGACCGTGTATCATATAATTCATTACAGCATTATATCCTATTGGATCAGAAACTTTATCAGGTATTTCGGTAGATACCAATTGATCAATCTTTTCAATGTTGTTTGGCCTATCATCTGGATGTAACCATATCAACATGTGTACATGGGGAAGTCCTCGTTTTTGGAACTCAATTACATGCATAACTGTTGTATTAATAAAATTATATATAAATTAGCAATATGTTGTGATATAATAATATTTTAAAGTAAATAAAATTAGATTAATAATACCTCCGATGCATCTCCCGAAATAGTTTTTTTTCTTTATCAACTCAATTAACTGGTCCACCTTCAACTTGAAAACTCTTGCAACTATGTCGGGCGCATCAGCAACATCCACATTTTGCAAAATCTCAAGCATTTTATGTATCTCAGGCCATTTTGTATTGCATGTCATTGTGAGAAATAACGAAGGATGACCAATTGCACGACATATGGCCAATGAGTCCTTAAAGTATTGAGACATATATCGAGCAGATCCAGTAAATGAAGCAGAAAGTATTACAGCTTTACCTACATAGTTCGGATCATGGTCGCCCTTACGTAGAGCATCACGTACAGAATGATATAAATCAGCTCGAATTGTATTCTGATGCGTGGATACCCAATCCAAACGATATTGTTCAATAGCAGTAAAGGCATCAACAATATATTGTTGCCACAAACGGCCAGCAAGATGTAGAGTTAGACCTATCCAAATTTGAGATGTTCGACATTAAAAAACATATAATGGTAAAAAAATGGAAAAAAGTGATTAAGATTTAAGCTTAAAATACCCTCAGATGTACGTATCATAACTTTGTAGCAATAATACTCTTTGAGAGATACTGTTTCCCTTGTTTTAGATTCAGGATCCTGGTCATCATCATTTGTTTTTTCAGGTACCGGAGATTTATTGTTCTGCAATGGGATGTGTAAGTGAAAACCTTTATTTCCATGTGGAAACAACAAAGGATACTGAAATTGCATGAACAATGGATCTGTTTCATATATTCTTTTCAACCCATTTTGCTTAGTTCTGACAACAGTGTCTCTCGTACCACCAGTATCTGAATCATCAGAAACAATGAAAGCAGCAACTTCGTTAGATGGACCAATGGGATTTGGCCTACCAGTCGCCGAACTGGATGAAATAAGCACCAACTTAAAGTCATCAAGATCGTTATTCTCAAATCTATCTCGAGCCATACGGAAATGCTGAACCAACTTATTATTTTGATCAAGCATAGAAAGAAGTGCTTCTACAATATCAGGATCAACACTGTCAGTATCTCCTCCAAGCGCGTTAATTCTATTCTCAACTTCATTCTCCGTATCATAAATATAAAGCTGACAAAATTTAGGCGTACTTCCATCAACAGGTACCAAACTTCCAACCATGTGATAATTCTGACCTCTTATCTTGAAACAATAAGGACCCCTGGCTCTATTGATATTCTTATCAACCTTGCCACCTGTAGAAGTGAACGCAAACATGCAATTGTATACTCTGATATTTTGTTTGAAATGTTTTGATTTCTCACCACCATATAGTAAAGAAGCAAGTGGTTCAGGAGGCTGTGGTTCTTTCTCCAGTAGAACCTGTCCATTACGGCAACATAGTGAAAATGTTGGATATTTATATTTATGATTTTTGTTGTTGCGCTCTTCATTCCACATAGTTGCGCTACACTTTTGACATATTTTATCAGGTTGACCAAGTTCCATGTAGCCTTTCCATAAATCAGGATTATGAATGGTTTCATCATCTTGTTCATCAATCATGGGATCTTCATGGTCATTGGGAATATCAAAACCATTGGAATTTTGATCAGTAACTTTAAATCTGTTGTGTTCATTAACCAAAATTTCATTCTCTATATGTGAATCATTCATAGGATCTTCATGATCAGTAGGAATGTTGAAGCAATGGGCAAATGTATCTGCAATGACGGATGACAAAAATATATTGGTATTGGTATGTATTTCATATTGAATCTATCATCATCATTTGTCAAGAATAAACATACCAGCATCATCAAATTCTGCTTGTAAATTCCTTTTCCCACTTGAAAGTTCTTCAACAGCGATATTCTTCGTAACAAAACTTACTTTTGGTCGAATAACACTATCTCCATCATTTAATTTGGTGCAATTATGTTGATATGTTAAAACTGAATGCATTGGATCAGATGTGTGATGACTCTTGGAAATCTTACTTTGCAAAGATTTTTCGACATTGGGACCACGAACTCGGCACTTGACAACTGAAAAATAAATTCAAACAAAATACAAAATATAATAAAAGAGGAATCTTTAATCAACAAACAAAAAAGTGTAAAAGATGAAGTACCATTAGTGTTTAGATCCAGATTCTTGAGAGGAATTCTATCAACTACACAAATTTTGATTAATAAACAACATCAGTTCTCCATGTTTATGCAAAAGATTCTTAATAGCATTGAAAAATTTATCATATAAACATATGTTAAACATATACTCTACATCTTATCGACATTAGGTCCACGACTCTTCTTCTTCTGACCTGGAAAAAAAAACAAAGATTTAATTGATAAAGTAAATTGGTAAAAAATGACTGACTACATATATATAAATCATACAAATACCATTACTGTTACTTGAAGTGAAAATTCCCTCTGATCCAGTGGATTTACCTGCAGAAAAACAACATTCATAAATGATGGTTATGTAAAATAAAAACCAATACTACTATCGGAAAAGACAATAAGTACATGAGAATGTGGTGTAAGCGGAGATTTAGACGACTTACCAATTATTGAGTTGACATCATCATCTCTCGAAGGTGATCTTGCATTCACTCAAAAACCAAAAAAAAAAATTATTTGTCGTTATAGCAAAGTAAGCATTATCATTATAATAACATTAATGGTATTTATAAAATTAAAACATACTAAAACTCTTATTAACATTTGGTCCACGAACTCTGCGCTTTGACACTGAAAAGATTAGATGATTAATCAATAATAACACATACAAATAATTGAGAATCAATTGGAAGCAAATTGGAAAGCATGTGCTTATAATGGAAACAATGTAATGTACATAGTACTGAAGGAGGAAACCTGATGAACTATTAGAAAACGGGGATGGTGAAGAAAATTCATCAATTGGCACGTTTGAAATATTAGGATCATGGTTTTCAACATTACTACGGCTACATCCAATTAGTGTGTCATCATCTATCGAGAGACCAAGGTGTGTTCGTTTAGAACCTGCATAAAAACAAAATCAACGGTGAATCCATATGGCTAAAACGCTGATTCCTGATAAGCCAAACCAAATTAATAATACCTGATCGTTGATTATTGCAAGTTTTCCGAATTGTTGATTCCATATCAACAGACTCATAAATAAGATGATACCTCCAAACAAAATATATCTTCTGAGGATTTCCGATCTTGAATTAGGTCGCACAATTTGTGTGTTTTTTGATCGGATGTTGAACGAAGAATTCAAAAACCAAAAAAATAATATTCTGTATCATTTTGTTGGCATGATTTTAGGTAAGAATTTGTTATTTTTCCATATACGTGTGAATATAGCTGGCAAATTCAACTTTCAAAATTTGAAATATATAAAGATAGAATCAGTTTTGATATAAAGATATAATTAGTTAACTAAACATGGTATGTTTAATGGGTGGATTAAATGGATTATCCATTTGGGAAATGGGTTAATGGGTTAAATATGTGAGAGAGATGGGTAAATTTTTTTACCCATGGGTAAATTTATATGGGCATTAGTACTCATTAAGAATATGTTGATGTTGATATTTGTGAAAGAATGGAAATTTAGGAAAATTGCTTGAACTTTAGAGTTAAAGAAAAAAAATGGAGATTTGTGCAAGAAAATTTATATCTATAAACTTTTATAACATAAAAATAATTATTAAGACAATAAAAACTAAAGTAGAGAGAATGAATTGTAAAAACTAAAGTTTTTTTAATCATTTTTGGGTGGCTATGATTGTGGCTATGATTGATGTCTTATGAGTTTATGGTTTTAATGATTACTAGCCTATAACCCGTGCAATGCACGGATTTCTTGTATTATATTATAAATTTTATTTAATATTATAATTATATTTTTATATAACCTTTATTTTTAATTTTTTTAATTTTAATTTGATATAACTTAATATACTCATGTTTACGAATTATACTAATGTTTCATAATTATAAACAACGCATACGATTTTTAATATATTTTATTAATAATTGAGAAATATGATGTGATATTTTCGGGTATTTATTAATGATGGTAAGATTTGTTGTAAAATAAAAAGGTAACTTGTTTTAATTATAAAGGAAATACTAATGATTGAAAGATATGATACGATTGATCTTTTTAGGTGTTTATAAAAGGTAATATCTTCAACTAAAAGTAAATGTGAAAAAGGTAATTGACTAATTACCATTAATTACATTATGTTATTATTTATTTTAGGTGTTATATTTTTCTTAAAAATTATGGTGTGATATTTTCGGGTATATATATTATATTAATGATTGTAAGATTTGTTTTAAATTAAAAAAGTTAACTTGTTTTAATTCTAAAGAAAAAATATTAATGATAGAAATATATGATATGATTGATGTTTTTAGGTGTATATAAAAGTTAATATGTTCAACTATTTATTTTAGGTGTTATATTTTTCTTGAAAATTATGGTAATTTTCGAGTATATATTAATTATTGTAAGATTTGTTTTAAATTAAAAAGGTAACGTGTTTTAATTTAAAAAAAAAATATGAATGATCGAATGATATGATACGATTTATGGTTTTAGGTGTTTATAAAAGGTAATATGTTCAACTAAAAGTAAATGTGAAAAAGGCAATCGACTGATTACCATTATTTTATTATATTAATGTGAAAAAAGCAATCAACTAATTACCATTAATATATGGTGTGATATTTTTGGGTACATATTATTATATTAATGATTGTAAGATTTGTTTTAAATTAAAAAGGTAACGTGTTTTAATTCGAAAGTAAAAATATTAATGATAGAAATATATGATATATTATTATATTAATGATTGTAAGATTTGTTTTAAATTAAAAAGGTAACGTGTTTTAATTCGAATGTAAAAATGTTAATGATAGAAATATATGATACGATTGATGTTTTTAGGTGTATATAAAAGTAAATATGTTCAACTATTTATTTTAGGTGTTATATCTTTCTTGAAAATTATGGCGTGATATTTTCGAGTATATATTAATGATTGTAAGATTTGTTTTTAATTTAAAAGGTAACGTGTTTTAATTCAAAAAAAATATTAATAATCGAAAGATATGATACGATTTATGTTTTTAGGTATTTATAAAAGGTAATATGTTCAACTAAAAGTAAATGTGAAAAAGGCAATCGACTAATTACAATTATTTTATTATATTAATGTGAAAAAGGCAATCGACTAATTACCATTAATTTTATTGTGTTAATCGACTAATTACCATTAATTATAACGTGTTTTAATTCGAAAGGAAATATTAATGATGGAAAGATATGATACGATTGATGTTTTTTTTAAGGAAAGCATTGTTTCATTAATAACATAATACAGTCAGAACAAATCTCCAACTGCCATTACAACCAGATTGAGAAACAAATAATGATTTGTTTTCTGATCGTTTAACACATAGAATTTAAAAATTCTTGAAATTAAAAACGAAGTCGAAGACATCCCGAGCAATCCATATTGCACCAACATCCCGGAAAGCAGCAGCATCACAAATGACCATGTCACATAAAAACAATTGTTAGCCTAGTGTTCAAAAACCCCAAGTGTAGGAGCGACACCCCAGCTATCTACATGCCGGATACCAGCTATAGACATGCCGAAAATGGATTCTTCACCCCAGCTATCTACATGCCCGATACCAGCTATAAACATGCCGAAAGTGAAAATCGATAACGAATGAACAATCTTTAATTGTGAAAGGTGAGCTCTTGCAATAATCACTACCAATCTAGTTTTAATGCGGGTTTTCCAGATTCTCCAAAACATCAACAAAATCATTTTCAACAAAACCCCGCTCACAATTAAGAAGCGAAAACCAAAACTCTCACATATGAGAGACATTAACCACCCAAAAAGATGGACGAAAATAACAAAATCTCACCCAGAGATGAAGATTAATGAACTTATTAACAAGAAAAAATAAAGAAGATGGGATAGATCTGGAAGAGGGGAAGGAAAGGTGAGGATGAAGAAGATGAGGAATAAGGGAGGGGGCGGGATGAAGAAGGGAGGAGTTTTATTAAGAAGAAAGCAAGAAAAAAAGGGCCTCCGGCCGGTGGATAAACCATTGCCGGAGACGGAACTAAGTGGAGAAGAGAACAAGCAGCAGAGAGAGAAAAAGATGAAACTTTTCCACCGAAAGAGTTTTTTTTTAGGTGTTAATAAAAGGTAACATCTTGACTAATTATCATTAATTATATTATGGTATTATTTATTTTAGTTGTATTTATATCTTTATAATGAAGGGTAAATAAGTAAATTCACGAAGTACCACCAAAAAACAGGTACCAAAACTTTCAATGTTTCGGAATTTATATAATAGTATAGATTTTGTCGATGATATTTGAAATTTTGTTTTTTACCTATGGGTGGCATTTATGATGGCTTATTGACCATTTATGATGGTATTCTGGATCATATTGGATTATGTGTTGTCTCTAATCAAATAGTTTCCTTTGATTAGATTTTATTTTTATTTTTTACTTTTAAGTCGTTTTTTAATGTAATTTGGATTTAGGAATTATGTCATTTGTTAGGGGAATGGGCAATTGTGACAGAATTTTAGTAATTTTCAGTCACAAGTTTAACTTAGGACAAAAATAAATTTTTCTGTCGCAAGGTACAATGCGACGAACAAATTCCGTCGCAAGATTAATATTTTATGAATATATTTACCGCCCAAGTAATAATTTAACAATTTAATTTCCCGCTATTATTTTTTGTGCTATTTTAGTTTCCCGCTAACACACCTTATGACAGAAAGCCTAACCATTCTGTCGCAAAATAGAGTTTGCGACATAATTCATGTAACGTCATAAAGTATATTGCGACGTATTTTCTGTCGCAAAATATTTTGTGACGGATTGCAATCCAATCCGTCGTAAGGTATAATTTTCAACGGATTTCGTCGCAAGTTTAGCTAAACTCATTTAGGGGTACTAGTCAAAGTACTAGTTGACCATTAAATTATCAAATCAAATAAATTTATTTTTTTTCTAAAATTTTGGCAATAACAATAAAAAGGATGGATCTTGACATCCGTACGGTTGAATCATCGAGAAATATTTTTTTTAAAAATCGAAACAAAAATCAGGGACGAAACCATGTTTAGGGGTATTAGTCAAAATATTAGTTGACCAGTAAATTACCGAATCAAATAATTTATTTTTTTCTGAAATTTTGGCAATAACATTAAAAAGGATGGATCTTGGCATCCGTATGCTTTAATCGTCGAGAAATATTTTTTAAAAAATCGAAACCTTAAACCTTAACGAAACTTTGTTTAGGGGTACTAGTCAAAGTACTAGTTGACCGTTAAATTACCGAATCAAAAAAATTTATTTTTTTTTCTGAAAATTTGCCAATAACATTAAAAATGATGGATCTTGACATCCATATGGTTGGATCATCGAGATACATTTTTTAAAAATCGAAACACGAATCAGGGACGAAACCATGTTTAGGGATACTAGTCAAAGTATTAGTTGACCGTTAAATTACCGAATCAAAAAAATTATTTTTTTCTAAAATTTTGGCAATAACATTAAGAAGGATGGATCTTGATATCCGTATGGTTGGATCATCGAAAAATATTTTTTAAAAAATCAAAACCTTAAACCCTGACGAAACCATGTTTAGGAGTACTAGTTAAAGTACTAGTTGACCGTTCAATTAACGAATCAAAAAAATTATTTTTTTCTGAAATTTTGCCAATAACATTAAAAATGATGGATCTTGACATCCACATGGTTCGATCATCGAGAAATATTTTTTTTAAAAATCGAAACACAAATTAGGGACGAAAGCATGTTTAGGGGTACTAGTCAAAGTACTAGTTGACCGTTAAATTACCGAATAAAAAAAATTAATTTTTTCTGAAATTTTGCCAATAACATTAAAAATGATGGATCTAGATATCCATATGGTTGGATCATCGAGAAATACTTTTTAAAAAATCGAAACATGAATCAGGTACGAAACCATGTTTAGGGGTACTGGTCAAAGTACTAGTTGATCGTTAAATTATCGAATCAAAAAAATTTATAATTTTCTGAAATTTTGGGAATAATATTAAGAAGGATTGATCTTGACATCCATATGGTTGGATCGTCGAAAAATATTTTTTAAAAAATCGACACCTTAGACCTTGATGAAACCCTGTTTAAGGGTACTAGTCAAAGTACTAGTTTTTTTGAAGAACAAAGGTGCTAATTCATTAATAAAAAGCCATACGGCATCTACACCGATGATCGAGTCGAACAAACTGTAAATTGCAATCGCCTGTTCTCTTAAAGAGACAGTTAAACGATATTTTGAAGATAAAGTATATACAAATACAAGTACCCACTTCGTGCATCCTCGTTGGATTACTGGTACTCACTTCAGCATGCCCCGATGGAGCTATCGTTTGAGCTATCGACCAACACTGCAATTCCATACGAACTTTCATCACTAAATCAAGACCCGCTCACAAGAAGGCAACGAAAAACCAAGCTCTCACAAAGGAGAGAAAATCAAACTCTCACAAAGGAGAGAACCCAATCAATACAAATCCAAGAACCGAATAAAAACAACCTAAAAATACAAAAGAAATTTCAAAACTAACAAAAACGACAATCCTTAGATCTGGGGAACAAAACCACAAGAACGAGATAACTCGGGCTCCTTTCGAGACCAAAATCACTTGGAAGAACGAGAAATCCGAGTTCCGTGAAATTAAGATCTAAGAAATTGAAAACTAAATCGGAAAAGACTTTGAAGTCTTAGATCCGAAAATACAAACTAAATCCAATCTTAAGAAAACAAATCAATCTTACCTAACAAGTAAGATTTTTAGGGAAATCAAAGCTCAAAATGAACTAATAATTGAAGAAAACAAGAACAAAAAGAAGGAAATCGGGCCTCCGGTCGGTGGAGGAGCCACCGCCGGAGGGAAGTGATGACAGAGGCGGCTGAGTTTAGATGAGAGAAAAGAGAGAGAGTAGAGAGAAAAGTAATGCCTGAGCAAAAGGAACTTGAGATACCTAGTCAAAGTACTAGTTGATCATTAAATTAGTGAATCAAATAAATTTATTTTTTTTCTGAAATTTGCCATTAACATTAAAAATGATGGATCTTGGCATCCATATGGTTGGATCATCGAGAAATATTGTTTTAAAAATCGAAACACGAATCAGGGACGAAAAACCATGTTTAGGGGTACTAGTCAAAGTACTAGTTGACCGTTAAATTACCTAATAAAAAAAATTATTTTTTTCTGAAATTATGGAAATAACATTAAGAAGGATGGATCTTGACATCCTTATGGCTGTATCATCGAAAAATATTTTTTTAAAAATCAAAACCTTAAACCCCAACGAAACCATGTTTAGGGGTACTAGTTAAAGTACCAGTTGACCATTAAATTATCGAATTAAAAAAAAAAATTCTGAAATTTTGCCAATAACATTAAACTTTTTATATTACTAATAAAATAATGTAAGATATTAATAATATAAGATATTTATTTAATTTAAATTTAAAAAAATAATAAAAAAGAGTAATATGAAAAAAGAAGGCGGTATAATCAAAAGTAAAGGCGGCACTTTCCCCCCCCCCCCCCACGAAAATTAAAGGCTCATTTTTCCCTTACCAAAATTACAACTTACAAGCCCATTTCCTCCTCTCTGGCTCTCCCTCGGCCTCTCTCACTCTCGCAGTTGACTCACTATGTTTTCAATTGAAGAACTCGACGCTCTCTCCATCAAATCAAATCAATTCACTCTATCTTCTCTTCAGTCTTGTCTTCTCTAATACCTCTTTTCTCCGTATCTAATTTTTTATTGGTTTTCAGGTGATAATTGGGGCTTTTCTTCAATTAATTGGTTTTCAGGTGATAATTGGGGCTTTTCTTATCTTCTTCTGCATTCTCATTGGTTAATGGCTCTTCTTAACTCTTCAATTAATTCTTTCTATTTTTTAATTTCACCTAGGGCAATTAGGGCTCTAAATTTAAGGTATAATTAGGACTTTCACTTCGGTATTTGTTTGCAGTATATATAATTCTATTTGAGTATTTGAGTTTTAATTTTGCTTTGTTTGTGGGTTTTGTTTTTGTTTGGGTTTTGTTTTACGGGGAATTTATACCTGTGGATAATCTTGAGTTTATGCAGTGAATGAAGCGATATTGTGATTCTGTTAATGGAGGTGGTCTCCACGGGTATTACTTCATGTACATTTTTGTAATTTTGTTTTTTTAATCATTACTGTTACTCATTTTGTCGAGATTTGTTTCGTTTTTTAGGTTGCTGTTTGTTGGTAGGTCTGTTAATTATTTTTCCTAGATAGATACTGCATCTGCAATTTTAACTAGGATAGAGTTAAGTCTAATTGCTTTTAAATTGAAGTTTTAGCATGAATATCACCACACAGTGGAATGGAATTGAATAATGATAATGAGACATAGATGTTAGTTTTATTAGGGTATATTTATGCTGAAGTGTTTGTTGATTCACAAATTGACTTGGATGATGATTATCATACAACCATGTTGTTAATTTTGTTAGGATAGAGTTTAGCGGAACTGCTAATTAATACAAATTTATATGACCAGCAATGGTAAGAGGGACTTGAGAGATTGTAGTGGTACGTTGCTTTTAATATTTCTTGTGGCTTATATGTATCTACTGTTGTTCTCAGTCCTACAGCCTCTTGTAAAATCTGAATGGATAGTCCCCGCAATTTACATTTGCCTATTATTCAAATACATCCTTTTGTCCAATAAACTAAGTTTTGTACATAGCCTGTAAAATTTCTCTTTAAAAGTTAATTGTATTATCAAACTAAAATGCAGAGCTTTCCTGATATATAAATTTTGAATGCAACACTATTGCTACCTCTCTGTAAAAGTGATTTGACAATGTTTAGGGATCTAAATTTACTATCAATACAGTTACAACCTCTAGGGAGAAGAGAATAGCTAAGGTGGAAAAGATGTTAGCAGAAAAACTATGACGTCACAACCTTTAAGTAAGAGTAACGTCACTGCAGTTGCCATAAAGACTCGTAATCCTCGAAAGACTGATCAACCTAATGTAAGCACTACGGATCACTGCAGTTGCCATTTAAAGTTTGTGAATAATTTCAAGTTTTAAAACGTACTATTTAAACATTTTGCTTTCATTTTGTGCAGGGTCAGTGTATAAAATTAATCTACAACTGATGTGATGAGAACTCTAGAACTACTATTATATCTCTGGTACAAAATAATAACTATCTATTTATCTGTAAAAGTTCAAATATTAGCATTATATAGGTTATATTAGCTGGGCATATTCCTTATTGTTTGACTGTTTGTTTTAACATATCAATAGATTGCTGGAGAACCATATGATCTTTGTATATGATCTTTGTATATGTGAGCCAATCTGATAAGGGTTCAACAACCCTTATCAGATTGGTGAAGCTTCCTGCAGGTTTAGGTAATGAGTTTAATATCCATGTACTGAGCTTTAATTCAACCAACCCTTCACATATAAACAACGGAATTTCATATTCAGTTTTTTCGGAACAACTGATCCCTAAAGCCCTAATGCTCTTATTGAGAAAGTGCTCCATCCACCGAGAGACAATACGCTGATCAAGTTTTGAAGGAATGTAGAGGTTAAAGCTCAATAAGGGGTGAACCAACATAATCATTTCAATGGCTCTTAAAAAAGCCGATAGGTGTGCGGCTTTGTCTTTACTCCAACTCAACATGAAGAAAAAGAACACATCAAGAACTAGGTTGTTTTTCATTCCCCATTTATACCTCCATTGTTTTGACAGAACACTTGTTCTTGCTGCATCATGAACTGACAAACGCTCTAAGATGCATTGTACTACGTCTTGATGCAAATTGCTGATCCGATCTCTATCATCAAGTTGCAAGATTTTAGAATCAGTTCCCTCCTTACAAACAAAAATACTATCATGTCGCCTTCTTTTTCTTCTAGCATAAAATCGCATATTTGGGACGTTACCGGCCATCACTAAATTATATATGAACCTAATAAGTAAATACATAACAACTAATAAGATTTAGCTGTTTGATTAAGACACAAAACTAATCAGAAAAGATCTAAAACAAAAACACATGCAGGTAATAACCCAAGCCAAGATATATTGAAATCCAAGAAAGTTACTTCGAAATTCACACGACACAAATTTGTCATGTGAATACCAGGTGATGAATAAAAACAAGCAAAAGATCGAAATTTATACAACAGAATGGCTGATTAAGGAAGAAAACTCCGGACCTGTAAAAGTTCCGCCGCTGGTACGTCTCTCTGTCGCCCCTGCTCAATCCTGTTTATTGCGTATTTAAAAAAAATATTAAATAACGTAAAAAAATTGTTGATTTGTTGGAAATTGAAATGTCGATCACTCTCCTAGTAGTACTTGTCGGCAAGTTTGGTATGATCCCCGTCTAATTTGGTTTCATTTAGAAGTCAAATCGGAACCAACTGGACCGTTTCAACTCTCTTATTTGAAAATAATAAAATGTTATACAAATATTCATTTTCAGTTTACATATTTGTGAAAGAATGGAAATTTAGGAAAATTGCTTGAACTTTAGAGTTAAAGTAAAAAAATGGAGATTTGTGCAAGAAAATTTATATCTATAAACTTTTATAACATAAAAATAATTATTAAGACAATAAAAACTAAAGTAGAGAGAATGAATTGTAAAAACTAAAAGTTTTTTTAATCATTTTTGGGTGGCTATGATTGTGGCTATGATTGATGTCTTATGAGTTTATGGTTTTAATGATTACTAGCCTATAACCCGTGCAATGCACGGATTTCTTGTATTATATTATAAATTTTATTTAATATTATAATTATATTTTTATATAACCTTTATTTTTAATTTTTTTAATTTTAATTTGATATAACTTAATATACTCATGTTTACGAATTATACTAATGTTTCATAATTATAAACAACGCATACGATTTTTAATATATTTTATTAATAATTGAGAAATATGATGTGATATTTTCGGGTATTTATTAATGATGGTAAGATTTGTTGTAAAATAAAAAGGTAACTTGTTTTAATTATAAAGGAAATACTAATGATTGAAAGATATGATACGATTGATCTTTTTAGGTATTTATAAAAGGTAATATCTTCAACTAAAAGTAAATGTGAAAAAGGTAATTGACTAATTACCATTAATTACATTATGTTATTATTTATTTTAGGTGTTATATTTTTCTTAAAAATTATGGTGTGATATTTTCGGGTATATATATTATATTAATGATTGTAAGATTTGTTTTAAATTAAAAAAGTTAACTTGTTTTAATTCTAAAGAAAAAATATTAATGATAGAAATATATGATATGATTGATGTTTTTAGGTGTATATAAAAGTTAATATGTTCAACTATTTATTTTAGGTGTTATATTTTTCTTGAAAATTATGGTAATTTTCGAGTATATATTAATTATTGTAAGATTTGTTTTAAATTAAAAAGGTAACGTGTTTTAATTTGAAAAAAAAAATATGAATGATCGAATGATATGATACGATTTATGGTTTTAGGTGTTTATAAAAGGTAATATGTTCAACTAAAAGTAAATGTGAAAAAGGCAATCGACTAATTACCATTATTTTATTATATTAATGTGAAAAAAGCAATCAACCAATTACCATTAATATATGGTGTGATATTTTTGGGTACATATTATTATATTAATGATTGTAAGATTTGTTTTAAATTAAAAAGGTAACGTGTTTTAATTCGAAAGTAAAAATATTAATGATAGAAATATATGATATATTATTATATTAATGATTGTAAGATTTGTTTTAAATTAAAAAGGTAACGTGTTTTAATTCGAATGTAAAAATGTTAATGATAGAAATATATGATACGATTGATGTTTTTAGGTGTATATAAAAGTAAATATGTTCAACTATTTATTTTAGGTGTTATATCTTTCTTGAAAATTATGGCGTGATATTTTCGAGTATATATTAATGATTGTAAGATTTGTTTTTAATTTAAAAGGTAACGTGTTTTAATTATTATGTTTTTTTCTTATAATTTTACAATGAAATAATATTGAATAAGTCTATATTTAAATTGAATTACAATCAACTAATGTTACTTGATAGAAATTTCTGAGATGTTATTGTGTTTGATTGCAGGTACCTTTCCAAATGTGAAGTCTCATTTAGTACCAATGGTCCAGCTAGAGCAACAATCACAACCATCAAAAGGGTTAAAATCCGACACGAATAAAGGACCTCTCATGCGTACACACCATGCAAAAGGAGTAAACATCACTCCTGTAGTCATCACTCCCTGTAGATATGTCAAAATTTTACCCAACAACTTCATAGTTCATAGGCACACTACAAGAAAAACATTTGAGGTACCTGAAGATTCATCCAAAGGGCATTGCATAAATTTTTCACTGTATTGTCCTGTTGACTAGTTCTATAAGTTCCACATTACTTATTATTTCAACCTGTAGTCATGTTCCCGGTTCAAGACTGTTATTTCTTTTATTCACAGTTAAAAGTTGGAAATGGAGAAGATTTCTTCCCCCGTAATGGATGCTGGAATTTCAACAAGGTGTATTTGTAGTGAACAAGGTTAGTGGCTAACTTTTGATGATATTAGCTTAGTGGCTAACTTTTGCATATATTAGCAGATTTATGTCTACCTTTTGGATATTAGTCGGCTAATGGCCATGGATATTTAGGTTGGATTAGTTTTATTTTGTAATGCAACTTTGGCATGGATATTTATCGTAACTTTTGACAGAGATTATATGATATATTTTCCTTTTGCTCAATATTTTTGTGGATTTGACTATGTAGTTCATTTTTTAGTGTGTGTTGCAATATTTTTTATGTGTGATTAGTTTTTATCTATGTTGTGGAATGTATGGATGAATCTGACTATTATTTTAATAGGTTAGAAGTAATTAAAACAGGCAAAATCACTCGTCCAGAAATTGTGACAGATTATGTCGCAAGTTTGGGCAATTTAGGACGGATTCTGTCGCAAGTCTGGACAATTTAGGACAGATTCTGTCGCAATTCTTGGAATATTTACAATTCTGGTATATTTATGACGAATAATCAGTCGCACTTTGGTGTTTTTTAGGATGGATTCTGTCACAATTCTGGGGTATATTTACGACGAATTCTGTCGCAAATCTGGACATATTTACGACAGATAATCCGTCGTACTTTGCTGTTTTTTCATTTTTTTTAATTGTTTTTGTTTAGGATGGGTTCCACTAATAACTTGCGACAGAATAAGAAATTGCGACGGAATAAGAACTTACGACTTCAGCATTTGTGACAGATTGTTTCTGTCGCAAGATGAGGCAATTGCGACAGATTCTTTGTATTTATTCTGTCGCATTTACCCTGTCCCCTTGTAGTGAACCAAGCTTCTTCCTCATCTTCTTCATCCATCCCTTTTTCGTTATCACCTTTCCTTCCCTCTTCCAGATCTACCCAATCTTCTCTTTTTTTTTGTTAATAAGTTCAGTAATCTTCATCCCTGGCTGAGATTTTGATTATTTTCGTCCATCTTGTTGGGTGGTTTTATGTCTCTCCTATGTGAGAGTTTTGGTTTTCGCTTCTTAATTGTGAGCGTTGTTTTGTTGGAAATGATTTTGTTGATATTTTGGAGAATTCGGAAAACCCACATTGAAACTGGATTGGTGGTGATTATTGCAAGAGCTCACCTTTCACAATTAAAGATTGTTCATTCGTTATCGATTTTCACTTTCGGCATGTTTATAGCTGGTATCCGGCATTTAGATAGGTGGGGTGAAGAATCCATTTTCGGCATGTCTATAGCTGGTATCCGGCATGTAGATAGCTGGGGTGTCACTCCTACATTTGGGGTTGTTGAACACTGGGCTAACATTTATGTGATATGGTCATTTGTGATACTGCTGCTTTCCGGGATGTTGGTGCAATTTGGATTGCTCGGGATGTCTTCGACTTCGTTTTTAATTTCAAGAAGTTTTAACTTCTATGTGTTAAACAATCAAAAAACAAATCAGCTAATTCTGTTTAGTTTGTTATTTGTTTCTCAATCTGGTTGTAATTGCAGTTGGAAATTTGTTCTTACTGTATTATGTTATTTTTAATGAAATTATGCATTTCGTCAAAAAAAAAAAAACTTTAATCCAAGTGCATGTACTACTTTATTAGTACAGGTTTTATAATTATTTATTTATATGTACATTGATTTTGGAAGGATGAACAATGTTGGAGTAGTTGATTTGTTGTCCCACTGTACGTCTGTATATCAGGCTGTGAAATTTGATGGTCGAAGTGTAGTTTACATATTTCTTGGTTTTTATACAAGGTTTATTACTTATAAATTTATTAAGGTATGATTGGCGTGTCCCAAGTCAAATTCTTAGAGTCTACAGTTTGACATGTACATACAGGCAGTGCAGCGATAGGCTAGTATGTAAGTTTTATATTCGATTAACTGCTAATTAATTTAAGAAGCAATGTATAATAATAATAACAATAAATTATATTTTGTAATTAGATCGCGGGACGGAAGTTTAGAGAATCATTTGCGGATTTCATTAGTATTTATAGTTGCTATATTTGAGGTACGGATTTTCTCTCCCTTTTTATTCAGCGCTACTCATCTTAGGATTTATTATATTAAATCTGTTTTGTCCTCAAATATATTCACTTGGTTTTGACTGTTCGGATTTTATAAAATATTTTGACTCATTGACTTTGAAAAATGATTTTTATATCTGTTTGAAAATATTTGAATATCTATTTCTGCGACTCTTTAGAATTTTGCAAATTATCTATTTGTTGGAAATGTTCAAATATTTGTTTATTGTGATTTCAAAGATTTTGCGAAATATTTTAATTGGACCCTTAGTGATATAGGGTATACCGAGTTAACCAGCTGTAGGGGTACTACAGCCATGTCATTGCGGCACCAGTGACATGACACTTCCGTGGCAGTGTGATTGGTCACGGCTCATCCTTCTGATAGCTCAGGTGGCGAGCTTTTGCGCATTTTGATATTTGTTTCAGGATACGTGGGTGCACCCAGATTTGATTTGATTTGTGATTTAATTTGGTGGTGACGTTGTATATGCCGTACACGTTATCCGGTTTGTTGCATACATTACGGTACCCTATGATGTATGTATTTGTATCTGTATCTGTTCTGATCTCGGTATGAAATATCCTAACCCCTCGTTGCTTCAGCCATTCATATTTTAAAGTAAATGTTTTATTATAACTGTCAGATATACTTATCTGTTTTCTGTTTATAAATTGTGTTCCAAATCCGTGCTGGGCGTTTGGCTCATGCCGTATTCTTTTTCTGGTAGGTGCTTAGGGGGATCTAGGATTGTGTGATGGAGTGCTACCCATTGTTTCGTTGCTTAGGATTTATGGACTTCTAGAATTATTAAGATTGGATTATTTATTTACAGATTTTGGTTTTTCGTATTTAATGGATTGAACTGTAATTTGAAGGTTAATTTTATTCGGAGATTGTTAGACTGTTTAATCGTTATTTAGAGATTATTTTTAGTACTCTTTTTGCAGGTTTATGGATTATAAGTAATATTCCCTTCTATTTAGGGAAGGGGGTGTTACAAAGATGGTATCAGAGCTTAGGTTCTTTCTTGTAGAAAACCTATTTAGGTTGACCTGTGAGTTTGGGTAGACGTTGGGATGGGTATTCAGTTTTAAATTTATATCATCTTGCTTTACTCTTTCGATATCTATTTTTAATTGCTTCTGCTTATCTATTCTTGTGATCTTCATTCGTTTGTTAATCTTATATTGTAGATGCCTCCTAAGAAAAATCAAAATCAAACTAACTTGAATGTTAGCCCGGCTCAGCTAACTAATATGATAGGTCAAGCAGTGACGAACGGTATACAGCAAGCTATGGCAAATCAGAATAATCAGAATGACCAAGGGAATCAGAATGGGCAGAATAATCAGAATGGTCAAGGAAATCAGGATGGTCAGGCTAATCAGTTGGAGCCATTTGCGTGGTTGGAGAGGTTTTCTAAACAGAAACCAGATTCTGTTCATTCAGCACCGACTCCTATTGATGCTGAAAATTGGATTGTTCATCTTGAGAAGATTTTTGATGCCTTGGGTTGTGATGAGCTTCAGAAGGTCAGGTTAGCTGTGTACAAGTTGGATGGGGATGCTCAGAGGTGGTGGAGAGGAGTGAAAGCTACTAGAGGAGAGGAATTTACAGAGACATTAGTATGGCAGGGATTCAAGGAGGTGTTCTATGAGCAGTACTTTTCTAATGCAGACAGAGAGGGTTATTTGAGGGAGTTTCATTCTATCGCACAGAATTTTGATGAAAGCATTACTGACTATATGGCGAGGTTTATCAGGTTGGCTGGATTTGCTGGGACAGTTGCAGGGACTGCTGCACAGCAGGCTGAGAAATTTAAATGGGGGTTGAGGCCTAATCTGTGGGGTGGTATCATTTCACTGAGGTTCCCTAATGTGACTAAGGTGGCAGATGCAGCTAAGGATATTGAGAAGGAGCGCACTGAGTAAAGGGCTTACAGGTTTCAGAATGATCGCAAGCGGAATAGAGATGATCAGAGTTTTGTACAGGGTAAGCAGTGGAATGGAGGTCAGGGTAGTCAGCAGGGACAGTGGCGTGGAAGATATCAGAATGTGAGGACTCAGTCAACTTATGGTCAGAATCAGTATGGTGGTCAGAAACAGAATCAGAATCAGCGATTTCAGCAACAGCAGCCTAGGCAGTGGCAGGGTCATCAACAGGGGCAGAGTCGTTATTCAGTTTATGGGGGCAACCCCAATATGATTCCGGTGGCTCCTTGTGCTACTTGTGGTGGACATCATCCAGGGAGAGCTTGTTATAAACAGACCGGGGCTTGTTTCTTGTGTGGTAGCATGTCACATAGGGCAAAGGATTGTACAGTGTCACGTAACACTAGTGGAGGAGCAGGTGGTAGTGGTAGTCAACAGAATACTTCAGGCAGAGTATTTGCATTGACTGCTAATCAGGCAGCAGCTAATTCAGGTACCGTTTCAGGAACACTTCTTGTTGGTAGACGTGATGCTTATGTGTTATTTGATAATGGTTCGACTCATTCTACTGTGTATTTATCGTTTGTTCATCATCTTGGTGTTGTACCATCATTACTATATCCTCGTATGTCTATTGCTACCCCGATGGGGAATTCTGTTATTATTTCTGATGTGTACCGAGAGTGTCCAATAGCTGTTGGGGAGAGAAATTGTAAGTTTAACTTGCTTCCGATGGAGATGCATGACTTTGACGTTATTCTGGGTATGGATTGGTTGAGTGAGCATCGAGCTACAATTGATTGTCAGGGGAAGGGGGTGCTCTTTGGAGATGCAGATAAATCAGAATTTGTATACCAGGGTTCTCAACCGAAAGGAGAGGTTAAAATGATTTCAGCTCTAAAGGCGAGTAAACTTTTGTCTAAGGGTTGTGAAGGCTATCTTGCTTTCGTGAAGGATACGTCTAAGGATGAGCCTCGCATTGAGGATTATCCAGTTGTTAATGAGTTTGCAGATGTGTTTCCCGATGAACTACCAGGTTTGCCACCACAGAGAGAAGTGGAGTTTACTATTGAACTTGTTCCAGGTGCAGAGCCAATTTCTATTAAATTCAGTTTTTAACCGAACCGAAATATTTATTTCGGTTATAACCGAAAACCGAATAATAAAACCGAATTTTACTTTCAGTTCAGAAAAAACTGAATAATAAGTTTTAAAGCAAATGTTACTGATATGAAAGGAAGTATTAACACAGGGATTGTACCATTCAGAATATAAGAGTGTTGAACTGAATGTACATGTATATAGGTGCAGGAAGAAAAGTTAGGAACAATCATTTGGGGAAGATTCAGTTAGAGTTACAATTAAACAAATAGGCTGGTAAGCTCACCATAAAAAACTCGGGTATAGCCAGATAAGTGACTGCTATGCAATATACAATAACTTTACATGCTATTCCAACAAGATTACAAGGACCAAGGACCAAGGACCATAGGTCAAGAAAATTCCAACTATCAGCTAGATTAACAAGACATACAAGAATACTCCTCATCTTTAATACAGCAAATGTACATAAAAAAGCCTTGAATAAATAAAACCTGAAAGCATAGAACAATTCGGTTTTTTCTTCGGTTATTCGGTTAACCGCGGTTAAAAACCGAACCCAACCGAAAACCGAAATTCCAGAAAAATAGAAACCGAAAACCGAACCGAAATATTAATTTCGGTTAACCGAACCGAAATTATTTCGGTTATTCGGTTCAGTTATCGGTTAACCGAACCGTATACTCACCCCTAGTTGAATTACCCGATCAAATAATTTTTTTTCCCTAAAATTTTGGGAATAACATTAAATATGATGGATCTTGATTCCTGTATGGTTGGGTTGTCGAGAAATATTTTTTAAAAAATCGAATCCTAAAACCCTGACGAAACCTTATTTAGGCGTTCCATTCAAAGTGATAGTTGACCGTTGAATTACCCGATCAAATAATTTTTTTTACTAAAATTTTGGGAATAACATTAAATATGATGGATCTTGATTCCCGTATGGTTGGGTGGCTGAGAAATATTTTTTAAGAATTGAATCCTTAAACCCTGACGAAACCCTGTTTAGGGGTTCGGGTCAAAGTGCTAGTTGACCGTTCAATTAGCCAATCAAATAAATTTTTTTTTCCAAAATTTTGGGAATAACATTAAATATGATGGATCTTGATTCCCGTGTGGTTGGGTGGTCTAGAAATATTTTTTAAAAAATCGAATCCTTAAACCCTGACGAAACCCTGTTTAGGGGTTCCGGTCAAAGTGATAGTTGACCATTGAATTACCCGATAAAAAAAAAAAATTCTAGAAATTTTGGGAATAACATTAAATATGATGGATCTTGATTCCCGTATGGTTGGGTGGTCGATAAATATTTTTTTAAAAATCGAATCCTTAAATTGACGAAACCCCATTTAGGGGTTCCGGTCAAAGTGATATTTGACCGTTGAAGTACCCGATCAAATAATATTTTTTTTCTAAAATTTTGGGAATAACATTAAATATGATAGATCTTGATTCCCGTATGATTGGGTGGTCGAGAAATATTTTTTAAAAAATCGAATCCTTAAACCCTGACGAAACCCTGTTTAGGGGTTCCGGTCAAAGTGATAGTTGACCGTTGAATTACCCGATCAAATAATTTTTTTTTTCTAAAATTTTGGAATAACATCAAATATGATGGATCTTGATTCCCGTATGGTTGGGTGGTCGAGAAATATTTTTTAAAAATTGAATCCTTAAACCCTGACCAAACCCAATCAAATAATTTTTTTTCCCTAAAATTTTGGGAATAACATTAAATATGATGGGTCTTGATTCCCGTATGGTTGGGTTGTCGAGAAATATTTTTTTAAAAATCGAATCCTGAAACCCTGACAAAACCTTATTTAGGCGTTCCGGTCAAAGTAACAGTTGACCGTTGAATTACCCGATCAAATAATTTTTTTTTACTAAAATTTTGGGAATAACATTAAATATGATGGATCTTGATTCCCGTATGGTTGGGTGGTCGAGAAATATTATTTAAAAATTGAATCCTTAAACCCTCATGAAACCCTGTTTAGGGGTTCTGGTCAAAGTGATAGTTGACCGTTGAATTACCCGATCAAATAATTTTTTTTCTCTAAAATTTTGGGAATAACATTAAATATGATGGATCTTGATTCCCGTATGGTTGGGTTGTCGAGAAATATTTTTTAAAAAATCGAATCCTAAAACCCTGACGAAACCTTATTTAGGCGTTCCGTTCAAAGTGATAGTTGACTGTTGAATTACCCGATCAAATAATTTTTTTTACTAAAATTTTGGGAATAATATTAAATATGATGGATCTTGATTCCCGTATGGTTGGGTGGCTGAGAAATATTTTTTAAGAATTGAATCCTTAAACCCTGACGAAACCCTGTTTAGGGGTTCGGGTCAAAGTGCTAGTTGACCGTTCAATTAGCCAATCAAATAAATTTTTTTTTCCAAAATTTTGGGAATAACATTAAATATGATGGATCTTGATTCCCGTGTGGTTGGGTGGTCTAGAAATATTTTTTAAAAAATCGAATCCTTAAACCCTGACGAAACCCTGTTTAGGGGTTCCGGTCAAAGTGATAGTTGACCATTGAATTACCCGATAAAAAAAAAAAATTCTAGAAATTTTGGGAATAACATTAAATATGATGGATCTTGATTCCCGTATGGTTGGGTGGTCGATAAATATTTTTTTAAAAATCGAATCCTTAAATTGACGAAACCCCATTTAGGGGTTCCGGTCAAAGTGATATTTGACCGTTGAAGTACCCGATCAAATAATATTTTTTTTCTAAAATTTTGGGAATAACATTAAATATGATAGATCTTGATTCCCGTATGATTGGGTGGTCGAGAAATATTTTTTAAAAAATCGAATCCTTAAACCCTGACGAAACCCTGTTTAGGGGTTCCGGTCAAAGTGATAGTTGACCGTTGAATTACCCGATCAAATAATTTTTTTTTTCTAAAATTTTGGAATAACATCAAATATGATGGATCTTGATTCCCGTATGGTTGGGTGGTCGAGAAATATTTTTTAAAAATTGAATCCTTAAACCCTGACCAAACCCAATCAAATAATTTTTTTTCCCTAAAATTTTGGGAATAACATTAAATATGATGGGTCTTGATTCCCGTATGGTTGGGTTGTCGAGAAATATTTTTTTAAAAATCGAATCCTGAAACCCTGACAAAACCTTATTTAGGCGTTCCGGTCAAAGTAACAGTTGACCGTTGAATTACCCGATCAAATAATTTTTTTTTACTAAAATTTTGGGAATAACATTAAATATGATGGATCTTGATTCCCGTATGGTTGGGTGGTCGAGAAATATTATTTAAAAATTGAATCCTTAAACCCTCATGAAACCCTGTTTAGGGGTTCTGGTCAAAGTGATAGTTGACCGTTGAATTACCCGATCAAATAATTTTTTTTCTCTAAAATTTTGGGAATAACATTAAATATGATGGATCTTGATTCCCGTATGGTTGGGTTGTCGAGAAATATTTTTTTAAAAATCGAATCCTAAAACCCTGACGAAACCTTATTTAGGCGTTCCGTTCAAAGTGATAGTTGACTGTTGAATTACCCGATCAAATAATTTTTTTTACTAAAATTTTGGGAATAATATTAAATATGATGGATCTTGATTCCCGTATGGTTGGGTGGCTGAGAAATATTTTTTAAGAATTGAATCCTTAAACCCTGACGAAACCCTGTTTAGGGGTTCGGGTCAAAGTGCTAGTTGACCGTTCAATTAGCCAATCAAATAAATTTTTTTTCCAAAATTTTGGGAATAACATTAAATATGATGGATCTTGATTCCCGTGTAGTTGTGTGGTCGAGAAATATTTTTTAAAAAATCGAATCCTTAAACCCTGACGAAACCCTGTTTAGGGGTTCCGGTCAAAGTGATCGTTGACCGTTGAATTACCCGATAAAAAAAAAAATTTCTAGAAATTTTGGGAATAACATTAAATATGATGGATCTTGATTCCCGTATGGTTGGGTGGTCGATAAATATTTTTTTAAAAATCGAATCCTTAAATCCTGACGAAACCCCATTTAGGGGTTCCGGTCAAAGTGATAGTTGATCGTTGAAGTACCCGATCAAATAATTTTTTTTTTCTAAAATTTTGGGAATAACATTAAATATGATGGATCTTGATTCCCGTATGATTGGGTGGTCGAGAAATATTTTTTAAAAATTGAATCCTTAAACCCTGACGAAACCCTGTTTAGGGGTTCCGGTCAAAGTGATAGTTGACCGTTGAATTACCTGATCAAATAATTTTTTCCCTAAAATTTTGGGAATAACATTAAATATGATGGATCTTGATTCCCGTATGGTTGGGTTGGAGAGAAATATTTTTTAAAAAATCGAATCCTGAAACCCTGACGAAACCTTATTTAGGGGTTCCGGTCAAAGTGATAGTTGATCGTTGAATTACCTGATCAAATAATTTTTTTTACTAAAATTTTGGGAATAACATTAAATATGACGGATCTTGATTCCCGTATGGTTGGGTGGTCGAGAAATATTTTTTGAAAATCGAATCCTTAAACCCTGACGAAACCCTGTTTAGGGGTTTGGGTCAAAGTGCTAGTTGACCGTTCAATTAGCTAATCAAATAAAAATTTTTTCCTAAAATTTTGGGAATAACATTAAAAATGATGGATCTTGATTCCGGTACGATTGGGTCATCGAGAAATATTTTTAAAAAAATTGAAACCTTAAACCAAATTATTTAAAAAATTACTTTATTGGCAAAAACAATAAAAAAAAGGGTAGAAGATTGTTTAACTATTATATATAATCTAAAATATACTGCAAATTTTTAATTTATACTTTGTATAAATATATGTGATATTTGTTTTATTTTTATATTATAGATATGTAATTAAAAATTAAGATATTACATTTCCCGAGATGAAAAATGGGGCGGTCTTTTTCCCCCCAAATGAAAACTACAACTTTTCATTTCCCCCCAATATACACGCAGTTTTCCCCCCTTTCCACTTGAACGAAATTATTACGAGCTTAATTTCCCCAAACGAAAATTACCTACTCTCTCTCTGTTGTCTTACATCTCTACTCTTTCTCGATCTCAATTCTCAACTCGAAGGAAGCTGGAAGAACTCTCTATTTATCAAAAAAACCCTCCTCTCTTCGTCTTTTCTTCTCCTTCTCTATTCTCTTCTCTTTTCTCTAAATCTATTTTGTTTTTTACTTTGCAGGTGATTAATTGGGGCTCCAATTAATTGGTCCCTTCATTACTTTTCTTCATTCTCCAGTTAATTCATTTTGCCTTTGTATCACTTTTCTATTTTAATTTTTAATTAGGGCTTCAGTTAGGGCTTTCCGATCGGGATTTGAGTTAGGGCTTCGTTTGGGACTTTCAATCCATGGTAAAATTGGGGTTTTACATCTACATCTCCATGCATATGTGTAGTTATATATGGGTGTCGAATATATGGGCATTTTAATGTTTGTGCATATATGTATTTTTAGTTTGGTTTATGTGTATTTGTTTGCATTCTGTTTTTATGTTTATGTGTATTTGTTTGTATTTTTAGAAAGGCAGCGAGGGACTGATGGTGCAAAGAGCTGAAAGGAATGGTTTCAAAGCCATCATTCTCACTGTTGACACTCCTAAACTTGGTCGACGGGAAGCAGACATTAAGAATAAGTCATATTTCAATTTCCATCTTTTATCTTATTCTCATAGATGTAACATCCACTACGTCAAAAAAGGGCTTTAGTCACACTTTTAAACAGTAATCCCCGCCACACTTTCTTTAAAAAGCGTAACTAAATATGAATCTCCTGTGTTTTGGTTACACATTTAATATTTGTGTAACTAATATTACAAACTTTTATACCTTTAGTCACTCTTCACAAATATAGTAACAAATAATGGCCATGTTAATAATTACCGTAACCAAAAAAATGCCAACTGCTACGCTTTTCCTTTTCAGGGACATCTTATAGCTACATTTGTCGAAAAAAATGTGACTATTTTTTGCCACACAAAATAATAGTGACCAAATATATATAAATACCATTCAGGAAAATAATGCGTCACTAAAAGCTAAAACATAAAGCCACCAGTATTGTTTTATGTGACAAAAGAGTCGGGTTTAGTGTAGCCAAATATTGTTTTATGGTCAAAGTTTTGTAGAAAATCGGTAGCGTAACATTTGTAATGGCCACAGTTACTATATTTATGTGTGACAAAAGATAATACCAACTGGACATGTTTTGTTTCTATATCTTAACAAACCTGGCATATCAAATTGCCAAACCAAACGCAAATTACTAAACATCCGAATCAAACACCATAATACCAAATCCTGATATATCAACCATAATAATTCAAATATACACTAGAAAATCATCCAACAAACTTACAAGATAATTATCCAACATACAATCCAACCATCAACTTACATATTTTTCACTACATAAAAAACAAAGAAAATGATGACAACAATGCTTCTTGAAGAAAAAGCCCGGGAAGTACCTAGAAAAATTAAAAAACAAAAATGAATGAATTTAACATGGAAGTATATTGCAATTTTGAATCAAAATATTAACATGCACTTACCTGGATGCTTGGAAATTATATTCATCACTACTGGAAAAACCCCCTACAACATCGGTTTTTGACTGATGTTAAAAGTCTGTCAGAACCGATGTCTTTGTCGGTGTAGATAAAGGGGGGTATCTTTAACATCGGTCATAAACCGATGTTAAAGATGCCTATAGACATCGGTTCCTCCGAAGAAACTGATGTTTATCCTACTGTTTAACATCGGTTTATAATTAAGAAATGATGTTTAATACAGATTTACACATCAGTAAACGTAAAAATATTGATGTCTTTGCATCATATTTAAAGTATTAATGAAGTAGTACAATTTAAAAATTGGTATTTGAGGAGGCTTAGGTCAATATAAACATACCACACATAAAAGAAAATTAATCATAGACATCAGATTTTAATAAATAAAGGATGTCTTTCCTCTTGTTTAACATCAGTTTTGATAGGAGAACCGATGTTGAATTATAGATTAGACATCAGCTAAATTAAGGAAGTGATGTTTAATACAATCTTTAACATCAGTTTTTGTAATATTAATGATGTTTAATAGTTCCTTTAACATCCGTTCTTCTTATAAAACAGATGTGTAATACCACCTTTAACATCGGTTTATTACTCAATGCCTGATGTGCTTTGGTCATTTAGACATCCATTTTCTGGTAAAATAGTTGTTCATTTAGACTTTTAACATCAGTTTTAGAGTGACCAAAAATTGAATGTGATGTTAAAATTTAATACATTTTGTCAGTAACCTGCTGATTTTATGCACTAGCCAAGAAAATGAATCCAAAAACAAAACAAACATTCAACATTCAACAAATTAAAACCATCCAAGTTCATACATTCAATAACCACCAACAAATTAAAACCATCCAAGTCATACATTCAACATACATACCATCCACCTCCAACAAAAACCAAAAGTAACCACCAACAAAATCCAAATCCAACCTCCAACACAAACCAATCCTCCTAGCTTAATATCCACGGACTAATTACCAAACTTCTAAAGTATTCATAATAACATCAAAAGTATCACATACGTACGAAGGGATTCAAAAAGTAAATAAAGTGAATTAATAGGCTGCTGCCTGATCAAATCTTGTCTTCGATGAATGCTGCAGCCTCGAAGCGCACATCATCAAGCTCCTCCATTGTATAAGAATCCCGAGTCTTGGTCGCCCACTGAAAATTGCCACACACAACAAATAATTAGGATAACCACCAGATACATGCACTATATTTTTTTACAATTACTGATCAACATAAAAAATCAAATACCCTGCTTATAAAAGTCATTTCTTTGTCGAAAATGATCTCTTTCATATACCGCATGACGGTATAACCACATTCATAACCTCCTGGCTATTTAGGCGATCCCTATTTCAGTAAAATATTAAGTGGTCAATATCTATATATAAACTGCAATAGATAGTAACTTGACCATAGGATATAATTAAATACTTACCACAAGATTTTTTACTACTGGGGTTCTGCTCCCTCTTCCCGTTTCAGCATTGAAAGATTTTACCGCGCTATATGTATAGATATATCAATGACAGAAATGTCAAAAATATATGCATAAATATATGCCTAAATAATTGAAAAACATATATTACCTTGAAAGTGCTTTTTCTAATGCAGGAAATTTTAGAGGGTGACACAATGGATTGCACAAGTAAATGTCACCATTCCATATTATCACCAAAATCCAGTGTTTACTGTTTTGATTACAAAATATAAGGAAGTTAGACTTTCTGAAAAAATTACCTAAAAGTCGTAACAAAGTTAACATTTACCTCTGATTATGTGGCATTAGGAATAAGCGGTCGGGATTACCCTCTTTCAACCGATTAACAACATAAGATTCAAATTCTTTGTTAAGGACAAATGTGGCACCAGGATCGCAAAAGGCATACACTTCTAAATCTTCATTCTTCTGGACCAAAGTATGCAAGTATCTAAACGCAAAAAAAATTGGTATTACTAATTAGTGTATGCATGAGTGCAGAATGACAAGATTTAAAACAAAAAAAATGCTTACGCCATGTATGCACATATTGCAGATTGTCCGAGCATGTCATACTCTAACAAGGCGATTACGTTCTCATGCAATATGTAAATTATTCTCTCAATTCCAAAGACCTCAGGAGCACAAGGAATGGGTATTGAGGTCCCAAAGTCTTTCATGATTGATTTTGCATGTTTGTACAATAACTTGAAGCGACTTGGCACGTTGGGATGTGACTCTGCATCTTTGAATGCTTTGACCAGGCCTTGTAGATCAAATGTTGGTACTTTTTTCTTTCTCTGAAAATAAAGATGAAAACGTTTAAAACATATAAACCCAGGTTGTACATAATCTAAGAAAATTTATACATGTGCGTACCGTCTTTGTCATAGTCGGGTAGACTATCAAGTTCCGAGGCCATGCTAACTGTGAGCCAACAGCTTCTTGGACCTTTTCAATTTCACCACGTACTGGTACGGGAACCAAAGCATCTTTTTGGATGATTCCGTCCACTAGAACACGAGCACATCCAGAAGGCATAGGCATTCCATGTATTAATTGATTCATGGAATCCTCTTCCAAGACCATGCCAAATGCAACCTTGTTTTCGATATTGTCCACCGCTAGCTCACATTTTCTTGGAACCTACATTCATAAGAAAAGACGTGTAAAACACTGCAAAAAATGCATGGTCAAGTTACTACTTATTCTTTTACCTTTTTCCCAGTTGGAGGGGTGTCAAAAGGCAAACGCTCATCTTCTTCGAATAATTTTTGTGGAATTATTTTTGGTTCCTGTGTTGCTTCCTGATCATCAGATTTCTGGCAGCTTTCTTTTTCAGAAACTGGAGATATCATCATTGCCTTTAGAGCATCAATCTGCATCTGCATTTCTTCCTTGGTTTTCTCCAACTCCTCATCCCTTTGTCTATCACGAGCTAACAACTCAGCCTTTGTAATTCTCGTTCTTTTCCCTTTGGGCAAATTAAAGTACATCTTAGGAGTGACAAAACCTCCAACCCCTCGAACCCTACCTGAGTGCTCTTCTTTTTTCAACGCCGTGCTTAACACATCTGTAATACCCGACACCTGAAATTCACCGTTTTCCTTTTTTTCCAGCAAATCATCCTGTCAACAACACAAAAAATTACCAAGAAGTCATGTTTCTTTCCAGCTTGTAAATGAAGTAAAATAAAAAACAAATACCAGAAATATGAAAAAAAATGCTTACAATTACGTCAAAAACTTCTTCAACATCTTCATCAATCTTCCCGTCCTTCCGTTTACGAGCTTTCTTCCACATAATCGCTCTATCAGGCCTTTCGCCAGGCTCCACCTTTCCAGCCTTTTCCTGTTTAAAATTTGGAAATATTTAAAATTGATCACACGGTAAAAATTAAAGTAACAATGATAAGTTCTTACTTCCTCTTCCAGTAAACCTTGGTACCCCTTCCTTGCCGTACGATGTGGATACTTGCGCTCCTTCACTCTCTCACTCTGAATTTTACGTAATGGCTGTTGCAAAAAACTACAATAATTAAATACAATTCTATAAGAATAAATAAGAATCGTCTAATTATATACACAAGTCTTGCATACCTGCCAACTCTCAGAGGTCCTCTGTGCAACAAATTTCTTCCAAGGCTCCCTACCCACAAATGCATATTTCTTCGGAGGTTTCCGTAATTGTTTCTTGTCACGAAGATATGGCATCACATATTCAGATGTTAACTTAGTTTTAAACTGTCTCCACTTCACCCCCGCTGACTTTAGCACGTGCGCCTCAATTTCTTCTGGAACTTTAAATGTATCCTAAAAACCAACATACGAGCAAATGGATTAAACATCAAATAGTTTCAAATATTGTACTCTTTCTTAAGCACAAGTATACCTGTTGTGTGTGTCTCAAATGTAAATTTTTTTACCTGAACATCACGCCACAAGTTGTCTTTTAGTTGACGATCCACATTTGGCCAGCTAGAAAAATCAATTGGAATCATATTCCTACCAAGCATCCCCACGTAGGACTCTAACAAGTGCCTAGTCTGTCCTATAGGCTCACCATACATATTGCATCTAACTTTAATTTTCTTCCCCCGAGCCTTTTTCGCCAACACTTTGTACATTCTTGAAACACCTCGCGCATAGCCTTTTTTGGTTGTTTCAGTACTGGTAACTGCTGCTACAGAATCAGTTGGTTGAGGTTCTGTTTCTTGTGCTCTGTTAGGCGGATCACACGGATTCGATGCTATGGCCTCTAGCTGCAACTGATTGCCATCTTCTGAGCACTCTGGGACTTTTTCCTGTGCTACTTTACTCTTTTTCTGCTTCTGCTTCCTAGGTGCCATTTTAATCCTTAAATCTGTAAAAAAAAACAACATAAAACTATTAGATATTGGTATATAAATGAGATGGTCAGTAAAGTCATGCGAAAAAACATGAATAATTCAAAAGGCAAATAAAAGTGAACTAAAAAAGCAACACTGCAAGTAAAGTAAAAATCAACTGCATATATAACATAGTTCAATTAATTAGAGGAAATACATTACAAGGAAGTCAGATTTTAATTATAGATGACAACAGAATGGTTACTACATAGTGCTACATTATTTAGATCACTTTTGAACCCATATTCCCTCAACATTTTCCCTAGCCCTATGCTCCATATCATCTGCGACATCACATGTAGGAATATTACAGCAGAATGGTTTGTGTTCCATGGACGTGTCTCCTAAATCATCTTCATTATAAATATCGTAATAATCTCGAGTAGTGGAGTTCAATACGATGGACCAGGCAGGATCAGCCGGATCTTGAACATAAAACACTTGTTTCACTTGGTCAACAGAAACATATTTATCTTTTTTGTGGCCTTGTCGACTAAAATCCACAAGTGTGAAGCCAAGATCATCCACCTTGATTCCTCTATCATTCGCTGCCCATTTACATAAGAACAAAGGGGCTTTGAAGGCATGGTAATCCAACTCCCATATTTCTAAGATGATGCCGTAGAACGTCATATCACTCTCTACGGGATTTAAATCCCTGGCACTAGAGACTTGGACCGCCTTAGCAACCAAGGAAACACCACTATTTTGAACAACCCTTAAATTATCACGATCTTTTGTGAAGTAGCGAACCCCGTCAACTAGAAAACCTTCGTAAGTCAAAATAGAAAATGATGGTTTGGCAGCCAACCATCTTATCGTTTCCGAAACAGCAGCACGATTCTCCATCAGTTCAGTCCTAACCTACAAAGATTTTCGCAAACTAAATTTCAAAAATCTAATTAATAATATACAGTGAATTACACAACAAAAGAAAATTATAAGAAACTAACTTCTTTCTGAAACCAATTAGCAAACTGTCGATTATGCTCTCCCATGAGCCAATGAACACTTTTCTTTTTTCCTCGGTAAAGTTCGTCGAGATACTCCTTATGCTTTCTGAGAAAATGCATATATCAATTAAACAACCATGAAATATTTACCGATTGAGGATTTTACAAGAGAAAAAACAAAAATTAAGCTTACACTATATAAGGAAGCACTTCAGGATTGTTTAAAAGAACAGTCAAATGCGCCTCATCACGCTCTGCCTCTTCAATTTCCTTCAGTTTCACTGTAGACAATGGACCAGAAAGCTTGCTTTGGTCTTTTGGCATACCGGCTGTTTTGCAACTCTCTTTAATAAATTCTGTGCAGAATTCTACCGATTCTTCACCAAGATAACTTTCTGCAATACATCCTTCCGGATAATAACGGTTTCGCACATAACTTTTCAGCACTTTATTGAACCGTTCAAATGGATACATCCATCTATAGAACACTGGCCCACATAAACGCAATTCCCGAACTAAGTGAACTATGAGATGTACCATTACATCGAAAAATGAGGAATGAAATACTTTTTCGAGGTCACACAAAGTCAATATCACATCTGACTGCAGTTTATCCAGTTTCGCGACATCTACTACTTTACTACACAAGGTGTTAAAGAAAAAGCACAATCTTATTATTGTGACCCTAACATGTTTTGGAAGAACGGAACGAATTGCAATCGGGAGTAATTGTTGAATGAGGATGTGGCAGTCATGGGATTTCAACCCATACATCTTTAAATCAGCAATGGACACGCAATTTTTAATGTTCGAAGCATGTCCATAAGGAAGCTTCATAGATTGCAATGATGAAAGCATTTCTTTTTTTTCAGCCTTTGACAAAGTAAAATCGGAAGGGGGCAAGTAGGTTTTCTTTTCTCCTACTTGTGGAGCTAACTGAGTCCTAACACCCATCTCAATCATATCATTACGAGATGCCTCACTATCTTTTGACTTAAACGGTAGATTTAACAACGTCCCAATCAGATTATCGCACACGTTTTTCTCGATGTGCATAACATCGAGACAATGACGGACATGGTGAAACTTCCAATATTCCAACTCAAAAAATATAGATTTTTTCTTCCATGGACAGTCCACCTTTTTTGACTTCTTCGCTTCCTTTCCAAAAGAAAATTTAATTCGCTCCTGTTGCGCTAATACTTCTTCTCCAGAAAGAGGTGGACGTGGATTCCGAAACTCTTGCTCTCCATTAAAAGCTAACTTCTGCCTTCTATACGGATGATAGTCAGGCAGATATCTACGATGACCTTGATAACACATTTTTCTACTATGAGTTAAGTACTTAGCCACGGTATCATCACCACAAATGGGACAACTCATATACCCTTTATTGACACAACCGGACAGATTTGCATATCCAGGAAAGTCATTTATCGTCCACATTAAAATTGCTTTTAAGGTGAAATATGATTTACTATAAGCGTCATACACATTTGGTTCACCTACTTGCCAAAGCATTTTCAGATCATCAATTAATGGCTCTAAGTATACGTCAATATTATTACCTGGCTCATGTGGACCAGGAATTAATATCGATAACATTATAAACTTCCTCTTCATGCATAACCATGGAGGAAGATTATAAGCTACCAATAGTACCGGCCAACAGCTGTACCTATTCTTCAGGCCATTATTATGTGGGTTTATTCCGTCAGCCGCCAAGGCTAATCTAAGATTTCTCGGATCACTAGCAAAGTCAGGCCATCGATAATCAATATTCCTCCATGAAGGAGAGTCGGCTGGATGTCGCATCTGACCATCATTTGTTCGCTGTTTTGAATGCCAAACCAACTGTTCAGCGGTATCAGGAGATTTAAACATTCGTTTAAATCTAGGAATGATCGGGAAGTACCACATCACTTTAGCTGGAATGTTGACCCTAAGTTTACCGTCTTTCCCAACCTTCCAACGAGATGTATGACATTTAGGACACTCAGATGCATTAAGATTTTTACCCCTATATAGTATGCAATCGTTCGGACAGGAGTGAAATTTTATATACTCCAGGCCTAAATCAGATAGGGTTTTTTTCGCCTCATATGCACTAGCCGGTAACACGTGATCTTTAGGAAGGAAAGAGCCAACAGAAGAGAGAAGATCAGTGAAGGCAGTATCGCTAACACCAAACCTAGCTTTCCAATTATGTAGTATTAACATTGACTCTAACTTGTTGCACTCACTACCCTTGTACAGAGGTTGTTCAGCATCAGCCACAAACCTCTTGAAGTCATAGGATTCATAGTCACCAGAATTATAAGCCGCTTCACAAACATCAACGGTTTCAGATGGAGCAAATTCATCCTTAGGATGAAATGCACTATTAGCCGATGACCTAACACTTTTAGAACATTGTTCTCCATGCCAAATCCAATCACTATACCCCAAACACCAACCGTTTTCATATAAATGACCCCTGATTACTTTTACATTAAATTGTCTAAAATTAACGCATTTTGTACAAGGGCAAGGTATCTTCTTAGGATCAGTTGCATTTTCTTCTGCAAATATCAAGAAACTCTCGACCCCTATTTCGTATTCTAAAGAATCCCTATCCTTCGAAATCCATGACTTGTCCATATTCATAAGACGACAAGCTACCTACAATATAAATGTAGTTAGATTTAATATGTATATAACTAAGTACTTTGCTAAGCTACATTCATAAGTTAGCAGATTCATAAGCTAGTGTAGATTATAATCTAAGGTTATATTTCATTTTGATTTTAATATTGTAACTTATATATAGTTGTAGTATATATTGACATGAATATCATTACTTTTAAACTAATTCTAATAGGGTACCTCAACCAGCTGTTGAAGCATATAATTTTCTACATTTCCAACTCTTCCAGACATTTCTTATGGAATTAAAACAAAGCTAATAGTTGTAAACAAAGCTAACAGTTTATACATTTAAAAACAAGTAAGCAAAACACCAAAACCCCAAAAAATAATCAAAACAAAGCTACACACACCCATCATAATAATCAAAATAAAGCTAGGATATAAAAGATAGATGACAAACACCAAGTAATCAAACACCAAAACCCCAAAAAATCACTACTGTATAGAAACCCCAAAAAATTAGATGACAAAAAACATTGGCATATAAAAGATTATACATGTAAAAACAAGTATATATACATATGTATTTATACAAGTCAATACATACATATATATATATATATATATATATATATGCATGCAAAAAAGGCACAAGAACAGAACTAAATAGGGTTTAAAATTGAGTAAATTAGGGTTTCTTACTGTGAAGAAAGCTTAGATCGGGTTGTAAATCGAACCAAGGTCGAAGCTCCAAGCTCTGATACGTGCTTTAAATCGTCGGATTCGTGCTTAATTGAACCTAAATCGAACTAATTAAGGTAAGAGAGATAAGAGAGATAGTGAGAACCGGAGACAGTGAGAGAGAGAGAGAGAGAGAGAGAGAGAGAGAGAGGCGAGAGAGAGCTGCGAGAGAGAGAGGGGAGGGGGGCGGCTGAGAGTGAGAGAGAGAGAGACCGAGAGTATAGAATAAAATAAAAATGGGGGGAAGTGATATTATGTTGAAGGGGGGAAGTGAAATTTCGTTAAGGGGGAAATTGAAAATTTTTTTGTGTATAAAGGGGGAAGGTACAGTGAACGCGTTAGTTTTTATTTTTAAAAAAAGAGATTAGACAACGCTTGTTATTAGAAGTGATGTCTGAAATATGCTTTAACATCGGTAGTGTACCAACCGATGTCTCAAATACTTTTAACATCAGTGACATTTCTAACTGATGTTAAAGGTGTGATGTTATATCTACCAATTCTAGTAGTGCATGCAGGTATTAATGTCCAGGTTCACCAATTGGGGACAATTTATATAGCAATCTATCGTCATTTTTTTCCGCAAAAACAAGGTAAGTTTCCGTAGGTTGACAAGTGCAATGAGGAACTCGCTCGTATCTTCGGAAAACACTGTGTCATTCATTGTGAGAGTTAATAAAGCTGGAAAATCCCAAAATTTAGGAGGCAGTTTGCAACTTGATAGATGCAGAGTTGTTAAAGCAGGTAAATGTTATAAATTATATCATTTGGCAAACTACTAATTTTGTCTTCTTCCTTTATCACTATTAGCCGCCATAACTCGATCAGCCATGGTCTGGACGTTCCCCTAGACATCCTATTTTCCCAGACTTTTTTCTATTTCCAAAATTGTGCAAATTTATTTATTTGGAGAATAAGGATCACAACTAGGGGTGAGTATTCGGTTTTAAGCGAACCGAATTTTAATTCGGTTAACCGAAATTCCATAAAAATCACAATCGAAAACCGAATCGAATTAAATTCAGTTTTTAACCGAACCGAAATAAATATTTCGATTATTACCTAAAATCGAAATATAAAACCGAAATTTTAAAACAGTGCAAAAAAGCTGATCATAAACAAATTCTTTTAGCTATCAACAAATTTTGCTCGGGTTGCTTTCGATTTGCTTGGGTTGCTTTTAATTTATTCTACTAATCCTAAACCTTTGCTGCAGATTTCTTGCAACTGGGCAGCAAGCTCTGATTCTAGTTAATTTCTTTCTACTAACCTTTGTTAATAATTCTTATAATATATAGTTAATATATGTGCTTATTTTAACTGTGAGCAGTAAGCTCAATAGTTAATATTGTAGTACTATAGTACTAGTACCACCAAGCTCTGAATCTAGCTTCCAGCCAAAGCAAGAAATAATATATCTATACAGTCATACAGATGCATTGTAGTGATAGGAACAGTGAAATTATGGATATATTAAGACAGGTACAAGTGGAACATGGAGTACAAGACTACAAGCACAGAATGTTTATCTCTTGTCTTTCTTCTGCTAAAAACACAACACTACAAGATTTTTTGATTCAGACAATGGTTTTATACCGTCGTGTGAAGCCCTGATTTTCCGTGGTCTATTGAGATGCCGTCTGTTATGTGTATCAGACAGCAGCAGCTTAACCGTTGTCTGTGTTGCAGACAGATAACATACGTGATTTCAAAACTGTTGTCTGAAAGCTGGTATAGACAATAGTTTAACAAGAAACGGTTGTCTCATTTCACGTAGCTCAAGTGTTTCTTTTCTTCAATCTGTTGTTTAGTTTCACCTACGTCCACGATTTATAAAGGTTCCTTCTGTTGTATCTTTATGGATTAAACATTGGTTTTTTGTAACAGAAGCGTTGTGTGAAATGTAGTTAGACAGCGGTTTAGTTTTATTAGTATGTTGTATGTGTTATAAGTACACCACACTTTCTTTGTTTACTACATGTTGTCTGAATGTTTAAGACACTACGTTTTGAATTTTGCAAAAATATTGTGAAACATAGTTGTCTGATGATATTTTCCACAAGTGTTTCTAAAAGATGATAACATTGGCTAATGATAAATGAAACAACACTTTTATTTACAACAAAAATTACAATTTATACAATAATAGCACCAATACTCATAACAAAAATTACATATCAATATTCATTGCTACAAAGCTACTACCGGTACCAATTCCCAAAAAAGTACAACTACCATCATGCAACGTAAATCGAAGATCATGCCACATGCTGAACTCCTTTTTTCCTTCTTCCTCTTAGATGAAGATCCTTTCTTTGACATTTGCTTATAAGGACTTTTCTTGTATTTTAACTTGCTTGATGTCGATGAGATTTTCTCTTGATCATTTCCTTGATGTTTTCGCTTCTTGTCCTTTACATTGTAAAATTTAATGGCCTGCATCAATGAGCTCCAATGATCAGGTATTGTCGATGACTTGATGGATTGCTAACTACTGCCTGAGATTACAACAAGAAAAGATTACAACTCCAGTATCCTAGTACGGAACTTGATCATAGTACGGAACTTGGCCAATTAATCCGCACAAATTAAAATCATCTTGAGTGTTATCCTCATCAACTTCACAAAAGAACTCATTTTCCTGTAAATTGCAAAACCAAGAAATCCATGATGAGTCTACCCCATCGGAACCGCTAACATCTGATTCCTTACTGTCTGTTTCAGATTCCTCTAATCGATATACATATACAAGTTAAAAAATTCTTTAAATTTTTGCATCATCTAAGAAATGAAAGGTTGCAAAACATTATGTGTCATATGCATCAATATAACATTAACAAGGATACGTAAGCATATATAATATTCACGAACTTAAGCTTGGAAAAAATAGAATCAATAATAGCATAAAACAGAGAACACCATACCAGCAGGGTGTCCCCACAAAAGTATTCCTTGTACGTTGCATGTCACCTGTTGAGGAGAACAAAACATAGACACTATGTTGATGGTTCATGTCTCCAACTAACATGACTAATAAAGATAAATAGACTGGAAAGAACAAAACATGCATTAAACAGAAGGATACATTATCCTTTCAGGATTATAAAAAAAATAAAAAGTATTAGTGCAATGAAGAGAACAATATGTATTATTAAATTAAGAGTAAAAAATTGTACCTAATATGCCTATGCCTAATTAGGACTCTGGCATGGTGAATAAAAATTTCAAATGTTAGAAAATCAAATAAAAATTTCAAAGAAATGTTTAAAATGATGCGTGTCAATTTATTAATACAGTGAGCCTTGTATTCATTCATATGAATGTTCCTATTAAAATGTTTCATTTTGTTAAGTCAAACATGCCATGTCATTTTTAGAACATTTTTGGAAAATAATTTTGGTTCTCTAGCATTATTCATAGAATAGTACACATAATTTTTTTAAATAAAGAGTTTAATTATTGTTAACCAATGAAAGGGATAAACAGGGTTGGCCCTGAGGGCAAGCAATACAAGCCATGGCATGGGGCATCCAACACTTAGGGGGCAAATTTTTTTTAAAAAAAATTAAAGAGTAGTTTGAAGACCTCTTGCATGAATCTTGAAGAATTTTTAAAGCATGATTTTGTTTCTGATATTGATGGAAATGTCATGTTTCTTAAGTTAAGAATTATAAAAGAATGCTTACCTATTGAAGTGAAAAAAGTGATTGATATGTTGAACTTTTTGAAGAGCATGGAAGGTTGCTATCTGACTGCCACAATTGCTTACAAAATATTATTAACTATTCCGGTTACAGTAGCTTCTGCAGAACGGAGTTTTTCAAAGTTAAAATTGATTAAGTCGTATCTCCGTTCTAGGATGTCATAAGAACGATTGAATTGTTTGGTTATGTTATCCATCGAGAGGGATATGCTTGCAAATTCTAATTTCGAAGGCTTGGTTGATGATTTTGCTAGCAAAAATGCGAGAAGAATAATTTTTAAGTCATGAATTAGCATTTTTTTGTTGGTAGTTGCTGAAATGAGATGGCTTATTTTATTACAGGGGCAAAAAAATTTTAAGATCGCATAGGGCATCTTCCAACTCAGGACCGTCCCTGGGGATAAAATTCAATTTTTTGGTTGTTTCATCTAGTATTTGTGAACACAAAAATGCAATAATGAATGGTATTTATATCTGAGTTTTCAATATCAAAACGGAAAGGTTAACTAAACAAAGTTAATTGGCAATCCTTGTTTGTATTATCCAAGAGCAAACACGTAACAGGGTGGAAATAATTGATTTAGGATAGGATAAAACGACACACGTCTCGCGTCGGCCAAATTGTCGGTTTGTCTCTTCCCATTTTTATACGTAGATAATGTTATCCCAGTTTTAAATACAACTTTAAATCAAATTTATTAGGTTAGTAATTAGTGATACCTCATGCATACAAGTTGCAATTGTTTTCTCAATTATGTCGGGAAAGCAACTCGTGGTATTTCTATTTTGTAAGAATGTATGAATAACTTCAAATATGTATTATTCTTTGGTTGGTGTAGTAGGTCTCTACTACAGATTTATCAGTATTCATTTGGAACACTTTAATTGCGGATATACGGTGCCACTTAAGCGAATAATAAAGAATAACAGGGATATGATACAACTACATAAGATTAAGATTACTTGCCCCTCTAACACCCTTAGTTAAGAGTTTTTACCAGAGATTATGAATATCTAACAAATTCGGGAAGGTATGTTATGGTGAGTACCTGTCCTGCTACGGTCAAACTTGAGAGTTTTGAGTAGGTCGGCTTCCATTTTCAATACCTGTTGTTGTATGTATGTGTTATCAGTGATCTCACAGAAGTCTGAAACATTCTTAAGCTTGATTTCTTCATATTTTCTGACTATCCATGAGCAAAGAAATGAAAACCGTCAAGCAAACAGACAATGGAATGAGATAAAAAGAAATAAGAGGTAGATGCTTACGAGGCAATAAGAAAAGAAGAAATACAAAGAAGTTGGAGGCTTTGTCTATTAAGAACAACTATTGCTATCAATTAATATTGTTATCGTCGTCATAAAAGGACTTAACATCAAATTTAAATTGATACCAATAACGAGATTCAATAGTATCTGATTCCACCAACAGACTGAATTGTGTTCTACTGTTGCTTCTCGTCATCTTCCTTCTCCTTTTTTGTGCCCGCCTCCAATCACGCCTTCTACACTACAACAACATTGGTTAGATTAGAAAGATCAATTGATTAAGAATTGATTACAAATTACAAATCGAAGTGAGAGAATATAACCTGAAATTGAAACTCAGATTCAAGAAAATCCTTAATTGAAACCTTAATTTGAACCCAAATCTAAGAAGCCCCAACTTAAATCAAACCACCAATCGAACCCTAAATCAAGTGAATGAGAGAAAAGTTTTGACGCCCACAAGATAGAGAGTGAGACAGAGCGATTATTGCGGACAAGAACAAGAGATAAAAGTTCTGTGTGTGTTTGGGTTTGTTAGAGAACAAGAGATAAGCGGCTCTTTGAAAAATAAGGGGGAAGTAGAAGGGGAAATGAAATGATGGGAAAGAGGGAAATGAAATTTACATTTGGGGGGAAATTAATTATTGGTTGAGCCGCGAGCGGCAAAATAAGAGTACATGATGTAAATTTTGGCTTGATTAATAATTTGTGAGGGAATTAAATTATTTAAAATATATTTAATGTTTATAAAAATTTAATTATTTGTTAATTTGGTAGATTCAAAATTTTAATAAAAGATTTTGTACACATCACCAAAATCAATATATAATATCATTCGTACGGTTGGATCGTCCAAAAAAATTTTAAAAAAATATTATTCGAAAATCATAATAGTTTGACTAAGTAATACTTTGATAGTTGACCATTAAAATATCATACAAGAATAATTCTTTTTTTTCTATTTTTTTGTACACATCAGTATATAACATCATTCGTACGGTTGGATCGTCCAAAAAAATTTAAAAAAATAGATCATGTTCAATGGGTACGACACTGGTACTTATAACCATTGCTTTGTCACATATTATTGTTTCTATTTTTTAAAAAATATTTCTCGATGATCCAACCGTACGGATGTCACGATATATCTAATTGAATGATATTCCCAAATTTTCAAAAAATAAAAAAATAATTTTTTTTTTCGCTAAGTTGTATATTGTATAAAAGAAGAAAAAGTAAGGGGATTGACCCATGCTCTCAGCCAAGGCAGAGAGAAAGCTATCTACTAACAATCTAACCTAAAAAAAAAGGAAAGATTAGAAATAGAAAGAGATGAAGGAACCAACAAGGAACCATCAAAACGTCAAAAGCATCAAATACACACCCATCTATACATGTCTAAATGAGCAAACTGTTGAAACCAATTCGTGTTTTGCAGTTTGGCCTTGAGCTCTGTCATAATTCCTTTTAGCAGCATGTTCGGACCAAAGCAACCCCTGTTATGCAGCCTAGCGTTGCGCTCCCTCCACATATGGTATGAGAAGATCTGAGCAGCTAGGAAGGCAATCTGTCTAAGAGAACAACTAGTGATTAGGTTCCAGTTAAAAAGTAATTCCACCCACCCGCAATTTTCGAAATGATAAAGCTGCTATATGGGCAAGTAACAAAAAGATGGGAGTCTGTTTCCAATCCTCCCACGCAAAGATTACAAAAAGGTGATACATCCAGGCCAAATGAGATCAACCGGTTAGACGTAGGAAGGCGACCAAGGCAAAGAAGCCACTCGTGGTATGCGTACCTGAGAATCTTTAACCGATGCCAAACGAAACTATGCCAGGAAACTAGCGGAGCCAAATCTCGGATAGAATGCCATATATCCCAAGTCTTAAGTCTTCGAAGATTAATACCATTCCAAGAGATTACATCAGTTACCTTATTATTGAATAGAGGGTAATCAAATTGATGCAGCCAAGTCGAAAGACCAGGATCAATGTGATGCAGCCTAGAAGAGGGTCTAGGAAGAACCCACGCCCCTGTAGACACCAGTTGATGAACCGTGGAATCATGTGGTAAACCAGATTGCGCTATAATAGGGTCGAACCGAGAACGAGCTAGACAGGTCGAATTCCACCAAGGATCAAACCAAAGCAAAGTCCCCCTACCATTACCAATTTTAAACAAAATAAATTGGCGAGCCAATGGTCGAAGCTTTAGGACATTCCTAACAATCCAAGAACAATCAGTAGGTATTTGCATGGTCCAAAGGTGATGACGTTTTAGGAAGGTTGTATTAACCCAAGAAGGCCATAAAGCTGTGCTTTTCCTAATAATACTGCATAGGAGAAACAGAATTTGAGCCCGATTCCATTCTCTAAGATTCTTGATTCCTAGACCTCCCTCCTCATAGAGAGAACAGACCCTTTCCCAGCTGACTTTCACGCCACCTTTAGCATTTGCATCACCTTTCCACAAGAATCTAGTAAAAAGTGTTTGTAGTCTCTTATGCACTGATTCAGGTAGCAGGAAGTGCTTCGTCCAATATGCTTGAGTAGCAAATAGGACTGAATGAATTAACTGAGCTCTGCCAGCAAACGAAAGCAACAGAGACGTCCAACAAGATATGCGAGCAGAGATCCTATCCAGAAGAGGGATGCAATCATTGTGACTGAGTCTCGAAGAAATTAACGGCACTCCCAGGAATTTGACCGGTAACACTCCATGAGCAATGCCATAAGTGTGGTCGAACCATTGCATAAAGTCATTCGTACAGTTCCCAAAAAACACCGTACTCTTATCAGTACTATAATGTAAGCCACTTGAACTAGCAAATCTAGCTACACAATCCATGAGATGAGTCACTGAATTTTTATCACCATTCGAAAATAAAAGTACATCATCAGCGTAAAACAAATGGTTTAGCTTTAAATCCTTACAATTCCAGTGAAATTTAAACCCAGGAGGAGTGACAGCAAGCATACAAGAAAGGACGTTCATAGCAATAGCGAAAAGGTAAGGTGAAATAGGGTCACCTTGACGAAATCCCTTTTTTCCCTCGAAAAAACCACACAGGGCACCATTCACTTTGACAGAAAAAGTAGGAGTTGAGATGCAAGCATATATCCAAGACATGAAGATGGGAGGAAAACAAAGCTTCCTAAGGGCATCCATAATAAAATCCCAATCAATGGAGTCGAATGCTTTTCGAAGAACTAGTTTAACACCACATTTAGAGGACCCTGAGTCTCGATTATAAACTCTGAACAACTCTTGGGCCAGTAGAATATTGTCAGAAATGTTACGGCCTGGAATGAATGCTGACTGAGATAAATTTATGAGAGAAGGCATCACAGCTTTTAACCGTGTGGCCAATATCTTTTTGATACACTTATAGAAGGTAGAGCATAAAGAAATCGGACGGAAATCAGTCATACCAGATGGCGTAGGAACCTTAGGGATGAGGTCAATACTTGTTGCATTGGCAGACCTGTGCAACATGGCAGTAGAGAAGAAGTGGTGAACTGCGTAGTAAAAGTGCTACTTCATTTAACGGGGCACGATCCAGATTCACTGGATAATTTTTTTGAATGATTTCTTCGACGATCGAACAGTACGGATGTTAATAAACACTCGTTTTAGTGTTGGGAAAAAATAATCAAAAAATAACAAGGTCCGGTTGTACAAGATCTTAAAAAAATGTAGTAAAAGTGTTGCTTCCTATAACGGGGCAAGATTAACTGAATCATTTATTTGATAATCGAACCGTAAGGATGTTAATAAGCACTCATTTTAGTGTTGAGAAAAAATAATCAAAAAATAAGAAGGTCAGGTTGTTCGAGATTTTAACAAAAACTTAGTAAAAGCTAATGTCAAATACCGTTGTCTCGAGTGATACCAAAATTTTTAGTGATATATTTGGTCACATTTCTCGACGATCCAACCGTACGGATGTCAAGATATATCTAATATATTGATATTCCCAAATTTTCAAAAAATAAAAATTGATTTGGTTGGAGATCTTAGTAGATCACTACTATATTGACTAGTACTCGTAACTAGTGCTTTGTCACTGATTGTTGTTTCTATTTTTTTAAAACTATTTCTCTACGATCCAACTGTACGGATGTCAAGATATATCTAATATAATGATATTCACAAATTTTCAAAAAATAAAAAATTAATTTGGTTTGAGATCTTAGTAGATCACTAGTAAATTGACTAGTACCAGTAACCAGTGTTTTGTCACGGATTGTTGTTTCTATTTTTTAAAAAATATTTCTCGACAATCCAACCATAAAGATGTCAAGATATATCTAATATAATGATATTCACAAATTTTCAAAAAATAAAAATTAATTTGGTTTATAAAATTTAATATTTAATAAATGAAGTGGTCTTGTTAAACGAAGTGGTTATTTGTCAAATACCGTTGTCTCGAGTGATACCAGACAACAATTTTGGACAAATAAACCATTGTCTGGTAACAGACAACGGTAGTTTAACAAATACAGTTGTAATGTGAAGCTTCAGACAACGATATGTTATAAAGATACCGTTGTCTGACACTAGTCATGTTTTTTGAACATAAATATAAATTAACATAATAAACCGTTGTCTGATAACAACTAATATTTTTTTAATCTAACGGCTAATATATAATCTTATTTCAATCAAGGGCTCTTATTTCGCCACCTCAGCAATCCAGGTGAAAAATTTTCCACCAATCACGTGCTGTCACATCAGACAACGGTTTATTTGTAAAACGCTTGTATAAATAAGTTTATGACAACAGTTTAAATTTGAAAAAGATTGTCTGAAAGTGTTGAAGACAACAGTTTTACATACAAAACCGTTGTGTGAACATGTATATATATATTCTTAATCTAACGGCTAATATCTAATCTCATTTCAATCAAGGGCTCTTATTTCGCCACCTCAGCAATCCAGGTGAAAAATTTTCCACCAATCACGTGCTTTCACATGAGACAACGGTTTGTTTATAAAATGCTTGTATAAACCATTATCTGATTACATTTTATACAACGTCTATCAAAACACTTGTCTGATTTTAGCAACGTTTTTTTAAAGCATTGTCTGAAGTTTCTTCAGACAATGCTTTCAAAAAGCATTGTTAAAATTAGACAATAGTATTTAGTCATCGTTGTGTGACTACTTTTGAAGCAATGTCTGGTAAAAACACTTGTCTAAGTTTTACAACGCTTTTTTAGACCATTGTAAGAAAACCTGTTAGACAACACTACTTTCCAAAACTGTTGTCGATTTTGATCTTTCAGACAACACTTTTGAAAACTGTCGTTAAGTTCACTATCAGACAATAGACAAAAAAGCTTGAATAAAAAACCGTTGTGTAAAAATTTCGGCCAACGCTTTTTCGTCGAAGCGTTGTCTGATGTGTGTCGTCTGAAGGCAAAATTCTTGTAGTGCAAGCAGAAGGCACAATTGACAGTAGCTACCGATGCCACTAGCAAACCCAGTGACGTACTAAACTTTTGTTATATAAAAAAATTCGGTTATTATTCCGATTATTCGGTTAACCGTGCTTAAAAAACCGAAAATGCATATTGGAGGATAACTTAAGTATTCTATGATAAAACTTAAAACTGGATAAGGATAGAAGAGGATAATGCAAACTGTAAACTTGATTTCTATCTGTATTACTTGTGACCACGTACACTTGCGTGATTTTGTGTTAACAAAGGATAATGCCAGGACTCCCTCCTTCCCAACTACTAAGTTAGAGATTTATACTTGTAGGGGATATTTCATTTGATCATGTTTGGAGTGGCTTCTCATTGTAACTATTCAAGATCGATGAACGTTTCTTTGAATGTACTTGGGTTTGACTTGAAGGTGGCCACTTGTTGTTGATGTTATGGGGATGAATAATATCACTAACTTTTATGAGTTGGTTCAGAATGGAGGAATTATGAACACAGAAACTAATTTCGTCTGTGGGGATGGCAAAAAAACATGGCTGGTATGATGGGATCAGTTAGGTCTTATAAGATTCGTAATTTTAATTACCAATATGTTACTCCTAAAATTTTAATTCGTAAACCGAAACAGATCAATATCCGAACGAAACGGATTCCTAGGATGCTTGCTATTTTTCATTGCACGCGGCTTTTTCGAGTATTATACATTCAAAACTTGTTTTCTTACTTAGAACTTTAAAAAAAGATGAATACTCGGTTGATTATTTAATCATGGAGGGAAACTCAAATCACGAATCATGGAGGGAAACTCAAATCATGGATCAAAGTAAGAAGATCCATTAGATTGCAATATCGGAAATTTGGACCGACAAATGATTAAGAACAAAGATAGAAATTTCAAATTATTTCTCAATATTTGGCAAATCTAATCCGTGGGCACACATGTTGCCCACATGTACGTAAGAAGGATTCATGCGTAATAACTTGATGGATATACATGCGGAAAACTTTTTGGGAATTTGTTGGGGAAATAAAGCTTTGCTGACAAGGACTTTCTAGGGAACTGCTGCAAAATCTCTGCGTAAGCTTGTTTCTCTGCGTAAGCTTTATTGTCGAAGTAAACTGCCATCACCTTGAGCGAAGGGGAAGAAGTAAGCAAAAGATTTATGAAATCGAGAACTTTTTGGTCAAACACCACACCTATAATTACCACAGTGTGTAGTTGGTGTAGTAACACGTCCTTCCAGCGATGCAATTCTTCCTTACTTTGTCCAACTGTTCGATTCAAGCTCTTTACTCCAGGTTCCTACACACGGAACATATTAAACTTCTTAGTACTTTCAAACATCCAGAATAAATTTATGCGTTAAAAATTTCTGTTTCTATTTCTAACCAGTACAATCGAAAGAATCTGCAGGTTGGGCAAACATCTAATCAAGCTGAGAGAATTTGAAATTTGACACGAGTTAAGAAATCCAAGGCGATATAATTTCAGGTTTCCTATTTGTGATGCATGTCCCTTCAACATCGAATGAAAAGGTCCCAAAACCTACACATGCATAAAAAAGTAATATATTAAATTGTGAGACACTCCTGATTCCGAGAATATAATCCATACTTATTCCTAAATATTATCTAATTAAATGTAAAATCCATAAGTTAGATTGGTTAAACTCTGTTTTTACCTCCACAGTGTAACCACTAAGATGAAGTTTACTGATGGTAGGTGTATTGCCAAGAAGCTTGAACAAATTGACGGGCATCCTCGTGCTGGGATTTACTGTGGTCAGGTCGAGACCTAAGACTTTCAGTTGTTTGGTGCTTTCAAACCATCGCCACTCAATTTGTCCACTTCTGTTCAAGACCAAAGTTGTGAGGTTGTTGGCATCTGTAAACTGGCAGCCCATATGTTGAATTCCAGTACATCCATGTAAAAACAAATCCTTCAGTTGAGACCCAAATGAGATGTCAGCAGTAAATGAGATGTTGATAAGATTAACCCTTAATAGATTCGCGAAGCATCCGAGTTTGGGTAATGGAGTTTGTATCCATGTAGTGAGCTTTAATTCAACCAACCCTTCACAAGCGAACAACGGAATTTCGTAGGCATTTTTTTCCGAAAATAAGATCTCTAAGACCCTAATTCTTTTATTCAGAAAGCGCTCAAGCCACCGAGAGACAGCACACTGATCAAGTTTTGGAGGAATATAGAGATTAAAGCTTAATAAAGGTCCAGTGTGAACTGATGAAATTGTTTCAATGGCCCTCGAAAAAGCAGAATGATGTGTGTCTTTGTCTTTATTAGAAGTGAGTTGTGAAAAAAATAACTTATCGAGAACTAAGTTGTTTTTCATTCCCCATAAAAACCTCCATTGTTTTGACAGAACACTTGTTCTTGCTGCATCGTGAGCTGACAAACGCTCCAAGATACAGCCTATTAGCTCTTGTGGCAAGTTGCTGATCCTATCTGATCTTTCATCAAGTTGCAATATTTTAGAATCATCAGTTCCCTCCCTACGTACTCCATCACCAACAAACACTAACCTTTTGCTATCAAGTCTCCTTTTAGCACTTGTTGTGCCGTCTTCTATAGCATAAGATTGCCTCTCTGGGACATCGTCGGCCATCGCTAAATTTAATACCTAAGTGATCATAATAGCAACTCAAATAAAGATCGATCCAAAGCATAAAAAAAACATATGTGCGTGAGTACTCATTATATTGAAGTGAAATCTCATAGGGTTTAGACAACTAACAGTTATATATATTAATCGATATTCACATTCGAAACGAATATGTACATGAACTTATCAAACGATTACAGCAGAAGCCGGGTATGAGTAATCAAACAATTAACCTACCACGTACAAATCAACAAAGTAAAAGAATTCTCGATATTACCAGCTGCTCAATTCAAGAATAAAAATATTCGCCACAAGAGATATCTCAAGTAAATATTATAGTCCGTATATATAAAATAAGGCTTACCAAAAATTTAGATGCGTACGTGTATGTGAGGATATTGTTTTTGAACAATGTATGATCCTTGGCTCTAATTATAAGAAAAGAATAGAATACTGCAAGTTACCCTAAATTTAATTACAATTCGTGGATGCCATGCCAGTATTTTTGGAAAATATTTGAAATTTTTTTTGGAATACCTAACATCCTTTATTATAATACTCTAGTCTACCCATATATATTTACTCCTATACAATATCTCTCCTATAATCCTATACAATATTTGAATTTACTTAATATAATGGCTGATTTTGGAAGAAGACTCCGGACCTGTAAAAGCTACGCTGGTAGCCTCAAGCGCCCCTGCTCTGTTTATTGCGTACTCTTTTTTAAGAAAAGAATAAATTAAATAACGTAAAAGAATTATTGCAAATTGCTGTCGATCTCTCTCCTCTAAGTTAGGGATGTTACCGGTTTGGTTCCGTTTAGGAGTCAAACTGGAACATAAAATAGTATTTCCATAAAACGTTGTAGACTCGGATATTATAATAAAAAACTAGTCGATAAAGCCGCGCTTCGCGGCGGCGTTACAATATTTTAAAAAAAATCAATATATTTATGTTATATTATAATATTAATATTTATATTATAATAATTAAATAATTTTCTCCAATGAATCGATTTCTTGTTAAACACGATTCTTTTGATTGAGCCGCTCTCTCTTTAAAATCGAAATCCCAAATTTAACATATATTATAAAGACTTATATAATAATTTGTATCCATAAAATCGAACCGTAAGAACCGTAAGAATTAAAATATATATATATATATCATCAGTATCAAATTCTAATAGTAAATACAAAAAAATTATGACATCAGTATCAAATTCTAATAGCTAATACAATCTTTTCTAGAGAGCCGTCTTCCCGTTAAATACATTTTGAGCCGCTCTTATTTGGAACCAAAATTCTAACTTCATTATATAAAGAGAGTAAATTCCAATTTTTATATTCTTTAAACTTTCTAATATTTTGGAGTTTTAAAAGATGAAAACATTTTATATTTTCTGTATATAATAAATATTCCTGTATTTATTTACAACTTTCGCATGAGAATGTCTTTCTATTATGTTAACATATCAAAAAAAAATACGAAGACTTTTCGTGACGGGAATAATATTAAATTTATGGATATATTTTTCTAATGCAAGTATAATTAACTTCTATAAAAAAGTTAAAATAAAGGTTTCTAGGAAGAAAAGATACATAGTTTTAAAAAAAATTGTATAAAACGTCTCCACCGTCCTCGTATTCTACTTCCAATAAAACATTTTATTTTATGTATTCCTAATATATTCAAACATCTTTTATACGGTCTTCTCTAATGAACCATTTTCTCATTAAACACGGTTATTACTATTGGTCCGCTCTCTCGTAAAGACCAAAAACCTAACTTTTACATATATCACTTGTATGACAATGTTCATCCATAAAAGTCAAATCCTAAAAATAAAATGAAATTTATAACATCAATATGACATTTTAATAACTAATATTTTATAGTGAGCCGTCTTCCCATTAAAAACGTTTCGATCCGCTCTCGTTTGAGATCGAAATTCCAACTTCATTACATATTATTGATGATACTTATCTTACACAAAAAAAATTTTCCTTAAAATCAAAACCTAAAAAATAGAGTGAATCCAATTTATACTTTCTCTAGACTTTCTAAAATGACTTAATTGCAGGAGGATGGCCTCAACTATTTGTTTTTTGCACAAAAATGACCCAAGTATAAAAGTAGACAGTGTGATGGCCTAACTATATTTTTTAAATAGCTGAGTGTATTCAATTTGTGACTTAACTACAACATGATGGTTGAACAATGTTTTTTTTAACACAAAAATGGCCCAAAAATAAAAATAAACAGCAATTTTTACATTAATTTAGATGGAATGCAATCATCTGCTTAAAATAATACTTGGGCCATTTTTATGCAAAAAAAAAAATAGTTGAGGCCATCCTCATGCAATTAAGTCTTAACAAAATTTATGGAGTTTTAGAAAATGAAAACAGATCTTATTTTCTCTTTATATTAAAGATACTTCTGTATTTATTTGTGATTCCTGCATGAGAATGTTCTTTTATTATGTTAACAAATCAATTTTTTTCTTTTTAAATACGATGACTTTTTTTATGACAATAGTATTTGGATTTATGAATATATTTCTTGTCGGTTTGTTAACATTTCAAAATATGGTGTTTGACACGCATTTTAAGGTGGAATTTAAGGATAATTTCATAATTTATTTTTGAAATTTTCTCTTTTTTTGTATAAAAGTAGAACAATCCTATTTTTATACAAAAAAGAAAATTTTAAAAATAAGTTATGAACTGTCCTTAAAATTCACCTTAAAATGCGTGCCAGAAAATGACAAAAAAAGTGTTAATAATTGGGTAGGACGGAGGGAGTAATATAAAAAATTATAATTTAAGAAGATCATACTTTCTATAAAATATTTAATTATATTTCTGCTCTATATATTCAAACACCTATTTTACTTCTAATACAACGTTTTTTATATGTTTATTTCTATAAAATTGAACTCCTATTCTACTTCCAATGGAACTTTTAATCATATGCCTTATAAATACTAATTCTACTTCCAATAGAACTTCTAATCATATAATTTAAGAAGATCGTACTTTTTATAAAATATTTAATTATATGTCTGCTCTATATATTCAAACACATATTCTACTTCTAATAGAACTTTTATTTATATGTTTTTTCTATAAATTCGAACTATTATTCTCTATAAATTCGAACTCCAATTCTACTTCCAATAGAACTTTTATACATATGCCTTATAAAAACTTATTCTACTTCCAATAGAACTTCTAATCATATGTCTTACCTATAAATTCGAACTCTTCTTCTCTATAAATTCGAACACATATTCTACTTATAATATGTTAAATGATATTTTATATTTATTAATGTTTAAAATTCAAAAATTCTAGAAAATTAGAAAAATAGATTGAGACGATCTTAGAGCGCCACATAAACTCCCGCGTACCCTTCTTTATATATATATATTGATATTGAAATGACAAAAAAAGTGTTAATAATTGGGTTGGACGGATGGAGTAATATAAAAAAATTATAATTTAAGAAGATCATACTTTCTATAAAATATTTAATTATATTTCTGCTCTATATATTCAAACACCTATTTTACTTCTAATACAACGTTTTTTATATGTTTATTTCTATAAAATTGAACTCCTATTCTACTTCCAATGGAACTTTTAATCATATGCCTTATAAATACTAATTCTACTTCCAATAGAACTTCTAATCATATAATTTAAGAAGATCGTACTTTTTATAAAATATTTAATTATATGTCTGCTCTATATATTCAAACACCTATTCTACTTCTAATAGAACTTTTATTTATATGTTTTTTCTATAAATTCGAACTATTATTCTCTATAAATTCGAACTCCAATTCTACTTCCAATAGAACTTTTATGCATATGCCTTATAAAAACTTATTCTACTTCCAATAGAACTTCTAATCATATGTCTTACCTATAAATTCGAACTCTTCTTCTCTATAAATTCGAACACATATTCTACTTCTAATATGTTAAATGATATTTTATATTTATTAATGTTTAAAATTCAAAAATTCTAGAAAATTAGAAAAATAGATTGAGACGATCTTAGAGCGCCACATAAACTCCCGCGTACCCTTCTTTATATATATACTAGTTGACTAAGCCGCGCTTCGCGGCGGCCTTGTAATTTTTTTTTAAAAAAATCAAAAATAAATTTAAGAAAGAAATCGTAAAGAAAAAATGTATAAATAAATCAATGAACATAATAATGTACAAATTTTAATATATATAGACAACTAAATAAACTATATACTCATCTTTTATGTTTTTTTTGTATCATGTATGTTTTCTTAGACCGACTCCCATTGTATAAGTAAGTATAAGATACTTTTCTCGGTTGCCTTGTAATATTTCTTAAAAATTTTCAAATTATAAACTATTTAAGAAAGAAATCAAAAAGAGAATATCTATAAATAAATTAGTGAGCACAATATTGTACAAATTTTAATATATATATATATAACGAAATAAACCATATATTTATTTTTTTACATTGATTTTGTGTCACGTTTTCTTAGACCGACACCCGTTGTAATAAATACATATAAATAAAAAAGCAGATTTAATTAAATAAATTAAAAGAAAATGTTGGAATAATGACCAAGAACAATGAGAAGATAATAATGACAAATTAACAATTAACAATAACTGAATAAAGAGGGTATGGTAAAAGTTCAAACCTTTTATGCCAAGTTTCTCAAGTGCTTCTACTTATCAAATATCGAAAGATCTCCTAATTCTTTTTCACATGATCAGGTCTTTCTATATCGAGATCACTAACAAATCCAAATCAAATAATAACCAATAGTTACTAATAATTCATAATTATAACTAAAATCATGACAAATCATAAATTTAAAAATAAAACGAAGAAAACGAATATTAAACCAATAATTCAAACCGTTGTGACACATTTTCTTAGGCCGGCACTCGTTGTAATAAATACATATAGATAAAAAAGCAGATTTGATTGAATTAATTAAAAGAAGATGTTGGAATATTATGATAAAAAATGATGAGGAGATAATAACGACAAATTAACAATTAACAATGATAAATTCAAAACTTTTGTGCCAAATTTCTTAAGTGCTTCTACTTCTCAAACAGAGAAAGATCCCCCTAATACATGTTCACTACCTGTTCACACCATCAGGTTTTTCCGTACCGAGATCCCTAACAAAAAAATAAAAAATCTAAAGTAAAGAACAACCAATAATTACTAATAATTCATAATTATAACTAAAATATTCATAATAAATCATAAATTTTAAAATAAAATGAAGAAAGTAAATATTAAATCAGTAAATTCAAACCTTAAAAAAAAAAAAAAGCAACCTGAAAATCACAAAAAATCAGTGGAGCAAACACATAGCCTTGTACATTGCAAATTAAATAAATAAGAATGAATAAAAAAACTTTAAAAAAATAGATTTAGACAAAAGCAAACAGAAAAAGGGTTACAAACATGGTGATAAATTGATCGTTAGAATTCGAAGATGTTAATGTTAATGTTAAAAAAGGAAGTTTTGATTTCTTTTCTAAAAAATAGGGCCTAAAAAGGTTTTTTTTTTGTTTTAATTATTTAAAATAGAGGAGCTCAGGATTTTTAACGTAAAAAATCCTCAATTTTTTAACAAAAAATTTAAAAATTTTAAATTTTTGTAACAAAATCGTCAAAATCAAATTTAAAAATTGAAGATAGAGCACAAATATTAAATTGAACGTTTAAAATCTTAAAATTTTTTAACAACAATTTGATATGTAAATTAATAAAATAAAAATATTAAAAAATTAATATAATTATATATTTTAGAAAAGGAGCCCTGCATTGCAGGTTATAAGCTATAGCAATCAATCAAAAAGCATAAAGTAATTATTATTTTTGGCCATGAATAAACATAAAGTAAACTTAAATATGTATGCATGTCAATTTGTGTGCTTAGCTTACCAATATGGCAATATGGCAATATTATATAAGGCAACCTACAAACGCATGTGAGGGACGTCTTATTTAACAAACGGTTTCTGAGTCGTTGGATCAACCATCCAACGGCTGTGATTTAAAAAAAACAACACCGTACCGTATAAACTTTCTGCGGTACGGAGTAATTACCAAAAATGCCCCCTGTTTTCACATAAAAAATCTACTGTTCACCGTACCACAGAAAATTTCTGTGATACGTGAATAATATGGATATTTTGGTAATTTGCTCGTACCGCAGAAAGTTTATACGGTACGGTGCAAATTTTTTTTTTAAATCGGACGATCCAACGATTCTGAAACAGTATGTTGGTTAAACAGTCTGTGGCAACCGTTTGCCACATACCGTTCCCCGTACTTATAATCACCAAAGCTTCAAGTGAGGCTTCACACGGTCGCACCATCGCATCCACTAAACTTCAAAAGCTTTTTTTTTTCCATATATAATAGGGAAGATCTATCCAGCATTCTCATGTCTTAGAAACATGAAAAAATAGATAATTATATAATATTAATATACATAATAACATAAATTCATTTTTTGAAAAAGAGTCATCACAGTCAGACCACACCAACTACTGATATTCAATTTATATAAATACATAAAAAAAAATTATAAGAAAAGTCTTATCCTGAGTACTTACAACATCCTTCACAAATTGGATCTTTTATTCGTTTTACATGTATAGCATCTCAACTACTAAGTACTAATCCAGAAACTAAAACAATAAATTTTGACATATTTTTATATTGCAGCATGTCGTAAGTTGTGAAGAAGGTAGAATTGGAAAAGAACAAAATTTAATTGAAAAAAAACTCATATCCCATTATCCCGGATATATTAATGAGCAGCCGAGACGAATTAAAAAAATTGAGTAAGGGAAAAATTTGAACGATACAATACCTTCATATTGTAAAAATCACAGGTTATGGAATAAATTAATCACAGGTTTGATTAGTGATCAATCTTTATAAAACTGATTATGAAATAAAGAGGTTGCGGATGTATTATTCTTGCACGGTGGAATTCAATCAATTTATATAGTTTTTTTCCTTCTCTACAAATTCGAAAACCTTTTCTATTTCGAAGATGTTAATTTTAATGTTAAAAAAGGAAGTTCCGCTTTCTTTTCTAAAAAATAGGGCATAAAGAAGGAAGTTTATTTTTAATTATTTAAAATAGAGGAGCTCTAGAAAAATAGATAAATAGGATTCGAGCGATCTGAGAGCTCCTGGGGGTTTTCCTTTATATAGATAATAGATATATATATATATATATATATATTGATTGATTGATTGATGTTAAAAAAAATCATAATTAAAATATATAAACATATAATTCCTAAATTTTAGACCAATAATATTATATTAAGAGTTTTCCTTATTTACAGTTTCACCCTAGCTCGTTAACCATGATTAGTTAACACTGCTATTTTAAATACATTAATAATTTTATTTAACATATCCATAAATACATATTTTTTAAATCATAAAAATGTTTACTAAAAAATCACAATTTTAATTTGAAATCAATCGTGATATTCTATTACATATTTTAAATTAAATTTCATAATTAATCATTCATTAATTAATCACTCTTTTAATATAAAGTAAATCACAATCATATCATCATACATTTTTTTTGACAATAAAATGCTTATACAATTAAAATTGATGGTCATGGTGATGCCTTAATATCGATCGATCAAGTGTTTCTTCATCAACACAATGTGATTGTGTCTGCAATTAAAAAAAAATTAGGCATAAACTATGTCATTATTGCGAAAGTATTACTATGTTCACCAATCAGATCTCTATTTGCATAATGCAAAAGTACGATATCAGTTCGCAATCCCCAATTATTAAACTAATTGTGCTTCGGATTCCTGGACTGTAGCTATGCAAAACAATGCTGGGGACTGTTGAATGCAGAGTTTGACAGTTCATTAGTGGAATCAGCACCGAGATGGTTACTAGAAAGAATGGCTAAGGAATCACAGGAGGTTTTGGTGCAAACGGCCACTGTAATATGGGGTATATGGTGGGCGAGGAATAAGCAGGTCTTGGAACAAAAGAAACCGACACCTGAGATAGCAATGCAATGGAGTATAGCTCAAGTTAGTCAGTGGAGAGAAGTGCGACGTGAAAATTCTGGGATGCTTGGGGCAAGGTTACAAAGCTCTAGATCAGAGGTGGTGAGGTGGTTAGCTCCAACAACAGGAAGATTGAAGTTAAACGTAGATGCATCTGTCTTTAGTGGTGATTCATCGTTTGCAGTGGGAATGATAATCAGGAACCATAGAGGTGAATTCATTCGAGCGAAGAACTGCAGGTTTGCAGGTGCAGTATCGGTTTTTGAGGTTGAGACGAGGGGTTTGTTGGAAGCTCTCCAGTGGATTCACGAACTACAGCTTAGCAATGTGGACGTTGAAAGTGATTCTATGCTCACTGTTAATGCGGTTACCAGACGAGTAGAAAATTATTTGGAAGTGGGTAACGTGTTACACCAGTGTCATGTGCTTCATGAAAGGAATTCTAGTATCAATATTTCTTATGTTAAAAAGCAGGCCAACAAGGTTGCCCATCTGTTAGCTAGGGTACCTTGTATGGTGAATTGCTCCAATGTTTTTTGGTCTCCTCCATTTTATGTGTTGGAGACAGTGATGTACGAAGCAAATTTGAGTTAATGCAATTTAAGTTGATTTCAAAAAAATTGTGCTTCGGATTTCAATTTTTTTTTTTAAAATAAGTTTGTCAAAAAAAAACAAAAAAATTGGATAAAATTCATACCTTCAAATATCCGATCTTTTTAAAAGCTCAAAATATATTTACTCATAATTTTTTAATAAAATTAATTAATTAATGTATGTAAGTTAACACTACAAAATCTAATTTGAATCAGATTTTTAATAAATTAGATAAAATCCATATCCTCACGTACTCAATTTTTTCAAAGGCTCAAAAATATATATAGTTATAATTTGTTAATGAAATTAATAATAAAAGCATATATAAGCCAACACTACTTATATTTTAATTACTTTAATTATTAAATACTAGCTTATAACCCGTACAACGCACGGTTCCTTTTTTAATATTTATAATTATATTATCTTTTTTATATTTATATGTTATTAATTTACATATCATATTGTTTTTAAAAAATTGATATATATATATATATATATATATAAGATTTTACACATTCAAATCAATATTTATGCTCTATTTTAAATTCTTAAAATTTGATTTAGACGATTTTACAACCCATACGAAATTAACAAAATAATTATTAATTTAGTGATGGTTTAACAGTTATTTTCCAATTGGTTAAAAAACAATTATTTTCCAATTAAAACTACGCAGAAACAAAAGAGATAAGAAATTGATGATTTTCACGTTGAAAAATCTATTTGATTTATAAAATCTACTTATATTTCGTTTCTTCTTATTATTTAAAGATAGTTAAACTAACAACCAAATACAGTTTTAATAATAAGTGTAATATTGATTTTGTCCAAAACTTTGATAGTGAATAGTCTGGTTTTTAATACGACAAAATAAATAACAACTGTTAGATTATAAAATAAATAGATGAAAAATATTGGATTTAGCATAAAAAATATATTATCTTTTAACATGTCAACTAAAAAGTGTATTTATATTAAAATATGAAAAAGTGCATGTCAATGATTTAAATTGTATATAATTTGGTTTTTTACATTGAATAGAATTATCAATATAGGTCTTCTACACTGAATATGATTAATGTAAAAATTCGTAATTATATTTTCTCTTGAGATTCTTAATGTTTCAATTTTGATAATAATTGTTAAATCATCAATAAATTAAAGATAATTTTATGAGATGTGCGTGGACTATAAAATCATCAAAATCTAATTTCTAGATCTCGAGATTGAGCCCAAATAGTAAATATGAACTTTTTTTTAATATTAATAAAAAATTTAATAAAATTTAATAGTATCCTTTTTTAATTATATCCTTTTCATAATTTCCTTTTTAAATTCAATTCTAATCCAACCTTTGTTTAATTATATCCCTTTTAGATTATAATTTTTGTTTTTAATATGATATAATCTTGATCATCTATTTTTAAAAATATTAAATTCGACGGTTGAGATTATTTTGGTAGTACAGTGACCAAAATTATGGATAAAATCCTCTTTACGCTTATTATATATAAGGATATAATATGTCAATCTTTAATCATTAAATACTAGCTTATAACCCGTGCAACGCATGGTTCCTTTTTTAATACCTATAATTATCCAAAAAAAAATTATATCTAATTGTTGTTAAAAAATTGATATATTATATCCTTATATATCCTTATCCATAATTTTGGTCCGGTCATTGTGGTTTTGTCACTATACTCCCAAAATAATCTCAACCATCGAACTTAATATTTTTAAAAATAGACGATCAAGATTATATCATCTTAAAAAGGAAATTATAATCTAAAAAGGATATCATTAAAAAAGGTTATATTGGAATTGCATTTAAAAAAAATTATAATATGAAAAGGATGTAATCATATTTGAACATGTAAAACCTAACATATATCAATTTAATATTATTTCAGAGATATATTTAATTATTTCAAAATTTATAAATATTATATTTTTTTAAGTTTCATATTTTCTTCGCTTGTAACCTTTTTCGCTTACATCTTTTACAAGCTAATCAAATTGATATCTTTATTCGTGAACTTGACAAATTGAAATAAATTGAAACTATATCATTGTAATTTTTTTTATGACCTATTGTGTAGGAGTGAGCATTTTTCGGGTTAGAACCGGGAACCGAACCGAACTGAAATTTCGGGTCTGGTTCGGGTTTTTTATAATTCGGATCCGGTTCGGTTCTTGAAATTGAGAATAGTTCGGTTCTCGGTTCGGTTCGGTTCTTGACATCCAAAACTCGAAAGAACCGAACCGAACCAAAATTATATAATACATTTAAATAATATATTAAATATATATTATTAATATATATTATTAATTATATATTAATATATATATATATATATATGTATATATTTAATAATATATATTAATAATTATATATTATTAATATATAATTATATAATACATTTAAATAATATAATAAAATTTTTTTAATAATATATATTTTTAATTAATTATATATATTATTATATATACATTTCGGTGGTTCTTTCGGGTTGGAACCGAACCGAACCGTAATTCGCGGTTCGGGTCCGGTTCGGTTCCATCACAATTTCGGGTCCAGTTCGGTTCTGAAAAATTGTTCTTTTCGATTCTCGGTTCTTTCGGGTCCGGTTCGGTTCGGGTCGGGTTGGACCAGTTGCTCACCCCGTAATGTTTGGCTGTTGGCTTTAGGTTACGGAGGAACAACTTGCAGCTCTATTGATTGGTTGTGGGCAGGTAATTCATTGCTTTATTAAACTTATTGGAATTTTCTTTGTTCTTGCTAGTGAAAGAGTGTCTTGCTGACTGGTATAACTTTAATGAAGGCTGCTGACTATCGTGTATGTCGTGTTAAAATGTTGATTCCAGTGTGTTTGTAGGTAGTTTATCAAATTTTGATTACATGATTCTAAGGAGATTATGAAGATGTTTATCAAATGTCGTAGACTTGTTCTGGTCACTTGATGAGGTTTGTACACCTGATATGATATTTGTTTCTATACCAGAAGGATGTTTTGTTGAGCATCCATTGCATTTGAGGTATTTTTCGGATAAAAAGGAAGTTAAAGAAGCAAGTAAGTTGTTAGTTTCGAAGCCAAGGGTTTTAGTGTTGGTGAAGACGGAAGGTGAGATTGGTTTAGTTGAGGAGTATCGGTGGAGATGTCACAAGTGTTACTTGCCAAATTCAGTTAAGGAGGTTATAGTAGGGATGGTGTAAAAGTTAACCATTCCTATATTTAAAAAGGTGCAAAACCAATCAATGCAAGCTACACGCTAAGTGGACATCATTCCAGGCAGGTAAATTTGTTTAATTCCTCCTTTTTTGAGATTCTTGGTTTAGATAGATATTTGTCAATGCTACTTATCTATATATGTTACAAGGAATCACCTCTGCTGTGTTTCTTGATTTATGTACATAATTTTGGACGGATAAGTACTTCGCTTATCACTTTAGATTTATGTGAGAAACAATGTTTAGGATTCCGGTCAAAATACTAGTTGACCGTTGAATTACCCAATCAAATAAATTTTTTTCCCAGAAATTTTGGGAATAACATAAAAATGATAGATCTTGATGCCCGTAAGGTTGGTTTTCGAGAAATATTTTTAGAAAAATTGAAACCTTAAACCAAATTATTTAAAAAATTACTTTATTGGCAAAAAAAAATAAAAAAGGGTAGAAGATTGTTTAACTATTATATATAATCTACAATATACTGCAAATTTTTAATTTATACTTTGTATAAATATATGTGATATTTGTTTTATTTTTATATTATAGATATGTAAATAAAAATTAAGATATTACATTTCCCGAAATGAAAAATGGGGCGGTCTTTTCCCCCCAAATGAAAACTACAACTTTTCATTTCCCCCCAATATACACGCAGTTTTCCCCCCTTTCCACTTGAACGAAATTATTACGAGCTTAATTTCCCCAAACGAAAATTACCTATTCTTTCTCTCTATTGTCTTACATCTCTACTCTCTCTCGATCTCAATTCTCAACTCGAAGGAAGCGGGAAGAACTCTCTATTTATCAAAAAAACCCTCATCTCTTCATCTTTTCTTCTCCCTTCTCTATTCTCTTCTCTTTTCTCTAAATCTAATTTGTTTTTTACTTTGCAGGTGATTAATTGGGGCTCCAATTAATTGGTCCCTTCATTACTTTTCTTCACTCTCTAGTTAATTCATTTTGCCTTTTTATCACTTTTCTATTTTAATTAGGGCTTCAGTTAGGGCTTTTCGATCGGGATTTGAGTTAGGGCTTCGTTTGGGACTTTCAATCCATGGTAAAATTGGGGTTTTACATCTACATCTCCATGCATATGTGTAGTTGTATATGGGTGTCGAATATATGGGCATTTTAATGTTTGTGCATATATGTATTTTTAGTTTGGTTTATGTGTATTTGTTTGCATTCTGTTTTTATGTTTATGTGTATTTGTTTGTATTTTTAGAAAGGCAGCGAGGGACTGATGGTGCAAAGAGCTGAAAGGAATGGTTTCAAAGCCATCATTCTCACTGTTGACACTCCTAAACTTGGTCGACGGGAAGCAGACATTAAGAATAAGTCATATTTCAATTTCCATCTTTTACCTTATTCTCATAGATGTAACATCCACTACGTCAAAAAAGGGCTTTAGTCACACTTTTAAACAGTAATCCCCGCCACACTTTCTTTAAAAAGCGTAACTAAATATAAATCTCCTGTGTTTTGGTTACACATTTAATATTTGTGTAACTAATATTACAAACTTTTATACCTTTAGTCACTCTTCACAAATATAGTAACAAATAATGGCCATGTAAATAATTACCGTAACCAAAAAAATGCCAACTGCTACGCTTTTCCTTTTCAGGAACATCTTATAGCTACATTTGTCGAAAAAAATGTGACTATTTTTTGCCACACAAAATAATAGTGACCAAATATATATAAATACCATTCAGGAAAATAATGCGTCACTAAAAGCTAAAACATATAGCCACTAGTATTGTTTTATGTGCCAAAAGAGTCGGGTTTAGTGTAGCCAAATATTGTTTTATGGTCAAAGTTTTGTAGAAAATCGGTAGCGTAACATTTGTAATGGCCACAGTTACTATATTTATGTGTGACAAAAGATAATACCAACTGGACAAGTTTTGTTTGTATATCTTAACAAACCTGACATATCAAATTGCCAAACCAAACGCAAATTACTAAACATCCGAATCAAACACCATAATACCAAATCCTGATATATCAACCATAATAATTCAAATATACACTAGAAAATCATCCAACAAACTTACAAGATAATTATCCAACATACAATCCAACCATTAACTTACATATTTTTCACTACATAAAAAACAAAGAAAATGATGACAACAGTGCTTCCGGAAGAAAAAGCCCGGGAAGTACCTAGAAAAATTACAAAACAAAAATGAATGAATTTAACATGGAAGTATATTGCAATTTTGAATCAAAATATTAACATGCACTTACCTGGATGCTTGGAAATTATATTCATGCAGGTATTAATGTTCAGGTTCACCAATTAGGGACAATTTATATAGCAATCTATTATCATTTTTTTCCACAAAAACAAGGTAAGTTTCCGTAGGTTGACAAGTGCAATGAGGAACTCGCTCGTATCATCGGAAAACACTGTGTCATTCATTGTGAGAGTTAATAAAGCTGGAAAATCCCAAAATTTAGGAGGCAGTTTGCAACTTGACAGATGCAGAGTTGTTAAAGCAGGCAAACTAAGAGATGTTGGCAAGTTGAAACAATCAAGAAAAAGGGTTTCCAGAGAACGAAAATAGATCAATTACGATTCAGGTAATGTGTAGGTTATACTACCAAGCTGTTTCAAGTGTAGAATTTTTAAAGAAGGTAAATGTTATAAATTATATCATTTTGCCAACTACTAATTCTATCTTCTCCCTTCATCACTATTAGCCATAACTCGATCAGCCATGGTTTGGACGTTCCCCTAGACATCCTATTTTCCCAGACTTTTTTATATTTCCAAAATTGTGCAAATTTATTTATTTAGAGAATAAGGATCACAACTAGGGGTGAGTATTCGGTTTTAACCGAACCGAATTTTAATTCGGTTAATCGAAACCGAAATTCCATAAAAATCACAACCGAAAACCGAACCGAATTAAATTCGGTTTTTAACCGAACCGAAATAAATATTTCGGTTATTACCGAAAACCGAAATTTTAAAAGAGTTCAAAAAAACTGATCCTAAACAAATTCTTTTAGCTGTCAACAAATTTAGCTCGGGTTGCTTTCGATTTGCTTGGGTTTCTTTCAATTTATTCTACTAATCCTAAACCTTTGCTGCAGATTTCTTGCAACTGGGCAGCAAGCTCTGATTCTAGTTAATTTCTTTCTACTAACCTTTGTTAATAATTCTTATAATATTTAGTTAATATAGGAGCTTATTTTAACTGTGAGCAGTAAGCTCAATAGTTAATATAGTAGTACTATAGTACTAGTACCACCAAGCTCTGAATCTAGCTTCCAGCCAAAGCAATAAATAATATATCTATACAGTCATACAGATGCATTGTAGTGACAGGAACAGTGAAATTATGGATATATAAAGACAGGTGCAAGTGGAACATGGAGTACAAGACTACAAGCACAGAATGTTTATCTTTTGTCTTTCTTCTGCTAAAAACACAAGCAGAAGGCACAATTGACAGTAGTTGCCGGTGCCACTAGCAAACCCAGTGACATACTAAACTTTTGTTATATAAAAAAATTCGGTTATTATTCTGATTATTCGGTTAACCGTGCTTAAAAAACCAAAAATGCATATTGGAGGATAACTTAAGTATTATATGATAAAACTTAAAACTGGATAAGGATAGAAGAGGATAATGTAAACTGTAAAACTGGATAAGTATTCTACGATAATGCATATTGGAGCTAAGGCGGAAAATTATAATGTTAATGAAATAGATACCTGTGAATTAGATCTAGGGCAGGCCCGAAATCTTCTTTTGAAGATGACATTAGTCCTCGTAACACCCTTTAAGTCCTGGACAAAAAAAATTGTAGAACATATTAATAAGAGATTAGTAATATAAAAACATAGATTGGTAATATAAGGAAACCGATGATAAAAGACACATTACCCTTGCAATCTTTTCTAGCATAGGTACATCGACTGATTTAAAACCAAAACCAGATCTCTATGGAACGAACTTGATTTCTATCTGTATTACTTACGACCACGTACACTTGCGTGATTTTGTGTTAACAAAGGATAATGCCAGGACTCCCTCCTTCCCAACTACTAAGTTAGAGATTTATATTTGTAGGGGATATTTCATCTGATCATGTTTGGAGTGGCTTCTCATTGTAACTATTCAAGATCGATGAAAGTTTCTTTGAATGTACTTGGGTTTGACTTGAAGGTGGCCACTTGTTGTTGATGTTATGGGGATGAATAATATCACTAACTTTTATGAGTTGGTTCAGAATGGAGGAATTATGAACACAGAAACTAATTTCGTCTGTGGGGATGGCAGAAAAACATGGCTGGTATGATGGGATCAGTTAGGTCCTATAAGATTCGTAATTTTAATTACCAATATGTTACTCCTAAAATTTTAATTCGTAAACCGAAACAGATCAATATCCGAACGAAACGGATTCCTAGGATGCTTGCTATTTTTCATTGCACGCGGCTTTTTCGAGTATTATACATTCAAAACTTGTTTTCTTACTTAGAACTTTAAAAAAAGATGAATACTCGCGCGGTTGATTATTTAATCATGGAGGGAAACTCAAATCACGAATCATGGAGGGAAACGCAAATCACGGATTAAAGTAAGAAGATCCATTAGATTGCAATATCGGAAATTTGGACCGACAAATGATTAAGAACAAAGATTGAAATTTCAAATTATTTCTCAATATTTGGCAAATCTAATCCGTGGGCACACATGTTAGCCCACATGTACGTAAGAAGGATTCATGCGTAATAACTTGATGGATATACATGCGGAAAACTTTTTCGGAATTTGTTGGGGAAATAAAGCTTTGCTGACAAGGACTTTCTAGGGAACTGCTGCAAAATCTCTGCGTAAGCTTGTTTCTCTTCGTAAGCTTTATTGTCGAAGTAAACTGCCATCACCTTGAGCGAAGGGGAAGAAGTAAGCAAAAGATTTATGAAATCGAGAACTTTTTGGTCAAACACCACACCTATAATTACCACAGTGTGTAGTTGGTGTAGTAACACGTCCTTCCAGCGATGCAATTCCTCCTTACTTTGTCCAACTGTTCGATTCAAGCTCTTTACTCCAGGTTCCTACACACGGAACATATTAAACTTCTTAGTACTTTCAAACATCCAGAATAAATTTATGCGTTAAAAATTTCTGTTTCTATTTCTAACCAGTACAATCGAAAGAATCTGCAAGTTGGGCAAACATCTAATCAAGTTGAGAGAATTTGAAATTTGACACGAGTTAAGAAATCCAAGGTGATATAATTTCAGGTTTCCTATTTGTGATGCATGTCCCTTCAACATCGAATGAAAAGGTCCCAAAACCTACCCATGCATAAAAAAAGTAATATATTAAATTGTGAGACACTCCTGATTCTGAGAATGTAATCCATACTTATTCCTAAATATTATCTAATTAAATGTAAAATCCATAAGTTAGATTGGTTAAACTCTGTTTTTACCTCCACAGTGTAACCACTAAGATGAAGTTTACTGATGGTAGGGGCATGTTAGGAATAATTCATAAGTTGTGATGTTAAGAATAGAATTTACACATTATACTTCTTGTAATCCTGATCTTATAAAGGATTTAGCACTATATATAGGATTTATGTGTAAGACAGTTATCTGTACAGTTTAGTCAGAAATGAACAGTGTATCAGAGACTACATGTCAGGAACAAAGAGCAAATCCTGATGACGGTCTAATACTGACACTAGTAGAAAAATGGCCTTTTACGTCGGTTAAATAGGTCTTATACGTCGGTTAAATGGCGATGTATGGGCTGGCGACGTATATTGTATCCTTTTACGTCGGTTCTTCTAAACAACCGACGTATATTGTACCCTTTTACGTCGGTTCTTCTAAAAAACCGACGTATATTGTATCCTTTTACGTCGGTTCTTCTAAACAACCGACGTATATTGTACCCTTTTACGTCGGTTCTTCTAAAAAACCGACGTATATTGTATCCTTTTACGTCGGTTCTTCTAAACAACCGACGTATATTGTTATCCTTTTACGTCGGTTCTTCAAAACAACCGACGTATAAGGTCCAAAATATTAAAAAAAAAAATTGTTTTTCTGTACAACCCAGAAAATTAATTAAAAACGATAATTCCCAAAAATCAACCAATAATTTTACATCCATAATTTTACAACCGAACAACATCCAGAAAATTAATTAATTAACGATAATTCCCAAAAATCAACCAATAATTTTACATCCATAATTTTACAACCGAACAACCGACGTATATTGTGACAGCTTTGATGTCCTTTTGTCTCCAGGTGATTCAGACTTCTCTAAGCTATGACGATAAGCTCCCGATGAGGACCTTTCCAATAAAGATAAAGATGTATCGAAAGGGCAGTTAAAACGAACAGACTTGTTCCTGCTTTGCACACTGGTAGTCTCATCATCAGCATAAACATGCACACCCGTGCCAAATTCACCAACATCACTATCCTTGGCACTGGTAGATATCATTTGCCCAATTTTCATACAACTGCAGAAACATAATGAGATCATAAAAGTGTCAAACTAAAAAGGTCACAGAAATGTAAAATTTATGGTGTCGCAGTTGTGCATGCCGAAAACCTGAACACTCTGCAGCAAGTTCTATCATCAAAATGTTACAAGATATGTAGATAAATATGTTGCTCAAAAGAAAAATGTTACAAGATATGTAGATAAATATGTTGCTCAAAAGAAAAATATCACTCAAAAGAAATAAAAGTATCACCTGCTAGGTTCATGAGCTGAAGAACCAGAGCAGCTAACACAATCTTCACCCCGTTTATTACGATTACTAGAAAAATAAGGTTCCATCTCCAAATTAAGCTTCTGAATTGAAGCTTCAGGAAGCCCTGAATAAACCTTTGAGGAATCTAAAACTCCAATAGGAGATATATTATTCAACATTATTGATGCTTTAAGAATTTCGGAAGGAGTCTCTGGCATATTAGTACAAGCTTTGAGTAGCTTGGCCTGCATTTTGAACATAATCCAAACAGATGATTAGCTGTAGAGAAATATTTTAGTAGAACATGATTGTTCTCAAACTGCCATTACAACTTCTACGTCTGCATGACAAAGGCGAATCTAGATTTTTGCTAATTATCCTGTGATACACTATACCATGTAATTAGAGTTACACCTGACAAAAAGTTTTATAATCATGAACTACACATAAAAAAGAAATTATATACCTTGTAAATAATTCAGGCGCATTTACCAATAAACTGCTACAAGCATTTACCTTTTATTGAAACAAGGAGGGACATTAACTGATACTGCATGTCTCAAGCCAGAATGGCAGCTCTACCTTTGAACCTGGTTCTACCTGAGATAGAGAAACACTACAATCAAATATCAATAATAAAACATCTTTCACCAAAACAACCACAAAAGTATTACTTTGTTCGTATCATCCGTAGAATCAAAGAGGCCAACTCCATTCGTAGCCACTCGGAAAATAGCTGGTACAAGCTGCATTCAAGCACATAATAATATTAATTCCACAACCTTAAATGAATTTACAACTACAAGCACAACCAGAATTCTCTAACCTCATCTCCGGCTAAATGTCAAAATAATTAGCCATTGTAGGATAACCTGTGTTCTCTTATAATCTTCCCCTGCTGTGCAAATTTGTACTGCAAAAGGAATAGAAAGTTAATATGCGATCATAGAAGATTGTAAAACAACCTCAGACTGTTTAAGAAAAGAATAAGCATTAATATGAGTCGGACAAAGAGGATAAGCTTCCTTAACTGCAGAAATATTGTGAAACTTACACCAAATATGCAGGTTGCCAAAGTCTTCAGTGTTATGAGATTATAATAGTCGGTGAAAGGCATCAATTGAATGTCTTCGTAAGTATGTACCTCATCCCAAAGTTCCTCATTTACCATTTGGCTTTTATGCTACAAGATAATGCCAGAGCTAAGTGTACAATGATGAATTAAAGCCAGAAGGTTCAGAAGACTTGAGAAACAGTCACGATATATGTACTTACTAGCCCTACGAAAAAACGGACAGCAACTGAACTGGATTTTACTGCACCGTACTGGATATAAAATATATATACTTACTAGCAACAAAAAGTTACGATTGTAATTCACACAAATCACAATTGAGCTTATTCAATTAATAAAGCAGGAAACGATCACAATTCACACAACTTGAATTATAGGCAATATACATTATCAAAACCAACTTATTATAAATTCGGCAGTTAGCTAATATGGTATAAATTTTTATAAGAACTTAATATATATGTGCTATAGAATACCAGTTAGACTGAGCATAATCTTTAGAACCAACAGCGATAGTTTGTCCCTTAGGTAATACATCATGATCATCCTCCATTTCAAGTGCTATCAACAACACAATAACACAATTGTAATACAAGAAAAGACTGTATTTATAGATAGCTATTTAACTATAATATATTACTGGCAACACGGTTACCGATGGTCAATCATACACAACACTGAATAGCCTTACAATATCCCAGCCTTACGATTAATCACAAACTTATAACCGTCGATTGATCATTGCAGTGTTGAATTACTTCAACAAGTCTGCTCTTGACCATAAAAAGCGTGGCTGTAGCACAAATTAAATCTTCTGCTAGACAATTACACAAAATACTAGACAATTAAGCAAAACAATATACACATAATATAATGCTGGAACAACAATTAAGCAAAGACACTACACACATAAAAGTTGAAGAATGTACCTCCGGAAACAAAAAGAGGCTGAGACTTATGAAAATGCACATAATCAATCAACGTTCAGGTCCATCGTGCTCATCAAACTATCAATCAACGTTCCCATTCGATAATCCCATAGCTGAATAACACAACTGTGAAGACTCGCGAAAATCCACGGTCTCTTACTGTGAAAACTAAGTCCTTTCACTGTATTACTCTTGGTCTCGAATTTCGTCAACATTTTTCCCCCAATTCAAACTTTACGAAACAAAACAAAACCTAGTTTCACATTCATCGAAACAACACAATATATCCATATCAGATCTATCAAATTATCAATTCGAAATGCAAATCAAACCAAATCAAAACAATATATTCAGATCGGATCTAGAAAATTATAAATTAAAACACATATCAATAAAAATAATAGTAAATCAACAAAGTGAGAGAGAGAGAGAGAGAGGGAGAGCAGATAATAGTATATGAGATGATGATAAGTTGTAATTATTAGTACAGGTGGTGTAAGGTGGTGTTTTTGGGGCGGCGGTGGTGAAGAGAAGAAGAGGAGAAAGTGAGGTGGGAGAGAACGGTGAGAGTAAAGAATAAGCCACATCACCCACTTCTAATTTCTTGAAGGCCAGAAGGGTTTTTATACGTCTGTTATATTAAGAGCGACGTATATAATAGCACTATATACGTCGCTTTTTCCTCGACCGACGTATAATGTCATCATATATATGTCGCATTCTTCTCAATCGACGTATATAATAGCATTATATACGTCGCATTTTCTCCAACCGACGTATATAATGACATTATATACGTCGCCTTTTCCTCAACCGACGTATATAGTAGCATTATATACGTCGCTTTTTCCTCAACCGACGTATAATATTATTATATACGTCGGCTTTTTCTCGAACCGACGTAAAAAAGGTTTAAAAATGTAAATATACGTCGCCTTTTGGCGGAACCGACGTATATAAGTGCTTTATACGTCGCCTTTGGGTGGAACCAACGTATAATAGGCGACGTAAAAAATCATTTTTGTACTAGTGTGATGATGATCAGATACTGATGCAAGATGAAATCCTGATATCAGTCGTGTTACTGATGATGTTATTCTGGATGCTACAGAAACTGGCAAGTGCTATAAAACAGGATCTTTGTTTGAAGAACAAGCAAGAAGATATTATGAAAGAAAGAGTTTTCTATTGATGGAAACTATCGACTAGAAGGCAGAACATTGTCATGTATAGATTATATCTTTCTGTTATTAGTTGATAGGTAGCATTATAAATACTCTCTCAATATCATTGTAAAGAGCGTGTGTTGTGAGTTCGTGTGCGTAGCTCTGTATAAGGTTTGTCTTCGAGAATTCGAAACAAACAGAGAGAGAGATTTGTATTGTCAGCAGCTGCTAAAGGTATTGTACACCTTTGGTAGAGTTTGTATTTTATCTTATTAATACAAGCAGAGTTTGATTCATTCGTTTATTCTTGTTCATATAATCAAGCAAAAATCAGACACGATTATATAACTTGTATTCAACCCCCCCTTCTACAAGTTATTCGAGTTAACATGCCAAGAAGCTTGAACAAATTGACGGGCATCCTCGTGCTGGGATTTACTGTGGTCAGGTCGAGACCTAAGACTTTCAGTTGTTTGGTGCTTTCAAACCATCGCCACTCAATTTGTCCACTTCTGTTCAAGACCAAAGTTGTGAGGTTGTTGGCATCTGTAAACTGGCAGCCCATATGTTGAATTCCAGTACATCCATGTATAAACAAATCCTTCAGTTGAGACCCAAATGAGATGTCAGCAGTAAATGAGATGTTGATAAGATTAACCCTTATTAGATTCGCGAAGCATCCGAGTTTGGGTAATGGAGTTTGTATCCATGTAGTGAGCTTTAAGTCAACCAACCCTTCACAAGCGAACAACGGAATTTCGTAGGCATTTTTTTCCGAAAATAAGATCTCTAAGACCCTAATTAATTCTTTTATTCAGAAAGCGCTCAAGCCACCGAGAGACAGCACACTGATCAAGTTTTGGAGGAATATAGAGATTAAAGCTTAATAAAGGTCCAGTGTGAACTGATGAAATTGTTTCAATGGCCCTCGAAAAAGCAGAATGATGTGTGTCTTTGTCTTTATTAGAAGTGAGTTGTGAAAAAAATAACTTATCGAGAACTAAGTTGTTTTTCATTCCCCATAAAAACCTCCATTGTTTTGACGGAACACTTGTTCTTGCTGCATCGTGAGCTGACAAACGCTCCAAGATGCAGCCTATTAGCTCTTATGGCAAGTTGCTGATCTTATCTGATCTTTCATCAAGTTGCAATATTTTAGAATCATCAGTTCCCTCCCTACGTACTCCATCACCAACAAACACTAACCTTTTGCTATCAAGTCTCCTTTTAGCACTTGTTGTGCCGTCTTCTATAGCATAAGATTGCCTCTCTGGGACATCGTCGACCATCGCTAAATTTAATACCTAAGAGATCATAATAGCAACTCAAATAAAGATCGATCCAAAGCATAAAAAAAACATATGTGCGTGAGTACTCATTATATTGAACTGAAATCTCATATGGTTTAGACAACTAACAGTTATATATATTAATCGATATTCACATTCGAAACGAATATGTACATGAACTTATCAAACGATTACAGCACAAGCCGGGTATGAGTAATCAAACAATTAACCTACCACGTACAAATCAACAAAGTAAAAGAATTCTCGATATTACCAGCTGCTCAATTCAAGAATAAAAATATTCGCCACAAGAGATATCTCAAGTAAACATTATAGTCCGTATATATAAAATAAGGCTTACCAAAAATTTAGATGCGTACGTGTATGTGAGGATATTGTTTTTGAACAATGTATGATCCTTGGCTCTAATTATAAGAAAAAAATAGAATACTGCAAGTTACCCTAAATTTAATTACAATTCGTGGATGCCATGCCAGTATTTTTGGAAAATATTTGAATTTTTTTTGGAATACCTCACATCCTTTATTATAATACTCTAGTCTACCCATATATATTTACTCCTATACAATATCTCTCCTATAATCCTATACAATATTTGAATTTACTTAATATAATGGCTGATTTTGGAAGAAGACTCCGGACCTGTAAAAGCTACGCTGGTAGCCTCAAGCGCCCCTGCTCTGTTTATTGCGTACTCTTTTTTAAGAAAAGAATAAATTAAATAACGTAAAAGAATTATTGCAAATCCTGTCGATCTCTCTCCGCTAAGTTAGGGATGTTACCGGTTTGGTTCCGTTTAGGAGTCAAACTGGAACATAAAATAGTATTTCCATAAAACGTTGTAGACTCGGATATTATAATAAAAAATGTTGAAAATAATTCATAATTAAAATATATAAATAAATAATTCCTAAATTTTAGACCAATAATATTATATTAAGAGTTTTCCTTATTTACAGTTTCACCCTAGCTCGTTAACCATGATTAGTTAACACTGCTATTTTAAATACATTAATAATTTTATTTAACATATCCATAAATACATATTTTTTAAATCATAAAAATACTTACTAAAAAATCACAATTTTAATTTGAAATCAATCGTGATATTCTATTACATATTTTAAATTAAATTTCATAATTAATCATTCATTAATTAATCACTCTTTTAATATAAAGTCAAACACAATCATATCATCATACATTTTTTTTGACAATAAAATGCTTATACAATTAAAATTGATGGTCATGGTGATGCCTTAATAAAATGCCTTAATTGACAACCCTTATCAGATTGGTGAAGCTTCCTGCAGGTTTAGGTAATGAGTTTAATATCCATGTACTGAGCTTTAATTCAACCAACCCTTCACATATAAACAACGGAATTTCATATTCAGTTTTTTCGGAACAACTGATCCCTAAAGCCCTAATGCTCTTATTCAGAAAGTGCTCCATCCACCGAGAGACAATACACTGATCAAGTTTTGAAGGAATGTAGAGGTTAAAGCTCAATAAGGGGCCTTTGTGAACCAACATAATCATTTCAATGGCTCTTAAAAAAGCAGATAGGTGTGCGGCTTTGTCTTTACTCCAACTCAACATGAAGAAAAAGAACACATCAAGAACTAGGTTGTTTTTCATTCCCCATTTATACCTCCATTGTTTTGACAGAACACTTGTTCTTGCTGCATCATGAACTGACAAACGCTCTAAGATGCATTGTACTACGTCTTGATGCAAATTGCTGATCCGATCTCTATCATCAAGTTGCAAGATTTTAGAATCAGTTCCCTCCTTACAAACAAAAATACTATCATGTCGCCTTCTTTTTCTTCTAGCATAAAATCGCATATTTGGGACGTCACCGGCCATCACTAAATTATATATGAACCTAATAAGTAAATACATAACAACTAATAAGATTTAGCTGTTTGATTAAGACACAAAACTAATCAGAAAAGATCTAAAACAAAAACACATGCAGGTAATAACCCAAGATATATTGAAATCCAAGAAAGTTACTTCGAAATTCACACGACACAAATTTGTCATGTGAATACCAGGTGATGAATAAAAACAAGCAAAAGATCGAAATTCATACAACAGAATGGCTGATTAAGGAAGAAAACTCCGGACCTGTAAAAAAATGGAGATTTGTGCAAGAAAATTTATATCTATAAACTTTTATAACATAAAAATAATTATTAAGACAATAAAAACTAAAGTAGAGAGAATGAATTGTAAAAACTAAAGTTTTTTTAATCATTTTTGGGTGGCTATGATTGTGGCTATGATTGATGTCTTATGAGTTTATGGTTTTAATGATTACTAGCCTATAACCCGTGCAATGCACGGATTTCTTGTATTATATTATAAATTTTATTTAATATTATAATTATATTTTTATATAACCTTTATTTTTAATTTTTTTAATTTTAATTTGATATAACTTAATATACTCATGTTTACGAATTATACTAATGTTTCATAATTATAAACAACGCATACGATTTTTAATATATTTTATTAATAATTGAGAAATATGATGTGATATTTTCGGGTATTTATTAATGATGGTAAGATTTGTTGTAAAATAAAAAGGTAACTTGTTTTAATTATAAAGGAAATACTAATGATTGAAAGATATGATACGATTGATCTTTTTAGGTGTTTATAAAAGTTAATATCTTCAACTAAAAGTAAATGTGAAAAAGGTAATTGACTAATTACCATTAATTACATTATGTTATTATTTATTTTAGGTGTTTTATTTTTCTTAAAAATTATGGTGTGATATTTTCGGGTATATATATTATATTAATGATTGTAAGATTTGTTTTAAATTAAAAAAGTTAACTTGTTTTAATTCTAAAGAAAAAATATTAATGATAGAAATATATGATATGATTGATGTTTTTAGGTGTATATAAAAGTTAATATGTTCAACTATTTATTTTAGGTGTTATATTTTTCTTGAAAATTATGGTAATTTTCGAGTATATATTAATTATTGTAAGATTTGTTTTAAATTAAAAAGGTAACGTGTTTTAATTTAAAAAAAAATATGAATGATCGAATGATATGATACGATTTATGGTTTTAGGTGTTTATAAAAGGTAATATGTTTAACTAAAAGTAAATGTGAAAAAGGAAATCGACTAATTACCATTATTTTATTATATTAATGTGAAAAAAGCAATCAACTAATTACCATTAATATATGGTGTGATATTTTTGGGTACATATTATTATATTAATGATTGTAAGATTTGTTTTAAATTAAAAAGGTAACGTGTTTTAATTCGAAAGTAAAAATATTAATGATAGAAATATATGATATATTATTATAATAATGATTGTAAGATTTGTTTTAAATTAAAAAGGTAACGTGTTTTAATTCGAATGTAAAAATGTTAATGATAGAAATATATGATACGATTGATGTTTTTAGGTGTATATAAAAGTAAATATGTTCAACTATTTATTTTAGGTGTTATATCTTTCTTGAAAATTATGGCGTGATATTTTCGAGTATATATTAATGATTGTAAGATTTGTTTTTAATTTAAAAGGTAACGTGTTTTAATTCGAAAAAAATATTAATAATCGAAAGATATGATACGATTTATGTTTTTAGGTATTTATAAAAGGTAATATGTTCAACTAAAAGTAAATGTGAAAAAGGCAATCGACTAATTACAATTATTTTATTATATTAATGTGAAAAAGGCAATCGACTAATTACCATTAATTTTATTGTGTTAATCGACTAATTACCATTAATTATAACGTGTTTTAATTCGAAAGGAAATATTAATGATGGAAAGATATGATACGATTGATGTTTTTTTTTTAAGGAAAGCATTGTTTCATTAATAACATAATACAGTCAGAACAAATCTCCAACTGCCATTACAACCAGATTGAGAAACAAATAACAAACTAAACATAATTAGTTGATTTGTTTTCTGATCGTTTAACACATAGAATTTAAAAATTCTTGAAATTAAAAACGAAGTCGAAGACATCCCGAGCAATCCATATTGCACCAACATCCCGGAAAGCAGCAGCATCACAAATGACCATGTCACATAAAAACAATTGTTAGCCTAGTGTTCAAAAACCCCAAGTGTAGGAGCGACACCCCAGCTATCTACATGCCGGATACCAGCTATAGACATGCCGAAAATGGATTCTTCGCCCCAGCTATCTACATGCCGGATACCAGCTATAAACATGCCGAAAGTGAAAATCGATAACGAATGAACAATCTTTAATTGTGAAAGGTGAGCTCTTGCAATAATCACTACCAATCTAGTTTTAATGCGGGTTTTCCAGATTCTCCAAAACATCAACAAAATCATTTTCAACAAAACCCCGCTCACAATTAAGAAGCGAAAACCAAAACTCTCACATAGGAGAGACATTAACCACCCAAAAAGATGGACGAAAATAACAAAATCTCACCCAGAGATGAAGATTAATGAACTTATTAACAAGAAAAAATAAAGAAGATGGGATAGATCTGGAAGAGGGGAAGGAAAGGTGAGGATGAAGAAGATGAGGAATAAGGGAGGGGGCGGGATGAAGAAGGGAGGAGTTTTATTAAGAAGAAAGCAAGAAAAAAAGGGCCTCCGACCGGTGGATAAACCATTGCCGGAGACGGAACTAAGTGGAGAAGAGAACAAGCAGCAGAGAGAGAAAAAGATGAAACTTTTCCACCGAAAGAGTTTTTTTTTAGGTGTTAATAAAAGGTAACATCTTGACTAATTATCATTAATTATATTATGGTATTATTTATTTTAGTTGTATTTATATCTTTATAATGAAGGGTAAATAAGTAAATTCACGAAGTACCAAAAAACAGGTACCAAAACTTTCAATGTTTCGGAATTTATATAATAGTATAGATTTTGTCGATGATATTTGAAATTTTGTTTTTTACCTATGGGTGGCATTTATGATGGCTTATTGACCATTTATGATGGTATTCTGGATCATATTGGATTATGTGTTGTCTCTAATCAAATAGTTTCCTTTGATTAGATTTTATTTTTATTTTTTACTTTTAAGTCGTTTTTTAATGTAATTTGGATTTAGGAATTATGTCATTTGTTAGGGGAATGGGCAATTGTGACAGAATTTTAGTAATTTTCAGTCACAAGTTTAACTTAGGACAAAAATAAATTTTTCTGTCGCAAGGTACAATGCGACGAACAAATTCCGTCGCAAGATTAATATTTTATGAATATATTTACCGCCCAAGTAATAATTTAACAATTTAATTTCCCGCTATTATTTTTTGTGCTATTTTAGTTTCCCGCTAACACACCTTATGACAGAAAGCCTAACCATTCTGTCGCAAAATAGAGCTTGCGACATAATTCATTTAACGTCATAAAGTATATTGCGACGTATTTTCTGTCGCAAAGTATTTTGTGACGGATTGCAATCCAATCCGTCGTAAGGTATAATTTTCAACGGATTTCGTCGCAAGTTTAGCTAAACTCATTTAGGGGTACTAGTCAAAGTACTAGTTGACCATTAAATTATCAAATCAAATAAATTTATTTTTTTCTAAAATTTTGGCATTAACAATAAAAAGGATGGATCTTGACATCCGTACGGTTGAATCATCGAGAAACATTTTTTTTAAAAATCGAAACAAAAATCAGGGACGAAACCATGTTTAGGGGTATTAGTCAAAATATTAGTTGACCAGTAAATTACCGAATCAAATAATTTATTTTTTTCTGAAATTTTGGCAATAACATTAAAAAGGATGGATCTTGGCATCCGTATGCTTTAATCGTCGAGAAATATTTTTTAAAAAATCGAAACCTTAAACCTTAACGAAACTTTGTTTAGGGGTACTAGTCAAAGTACTAGTTGACCGTTAAATTACCGAATCAAAAAAATTTATTTTTTTTTTTCTGAAAATTTGCCAATAACATTAAAAATGATGGATCTTGACATCCATATGGTTGGATCATCGAGATACATTTTTTAAAAATCGAAACACGAATCAGGGACGAAACCATGTTTAGGGATACTAGTCAAAGTATTAGTTGACCGTTAAATTACCGAATCAAAAAAATTATTTTTTTCTAAAATTTTGGCAATAACATTAAGAAGGATGGATCTTGATATCCGTATGGTTGGATCATCGAAAAATATTTTTTAAAAAATCAAAACCTTAAACCCTGACGAAACCATGTTTAGGAGTACTAGTTAAAGTACTAGTTGACCGTTCAATTAACGAATCAAAAAAATTATTTTTTCTGAAATTTTGCCAATAACATTAAAAATGATGGATCTTGACATCCATATGGTTCGATCATCGAGAAATATTTTTTTTAAAAATCGAAACATAAATTAGGGACGAAAGCATGTTTAGGGGTACTAGTCAAAGTACTAGTTGACCGTTAAATTACCGAATAAAAAAAAATTAATTTTTTCTGAAATTTTGCCAATAACATTAAAAATGATGGATCTAGATATCCATATGGTTGGATCATTGAGAAATATTTTTTAAAAATCGAAACATGAATCAGGTACGAAACCATGTTTAGGGGTACTGGTCAAAGTACTAGTTGATCGTTAAATTATCGAATCAAAAAAATTTATAATTTTCTGAAATTTTGGGAATAATATTAAGAAGGATTGATCTTGACATCCATATGGTTGGATCGTCGAAAAATATTTTTTAAAAAATCGACACCTTAGACCCTGATGAAACCCTGTTTAAGGGTACTAGTCAAAGTACTAGTTTTTTTGAAGAACAAAGGTGCTAATTCATTAATAAAAAGCCATACGGCATCTACACCGATGATCGAGTCGAACAAACTGTAAATTGCAATCGCCTGTTCTCTTAAAGAGACAGTTAAACGATATTTTGAAGATAAAGTATATACAAATACAAGTACCCACTTCGTGCATCCTCGTTGGATTACTGGTACTCACTTCAGCATGCCCTGATGGAGCTATCGTTTGAGCTATCGACCAACACTGCAATTCCATACGAACTTTCATCACTAAATCAAGACCCGCTCACAAGAAGGCAGCGAAAAACCAAGCTCTCACAAAGGAGAGAAAATCAAACTCTCACAAAGGAGAGAACCCAATCAATACAAATCCAAGAACCGAATAAAAACAACCTAAAAATACAAAAGAAATTTCAAAACTAACAAAAACGACAATCCTTAGATCTGGGGAACAAAACCACAAGAACGAGATAACTCGGGCTCCTTTCGAGACCAAAATCACTTGGAAGAACGAGAAATCCGAGCTCCGTGAAATTAAGATCTAAGAAATTGAAAACTAAATCGGAAAAGACTTTGAAGTCTTAGATCCGAAAATACAAACTAAATCCAATCTTAAGAAAACAAATCAATCTTACCTAACAAGTAAGATTTTTAGGGAAATCAAAGCTCAAAATGAACTAATAATTGAAGAAAACAAGAACAAAAAGAAGGAAATCGGGCCTCCGGTCGGTGGAGGAGCCACCGCCGGAGGGAAGTGATGACAGAGGCGGCTGAGTTTAGATGAGAGAAAAGAGAGAGAGTAGAGAGAAAAGTAATGCCTGAGCAAAAGGAACTTGAGATACCTAGTCAAAGTACTAGTTGATCATTAAATTAGTGAATCAAATAAATTTATTTTTTTTCTGAAATTTGCCATTAACATTAAAAATGATGGATCTTGGCATCCATATGGTTGGATCATCGAGAAATATTGTTTTAAAAATCGAAACACGAATCAGGGACGAAAAACCATGTTTAGGGGTACTAGTCAAAGTACTAGTTGACCGTTAAATTACCTAATAAAAAAATTATTTTTTTCTGAAATTATGGAAATAACATTAAGAAGGATGGATCTTGACATCCTTATGACTGTATCATCGAAAAATATTTTTTTAAAAATCAAAACCTTAAACCCTAACGAAACCATGTTTAGGGGTACTAGTTAAAGTACCAGTTGACCATTAAATTATCGAATTAAAAAAAAAATTCTGAAATTTTGCCAATAACATTAAACTTTTTATATTACTAATAAAATAATGTAAGATATTAATAATATAAGATATTTATTTAATTTAAATTTAAAAAAATAATAAAAAAGAGTAATATGAAAAAAGAAGGCGGTATAATCAAAAGTAAAGGCGGCACTTCCCCCCCCCCCCCCAACGAAAATTAAAGGCACTTTTCATATTCAGTTTTTTCGGAACAACTGATCCCTAAAGCCCTAATGCTCTTATTGAGAAAGTGCTCCATCCACCGAGAGACAATACACTGATCAAGTTTTGAAGGAATGTAGAGGTTAAAGCTCAATAAGGGGCCTTTGTGAACCAACATAATCATTTCAATGGCTCTTAAAAAAGCAGATAGGTGTGCGGCTTTGTCTTTACTCCAACTCAACATGAAGAAAAAGAACACATCAAGAACTAGGTTGTTTTTCATTCCCCATTTATACCTCCATTGTTTTGACAGAACACTTGTTCTTGCTGCATCATGAACTGACAAACGCTCTAAGATGCATTGTACTACGTCTTGATGCAAATTGCTGATCCGATCTCTATCATCAAGTTGCAAGATTTTAGAATCAGTTCCCTCCTTACAAACAAAAATACTATCATGTCGCCTTCTTTTTCTTCTAGCATAAAATCGCATATTTGGGACGTTACCGGCCATCACTAAATTATATATGAACCTAATAAGTAAATACATAACAACTAATAAGATTTAGAGCCTGTTTGGCTAAGGCCACTTAAAGCCAAAAGCTCCTTTAAGGAGTTTTTGGTGTGTTTGTGTAACGTGGCTTTAAGTCAGTTTTAAGTTAAAAAACTGCTTTAAGTCAGAAGTTACATTTAGGTACTTTTGACTTATGACTTATGACTTATGGAGTTTTTTTTTTTTTTTTTTTTCACAATTCTTGTAAAGCTTAAATATCATGAATTTTAAATTTTTTTAAGTCAAATATCACTTTAAGTCAAAATTATTAAATTCCCATTTAACTTTAAGTAAAATTACCCAAACACATTCATTCAACTTAAAGTAAACAACTTTACTTTCTCCTTTAAGTTAAAAACACCTCCATTAAGTCAAAAGTAACTTATTTTAAGCAATCCCAAACACCCTCTTAGCTGTTTGATTAAGACACAAAACTAATCAGAAAAGATCTAAAACAAAAACACATGCAGGTAATAACCCAAGCCAAGATATATTGAAATCCAAGAAAGTTACTTCGAAATTCACACGACACAAATTTGTCATGTGAATACCAGGTGATGAATAAAAACAAGCAAAAGATCGAAATTTATACAACAGAATGGCTGATTAAGGAAGAAAACTCCGGACCTGTAAAAGTTCCGCCGCTGGTACGTCTCTCTGTCGCCCCTGCTCAATCCTGTTTATTGCGTATTTAAAAAAAAATATTAAATAACGTAAAAAAATTGTTGATTTGTTGGAAATTGAAATGTCGATCACTCTCCTAGTAGTACTTGTCGGCAAGTTTGGTATGATCCCCGTCTAATTTGGTTTCATTTAGAAGTCAAATCAGAACCAACTGGACCGTTTCAACTCTCTTATTTGAAAATAATAAAATGTTATACAAATATTCATTTTCAGTTTACATATTTGTGAAAGAATGGATATTTAGGAAAATTGCTTGAACTTTAGAGTTAAAGTAAAAAAATGGAGATTTGTGCAAGAAAATTTATATCTATAAACTTTTATAACATAAAAATAATTATTAAGACAATAAAAACTAAAGTAGAGAGAATGAATTGTAAAAACTAAAGTTTTTTTAATCATTTTTGGGTGGCTATGATTGTGGCTATGATTGATGTCTTATGAGTTTATGGTTTTAATGATTACTAGCCTATAACCCGTGCAATGCACGGATTTCTTGTATTATATTATAAATTTTATTTAATATTATAATTATATTTTTATATAACCTTTATTTTTAATTTTTTTAATTTTAATTTGATATAACTTAATATACTCATGTTTACGAATTATACTAATGTTTCATAATTATAAACAACGCATACGATTTTTAATATATTTTATTAATAATTGAGAAATATGATGTGATATTTTCGTGTATTTATTAATGATGGTAAGATTTGTTGTAAAATAAAAAGGTAACTTGTTTTAATTATAAAGGAAATACTAATGATTGAAAGATATGATACGATTGATCTTTTTAGGTATTTATAAAAGGTAATATCTTCAACTAAAAGTAAATGTGAAAAAGGTAATTGACTAATTACCATTAATTACATTATGTTATTATTTATTTTAGGTGTTATATTTTTCTTAAAAATTATGGTGTGATATTTTCGGGTATATATATTATATTAATGATTGTAAGATTTGTTTTAAATTAAAAAAGTTAACTTGTTTTAATTCTAAAGAAAAAATATTAATGATAGAAATATATGATATGATTGATGTTTTTAGGTGTATATAAAAGTTAATATGTTCAACTATTTATTTAAGGTGTTATATTTTTCTTGAAAATTATGGTAATTTTCGAGTATATATTAATTATTGTAAGATTTGTTTTAAATTAAAAAGGTAACGTGTTTTAATTTGAAAAAAAAATATGAATGATCGAATGATATGATACGATTTATGGTTTTAGGTGTTTATAAAAGGTAATATGTTCAACTAAAAGTAAATGTGAAAAAGGCAATCGACTAATTACCATTATTTTATTATATTAATGTGAAAAAAGCAATCAACCAATTACCATTAATATATGGTGTGATATTTTTGGGTACATATTATTATATTAATGATTGTAAGATTTGTTTTAAATTAAAAAGGTAACGTGTTTTAATTCGAAAGTAAAAATATTAATGATAGAAATATATGATATATTATTATATTAATGATTGTAAGATTTGTTTTAAATTAAAAAGGTAACGTGTTTTAATTCGAATGTAAAAATGTTAATGATAGAAATATATGATACGATTGATGTTTTTAGGTGTATATAAAAGTAAATATGTTCAACTATTTATTTTAGGTGTTATATCTTTCTTGAAAATTATGGCGTGATATTTTCGAGTATATATTAATGATTGTAAGATTTGTTTTTAATTTAAAAGGTAACGTGTTTTAATTATTATGTTTTTTTCTTATAATTTTACAATGAAATAATATTGAATAAGTCTATATTTAAATTGAATTACAATCAACTAATGTTACTTGATAGAAATTTCTGAGATGTTATTGTGTTTGATTGCAGGTACCTTTCCAAATGTGAAGTCTCATTTAGTACCAATGGTCCAGCTAGAGCAACAATCACAACCATCAAAAGGGTTAAAATCCGACACGAATAAAGGACCTCTCATGCGTACACACCATGCAAAAGGAGTAAACATCACTCCTATAGTCATCACTCCCTGTAGATATGTCAAAATTTTACCCAACAACTTCATAGTTCATAGGCACACTACAAGAAAAACATTTGAGGTACCTGAAGATTCATCCAAAGGGCATTGCATAAATTTTTCACTGTATTGTCCTGTTGACTAGTTCTATAAGTTCCACATTACTTATTATTTCAACCTGTAGTCATGTTCCCGGTTCAAGATTGTTATTTCTTTTATTCACAGTTAAAAGTTGGAAATGGAGAAGATTTCTTCCCCCGTAATGGATGCTAGAATTTCAACAAGGTGTATTTGTAGTGAACAAGGTTAGTGGCTAACTTTTGATGATATTAGCTTAGTGGCTAACTTTTGCATATATTAGCAGATTTATGTCTACCTTTTGGATATTAGTCGGCTAATGGCCATGGATATTTAGGTTGGATTAGTTTTATTTTGTAATGCAACTTTGGCATGGATATTTATCGTAACTTTTGACAGAGATTATATGATATATTTTCCTTTTGCTCAATATTTTTGTGGATTTGACTATGTAGTTCATTTTTTAGTGTGTGTTGCAATATTTTTTATGTGTGATTAGTTTTTATCTATGTTGTGGAATGTATGGATGAATCTGACTATTATTTTAATAGGTTAGAAGTAATTAAAACAGGCAAAATCACTCGTCCAAAAATTGTGACAGATTATGTCGCAAGTTTAGGCAATTTAGGACGGATTCTGTCGCAAGTCTGGACAATTTAGGACAGATTCTGTCGCAATTCTTGGCATATTTACAATTCTGGTATATTTATGACGAATAATCAGTCGCACTTTGGTGTTTTTTAGGATGGATTCTGTCACAATTCTGGGGTATATTTACGACGAATTCTGTCGCAAATCTGGACATATTTACGACAGATAATCCGTCGTACTTTGCTGTTTTTTCATTTTTTTTAATTGTTTTTGTTTAGGATGGGTTCCACTAATAACTTGCGACAGAATAAGAAATTGCGACGGAATAAGAACTTACGACTTCAGCATTTGTGACAGATTGTTTCTGTCGCAAGATGAGGCAATTGCGACAGATTCTTTGTATTTATTCTGTCGCATTTACCCTGTCCCCTTGTAGTGAACCAAGCTTCTTCCTCATCTTCTTCATCCATCCCTTTTTCATTATCACCTTTCCTTCCCTCTTCCAGATCTACCCAATCTTCTCTTTTTTCTTGTTAATAAGTTCAGTAATCTTCATCTCTGGCTGAGATTTTGATTATTTTCGTCCATCTTGTTGGGTGGTTTTATGTCTCTCCTATGTGAGAGTTTTGGTTTTCGCTTCTTAATTGTGAGCGTTGTTTTGTTGGAAATGATTTTGTTGATATTTTGGAGAATTCGGAAAACCCACATTGAAACTGGATTGGTGGTGATTATTGCAAGAGCTCACCTTTCACAATTAAAGATTGTTCATTCGTTATCGATTTTCACTTTCGGCATGTTTATAGCTGGTATCCGGCATTTAGATAGCTGGGGTGAAGAATCCATTTTCGGCATGTCTATAGCTGGTATCCGGCATGTAGATAGCTGGGGTGTCACTCCTACATTTGGGGTTGTTGAACACTGGGTTAACATTTATGTGATATGGTCATTTGTGATACTGCTGCTTTCCGGGATGTTGGTGCAATTTGGATTGCTCGGGATGTCTTCGACTTCGTTTTTAATTTCAAGAAGTTTTAACTTCTATGTGTTAAACAATCAGAAAACAAATCAGCTAATTCTGTTTAGTTTGTTATTTGTTTCTCAATCTGGTTGTAATTGCAGTTGGAAATTTGTTCTGACTGTATTATGTTATTTTTAATGAAATTATGCATTTCGTCAAAAAAAAAAAAAAAACTTTAATCCAAGTGCATGTACTACTTTATTAGTACAGGTTTTATAATTATTTATTTATATGTACACTGATTTTGGAAGGATGAACAATGTTGGAGTAGTTGATTTGTTGTCCCACTGTACGTCTGTATGTCAGGCTGTGAAATTTGATGGTCGAAGTATAGTTTACATATTTCTTGGTTTTTATACAAGGTTTATTACTTATAAATTTATTAAGGTATGATTGGCGTGTCCCAAGTCAAATTCTTAGAGTCTACAGTTTGACATGTACATACAGGCAGTGCAGCGATAGGCTAGTATGTAAGTTTTATATTCGATTAACTGCTAATTAATTTAAGAAGCAATGTATAATAATAATAACAATAAATTATATTTTGTAATTAGATCGAGGGACGGAAGTTTAGAGAATCATTTGTGGATTTCATTAGTATTTATAGTTGCTATATTTGAGGTACGGATTTTCTCTCCCTTTTTATTCAGCGCTACTCATCTTAGGATTTATTATATTAAATCTGTTTTGTCCTCAAATATATTCACTTGGTTTTGACTGTTCGGATTTTATAAAATATTTTGACTCATTGACTTTGAAAAATGATTTTTATATCTGTTTGAAAATATTTGAATATCTATTTCTGCGACTCTTTAGAATTTTGCAAATTATCTATTTGTTGGAAATGTTCAAATATTTGTTTATTGTGATTTCAAAGATTTTGCGAAATATTTTAATTGGACCCTTAGTGATATAGGGTATACCGAGTTAACCAGCTGTAGGGGTACTACAGCCATGTCATTGCGGCACCAGTGACATGACACTTCCGTGGCAGTGTGATTGGTCACGGCTTATCCTTCTGATAGCTCAGGTGGCGAGCTTTTGCGCATTTTGATATTTGTTTCAGGATACGTGGGTGCACCCAGATTTGATTTGATTTGTGATTTAATTTGGTGGTGACGTTGTATATGCCGTACACGTTATCCGGTTTGTTGCATACATTACGGTACCCTATGATGTATGTATTTGTATCTGTATCTGTTCTGATCTCGGTATGAAATATCCTAACCCCTCGTTGCTTCAGCCATTCATATTTTAAAGTAAATGTTTTATTATAACTGTCAGATATACTTATCTGTTTTCTGTTTATAAATTGTGTTCCAAATCCGTGCTGGGCGTTTGGCTCATGCCGTATTCTTTTTCTGGTAGGTGCTTAGGGGGATCTAGGATTGTGTGATGGAGTGCTACCCATTGTTTCGTTGCTTAGGATTTATGGACTTCTAGAATTATTAAGATTGGATTATTTATTTACAGATTTTGGTTTTTCGTATTTAATGGATTGAACTGTAATTTGAAGGTTAATTTTATTCGGAGATTGTTAGACTATTTAATCGTTATTTAGAGATTATTTTTAGTACTCTTTTTGCAGGTTTATGGATTATAAGTAATATTCCCTTCTATTTAGGGAAGGGGGTGTTACAAAGATGGTATCAGAGCTTAGGTTCTTTCTTGTAGAAAACCTATTTAGGTTGACCTGTGAGTTTGGGTAGACGTTGGGATGGGTATTCAGTTTTAAATTTATATCATCTTGCTTTACTCTTTCGATATCTATTTTTAATTGCTTCTGCTTATCTATTCTTGTGATCTTCATTCGTTTGTTAATCTTATATTGTAGATGCCTCCTAAGAAAAATCAAAATCAAACTAACTTGAATGTTAGCCCGGCTCAGCTAACTAATATGATAGGTCAAGCAGTGACGAACGGTATACAGCAAGCTATGGCAAATCAGAATAATCAGAATGACCAAGGGAATCAGAATGTGCAGAATAATCAGAATGGTCAAGGAAATCAGGATGGTCAGGGTAATCAGTTGGAGCCATTTGCGTGGTTGGAGAGGTTTTCTAAACAGAAACCAGATTCTGTTCATTCAGCACCGACTCCTATTGATGCTGAAAATTGGATTGTTCATCTTGAGAAGATTTTTGATGCCTTGGGTTGTGATGAGCTTCAGAAGGTCAGGTTAGCTGTGTACAAGTTGGATGGGGATGCTCAGAGGTGGTGGAGAGGAGTGAAAGCTACTAGAGGAGAGGAATTTACAGAGACATTAGTATGGCAGGGATTCAAGGAGGTGTTCTATGAGCAGTACTTTTCTAATGCAGACAGAGAGGGTTATTTGAGGGAGTTTCATTCTATCGCACAGAATTTTGATGAAAGCATTACTGACTATATGGCGAGGTTTATCAGGTTGGCTGGATTTGCTGGGACAGTTGCAGGGACTGCTGCACAGCAGGCTGAGAAATTTAAATGGGGGTTGAGGCCTAATCTGTGGGGTGGTATCATTTCACTGAGGTTCCCTAATGTGACTAAGGTGGCAGATGCAGCTAAGGATATTGAGAAGGAGCGCACTGAGTAAAGGGCTTACAGGTTTCAGAATGATCGCAAGCGGAATAGAGATGATCAGAGTTTTGTACAGGGTAAGCAGTGGAATGGAGGTCAGGGTAGTCAGCAGGGACAGTGGCGTGGAAGATATCAGAATGTGAGGACTCAGTCAGCTTATGGTCAGAATCAGTATGGTGGTCAGAAATAGAATCAGAATCAGCGATTTCAGCAACAGCAGCCTAGGCAGTGGCAGGGTCATCAACAGGGGCAGAGTCGTTATTCAGTTTATGGGGGCAACCCCAATATGATTCCGGTGGCTCCTTGTGCTACTTGTGGTGGACATCATCCAGGGAGAGCTTGTTATAAACAGACCGGGGCTTGTTTCTTGTGTGGTAGCATGTCACATAGGGCAAAGGATTGTACAGTGTCACGTAACACTAGTAGAGGAGCAGGTGGTAGTGGTAGTGGCAGTCAGCAGAATACTTCAGGCAGAGTATTTGCATTGACTGCTAATCAGGCAGCAGCTAATTCAGGTACCGTTTCAGGAACACTTCTTGTTGGTAGACGTGATGCTTATGTGTTATTTGATAATGGTTCGACTCATTCTACTGTGTATTTATCGTTTGTTCGTCATCTTGGTGTTGTACCATCATTACTATATCCTCGTATGTCTATTGCTACCCCGATGGGGAATTCTGTTATTATTTCTGATGTGTACCGAGAGTGTCCGATAGCTGTTGGGGAGAGAAATTGTAAGGTTAACTTGCTTCCGATGGAGATGCATGACTTTGACGTTATTCTGGGTATGGATTGGTTGAGTGAGCATCGAGCTACAATTGATTGTCAGGGGGAAGGGGGTGCTCTTTGGAGATGCAGATAAATCAGAATTTGTATACCAGGGTTCTCAACCGAAAGGAGAGGTTAAAATGATTTCAGCTCTAAAGGCGAGTAAACTTTTGTCTAAGGGTTGTGAAGGCTATCTTGCTTTCGTGAAGGATACGTCTAAGGATGAGCCTCGCATTGAGGATTATCCAGTTGTTAATGAGTTTGCAGATGTGTTTCCCGATGAACTACCAGGTTTGCCACCACAGAGAGAAGTGGAGTTTACTATTGAACTTGTTCCAGGTGCAGAGCCAATTTCTAAGACGCCGTACAGAATGGCACCACTAGAGTTGCAGGAATTGAAAGTGCAGTTGCAAGAGATGTTGGATAGAGGATTTATCAGGCCAAGTGTGTCTCCATGGGGTGCTCCGGTATTGTTTGTGAAGAAGAAGGATGGTTCTATGAGATTGTGCATCGACTACAGGGAGTTGAATAAGGTGACTATCAGAAATAGATATCCTTTGCCACGCATTGATGACTTATTTGATCAGCTGCAAGGGGCAATATTCTTTTCAAAGATAGATTTGAGATCGGGTTACCACCAGTTGCGAGTAAGGGAGGAAGATATTCCGAAGACTGCATTTCGTACTCGTTATGGTCATTATGAGTTTCTTGTGATGTCCTTTGGGTTGACGAATGAACCAGCGGTGTTTATGGATTTGATGAATCGGGTCTTTCATGATTACTTGGATAAGTTTGTTGTGGTCTTCATTGATGATATCTTGATTTACTCGAGGAGCAGGGAGGAGCATGAGGAACATTTATGTATTGTGCTTGAGATCTTGAGGGAGAAGAAGTTATTTGCAAAATTTTCAAAATGTGAGTTCTGGTTGGAGCATGTGGCATTTTTGGGGCATATTGTGTCTTCTAGAGGGATTGAGTTGGATCCTGCGAAAGTCGAGGCTATCACTAACTGGCCGAGACCTAGCAATGTTACAGAGGTGAGGAGTTTCTTGGGCTTGGCAGGTTACTACAGGCGCTTTGTGGAAGGTTTCTCATCCATAGCCTTGCCAATGACTCAACTGATGAGAAAGGGTGTTAAGTTCGATTGGAATGATGATCATGAGCAGAGTTTCCAAGAGTTGAAGAAGAGGTTGGTGTCAGCTCCTATACTTGTGTTACCATCAGGGAGTGGAGGATTTCAGGTTTATAGTGATGCTTCTAAGAGAGGATTGGGGTGTGTTCTTATGCAGCATGGGAAGGTGATTTCTTACGCTTCTAGGCAGCTTAAACCTTATGAGGTAAATTATCCTACTCATGACTTGGAGTTAGCAGCAGTGGTATTTGCTTTGAACTTCTTAAGGATTATGATGCTAATATTCAGTACCATCCAGGGAAGGCGAATGTTGTGGTAGACGCTCTTAGTAGGAAGAACTTGGGGAGTGTTGCATCTCTCATTACTCAGCCGCATCTTATTTCAGACATGGAGCGCTTTGGTATTGAGCTGTATGTTAAAGGATCAGATGGTAGCATTGCGAGTTTGAGAGTGGAACCAAATCTGGTTTCAAGGGTTAAGGAACCTCAGAAGAATGATACAGGATTGGTAGGTATTAGATCAGAGGTGGTAGAAGGTAAGCAAAAATATTTCCGTGTTGATGATGAGGGTGTGATATGGTTGGGTAGTAAATTGTGTGTGCCCGCGGATGTGGCGATTCGTGAAGAGATTTTGACTGAGGCTCATGGCTCTTCATTCTCTATTCATCCAGGTTTCACCAAAATGTATAGAGATTTGAAGAAGCACTTTTGGTGGAGTGGAATGAAGGGAGACATAGCAGAGTTTGTGGGAAAATGTCTTATATGTCAACAGGTGAAGATAGATCATCAGAGGCCTAGTGGATTGTTGCAGCAGTTGGATATTCCAGTTTGGAAGTGGGAGAACATTACTATGGATTTTGTGACTCATTTGCCGAAGACCTTTAGGAAGAATGATGTTATATGGGTGGTGGTTGATAGACTTACTAAGTCTGCTCATTTCTTGCCTATTAGAGAGACTACTCATGTTCATGAGTTGGCAGAGATTTTTCAGCGGGATATTGTTAGACTTCATGGTGTGCCTGTGTCGATAGTTTCTGACAGGGATACGAGGTTTACATCATGTTTTTGGAAGGGATTTCAACAAGCTTGGGGTACGAGGCTTAACTTTAGTACTGCTTATCATCCGCAGACCGATGGAAAGTCAGAGAGGATGATTCAGACATTGGAGGATATGTTGAGGGCTTGTGCTTTAGAGTGGACAGGTGATTGGGATAAGTATTTGTATCTTGTTGAGTTTGCGTACAATAATAGCTGGCACGCGAGTATTGGTATGCCACCATTTGAGGCTTTGTATGGTAGGAGGTGTAGGGCACCATCTTGTTGGGATGAGGTTGGTGAAAGAGTTATTGAAGGACCTGAACTAGTTAGAGTTACTAATGAGAAGGTGGAGAAGGCTAAGGCAAGCTTGAAGGAGGCTCGGTCGCGTCAAAAGAGTTATGCAGATCAACATAGGAAGTTTGGTGGATTTGAACCTAGTGATCATGTGTTCTTGAAGGTGTCTCCTTGTAAGGGTGTTAAGCGTTTTGGTATGAAAGGGAAGCTTAGTCCGAGATATGTTGGCCCGTTTAACATTATAGAGAAAGTGGGAGAAGTGTCCTATAGAGTTGCGTTGCCACCACAATTATCGCATGTGCATAATGTGTTTCATGTGTCGGTCTTGAGGGGTTATAAGTATCATCCGTTACACATAGTTCAGTATCCGTTACATAAGATTAGAGAGGATCTTTCTTGCGAGGAGGAAGCTGAAGCTATCTTAGCCCGTGAGGAACGAGTTTTGAGGAAGAATACTATACCGTTTTTGAAGGTCTTGTGGAAAAACCATTCTGAAAGAGAGGCTACTTGGGAATTAGAGGAATCTATTCGCGAGAGATATCCGCATCTATTCGACTCAGGTACGGGTTTTACTTTCGTTAGATTCCGGGGACGGAATCCTTTTTAAGGGGGTATATATGTAATATACATGAATTTTAGATATATAATAAGAATAATAATAATAATAATAATAATAATAATAATAATAATAATAATTTACCGTAGGGAGGCTGTTTCCGTGAAGACCCCCGACTTAGTGCACAACAAGACAAAGGGATTTATGTACTAGGGAGATACAGATGAGGAAAATAACCTGAGCCCATGGCATGGACCTCATGGGACTAACCTGAGTTCCTGGAAATACCTCTCCTGATTTGCGATGTCCTCAAGCCATGCTCCCTGCATCTGCAAGAACCAGAAAACAGAAGACAAAAAAAACAGAAAGAAAACGGAAAGTCAAAAACATCTATGTTAACGCTAACCGAGAAATCCCAACTCTGAGGCTCTCCACTACTGAACCACTCCCTAAAAGAGAATCCACTACTCTAATCCGGTGCCTCCAAGAACTCCTATCTGCGATCAAGGACTCATTCAAGTCTAAGGCCTTCAAATCCAACCTGAGCTGCTCTTCCCAAGTCCTCCTCGGTCTGCCTCTCCTTCTCACCCCCAACGACCTCAAGACTCTCGACCCTCCTCACCGGGGCTTCCGGCAACCTCCTACGAACGTGGCCGAACCATCTCAACCTCCCTTCCCTAACTTTTGCCGAAAGAGGCGCCACCTCCAACTCGCTCCTGAAAACCCATTAGGGATTCTATCTAACATCGTGCGACCACAAGACCATCGCAGCATCCTCATTTCAGCTGCTTCCAACTTGCTCTCGAGGGCCTTCTTCGCCGCCCAACACTCCGAGCCATATAACATCGCAGGGCGGATAGCCGCTCTATAGAACTTCCCTTTCAACTTTAGCGGGACTTTCTTATCACACATCACCCCTGACGCTGCCCTCCACCTTAGCCACCCCGCCTTGATCCGATGGGTGACATCCTCTTCAATCTCGCCTTCCTTTTGGATGATCGAACCCAAATACTTAAACTTCTATGTACGTGGGACAATATGATCTACAATCTTAACATCCACCCCTTCCTCGTTGGCCTCGCCACTGAAGTTACACCAAAGATATTCAGTTTTAGACCTGCTCACACGCAAGCCTCGGGGTTCCAAAGTGGATCTCCAAAGCTCCAACTTCTCGTTCACCTCCCTCCTCGATTCCGCCACTAGCACAATGTCATCGGCGAAGAGCATGCACCACGGGACGGTCTCTTGGATCCCTCGCGTCATGACATCTAGGATAATGGCGAAAAGAAGGGGACTAAGGGCCGACCCTTGGTGAAGCCCAATCTCCACCGGGAAGTAACGAGCGTCACCGACTGGGGTCCGAACGCAGGACCTTGCTTGAGAGTACATGTCTTGAATCGCCCTTACGTATTCCGGCGACACTCTCTTCTCCTCAAGGCTCTTCCAAATAGCTTCACGAGGGATGCTATCATACGCCTTCTCAAGATCAATGAAAACCATATGGAGGTCTTTGCGACGCTCTCTGAACTTCTCCATGAGGCGTCTGACTAGATGAATGGCCTCGGTCGTCGATCTCCCAGGCATAAAACCAAATTGGTTCTCTGGGATTTCAACCTCTCTTCTAATCCGAAATTCCACCACTCTCTCCCAAAGTTTCATAGTATGACTGAGTAATTTAATTCCCCTATAGTTACTACAGTTCTGGGCGTCTCCTTTGTTCTTGAAAAAAGGGACGACAATACTGCTCCTCCATTCGTCTGGCATCTTATCACCCGAGAGGAGAGCATTGAACAGATCTGCTAGCCATACGACACCAACCTCACCGAGACAAAGCCACACCTCGATAGGGATCTGATCCGGTCCAGCCGCCTTCCCTTTGGCCATCTTCTGCAGGGCACCCTTGACTTCCTCTTTGCTGATACGTTCACATGAACTGAGAGCACGAACAGACGAGAAAGGGACCTCTTGAGCCACAGTGGCACCACTCCTCTCAGCCTCGTTGAAAAGATTATGAAAATACGAACTCCACCTATCCTTGATGGCCTCTTCATTAATTAACACTTGTCCTGACTCATCCTTAATAAACTTAATAGGACCCAGGTCGCGCCGCCCTCTCTCCCTAGCTTTAGCTAGTTTAAAAATGTCGTTCGCTCCTTCCTTTGAGTCTAGGCGCTTGTACAACCCCTCGAAGGCTTCACTCTTGGCCTTAGCGACTGACTTTTTTGCCTCTCGTCTCGCCACCTTGTATGCTTCCATCTTCAGAGACCTCTCCGACCCTGGGCTACTCGACAAAAGCTCTTTGAAGAGCACAAGTTTAGCCTTTACTTTCTTTTGAACCTCCTCGTTCCACCACCACGACTCCTTATGCCCACTGAACTTTCCTGAAGAGACCCCCACCACCTTCTCGCCCACCACCGAATAGCCTTCGATAATGTGGACCACCTGTAGTTAGCATCTCCATTACGAGCAAAACAACCTTCTCTTAGCAGAGACTCGTTAAAGACAGCGGCCTTCTCACCCTTCAAGTCTTTCCAAAGGATTCTTGGTCTTGACTCTCTCGTTCTGCGAGCAACTCTGACCCCCATGGTTAGATCCATGGCCAGTAGACGGTGCTGAGATGCACACGCCTCACTCCGTATCACCTTGCAGTCTACACACGCCCTAGCGTCCCGCCTGCGCGTAAGAAGGTAATCTATTTGGGTGTTGAGACCCCCACTACTAAAGGTAATGAGATGCTCCGCCCTCTTCTGAAAAACAGAATTCATAATTACCAACTCATGGGCATTAGCAAATTCCAACAAAGATGACCCACCGCCGTTCCTGGTCCCAAAGCCGAAACCCCCATGAGCGCTGGGGTAGCCATCCAACCTCTCACCAATGTGACCATTAAAATCGCCACCCACCACTATAAGTTGATCGTCGGGAATACTACCGACCAACTCATCTAAACAGAACCAAAAAGCCTCCTTCTCCGAGTCGCCCAAACCGGCTTGAGGGGCATACGCGCACACCACGTTCAACACCTTCTCCCCGACCACCACTCTGACGGACATGATCCTGTCGTTACACCTCTTCACGTCCACGACGTCGTCTTTAAGATCCTTTGACAGAAGAATACCCACTCCGTTCCTCGAATTGGAAAGACCTGAGTACCACAATTTGTACCCGTTCACTTCTTTAGACTTCTCCCCCTTCCACCTGGTCTCTTGGATACAAGCCACGTCTATTCTATGCTTCCTCAACACATCCACTAGCTCCAAAAATTTTCCCGATAGAGTACCTAAGTTCAGACTGCCAACACGAAGAAAACGCGACATCAACAATACCAAAAAAGAATAAAGTAAAAATTTTAATACATAAAAATAATAAGAATAAAAATAAAAGTAATACTAATACGTTAAATTATCACTAGTACAGAAATGTCTTTTAGCAACGCACTTTTAGCGTCGGTTAAATAGAGAACCGTGGCCTATACATACAATAGGCGTCGGTTGCAACCATAACCGACGCCTGAAGTCAATTGTAATGGACATTTTGCGTCGGTCAGAAAACAACCGACGCCTAAAACTCGACTTTTAGCGTCGGTTTAGTACTTAACCGACGCCCAAAACCAACCATTAGCGTCGCAAAACAACCGACGCTTAAAAATTGGGCCTTTAGCGTCGGTCTTATGTCAACCGACGCCTAAAAAACAGACCCTTTAGTGTCAGTTATAAACAACCGACACCTAAAAATCAGTCTTTAGCGTCGTTCTTTACTAAACCGACGCCTAAACCTACCATTTATAGCATCGGGCCTAGGAATGCCGACGCTTAAACCTATTTTTTATGCGTCAGGTCTATAAATGCCGACGCTTAGAGAAAAAAGTAAAAATATGCCTTACAAAACGCTCTGGTCATATTATGAAACACTTAACATCTATATATGGGTCATCTGAGTTATTATATATGCGTACACTCCAGCCCACAACTCCGTCAATTTCACTGTCAACTTCACTTGCATTCTGATAATGATACACGGCTCGATTAGGTTTCAATTTGATAGTGTTGGGTTTGATTTCTCCCAATCTCTCAATCTAATTTGTTGCTGGGTTCGATTTTTGTCATACTCAATCGGGCTTTGCTTCTTGGTTTGTAGGGAGGACGATTGTGACACTTGAAGAGTTACAACTCCATTTGTCATCTCGAATAATTCAGTCCCTCGTGTTGGTACTCTCTCTCTCTCTCTCTTTCTATCTATTCATTATAAGGTTTTCGTTCCCATTATGTATATGTTATGATAGCACAATCAGTTACGTCTTTAATTTCAATCCTTTTTAAAATATCAAAATTTGATTTTTGGTCTTGCTTTTATAATATCTAACACTCACTGTGGACTGGACAACAATCTGCTTGTTATGCTGCAGATACATGTGTGAATATATATGCTTTTGCGAAACTTTTTGTGTGTCTAGGTAGTTTGTGTTGTTATGTTATGATCTTGAACTGAGAATTATATATATCTCGATTTGTATGTTAATTAATGCTCATAATTTGTCGCCTTACTTTACGAAACAAATGTCACCAATAATTTATAATTACATGCTTGTACATTTTACTGTTGTCATGTATTATGTCCAGCAATTGATGTTGTAACAGTTTTGTATTTTTTGTATAGATAAATGCCACTCCGCTGTGATTAATGTTATGTTATATTTAATTTTTACAATCACGGGATGCCACCAGAACAAATGTTAAATGCTCAGTATTCTTGTCGACTTTTTCGCTTTGTAATCCTTTTTTTGGTTCTTTTACAACGCACATATGGTGGCTTATTAATAAAGCATTAAAACTGACCGACACTTTTTTTTTCTGGGATTCTTGAGGAAAACCACCCATTTGCGTATTTGATCGTATAGATTGCATTAACGCACGTTTGTGATTTTGTCCTTAAAACTTGTTTTCATTAATCACATCATTCTTTCTGTCGATTAACATGTCCAGAAGACAGGGCTCCTAAAGTAGGTACACTCTGGTTACTTGATATCATTCATAGATGAGCTACTCATTATGTGTTTTACCATGTTTAACTCATTGAGATAATCGTAGCTCATACTAATACGAATCGTCGTGGTCCGTCTAGAGTTACAAATGTGTCAAAGGCAGTTAAAATCTTGAGAATCAAACTGCAGAGTGCCTCCAAAAAATAATATGCATTGAAATTCACCTTGAGCATGGATACTAGATTCTTCAGAATAACAATTTAACCTCCAAAAGGCACGCTCGTCACTGTCTACTAGAAGTGTCCCTGTCCTCTTGATTAAAAATTGGATATCTATGTTTGCTTGATTGTTGCTGTGCATCTTTACAACAATGTCAATCTAGTGATGTTAACATGTTTATATTTTATCTAAATAGGGCACAACACGGCCAACCCATTACCATGTTTTGTTGGATGAAGTTGGTTTCTGTCCAGATGATCTACAAGAATTTGTTCATTCTCTGTCCTATGTGTGAGTGTTTCTTATTCATCAATTTACTTTGAGTTTTTTTGTAGAACAATAGCTATTACTGAACCAAAAGTATTATACTTTAAACAAGACAAATAACGGTGTCCTAATATGCAAAATCTAACTTCATACAAGAATTGAAAGATTAATAGGGAACTAACAGTGACCTGATCAATATATTAGAAGTCCGGTACAGAATTCGGGAATCTGAATAACTGATACTGTGCATTACTGCATTAATCCTACTTCAAACTTTGCAGAGAACTTGATATTTTGTTCAGAAGGTATTGCCTTGAACAATATTGAGACTGAAGACTGGGAGTTGCCATTAGTTGACTTCAAAACAGTTGTTAATGCTACTGATAACTTCTCCTAGGATAACAGGCTTGGAGAGGGTGGCTTTGGACCTGTGTATAAGGTGATTTTACTTATATTCAGCATGTGTTTTTTACCTAAATAGATCCTCCAAAATTAAGTTGCCTTGCTAAAAGGTAGACAAAAAAATTATGTACCGGGTCCGGAATCCGGAATCATCACAATAATAACATTCAGTGATTGCCTTCAGGGAATTTTTAGGGACGGAGAAGAAATAGCGGTGATTGCCTTCGAAGTATTCTTATCAAGGATTCAATAAGTTCATAAATGAAGTTTCATTTATTGCGAAACTTCAGCACAGAAATCTTGTGGCCCTAGTTGGTTGCTGCACGGAGAAAGAAGAAAGGATTTTGATCTACGAATATATGGCTAATAAGAGTTTATATTCATATGTTTTTTGTACGTTCTCATCTGAAAATTGTGTTTATTATATTAGAGATATATTGATGCTACTAATGATAAGTTTGATTTACATGATGAGTAGATGAAGAAAGAAGACGCATAATGGATTGGCCGAAACGATACAACATAATAAATGGCATTGCTAGGGGGCTTCTATATCTTCATGAAGATTCAATGTTAAGAATTATTCACAGAGATTTGAAAGCCAGTAATATTTTACTTGATCATGAGATGAATCCAAAAATTTCAGACTTTGGCATGGCAAAATGTTTTAAAGGAAGTCAAACTGAAGCAAATACATCAAGAATTGTTGGGACATAGTAAGAAGTTTTACTGCTATGCAACTCGTTGTTTTCTTTTGTTCACGACTGACAATAATATCTCTATATTTGATCTACTGCAGTGGTTACATGTCCCCTGAGTATGCAATTGACGGGAAGTTCTCTGTTAAATTAGATGTATATAGCTTTGGTGTTTTACTCATAGAAATAGTGAGTGGACAGAGAAACAGATTGTTCATTCAACCTGATCACAACTTAAACCTACTTGGACATGTAAGTAAGCATACATGAAAATATTATAATTTTTTTATGCTACATTTTTATCTTTAAAGCAAATTGTAACGATAATAAAAAAGAAATTCAAGTTTTCTGACAAATCATGAATTATCTATAACCATTAGGCTTGGAAGAGTTACAATGAAGGAATGCTTCTAAGACTAATTGATGAGGTGATTTTGGAGTCTAATAACCTGGCCCAAGTGTTTCGAGTAATCCATATTGGACTATTGTGCGTTCAAGAAGATCCAGGAGACAGACCACTTATGTCCCAAGTGGTTTTAATGTTGAGCAGTAAGATGAAACTGGCTCATCCTAAAAAACCTGGTTTCTTTATGGAGAGAAGATTGCATGACACAGATCACTTATTGAGCAGCCCCAATTTATCATCAGGTGGCCAGTTAACTATCACCTCTATTGTACCTCGACAATAGTGTGATTCTTTTGGGTACCTATGTAACTGTTTATATGACTATGTGGATGAGGACAGAGCACTAGAAAAAAAAAACTGTTTCCGTGAGGCATTTGCTGAGCTTAATGTGAAGATGCTCAAGAATGGAAGACTAGCGATCTTCTCTACTTTGATTTCTTTGTACAAGCAGTTGTGACAGGAAAAAGGGTATTGGGAAACTTCGCTGACTGCCTTGCAGTCCCAGACTCCCGGTGAAGAAGAATGCTTAAGCTTGTCCTGGCCACTAATTTTTTCTCGCAAAGTGAAACCCCTTGTACATCGATTGTTTGGCAACTGGCTTTAAGTATGAGCACTTGAGAAGCGCATGTTAGTGTGATGTAAATCAGTACCCCTGGTGAACTGAATTGTACCTTTAAATCATGCTATAACTATGTCATGTGCATCTGAAGTGAATTGTAGTATTGTTATGCTATAACTATGTTATGTGCATGATCTAACATAACTTTTGCCTTCTGGTTTCGTTAACATACAAATTTGTTTCTCAAACAACTTTCATTTGGCCATCCAGAGATTTGAATATTTGATATACCCTCTCATTGAGTACTACAATATACTAGTAGATAATCGCACGGGCCGAGTTTATTTTTTGAATTATTTTATAATGTTGAGTTAATTTAATGAAGTGCACTTGTAAATTTATTGTGTACGGTACCTCGTGTTAATTAAAATAATTGCAAAAAGAGAATTATAGTTATAATCAATCTTTTATTTTTTTAATTAAAAAAACAACATGAAATTGTAAAAGAAATAGAAGTTTGGGGTGAAACAAAAATTTAAATGTTTTTTACCAATAAAGCCGATTTTTAATCGATTAATCCAGTTTTTGACCGATTAATCCCAATTTTGGCCGACTTTTTGAGCGATTTTTCTAAAAACAATTTTTTAGCTGATTTTTATAAAATCAGTACGGTGACCTACCGAACAGCGATTAATCCCGATTAATCGCCGACTTTTAGAACAGAGGTTGATACATGAGCTAAATTTAAATTTTACAATTTAATATTTAAATTTTACAAAAAAATTGCTTTTTTTAGAAAAAAAAGTTAGAAATCTTACCTTAATTTTTAAGGTATACTTGTCAATGTGCAAATTTTTTAAGTGACTTTGAATAATGACCAGTGTTATAGAAAGCGAAATTCCAAACTAATTAGTGAAGACACGGAACATGGATTAATCGGATAATCGAACATTAATTAAAATGATTAATCGGACCATTAATCGGAATCAATTTAATACTATTTTTTTATATATAATTAATTTAAATATATACTATATAAATATTAAATAAATATTTCATGAAATTTATAAATATTTAAAGCAAAAAAGGACACAATTATAAGTTAAAAGTTTGAATTCACTCATTTACATTGATCGTATTGATACTAACTTCTGCTCTTGTTGATATTGATATTAATATTTATTTTTATAATTTTAATTTTTTATGAGATTTATAAGAATAAAATAATATTTGTAAAATAATATTTTAATATTTTCTTTATTAAAATAAATGAAATGGAATAATTCCAACTTGATATTTTGAATAATTATTTATGACAAAACTCTATTCGAATCACACTTCATTATTTGCATTATACTATACTCCCTCCGTCCCTAATTAGTTGTCCAGTTTCTATTTTTGTTGGTCAAATTGACTCAAATTTGACTGAAATTTATATATATATTAAATAATGAAAAATATTTAAAAAAATTATACCATTGTAAACTACTTCTAATCTATTTTAATATGTGATTTTTAGTTTTTTTAAAATAATAAAAGGATTAATTTTAATCTTCGGTCAAAAGTTAGTCAATTTGACCACTGAAAAGTCAAACTGGACAACTAATTAGGGACAGAGGGGGTATATGACAAAGAACTTTAATCTATTTTTTTATTTTGAAATATTAAAATATTACATTAAATCAATTTCAATATTAATTAATTTTTTATAATATAAAATCAATTTATTGAATAAGTATGAAACTATCCTTAAGTTTTAATTTAGCCCCTTTGATGCTGCTATACAGAGACAACCGACCTCTTCACTTGGCGCTCCTCAGTCCTCTCTCACAAATACCCTTTCAATTACCAGAGGTTTCTTCTCCGCGGGTCTCTTCTCTGAACTGGGTTCAATTGCTGGGTTCAATTGCTCGATTTTCTGGTCTATTTAAATCAGGGTATGTACTTAAGGGTTCTCTGTATCACCATAAAGAGGGTTTTCTTGTATTGTATATATCCCTTCTACATTTATATATGTATGTCAATTTGTTTTTTGGTAAATGTATATATACATGTATGTTTGTTTAGTTTATATGTGGTTTGCTTATAGTATTGATATTTGTTTTTGGATATGTTTGATAATTAACTTCGAGACTTGAAGTATTTAAGATTTTGGGCGTAATGATACTCTACTTAGGGTTTATGCAGAAAGAGGGGGAGATACAACTGGCTTACTGCCAATAGGCTACGCGTTCTGAATTAGATTCTTACCTATTTCTATTTGTTGCATAGTTAATTCAATATGCTAAGTTAATCAACTTGACAGAATAATGTTCCACCGAACACTAGACTAATTGTTTCCGGTAGTAAACTTACTCATCAGTCACAGGAATAAAATGGATTAATTCCTACTTAATATACTTGTGGAAATTTATTTAACACATGTTGCCTTTTTTCCATATATTCTATAGAATTATAACATGGATCGTCATACATGGATGTACAAAATACCACGTATAGCAAAGGAATATATTGATGGAGTTGAAAAATTCATTGCTTTTGCGGAGGAATTTCTAAAGAAGAAAGGAAGGGAACTGGGAAAGGAAGACATGATCACATGTCCATGCCGTGATTGTTATAATCTAAAAAAGTATCCTAGTTCTATGACAATACGTGATCATCTATTTCGTCGTGGTTTCATGGATAATTATACAAAGTGGATTTGGCATGGCGAAGGAATACATTCTGAAAAAACAAGGAAAGCTGATGGGGATTTTGGAAGTAATGAAGATAGTATGCCTACCAATGAAGAAGATGATGTAGAAAATGATAGGGTCGATGAAATGATCCAAGATGTTGAAGATCTTCTAATGCACCAACCAAAAATTCTTGAGAACTTGGTTGATGATTCCAAGAAACTTCTCTATCCAGGATGCAACGTTCAGTTTACTAAATTATCGACAACCTTGAAGTTGTGTAAGCTCAAAGTACAGAACGGGTGGAGTGACAAGAGTTTCACGGAGATGTTAAAACTTCTAGGAGACATGCTTCCTCCGAATAACGAGCTTCCCACTTCCACCTATGAGGCAAAGAAGATACTCTGTCCCATGGGTATGAATGTAAAGAAGATACATGCATGTCCAAATGATTGTGTGTTGTTTCGCAATGAGTATGAACATCTACATACATGTCCAAAGTGCGGAGCCTTTACGTACAAGAAGGAGGATAATAATTCTTCAACTGATAATAAGAAAAGGCCTCCTGTCAAGGTGTTACGGTATTTGCCCATAGTGGAACGATTCAAACGCCTATTTGCAAATGTCAATGATGCAAAGCTTATGAGGTGGCATGTGGAAGAGAGAAAATCAGATGGCATGCTCAGACACACTGCTGACTCTCCACAGTGGCGAACCATTGATGGAAAGTTCCCGGAATTTGGTGAAGAAGTCAGAAATCTACGACTTGGACTTTGTGCAGATGGCATGAACCCATACCGCACTCTAAGCTCTCAACATAGCACTTGGCCGGTTCTTCTAACAATTTATAACTTGCCTCCGTGGTTGTGCATGAAGCGCAAGTATATCATGTTGACGTTACTCATCCCCGGTCCTAAAGAACCCGGAAACGACATAGATGTTTATCTTCAGCCACTTATCGAAGATCTAAAGTTATTGTGGGATCAAGGCAAGAGAATGTATGATGCATACAGCCAAACAGATTTCACTTTGCGTGCCATGATCTTTTGCACCAAAAGTGATTTTCCTGGCTATGGAAATCTTTCAGGCTACAGTGTCAAAAGAGCAAAAGCATGTTCGATTTGTGAAGATGCTACGATTGACCATCGTTTAAAAAATTGCAAAAAAATGTATATATGGGTCATCGTACATTTCTTCCCCCTACTCATCCTTATCGTAAGAAGAAAAATGCTTTTGATGGGACGATCGAGGCTCGAGTGGCTCGTTTGCCTTTAACCGGGAAGGAGGTTTTTGAACGAGTCAAAGATATTGATGTCGTACTTCGAAAGAGGAATAGAAATCCAACTCCGAAAAGTATTTGGAAGAAGAAATCTATATTTTTGGATCTTCCATATTGGGAACACTTGCAAGTTAGACACTGTCTTGATTTTATGCACATCGAAAAAAATGTTTGTGAAATCATTGTTGGGACATTGTTAAACATACCTGGTAAAACAAAGGATGGGATCAATGCCAGATTAGACATGCAAGAGATGGGTCTACGAGAAGAGTTAGCACCACAACAATCCGGTAAACGTGCATATCTACCTCCGGCTTGTTATACCCTATCTAGAAAAGAGAAAATCAGCTTTTGTGAGTGTTTAGCTAGTGTAAAAGTTCCGTCAGGATATTCCTCAAACCCGAAAAACCTTGTCTTAATGAAAGATTTGAAGCTGGTAGGGATGAAGTCACATGATTGTCATGTTTTAATGCAACATCTACTACCGATTGCAATTCGAGGCATATTGCCGAAGGATGTGAGATTGGTTATCACGAAATTGTGTTTCTTCTTTAATGCTATATGTAGTAAGGTCATTGATCCCATGACATTGGATACATTACAAGCTGATATTATTGTTACACTTTGTGAATTTGAAATGTATTTTCTACAATCATTATTTGACATTATGTTCCATTTAGTGATTCATCTTGTGAGAGAGATTAAAATTTACGGTCCTTTATATCTACGGCAAATGTATCCTTTCGAGAGATTCTTGTGTATCTTAAAAGCATATTTCAGAAATCGACGTATGCCTGAAGCTAGCATAGTTGAAGGGTATGTGGTTGAAGAAACTATTGAATTTTGCACAGAGTATTTAGCATCCGCCAATCCTGTTGGAATTCCAAGATCTCGTCATGAAGGAAGACTTGAAGGTCAAGGTACATTGGGACATAAAATGATCACTCTTAGTGTTGATATGCTCGATAGAGCACATCTTTTTGTATTGCAACACATGACCGACGTAAATCCGTACTTACAACAACACATTAATGAGATTCGACGAATGCATCCTTCTAAGAGTGGCAAGTGGGTTACAAACGAACACAATCGATCTTTTGTTAAATGGTTCAAAGATCGAGTAATGTCTCAATATTCAGAAAGTCCTTCCACCGTTTCTAATACGCTTAAATGGTTAGCATATGGCCCTGACATGACAGTGATATCCTACCAAGGATATGATGTTAATGGGTATACTTTCTATACACAATCTCAAGATAACAAGAGCACTGTGCAGAATAGCGGAGTTTCTGTAGAGGATTCTTCAATAGAATTTGAAAGAGGCAATTCCATCTCATCACGAGATATAAAGATGTCATACTATGGGCTGATTGAAGAAATCTGGGAGCTTGACTACAAAGATTTCAAAGTTTCTATCTTCAAATGTAAATGGTTCGATATCAAGCGTGGTGTTCGGGTGGATGACTCTGGCTTCACTTTGGTAGACTTTAGTCGATTTGGCTATGAAGATGATCCATTTATATTCACTACACAAGTTAAACAAGTTTTCTATGTTCGAGACCCCGCTGATCCTAGATGGTCCATTGTTCTTCAAAGCAAGCGACGCATTCTTGGAATTGATAATGTTGAAGACGAGGAAGAGTATAATCAGTTTGATGAGAATCCCCCTTTCTCACTTGGTCTACCCATTACTGTTAGGGAAGATAATGTAAATGCAAATTATGTTCGTCATGATCATGATGAAGGGCAATGGATTGACCATCAAGTTTGAGTCCTTGCAAATTCTTTCTGGTAACCTTTATACTCAATAAATGTATGAGTTCTACTCATGATTAATTTGGTAGTTTATTTCCAGCTCTAAACCAGTAAATAAGATTAACTATTAACTATTAAGTTTGATTTTTTTTTTAATATCATTTTTGTGGACATAATGTCCATGGTGTATCTAGTCTTTTTTTTTTTTGCTAAATTATGTATCTAGATGTGAAGATGTTGAACAAATTTCTTGAATTTCTGTTGTGGGACTAGTTCATGTTCTCTTATGAATCTTAACCATCTGCTCGTCATTCATTCATAGTTTAATAATGTATGCCAATATAACTTAACAGCCATATTTCTGACATGATAAGTTTCTAGAGTTAAAAAAAAAACTGAGATTGTTGTTTGTGGTTATACTATTTTGATGCACTGTGTCATTTACTAACCTTGTGCAATTGGTGAAGTGGTCTATTGGCTCTTTAATCAAGTTACATTCATGGTTTTTATGTAGTTCATGTTACTATGTCTTTCTCATCGTTTTACACCTGAAATAAGGTTGTTCTAAAATGCATTCGTTCCTTGCTCACAAATCTCTCTTACTTGAAAAATATGCAAGACTGCCTATTTATTTTTATTCTTACTTTTTTCCCTGGCTGCATCATCTTTCGATCATAGATTTACTCCATCTGTCCATTGAAAACTCTAAATTTTAAAGAGATGATAACGTTGCGTACTTAGATGATGCCCAGTAAACGTAGGAGTCTTTCCCCTGATTGAACATCACCTAAGCATTAGGAAGGACTCTGCAGTCTCAATCTGGCAGGATTCTGGGGCAAAATTAGACCTATATAGCTTATCACTCTTAAATCATTCTATATTATTGTTAAAAAGAGTTTCTTGTGCCATATAAGACTGAATATTATTCAGTTTTAAGTTAAAAGTTATATTTCCTTGAATCACAAAACTGTACTTTAAACTGTGATTGGTCACAACCTACAGGGGTTTAGCCCCGATTAACGAAGGGCCTGAAAAACTTTCTAGTTATGAGTCGGGTATAGAACCAATGGGCAACGCTTGGTTAAATTTCAAATCCGTTATTATATGCTTGCTCCTTTTAAAGAAAAAAAAGAATCAGTATGACCACCCAGGTAGCAGAGTTGCCATGCTTTCCCTCCATCGCTTATCACTCTGCGCAGGGTTTCTTCAACAATTACAGGGTTTGTTCAACAATTGCTTGTACTGCATGTACTTCCTATTTTTTCATCTCATATCTATTTGCGTTATAGAACATGCTGCATGGAAGCTTGTGAAATTATAAATCTGCATGACATTTAAAGTTCATGACCATTAAGCTTGTGTATTAATAAATTTTATTTATAGAATTGGTAAAAATGGATTAAAAGTAGTGTTTCAGCTAATTGTTTCACTTGTATACTGGAGGGAACTAATAATTTATCATATGCCACCTCATCCTCATCTATATAGGAGAACATGCTACCTTTTCCCCTCTTGTCTTGCATCATGGACTCAAGCTGTTCATCAAGATACAAGGCATAGGTACGTACAAATGCAGAGTAGTCCCAAGAATCACTTCTTGTATTGTCCCGAAAGTCGGACATGTTAAGAAGGCGTGTCCCTCGCCTTGTAGCAAAGAACAACTCTTGCTCATAAGCTGGATCACCATCAGAAAGTAATCGTTGGATCAAAATAAGGGTCTTCAAGGCAACAACCCAGTTCTTAGTCTTGTTAAGGCATCTTGAAATGGTGCCAACACAGGCACCAATATGGGATCGAGAGTAAGTAGTTAAACTTAGGATTTCACGTATGTACCTCTCCGAGTAAGTAGTTAAGCTTAGGATTTCACGTATGTACCTCTCCTCCGCTGGATATTGTTCATGTCGGGTGGCCTTAACAATGGCAATATCGAGATCAGCAATAGCGGTACTGCTAGCAACTTTGGCATGGCTTATGCTTGTTTGATCTTTTACTGCTCCAATGGCTTGTCTGAACTTGCTTTGAGCCATTGTTTTTGTTATATGCAGGGGTAATCAATTGCAAAAGAGATGTTTCAACCTGAATAGTTAATTTTTAAGTACATAATATTAATTCAGAACATGATTTTGACCTTTTTATTTGCAGAGAGTTATAGTAATTTTGTTATAGTATTTTAATGATCACACACAGATAGAGTGGCTCGTTACCTTAAGAATTAAACTAGTAATGTTTACAGTGACTTGATATTAGGGGATGATAGTTTACAATAATACATTTTAGAGCTCTAACAGTCTTGTAATGCTCTCAGTGTCATATTACCAATGAATTCGAAAAAGGTAGTTGCCTGAAGACTACGTCTGCACTTTCACATTGTACTCTTTACTTACCTATGTCACCTATATCTATGTCAAATAACTGAATTATATAATTCTGCCATGCATATTCTGCTATTTACTGTCCATCCTTAATGCAATATAACTAATTCTTAAGGTGTGTTTTTTATTTTAGGTGTTTTCCATGGATGAAGATAATAGAGAGGAAAGTTCAAAGGAAGTATCGAAGAAAAGGACTAGAGGTCCAACGACATGCAAAAAATTAAAAAAAAGGATGTTAAAACAAAATTTAGAGTGTAGCATTGATTTTGATGATCTAGGTGACCCAATTGGGGACTTGGGTGGAGATTTTAGGAAGTATGTAGGATCAGTGGTTCGTTTTCAAGTTGATATTAATGTCGAGAGTTGGGATGTAGTTAATGAAGGATTGAAAGATGCAATATGGGATGATATTAAGGTATATCAATTTCTCAGCTATTACTATCATTATGCAATATGTTCTTTTATTTTGTTATTCCTAATATACTACTGCTGGTAGTCAATCTGTTATTAACCTTGATTACGCATGTCTTTACGTTATTGATTACGCATGTCTTTCTTAAATATATACGCTGATCAGAAACATATACGCTGATCAGAAACTTGATTACGTTATTGTCAGATGCGTTGGAAACTTGATGATTCGCGTAAGAAGAACTTGTTAGAAAGAGCAGGAAAGCAATGGAGGGATTTCAAGGGTAAGTTGAATAGGAATTTTTTGCGCAAAGGGAAGAATCCATGTGAAAAATATCAGTACATCACTGAGGAGATGTGGGACATTTTCAAAAAGAGACGTGAAACTGAGGAGTTTAAGGTAAAAAATAAAACTTGATATATTCTGATCCCTAATCTGCTAGATGACCAAATATTGGATACTAAGAGTTATTTTTTCTTTATTAACAGGAAATAAGTGAAAAAGCAAAAGAAAGTCAGAAACATAACGAACATGTACATTATCTTGGGCCTGGTGGATATGCGGTACATAGGGGTAAGTGGTCTGTTGAAGACCCCATAAATTCTTTGAAAGATTCTGAATCCATTGATCCATCAATTGTATCGAGTCAACGAACTGGACGTAGTTATGATTGGATTAGAGCACGTACAAAACCTTTGGAGGATGGAGGTTACTACTTCCCAAATGAGAAAACAAAGGAGGTGTTTCAGAAAATGGTAAATTACTTAATTATTTCGAAGTTAAATTACATATAATTCTATAGGCTATTATTATGTCTACTTTCTAATGAACATTTTCAACAGGGAGAGTTGGAGAGCCAAATTTCTGATGGCTCATGGACTCCACAAGGCCATGATGACATATTGTCTCGTGCACTTGGGACAAAGGAGCATGGAGGACGTGTTAGAGGGGTTGGTGGATCCGCAAAAATTAAAGATGTATTTGGATCAGGGAAAAACAAACACAGTGGAGTTGTCTCTGTGGATGAGTTGGCTAAAATTACACAAGAAATTACAAAGAAAGTTCAGAAGGAGTTCGAGGAAAAGATGAATGATATGATGAATTCAAAACTCGAAGGTATCTTCAATCAATTAAAGCAGATAGGTGTGTCACTCCCAGATGATATAGGTACTTCGAAAAATGAAGTTATCCGAAGTAGTTGCCAGTCGGTGGATCGGGAAGATCATTTCTCCGATCTTAAGGTACTTTCGTAAAGTTTTCTTGTTAAGTATTTGCATTTTATTTGGAATGTCTAATACAACTGAAAGATGCACAGTACTTGAAAAAATGAAGTTTAAGATAAAGAAATTGACTGAATAATAATCTAAGCAGATTGGAATTAGGGCAGAATTATAACATAATTAATTAATTGTTTAGCATATAGCCAAATTACTGATAACACCAGTATGCATTTTTGATGAATTAAAAACATGAATTCTTTACAGATATGTAGTGTTACTGTTAGTCAATCTAGCCACTTGAACACATTATTCAGACCTCTACCAAGGAATTTATAGTCTGAGTTGATATTTTTAGGAGCTACTGTAGCCAGTTAGATAGAAAATCAGCAAATATATATAGAAAATCTTGCTCGATTTTCAGGAATTGAGCTCAAATTCTTATAGTCGAAGTTTAAAAGCCCGCTCTGCCTTTGGCGTTGGCCTAGCCTAGCGGATTTGACTTGTCACTGGTTACCAAAGATCGAGGGTTTGTGCGTGAGTATCTAAAATTCTTATAACTGACCCTACCAAAAAATCACAGGCTGTTTCTTTTCCCGGATATATGGCAAAGGTATTCATCACTTTCTATAAGCCTAATTCACATAAATATAGTTCACACAGATGTACTTTTCCTCTAATTTATTGGTACATTCTTTCTTGTCAATTTTGTTTATCTGTGGGTTCTTCTTGTTGTTTGTGCATTGAAAGTTATGCTTAGCTACACTACTACTAGCTCTTGCTGGAATCTATTTTCTTGCAAGATAGAGAAAAACTGGAGCTTGTTGCTGACAGCTTTATGGCTCAGGCTTCGTCCATGTTCGTGTTAAGCAACTTCGTTGCTTGAAAAGGATTGTGTTTCTATCTTCAAAACTCTGTGCCACAATTATTTAGCCGCAACCAGTCCAGAGAAACACCTGCAAATATACCACCTAAAAGGAATCAACTTAAAAGAAATTAAATGACACTTGGTTTTTTGTAAAGAAATGCTCAAAATGTTAATATTGTTTTCAGTCTGAAGCATATAACTTTATCACTTATGTATAATGTATTTGTAATTATATAGTGCTTTAATATCATTATTTAGACAATTGTATATGAAGGAGAAACCATATGGACATTATTGTGCTTGCCAATTTCACCATTTCTGTTGATGGTTTTTGTAAGTAGCAGAAAGTTGACTGTTGTATGTCTGCACCATATCTATATTCAAATTGCTTGCATTGTTTTATGATCTTCTAAGATAATGTGAAATTACGAGGGGCCTATTGATGCGTGCGCAGCTTTGTGTGGTGGGGTATTATGTTGTGTTACCCCCTTCTGTAATAGTTAATTCTTTTTCCCTCTTATATTATCAACTGTTTAGTGTTTACATACCTGATCTGTGCAACTCTATGATGCAGATTCCTACACTTTTTAGTCTTTGGGTGCTACATTCAGAAAAAGGAAGAGTTGTTGTGGCAAGAGGGACTGTTTTCCCATCAAATAGTCAGGGTAGTACTATGCTTCATAATAAGCCAATTGCGCCTCACAATGTCAAAGTATCGGTTGATGATGTTGTAGCTGAATATCAACTTAATCCACTTCCTGTTCCATGTGAAGAACATGCGACAGTAGGAAATGTTGCGGGTAGCTTTGTTCAATGGCCGAAGGACCTTGTGACGTTAGGGCAGGTATATCATGTGATGTTTCTTTGTCAAAATCATTTGTTTCTCATTTAATTCGAACATGATCATGGCTAGTTGTCTTTGATTAGGATCCTATATCATTGGAAAAACAAAAAAGCCATGAGATGAGCCCCAAAAGAACTGTTCAGAAGTCAAAAAAGATTGAAAGCAAAGGTTCGGTGACTCCTATGAAGAAAAACCTTACAGTACTTAATGATGACATAAATTCTACTGAGAATTGCCGATCTTTGCGTTTCTTGCTTAATAAGAGGCCATCTACTGAAAAAGATGATGTCTTTAAGTTTGAAGAAGATGGAAAAGATCCGATACACATCGGGCCTGAAGATGTCGATCAGTTTTTGAAAATGAGTTGCTTAAACACTTCCATTTTGGAAGTTTTTTCAAAGTAAGACTTAGTCTTTTTTCCTTAAATTACTCTGTTATCTATCAAACCACATGTTTATTATAATAAGTAATTTGTAGGTACGTTACCACGTTGTGCAAGGATAATATGTTGGCATTCATGTCGCCATCTAGATTGGCAATACCACATATCCGTGACTATCAACGTCAAAGTGAAGCAGCTGAGTACTTGACTGAATTTTTGGTTGCCAATAAAGATAAGCGTTTTATTCTAGCACCTTACCACCAAGAGTAAGAACAAAATAAATTTCTGTTAGTAATTGTATTATTATTATAATGACATATACATCATACATGTCTATATTATTGTAGCAACCATTGGATGTTGCTCCTTTTTTGTCTCTGTGAAAGTGTGATCTACGTCTTTGATCCGTTGAAAAAAAGAAAGAAAAATACGCTTGATAACACCTGCACGAACGTATGTTAAATATGAATTCAGATTTCACGTAGTGTAATGTATAGTTTCTAATTTAGACATTGTTGTGATTACATATACTTATTTTACAGGGCATTTAAATTGTATACATCTGAAGGTGGAGCGAGGAATAATAAAAAAGAATTTATTTGGCATCATGTTGAGGTTCAAGTATAACTTGGTTTTACATTCAATTATTTTGCTCATTTGTTTACTTGTATTAAATAAATCTTTTTGGTTTATGTGTAGTGCCCTCAACAAGAAGGAGGTACCGAGTGTGGTTATTTTGTTATGAAGTACATGCATGACATTGTCATGCTTTGTCCAAAAAATCCTAACAATAATTGGAAACTGGTAAGAGAAAAAAAATTATTTTTACCCTTATCGAACTCATGATTTTTTTACATATGTTATCTTTTATATTTGGAAGGGTTTCGGTTCGAAAAGCTATACCAAAAAGGAAATCAATGAGATTCGAGAGAGTTGGGCAAAATATTTTATTCTGGAATGTCTATAATCAGGTACGATACTTACTTTTAAATGTATGTTTAGTTGCATTTAGTTGTATCTTCTAATAATGTTTAGAAATCAATTTTATTGCTAGAAATAATTCCATACACAAAGAAGCTAGAAGCTAATTTTGCGATAAATTTCCACGAGGCAAATATCGTAAGATATATTAATAGCCAGCAACTCTACACCACCTCGCCCCTTTCAAACAACTCCTACACCACCTCCGTTCACTCTCAATCCACCACTGTTCTTCTCCAACCAACAGCCATAACCACCTCACCGCCTTCGCCTCATCTCCTTTCATTCCGCTGCAACACCACCTCGCAACCATTAAACATCACACCCAGGTCTACCATCACTTCTTAGATATAATCAGGTCTTGTTTGGCCCATTATAGTGATCTATCACTCTTGCTTGCAAAAACAAAATCGAGCACCTTGTCAAATGCCAAAAATAATACCAGGACACCAAGCACCCCAATCTCAAAAAAACGCTTGAAAATTCTCAAAATAGCATAAACCTGCTAATAAAAAACTCCTTGAATTGGCACTCTAAAAACAGATTTTGCATCAAGCCACCTACCTCAAGACGATTACAAAAAATTATAGAAGCACATTGACATAAAAACGAGGGAAGTGCAGGGCAAGCATAAGCTTGAGGTAGACCAATGGTCAAGGAAATACGAACCAAAAATCATCCGCCCCTGGACTACTTTTTCTAGGCAGAGAAATTTATCTGTTTTCCCAGGATAACTCGAAGCACCAGAAGAAAAACCTCTAAATAGACTTGTATCCAGTTGGCAAGAAAGCAGAGCACAGTGATAGCATCTTGAACGACATAGCAGCAACAACAACAAAACCTCTCTGCATTTCCTCGGAACAGGCTCCAGGAACGGCACATTCTGCATACTCCAATAACCTCTATAGCAGGTAGTCTGAAAGTAAATGAAAGCTTTCAATAACCTCTATAGCAGGGGAATTGAATTGTGAGTCTTGTGCTGACTCTCCATAAAACCCTTCCAAACCAACTTCTAGCATATGCTCTTTAATTATCAATTGATTTTAAGTAAGAAGCCATCTCAGTGATCAAATCCTGTTCAACAAGTTGATTATAATATAGTAATATAGAAATTTGTTAGATTATAAAAACAATAAATGACAATGAGGAGGGGGTATAAGACTTGTAGTTATGAAGGCTTGTGTTAAACAATTCTTACAAGCCGATGTTAGTTGCTGAATTTGGATGGAACAAGTATAACCAGATTCTTATGACAACGTACTGTTTATTAAGAATTTTTTTGGCTTATTTACGATTTTTTTATGTTATCGTACTCTGGCTCACATAACATTGAAAATTCCGTGTTTGTTAAATGTTTTCATTTTCTTTTGGCCTTATAATTATCACATTACGGGCTGATGAAATACCATTGAGAATCATGCTGGGGAGACATGGAGACTGAATCCGTTGTAGCAGATCCAAATGTCAAGGAGAATAACTTTGAGTTGTCTGAATGTTTTTACAAGGAGGAAGTGAATCAAGGGAAATGGGTATAATAGCTGCCTATTTAGATAATTATTTATTTTTGTAAGAGAAATTACTAGAAAGAATTGTACTTTTTATTCCAATTGTAAATTATGAACATGAAATATTCTAAATTTATTTTAATCAAATTTTCAATTAGATTGTGTTCTGATTTTAGTTATTTTAGTGATTTTCATATTATTTGTAATGTGTAGGTTTCCTGATATATAATCGTATTTCAATAAAAAAAAAAAACTTTAGGCGTCGGTCATTTGACAGAATCGATGCAAAAAGTATAGCTCATTGGCGTCGGTCATTTGACAGAGCCGACGCTATAAGTAGAGTACATAGGCGTCGGCTAGACAGAGACGACGCTATAGATAAATTACATAGGCGTCGGCATTTTACAGAACCGACGCAATAGGAAAAGAACATAAGCGTCGGCATTTAACAGAACCGACGCTAAAGGTCAGGAACATAGGCGTCGGCATTTAGTAAAACCGACGCATATGTAAGGGACATATGCGTCGGTTCTAAGAACAACCGACGCAATAGAGTATATTTTATGCGACGGCATTTATATCAACCGACGCTTCTAGAGGACTTTATGCGTCGGTTATCAGTCTGTTGCATCGGTTCTATTACCGACACATACATGTTCTAGCGTCGCCTTCATATACTACGCCCAATAACCGACGCCTAAAGCCTATTTTGACCGACGCCTAAAGCCTTTTCTGTAGTAGTGTATTAAAAGTACTTAGACAAATAATTATTACGATATAGAAATAGTACGATATACTAATAATGCTAAAGATAAAAATTAGTAGTACTATTGGTAATAAAATTACAAATAATGAGAGGGGCGGTGAGGCTCGGCTGGGTTGATGAATGGTGGTGGTGTTAGAGGTTGAGGGTGAGGGGGGAAGGGGGGAAAGACGACGATTGAAGGGAGGAAAGGGGAATCGTTATTTATAGATTATTTTTAGTACTCTTTTTGCAGGTTTATGGATTATAAGTAATATTCCCTTCTATTTAGGGAAGGGGGTGTTACAGCACCGATTCCTGAGGTAGCATAGAGGCAGACGAGTTTTGGTAGCCTTATGTATAATTAAGTGTGTAAGCATGTAATAAACTTTTGATTGTTGAAATGCTTCATGTCGAAGTATTATTCAACAATGTATTTAAGTATAATCCTAGTTTGTAATAACTTCTTTAAACTCTAAACTCTTAATATTGTGGATGTTGTTCTCTGAGCATATGACTGGTGTGTGTGTGTTGATATTATTAAGTGTGGGGTCTTTTATGTGAGTTTTATTATGCATTTATATTCCAGCTGCAAAGAGAAGAATATTAATAAAGGGAAATTGGTCCGTGACGGCCTGGATTCCTGACCCCGGATTTGGGGCTGTCATAGTTTGGTATCAGAGCTAAGAGTCATAATGCTCAGGAACAATGATAATAATAAATGTATCAGTAATAATATAAAAATTTGAACTCCCATTGAGTTCAGGGATATATGGTATATCGCATGTAGTATTTATTTTAAGCCTATATTATAATTTTATAGACTGTTACAAATAGAATTTTATGTTTTATTATAGGGAGCGGAGATGGGTGAGCCGAGTCAGGACCCCCAGTGGCTAGGATTATCCGAGCAGGAGATTGTAGACCTGCAGCTAGTAGGAGTAGAGGTTCCAGACTATGCTGTCGCTGACCTCCGGAGGATGGTTCGCGCAGAGGCCCTAGAGAGATATGAGATTAGAGTGAGACTGGAGGAGGCAGAGGAGCGTAGACAGAGAGATGCTCTGGAGGTGGTACCATATACCAGTAGACCCTTGGTAGATCTGATGGGGCAGGTCCTTCCCGAGTGCGGACAGATATTCCTGAGGAGGAGATGCCGGTGCGTAAGAGGCCTAGATTATCAGTTATACCTGAGGAGCAGACTGAGTGGCGGGACATTCATATGATTCCTACTCCTGTCTTACCTGATCCAGTGCCCTCATCAATTCCATCCCCTCTACCAAGTCATGATCCTTTGGAGGATCCAGTAGAGCCATTTACTCCACCGGGACGCTTTATTTTCTCAGAGGATGAGTTGGAGGAGGACCCTTCTGAGGATGCAGATACGGAGCCAGTTCCTCCATCTCCACCAGTAGTTGCACCTCCACCTGTAGATGCACCTCCCCCAGCTGCTATACCCCCTCAGGAGGCACCCATACTGGCAGGTGATCCACTTCCATCTATTTTGTTATCAGAGTATTTTGTCTTACAGGGATAGCTTGAGGAGTCCCGTAAGACTATAGATACACTTTTATAGAGATCGGACAGAGGGAGGAGAGGTACTATTCCTGATGGTTTGTCTTTGGGCTTAGTTAGAGTATTGAGTTACAAGCACTCGGTGATATTATGAGGTTGTTGGGAGATAGGGGGACCCCGCATGGCGAGCTCCGATAGTAGACACAGTCACCTCTATGGTAGTGCAGATCAGGGATGTGGTCAGAGCGGCGTTACCATGAGTCGGAGTAGTAGTTTTGGTCACTAATCAGACTAGTCATCTCGTGATGTCATTTTGGGGATTAGTTCAGTTGTTTACTGTCTTAATCCCAGTCTGATTAGAGGACAGTCAGTAGTGCTTTTGTTATAGCAGATTAGTATGTACGGATATGTTTTTGGGATTTCGAACCTTGTACCTTATGATTTATATATTAGCTAGTAGTGAAGGATGTATCCACAAGTTGTAAAATATTTATGTGAATTAATGAAGTTTATATATTTTGTTTAATTTTATCGTATTTTGATAATAAATGCTAGGATTTGGAAATATTAATGTATGTCAGGTGATTGACTTAAATGAAAAGGTTATTGTGCTAAAGGTGATATACTTACTTGTTGAAGTTGTAATATAACTAGATACTAACTGCGTGGAGTTAAAATATTGTGATGCATAAATGAGTTAACTAATGATATAATTGTGTATATAAAAATAATGTATATTGTACTCTAAATTGGGTAATTAATGAAGAATATTGTTATATACAAAATCATGCCACCTAAGCGTAACAATAGAACGAATGCAAGGGAAAATGAGAGAGATGAAGGAAGTCGAAATAGACAGAATGAAAATGGTCATAATGAACAAAATCATGAGGAAGAAGAAGATGAATCAACTGAACAACAAGGAAATCAGGGTGGTAATCCCTTTAACCAATTCATGGAACTATTAAGGCAGAATTTGGCTAATCCACAGAATCATCAACAACCACCTGTTCTCCCCAATCAAGCAGCTAACTCTTTTCGTGCCTTTAAGTCATTAAAACCCCCAGAGTTTGAGGGAACTGCTAACCCGATAGTAGCCAGAGCCTGGTTAAAAGAGATGGAGAAAGCTTTTGAGATATTGAGGATAGAAGAGGATCAGAAAACAATCTTTGCGGCCTATCTCTTGAAGGGAGAGGCAAATTATTGGTGGGAAGCCAAGAAGAATCTGGAAGGTGCGGGAGTGGTAACCTGGGAGCGTTTCACTAGGGTGTTTCTAGATAAATATTCCCCTAGATATCTGGAAAATCAAATGGAAATAAAAATTTTGGAGTTAAAGCAGGATAACCTAACAGTGGCAGAATATGAAACTAAATTTACTGAACTGTCTAGGTTTGTTCCAGAATTTATGCGTACTGAGGAACAACGAGCAAAAAGGTTTCAACAAGGATTGAAACCATGGCTACGAACGAGAGTGGCACCATTTGAGTTAACTAACTATGCTGCGGTAGTTCAAAGCATCTATTATAGAAGCCGAAAGTGAACAAAATCAGATAGGTCGAGAAAGTAAGAAAAGGAGATTTGAGGGCTAGAAGGGAGGTGCAAATGAAGGAAGTTACTTTAGCAAGGTCGGTAAAGGACAAAAATCTCAGTTTGTGGGAAGGTCGGGGAGTAACAAGGCTGTTAGTGAAACGGTGAATCAGGGTGGTAAGTCTTCAGGAACGTTTCAGTCAAATCAATCACGATCACCATTACCAGATTGTAACACGTGTGGTAGGAGGCATACAGGAGTGTGTAGGGTGTTGGGAGTAACTTGTTATAAGTGTGGACAAAAAGGACATTATCTTAGCCAGTGCCCATCAACTGACAAGATTGATATCAAGTGTTTCCAGTGTGGAAAACTAGGACACTTTGCTAGAGATTGCCGTTCCGGTGGGTCATGTGCGCCGGGACAAAGTATGACCGCTTCAAATAGACCCACTGCCAGGGTGTATAATATGACCTTAGGAGAAGCGTTGAAAAAGCCGAATACAGGTGCAGGTAAAATATTTCCTTTTATTATTTAACCTTCTAGGTGTAAATGTTTGGTTAGGGATCGACTAAGTCAATAAATGGTGTAGGTAGGTTGACAATCTAGATAAGGAAAATTAGTATCTGTTAGGGGTCAGAAAATTCTATGCAAAGGAGAATAAGAGTATTTTGGGAAAAACAGAAACTTGTTTAGGTACGAACAAGAAATATATATTATAGGTAGTATTTTCTTACAATTGTTTCAAGGAATCTTATTCTAGCCAAATTTCTGGAGGATTTTACAGAGACAGGATATAATAAGATTGAAGTGTTCATATTTTATTTCAAGATAGAGATCAAAATATAGTCAAAATACACTACCATCCAGGGGAGGCCAATGTGGTGGCCGATACCCTTAGCCAAAGGAGGAATGAGAGATGAGATAATATAGAATGTGTTAGGTCCGATAAGATTGTAGAAGGGGGGGTTGAATACAATCTATATCAATTTCTCGAAATTTGTCCTTTAAATAAAATTTAATTTAGACAAATTTGTGCGGAATTAATTGAAACAAATTTTCAAGTTGAATATAACAATATATTTACTTGATGGGTGTTACAATTTCAGTACAAATGATTATCAAGTAATTAATAACTAATTAGAAAATTCGACATGAACTTTTCTAATTTAGTTAATAAAAATCAAGATATCAAATCAAGAACTAGGAAACTTAATTCTCTAGTAGTACAAGAATCACAAATAATCAAGTTCCACCGGATAAAATATTACAAAGGAGATGAACTTGATTTTCTAGGAATTTATTTGTTCTTGTGTTCTTGTGAGAGAGAGATATGAGCTGCTGTGTATGTATGTTATGTTTTGTTCGGGTTCCCCTGACTCTTTTGTAATCTCCTGTCTTTTATAGCTCAGCCATAGTCATATTGCTTTGTTTTAACTGATATAACAATCAGTTAACAATAATATAACTATTGGTATAACTATCCATTGAACTAAATATGACAATCAATTGAACTAATTTAACTATCCATTTCAATATACCTATCGGTATGACTACCGATTTAAATCATTTCTGTGGAACAAGTGAACTGATGCCTTGCTGAGAACCAGTTGCGGGTCGGAGGAGTGTGGAACACGCGCGTGCTGTTGTTGCTGTTGTGCTTGGCGCGTGAACGTCACGCTCTAGTAAGGAGAGTCACAAGCTTTGTCGACAACAGCTTTCACGTGAACTTCATTTCTTTGTTCAACAATTCAATTGAATTGTTTGTTTAATATATTATACCAACAAACATCATCAACTTGCATTTCTTTGTTTATTCCCACGCCTGACCTGCCACCTTTGTTTAAACAATTTGGTTCGAACAAATTCTTTTTAACCAGCACAACTTATAATCTTTAATTAATAAATAATTATTTTAATCCAGAAATTATAAAAATAAATATCTAATAATAATAGATATTTATAAATATAATTTTCTAAATAAATAAAATATTTATTAATATAAAATTATAATTAAACTCTAAAATGCGGTTACCTGGGCGTCTGGAACTGGACTCCTTTTGCTTAACAAAAAATATATCAATTCCAACCGGGATTCCAGCTTTAAGAATATATCACTTTCCATATTCTTGTGATAATTCTATTTTCTCATAACCCGTCCTGGTGTAAGCTACGGTCTCTTGAGGATGTGAAACCGGACTCCTTTTGCTTAGCAAAAAATACAACAATTCTAACCGGAGTTTCAGCATTAAAAATATATCATTTAGAATTTATTTATGATAATTCTTTTTCCTCACAAGTGTTTCACTCTTCTCTCCACTCATTTGTGTTGAGTGTCTCACTTCTCTATGTGTTTACACTCTTACTCACTAGTGTATCACTCATATCACTCATAGCTCCAACATCCATTAGTGTACCTGCAAGGAAAAATCACCCTAGCCCCTTCAAGAGAGGTCAGTGGTGGTGCAATGGGAGTTCGCAAATCCTAAATCCTCGTTGGATTTGTCAGACGATTCTGAGTCATAATCCACAAGTTGCTAATTTCCCTTTTAAAGGTTTTCAGATTTGAATTCTGAGAAGGTAAACAATGATCTAGAAATTTAGCATTGAGATCAAAGTTTCCTTCTAATGTCTGTGAAGACGATTGGTTCATTAAAGAACCTTTAACTTATAATCCTAATCGTAAAATGGTTGGATTACAGGTTTCCATCAATTCATCCTTAGTGTGTGCAATCTCACATTGTGCATATGAAATATTTTGGATAGTGTATAAGATAGTTGGGGTGTTTGGGAGAACTTATTTTTCAGAATAAGTCAATTTATTTTAAGTTGAAAGTTAAGATTCCTAACTTTTTAACTTATTTTCCAACTTATTTTTGCAACTTATTGAATCTCAAACATATATTAAATATTTATATAAATTTGTTTTATCAAAATATAAAATTTTTACCCGAAAATAAGTCATAAGTTGGGTGAAAAAAGTTATGCCAAACAGGCCGAGTGACTCTCCAACTGAATATTCCACACATCCTTATTTGCTGCATCATGTGCAGTTACTCCATGATGACCTTTAGTCTGATAGGTAACTTCCTTTTAGGGTGTAAGATAGAATGTGTTTGACTTTGACTGTAGTCTGGGATAAAAGTTGTTGGGTTTACAACCTTATGACTAAACATGTGAGAAAACAAAACTCCATTTAGATGAACCTGCATCACAGAATATGAGCAATAGAGATAGAATGATATACAGTTATGATTTCAAAAGATTTACAATGTAAACAATCACAACTATAGAAAGAAATTTTGAGTTAGGAAAGATATAGATCTTGAGCCGGTTTTACTAAACAAAAACATAAACAAAAATCTAATTAACAATGACTATTAATCAAATTAATGAATGTTAATGTTTAAACCAATACAAACAAAACTTTTTATCATGTTTTAGATCCTGTATGTTAGATACCAACTGTTACCACTTGTTAACACTTGTTAGGTCTTGTCTTTCAATTGTTAGAACCTGAAAATCAAACGTTAGTTCCTAAACAATTGAATTGACATATACCATTTTGATACCAACAATGGTCCTTAATAAGAAATTCTGTTAATAACAATAACACAACAAAGATTAGAATTTGAAATAGCATGATATGTGTGTCTTAAACAGAAGAAGTACAAAATAACCAAGTACAGGGACCTGTTTGTAAGTTTTGAAAGTATAGTGACTAAACTGAAAAACTATACAAACTATTTATATACACATGAAAAATAATATACAAAAATAAGAAATAATATACATAAAAAATAGATAAAATAAAAACTAAAAAGAAAAGAAAAATACGATTTTATTTTTTTTTTTTTATTTTTTATTTTTTTATTATTTTTTATTTTTTATTTTTACTATTAAAAAAATAACTATATTAATAATATTTACAGAATATTAGAAATAAAATAAAATAATTTATAACAATATTTACAACAACATAACTACTTAAAAATAGCTAAATAGAAAATAAGAAAATACTAAAAAAATGCCATAGGTTATCCTTTTTACGAAATAAAACATTAATAACAAAAGGACAAACACTACAAACCAATTAATAAACTATTAACTATTTACATAAATATTTGTAGTAAATTAATAAATCTATATATTTTCTTAATAAAGTCACTTTCTTATAGAAAATCATTTAAAGAGAAAATATGACTTATTAAATCAACACAAATATTCAAAAGTAATTTTCAACAAAAATAGATTTCTCAAAAATTTCAACTTGTAAAATTTGAGAAAAATATTTTTAGAGAAAATTAAAATATTCTAAAATTAAAAGAAGTAAGTAGGAATATATTAAGAAGATAATGACACTGATTTGAGAATTAACAAGCAAGAAGATAAGTTGATAAAATAATTATACAAGTGATTTTAATAACAAATATTAACAAAGTAATCACTTATAAATTATTAAAGAGCAAACCTCAGATATTAACTAGTTTAATTACTAGGACTATTTAACATACCCAATTCACCAACAATTCTGGTGAATGTGGATTCATCAAGAGACTTAGTAAAAATATCTGCTGTTTGTTCTTCCGTGGGTACAAAATGTAACTCCACGGTACCATTCATGACATGCTCTCTAATAAAATGATACCTGATATCGATGTGCTTTGTCCTCGTATACTGCACAGGATTGTTGGAGATTGCTATGGCACTTGTATTGTCACACAAGATAGGAATTTTGTCAAGTACAAAGCCATAGTCCCTTAGCTGATTCCTAATCCACAAAATCTTTGCACAACAGCTTCCATCAGCTATGTATTCAGCTTCAGCTGTTGAGTTGGAAACTGTTTGCTGTTTCTTGCTGTACCAGGAAACCAACCTGCCACCTAGGAATTGATAACTCCCAGAGGTGCTTTTCCTATTTACAACACTTCCTGCATAATCTAAATCTGTATATCCAACAAGATTAAAACCAGAATCTTTAGGGTACCAGATGCCTAAGTTAGGCGTACCCTTAAGATATCTCAAGATTCGTTTAACAGCAATGAGATGAACATCTCTAGGATCCGATTGGAACCTTGCACACAAGCATGTAGCATACATAATATCTGGTCTACTTGCAGTAAGATAAAGTAATGAGCCTATCATACCTCTGTAGCTTGTGACATCTACCTTGATAGAATTTTCACATGCTCCAAATTTAACAGCTGTAGATGATGGTGTTCTTGCTGAAGATGAGTCCTCCATTTGATATTTCTTGAGGAGCAATCTGACATACTTGGATTGACAGATAAATATTCCATCTGTCCTTTGAATTACTTGCAAACCAAGAAAGAACTTCAGCTCACCCATCATGCTCATTTCAAACTTACCCTGCATTAACTTAGCAAATTTCTTGCAAAGAAGATCATTAGTAGACCCGAATATTATATCATCCACATATATTTGGACTAATATTGTATCATTTTTATGTTTCTTTGTGAAGAGAGTTTTGTCTATGACACCTCTAACAAAACCATTTTCAAGCAAAAATTCAGAAAGAGTGTCATACCATTTCCTTGGTGCTTGCTTGAGACCATAAATTGCCTTGAAGAGAAAGTAGACATAATCCATGAATTCTGAATCTTCAAAGCCAGGGGGCTGTTCTACATATACCTCTTCATCTAGCTTACCATTCAGAAAAGCACTCTTGACATCCATTTGATAAACCTTAAAGTTTGAGAATGCTGCGAATGCCAAGAATATTCTGATAGCCTCAAGTCTTGCCACTGGAGCGTAGGTTTCATCATAATCAATGCCTTCAGCTTGTGAATAACCTTTTGCTACCAGTCTTGCTTTATTTCTCGTCACTATGCCATCTTCATCAAGTTTGTTTCTGAATACCCACCTAGTGCCAACCACAGTTCTGTTTGTAGGTCTGGGTACCAGCTTCCATACTTCTTGTTGTTTGAATTGATTGAGTTCATCTTGCATAGCAATCACCCAATCAGGATCAGAAAGAGCTTCCTCAGTTTTCTTAGGTTCCATTTCAGATAGAAACCCTGAATAGTTACATTGATTTTGAGTAGCACTTCTAGTTTTGACTCCAACATCTGGATCACCAATAATCAGCTCAAAAGGATGAGCTCTATTCCAAACTGTTTGTCTTGGAAGATTTAATCTTGATGATTCGCCTTGTTCTTCATTGTGATGTTGAGTATGACTAGTTGATCCTTCATTATCTCCCCCTGAGTTGTTGCCAGGTTGACTAGATGAATGTTCAGGAGTGTCAGGTGTATCTTCATATGAAGCAATTGTAATGGTTCAGTTATTGAAGATGTGTCAGTGCTCCTGTGACTTGCCCTTTTTAGCTTGCCTTTTTGACATGCATCACACAGTCCTTCTTGAGTGAATTCCATTGAAGGCAAACCTCTCACCAATTCTCTTTTAACTAGAGAATTCATTGCTTTGAAATTAAGAAAAGTTTCTTGTGCCATAGCCAACTCTCGTCATTAGATGCTTTAGTGTAGAAGCAAGTAATTTCTGCAGTGCTTTCTGAGTTCATATGGCTACGTACAGATTGCCTTTTCTAACTCCTGTCAGTTGTGGCTTTTCATGTCTCTTGTGTGAAATTAGACAATTATTCTTGTTGAAATAAACTTCATATCCTTTGTCACAGAATTGACTAACACTGAGCAAATTGTGCTCAAGTCCTTTCACAAAAGAGACTTCATCAATGATAACATTTCCAGCTTCAAGTCTGCCATATCCATCAGTTCTACCTTTGCTGTTATCTCCAAAGGTAACTATTGGGCCGGCCTTCTCCACCACATTTGTCAGCAGGGTTTTGTCACCAGTCATATGCCTTGAACATCCACTGTCCAAAATCCAGGTCACTCGCTCAACCTGCTCAACACCCTGCAATGACAAACGGATTAAACCTTCTTCGGAACCCAAATTTGATTGGGTCCAGAATACTTAAAGAATTGGCCTTTGTCAGGCAAAACAACATGTTAGAAATGATTGATGAGAACAGTGTTTAGAAGCTATAGTGACAAAACAGAGTTTAGCTGGAAGCGGTCAGAGTTTAGTTAAACACTGACTGGAAGCGCAACAGAGGCTGGTAAACTCTGTAGCGGTATTGTCTGAAGAGTCAACAGTGTTTGAAGATTGATAAATATGGAAGCAATATCTTTGAAGATTGGAAAGCTATCAAAGAGATTGAGTTGACTTGAAAGACTGAAGCAATCGTGATTGATATCAATTGTATAGCTTGATTATAGGAGAATCAGTTACTGATTGTATGAAGCTGTATGTTCTATAAATACAGTTAGGTTAACCCTAGAAGGGTATCGAACATTGAGAAATTCATTGATTGTAACCTAAGCAGCTCTCTGTGATATTTACATCACTGAGAGAGGAATTGTTAATTCCAAACAGTTTTTAATTGTTAAACAGTGTGTTCTTGTTAAGTTACTCATACAGTATTTGATTGCTTATTGTGTATTCGACCTAACAAGTGGTATCAGAGCCTAATCTGTTACTTTATTACAGTTAAAGATCCAAACACAAAAGTAATTAATGGCAGAGATACCTCCACCATCTGAGAAAGCCCCTACTACTGTAAGTAGGTATGAAACAATAAGGGTTCCTATACTTAGGCCATCAGAGTATGCAATTTGGAAGGTGAAAATGACCATGTTTCTGGAGGCTACAGATCCAGAATACCTTGATAGAATTTATGAAGGTCCTCACAAACCTACAAAGTTATCTGCTGCTGCTGCTGGTGAGGAATCAAAGGTCATTCCAAAAGAAAAGAAAGATCTAACTGCTGAGGATCTTTCATCTATTGCAAAGGATGCAAAAGTGAGACATTTACTTCACAGTGCATTAGACAATGTTATGTCTAATAAAGTGATTAACTGCACAACTGCAAAGGAAATATGGGATGCACTTGAGGTTAGGTGTCAAGGAACTCATGCAATCAAGAAAAACAGAAGAAACATACTCACTCAGGAGTATGAGCACTTTGAGGCAAAGTCTGAAGAAACCATGACAGAAACATTTGACAGATTCTGTAAACTGCTCAATGATTTGTCATTGGTTAACAAAGAGTATGATTTAGAAGATTCAAATCTCAAGTTTCTTCTTTCTCTACCTGAAAAGTGGGATGTGAAAACAACCACTATTAGAGATAATTATGAACTTGGTGAAACAGAGATTGATGAAATTTATGGGCTGCTCAAAACCCATGAATTGGAATTGGAGCAGAGAAACAAAAGATCAAGTAGAAAGTCAAAGTCTGTTGCACTCAAGGTTGAGGAGAAACCATCAAAGAAGGAGGCATCAAGGAGAAAGGCAAAAGGGAAAGCCTTAGTCATACATTCAGAGAATGAGTCATCAAACACTGATGTTGACTCAAACACAGATGGATCATCTGATTCTGAAGATGATGAGGAGATGATGCAAATGGCTGCATTGATGGTAAAGACCTTCAAGAAGATGGGATACAAAAACTTCAAGAAGGGAAAGAAATTCTCCAAGGACTACTCAAAGTTTGACAAGAAAAATTTCAAGAAATCTGAGGGAAAGGACTTCAAATCTGGTAAGAAAGATAAGTCTGAGATTCAATGCTACAAGTGTAAGGAGATGGGTCACTATGCTCCTGAGTGCAAGAAGGGTAAAACTGAAAAGGCACTCTACACCAAAGGCAGAGATTGGGCAGACACTTCAGATTCAGATGAGGAAGTCAATTATGCTCTCATGGCTACTACTCAGACTGAAAAGGATGATCTCAAGGTACCCCCAACTACCTATGCTTATAATACTGATAATATAACTGAATTGAGAATTTATCTTAAAGCATTACATATCAGTTATAGGGATCAGACTTTAGAAAATGAGAGGATAAAGACTGAGTGCTCTCAACTCAAAGAAAGAAATAAACTTGTTGAGGAACAGCTAGAGAACATGAATAAAATTCAGAAAGAAAGAGATGATGCAGTGTTTATTGAACAGGAGTTGCTAGGTAAGTATAAGCAACTAGAATCAGAATTGGAGGATAGTAAACACATCATTAAAACTTGGACACACTCTGGTAAAGACACTCAAGAAGTGTTTCAGTCAGACACAGTAGGTCTAGGTTACTCTGAGGGAGATGAACTTAGATTTGAAAATCAGGTAAAAGTTAGACCACATCGTTCATCTGAAGGTAATGTCATGGGAACAGGTGGACCTAAGACTGAAGCACAGAAAAAGGCTGTTAAAGAGTCATATGCTAAAACTTTTGTTAAAGAGGCTAACATTGGTTTAATGACAGATAAACAACTCAAGCATAAGCTTAAGGAGATAAAATCTGTCAACAAACAGAGATTGCCTAAGAAAAACAAAAATGGAAAGGTAGGCATAACATCAGGAATTAAGCCAATGCTTGCTTCATTAGCTCCTAGAAAAACATGCTTTAATTGTGGTAGCACTAATCATCTTGCTAGTTTCTGCAGTAAGAATAAGAACATTAATTCTTTGCCCTCTAAAACTGCAGTAAAGAGTGATTATGTGAGAACTAGACCACAGACTTTATGCAAACACTGTGGAAGTACATGGCATTCTATTTACACTTGCAGAGATTATCATGCTATTTACTATAATTACTATGAACCCAAGCCAAATTTGAAATGGGTTAAAGTAAACTCTGCAAATGTAAACACTGAAAAAGTTAGCTTAAACTCTGATAATGTGAATTCCGCTGCAAAAGCTAACAGAATTAAGAAAGCCAAAGGATCCAAGCAAGTCTGGATCCTTAAAACTAATAATCAGTGATTGTTTGTGATTGCAGGGCAAAAGGGTTAGTACCCTAGTCGTGGACAGTGGATGTTCAGGACACATGACAGGAAATAAAGCCCTGCTATCAGAGTTTGAGGAGAAGGCTGGCCCAGAAGTTTCCTATGGAGATGGCAACATAGGACATACACTGGGATATGGCAATATTAATCTTGGGAATGTCATCATCACAAATGTAGCTCTGGTTCCAGGACTCAAGCATGATTTGCTATCTGTGAGTCAAATCTGTGACAGAGGATATCATGTAGATTTTCAGCCTTAATATTGTCAAGTGATCAGTAAGTCTACAGGGAAAGTTGCTCTAGTTGGAAACAGACACAATAACATCTATGAAATCAAATTGTCAACAAACACTGATGGCAAAGCAGTGTGTCTCTCTACAAGAATGTCCAGTGAAGAGAGTTGGAAATGGCACAAGAAACTCTCTCATTTGAACCTTAACAACATCAATGAGCTAATCAAGAATGATCTTGTGAGAGGACTACCAAAGTCCTTGTTGAATGTAGAAGGACTGTGTGATTCTTGTCAAAAGGCTAAACAGAGAAAAGCCTCCTTCAAAAGCAAATCTGAGTCTTCAATTGTTGATCCTTATCATCTACTACATGTTGATCTTTTTGGTCCAGTGAATGTGATGTCTCTTGGAAAGAAGAAATATGCTCTAGTCATTGTTGATGAATATACCAGGTACACATGGGTATATTTTCTTGCAAAGAAGGATGAAACTGCATTAACACTGACAGAACATATATTACAACTGGAAAAAGGGTCAGAAAATCAAGTGAAGATAATCAGAAGTGACAATGGAACTGAGTTCAGGAATTCATCAATGGAAGAATTTTGCAAGAGTAAAGGGATAAAACAAGAGTTTTCTGCACCTGGCACTCCACAACAAAATGGTATAGTGGAGAGGAAAAATAGAACCTTGATAGAAGTTGCCAGAACCATGCTAGATGAAGCAAAGTTGCCAACATATTTCTGGGCAGAAGCAGTTCAAACTGCTTGTTTTACTCAAAATGCAACACTGATCAACAAGCATGGTAAAACACCATATGAAATGGTGAAGAAGAAAAAGCCAAATCTAAAATATTTTCATATTTTTGGATGCAAGTGCTTTGTGTTGAAGACTCATCCTGAACAGTTGACCAAGTTTGACCTAAAGGCAGATGAAGGAATTTTTGTTGGTTATCCACTGTCAACAAAGGCATTCAGAGTCTATAATCTGAGAACTAGAGTGATCATGGAATCAATTCATGTGTCATTTGATGACAAGAAAATAACTGGAATTGAAGATGTAAATGAACATGATCAACTGCACTTTGAAAATGAAGATTTATTCTCTGAAAAAGTAAACTCTGATCAGACTGATTTGCCAAACTCTGTTGATCTAAACTCTGAACCTCTACTGGTAAATACTGAAGAAACTCTTCAATCAGAAACAAGGGAAGAACCAGTTGAGGGGGAGCATGAAGAATCACATCAAAGTGATAATTCAAACACTGAAAGTGACTCAGTTGATGATTCTGAATCAAACTCTGTTGATTCAAACTCTGTTGATAATTCTGAGCAGTCACATTCAGGGGGAGCAACAGAAAATGAAGAAAGGCACCAAGAAAATCAGGAGAGCATGGATCAAGGGGGAGGATCACATGATGACAGAAGCAATCTGCCTTCTGCAAGAAAATGGACTAAATCTCACACACCTGATTTGATTATTGGTGATCCAGATGCAAAAGTAAGGACAAGAAGTGTAACAATAAATGAATGTCTGTTTCATGCATTCTTGTCACAAACTGAGCCAAAGAAAGTGGAAGAAGCTCTTAAAGATGCTGACTGGATAACAGCAATGCAAGAAGAGCTAAATGAATTTGAAAGAAATGAAGTGTGGACACTTGTACCAAGGCCCATGAACAGATCCATTGTTGGTACTAAATGGGTTTTCAGGAATAAAACTGACAGTGAGGGTGTTATCACAAGGAACAAGGCAAGACTGGTTGCAAAAGGCTACTCACAACAGGAAGGAATAGACTATGATGAAACATTTGCTCCAGTGGCTAGATTGGAGGCAATCAGGATTTTTCTAGCATATGCCTCTCATAAGAAATTCAAAGTGTTTCAGATGGATGTGAAAAGTGCATTTTTGAATGGAAAACTTGAAGAAGAAGTGTTTGTGGAACAACCACCAGGATTTGTAGATCCAAAATATCCAGACTATGTCTACAGGTTAGACAAGGCTCTCTATGGACTTAAGCAGGCACCAAGGGCATGGTATGAAACCCTTGCCAAATTTCTACTAGAAAGTGGATTTCACAGAGGTACTATTGACAAAACTCTGTTTTACTTCCAAAATGGTAGTGACTTGCTTTTAGTTCAGATATATGTGGATGACATCATTTTTGGGTCTACTAATGATAAACTCTGTAAGAAGTTTGCCAAACTCATGCAGTCAAAATATCAAATGAGTATGATGGGAGAGCTTAGTTATTTTCTAGGCCTACAGGTGAAGCAAACAGATGGTGGAATTTTTATAAATCAAGCAAAATATACCAGAAACCTTCTCAAGAAATTTGGTATGCTTGATTGTTCATCTGCAACAACTCCCATGGCAACTGCAACAAAATTGGACAAAGATGCAGGGTCATCAGTAGATATGACAAGTTACAGAGGAATGATTGGTTCTTTGCTCTATTTGACAGCTAGCAGACCTGATATCATGTATGCAACTTGTTTGTGTGCAAGGTTCCAGGCAGATCCAAGAGAACCACATTTAACAGCAGTAAAGAGGATATTTAAGTACCTAAAGGGCACTATAACTTTGGGGCTGTGGTATCCAAGAGAATCAGAGTTTAAACTTCTTGGTTACTCTGATGCAGACTTTGCAGGATGTAAGATAGACAGAAAAAGCACCAGTAGAAGTTGTCAATTTCTGGGTGACAGACTTGTTTCCTGGTATAGCAAGAAACAGAAGTCAATATCTACATCTACAGCTGAGGCAGAGTATATTGCTGCTGGTAGCTGTTGTGCACAGATTTTATGGATGAAGAATCAACTGCTGGATTATGGATTAAGGTATTCCAAGATACCTATTTACTGTGATAATCAAAGTGCTATTGCAATGACAGGTAATCCAGTGCAACATTCAATGACAAAGCACATCAGCATAAGGTATCACTTCATCAGAGAGCATGTAGAGGAAGGCAACATTGAGCTTCACTTTGTGTCTACAGAACAACAACTTGCAGATATCTTCACCAAGCCATTGAGTGAAGCTACATTTACAAGACTGGTCAATGAACTAGGAATGGTCTCTAGTTTTGACTAGAGATGTTGGTTAGACTCAAAAACTTATTGCTCATGTTATACAAATTAAGTGCTATGTGAACCTTAGTATTAAACTCTGTTATGCATGCTTATGTTTAAAACTTGTTAAACTCTGTCAGCATGTCTGTCTGTTAAACACTGTTAACATGTTAGATACACTCAGTGAATTCAGAATTGATTAATGTCTGAATGAAAACACCAATGAAGAAAAATGTATGAAGCATGATTCACAGTAATTAAATCATGATTCTTTCTGAGTCACTGTTATCTAATCAGACTTTGTGCAGAAAATCAACACAGCATGATACTGTTTCATATTTATAGCATCTCTTAGTTTATTCAGTCCTAAACTCTGAGTCTATGAATATTGTGTGCATGGCCTCTCATAAATAATTTTGGTTATTGATGAACTCTAAACTCTGATAAGTGACATTCTGTTTCCAAAGGTATGGTTCATGATGATTCCTTGTTTGTACTTGTGAAAACCATAAAACTTGAGATGTGTCAGTGATTAGTTTGGTGAGTTCAGACTCATGTTTACACCCTGTGAGAGTTTGAGCCAAATCAGTGATTGATACATTTTCTATCAATCAGTATTTATTGTTGTGTGATATTCATCAGGAAGTATGTTTCTCTAGAACTTGTATTAAACCATTTTGAGATTACATGATATGTGTGTGCATGAAAATGATAAAGGCAATAGGATTTACCATTCTTTCAAACACTGTTCAAAATTCTTTTGAACATTGTACAAACACTGTATAAACACTGTTCATAAATTCTACCCTTAGTAAACCCCTTTGAGCCTAAATTAACTGCTCATTTTTCTTATACTCTGAAGTATTAAGAGCAGTTATATTCTTTTGAAAAAAATCAAGCAGATGAGTGTTCTCAAGAAAAGAAAAATTTACTCAGTATATATGCTAAATATGAAAAAAAAAGAAAAAAAAAGGCATATATACTGATCTTGTACAAATATGTACTAACACTGTAACTGAACATTTTGGTCTATTAAAATGTTCAGCTGGATTCACTCATGAATAAAACATCTTTTTCATCTGTTTGATATTACCTCATTTAAACCCTGAATAAAGTCCTTTTGATTTGTGGATACATGTACTCAAAGTAGTGTAGAATTGGTGGACATTCAAGCATATGGTAGACTCTGCTATTTCTGATTGAATGTGAGTGTAAACATTTCACCTAAACACTTGTGTGCTTTGAGAGTTTGTGAGATTATCAATTTCATGACTGTTATTCACTGAATGATGCTCTGATTTCTATCTCTTGATCTTTTTGTCTTCAAAGACTGTGTGCTTACTTGGATAATCATGGACATCAAAGGGAATGGAAGTTTTCAGATTTCTGTATTACAGTAACTACAGAGTTTAGCATTCATCAAACAATCAGTGTTTAATATGAGAGTTTGTGCATTCAGTGTTTATTGATTTTTGTTATGGATTTTATGAAATATTAGATGCTCTAAAAATTGATTTCAGTAAACTCTGCTTCACACACACTCATATTCACAACTGTGCAATTTTTGAAAGGGTTTTAGTGATAAAGTTGGAAAATTGATAAACACTGTTGAGTTGTGTTAAGTACTCTGAGGTAAAGTCTCATTGAGATGATTTGACTATTTTGGAGTAATTGGGGTAGTTGACAACTGTTAATTAGTGTAAATGTGTCGTGATTAAAGGAATGACAGCGGTAATTATTAAGTGATCCATTGGTTGTTTGACACGTGTCCCATGATAGTGTCCCACTCACACATTATTCGCGCTTCTACTGAATAAACGATTGAGTTTTAGTTTTACTCCAATCGTTTTTATTCTCTCACCTCACATCTATTCATATTCACCCACTCACAGTTATTTGCATATTCATTCACTTTCAAAATTCTCATACACTCTCCTTCACATTTTGATAAACACTTACGGTGCATACACATCTTTTCTCTGAATATCTTCGCATCACTTTTTACTAATGGCAACTAAAGCGTTTGATGCAGCAGGGTTAGTTTTTCTCCCTAGTAACTATGCAGCACCATTAGAGACTGAAAATGCTCCAGAGGCGTTTCATGTGTTCCAAAATTTCTTGAAAGACTCTGAGATAGGAAAGGCTCTAACTGCACCAACAACACTATCTGCTTCACAAATTGCTACTTTCTGGACAAACTCTGAATATGATGATGGAGGAGAGTCTGGCACTCCAACAATCATTTTCACCCATGATGAATCAGAGTATATCATTACTCCAACTACTGTTAGGGATGCTCTGGATTTTGAGACACACACTTCTTAGAGTGTTGTTGGTCATGATCGCTTGAGGACAATGTTGGAGCAAATTGGATGTGCAGGAAACTTGAATAAGATAGGGTCTTTGAGACGGCCAAGTTTGAGAAAGGAATGGAGTTTCTTTTTCGATTGCATAACAAGGGCTTTTGGAAAGAAGACAACAAACTGGGATGCACTTCCTCTTGATACTCTCCAAATTGGTCATGCTCTACTATATGGAGGTAACTTCGATTTTGGTAGACTAGTACTAATGAACTTGGGAGAGCGTTTGTCTGAGCCTACTACTGTCTATTTTGCTCGTTTTTGTCAATTGCTATTTACTGCCTGTGTGCCTAACATTCCAATTGATGAAGCTGATGTGATTCAGCCTTTTCAAGTTGATAAACGAATGTTTACTGATCTGACAAACAAAGATGTCACTAAACAGCACATACCAGATATGTTTATGCCATTAGCCTTACAAAACTATGTAAACCAACCTCAAGATTCTCAGTCACCACAACCAATGCCTGAACCATTAGACACCATAAACTCTGAACCAACACCTACAACACCCACAACCACTGTACCTACTACATCTCATCAACCACAACCAGAAACCTTAAACTCTCCAACAATAAACTCTCCACCATTAAACACTGAACCCTCAAACACTGAAACCTTAAACACTGAAACCTTAAACTCTGAGCCAGCACCTACTGAACAACCCATAACCAAGCCAAAAAGAAAGAAACACACTGCCCAAAACACTAAACACTCAAAGGTTAAACAGACATTACCTGGAGCTGTTTATACTAGAAGAATGAAGCAACATGCAAACAGACCTTCATTTTCACCACCTAAAGAAAGCTCAAGTGAAGATGAAGAGGAGATTGTAGTGCCAATCAAGAAGAGGAGATTAGTTCTTTCTGATTCAGATGCAGAGAATGTTGTTGAAGCTCCAGAGGTGATTTCACAGCAAACACCTACTGTTGAGGTTACAGTGAATGATGAAATACCTGCAGAGGTTGAAATGCATGCAGAGGATATTATGGCTGACAAAGTTGAAATACCTGCAGAGGTTGAAATGCCTGCAGAGGATACTGTTAATGCTGAAATACCTACAGAGGATAACATGCCTGTAGAAGAGGATCACAGAGGTGATTTTTCACCAGTGCATGATGTTCTTGATTCCATTCTTGATCCTATCTCACCTGTTGATCATGTTGAAGCTCCTGGTGTAGCTGACAAAGGTGATGAAGTTGATAAGGCAACTAAGATAAATTATGAATCTATGCCTGTTGAAGCTACAAAGGCAAACTCTGTTGCAGAGCCTGTGCAACATGAGGTGACTGTTGAAAAGGTTGCAGAAGTTATTGAAGAAACTGTGGCTGACACTGCTCAGCACAGTGGTTCTTTAAAAGATGGTCAAGCTAAAGATGCAAGTGCTGAAGATGAATCTGACAGTAGTGCAAACTCTGATTCTTTTGTGAGTGCGCCAACACAGACAGATAATAAACATACACCTTTTGATCAGCCTTGTCCATCTCATGCAATTGAAGTAGAGCATCTTGCTAAATCTGCTGAGAATTGGTATAAACAAGACTGTATTTTTCCAAAAGGGAGGGGAGCTGAGTTTGTTAAGCAGACTGCAAAGCAAATTTCAAATCCAGATATTTTATCCTGCTTAAAGGCAACTGTGGTACAAGTCAAAACTCTGGATGGAAATTTTGCTGAAACAAAACAAGAAATTGCTTCCTTGAAGACTGAGATTCAGTCAAGAGAATTGAAGATGGAAAGAGAGTCCAAAATAAAAGCTGCACAACTGTCAAAAGTTCAAGACACTCTCTTTGCCAGGCTAGGAAAGGTTGAAGAAAATCATACTGCTTTATTTGCTAAGGTTGATTCCATTGCTAACTCTTTGGAGCTCATTACATCAATCCTTATTCCTGATGATGTCAAAAAGGGGGAGAGAGTTGCTAAGTCTAAATGCAAAGTTTCTCAAACTCTGTCTCAAAAGGATGATGCTGGAGATGGAGGGGCAAGTGACAAGAGTAAGGTGTTAAACTCTGAAAGGCAAACTCTGAGATCTGGCAAATCTCTCAAGTCACAGTCTGTTGGAATAAATACTGAAACTCAAGGTACTTCAAAAACCAAGAGTTTGGAATTAATATCAAATCCAAAGACTGATGAGGAGTTAGCTGTTAAGCTTTTTATGGAAGAGAATGCAGAAGGAGTTACGTTAGATGATGCTAAAGCTGAAGAGAAAAGTCTACAAGAAGAGCATTTGAAGGCTTTAAAGTCTGATAAGTTGAAGAAGAGAAAGAAAGTGATTAAAACTGCAAAGCCTGTTCTTAAAGGCATTGAAATCAAAGAGAATTTAACTGGCATTGAAGGAGAAGAAGAGGATAAAGAAAAGTTAATCAGAAAGTCTTCTCTTGATGCTAAATTAAAGTTAAAAGGGGTGATGAATGAGGAGAACAAAGGCAAAATGATTGTTACAACCTCTGTTGCCACACAAGTTGTACAACCACAAAGTAAACCCTTACCTGGTTTTTCAAGGCCAAAGATTCCAGTGCAAGGAGAAGCAGGAGTGACTGGTGGATATCAACATAATGCTGCATGTTCAGGAAAGCCACCAGGCAGAAATACTTCTGGATTAGGTTCAACAAGAGATTTGAGATTTAGTAACAGTCCAAGAGATCCCTCTGCACTTGTATCTCTTGGTTCTGGTATTACTCAAGAAAATCTAGACAAGTTGGAGTCAGTTCAGCTAGTTCGTCAAAGGAGCTTAGATATTCACTTTCTGTTATACTTTATGGCAGATGGGTCAGTGTACAGAGTGAATGAAGAAGCAATCAAGCTAAAATTATTTGAGGAACTTCAGTATGTCTTGCATATCTTCAGAGTCAGAAATCGTCAAACGCAGCTTATTGCTAATTCTATAAGGGGGTATATGCAGAAAGCTAAAGTTGTTACAGGATCAAAATCTGCTGAAAAATATGTTCCTAAGTACAGAGATTGGGATGGCAATTTGATAGAAATGAAGAAAGGGACTACAAAGCTGAAAACAGATCTTGGAATTACAGTTCTGGATTTCAATGTAAAGTCTGAAGAATTAAAGTACATCAGGTTGGGAAATGAGATGAGAAGAAACAAGATCTATGATCTCAGAGCTGCTATTTTTCAAACTGATGAGAATGATCCAGATTTGAAAGAGATCAAGGAAGCTATGGAGATTGAACTTGAACATGCTGAGAGAAGATTGTTGATTGATTATCTCAGAACAGCTCCTGATCTTGAGGAAGTTAGGTAGACAAAAGTTGTAAGTTTGTTAAGTAATAGCTTAAACTCTGTTTGTATAATTAAACACTGTAAACTTTGTATTTGTTTTGACATCATCATTTACTGTAAACTTGTACATTTTGCTAATGGACAAGTTGGGGGAGATTGTTAGAAATGATTGATGAGAACAGTGTTTAGAAGCTATAGTGACAAAACAGAGTTTAGCTGGAAGCGGTCAGAGTTTAGTTAAACACTGACTGGAAGCGCAACAGAGGCTGGTAAACTCTGTAGCGGTATTGTCTGAAGAGTCAACAGTGTTTGAAGATTGATAAATATGGAAGCAATATCTTTGAAGATTGGAAAGCTGTCAAAGAGATTGAGTTGACTTGAAAGACTGAAGCAATCGTGATTGATATCAATTGTATAGCTTGATTATAGGAGAATCAGTTACTGATTGTATGAAGCTGTATGTTCTATAAATACAGTTAGGTTAACCCTAGAAGGGTATCGAACATTGAGAAATTCATTGATTGTAACCTAAGCAGCTCTCTGTGATATTTACATCACTGAGAGAGGAATTGTTAATTCCAAACAGTTTTTAATTGTTAAACAGTGTGTTCTTGTTAAGTTACTTTGATTGCTTATTGTGTATTCGACCTAACACAACATTTTTCACCTTAACACCAATTTTACCATTAGTCAACAAGCATTTTACCCTATAAACAGATTTTACAATCTTTTGTTTCATTTTGGGTATCCATGTTTGTTTACCAGCAATAACACTTTTTTCATTGACTGGACATTTGACCTTGTAAACAGCCTTAGTAAAACTTTGTTTAGGGTTAGGTACAAATGTCTCTCTCCTAACATGAGGAGGACTGGTAGTCTTTGATCTAACATTTTTATTTCTGTTCATGTGTTGTCGAGGAGCAGTCTTATTAGCACATGCATGATTACCATTAAAGTAAGCAGGCATCACATTAAAAGCACAAGACATACAATTGACAACACCACATGCTTTATGATTAGAATCAATGATAGGCATGGTATTCATGTTAGACATGTTATTATTCTGCTCCAACTTGTTATCACCTAACTCAATTTTAGATGAACTGGGAACAAACTTCACTGTTTTCATAGAAACAACCTTATTAGATTTAACATTTTTGGTTGTAGGTGCCTTAACAGATTTATCATTATCAAGGACTATGCCATTAACACTGTCCTCATTTTTCATTTCTTCTTGAATCACAATAGAATACATGTTTGGTGGTTCAGAAACAGATTCTTTAAACATGGGTTTTTCAACATTCTTGAGAACGTGTGGTATACCTCTTTCTTTAGCAGGAATAGGATTAGCAGAATGATTGCTCAAAGAACCAACAGCTTCTTTGTAACCAAACCCTATTCCTACAGTTTGTTCTCTAGCTTGTTTGTTGAAGTGCTCTTTGGAAACTTTAACAGAATTATAACAAGCTCTAATCTGTGTTTCAAGTTCTCTAATCCTGATGTCTTGTTCAGCAATCCTATCAACTTGTTTTACCATGTATTCTCCTAGACCCTTTTCTTTGTAGTTAAGACGAGCTATTTCTTCTATATGCTTATCTTGATTAACATGTACTTTTTTTAATTCGGACAGTTCGTTTTCAAGTTTAGTGTTAACAAGACTTATTCTCTCGTATCCCTTTTGTACATTACCCAAGGAATTACGTAAACTACGAATAAGTTCAGCATCAGTGAGTATTACCGGAGTTCTGTAATAGTCAGATGTCTCAGCATTTGCCACAAGTGCGAAATTTCCATATTCTTCGTCTTCGCTATCTGTGTCATCCCAGCTCCTTTCCCGAGCTACAATCACCTCCTTTTCAGAGCTGTAAGGTTGAACAACCTTAGCTTTCATTTTCACCGAGGCTTCACCAACCAAAGCAGTAGAAGTGTCATCTACCCTTTCCTCATTTATTGTCAAAATGGTATCCCAGATATGCTTGGCATCTTTACAATTAACAACATGATTTTGCATGATTAAATCTAGGGATTCCATTAAAATCAGCTATAGATTCATATCCAGGGCAGCTTCCTCCTTTTCAGCAAGGGTATAATTATTAGGATCCTTTGGATACGTCCTTTCAGCAAATTCAACAACTCCATCCACAATTACTTCCTCTTCTTTAACCATATAAATTATCGGCCCGGTTTTCAATATTCCTAAATATTTAGGATTGGCCACTTGTAGAAAAAGGGTCATTTTCTTTTTCCACAATTCATAATTTTCCTTGTCAAATATGGGTATCTTAACAAAACCAACTTTTGAAGACATGATGAATTTTTAAGTGAGTTAAAAATTCAAGATAAATTTTTGATTGAATAAAAATAGGATCTTGATTTGTGTATCAATCAATAGGCTCTGATGCCAATTGTTAGGTCCGATAAGATTGTAGAAGGGGGGGTTGAATACAATCTATATCAATTTCTCGAAATTTGTCCTTTAAATAAAATTTAGTTTAGACAAATTTGTGCGGAATTAATTGAAACAAATTTTCAAGTTGAATATAACAATATATTAACTTGATGGGTGTTACAATTTCAGTACAAATGATTATCAAGTAATTAATAACTAATTAGAAAATTCGACATGAACTTTTCTAATTTAGTTAATAAAAATCAAGATTTCAAATCAAGAACTAGGAAACTTAATTCGCTAGTAGTACAAGAATCACAAATAATCAAGTTCCACCGGATAAAATATTACAAAGGAGATGAACTTGATTTTCTAGGAATTTATTTGTTGTTGTGTTCTTGAGAGAGAGAGATATGAGCTGTTGTGTATGTATGTTATGTTTTGTTCGGGTTCCCTGACTCTTTTGCAATCTCCTGTCTTTTATAGCTCAGCCATAGTCATATTGCTTTGTTTTAACTGATATAACAATCAGTTAACAATAATATAACTATCGGTATAACTATCCATTGAACTAAATATGACAATCAAATTGAACTAGTATAACTATCCATTTCAATATACCTGTCGGTATGACTACCGATTTAAATCATTTCTGTGGAACAAGTGAACTGCTGCCTTGCTGAGAACCAGTTGCGGGTCGGAGGAGTGTGGAACACGCGCGTGCTGTTGTTGCTGTTGTGCTTGGCGCGTGAACGTCACGCTCTAGTAAGGAGAGTCACAAGCTTTGCCAACAACAGCTTTCACGTGAACTTCATTTCTTTGTTCAACAATTCAATTGAATTGTTTGTTTAATATATTATACCAACAAACATCATCAACTTGCATTTCTTTGTTTATTCCCACGCCTGACCTGCCACCTTTGTTTAAACGAATTCAATTTGGTTCGAACAAATTATTTTTAACCCGCACAACTTATAATCTTTAATTAATAAATAATTATTTTAATCCAGAAATTATAAAAATAAATATCTAATAATATTAGATATTTATAAATATAATTTTCTAAATAAATAAAATATTTATTAATATAAAATTATAATTAAACTCTAAATTGCGGTTACCTGGGCGTCTGGAACTGGACTCCTTTTGCTTAACAAAAAATATATCAATTCCAACCGGAATTCCAGCTTTAAGAATATATCACTTTCCATATTCTTGTGATAATTCTATTTTCTCATAACCCGTCCAGGTGTAAGCTATGGTCTCTTGAGGATGTGAAACCGGACTCCTTTTGCTTAGCAAAAAATACAACAATTCTAACCGGAGTTTCAGCATTAAGAATATATCATTTAGAATTTATTTATGATAATTCTTTTTCCTCATAGCCAGTCCACTTGATAATAAAATCCTTGTGGTTAATTAATTTAGCACTTCTGTTGCTTGCACAATGATTTTCTCTCATACCAGTCTTGATAGCTTGAACCACTGAAGTTAATGATGAACAACCACTGTTGAATGTTGACACTCGATGTACTGTCTGGTTCATGAGTGACTAACCGCAATGACTGTTCTTCATATATTGACTTTAAAAACTGGTTCCTTTTCTTTTCTCCTCTCTCTCTTTAATTCTCTGTACTGTTTCTGTCACCTTGAAATCTCTGTCACTTTAAACGAATCCACTTCTTAACGAATACTTCACTGAGGCTTGATCAGATGACTGAGCTTCTTTCAATGTAGTAAATTCTCAAGTCTGTAGATTGACCTTGATCTTTTTCTTCTGACAGATAATACAATCTGAGATTCCTTGTGACAGTCTAAATACTATTTACTAATACAATCTTGTTTAAGTTGAGTTGTATCCTCGAAATACAAATAGGCTACATCATATGCCTTTCAGAATGACTGGAAATAAGAGGAAATTTGCAAGATAAAGATAGGGAGAGCACTACTATTGATAAGCTAAAGGGCATGTTGATGAATGACAAGCAAGTTTATGTTGGTATATTTTTGCGCAAACAAGATAGAGATATTATGAAGGAAAAAGGATAGAGAAAGGGGTGTAGAAGTTAGAAGGTGTGGATAGATAAGGTATCTATGGACATTTTCAACGTGATTCCGGGACGGAATCCTTTTAAGGGGGGAAGGATGTAATAACCCTAACTTTAGCAATGCTACAGTGATCACATGAATAGTAAATTTTGAGGATTTAGAGAAATGGTATTTAAGTACTCTATACTTGAAACAGAAAATGAGTAAACAGAAACCATATTAGTTAGACACTATAAAAATAAGTGACTCGAAATGACGATAGATTTCAGAAATTCCTGAATATGGATTTTGAGGATTTTGATTTCAAATGAGCTTCTAGTGGATATTAAGGAGCATGGAGATATTGAAGGAATTATATATTGAGGAATTAGTGAATTAGGGTAAGCTAAGGGATTATTAAGTTAAGGAAATACCAAAGGAATTTGGATTGTTAAATGATTTCAGAACCACTGAGATAACGAGGTATATTCGAAACGAATCACAATTAGACGAGTATGGAAACCAAGCAACCAAGATTAGTAATATAACAAGGATACATACCACATTATCATTTACCAAGATTTCTAGCATTATAGTAGAAAAGAAAATCAAGAAAAGAGATGATGAGGTCATCTAAGTTACATCATTATCCACTAACACTTGTTAAGGGGTAGATTAGTCTTTTAACATGGTTTAATTTTTAACCACAAATATCTTCAAGGATCCACAAGACTCTAGAATTAGCAAGATTAAACCAAGATAAGATCAACCAAACATAAAAATCTCCTCTCATCACCATCTTCATTCTATTCGGCCAAACAAGAAAAAAAAAAAGAAAAATCAAAATCAAAACCCTAGCTAGCATCAAGATCAAATCTAAGGAAAAATCATGGAGGTTCTTGGAGATTAGAAAGAGTTACCCACAAAGTTTCAAGACCAACCATCATCATTTACATAGGTAATAAATTGATCAAAGTTGATAAATGAATAGTGATGAATAGTAGTTTTCAAGAACTAACTTTGTTTTTATGGTTTCTTTAGTTGATTCAAGCTAGTATAAGGTTGTTTAAGCATATCCCAAGGCTTAGTAAGTGTTGTTAAAGCTTCAAGGAAGGTATAATCTCTTCACTCCTCTTGAGTTTATGATGAATATTGGTGGTGTTAGTGGTTAAGTGGTTATAAGTGATGAAATCATGATTATATATGTGTTTAAAAGTGTTTTTATTGTATATGAAAGGAGTATGTGCTTGAAACCATGGTTGGTAAGATGACCACATGGTGTAGGTGATGGTGTATAAGGTGGATGATTGATTTGGAGGAGTTGGATTTTGGAAAGTATGGAAATGTAGCCGTTATAATGCCCGATTTTCGTTAAACCAAATAGATGTCCTGTTTTTGGCACCCATATTCCCACGGTAGGTTCCTGTATAGTGCACCAACTGATCATAAAAGGCTAGAGCTTGGTTCATAGATTGTTTTGATATAAGGTGCGTTAAAATCTGATGAACGGTTTAGGAGAAAAGTCAGTTTTAGTGAAAGACGTTCGAAAACCGAGAAACTGTAATTGTATCAACTTTGAGGCTATAATTACCATACCTATACATTTTTAAAAATCACGAAATTTTGGGATATGGTAGTAGTGTGGTCACAGAACTAATTCCAGTTGACCTTACATAAAAATTCGAAATCTATAATTTATAAGAATTTTTAAAGTCAAGTGTGGTTATTAGGGAAAATGGTGGAATACACTAAAACTTTAATTGAGTTTAAAAAGGGTTAAGTTCTTGGAACTTTTGGTGCGTAATAGTTATGTCAAACATATGTTATGAGTCAAAGGTGTTATTGTATAAAGATTAGGTGATTAATAGGGATATATATACTAACGGTGATCCTTTCGTTTCTATAGAGACGGGAGACGAACTCCGGATCATACCTTCAGGACCCAGAGATCGAGACAAGATTTCTTCAATCTCTACTTGAAAAATTATTTATATTTAAAGAAGATGTTTTCATGGAACATGTATGTGATTACATGATACTAAATTGTTAATAATTTATTTCCTGAATTTCTGGGAATTGAAGAGAGATGGATATGGATTATGGATATGATTAAGAATAAAGTGAACATGCTTTATGATGAAAAGTTATCTGAAAGAATGATATCAGTTGTTATCTAGGGTTATATGATTTATAAGATCATGTTAAAAATATTCTTTTAAATATTGTGATTAAATAAATATTATTTGATTATTATTTAATGCTTTTAAAATAGATGGAATATTTTATGTATATAAGAGCGTATTTGATTTCATTGAATACAGAGGAGATGTCTGAGTCATAATCAAAGTATTATGACATATATATATATATATATATATATATATATATATATATATATATATATATATATATATATATATATATATATATTTAAAGGTGATGATGAATGGAAATGAGAATGGTAATGTGAATGGAAACGGAAAAATGGAAAATGTGAAATAGTGTTTTATAAATGGAATAATGATTTTACAAAAAGGGGATTGCAACAGAAAGCGTAAGAGGTTGTGTGCGGCACAGTCCAGTAACCATCATTTTATGAGGATGTAGTGGAGAACCTTCCTCATTATTTTATTTCCGGCCAATGTGTTGCCGATGGAGGATGTAGTGGAGAACCTTCCTCCAGGAGGATGTAGTGGAGAACCTTCCTCCAGGGATGTTTGACATTCCTTCTACTAGTAGTAAACAAGGAGCATGTACTTAGGCGACTGATCATGGTCCTAACGTATCTGGCACTAGCGGATATCCCCAAAAAATTTTAAAGGAAGAATTAATAATGGTTCAGGTTTGCATACTGAAAAAGGAAAATGGTATGAAATGATGGAATCATTTTACAATAAGAAGAGAAACTGATTTTATATTAATTGTGGCATAAGAAAGAAATGAGAAGATGATAGCGAGAGATTTGTTCAAGTTTTCATATTATCTTGAAAGATTACACTGAAAGGGTATATTGATTGTTATAGCAGTTAAGAATAGAAACGAATATAGTATGATATTAAAAGAGAGACTAATATTATAATACTATATAATTCTTTTCGTACAAAGATAATTGGAAAGTATATATGTATTGAATGAAAACAACATTTCTCTCCATAATAACTGAAAATTGTTTTGTTTAATATATACATGATGATTTATTTTCCTTTGATGCTAGTTGATAGAATTGATCTTGCTGAGCTATTTTAACTCATTCTTGCTACTTATGTATATAACAACTAGGTATGCCGATACTCCGTACCACGCCCCGTGATTAGTGCATAATTTTGCATATTTTTATTGCCTATTTATTGTTAGAATTTGTATTTTTATAAATTATTTTGTTGCATTTCAGGAAATTCAAGAAAAAAATGAAGAAATAGCAAAATAAATAAATAAAGGTAAAAGAAAAGAAAAAGAAGAAAAAGAAGGACCAAAATAGAAGAAAAAGGAAAAGCAAGGGGTGGTGGTGCATTTTTGTAGCCCACCAAAATGGATGGCTAGGATTTAGTCAACCTAAAACTAAATGAATGGCTAGGATGAACCCACACCAACCAAAAATCCTAAAAATTTTCTATAAATAGCATCCTTCTTCACTTGTAAAAAGACATTAGACACATTAGATAGCTTAGGTTAGTAGTAGTTCATCACCAAAATTTTTGGTTCTAATATTTTTCTTCTTGTAAACACTCTTTATTTTTATGCAAATTTCAAGCCTTCTTTTAAATTCTTGCATCTTTTTCCTTACTCTTTATTTCGTTATTTTCGTAAATTCTTGTGTGGATAAAGTAGCGTTGCTAACCACATGAGATTGAAAATATCGATTTAAGGATTTGTTTCGTTGTTTTAATTTCCGTTTTAATAATAGTTACGCCCCTCTAAATTTCCATTTTATTGTGGGTTTGTTTATTTTTAATTGTAGATCTAATTTTCATGTTTGTTATGTTAGTATAAAAAAAATTAGTTTTTTACAATTAGTGTTTAATTTTCGGTACTTTTAATTTCTGTTTCTTTTTGGTTTAATTCGAAGCCAAAGTTTCTCCCCTGTATTTAGTTTTATTCGAAAGAAAAGCAGCAGTAGTAGTCTCCCCTATTTTCTTCTTTCAATCAAACCCATCCCTTTATTGTCATTTTATTCGGTCAAAATAGATCAGTACAATTTTATCCCTTGTATTCTTTTCCTTCGAATTCACAAATCCCACCTCCCCTGTTTTCTTCTCAAACGGCTCTCCTTCACTCTCCTTTTCTTGTTTCCATTCGACTCTCTCCCTCTCTCTCTCTTTCTCTATCTCTCTCTTTTTTTCTCCGTCCTCTCCTCTCTCCCTTCTCCTTTCTCTTCGATAATCTCGCCATCTTCCCTTTCCGATTCTTACACACAAACACCACCCCCTGTTCTTGTTCAGTTTTATTTAATTATTGTTCATATTCGTTAAATCGAGCTTTGATTTCTTCTCTTAAGTCCAACCGCGAGTTCGTATGCAATCTGGGTTTGATATGAGTTGTTCGGTCTACTGTTTGTTCTTGTCAGATTGTTCGATTGCATTTGTTGTCGGATTTTGGTTTTCTTTTCGAACTGATTAGTTGCTTTATGGTTTAGGAGTCTTTCTTCGTTTTAGAGTTTATGTGTTCCTGTTTGAATTGTTGTGTTTGTACCGAGTTGCTGATCGAGCTCAGCGTTTTTAGTTCAATTTGAAGGTTTCTGCGTGAATGTATTTACAACTGATTGTTTGTATTTGGATTTCGTTGCTGTGTAATGTCGAGTTCTGCGTGGATGTATTTACAACTGATTGTTGATGTATTTTGTTCGAATAGTACTGTGAATCGGTTTGCTGTTCCTTTTTGTACTGTGAGTCAGTTTTTGTTCGTTGTTTTAGTGGTTTGAATTGCTTGTTTTCGACTCCAACTCTGTATTCTATTGGTCAAGTAGTGTTGCTGCACAATTATTTTAGCTAAGTCGACTGGTGTGATTGATGTCACGTTTTTTATTGCATATTCTGTTGAGCTGAGTTTTTTCGATTCTGCAGGTTGTCAATCTTTGTCTAAGACTGAGTTCTTGTTGCCGAGTTATGTTTGTGGTTCTATGTTGTTGATTTCTTTTCGTTGGAATTTAGTTTGGTTAAGGCTTTGTTTGCCAGTTTTGCTGGAGTTTTGCTGGTCTGTTGCTGCGTTTGTTCTGGCTCGTAGGTTTTGAGTCCGAGTTATCACCGAATTCTGTCCAGTTGTCACTAGTCTGTGAGTTTTAAATATGGTCAAGTTCGTTGAAGTTCTGCCGCGCGTTTTCGTTTTGTTCAGTTTTATGCATTTTGATTTTTGGTGATGCTGAGTTCTTTTGGTTGCAAATTCTGTTCCCCGTGGCTAGTTAATTTAGGAACAAGTCATGTCGAATTCTTAAAATTCTGTAAATAAAATCTGGTTTATTTTTGAAGTTTTAAAGTAATCAATATTTCTTAGTTTTTTTTAATACATAAAATTTGATTAAATTTTTTTTTTTAGGAATTAATTAGCATAAATCAAAATTTTCAAAATCACTTGTTCTTTTCCGCCTAAATTACGAATTAAGGATCGCGAATAAAATTAGTCCCTGTGGATCAAATCATAAATATTAAAACGATGATCGTGCGCTTGCGATATTTAAATGCTCAATTTTCGGCACATCAAGTTTTTGGCGCCGTTGCCGGGGACTAATTATTTTTCGCACCTTAATTTTTAATTTTTCGGATTAGTTTTCTTTTGCTTGCCTTATTTTTATTTCGTTTTTTAGGAAAGTTTTGAATTTCGGGAATCTTCTCGTGGAGCTTGGAACGAAAATTGGAATTTTTTTGGAATCATGCTTCGGTAACCTGTATCTCACTCTTTTCGCATTTTTATTTTTAGAAAATCACAAAAAAAAACAAAAAAAATAAAAAATCACAAAAAAATGAAAAAAAAAAATTGAAAAATAAAAAAAATAAAAAATTAGTTGTAAATACATAATTGTTGCATCGTGCATTTAATCAATTAGGGGCACATCATCTAGATTTTTATTTTCTTATTTTTAATTTTTCGTACCTTATAATTGTAGTGATTGCTGGAGGATCCAAAGGTACGTTAATTTTTTTTTTTTTTAATTTAGGACACGTAGTTTAAAGCATCCATAAATGTTTATAGTATTTTTATATCTCGTTGTGTGTTGCATCATTTGTAAATAAATTTTAAGGGCAAAGCCACTAATAAAATAAGGTGAGAGATTTCAACACTTTTTCCTTAGAACCAAAAACAATTAATTCTTAAAATTAATTAAAAACAATTAAAATTCTGTAAATAAAATCTGGTTTATTTTTGAAGTTTTAAAGTAATCAATATTTCTTGGTTTTTTTTAATACATAAAATTAGATTAATTTTTTTTTTTGGGAATTAATTAGCAAAAATCAAAAATTTCAAAATCACTTGTTCTTTTCCGCCTAAATTACGAATTAAGGATCGCGAATAAAATTAGTTCCTGTGGATCGAATCATAAATATTAAAATGATGATCGTGCGCTTGCGATATTTAAATGCTTAATTTTCAGCACATTACCCCGCAAGAGGGTAAGGGAAAGACGATCTTTTGAGAGCACGCTGGCACCGATTCCTGAGGTAGCATAGAGGCAGACCGGTTCTGGTAGCCTTATGTATAATTAAGTGTGTAAGCATGTAATAAACTTTTAATTGTTGAAATGCTTCATGTCGAAGTATTATTCAACAATGTATTTAAGTATGATCCTGGTTTGTAATAACTTCTTTAAACACTAAACTCTTAATATTGTGGATGTTGTTCTCCGAGCATATGACTGGTATGTATCCTTGTTATATTACTAATCTTGGTTGCTTGGTTTCCACACTCGTCTAATTGTGATTCGTTTCGAATATACCTCATTATCTCAGTGGTTCTGAAATCATTTAACAATTCAAATTCCTTTTGTATTTCCTTAACTTAGTAATCCCTTAGTTTACCTTAATTCACTAATTCTTCCATATATGATTTCCTTCAATATCCCCATGCTCCTTAATATCCAATAGAAGCTTATTCGAAATCGAAATCCTCAAAATCCATATTCAGGAATTTCTGAAATCTATCGTCATTTCGAGTCACTTATTTTTATAGTGTATCTCTAATATTGTTTCCGTTTACTCATTTTCTGTTTCAAGTATAGAGTACTTACATACCATTTCTCTAAATCCTCAAAATTACTATTCATGTGATCACTGTAGCATTGCTAAAGTTAGGGTTATTACATCCTTCCCCCCTTAAAAGGATTCCGTCCCGGAATCACGTTGAAAATGTCCATAGATAACTTTTTCATCCACACCTTCTAACTTCTACGCCAATTTCTCTATCCTTTTTCCTTCATAATATCTCTATCTTGTTTGTGCAAAATACACCAACATAAACTTACTTGTCATTCATCAACATGCCACTTAGCTTATCAATAGTAGTGCTTTCACCATCTTTATCTTGCAATTTTCTTCTTGTTTCAGTCATTCTATATTATCTCATCTCTCATTCCTCTTTTGGCTAAGGTTATCGGCCACCACATTGGCCTTCCCTGAATGGTAGTGTATCTCACTATGGTTTGTCTATATTTTGATCTCTATCATGACATAAAATATGAACACTTCAATCTTATTATATCCTGTCTCTGTAAAATCCTCCAGAAATTTGACTAGAATAAAATTCCTTGAAACAATTGTAAGAAAATACTACCTATAATATATATTTCCTGTTTGTACTTAAACAAGTTTGTGTTTTTCCCAAAATACTCTTATTTTCCTTTGCATAGAATTTTCTGATCCCTAACAGATACTGATTTTCCTTATCTAGATTGTCAACCCACCTACACCATTCATTGACTTAGTCGATCCCTAACCAAACATTTAAACTTACAAGGTTAAATAATAAAAGAAAAATTTTACCTGCATCTGTATCCGGCTTTTTCAATGCTTCTCCTAAGGTCATATTGTATACCCTGGCAGTAGGTCTATTTGAAGCAGTCATACTTTGTCCTGGCGCAGACGACCCACCAAAATGGCAATCTCTAGCTCTGTGTCCTAGTTTCCCACACTGGTAACACTTAACATCACTCCTCGGGTTTGTATCAACTGATGGGCACTTGTCACAGTAGTGCCCCTTCTGTCCACATTTATAACACGTTACTCCCAATAGTTTACACACTCCCGCATGCTTCCGACCACACGTGTTACAATCCAGTAATGGTGGTCGTGGATGATTGGACTGAAACGTTCCTGAAGACTTACCACCTTGATTCACCGTTTCACTAACAGCCTTGTTACTCCACGACCTTCCCATAAACTGATATTTTTGTCCTTTACCGACCTTGCTAAAGTAACTTCCTTCACTTGAACCTCCCTTCTGGCCCTCAAATTTCCTTTTCTTGTTCTCTTGACCTACTTGATTTTGTTCACTCTCAGCTTCTATAATGGATGCTTTTTGAACTATCGCAGCATAATCAATTAACTCAAATGGTGCTACTCTCGTCCGTAGCCATGCACTAGTAGAAAACTGGCCTTTTACGTCGGTTAAATAGGTCTTTTACGTCGGTTAAATGGCGACGTATGGGCTGGCGACGTATAAGGTCAGAGTCTTATACGTCGGTTAAAAAAGCGACGTATATTGTACCCTTTTACGTCGGTTCTTCTAAACAACCGACGTATATTGTATCCTTTTACGTCGGTTCTTCTAAACAACCGACGTATATTGTACCCTTTTACGTCGGTTCTTCTAAACAACCGACGTATATTGTACCCTTTTACGTCGGTTCCTCTAAACAACCGACGTATATTGTTATCCTTTTACGTCGGTTCCTCTAAACAACCGACGTATATTGTTATCCTTTTACGTCGGTTCTTCAAAACAACCGACGTATAAGGTCCAAAAAATAAAAAAAAAAAATTAATTTGTTTATTTTAATTTTTGACCTGAATTTACAAATCAGAAATGTTTCTAGGAGATACATGGAGGGAAGTAGCTAAAGAATGTATTTAAAATTGAAAACTGATCAGTATATTATCCAAAAAAAATATTTACAAATCAGAGCTCTACGAGTTCTCTAGCATTACAACGAATACAATGCACAAGTGGGTTCATACTGAACTTGCATAATTTATACACCGGCAATTCAAACTTGAAGAAATGATGGAGATTTAAAGACGAAGGCCTTGCAATTTTGAATTCTGCTCGAAAATCCACGTCAACAATTAGTCTCTCATCTTTTTTAATTACATCGACATATTCATATTCACCTGCACAATATGAATACAATAAATCATTCGCATCAAAAAAATTCAATGATTAAGCCAAAACTTGAAATTAAATCGAATCCAGTACCAGCAGGATAAGTAGGAATTAAATCTGAAGTACTGTCTTGGGAAGTTGTCTCCTCAACTTGTTCTTGGACAGAAGAACCCTGCTGGTCAGTAGCTGTCACAGCAGCCTGGAATAGCATACACCAACCACAGTTTACTACTATCATACATTTGATAACAACGATCAGCACAGATAAGCAGGAGTTTCAAGAATTCTGGTACAAGCTTGCCAGCATGCAAGATGAACATATTTGGATTGCAAACCTAGTATCTATAATCCTTTAAAACTCAAAACAATCTACATTCTACATTTTGTAAATTTTGTGATTTACTGGAGAACCATAAACATCTACTACACACCTCGGTACAACATTTAAATATAGTCAATAGTTGGCCAGCATCGGCAAAGATAAACTAGCACCACTATAAGCCTTTCAAAACAAGCATATGAGGTTTTCATCCTTTTATCTGTATCCTCTGATGATACAAATAATGCAGAACACCATGAGAATTTCAAAGGAGAATAAGTCAAATTATATGATATGATTTTTTAACATTCAACCCTAATGGGAGAGACAGATGAAGAACAAAACTGGTCCAACGATAGCACCAGAAATACAAGCTTGCTGAAAGCGCAGGAAGAATTTAAAGCTTGATTGGCTGAAAAATACATTTTAGACAAGTGCTTTATTAATTAGAGGAGTTTAGTTATTAACTAAAAATCAATGACCATAAACGAGATCAATCAGTAGTAGTTAGAGTAAGTCACAAGTAGGCAAATTGCAGTAGTACTCTTAAAAAGATTACAGCAACATCAAAATATATCATAAGGCACAAAATCTACAAGAAAATACAACTGCAAATTCAGATGACCAGAACTACACTCGAATTATGAACTACAGATGTTAAACGTCAGGTTTACAGATAACTACATGATAACCTTAGATTATCATGTAGTGATAAAGAGAGAAATGTTTTTATAAATATAGATAGAGAGTTAGAAGAAGAGTCTTGTTGTTTATATTACAAGTACAAACAGAACTATCAAGGACAACTCAAAGATCGGCATTAGACACATGGGCCATGTGTAACATGACGTAGTTAAGAAGATTAGTGACATCACTTTGATGAATACACGTGCCATCTAACTTGCATACTCGAACATTATTCATGCAAGAAAAAATGTAGCTTTTTCAAAGTAGATGTCTTACGTTTCGAAAAGCTCTGACTTTCCATAATTTGTAAATTATCACACTCTTATTAGAGATTAATTACATTTACAGCTCATTTACTAAGACATACAATGATCATTAAACTATTATGTCCAACTCAAAGAACTGACAACTTAATATTAAGAGTACTAAACAAACATAGAAAAGTTGGTATTACAATATAATAGTGAATCGATAATGGAAACTTAATAAGCGATATTTTTTATACCAGTGATCAGAAAAAGTATAGAATATACGGAAGAATTAGGATTTTACTGGAAGTGGTAAAGTTTAGGATTTTAACCAATGGGGTTAAATATTTTAGTAATCACTAAGCAATACCAAGGCACCTACTAAATGGAGGGAAAAAAGAAAGAAACAAAAACTCACGTGGCCAAGAGTCTAATAGATAAGAGTCATATAGATAAGACTCTAATTCAGCGTATTTATTTCTAAGAAAACAGTTAAATCACATGTATGTCTATGATATCAGAAGCTTTTGTTAAAACAAGTGTCAAGACATCTGAAACACTGAATTGCTTAGAATTAATTACTGAATCGTAATAAGTTGTTGCACAGGCATATGTATATATTAACACGCTTGTACACGAAACACACATATATTATTGGTGAAGTAGCACAAAAATCACAGGATCAAGCATATTAACTAAACCAAGAGTATCACTAGGCAATCTCATATAGCACAAGCCCATCCCAACAATAATTTCATTCAGTTACCAGCCTGTGAACATAGAGTAGTGCTGCAATTGGCACATTAAAAAGTATAATTGTCATCAACTAAACAGAAGTATCCTGTTTACTTAATCCAACTCCATATACTAGCCAATTGCACACCAACACTTAGTCCGAATCACGATCAGCGGAACCTTGTAACTCTAGAGTTATTTATATTGGGGACGATGATAAAATTAACATAGTTTTAATAAATCATAGAATAATATGTGTGTCACGAGCTACATAAAATTTTAAAAGTAATCATCACTTTGTGCAAACTCTACCAGCTCATGGCATTATCACTCTAATTTCATAAATACAATCTATCTGTACATCCTTGTAAAGGCGAATTAGGGCAAAGACACACAAACACAACAAGCTGCCAAAATAGCAATTCTAACACAAAAACTACATACAAAAGCTAATCGCGTAACAATACTGAATTGCCTACTTAATTGACAATGATAAGAGTTGATTACACTTACTGAGTAGTGATAACAAGTAATTGAAGTTAATTTTAGAATCCACAGGTGTAATTGAGGTGAACTCATCGTGAATCTTGTTAACATCTTCGATGACTTGGATGTACACGGAGTGAAATTGTGAATGAAATTAAGAGAGATGAAGAGAGATACGGGAGAGAGAGAGGGAGAGAGAGAGATGAGAGTTTGAGATCGACAAATACGAGCGGGTTCGGAGAGATGTCAAGAGAGAAGGGAGAGATGTCGAGAGAAAGGGAGAGATTAAAACAAAAAAGAAACAAAAAAAGAGATTAAAATGAGTAAAAAGAGATTTAATTCAATCCAACGGCTCAGATGTGTTAATTCAATCCAATGGCTCAGAGTAATCTGAAAGAAGCACAATCCGTGTGCTTCAGTATTAACCAATAATAGCTTGACACGTGGGCAAGCTGAAAATATTATATTAACTTTATACGTCGGTTATATTAAGAGCGACATATAAGGTCTAATTTTATACGTCGGTCATTTTAAGAGCGACGTATAAAGTTGTATTATATACGTCGCATTTTCTCAACCGACGTATAAAGTAGTATTATATACGTCCTCTTTTCTCAACCGACGTATAAAGTAGCATTTTATACGTCGCCTTTTCTCAACCGACGTATAAAGTAGCATTATATACGTCGGTCATATTAAGAGCGACGTATAAAGTTGTATTATATACGTCGCCTTTTCTCAACCGACGTATAAAGTAGTATTATATACGTCGCCTTTTTCTCAACCGACGTATAAAGTAGCATTTTATACGTCGCCTTTTTTTCAACCGACGTATAAAGTAGCATTTTATACGTCGCCTTGTCCTCAACCGACGTATAATATGACCTTATACGTCGGCGTTTTCTTCAACCGACGTAAAAAATGTTAAAAATTGACCTTATACGTCGCCTTTATGCGGAACCGACGTATATAACTACTTTATACGTCGCCTTTGGCCAGAACCGACGTATAAGAGGCGATGTATAAGGTCAGTTTTGTACTAGTGATGGTTTCAATCCCTGCTGGAACCTTTTTGCTCGTTGTTCCTCAGTACGCACAAATTCTGGAACAAACCTAGACAGTTCAGTAAATTTAGTTTCATATTCCGCCACTGTTAGGTTATCCTGCTTTAACTCCAAAAATTTTATTTCCATTTGGTTTTCCAAGTACCTAGGGGAATACTTGTCTAGAAACACCCTAGTGAAACGCTCCCAGGTTATCACTCCCGCTCCCTCTAAATTTTTCTTAGCTTCCCACCAATAATTTGCGTCTCCCTTCAAGAGATAGGCCGCAAAGATTGTTTTCTGATCCTCTTCTATTCTCAATATCTCAAAATCTTTCTCCATTTCTTTTAACCAGGCTCTGGCTACTATTGGGTTAGCAGTTCCCTCAAACTCTGGGGGTTTTAATGACTTAAAGGCACGAAAGGAATTAGCTGTCTGATTGGGGAGAACAGGTGGTTGTTGAGGATTCTGTGGATTAGCCAAATTCTGCCTTAATAGTTCCATGAATTGGTTAAAGGGATTACCACCCTGATTTCCTTGTTGTTCAGTTGATTCATCTTCTTCTACCTCATGATTTTGTTCATTATGAGCATTTTCATTCTGTCTATTTCGACTTCCTTCATCTCTCTCATTTTCCCTTGCATTCGTCCTATTGTTACGCTTAGGTGGCATGATTCTGTATATAACAATATTCTTCATTAATTACCCACTTTAGAGTACAATATACATTATTTCTATATACACAATTATATCATTAGTTAACTCATTTATGCATTACAATATTTTAACTTCACACAGTTAGTATCTAGTTATATTACAACTTTAACAAGTAAGCATATCACCTTTAGCACAATAACCTTTTCATTTAAGTCAATCACCTGTCATACATTAATATTTCCAAATCCCAACATTTATTATCAAAATATGATAAAATTAAACAAAATATATAAACTTCATTAATTCACATAAATATTTTTACAACTTGTAGATACATCCTTCCCTACTAGCTAACATATACATCATAAAACACAAGGTTCGAAATCCCAAAAACATATCTGTACATACTAATCTGATATAACAAAAGCACTACTGACTGTCATCTAATCAGACTAGGATTAAGACAGTAAACAACTAAACTAATCCCCAAAATGACATCACGAGATGACTAGTCTGATTAGTGACCAAAACTACTACTTTGACTCAGGGTAACGCCGCTCTGACCACATCCCAGATCTGCACTACCATAGAGGTGACTGTGTCTACTATCTGAGCTCGCCATGCTGGGTCCCCTCTATCTCCCAATAACCTCCTAATATCACCGAGTGCTCGCAACTCAATACTAACTAAGCCCGAAGACAAACCATCAGGAATAGTACCTCCCCTCCCTCTATCTGATCTCTGCAAAAGTGTATCTATAGTCCTACGGGACTCCTCCAGCTGTCCCTGTAAGACAAAATACTCTGATAACAAAATAGCTAGAAGTGGATCACCTGCCAGTATGGGTGCCTCCCGAGGGGGTATAGCAGCTGGGGGAGGCGCATCTACAGGTGGAGGTGCAACTACGGGTGGAGATGCAACTACTGGTGGAGATGGAGGAACTGGCTCCGTATCTGCATCCTCAGAAGGGTCCTCCTCTAACTCATCCTCTGAGAAAATAAAGTGTCCCGGTGGAGTAAACGGCTCTACTGGATCCTCCAAAGAATCAGGACTCGGTAGAGGGGATGGAATGGGTGAGGGCACTGGATCAGGTAAGACAGGAGTAGGAATCATATGAATGTCACGCCACTCAGTCTGCTCCTCAGGTATAACTGATAATCTAGGCCTCTTACGCACCGGCATCTCCTCCTCAGGAATATCGGTCCGCACTCGGGAAGGACCTGCCCCAACAGATCCTACCAAGGGTCTACTGGTATATGGTACCACAGCCAGAGCATCTCTCTGTCTACGCTCCTCTGCCTCCTCCAGTCTCACTCTAATCTCATATCTCTCTAAGGCCTCCGCGCGAACCCTCCTCCGGAGGTCAACGACAGCATAGTCTGGAACCTCTACTCCTACTAGCTGCAGGTCTACAATCTCCTGCTCGGATAATCCTAGCCACTGGGGGTCCTGACTCGGCTCACCCATCTCCGCTCCCTATAATACAACATAAAATTCTATTAGTAACAGTCTATAAAATTATAATATATGCTAAAAATAAATGATACATGCAATATACCACCCCTGAACTCGATAGGAGTTCAAATTTTTATATTATTACTGATACATTTATTATTATCATCATTGTTCCTGAGCATTATGACTCTTAGCTCTGATACCAAACTGTGACAGCCCCAAATCCGGGGTCATGAATCCAGGCCGTCACGGACCAATTTCCCTTTATTAATAATATTCTTCTCTTTGCAGCGGGAATATAAATGCATAATAAAACTCACACAATAGACCCCACACTTAAATATTAACACACATACCAGTCATATGCTCAGAGAACAACATCCACGATATTAAGAGTTTAGAGTTTAAAGGAGTTATTACAAACCAGGATCATACTTAAATACATTGTTGAATTATACTTCGACATGAAGCATTTCAACAATCAAAAGTTTATTACATGCTTACACACTTAATTATACATAAGGCTACCAGGACCCGTCTGCCTCTATGCTACCTCAGGAATCGGTGCCAGCGTGCTCTCAAAAGGTCGCCTTTCCCTTACCCTCTTACGGGGCGTGGTACGGAGTATCGGCATACCTAGCTGTATATAGATAAGTAGCAAGAGTGAGCTATAATAGTGCAGCAAGATAAACTTTATAAACTATCATCAAAGGAAACATAGATACATTTGTATAGTAAACAGAAGACAAATCATAATTATTATGAATTTTTTTTTTCGATAAATACTTCTTCTAAAAAATTTTAGACTAAAAGAAATGTATAGCATTCTAATATCAGTTTCTCTTCTAAAATAATTAAAAACCATTACATCATCTCAGTATAGTATTTCAAGGTAATATACCACCTGCACAAAATCTCTCAATATAATGTTTCTATTTTCCCTCTTATACAACAATTATATAAAAGTAATATAAAATCAGTTTCTCTTCTTATTGTAAAATGATTCCATCATTTCATACCATTTTCCTTTTTTAGTATGCAAACCTTAACCATTATCAATTCTTCCTTTAAAAATTTTTGGGGATCTCCGCTAGCGCCAACGTTAGGACAATGATCAGTCGCCTAAGTACCTGCTCCTTGTTTACTACTAGTAGAAGGAATGTCAAACATCCCTGGAGGAAGGTTCTCCACTACATCCTCCTGGAGGAAGGTTCTCCACTACATCCTCCATCGGCAACACATGGGCCGAAAATAAAATAATGAGGAAGGTTCTCCACTACATCCTCATAAAATGATGGTTGCTGGACTGTGCCGCACACAGCCTCTTACGCTTTCTGTTGCAATCCCATTTTTGTCAAATCATTATTCCATTTATAAAACACTATTTCACATTTTCCATTTTTCCGTTTCCATTTCCATTCACATTACCATTCTCATTTCCATTCATCATCACCTTTAAAAATATATATATATGTCATAATACTTTGATTATGACTCAGAAATCTCCTCTGTATTCAATGAAATCAAATACGCTCTTATATACATAAAATATTCCATCTATTTTAAAAGCATTAAATAATAATCAAATAATATTTATTTAATCACAATATTTAAAAGAATATTTTTAACATGATCTTATAAATCATATAACCCTAGATAACAACTGATACCATTCTTTCATATAACTTTTCATCATAAAGCATGCTCACTTTATTCGTAATCATATCCATAATCCATATCCATCTCTCTTCAATTCCCAGAAATTCAAGAAATAAATTATTAACAATATAGTATCATGTAATCACATATATATACGTCGCCTTTATGCGGAACCGACGTATATAACTACTTTATACGTCGCCTTTGGCCAGAACCGACGTATAAGAGGCGATGTATAAGGTCAGTTTTGTACTAGTGATGGTTTCAATCCCTGCTGGAACCTTTTTGCTCGTTGTTCCTCAGTACGCACAAATTCTGGAACAAACCTAGACAGTTCAGTAAATTTAGTTTCATATTCCGCCACTGTTAGGTTATCCTGCTTTAACTCCAAAAATTTTATTTCCATTTGGTTTTCCAAGTACCTAGGGGAATACTTGTCTAGAAACACCCTAGTGAAACGCTCCCAGGTTATCACTCCCGCTCCCTCTAAATTTTTCTTAGCTTCCCACCAATAATTTGCGTCTCCCTTCAAGAGATAGGCCGCAAAGATTGTTTTCTGATCCTCTTCTATTCTCAATATCTCAAAATCTTTCTCCATTTCTTTTAACCAGGCTCTGGCTACTATTGGGTTAGCAGTTCCCTCAAACTCTGGGGGTTTTAATGACTTAAAGGCACGAAAGGAATTAGCTGTCTGATTGGGGAGAACAGGTGGTTGTTGAGGATTCTGTGGATTAGCCAAATTCTGCCTTAATAGTTCCATGAATTGGTTAAAGGGATTACCACCCTGATTTCCTTGTTGTTCAGTTGATTCATCTTCTTCTACCTCATGATTTTGTTCATTATGAGCATTTTCATTCTGTCTATTTCGACTTCCTTCATCTCTCTCATTTTCCCTTGCATTCGTCCTATTGTTACGCTTAGGTGGCATGATTCTGTATATAACAATATTCTTCATTAATTACCCACTTTAGAGTACAATATACATTATTTCTATATACACAATTATATCATTAGTTAACTCATTTATGCATTACAATATTTTAACTTCACACAGTTAGTATCTAGTTATATTACAACTTTAACAAGTAAGCATATCACCTTTAGCACAATAACCTTTTCATTTAAGTCAATCACCTGTCATACATTAATATTTCCAAATCCCAACATTTATTATCAAAATATGATAAAATTAAACAAAATATATAAACTTCATTAATTCACATAAATATTTTTACAACTTGTAGATACATCCTTCCCTACTAGCTAACATATACATCATAAAACACAAGGTTCGAAATCCCAAAAACATATCTGTACATACTAATCTGATATAACAAAAGCACTACTGACTGTCATCTAATCAGACTAGGATTAAGACAGTAAACAACTAAACTAATCCCCAAAATGACATCACGAGATGACTAGTCTGATTAGTGACCAAAACTACTACTTTGACTCAGGGTAACGCCGCTCTGACCACATCCCAGATCTGCACTACCATAGAGGTGACTGTGTCTACTATCTGAGCTCGCCATGCTGGGTCCCCTCTATCTCCCAATAACCTCCTAATATCACCGAGTGCTCGCAACTCAATACTAACTAAGCCCGAAGACAAACCATCAGGAATAGTACCTCCCCTCCCTCTATCTGATCTCTGCAAAAGTGTATCTATAGTCCTACGGGACTCCTCCAGCTGTCCCTGTAAGACAAAATACTCTGATAACAAAATAGCTAGAAGTGGATCACCTGCCAGTATGGGTGCCTCCCGAGGGGGTATAGCAGCTGGGGGAGGCGCATCTACAGGTGGAGGTGCAACTACGGGTGGAGATGCAACTACTGGTGGAGATGGAGGAACTGGCTCCGTATCTGCATCCTCAGAAGGGTCCTCCTCTAACTCATCCTCTGAGAAAATAAAGTGTCCCGGTGGAGTAAACGGCTCTACTGGATCCTCCAAAGAATCAGGACTCGGTAGAGGGGATGGAATGGGTGAGGGCACTGGATCAGGTAAGACAGGAGTAGGAATCATATGAATGTCACGCCACTCAGTCTGCTCCTCAGGTATAACTGATAATCTAGGCCTCTTACGCACCGGCATCTCCTCCTCAGGAATATCGGTCCGCACTCGGGAAGGACCTGCCCCAACAGATCCTACCAAGGGTCTACTGGTATATGGTACCACAGCCAGAGCATCTCTCTGTCTACGCTCCTCTGCCTCCTCCAGTCTCACTCTAATCTCATATCTCTCTAAGGCCTCCGCGCGAACCCTCCTCCGGAGGTCAACGACAGCATAGTCTGGAACCTCTACTCCTACTAGCTGCAGGTCTACAATCTCCTGCTCGGATAATCCTAGCCACTGGGGGTCCTGACTCGGCTCACCCATCTCCGCTCCCTATAATACAACATAAAATTCTATTAGTAACAGTCTATAAAATTATAATATATGCTAAAAATAAATGATACATGCAATATACCACCCCTGAACTCGATAGGAGTTCAAATTTTTATATTATTACTGATACATTTATTATTATCATCATTGTTCCTGAGCATTATGACTCTTAGCTCTGATACCAAACTGTGACAGCCCCAAATCCGGGGTCATGAATCCAGGCCGTCACGGACCAATTTCCCTTTATTAATAATATTCTTCTCTTTGCAGCGGGAATATAAATGCATAATAAAACTCACACAATAGACCCCACACTTAAATATTAACACACATACCAGTCATATGCTCAGAGAACAACATCCACGATATTAAGAGTTTAGAGTTTAAAGGAGTTATTACAAACCAGGATCATACTTAAATACATTGTTGAATTATACTTCGACATGAAGCATTTCAACAATCAAAAGTTTATTACATGCTTACACACTTAATTATACATAAGGCTACCAGGACCCGTCTGCCTCTATGCTACCTCAGGAATCGGTGCCAGCGTGCTCTCAAAAGGTCGCCTTTCCCTTACCCTCTTACGGGGCGTGGTACGGAGTATCGGCATACCTAGCTGTATATAGATAAGTAGCAAGAGTGAGCTATAATAGTGCAGCAAGATAAACTTTATAAACTATCATCAAAGGGAACATAGATACATTTGTATAGTAAACAGAAGACAAATCATAATTATTATGAATTTTTTTTTTCGATAAATACTTCTTCTAAAAATTTTTAGACTAAAAGAAATGTATAGCATTCTAATATCAGTTTCTCTTCTAAAATAATTAAAAACCATTACATCATCTCAGTATAGTATTTCAAGGTAATATACCACCTGCACAAAATCTCTCAATATAATGTTTCTATTTTCCCTCTTATACAACAATTATATAAAAGTAATATAAAATCAGTTTCTCTTCTTATTGTAAAATGATTCCATCATTTCATACCATTTTCCTTTTTTAGTATGCAAACCTTAACCATTATCAATTCTTCCTTTAAAAATTTTTGGGGATCTCCGCTAGCGCCAACGTTAGGACAATGATCAGTCGCTTAAGTACCTGCTCCTTGTTTACTACTAGTAGAAGGAATGTCAAACATCCCTGGAGGAAGGTTCTCCACTACATCCTCCTGGAGGAAGGTTCTCCACTACATCCTCCATCGGCAACACATGGGCCGAAAATAAAATAATGAGGAAGGTTCTCCACTACATCCTCATAAAATGATGGTTGCTGGACTGTGCCGCACACAGCCTCTTACGCTTTCTGTTGCAATCCCATTTTTGTCAAATCATTATTCCATTTATAAAACACTATTTCACATTTTCCATTTTTCCGTTTCCATTTCCATTCACATTACCATTCTCATTTCCATTCATCATCACCTTTAAAAATATATATATATGTCATAATACTTTGATTATGACTCAGAAATCTCCTCTGTATTCAATGAAATCAAATACGCTCTTATATACATAAAATATTCCATCTATTTTAAAAGCATTAAATAATAATCAAATAATATTTATTTAATCACAATATTTAAAAGAATATTTTTAACATGATCTTATAAATCATATAACCCTAGATAACAACTGATACCATTCTTTCATATAACTTTTCATCATAAAGCATGCTCACTTTATTCGTAATCATATCCATAATCCATATCCATCTCTCTTCAATTCCCAGAAATTCAAGAAATAAATTATTAACAATATAGTATCATGTAATCACATATATATTCCATGAAATCATCTTCTTTAAAGATAAATAATTTTTCAATTAGAGATAGAATAAATCTTGCCTCGATCTCTGTGTCCTGAAGGTATGGCTCGCGGCTCTCCCGGAGTTTCTATAAACATGAAAAGGACCGTCATTAGCATACTACATCCCTTTTCACTTCACCTTTTATATAAATACACCCTTAATGCTTACTATGTGAATAACATGTTATTTATAACCCAAGTGTTCCAAGAATCTAACCATTTTAGGTTAAATCAAGGTTTTCTATGTTTGTTCACCATTTCCCTTAACAACCATGCTCAATTGTAAAAATTCTTATAATTTATAGATTTCGAATTTTAATATAAGGTCAACTGGAAATAGTTCTATAACCATACTACTACCATATCCCAAAATTTCGTGACTTTTAAAAATGTATAGGTATGGTAATTATAGCCTCAAAGTTGACATAATTACGATTTCTCGGTTTTCGAACATCTTTCACTAAAACTGACTTTTCTCCTAAACCGTTCCTCAGATTTTAACGCAACTTATATCAAAACAATCTATGAACCAATCTCTATCCTTTCATGATCAGTTGGTGCACTGGACAGGAACCTACCGTGTTAATATGGGTGCCAAAAATAGGGCATCTATTTGGTTTAACGAAAATCGGACATTATAACGGCTATATTTTCATACTTTCCCAAAATCCAACTCCTCCAAATCCATCATCAAACACATAATATCAACCTTACACCATGTGGTCATCATACCAACCATGGTTATAGTCACAATCCACATCCAAAATCAACTTAAACTACTTACAAACACATGGATCACCATGAACATAACTTTAATCACTAAACTTTCTATAATCTATCATATAAGCAAAGTAATACTAGAGGGCCTTGGGATTATACCTTCTTGAAGCTTTAACAACACTTAACAAGCCTTGGTATATCCTTACACAACCTTATACTAGCGTGAATCAACTAAAGGAACCATAAAAACAATGTTAATTCTTGAAAACTACTATTCATCACTATTCATTCATCAACTTTGCTCAATTTATTACCTATGCAAATGATGTTGGTTGGCCTTGAAACTTTGTGGATGTCTCTTTCTAATCTCCAAGAACCTCCATGAATTTTCCTTATATTTGTAATGGATGATAGTTAGGGTTTTGATTTTTGTTTGTCTTCTTTTTATTTTCTTTTGCCGAATGGAAGAAATGAGGGTGAGGAGAGATTTTGTTCTTGTTCTTTGATCTTATGATGGATGCAGTATTGTTTGTGGATTGTGATAAAGAAGGTTGAAGATGAAAGTATTATTTGTGGAATTGCTGGTTTACTTGTGATGTGTTTTAACACCGGGAAAACGCCTATGTTCAAAGGGGACATTTCCAATTATTTTCTTCCGACAGAGATATTGAAGTAGACGCGCAGGATCGATGTCAACGGGTCAGACTCGTGGCAATCGCAAGAGTGTCAAACCAACGAATGATTACAACAGAGGATGTGATGACGTAAGATAGAAGAAGAAGAAGATAGTGGTATTACTTCGGCATTACGTAGCAGCTAAGGACCAGAGGCAAGTATTTTCTTAATCATCCTAAACACTTTTTATTTTATGTTTCATTGATTCATATCATGACGAATAGCTATTGTTCAGAGCTATTCGTGATTCTTAAATATTTTTGTGCGAATACAGTTGCTTGATATTGGTACCTTTGATGTGGAGAATTGTTTAAGATAAACTCTTCATATCCTTATTATCGTAGTAAATAATATGGATGTGAACTGTATGTGAAACTAAGCATTTCCTGTTGAATTCGGAAATTGCTCTATTGGATTGGAAAATGATAAAGCGTAGGAGGCCATGGTTGCTACCATGGTCCAGCAATATTTAAGGAGGATATGGTAACCATTCCATCTTCCTATAGGCTAAGATTACTTGCCTATTTTGGTACCACAGAAATCCTTGTTATACCTACGAGTGTAGGAATGTACCGGTAGTTATAAAGGGGTCCCATTGCTTAAGAACCTGATCAGGGGGCAATGGTGTTTCAGTAAAGTGTATCCAATCCATATCACCAGAATGGCTATTATATATTGTGAGTTGGCAGATGATTCATTTTTATGACATGCCAAATGATTTCAGTTATGATTTGAATTATATCATAGTTGTTGATTCAGTTTTCTCTAGAAATTGTTTTACGTTTCAGTTGATTTTTATGCCCCACTTATCCTGGTTTTATATCAAAAATTTTATACGCTTGCTGAGCATTTCTTTCGCTCATACTTACTGCTGTAAATTCTAACATTTCAGTAAGGTAGTTTGGCGAGATTTATCCGCTCAGTTCAGAAAGAGAAAAAGCGTGATGCTATTTCGAAGATGACTTGGCTCAGGATCTCTGGATTTAGTGTAAGATCTATTTATGTATTTGAGTTATAATATTTATTATTATTATGTACTAGTCTAGTTGGCATGGCGTACTTCTTATCGAAGTTACACCAGTGATTTAAGATTTGATCAAAGAGAATGTTGGAAATGAATGTTTTTTTTTATCTAATGGAATTTGGATTCTTGTTTCTAGCCCTATAACCTTAAAAGATCTTGGTATGTTTGGGGTCACAGATGTTATATTTCCAGTGTTGGTCAATCACAAGTGAATGATTATTATTAAACAGATGTTTTATTTTGAGGATTTTCGTGTGACAACCAAATCTCCTGACCCCGGATTTGGGGGGTGTCACAGTTGGTATCAGAGCCAAGGTTATAGTAAACTAGAAACGAGAGTGTGTAGGAGTGTGTATAGTTAAGTAAGGAACGTCCGAGCTCATGTAGAGTTCGTGTTGGACTATTGGATATAGTACAAATTAGTAAGTTAAGATTGGAGTACTCGTTTGAGATGGTTGTGCTGAACTGGATAGACCGCCTTGCGAATAGAGATGTTTACTGTGGAATCTTCAGAGATTTTTACGAGTTGACGACGACGTACGATATCGATATCCTTAAAACGTGGAAAGGTGGAGGCTTAAAATCGAATGACGAGCTATCGAAGGAACCGACGAAGAAGGCATAAGTAGAGACCTTGGCAATACCTTTTCTTTCTATGAATTATTTTGATTTCCCTCCTAAAGAGGTATTCGTTAAAAGATATATCTCCTCTTCTTAACAGTGACATTTTGACACTTTTGTTCAATCTCCATTTTTAAATCTCAATTGTTTCAGTGGTTACTATGAAACCTATTTTTAAATTTCTGAGATTTTCAACTTTTTGTTTTCTCCAATGATTAATAACCTTATTTGCAATATAGTACCACTTGTTCGGTACTTTCTTCCTGGTTTTTCTTTTCGGAAAATAACACCTTTGGAATTCCTTTCATATTTTTCTACTCCTACTGAGACGAACAACCCTATTTATAGGGGACACCAGGTATATCTGTCTGTGTGATAGAAGTTGGATGGGACACCATCACTTGTGTGTTGTGTATTACAAGAAGGCTGATCACCTTTAATTGTAAATGTCGGAGCTAAGACACACAACGTCGGGTTCATGTGATCATATTGATCTCTCAGTTATTCTCTTATTTCAAATCAGGTTGCTTTAAAATTCATAAAATTCATAACCACAATTGTGGGACATCTGCTATGATATGGAATCTGTTCTCTTCAAAATTTCATGATTCTTGTTATCTCTATTGAATTTCAAGGGTATGCCAATCAGGTCAGGATAAACAAAATTCGCAGATCGAAATTAGATTCGCAATGGAATCGCCAAGAGTAAGAACGAGTCCTAAAATGATTAGAATATCAGTGACATATCAATGGAATCAATTCACTCTCTCTCTCAAGGATATTATGTTAATGGAAGGTTGGTCGAGCCATATTTGGAGCGAATGACGATGGGTTGTAAGACTCTAGTGATAACTGTGTCAGATGGAGACCCTATAATTGAATTGAGATTTTGGACAAGTTGTTTAATAAAGGAACACTATCCCCAGTTTTGTAAAGCAAGTGTTGCTGATGAAGGAGTTAAGGAACCCTACTAGTTGCCTTAGTTGATTCCGAGGACGGAATCCTTATAAGGGGGGAAGAATGTAACGATCCGAAAAATTATGTGTAATTTATTATATTAAAATATATTTTTAGTTGATTTTAATGTGTGTTAGTTTATTTTTAATGCATTTAAACGCGTTATGATTTTTATTAAATAGGAAAAATTATTCCATACGTGTTATGTGACTTCTGTGTATCATAGAATATTTTATTCTATTTTTCTGTAATTTTTATATTTTTAGAATACAGTTATTTTGCATTTTAAATTCCGGACCCAGCCCCTGTATTGAATTCGAGACCCTGTTTTTCATAAAACTATTTTTATATAACAATGGGATGTTCAAAAATGTATTATTGTGTAATTTTTGTAATATTCGTAATTTTTGGGAAATTTTGACATTTATATTATATTTGTTTAAAAATAAAAATTTTACATTTTTATCCCATAAAAATTATTTTTAAGGCTTAATAATTTTAATTAGGGGTTAAAAATATTTTTGGGGTATTAATTTTGATTTAATATAAATAGCAGCTGATTTTATTTAATTAATCAAAATAATCAAAAATCAGATTTTTGATTTTTCATTTTCTGTAAAATCTGGAAATTGTGTTCTTGAAGTTCATCGGAATCAAACCACTCGTTCACAGTGTTTCCGGCATCCAAATCGATCATATGGGTAACCAAATTGAAGCTCTTGATCTCTACTACATGTTTATGTGTGTTTTAACATCCTAAATTGCTTGATTCGAAAATTCATAATTTTAGTTTAATATTCGAATTTTCTCAAATTTATTTTCGATTGTAGGATGATTTGTTGTTGATGTGGTTAGTGTCTATAGATTGTATATAATCCCAGGAGCATCATGATAATTTTTGTTTGATTTTTAGTAGCCTAAAACTCGAGATCGAATTTTGTGGGGGTGAGATTAATTTTCCGGGTTGATTGATGATTGTTTGGTGTTTTTGATGATTGTTATGAGTCATTGAACTCTTGGGCTTTGATCTGGTATATAAAACGTTGGATTTGGTTGAGAAATGACTAAAATCGAAGTTCACCGGTGAGGTCGCCGGATTTTACTTCGATTTTGACTGGATTTTGAGTTTGGGTGATGCTGGGTTGGTTTGAATGGTATAGTTGTGTTTAGGAGGTGATTTGGAACGAGTTTGAGCCTTAAAACATAACGAATGGTACGTTTTAAGGAAGGCCGGAGTTTGGCCGGATATTTTTACGATCGCCGGAAACTGGGTAATCTGCCATTAAAGCTGATGAATGTTCTTGGAGTATTCATGCGAAGAACATTGAAGATGGTGATGAATAGTAACCATTTGATCCTAAAAACCTTTTAACCTTTTCTGAAAAATGATTTTGAGAATTGATTTTTACTTTTTACTAATTATTTTTACTTTTATTTACTTTTATTTACTTTTAATTACTTTTAATTACTTTTAATTACTTTTATTTACTTTTAATTACTTTATAATTCTGAATTTAATTATAAATTTCAGAAATATTATTTTCTGAAAATGTTTGATAAATCAAGAATTTATTTCTGAATTCCATTTTAATTATTTCTTTATTTATTTGTTTTTAATTCAAACATAATTAAGAATTAAATACTTTTAATTATATTAATTAATCTCAAATAATGATTTAATTAATTTGATTATCTAATAAATGTAATTATTTATTAGATAATTTTAATAATTAATTATTACTTGATTCTAATTAATTTATTTAGGATTATTAACCAATTTTCTGTTTAAAAGTGATTTAAAATAGAAAGAAATTGTTTTAAATCCTAAAAATAATCCGGGAACGGTAAAAATAGTTTTAAAATTCTAAAATTATTTATAAACCCGGATTAGATAATTATAAAAATATTTTGGTGATCCAATAATTACCCGGAGGGTTTATTAGCGATCCTTTTTGATTCAAAAAGGGTATTTAAATCTTTTAAAATTCTTTTAAGTGATTTAAAATATTTTTTTAAATATTATAAAATTATTTTGAGTGCTCTTTTAAATTGTGAGTCGTATCTGCTATGTGAATTACGTGCTATGTGATTATGTGATCTACTTATCAAGTCCTTATACGTGTGATGTAAATTGTCAAGGTATTAAGTATCGAGGGTTATGATGTAAATCGAGTTTTGATCGATATATATAGTTAATGTGTGTTAATTGTTTATATGATTTATATTATACGATGCCATTAAGAGTAGACGACGTTTTCTTTGATTTACTGGCAACGATGGTCGGATATCTTGTATTTTCGCAAGGATTAATTGGTGAGTATTGATTTAGGTTATCAGGAGAGATAAGTAGATGTCTAATAAAGGAGGTTGGAGATGGATGCAGTATTGTTTGTGGATTGTGATAAAGAAGGTTGAAGATGAAAGTATTATTTGTGGAATTGCTGGTTTACTTGTGATGTGTTTTAACACCGGGAAAACGCCTATGTTCAAAGGGGACATTTCCAATTATTTTCTTCCGACAGAGATATTGAAGTAGACGCGCAGGATCGATGTCAACGGGTCAGACTCGTGGCAATCGCAAGAGCATCAAACCAACGAATGATTACAACAGAGGATGTGATGACGTAAGATAGAAGAAGAAGAAGATAGTGGTATTACTTCGGCATTACGTAGCAACTAAGGACCAGAGGCAAGTATTTTCTTAATCATCCTAAACACTTTTTATTTTATGTTTCATTGATTCATATCATGACGAATAGCTATTGTTCAGAGCTATTCGTGATTCTTAAATATTTTTGTGCGAATACAGTTGCTTGATATTGGTACCTTTGATGTGGAGAATTGTTTAAGATAAACTCTTCATATCCTTATTATCGTAGTAAATAATATGGATGTGAACTGTATGTGAAACTAAGCATTTCCTGTTGAATTCAGAAATTGCTCTACTGGATTGGAAAATGATAAAGCGTTGGAGGCCATGGTTGCTACCATGGTCCAGCAATATTTAAGGAGGATATGGTAACCATTCCATCTTCCTATAGGCTAACATTACTTGCCAATTTTGGTACCACAAAAATCCTTGTTATACCTACGGGTATAGGAATGTACCGGTAGTTATAAAGGGGCCCCATTGCTTAAGAACCTGATCAGGGGGCAATGGTGTTTCAGTAAAGTGTATCCAATCCATATCGCCAGAATGGCTATTATATATTGTGAGTTGGCAGATAATTCATTTTTATGACATGCCAAATGATTTCAGTTATGATTTGAATTATATTACAGTTGTTGAATCAGTTTTCTCTAGAAATTGTTTTACGTTTCAGTTGATTTTTATGCCCCACTTATCCTGGTTTTATATCAAAAATTTTATACGCTTGCTGAGCATTTCTTTCGCTCATACTTGCTGTTGTAAATTCTAACATTTCAGTAAGGTAGTTTGGCGAGATTTATCCGCTCAGTTCAGAAAGAGAAGAAGCGTGATGCTATTTCGAAGATGACTTAGCTAAGGATCTCTGGATTTAGTGTAAGATCTATTTATATATTTGAGTTATAATATTTATTATTATTATGTACTAGTCTAGTTGGCCTGGCGTACTTCTTATCGAAGTTACACCAGTGATTTAAGATTTGATCAAAGAGAATGTTGGAAATGAATGTTTTTTTTATCTAATGGAATTTGGATTCTTATTTCTAGCCCTATAACCTTAAAAGATCTTGGTATGTTTGGGGTCACAGATGTTATATTTCCATTGTTGGTCAATCACAAGTGAATGATTATTATTAAACAGATGTTCTATTTTGAGGATTTTCGCGTGACAACCAAATCTCCTGACCCCGGATTTGGGGGGTGTCACAACAAGTATACCATTGACCTCTATTTGTCCAACTACATACATGTGAAGCAATCTGTTGTATACACATACTCACTTGATTCACGTCGGCCAATCCCATATGTAGTCCATCACACACACAAGTGTGACCATCACACACACAAGTGTGACCATCGATCTTTCATTTACTCCCCAACTGCATATCAAACAAATCAATCTGTTGCATAGTTCACTGCTCACTTGATTCGTGTTGATCGATGCCTATATGCAACTGCAATACACCAACTACTCGTTGATGTCGTGGAAACCCTTCGACCAAGCATCCATTCCAGCAGTCTTTGCACCATCGTCTAAACTGGAAGGCAATACAACCGCAGCAGTATCCTTCAAGTCACTCTTCCCTCGTGCACGAGATAACCAGATTTACGAAGTTCCAGTACGTTCTGGCCACGTACTAATCAGACGATATATTCCCCCACGTAGCTCTCCCTTTATCCGAACCACACGGCCTCTTTTGATATTCATAGCTCCCCCTACTACAGAGCATCTGTAGCCTTCTAAAGCTAACCGGCCGATAGATATTAGATTCTTCCTCAGCTTAGGCACATATCTTACCCCGTTCAAGGTGCGAACTATTCCATCGAACATTTTGATTTTCACAATTCCAATCCCCTTGATCTCACAAGTAGATCCATCAGCCAAAGAAACTGTTTCATTCTTTGTATCTTGGAATTTGTCAAAATGCCCCCTCTCGGAACATACATGGTAAGATGACCCTGAGTCTAATATCCATTCTCCTGAAGAACTAGTGCCTCGATTGAAGATGGTGGAAACATCTTCACAATCGAGAGTAACCACAGCCAATGATGCATCTGGATCCTTCTTATTAAGCGAACAATTCGACCTAATATGACCCCACTCCTTGCAACCAAAGCACTGCATGCCCTTTTCACTGTATCTGGATTTACCCCTGCTATTGGTAGATCCTCTCACAGCACCCCTTCCTCTATTATTTTGACTACGCAAAGCCAAAACTGTCATTCCGTCCTTGTCACCATCCTGGTTCTTCCTTCCAGCATTTGACAAAAGTGCTGACTGAACCTCCTCCATTTTTAACGTGTCCTTCCCATACAAAATGGTTGTGACCAAATGATCGAATGACTCCGGAAGCAAAGTAAGAAGAATAAGGGCCTTATCTTCATCCTCCAATTTTACATCGCTCATCTTTGTTGGTTTTCCCTCCTTCCCCTTCAAAGCCCTTGCTAGCTTCTGTTGGGTTAGGATATCCTTTACCCTTCTCTGCCAAAGAGTAAAACTTCCTTTACCATCATATGGAGTCACCGTGAATCCTTTAATACTTGCCATGATCTCCGTTTGCACACACAAACCAATCCAAGCAACTAAATCAATTGGCCAGGTAAGTATAAGAAAAAATGGGAGCACTTCCGTCAAAACGGCGCCAAATTAGACAACCACTTTTCTTAACGACTTTCCTTCGGCACCAATAATTTAGACACAACTATCTCTGATGCCAACTGTTAGGAATCTGCCCGATTCCCTGCGAATGCGGAAGCGATTTGGTAAATATGTGCGCTTAGATCCCACAAATATACGTGATAGTAATGAAGCAACAAACCAACAATACAGTAAAAGAGACAAAAGATTTAACGTGGTTCGGCCCAGCCTACATCCACAAGAGTAACAACTTCACACTAGATAAAAGAGATTACAATATCCGGGTATCCGGCCCCTTGAATTTCATACAAAAATTCAGCCCTACAATACCTATCATGTATATCTCTAACTCACTGAAGTGTTTATCTCAAAACCTCCCCTATCACTGTTTCCCGACAACCTTTCCTTCTCTCCCTCTCCCAACCCGGACAGTGCTACACAACCTGATAGAAAGACCCCTGCAGCAGGACCATCTCCGATGGCTGCAGTCAGACCCAAGTACCCTAAGGAATAGTTTAGGCACGAGGACCTTCTATCCCGACACTTCCTGAAAGCGGGCTAAACCGGCTCTCCTACTAGACGGACTATCTAGCAGTTATAGAGAGAGAAGAGAGAATTTTGGTGTAATAACTAATGAAGGGGAGAGGGGTATTTATAGGAGGGGTTGTAGTAGGTGGGGGGTTGTCGAAGAGTTGGTAAAGTTTGAAAAGAAGAAGTATGGCCAGTAGGCTGCCTAACAGATTGTAAACACGGTTGTCGATTCCAATTCTAAACAATTCAACATTGAAAATAAGTGGGAAAGTCTTTCGACAAAATACATAATAAATTAGAATAGACGGGGTAGTTACATTTTTTGGTTGAAATTAATTAAAATGTTTCATGAATTTAGAAATTATCTCAAAAGTTATTGATCTCAAAAGTAATAGATAATAGATAGATTAATCCTGACTTTCTATATAAGTAGGTGGTCAACTAGCAGTGACTAATTCTACAAATTCAGTATACTACTGACTACAACATAATTCGTGCATTTATATTTTATTAGAAATTCGTGCATGCATAGGCGCTTTAGAAACCCTTCACAACATTTATGCAACTATCGAATGATCTGCTAAAAAAGGTCAAAGGAAAAGGGCTTATCTATTATATTAAATTTCAATACAAGGGCAAAGATTATCATTTTAATTTTTGTGAAGTTACGATTTTATTTTTATATTTTCAAAAATTATAAAAATACCATACTCTAATAATTATGTAAAAAAGTAGTGATATTATGTCGTTACTATTCCCTCCGTTACTTTTTATTAATCGTTTTAGTTTTTTTTAAAAAAAATCTTTTTTATTTGTCACTTTGCATTTCTAAAACAAAAATTTGATGACTATTATTCCATTGATAACCCCTATGTTTATACATGCATTTTCATTTTCTTTCTTGATACATTGAATCATAAGGCAATTTAAGTAATTTTATAACATTATTAATAACATAAAAATGTATTAATTACACTTTCTTGGTTTCTACAAAAATTTCTAAAGCGACTAATAAAAAGGAATGAAAGGAGTACTACCTCCGTCCCAACACTGCTTGACACATATTTTAAGGTGCATATAAAGCATAGTTCCATAACTTATTTTTAAAATTTTCTTTTTTTGAATAAAAATTTAAACATTAATTTTTTATTTACAAGAAAAAAAATTAAAAATAGATTAAGGAACTATACTTTACAAGAGCCTTAAAATGCGTGCCGAGCCCCCGTCCCCCAATGTAAAGAAGCTGGTGGGACAAAGGGGGTATTTTTTTTTACGATTTTACCATATTCTCAAAATATTTGTAAAAATATCAATTTATTTGAAAAATACGAAGGTTACTATCTACATTATATGCAGCTTATGCAACTGAAAAATAAAATCTGAATTTTCATTTTTTAAGCGGCTTTTATATACAACTGGAAGTACATGCTTACTTTCCCCTCCGTATGTAAGGGTTGTTCTAAAACCCAACAACTAATAGGCTAAGTTAAAGAATGTAATGCTATTTCATTCTATAATCCAGTTCTCCCATCATTTTCTCCTCCGTTCACTTTTAGAATTAATTCGATTAAAAAATTCGATATTTGAATTCCATTGAATTGTCAATTTTAAGTACAAATCTCGACACGTAAATAATTTTACATGTACTAATTCAATTCAAAAAATGGATTCATCTTCACCTAATAGTAATGAAAACCTAAATTCACAATCTTTCATTTACATTGTGTTCCAGAAACTTTTTATAGGAAGAAAAGAAAAGAAAGTGATAAATTAAATTTCTCCAACTTGTTCTTGAATGATTTTTCAGGAAAGAAAAGAATTGATTTCTAAAGATTTGGAATGAAATTTCATGTATATTTGTCTCCAAAACTTTCTTCCCAAATTTGGAAAGATTTGGAGAGAAAAGAAGATTATCCATTTTCTATTCTTTTCTTTTCTTTCTTTGTTTGGGGAACACAGTGTTAAATTTATTAGGAAATGATGTATAGCAAGACAAGTGAGCACAATTTTTTTCACTCAAATTGTTAATAAGGAAATCGTATCAAATTTGTTAATCTTTAAAATTCAATTTGAGAATGAAATAACGTATGCTCAATTAAATATTTTCAATCAATTCAACTTGCTTCCATCGATAAAATACGATATTAATTCAATTCAAAAAAAATTTACTCAACTCAATTCATGAGGCAACCGCTTACATAGTTATTCGTTGACCAATCATTTCATATTACATAATTTGTTGACGAAAATGTGACTATCAGCTAGGAATAAACGGTGAAAAAGGGCAGTACTGAAAAAAAAAATGAAAAAATAGACACTAAGAGCAACTCCAAGAGTTGCTTGAGATGCTCCCTACATATATTATTATTATATTGACTCTTAAGTCAATTAATATACAAACAGAAAGTTCAACTCCAATAAGCCTCTTCAAAGTTATCTTCATTTGTGTTATATCCATTTTTTATTGTAACAATATCATTGCTTTCACTTTGCCAGCACTGCCATAACATAATATATGATATAATAATAGTTTAGGAGGAAGTGTTCACTCCTCAGTACTGAGGAAACATTTCAAGCTCCTAAACTTAAGAGTGATAGTAGGGAGCCTGTTGGAGCTGATTATTGCTTCAATTTTGTTAAAATTTGACTTAAGAGTGATAGTAGGGAGCCTCTTGGAGTTGCTCTAAGAACACGGTAGTATGTAGAAGACTTTTGCCAAAAAAAAGCGGGGCTGAAACCAACAAAAAAACAACCCAATTTTGGAGCTAAGAAAAATGGTAAGGATTTCAAAATTTATTTCAAATATGAATTCAACAAATCAAAAAAAAGTTATGTAAATAAATTTATTTTAATTAAAAATAAATAAATATATGACGTATTTAATTTTAAGAAATTGTAACCGTTATCGGATTCCTAGACATTTGTTCAAAATAATTTTAAAAGAAGAGTCTAGGCGGCGAACAGCAACAGGCAACAGCAACTCAGCAAGGAGACCACACAACTCACATATAGTACTCCCTCCGTCTCATAATAATCTTCTCGTTTCATATGTCGGGATTATTCATAACATGAGACAAATTACTAATTTACGTCTAATCTATATGATCAAATATAGTCATGAGTGATCTTATTGGATTCGTATTTGTTAGTACTTTAATACAGTGGAAGTTTTTATATTTAAAACTAATACAAAATTAAAGATATTAACGATTAAAAGTGTGCATTGACAAACGTGCCCAAGTGAAATGGGAAGAGTTTTTTGAGACAGAGGGAGTATCACATAAGTACCTACGACTAGGAGTATAGTAGTACAAAGAATCAATTCCCAAACTAACCTAGTTTCTTGTTCATTTTCCCAAACTAACCTAGTTTATTCAAACTTTCCCAAACTAACCTACTTTACTATTTAAACTCATTTTTTTGGTTTTTTTTTTCTTTTAATAGTCAATTTTGCACTTAATACATCAAGTTTGCACGAATTTCAATGTAATTATTTAGCATTTTGGGATGTTTTTATTAGTGAAAATTAATGTGAATACAGGGGGTTCACTATTATTAATGGGAAATTAATGTGAATACAAGGGGGTTATATATATATATATATATATCTTATAACATCAATTTAATTTCCTAAATAATAATAGTGAACCCCCTGTATTCACATTAATTTCCACTAATAATATTTTATATACATAAAATTAATAGTAAATGAATTAAGAAAACTATTAAATGAAAAAAAAACCAAAAAACTAAGTTTAAATAATAAAGTAGGTTAGTTTGGGAAAGTTTGAATATACTAGGTTAGTTTGGAAAAATGAACAAGAAACAAGGTTAGTTTGGGAATTGATTCGTAGTACAAATAAATGGTCCCCTCAAAAACATACTCATAGTTGTCTACAGTATTATTTTGATTTTGAACGCTTTTTGACTTGTTTATACTATAACAAGGCACTCCCAATAACCCAACTCAGCCGTCATTTTCGATTTATTAATTGCCCTGGTAACTGGTAAGGAGACGAGAATAAAATTAAAAGGTCATGTTGTTGTAACTTCGCTTATAAAATTCTTAATGAAATTACTACTCCCTCCGTCCCATTGAGTTATTTACATTTGCGGACTAATTTTCGGCACGGATTTTAAGGTGTATTTTAAGGATAGTTCTATAATTTATTTTTGATATTTCCTTTTTTTGTATAAAAATAGAACAATCCTATTTTTATACAAAAAAAATATCAAAAATAAGTTATAGAACTATCCTTAAAATGCACCTTAAAACGCGTGTCAATTACGCAGTTTTTTATGTAAAGAAATGGATGGGACAGAAGGAGTATATTTTATCGAATGAACTTTTTTTTAGAAATTTGTTATACATAAAGATGATGAATAACCGTATGAATGTCCGTATGCTACCAATTTGAGAAAAGCAATGGATACGATGATGTACAATCCCAACTAGATATGGGGGATGTCGTTGAATTTATTTAGTGACCAAGTAATGTGGAATTAGACCGTGAATTCTTTGAAACTAAAAGTAGTTTCTAGAAAAAATTAACAATAAAATGCATCAATTTTTCACTACTACCAATTTAAATTTATAAGTTTGTAATACCCAGAATTTTACAACCAACTTTCCCTGAAGTTCAACTAATTTAAAAAAAAATGAAATGATTGAAATCAAGGAAGACAAATCGGTAACAAATACTCCAATTATCTGTTGTAACAAATTTTGAAATCATTATTTCGTGTTTAAATTATTCATGTTAGTTTCAAATTTTAACAATTGAGTAACTAATTTAAATATTTATTCATATTATAATCACATTCAAATATTTATCAAGTCATGTTTGACAAAAAATATTTGCAAAACCAACCATATTGAACTCGTTAAAAATCGATTTCTACCAAATTCCTCCTATCTAGTGAGGCAACAATGAGGCCCGGTTAACTTTTTCCACAAACTTTTGATATGGAACTCAAAGGTCAAGTGGATTTAATGTAGAGGGTGTTTGGCTGCAACTCCTTTACATTGCGTTTGGATAGGTGCATTTCATTTCAAATATGGAAATTCAATTACTAGAATTCAATTCCAGAATTTCAAATTCCAGCATATTGTTTGGGAAGTAATAGAATTTCAAATGCTGAAATTGAAATTTGAACACTGTTTGTTAATAAATAAAATTTCATTTGAAACAGTAACTTAAATATTCAACACAACTTTATTTATTTTTTAAATTATCTAATTATAGACCATCAATTTTATTCCCACTTATTTTTATATAATTATTCAATTTAAAAATTACCACTTATTTTTATCTAATTATTAAATTTTAATTTTTTATTATCAACAAAAATAATCAAAATTTAACAAAACAAAAATAAACACTCCAACAAATGTAAAGTACATCATCACCATTTTCATAAATTTCTCTCTCTCTCAATCTCTTTCTAAATCTCTTTCTCACCTCCTGTCTTCCTCTCTCTCAACAATACAATCACTCTTCTGTGTACAAATTTAATACATTCAAACCCAATATACACTTACCTACATATAATATATACATACACTCGCCGCCATTGTACATATATCGATGTCACGCAACTCGCTGGAATTCATCGCGAGGCACTTCCGAACCCATACCCGATGGCGGAGTTTATTACATACAGCATACTTATCAAGATGGAGGAATTGAAGTGGAATAGTGGAGAGAAGGATTGAAGAGAGAGTAGATCGAGAGAGAGACAGAAAGAGATAAGAGAGAAAGTCGGGGAGGATGAGGGAGAGAGGAGAGTGTGTGGTCTGTTGTAAAATTTTGGTTAATTGTAATTTCAAATGACACCAATTAATTTGTTATTTCAAATTCTCAGATGTAGGGAACATTTTAAATAGTTAGGATTTGAGTCAAATCCAAATTCAAATTCTGTATCTATCCAAATAGCAAATTTTACTCAAATCCAGCATTTCAAATGAAATGTTGCTATCCAAACAAGCCATTAAGGAGTTTGCGGCTTTAAGGAGTTTTTGTACCGTTTGGCAATCTGGGCTTTAAGTCCGCTTTAAGTTAAAAACTGCTTTAAGTCATAAGTTCAATTTAGGTATTTTTGATTTATGACTTATGACTTATGGAGTTTTTTTTTCACGATTCTTGTGAAGTTTAAATATTATGAATTTTAATTTTTTTAAGTCAAATTTTACTTTAAATAAAAATTATTAAAATTTTTAAATTAATTTTTTTAAGTAAAATTATCCAAATACATTCATTCAACTTAAAGTAAACAACTTTACTTTTTCCTTTAAGTTAAAAACATCTATATTAAGTCAAAAGTAACTTATTTTAAGCAATGACAAACACCCTAGTAATCATGGTCATAGACAGAGAAAATGATTGTGAGATGCTTCCGGCACATGTTAATCATCAGCAACATAGACACTTCTTACCAAGACGCTATCTCTCTCTCTGGACGGTGGACAGCGGACAGAATCAATTAATTTCCAAAACTACCCCCATCCTGTAATAATAGCTCAAGTGCATCAATTTTACTTTAATTACAATTTACATCACTAATTCACTATTTCAAAAATAAAAATAACTTTTACTAGTAAATAATACTGAAAAGAATTATTTATAAGAAAAATAATATACATCAAAGTTCTCGTAGAAAACCTAATAAATAAAATATATAAAACGATGAAAATAGAACACAAAATTATATAAAGTACATAATTTAAAATTGAAAACTCACTCTCAACGTTGTCCCTACAAATCAAAACTTTTATTGTGGACTTTATGATGGACGGGGTGAACCTGTGTATTATCTTTCAACATATTGAGAACAATGCTATGTAATATTCGTACTGCATGTGCTTCTTAGTTCTTAATGGGAGGATTACACCATTCGGTTTCCCTATAGTATTATTAGTGTAGTATTAATATTTTCAAAATAATTTTTTGGTTCCTACATAATAGCGATAGTGTAAATTTAACATTGATTAATTAATAATCTCGTTAAATTAATAAAATTTGTCTGTCCCTATACTAGTAATTTATAGAGGTTTTAGTATAGTACTAATGCATTGACTACTTTTTAGATTCAGAAAGGGAATATGGGGTGAACAGCTCGATCGTTGTATATATGTTAAGATAATTTTGATACTTCTAGAATAAGAACTTAATGGAAATAATGCAGGACTCTTTTCTATTGAAATTTGTTCAATCTTAACAAAAGAGCAGTATGACACCATCTTCCTCCAGTGGAATTGACCCCTCTGAAATTAATCTGTGTTCACATTTAACATTTTACTCATTTAGTAATATCAAGTGCTACTTATATCTTTTACTTTTGATTCTGGTTCAATACAGGCATCATGTATTTATGTGGATTAATTGTAAAATACAGCTTTCATTTTTTTTCCATTTTTTACATCTCCCACATACTAAGCAAACAACAATCTTTCTGCAACAAGGGGATATTAATATATTACACAAATTAAAGCAAATATTGCAGGACTTAAATTCGTTCATTTTCCTTCTCGGATTATGTAAAATTTATCTTTTAAATGAAATCGTTTTCATTTATGCAAAAAAAAAAATTAAACCACTAGGTAAGTAGGTAGATATCGCAATCTGTTATTATATTTCATAAATTCAAAAGAAAATTCTGGAAACATACTACTGCCAACTTCATACACACAACTTGATGCAATATTTCATCTTGGTTGATAGTTAATTCTTCTCCTTCTCTCAATGAATTGGTTTCAAGAACTCACTGTACGTACTCACCGATTGCATATCAAGAATCTGTGGCAACCGACATGTTTTTATGGAGCTGATAACATTGCTGAAACGTAACTGCAAGACTCAAGAAGATTTTCAGCAAATGATAAGGAGATGAGGGTAGTCACGAGTTCTTTCAATTCTTTAAAGAGATAGTTGATGAAGTTCATGATGCATTAGATGCTTTTGGTAAAGAAGATTTCAATTGGCCTGACATATATATCTTCGCTACTCGTCTACGTTGATTATTTAGAGATAAGTAGAAATGAAGTTAGGGATGATGTTTGGTTTCAAAAGCGTTATAAAGATCTGCTTGCTGTTATGATTATAATTCTCGATTGTAATAAGGTCAAAGATGAACCGTGTCTGAGTATGCTTATTGTAATTACTCGTTTGGGTAAATTGATTGGTAAAGAATGCGGTATTCAACGGACAATACGTGAAAGAGAGCTTGAGATCAGGACCGGTCCTATTTTGCGTGCCCTAGGCGAACATTTAAAATGGTGCCCCTTATATTAGCAAAACGATGAGTTAATTAAATTAATTAAGATGAATTTGATAATGAAACGGTAAAAGTTAAAACACTTGTTTTGCAGAATAGATGTATAGGAGATTTGGGAGATGAAAAGCATTTAATTATTATTGGACAAAATAAAAAATAAAATAGTGATGGGTTAGTTTTTTTAAATTAACACTGACGTTTTTGTCAAAAATAAAAATTAAAACTGAATTTGGGTCTAAGAATAATTGTCCAACTACTTAAATTTTTTTTTGCTAAATTCTTTAATATTTATTTTACATATGTTAAAAAATTAAAAATTATAATATATGCATATGTATATATAATATAGAACATATATAGAAATTTTGGTGCCCTTATCCTTGTGATGTCCTAGGCATATGCCTTGGTGGCCTTACCCTAGGACCGGCCCTGCTTGAGATGATGCATTTGTCAGTTGTAATGATAGGAACCAATGATGAGAATTATTCCAATGTGAAGATGTGGCTTCAGGAACTAAATTTAATTACAAAAAAGGTGGATTCTTTGTTTGCAAATCTTAACAATGATAAACTTTCCAAGTCAACTCTTGCCACCTATGGTCATTTTCTGAGAACAGCTGAGAAAATTTCTAAGGAAGGGGAAACAAAGTTGAAGAATCTTTTAATGGACAGAAAAGAGGAAGTAAGTTCAATGTATAAGATGTTATCTATCTATGATAATAACTATTGTCCAGATGAAACTTTGTCATGCCTCGAAAACTTAATGTGTATGACAGATCCTGAGCTCTGTAAGGCATTGTGCCTCAGCATCCTTCCTAAGATTAGACAGGGGAGAATGGAATTTGAGATTAAAATTCTAAGACGAAATATTTTAAAAGAATCAATGGAAATTGTACTCAATGTTACCCGTACTCAGTTAGTTGGTCCATTAATTGTGAAGTTTAAACGGGAAGAGGGGAGAGAATTAGGGGTCACCAAGGAATGGTTATTTCTGGCAGTTCAAGAGCTATTCAATCCCCGATACAAATATTTCAAAAGTGAGGGTGTTGATCTTCATAAAGTCTTTCCAACAATGAGTAAGTCTTGTCACTTTTATAATATGCAGTAATATAAACTCCATTAATGGAGATAGAAGCTTAGTAAATGAAGAAGAAGTATGTACAACTGTGTATATTGATAACAAACTGTAAAGACTACATTGTGAATTATCTACAAAGGTACAGAATACAGAGAAGAACAAGTCTATATATAGACTAACACACACTGAATAACAGCAACATAACAGTAGCCACATGACAGCTAGGCTACAGCAAGGATACAGCAAGGCAGGCTAGAGCACTGTATGTATGATATATTGTAACATAAGCAAGGCAGGCTAGAGCACTGTATGTATGATATATTGTAACATCCCCCCTCAAGTTGAAGGTGGGAATACAATGGAAACCTTCAACTTGAAGCTTAAAAACGTTAAGTACAGGACAACAACTTCCAGGACTTTAGTAACTCAGCATGAAGACAAGATTTGTAGTTAGGTAACAGCTAGGTAGCAACAAACTTGGAGCTTGGAGACAGAATGAAAGCAGAACAACAAAGCTTGACAGCAATCCATGTTAATTCACAAGGTAGCAGCTGGTGTTTCTTTTGGTTTTTGAGGCAAGCTTATCGCTTTTAATTCTACAGATTCTGGGTCTTCAGAGGTGTTCTTGCATAAGCTAGCCACTGAAAACAACTTGGTGGGTAGCTCTTCTGAATTCACAAGGTAGCAGTAGAGACATGTAGGCAAACACAAAAAACTCGCAAGGTGCAACAATATTAGGCAAAGCTATTATCAAGATTACAACTTGAATGACAGCAGCAATGTACTTGTAGGCAGAAGATTCCAAAGCTCATATCAGAGTAAATATCAACATCCACAAATCAAACAAACAAACAGCACACCAGAGATCACACCAGTAGCTTGGCATTATCAAGGCAAAGTACAGATGAATTGCAAAAGAAAAATCTCCTTGACATTTGACCGCTGTAACAAATAGCACTTGTAAATTTGTGGTAGAGGTAACATGTGGACAAACCACAATAAATGATGAACCAAGACTGGTATAACAAGTGAAGCAACCAGAGATCACACTGGAAGCATCAGATTAACAGTTCAGCTGTAACACGAGAAGCAATATGAAGCTTCAAGGCAGCTAGAACACAAATATCAATGGTTATGATGTACCACCCCAGCTATTTACTTGCCAACAGCTATAGACTTGCCGAAATCCAGCCATCTACTTGCCGATAATAGCTATAAACTTGCCGTAAGTGGACACAAATGTAACAAAACTGAAACTCAGTATTTTGAGCACAATACAGGATAGTTTTGCTTCCATTTTCTGGATAGCAATGGTAGATAGAATGACTTCCATTTACTGGAAAATCAACACAGCATGTGTGATTCTTATGATCACATCATGTGCAGGTAGCAATTTCTGAGCAACAAAATCTGTAGTTGCTTAATAGCAACACCAGGCAAAAGTATAGTAGTGTGGTACAAGACCAACAGCAAAGATAGATATTACAGAGTGAGGAGGTCTGTAGGCACCAAATCTTCCTCAAGTAACTCAAGTGTAGATGGACTGAAGAGAGATCACAGCCGCACACACACAGAGATAGAGAGTGTTGCTTGCAACAATAGTATTAATAATGAATAGAATTCTGTTAGGGCTGTAGAGACAGAGTTGTTGTGTATATATGATGATAACATCAACAAGATATGACAAGCATTGAACAAATTTATCACAGGTTTGTGGAGGTATGCAACGGATGATTGAACACATACAAACACGCACTTTAAGTGCAAAATCAGAACAACACGACTCCATTGGCAATTCAACAAACACTTTGTGTTCATCAGAAAACCCAAATAATTGGAACAAACTTTTACTAGTAGTAGTAAGTAGAGACAACACATAGGAATTGTGATACACCTCAAATCACTTGAGAGACACAAACAGAGATATGAGTTGCGAAAGAGATTATCGATCGAGAGAGATCGATGAATCGATAAGAAGAGATAACAGCGGAAGTAATTGTGTAAACGAATGATAAAATCAACAAAACTCATTGAGGAGTTTCATCAAACAGATAGAATACAAGTTTGTAGAGAACAAATCGTAACAAAAAAACAGATGTGTTTTAGATAATAACCGATCAACAACGATCAGAGACAGATGATGATAGTGATTTTATGAACAAAACACAACATTACAGTATATGTTTATTAATCAGAGATGAACAGAACTGAGCTTACAAAATCGAAGCTTTAACGGTAGAGTGAAGTAGTTACCACTACAAGAAAACAGTCAATAGACATCACACTTTAGACATCGGTCGTAAATGTCACTGATGTTAAAAGATGTAATAACATCATCCCACATTAAACTGATGTCTTTGCTTTTCATAAACATCACTGTTTTTAAAACCGATGTCTAAAATCACCCTTTAAAAAATGAAAATACGCGTCCTTGCTTTTTATTTCCCCGTTAGCCAAAATTTTCCCCCTAAATCAAAATTTCCCCACTTTAGCCAAATATTCTCCCCCCTTACCAATTATTTCCCCCCAGCTTTTCAGACAAAACTAAATAAACTAAAACAAAAAACTAAAAAACTAAACTCACTCTCATCTCTCTCGATATCGACCGAACAAATCTCTCTCTCTCAACTCTAACTCTCATCTCTCTCGTCTCACGTCCACCACTCCTCTGTTCTATCTCTTTCACACTCGAATCCCCGAAGAGCTCTCTCTCTCTCTCTCTCTCTCATAATCAAACCCCCGAAACTCTCTCTCACACTTCAATCGAAATCGATTTGTTCGAAGTTCAAAGCTGGAATTAGTTTGATTTGTCAGTGGGTAAGCCTAAGTTTGATATGTTCAAACTTACAACTTCGATTAATTTGATTTTATTACAAATTGGGGGTTTAAAATTGAAACCCTAAGTTTTAATTTAGGGTTAATTTAATTCATATGTAATTTATGTATATGTGTATGTGTATTAATTGTATTATCTGTAATTTATGTATTTATGTATATGTATGTATGTGTCTGTACTCTCAGGCCTTCGAATTGGAGGAAAAAGAGGATTCATTTTCACGACTTCATGTTGATTGTCCATAGCCGCTTGCAGGTAGGAATATTTCGTAGTATTCTATTATCTCTGGACTTAGTCACTCACTCTATCTGAAGTAGGGTCTTCTATTACCCACAATTCCCTAACTAGGAAGAGCCAAAATACATATGAGCTACAGTAATGGCATGAATACCACAACAGGCATCACCTCATACTTCAGTATTCTTGTTGGTTCCAATTGGAGAATAATATTGTGATGGCAGGACAGTAATTTTTTTAATAATGCATTGCAGAAACACATGGGTGTTTCTGATCCCCTTGAAGTTGTTGCAGGGGAAATCTTTGACGAATCAATTTTGTTGTGTCTAGATGAATTTATGGTATGTCATGGCTACTCAAGTATCTTTGTTTTAATGTACAGTAGATGATGTTTGAAGGTTCTTATATCTCCTGGTTTTCTTATACTTTCTTCTTCCTGTTGTCTTAAGGTGACTGATGTTGCTGATGCATTAATCCTAAATCGATTGTTTGGACAGCTGTTCAATTACGGCGTTGTAAGTCGACGAACCTCCTGTTTTATTATCAGAGTATCCTCTTTCTTTAGTTCAACTTTTGGTTCACTTCTAGAGTATGACTTGAAGCTTTCCTTTGTGTTCATTTGTTGAGCCGTGGAAAGTAGATTCTTATTGCTACTTCAAACCGGGCTCCAGGAACAAGAGCAACTCTCCAAGAACGACATATTACACTATTACAGTAGTGTTAAGTAATCATTTGGCTTTCTATATGTTTTTTCTGACTTGTGGGTTCACTTGGTTTATCATTTCAGTTCGTTCATTCTCAATATTTGAGAGAACATAAAAAAACAGCACATTGTTAAGTACTGTGCTTTTGGTGATCTCAATGAAATTAAAACCATACAGGAATAATTGGTTTCTGCTTAAAGTTATTAAGTAGACCTCAATAATTTTTTCTAAGTAGGTACAAGTTAAGAGGTCACTAAAGGGAAGAGATGTTGCTATATCAAATGGAAATGGTGACAAATCCCACATGCATCGAACATTAAAGTCGGGCATAAATTAATTGGTATTGGTTATAAAGTGCATAATTCAATCATTATCGCGTGTCTTGTTTTTCCTTGTTTAGTTTGGTATCATCTCTAAATAAGAACATATTACTAGTATTATTGAATCTTTCAAGCACGTACTAGACTGATAAGGAACCATGATATATGAACTGAACTAAATCTCCCAAGATTTTGTAATACCAGTTCTATCTTTCAAGTAGGAATTAAGTTTTCTTGAGCACTTTGTTATCCATTTTGCATCATTGTAATGTATATATTAAAAGTCCATAAACCTGCCGTCCATTTGAGGAACTCTAAAGGATGCAATTTCTGAACCTTCGTTAATTTTTACAGGCACATCAAGAACTTCACTAGTTGTTACTATTGGTCCATCTCCACGTCATCGAGCAGAGACCTCGAGTACCATTTCTTTCGGACAGAGGGTAATTTTCAAGCATCCTTTATAATGATGGTCGCTACATTCCAAATTTTCATACGACCTGTTGTGTTTTTCTCTTGCACTGCTGTTGATTATTTTTTAAAAAAAGAAAAATTGTCTTGTAGCTTAATTTATAGTACTTTCACAGGGTCATGAGTAATCTTTTTTGTCCAAGCACATCTTTGGTCAGTATGAGGCATGAGCAAGCTAACTTTTGTCTTTCATAGGCTATGAAGGTGGAGAATATGTTGAAAATTAAAGAAGAGTTTATCCAGAAGGATTGATATACAATTGGAAACGCTTGTTGATTTGAAAATATCTTCCGACAAGGCTTGAATGTCCTTAACAATGTCTGTTTGAGTCGGAGTGTTCCTAACAATCTGATTTGAATTGCTTGTTTTGACATAACAAGATTACTTATATCTCTCTGTCATCTTCATGTAAATTAGTTTTTAAATATACTTAGCTTTAGAACCTTTACTTACTAGAAAGATTAACATGATCATAATGTATAGTGTATACACATTGGAATCGACTAGAAAATGTTTTATGTGTAAATATGTTGAGTTCATTTGGTGAATCAATTACTCCTTAGAAGAACTTTTGTCACGAGTGGTGATGAAACGGTGTATATATAGTATTTACTTACTAGCTATGTCGTAATTAGGATCTTAAAAGTCGGAATCATTAGATTATGTTAATGGAGAAGACGGCTTATCCTAAGAGGTTATTCTTATTATGTTATACATGTTTTGGAATGTAACTGCCAGTGTTTATTAATTGAGTGTCCATATTCGTATGTCAATAAAATTTTAATGTATCAGTTGTATTGATTATCATGATTGTGTGTAAGTTAAAGATAATGATATATTTAACAGAACATATATTAGTGTCAAAAGTATTGAATCACCAGCTGAATATACCAAATTTCACCAAGTGATTGTAATGTAGAAGCTGAATATATAGTTTTTTTTAATAAGAGACTCTGCTTAATGCACTTTTGTAATTCATTGGTTTTTACTGCTATTACTTGAGCAATGCCTCCTAAATCAATGAAGGTATTATTATGTACTATTTTTACGGTTGTATATTCACACTGCTTGTTGGTATAGTCCAGGTCAGCATGTTATTTTCCCGTGACTGTATTTAGTAGTGTATTACACTGAACTGCTTGTGATGTGTGTTTGTCAGGAATTTTTTTCTATAATCAGACACATATCATGCAACATGGCTCTATTACTACTATTCCAGGGTTTGCAAAACCTGGGCTACCATAATCCATCAGCCTGATTTTGCGAAGATAAATTTACATAGATCGAAATTTGGCTTTATTACGATCGTCCCAAGATGGGCACGTTGTGGCGCATAAGGCATGAAGGCTTCATTGAAGCTATGAGTATGAAAATTGATTTACAAGGCATAATGCATTCCACTTCACTAGGTCTCTGCATTTTTTATCATTTAAAATATTATTATGTTGTAAATCCTTATTATTATTATTTTCAGTCACTATGCAACGTGCTGAAATCTCTCGGATTGATCACTTGATTCTTGAATTAATTGGTGATTCTTTGAGTTATAAATTATAATGCAGTTCTTGATTGTTGGTCAGTGGAAGTTAATTAATTGGAAATGAGTGCAGTAGATTCCCAAGATGTAGTGATCGAGTTTCAGGACTTTAATCTAGTAATTATATATGTTCATTGTCTCTATCCTGCGCCTCTCTCGCAATCTCTTATACTATCATATTATCGTGCTTCAGCTGCTGCTTATGAAAAGAGGACAGGTGATATATTCAGGACCATTAGGCAACAATTCTCACAAAATTATAGAATATTTTGAGGTACCAGTTGTTTTGATATTCCTTTTATAAATTGGGTATTTTATTTGTTAGTTTAATGCGAAACTGAGTGGATTTTCACAATCAATTGAAGGTAATTCCTGGGGTCCCGAAAATTAAAGAAAAATACAATCCTGCTACATGGATGCTAGAAGTTAGTTCAGTTGCTGCAGAGCGCTGACTTGGGATGGATTTTGCCGAGCACTACTGATCATCAACCCTGCATCAGTAAGTCAAGAATTAAATAAGCATGAGTTATGTGTTGAGGGGGGAGTGTAGTGTATGTATCCCGTAGAACTGATTCATGTTTTTATAAACTGAAGGAACCAGGCTTTAGTGAAGGAGTTGAGCATCCCACTTTCAGGGGCGAGAGACCTTTATTTCGATACAGAGTATTCCCAGCCAACATGGGGGCAATTTAAATCATGCTTATGGAAACAATGGCTGAGTTATGTAATTTACTTGGAAATTTACATGTAGTCATGTTTACTTGTTTTGGATTTGGTACATTGGATATGCAGTTTATGTAATTTGTAATTTCGATGTTGATGACATTGATTTTTATTTTGTCAATAGCCACATAATGACAATGGTCACATCTATTATTAGCAAATAAAGTGATTTTACCAAATAATGATGTCTGAAACAAAGATATACATCATATTTTTTCTACAATGTCCGATGTCTAAAAAACAAATAGAAATCACTTTTTAGTTGTAAAATCTGATGTGTAAGAGACACATATAAATGAGGTTTTTAAGAAAGAACTGATGTTTATACTTACATTAGACATCAATATAGGATGACAAAAACTGATGTTAATAAGAACATTAAACATCAGTCTAGGATGATGTCTAAGGTCACTATACCCATCGGTTTTTTTTATAAAGAAACTGATGTTAATAAGAACATTAGACATCAGCCTAGGATGATGTCTAAGATAACTATAGACATCTTTTTCAAAGAAAGGAAGTGATGTGTATGTGAAATATTACTTAGTTTATTATATGTTTCCTAGAATATAAGGCATGCAAGTTGTTTATAAAATTAATTATATGTAACCTATTTTGTAGAACAACTGATGTGTATTGAAGGAAATACCGATGTCTATGTTAGCACAGACATCAGTTTCTGACCGATGTCTAGAATAGACATCTCCGACCTAGACATCACATGCAAAATAACATAGACATCGGCCATAAACTGATGTCTATTGACCCTTTTCTTGTAGTGTACAGCAATTCCAAGTTAACAAGACACAAACACGATGAACACGAAGCTTGAAACTCATCAACAATGGCGGAGATGATTGAATAACTCTGAACACAGACAGATGAACACAAACTCGTTAACAAGCACGTGTAGCAGCTGAAGATAACAACCATAAGCAGCGGAAAAAGAAGCCTCAACGATTGGAGGCTCTGATACCATGTCACTTTTATAATATGCAGTAATATAAACTCCATTAATGGAGATAGAAGCTTAGTAAATGAAGAAGAAGTATGTACAACTGTGCATATTGATAACAAACTGTAAAGACTACATTATGAATTATCTATAAAGGTACAGAATACAGAGAAGAACAAGTCTATATATAGACTAACACACACTGACTAACAGCAACATAACAGTAGCCACATGACAGCTAGGCTACAGCAAGGCAGGCTAGAGCACTGTATGTATGATATATTGTAACATAAGCAAGGCAGGCTAGAGCACTGTATGTATGATATATTGTAACAAGTCTTTTTCTAATTTTTGTGTTATTTTCTTACTTCATTTCAATTTGTTACCTGATAGTGATAGTGATGCTAATGCTACTAAATAATCTTTTAAGTTCAATTTAGAGTCCAAAGTAAAGGTACCGTGTAGTTTTATACATAGCATATAGTACCTGAAATGTTGAATGTTACTAAATCTCTAACTAATATTTTGTGTTTTTAAATTTATGAATAGTACATCTTGTACATGTATCTTTCTGTCCTTGCAACTATTACAATTGTAAAAGATGAGAATAATTCCCTTCTTTTCCTTTTACAGAAGATGTTGATAACCCATAAATATACACCTTCTTTGGACGACTACTAGCATTAGCACTAATGCATGGCATCCAATTAGGTGTGGTTCTAGATCCCCTCCTAGTTCGAATGTTAGCAGAACTCGACGTAACAATAGAACACATCCAGAACTTCGATCCTGTCCTGCACGAAAACATTATTAAGCAAGTGGATGATGATATTTCTCGTATTAACGAAGAAGTGGAAGAGAAATTAAAAGAAGATACTTATATCGAAAGGTTTATGAGCATAGTAACTGAATACGTATTAGAAGGTTCAGCTGAGAAGATTGCCAAATTAAAAGAAGGAATAGACTTAATATTTGGAGAGCAAAGGAGAAAAATCTTTTTTAAAACCATGGAGTCTACTCATCTTGATATGGTCATTTGTGGCGATCTAGAGGATTTGTGTGTCGATAAATGGAAACATCAAACAAGTTCCGTGGGATGTACAGAAAATGACATTCATATATCCTCATTCTGGAAGGTAAATTCCAATTTATTACTAGAATATATCGATTGTACAACAAGTATGACAAACTTTCAGAGTGTAATGGACTGTATTCTCGCTCATTGCAGATTGTCAGAGAACTTTCAGAAGAACAAAAAAGAGACTTGCTATTTTTCTGGACCTCAACAAGATTGCTGCCCCAGGAGGTTTCACGAATCTGGACTTTCGTCTTCTTATCAGCAAGACCGACGCAAACTCTTATCCACGTGTAAGTACATGCCAGAATACCTTGCTTATACCTCCCGTCTCATACAAAGTTCTGGAAAACCGTCTACACACAGCACTTAAAAACCCGACTGAATTTGGATTTCTATAATTTTTTAGTAATGTCATAGCTTTTTCGTTCTACATTACTCTTCAGCATTCAAGGATTTGCAATTGTATATTCAATGTGCATAGGTTTTTTTCAAGTCCTTCTTGGTTATGCTGCCATTTACTTGTAAACAATACCTACTGAGTAAAACATTAGGCATGTTTTCGTTCTCCTTGGTTATGCTGTCAGAACAGTAGAACACAACTGTTAGAACAGTAACTTTCTTTTTCCTAATTTCAGTAGGAGAGTACTTGAAAACTGCAAACAAAGTCGAAAATTTATGTTTGCTTTAACCACTTTCCAACAAGTAGAAGAAAAAGAAGTTTGAGAAAAAGCATATATTGCCTCATAGTAAAGCCCTAAAGGAAATGGATAGACGAATAAAGCATAATATTTTTCTGAAAAAAGTCTACAAAAACAGCACCATGCATGATACATATTATCAGTACTTCCAAGAAAAAATAAATCGTTCCGTACAATACAACTGAACCTACCAATGTCTAATGAAAACTGTTCTGTAGCACCCAATATCCATCTTTTTAACTAACAAAGGTTGAACCTTAAGTTGAGGAATGTGGGTAGCCATTGAGGCTTCCAAGCTGCACAATTCCAGCATAATATTATCATAACAATACAGGCCCAAGAGAAGAATCATCCTTCTCCTTGTTCAAGTTTATTCCTATTTCATTTGGCGAGAAAGAAACTCTCGCATGCACAATGGAGGGATCCTTCAACCAAAGAGTATACATGAGGCCATCCTATATGAGACTCGTGCAAAACTTGTAACCTCCCCTTGGTTTTCGAAGATAGCCTGTAGTAGGAATGATCTAGTCATTTAATTCTGTCGTCAATCTGTTTCAGGTTGTCTTTAGTTAGTTCAATCTTTGTATCTTTCCCAAGGGTTAATCCCTCTTTCTAATATATAATTAATTTAGCAAAAAAAAAAAAAAAAAATACTCTAGAAATATTGGAAACTTTTACCTGCAGTTTGCAAGCGCAAAATTCCTAGATTCAGCATAGAGAATCATCAGTTCTTATATCAATTCAGCAGGTCCATGTTTCCAGAACGCAATGATAGGAACAAGCAAAAATGCCAAAATTTTTATCAATAATTTTGTTTTAATAAAAATAGAAGTAAATCGACTTAATAATGAACCTTTTTCAATCACTCAAGATTGTCAATCCTTTCTATTCATCACCTTCTAAATATAGTATCAATACCCATTTATAGTACTACTATTTTCACTATAACTTCTCAGAAACTGCCCAATTGACGAGACACATTTTCCACTTCTCATCAATACCAACAATGATAAGTCAGTAATATATGCCTACTTCATAATCCTGTGGCATTTTAACAGAGCAAAAAAAAAAGGATTAAATATTTTTTGCATTACTTTGCCTTATCTTCTAATCTATATATATTATAATGCCTGGAGATCAGAAATGCACCATAACAGTTCAAGGTATTTTTCTTTAATTTTCGTTTTTTTGATTATTTTTTTAAATTATTTTCTTGCATTAAATAGCTATTAATGACATTTTAATTAGTCATTAATTACACATATTAAACATATATTAAATTTACTATATTTAATTTGTTTAAAAATTAGCAAATTTTAGTTGAACATTATAGTTATTTTTTCAATATTAAATATTAATTATATATAGTTATGTTTATTTTTAGTTAAAATGACGAATAACAATTATTTGTATTGCGTTATTTTTTATTCCCTATTCAAGATCACTATAATTTCTTTTCGGATGATTATACGGTACACGACCTTAACTTCTCAAGGAATTTTTATTATCAATAATTGTGAAAATCGTAATAAATTATGGAAGTACAAGATATTTATTTAATATATGAAATTGTATACAAACAGTACAGATAGATTTTCAATTTTGCACATGAATAAATAATACATGAGTTATGATCAAATCGATTAAATTTAACAAATTCAGTCATTTATCGGAAGATAAAATTGATAAAAAAAGCTATACACCCATTGTTTCGTTATGTTGAAATAATTTTTTATTGTAATTAAACAAATCTTATACTATTATTGAATATGTATATTGCGAGTGGGCTATCGGTTTTAAAAAACATTATTAACCAACTTCTCAAATATCTGAAATTTGTAAACAAATCATGCGCATACACACATGAGTTATGACCAAACTAATTAAATTGAACAAACTCAACCATTTTATCGGAAGATTTAATTGATAAAAAAATTATCTGCCCATTGTTTCATTATAATGTGTCAAAATAAATTAATATTCAGATTAAATAAATTCTTAAACTACTATTGAACACATATATTATGAGAGGGGTGTCGGTTTTAAAAAACGTTATTAAGTTGTATTCAATATTTGTAACTTTTGATTGTAAATATTACGTTCATATTGTATTTTTTATTTTTATATGTTGGTGATGTTTTCAAGATTATAAAAATTTTAGATATATAAAATGAAAATATTTTTCCAATTAATAATTCATGTAAATTATTTTTAAATTAATTTTTAATAGAAAATTCATAAGAGACCAATCAATTTTTAAGAATAATAGAAATTAATTTATCTATTACATTACTTTTATATAAAAATTTATTATAATATCAGGAAACTGGAGAGACTTGCACTCAGAAGCTTCAAAATATTTTTCTTGAATTTTCACATTTTTATTTTTTATTAAAATAATTTTCTTGCATTTAATTAATAATTAATTATACCTATTAATTAAATATTAAACACACTTTATTTCCTATTTAATATAAAAATTTAACAATTTTATTAGAACATTATTATTATTATTTTAATATTAATGATTTATATAAAAATACCATTATTTTAAGGTAAAACAAAAAAATGAAATAATTTTTTCTAATCCTTATTCAAAATCATTACAAATTTTTTGGCAATAATTAATAGACGATTTTAACTTTTTGATTAATTCGTAATCAATGATCGTGAGAATCATGATAAGATACATAAGTATATATATTTTTCGATTAACATCCACAATTTAAATAAAAGTAATATCGTAGAATTTACATTTATACCAGAACAAATTATACATGGAGTGTGACCAACTCGATAAAATTGAATCAAGTGGACCCTTTTTTTCGTCAATTAAATCAATAAAAAAAATTACCCTTTCGTTGTTTGATTATTTTGTGTTGGAAAAGTTAATATTCTAATTAAACACATTCTTATACTATTACTAATCAATTAATCATGCATGTATGTTATGAGATGGGAGACGGTGTTTAAAATCGTTAATTAGTTATATTTAATATTTACAAATTTTTATTATAGGAATTATGTTGACATTGTAGTTTGGTATGGAAAAAAGTAAAAGGTGTTTAAGGAGTTGATTTTTGTTATTTTAAACAAATTCTCACTTTTTGAGCATTAAGTAAGGGTGTTATAAAACGAGCATCGGCTTTAAAAACAATTATATGTACAAATTTATTATAAAATTTAATAAAAGAATATTAGAATATGTGAGTATCACTTTGATGTGTCCATGAATTTAATTTTAATGTTACAAACAAAACAGTTCTTATAAAATGCTCTGAAAAATTAATTAAATGTAGGGATACGGGTGTCGGATCACTCCAAAAAAAACATGAAGCATGACTTACAATATACATTTGAATTCTGCTTTTTTCGTCATAAAACCAAATATATCGACAAGTGAAATCAATCACACTTCTTATCACATTTATATTCTAATTCTTTTCAACGTACAATCAATTTTACTAACAAATAATTTAATAACAAATTAAGCAATCACGTCTTTTATGATGTCATCGACAATAGAAAAGATTCACAAATGTTATTTTTACTTATTCAATGTCAAACTTTGCAAATGTTTGTCAATATTGGATTTCAAAAGCATTTTTTATGCGACAAAATAGGTTCGTCAATATCTTCAAAATTATTATTATTATTATTAATATTCAAGAATTTAACTGAAACATGTTTTTTTTCACCTAACTCTTTTCTCTTTAATTTTTAAACATTCAATTTTAATTACATTTCACATAATTTTTAATTTATCATATTATTTTTCAAATAATAAAATTTAACAAACAATAATGTTATATGTATAATTTTTAAAAATATTTTCGTGCCGCGCTTAGCGCGGCTTTATTACCTAGTTTTCTCTAATTGTCAATAAAAGTGTCTTCTAATTCTCTCTCCATTAATATCAGCTGAGAATCCGGTAGTCCCTAATTTATTTATAAGTCTACCATACAAGTTTATTGCACAGATGATAGATCTAATTAACCAGGTTCACATCAATTTTTACTTCTTTTTCTAAAATCAGTCCCAAAATGGTTCTCAGAGTCTTTGCAGTTGGGTCATTATACAAATTGACAAAAGCACATAGAACAAATAATTATTAAGATGCTATAGAATTTCTCCTTCAACTAATAATTATGCATATCGAGGGTGGTGGAGGACCATATAGCATACTGCAAAATCATGACAAATGTAGATTGAAGACAAATATGCCAAAAAGTGTGAGTCAAGGAGATTAGCTATCAAGCAACTTTAGAAATAACTGCTATGAAGTTTAAAAACTTAGCAGAACACTCTCACAACCTGCTTAAAATTTACACTAAATTTGATTACCTGAACTACCAACCAAATGAACAAAATAATAAATTTAAACTTGTAGAAATTTGTTTTGTAAATATGTAATCGGAATAGCATAGAACGTGCAAGCCTATGACAGAAATCACGCACCACATAGATATGTAATCAAAGGTTAACTCTTCTTATTCACTAAGAAACCAATGTGGTTGAGGTTTTGCGGCATGGTGAAAGCATGTTTATGTGATTACTATTTCAGTTCAATATACAAAAGATAATACATAAATTAAATAGTGTATTTTGAGACGTGAATACATTTCCAACCCTACTTAAGACCCTGTTCCTTCATCTTCGATCAGACTACCTTAGTAGCAGAAACGAAGCTTTGCAAAAATATGATTTTATAGAAGAACAAGTTCCTTTAATCATCCACTTTCCTGTAAACTTTTGATTTATACGACTTTTCTATGTTTTGACTAATTGAAAAAGAGGCCATTTTACAAGTCAAAATTTTATAAAATATCGGCAATCTCTTTCTAGGTAAATAAAGTAACCTCATTTCTAAAAGTCCTAAAGTATACAGACGGTCTTATTAGAGACAAGGGGGTGCGTATTATCTTATTAGAGATTTCAGATCATTAGGTAAAGGCCTTTACCAAGTTGTATTGGCATAATTTTTCATCACCTGAGTGCCAAGGCATGGTGGAAGATTTGGAGGTTGAATGGCCCTTGTCCTAGATTTTGGAATGCAGCCCCCCCAAAAAAAATTCTGCGTCCGCCACTGTACAGACCTACATCTACATGAGACAATTTGCACACTCCTCTAGCTTAACATAGAATTTGTATACAGAATAATCTAGTTCCCATTATAAAAAACGAAAGATTATTCCAGAATGAATTAGTCTTGGCAGAAAGCTTTCTATTCTCAACAGCAGTAAGCACACAACATGAAGAGGTGTTATATGGATCATAATTTCATCAAATCTTTTACAACTATGCTAATCAGAAACTTTTTCCAAGACCCCCATTATGTGCCTTCTTTTATATATTAACAGCCTAATAAATAAGGTATGCTAATTATATTGTAATAATTAAGGACTTGTACAAACCGTAGAAAAAAAAACTAATCAATTCATCACAGACACACACTGATACACACACATACCTGATTCAGCATACTTAAGATAGTTGAAGTGTACATGCCTTATACATCTGTAACAGTGTAACTGAAAGCAAAAAATGCTAAATGTAGGATCTGCATGCGTAAAATTTCCAATTCCTTTCTTTTAATCAACTAAAATGATCTTATATTTATATATTTTTCTGATGATAAATCATCATAAATATTTGACTACATTAGGGCTTGAACTTGAATACTTGAAATAAGCTCAAAATGCATTTGTTCTCAAGCTCAAACTCCAACAAACATTTTCTAAGAACCTTGATTCAATCCACTTTTGATAAAATTGCATATAACGTGTTTAACATATTGGTGAAGGTGCCCTAGCGGGACCCTTAAAATAAATGAAATATAATTTATTTAGTGTAGGTTTCTAGGTTTCTATTCTAATTTAGTTTCTATTTGACCGTTGACCTATATATATATTATATATATATATATATATATATAATTTATTTAGCGTAGGTTTCTAGTTTCTATTCTAAGGTTGGTCACGTGAACAATAATTTTTTTTTTAATTTTTTTAAATTTTTTTGTTGAATAGAGCCAATAATTTTAAACATTTTTGTATTTGGGTACCCCTAATTTGGTCATTAGATTAGCTTGAAATATTTAATTTAGATTTAGTTTCTAGTTTATATTCTAAGTTAGTTTCTATCAGAACAAGACCCTATATATATATATATATATATATCATATATATATATATATATATATATATATATATATATATATCATCCATGAATAATGAAATATAATATTATGCACTCGATGATTGATAAAGCATATACAAAGTGCTTATTTAGCTTCTAGAGCTCAAACCAGAACAAGTACTTTTGTTTCAAAAGAACATTGATGCAATTTACATTAAGGAAGAGCTAGATTTGAATTCAACTCATTTCCGCTAGATCTCCGTTTGAGCTTTGATAAAAGTGTTTCATGTATTGCATATGTACATTTCATTCATAAATGATGAAACAAATTAAAGCTCGAGTACTAAATAATAAACAATTAAAACATACACACATAGATTATTGAAGCTGTTCATTTTCGACTCTCAGCTTGAAAATCATTAACTATACCTTCTTGAGACCGTGTATGACTCTCCATAGGATTTCTAATAAGTAAATTCCTCAAGTTATTACCAGCAACACAAATGCATTAAGACTAAACATTCATAAATAGAATCCCACGCAAATAAAATCTCATTTTTGTAGGACAAAAGCAACAATAGATTGAACTGAAATTAATAAATCGGAAAGTAGCCATAGAAATTATAATTCATGAAAAGCTAAGAAGGGAAGCAACAACAGCGACCTGACCCCCAAGCCCCAACAGCAGTCAATAGAACCTGCGCGCAGAAGAGATAAGTTTATTAATTTGTTTATAGGACTCAAACAAATCTTATTATTTTCTTCGTAGTATTCACTGATATTCACCAAATATTGGTCAACTTTAATAAGATAACACACAAAACAAAATGAAGATCAATGACTGACACTGAATCTATTATCTATCTATTATATATCTAATACACCAACAGGGGTTTCCCTGAGCAACTGAACCTCACTCCACTCTAAATATTTATAAAAATATTGTTATTCAAGGGGTTCGAACCCATGACCTTACAATACTAAATTCAACAACATAACCAATTGAGCTTTGTGAGCATTTGAGCATATATTAAAAATCATTATCTACATACATAAACACATATATACATATATAATTATTAATTATACTACACATACATAAATAATTATACATGTATACGTACATACACACATATATACATACATACATA